>CM060976.1:55350538-60150538 GCA_030765065.1 Deroplatys truncata | reverse complement strand
AAATCCTCTAGATAAACTCCCTTGCCACTTCGTGACTCGAGAATTAATCGATGATTTGAAACCACTCTTGGCATTACTGCAGATAATGATGGCCGTCATTATATGCGGAGCTCGTTGAGTATCATCGAATTACCAAAACACAAAACCATCACATATTTCACGTTAGCGTATTTGAATTTGCCTTTCAGGATTCTTTATAAACCTAAAGTACGACCATTCAGGCCATTTTAATAAATCTGATGTTACATTCACATGACTATTTCTACACGCTATATTTTATTTTTATATCCCTTCTGGAATCTAGTTAAAAAAATTATTTTTCTCTCTACTTGAGATTAATCGAGATAAACGTTTGCAGAAATCGTTACATTAAACATTTCGTTTAGGCACATGGAGGTTACAAGAAACGTGATAGTCAAATGTTTTAAAATCAATCACTATGTTGGTCTTGAAATTTCATCTTTCCAATACACTGAATGGCGTCAGCACTTTGAAAAAATGACGAAAGTATTGAAAATTTCTTCGCCTTCTTCTTTAACTGATTACCCTCCTCTTTTTACGACTTACACTCTCAAGGAATTATAAGGCAATGTCTTGGGTCAGTAGCCAGTCGAGGAACAAGCAAACTGTATACTATAGCATACAGGGTGGACGATTAGCCTTATGCCTGGTATGGCGGTGAAGAAGAACATGAAATGTAGTGATGAAAGGGATAATATCCACGGATCAAGTTATCCAACCCAGCATTCGCGAAAAAAACTCCTGTCAGATTGGTCAGTCCCGGGAGATTGAACCCGGGACCTCCCGAATGCAGGCTACAGACGTTACCGCCTGAACCATCCCACTCGGTATTGAAAAATTCAAACCAATAATAACGGAACTCTTTGAATTGGCTGTTTGTATTTTATTTAAAATTTATTTTATGATTCCAAGGATCTACATTTTTATGTAGTAACAATTTGGTCTATCCCACGGTTTGCCCGTTGTACAAAATGAAGTCTTCGTAGGCTATTCTCAGAAAGTTAAAGATAAACGTTTTATTTGCCATGTAAATATCTTAAATAAATATATGGTATTTTAATCAAAATCATTAGAGATATTTTTAAGAAAATGATAACATAACAAATATTTTTCCATGTAAAAGTTAGTTTGTGGTGGCGGGATTTTCTGGAAATCTTCGTGTCACATCCTTAGAAAATACTGCACTTAAATAGCATGTTTGGAATCTATCGAGATTTCGTTTGATTTATTCTGTTTACACACACGCACGGACATTCCTTTTTATTTGGGATAAGGAAGCTTTAAAACATCGACATCGAATTTCTGGTTAGAAAGCACTACTTCTTCTACCTACTTATTACTTGGTAGAGAAGGTAAAAGGAATCAAATGCAGGCTGATTGAAATATGACCGAACATATTTTGCTGCTGTTTGGTTTAAAATTTACTCTACTAGAGAGCAAAAATAACAAATATATCGTTTTCTTTATAAAGCGTATAATTTAAGGATAGGCTTTAAACATTTTAAAATCCCAAACAAGAAAAAGTAATATAAAAATATCGCAACTACCATGTGAAGTCATAGAATGTGCGAAGGCGGATCGAAAAGTAACTAACAATATTTTTTTTACAAAAAAGTTTAATATTAAAACAACAACAAACATCACAAATGAACTTACACCTTTTACTTTTTCAACATAGCACCAAGTTTCTCGACACATTTTTCCCATCGTGATACCAGTTTCAATATGCCCTGTTCGTAGAAGTCTTTGGAGTATAACCATCTGAGGACTGCTGATTTCACTTCCGCATCTGTCGCAAAGCGTTGGCCGGCCAGAAATTTCTTTATGGGATTAAACAGATGCAAGGTCCGGACTGTATGATGGATCCTGGAGCACCTTCCAAACAAATTTGGTGATTTTCTGACGAACAGCAGCAACATGGGGGCGAGCATTGTCATGAAGAATTTTGAGATCGTCAGCATTCCTGTTGTGGCGTTTGTCACGAAGGGCACGACGCAACCTCACCAAAGTTTTCATGGGCTGCAGCATTCATAGTGGTCCTGTGTTCAGCAAAGTCCACCAATACAACACCATGCCTATCCCAGAACACCATCACAACACTTTCCTAGCGGTTTTGAGTCACTGAATGTATAAAAATCTTCGTAATTTTTCACATTTGGCAAGATTTATGATATCTCGCTTTTAAAACAACTTCCACGAGCAATGAACCGGGCTTTCCAAATATTCTATCTGAGCAGTTTTCTGTGAAACATATTTAGAAACCCAAAAAGTCGGGTAGAGTTGAGAACATGTAGCATTTCCACTGTGACGTCACGTGTTGAAATAAAATGACTTTTATTCTGGAAGAGTTTTTGGTTACGCAGGCCGTTACTTATATTGGAGACAAAGCAACCAGTAACTGTATATCTATTTTACTAAGATTAAGTGTTTCAAAATGATAAAAGTTTATAAACTCCATGCAATTTATTGTATTTCATTTGATATTTTATTATTAAGTATGAACAAATATCTACAAAGTCTATTTTTTAAAACTAATATGGTAAACCTGCTCCATATTCTTAAGCTATAAAATGTTTCATCTTTAAAGTATATATTTAATATATTTTGGAATTTTTCCTTTCCTTTGAAAAAAATATACTTTTGTAGAATTTTCCTTAATTTGCCTGTCTCCAACCTTGTCATTGGAGATAAAATATTTTATTACCAAGTTTGAACAAATATCTACAAGGTGAGACGACCGCTATGGGGCCATCGCTTTTGCCAAGGATTCGGAAGCGTAATCTTGCGCAAAAAATAAGCAGATACGTCCAGGAGGGTTGCCATTCCTTTTTATTCAACGAGAATAAAAGGTCAAGTTCAAGGTTGTCCCATTCCTTGGGACGAAGATTTTCCCAGAGCATCATTTCCCCTGCCATGCACACGTCGAGACCTCCTGCTGACACTTGCAAACCTGAAAGAGACCAAAGAGATGAAAGGTGAAGTGAAATGAGAATGGAGGTGGAATGGAGGGGCAGGAAATTCGAGGGATGTGATGATCCTTCTAAACATTACCTATTGACCCCGGAGAAAAAGAGTTAGGAGGGTCGCCCGCGGAAATCGAACCTAGGCTCTTCCGAATGCGGACTATAGACGTTACCGCCTGGGCCATCTCACTCGGTACGGTAGAGAAAGTAAAAGCATGCTCCGTATTACCCTTTCAATGAGAGTGAATTTAAAAAAAAGATGTGGTTTTTGAAAGGAATGTATGAAATATCTCGCGTTCTTTACAAGCAAAGATGATGTTAAAAACCGCATTCAGACTTTGCTGCTAAGACTGCTGCTTCCGTTACTGTGAAGAGAAAAGAGAGCTTTCGTTACAAGGAATATGCCTGACCTCGAACAGCACGAAAACATTTGGAATTTAATCATTAACCACAAAACCGTGGTGCGAATAAAGAGATCTTTTTAAATTTTGTATTCAAGGTATAACAAATAACATAAGACCGAACACATACAGAGTGGGCTATTTCAGTTGAGACTAGAATATCTCCAAAACTAAGCGTTGTAAAAAGAAATGCCTTGTATAAAAATTGCGTGACATTATGGGGGAAAGTAAATGCCATTAATCGTGTTTTATTTGTGGGACATTGTGATGGTCATTTAGGGTCAATTTAAATTGACTCTAATTGTGGGTTCCCATTAAAAACATATAACACGTATTTATCATGAAAAGTATCACAAAATCTCTGCCTAGAATAATAATTACGATACAACTTGAATCTGCTAACCTGATAGTGCTGGTATTGACATGCTCAGACCATTCAGTTATTGCTGTTTATATTGGGCTGCTTGAAAAGTGAAAGCCATTTTGACGTCAGTCACTTGTGAAACGTAAAGTTTTGCATGCAAAAGACTGAGCCGCTGTTTTTGTGATGAAGCACGCTTTCGTGCGAATCTGAGCGGTTGAGGTCAAGTGCAATTAGTGTAGTAGGGGGCGTTGTAACCGGGGTAGTTTACAAGCCACACTTGAACGTGCCCCTTACTTTCACTGTACAAACAGCCACCCTATATAGCGAATAAGGTAATTACGTGCCGAGGTAGTGGCAAGTAAACTCCCGGCTACTTTATTGTCCACTTGCCGGTCACGTCAAGGTCGCAGTGATTCAATTAAAGGGAATAGCTCTTATTGGGAAATATGATTTCAAATTGTAAACAACCAAGATGATTTGTTAGGGAGTCCGGAAAGGGATGAAATAACTTTTTGTGTTTTACTTTGTTGCTTATTAAAATCTATGGAATCTCCTCTTTCAAATGCTGCTTGCTAACCCCTAAATAACTAACGGGATGTCTCAGGTGGTAACTTCTGTGGTCCGCATTCGGAAGGTCCGGTTTCGACTCCCGGCGACCGCCCATTCGACCCATGGTTTTCCCGAGTCGCCAGGCGAATGCTGAAGTGGTTTATTTCATCCCCCGACTTACCTGTTCCTCAGTTTCGTTCCATTAATCAATTCATCACATTCATCCTTCACACTGTTTGGTCTATTTAAGGGTTGCAAGTGTCCGTGAAGGTGTTTCGGAGCAGCCTGACAGGGAAAAATGATTTCCTCTGTGAACTTTCTCTGTCCCTGGGCTTTCGGCTGGTTGCTGGGGTATAAGAACCGCTCCTTGGGGGGGGGGGCCGTTGAACCCCGAGTGGGCTGGTTCCCCGGTCTGCCTGTTCGACTGCCAGTACGTCTCAATCTGAAAACTATAGGGACCCTGTTATTGTTGAGCAGGCACTCCTGGTTCCGGCCCTTCACCTCATTCCTCCCCGCAGCGCACCCTTATGTGGCGTTTGTACAATATCCTCATTCCTGGATCGGTGCCGAATCCCATCCGCTTCACAATCCAATCCAACCTCTAAATAATTTGAATGTTTGGTTAAAATGTGGCTTACCTTGGAGCTGCAAAACTTACGTAAACTATTCTTATTTTCTTTCTACTTACGTGCTAGCCTTATTTACTAAATTGGAAAATAGCTGGTGGACAGGGGTAGAAAAAATTATGGAGAAGATAGGAATGGGAGATATTTCAAGAGCAGGAGAAAGAAATAGCAATGGCTTCTGGATAACAGTAAGAAACAGAGTGGAGGACATAGAAAGACAAGAGATTTGGGGAAGCTTAGAGAATAAAAAGTCACTAGGGTTTTATAGATTAGTAAAAAGGAAATGGGGAAGAGAAGGGTATGTGGATTATTGTAATAGAGCGGAAAAATAAGCGTTTGCATGGATGAGAACAGGATCATTGTATCTGAGAGGGCTAAGAGGTAGAAAAAAAACGGAATTTGTGAATTTGGCGGAGGTAATGAAAGCACAGAGCATTAAATAATAGAATGTAAAGAGTTGGCAGAATGGAGAAGAGAGGTATGGGAGAATAAATGGAAAAAATGGATAGAAAAATAGTAGCAGTTAAAATGTTAACAAGAACAGAAGAAAATAAAAATAAGAGTATGGGGGGAGTTTCTAAAGAAAGTAAAAGAGAAATAGATAAGAGAGATAAGAAAGGCAGAAGGGAAAACGGAGGAGGAAGTGGATGGTGAATAGGGATAAAAGGCAGCAAGGGATGGTTAGATGAGTCAGAAGGCCAGGGTGCCAGGCAAAAGAAGTAGTATATCTGGAAAGAAAATTTGTACAAATAGGATAAGTTAGTTTATAAGTGAATTATTGTAAAAAAATGTACAAATAATGTATCTAAAATAAAATTGGAATAACTGAAGTTCGTGGTTTACATAAAAATCCAATTAAAAGATATAACTATTTTAAATTAACGATTCAAGTACATGTTATAAAACAAAATCACTTTGTTTAAGCGTTTAATAAAATGACCAAGAACTAAGCCGTATGACCTCTATCTAATCATTAAATAAAACATAATAAAATAAACATGGTACAAAGCGTCGTCAGGTTGTCCATTGCACACGATAGCACAACTGTCTGGAGAAATCGGAAGAGGAGAGACAGCAGGTACCTACACGCGTTTTTGCAACTCATGCGTTGTCTGTGAAGAAATGACACACTTGAGGAAGAAAATGAGAAGTTAGATGAGCTGCTATTCCGTTATATACTTGAATAATGTTTTAATTATTCGTTCTGTAATTGAAACAATGAGTCACGAAATATAAGCAAAAGTTTTAATTTCTATCATTACTTTAGTTTCCTTGTACACAGGTTTACGTATTCTACCCCTTCCATGGGTATATTTTTTCTTTGTTTCAAATAGAAATGCACTAATTTATTTGAAAAATACCTAAAAATAATTATTGTAATAGTAACATTTGTAAAATTCTTCTATCGCTCTCATTTTCGACCTTATACTAGTTTGAACTCGGATATATCGTTATATCGTTTTTATCTATGACAGTCCTTGCTAATTTTAGGGAAAAAGGAAAGAGAAGTCACTTTGTTTTTGGTAAATTCTTAGAGGAACATTAAATAAGATGTTTTATATTCACAATCACAATGGAATGCCATACCACATCAACTTTAGGTGTCTATGTTCATGTGGGTGCTGGTATTTATAACATTACATTATAATTTTCTAAAGATTAGAATTTAGACTTTCTACACATTTGGATGTTGTATAAAATGTTCCCCATAATGCACCAGTGCGATTGAATTTTCAGGGTTAGTTGGGAATATGTAGATAAGGGTTCTAATATACGTATGTATTCATATGATTAAAAAGTTAAACCGTGTAAAACATTTTTGCATAACAGAACACAAAAATATGTTTAGGATACAGTTTTGAAGAATGACATATAGTGTGGCTTATTCAAAAACAAAAATATCTCAGAAATTCAACCATTTTTAAAAGGTTTAACGTCCTTTAACCGGTTTGGGGTCATATCGAACGATAAACGAAATTGGTGGTCGTCTTCCGTGGTGTAGCGGTTATCATGCTAGCCTCTAGTTCTCGAGGTCGCGGGGTCAAATCCGGCGGAGGGCGATGGGTTTTTTCGGGCGTAAAAATCCTTAGCATGGCTTCCTTCAGAAGGGAAGTAATGCCGGTTGTCCCATAGGTTTATGGCACGTAAAAGAACCTCAAGCCTGAGGCAAAATTACAGGTCTTTCACGCCCAATATACAATGGGATGCTAAGGACCACAGCAGTAAAAGAGCGCCCGCAAATAAAAATCAATTTAATTTAATTAATGAAATGGGTGAAATGATGTTCAAGTGAGCCCAGGTACATAGAGCTTATAATTATTCGACATCCATCTTGCAGGAGAAGGGGAAACCTCGGTAAAAGACCTTATCTGGATAACTCATCCTAACCGAGATTCGAACTCGGGATCTTTTAAATGTGAGGCAAACACGCTATCCCCACACCACAAAGGCGGGCAAGTTAACCATTCTATACTAACTAAAGTGTTTGGATAGTTATTAATAAGAATTTACAACATAAATCTGGAAAGTCAATCATTATTATGAAATAAGCTTTCTAGTACTTGGTTAACATTTCAAAATAATTGTTTATGAATTAAGGAAGACTAAGTGATATGTTTTGTTCAACGGCGATAAAATGACAGAAGCATAAAGTAATTAAATAAATGTGTCCGTCTTGAATTTGATAATTAATAGTCCATGTTGAAGCCATGATATGCTGCGTAGCTCGCTCATTACCTTGTAACTTAGACGTCAAAGACATTCAACTGTACTCCGTGGTAGAGAGCCCCCATAAGCTTCAGTTGGTTGCACAGCGCAGCCCTTCTGTAATATGCGGTAGGTAATTAATTAAACGTGGATCTGCAATCTGGACTACAAGACGTAGGTGCAATACTACACTTCCAATAAAATCTATGTATATAATAGTATACCTTTTACTTTCCTTTCCTACGTACATTGATGTGCATACAAAAGAGTCCCATTCTCCTAGATCGTAGTAGTGTTTTCCCTCTGCAAGGTTTCCAAGTAACTAACCAACCGGTATAGTTCGCTATGTGACTGGTCTAAAAACAATTCATGAACGTAACAACTAACCAATGAATGATGTTATAATCGATATGAAACGAAAGAGTGGTTCGGATAACACCTCTTAGAGTTTCCCTGTGACCAGTACATAAAGAAAGCTTTAACCAATGCAACATAATTCGGCCTTCTAGAGCAAGGGTGAAGAGTAATTTGCATGTGTCGTTAAACTGGATGACAGCTACAATACTTATATGAGAGCTTTCATAGGCGATATGGAGACGAAAGTTTAGTTTTTGTCGCCATCGAACGGCAATATGAAAACGATAGTATGGCATGAAAATACAAGGCTTATTAAAAGAAAAAAAGAAAAACTGTACTTGCTGTATTTATTTCTACATTTTATTATATTACATTTTACTTTTGCGTTAAATTCATTGAAGCATTGCCTTAACGGTACTTTGTTATTCAGAACATGGACAATTAATTTGTTACCCTTCGAGAGCTCAGCCATATACTGGGGGAGGTGAAGTACTCTGCTAAATCACTGGGTAGAATTATGCTCAAGGAACAGAGGGAGTCACGATGGCAAAGGGTGAGAAGGTTTACTAATTCCAGCACAAACAGCTGCGCTCCATTATTGGCCAAATTTTATGCACATCTGTGTACACACTGGAGCAGAAAAAAACGTACATAACTAACACTAGTTTCCTCCCATTACTAGTTACCCTTATCACGTGTATCTATACCTGGATTGAAACAAATCGCAATAGACAAATACGGACCAATAAAGGGTGTTATACTGGATGTATTAAACGAAGGTGTCGAAAGTAACCTCTCTTAATGAATTCTTCTGCGATTGCCAAACAACTAGAGGCTAGCCTAATATAACACGATTAGCGACTCGACCTTGCAGAGCAGGCTGCTCCAGCTTGGGTGCGTGCCAGAGAGCAGCTAAGTATTCACTAGTCGTAGGAATCTGCCTGCATCATGCAATACAGTTCGGCATTGGAGAAATGCTGACGTCACGGCTGAACATAATGTTGGAATAAGTGGCAGGAAGCGCAAGCACTTGCGCTATGATCTTCGCCGAGTGAAGTATTGGCTAACACGACGACGACGAGCTGCTGGCAGGCTAAGTTTTAGTCTGAGTGAATTTGCTGTGTACCCGCCCTCAATATGGTTTTACTAAAGGAAAACTATTTTAAGGAATGGTGTTTTAGGATGACGGTTTTGTTTTAAATTGAGTAGAAAGAAGGGAGGTAGCATATTACTCCTCGACATCTGCCTTTTAGGGTACAGTAATCCCTTATGCAACCTGGTGAATGTGTTTTAATTTTTCAATTTTCTTTAGTTGGTTTGGGTTAATTTTGAGACCAATCATCTCTTGGATTGGATTACAATGGAGGTCAGCTTTTGCTGCTGTTGGTGTTTCCACTCGGTTATCCGATATGCCCGCATGCCATGCGGGGAACCCGATGGCCCCGAAGACGGCGAGTTCTAGGGTCGTAATCCCCAAGAGATCTGACCAGGATGCTCTGATGATTTGGCAAGCTTGCGTAGAATTTTGTAGCCCGGCGCCTTATTTCATCTTCCACATAGGGAAGAGACGAGGCTTCATGCAGTGGTCTCACGGGGAAGGAGCGGCCGACAGAGTAGATGGACCGGAGTCCCCTATTCTGCGCCCGTTGTAGACATAGCAGCCAGCTGTCTGAGGCCATACCCCAGACCTCGCAGGCATACAGCATAAGGGGGATTACCAGCGCTCGAAAAAGGTGTAGATTTAAGCGAACAGGCATCCCAGATCTCAGCATCGGGTACAAGGAGGCAATTTCCCCCTGCGCCCGGGCCGAGACATCACGGATGTGCTTGCGAAAGGTTAGATCTTTGTCCAACTTCACCCCCAGGTAGGTAATAGAATTTCTCCATTCAATTCTTCGACCTCGGAATTGAAATGTGGGGCAGTCTGCGGGGATGTGGCGCTTAGTAAGCAACATGGCGTGATTCTTGTCCGCGTTTACGGACATGCGCCAACGCCGGCACCACTGTTGGATGAGGCGGAGGTGGTCTCTGTATGGGGTTGAAGGCTCTGAGGAGGATTTTGTTTGAGCAGTACAGCAGCACGTCGTCAGCATACTGGGTCATTTCGACCTGCTGCTGTGTTGAAAAATTTGCCATAAAGATGCTGAAAAGCGTGGGGGATAATACAGAGACTTCGGGAACTCCGCCTCTAACTGGCCTAAGTGTAGAGGTTTTCCCCGCGACTGTAGCTTTAAACGTGCGGTGTCGGAGGAAGCTGTGTATAATGTTGATCATCTGTGTTGGTAATCCCAGTTGGATGAGTTTGTATAGGAGACCCGAATACCATGTCGTTGAGAAGGCCTTTTCGACATCCAGCGATACCGCGGCCGTGAAGCAACCCTCCTGGAAACCGGGAGTCCCTCTCCACCACTCTCAGCAGCTGCTGGGATGTCGAATGTCCAGGACGAAATCCAAACTGGTGGTTCGGGATGGCATGAATGTCTCCCAAAAGTGGGGACAAGCGGTTGAGAATCATCCTCTCGAGAACTTTCGAGAGGGTCGAAAGGAGGCTAATGGATCGGTAGTTGGAAGGATGTACCAGGTCTTTCCCCGGTTTCAAGATGAATATCACCCGGGGCTCTCGCCACTATCGTGGAAAGTGACCCAGAGTGAGACACATGTTGAGCACGTGGGTAAGAAAGAGCACGGCGTTTAATGTAAGGTGTCGGAGCATGAGAGGGGTTAGCCCGTCAGGTCCGGCCGCCTTTTTGGGTTTGAGACGCAGGAGTGCGCCATGGAGCTCGCTCGTACGAATGATGGGTAGCCGATCCGCGTCATCGGGGGGCGACAATGTCGGCGTACCTCCCGACGGACGTACTCGGAAAAGATGTCGTCCTGGGAGTCATCTCTCGGACGTAAGGTACGTTCAAGGTAGTCTGCAAACACATTTACTTTGGCCTTGGGTGCCTTGGAGAGGGGAGGTGTGTTGGCCACGACGGTTGCGCGTGGTGCTCGCGTAGTCGGAGACGGACCTGTCAGCGTCGGCGCCTTAAGAGCGCCCGGTTGTGCGGCGTGCGGTGACGCTGGTACAGTCTCCGTGCAGCCCAGGAACGGCGGATGAGAACAAGGTCCACTGGAAGGACGTCTGGATGTAGGGGGGGGCTGGAGCAAAGACTGTAAGCTTGTGTGTAGTTTGCGTCACTATGGAGGTAAAGGAAGAGACCGCTGCCTCCAAGGATGGGATGTCTGTGATTCTAGGGTTCGGTGGAATGGAAGTGCGAAGGCAATTCCTAACGCCTACCCAGTCAACTTCTCGGGTTCGAGACGAGCAGTCGTGGCTGGCAACCCTGGGGTTGATTTCTGCCAACACGGGATTATAGGTCGGAATGTAATGCGTTGATTGATGTGAGGGTGAGATGGTATGGGAAGTGCTTGGTGATCGCGAAGTCGATGACTGAGGGCAGTCCTCCACCTCGCGGATGGTGTGTGGGTTGCCAGGGACCCTGCACTTCAAGCAGTGGATCCGTGTCGATCAGGCGAATTATTGTATTGCCTCTGGCGTCCGTCCTGCGGCCGCAATGGCAACGCGGATGTTTGGCATTGAAGTCGCCGGCTAGAATTGCACTGGGATGTAGGGATAGGAGTGTAAGGTAGTCGTTGGGCGCAAACTGCCTACGTGGAGGGTGGTACACGGAGACAAGCAAAACCTCCGTTCCGTCGATGTCCACACATATACCTGTGGCCTCTATGGTTTGAAGAGGTGGTAGCTGGATTGGGCGGTGGACCACGTTCTGCCGCACAAGGACCGCCGTGCCGTCTCCTGGACGACCCTGGCGATCCGTTCTGTGGCAGACGTAGCCCGGAAGGCGGAAGCGGTTTTCGGGGCGGAGAAATGTTTCGCCGACTAGAATAACGTCCAGTGCATGGGAGCGGGCAAAATTGGCCCCCTCGAGGCGGGTTATGAGCACTGTGGCTACGTACACGCGAGTACTCGGACTCAGCCGAGCAGAGTTTGAACAGTCTGTTATAAAGGGAGAAGAGTAACGTTGAAGTGCACAAGTCACAATATTTTTGTCAAACGTTTCTCTTGAAGTAAACATGGAAACAGTCTAAAATAATTGCCGTCATGGTTTTAATACTGTCAGGAGGATACAATTTCTATGTATTTTCTATTACTTTGGTTCTTAAGCATTTATATACCAGCAAAATGAAAATGATTATTCTTATAGATACGTAGTAGTGAAATAATAACGTTTACAGTATTGAATTATTTTAAATCCAAAACTTTTTCATAATTTGGAGTAAATTAAATAATTATGTCCAAAAGTTTTAAAATAGAAAAGCATCCTAATGATATTATGCATTAATGTTTAGCATTTGTGACAATTTTTGCAGACTGAATGAGAAAATATGACGTAAGGGATACACTCATTAATGAAAAAATATATACCTAATTTTGAGAAAACTCGAGGCTTTAGCGAAATAGCATGTATTTAAAGGGTTGTGCAGTTTATTTTCTTTTTTAAAATATCTTAAAAATACATAAAAATGAACCTTGATAGAAAATCATATGTATATAACTGACCTTCATTGTAGGGAATTACTTATTGCAAAAACTGAAAAATCCATATTTTCATAATTGTTGGCTGAAAAATTGGATTCTAAGAACCCTTAAGCGTTACCAAATAATTAATGAAGGTAACGGTGAAAACGCTTCTGAAGTAGAGGGGGGAGAGGGCGGGAGGTGAAAGTGGAAAGAGGGAGAGAGAAAGAGAGACAGCTTTTAGTGATAAAATTCACAAATATTAATTTGTTCTGTCAACCAAAATCCTTTGGAATTGATTTATGTTGTCATAAAACTTCAGAAAATGTAAATATAGTTTTCCTGGAAAACAATCAATATAATAATTTTAGAAACACATTTGTGTTTCATCAAAACTAATGTTGATTTGTTCTTATTGGGATTTGAAGACAGATTTTCTGCTCCATTTTACCTGTAATTACTATTTTAAACATGGTGGAATAAGTTATGACTAGTATAAGTAAATTTATGTAGAATAAAAAGCAATAAAAAGCCGCCTGCAGTTAACCTACATTGCTAAATGCTTTGAATGTGAATCTTCCATCGCATACCGCTAGGGATTTTCTCAAATACAATTTTTCGTAATTATTTTAACTATTTCAATATTAAAATGTATAAAAAATTTAAATTGAGTATAACGTTTATCAGTGGTTTAACTCGTACTTTTAGTATAACTTTTAAGATTTTAACCAGAATACCTTTCTATGAAAATTTAGTTTTAAGGGCATGTGCTAGCCACCGCGTCGACACACGCACGCACACACACACACACATACATACATACATACATACATACATACATACGTACACACATACATACATACGTGCATACATACATACATACATACATACACACATACATACATACATACATACATACATACACAGGCCATTTCACCCGATCAGTCATTCAGCATCCTGAAGATGGAAGAGATGCACGCTCCCGAAACGTCGATGTATCAACATTAACTCAGCTGACTTGAATTTCGAGAGCGTCTAGAGTATTTTAGGGATTTCCATGAACATTAACACATGTGTTAAACTTAATATATAAAAGTCAGTGTTCGTGTGTGTGTGTGTGTGTGTGTGTGTGTGTATGTTCCTTATAGGCTTCTATACTATTGCACCGATTTCGACCAAACTTGGAACAGATAACCTTTGGCATAAGGCGAAAATTACTGTCTAGCTTAAAATTTGAAATTCCGCCCCATTTTACAGGTTTAGGTATTAAACCAACTATATCCTTTTCAACCATTATCGTAATGGGTGGAATATTGTCAACACCGTAATTACTTAGCCTTTCACGGCCTCATAAAATAAATAAAAAAAGAAAAATAGAGAGTTTACATATTATTCGTTGATTTCCTCTCTGACATGGATCATGGAGTAATAACTTAGTCAAATAAATAAATTACAACATCTATAACACCTGTGGCCATGAATACGTAAATATAAAGGGCTACAATCGCTTGGTAAAAAATCTGATGTGATACGTTCACATGATTTCCCTACCCTCTATATTTGATTAGTGGTTATACAATTTATTCTTACTAAAGCTTATTTTTCTATACTACATTTTAATTTAAATAAAGCTACATTACACATTTCATTACAGATACAAAGAGAACAGCGATAGTCAAATGTTTTAATAATACGGCGCTATACGCTGACCTTAAAAATTCCATACTGTTTTCATGCAATCGCGAGAAACAACCGAATGTTGGAAGGACTTTAAAGAATGATCAAGAAGTGAACCATTCGAACCTTTAATAACGGATACCTTAGAACTGGATTATGCCACAAAAAACTTATTTTAAATAAACTGTGTATTTTAAAGGGATCTACATTTTTTGTGTACTACAATTTCGTCTATCGCTTAACGTTTAGCAGTTATACAAGATTATACAAAATTTCTTCCAAATGAAGATCCTTCTAATTCTAGATGTACATTTTATTTGTCATGTATATATTTCATTTGTGGTATTTTAACAAAAATCGTTACAGGTATGTTTCAGAAAACAAAAAAAAGGTAGTTTGAGGTGGGAGGATTTTGTTGAAAATTTTCCGGTCGCATCTTTGGAAAATATTGAACCTAAATACCAACTTTGGTATTTATCCAGCTTTTCGTTTTTGAGCTATGCTGTTCACATACATACACGCGCACAAGCACGCGCACACATACTTCCAAAAATGTTTAATTTGGATTTAGGAGGCATTCAAAACCTGTACTTCCGGCGAAATCTCGGTATCGAATTTTTGGGTGGAATACAATACTTCCGCTACTTACTATACGTAGTAGAGAAAGTAAAAATTAAGAAAATTTTGAACTTATTATATTGGCCTGTGATAACAGCAACATCAAAGCAGACAAAATGCCGCTTCCTCTTACCATTCTTTATCTTCTAATGATTATTAATTGCGTATTGATATAAAATAACACAAGCATTCAACATAATCCTATTGACTACAAGAGTATCTCTGGTGCTCAAACGTTGCTAATATAAGAATTAGTCGAAGTTCAATATTCATTCATTCTCCGATCATACAATTACTCCGATATTCAGATATTAACTCATTACGTATAATTTGTAGTTTCTCTTTTTTTTTGCAGCGTTTCTTTCTATATGTAGTTTGGGATGCTTTTATAAGCATAAAAACAAAAACTGAGTGACATAAAATGACAGTGGGCATGAATAACAACATCATCATCAAATCAGCCGAAGTACTTCTTATTGTTATTCTCCTTTTCTTTGTATATTTACTTTAGCCTTCATTTTATTTTGTATTTCGTGATTTTTTTAGTAGTTCAGTAGTTCAGGTATGTTATTTACTGAGAATGAGCAAGGTTATATTGATTTTACTTAAACGGCTTTTATTTTTTCACAACCTAGATTTTATCTATAAATAACGACGAAGCATTCCAAATGTGACAGTGTGGAACTATCACTCAGCTGCATACACGAGACATCGTTACAAAGCTCATTTGTGGTTATTCAGCAGTGCTTTTGCATAGTGTTTTCTCAGTATTTTTCTTTATTTTTTTTTCTTTATAGTATCCTGAGAGTTTTAATCTTTATGTATCCTGTGTAATAATTTTAAAATTCATCCAAAGAAAGACAAGGCTATTTGGTAAGTGTAATTTAAGGCTAAATGTTGTAGAGATAAACTGTTAAACCACGGGCCACGCGGGGTTTTTCAGCTAGTCTAATATAAAGTGGTATCATTGATGTTGCATGCAAAAGGACATGTGATCAAAATGTTTTTGAACCATCATCCAAAATAATCAGACTTTCTATTAGCAAAATTTCCGACAGAATGAGCCGTTTCATCATTCAGATATGAAGCTCCTTTGGCAAAGGTATCTACCGTCAGAAGTGCAAATTTCTTCGGGTCTGTCCCATTCTATCGCCGAGAAACGCGAAGCTTTATTTTCTTCTCCTACCTTCATGCTTTAGAAATTTCTACTTGTTGCAGAACTTGCTCCAGTTTATTTCTGCATATACAGGGTGAATCAACTAAAACTTGCACTGCAAATATTTTGGAAATGGAAAGTGCTATTTATGTTCAGTTTTCACAGCATTGATTGGTAGTCAGGGGCTCGTAAATTTAGCCTATAAACAGGTTTTAATAATTCTGAGAAAGTGTATTTTTTCAGCAAACATACAATTTTTTAAATGGAACAATGTCTAGTTACATCAACAGAATAAAGTGACGTTTGTTACAAGATTCTAATGCAAGTGGTTTACGAGAAATCTTATTTTGAAACTTTTGCGCACCGACACTTGTACAACCTGTGGTAGCACAAACTAAGAAAAACAAAGGGGAATTACAATACTTCTGTGGATTCTTACAAGTAAACAGAACATAGTACTTCAAAGGTTCAATATGACCACAGGCAGCTTCAATACACGCTTCCAGTTTGCTATGGAAAGACTGCTGCACACGTTCTAGCATGTCAGCGGAAATTTCAGAGAAGGCAGCAGTAATACGTCGTTTCATATCATCTGGTGTAGTTGGTACATCCTTGTAGACAGTGTGTTTCAGCCTTCCCCACAGAAAAAAGTCTAAAGGGGTCAGATACAGTGAACGGGCCGGCCAAGGTACAGGCCATCTTCGTCCAATCCAACGATTTGAAAAGAATCCGTTAAGACAAGTTGTAGTAGTTCGTGCACTATGGGCTGGACAACCATCATGTTGGTACCACAGGTTCCTCCTAGTCTGCAAAGAAACGTCTTCTAGCATCTGTGGAATGGTCTTTCAGAGGGCTGTGATACTTGTGCGAGTTCATTGTTCCTTCTGTGGTTCACTATCCCACAACACACGTTTAAACTACATGGACGCTGACGTTCCACCTGACAAAGCCAACGGGGATTGTCAACAGACCAATAGTGCATGTTTCTGCGGTTTACCTGGCCAGATTAGTAAATGTTGCCTCGTCACTAAACAAGATACATGATGAATCTGGAGTATCATGTCTTAATGCCCACGTACAAAAGTTAACACGATTCTCAAAATCATTTCCATGCAGCTCTTGATGGAGAGAGATGTGATAGGGATGGAATCTGTCGATGGAGAATGCGCAGTACACTTGCCTGACTTATGCCACTTCCACGTGCGTTTGTGCGGGAACTAATTTGCGGATCTACTGCAACGGCACCCAAAACGTTAATTTATGCCTCTTCTCCAGTCATTTGTTTTGTTTCTGTTACGTTTTCTAGGTGTTACAGTACCACATTCACGTAGTTGGTTGAAGAGATTGATAAATAATTGCCGAGATGGTTGACGTCTATTGGGATACGTTTCCGCATAACCGTACAGGAACGTACTGCATTCTTCCTACACTCTCCATACACCATGAGCATGTCGGCTTTTTCTGCATTAGTAAATCCCATCTTCCACTCGAGACTTACTGCTTGAACTGTCACAAACTAACTGACCAGAAAGTCGCAATGCAATAAATGAACAGAAAACACAATGCAAACAAACATAACAACATCGTACCTAGCAACTAAGCAGGTTGAATGGGACAAACAGTTATTGTCGGGGTGGAAACTTTTCAAAATACGATTTCTCGTAATCCACTTGCACTAGAATCCTGCAACAAACACCATTGACATTCTAATTTATCCTACCTTTATTCTGTTGACATAACTAGGCATTGTTCCATTTAAAAATGGTATTTTTGCTCAAAAATACACTTTCTCAGTATTATTAAAATCTGTTTATAGGTTAAATGTACGAGTCTCTGACTACCAATCGATGCTGTGATAACTGCACGCCAATAGCACTTTCCATTTCCGAAATATTTGCGGTGCAAGTTTTAGGTGATTCAGTCTGTAGTGTTCATGCCATCTTTTAATAAATCTTCCAATACCTCTCTATCCTCTTGGTTTATTATTCACAACGTAATGTGGTAATCTTTCAGATGGAATTTGTGCATGGGTTATTCAATTTGTTTTATATTATTTTACTTTATCGTTCAGGTTATAAATTCTTAATTTATTCTATGGTCAGTTTTTGGATTTTCCGCAATTTCCCTTAGGAATTTCACTTCACTCACTAGGAGACTGTTTTTATTTATCTCGGTCATAATCTAAATTTCACTACATTATAATAATTTTGGCACTGACATTACTTTATAGAATGTTATTACTGTCTCTCTTTTGGCTTTATATTTCAACGAATTATTTAAACACTATTCAAATAATTGAATCCTTTTATTTTCTTAGCTTGATCAGTGTTGCTTTTTATGATGTGAAATCTTCAAAATTTAATTTCGTCCAATTGTTCTTTCAGGTTATTTCCTATAACAATTTTCGATCTTAAACGTTCTTGGCTTATCAATACCGTAACTGTACTCTTAGTTTTCGAAATTATCATATTGTATTTTATTGCTATTTTATTCAATGAAATGACTGCTTTCTGCAATTTGTTTTTCAGAATTGGAGATTAGCCTGATCTTCAGGGAACTTTAGGGGTGACTAAATGTGAAAATTGTCCAAAAAGTTCGTCCGTTATGCACTCTTATTATTGGAATTTCATCTTTAATTTTGTATACACAGTTTTTTATCATTTTAGGCGCAACACTTCTAAATAGTTTTTAAAAGTCATACCATCTGTGCCAGTTTTGTACTCGCACCTCTTCACAGAAGAAACAAATCATAACTCCTACAGCCTTTGCAGTTGTGTGGCAAACGTTTACCCATACTATAGGGGAAGTATTGTTCTAAAAGTTGATATTACTGTTAAGTATGTGTGTTTAAGCCATGTAGCTTCCGTCCTTGCAATTATATGCGAGCATTTTTTTCTTTGAGCAGTTTTTTCTGTGAATGACATTTTCTGGTTTTCTCAAACTATTGAAGGAATCAAAACAAACGATAATGGTACTGTTGTGAATTACTTTGATGTTAATAGCATGGTTGGTTATTTAAAAAAATTGTCGATGAATTTAAATAAAATGATACAATTAAGAAAATAAAATTATCTTAGTAAACGAAATTATTGGATATAAGTAGATCAGACACGCATCTACATTCTGTAAAAATTTCAGCCGGTAATCTTATGTAGTTTCTAAATTAATGAGATAGGGTTTTAATCTCTCCTTAAGTGTGAGAGTAAAATCGTATTATTAAATTTCCAAGAATAAAATTGAATATTATTCAAAATTTTTTAAAAAAATTCATCTATGTAAACGATAGTAGTGTCGGTAGACTGCAGCTTTGCCTAAATTTATTTCCTCTGTTCGTTCGATTTTCGTTTCTATATTTATATGTTAGTGTTTTAATAAATATTTCTTATTATTTCTATTAAGTGGAGTGGGATGTCTTTTTGTTCATAGTTTTTCATAACTTTATCAATGAGCTCTGTTGAATGCTTCTATATAATAATTGAATATGATATGTGTTTCTCTATTTAATTCTCGATGCGGGAAGCTTTATAGACACTGCAATTAAGGACAACTAGAAATGAAGATTTCCTCCTGGTTAATGATGCTGTAAGTAATATAATAATAGTCAGCTGTCATACACGAATGCAATTTAAAGCAAAACTGTTTTATTAAATGAAACATTTAATATTGTGTAAAATATTTTGCATCGTTGTTTTCAGTCCAAGCTTATATAAACGAAGAATATTCCACTAGTATGTGAAGATATATATTTCACATATTTTAATATTTTAAGTTTAAAATTTGCACCGAGCGAGGTAGCGCTGCGATAACGTGTGTGGCTCGTATTCGGGAGTTCCCGGGTTGAAACACTCGTGACTGACCAATCTGACCGAAGGTGTTTTCGTGGGTTTCTTCGGTCGCTAGGCGAATGCTAGGTTGGATAATTTAATTGGCGAAGTTTTATTTCATTGCTTTTAGCACTAAATTTCATCTCCTTCACCGTCTTACCAGGCATTGAACTGATCTCCCATCCTGGATATGTTTTGATCCAAAGTTTGCTTGCTCCTCGACAAGCTACTGATCCAAAATAGTGGCTTGTAAGTCCTTGGGGATGTAAATATAACAAAGAGGAGGGTAATCAGCTAAAGAAGAATAAGTTGAAAATTTGTAGGGAGAATTATACTATGTTATCTGAAGTAATTAGTGCAGACCTTGAGGTAGAAGGCAACAATAGCTTGCGAAAATATACGGATAGTAGGAAGTGAATTTCATCTGACAAAGGCGTGGTTTATAAGCTTTCAAACTAGGTTCGCTTAATACTTTCAAAAATAAGCACTCTGAAGAAGGATCTTGGTTAAAACTTTTGTTTGCTTTGCCATATCTAAGCGCTAAAGAGGTAGAAACTTGTTCCTTTTAATTTTTCGATAGATTTACCAACGTCTAACACCATAGCTGTGCAGATTATCTTGTGGAAAATTATATATGTAGATGTTTTCCCTGCACATATGTGGGATAATAAGCCTCGATAATCACGTACAACGAACGCTTGCGAAACTTTCCATAGTAGATCGAATTCAGAATTCTGTTCAACACATCCAGACATTTGACCTTTATCGATGCATTGCGTGGTTTTCAAATGGAGAGCTACCTCAAAGTAAGTAGCATTAATGATGAAACGAAAAAAATACGTATCTTTAAAAAGAAAGCACGTAAACTGTCATCATACATTGCAATACATCAGACAATGAACGCTCTGAGATGTGGCTCAAAAAGGTCGATGGTTGCTCAGAAACCATGCTCCGCTTGTACATTACGTATTTATTTGATGCCTGCTGAAATATTCCAGCGTTGCTCAACCTTCCTCTATACTGTTATATACTGGGATGAGGCCAAACGGTTTGCAGCTGGATATTAAATTTTAGTTACCCCATATACATTGGTAGGCATAGCATCAGATAGTTATAAAAAATAAACAGAATTTCACATTAATCACATTACCTGTGGTTTATTCAGTATAACATCCTACATCTCACACAAAAGATAAAAAGGAAGAAATGGAAGGGAGATGCTACACACACACGGTTACATTCACACAATTCACATAGACCTTCCACACCAGACACTCTACCAGAAGTGACGCTAACACACAAAAGAAATCACGCTCTCTTCCCCCACTCTCCACCGCTAATTAGGATCACCAGCTAGACAGTGGCGAGAGTCGCCACGCCAGACGAAACTTCAAAATCCCAGCCGAAAGAATTACCACAACAATACTGTCGCCAACGACGCAATAATGTGTCTGGCGTGACAACACACACATACACCCCTCTGTACACTCCTCCTGTTTACTGATTTGCTGTCCATATATTGGTCGTATCATAGTTTCCCCCCTAAAGGTTGATGGTTTGATGCGGTTTAGCGAAGATTTCTAGGAGAAAAACTCAGGCTGATTTAGTAGTATATTATTACTTAAATATGCGATGGCTTCGTTTGTTATACCTCTGTCTTGGACCTTTTGAGCTCAAAAACTTTTAAATTCTCAAGAATTTAGTTACTGAGCTTTTAGCTCACCTGATTTAATATGCCTAAGACATATTAATTTATCATGACTCATAAACGAACAAATTTTGCACTTGAGTCAGACAATCAAGATTTTCAAGGACATTTCCTCACTTCAGACTACACTTTAATGGGAAATTCATAGTTTTTTTTCTCATAAATGCTTATTCTATTCTTTTTAAAATAACATGTATCTAAGAGATTAATATTACAAAATAATGAATTGTGTGTAAATTGTGAGGACTTCATTGTTAATATCTGGAAATCATTGGAGATAGATATAAATTTACTTCAGAAAAAATATAAAGCTTGTTAGTATGAAAAATTTGTAATTCTTTTCGTAGAATAGCCATTCTCGATGTATCTTAGTTTAGGTAATGCTTTCAAGCCGCGTTCTTTTGATTCTTCTGAACTTACGCAAATAGTAGGCGTATAGGAGACAAATATGTTCAAAACAGTTAATTGCCGTTTCAGTTTTCTGTGTGCTCTTGTATGTCAGCTACAAAATCAATTTTACTGAATCAATTTTACCAACGTTTATCATAGTTATTATGTAAAATATATGTATGAAAATAAATGATAGTTGATAGGGAAAGTCTTGTGAGCGTACCACATGAGACTTATTAAGTTTATCTGCTATGAAATAACTATACCCTGTTAACATGAATATGAATAAGGTATATGGATGTTCATACATAATTTCGAATATATATATAGCTGCTGCATATGCTTTTGTATCTGGTTATGATTTGTGGGTAGAACTAGGGCAAATATCCATTGAGCGAGGAATCTACACAACTATTACGCTACCTAGTACACGTGACGTCGTACTGAACACACGGACCCAGGGCTGTATAGTCGACAGTCAGTAGCTCGCTTGTTTTACTGGTATGATAGAGTTGCTCTCAGTGGGCTATGTGTTTACTCTGTTCTACCCCTGACGCTTCTGTTTACGTTACAGAATACCTGTGGCACTTCCTTCTCCTTGCCGCACTGTCGGTACAAACACACACCATGCACACATTGTAAGCCAAAGGATGTCCTAGCTCTGCTTATGAGCACAGCAGATGGCATAAAATTAATACCATACGTTAATACCATACCTTTGAATCCCTTTAACTATATTCTTACTTTCTCTAATACTTAACTATAATAAATAGACGAAGTATTCCACTTAAACATTGTACCTATTACAATTTTTCATCGGAAATGCACGTTTAGAGATTCCCTGAATAAAAAAATTTAGAAATTGGTGTGTGTGTGTGTGTGTCTATGTACCTATCTTTAAAGAAAATCCCCTATCCAAAACTACCCTTTAAATGGAAAAATGTTGGTTATTTTTTATTTTCCCAAAGTAACTCAACGAATTTGATTAAAATACAGTGCTTTAAGACATTTGCATGACAAATAAAATACATATCTTGAATTCTTTGGGAATAGCCTGTGAAGTACACTTCATGCTCAACGACTTGTATATAATGCGTAAACCCGTAAAAGTTAGAAATCTTACTGTACCAAAAATTAGATCTCGTTAAAGCACATAGCTTATGTTCAAATTTTTATGTAAAAATTGAGCTAAATTGAGTTTTATTTATGGACGCTCTTTTAACTGTTGTGTCCTTAGCGTCCAATTCTGTACTGGGCGTGAAAGACCGGAAATTTTGCTCAGAGACCCCTCTATCAGACTTTTCTTTTACGTGCCGTAAATCCACGACATGTGGCCACCGGTTTACTTCCCTTCCAAGCGAGCTAGGTTAAGAATTTTTACGCCCGAAAAAATCCATCGCCCTCCGCCGGCTTTAACTAACCGATATATTCTTTGTTATTGGTTTGAATTTTCAGATACTTGTACTTTTCTCAAGTGGTAAGTCATGCGTTTTTTTCTCGTGGTCATGTAAAGTGCAGGAAATTCCAAAGTCATCACATTGGGATCCACTGTTTAAAAATCTGACTATCACTCTAGCCTACTGTATTCTCGTATACTTACAACGAATGTGCAAATGTATAACGAAAGTTTATTTCGATTAATAACAAGTAGACACAAAAATAAAGTTTCGTAAGAATACTTTGGAGAAGTGTGAGTGGAGAAAGTCATGGGAATACAACACAGCAATTTGTTAGGCCTGTAATGCATAGGTGTCAAATGCAATACATTTTCTTTCAGTTATGACCCTCAATTGTTTATTTCGTGAAGTTATTTTGGAAAATTTTCAATCTGTTAGTATTTACTGCTACCAATATTAACCACTACTTGATATTTCTGGAAATGAGCCAGTTTCCAGAGAAAAAACAAAACAATACTACAGGGAGAGAAAGGCCAGCATTATTTCATCGCGAGTATTGGATTCATAAAAATTCACAACTGGACGATAATTACCTCGCACAAAGTCCAGCTCGGGGCAAAGTTGTGAGGGGGGGTTGCTTCAAGCGAGGGATCAAAGTTAATTGCTCTGGCCGATACTTCACTAGTGAGGTTTTCAATTCGATTCACAATTTATGAGCCTGTTAAAACATGAAATAGCTTTATGCGACTGTTAATCCCATATTTAAAGAGAATCAATGTGACATCCTGTTTCCACCGATATCGACCAAGCTACATTATTCATGGATTCGTAAGTGGTGTGGTGAACAACGAAATATGCGGTAATGAGCTCCAGGCGAATGTTTATTGGCCAAAGCGAATGAAACCGCAATGGTTACCGATAAAAATGTGTATCAAGCCCTTTTAATCCGATATTTCAATAAATTATTGTGTACTTCATTCAGTTTTGTTTATTTGAAGACAGTTAAGCAATTTCCTCTGAAATGTATCGAGCACCGATGTTGGACGTCCTTTAGTTGAACAGATCATTTAAATTCAGCCCGTTAATTAGTTTTAGTTAAAACATTCCCTTCCTATTCTCTTCAGCCAGTGTGTGGTTTATATTGAAATTCTTTCTAGCAATGCAACGACACCTCTTTAGCCCTTTAGACGGATCATATCTACTTTTCAAGCAACAAGATATTTCGGGGCCGCCGTGGTACGCAGTGGTTTCGTTTCCGGCTTTCGTTCCGAGGATCTGGAGTTCGATTCTCAGCTCTGGGGTGGCTATTTAAGTCAACTATTCACACCTTCACCTCTGACTTGTTCATGTGAAGTATCTCCAAGGCACAACTTGGTTCGGAGTCCACGGTAAAAGCTGTAGGTCCTCTCATTCCACCGCCATCCTCACTACTCTGCCATCGGAGGTAGCGAGCTCTACCCGTTGGGTGCCTCAACCTCAAACATAGGTCCAGTTATCGGTGCAATTGTAACCTCGAAGGTCATAGGCCAGATTTGGGGAGCGTTAGAGACAACGACGACGATAAGATATTTCACTTATTTATTACATTTAGGAATGCAAAACAAAAAAGTACAGGTTGGCGCGCTAGCCTCCAAATCCAGAGATATACGGTTCGTTTTCTTTAGCCAGGATTGTCTTCTACTTTCCCCAGGATCTGGAAGTATGAGAGAGAGCCGGAATTTGTGTGTGAATTTAAAGGCTACCCAAAGATTAACACAGCCAGTAAACAAGTGTACATGAGGATTGCTCCAAAGGCAAAGGCCGGCGATTCTGACCTAAATTAAAAGTGGCATATATGCAACTTTGCAAAAAAAAAGTATAAAACAAAAAGCCATTTTAAAAAAATTTACTTATTTGTTAAAGACAGTTGGTCTCTCAAGCAATACAAAGGATAATACAGTAAAATGTAAAAATAGGGAAAACGTCTGCCACATCACTGAAACAAGATTTAATGAATTAATTTACACATACGTAGTTATACTTCAGCTGTGTTCGCAATATTCTATGTCTTATATTCTGGTATTTATTGGACATTTTAGAAAAAATGTATCACATTGTATATTTTTAGTAGCCACCTAGTAATAAACTATTCTAAATCTTAATCGATTTCAAGAAGTTCCATCTCTGAACGTTTGCTTAGCATTTTATAGCATTGTGTTTAGACAACATGGTCTTAAAGTAGGACTTTTAACATAGTACATACGAACTGAAAGCTTTACGTTATTTTTATACCACTCCATTGAGACCAACTTTGGTTTTAAATCCATCACATGGCAATTACCCTTTGAATTTTCACATGTTTAATAATCCGACTTGGTTTCATTAGGTTTTAATTTTAATTTTATGTCTTTTTACATGATTAATTTCTCATGGCGATTGCCCTATATGTTAATAATAGAAATCGTCATACTTAAATTTATTGGAATTCGTTGTGGAGTTAACCTATACGTTATATTAGCAGCCTTGTGCTCTCTTCGATCTAATATGTTATTCTATTGTCTAGCATAACCTACATAAAGATAAAATGGCGGCAATTATGAATTCAGAGGAAATTGAAATGGAAGAACCAGGTGACATTACAGAAGCAGCAGAAAGGATAACACTAGAACTAGTTACCCCAAAATTCCAGAAAGTAATATGATATAGCATTTAATCGCTTCATTGTAAGGCAAAACATGGAAATAATTTCAGTGAAAAATACTGCTAGCGAATCAAGAAAACATCTCGCTATACACGTGAGTTGATGTTGTTCTAAACGTGATTCCTCTTAGTTCCAGGAATCAATATAATATTATGTTATTGGTATTTTACAAATTCGAGAGCTGTTTAAAAATACTATATGCCACATGTGTTAAAATGGTTTTATTTTGCTCCTAGGATTGCGAAACGAAGACCTACGGCCTACATTCCTACTCGCAAAATATAATACACTTGTATCATATTCTACTATTAACTAACACCTTCGCTTATGTTTTTTTCAAAAAGCTTTATTTAGGGTCGTTTTAACCTTCCTAGGTTTTATCACGACCTTTCATGTACAGTTGTTTACATTATTGAACTACAGTATAATACTTAGGCGTTATGCATACATACAGGTTACAATTTGGTTAAATGTATTGATATATATTAATTAAGTTAAGAAAAGTAATTACTTTCTGGATGAAAGTTGCATCATTGAGTGTTGCAATAATATTTCTGGGCATACCAACCTGACCACGTTGATTTTCAAATTTTGCAATGTTAATATAATATGTACTACTGTTAATGCTGTTTTAATGTTTCACAAATTGGTGGAGAGCTTCTATTTAACAAATAAGAGTGTGTCAGTTTGGTATGCCCAATTCGTAGTCGTGATATTACAACTTGGTTTCGCCGCTGTAGCTGTCTTATTAGATATTCTTAAGTTGAAGTTCCACGTACATCATGAAGTTTACTTGTAGAGTTGTTCATCCAGCTGATCAGCCATTTTTTGTGTATTTTCTTCTTAAAATGTGTGACTGCATCTTGGAGAGGTATTTTGATATCAGTATCTTGTGTTGATAGTTCTGTGATCATTTAAAAACACCAACATAGCCGATACAATGTTTTATTTCATGCATTATGAGTAATTTGCATGCACATGGTGTTTAATCAATTATAACTACATTGAATGAAATAATAACTTCATATTTTAAGTGTGTTGCCATGAATTGAAATTTTTTATGCACATGTATGGAACTACTAGAACAGATTCTTAAAAACTGGGCCAGAAGGAAGCCACATTACATATCTATAAAACTATGGTATTGCAATAGTAGTGAAGTGAAACATGGATTTAAGAAAAATACTTAAACTAATCCATGCAGCAGAAATGAGATTCTTCAGAACACTGGACGCAGTTACCAGAAAGGAGAGATTGAAAATGGAGTATATAAGGGAAAATCTAAACTTCGAGCAACTAAAACCATACTGTTGCTGGCGGGAACGGCTTTTATTTTGTTTGTTCATTGCCTGTGGTGCCGAATGTAGTAAGATGGAGTTTGACACTACTAAAGAAAAAATCTGATGTGTTACACTCACATGACTTTCTCTACTCTTATACAAACTATTTTTTCAAACGCTTATTCTCCATATTCTCCATATCAAGATGTTAAACTTAATCCTAATTTTCTTGTAGATGCAAGGGGATTTGGTAGGCTTTAAGCTATAGTCAAATATTTTAAGAGCAGGTTGTTCTGTGAAGTATTCCATTCTCTTTGCATTACCAGGACAAAAAAATGAATAAAGAATTTACATTTGAGAAAAGTATAAGTATTGGAAAATTTAGAGGAATAACAAGCAATATCTCGAAAATGGTTCACTCAACAAAAAAAATGTATATGACATAAATTGTGTATTTTAAACGCGATCTACATTTTTTGTGTAGTAAAAGTTTGTCTATCTCTTATGGTTTACCAGTTATGCAAAAGTCGTTCACAATGAAGAATACTTTTGGAGACTTCCAAAAACATTCGAGATATACATTTCATTTGTCATGAAAATATCTTAAACATATGATATTTTAAACAAAATCGTTAGAGCCATTTTTGAGAAAACTAAAAGTTTCGAAAAATGTTCCATGTAAAGGGTAATCTGCGGTGGAGGGATTTTCTTGAAAAACTTCGTGTCGCATCTCTGGAAGATACTGAACCTAAATACCAAGTTTGGTGTTATTCCAACTGTTGTTTCTGAGTTATGCTTTTCACACACACACACGGACGTGTTTCCAAAAATGCTTTTTTTGGATTCAGGGGATCTCAAAACATATATTTCCGGTGAAATATCGGTATCGAATTTTTGGGTGGAATACAATACTTCCCATACTTACTATACGTAATAGAGAAAGGAAAAATTGATGAATGTAATATTTCATCTATCATTACCGAGCGAGATGGCTCCGCAGTAACGTGCAAGGCTCTCATTCTGGAGGTTCTGAGCTTGATTCCCGGGCCGGCCTCTCTGACCATGCGTTTTTCGTGGTTTTTCCTGGTTGACAAGGTGAATACTGGGTACAACCAATTTCCTAACATTTAATTCCTTTTTCGTGTTTCTTGTGGACTTAGGAGCTGTGTAGTGTTGGTCAGTGTCGGTCAGATGGCGCAAATGCTTGCTTGTGGCTCTAATAACCACAGTGTGTCCATTGGAGCCGACGCGCTCACCTCCCACCATGAGAATTCCAAACAACCACATTACTCTTATGGAGGCTAACCGAAATTTGAGCATTTACTTGATATTACTAATATGAAAATTCTTAAAGAACATCTAAAATGTGTAGTAATCAGTATGGTAGTCTTTATTTGCACCTCCAATACCCTAATATAAAATTATACGAGCATTAATCGGAATAGCTAGGTTTCCACGATTACAAATATTTCGTTCAAACGATAAGTTTATGCAACTTGACAGCTGTGTTGGACTTTTTATTTTCTCTACTACGTAGAGTAAGTAGGGGAAGCATTGCATTCCACCCAAAAATTCGATACCGAGATTTCACAGGAAATACATGTTTTGAGGTGCACTGAATGCATATAAAGCGTTTTTGGAAACATGTCTATGTGTGTGTGTGTGCGAACAGCATAACTCAGAAACGAACAGTCGAATAAAGACCAAACTTGGTATTTAGGTTCAGTATCTTCCAGAGATGCGACACGAAGGTTTTCAAGAACCCCCCACCCCAGATTACCCTTTACATGGAACATTTTTCGAAAATTTTAATTTTCTCAAAAATGGCTCTTAACAAATTTGAATAAAATACCATAAGTTTAAGACATTTTTATGGCAAATGAATTGTATATCCCGAATTTCTGGGAACGTCTCCAAAAGTATTCTTCATTGTGAACGACTTTTGCATAACTGGTAAAGCATAAGAGATAGACAAAATTTTACTACACAAAAATGTAGATCGCGTCAAAATACACAATTTATGTCATACACATTTTTTGTTGTTGAGTGAACCATTTTCGAGATATTGCTTGTTATTCCCTTAAATTTTCCAATATTTATACTTTTTCTCAAATGGGAATTCGTTATTAATTTTTTTTTGTCCTGGTACTACAAAGAGAATGGAATACTCCACATAGTAACCAGCTCGTAAAATATTGACTATCGCTTAAAGCCTACCAATTCCCCTTGCATCTACAAGAAAATTAGCAATAAGATTAACATCTCGATATCTCGATTAACATGAAGCATATGGAGAATAAGCGTTTGTAAAAATAGTTTTACAAGAGTAGAGAAAGTCATGTGAGTGTAACAATCAGATTTTTATTACTGCCTCTACCCGGAACCTTAGGTAGAGTAAGTATATTATTGGTCCGAAAATTCCGTATGGAGATTTTAATGGGTATGCACGTCTTGGAATCACCTGAATCCAATGAGGCAGCTTTAGAATAAGCTCCGCGTGTGTGTCTGTGAGCAGCTCAAAGGAGAAAAGTGGCAGAAAAGTTAAATCTTATACTTAAAATTAGGATACTCTAAGGATGTAAGGGCAAAAGTGTCACTGAATTATCCCAACACAAAAGTACAATTTTTAACATTGTGTGGCTCAGCAAATTAGAGTTTAGAATTAATCTCACATTTATAATTATATAGCGCAACAGAAGTACATGCATATTTTATATCGTTAACAGTGCTGTCAATTGCCAGGATCATATAATTGTAACTGGTGTGCAGGAGCTTCTATATGCCAGTTAATCTACTGACATGAGGCTGTTGTTTTTAGGCACACTTAAAAACCGTTGATCTGGCCTTGGTTTGAAACTCGAAAGTCAATATTTAAGCAACTGAGCTACCCACATCAACGTATAATGCAAGAGGACAGTTTTGTGAACTCAATTGACATAAAATATCATTTGGGAGTTAATGATTTTGAGTGTTTGGTTTCTTAATTCAGACAAAAAAGAAAACCTTATGCAAGATCCAGGAATTGTTAAGAGGCAATATTGAAATCACAAAGAAATTTCTTAAACTAAACAGTTTTATTTTTAATTCTGAACATACATAATAAGATACAACCAAGAAAACACCTTAAGTGCATTGGCAAAGAAAATTCCATTCCCTATTAAGAGATTTGTTAATAATACCGATGTTTGCTATGATACATGCTCAGGGCAAACTGTCGTCCTACGTGGTCTAGTGATACCATGCTAGCCTCCAGTTCCGGAGGTCCCGAGGTTCAAACCCGGCGAAGGACGATGGATTTTTTTCGGGCGTAAAATCGTTAACATAGCTTCCTTCGGAAGGGATATACAGATGTAAAAGAACCTCAAGCCCGATAAGCAGGCCTCTGAGCAACATTTGCGGTCTTTCAGGCCCAATATAGAATGAGGCACTAAGAACCACTGTGGTTAAGAGCGTCCATAAATAAAAGCTCAATTCCAATAATTTCAGAGCAAACTAAGCCCAATTTATGCGATTTTATATATTAAAACTTTACGTAATTTTTTTTGGTGAATTGCCAAATATGTTAGCATTTATGCACAATATTGGAGGTATACTGCACACGAGATTCATCATAAAAATCCACAGATTCTGTGTATTGTCGAAAGCATAAATGCAATAACAACAGGTGTAGGTGCAGTAAATTTAGTCATATATTAGAGTCCAGGTAAATTCGAATAAATTTGCAATCCAAAATTTCTTTAAACCTATTTATATTACTAAAATAGACAAACAAACTGCTAGTTTAACATCTGAATTCTTTACCAAAGCTTTGTTTTCATAACCTGCTGATATATTAAATACGCAATAAATACCTCGGTTTCAACGCATAAAAATTATGGAGCACGAAGAACTAAAGTACAGTTTCCGACTACTACATATACCAAGCCTTAAATATTAACTTTGGCATTTAAAGTGTATAAAATCTGTGAATAGAACACGTGCTTTCAGATTTTCCTGCTTATAGCTCGAACTCTACCTAGATTACGTTTGAACCACAGAAACACATATATCATTACATAACTACATAACGTAATGAACTCATCTTTGAGGTATATCCACAAAGCAAGTTGAAAATCATTTACATTTCGCAATTCCTGCTTTAATAAGAACTGCAAGGGATTCCACGGTTTGTTTGGTATCCTAATGGTGAGATCGTACCACGTGACCACAGTAGCCAATAAAATCCACTTGGCAATGGGTACACTGGGATTAATAGAGCCTTGGAAAAGCTCTTCTCGGCAGTGGCAGATGGTAGCCTTCACTGAGCCGCCTCAAATGTGTGGAGTTCTCTCCGGTTCCCGAGAAAGAAGCCTTCTCTGAAAAGCCCGCTGGTGTTACCGGGCCATCAAGCTTGGTTTCGTTTGGGACCTCTGAACGTCTCTGTCGGACGTTCTGCCTGCGGTTGCTTAACCTCATCTGTTCCTCCTGGCGGTGGTAAGCACAAAATATCCGTGTTAGGTCGAGGTATGTGGTGTCAGCTCCATTCCCTGGTCGTAGTTACACTCATATATACATTGTGAAGATTGCAACACCAAGGAAGAATTTTCCGAATAACTCCAAACTTGGTGCAAGTGCAGAAGAGTGCTTAGGTTTGCAGAGAGATAAGGTACACGTAGGCTGAGGAGAGCCCTCTCGTGTTGGTCCGACAAGGTGAGTGTTGCGCCCAGTGTAGTTCAGTGCAGAGCTGTCAAACAAGGTGGAAGCAATAAAGTGAGTGCCAGTATGCCTCGTCGACGTCCAAGGGAGTAATATCGGCATTTGAGTGAGTTCAAACGGGGCAGAATGATCGGTCTCCGGGAAGCGGGTTTGTCATACCGTGACGTTTCGGCTCGTACATGCTGCTACGACAGTGATGCGTATTGGAAGCAGTAGATAGATGAAGGTCGTACGCAGCGAAGAGAGGATACTGGACCACGGAACATGACCACAGCACGGGATAACCGTCATCTTGTTCGCATGGCCATAACGGACCGTAAAGCTTTATCAACAGTGTTGGCTCGACGCTGGAGGCACTGCAACAGTGTGAACTTGTCTGCGTCAACGGTTCGTCGCTGTCTGCTGCAGGTTGAACTGGTTGCATGCATGCCACTACGCCGGCTTCCATTGCACAGAAACCACAAGCTCTTCCGACTGCAGTGGGCACGTGAATACCGTCACTGGGTTGCTGAGCGGCAAAATGTAGTCTTTTCGGACGAGTTCCGCTCAACGTGTCCTACAGTGATGGTCGCATACGTGTTTGTGGTGAGAGCAACCTGGAGGGCTGCATTGTTGAGCGGCATAGCGGACAAATACCAGGTCAGATGGTTTGGGGCGCCATTAGTTACAACAACCGATCCTGCCTCCTTCGAATTGAGGGTACTTTGAAGCAACTGGTACCTAACGGTGGTTGTAGAACCTGAGGTACTCCCCCTGCTTCAGGTATCTCCACAGGCCACATTTCAACAGGATATTGGCCGGTCACATATTGCGAGGAATGTATAAGCCTTCTTCGAAGAGCGACGGGTACCATTGCTTCCCTGGGCTGCACTTTCGCCTGACATGTCACCCATCAAACATGTCTGGTTGGTCGGCACCTGGTGCGTCACGGTCCTCCAGTAACCAGTCTCACGGATTTGTGGTCTCGAATACAAACTTCGTGGACAGAAATCCCTCAGGAACTTATTCAGAACCTTTTTGATTCAATGCCACGGCGTATAGCAGCTCTAAATGCAGCGCATGGAGGCCACGCCTAATACTGAATACTAGGGCTCAAAGGTCATGTATAAATTTGAAAAGTTTATCATTTGTTACTTGTTATGTACCTAACCTGTGGTTATTAAATTCATTGAATTCATGCGTTTCCTTCTTGGTGTTGCAATTTTCACAAACGACAGTGTATAATTGGTAAGCAGTAAGGAAGCAAATTTTGAATACACAGCTATCATTCCCGCAACTTATATGCAAATATGGAAGAATATATAAGATCATTTCACTTAGTCTGAAGCATCTTTATCACTATTAAGATAATTTGAATAGCCGAATTATTTTTATACGATCAGTATAATATACATGGAACTCGTGTAATGGGCAGAGTAAGTCATATGGGTGTAGCATATAAAATGTTTTTGTCTGTTCTTATGTTCTTTGCGGACTATTTTCCTCTGTTTCGCTTATATAATATGTTATAACTGAACGTATTTTCTTTCTTTCTTATCTTACAGCGACTTTATTGTACTGAGTTCCTGCATGTTTCCTGGCAAATATATTGGACCAGTCTCTGTATTAACTTAAGTTGTAATTTCACTCATGTGACGTAAGCACAACATGAGCGCTCTTAAGAATGCTCTTAGAGATCAACCAATCGCGGTTTGTAATATTTTCGTATATATACTTTCTCCATGGTTATACACATATTTATGCGGAGAATATTTTCCGTCATTTCTTTTCGATTATGCAAGATGAAAAATAAATTCTACACATTGTCAAGTTTTGGTCAAGTGTCATACATTTAATTAATATGTTTTAAAACACATGTTTTTCTTTCAAGTTATATTAATGATTTTGAGGTTAGGTATTGGTCTGTAATTCTGCAAGTGGTGATAATTATGTCATTTGTTTTTAAAGAGAGTGCAAAAAGAAATGCATTCTATGGTATATACGAGGAACGATCAACAAAGACAGAGAATGGTTTTTCCTGTAGCTTCTTTGACATTTTCCTGTCTGTATCATGTGTATTTGAAAAGAGCGGGGTTTTATGTATAATGTCAATAGGCAGCAGCACTCTCATATCGGTAGGTTGCTAGTAATGATCTGTTTTGTAGACCCTGCTTTCATTTTGCATACACGAAATGGAGATGACGCTAGAGGAGCAGCACAGCACAATAAAATTCTGTTTTCGTTTAAACTATACAACTTCTGAAACTTGCGAGAACCTACAGCAAGCGTACGGTGAACTACCACGTGCAATAGTGTTAGGTGATTCAAGGAGTTCAAAGAAGGCCGAGGTTCCTGTGTGAAGTTGGACCTGGTGTTTCGGCTTCTGTTGCGACTGTTACAGCAGCATACTACACGCCATTATTGGCTAAACTGAGGAAGCACATTACAAGGAAATGACAGGAACTTCATCGGACTGGATGATGACTTTATCATGATAACGCGCGGCCTCACCTCGTAAAATCAATTCGCAGTTTTTTTGGCTAAATGGAACAATACCTGTATACTGCATCCGCCGTATAGACCCGACCTTACACCCTGTGGTTGATTTTATTCCCACCATTAAAGGCAAAGCTCCGGGGCATTCGATATGAGAAGTCTGAAGCAGTGCTCAAAAGTGAGGCGATTCTCAAGGTCTTCACAAAGAATGGCCTGCACCATGTGTTCGAGGTTGGCAGAGACGCTATAAAAAGTGCGTTGAAGTAGGAGGGGATTACTTTGAAAAAGATCATGTAAACATTGAAATGGAGTAATAAACATATCTAAAAAAATCAGTGTCAGTCTTTGTTGATCGATCTCGTATTTAATAATGAAGTATTGTTTTTAATATGCGCTTTATTTGTGAAATGGGCATAATACGCACTCCCGAACTTATTCGATAATCTCAAAACCTCTCGTTATATCAACTATGAAAATAAATGCAATAACTCATTTATTTAATGCAGGAAGAAAGCACTATCGTTTAAATTGCTGAATGTCAGTTGCAAATGGTGTTCTTTATAAATCTCTGCGGAGATAATAGTGAGCGAGTGTAACTGAATGCACTCCAGGGTAGCTCACATTCTGCGGATAGCTGAATAGTCCCCTGAAACAACGCGTGTGTCACTTTTTGCGAGGTTATCAATGTGAAAATGTTGTGTTCCATAGTTGGAAACAACTGATGTTAGAACCGCAGTGCTAAACAAAATATAAAACTCTGTGAATAGCTGTCAGCAGATGTTTCCAACTGCAATAACTGTGCAATATTTTCACATTAATATTTATACTTTGTTAAAAAGCTATATGGAAATAAAATTTTCTCTCAAAGAAGCGTCACGAATTCCATACAGCGAAAACAGTTTGTAACGTTTTTACTTTCTCTACTGCTTAACTATAGTAGGGAAGCATTGCATTCCACAAAAAAATTCCAAGATTTCACTAGAAGTATGCGTTTTGTGGTATCCTGAATTCACCCAAAAAAGCTATTTTAGAAAAAGGTCCATGTGTGTATGTGTAGTAAACTCAAAAACGAAAAGTCGATGAAATGCCAAATTTGGTATTTAAGTTCAGCATCTTCCAATGGTGGATGCAAAGATATTCGAGAAAATCTCTGCACACCAAACACAGCAAAATTTTCGAAAATTTTGTGTCTTTCAAAAAATGATGATTTTGATGAAAATGCCTTATGATAAGATATTTTCATGACGAAAGAAATGTATATCTTAAACTTGCTGGAAATATACTCTTTATTCAAATAAGTTTTGTATAATTGGTTAAACTATAAGAGGTAGACAAAGTCTAAAAAAATGTACATCTCTAAAACATACAATTTATGTCAACATTTTTGTGGCATAAACATTTTCGAAATATTCTTTGTTACATGTTTGAATTTTCAAACACTTTCTATTCTTCTAAGCTGCAAATGGCTATTTACTTTGTTTCTTTCTTCTTCTTTCTTTGTTGAACACAAAGCAAAGAGAACTAAATTTTAAAGTTATCACTTAGCGACCGGCTTTGAAAAGGTTTTGACTATCACTCTAGTTCAATGTATTCCTCTTATACCCACATCGAAATGTGTAAATATGTAATGACTTAATTTGCTTTATCTGTATTATGAAGAGGCAAATAGAGGAATAAGCTTTTGTAGACGAATGAGTAGAGAAAGTCATGATAGTGCAACATATTAGAATTTTTAAAATATCTTATTGAAACACAGGGTCTTTGGTATAAAACCTGACCGCTTGCATGGGGTTTTGCGTCTGGATACCACGATATTCCACTGCCGGCCATACCAGCGCTCTTCTTTGCTTCTTAAATCTGTATTTCTGTAAACTTGCACGTGAAGTATAACAGAATTGACTCTTACTTCATAGCAAATGTTGTATGTGTGCAGAAATCACTGAAACTCCAACTCCAACTCCAACTTCTGCTAGCTTCGATAGTGGTCTTCGTGACGAACGTTCAAAATTTTCGCCAAATTCCTCTAATGTTTCTTCTGTACGCCTTCGCATGTGTTTTTTTAATTTTGCACTGAACTAATAGTCCCAAATGCATTCACATGATCGTGAAATGAAGTTCTGGAAGGAGGCAATAGTGCAGGAAACTTCAGGATGAGTTCTTCATGAACGCGACGAGCCGATTCGTATTTAAAATAACATTTGCTTACAGATATTCGCGAGTCTAAAGATAACTGCCTTCCAATCTTCGCAAATTAAATTGGACTACTGACGCTAATGACTACGTGGTAAATGAAGGACAGAAAGCCTGTCGTGAGTGCGGGTTGTGGTGAGTGGGCGTGAGAGCGGTCAGGTTTTATAACGAAGACCCAGTATATTAAGTTGATCAGCCACTGATAGATTACTATTCCTACGTGAAAACATTGCCTCGTTTACCCGGAAATAATATTGTAGCTACACGTCTGTCATATTGACGTGCCTAACCAGTATTAATCATTAAATGCGACAAAAAAGAAAACAAGAAAAAGAAAACCCGAAAAGACCACAGAAAGTAGGAAAAAGGCATAGCTTGTAATTAAGGTATAAAAATACATCAATTGTCCGCCAGGCAAGCATACACGGGCACTCAGTACAAAATTCGTGACGAACAGACATCGAGTTTTAGTGTAGATTGATATTTTATTTCCTTACTTCTTAAGAAAAAATCTTTACTAAGTTAAACTGTTCATACAGCATGATAGTGCTCTAAAATGCACTCAGAATTTCAACAACAATGCTGTACAAGTTGAGTGTCTGATAGCAGTTCCTGTTTACCTATCCTTATTTTTAGGTGGTTGGACAGTATCCTGTGCAGTAAATAATGCAGGATAAAATGCAAAATATATGTTGATTCGGCAGCAGTTTAGAGAATTTTCGCAATTCACTTACGATGGTAAAATGATATTGTGTAGATTTGCAACGAAAATGTGTGTAATAATAGTTCAAATATATTTTAATAGCGTATGATATTGCAAAATTAAAAATTAGCATACTATTAAAAACGTACAGTTTTAACTTTTTTTTAAAAATTTTAGTTCTATTCACTCACACATTTAAAGGTATTTCAAAGTTAATTTATGACTCATCGATACTTTGGTAGTTCGAAACAAGTAATCCCAGTTTATGATACAAATACGGCAATGAAGATTAAGGGTTTTGATAAGTTGATTGCAACACATTTTAGATTTCGCAGGGAGTCTGAAGCAGCGTATGCAAGGAGCATGTATTTCCGGTGAAATGTCGGGATCGAATTTTTGGGTGAAATGCAATACCTTCTCTATGTACGTGGTAGAGAAAGCAAAACGTAAAAGAGGTTAAGTTACGTTGGATTCCAGCACTTGTTGCTGTCGATGAAACTGTATTTCTGATCATACATTACAATGAAGTTATTCTAAAGGGCTAGAACCAGAGAGACACACATATTTTAAACGAAGGTTAATCGGATTCATCCCTTTAATCTATTGAAATTATATTTGATTTAATAGTGAAATGATGTGTTGAGAAGGCTTTTTATATAGTTTCTTTTGGTGGGTTTGAAACTTTAGTTTGAAATATAAAAACTAATATTCAAATAATAATAAAATACTAATATTTGTTTCATAAATAAATTATTTGTACTGTAGAATCCCTGATTAAATCAAGCAAATAATCCCTTTTTCTGCTAATGTTAATGCTAGTCTCACATTACAGAATAGACGGGTAAAACCGAGCTGCTACGCTGTGTAGCACAGTACGAACAACTTTAAGCAAGCAAATTTGGATACCCATAGCTTGTCCAGGTCGAACTTTGATTTGTATGGGAGTTAAGTAGCCTGTCCAAACTACTTCAGGCAGGCTGGGCTCTAGTTTTCGTAGCTCTGAAAGCACCGTGACACGGAAATATTTGATTGTAAAGAATACAAAAAAGGCTTCGATATGCATACTGGTGTACAAAAAAGTGTGGCCCATAATGGAACGGAGCTATTTATGCTGGTACTGACAAAATCTAGCCCTATCCCTACCAGCGTGAGTGACCACCTCTGTTATAGCCACTGGATTAGCAAGGGACTGACGAGGGGTAAAATTATAAGTTAAACCTTATATTTTCATGCTACACTGCCGTTTTCTCAATGCCAGTTTTCTTATTGCCGTTTAGTAGCAGCAATAAGTTAACCTTCGTCTCCATGTCGCTGATGAACGCTCTCATATATGTAAATGTCGTAGCTGTCATTCAGTTTATGCATACATGTAAACAAATCTTCACCCCTTCCTCTAGAAGACCGAGTTATTTGTAATCAGTTAAGCCTTTCCTTGTGTAGCAATGTAGCGAAACTCCTTCATAAAGGTGGTATCCGAATCGCCTCTTCATTTCACATAGATTATAAACAAATTTCATTGGTTAGTTTGTATGTCCTTGTATTGTTCTTCAGGCCAGTCACATAGACAACTGATAGAGCAAAAATTTGATCGCTTGAAGGTGAAAACCTTACGGTGGGAAAAACGCCATGACGATCTAGGGAAATGGACCACTTTTTATGCACGATAGTGTAGACCTAGAGATGTTCCTATGAAACTTTCGAGGTAAGGTACCGAATTCATTGTAGAAAATGCCCAGAAATTATATAATAACCTCACAGAGACAGTGGTAAAGGAAGTTTCAAGCATATGGGAAAAAACAGCTTGAAGTATTTGAAACAATTTGTTTTTGAAACGGTGCTCGGTGCTTCAAATTAGGCTGAAATAAAATCAATATACCAATAGGTGCTTGCGATTATAAAAAGCTTGGAGCACCATAATTAGCCGCTACGTTGCTAAAGGTTCCAGCTCTTCCTATTTGCGCTTCTCCCTTGTAATAATTCCATATCGTAAAGAGAGGGGAACGCAGACACGTGTGGAAACTCTCATATAAGGAGAGATTAAAAGTCCTATCCTGCTAATATTAAAATTCATGACCCCATTATCTCAAAGATATCAGACTGAAACTTTTAAAATGAATGCCTTCTAAGTTCACTGATATATTTTTGTACAATACATTTATAAGGGAAGACAGGCATTAGGTAATTATAAGGATTGGACCTCGAGATCGTTGATATCTGATACTCTCGATACTCGGTGGTATCGAAGTATGTCTAATACCTTGATATAAATCTTCGATACTTTTAAATTTTGCATTGTCTAAAGTTGTTGTGTTTAACTTTGTGCCAGAGAAGGAACGAAAGGAGTCAAGACTTCACTTTATTGCCTCACACGTGTTCCCAAACAGTTGCTGGACCATAGTTCTAGATAGACCGGACTGCGTTTCCTGTGAGTGAATCAATGTCACATTCCACAGATCTTTATGTCTAAATGAAACCATGCAAAACAATGGGGAAAGAAGTAGATGTTCTCGTGTAACATGCAGCGTTAACTGACAAGGAGCCCCTTGAGTGCGAGGACGCAAGTTCAGTCTATAGTTAGGCTCATTTGAAAGTATTATGTTAATTAAGACAGAAAGAATACTAGCTGCTATTGACTCACCATGTGCATCAGGAGGGCGGCAGAGCTTTAGTGTCCAGGAGGTGCAGAGATCAACATTTTTTGAGATGTATATATTACACTTCACAAAATGTAAATCGTCGACATTCAAGAAATGTTCAAAACAAACATCATTCACCATGAATACTGAATGTAAAATGACGCGCCACAGTAATCACAAAACTTCGTACCATCAAGATCGAAGGCGAACTCCTTGGGAGTAATAATCTATTTCTTAAAGAATGCGTATCATATTGGTTTAAAGTGGTGGCGAGAACTAATGAAATGTGATGGCATGCACCCGAATGCGAAACTGTGTCCTGGAGTTTATCGTGGAACTGGCTATCCTTTTTAAGGTATAGCTGCGGATAGTGGGATAATATGTTTTATATGTACAGAAAAAACAAACATCCAGAGGCTGTATTTGTCCAGTGGTTCCAGGTGGTATGAATTACACTGCTTTGTAGCACTGTTGTGATTTACTCGTCGACTAAGCAATTCAACTACGTTCCGGACCTGAAGCTGTGCTCACCTTTGGATACCCACAGTCCCGTCCGTTCTTGCCATTAGCAGCCAACATTGGGGTGGCATGTTAGACAATATGTGTGGTTTCGAATGCCGTAAATACAGTTGGTCGATTGTGACCTCGCACTCAAGGTGTTCTTGTGAGATGTGAATGCAGCTGATTTAGCTGATGCACTAAATCACGCTTCTGCAATAGTCTGGCTTGGTAGCTCACTCTCAGCCATTATATACCTATTCCTGTGACCAAAACCTGTGAATGCAGCAGAAAGTAATCAGAATTTAAGACGTGAGATAATACAGCACATGGAAATATCTGTTCTTTCCTTCCATCTTATAGTTTGCGTTCACGCAAGTCAAACTCCGAACACAAGCATAGCTTATAGATATATCGTGCGATTAATTTCCATAATATGGATGGAAATTCCTGTAAAAGGTGTTCAGCACAAGATATAGCTACATACAAAGGGAAGCAAAGAAATTATTGTTATTATTATTGTTATTATCATCATCATTATTGGCTTTGAGTAACAGTAGGGGATATATAACCTCCGGCATTGTCAACAGGAAAAAAACTGCTGCAAGTTGGGGAGAATGTTAAACAGGAACAATTTCGGAATTAGTATACAATAAAAATTGGTTATATATTATATTGGTTATAGGCGGCGCCGTGGCCGAGTGGTTAGACCGCTCGCCTCCCACCTAGGCGGCCCGGGTTCAATCCCAGGGACCTGCATGTGGGATTTGTGGTGGACGAAGCGGCGTCTGGGCGGGTTTTCTCCGGGTTCTCCGGTTTCCCCCGCTATTCATTCCACCAACTGCTCCATCATCACCTTTCCTTTCATCCATTTCACCAACATTTCGTTTCATCTGCTTCCTTCATCCCATACCAGGCATCGGGCTGATCACCCATCCTGGATACTCTGTCTGATCCATGAGTGTCTGCTCCTTGACGGGCCTCTGACCCCAGGCACCCGCTGGGGGGTGTAAGTCCTACATAAGAGGAGGGTAAACAGATAATGAATGAATGAATATATTCCTTTATACGCGAGAACTACTTATAAGAACATGATTAAATTTTGTATAAAGTGAGTATCGAGAAATACTGTTATCGTCCCATCACTAGTAATTATACCATCTTTCGATTAAAATGAATCAGCATTTTGTAAAGAAAATAACCAACAACATTATTGACACACAAGTAGATCCACAACAGCACTTACGGACTGTTTTATCATCCTACAATTTAATTTAGCAGTCTTAAACAGTTTCTGAGAAAATGGGTCGCTTATACCAGAAAATGTGATTCACAGAAAAAGTTGCTCAAACCAAAAATGGAGAAAGCAAACTTGCATATATTTTCAAAGATAGATACCGCATGACTTCAGCATACAGCAGCCGTCATACTTAAGAGTAGTATCAATTAAGAGAGCAAAACTTCCCCTAAAAGATGGACCATAGTTTACTATTCTATTTTAAATTGTGTAGGAGTTATTTTTTCTTTTCTGTGAAGTAGTGCAGAAATGAGTACAAATTGGCAGTTGAGTACCATTTAAAAAAATATAATTAAAGTTTAAGTATTATGACTACAATGTTAAAATATTTATCTAATTACAGAGGAAATTTAAGTTAATAACGCAGCAGAACTTTAAAATGTAGGCGGTTTTACTTGGGAGCTGTCCGGCTTACTATGAAAGTTATGAATAATATTCATGTCCTTAATACAGATTACGGCTAATTAAGTCAGATGCTGGGGCTGCCAACTCAAAGCCATCTGACCAGCTTGTTTTTATGCAAGGGTATTCTGCCTTAGATGGTTGCCTTCACTTTGTCTTCGGGTCCATCTACTCGTGGTTTATCTTACGAGTTTTCCTTCTCCTAAGCGAGCGGGATGACTCAGACGGTTACGGAGGTCCCGGGATCAACCCGTTTAGGGTTGTAGATGCAGACGACGGTGTAAGGCGGGTTGCGGTTGGGCGGTGCTTGCGCTCTGTAAAGGTTTATTCCCTCATGTCGCTGCGGTACCGCTCAGTTAGATCTCTCTCAGCGTGGGGCTCCGCTCCAGGGGGCCCTGGAGGTTAGCGGCTTGTAGGCAGGGATCGTGTTGGGTCGGATGCGTTCTATCTGGAAACGTTAGGGATCCTGCCTATGCTTGCACACGTCGGGTCTCTCCCTCATCCTTTCCTCCCAGGGGTCACGTTGGAAGCACAAGGGGCCGACTGGCCTACGTGCGGTGCCTGCCCCGGTTCCGGGGGCCCCTCCGCGATACGTACTTTTCCTTTTCCTATTCACATGACTTTCTCTGCTCACTCAATCTTCTACAAACTATTCTTACAAAAACTTATTATACTAATTACTGCTTGTTAATCCAAATAAACCTTCATTTCATTGTACGACAGAGTAGTTAAGCGATAGTCAGATTTTTAAGGAGTGTGTCAATATGTGATGGCTTTGAAATTCCATACATTACATGACTACGGAGGAAAAAAACAATAGAAGAAAATAACGACCTCCCATTTGAGAGAAGTGCTTGAAAATTCAAACCCATAACAGGGAAAAACTTAACTCCATAAGAAATATATTCGACGTAAACTATGTGCATTAACGAGATCTTCATTTTTTGTGTAGTTAGTTTTTGAATCTCTCTCTCTCCCTCCCTCTCTCTCTCTCTCTCGGTTTAGCAAAAGTCATTGAGAATAAAGAAAATGTCACAAGCTGTTTCTAAAAAAATATTCAAGGTATACATTTCACTTCTCAAGAAAATATCTTAATCCTTACAGAAATTTTTCAAAAATAAATAATAACAAAAATTTGTTCATTTAAAGCGTACTTTTGGGTGGGGAATTTTCGTGAAAATCTTTGTGTTGCATCTTTGAAGAATGCCGAAATTAAATACCAAGTTTGGCATTAAATCAGATTTTGGTTTTTTAAGTTATAGTACACACACACACACACACACACACAAACACACATTTGAAAATAACAGCTAGTGGGCATCTATATGATTGTGATGACTATTTTTAACGTAGTTTTATGTGACTTAAAACACAAAAATGAACGTGTGGGAAATGAACTTAAATGTACCCGTAGCCTCTCTAAGACGATTTACTTAAATTATATATACAGGGTGAACCATTTAAGTTGAGACTATACAATATCTCCAAACGAGCGTTGTAGGAATAAACGTTGCTTGATATTATGGTGTAAGTGAAGAATGCCATTAGTCGTATTTCATTTGGAGGACATTGTGATGGTCATTTTAGGGTAAATTTAAATTGACTCTAATTGTAGGTTCTCATTTAAAAAATATTAAATTGACCCTAAAAGATCATCATAACGTCCTCCAAACAAAACATAATATCAAGCAACTTTTATCAAAGTCATTTCTTTCTACAGCTCTTAGTTTTGGAGAAATTGTACAGTATCAACTTAATGGTCTACCATTTTATATATAAGCGTACATAATTTGAAACTGTACATGAATATACGTATTAATATTGAAAATGCGAACTAAGGTTACGTTATCAATTGAAACTACCCAGTCTCTACAATGTCACAAAAATATTAAAATTATAAAATTACTTTGTTAATTGCTAAACTATTTGCAAAGTATGCGTAGATTTTACAATTGGCTGTTTTAAGTTCACAGACATCTATATTTGTCGCAATCAAACAGAAGAATATATTGATCACTGGGTTGGTAACCATGTCAGAAATGTTTATTCGCTAAAAAGAAGACTATTTCACAAGCTTAAAGCTAAATATGCTTTAAAAGTAAATTATATTGTGCTGTTCGTTGTGTTATTGCAAAATAGCACCAAATTTAAAGCAATCGGCTGTTTTAAGCTCTTAGACATATTCATTTGTTGGAATCAAACAAAAAAGTGTTTATTTACCACTGATGCGTTGATCACAGCGTTGAAAACCATGTCACCAAATGTTGATCCGCTAAAAAGAAGACTGTGCCACAAGTTTAAAACTAAATATGCGCTTAAAAATAATTATTTTGTTCTGATCGTTTTGTTATATTGGTTTACATGTTTTGTTTTTTAATCTTGAAAGTCCGGACTAAGAGTAGCGCACCAATCGAAGCTGTTCGTCTGTACAGTGTCGCAAAAATATTAAATTCTAACTTATATTATGATCACAACGTTAGTAATCATGTCACCAAACGTTTGACCACTAAAATGAAGACACTTCCACAAGCATAAAAGTGTTGTTATACATTTTGTTCTATTGTGTTATATCGGTTTGTTTAATAATGGGTCATCGTTTAAGAGAACGGCGTGGTATAGTGCTAGTGTTTGTCAAAGACATGCAAGTCTCTTAGGCCGCAACATTATTAAAATGAAAACTCTATTGCGGATTGGAAATTTACTCACAATATTGTACTTTAAGTTATGTGCAATTAACTATATGAACATTATTGATAAATGGTATTGTTTTAAAAATTACAGTAAAAGGTTTTGGGGTTTAAAGGTTTTCTGGTTATGGAAGAAAATTTTCTGTGTTATCGGTATTCGATTTCTAAGGTGGGAACAAAGTGTGTGCCTAAAACACAACTAAGCACTGTTAAATGTCAAAACAGAGTGCCAACTGTATATAGAAATATTACGCTTAGGAATTTGGCGAAGAAAAATTACCACTGTACTTCGTTTCTTAAACGTTGTATATGTTTAGAAATTATGTTATTGGAGATTATGAAGAGAATTAGTTACATGTTCTAAAAGTGTGTAGTTGAAAAACAGTACCAGAGATCTAATAACATTATCCTAAATGTTCTTGGTATACGCATTACATTAATATATTCATATGTTCATTACGTAAGCTAAACAGAATCCAAAATCTCATTGTATAAAATGATACAGAGAGTATAAATTATATACTCAAATTACAATTCCTCGTCATAATCATAACTATACCGGTGATTGGTACTGTGATAAACATATCCTATAATCTTAAAAGGGCAATAAAACGTATAGACACCTAAAACAGGAGAAAATGTGTTTCACAAATTAAAATTAAATATTTGTTATAAACACACTGTTAACAAAGAGCGCGAAGAGGGAAAGGAATGTGTTAATATACCAGGACAATCCATGAAGTACATATGTTATACTGCATTGCTGTTGTACATGTACAAATAATATCTAATGTATACGATTAAATATCACATATCAAGTTAATGACCTAAAGTGCACATATTAAAACAAGGCATGCCTGGATGGTCATACTTAAAATTCCTGTTATTTCATAATATTGATGCCTAAAATACATTTTGTGCGTTGCACTTTACATGACAAGAAAAATGAGGTCTATATAATCTGCCCCGCACTATTTAACTTTCATTATAGCATTTTAATGCGTTTTAATCTTTTAGGTATATTCTCAAATTTAATACATTTAAGGGGACAAGGTACTCTGAAATGGTCAAAATTCACATTTTTTGTTTTATGCACTAATAAAATTTCTATTATTTCCAGTTTCAGAAAATATATACTTTTTAAGGTTTAAGAGGTTTTTAAGTCATTTAAATACAATTTAAATTCTAGTCTGCATTCCTTTAAAGCTGCCATGTAGCGCTCCTTTTTAGAACATTTTTGTATCCTTCAACTACCAACGACTATATCATGCCCAGCGAACAATTCAGCTACTAACGGCCAAGACCAAGTGAAGATAATCAGAAAATCTGAAGCAATCCAGGAATGAAGGTGCAGATGATGATGATGACCCTGGAAGGTACTGAAGTGTGCCAGAATTTTAATGTTCAAACTTTAAATTCAGTTTTCTCAAAACAACATTTTTGGATATTTATGTACCTTTTTCTAAGAAAGTATGAGAGATAGAGCTGAAATTTTCAGTGCATGTATATAACACATAGTTGAACTTCCTGAAGCACAATCATAGTGATACTACAAAAGTATCAACACTGCAAATTTTCCACAATTTTTACTTTTTTGACTTTGCAAATATTTTTTTTTCAATTTCTAGTGAACTGATATACATAACTAAATAATTGAGGTTCAGAAGATATATGATTGTACTAAGAACAAGCATGCAAAAGTATGAATCTGTATTACAAGTAGTATCAGAGAAAAAGGTAAATGAATTCACATGTTTTAAGAGTAAAGTTTACTATTTTTCCGCTGAATGAAATAATTTTTACGGACTATAAGCTATCAATGCAAGCAACCACCCTGAAATAATGAACATAATATGTAGAATAATTAATAAGACTTTCAGGAAAAAACATTGAGAACTTTAAGAGCAGTGGAATTTAACACACTTAAGGTGTAATATCCATGTGTTGAGACTACCGTGTCCCCTTAAAATTTAACACTTAGGCAATCATCTATGACAATGGATGCGTGGTCTGGTAATAATACAATCACGCAGCAGTGCAAGAGCTTCCCCTCTTTAGTTACATGCATCTGCAGACACAAAAAGTCTTTACAAGTGACGTGCCTATAATACTAAAATCAGTATGGGTAAAGACAATAATAATTTTCAATGGTGCTTAAAGTGGCACTTTCTGAATAGCTTCGAAAGGATTATATGTTAATACGGACACACAAGTAGAGACAGGCAAAATATGAAGAAAAATCTGATGTGTTACATTCACATGAGTTTCTCTACCCTCTAACATTTATTAGTGGGTATACAAGTTATTCTTACAAAAGTTTATTTTCCTGTCTACTTCATTTTAATTGAGATAGAGCTTTGGAATTAGCTGTATTACAAATTTCGCCACAGAAAATAACAATAATATAGCGATAATCAAATGTTTAAGAACTGGGAACTATGTACTGGCTTTAAAATTCTATGCTATTTGCGTGCAGTTCAAAAAACAACTGAATATAGAAAGGACTTGAAAGGAATGAGAAAGTATTAAACAATTCGAACCATTAATAACGGATAACTCGGAAATAGCTGATGCCATAAAAAGTTATTTGAAATAAATTGTTTGTTTTAAAGTGAGATACATTGTTTGTGTAGTACCTCTTGGTCTATCGCTTAACGTTTACCAGTTAAACATGATTATACAAAATTTCTTCCGAATGAAGTGGACATCACAGGCTTTTCTCAGAAAATTCAAGTTATACATTTTATTTGTAATGTAAATATCTTTAATGCATGGTATTTTAATGAAAATCGTTGGGCCACCTTTTAGAAAATAAAATGTTTTGGAAATATTCACATGTAAAAGGTAGTTTGGGGTGAGGGAAGATTTTTATGAAATTTCAGGGGACTCAAAACATGTATTTCCGGAAAATTCCAGTTTCGAATTTTTGGGTGGAAGGCAATACCTTCTCTACGTAATATGTACGTGGTAGGGAAAGTAAAAATTTGCCAAAATATGAAAATGTGAAGAGGCAAATATGAGAAATTAATACATATTTTAAAACCAAAACATCTTATACCTTAAGTGTTTGGAGCAGGTTCACTTCAATAGACTTTCTAGATTTTTATCCATATTAATTAAATACAAAAAAATTATTTGGAGTTTATGAATTTTAATCATTGTAAAAGCCTTAAACTTAGGAACGGGGAATAGCAACAGCAGCTATTAGTTGCTTTGTCCTTCCTTAATATTAATTACAATGTGCCATTTAAGCACCAGTTTGCGAAAATAAAAAGTCTAAAGAATACAGACGCTTAATTTCGCACGTGACATCACAAAGAGGAAATGTTAAGTTTTTTCAACTTTCCAACCTGACTTGTTGGAAAGGGTGTTCGGGATTTTTTTCCAGACGCATTTGCTGGAAAGTGTGACTTAGGTTTTATAAATTGAAGTAGGCTGTTGCTTCACGTATGGAAAGCCAATTTGAAGTAGGAGTTGTATTGTATTTCGACTGTTGAGGAGCCGAACACTTGAAGTAGTTGCAACCGCACGCATGGTAAAAAGTTTCCGGTAGCCTTCGCCTCAAGTTTAAAAATATTAACTTTGTAATTTGACTGTTTCTTTAAATATTGTATATTTGTGTTTGCCTTGGCTGCGTCAGTATTATTGTTAGAGACATGAATTTCTTTGCAAAGGCTAAGAATGTAGACTTACACAGATAATAATTTTTACTTCACTCCTTTTTATTAATTCTTGACAGGAATTAAATAACACTTCACTGATATACAGAGGTGTGAGATTATTTATTAATTACTAGCATTTTTTAACACGTTAACTAACGTCTCGCGTTCGGTTAGGAACACTGTCTACTAGCGACTGACTTCTGAATTTGTACAATTTGCTCTATTTCAGTTTCTGATTGGCTAATCCTACTCTACTATTCTCACAGCTCACACATTATTAAATTACCTAATACATTCACATAACATTATTGAACATGTACATAATAATATAAATATTAATACAATGACTGTTACATGCATTTTATATGTTACTTATACACATAATGCTTTAAGACGGGCAGTTATTGTAGTTTATATTATATAATTTGACAAATCGTTTAAGTGTTAAAAATACTATCTCAAAATGTTTTTCACACTAAACTGCTTTGGAATCCGGATTCACTGTTAACGAAATTAATTTAAAATAATCGTATTCTAAATCTTACAAAATATGAAGATATTCATAAAATGTAATTTGAACAAAATATTATCTTCTTTCAAGGATTAATCCATTGTTGGTTCGTTCGGGCTCCAATCATTGTACCTAGTGTGCCCGTCTCTTCCGTGGACGTCGCTGGTCTCCTTTTCTTCCTTTCGGCCGATGGTTCAAACTTCTCCAATGCATTCTGTTGGTGTCCATTCTGCAGACTGTTCATACCATCGTCTCCTATACTCTACTATTTTCTCTATAAGATTAAATGATTTCAATATTATGAAATATGAATTGTTTGTTTTCTCTATCACGCATATAGTAGGTAGAGAAAATATTGCATTCCATCCAAAAATTCCATCTGAGATTTCACCGGAAATACATGTTTTGAAGCCCCTGAATAAAAAAACTTCTTTTAGAAAAAAGTCCATGTGTGTTTATGCTTGTGAGCAACATAATTCATAAACGAAAAGTAGGATAAATACGAAACTTGGTATTTGGATCAGTATAATCTTCCATAACTGATAAACGTTAAGCGATAGACGAGAACTACTGTACAAAATATGTATAGCTCTTTAAAACACACAGTTTATTTCAAATATCGTTTTTGTGGCATTAACCACTTCCGAGATATCCCTTATTAATAGTTCTAATTATTCAATACTTTCGATATTCAGTACAAGTCCCTTCGATATCCAGTTATTTCTCGCTTTACACCCAAAGTGCATGGAATTTTAAGGCCAGTACAGAGTGCCCAGTTCTTGAACGTTTGACTATTGTAGTGGGAAATCGTTGGTCCTCCGGTAAATGCCCTCTGCTGCAATGTCCTGGTCTCTGGCTATTGATTTCTCCATTCCTAATAAATTATCTATCTAACTAATTTCACTTACCTCAGGGTTTTCGTAGGCGAGGAACATTAAAATTCACTACATTTCCCTTAAAGATGTGGTTTATTATCAAATAAATACTTATGGACGGCTAGCTTTCCCCATTGTTACAATTCCCACCATTATACTAATTATTAGGAGCCTAATCTAACTCACACGCTTCCCACCCACACACACACACACACACACACACACACACGTGCATCCGTCGTCCAGAGAGTATCACTGTATGTCAACGAGATTCTATAAGAGAGTGAAAATCTGGGGCTTTCTTCCTCTTTTTATACCCAAACTTAGTGACGCTGACCTTTGCGCCTCAAAATGTAACGACGTTTCTAATTGATCCTCAGACTGCGTTACCTTATTATGTATGAAAATATTCTGCTCAAAGTTTTTCGCACACGCGTCCCAGTGACGCATATTAAAGCAGATTAAATATCTCTGTCTCTTTCCTTTCTATTATCTCTTTTTAATTCTCCTTATTGTTTCAAGTTCCTTGCTCATTATCTTGGTAAAACGTGGGCTCTACATAGAATTATCTTTTACCTGGAATTAGCTAGCTCACCCGTCCCTTACTTATCTAAGTTAAATCTACTTTTGTACAATTTTTGGTTGCTAAATATTCTAACATCTTTCTTGTTGAATTATATCATTAAGTACAATTCCTGTTTGATATTAGTTTATATGTATATAGATATATGTATATATACATATATACATATATATATATATATATATATATATATATATGTGTGTGTGGTATATACACTTTCACTATCGCTATTCTTCCTTTTTCTTTTTTGTTTAAGTTCCATTTATATCCTGCCTTTAACTACATGGTCTTATCGGCACCTTTCCTTTGGAACATCTTGTTGCCTATAGGCAATAGTGTTAATGTTAATTCATATTCGCTTGCCCTTGGATTTCTGGTAACTCTGGGATTTATTCATTAAATCTCTCTCTCTCTCACACACACACACACACACACACACACACACACACATATTCACACTCTCATTCATAATTCAAGATTCTGGGGAGGATTGGGAATAATCCAGTGAGAAAAATTCCCACCACACAGGCGGAAATCGAACCCGGGATCCCTCATATAGCAGGCAGGTTCTCTATCGTCTAAGGCTACAAGGCCAGACAATATTTCCATTATATTTATAACGAAATGTGAATGCAGCTCTTTCTGGAAGGTTTTTTCTCGATTAAAATGAAGAAGATGGGAAAATAAACTTCCGTAAGGGTAATTTGTTTACCCACTAATAAGCGCTAGAGGATAGAGAAATCCATATGAATGTAACACATCAGATTTTTTGTTACGTAAATTGAATTCTACGCACTGCAAAATGCGTACTTGTTCCCATAATGATAGAGTTTTGGTTCAGAATATAAATGTAGCATTTTGCGTGTCTCAACTCAAAAGCATATAACCAGTACATTAAGTTTCCACTCTTTCTATCCACTGTATTTTTAGGCATGTTTCAAGTTTGGTCATTAATTACAGATTGTGGATAATTTTTGCTTCCACTGTGAGCTACGCAGGTGACAAAATCATACACTCCACAAAATTAGCTAGAATCTCTCTCATATGCCCATATTAGCATTTCCAAAGTTAATGAGGATAACCTCGCTAATGCAGACGGCATGCTGCTGCCTTTTACCGACAGAAACATTAATCATGGGCAGCCTGAAAATGGTCATATGGATGGACGATATTGGCCCAGTAAACATTTGAATGCTCCAACGAGATGCAAGAAACAACTATCACACCAAATAGATAGGGGAGCCTGTTGATGGAAGCAATTGGTCTGTGCAGCTTCCAAGCACGTGGATGAGTGATTAAAATGTTAATGAAACAGTGCGCTCGTATCGATTTATTTTCCAATCACCTGACAATAATGCGGTCATAGAACCGTTCCCATTCGTTATTAAACACGCGAGTTGACACGGACAGTCCATTTTCGTGCTCCGAACACATCACTGTAAATTAACTATTGCTGAAGCTGAAAATTAAAGTTCTTTATGAATGCTTTCCATTATATTGCTATACTGTAACCGCACTGTTATGGCATGAAATACAACTTATCTCCTAGAGGCAAGTTATAACCTAGTAGGTAATTTGTGTGAAGCCGCAGGAATCAGTTTATAGCCAAGCATTTTCATCTTATGCTACGAAGTTGTTGAGAATCCTGATAGCTACCATTTTGAGATAACTGCCTAGATTGCAATATGGAAACGATTTAGGATAATTGCGTTCAGAAGTGAAATGAGTACAACTTAGGGACGGTATTACAAATAAGGTTTAAATAAGTTTTAAGCTATATTTTTAGGTTTATGAACTTTAATCGTTACTTTAACCTAACTGGAACTCTCATCCGTTTAACTAAAGTTTAATGCTAGTTGTAAGATCGCACATGAGGATATTGGGGTCGTTTTTGTGAAATTGCTGAGTGATGATGAATTATTCAGACAAATCAAAGACGTTGGAGTCCCAATTTTTTTCTAAATAGACACCATCACTTGGAGATGTGGAATGAACCATGAGTACTTAAACATTTTGTGACAACGCAGCGGCTAAGGCAAAGTTATCACGAGATCTGCGGCGGGCAGTCGGATATAAACGACGATAAATAACGCTCGCTAGCATTATTTCCGGAAGCGTTATCGTTAGATAATCGGAATCTCCTGAGTATTTCTGCTTCTCAAGCGTTGCAGAACCCTATGGAAATTTCCATTGGCTATATAAGGCCCCATTTATTCATGCGATTCCATGTCGTGTGTCAAGTGTGACGCGATCTGAAGGTACGTTGAGTTAAAAGGCTGCATTTATGCATTACGATGTGTCGCACGACCTGAAAAACACGTGCATGGTCTTACAGCTCGCATGACATGTGCCACAGCCGCATAACCTCAATATACATGGATGTACACCCCCCTCAAGGAATTATTCGTCTGCACTTTAAAAAAATTCTAGCAGCCAAGTTAATGGATGGAAAAATATAAATTTTTTGGACATAAAGATCAAATGGTAATACAGCTTACTGTTTTGGTGGTTTTTCAGTTCGTTCATTTGATAAATGTTGTAAATGTTTGAAATATATGCCAAAATTAAACTCTTTTGTGCGTAGTCTTTTCAAAATTATGTTACATGCATTGAGTCAAGCAGTTTTTTTGTGTATTACTTGATTTTGAGGTGAAATTTTATTTGATTTAATTTGATGTAGGAATAAAATGTCAGAGTTGCGAAATTTCAAAACTTGTTGCCTTAATTCCTCCTATTCAGCTCACTGTTTACTACTTCACGAATTTATTTCTCCATACTTTTAGTCATATGTCAATGAAATTGTGTGGACGTGTGCACAAAAAATGCTCTACCCAATACATGAAAGGAATTTTGAAAACACACGTAAATAGTTGCAGTTTAGGCATATTTTTCAAACATTTATAAAACTGATGACATGAACGGTCTAAAAACCGCCGAAACACGTAAACTGTACTACCGTTTGATCTTTGTCCAAAATTTTATATTTTTCCATCTATTAATTTGGCTGCTGGAATTTGTTAAAGTGCAGACAAATACTTCCTTGAAGGGGTGTATGTGGACCTGCTTATGAACGTCGCTTTGCCGCATTGTGAGCGAGATAAGCGAGTCAGTGCTGCCGCTTTGGGAAATATAGGGCTGTGGATCTGATTGTTGGAGATTGTGCTTTCACGTATTGCTAGAGTGATCTTATTGTCGTCGTTCAGACTTTTACCAAGTATGAATATGAACGTTATAGAAGAAATCGTTATCAGGTGTTCAATTTGGGATGTTCGTCACAAAATTACAAGGGCCATGACAAGAAATAATTTCCCAAAGAGCTTTCTAAACACGCAAACCTTGTACTGTTTATAGATGTACACTCCATTCATGTTTTTTTTTCTTAATTTAATTTTACTTTCTCTACCGCTAATAGAAGATAGAGAAACTACTTATTGCATTCCTTCCAAAAAATTCTTCACGAGATTTCACCAGAAGTATATGTCTTGAGGTCATTTGAATCCAAACAAAATATTTTAGAAAAATGGACGTCTGTGTATAACGTAACCCAAAAACGAAAAGTCGGTTAAAAACCAAACTTGATATTTAATTTCAGCATTTTCCAAGAATGCGACACGAAGATTTTTCAAGAAAGTCCACCCCCCCCCCCCAAACTAGCCTTTACATAGAACATTTTTTCTAAAATTTTGATTTGTACAAAAATGACCCTATCGATTTTACTAAAACTATATTGAAGATGTTTGCATGGCAAATAAAATGTGTATTTCGAATTTTCTGGGAATAGCCTACGGTTCTCTTTATTCAGAACACATTTTGTATAATCTTGAAAACTGATAAACGTTAAACGATAGACGAAAACATACTACAAAATAGGCAGATCTCTTTAAAACACACAACTTATTTCAAATAACTTAGCCATTATCGAGATATCCGTTATTAATGATTCGATTTGCTCGTTTTGCTCATTTTTTATTTTAAGTCTTGTCGATTTTCAGTTGTTTCTCGGGATTGCATGAAACGGCATAAATTTTAGGGCCAGCATATAGCGTCCAGTTTTTAAACACTTCACTATCGCTGTCCTCTTTGTATCCTAACGAAATGTGTAATGAAGTTATTTCTGCAAAAGGTTTATCTCGATTAAAATGAAGTAGATAAAAAAATAAATTTTGTAAGAATAATTTGTGTGCCCACTAATACGCGATAAGGGTAGAGAATGTAATGTGAATGTTGCACATCAGATTTTTTCCAGTTAAGAGTTTGTAGCAATAGTGCAACACATGTATCCACTCTAGCTTTCGAACCGAATGCGGAAACCGGCTGGTAGAACTGATTTCTCAACAATACACAATGCGACACGTTACATGCACAAACTGACCATTTATAAGTAATGCCTGTCCCAGTATTCTTTGTCGTGCGACATAAAATGGCATGCATAAATGAGACCTAAGCGAGCGACATTAAGGACAATTCTTCGAGCAGTTGGTGACGACTACTGTGACGTGCAGTGAATGCTGTTGCTGCAGGAGGGATTGAAGAAGTCTTGTGTTCGACTCCCTAGGGAGTGAACCGTCCTGAAGAAGAGTTCACGTCACGAAGAAGTGAAGTGACGGGGAAGTTAAACTAGTTTATAACAGTGATGTGATGGTGAAAATTAGTGTAATTGCAGTGAAAGTTAAGCTAGATAAAACAACTAAATAGTGACATTGAGAACCTGGAGAAGTGACAAAGTCAAAATATTTAGACTTACGAAACAAACAATCCTAACCTTATTTGGTCACGGAATACAGTATGCAACGAGAAGGTATGAGCTGTAAAACCATTATTGGCTTTCCATTAAAATTGCAATACATGCATGAAAAATAAGTGCAAGTATAAAAGCTAGGGACCACATAATGGAATTAATCCATCCATCACACAAACATAAGGGGCATAATGCTTTTATAAACATTTGCCTGTCGTCTAGCCTCTATATGCTCTGTATACCTCGATAAATTGTTACATTTCAGCCAGCATTTATGTACCTATCTCGTGGAAAGGTATGTACATCTCTTCGTTATCCCTTCGTTCATTTCAGCCATTTTCGCTTCAACTAAATAAACAAACATAACCTATCGCCTTTTGTTCCTATCCTGGAAGGTGTACCAACAACATTTAGTTGAGTCATTCGAAAATTAATAAGATTAGTGATCGTCTGCTTTTCTCACCCTTCAGGTACACTAGCACCATTGCACTGAGATTTAACTTAACCAGAAGGTTATAAAACGGCCCCTGCAATTAACATCGGTTTAGCTTAATTAAACCTCCAGTCATACTCCGTTTATAATACGGGGCCTTAAGGGTTTCTTGAGCGGACTTAAGAAGGGAGGGTAACCAAGTTCAAGAGTTTTGTGTCCTAGTGATCATGGCATTAGCTCATGTTTAACGATGATATGGTCATTAAAAGTTAAACTCCAGCTATGCAATACTATATTCCTCAATGGTGTAGTGCGGATATGTTCGACTTTCACTCGGGCTGCCATGGGTGCCATTCACTGGTGAGTCATAAAACGTACTCTTAAAATATTGCATTATTAACCAGCGTAAACGTTGTGTGAGCTAATAAAACACCTTTTTCGTTTCTGGGCTTGGACTAAGAATTCAAAATATATAATTTCATCCTTGAGTGTTCTAATGAGAGGAGGCAATGACACAAGAACATCTTGAAGAAGCGTTAAATATAATGCTCATTGTACCTAGGGGATGATATAATGCTGGCATGTAAGATATCCTACCTTTTGAGACAGATTTATCGTTAAGTATGACGTTAAATATGAACTAATGAGGGGATCGTCCCGGATTCAATCCCGGCACCGACATTGGTATTTCTCCGTGTCAAATGGCCTGACATTGGGATGTACTCAGTCTGGTAAATTCCTTGGGCATCAATTGAACGAAACGCGATAGAAAAGTAGTGGCTCTGGTATCACAAATCACATGCCATCCCCATTGATAGACTCTACCAAACATGCCATGTGTTTACGAGGCAGAGGATGCAGCATTACGGCTAGATCCAATCGGTTTTCCCAAAATCTGAGTGAAATTGGGATTTCGTAGCCGTAAACTTTTCTTCTTGGTGGACAATTCTCCAAATAAAAACCTGTGTCCTTTTCCCTGCAACAAATACTTCAGTTTCAAATATAGTGTTCAAATGTATAAGTTGTATTCGACAGCTTCTTGGAATATGTACGCTCGGTGAATTTAAAACTGACCGGCGTCTCAGAGATGGAGCCCGCATCGTTTACTTTCGTAACCGCTCAAGACAATCAGCTTTATTCACAAGACTCCATATACGAGATTTTTGTAGTGGTTCTAATGGGGACAACAACTGTAACCACAAAAGTACTCCGAGAAAATAATTCATACACGGGATTTCAAACGCACAGTTGTAAACAATATCTGTAAGAAAAACACACTTTGTTGATTTATGGTTTTCAACTGCAGTATGACTAAAGCTGCTTATAGCCTCATTCTTAGCTCAGTGGTGGAGAGTTACCTTACCGTTCATGAGATTGCAACTTCAAATCTCTATCGAGCTACTCAACTTATTTTTTTCTTTTTCTTTTAAATACACGAGTAAAAATATAAGAGATTTTCTACATCTTTTTATGTATATGGCGTTTATTTAATAGTCCGTCATACCAGTAGTTGGCAGCCATAACACTAATTTATCGTTTGTGAGAAGGTTTCATGCTCAGTCAATTTAATTTTACAACCACAAATTTCATAATTATTGTAATTATATTTGTGAGAAAAGTTGAATAATACAATCAATATTATTCAATTATATTACGGTAAAACGAGAATAGAGTTCGAGTTGCTTACGTAGAAGTTGAATATATTAAGCAGTGCTTCACGCCAAGCACGGTGTGGAGGTAGCCCAAATCAGTGCATTGTGACTTATATTATAGAGTTAGCCAAAGCGGTGCACAAAAGTTGACGATTGTGAGCCGCGCGCTCATTCGAAGGGACTTTGAAAAAGTGTAACTGCTCAAGAGACTACCACCTTTAGTTTCACCGAGTGTACATTGCTCAAAAAATACATTTCAACACGATGGTGCATAATCTCATTTTGCAGTTCTGTTGGAACTCGTCTTAAACGTTGGAAAAGATGGATAGCACAAGGCGCAGAATTGTGTGACCTTACAGTCGCCGAATTTAGTTACTGTGAATATTGGTGTGCAATTTGGTGCACAACACATTCAAAACATAACAGGTGTGATTAAATGAGTGTACCGGAGTATGGTTTGAGGATAGAAATTAATATTCTCAATAAGGGGACCAGATTGTAAGTATAATTTTCAAAACAGATTAAAAAAAATTTTCAACAAAAATTTAACAAAGTGATAAATTGAACATGCTTCTTTATTTTTGCTTTGACATTGGATATTTTTACCAAATCAATATAACTTTGTTAAAAATGTAATTGCCTAGAGTATCTGCTTAGTAATAGATTATGATAAAGGGGTAAAAGTAGGGTTTTATTTTGCGAGTAGGAAACTTTGTTTTGCAATGCTAAGAGCAAAATAAAACCAGTTTTAACGCGAGTGGCATATGCTATTTTTAGACATCACTCAAATTGACAAAATATCAATAATACCATTTTGATTTCTGAGACTAATAGAGATCACATTTAGAACGCGGTTCTTGTAACAAGAGAAATGGCGTTATTAAAGCCAGATGTTCGATTTATTGATGTTTTGCTGAGTAGCTAACAGTTATTTTCAGTGAAATTATTTTGCACAAGTTTTTTGCTATTGAAACGATTAAATGCTATATCATATTACTTTTAGATTTTTTGAGTAAGTAGTTCTAGTGTTATCCTTTCTGCTGCTTCTGTAATTTCACATGGCTCTTCCATTTCAGTTTCTTCTGTAATTTCCGCCTTTTAATCTTTCTGTAGCTTATATTAAATAAAATAATGTTTCAGATCAAAGAACGCAAAAGGCTGCCAATATACGTACAGGTTAACTTCACAATGATTTGCGATAAACTGAAATATGACGATTTGTATTCTGAACAGATGTGAACACCATGAGAAATTAATCATGTAAAAAGACACATTGAAAGTAAAACTTAATCAAACCAAGTGAGTTATTAAACATGTGCAAATAAAGCGTGATTGTCATGTGATTGAACTTGAAACCAGAGTTTGTCACAATGAAGATTATCGCAGTAGTGGGATAATATAAAGCTGCTCGTGCACTGTGTTAGACGTTCTACCTTTAGGTCATGTCTAAAAAACGTATTATGCTGTTTCTCCCGGCAGAAGGTAGCTTGAAAAGGTGGATCCTGTAGTAGGCGGTACTTAGTGGTTTCTGATTAAAACTTAATTTATCTTGGACTCTCCACAAGTCTCAGAAGTTTTTGTCGGGGATTACTGAACACCCTGCATCATACAGAAACAGATGCAAATCAAAAGCAAGCATAGACATGTTTGGAACGCCGAATTCTGCAAACGTTATACAACTGGAGTACCAGCGGCATGTGATACCACCCTTTTATAATTATTGTAATGTACTTGACGCTCTTATATTACTACCAATCATGCAATATGCTGCGTGCAAGAATCTTTATATCATACCATTTTAGGTGGACGGATCTGTAGGGGTAGTGATTTTTTAATAATTGGAAGTTATTATTTCAAACGAAGTAACCAAATTTTTCAGCGGTTAAACTCTGTCGTGTTTATTCTCATGAATAAAATAAGAGCATCTCATCCAGGTGGCTGTATTTCCAATGCACTCCGATAGTGTGCCTAAATTCCAATAACCATGTTAAGTATTAAAATGTAACATGATCGTTTTTTCATTAAATGTTCAGTTTTATTATGTTGAGCCACACAATTTATTGTTGCGATTCTAAACAAAGAGTTTTAAAAATATATTTTTTTCCGTAAATTTTTTTACGCGTTGATGGTGTAGAAGAATTTGCGCAAAGTAATAAGTAAACATAGGCTTGTAATGTTGGGGACCGATAACAAAAGCTGACTGCACTAATACATACACACACACCAGTTTACTGCTGCCCACTGGGCTACGTACACATGCACCTCGTCAAATGGACAGGTAACCTAAAAAGCACTATATTCCTCTCTATCGCTCCCGAAAAATACATTTTTTTTCAGCTTTACTGCCTACACATAAAATAAAATGATACAAATTTGTCTAATGATTTTGAGTTATGGATGTAAAAGTTTAATTGAAGTGTATAATGGCCCAAAAGCCGAATTTTAAGAATTTTCAGTCAAGAGAAATTAAATTAAATTGAGTTTTATTTATGGAGCTCTTTAACTGCTGCGGTTATTAGCGTCGCATTCTATATTGGGCGTGAAAGACCGGAAATTTTGCTCAGAGGCCTCTTTATCAGGCTTGAGGTTATTTTAAGTGCTGTAAATCTACGACGTGTGATGACCACCGGCTTTACTTCCCTTTCGAAAGAAGCCATGCTAAGGATTTTCACGCCCGAAAGAATCCATCGCCCTCCGCCGGGTTTGAAACCGCGGCCTCGGGATCTACACCACGGAGGACGACTTTTCACGCAAGATTGGCCAAACAATTGCTATGAAATTTGGTGTATGACATACCTAAGGTACTGCTTGTAAAGTTGACTGTATGGTATCATAACTACTTGCATGATAGTGAAGATTTCTAGTCAGCCGCAAAAAAAAGTAACCACACACAAAAATAAAAATCTGATGTGTTACACTCACATGACTTTCTCTACTCTTGTACAAACTTTTTTTACAAACGCTTATTCTCCATATGCTTCATGATAATGGAGATATCGAGATGTCAATCTTATTGATAATTTTCTTGTAGATGCAAGGGGAATATGGTAGGTTTTAAGCGATAGTCAAATATTTTAACGCTGGTTGCTATGTGGCGCATTCCATTCTCTTTGCATGTCCAGGACATAAAAAAATGAATAACGAATTTTAGTAAAAGTATAAGTATTAGAAAATTTAAGGGAATAACAAGCAATATCTCGCAAACGATTCACTCAACAAAAGAAATGTATATGACATAAATTGTGTATTTTAACGCGAAATACATTTTTCGTGTAGTAAAATTTTGTCTATCTCTTATGGTTTACCAGTTATGAAAAAGCCGTTCATTACGAAGAATACTTTTGGAGACATTCCCAGAAAATTCGAGATATACATTTTATTTGTCATGACAATATCTTAAACATATGATATTTTAATCAAAATCGTTAGAGCCGTGTTTGAGAAAATTAAAATTTTCGAAAAATGTTCCATGTAACGGGTAGTCTGGGGTGGGGGGATTTTCTTGAAACCCTTCGTGTCGCATCTCTGAAAGATACTGAACCTAAATACCAAGTTTGGTGTTTATCCGACTCTTCGTTTTTGAGTTATGCTGTTCACAGACACACAGACACACAGACAGACACACAGACACACAGACAGACACACACACGGACATGTTTCCAAAAATGCTTTTTTTGTATTCAGGAGGTCTCAAAACATGTATTTCCGGTGAAATCTCGGTATCGAATTTTCGGGTGGAATGCAATACTTCCCCTACTTACTATACGTAGTAGAGAAAGTAATAAAAAAAAAATCTGATGTGTTACACTCACATGACTTTCTCTACTCTTGTACAATCTATTTTTATAAACGCTTATTCTCCATATGCTTCATATTAATCGAGATATCGAGATGTCAATCTTATTTGTAATTTTCTTGTAGATGCAAGGGGAATATGGTAGCTTTTAAGCGATAGCCAAATATTTTATCGCTGGTTGCTATGTGGCGCATTCCATTCTCTTTGCATGTCCAGGACATAAAAAATCTGATGTGTTACACTCATATGACTTTCTCTACTCCTGTACAATCTAATTTTACAAACGCCTATTCTCCATATGCTTCATGTTAATCGAGATGTCAATCTTATTGGAAACTTTCTTGTAGATGCAAGGGGAATATGGTAGCTTTTAAGCGATAGTCAAATATTTTAACGCTGGTTGCTATGTGGCGCATTCCATTCTCTTTGCATGTCCAGGACATAAAAAAATCTGATGTGTTACACTCACATGACTTTCTCTACTCTTGTACAATCTATTTTTACAAACGCCTATTCTCCATATGCTTCATGTTAATCGAGATATCGAGATGTCAATCTTATTGGTAATTTTCTTGTAGATGCAAGGGGAATATGCTAGCTTTTAAGCGATAGTCAAATATTTTAACGCTGGTTGCTATGTGGCGCATTCCATTCTCTTTGGATGTCCAGGACATAAAAAAATGAATAACGAATTTGAGAAAAAGTATAAGTATTGGAAAATTTAAGGAAATAACAAGCAATATCTCGAAAACGGTTCACTCAACAAAAGAAATGTATGTGACATAAGTTGTGTATTTTAACGCGGTCTACATTTTTTGTGTAGTAAAATTTTGTCTATCTCTTATGGTTTACCAGTTATGCAAAAGTCGTTCACAAATAAGAATACTTTTGGAGACATTCCCAGAAAATTCGAGATATACATTTCATTTGTCGTAAAACTATATATTAAACATATGATATTTTAATCAAAATCGTTAGAGCCATTTTTGAGAAAATTAAAATTTTCGAAAAATGTTCCATGTAAAGGGTAGTCTGGGGTGGGGGGATTTTCTTGAAAACCTTCGTGTCGCATCTCTGGAAGATACTGAACCTAAATACCAAGTTTGGTGTTTATCCGACTGTTCGTTTTTGAGTTATGCTGTTCACAGACACACACACACACACAGACGCACAGACACACACACACACAGACACACACACGGACATGTTTCCAAAAATGCTTTTTTTGGATTCAGGAGGTCTCAAAACATGTATTTCCGGTGAAATCTCGGTATCGAATTTTTGGGTGGAATGCAATACTTCCCCTACTTACTATACGTAGTAGAGAAAGTAAAAAATGAATAACGAATTTGAGAAAAAGTATAAGTATTGGAAAATTTAAGGAAATAACAAGCAATATCTCGAAAACGGTTCACTCAACAAAAGAAATGTATATGACATAAGTTGTGTATTTTAACGCGATCTACATTTTTTGTGTAGTAAAATTTTGTCTATCTCTTATGGTTTACCAGTTATGCAAAAGTCGTTCACAATGAAGAATACTTTTGGAGACATTCCCAGAAAATTCGAGATATACATTTCATTTCTCATGACATTATCTTAAACATATGATATTTTCATCAAAATCGTTAGAGCCATTTTTGAGAAAATTAAAATTTTCGAAAAATCTTCCATGGAAAGGATAGTCTGGGGTGGGGGGAGTTTCTTGAAAACCTTCGTGTCTCATCTCTGGAAGATACTGAACCTAAATACCAAGTTTGGTGTTTATCCGACTGTTAGTTTTTGAGTTATGCTGTTCACAGACACACACACACACCCACACACACACACACACACACACACACAGACACACACACGGACATGTTTCCAAAAATGCTTTTTTTGGATTCAGGAGGTCTCAAAACATGTATTTCCGGTGAAATCTCGGTATCGAATTTTTGGGTGGAATGCAATACTTCCCCTACTTACTATACGTAGTAGAGAAAGTAATAATGCAATATCTTACTTGTAATTTTTACTTTCTCTACTACGTATAGTAAGTAGGGGAAGTGTTGTATTCCACCCAAATTTTCGGTACCGAGATTTCACCGGAAATACATGTTTTGAGACCCCCTGAATCCATAAAAAGCATTTTTGGAAACATGTCCGTGTCTGTGTGTGTCTGTGAACAGCATAACTCAGAAACGAACTGTCGGATAAACACCAAACTTGGTATTTAGGTTCAATATCTTCCAAGGATGCGACACGAAGGTTTTCAAGAAAATCCCCCCACCCCAGAGTACCCTTTACATGGAAAATTGTTTGAAAATTTTAATTTTCTCAAAAATGGCTCTAACGATTTTGATTAAAATATCATACGTTTAAGATATTTTTATGAAAAATAAAATGTATATCTTGAATTTCCTGGGAATGTCTCCAAAAGTATTCTTTATTGTGAACGACTTTTGCATAACTGGTAAACCATAAGAGATAGACAAAATTTTACTACACAACAAATGTAGATCGCATTAAAATACACAATTTATGTCATATACGTTTTTTTGTTGAGTGAACCATTTTCGAGATATTACTTGTTATTCCCTTACATTTTTCAATACTTATTTTCTAAATGGCAATTCGTTATTCATTTTTTTGTCTTAGATATGCAAAGAGTATTAATTTGTGGCAAACAGAATGGTGCTGCACATAGCAACCAGCTATGAAGAGATATGTATGTGCTTATATTGCCCTTGCAAATACAAAACAAGGGGAACATATTAGGCCTTAAACGATGGTTAAATATTTTTAGAACCGGTCGCTATGTGTAAAATGTATATCACTTTGCATGTCAAAAGATCGTTTCTGCAAATGTTTATCTCGATTAATATGAAATAGATGGAGAATAAGCGTTTGTAAACATAGTTTGTACAAGAGTAGAAAAAGTCATGTGAGTGTAACACATCATATTTTTTCTTTTATTTATGAAAACCACTAAAATGAAACTTTATATGGATGAGTGTTTCGGAAGGTATACAACTTTTATTTATTAATTGATTACGTAAACTCCTTACCATGAGAAACTATATAGTCCCGATTCGTGCAAGCATAGGGAATAAGCACAAGTCTGTGTACCGTTAAACCTTCTATTTTACAACCGTAACAAAAACATAGCATAATTAAACGTTTCAAGTGTGAGAAGCACAGATTTTTCAAATTCGGTTTCTTAAACAGATATTTCCTCTTTAAGACACGCAAGTTGTTTCAGATTCGGTGTCTAAAACAGAAACTTTTTCTTTAAGACATGCTGTATATACTATTCAATTGTTTGTGCTCAATGCGGGCTCCTAACTTAAATCTCACAGTATATTTTCATTTGGATTTCACAAAAATGTTGATTGTGAATTTTTACTTTCTCTACTACGTATAGTAAGTAGGGGAAGTATTGTATTCCACCCAAAAATTCGATACCGAGATTTCACCGGAAATATATGTTTTAAGACCCCTGAATCCAAAAATAGCATTTTTGAAAACATGTCCGTGTGTGTGTCTGTGTGTGTGTGCGTGTGTGTGTGTGTCTGCCTGTGAACAGCATAACTCAGAAACGAACAGTCGAATAAACACCAAACTTGGGATTTAGGTTCAGTATCTTCCAGAGATGCGACACGGAGGTTTTCAAGAAAATCCCCCCCCAGATTACCCTTTACATGGAAGATTTTTCGAAAATTTTAATTTTCTCAAAAATGGCTCCAACGATTTTGATTAAAATATCATATGTTTAAGATATTTTTATGACAAATAAAATGTATATCTTGAATTTTCTGGGAATGTCTCCAAAAGTATTCTTCAATGTTAACGACTTTTGCATAACTGGTAAACCATAAGAGATAGACAAAATTTTAATACACTAAAATTGAAGATCGCGTTAAAATACACAATTTATGTCATATACCTTTTTTGTTTAGTGAACCATTTTCGAGATATTGCTTGTTATTTCTTTAAATTTTTAAATACTTATATTCTAAAATGGGAATTCGTTATTCATTTTTTACTTTCTCTACTACGTATAGTAAATAGGGGAAGTATTGTATTCCACCCAAAAATTCGATACCGAGATTTCACCGGAAATACATGTTTTGAGATCCCAAGAATCCATTAAAAGCATTTTTGGAAACATGTCCGTGTATGTGTTTGTCTGTGTGTCTGTCTGTGAACAGCATAACTCAGAAACGAACAGTCGGATAAACACCAAAATTGGTATTTAGGTTCAGTATCTTCCAGGGATGCGACACGAAGGTTTTCAAGAAAATCCCGCTACTCCAAATTACCCTTTACATGGAAGATTTTTCGGAAATTTTAATTTTCTCAAAAACGGCTCTAACGATTTTGATTAAAATATCATATGTTTAAGATATTTTTATGACAAATAAAATGTATATCTTGAATTTTCTGGGAATCTCTACATAAGTATTCTTCATTGTGAACGGCTTTTGCATAGCTGGTAAACCATAAGAGATAGACAAAATTTTACTACACAAAAAATGTAGATAGCGTTAAAATACATAACTTATGTCATATACATTTCTTTTGTTGAGTGAACCGTTTTCGAGATATTGCTTGTTATTTCCTTAAATTTTCCAATACTTTTACTTTTTCTCAAATTCGTTATTCATTTTTTTTGTCCTGGACATGCAAAGAGAATGGAATGCGCCACATAGCAACCAGCGTTAAAACATTTGACTATCGCTTAAAAGCTACCATATTCCCCTTGCATCTACTAGAAAATTACCAATAAGATTGACATCTCGATATCTCGATTAACATGAAGCATATGGAGAATAGGCGTTTGTAAAAATAGATTGTACAAGAGTAGAGAAAGTCATGTGAGTGTAACACATCAGATTTTTTGTCTTGGATATGCAAAGAATATTAATCTGCGGCAAAGGGAATGGTGCTGCACCTAGCAACCAGCTCTTAGGAGATATGTATGTGCTTAAAGGCTACTGTATTTCTATATTGCCCTTGTAAATATATATTCCCTTACATATACAAGAAAATTAGCAAAAAGATAGAGTCTGCAAATGTTTATCTCGATTAATATGAAGTAGATGGAGAATAAGCGTTTGTAAAAATAGTTTGTACAAGAGTAGAGAAAGTCATGTGAATGTAACACATGAGATTTTTTGTCTTGGATATGCAAAGAGTTATAATCTGTGGCAAAGGGAATGGTGTTGCACCTAGCAACCAGCTATTAAGAGATATGTTTGTGCTTAAAGGCTACTGTTTTTCTATATTGCCCTTGTAAATATATTTTCCCCTTATATCTACAAGAAAATTAGCAATAAGATAGAGTCTGCAAATGTTGATCTCGCTTAACATGAAGTAGATGGAGACTAAGCGTTTGTAAAAAGAGTTTGTACAAGAGTAGAGAAAGTCATGTGAGTGTAACATATCAGATTTTTAATATTAAGATTATGTACTAAACTTGTGGAACGTGGATTTTATATTCTTGGATTTTTTATCACCAGTCTAGCTCATGACGAAAATCTTTTTCTATTCGTAAAGCAAATCACACTTGCTGACCCCATTGCTCAGTTGGTAGAGTACCTGCCTGCTGTGCGAGGGGCCCCGGGTTCGATTCCCGGCTGGAGGATTGGCAATTGTTCTCCAGTCAAGATGATTCCCTATCCTCTCCAGAGTCTGGAAGTATGAATGGAAGTGGGAATGTACGTATGATCTAATAATTAAAACCCAAAAAGTGCAAGTAACCCAAACGACAAGAGAATACGAGTTAACACCAAAGGAAAGGCCGCCGATAAGACCAATGCAGTTAAAGGCGGGGTATAAATGAAACTAAAAAAATCGCATTTCAGCCAAAAGTTGCGTAAATTACCTATAACTTACTTTTAGTTTTTATTAAAATCCCAGAAAAAGCGTTTTATTGACGGTTTCCAAAACGTCAAATGGCATTTATGTTGCACAAATAGGAAAAGAGATGAGATAGGGAGGGAGGAAGAGAGAGAGAGGAAGTGAGAGATGGTGAGAAAGTGAGAGGAGAGCGATACAGAGCAGTACCTCCTCAGTTAATGCTATAACACGAATAAAGCTGTCGGTTCTACTGATTATAAACAAACCTGAGGAAGCTACCAAAATATGTAGCAGTGGAGGTAGATAACCTTTAATGCTTTAAGTTGCCTGTAAAAGCTATTTGTTTTCCGGAAAGCTTATTTTAACGTTTATGGCCATTAAAGGGGAATGAAAATTAGGTCATGCGCACCGCTAGTTAGATATGAGGACAGAAAGGTGGCGAACACGGCAGTAGTTATACTAACTGGAATCGAACGGGCAGCAGGTAATTCATAAGCAGGCACATTAGAGCCCTAACAGTATAGACAGCCGTTATATTTTTCAGAAAGAGTATGGGATAATGGACTGGCAACGTAAATGGTAAGTGAATGAGCATTGTGTCGCATAATAAACACCATGCATTACCGGTACAGCAGCTTGCTGAAGAGCCTATAAATGTCGAGGCACATAATAACCCATCAAGTGCTTACTTTGTGTGTAAACAAGCACTAAATTCTAACTAACATTGTTCCCCGTGACGTCATTTATAACCCGGTAAACATAAAAGAGTCGGAAGTTGGTGGTGGCGTTCCAAGGCGGGTGTAAATATCGCACCCTCTCCTTGAAATCACCAGTTTACACCTGTGTGCTACTTCTCTAGATACCACGTTTCCAATTTCAAGTTTTGAAGGTATTTATACGATATTTAGAAATAAACTGCATAAAAAGAGTTTAGTTACATTCAAATGTGATTCTCTATTTACTTTCGTTTATTTTTATATGGCGTCTACAAACTATTCCTGCACAATCTTTTTGTACTTCAAATTGAATGAGATACAATTTTGAAAAGTTAGTTTATTAAACATTTCGTTTTCGGTACAAAGGAAAAAGTGACAGTAAAATATTGAAAATTCTGTGTTACACTCACATACTTTCTCTACTCTTGTACAAACTATTTTTACAAAGCTTATTCTGCACCTACTTCATGTTAATCGATATAAAATTTTGTAGAAAGTATCTTATTGATAATTTTCTTGTATATTTCAAGGGGAATATGCTAGGCTTTAAGCGATAATCAAATGTTTTAAGAGCTGGTTACTATGTGGAGCATTCCATTCCTTTTGCATGTCCAGGACATAAAAAGACTAATAACGAATTCCCATTTAAGAAAAAGTATAAGCATTGGAAAATTCAAACAAAATAACGAGGAATACGTCGGAAATGATTTACTCGACAACAAGAGTTTTAACGAGATCTACATTTTTTATGTATAAAATTTTGTTTATCTCTTACGGTTTGCCAGTTATCAAACTTCATTCAAAATGAAGACGCCTTTAGGGGACATTTCCAGAAAATTCAAGCTAAACATTTGCTTTGAAAGTATCTTAAACATATGATATTTTAATCTAAATCGTTAGAGACATTTTGAGAAAGTCAAAATTTTCTGAAAGTGTTCCATGTAGAGGGTAGTCTGGGGTGGTGGGATTTTCTTGAAAATTTTCGTGTCGCATCTTTGAGAGATACTGAATCTGAATACCAAGTTTGATATTTATCCAACTTTTCGTTTTTGAGTTATGCTGTTTACAGACACACACACACAGATGCTTTCCTAAAATTGATTTTTTAATTTAGGGGGCCTCAAAAATGTATTTACGTGAAATCTCGATATCGAATTTTTGGATGGAATGAAATACTACCCCTACTTACTATACGTAGTAGAGAAAGTAAAATCTGGCCATTATATACCGGCCTTAAAATTCCATTCTCTTTTCATGGCATCGCGAGAAACAACTTCATAACGACAGCACCAAAAGAATGAGAAAAATATTGAACAAATCAAACAAATTATAATGAATAGATTGAAAATGGCTCATGTCACAAAAAGAAGTTATTCGAAATCAATTGTGTGGTTTGAAGAAATCTACATCGATTTCTTATCAATTACCAGTTGTATAAAATAAACATCCTTCTCAGACTATTCTTAGAAAATTCAAGATATACATTTTAAATGTCATGTAAATATCTTAAATATGTCGTATTTTAATCAAAATCCTTAGTCATTTTTGAGAAAATAAAAAAACTTACAAAAGTGTTCATGTAACGAGCATTTTGGGGTTAGGAGATTTTCCCTAAAAATTTTAGTGTCGCATCTTCTTACCGGAAATATCGTAATATAGACAGAAGAATAATTTTTTAATTAATTTTATAATCCATTTGAAAGTATGTTAATTTGCACTGAGTAAATAAACTTGAGTTAAATGCTGTCTCAGTCTCCTACTTGCAGCAAGATATCATTCTTAAGAGTATAAGCTTCTGTATTGACATACGTGATGATTTACATATAAATGGAGGATGATAATTTTTGAATCCCCATTAAACTCTAATGTGTAGAGAAAGCCACACGATGGTTGCAGTCAGATTCGGTTTGTATTTTTTCGCTATGTTCGCCAGTATTATGAAGTGGATTTGTTTTAGAGATTTTGCTCCAGCCATCTGTATCTCTTGGTCAACGGAAGGAGGAGTAGACAGTTCTTATGTGTTATTTCCTTGCTGAGAGGCTCTCGGTTCTAAAACCTCTGCCTTCCACCCAAATTGTTAACCAACAACTTGGTGTTTTGCCAAACTGTCGCCTGCTTTTCGTTTCACCGTAATAATTCCGCTGTTTCAGCGTTTATGGGTCGGCTTGTGATATAAAGTTAACGATATCCGCGCTCCGATATGAGTCTGCGCTCCCTTTATTGTTTCTGCCGATATCCTTAGGAAAAGGGAGCCGAGGAAACACTAAAAGGTGTTTAAAGTCAATATTTCATCTTTACTGGCCTCAACTTCCCTCTTTATGTATAAGCTGCTCACGAAGTCGCTTGCTTAGTCATATTCATCTCAACGTTCCCAAGAAAAAGTCCCCATAGTCTGGAGAGAATTTGCATTCTTGCGCATTTCATAAGAAAATAATTCTTAGGAGTGCCAGAAGTTGGCAATAGCCATGGGCATTTGGAAGATATAGCTACCGTAGTGACAGTTTTTGCACAACATCCTTTGTGCCAAAATATCTGGATTGAAACGTTAACGCCACATGCTCCAGTATGCTGTGCATCATATATTACGGAGAAGTACCAAACACGTTTAAGCTTGAGCACGCTAATATTCAGTAGTAAACAAGATGTAGATCTGGGCAAAGTACTATTAACTGTAGAATATTAAATTTGGAGGTAAGCCTGAATATATCGCAATAAACATGAATGTAGCATTTTTACTTTCTCTACCATGTCCCTAGTAGGTGGAGAAGGTATTGTATTCCACCCAAAAATTCGATATCAAAATTTCACCGGAAATACATGTTTTGAAGTCCGCGAAACAAGAAAAGCGTTGCTAGAAAAAGGTGCTGGTGTGTGTGTGAACAGCATAACTCAAAAACGAAAAGTGGGATAAATACCAAACTTGGTATTTAGGTTCATTACTTTCCAAAAAAGCAATACGAAGATTTCCAAGAAAATCTCCCACCCTAAACTATCCTTTACATCGAACATTTTTCGAAATTTTTTAATTTCTAAAATGACTTAACTATTTTAATTAAAGTTCATATATTAAAGACAAACAGAATCTATATCTTGAATTTTCTGGAAATATCAAATGAAGTCCTCTTCATTCGGAAGGATTTTACATATTCTTGTATAAATGGTAAACGTTACACGATAGATGAAAACGTATTTCACAAAAAAGTACATCTCTTTAAAACACACTATTTACTTAAAATACATTTTTGTGGCATAAACCATTTATGAGCTATCCGTTACTAAAGGTTTGAATTGCTAATTAGCTCTCATAAATTCCTGTCAACATTCAGTTGTTTCCTGCGATTGCATGGAAACGGTATGTCGTTTTAAGGCTAGCGTATAGCGTCCAGTTGTTAAACATTTGACTACCACTGTTCCCTTTCTACCTTTAGCAATATGTGTAATGTAGCTATTTCTGCAAAGGTTTATTTGGATTAAAATGTAGCAAATAGAGAAGTAATCTTTAGTATAAATAATTTGTATACCCACTAGTAAAGGGAGACGGTAGAGAAAGTCATGTGAATGTATCACCTCAGATTTTTATATTTTGGCAGGCAGATGTTGTATTGGTATTAATTGTTCTTCTACACAAACCGTGTGTTGGACAGCATTGGATAGGTAGAAACAGACGACTGAAAAATTCAATGTCATAACCGGGATTTGAACCACGGATCTCCCGGTCTCCGTCCGGTTACTCTAACCACTGCGCTACCATGGCAACTTGCCCTTAGGACATTAAATTCCCCAACTGATTCGCATTTATTCCAGTAAACCACAAGAGCTAGGAGGGTTGTCCCACAAGTACCCGACCTAACAAAGAAAACAAAAAAAGTTTGGAAAAAAACATCTTTATTTATCTACATAATATTTTTTCAGTTCGATACACATTTCCCAGCGTTGTTCAATAGCTTCGATATCCTGTTTATAGAGAGAACTGTGAGTTCTGCAAAATAGCCATCAACTGCAAACTCCACCTCTTCATTGTTGGCAAATCTTTTACCACTTTCTTCATTTCTTCAACTGTGGAAACAGAAATAATCAGAGGGTCTGGCGAATAGGGTGCATGAGAAAGCAATTCAAACTTCAGCTCATTGTTTTTGTCCATGGCGATAATGGATGTGTGAACTGGTGCATTGTCTTGATGAAACAGAACCTTCTTTTTCGCTAAATGCGGCCTTTTTTGCTTGATATCATCATTAAAACGCTGCAATAAGTTTGCATAATACTCGCCATTGATTGCTTTTCCTTTTTGAAGATAATCAATGAAAGTTATCGCACGCGCATCCCAAAAAACTGACGCCATGACCTTGACTGCAGATGGAATTGTCTTCGCCTTATTTGGAGCCGATTCTTCCCTTTCAATACACTGTTTTGACTCTTCGTTAGGTGTGAAGTGAGGATCCATGTTTCATCCATAGTTATGAAGCGACGCAAAAACTCGGCTTTATTGCAGCGAAACATCGCCAAACACTCAACTGAAACATTCTCACGACGCTGCATTTGTTCCATTGTGAGTAAACACGGCACCCATCTTGCGTACAGCTTTTTCATGTCAAAATTTTCAGTTAGTATACGATGTAAATCACTTTTTGAAATACTTACGATCTCCGCTAGCTCGCGCACTTTCAGTTGACGGTCATCGAATAACATTTTTTTTAATTTTCCTCACAATATCACCTCATTTGACTACCACGGCGATGTTCATCTTGGCAGCTCGTACGGCGTCGCTTAAACTCTGCCACCCAATATTTTACTGTTGTAAACGGAGCAGACTCCCACAGAGTGGAATCTAGCTCAGCTTTAATATTAGTTGGACTAAGACCTTCCAAATGAAAGTGTTGTATAACATAACGATGACAAGTTTTATCCATGTTTACAAATATGCTGAGAGCGTTCATTATTGATGGCTGCCAAACAATTACTAAACAATGTAGCATCGTCGAACTTCAAACTTAAGCTTTATAAGGGTGGTACTTTCTACTACAGTTGTTTGAAATAGTATATATATATATATATATATATATATATATATACATCAGATCGGGTACTTTTGGGACTGCCCTCGTAAAAGAGGGGTTGGCCAGATAAAAGACTGGGCTGATCAGTTTTGATGGATTCCTACTACTTGTTGTAAATAATGATTAATGGAAAATAATAGCTGTTTAATTTAGTGTTATGATAATGTAATATATTAAGACCACATTAATGATATGCTTATTAAAAATCACTTATGTGGTTTCCGTATGAAAGGTGATTACGATACCTTTCTAATTTGTTATTACAACCATCAACATCGGGGTGAGACATTTGCAGTGGATGCTTAATAGAATCGATGCAACATAAACCTGAGTAAGCCAGCTAATCCTTCTTTGAACTCGACATCGTGCTTGAATTCTCCCTCTCCTATATTGAATGGAGAGGGAATGCACATTGCATTGTGAATAGATAAAGCAGATTATTAATCTCTTACTGATACAAAAATGCAGTAATTATAATTAAATTGTCACTTATGAATAGTGGTAGTTGTTTTAGGTTTCTGTGCATTTTAAAATAGATTTTGATTCTTGAAATAAACTAGTTATACGAAAGGTGAGACAATAATTATATTTGGTACAGTTATACAATAGTTTCAAAATTTATCGTTTATGTGACATATATAAATTTTGTTCTCTATTTGTTTGATATCATACAGAATGGATTAGTATTTTCCATGAACCAAATCAGTAGGAAACCCCATGAGATGTACAGAAAGATGAGAATTTTCTATTTCGTGATGATGATGGCGATTAATTTATAATTGTATTTATAAAGTAAAGAAAGCACTGAGATACTAAGCATTGTAAGTCGAAAACAGGGAAAACACACATAGTTACGAATGAGTATTGGCAGTTGAGTGACGTGAGATCTAAACATTTATCAAGAATGAAGAAAACTGTAGTGTTCGTGGAAATTGCATTTACGTCAAAGCTTTAAACATGTGGTTCATTTGAATGCACCATTCTGGAATAGACTCAAAACTAGCTTTTAATACGTCATGACGGAGACTTGTTCCAAGACCAGCATAAATGCACTACTTAATACTGACACGTACCTAGTAGGCAGGTCAGATATTGCATTCCATCCAAAAGTTCGATATCAAGATTTCACCGGAAATACGTGTTCTGAGGTCCCCTGAATAAAAAAGCATTGTTAGAAAAACGTCCGCCTCTGTGTGTGTGTGTGTGTGTGCGTGTGTGTGTGTCTATGAACAGCATAACTCAAAAACAAAAAGTCGGATAATTAACAAATTTGGTGCTTCAGCTCAGTACCTTTCAAAGATGCGACACAAAGATTTTCAAGAAAATCCCTCCACCTCAAACTACCCTTTACGTGGAACATTTTTCGAAATTTTCGATTTTATAAAATAACTCTTGATTAAAATACAATGTATTAAACATATTTATAACACAAATAAAATATATATCTTGAATTTTTCAGGAATACCCTGTGAAGTCCTCTTCGTTCGAAAGGAATTTTGTATGACCTTGTATAACTGGTAAACGTTAACCGATAGACGAAAGGTATTACAGAAAAAACGTAGATCTCTTTAAAACACACAATTTGTTTCAAATAACTTCCTTGTGGAAAAAACCATTTCTGCTATTAACGGTTCGAGTTGTTAAAACGTGGCCATTCTCTTGAAGTTCTGTCAATATTCATTTGTTTCTCGCGATTGCATGGAAAGAGCATGAAATTTTAAGATCAACGTATAGCATCCGGTTCCAAAACATTTCATTATCACTGTGCCCTTTGTATCTATAACAAAATGTGTACTGTAGCTATTTCTGCAAAGGTTTTTTTGGTTTAAAATGCAGTGGATAGAAAAAATAAACTTTAGTAAGAATGGTTTATGTATCCAGTAATAAACGATAGAGGGTAGAGAACGTTATGTTAATGTATTACATCCGAGTTTTATATAGTTTTGTCAGTATATTCCATCCCTCGAGATAAACTTTACAAAATAATTATGTGGCGTATTAGGTAATTAGTAGCTATTGTCATTCCAGACACATTATTGCGTCGTATTGGCAACAGCATTGTTGGGGTAATTCTTTCGGCTTTGGGTTTGAAATTCGTTTTGGCATGACGCTCTCCAGTCGAGCTAGCGGGCCTAGCGGGGTTGGAGAGGGGAATAGGTTAGCGTTACTTTTCTTTGTGTTGTGTAAACGTCACTTTGGTTTGAGAGTCGAGTGAGTGCGGTTGGATGTGAAGAGGTGAATGTAGCTCGTGTGTGTAGCTCTTTTGTGTGCGATGTAGTGGCACCGTATTTTTATTGAATAACCCACAGTTAATGTGATTAATGTGAATTTTGTGTGTTTTGTTATAAATATCCCACGCCTGCACTGGTATGTGATGTTCAAAGTTCTCGTCTTCTCTGTGTCTCTGTAGCTACGTCTCCCAATGTGCATGCTGGGGTAATTAAAGTTTAATACCTTTAGCTGGGAACCTTTTGGCCCTCACCCCAGTATGTAACAATATAACCAACCACAACTACATTGATGAACCATGCAATTTTACACGTACAGTGTGACGCTGACCTCTGACGCATCTGTATTGTTCCTGGCAGTTGTTTCAGTGGACTCAGAGTCCTGGGTTCGATGGTTGGATGGCAGGGATTTGGGATTTGATTCGGTAGAGCTGAGGTTCTTGTTTTTCAGGGGTGGTGACACTGCCTTGATGAGATTAATAATACTGCCGGAGAAGTTTGGGTGATATCTTTATTTTGTTACGTAGATTCCTATCTGGTCAACCCGCCACCTTCGTCGTCGAAACCACTGTTATTCTTATTACTCTCGAAGTCGCTACTTATGTGTTTCTCCGACTAGTCCTCGAATTGCCTAGATTTCACAACTTCACTTTTACGCTATAAATCTTCTGATTATTTTCTTCTAATTCTGTTTCGTCGCGTCCTCGTGGTTAATTTGTACCGGAATGTGCCGCGGCCACTGTCATGGTTAGTTTGTACCCGACTAGTATCGGCGTGTCTTTCCTCCTTCACGCCTTTCGCCAGACTCTAGAATTTTCCCCTCTCCCTTTCTTAAGTTTCGTTCTGTTTTAAGTTCAAACGTATCATGTGATGCCTACGCGATCTTTCGATTGGCTATAATTTTTGTTTCATGATTTTTTTTGTTATTGGCTACCCCCACGTGACAACTTTCACATCTGCCTCTTACAGCTTATTTTGAGTTTTAAAATCTTCTCCCGAACATTCTTAGATCGTAGATAAGGCACATCTACTTCCTCACCCTTTTAAGCCTTGAGAACCGTTGTAAACCCTGTCCGAGCCAAAAGTATAAAGGCGAGACTTCCGGTATGCAGGTTCGTTGACCATCGCAGGTAAAATACCTCTGCTTCGAGGAAGCAAACTTTGTTTCTCTGCCTTTTCTCCAAAACCCATTCCTAATATGAATTCAGTACATTTTCGTCGCTATATTCGATCGTATATTATTATTATTATTATTATTATTATTATTATTATTATTATTATTATTTCTCCTGGGTCTCGATAACCAGCTTCAAGTGGTTAGCGCATATTTATCAGCTGGAGGTGAGCGTTTTATAGAAGAAGAAATACGGACAATAATCAATATGCAATGCAATGGGGTGGACAAAATGCCTGCTATGAATAAGCGACTGCAACCTATGCTAAAAAAGTTTAAATAAAGAAAGAAAAGCAAGACATAGAAAGCAAACAATGAGAAAATACTTCAGTGTCAAAGCATTATGAAATTAACGTGTTAATTATGTGTTTATTGGTAATGGTTGTAACACGCAGGTACGTAAAATTGCTATCTGAGTTTATTTGGGTTAAAAAAAACTGATGTGTTGCACTGAAATGACTTTCTCTACTCTTGTACAAACATTTTTTACAAAGGCTTATTCTCCCTCTACTTCAGTTAACGAGATAAACATTTAAGGAAATTACCTTATTGCTAATTTTCTTGTAGGGAAAGGAGAATATGGTAAGCTTTAAGCGATAATTATATCTTTTAAAATCTGGTTGCTATGTGAAGCATTCCATTATATTTGTATGTCCAGGACAGAAAAAATGAATAACGAATTCCCATTTGAGAAAAAATATGTGTATTGAAAATTCAAGCAAATGAAAATATAGCTTAGAAATGCTTCACTCCACAAAAATGTATGAGACATAAATTGTGTGTTTTAACGAGATCTACATTTTTTGTGTAGTAAAATTTTGTGTATCTCTTAGGGTTTACCAATTATGCAAAAGTCATTCAGAATGAAGAGGATTTTTGGAGACATTCCCAGAAAATTCAAGATATACATTTCATTTGCCATTAAAATATGTGGTATTTTAATCAAAATTGTTAGAGCCATTTTTTAAAAATAAAAATTTTCGAAAATATTCCAAGTAAAGGGGGGAGTTCCTTGAAAATTTTCATGTCGCATCCTTGGAAGATACTAAACTCCAAAACCAAGGTTGGTATTTAACCGACCTTTCGTTTTTGAGTTATGCTGTGCACTCACACACGCACACACACGCACACACACACACACACAAAACGGGCGTTTTTCCAAAAAATGTTTTATTTGGAATCAGAGCGGCTCAAAACATGTATTTCCGGTGAAAACTCGGTGTCGAGTTTTTGAGTGGAATATACCACTTCTACTTGCTATACGAGTAGGGAAAGTAAAAAAGAGCTGCATATTCTAAAATGTACCGCTGCAAAGGAGTATCCACCCAAGCTATAATTACTATACGAAAATTTTCTATTTTATTTAAAATAGAGAAAATGTTCTATTAGATCTTGTGAAGTGATCACCATTTTTCCTACATTCCAAACCTATGAATGACGATCATGATGTTCAGCTGTTAAGCTATGTTTCTGGCATTATGTTTCGAAACATTCTGAAGCCGATGAAAAACTGCTTTTAGTGTAAATAATAGTTTTAACACATTTCTGTGTTTTATTCCAAGCTTGGTTCATGTGGTCAAAATAAGGATTATTTTATGTTTTATTTGTGAACGAAATATTTTGTTATGAGTTCCTAGCGTCACTGATTTGCTTCAGAATTAATGTTAATTTCAAACACAATATTGTGGCGTATTAATAATTTGGGGGGTTTCATTGTCATTACCAGACATATTGTTCTCGTTTGGATGATTTCACTCCTGGCTGGGAGATTTTCTAGTCACGAGTGGTAAGGATATAGCGGATCGCGCGTGCAAGCCGGCTTTTGGATCGGTGGACATCTCCTCTCACCTCTCATATTTAATAATGTATGAACCCCAAACGGTTGTGAAATAAATCTAGGAAAGTGAGAGTAGATTTGTGTTATGGATTTTGTACAATGAAAAGCCATGCCTTCCTCTTAATCTCCACACCACATTTCGGTTCACCGCGGCCAAGTGAGTGTAGGTCCCCTCAATGTACGTGCTCGATACTAAAAATTAATTTAATTTTTCATGTGAACCTTTAGGCCTCTACCCAGCATGTAACAATATTTAATGATAGTGTATAAGCTGTGCTCAATGACAAAGTTCAAGTATTGACTGCTGGAAAGGTATTATTTACATGTTTCGTGCAGAGTTTGTATAGGTATTATCATAGATGGTTGCTCAGTATAAACAAAGGCAAAGCCACCAGCTGCTACACTATGAAGAGTGTTTCTACTTCCTTGTTTAGTGATGGACAAGTTGGATTCAGTTCGTAGGTGCGCGAATGAAGTAGGTACTGGACAGGAATGGGGCTTGGTCCTGAGTATATTCCAAATATACGGATGTCTATAATTAACTTCAAAATATCATACATTGTTACATCATACTTTATAAAGTAATGTTAAATGATTGTGTTGTTCAACACTAATGTATGTTTTAGTAAATTAATATTTTAAATAATATTACTTGCGAATTAATTAGTAATTTTAAAATGTTATTGTAATACTAAAAGCAAGATTTAACAGTCGTGTTTTCTTGAATCAGTTAAGTTCTGAATGTTTTGTGTAACATTAAAATCCATATTTGTTGTAAATTATTCGCATATGAATATTATAGTACGTGAAGTTTTGTGTTGCGCAGTTGCATATTTTTGTTTGAATGATTGAGGCTGTACGTCATACCTGTACGCAACATACATACTTTAGAAATCAGCTGCATTGCTTTAAACGGATCGTGTTATACTTTTAATGATAGACTCTTCTCCAAATTACACTTTTAAATTATTTGTCCATCAGTGCGCTTGAGGTATCAACGTAAGACACTTCAATACACTGGTTAATCCTCCGGACCCAGACATTGAGAAGGATAAGCCGATCTCTTGTTTCATTTACTTGGAGCCACAATCGGTGACAATGACTATATACTGTATTTTCAACCGTACACAATGCAAAAGTGGTTACGAGGCAGTTCCAGAAGTACCCGACCTGACGTATATATATATATATATATATATATATATATATATATATAGCGGTTGTTGTTTCAAACAAATGACTATGGTAGAAAGTACCACCCTTATAAAGCTCAAGTTTGAAGTTTGATGATGCTACTTTGTTTAGTAATTGTTTGGCAGGCATTAATAGTGAACTCTCTCAGCGAATTTGTAAACATGGATAAAACTGGCCGTCGTTATGTGATACAATACGTTCATTTGGAAGGTCTTAGTCCAACTAATATTAAAGCTGAGCTAGATTCTACTTTGTGGGAGGTGCTCCTTCGTTTATAACAGTAAAATATTGGGTGGCAGAGTTTAAGCGACGACGTACGAGCTGCATCGCAGTGGTCGACCAAATGAGGTGACCACGCCAGAAATTGTGAAGAAAATCCACAAAATAGTGTTGGATGACCGTCGACTGAACGTGGACGAGCTAGCAAAGATCAAAGGCATTTCAAAAAGTGATTTACATTGTATACTAATTGAAAATTTAGACATGAAAAAGCTGTAGGCAAGATGGGCGCCGTGTTTACTCACAATGGAACAAAAGCAGCGTCGTGAGGATGTTTCAGTGGAGTGTTTGGCGATGTTTCGCTTCAATAAAGCCGAGTTTTTGCGTCGCTTCATAACTATGGATGAAACATGGATCCTCACTTCACACCTAAGGAAGAGTCAAAACAGTGAATTGAAAGGGGAGAATCGGCTCCAAATAAGGCGAAGACAATTCCATCTGCAGGCAAGGTCATGGCGTCTGTTTTTTGGGATGCGCGTGCGATAATTTTCATTGATTATCTTCAAAAAGGAAAAGCAATCAATGGCCAGTATTATGCAAACTTATTGCAGCGTTTTAATGATGATATCAAACAAAAAAGGCCGCATTTAGCGAAAAAGAAAGTTCTGTTTCATCAAGACAATGCACCAGTTCACACATCCATTATCGCCATGGTCAGAATCAATGGGTTAAAGTTCGAATTGCTTTCTCATGCACCCTATTCGCCAGACTTAGCCCACTCTGATTATTTCTGTTTCCAAAGTTGAAGTAATGAAGAAAGTGGTAAAAGATGTGCCAACATCGAAGAGTGGAGTTTGCAGTTAATAGGTATTTTGCAGAACTCGACGGTTCTCAATGTAAACAGGGTATTGAAGCAATTGAACATCGCTGGGCAAAGTGTATCGAACTGAAAGGAGACTATGTAGTGAAATAAAAGATATTTTTTCCCAAAATTTTCTTTTTTCTTTGTTAAGGTCGGGTACTTCTGGGACGGGCCTCGTACATTCTTCATCCTAGAGGTACTGCACGTCGTTTGATTGTCACAACAATGCACTTCCATAGCATCGATGCTTCACGTCATTTTCAGCGATCATAATAAGTAGAGCTCGGATTAGAGTGACCTGATATGCGATTTCAAGTTACCGATATAGCTTTTGTTTAACTGAGAGACGAAGAAAGTTAACTTTCAACAATCTCCGCATATTCTTTTAAGCGACCTGTACTAGCACTGCAGACACGCGCCCGTTGTTTACATCTGGACTAACCCCCTCTCCTTCAACATACACAGACTAAGTTAAAACGGTCACTCTGATCCATCCCTTAATAATAAAATTTTAGCACTTTTTAACTTCCGTTCTAACTGCATCTGATACCAGAAGCGACGAACACTGATGATACATGAAATGAAATGATAATTCATCATCAACATATTCATAGTAGCCCTTGCCCCTTTTCCATTCTTAGAATTCAACTTCCCATCGTCCTCCTCCAGGACGTCCAATACCTGTGATCCTGTGGCTGATACAGTAGTTATTATTTTATTAATCTAGAAAAGGCAAGACTTAAATATACTTATGCCATTTTTACTTTCTCTACTACGTATAGTAAGTAGGGGAAGTATTGTATTCCACCCAAAAATTCGATACCGAGATTTCACCGGAAATACATGTTTTGAGACCCCTGAATCCAAAAAAGCATTTTTGGAAACATGTCCGTGTGTGTGTGTGTTTGTGTGTGTGTGTGTGTCTGTGAACAGCATAACTCAGAAACGAACAGTCGGATAAACACCAAACTTAACATTTAGGTTCAGTATCTTCCAGAGATGCGACGCGAAGGTTTTCAAGAAAATCCCCCACCCCAGATTACCCTTTACATGGAACATTTTTCGAAAATTTTAATTTTCTCAAAAATGGCTCCAACGATTTTGATTAAAATATCATATGTTTAAGATATTTTTATGACAACTGAAATGTATATCTGGAATTTTCTGGGAATGTCTCCAAAAGTATTCTTCATTGTGAACGACTTTTGCATAACTGGTAAACCATAAGAGATAGAAAAAAAATTATTACACAAAAAATGCAGATCGCATTAAAATACACAATTTATGTCATATACATTTTTTTATTGAGTGAACCATTTTCGAGATATTGCTTGTTATTCCCTTAAATTTTCCAATACTTTTACTTTTTCTCACATTCGTTATTCATTTTTTGTCCTGGTAATGCAAAGAGAATGGAGTACTCCACATAGCAACCAGCTCTTAAAATATTTGACTATTGCTTAAAGCCTAGCAATTCCCCTTGCATCTACAAGAAAATTAGCAATAACATTAACATCTCGATATCTCGATTAACATGAAGCATATGGAGAATAAGGGTTTGTAAACATAGTTTGTACAAGAGTAGAGAAGGTCATGTGAGTGTAACACATCAGATTTTTGTTTGTAGTCTTGTATGTTTACTTTCTCTACTACGTATAGTAAGTGGGGGAAATACTGCATTCCACCGAAAAATTCGATATACCGAGATTTCACCGGAAGTACGTGTTTTGAGGTCCCTGAATCCAAATAAAGCATTTTGGAAACATATCCGTATACGTGGTGTGTGTGTGTGTGTGTGTGTGTGTGTGTGTGTGTGTGTGTGTCTCTGTCTGTGAACAGCATAACTGAAAAACGAAAAGTCGGATAAATACTAAACTCAAGAAACTCTCCTTCACCCCGGACTACTTTACATGGAACGTTTTTCGAAAATTTTGATATTCTCAAAAATGGCTCTAATGATTTTGATTAAAATATCATATGTTTAAGATATTTTCATGGCAAATGAAAAGTATGTCCTGAATTTTCTGGAGTGTCCCTAAAAGGGTTTTTCATTCTGAATGACTTCAGCATTATTAATAAGCGTAAGAGATAGACAAAGTTTTACTACACAAATATTGCTTTTATTTGTTTGAATTTTCCAATACTATACTTTTTCTCAATTGGGAATTCGTTTGATTTTTTTATGTCCTGAACATGCAAGGAGAATGGAATGCTCCACATAGAAACCAGTGCCTAAAGTATTTGACTATCGCTTAAAGCCTACCATATTCCCCTTGCACCTATAAGAAAATTAACAATAAGTTTCTGCAAATGTTTACCTCGATTAACATGAACAAGCGTTTGTAAAAATAGTTTGTAGAAGAGTGGAGAAAGTCATGTGATTTTTTATTTAAATTACATATGTTAAGACCCTATCTAGTTATGTTACTGGGGATTTGATATTTTAGATTACAACCTACAATACATGTACATGAGAAAATTAATTTCTGCCATTTGTATCAATCCTCTATCTGCTCTCTTCATGACAGAATTTTCTGCTCCACATGTCATCATAGCAAGTGCCAAACTTATAAAATTTCAGCATTGTTTCATTTATGGTTTTATTCCATAATGTTTTTAATGGTGCCGCACATACTTTGGAATTTATGGTTCTTTTTGAAATGATAATTGGGAAAGAAAATGTGCGAAGGAAGCGTTCCAGGGCTACGTTTAGAGTACCTTCCAGGCATTTTACAGTTATGGTAACCGAGGAAAACCCGAAAAAGAACCTCAGACAGGGGGACGGTCCTGGCGGGTTTGAACCGCAGATTCCCATTCACGAGTCCATGTCTTTAACGACCTCAACCACCCATGTCGTTTATAATCTTACACACGCTTCATACAGCTCGAGCATTCCTTCTAAGGAAGAGTTCTTGCTGATCATGTCTCGCCCCTCTCCCCTACTTTTAGAACTTATATTCCTTACTTGAGAATACCTGGAGACGCAAACTTGGAAAGGCAATCCATCACTGGATACCAGTGGAGTATTAAGTCCCACCCTGTCGCTAATATTTGCTGGGCTGTAGTCAACGCTTATTCAGGGAACCCCGCAGTGCGATTCGCTTCCCTTGGCAAGGTTCCCGGCTTTATGAATAATGGTAAGTTGTCTAAACCGAGGTTTGAATCCCCTTTCTTCTGTTCCAGAATTAATGGTCAAGAGCAGAACATCATTGGATTCGGCAAAACTAACCGATAACATCTCATTATTATAGTAATGCCTTATGCTCAGTTTTACGGTCTATGAACGCGTTTGATGCCAACTATCTGCTGCTATTCAAGTATAGAAAAGGAAAGAAAGACAAGACCATCATTCACATATTTTCTCGACTCGTCTTTTACTTTAATAGCTATTCTAAAACTTATAAAGCATTTCTTTATATACCTCTTATGGTAGACAGAGACCAGCGACATGACTCCACGGTAACGTGCGAGGCTCGATTTCGGGAGGTCCCAGGTTCGATTCCGGTTGGTTCACCCACCCTGAAAAGGAGGTTTTGTGATTCGTCCACGTCGGTTGGCGAATGCTGGGGTGGTTCTCTTCTACCACGAATTTCCTGTCCCTTTCCTGTTCCCATTATTTCCTTTCATCTATTTCATCTCATACCTTTTAGGGTTATAGGACCTGGCGATAGCAATTGGAGCATTGCGATACAACGGTGGAATATGCACTCCCTGGCGCTTGACTGGTCGGTTGGGTATCCTTCCTGGGAATGGCTCGTTTCGTTCCGGGTTGAAGATGGCTAAGGCAGAATCGCTATTGTAGAGATCATCTTTCTATTCTATCAAGTACGGTTTCCTCTTGTAGCGGAGGGGGGGGGGTGTTGCACTTCCACGTATATCCGTACTACCTTACCTGGATGATGTCTTCAAGGAGGAAGTTGTCAAAAGTTTTCTGCCTGGGCTGCCAGTCGTAGAGCTGAGAAGAAATACCTATTCTAACTACCTCTCTCAAATTGCCTTGTGGGTGAAGGCAGTTAACTGAATTCTCTTTAACAACTTCATTTATTCTAATAAAATAATTTATCGAAGCGGTTAGCAACTGTTCCCTTTTGAATAATAATAATAATAATAATAATAATAATAATAATAATAATAATAATAATAATAATAATAATAATAATAATAATAATAATAATAATAATAATAATAATAATTAATAATAAAGTATTTTATATCTTCCCGCTACTTTAGATTTTGGCGTGTACCTAACCATCTATGTCACACGCTATTCCCCATCCTCACATGCATGAGGCTTCCATTTGTTAGATCACATGAGATATATCGAAGAGAGTACCAGTAAGTGTTGAAATCTGGGGCAGATGTTGCTTTTATCCCTCTGTTATGACGCTATCATTCGCGCCCTTTTATCTAACCTGTATTCTTATTAGTGATTCATTTGGCTTGCTATGAGAACAAAATTATCCAATTTTAGATGTCAAGCTTCTGTCTAACTCCTTTGGCAAAACCCCACTATCTCTGTCTTACAGCTCTTTCTGTTATATGACTCTTTCCCCAAATCTCTGGACATTCCAGAAATTATACCCTCATTCCCGTCCTTGTCTCACCTCGGACCTCTCTATTTGCTTTGCCTAAACCTGTATGCATTAGCGTATGCATTAGGATTTAAAGTGGTGGACTTTAAATCCTGCTACTAGCTAGCTTCCTTGCTAATTACAATACTTCCTTACATATTCCTACATTTTATGATAAACTCTGCATATGTTTTATTTCTTATGCATATATTTATTACGTGCTGTGTTCTAAATATTCTCGTGCTTCTTCACATTACACCCATTTCCGTTCCCATTTATTGTCCAACTATTTGCAGCATACGTTAGGATACTTTTTGCTATGGCTTTCAAATTGATTTATTTTGTACCTTTTGTCAAATTCCTACTCAATAGGATACTATTCAACCATTTATTGCTTTCCTATCAGGATTTATACTGTGATTAATATCCTTTACGCGGTTGCCGAATTTGCCAATAACATAACCAATATATGGAAATGTGTCAACACATTTAAGAAGGTTACTATTTATAGTACTCTCCTCAAAACAAATCTACCACACATCATCGTGCTTAATCCGTTACCCTGCAAGATGAAAGGAAATGAAATGAGAGGAAACGAAGAGCAGTAAAATTTGTCCTAGTATATAACCTACTCCAGCATTCATCTATGGAGCTAGGAAAACCACAAAAAGGAACAACAGAAGTCCTCCTTCACACACTCCGTCTAATTCCCTGACTCGTTACCCACAGAATTTCCTTCTGTTTCAACGATTCAAGCTCTTATCAGAGAATGGTCTCCTTGAGGATTTATTATCCAATATTTAAATGCTCTAATTTTACACCCTGTCATTTCACCATGCGCCCCGAATTCCCTATTTATCATGCAGTTGGTCAAACCACTCCCTGCTTTCAGAACGCATGTCATACATCAGATCCTCACTTGATTTAAATTCCCTGCCCCATAGATCATCGTTGATCTTTTGCTCCATATCCGGCCTCCTGCAAACTTAAAGGCATATCTGATATTCTGCTTTGTATCCAGAGATGCTTTCATTCGTGACGTCAATACTTACAGGATGCGATGCAGCTGGCAAAATAGATGTGCTTCGGTCGAGCATGGCCTCTTTTTTCATACACCACTACTTACCGTGCATACTGTGCAACAAACTTTCCCATTAGCACCGGTGATTCGGATTACTGATGTTTCATAATGGTATAACTATGGCAAAAGCCTAAGTTAAAAGGCAATTATGTATGCACTATTCTGTTTTCTCTAAAATTTAGGTTGTGTTATTGCATGCTGCGTACATTTTTAAGACACGGGAGGAAAGTAATTTAATATAACAGGATTGAATACAAAATAAAAGTATCTTAACAATAAATTTGCAATATAGCGTTTGCATGCATTTTAATCTTTTAGAAAGTGAGTTAGAAATAAATACCAATTAAGTATGTGTAGTTGCATTTTAATTTCTATACTACTTACCTATATAGGTAGAGAAAGTATTGTACTCCACTCAATACACATAGATATTTTATCGAAAATGCATGTTTGGAGGTCCCCCGAATTAAATAATTTAGAAAAGGGTCCGCAAAAGAGAAAGAGAGCAATGAAACTCAGAAAAGAAAATCAGATAAACACCAAACTTAGTGTTTAAATTTACCATTTTCCAAGGATACGTGAGAAATATTTTCAAGAAAACCTCCTACCGTAAGATACCCTTTATATGCAACTGTTTTTCTTAATTATTGTTTTCCCAAAATAGCAGAACTTCTGTTTTTGATTAAAATATTATGTATTTGACATTGGGACAAAGCTAAAATATACTGAATTTTATAATTCTGTTACTAATCTTAGCGTTAGCACTTTTCAAAGTATTCCAAGTTGCAAGTTTAGATCTTTCTCAAGTGTGAGTTCGTTATTTATCGGACATGCTAGAAAGTGTAAAAATATGTTTTTATTTCTTTCCATCACAAGAAGTTCTTATCACGAATACACATTTGAGTACTGCTTCCACATGTTGTAAGTAAGCACTTCTTGCTTAATTTAAAATAATTTTTTTAAAAATATATATGATTCAAATATTTAATCGCTTATGTATACTATAATATACAACGAATGTATATGAATGTGTCACGAGTAGCAAAGTCGTGTGAACGCATCACATAGAATTTTAATTGTATGAGAGCTAGTCAAATATGTATCTTGTAACAAGTGAGAACACTAGTTGCTACTAAACACACTTGGGTGCTCAGCGCAGCACAAACTTCACACTAGGTACAGAACAGAATAGAACACAACTGCTACATCGAATCGAATCACAAATGTACTGCTGAATCACAACTCTCAGCTGAACTACACTCAGCACTGTCCACTTTTAACCGTCCAAACTCTTCGACTTCTTGGCTGTACTTAACTTCGTAACTTCTTCACTAACTGAGCTCAAATGAACTCCTTAGGCAGAGCAGCTCCTTATATTGGCCGTGCATACAAAGCGGAACTTTCTAGAAGAAGGCCTTACTCTAAAAGGTCCAAAGGAATCCTCTGGAGTGGGAAAGCGGCACATAATTGCTACTGTTTCGCACGGACATTCTTCTGCAGGGAACCAGACATAGCTGCAACCGCGGCCAGGTAGACGAGGCGGGAGGCACTCGCACCGCCAGTCCGCAGATAACTTCGCGCTCGCGGTCACAATATTTAGCTGTGATAAATTGACCGTAGATATGCCAAAATATAACCGTGTTAGAAATTTAGAGTAAGTTCCTTATTTTTAATGAAAAACAATAAGTTTGAGCAAGCGATTGAAATTTACTGCGTATTTCGGTAACACAGCGTTGGTATGGAAAGTAGAAGATATCCATTGATCGAGTTCCTGCATAACGCAGTTAAAACTTAATAAATGCGAGCTATTCTGTTACGTTGTGTCATGGCCCGAACAACAAAGACGAAAGATACAGACCGAAATGTAGCAAGAAAAATAACATTTCTGAACATTGAAAGCGAGAAGATAAGAAACTCTAGATAATAGTAAAGGCCTGGAATTATTTGTCTTCACATATAAGATATATTCATGCAAGCAGAAATGGACTTTGGCACAAATAGAATGAAGCAAGAGAGATGCCGAGAGATAACTTTGCAATGTTTACCTAAAGGGCTAAGAACTCGTAGGAAAAGAAAAAGTTAAGATGAGAAAGTTGAAATAACTTGAAGCGGATGATGATGACAACGACGATAGTCCTAAAACGCCCTCCAGCTACTCTCCAACACCCTTATTGGAATATCTTTTATTATTTTGAAGTCAACTCGAATAATTTTCTAAAGAAATGTAACAATAATACGAGTGTACGAATATTCTCCTATGTTTCAGAGTATATCCATGTTTGCATGTATCTATATCATGGCTCGGAACTTGAGGTCCGGTGTGCCCTGTGGTCAACTGGGGCTACAGCTATAACTTAATCAAAGCTAACGCAACGTGAACTCAGTGACAAAACCTCTGTGTTGGTAGGAGGTGTTGGTTGACATTGAATACCGGTCGCTTAGGCACGCAAGGTATAATAATAATCATCATCATCATCAACAACAACAACAGCTACTTCCAAGGCTTGAGTATTATCCCGTTCGACTTCAAGGAATTCTTGATCGTCCCATGTTGCGTTTGGACGTCCTCTTGTTGTTTTCTCTTTTGATGGTTTGTATGTTATAATTTTAGGTAGGCTTTCTTCTTCCATTCTGTTTACAGGTTTCTTCCAGTTTGAAGTCTATTACACGTATTCGGTCAATCTAAAACTGGGGGGTTTGAGAGACTGAGCTCGAATCGGGTACTTCCGTGGGCACTCGGGACAGCCAGGCTTTGTTCACAAGACTGTGTATATTCTTATAATAGCTATAATGGGAAACAAAACTATAACCACAAAGGTCTTCGGAGAAAATTATTCATATACGAGATTTCAAGCAGACAGATGTTTCAGTGTTTCAACATTGAATATTTGTAACCAAGACATGCTTTATTGATTTGTGGGTCTAGTGCAGTGACTAGTGTAAATGCCACGGTTACTTAGCTCAGTGGTAGATAGCTCACTCTTACTACAGCTGCAAGTATAAAGCTCCGTGAAGCTATTCAATTTTTTCTCTCTTTTATTTTAAATACATGAGTAAAAATATAACAACTTTTCTTCGTTTTTTATGTGTGTGGGTTTAATTAGTAGTCCGTTATACCGGTAGGTTCCAACCATGATATTAATTTATCGTTTGGGAGGAGGTTGGGAGGAGTTTAATTTTATAACAAAAAATTCACCATTATCGTAATTATATTTGTAACTAAATGAAAATAAGCAATATTTTAAATTATGTTACAGTAAAACGAGTTGTAAACAGTAAAAGATAACGATCCATTACGGAGAATCGAACTCGAGCTGTTTGAATAAACGTTAAGTAGCTTAACCACTGCTACACAGCAAGAAAGGTGTGTAGGTAGCTTGTGAATTGCATTATAGAGTTAGCCAAAGAGACGCACAGAAGCTGAAGCTTGTGAACCGCGCGATACTGGAAAGGACTTTGAAAAAATTTAACTGCTCAAGAGAACGCCACTTTTAGTTTGAACGAGTGTACATTTACGTTGAATATTTTTAGTTATTGTCTGATTTATGGTCAGTTCTTTGGTATATGGCAAGCTTTCTTAGGAATGTAGTTTCAGCTGATTGTATCTGTTGTGTTAATCTTTTTGTCCAAGTTTCACTACTGAATGTTAATAATGGAACTGTTGCTGTGTTGGATAGTTTAATTAATGATTCTTTTCTTGGTTTATTATTTAAATGTCTTAGTATAGTGACATTTACAGACGTGGTCAAATTATTACAGTACGTAAGGTTTAAGTTGAAACGAACATTTTGATACTACCTGATGGTCTAGGAGGAATGTGCACTAATCTTGGTCCGAGTGCTGAGAAACCTTGTCACAGTCACCCTTCAGTACCTAGTCTCAGTATCAGTTGCAGTGTCGTTACCAGTTTGGTAGTGAAATATGAACAATATTCTAATATCTTCCGCCGTCCTGCTTCGCTGGCTTTGGTATTGTTACCAGCGGCTGTTCGTTGTTCTCTTCTAAACTTCATGCTTCAACCTAAGTTACATTTTAAATAGTAAGTTTCAATAGTAACGGCTTTGAGATTAGGCAGTTAGGGATTACCAAATGTCGTGTGAAGTATAGTGCTATATCTTTCTACTTTCCATGTTTCAACTTAAAGCAAATGCACTATAGACTCCTGGTAAATTACCACATCTTCCACAAGTTAGTAGACTTTAAAATAAAACACGCTCATTGTTGCTGCATTTAGATGTTCTAACATTTAATGTTTGTCTAGTTGAGTTACAGGAATGAATTATCGACAGTAAAATACATTTGTATTGAAGGCCGTATTATACCGGGATGCTTTTCCGGAATTTTGCGTGATTCTTTCACCAGAACCTTAATGGCTAGGCAAAAATTATTCCACTTAAGTATCTAGGTTATTATATAAGTAAATTTGTAAAAATTGACATTTCTGCAAAAACTACCGTCATAGAAATATTAGTAAATATTTAGTAAAGATTACTTAGTAATGTTGCAAAATATTTATCTAAATATACTAAAAAATCTTGTGTAACATTCACATGACTAACTCCACCCTCTATCGCTTATTAGTGGGTATACAAACTTCCTTACTAAAGTTTATTTATATATCTACTTTATTTTAATCCAAATAAACCTTTACAGAAATAGCTGCATTACACATTTCGTTATAGATACAAAGGGAACAGCGATAGTCAAATGTTTAACATCTGGACGCTATAAACTGGCCTTAAAATTCCATACTGTTTCCATGAAATTGCGAGAAACAACTGAATGCTGACAGGACTTTAAGGAATGATCAAGTAATGAACAATTCAACCATTAATAACGGATATCTTGGAATTTGCTTATGCCACAAAAAAGCTATTTGAAATAAATTGTGTGCTTCAAAAACATCTTTATTTCTTGTGCAGTACGCTTTCGTCTGTCGCTTAACGTTTACAGTTATACAAGATTATACAAAACCCCTTCCGAATGAAGAGGACTAAGGCTATTCCAGAAAATTCAAAATATAGGTTTTAATTGTCACATAAATATGATTAAAATACGGCGTTTTAATCAAAGTCGTTACAGCCAATTTTTAAAAAATAGAAAAAAAATTGAAAAATCTTCCATATAAAGGATGGTTTGGGGTGGGGGATTTTCTTGAAAATCTTTGTGTTGCATTTTTGAAGGTACTGAACCTATATACCAAGTTTTGTGTTGATCCGATTTTTCGGTTATAAGTTATGCTGTTCACAAACGGACTTTTTTTTTAAAATGTTCTTTTTGGATTCAGGGTGCCTCAAAACATGTATTTCCTGTAAAATCTCGGTATCGATATTTTTGTGAAATGCAATACCTCCTCTTCCTATTATGTACCGGTAGAGAAAGTAAAAAATAACAATTCTTATCAGGCTAAAAGCAATGCGTTCTAAGCTCCGAGATTTAATACTATGTTCTTGTGTTTAATAATGTTTTAACTATAATAATTAACGATTTATGTTATAAAATATACTTTCAGAACTAGGCGAAGAAAAATGTTTAGTGTATACACACATCTGTATATGTGTGAACCCGTTAACTTTATTTTTAATGTCTTGATCTTGTAGATAAGTTATATTTACTTGCTCTATTATTTGATTATTTAAAACTCTTTTAGCTGTTGTATGTGTTTTCATTTCAAAGACTTTAATTGCGTTTGTTTTTATATCCGAGTCTTTAAATTATAGTTTGCTGCATGAAGGCTCAGTATGCAATATACGGACAAATAAAAACGCTTTTGCGCTTGTCGTGATTAGACCTTTTCTTTTTGGAAGATATGATCCAGAAAGCGGTGCTGTCGAGTTCATTCAGAGGCCCAGGTTTTAGCTTTCGCTTACCTCCACCGGTCCCAAAGATAAATGTTTATAGGCGAAAATGCACGCTGCTTGTACTGGGATTATCCTGGAAACAAGCCGCTGGCATTAACTCCACTACTGGTAACATAGTTACCACTTTTTCACTGCGTTTGAAATGAATCCTTTTCTCTTGTTTTAAAAGTAAACCGCTAGTATAGCTGAAAACATGTAGGTCATTTTGCACAAATTACCGCATTTATCTTGATATACCATCGCATAGCGGGTTGGAAAATGCTTTGATCCGACAGATGTTGCATTTCATAAAGCAGTTACATGGGAAATAGCGCACCTGGGTGAATCAATAAACTAGCAGTACAAATCATAATGCATTTTTAATTAATTCGGAAAAGAATACAAATTTATAGTTGTATTGTTTCATGTCTTTGGAAGCGATGGACAGATTTACGGGAATTGTACACAAGACTTCTGAATAGGATCCACAGAATGTTTGAATATTTCAGCATTTCAATCAAATCTCAAGTTGCCTTTTCTTTGTTCCCCATCAACTCAACAATTAAATTGAGTTTTATTTAGGAACACTCTTTACCTGCTATGGTTCTTAGCGTTTCATTCTATATTGGGTGTGAAAGTTCAGAAATTTTTCCCAGAGGCCTCTTTATCAGGCTTGAGGTTCTTTTACGTACCGTAAATCTACTACGACGCCGGACCACCGGCTTTACTTCCTTTCCGAAGGAGACCATGCTAAGGATTTGTACGCGCGAAAAAATCCATCGCCCATCACCCTCCCTCGGGTTAAACCCACCACCTTGGGAACTAGAGGATAGCATGGTGCCCAAGACCATGGAGGACCGCTCACGTGAACCCGCACAAGAGCATATAATATTATATAATTAAATATCACCTGCATTTTAAATACTTGAGTAACTTGGTCTATAAAGTACATTAGATAATTGAAACTACTCGTATTTCCGGTGAGTATTTATCGTAATAGGCTGGTAATCTTTGTGACTTTAAGAGCTGAATGCGTTGCTTTCAGGTTACGTGCACTCTTGAAGGACAGAGCTTGTCTATGGGATAGTAAACAAGAGTGAACCGGTTTATATTTCGCATTGCAGCGAATTTTTGATAAGTTGCACAAATTTATAAGCTTAATCATGACTAAAATGAACGGTGAGGGAAAAAGAAAGCGTAGTTTGCAATTACACGACTTATTCTACCTAGGTATTCTACAAATCATTCATTAAAAGTACTTTTTTTCTACCCGCTTCCTGTAAGTTAATATTCAATACACATTTTATTGTAGCTAAACAGGAACATAAAGTAGGTTAGGGTGACAGTCAGATGCTAAAAAGCATGTTACTATAAGCTGACCTCGTGAAGCGAATATCGTATATAGGGTGGGCCATTTAAGTTGAGACTATACAATACCTACAAAACTAAGCGCTGTAGAACGAAATGTCTTGGACAAAACTAGCTTGATATTATGGGTGAAAGTAAATGCCATTAGTCGTGTTTTATTTGGAGGACGTTGTGATGGTCATTTTAATTTGACCCTAATTGTAGGTCCCCATATAAAAATTAAATTGACCCTAAAATGAGTATCATAACGTCCTCCAAACAAAACACGACTAATGACATTTACATCCCCCAAAATATCAAGCAACTTTTATTAAAGACATTTAATTCTACAACTCTAAGTTTTGGAGAGATGGTACAACCTCATCTTAAAGGGTCCACCCTGTATATGTATATACCGGATGAGTCTTCTCAGCCTGGGGATTGAGAAGTTATGCAGACCTGACGTTGTACAGGCTAGCCGTAAACACTGTCCACTTCATCGCGTCGCATCAATTTCTGTCGAAATGATGCTTTGCACCGCTGTGTATGCAGTGACTTGCACGCATAGCGCAACAGTGTGCGCGTTGGCTTTCAGTGGTGAAGGTCCCAGGTTGAAATATTGGACTTGAAGGTAATTTTTATGTTTAGTAAATTTAACTAGAACTGATAGTTTGGCATGGACATGTAGTTTCACTCAATTAGTTTAATTATGCGAATTTCATTACAAAACAAAATGTTACTGCTTAGAATATGCTTTAATGAGCATCACAAAAGCATATAACATTGTAATTATAATTTAAAAATATAAGGCATGATTAAATAATATTTTATTATTTAAAGCTATTGTTTTATACAAAAGAAAGCCAATAAATTGTTCTGAGAGTTAACAAAATGCAGTACTATATACAACTAGATAACGTTTGTAAGCCCATATTATGATCATTATGAACCTCTGGTTCCAAAGTAATGCATTTAACAGTGACTAAGACATCATGCCGGACCATAAAAAGATAAACATTTACAATTACCCATTTCCTCCATGTGTTGTAATAGGTGTTCGAACTGGCCACAATGTCGGCGGATGCAAGATCTCAGTCTAACCATCATCGTCAGCCTAACCCGGCGCAACATAGCCGGTATGATGTCACGGCAAGCTAAGATAATGGGTTCTCTGAGCTGTTGAGGGGGTCATTGGCAGCTCCTGGTAAACGATATATTTAAGATAACCCCATAAGAAGAAATCTAATGGAGTTAGATCTTGTGAGCGTGCTGGCCGCCCTATTGCTCCATGCCGTCCGATCCATCTCTCAGGGAAGGTGCATGGGGATAAGCTGTTAAACGACGGATCGAATGAGCTGGCGTCCCATCATGTTGTACCACATAGTTAGTCGGTTCTGCAACAGCTGTTCATCCAGTAGAGTAGGCAGCTGGTGCTGTAGAAAGTGGATATGGCGATTCTCAGCGACAACATAAAAATACAGGCCTGTTAGATGATGAGGCAGTATTTTTAACACTTAAATGATTTCAGTCTAATTATATAATATAAAATTCAATAAAAACCCATCTTAAAGGAATATGTGTATGTAACAATATATAAAATGTGAATATTACAGTCATTGTATAGGTTTATATTATTGTATACATGTGTAATAATGTTACGTGAATGTATTACGTAATTTAATAATGTAGGAGCTGTGAGAATAATAGGTTAAAAGTTGCTAACAATGAGGTAACAATGAGGTAACCTTGAGGCAATAATGAATTATAAGTTTTAATAATGCTACTAGTCATTCTTGGAGCAACAATTATGTAATTTTTGTGACAGTTTATAAAATAGCCAATCAACAACCAGAAAAAGCTTTAGTTCAATGAAAGTATCTATTAGAGTAGGATTAGCCAATCAGAAACTAATTTATAGCAAAACTTACAAATTCAAAACTCAGTTTGTTGTAGACAGTGTTCCTAACCGAACGCGAGATGCGTCCTCGAGAAATTTAATATGTATTCAGTGTGAGACGAAAATAGTTTACGTGTTAAAAAGAGCAAGTAATTAATAAAAAATTTCACAGCTCTCTATATCAGTGAAGTGTTATTTAAATCGTGTCAAGCATTAATAAATGGAGTGAAATAAAATTATAATCTGTGTAAGCCTACATTCTTCAGTCGTATTACTCCCTGCTAAGACATTCATGTCTGTAAAAATATAAATACTGACGCAGCCGAGGCAAACATAAATATATAATATTTAAAGAAACAGTCAAATTACAAAGTTAATATTTTTTAAACATTTGGGGCAAAGGCCACTGGAAAGTACATTTAGGGCGAAGGCTACCAGAAACTTTTTACCATACGTGCGGTTGCAACTACTTCAAGTTCGGCTCCCTAACATAACTACAATACAACACCTAAACTAAGCCTACTTCAATGATCAACGAATATACCAGCCCAAACGTTGAAACCCCATCGGACTTGTAAGGCCGCCTCTCGAATCCAATGTGGGTTTTCAGTGCTCCAGTAATGCATGATGTGGCGATTTACATGGCCTGTGTTGTGGAACCCTGCTTCGTGTGTAAATAACACAGTTGCCAAATAATGTGGAAATTGCTCAGTTTGTCCTATGATCCACATAGCGAACGTCACTCTCTGTCCATGGTCCGGATGTAGTTGAAGATGATAAAGGTAACACTTTGTATGATGTAATATTCTTCACGCGGAAGATTGGCTAATATTGAAATGCCTATGAATGTCCCTCGTACTACAATGCGGATGCTGAATGATATAGTCACACGATCCGTCGTTGCTTGGTCACAGACGGGGTGATCTCTTCGTGGATGAGGTGTCTTGTGAACTGTTCCTGATTCCAGAAGGCGGTTCGCAACTGCAAAAACGCGTGATCTGTAGGAAATGTTCTCTGCGGAAACCTCTTCTGGTATAGACGACATCCTCCGTTGCATTCTGCTGCGCTTCCCCGTATACTAACAGATGTCCAGATACACTCCATTCGAAAACATTGTTCCACATTGAGCACGAACGGCTGGAACTTCGTATTTATAGGCAAATCCACTTTCTAGTTCATTCGGAAAGAAATCATGATTTGCTAGAACGTTCTTGAAAAATGAACAGAAATGAATAAAAAAACTCACTTATTCGCAGGTGTGATTGGAACTTCCGATCTTCACCATGACTAGAGCACGTTAATAACGAGCACCACCGTAGCCTAACCAATGCGCCATCAGCACTTGTATTTCGCATCATCTGTAAAATGAAGGGTTGCCTAGTTACCAATCCGCAGGATGAGAGGACTCACGCGGTATATATCAGTAAATGTACACATAATCGCGACATTTCTGGTGCGTTTGCATAGTTTGTTACTTGCGTACTGGTATTGGAAAAATCCTAAAAAGCGTATCATTCTTTAACATCTCAAGTTTCTCTGTCTTTATTTAAATAATACCAAGTTAATCGATGTTTCTACTGTAAACATCAATGTGCAATTTGTATTTTGCAAGACTGCGCACATAAGAAGGGGTTTTCCTGTTACGTTATGTGGTAGGATGGTTTGTAAATCTATGAGATGCCACAAATGTTTATGGACTTTTAATGGTAGTTGTATCGTTTTAATTTGTGAAGATATCGTAAGGGATTTTCAGGTAAATCCTGCATTTCCCGGTGCTTGTAGATGGACCTGAATTGTTTTTAAGTGTGCGAATTAATGGCAATATGTTTAGAATAAAAAACGTAGTAGGTAACTGATTTATGTACAAGAGTAATGGTAATGATATTCATTCTATAAATATTTTGTAAATTACCACATTTGTCAGGTTTGCATACATATATTTCGATTTTATAAAACAAACCCGAAGAAAAATAAGAAAGAAAATAGCAGTTAAAATTCTGTGTATCTTATCTTAAGTGACATCTTTACTTTATATACACCATTTCAGGAAAATCTATGTTAACATTCTTAAGTGGTAAAAAGGTAACATGCAAACATACGCACATACACTTAAAAGTTGAAAATGGGATTTTTTGTCTCCATAGTAGCCAATTATACACATAAGTATCAATTATTCATAAAATAAGCAATTACCGGAAAATTTCGTTTACAGTCTTTCGTATGTACAGATACATACTCGTACACACAGACACACACAATATCATTATTATATTCAATGTGACTTGTCATTCAACGAGACTGGCGGGAGCTACGCTGCAGGATATACAAGATATATACCTAATACAAGTAATTATATACGCTGCGACGCACTAACAATTATTTGCCGCGTTATGTTCTGTACCGAAGAAATAGGGTTATGTTGATATAACGAATTATGTGGTAACTCATTCTTTATTAGTACAAGGAACTTGCACAACATCATTACTGCGTTCAAGTTACTTCAAGACACCAATCCTATAATGACTAGGTTCCTACTTATATTTCCTACTTATATTTAAATTTAATACGAAAAGAGACAATACAAATGGGTTATGAAAGTTTTATGGGAGATGTTTCCCCAGACTTCGAGAGTGTTCTAAACGCAGGTTTTCCTAGCAACGCACATTCTACGCCGCGTGCAACGTAACACGTCGAGCCAATACGCAGCAGACTCAAACAATGAAAAATAATTGAAACGTTTTCCTAAACCACGCAGTTCGTTTTGCGCCAGCATAATGCGCTTGGCGCGACAGACCTACCGCATCGAGAGGAGTCTAGTAGCGTTGTGCGCTGCGTGATAGAGATTTGTGTGCGGAGTTGTATTTGATACATATCGTGCATGTTACAAAATGAACCTCCTACTGTTCGATTTTCAACTGCAGAAGACGAACAGCTAATTGAATTTGTTGCTGGACATTCCATTTTGTGGAATATAGCGGATGTAACTTTAAAAACACTTTAAAGAAGGATTTAATATGGAAGGAGATTGAAAAAATGTGATGTGTTACACTCACATGACTTTCTCTACTCTTGTACAAACTATTTATACAAACGCTTATTCTTCATCTACTTCATGTTATTCCAGATAAACATTTGCAGACTCTATCTTATTACTAATTTTCTTGTAAATGTAAGGGGAATATATATTTACAAAGGCAATATAAAAATACAGTAGCCTTTAAGCACATACATAGCTCTTAATAGCTGGTTGCTAGGTGCAGCACCATTCCCTTTTCCACAGATTAATACTCTTTGCATATCCAAGACAAAAAAAATGAATAACGAATTCCCATTGAGAAAATTATTGAAAAAATTAAGTGAATAACAAGCAATAGCTCGAAAATGGTTGACTCGACAAAAAAAATGTGTATGACATAAATTGTGTATTTTAACGCGATCTACATTTTTTGTAGTACAATTTTGTCTATCTCTTATGGTTTACCAGTTATGCAAAAGTCGTTCACAATGAAGAATATTTTTGGAGACATTCCCAGGAAATTCAAGATATACATTTTATTTGGCATAAAAATATCTTAAACATATGATATTTTAATCAAAATCGTTAGAGCCATTTTTGAGAAAATTAAAATTTTCGAAAAATGTTCCATGTAAAGGGTAATCTGGGGTGGGGGATTTTCTTGAAAATCTTCGTGTCGCATCCTTGGAAGATACTGAACCTAAATACCAAGTTTGGTGTTTATCCGACTGTTCGTTTCTGAGTTATGCTGTTCACAGACAGACAGACATACAGACACACACACGGACATGTTTCCAAAAATGCTTATTTTGGATTCAGGGGGTCTCAAAACATGTATTTCCGGTGAAATCTCGGTATCGAATTTTTGGGTGGAATACAATACTTCCCCTACTTACTATACGTAGTGGAGAAAGTAAAAATGGTGAACAAAACAGGTACGTTTATTTTATGAATCAGCTGTATGTTTTTTCCTAACAATGTTGTCTTATGACAATTGATGCAATTTTTAAGTAGGACAATAATTTACAATACGAAGGGACAACAAAATAATAAATAAAGTTAATTAACCAGTTTTTCATTAAATTCGTAATTAATGTAAACATGCAACTTTTCTTCCTAATAGAAAACACTTCACTAAAATACTTCCTAATACAACAATAATCAGCTACATAATCAATTTCGTCTTCTATATCTTCACAGCCTTCCAACAGCTACAATAAGCACAGTTTTTTCTGTTTTGACATACGACTCACTTTTTAACCCGTTCCCAACTGGAGAGTTACTGCGACAAGCCACGTTTTATCCGTTTGTAGGAAAACAGAATACGCAGCGCATTACGTGAAGCGTTCAAGGTTGGCGTTTTAAGTTTCACGCGACATAATAAGTGCGCCGCTAGGAAAGCCCGCCTTAAATGTAGGTTGTAAACAAAGGCAGCCGAATGGTAGACACCAACAACACATCAACGCGACCAGAGGTCAATTTCAGTGGCACATTAAGCGATGCTTGAGCAGGTTTCCATGTGTATATCGGTTCCCCTAGCAATCTACCATATCCCGCAGTCACATTATCATTCAATGTACAGCAGTCCACCGAAATAAGATACAACCACTATAAAAATAATAGAGTGAGATGGCTCAGGCGGCTACGTTTGTGGCCTGCATACGGGAGGTCGCGAGTTTGATCCTCGGCGATCGCCCACTCTGGCCTACGGGTTTTTCATGGTTTCCTTGGATCGATAGGCGAATGCTGGGTGGTTTACCTACCACGACTCTCCTTTCTCTATTTTCCTGCACCCATAATTGCCCTTGCCATCTTTTTCAGGATTGTAGGACCAGGCAACGGCGTTCGGCGGGTTGCGGCTCAGGTCTCTGAGTGGGCTCTGCTCCGGACCTGAGGTTGGTTGCTTGTAGGCTTGATCGGGCAGAGGCGGATGCGTTCAATCTGAAAACATTAGGGGCCCCGCTCGTCGTCATGCGGATCTGGTCACTCTTGGGGTCTCTTCCCTCATTCCTCCCTCCCAAGAGGTCACTGATTTCTACAGTTCCGACCGGCCTGCGTGTGGATCTACCGCGGTTTCGGGAGCACCCTCCGTTCGTTCGTACCTTTGTCATTAAAATGGACTATATGCTGCCCTCTCTCTGCTATGCGAGGAACACCAACGTGTGATGGACGAAAGGAAGTTGATCACAGTCATATAGATATCTCAGTAGTAAATGTTGACATGAATACATTATTATTTTCTCTACCACTTACATAGTAAGTAGACACGTTTTTGCATTCCACCCAAGAATCCGATACCGAGATTTTACCGGAAATACATGCTTTGAGACCCCCAGAATAAAAGAAGAATTAAAAAAGATCCAAATGTGCTTGTGAACAGCATAACTCAAAAACGAAAAGTCCGATAAATACCAAACTTGGTATTTTAAGCCCAGTATCTTCCAAAGATCCAACACGAAGATTTTCAAGAAAATATCCCAATTCCAACTACCCTTTGTATGGAATATTCCTCAAAAATGCCTAAACGACTTTTATTAAAATACCATATATGAATGCTATTTACATGAAAAGTAAAATGTATATCTTAAATTTTCTGGGAATGGTCTGTGCAGTTTCTTTATTCGGGAGGAATTTTAATAATCTTCTACAGTGCTACTGTTTTATGCTGAGGCCACGGATCGCGTGTATGCGTGCTCAGCACACTATTACACGGTTTTTTCTTTGCGTAACTCCCGCGTTACTTACTCACGAGTACTAACCTTGTTATAAGTGGTGTCCATATGCTTGAAGACATTCCTGACATCTTCGAATGAAATTTCCATTACATGCATGCATCCTTCTTGAGAAATGTTCATAATTTCTGTTTTTATATTGTCCTTAAGTCATCAGTGGTGCGGGATTTATTCCTATAACTCTTATTTTAGGGTTTCCCACAAATAGATGCTGCAATTTAGTAGTTTTGTTCCTCTGTTAGAACAGTTTGTTTTCGCTTCTTAGATTCAGCGTTTAGCGATCCCGTTGTCCAAAACTTATTAACCAGATGTCTCAAGAGTTTGTCCACTTGGAACTGGAATATCGGGAAACTTCTCCTGAAATTGTCTACACACCTGTCTATATGATTCGGTTTTTAGGTATCCATCGTAAATAAAAAAACCGTTGTTCAACCGTGGATTTGTCGGCAGGCATCGCAGTGGACATAATAACAAGACATTAACACTCTTAAGCAAATCACATAACACAGATGTCTTGAATAATCTTTCACCTTTGAGATGCACAAGCATAATGCTTAGAGCACGAAAAACAAAGCAGCGACTGAAGCAGAGCTGAGAAAGATAACCTTAAAAGCCTCCAGTTGCGCATCGGAGAAATACCGAGGTTACTGCAGTACAGCCTGCTATGCATATAGCTAGTCTGTGGCCTCGCGTTAAAACGCGGTATAAATGGTAAACGATAAGCTATAGGCGAAAACGCACTACCAGAAAACATATCTCTTTAAAACACACAATTTATTTCAAATAACTTTTTTGTGGCATCAGCCATTTCCGAGATATCCGCTTTTAGTGGTTTGAAATGTTAAATTCTTTGTCATTATTTTAAAGTTATGTCGACATTCAGTTGTCTCTCGCGGTTGTATGGAAAGAGTATGCAATTTTAGGCCAGTATTTGGCGTCCAATTCTTGAATATTTGACTATATATTCCCTTTACATTATAATGAAACATAATGTGCTATTTCTGCAAAGATTTGTCTCGATTAAAATGAATTAAGTAGAAAAAAAATCAGCTTTCGTAAGAACAGTTTTTATATGAATCAGATTCCTTTTTGCTATCTTTTGCTATTTGTGACGCTGCATTAGGTTTATCAATTTTTGTACCTACATAGGTATAATTCGAACTAATCAGGGCTATGAAGGGTTTATAGAATTCTTTAAGCAGATGTATTAATTTGCAAGCTCATTTTAATAAAACAATGCAAAAACAGGTTTGTTATTAACAAAAAGGTAGTTTTCTGCAACAGTGTTCATGAAACTTCTGCCTGTAATAATTATTTTACTCCACGTCGTAGATTAAAACTTTTGCACATTGCCTTCATCACATAGTTTACTGCCTTAAAAAATTATCTTCCTTTCTACTTTAACATTACACTTAGAAGAAACCTCTGTGAGCCAGTTTTCCATCTCATCTGGTTTTAAAGCACCTTGTAACTTGGGTAGCTAACAACTCTGCTATAAAACTGTCGTTAGCTCCAGGACAGTCGTGAGAGCATTGAATGAATTTCCTGCCTCTTGTGAGTGCCATTTGATGTCTTGCAAAACACTTCATGCTTTCAATATTTTCAATCTTTCTTGCTTTAGAGCTTCTGTGAAGCGATATTTAAGTTTCATGATTTGATTACTGTTTTATGTTACATAAAATTCGGCTGGTTAACAGTAACTGAGTGGCTCCTTAAATAACCTGCAAGTACGTACGAGTGATTCGAAGTTCACTACTTTTCCGATCCAGGATCTCTACAAGTTATTATTGATTGGTTCCGTAGCTCAGTCGGTAGAGCACCTGCCTGCTGTGCAAGGGGTCTGGTTTGATTCCCGGCTGGGGGTGAAGTATGAATGAGAGTGTAAATGTGTTTGTGATCTAACGTTCAATACAGTCTAATGTAACAAACACAAAGAAAAACCAAACTGTATACGAGTTAACATTATTGTCTATAGGCAGTATGTTCTTAAGGTAAAAGGGGATGTAAATGGAACAATGTTGGTTTGCTTCATGCTATAGTTGCGTGCATAAATCTCGCGACTAGAGTAATGTATATAATTTCGGTTGGTAATGAAATGTCAAACAGCCCCTCCCACTTATAGTGGCAACCTTCTCCACCTCCTGAAGTAACTGTAACGCAATGTAACCATACCGTAACCCAACAATTTTATGGGACAGGATAATATCAACTGAATATTCTGTGACAACAGCGAGCAAGTCTCTTCTTGCTCTCGGCCCCCAGCTAGGAACTCAGGAGTGTTGGACAGGCGAGGCAAGGGGAAAGCGGAATTGCTGTTAGTTAAGGACAACCGTGGAAGGGGGAATGTGTGTTATATTTGTATTTATAAGGCTGTAAGGTGCAAAACCTTCCTTTCTCTGCCCTTCACATTTCTTTCCCTACGAATCCTTCATTTGTTGTTGCATCACGTGTAATTGGGTGGGATGATTCTGCTATAGCTTCTTCAAACTGGGCCAACCTTTGCAATTTTTACTTCCAGTCACAGAAAAATCGTTACTTTCCTTATTTTATCTCTTGTTTGTTAGCTAACTTCTCATACTAATTTGTTAAAATATTGAGATCGGTTAAGATTAAAGGTTAAACACTCCCAGAAATCCTTCGGAGGAAGTAATACAGCTGCGAGCTGGAGGAGGAATCGGAAACATCTTTTGAACGTGAAAAATCTTTGCAGGTATCCATAAATCTGTAAAGAAATATTAACTTAACGATGTAGTTAACCATCCATTTGGTGCGCAGAATTTCGCAACGCAGTCACGTGAAACCGATTTTCCTTGATGTATTTATATGGCATAAGATATCAGTAGCTCTCAGGAGTAAATATTAAGTTAAGTTGAATGGAAGTTCATCACATCATATCAAACTGGTGTTCTCAAAGATGTGTTCTAAAATTAATTTCTAAGAATTTGGAAATTGTGTTATAAAAGAAATATACATATTCTTTGCTTTTTGGAATACTTACTTCTTACTACAAAGATACATGAAACTACTTACTCTTTTATTTCTTGCATTGCAGATAATGAACCAGAAAAAAGTAAAGAAATAACATAATAAAGTATCCCTGTGTTATAACGCCAATTTTGTAGAAGTTTTTCTCCTGGAACGTTAATGTATTATGTCTCCAGTTCAACAGACTGGTCTCCAAAGTCCGCGTAGTGTTTTTGTTTCACTCTGTGTAAACAAAGATTTAGATGTATTTTCTTCGTTTCGAAGAAATCAATTGGTAAAACCCATATCCGCCGTGATGTCTTCCTCAGCGATGGTGATGCACAAACTTGTGAATATTGGGTTCGCAGTGGTTATATAATTTCTTCTAATTATTCTTTTGTAGAGATATAACGGCGAAAGCAATATTACGTACTGGAAATAAAACATTCGTTAATCAGGCGTTTAACGTATTTTGGAAACAATACAATTTTCAACAAAAGCAGTAGTAGTGGTAGTTTTGCAATTTATGATCTTCTGTCAATCAAATAAAAGACATATGATTTGAACATAACATTTAAGCACATATCAATTTATTTGAATGCCATTCTGTTTTATCCATCCATTGTCCTTCTTATAAATGTTTTGCATACTTAGCTTCTTCCGTGTTTTTTTGGTCGTCCTCTTTCTTTTCCTTTGTGAATCCTTTCGAATGCAATTTTTGATAATTTTTTTCTTTCGTGTGCATCAAATGTTCATACCCTATTGGTTGTCTTTTTGAAATGCCGTATAATATTCTTTTGTAACATTCTTTTCTGAGTTATATTGTTACCATTTGTTCCGTGAAATTTGAACAAAAGGTTGCCAAAGGTCAATTTCCATTGCCAAAATTGTATGCGTAAACTAATTACCAAACTTCTGAATCAAAGAGAGCGATAATTTTAACAGCTATATTATTCACTTTACTTGTGGTTCCTTTTTACTTTCTCTACCATATAGCTAATAGGTAGAGAAGTATTGCATTCCAGCCAAAAATCCGATACCGAAATTTCGCCGAATATACATGTTTTGAGGCCCCTCAATAAAAGAACGCATTTTTATAATAAGGCACGTGTGTGGGTGCATGTGCGCGCGTCTGTGAACGGCATAACTCGAAAATGAAAAGTTGGATAAATGCCAAATTTGATGTTTAGGTTCAGTACCTTAAAAAAATGCGACACGAATATTTACAAGAAGATTTCCCACCCTAAACTAACCTTTACAAGAAAGATTTTTCGGAATATTTGGTTTTAGAAACGATTTTAATTAAAATAAAATGACGTATATTAAAGATATTTGCATGAAAAATAAAATGTGTATCTTGAATTTTCTAGGAATAGCCTATGGATCCCTCTGCATTCGGAAGAAATGTTGTATAGTCTTGTATAACTGGTAAACATTAAGCGATAGAGGAAAACGTTAACAAAAAAATGTAGATCTCTTTAAAACGCATAATTTATTTTAAATTCGTTCCTTGTGCCTCAGCGATATCCGAGATGTCCGTTATTAATTGTTCAAATTGTTCAATACCTAAACATTCTTTTAAAGTCCTGTCGATTTTCAATTGTTTCTCGTGATGTCATGGAAAGAGCATATAATTTTAAGGCGTAACGTCTAGTTCTAAAACATTTGACTATCCCTATTCCCTATGTATTTACAGAGTGAGTTTTAAGTCCACAGACAAACTTCAGGGGTCCATTCCTGACGGAAAATGGAGCACAAAAGTTAATATCATCTTGAGTCCGGAAATGCATAATTTCCACAGTAGATGGCAATGACGACATTGTTATAACTTGCAGTATGCGTTTTGTGTATTTCAGATAGTGTGATTTAAGCAACGTAGAAGCACAATTTTCCGGTATTCATTCCAGGAACAAGCCTAGCTGGTGTTCGTGTACGGCCAAGCAATTGGAAATGATCGAATGGCAGCACGGATGTAGGAGCCACGAACCCTGACACACAGCACCACTCACATCAACAACATTTGGAGCAATTTTTCGGCGTTTGTGTGAGCATGGGTCCTTTTAAACAGACGAACGTTCAGGGCGGCCGCGGACTGTGCGTACACCAGATGTGAAGGAACATGTTCTTCATGATGTTGAGAACAAGTCTGGTGCAAGCTCCAGGTAATTGGCCCGCCAACATGGTGTAAGCCAAAGGACGGTTATCTTTATCCAATGACAACGGCTTTTATCCCTGTCACTTGCAACCTGTGCTGGAAATATCACCGGCGGATTTTCTTCCACGGGAAAGATACTGTCGCTGGTTTGTGCAACAGGCCATCACCATTATGGGATTTATGTCCTCTATCCAGTTCACCGATGAAGCCACTTTTGGTAGAGATGACATCGTTAACCTGCATAATCGTCATCTGTGGGCTACAGAAAATCCTCACGGAATAGTTGAAGCATCTCATCAGCAGCGGCTCAGCGTTAATATTTGGGCAGGGATTATTGGGGACAGCCTACTTGGACCAGTTCTTCTTCCACAACGCCTGAACAGAGAAACGTATATGGACATCCTGCAAAACACTCGACCTCAATTGTTGGAGAATGTGCCTTTGGCAATACGACAGGCAATGTGGCTACATCACGATGGAGTGCCAGCCCACTTCCGCATTAATGTTCACCGGCACCTCAGCATCTTCCCCAGACGTTGGATTCGATGTGGAGGCCCTGTTGCATGGTCTACTCGATCACCGGACTTAAACCCCCTGGATTTTTACTTGTGAGTGTATCTGAAAAGTATAGTGAGGCTGTTCCTGATGTTCAGACCCTTCAACAGCGTGTCCACGCAGCCTGTGACGATATTTGGACACAGCAGGGAACATTCGAACGAGTGAGGCAATCCATGATGCGACGTGCGAACTCGTGCACGGAGGCCACTTTGAACATATGTTGTGATATGGGTTAGATCCAGGCCATGTACTTGTGCCAGAGCTCTTTGTTTGATGACGTTCTTCAGTGTCATCTACAGTGGAAACTGTGCTTTCCCAACACAAGGTGAAATTAACTTTCGTGCTCCATTTCCAGTCAAGAATCACTCCCTGAAGTTTGTTGGTGGACTTCAAACCCATCCTGTATAACAAAATGTGTAATGCAGTATTTCCGGAAAGATTTATCTCGACTAAAATGAAGTAAACAGGAAGATAATCTTTCGTAAGAATAACTTGTATACCCACTAATAAGCGCCAGAGTGTAGAGAAACTCATGTGAATGTAACATATCGGATTTTTCTCATGTGCTCCTCTCATAAAAAGCTGTTAATCTGTGATATAAAGCAGATTTTCCTATTACAATTAGTGTTTTTAGTTCTGCATCATTTCTTACGCATTATTGATTACAATACTGAAGTATTTATATTTATCGCCGAAATGTTTAATCACTTATTTATGTTCCATTACTAAATCCTGTTTTCTCCCTAATGTGACCATATACTTTTCTTTTTGAAATTCCTTTTTTTAATGTTCTGCACATATACTCAAAATTAATCATAATGTGATTAAAACTATCTGTTAATCTGCACATTGTAAAGAGTAAATTTATTTTCGCCAACCATTACCCCGAACTACAACATTTTCGTTGCAGGTGTGTAAAGTTTGGTACATATACATTTTAAATCAAATTGGGGATAAACATTATCCCTGCCGTAATCCCTTTGAAGCATTATATATTTATCGCCATTTGTTGCTTGTTATTTTTGTTAAAAGGTCCTTATAAATTATGGATTACATATATTAGTTTATTCGATATACCAGTATTTTTATAATAATAACGTACTTCTGACAATATTATATTTCATTCTAAATGTAGTAGTTCTCTAATTAGAATATTCAACACTCAATAACCTAACTCATGGCGATAAAATCTTTACCCTGAAAAATAATTGAGTATTTAAGAGTTAAAATGGTCAACAAAATTTAAGATTTTTAGTGTCGAAAGAATTACAATGGATGATTCTTACTGACCTCTTTGTGCTAATTTCAAATCTTTTTACAGAATCTTTCCATGGAATATAGTTTTTGAATAATTGCATGAATAACATTTCTGGTAATTATACATTTTAATGTATGTAACATTTTAGCTAGATTACCGAATGTGAAATACGTAAAATGAATGTGAAGTAGGTATTCGACTATACTTTGCTTGAGAAACATCTCTCTTGAGTGTCCAACAGTAGTCTGCCAATATATTTGGAGTCCATTTTCCCTGGTAGTGTCTTTCCATTTCAGCGATATCTTGATGTCGGTATGTTCGTCGCTGACAGCGCCGAGGTTTTCAGGGAAGAAGTCAAGGTGGAAGTTCAAAATGTGTATTTTCAAAGACATACTACATCCTATCACCCTGTAGTTCTCAAACAGCTCACTGAAACGTTCTCTGTAATGTTCAAACCTATAGTTTCTTAGAAAGTTTATGAAAGTGAACCATGAAGCTCGATCTTGCATATTTAATATGCTTTCAAACTGTGAATCTTTCATAAGTTCTCTATAATTTGATGGCCAACAAATATTCTATGTTTTAGTTTCTCTTCACTGATCTTTGGAAACTTAGTTTTCAGGAACAGAAATGCATTCCCGTCAGAATCCATTGTTTTCACGAAGTTCTGGATCAAACCTAGTTTGATGTGTAATGGAGGCAATGAGATTTTGTCAGCACTTACAAATGGTTGACGAACAATGTTTGCCTGTTCTGGATTAATGACTCCCTCTTTAGCCAGCTTTATTAACGTAATGATAGCTTTTATCTCTACTAACCCACATGACAAGAAGCAGAAAAACTGTATATCGCCAAATTGTAATCCAAGCAAGATAGCTATAATCTTAAAATCTGCGCATGTCTGCAATGAATAGTCATCATACGGATACTGGATAGCAAGAGATGCATGTTCACGTAACTTTCCTTTTACCACTGCGTAGACTATAGGAACGAATGGAAACTTGTTTCCTTTATGTAGCAAGATTCCTTTCAAGCTTGTTTTCGAGGAATCAGTGAAGAAATACCAATATTCAGGTTTATGTTGATTACCCAGGGACTCCATCAAAGAATCGGCATTATTACAGAAAAATAAGTCCTTCTGTTTAGAAACTAAGTGCCAAATTCATTTTGGCGTTGATAGAAAGAGCTTACTTTGATGCCATCACCTGCAGGAGGTGCCAGCCTTTCAATCTTGAAGCAAGTAACTTGGCTCCTCCGGTGTTAGAAATTGCAGTTCGCTTATAGCAACTTCTTCCACAAAATCTGGGTCTCTCTATTGTTGTAATTCACCAATGTCATCAATACTTTCAAAATCTTCAGTCATATTTCTGTCACCTGGTGGAGAGAAAAGCCTGGTCCATGAGGCACTGTCGAATTGCCGGTTCTAAAGATAGGTATTTGGACTTTATAACTTATTCCAGACATATTTTTCAAGCAGAAATAGCAGTCTGCTATATGATCCTTAGGTTCCGCCATATCATAGGGACTGCAAAAGGCATATGTCGGGACCCTTTTCACTAGCCGGTTAATAGTGTTACACATTTGGTACAACAGATTTCCGGAGCCCTAAACTTATTCTGGTCTACTGTATTGCCAAAATAACACTCATAAGAACACTCATACGCTCTTTTAATTCGAGAAGCCAAATTTCGCCTCTGGGCTTTTAAAGTGAATTCACCACAAATATAACAAAAGGTGTTTTTATTGTTTACACATTTCTGAGATATTGCCCTCATTCTAGCTCACAATGCTTAAGAAATCACACCATTAGCTGACACTACAGTTGTTAATTCACAACTGAATTCACACAGGGTTGGTTTGTTTCATTGAACAACTTCTTTCATCTGGCAACTATGCAGGACCCTTTCTATCCGTAACAGGCCTCATTTATCTGTTGTTGGAGTAAACATTGACTAGGGCGGGAAAGCCACAGTTTTGTGAGAAGAAGCTGATTGTTGAACATTGCATTCCTGAAGTCACAGACAACAATCACCTAAAGGAAATAGGTCATTTGTTAATCTAATGATATAAAATTACTTTCTTTTAGTCAGTAAATTTACAGTCCTATGCTAATAAACATGAAAACATTTTTTTAATATTTCAAAACATTGGTGGGTGATGGAACATTTCTGGCTTCATTTTTGGATTTCGCAGATGCAAATACACAAAAATTAGCAGAAATTATTCAACATTTTCTTTGTTGACCAGTGTTATTAAAATACATTATGGTTTAAATCACAGCTCCACATTAATTAGTAAGACCCTACGTTTCAAGAACATTTCAACCCTTCTCTTTAGGGAACAATATGAAGCAAGACAAACCATGTTGATAAGAGTTTAATCCCACCTGTTTGAAAGAGATCAAAACAAATTAAAATCTTAAGCCATTGCCATCTGCACGATAAATGGAGGATTCAGAGAGAAGGATTGAGTCGCACGACGTTGCAAGTTATTATTCATTGCTTTAAGAAACAACAGACGAATTGTAAATAGACCTACACGGCAACATATAAACTCTCAAACCGGGACACAAAGAATATATTGCTAGACTTAATGCCAGAGACAAAAATAGGTATAGGAGAAGAAATAAAGAAAATGTTAGAATACTTATGAAAGAAAATTTATGTTACGAAGGCTTGGAAGGGAAAAAGGAAACACTAAGAAGGTAAGACTTAGCGTATCGAGTACATGGATGATACAGTTTGCCAGAAAAATTATAGTATATTACATCATAATTTTATATTTTACGAGTACTTTCTCTGCCACCTACATATAGTAGGTAAGAGGAAGTACCTATTGCTTTCCACCCAAAAATTCAATGTCAATTTCAACGGAAATATAGGCTTCGAGGCACCTTGAATACAAAAAAGCATTTTTAGAAGAAAATTTTTGTGAACAGCATACTCAAAAACGAAAACTCGGACAAATACCAAATGGTATTTAAATTAAAAATCTTACGCAATGAGACACAAACATTTTCAAGAAACCTGTCACTCCAAATTATTCAAAATCTTCGATTTTTTCTAAAATGATTTAACTATTTTGATTGAAATACCATATATTTATGATATTTATATGACAAATAAATATATACTGTGGGTATAAGGGAATTTTTATTAGTTTAATTGGGTGTTATTGTTTATTTCATGATTTGGCAGTTGAGTGTGTAGCTTTAGGTTTGGCCGGTAATGGTCGTTAAATTAGTTAAGTATAAAAAAATCTGATGTGTTACACTCACATTACTTTCTCTACTCTTGTACAATCTATTTTTACAAACGCCTATTCTCCATATGCTTCATATTAATCGAGATATCGAGATGTCAATCTTATTGGTAATATTCATGTAGATGCAAGGGGAATATGGTAGCTTTTAAGCGATAGTCAAATATTTTATCGCTGGTTGCTATGTGGCGCATTCCATTCTCTTTGCATGTCCAGGACATAAAAAAATGAATAACGAATTTGAGAAAAAGTATAAGTATTGGAAAATTTAAGGAAATAACAAGCAATATCTCGAAAACGGTTCACTCAACAAAAAAAATGTATATGATATAAGTTGTGTATTTTAACGCGATCTACATTTTTTGTGTAGTAAAATTTTGTCTATCTCTTATGGTTTACCAGTTATGCAAAAGTCGTTCATAATGAAGAATACTTTTGGAGACATTCCCAGAAATTTCGAGATATACATTTCATTTCTCATGACATTATCTTAAACATATGATATTTTCATCAAAATCGTTAGAGCCATTTTTGAGAAAATTAAAATTTTCGAAAAATGTTCCATGTAAAGGGTAGTCTGGGGTGGGGGGATTTTCTTAAAAATCTTCGTGTCGCATCTCTGGAAGATACTGAACGTAAATACCAAGTTTGGTGTTTATCCGACTGTTAGTTTTTGAGTTATGCTGTTCACAGACACACACACAGACACACACACACACAGACACACAGACACACACACAGACACACACACGGACATGTTTCCAAAAATGCTTTTTTTGGATTCAGGAGGTCTCAAAACATGTATTTCCGGTGAAATCTCGGTATCGAATTTTTGGGTGGAATGCAATACTTCCCCTACTTACTATACGTAGTAGAGAAAGTAAAAACTGATTTATAGCAATCACATAGAATGTTCTAGATGAGCTGTTGCTCGAGAATCACTCTCTACGCATGCGTAGATGCTTCCGTACTTGCTTATGAATGATCCACTCAAGTCATCTGTTCAGTGTCTCGAGAGAGTAGGAAGCCTTCTATGCGCGATCTTGAGTTTCCGTTAGGATGAGACAACAGGTGAAATTGCAAGTCTGTTTCTTAGTAATAAAATATAATCCATTTTGATTTCAGCTTTAGCTTTTATTCAACCGCAATACCTAAGCCAGCGTGATTCCTCCTTAGTGAATTACAGATTTGAAGTGTTACTTTTGTTTTAGCGTCACTTTTCGTAGCCAAGCGAGTGTTTCCATTTACATTTAAATGGTGTGAGTTTGTATTAATATAAGTAAGATGTAATAGCATGTGAAGTTCTCTTCATTCGAAAGCAATTTTGCATAATTTGGTATAACTGGTAAAACATAAACAATAGACAAAAGCACACTAAAAGCGCAGCCTCTTTAAGATGCACAGTTTATTTCAAATGATTACTTTTTGTCATATCCGTTTTTAATAAGAATTTGTTAATATTTTACATTTTTAAAGTGGTGTCGCTCTTCAGTTGTTTGTAACGATATCGTGGAAAGGGTATGGAATTTTAAGGCCAACATATAACGACTAGATTTTCAGCATCTGACTATCGATTGAATTTCCTCTATCCCCATTGTTCCTATAACGAAATATCTATCATCACAACAGCTTGTAGAAAGTCATGTGAATGTAGCGCATCATTTGTGATAGGTTTATATGATGCAATACTTACCCCTTTTATAGTACCTAATTTTTGCTTCCACTTTGTATTTATTTATTATCCTGTACCATACTTTGGCAGATGTGTTGTTTCTTCCCTTAGGCTATGTAATGAACTTTGGCAGTGCAAGTTCTCTCCCACCCACAATTTATAACATTATAAGGCTCATTAAGTTTGAAAACTCTCGAGAAAGAGGCAGTAGTCTAAACTAACCCCACCTCTAAAAAAATCATTACGCTCCCTAACACTCAGACTGCTACATCGACTGTGACATTTACAGATTACCGTTTCCTCTCAGGGGTCCATTTTTAGCGACATCTATTTTGCTGCAGTGTACTCAATTTAAGCAACTTTTTCTTCTCAACACGCGTTGGCAGCAGGAAAAAAATTAGAAGATATATGTCGGTTAGGGTGCGTAGCATAATGTTAACATTCTGTATCAAAAATTGTGAGCAAGACCTAAGCCCAGTACGATGACATATGAATCTAGTATAGCGTTAGTTTGAAATCTGAACTTTCACCTAAATACAGCTTTCTACATGATTCCCTATTTATCAATATTTTTCTTAAAGTTGCTTATTATCTGCATTTCCTTGTGTTCTTAATCTTTTTCTTTTCTTTTATAAAAACAGTTTATACTCGTCCAATGTCACAACATTTTCATTTCTGATTCCGGTAGTTTTCTGTACACCTCAGTGATCCCGTGGAGCCGGAATTTGAAATAAGGAGAGTGGGTAGGATTAATTAGGCCCTCCTCGCTGTCCAAAATGCATCCATGAATTAAAAATCCATTCCATAACTTTTTAACCTCGTCCAATGTTAGGAAATCCCAACTAACTTGCGCAAATCTTGATGGAATTAGGCGTGGTTAAATTCTGCGCCTCCGTGTCAGTGCATTTACTGGTATATCAAGGAATCCTACCAGACAAAGTTCCAGTACAGTGGCGACTCTGTTGTGAGTCGATAATTGTGTAATTAAGATAATTAACTTATTATTAGAGCCTGAACTTGTACGCGAAAGCAAATGTAAAATATGCACCATAATATACAAAAACAAACGAAACAAACTCAAGATATTTGTTTTGTGGGAAATCTCTTATCAGTAGGAGTAAGGGCTCCTTTACCTCACCGCCATAAGCACATGACCATCAGGCCGTAGCGAGCCGCGGGGAAACTACAGGGTTCGCTGATTTGAGGATTTAATCTGAGATCAAGACTAGCGTGTGCGGTTGTGAACTGGATTCAGACTGGTTACGACGAAATCTGTTCATCTCAGTCACCCCGAAAATATGGATTTGACACTAGTTCTACTATTTTATACATTTTACACCCCATCTCACCCCCATGCTGATAGGGTTGAAGTTGAATTTAAATGGAATTCATCACAACTACCTGAAAACTATGGATTTAAATTAGTATAGGTCGCTTTTTTATTATTTCTGCATGTCACCCTCTCCTACCTACATTTTTTGTTTTGTTTTTACTTTAGGTCATATCGGAAATGAATTAAATGAGAGAAATGATGCTCAAATGAACTCGGGATCCATAGAGCTTAAAAGTTACACAACGTTAATCTTTTTAGGATAACAGAAAACTCCGGAAAAAAACTTTATCCGGACAACTCGCCCTAACCGAAATTCCAACTTACCTCTTGAGGCAGGCACACTGCGCCGATACCACAGATGCGGACCCCACAGTAATGTTTTCCAGAATATAAGTCATATGTGTATGAAGTTTAGTTGAAATTTCTCCAGGCGTTCCAGAATTGTGCTGGAACATACATGTATAGTACTGTATAGTAATGATAGAGGCTTTATTAATGACTAGTAATTACTGATTAAATTGTGAAGCAGAGGGGACTCGGCACTGATCCAGGAATAAGGATATTGTACCGACTTCCCACGAGGGGATACCCCCGGGAAGGATGAGGTGAAGGGAGATACCGGGCGTCCGGATCCAGGAATGGCGGCACAGCAATGACAGAATCCTCAGTTTAGATTAACACGCTCTGACGGTCGGACAGGCAGACCGGAGACCCCTTCCCCACACAGAGTCCACCCCAAGGAGCGTCCGTGTACTCTGGCAAACAGCCAAAGGGCGAGGAACGGATGAAGTTCACAGAGAGCATTCTCTTTCCCTATCACGCTGCACCAAAACACCACTTGCAATTCTGAAACAGACCAAACCTGAAGGACGAATGGAATGATTAATGGATCGAAATGAAGGGACAGGAAGTTCGGGGATGAAAGAAATCATTCCAGCATTCGCCCGACGACCGGAAAAAAAACATGGGTCAGAGTGGGCGCTCGCCGGTAACCGAACCCGGGACCTATAGAATGCGGGCCACAGACTAACCGCCCGAGCAGCCATTGCATTGATTAGCTAATGGAGAAAAGTATAATTTTATACAACCTTTAGGGGTAAAACACGCATTCTTGCGTTATAAATTTAAATTATGTGTTTTTCCCTGGAATCTACATTTATATGGATTATCAAACACTGCTCAGATTGTCTGTTAATGTGTGACTTACACAGTATATAATATATTTATATATTTAAGTATGTAAAATCAATATTAATTTTGCAAATAAATGTGGGCTATTATTAATTATTATTATTAAGTACGCTGCTTAAATTAGTTTTACCTCTTCGCTTCTTGTGTTAGGTAGACTGCCTGTTTCGCATTCGCGAATTACTCCGAACTATTCACCAGCAACAGCTGAGCGATTGAATACGATAATTTCTACTGAGAAAAGAAAACCAGCAGTAAATAATTGACAAAAGCATTAACGAGATATTGCTTGTATCTTAAGAAATAAGTATGAGTACAAAGAGTAAAGCAAGGATATAATTAAAAAACCTTGCGTAAGACCAATTTTTACATACGTCGCAAAACCAAGGAAAGAAACCATTAAACGATTTGATGTGTTAAATTGACAAGAATTTCTTTCATTCTTCTACAACTTTTCTTGGAACATCTTTTTTTTTTATTAATTTATTATTGTCGCTTTAACAATAAACATTTTAATGGTTTGGGTTCCTCTCTTCAACTACATTCTTCTATGGTTGGAAGCAATATACTAACCCACATACCCTTTAGTTTTACCAGCTAGGATACTGTGATACAGCGGCTATAGCCCAAGCTTAGGGTGGTTAGCGCGAATCTATCGCCCAGTAAGAAATAAGCCTACGGGGTAGAGCACTTACCCAGCGTAAACACCAGAAGCGTTATTGAAAGATAACAATTCCTTCTCCCCGCCTCCCGAACATTCCCAGAACTCTCTTGATAATCATTGATAACCTTGATCTACATACCCTGCACCATTTCATTTATTATTTTGTAATGTTCTTCCTGACTTAAAATGTTAAATATCATTTTACCTTTCAATCTCCTTTTGCTTTCCTTCCAAGCTACATATTTTTAACTTCTCTACTACGTATAGTAAGTAGGGGAAGTATTGTAGTCCACTCAAAAATTTGATACCGAGATTTCACCGGACATTTATGTTTTGAGGCCCCCTGAATCCAAAAAAAAAGCATTTTTGGAAACCTGTCCGTGTGTGTGTCTGTGCGTCTGTCTGTAAACAGCATAACTGAGAAACGAACAATCGGATAAACAGCAAACTTGGTATTTAGGTTCAGTATCTTCCAGAGATGCGAGACGAAGGTTTTGAAGAAAATCCTCCCAACCCAGATTTCCCTTTACATGCAACATTTTTCGAAAATTTTAATTTTCTCAAAAATACCTCTACCGATTTTGATTAAAATATTATATATTTAAGATACTTTCATGACAAATAAAATGTATATCTCGAATTTTCTGGGAATGTCTCCAAAATTTTTCTTCATTGTGACCGACTTTTGCATAACTGGTAAACCATAAGAGATAGACAAAATGTTACTACACAAAAAATGTAGATCGCGTTAAAATACACAATTTATGTCATGTACATTTTGTTATTGAGTGAACCATTTTCGAGATATTGCTTGTTACTCCCTTAAATTTTCCAGTACTTATACTTTTTCTCAAAGGGGAATTCGTTATTCTTTTTTGTTTGTTCTGGTAATGCAAAGAGAATAGAATACTCGACATAGCAACCAGTTCCTAAAATATTTGCCTATCGCTTAAAGCCTACCAATTCCCCTTGCATCTACAAGAAAATTAGCAATAAGATTAACATCTCGATATCTCGATTAACATGAAGCATATGGAGAATAAGTTTGTACAAGAGTAGAGAAAGTCATGTGAGTGTAACACCTCAGATTTTTTTTTAATATTCGTAAGTTATATGTTCAGGCGTATCCAAAGTAGCACAATCCTCACAAATGTCTTCTTCTCACCTCCCCATCCTCTTCAAATAAATTCAATGTGGTCCATGACCCGAAAGATATTGAACCATACCTTTGGCATTTTTTAAATGTCGTTTCTAACGCTCTCCATATGGCCTACGACTTTCGGGGGATACCTTATTACATCAAGCGATAACAGGACCCATTTCTGAGGTGAAGGCACCAGTGGACGGAATCCTTACTTCCGAGGGCAGGGTGATAATGAGGATGGCGGTGGAACGAGAGCACCTACAGCTTTTGTCGTGGACCCCGAACCACGTTGGGCCTCGGGGATACTTTGCATGAGAAAGTCATAGGTGAAGGTGTGGATAGATCGGACTTAAAATCGCCACCCCAGAGCCGCGAATCGAATCCCTGGACCCTCAGTATGAGAGCAGGAAACGAAACCATGCGCCACCTTGGCTCCCGGGTTTAAAAGTTTCATATTTAATCTCTCATAAACATCTGCTAATGGGTCATGTGTTCTTCCCACATTTATTATCCCATTCCTCCTCCCACTCTTGATAACAATTTACACATCTGACTCTACTATAACAATATTGTCCCACTATACTTTTTATTTCTTCTTGATTAGCTCTTTTTAACTAGTATGGCAACCCTTTCTTCTTATTTAACAAATTGATCGGCCACATCCCCAAGATAACTTGTAAGGCTTTTGTGGACGTTGTACTAACTGATCCATTTAGTACGATGTTGTGTCGTGTTTTCCTAAGTTGCTTTTCAACTTGCACTTGTTTACTTTTCTCGTCCTTACACTAGCCCCATAACCCAGTATTGGAAGTATTATGCTGGTGTAATAAATTTTAATTGCATCTAACGGAATCTTCTTTCACCTTCTTCCACCAATGTTTCAGCTGAAATTTCTTGCGCTTATCTGTACCATCTGCATGAAGTTAGGAGTAGGACTAGGTACGGAGGGGGACTTAGCACTTCGACCTACATCTTTTGTGCCTGTGACCCGGATGGGGTGCTCCCGAGAGGGAGGGGTGAAGTGAGGGGAGACAGAGGGCGGCTGGACCGGGACGCACGACAGGGCAAAGGGCAGGGTTCCTATCTTTTACAGATTGAAACACTTCGGATGGCAGTTGCTGCAACCGGCCTCCCCCGTGCAAGCTTGCACATCGGACCACCCACCATTCCGTGGGACGAAGGGTTACATAGAGAATCCTCTTCCCCTGTCATGCTACGCTGAGACTCCCGTCGACACTGTCAACGCTGAAACAGACCAAGCAGATCAAAGGTGAAGTGAAATGAGAATGGAGGTGAAATGGAGGGACAAGAAATTCGGGGGATATAATGAACCTTCCCAGCATTCGCCTAACGACCCGAGGAAACCTCCAAAAGAATGGGTCAGGAAGGTCGGTCGCGGAAATCGACCCACGACCTCCCAAATGTTGAGCGACCCGGAGCCCAAGTCCCCCTTCTAAACCCAGGGTCCAGCGCCAACCGAGTGGCTGTCCAAACCGTTGGGGGTTTCCCATGAGGCCAATATCTGGTTTCCTAAAAAGGCCCCCCGCTTACGCGGAGATGGAAGTGGATACGCTACTTACGCGCGTCATCCCGAAAGGGCGACTATCGATAATCTCGGTAGGGCCGACAGCATTCGAGCAGGCCGTCTACTGGCTATCCAGGTCGGTACCGGAGGACATTGAGGCGTCTCACAACCCCGCCAGTATGGAAACCCATTCAGACGTACCCAATCTCCCATGGGTATCGGGAACCACTGTCCCGTCGAGCTCCCCAACGGCCCCGTGCTTCTAGTAATGTCAGAAATACCACGAGTGCTAAGGGTACGTGGCGCCTCGCACCACGGCAGCTGAAGGGGTCGGAACCCCTCCCCTACGGGGACGACCTCCCGAATGCGGACCACGAACGTTACCACTTGAGCCATCCCGCTCGGTCTGCTGAAGATAAGTTGCAAACCATAAATAGCGACAAAGGTGATGGCTAAACACATCTGCATTCGTCTTGGTTAAAAATGATTTGTGACGTCTCCATTGTTAACCCCGCTCAGTTGTTACTTCGTATCCATCATCCAACATCATACTTAATATAAGGCTCTTTGTTTGCTACCACAGTTATTTGTTATACTTAGTGATATGCTGTGTGTGTCCATAGAACACATTACATGCTGGTCTTCTAACCGCTTAATTAAAGTTCTAGAGAGATCAGCTGCTTTACACATAGCTGTATTCTGTGATTGTGTGGTGATACCGGTGCCTCTTGCCCCTAGTCCATTTAATCAGCCAATAAAACTCCACAATTAAAGCTGTCCAGCGCCTGGAATCTGAAGCACCAGGTGCTTGGGAACGTATAGGTATGTTCCGGTTTGTAGTATTCAAGTGTGGCAACAGTTTGACTCAATTGCGTTACCTTTGAGCTAGCTAACAAGAGGAAAATATGTGCAAGGGTTGAGAATAACACGAAACGCCCATTAATATGCAGATTTAATCATCCTTGAATGTAGCTTTTCTTGTTCCACTGATTTTTGCAGATAATATCACAACAGGCAGTGATGTTTGTAACGTCCTTTAAGTATATTTTTACCTTCTCTACCACGTATATAATATGTAGAGAAGGTATTACATTCCACCCAAAAATTCTATACAGAGACTTCACTGAAAATGCACATTTTGAGGCACCCTGAATCCAAAAAACACATTTTTTGTAAAAAGGTCCTTGTGTGTGTATGTGTCTTAAACAGTGTAATTGAAAAACGAAATTTGCTATTTAGGTTCAGTATCTTCTAAAGATGCAACATAAGAATTTTCAAGAAAATTCTCCCATCCCATACTAACCTTTATATGGATCTTTTTGGAATTTTTTTTATTTTTTAAAACGGCTAACGATTTTGATTAAAGTGCCATGTATTAAATATATTTACATAAAAATAAAATGTATATCTTGAATTTCCTGGGGATAACCTGTGAAGTCCTCTTCATTTGGAAATAATTTTGTATAATATTGTATAACTGGTAAACATTAAGTGATAGATGAAAAGGTACTTCATAAAAATGTAAATCTCATTAAAACACACAAGTTATTTAAAATGACCTTTTTGTGCATGCGCCATTTCCGAGATATGTATTATTAATGTTTGGATGTGTTTCAATACTTAAAGTCCCAAACAATTTTCAGTTGTTTCTCGTGATTACATAGAAATAGTACGGAACTTTAAGGCCAGCGTATAGCCTCCAGTTCCTCAACATTTGACTATCGCTGTTTCCTTTGATCTATAACAAAATGTGTAATGTAGCTATTTCTGCAAAGGGTTTATCTCATTAAAATGAAGTAGATATAAAAAATCTGATGTGTTACACTCACATGACTTTCTCTACTCTTGTACGAACTATTTTTAGAAACGCTTATTCTCCATCTACTTAATGTTAATCGAGATAAACATTTGCAGCCTCTATCTTATTGCTAAGTTTCTTGTAGATGTAAGGGGAATATATATTTACAAGGGCAATTTGGAAATACAGTAGCTTTTAAGCACATACATATCTCTTAATAGTTGGTTGCTAGGTCCAGCACCATTCCCTTTCCCACAGATTAATACTCTTTGCATACCAAGACAAAAAAATGAATAACGAATTCCCATTTGAGAAAATATTGAAAAATTTCAGGGAATAACAAGTAATATCTCGAAAACGGTTCACTCAACAAAAAAAAATGTATATGACATAAATTATGTATTTTAACGCGATCTACATTTTTTGTGCAGTAAAATTTTGTCTATCTCTTATGGTTTACCAGTTATGCAAAAGTCGTTCACAATGAAGAATACTTTTGGAGACATTCCCAGGAAATTCAAGATATACATTTTATTTGTCATAAAAATATCTTAAACGTATGATATTTTAATTAAAATCGTTAGAGCCATTTTTGAGAAAATTAAAATTTTCCAAAAATCTTCCATGTAAAGGGTAATCTGGGGTGGGGGATTTTCTTGAAAACCTTCGTGTCGCATCCTTGGAAGATACAGAACCTAAATACCAAGTTTGGTGTTTATCCGACTGTTAGTTTCTGAGTTATGCTGTTCACAGACAGACACACACACAGACACACAGACACACAGACACACACTCGGACATTTTTCCAGAAATGCTTTTTTTGGATTCAGGGGGTCTCAAAACATGTATTTCCGGTGAAATCTCGGTATCGAATTTTTGGGTGGAATACAATACTTCCCCTACTTACTATACGTAGTAGAGAAAGTAAAAATAAACTTTCGTAAGAATAATTTGTATTCCCTCTAATAAACGATAGAGGGTAGAGACAGTTATGCGAATGTAACATCAGATTATTTTTTGTATAAAACAGACTTGATGAAATGTAACTCTTTACTTTATAATAATGACTTGTAAGTCTTTGTCATATTATCAGTTGAGCACAAACATCGGTACAGCTGCAACAAATAAAATAAGTACAATGTTGCCTGTCAATGGCATTTTGGAAAATATTTGGAAAGGATGGCTAATAAAAGGTTATAAAAGAAGATATTTAGATGTTGCATATTAAATGTTAAGGTTTTAGAACAGTAGCAAAGTAGATTTTATGTTCAATCTTCATTAATACGTAAAGTAAGGTCCTTATATCAGAATATCAGAGTGCCATTAAGAACAAAGTTTGTTTTTGTGCCTCAACATCATTTACATTTGGAAAGCATCGCAAAATGTAAACCAGTATTAAATAAAACACCTGGTTTTACTAAATAAATTTGAAGGGGAATTCTAAATAACATCTGAGATGTGATTAAAATTTATTTTCATTTATACAAAATAAAATGGAAATGGTCTACGAATTTAAATTCTCAAGGACAAAAGAACACTTAATAAAATTTTGAACTACCTTTATCATGCTAAAGTTACTCAGCAACCAATGCTATTAAATAGCAGCAAACGTAGAAGTACAATAAACTTCACATCTAATCACTCTATTTGCAAATATAAACTTACGAAGGAAAAGTAAAAGTAAAAGCAAAAGCGCAAGCCTTGTGCCGCTGAATGTATAGTACTATAATTGTGGAATATTTATTGAATGTTGCGAATTGTTAACTTTTCACTGCTTACATTTTTATAAAATTTACCTAAGCGTTTACATAAAGTTCTTAAGTTGTCACCACTGATGTCAGCTGCTGGAAAGCGTAACTTAAAGATAGAGCAAATCAACGTAACGTTTAAAATGATGAGAGCCTAAACTGAAGTTAGGAGAGACTAGAGAAAATCCAAGAATGTGTTAGAGCAAATTAAGACAGTAATATTCATATGCTAATTAAAGTTTCATTCTTAAATTTGGCAATATTTGTTGATCTGCGCTGGGAGGAAGGATGAAATTTCTAGAATTAGGATTACGCTACGGAGGAGACTCCTAACACGTCGACCACACAGAGATCTTTTGTGCATACATCCCGCAGATGCTATGTGGGCCTTAGAACCGGCCAACGCAGGCTACAGAGATGCGCAGAGATCTCTGAGGGTTACAGACTTGACCACCCAGCTGGAGAGTGCTCAAGGCAGCCCTCTCATGACACCGAAGGGTTACTCACGGACTTCCCTCCAGCGGAGACCGGGATAAGCTCGACCCAGCAACGGAGACTCCGGTGGCCTCCGTCTGACGGGATCTCCATCAGACGAGGAGAGGTTCCAACACGCAAGCCACCTGCGCAGTCGTCTGACGCACAGACCCGGAGCCAACCTGTAACGTGAAAGAGGAAGATGAAATGAGAGGGAATGAGGGGATATAATGGTCCTTCCCAACATTCGCCTAGTGACCCGGGGAAACCACCGAAAAAAGAAATCCGATGTGTTACACTATATGAGTTTCTCTACTCTTGTACAAACTATTTTTACAAACCTTATTCTCCATATGCTTCATGTTAATCGATATGTTAATCTTATTGTTAATTTTCTTGTAGATGCAAGGGGAATTGGTAGTCTTTAAGCGATAGTTACATTATTTTAAGAGCTGATTGCTATGTGGAGTATTCCATTCTCTTTGCATTACTAGGACAAAAATTGAATAAAACATTCCCATTTGAGAAAAAGTATAAGTATTGGAAAATTTAAAGGAATAACAAGCAATATCTGAAAATGGTTCACTCAACAAAACATGTATATGACATAAATTGTGTATTTTAACGCGATCTACATTTTTTGTGTAGTAAAATTAAAATTTTCGAAAAAATGTTCCATGTAAAGGGTAATCTGCGGTGGGGGATTTTCTTGAAAACCTTCGTGTCGCATCTCTGGAAGATACTGAACCTGTTGGTGTTTATCCAACTGTTCGTTTCTGAGTTATGCTGCTCACAGAGACACACACACAGACATGTTTCCAAAAATGCTTTTTTTTGGATTAAGGGGGCCTCAAAACACATATTTCCGGTGAAATCTCGGTATCGAATTTTTGGTTGGAATACAATACTTCCCCTACTTACTATACGTAGTAGAGAAAGTAAAAACCATGGGTCAGGAAGATCGGTCGTGGAAACGACCTCCCGATTGCGGGCTACAGACTCAACCGTCTGAGCCATCCCGCTCGTCTGAAAATTTCCAAGTTCAAAGTCGGAACATTAAGATGCATCCAACACACGCAAGGCTTCATTCTCAGATTTGATAGTCGGAAACCTGTAACTAATGCCAGGTGAACCAGCTGTCCCCAGGTTTCTGTATCTATGCAAGTTTGTAATCTAACATGAAAATGGCTCCTGTCGCCAAAAAACAGCTGAGCGTATTGCAATGTATGTAGGTACTAGGGCGAGTCAAAGCAAAATGTATATGTATCATTTAATATCATATTTCTACACACAGTCTACGTACATTCAGTGCAACTAATACAAAGTCCATAGGCACTTATAGAAAAATACCAATCTGATGCATTGCTTTCACATGAATTTCTCTACACACTACCGTTCATTTTTAAACAGTTTCTACAAAGTATATTCTTTTTCTTGAACTGCATGCTTTCGAGATTAATGCTTGCTTGTACATTAATGCTTTTATTATACATGTTATTGAAGGTACAAAGAGGACATCGAAAATCAAAGCGACAGTCAAATATTTAAAATGGACCACTCTTTCCATAACATCGCGGGAAGTTGAATAAATGGTGACAACCATTTTGAAACCAATAATGAATATATCGGAAGTGGCTAATGCCACAAAAGGTTATTTAAATAAATTGTGTTTTAAGGATATCTACATTGTTTCTTTAGTAGTCTTTTTTCTCTTATGGTTGACGGTTACGAGGACTATAAAAAATTCCCTCCGAATGAAAGGTACTTCATATGCTATTCCATTAAAATTATATATATATATATATATTCTATTTTTCATGCGGATATTTTAAATGCATGGTAGGTATTTAAATCGAAATATTCAGAGCCAATTTTGAGAAAATCAAAATTTTGAAATATTTTTCTTGTAAAGGATAGTTCGGAGTGGGGGATTTTGTTAAAAATCTTACTGTCGTATCTTTGAAAGTTGCTGAACTTAAATGCAGAGTTTGGTATTTATCTGAAATTTCGCTTTTGAGCTATGCTGTTTACAGATACATAAATGGAGTTTTTCTAATTTTTTTCAGAACATGTGTTTCTGGTGAAATGTCAATATTTAATTTATGGATAGGATGCAGTACCTTAAAAAGTATTTTGACTGTCTGTGCAAGCACGTCTGCATCCTCTTATGTACTTTATCTGAACGAAACCCCGTCCTCCCATTTTCTCTTATGGCCCAAACATGTGGTGAATACGGTGGCAACGGAAGACAGTTGATGAAGGAACTGTTGCACGGGCGGTATTGGATCAAGGATTGTCGCGTTGTAAAAGCACACCAATAGACAGAATTGATTGCGGGTCGGAAATACTTTCAAGGTGATCTGAATATGGGACAGTTGGTGACAATGTTCCCCTTAGGATGTAGTGCTTGAATACTTTCATTCAAAAGAGTCAGCATAATCTTAACATCTTGGGTAATGGTGATGAGTGATGGCGCCATTTCATGCTTGATCCTTTTGTTTTAGTTTGGCGATAATGGGCATAATAATTCCCGTAAAGAAGCCATCACCCTCTGCTTCAAAGCACCGAGAAGTTTTTCACAGGAGTCAGCACGTACGCAGTGTTTGGCGACGCTTTGTGAAACTGGAGCGCATCATGAAGGACGCGGTGAGCACAATCGTGTCTGATGTTCAGAAGTCCTGCAATAGTCACGCACTATTATCCGACGAATTTGCATCACTAAGGCTTCAGCTGCAAGAATATGTTCAGTCGTCACAATTCGTTATTGGGTCTGCTGAAAAAGTCGCACAATTTCGAATTTCTTACAGCATTCGTAAAGTTGCTACATTAACAACTTGCATACTGAATCTTCAGTTGTTGAATTACAGATGGCTTGACGCCTTCACTAGTCAAAACCGAATTAAAAACGGCGTTTTTTTGGTACATGTCTGAAATGGACATGTTAATACTACCCCGGTATAGGCCTGCATACAATGCTACAAGTTACAGGAATACCCCATAAAGCATTCGTAGAAATACTGCCAACTTAGGGACCGTGACACTATATTTCGATCACTTGTAAAAATAGTACAGTTTTCAGCACCCTCGTATTGATTCGATTCAACCAGCGTTAACTACTACATGTTGTAAAATTGTGAAACAACGGCTGAAAAGTTAAATGATTATAGGTCGGAAATCAGGATCGAATAGAAATGTTTAGATATAGAGCATCTCATTTAAAGTTCCTGTGGTAGGCTGGATTAGCGATCCTGGAGGCATAATGGTGGACTCGAAGATTAAGTGTTCAAACCTAATGAGTTTTTTAATAATTATGTTTTAATAGGTTTATCACTGAACTGGATAGATAAATCACAAATTTAATTGTCATTGCATGTAAGTGTGCCGTATCATTTGCTGCAAAATTAGTGTTAAGTATCTAAGGTTCTCTCTCTCTCTCTCTCTCTCTCTCTCTCTCTCTCTCAAACTCATCACAATTATTGATTTTAATTTGTTTTAAGCGGCCTTAATATGTTAGCCATTATAATCCATTTTTAACTTTTAAACAATACGTCATGCAGTAATATCCAAGCCTAAGCTCAAAGAATAAGGTTTCGCAGTATTCCGTTCGTGTTATCATATTTGCTGAGCGCCTGTCATTGTTTTACTATTTTGAATTTTGGGTTCTTTGTCCTCCGGCTAGCTATTATTACTCAGTCGAGCAAATATCTCTTTATCAGGGCGTGTAAACGGAAAGGAGTTGTTACTAAAAGATAACACTGACAAAAGAATTAGTTTTTACACTTTTATTGCTGTCACACTTAATTAATTTCATAAATTTAATCTTGATACGCGCCTGACTGAAACTGTTATATTTTCGAATGTAACTACAATCACTTATTTGCCGCGCACTATTAATTCGGTATTTCAAATTTTGTAACTAACTTTACGACGCGAGAGATTCTGTAGAATTGCATAATGTGTACTTCATGAATGCTTCCTTAGAACTGCCTGACGTGTAACTCACGAGAGATATTTCTTAGAACTGCGCGACGTTTACCTTCTGAATGATTCTGTAGAACTGCGCGATACTTGCCCCCGGCTCAAGAATTTATACTCCCTACCCCGATATGCCTAAACATTATAATAGAGCTGCTATTGGTTAATAAATCGCGCCAACATTAGCGTCTGTTTTATAAGCCAATCAAAATTACAAAAACATATGCTCTAGGGAAGATATTCCCTCCATTTCTAAATAAAGGCACGCTACCCTGACGTCATTTGTTTGTCTCTTCTAATTGATAAACAACTCACCCCCTGCTCACCCCCTCGCTTCATTGTTACCCACTCCTATTGTCATTTTCAGTGAGGCCGTGTAAACTTATTTCCTAACAATGCTTATAGTTAACAAACCTCAAATCATTGTCATACAATAATGTTAATTTACACTACAATCACTCTGGCATTCACAGTGTAGTGATATAAAATAATGTCTCAAAGGAAAGCCGAAGAAAAATTAAGTCACTAAGTGCGATTTGGATCTGCTTTGCGCAATCTTTAACTCAGAATGACTCAAGATACCATTCAGCTATATATATTTCCTGGGGGTCTTAAACTCCTACACCTTCCATAAAGTAAACTTAAAAGCCCGCTAGTAGAGTGATGCAAATGTCGTAAAGAACAAAAGTACTATGAAAAAATCTGATAATTATGAGGTGTTTGTTAAAAAAGTATATAATACTAATTTATACAACAAATGGATTATCTTGATGATTATGGCATGAGCGAATGTTTGTCGCACGAACGACCGCGACTGTGAGAATTTTTACGAAAGTCATATTAAGATTATACACGAGTTGGTTACAATATTTTATGCAAATTTAGATTATAAATTTTAGGAATTACATTATCAGAAAATTCGGCATCCATAGCTGACATAAGAGAGCATCTTCATATGTTCGTAAAATAAACGTCAGCTTCTCTCCATGCATTTAATTTGTTATTACCTGGCATGTTGAACCAGTAAGTAAGACAGCCACTTGCATGCATTCCCATCCTGGGAGAGAAGTTAGCAGGTGTTGCGAGCTGTGATGTAGCCTAATATCAGCACAGCATGGTAAGTAATTACAATTCAGATCTTACTATTAATACTATTTTTTTAATCTTAGTATTTAATAATGAAGATTTTTTACATCTTTGTTGCTCAAAAGAAATGGTTTCTTCTTTCGTATAAGCACAATAACTTAAATTACGTCATTGCTGTAGGAAATAATCATTACTACCATTTGCACATATGTCATAGTAAGCCAAATATTTAGGATATAGAATACAATACCAACCTATTTATAACGGTAGAGTTGCATAAAGAAAATCACAAATGCCTGTATTTTAAGAATGGGAGGGTATTTTGAAACCTTGACTTATTTCACGTAACAGAATACTGTTAAAATGAGGCAGATAGTTAATAAAAACGTTTATAGTTATATAACAGGGAAGTAATTGATGTATTTTGGGGATAAATACATTTGATAATTCAACAATGTTCAGAAGAATTGGTGGATTTGTTTTACTCTTTCATTATTCATTACGATACACGAGGGAAACATCCATTTCCAAAATGGTAAACGATAAAACAGTATTTTTTTCCTAAAGAACATAATTCGCCAGGAAATGTGTGGTCAAAATACTAAATCGTGATTTACTTCCTATGCTTGTGGGGGAACTTTATCATCCCTTTACTGTAATATCATAGGAAGGAGTAGAAAAAACACGATGTACCCAAAAAGTAATTTTGCAATTGTAAAGCTCATCGGGAACTAAACATATGAACATATAAACTACTTTAAATGTAGCATAGAGGGACTAGGATAATTGTTAATTTCTGAAGAAGCATTCTCATAGTTCCAGCTGTGGATTAGAAACTATACGATAAAAAGCCACCATTATGCTTTGTCTCAATGGCTCGTCTTCGGATAGAACCAGAATGGAAATAATTAAAGCGACAGCTAGCAAGCGGGCCTTGAGAGATTTGGCGTATATCCGGCTCGCCAAGGGACAAAGGACAATGGCTGATTACTGAAACAATGGAACACCATTCTTTTTCATCTCATCACGTCGGCATCTCTTTGTCCGGCTCAGAACGAACATCGCAGATTAAATCCTGCAGATATCTTGCGAATCTGTGTGATTTAATTGTTTTGCAAGTCCTATGTCAGCAACTTGAACTTAATGCAGTGGCTGTCAGCTCATGAGATAATAGGTGCAGCGAATGATGCTATTGCTGAGGAATAAAGTTAGTCAGAGTTGTTTCAAACAATTGGTTTTGTTTCAAGTTTGAGAAAATTCTTGCTGTTCTGTAAGGTTTTGGATATTACGCAATAAATGCTCATCCAACGTGATTAATTGATGAAAATGAAAGAATTTCTCTTACAGTCAAAGTTGTCTCTTCTTCGACCCTCTTTCAAGGGGGGCACTATTGAGTTTCGGAAATTATTTATTTTATACAACTTACAACATATTTAGAGGTTGATAAGAATGGTTAAAATAACATGTGTAGCAAATTTGAAGTCATTCTGATTGGTAGTTTTAATTATTTTCTTAATTAAGATAAGTGAATAATTTAGAAAAAGTCCCTAACCTCTTAATTCTTATGTAATTTCTGAAGCATTTTTAATACACACCTATGGGATAAATAAGCAAAACCTACTGTAGACATCGTCCTATGCACAGTTTTAAGTATTACACAGGTCTACAAATAAAAACTATTTGTGAGCTGTTTTACATTTGAAAGGTAATTCTTAGTATTTCAGTACCGCTGGTTTCAAAAATGACTTCAGTAGTATTAGTCCCGGATGAGCCAATTGATTTAACGATAATCCTGCCGCTAGGGGCGCTGGTGTCGCTAGTGTCGGTGCGTGCGACGGCGGCGGCGGTGTGTTTGAAAAGCGCCCTGAGCGGTAGGATTATCGTTAAATCGGTTGGCTCATCCGGGACGAGTTGAAAGAATTGAGGAAGTGACGTGTAGTGTTTTGATTGGTTCGTTAATTTGGGGTGGAAGATGAAGGAAGGAAGATGGAAGAGTATGGAGTTGGCGTGATGGAGAGGAGTTGGGTGGCGAGGTGTTGTCTGTGCGGAGGTCGGTACTGAAATGGGGGAAAAGATGGGGAGCGAGGGATAAAAAGTGTAAAGGAAAGTGACGTGTGAAGTTGTGATTGGTGGGAATAAGAAGTGATTTTATTGGTGGAAAGGAGCAAATGAGAGTTGTTGATTGGTAAGAATAAGAGGGATTATGATTGGTGGAAAGAAAAAGGTGTGGGAGTGGGGTATGTTGGAGGTGATGGGAAAGGTGAGTTTTGCTAGCAGCAAGATTTGCAAAAGCCTGTCTTGAACTGATCAGCAATTTTTGAACGTCGGATGGTAGTTTTCTTGAGAGGATAGAGAGATGGGGGCGATATGAGATGCGGTGGCGAAAATGGGAACTAGACAAGGTTGTTGAGACAAGAGGTTTAAGGACGAGGAAATTTGGAGGTTAGTGGTGAACACGGCGGTCGCAAGAGGTGGGGGTAAGGAGACGCAGTGGTGAGAATGGGAACTAAAAGAAGATGGGGGTAGCAAGAGTTTTAGAAGAGTAGATTTTGAGGTTAAAATAGTGGGAACTAAAAATGGCGGAGGGTCTGCGACAAGGAGATGCGGTGAGAACTAAACAAGATGGCGGTCGCAAGAGGAGGGTAAGGAGATTTGAGGTTACAGTACGAAAACACGAAAGGATATATTCCTACGCCAAGCAGGTCCGAAAAATAATTATGCGTGTGGTACTTACCTGTTACCGGTGTGGATGCGTCACCAAAAGCGCGGCACGCGAGGCGGAAAAATAAAAGCAAACTGTTTTTGAAAATGCTTAACCAGCTTTAAGATCAACCAACATCACTACGCACTGATATACCTAGGTTTTTAAAGCGGTACAGACACCCTTTGCAGAGGCGTAATTTAACTATACCAAAAACCTGGTACTGGACCATCGTGATGGTCGCTAGCGTACGTAGGAGCAGGGTTCTCATAGCCGGTCGAAAGCGGTCAAAAACGTGTACGACGTAGGTGTTGACAGTAGCTGCTGTCGAGTCAACGGTCGAGGTGTGAATAAACAAGATCTGTTCTCGCCGGCAATTTGGTTCGGAGATGTGAGCAGCGGCGAGGTGTTGTCTGTGCGGAGGTCGGGACTGAAAGAGGGAAAAGATGGGGAGCGAGGGATAAAAAGTGTAACAGAAAGTGACGTGTGAAGTTGTGATTGGTGGGAATAAGAAGTGATTTTATTGGTGGAAAGGAGCAAATGAAAGTTGTTGATTGGTAAGAATAAGAGAGGTTATGATTGGTGGAAAGAAAAAGGAGTGGGGTATGTTGGAGGTGATGGGAAAGGTAAGTTTTGCTAGCAACAAGATTTGCAAAAGCCTGTCGTGAACTGATCAGCAATTTTTTGAACGTTGGATGGTAGTTTTCTTGAGTGGATAGAGAGATGGGGCGATATGAGAGGCGGTGGCGAAAATGGGAACTAAACAAGGTGGTTGAGACAAGAGGTTTAAGGACGAGGAAATTTGGAGGTTAGTGGTGAACATGGCGGTCGCAAGAGGTGGGGGTAAGGAGACGCGGTGGTGAGAATGGGAACTAAAAGAAGATGGCGGTAGCAAGAGGTTAGAAGAGTAGATTTTGAGGTTAAAATAGCGGGAACTAAAAATGGCGGAGGGTCTGCGACAAGGAGATGCGGTGAGAACTAAACAAGATGGCGGACGCAAGAGGTGGGTAAGGAGGTTTGAGGTTACAGTACCAAAACACGAAAGGATATATTCCTACGCCAAGCAGGTCCGAAAAATAATTATGCGTGTGTTACTTACCTGTTACCGGTGTGGATGCGTCACCAAAAGCGCGGCACGCGAGACGGAAAAATAAAAGCAAACTGTTTTTGAAAATGCTTAACCAGCTTTAAGATCAACCAACATCACTACGCACTGATATACCTAGGTTTTTAAAGCGGTACAGACACCCTTTGCAGAGGCGTAATTTAACTATACCAAAAACCTGGTACTGGACCATCGTGATGGTCGCTAGCGTACGTAGGAGCAGGGTTCTCATAGCCGGTCGAAAGCGGTCAAAAACGTGTACGACGTAGGTGTTGGCAGTAGCTGCTGCCGAGGCAACCGTCGAGGTGCGAATGAACGAGATCTGTTCTTGCAGGCAATCTGGTTGAGAGATGAGAGGCGCGGTGGTAAAAATGTGAACTAAATAAGATGGCGGAGGCACGAAGTTGAGGTTAAGGAGCGGCGAGGTGTTGACTGTGCGGCGGTTGGGGTCTGAAAGAGGGGGAAAGATGGCGAACGAGGGATAAAAAGTATAACAGAAAGTGACGTGTGAAGTTGTCATTGGTGGGAATAAGAAGTGATGTTATTGGTGGAAAGGAACAAATGAAAGTTGCTGATTGGCGAGAATAAGAGAGATTATGATTGGTGGAAAGAAAAAAAGGTGTGGGAGTGGGGTATGTTGGAGGTGATGGAAAAGGCAAGTTTTGCTACCAACAACATTTGCAAAAGCCTATCCAGAACTCATCAGCAATTTTAAATAACTAGTGTTTCGGGGGTTTTCTCTGGTTGGTAGACGAATGCAAGCTGTTTCTACCATACTTATATTATTCGTCTTTTTCCTTTTTTTTTTTAAAATGACTAGTTTTTTTTTTTTTTTTTGGGAGTTTTCTGCGGATGGTAAACAAATGCAAGCTCTTTCTGCTTTTCATAGGTTTTTCCTGGTTGGTAGGCGTTTTCTGTACTGGTTGACGAAGGCGTTTCTAATTTTGGAGGTTTTCTCAGGTTTTTAGCGGTTGTCCCTGCCCGGTAGGCAAATGATGAAGTTTTACCTTGTCGGCGTACGGATACTAGGCACGTACTGGCGCGCACACACACACACACACACACAGAGAGACAGACAGACACACAGACAGGCACACACACACGTACTCACCTTCAAGGGTTGACAAGTTTGCCGAGCGTCAGAGCACTTTGCGCGGCATGCGTTTTTGAACGTTTTGCGAATGACGACATCATTATGCGCGTGATTGCTGACGTGAAATTTTGAGAAGAATGTATGCTTAGGCAAGCCGGAGCAGCGGTGGGTGAGGTAGGCGATGACGTAATGACCGCACGTGGTGCTGTCGAAACCTTGCAGCCTTCTAGCGTTGGTGGACCAATGCGTCCCGCAGACCGAATTTAAGAACCGGAGAAAATGGGGTGAAAGCGGTCCTATGCCGTAACTGTCAAAATATTCTGCATGCGAGTTTTTGTCCACAAAGATGCAAACCCAGTGTTGCCCTGATTTGGTGCTGGGGTCGGTGTTAGCCACTAGCGCCAAGGGAGGCGTTGGAATGCCGTGAAGTACGGGTAGTTTATCGCAGGGGTAGACGCCTAAAAAGTGAGAGCGCGTAGAGGGACATGTCGATAGAAACCGTTGAATTTGAAAGGTGTTCATGATACCAAAATGGATCGGTTGGCGTCGATTTCGACCGTGCGATGTATTTCCGCTAGCAGCAGAAGTATGACCGGTTCTGTCAATTTATCGGCAAAACCGATGCTTATAGAGACGGTTCCGTGGCGCTGACCCGAGATGTGAGACTCGTTAGCGCTCATGTCTGCAGTGAGATCGAAAACCATTATCTTATACCCTTGCGGGTAGGTTTCTCTGGAGATGGAGTGTCCCTCGTCCTTGAAATGAATGCCTAGGCCGTCCTGCAGGGTTTGAAAGCATTGCAAATAGTGTCCTTTTGTAAAGTCGGGTTGCAGAGGTTGGGAGGGAACGGGTTGCCCATTCACGTAGAGCTGAAAGAAGTTCATTTTAAAATGTTTCAAGTTGTACGGATTTGAGTTAAAATGGCCGGAATAGGCCTTGTCGGTGACCATGGCTACTACCACTCTCCTTGGAACTTGCCCTACGCACACGTCGCTAAACGTCATTGCCCTGGACTCCTTGGGGATGCTGAGAGCGTGAAAGCTGACGTCTTTGAGATGGTACTTTGCGTTGCCCTTTGCGAGCACGGCCTGGTGCGCGAGCTTTATGGTCGGCGAGGGCCGCACCGATTTTAAGCGCAGCGTGGCAGACACGATGTCGGCGTACCCCTTAAAGGTATCTACGTCGGAAAACAGATAAAACTGGGGAGAGGCGGGAGTGAGCTTGACGGTCATGCTAACGTTGTTCAAAAGCAGCTTCTCCTGTCTAAAAAGAGCGTTGGACAGAGGACCGATGAGCTGCACGACGTTGCTCCCTTTGGTAAACCTCTGACGCCACTGAAAGCCCGCATTGGCGATAAAAGTGTCCATGATGCCTGCCGTGTCCTTTCTCCAGAGGGTAGATTCTAGTTTGGTGTTCATGGCATCTTCGGAGTAATTGAGAAGCGTCTCGAGGTAGGTTCTATAGGGGTAACCGGCTTGCGGCATGGAGACGATGATGTTATTGAGGGTTACCTCCATCTGTTGAAACAGGGAATTTAAGGCGTTGTTGACCAGAGTGGCGTTAGCGTCAGCGTTTAAGGCCTCTCCTTTGTCATCTACAACGCGCACCATGAGTTCGAGTACGACGTAGGTCAAGTCTAGGTAATCGTCCGCATTTCCGGAATAATGAAAGGTGATGGGGGCATTTTTCATTAAAGTGTTTTGAGGGTTTAGGTATAGGAACCGTGACTCCTCGATGCTCATCTGAACCGGCACCTCTGTAAAGAGGTCCAGTTCGGAACTCATGTGGACGGTCGCGTCTGCCATTACGAAAATACGTCTTGCACCTTGCGCCTACCGCGTTTCAGCTTGGACTGCTTGCTCTTTCCGGATTTGCTCGGTTTTATTCTCTTGAGACGCCTGGCGCCGGAACCGAGCATGGCACCGAGCTTTTCGTCGGCTTTTCGTTTTAAATTGTATCCGGACTCCTTGAGCCTCCGCTGGAGCGCTTGCTTCGGCGCTGCTCCCGCCACAGTCACATCGGACAGAACGTGAGCGCCCGCCTTTAAGGCCTCCTTTCCGACTGCTTTTGCTCCGCTCTTTAAAAACGGTAGCAACCTTCTGAAGAGTCCTCCGAGGGCTGAAAAGAGACCGCTGCCTCTTTGGTAGCGCTTGCCCCTGTAGAGAGCGAAATCGCGATGGTGGAACGCGCCGCCGGTCTGATTGAGGTAGTACAGCGTTACGGCGTGCACGTCCATTACGCCTGTTTCGGACGAAAAGCGAGAACTACAGTAGAGGAAAATCCGTCGGCGAATGGCAAGAGATCGCCGTAACCGTTCCTTAAATCTATGCTGACCGTCTTGAAGTCTTGCTGAATCAAGGGTACCCAATTTTGGGGAAAAAACGTCTTTTCGTCGCTCATGTAAGTGTTGTTGCTTCTTTCGTATTCCACGGCCGCGCTCTCTATGACTTGGGCGAAGGTGTCGCCCACGACTTGCGGGGACACTAGATTACAGTAGACGAACATTTCGTAAGGAAACCCCATATAAGGATCTACGGGGTGTTTAGCAGCTTTTTCGAGAACGACGTTGACGTAGGGCTCGAAACCCAACATTTTTGCCATAGCGGGCGTTAAGAGCAAACTGTGGATGCGGTGTAGAGGTCCCGGAGGGTCCTCCGATTTTGAAACGTCTCGTTTGGGTCTGACGGAACGAGCCGCCGCGGGTTTCTGCTGCCCCGAAGCCCGGGGCTTCGGTTTCGGTTTCGGCTTGGGTCTCTGGTGGGGCGCATCGTTGAGAGCTTCGTATTCGCCGACCGCGTACGGTACGACCGTGCGCGCGACATTTTCCACAAACCCGTCGAACGGAATGACGGGTAGTGGTTCGGGATGGGCGACGGCGGCATTCACGCCCACCGTCTGCTTGCGCTCGTCGAAGAGGAAGAAGTTTTCCACGTGCAAGTGTTCGAGTAGAACGGCGTTGACGAGGTTCACCAAGTCTTTGGGATTGTGCACGATGCCTTGCGGCATTTGCAAACTGAATTTGGAATGCGTTGGGAGGAGCGTCATGGTGTACTTGGTGCCCGCGAGACGGGCATGGTCTGGCGAAAGGTTATAAAATTTCACCGGATACCTGACCTTTTGCAGGGCGACCTCCCATTCTCCCTGCAGAACGATTCTGCAAGATGTTAGAAAATCTAGCCGTGGTGTTGTCGGTAAAGTGTTCCATGGAAGCGTTGCTCACGAGAGTGATGGAGAAGGGCTTGGTCTTAATCATGTCGAATCGACGGTCGAAGCCAGAACCCACGAGTTAAACTTTGCCGGATACCCCTTCCACTTTACCAAGACCTGCTTGCGGCGCCCTCGGCCCTTGGTCTGTAAAACGCGCTCGATCTTAAACGTCCGAGGTAGCGCGACCTTTTGTAGCTCCTGGGTGTAAAATGTGCCGTCTATGGTTTCTCCGGCCAGATCCTTCAACTTATATACCACCGGCCGACCGCGCACCACCTCGGCTATCCGAAATATTTCGTCCGTCCAATTCTGCTCGTAGCCCCTTGTCGAATTTCATTTTTTCTTTAGAGATGCGCACGTGATCGCCGACGGAAAATGTGGGTTTCCCTGCGCGAGGTAGGGTCCTATTTGCATAGAGATTGCGGTACACTCGTAAAATGTTAGATTCGTTCACGTCCTTCGGAGCCATTTTTATGGACCTGTGATGCGAGCTATTGTACGACTCGAGTAAGGCCGGAAGGACATCCAGGTATCTGTAACTGTTTTTGTGCGTGAAATACCTCCACATCTTGGTTTTTAAGGTGCGGTTGAAGCGCTCCACGACGCTGGCTTTAACGTTATTTTTGGTTGTGTAATGTTTCACGTCGTGTTTCTTCAGAAAGTCGCGAAAAGTCTTGTTGGTAAACTCTGTTCCCTTGTCCGTCTGGAGGACCCTGGGGACGCGTTGGGAGAATATGGAGCGAAACGCTTGCGCGACCTCGGTACCCAGCTTCGATTTCAGGGGTACGGCCCAAGCATATTTGGAAAATACGTCGATAACGGTCAGAATGTACACGTAAGGTTTGTTATGTTCCCTCACGCTGTTCATGACGTTTAGATCGGCCTCCCAAAGATCGTCCATATTCGTCACGTGATAACATCTGGTGGGGAACCGCTTTCTGACCGGTTTGTGCAGAGTGTAACTGTCCCGGGTTCGAAGGAAGGACTCGATGTTCGCCTTAGACGCGCCCGTGGCCTTTCGAAGGGGCTTGACCGTGCCCAAACCGGCATAGTGTTCCGGTCTGGCATAGTATCGCCTTAGCGCCTTCCATTCCTTCATGCTTTACTTGTACAGGGGCTGCCACACGCGCTTGCGAAAATGGTACGACGCGGAAGGCGATTTCGATTTCTTTTTCGGAGTGGCAGGGTTCGCCCTCTTCTTTTTGCGAGGCGAGAGGAGGTTGACCTTTATGGTTCGGGGTTCGACCTCCTGCTTCACCGGCACGCGCTCGTGCACGTCTTCGTAATCGTCGTCGTCGTCGTCGCCGAGGAAGGGCTTTCTGACTTGTGCCACGAGATCGAGGTAGTTGTCCAATTTATGTTTTACGAGCCGCCACTTTTCGTCGGCAGAGAGTTTTGCGCTTTGCAGGTTCCGAATTTCTTTAGCCAATCTGGATATGGTGCGGTCTACAGCGTGAAGCTTGTCGACGGTCTTCGGTTGCGGTGCAACCAGGATCTGCCTGCCGTACTTCATCCTGTTAATTTCGACACTAGCGCGCCGCCGAGCGAAGCCAGGACGGGTAGGAGGAATGCCGGCAAAAAACCTCCTTTTTGAACCAAGATGCTCTTCTTCTTCTTCAGAGGAACCCGTTTATCCGTCAACTTCCTCCAAGAAGCCTTGTGCTTCTTTAGGCGAGCCAAGCACTTTGCGGGAAGTTGCACGTGACCTCTGCACACGTTGAGCATGCATTCGCTAATGGCCTTGATCAGATCGCCGTCGGCATTTTTTAACAACTTTTTGCGCAGAGGGGCCTTCGCCTTAGCCAGAGCCGCCAAATTACCGTGCTGTCTCGCTATGCGAGGACTGGTCAGCGTCGCGAGCCTTGACCTACCTCTAGCCATGCTTGCGCGATAATGACGTTCGCTCCAAAAGCGATACTTTTTATTTAGACTCGACGGCCTCAGTCGGGCAAGGCCCTGCCGGGATGATATGGAACGATACGAACCCGAGTCCTCTCGGCGGTCTCAGTTGGGTACGAAATAAGAGAGGTTTTCCCCCGGCAGCACGCCGGTTCGATACCTGTATCGGGCGGGCGTGTACTGGGTGCAGTCCAACACGAGATACCCGTGAGGGCGTTCGGCGGCCTTCTCGAAGGCCTCCAAGAGAAACCTAGAGTTCCTGGGTTCGATCTGCTGGCACAGTCTCTCGATCTGCATCTTGTCCCGGTTGTTCTTGAAGACCACGACGTAGTTCGCATTCAGAGAGATGTTGCGATATTTCTGACCCTGCGGAAACACGTTCTGCAGGATGTAGACGATGCCGAAGCGCTTATGATGGGAGTCTCTGGTGAAAAAATTGGACACGTCCTTCCCGCCACCCTCCAGCATCAGATCGTCGAGGACGACGAGGTCGTTCTCGCCCACCGAAGCAAGTTCGGGTATGCCCGCGTGGGTCTCGCAACGCAGAGCCGAGGGTTCGAGTCTCGGCGAATACTCCGGAGGGTGGCACCACAGCACCCTCCTGGGGCGCACGTCGAACATCCGGTGCGCGTGGCGCAACAGGTTTTTCACGAAGGTCGACTTGCCGCAGCGCGACGGCCCCGCCACGAGCATCGTGCTGGGAAACTCGAATCGCCGCAGGTCTCGGGGACCGGGCATCGTCTCCTCAGGGCGCCCGGTTCGAAATGACTTTGGCGCGGCTGCGGACGTCTCATTTATGCGTTCCTCTTGAACCCGTAGGGATAGGAATCGTGATCGCCGGCGAGCACGCGCTTGTTGACCACCATCCTAAACGTCTTCGAGCTGGGTTCGGTGACGACCGTCCAAGACGGTTTCCGCGAGATCTGCGTGCCCGCCAGCTTCACCGCGCGGTCGTTGTCCCTCAGCACCGTGTCGCGAATCACCTCCGCGTTCACCAGCTCCAGGTTGCCCGAATTGAGCGTGATCCCCTTCACCTTGCACACCGAGAAGGTCTTGCCCGTTTCGGGGCAAACGATCTCCATGCAGTAGCTCTTGGGCCCCGTGGAGGCGAACCGGGCGATGTAAGAGCCCCGCCCGTACTTCTCCAGCTCGTCCGTCATGTCCCCCAGGAGGCGTCCGACGGACGGCGTCCAGTCGCCCGGAGCGGCGGCGACGACGACGGAATCGGTGTCGAAGTAGCAGACGCGTTCTCCCAGCCTCTTCAGGTAGGAGTAGAGCACCAGGCGCGCGTGAGCCGTGGTGTAGGCCGCCAGGACGGCGTTGGCGGCGGGGTTGACCTTGCGGCACTCCTCGCGGTACCTCCACACCACGTACATGATCCGGTCGGTGACGGGCACGTAGGTCTGCACTTCCACGCCCGGGTCGTTGAGCAGCTCCAGGAGTCGGTCGTACCGGTCCACCAGCTCGCACGTGGGGAGGTTTTCCCTCTGCCCGAGTTTGCCCCAGAAGCTGTTGAGCATCAGCTTGGCCAGCTCCCGCCTGCCGGGGTTGGTGGCGACGGCCTGGGGATCCAGGGCGACGCCTTCGTGCTCGAAGAATTGCTCCACGTACTGCTGCTTTGCGGCAGGGTCGTCGCAATCCGAGGGCCAGCCGGAGGCTTCGGTCTTGATCTTCAAGAACTGATTCACGTAGTCCTCGAAGAGACCCTTGGCTCCGGTGGTCGGTTCGTGCCGCACCACGTCGTACTCCCAGATCTCGTGGACCCGCAGCAGGCGGTACCCCTCCTCCAGGGCGACCTTCATCTCGTCGATCACCCAGGTACCCGACAACGCCCTCTCGCGCTCTCCGTGGTGGCACTCGTCTTGGTTCTCCGCCTCCGCACAAGCGCGGCATAGCGGGAACATGAGCTTGCCGCCGATGCGCGCCGGTTACACCGGGTGGTACAGGTGTTGCGGCGGTAGAACCTCGCACTTCACCAACCCGCCCCCCACGTCTTCCAAGCGCGGGAATCGATCCACGTGGATCTTGGGGTGGCCCACGGGGTAGGGCTTCGTCTTGTTCACGTACGGGTACAGGCTGCATACGTCGTAGTAGTAGATCTTGCTATCCCCCTTCGCCTCGCAGTACGTCTTGGTGCAGTTGGTGCGACCTCCGTAGAAGGCGTCTCTGGGGTTCAGGGGTTCGGGTACCGGAAAGTCCCTTGCGTGGCGCGCCAGGTCCTGGTTGGCCTTCATCGCGGCGTTAAACTCGCACTCCCACATTTCCACCACGGCGTAGCCGGCGGCCTTGATCTTGGCCGTGACCTTCTCGGTGCTCTCTAACCTGGAGGTCATGGTTTCGTGTCCCGAGTTGTATATCGCCGCATGGCGATTGTGAAAGCACCGCCTGCAGCCGTGGTAAAAGCACCCGTGGAAAAAGTACGCGGTTTTTTCGGCCTCTCTGTACCCGTCCACCTTGTGCCCCACGATTTTAACTTCGCGTCCTCGCATGGCGTGCTGGATGACGATGCGGTTTTGCATCTCTAGCCAAGTTAGCCATATGCATGCGGCGCGAGACTGCCGGTCCGCTAGTCGATACCCGCCCGCTGGCAAGAGGGCAATTTTTTTAAGCGGCATGAAGCGCTTTCTATACACGCACATGCACGCCTGCGCAATGGTGACGCATTCTCTGAACGGGTCTATTCCGTTCTCGTCCAAGAATTCCCTTCTGAATTTGGAAACTCCCTGACTGAGTAGAAATACGTCCATCTTGCAATACGCCACCATTTCCGCCCTCATGTCGAAGACGTACCCGGAGGACGCCTTTTCTTCGTGCCACTGCTCGAAGGCTTTCCGACCCTCCGCCGACATGCCCTCCGGGCAGTAATGCCTTTTGTCGGGAATCGAACCCACGTACCGCTCGTTTTCCTTCGTGTTAAACAGGTACGGGAAATAACCTTTGCATTCCTTCAATCCGAAGGTCTTGGAAAAGCGGGAGAGTGGCATGGGTATGAAGTTGAGCGAGTCTAGAAATGTGACGTCACCGTACCTCATCCTGTAGATCTTGCTGCCGTTCATGATGAGCTCCGGCACCCAGTCTAAGTGCGCCACCATGTACTTTAATAGAAACTGCCCGTCGTAAGCTCTGAGGTTATGCGCCACGACGTAGACGTCCCAGGCTTCGAACCTCGCCTGCGCGATGTGCTCGAAAAGCTGCTTCACGGGCTCGTCCATAAACACCCATTCTTTGCAACCGCATTCGGTACAGTATGCCGTCTTGTGGCGTTGGTCGATGCACAGCGAACAGGCTTGGTACAACACGCACAAGTTAGGTACATGCTGGTATGTGTCCTTTTTGCCGGTATATGGAATGTTTTGCGTGCATTCAAAGTCGATAAACATAAACACGTACCGGTTTCTTTTGTTCTTTGTAGCATACGGCTGCATATAGCACATGTGGCTAGAATTCACGTGTGCCTTGCAATGATTGCAGTACTTTTCCCCGCACTGGTGCGCGGTTTTTCTGTGCCTCGCATTCACGAGCTTATTGCAAGACGTGCACACCTTTTCTACATCGCACACCGACAGCGCCTTTGGGTAAAAAACGCCTTTCTTTGCGTGGTTTGCAAAGCATGTCGGTCCCTTAAAATCTCTGTTGCACTCGGCGCAGCGTATGTAGGCGTCAAATCGCGCATCGCACTGCTGATGGCATTTAGCACACCTGGCGTCGCACCTATGAAATTCTTTTTTGTGTGCCGAGGGATGATGACACCGGCGGCAATACCATTTGCATTTAAAGCACTTGTGAAGGTTCACGATAGCATTAAAGTGCCCGGCGTGGAGCATGACGTCGATGTATTTATCGCATTTCTTATCCGACGCGTACAGCACGTGCTTCCCCGTATGATCGCCAAACACCGTCACAGCGTAGCCCTTTAACGCTGCGTCGAAGCGTCTCACGTCGTCTATCGTGCACCTGTCGTGACCTTGACCGATGCTCGCGCACAAGGCTACGGCCTTCGATTTTTGTAGATACTCGGAACGCGTCATCGTTCTATAATTGACGTCGCGATCCACTTTGGCTTTAACTACAACAATGGCTCTTGCTAAACACAAGTTGTCTTTGTTGGCTATTTCGACAATGCCTTTATTGTCCCTACAGGCATCGCAAGGTTGGTGGCACGAACCCGAGACCTCCTTGGTCCACACAAACGTGACGTGAAGAGGCCCGCTTAGCAAGAATTGTTGGTTACTTTGCATTACTTTTTCGATGCTTCCAACAATGACATCCGCATTCAATTGCTCTATGCGCCTCACGCTCATGTTGAAGGCTTTGGACGTCTCCTTTTCGTCTGTTATGGATATGCCTAAATATCCGGGTTCGTTTTCTAACAGGTTCTCTTTCGCAAAGTTTAGAATATCGTTAAACAAATGCGATACCCATTGCTCCGGGTTAACATCTCTGGGGACCGGGTTTAACGTAATTTGAGACTCTGTAAAGCCGGAAAAAAGCTTTGGCAACCTCCTCTGCTTGTGTCCTATAATTTCGAACGTAGGCTGCAAGGTGTCATCGCGACTTCCTCCGGGTTGTTGGTCCATCTTATCGTCCGAATGCACCGATCGCTCTTTCCCTGCAAAGTACTGCGGCTATTTTGTTTTTATTTTAAAATTATTTTTCGTCAAATAGAACGATTTTGTAGAAAAACACACTATCGCTTTCGTTTCTAACTACGGGCTTTTGCTGTTCGCACAGGGTTTTTATAAGCTCGCTTATTGCAACCGTTGTTTCATCATTTGTGTCGAGTTAAATGCCTCGTTTCGCTAAAAAATTGTCTAGTTTTAAAAACTTAGAGTCATGCTGACACCAACCGCCACTGCACAATTCTCACCGCCGACATAAAGGTTGCATTTATTGTATTGCTGACGAATTTCCGCATCTCTCACCTTTCACTGTCATCAGCACACGGCTCCTTTGCGTGTAGCGCTGAATGCGAACGAGCTGACCTCAGTTATTCCTGATGTTATTAGTGCAATATTAAAACTATGAGTATCGTGTGTAGTGTTTTATGTTGTGCCAGTGCATACGTGTTATGTAAAATGTATGAATTAAATACAATCAGCAGATACTTCCTTTCTAAGGAGTAACACCAACTGTTGAATATAAATTCTCAAAGTGCTCCGTTCGTACGTCCTCTACCCTCTATTTCTTATAGGTGAGTACGAAAGTTTATTTTCATATCCACTTAATTTTAATCCGGATAAACTTTTCGGGAAATGGTTGCATTGCACAACCGTTAGACATCCAAAGGGACGCTATACACTGGTCTTAAAATTCTAAATTCTTTCCATCAACATGGCGTCATGCCTTTTAAAAAAGAATGGCTAAGCACTGTACAATTCCAACCATTTATAACACATATCTCCAAAATGGCTGACGTCACAAAAAAGTTATTTCAAATAAATTGTGTGTGTTTCCTCAAACCTTTTCACTCACTAGGGGCTAGAAAATCGAATTTCTTGACTTTTTGAATACTCAGCATTTTTCGTATATAGAGGCTTATTATGAGGTGATACATTCATTTATATGATTTTTAAGCAGTTTGAAAGAAGTGAAGTAGAATGGCTAAGCATTGTACAATTCGAACCATTTATAACAAATATTTCGGAAATGGCTGACGTCACAAAAAAGTTATTTCAAATAAATTGTGCGTGTTTTTAAAAAGATCTAAATTTTTTGTGTTCTATGTTTTTCTCAAACCTTAGCAGTTATACAAGATCATAGAAAATTTCTTCCGAATCAAGAGGACTTCACAGGCTATTTCCACAAAATTCAAGATATACATTTTATTTTCATATAAATGTCTTTAATATATGGTGTTGTAATTAAAATCGTCAGAGACAGTTTTAGAAAATAAAACATTCCGGAAAATAGTTCATGTAAAGGGTAGAAGCAGTTTGAAAGAAGCGAAGTAAACGCGATTTTTCACTCACTAGGGGCTAGAAAATCGAATTTCTTGACTTTTTGAATACTCAGCATTTTTCGTATATAGAGGCTTATTATGAGGTGATACATTCATTTATATGATTTTTAAGCAGTTTGAAAGAAGTGAAGTAGAATGGCTAAGCATTGTACAATTCGAACCATTTATAACAAATATTTCGGAAATGGCTCACGTCACAAAAAAGTTATTTCAAATAAATTGTGCGTGTTTTTAAAAAGATCTAAATTTTTTGTGTTCTATGTTTTTCTCAAACCTTAGCAGTTATACAAGATCATAGAAAATTTCTTCCGAATCAAGAGGACTTCACAGGCTATTTCCACAAAATTCAAGATATACATTTTATTTTCATATAAATGTCTTTAATATATGGTGTTGTAATTAAAATCGTCAGAGACAGTTTTAGAAAATAAAACATTCCGGAAAATAGTTCATGTAAAGGGTAGAAGCAGTTTGAAAGAAGCGAAGTAAACGCGATTTTTCACTCACTAGGGGCTAGAAAATCGAATTTCTTGACTTTTTGAATACTCAGCATTTTTCGTATATAGAGGCTTATTATGAGGTGATACATTCATTTATATGATTTTTAAGCAGTTTGAAAGAAGTGAAGTAGAATGGCTAAGCATTGTACAATTCGAACCATTTATAACAAATATTTCGGAAATGGCTGACGTCACAAAAAAGTTATTTCAAATAAATTGTGCGTGTTTTTAAAAAGATCTAAATTTTTTGTGTTCTATGTTTTTCTCAAACCTTAGCAGTTATACAAGATCATAGAAAATTTCTTCCGAATCAAGAGGACTTCACAGGCTATTTCCACAAAATTCAAGATATACATTTTATTTTCATATAAATGTCTTTAATATATGGTGTTGTAATTAAAATCGTCAGAGACAGTTTTAGAAAATAAAACATTCCGGAAAATAGTTCATGTAAAGGGTAGAAGCAGTTTGAAAGAAGCGAAGTAAACGCGATTTTTCACTCACTAGGGGCTAGAAAATCGAATTTCTTGACTTTTTGAATACTCAGCATTTTTCGTATATAGAGGCTTATTATGAGGTGATACATTCATTTATATGATTTTTAAGCAGTTTGAAAGAAGTGAAGTAGAATGGCTAAGCATTGTACAATTCGAACCATTTATAACAAATATTTCGGAAATGGCTCACGTCACAAAAAAGTTATTTCAAATAAATTGTGCGTGTTTTTAAAAAGATCTAAATTTTTTGTGTTCTATGTTTTTCTCAAACCTTAGCAGTTATACAAGATCATAGAAAATTTCTTCCGAATCAAGAGGACTTCACAGGCTATTTCCACAAAATTCAAGATATACATTTTATTTTCATATAAATGTCTTTAATATATGGTGTTGTAATTAAAATCGTCAGAGACAGTTTTAGAAAATAAAACATTCCGGAAAATAGTTCATGTAAAGGGTAGAAGCAGTTTGAAAGAAGCGAAGTAAACGCGATTTTTCACTCACTAGGGGCTAGAAAATCGAATTTCTTGACTTTTTGAATACTCAGCATTTTTCGTATATAGAGGCTTATTATGAGGTGATACATTCATTTATATGATTTTTAAGCAGTTTGAAAGAAGTGAAGTAGAATGGCTAAGCATTGTACAATTCGAACCATTTATAACAAATATTTCGGAAATGGCTGACGTCACAAAAAAGTTATTTCAAATAAATTGTGCGTGTTTTTAAAAAGATCTAAATTTTTTGTGTTCTATGTTTTTCTCAAACCTTAGCAGTTATACAAGATCATAGAAAATTTCTTCCGAATCAAGAGGACTTCACAGGCTATTTCCACAAAATTCAAGATATACATTTTATTTTCATATAAATGTCTTTAATATATGGTGTTGTAATTAAAATCGTCAGAGACAGTTTTAGAAAATAAAACATTCCGGAAAATAGTTCATGTAAAGGGTAGAAGCAGTTTGAAAGAAGCGAAGTAAACGCGATTTTTCACTCACTAGGGGCTAGAAAATCGAATTTCTTGACTTTTTGAATACTCAGCATTTTTCGTATATAGAGGCTTATTATGAGGTGATACATTCATTTATATGATTTTTAAGCAGTTTGAAAGAAGTGAAGTAGAATGGCTAAGCATTGTACAATTCGAACCATTTATAACAAATATTTCGGAAATGGCTATCGTCACAAAAAAGTTATTTCAAATAAATTGTGCGTGTTTTTAAAAAGATCTAAATTTTTTGTGTTCTATGTTTTTCTCAAACCTTAGCAGTTATACAAGATCATAGAAAATTTCTTCCGAATCAAGAGGACTTCACAGGCTATTTCCACAAAATTCAAGATATACATTTTATTTTTCATATAAATGTCTTTAATATATGGTGTTGTAATTAAAATCGTCAGAATCAATTTTAGAAAATAAAACATTTCGGAAAATAGTTCATGTAAAGGGTAGTTTGGGGGTGGAGGGGTTTTCTTGAAACTCTCTGTGTCGTATCTTTGGAAGGTACTCAACCTAAATACCAAGTTTAGTATTTATCCAACTTTTCATTTTTGAGTTATGCTGCTCTGACACATACACACACAGAATTTTCTAAAAATGTTTTTATTCAGTGGACCTCAAAACAAGTATTTAGTTTTCCAGTGCTGTTTCACTTGTGAAATTCCGTTCTCTTTGTATGAAAATGAAAAAAGAAAAGTTAAACGAATGTCGAGTTTTAGTGAGAAAGGTCTAAAGCTTTTAAACATTAAAATCAACATGCAAACTTTGTAAATACACAACGCCACAAAGTAATAATAATAATAATAATAATAATAATAATAATACACATAAATTGTGTGCTTTAACGTCCTTGTACAGTAAGGCTTCGTTTCCTACGGTTTAACAGTTGTACAAAAGACATTCACAATGAGACTACTTCACAGCAATTCCCAGAAAATTGAAGTTATACATTTTATTTGTCATGCAGATATCTTAAACATACCGTACCGTAATCAAAAGGGGTTAGAGCCATTTTTAAAACAATAAAAATAATGAACTTTCTCCCGCTAAACGCGTAGTTTGCGGTGTGGGAATTTTCTTGAAAATCTACGGTTTGTTAAATTTTTTTATACGCTACTATTTTAGTGTGTGTGTGTGTGTTTGTGTGTGTGTGTGTGTGTTTGTGTGTGTGTGTGTGTGAGTATGTGCCTAGTGTCCGTGCGCCACAAGCCAAAACGATGACATTATAGAAAAACTTTATCATCTGCCTACCTGCCAGGTAAAACGCGAAAAAACCTGAAAAAAGCTCTAAGAGTATTCTAACGCTTACCGATCTGGAAAACCCGTGAAAACAAGATAGTACACTTTTGAGGTATTGCTTGTTATTTCCTTAAATTTTTCAATACTTTTTTACTTTCTCTACTACGTATAGTAAGTAGGGGAAGTATTGCATTCCGCCCAAAAATTCGATACCGAGATTTCACCGGAAATACACGTTTTGAGACCTCCTGAATCAAAAAAAAAAAAAAAAAAAAAAAAAAAGCATTTTTCGAAACATGTCCGTGTGTGTGTGCCTGTCTGTGTGTCTGTCTGTCTCTCTGTGTGTGTGTGTGTGTGTGTGTGTGTGTGTGTGCGCGCCAGTACGTGCCTAATATCCGTGCGCCGACAAGGTAAAACTTCATTATTTGCCTACCGGGCAGGGACAACCGCTAAAAACCTGAGAAAACCTCCAAAATTAGAAACGCCTTCGTCAACCAGTACAGAAAACGCCTACCAACCAGGGAAAACCTATGAAAAAGCAGAAAGAGCTTGCATTTGTTTACCATCCGCAGAAAACTCCCAAAAAAAAAAAAAAAAAAAACTAGTCATTTTAAAAAAAAAAAGGAAAAAGACGAATAATATAAGTATGGTAGAAACAGCTTGCATTCGTCTACCAACCAGAGAAAACCCCCGAAACACTAGTTATTTAAAATTGCTGATGAGTTCTGGATAGGCTTTTGCAAATGTTGTTGGTAGCAAAACTTGCCTTTTCCATCACCTCCAACATACCCCACTCCCACACCTTTTTTTTCTTTCCACCAATCATAATCTCTCTTATTCTCGCCAATCAGCAACTTTCATTTGTTCCTTTCCACCAATAACATCACTTCTTATTCCCACCAATGACAACTTCACACGTCACTTTCTGTTATACTTTTTATCCCTCGTTCGCCATCTTTCCCCCTCTTTCAGACCCCAACCGCCGCACAGTCAACACCTCGCCGCTCCTTAACCTCAACTTCGTGCCTCCGCCATCTTGTTTAGTTCACATTTTTACCACCGCGCCTCTCATCTCTCAACCAGATTGCCTGCAAGAACAGATCTCGTTCATTCGCACCTCGACGGTTGCCTCGGCAGCAGCTACTGCCAACACCTACGTCGTACACGTTTTTGACCGCTTTCGACCGGCTATGAGAACCCTGCTCCTACGTACGCTAGCGACCATCACGATGGTCCAGTACCAGGTTTTTGGTATAGTTAAATTACGCCTCTGCAAAGGGTGTCTGTACCGCTTTAAAAACCTAGGTATATCAGTGCGTAGTGATGTTGGTTGATCTTAAAGCTGGTTAAGCATTTTCAAAAACAGTTTGCTTTTATTTTTCCGTCTCGCGTGCCGCGCTTTTGGTGACGCATCCACACCGGTAACAGGTAAGTACCACACGCATAATTATTTTTCGGACCTGCTTGGCGTAGGAATATATCCTTTCGTGTTTTCGTACTGTAACCTCAAATCTCCTTACCCTCCTCTTGCGACCGCCATCTTGTTTAGTTCTCACCGCATCTCCTTGTCGCAGACCCTCCGCCATTTTTAGTTCCCACTATTTTAACCTCAAAATCTACTCTTCTAAAACTCTTGCTACCCCCATCTTCTTTTAGTTCCCATTCTCACCACTGCGTCTCCTTACCCCCACCTCTTGCGACCGCCGTGTTCACCACTAACCTCCAAATTTCCTCGTCCTTAAACCTCTTGTCTCAACAACCTTGTCTAGTTCCCATTTTCGCCACCGCATCTCATATCGCCCCCATCTCTCTATCCACTCAAGAAAACTACCATCCGACGTTCAAAAATTGCTGATCAGTTCAAGACAGGCTTTTGCAAATCTTGCTGCTAGCAAAACTCACCTTTCCCATCACCTCCAACATACCCCACTCCCACACCTTTTTCTTTCCACCAATCATAATCCCTCTTATTCTTACCAATCAACAACTCTCATTTGCTCCTTTCCACCAATAAAATCACTTCTTATTCCCACCAATCACAACTTCACACGTCACTTTCTGTTACACTTTTTATCCCTCGCTCCCCATCTTTACCCCTCTTTCAGTACCGACCTCCGCACAGACAACACCTCGCCACCCAGCTCCTCTCCATCACGCGACCTCCATACTCCTCCATCTCCCTTCCTCCATCTCCCACCCCAAATTAACGAACCAATCAAAAACACTCCACGTCACTTCCTCAATTCTTTCAACTCGTCCCGGATGAGCCAACCGATTTAACGATAATCCTACCGCTCAGGGCGCTTTTCAAACACACCGCCGCCGCCGTCGCACGCACCGACACTAGCGACACCAGCGCCCCTAGCGGCAGGATTATCGTTAAATCAATTGGCTCATCCGGGACTAATACTACTGACTTCCGTTTTTATCCATCACATCAGGTTCTTTTACAAATCAAAAATGAAGTATTCGCATATTTTCTTCGAAAAATGTATATACTCATGAATTGTATAGGAGCTACAAATGAATGTTTGAGGGTTTGTATTGCCAAATGTCACATTTAAATTCATTTTGTAAACAGCAGGTCAATAAAATTTTGTTCGTTTGGTATCGAATGTTTGTCTCTTGGATTTTCTCTTATGTGCTTCCGTGGAATCCCTACACAGAATCCAGCAGTAATCTGCAATAATTTAAGAATTCCATCATGCTTGGTATCTCCTCTTCATTCTCAAATATCCTGATGGAACCTCTCCTCCTGTTCCTCACTGACTGACCGAATTTGTCAGTAGAGATGTCCAAATGTGAAAACAGAAAGTGCAATTTGAGACTCGTGTTGAATTCTAAAATTCTGAACTTCTGTAGCATGTTGTTCACAATTTTTAACTTAGACAGGATGTTTATTGTTTCCTAGTAAGCTGTCTATAACTTCTTTAAATGCATTCCAAGCTTCACAGTATCTTCAAATCGCCTGTATTTAAATAGAGATGACTTGTTGTAGTAGTGTAATGGTTGATGATAATATAAAACATACAAAATAAATAAAAATGGAAGATATGAATTTTGAAAGAAATGGTATGTGATACGACAATACGGACTTCATTTTTGGAAGAGGAAGGAAATTACTATAAAAAGACCCGAATATCTAAAACAGCAAAATCACTGTTGACCTGTATTATATATGTGATCAAAAATTTTCAGTTGACTTTCTTTTTGTTTAAGTAATGTATAGATTTCTATGTCCATAACAATTTATACAGAACATAGATGTTAATATATGCAAAGTTTTAAAGAGATCCGAATAAAAGTGCAACGAGAGGAGGATTTTGAATGCTATTAGATGACACTGTAAGATCTTTAAAACCGGACGCCCAAGAAACATTTTATGACTCCGTGTGGGGAAGGATTGGGACATGAGTTTAAGAAACTTAAAAAAAAAGAATCGAAATTTTAGACCATTTTTGGGTAAAAACTCCACCGTTAAGATACAGCACAGAGATTCTTAAGCTGAATCACAAGAAATGTAGTAAATAAAAATATATTTTTTACTTTTTTCTAGGTGGTACCGCACAAAATGCCTTTCCGTAACGATGTAGCAGCTTTCATACTTGCGGTGCGAGGGGAGGAGGGCCACCATGCAGGTTTCCCCCCTATTGGTAGATTTGTTAAGTGGAGCACTCAGCCTCCAGGAAGGTTACCTGCTCCCCTCCCAGTCTCCCTTCCATCAAACTCTCGCCAATTCGTAATGTACTTTTAGCAACAATGCATTTCTGCTCACTTAACTTACGTTAAAGGAGTTCACTTCCATCATTCCGTCACTATTATGTGTCACTTTCCGTGATGCTATTCATTACATGTTCCAAAACAGCATATTGTTAAGAACTTCGAATAAGGGAAGGTTTCCAGGTCCCACATCGTGTATAATAAATGTTGTACTGTAACACAAGGTTTTTTCTACAATCAGAGCGTTACTTTTGGAACCGGTTACAAAATACTCCAACGATCGAATTAGTGTAAAGTTTAAGAACTGTTATTTTGGAAGTATATAACTGGATTTGTAGTTACTTTTTAAGACTGTGCCATTCTCGGAGCTTCTTCAAAATAACGTTACCTTGTGTTTTCCCTATTACTATCAGAAACAACGCCTAGGAGAAGCACCACGCTTATCATATGTCATCACCATTATGTACTATACTCGTGATGTTCTATGTAGACGGAGGTAGAGAGTGCAGCGACCGTGCGGTGAGGCTTCATCCACAAGGGCTATCGTGCGAGTAGTTTAATAAATTATACAATTGGCACAGCATAATACTTGAATTACCCTTAGAGAAGGGGTAGTACGAGGAATACTGCGATTCAGAGGGTTTCAAAGCATTTTTTATTTCATTGTTGTAAATTTGAGGAAGTGAATGATTATTCATTGCCAATAAACGGTTGAGAAACCCAAAATGAATTTCCTTGAATTCTTTGACAATTTTTACATTTATTCAGATATCCCATTTTTATCCAGCCTATGAATAAAATGTGGCCAAATGCAAGGCAAAAAAAGCTCTGATATGTTACATTCACATGACTGTATCTACCCACTATCGTGTATTTTTCTATCCATTTTATGTTAAGTTTGATGACTTAGAAGAAATGGTTTCACAACACATCTGGTTGTTAGTTCAAGGGAAACAGAAGGCAGAAGCCATATTCAAGTCTTTAAAAAAATGTCGCCATAATTTGAAATTCCATATTGTTTTCATGACATGATGAGAAATGAGAGGTTGAATTTAAAAACTGCATGACAGCAACGGAAAATTCAAACCAATTCCAACGAATACTTCAGAAATGTTTAACACGACAAAGAAATTTGACATAAAATATGTGTTTTAACGAGAATTACATTTTTTGTTTGCTGAACTTTTGTATGTATCTTAAGGTTCACTAATTATACAAAAATGATTCAGAATGAAGTGGACCTTACTGACTATGCGTAGAAAATTTAAGTTATTTATTTTTTTTAGTCATGCAAATATCTTAAATATACACCCCTCCTGGAAGTATTCGTCTGCACTTTAAAAGGTTCTAGCAACCAAATTAATGGAGGGAAAATTTAATTTATTTTGGACGTAAAGATCAAATGATAATACAGTTCAATGTTTTGGTGGTTTTTCAGATACTTGTAGTTTATTTTATCAGTCTAATAAATTTTTGAAGAAAATAAAAGTTTTTGTACGTGAAATTTTCAAAATTATCTTTTATACATTGGGTAGAGCATTTGTTGTGCATACATCCACCTACCTTCATTCACATGTGACAAACTGGTGGAGAAATAAATTCGCGAAGTCGTAAAAAGTGAGTCAAAATTGAGGAATTAGGCAAAAACGTTTAAAATTCCCAACTTTGACAGTTTATTCCTCTGTCAAATAAAATCCCATTTTCACCGCAAAATCAAGTAATACACAAAACATTGCTCTACTCAATGCATGCAAGATAATTTTGAAAACACCGCGTATAAAAATTTGCATAAAAGTTTTGATATATTTTTCAAAAATTTATAAAACTGATAAAACGCCAAAACACGTAAACTGTATTACCATTTAGTGTTTATATCCAAAAAATTAGATTTTTTCCGTCCATTAATTTTGCTGGCGGAATTCTTTAAAGCGCAGACGAATACTTTCTTGAGGGGGAGTATGTGCGACTGTGTACACAGTTATTTTATGCGCATTTAGTAGTGCAGTGTATTTGATAAAATACCTGAAAGTATCACCGACACATGAGTTAAACTGATGGATAAGTAAAAACTTGCGCGTTAATGAGGAATTTCAGTAATGATGTTGGTAAATCCTGGCTTTGACTTTTTCTTTCTCCAACAGATCAAAACGGATTTTCACCGCAATTTCAGGTGATTCGTATACGCTATGCACTGGAAACGCATAACATAGTGGTTACTCTATAAAAGGCTTCAAGGGAGATTAATTTATCCATTTCAACAATGATATCAAATTTTACCAAAATTCCTGGCCAATTTTATCTTCAACTAATCAAGCTATACAATAAAATTTCTATCAATATGCTTAGATGCTTTGTGTGTCTACTGATTTACTGTGAACAATGCATTTGTTTTATCAAACGAGATATACTATCTTAAAGTGTAACCTTAATTATTTTTACATTTTGCTTATATTAGATGTTTTACCACATTAATAGGAGGATTAATCCAGCCATTATAGTTCCAAATTATCGGAAAGATATCATCAATACATGCAAAAACATTCAAATCTCTAACATAAATATTTCATGAGGAAATGGTTCAATGGTTAAAACATGAAACATATTTCAGAAAATAGGATTTAAATAATAATTTGTAGATAGCTCATTAAATTGTGATAACAAACAAGTTCAAGGAGAGTAGAAACTGAAACAGATATAACAAGCAAAATGCTGCCAATGTATCCTATGGAGTTTTCTCTGAAGTTTAAACCAGTCCGCCGTCTTCTGTAATAGAGACTATTTTTAAATAGCTCCTTCGTTTAAAATGGTTATCGAGCAACATTGTAAGTGTCAGTAATAACGTTTTCATCTATAAATGTTACGTTGCATTAATAAAATAAGTTTTTAAGTTGAACAGTAGGTTAATGCGACTCGTTCCGTGGGTAGCAGTTGTCTCCGGTTTGTTACCTTGAGGTAACCGAGCGGGATGGTTGCGTCTGTGTCCCGCATTTGGGAGGTCGTGTGTTCGAGTCCCGCGGCCGACCTTCTTGTTGCATGGTTTTTTTCTCGGTTTCCCCGGGTCATTAGGCGAATGCTGGGAAGGATCATTGTCTCCCCCGAATTTATCTCCCCCTTATTTCCTCTCATTTCATCTCCCTATTTCATGACTCCGGGGCTGTGTCGGACGACCGCGGAAAGTTGGCGTAGGTGGCTTGCGATTTGGAATCTCTTCTCGGCCCCGTCATATGGAGGCCACTCAAGTCTCCGCTACTGAGTGAAGCTTTCCTCGGTCTCCGTTGAAGGGGCATCCTCCAGTGACTAGGGAGGGCTGCCTTGAGTGCTCTTCAACTGAGTGACCAAATCTGTAACCCTTAGGGACCTCTGTGCGCCTGCGTCGGCCGGTCTGCAACCCATACGTCACCAGCGGTTGCTTTATCTCATCCGTTCCTCCCGGGGGTGTATGCACAAAAGATCCCTGTGTGGATCGAGGTCTTAGATGTCCTCTCCATAGTGTAATCCTAATCCTACCTTGAGGATGAGCATCTTGGAAGTAAGCATGTTCAGCCTGGAGAGACGTTAAGCGCGGTGTAAACAACCCACAAGATTGGATTATTTGTTTACATAACTTGCATAAAAGAAGAAGCCGCTTACGTTGGCCCATTGTTCAACCAGAAAATATGCGAGTTTATTAAAGTAGCGTTACATTTAAAGATGGACGAAAACGTCATTAATGAAACTTACTTAGAATGACGTGTGCTTAAAAATGGACATAATTTCTATTACAACCACACATTTTCTGGTATAATGTTTTAACTGATCAGCGCCTAAATCATAAATTTTAAACAGAGATTAGGTGTTGGTTTGATTTTAAGTAGAAATTGTACTTAGCTGGTATTTATCTATCATTTTATACTTTATTTGCTTTATTGAGAGCTTTAAATTCATTGGATAAATATTAATTTTTTATGAAATAATTATAAATTAATATATAATTGAGTAAAAGTTTGCAGCAATATAATGGATAGTAAATCAGTGTTAAAACCACTTTTAACACGTGTGGTATATACTATTTTTAGACCGCTTGAATTTGTAAAATATAAATAAAATTATATTATATACATATAATAAGAGAAATACCATTTAAGAAGGAGATTAACTCACGTATGTAGTGAGATTCTTGAAACAAGAGTAATGGCGTTAAAACGAGATCAACTCTCGTGTGCAGCGAGATATCAGATGTTTTAATGTCTTTTCAGTGAAAGTATTTCCAACATTTATGATAAATGTATGTATGACGATTTGAATTGTGTTCAGATAATGCGACCGCCATGTAAAAGTACATAATGAAAAGTAAAACCTAAACAAACCAAGTCGAATTATTAAACATGTGCATGCAAAAAGGTTTAATTGCCATGTGGTTAGACTTGAAACCAAAGCACAATGGAATGGTATAAAAAGTTTTATCGCACTAGTGCGGTAATGTAAAGCTTTTAGTTCGTTGCACTATGTTAAAGCTTTTAGGCCATGCTGTCTAAAAAGTACATTAAATAAACTTCTAATCCACCAAAATGAATTATATACGAAATTTCAAATGATAATCTGGCATAAAATGGAGTTTTTAACACGAGCTTTGTTGTGTAATCTCTAAAATGCATTTGTGTTTCTAATCTTACATTTAAATGTAACTTAATTTGTATTTTTGCATATAACAAAATAATTCAGAAGGTTGATTGGGTGAAAATGTTGAGTTACCTTGTATAATATATGCATATTATGATATTGAAATGATAACTATATAAAATATAAAGAATGCTGTTAAAATTGTGCTTGAAAGGAATACCGCAAACAGCATATTTTCAAGTTATTTCTAAATGCAGTATGTCGGTTCGTTCGCAATCATCTTAAATTACGTTTATGAGAATATTATTTTTATTACTATGTGCACCGGTCAAGTATTTTGACAGCTGGTGTTATTTGTGTAACAATTCTGCGTAACAATGCTAAAAGGTGTAGTTATTCAGAAACGTTTGCACCAACGTTTTAGTTCAACTGCATAAAGCTTTGATTGAAGGAGATGGCTGTAAGGACTATACGCATTTCGTTAACTATAAAGTCCCCAGCGGCGTTTCGGTAAATGTAGGCCATTCCTCAATACGTAATCGCATTTTCGCAACCTTCTGAGAATCTCTACGCATCCCTCTAATGTCCTTAGGACTTGGAGGTGTTCTAGCGTTAATAAGCTCAAGATCCATTTGCATCTTACCCAAGTAACATGAAGCTGTCGGAGCTGCTTGGTTAAGACGCAGCTTGCGTTGCTCAATGTCAAATGAAACCTTTTAATTTTTTTTCTCAAGGAGGTTCTGTGCTCTCCGATGCGGAGCAAAAATCTGCCATTAAAAGAATCTGAAGAACCTGATTTAGCTCATAAAATTTCTTTTAAGTGCTATGTCAACATAGCCTTCAGAGTGATTAAAACTGACAGAGGACACAAACTTTTTGGATGCAAAGCAACCCTGATTTGTATTCAGATGGATTTCAGTTTTAAATCAACGAGGTTATGTTTTTATTTCTTTCTATTCTATTTACATTCAGCTGTAAATGTTCTGTAGGAAACTTGCTTGATAATAATGAAAATTATGTCCATAATTTTTGCGATAACTTTTACTTTCTCTGCCAGCTACCTATAGTAGTTATGAGCCAAAAATTTAATGTGGAGATTTAACCGGAGATACATGCTTTGAGACCACCTGAATTCAAAAGGACATTTGTAGGAAAAGGTCCGTGTCTGTGAACCATACAACTCAAGAGAGAAATGTTGGATACAAAAACCAAACTTGTTATATAAGTTTAGTATCTTCCAAAAATGCGACACGAAGATTTTCAAGAAAATATGACCACTACAAAATACCCTTTACATAGAAAATTTTTCGATATTTTTTTCAAAATGGTTCGAACGATTTTGATTAAATAGCTTATATTTAAGATATTTATAGCTATATATATGTATATATACTTTCTACAAGGTATTCTTACAAAACATTATTTTATATTCATGTTATCGAGATTAATATTTGCAGAATTAATCTAATTATACATTTCGTTGTAGGTTCAAAGGGGATAAAGGAAATCTAATCAGTAATTAGTGTTTAAATACAGGTAGCTCTTGCCATAACATAGCGAGAAACACCTTAATGGCGACAGAAGTTTTTAAAACGAAAGTATTGAAAACGAAAGTATTGAAAACTTTAAAACAATAACAAGTATCAGAAAATCACTGACAACACAATAACGGTAATTGGTATTCGTATGTTTTAAAGATATCCACACCTTTATGTGTAATAAGCTAATCTCTTGTCATTTACCAGTGTGACGCAAACGTCGCTATTAGCAGCTGACGATTAATTTAATGATGTAATACATATTATGTGTTAGTTCTATGAGTGGAATATTTTATTTTGTTTATGTACTGCTGTGAGGAAATAAGGACGGTTTATTATATAATTTGAAGGGTTGTAGCTTGTAGGATACTTGTGGCCAAGGAAATAGTATTTTACCGAGGGGAATATCTGTAGAAATTCAATTTCATCCTATTGTGCTTGTCTAAAGCTATTGCAGAAGAGACCGTAACTAATTCGAGAATGTCACAGTCACTTGGTAAAATCAGAAGAGCTAAGAAGAATTGAAGATAGGTTTGTTACAAGGGTAGAGATAACCAATGGAGCACCCAAATAAACTTTTTAGCCAGAAATTAGCTAGTTGTAATATATGATTTTTATCTGTGAGACTTAAGGGATTAACCGAGCAGGCTTATTCCTCGGTCATGCGTGAGGCTCGCATTCGGGGGGTTCCGGGTGCGATTCCCGTCGACCGCGCACTCTGACCATGGGTTTTTCGTGGTTTTCCTTGGTCGATTGGCGAATGTTGTGCCAATCATCTAACACGATTTCCTTTCCATCATTTCCATTTCACTCCATTTCCTTATCTTTCAGATGTGCTGCTAGGTTTCGTAGCGTATGGAGGCGCCAGACGGATGGCGCGAATGCTTGCTCAAAGGAAAGAGTACTCTCCGTGAACGTCGTTCATCGTTCTCTCCGGGCAGCTCCAGCAGTGGGACGGGTCTTCGAGCTGAAACTGTTAAGGACTTCCGCGCATCTCTTTGCGAACTATAGCCTCCTGTTGTTCCTTCACTTCATCCTTCCTCCTGGGGAGATGTAGCCACAATAGATCTATGTAGATCACAGTGCGCGATGTGTCTACTCCGTTGTATAACCTATACCATAAATGTGTGGGAAAAGAGGAAGACGGATCCGAAACGAGGCTCATTTTGTTTTGTCATTACGTCGACAGTACTATGAACTGCGATGGGAACATGGATAAAAGTCACCGACAGGTACAAGAAACCCTCCTTATCCTCGTGTAGTATAGTGTTTGATATGAAACGTGGGAATAATAGTTATTATAAAAACGGTACTAACAATAATTATAATAAACGAAGAAACGAAATAGTTGTTTATACCAGCAACCCGGAATTAGAATGTCAACGACCCAAATCAGCTGTACACATACAGGCCCTAATACTATTACGTCACAGTGAACTAACCCTAGAGAATTGGCAACGGATTGACATAGAAGGTTGCAGCCTCGCCGATTATATAAATTATAAATATATCTCTGTTGTATTTACCTAATGTTCTCTATTCGCTGTTCTTACAAACGCTTATTCTTCTATCTACTTCTTGTTAATCGAGATAAACTCCCTTACACGTTCCGTTGTACGTATAAGAAGAATAGTAGGCTAAAGCCAGTCATATTTTTAAAAAGCGTATAGTCATCCAAGTAGTTATTGGTGTGGCAACTGCCATGCACCAACAACGCCGGAGCATATTGCTCCTCCGCAGCACAGTAGTGCTTGAGAAGTTGCCGTACCATCAGGGGCAGAATGTGAAGGTTGCTTTTGTTTATTGTGAGTGCTGTTTATCAGCCAGTCATTTGACTTTTATTTGTATGACACATGTTTGCCGAGGAATGGGACTGAATATAAGCAGTCATTTCAGATACAGTTGATATTCATTGATGACCAGGATTTTTTTCCGAGTGGAGGAGAAAAAGATTTAATCACTAACCCCAGCCCCGATGGGAGTCGGGACTGAGAGTGTGGGACTCGGCAATAGTCGGCATACCCACTAAAAAGTCCTCCACCGGAAGGAAAATGGAAGAAGGAAAAAGAGGAATTCATGAATGATAGTGCGGCTGTACCGCTATTGCACCAGCGCAGTAGTGGTGAGGTTATATTGGCCGGCCACGAGGGCCTAAGCCAGGTAAAGGTAAAGTGCCATGACGCAAGCATGACCAAGGCTCTACTTGCGCCCTTGGGAATTCGGGAGTGAAGTGTGAAAGAAAGTTATGAGAGGGATAGTGTGGCGATAGGCAAGCTGGACGAGAGCCAGTTTACCGCCGCGAAGTAAACTGTGGTGCTGTCTAGTAATTTCTTGGGTGTCTGTTGCGGCCTCTGGGTGTTGCGTCCGACCAGTCCGGTGAATCTGTGACTGGTTGGTGAAGCTTCTTGATGAAGTGGATGGAGTTCGTAGTTGACGATTCTTTGAATTGAGGCGCTGAGTTTGTCGAGGTGGGTAAGGAAATCCCCATTCTTTAAAGTGCTCTGTAGGTGTAGTTTGGACAAGAAGATGTAGCCGTTGGATTCAGCTTGGAGCTCTCGAAGCCCCGTTAATTGTGCCTGAGGGACTCCAAATCGCGTCGGTCGATCGTCGGTTTCATCTTCCGCGTCGTCTGGTTCGACGAGATGGCCCTCGATGCGTTCCAGCTTGCGCTGAACCGATGCGAGGATCCCGTCATCATATGGAGGTTCACGATCTGCTTTGAGAGGGCACTGATTGCTCTGGCCCTGGTCCGCTGTTTGGCCTCCACTGCCGCAGGGCGCGTGTTGGTTGCGCAGCGTAACTCGCCCAAGCGAGAGGTGAAGTCCTGGAACGTGGCCTGCATTGCAGACATAGTGGCTTGCAGATCTGGTTGTGTTGTAGAACCAGGAGCTGGTGATTGAGGCTTGGCCCTTCCACGGGGCGGCGTCGAAGTCGGCGGAGGCAGTTGAGTGGCCGTAAGTAGTCCAGTTTGTCGTTTGCTCCGGGGTACAGGGGGCATTGAGCCTGCCCTATGAAGTCCGTATGCCCGGAGCAGTGGCACAGAAGCGGCGACGTCGGCGGAGGTCGTGGTGGTGCAGTTTGCTGTCCCGCAGTAATGGCATCGAGGTGCAGCGCTGCATGCCTCCGCTGTGTGACCGAAGGCACAGCAGCGGCGGCAGGGTGCCGGACGTTGACTCCTGCTGGCCTCGACACGCAGACGCTGCCCAAGCAGAGGCAGGCTCGATCCCAAGGCCGATTGAGCGTCCGAAGCGGAACCCAGATGGAGGCGTATCAGCAGCGTTGGCCCTCTGTTCGACGTTATTTCGGGAGGCCCGAATAGCAGAGCGCCAGTGGTGCTTTGCAGCTTCCAGCACGAAGTGCGCTGGAAGATCTCTAGGCACTTCACAGATGACAACACTTTAGTGGCCATCTGAAGGAGGGTGCGTCTGCGGTGATAGTGGACTCGCCTCCGAGGGCGGAGGTAAGCCGGCGGTAGTCGGTGGCGTAGTAGAGCTCTATGTAGGAGTAGCAGGGCTGGTGGCAAGCTGTGGTGCTGGAAGATCAGGTTCCGGCGTTGCAATGCTGTGATGGGGCGAAGCAGTGATCAAAGCAGCTAGGCCCAGGCAGCGGTGGAGGCGAAGCAGTCCGCCCGGCGGATACCGGCGGAGCTGCCGACGAGACGGCTGGTCTGCGGCCGGAGTCGGCTGGAGAGCCGTGAACTTCTCAGCGGTAGCCGGGGAAGCAGCGGTGAATCCTTCAGTGGCTCGACGATTTCTTCTCTTTCCCATTTCGGCGATTCTCGGCGAAGCGTAGAGATGTTGCCCCTGCGGAGTCTTGAAGCGAAGTCGCCCCCGGCAGGCAGAAGAATATAGGCTAAAGCGATAGTAAGATTTTTAAAAAGCATATAGCCATGCAAGTTAACTATTGATGTGACAACTGCCATGCATATTGTTCCTTCGCAGCACAGTAGCGCTGGAGAAGTTGCCGTACCATCAGGGGCAGGATGTGAAAATTGCTTTGTTTATTGCGAGTGCTGTTTAGCAGCCAGTTATTTGACTTTTATTTATATGACACATGTTTGGCAAGGAATGGGACTGAGTATAAGCAGGCATTTCAGGTACAGTTGATATTCGTTGATGACCAGGTCATAATAGGACAAAAGAACGATGACGTAGAATGCTAGAAGTTCATTAGAAATAAGTGGGTTGAAAATAAACCCAAATAAAGACAATATATGGCATTGGTGGGAAGGAAGAAAATTTTAAAATAAGTGCATTGACAATTAAATGTATAGACACATCTTAATATTTTGTTACCTGCGAAAAGGCTGTAGATCATAAAGTGAATCAGCAGAAAAAGATCAACAAGATCTTTGAATAGGGTCCTATGCAGTAGGGATCTGACAAAAACTACAGTAGAGAGTACCCGTGCATGGTGTAGAAAATTGGACCGTAATTGAAAAGATGCGGAAATGAAAAATGGCAACGGAAATTGAAACGGCAACTCTAGGCCGAGCCCGAGAACTGTAATTATAGATAATTTATTAATTAATTTTTATTGATGTTAAATCATACTATGTACATATCTTTTTATTATACTGCTTGTATAGTTTAAGAAGGGTGATTTAACGTTATATATGTATCTAGGTTGTTAATATTAGAAGAGTTATAAATGGTTTAATGTAAATAATTTAAGCGCTATGTTAAAATACTGTCCACGACGAAATGTTTTAGCTACAGGAATAATGCCTTCGAAGCCAGAAAATCTAGTTTATGACGTCTCTCTGGTCGCAGGGCCATTATTCCTACAGCGAGGGTGTAGCGCTTTTGTCCCTTTATTTGATAATTCGCCGTGACCAAGTGAGAGAGACAGATAGCTTAAAGGTAAATTTAGGAAAAGCCGCGATTTATATTAAACTTGGACCAATGAGATCCCTGGAAGTTTATACGAAATAGTGAGACGCGTCGAGTGGCGCTAAAAATGGACCAATAGGAAAGGAAGCAGCTCCAGAAGCCTGCGACTATAAATGGATCTGCTAGGAACAAATCAGGAGCAGTTTGACATTTCATTTCAGTTTGGCATTTTGTCATGTGTGGTCAGGGAGAGATGCTGCAGGATGTGTGAGATATCGCGCCAAAAAGGGAATAAAGACAGTTTTAGAAACACACCTAAGAACCGCTACTCGTAAAGAGATAATAAGCATATTTAAACTTCATGTCATATCCGCGCCGCGTTTTAGCAGCGGTGGAGACAGTATTTTAACGGCGGCAATACCAGTGTTGTATACTACGTGGGTTAGTTAAATAAAAAGAAACGGCAGTGTCATCTTTTCATAGCCAAAGCACGTCTATGTCTTCTTATATCACCACCCGAGATCTACGCTTCCTTTACCAAGGATAAGTCCATGCTCCCATATAGTTTAAAGAAAATTACTGCAGCTAGCCGAGGATAAAATTGAAGAGAACCAGCACACTGTGAACTTCTGGAATTAACATGGGAGATGCATCAAGGTAAGCCTACGAGCAACGGACAGGAGGAGGTGACTGCCGCAAAATGAATGGACTGCGAAGAAGCATTAGAATATCTAGAATACAGCATATAAGAAATATATACATAAGAAAAGAAATGGATGCAAAGGAAACACTTCTTGATATAATTTAAAAAAATCTCTGCAATGGTACGGGCATGTTCAAAGAATATCGGTGGAAACGTGGCCCAAATATATCATTGTTCTGCACCTGGTAGAAATAAACGTGGAAGAGCACGGAAGACGTGGCATGAAGAATAAGCACAGCCATGCTCAAGAAGGACTAGGGGAAGATAGAAAACCTTGGAAAACAGAATAAAAGGCAACCACTGGAAAGTGGAAAGCCTATAAAAGTAAGCATGATGCAAATACTGTCAGTGCATGTTATTATATTAGTCGTAATATTAAACATATTAGCAAAAGTCTCAATAGATTTAAATAAATTCAATTTAATAAAAATCTGACGTGCTGCATTCACATGACTTTCTCTACTCTTGTACAAACTATTTTTTACAAACGCTTATTCTCCACCTACTTCATGTTAATAGAGATAAACGTTTGCAAAAACTATTATTGCTAGTTGTCTTGTACGTGCAAGGCGATAATGGTAGTCTTCAGGTGATAGTCAAATCTTTTAAGAGCTGGTTGCTATGTGCAGCATCAACTTCTCTTTGCATGTTCAGGACATAAAAAAGAAACACAAGAAACAACGAATTCCCATTTAAGAAAAAGTATACGTATTGAAAAATTGAAAAAAAAAATAACAAGGATTATCTCGAAAATGGTTCACTCGACCAAAAGAAAGTGTGTGACATATATTGTGTGTTTTATCGAGCTCTGCATTTTTTGTCTATCTCTTACGTTTTACCAGTTATACAAAAGTCATTCAGAATGAAGAGGACTTTTGGAGGCATTCCGAAAAAATTCAAGATATACATTTCATTTGTCATGAAAATATATTAAAGATATGATATTTTAAGAAAAATCGTTAGAGCCATTTTTGAGAAAATCAAAATTTTCGAAAAATGTTCCATATGAACGGTAGTATGGGTTAGCGGTATTTTCTTGAAAATCTCCTCGTTTTTTCATCTTTGGAAGATACTAAACTCAAATACTAACTTTGATGTTTATCCGACTTTTCGTTTTTGAGTTATGCTGTTCAAAGACACACATACAGGCATGTTTTCAAAAATGCTTTATTTGGATTCATGACACCTCAAAACATGTATTTCCTGTGAAATCTCGGTATCGAATTTTTGGGTGGAATGGAATAATTCCCCTACTTACTATACGTAGTAGAGAAAGTAAAAATTAATGGCTAAGGAATTCAAGTGAATGTAAACACGCCACATTTTGTAATTATGTAGTTTTAACTATTAAATTTAAATTTTATGTCCCTTGAATGTAAAAAATAAGGTATATTTGTAAATATATATATACTGGAATTATATTTCCTTCATATAAGTGTGCAAGAAGGGTTGTCTCATCACTGATTTTCAAGGAACTACTGACTTACCGGTGGAGAAGCACAGAACCTAGGAGTCACTGAGTTGCTGCTGAACTGTGCACGTGTTTTATTCTATGGTTTTGCGGTGATAAATGTCGCGCGATCGTCTGCTTAAATTTAAGAGAGGTGCTTGATGGACAGGTAACTGCATTCTCACTGTTTTTCCACGCAACGTCTGTCTTCTGCAAGCGTATTTTGATGCACATAAGTACGAATAGCAGATCATTCTACCTAGAGTGTGTTCTGAAGGGAACCATCTTGTCATAGAATGCGCAGGTAAATCTGAATAAACGGAGCCATTGCGATCAATTAGTGCAAACTTTAATATCCTTTATTAATACTTGTACAATCCTATCGTTATAAATAGGTTGATACTGTATTCAATATAGTACATAATTGGCTATGGCACACGTGTCAATAGTAGTATTGGCTGTGGAAATGGCTTAATATCGGTATTCCAAATTGCCTTGGCTTATAGAGAGAAGATGAAACAATTTTATGATATTCTTTGCAATGAAGTTGCAAAAGCTCAGTGCTTTATTAAATATATAATAATTAGGATCTGAATTTATAATTACTTACCATGCTGTTCTGATAATAAGTTATTTCACAGTCCGTAGCACCTGCACACTTCTCTCCCAGGAAGGATAATGCCTGAAGTACCTCTCTTACTTTTATCGGTTCAACACGCCACACAAATGAAATTTAGGGAGGGAAATTGACGTCTCATAATAGAAAATGTCGTCTTGAATGCCGAATTATTTCACGATTTATTTCCTACAATTTAAATCCTAAGATTTCATAAAATGTAGCATTCAACTCGTGGATAATGTTAGGTAGTATGGCATTCGTGGCATAATCATCAAGATTATCCGCTTGGCGTATAACTTACTTTATTATTATTATTATTATTATTATTATTATTATTATTATTATTATTATTAATAATAAAATCACTAATTTTTCTCATAAGGCATTTTCAGGAGCTCAGTACAGTAGATTTTTAAATGCTACGAGGGTAATCCAGAAAGTCCCAGACGTTTTGAAATAAACAATTAAACAAAATGCAAATATCAACTTTTATTATCTACATTTCAAAGGTACACTCTTAAGCTATTTTTCTGCATAATCGCCATTCAAATTGAGGCATTTATCATACCGTGGCACAAGTTTTTCAATACCTTCTCTGTAGAAATCTGCCGCCTGCGACTTCAACCACTGGTTTACACCGGCATACAGTTCAGCGTCAGTATCAAAGCTTCAATTTGATGCACCAAACTCCGTGAAATTTGGGTAAAATGTTCAGAAAGTTCTGTAATCGTGAAATGACGATTTTCACGAATATTGTCGTTGATTTGCATTGACAGTTCATCAGTCATAAGGCTAGGCCTACCACTGCGATCCTCGTCGTGAACATTAGTACAGCCATTTTTAAAATCAATGTACCATTGCCTGATTCGGCTTTCACTCATTGTTCCCTGCCCGTAAGCATCACAAAGTTGAACGATAAATTTCAATTGGTTTGTTCTTTTTAGCCAACCGCACTTCATAAGTGGTGGGATTTTCTATTGCAGCGCACACTTTAACAACTCTCAGAGAGCTCAGTAAGGAAGCCACAGTCCTCACGCTACCACAGTTGGATGCGTACTGAATGTAGGAACGCTCTGACACCAAGATGGCTCTAGCCCTACTCATCGCCACGATAGGCCAAAACGTCTGGGATTTTCTGGACCGCCCTCGTATATTTAAAAGCTGCACTTCCATCAATAGTTTCATACAATCTCTGTGCAGGAGACTGTTAAATAAGATAAACAAAAGCTACGTGCTAAAATTCCTACTATTCCGCAAATAATCCCAAAGTGAATAAACATAATTAGCATTATTAAGGTTTGTAGCATTCTTACTGGGCATAAACGCATCGCATGCTGGCACAGTGTGGAATAAACGTATGGTTCAGTATTCTAGGAGACATCTTTTATTTGCTATTTTTGGCCCCTAAGTTTACTGGGTAACTTAATTTGTAATTCCTGTAGAATGAGTTGAATCTGGAAATGTGCTCTATAGTCAGCATTAGGAAGAGATTAAAAACCTTATCCCGCCAAGTTAAATCTGCTCTTCAGGACCCATTTGCTCAAAACTATTCAAAGTATCGGGCTGAAATTTTTACAGGCTGTAGACGAATGCTTTCTAGGTTCACTGATATACCTTTATTTAATGAATTTGTTTATTAAATAATATGATTTCTTTCAGTAATAAGGTATTTTGTTAAAAATATAACACCCATTTTATTAACATTAAAGTAGATGCCCAACAGAACTTAATTCTTGCTTTTATCATCCTAAAATTTAATTTAGTTGCCTTCAATAGTTTCTAAGAAAAAGGGCAATTTATCCAGAAAATGGCACTCGCAGACAAAGCAGTTCAAAGCAAAAATGGTGAAAACAGACACGCATATTATACAAAGACAGAAATCTCATAGCTTGATCACAAAGGGGCTGACATACCTAATAATAGTACCAACGTATACGGTAAAAATTCCGCTTAAAATGGCCTAAAGTATACCATTCTACTTCAAACTGTGCAGAAAAACGTATTTAAATATTTTGTTCACAGCAATAAAGTATAGATAAAATTAAAGTGAACACTCCAATTTATATCACTACACAATCACTACACTTTTTGGCAATTTTTGACATTTAGTTTCCCCCTAAACCATCGATTTCAGCAAGATGCTGCACCACCCCATTATTCTAGAGCAGTTAGAGAATACCGCAACAATGTGTGCTCTGAAAACCGGGATACATGATAATATTTGCATTTAATATCCAGTTACATTACCCTGAACTCACGTGAGTTTTTATTACGCAGTTATGTCAAAAGCCAGGGTTTCAAAACGGAACTAGAAAAATCTAGAAATGTTACCAGAAAGCTTTCGTCCTGCCTGTCTCTCAATATCATCAGAAATGTTAAGATGTGCCTTTACTGATATATGACTACATGTATACGCTTATATGACTACAGAAGGTAATGCATTCTTTATTTTGAATAATGCATTAATAATATATAGAAGGTATAATTTAGTTTTTATGTAAAGTGAATTCACTGGAAAAGATGTTTTCAAGCACACGGCTTCCATTGAAGCCGGACTTGGTTGTCACTTTTTGAAACCGTATCCTTTGCTTTGGCATCTGTTGCGGGCCGCTATAGTAGTTGCCTATGAGATCTTTCTCTCAGGGTATGCGTGAGCGTATTTTGAAAGAACAACACCAGTTTAAATTGACTGAGAAAATTTATATGGTCTAATACTTGAGCTGTTGAAGTGAGTTGCCGACCGTTTGAAGATAAAGAATGAAGCTGATGATGAATCAGCATTCGAGACTATAACAATTGACTTATTATACTTATTAGTTACTGCTAACCCAGCGCGGTCTTAGGGGCTGCGAACTGCCAAACACGTTAAAGACTAAGTTTTCAGGTTTACGAAAGACAAAGAAAGAAAAGAAAGAAAGAAAGAAAGAAAAAGATGCTAATTGTAGCAATACATGCTCTTCTTCTTAAGCTCCGCCTACCTCAGAACTATCCCACCAAGGTTCCTACATATGCGCTCCAATCTCAAAATTCGAAGTAGGCGTGTGTGGCATTATTACTGGGGGCTACCTCCCAGAATCTCAGAATTTTATTCTCTTTCTCTTTTGCAGAATTCTGTTTACACGACTACAAACGTACTGAACTTATTACCTTAACAGCCTTCCATGAACCTTCTTACTAACGCGTTCGCTATTCACGCTGTTACTAATGACTGCTTAACATGACTCGCTAATTACCTTTGTCTTTGTGGACAATTATTTCAACTCAGGCTTATTACATTATACATTTATTATTATACATGTTCTTTATCTTACTATAATTTCTTTATTTAACTATTTATATCGCCCTGGTAATAATTATCAGGATCACCATTCAAGGTAATCTCACCCATATCCCCATTACAATTCTGCTTAGAGAACTATGTTGGCATCCACCGTAACTCGAGCAAACTAACTTCAAAGAAACACGGCTTGCGTGGGCCACCTGGCATATTCAAAGTCGATTCTAAAGCATTCGAATAATGATCCCGTGGCACTACAGCTTATAAAGGACCTAGACCTGCTTACCCGACTGCCGGCCTCAATTCCACATACGTACGGTAGAGGTGCGCGATCTCCAACAGATACGGGAAGGTGGTATGACATTATGCATTCCCCAGCCAGAATATTGGCCTTACAGGCCGGGATTGCTGTATATTGTAGCGTATGCATTGTCACGTCGGACACATTATTGCTTTGTAGCAAGACATTGTTGTGTATAATTATTTTGATTGGGGTTTGAATTCCGTCCGACTCGGCATCTCTCTCTCCCCAACCCCTGGCCAAGGGGGCGGAGAGGAAAGGGAGGGAAGTTATTTTCTTTGTCTTGTGGCGTCAGTCAGTAGCGTGGATGAGTCTTTTGTGTGCCTTCAGGGCGATTGATTGTATGTAAAAGTGCGTGGATCGTGTGTGTGGAGCATCTCCCTCCAATGTTTGTCTGTAATCTGTTGTAAACGATGTAATGACACCAAGGTAAATTTATAATAAACCACAGTAAATGTGAAACGAAGTGTATTTTGTTATGAATATACCACGCCTGCCTTAAATTAGTGCAGCTAAGGTCCTGTCCCTGTCCTTGCCACTGCAGCTATGCTCCCCAATGTTTATTCCGGGGTAACTAAATTTAATATCTAGCTGCAAAACCTTTTGGACTCACCCCTGTATATAACAATATCGCATCACTTGGGTATTAATGTAAAGTCTTTCGAAGCAATGGTACTATCACATGTTATGGTCATCTGCTTAAAAATTATGATATCAGATTATTTCTAGGATCTTCTAATTTTAAGTAAATTTCACAGAAGGAAAAGTATAAGAAGATGGGACTGCTACTTATTTTCATTCCAGTATCCTTTCATATTTTCGAGGGTATAACTGGCATTCACTAGTGCCTAAAGTTGGTGCATTCTGTCTATTGGAGATAGGCCTTATGGAAGGCATGCTTGCCCGTAATCGCCGAGAGTAGTGAATTTGAACACCTCTAAGTGGATCACTTCAAAATTCCTTGCCAGGTTTTGGCAAATTCAGGTGTTAATTGTCTGTGAGCGATCCAGTACCTGCATATATAACAGAGTCTATTCTTTCGGGGTTTCTTAATTTCTATGTATGTGTATTTTGTAATAATGATACAATGATTATAACAATAAAAATAATAAAAATATCTGATGTGATATATTCACATGACCTTATCTAACCTCTATCGTTATTTTTGGGTGTACAAACTATTTTTAATAAAGATTATTTTTCTATCTACTACAGTTTTATCCAAATAAACCTTTGCATAAATAGTACACATTTCGTTGTAGATACAAAAGGAACAGGGATAGTCAAATTTTTAAGAACTAGGTGCTATATGCTGGTCTTAAAATTCTGTACTGCATCCATGCAATCGCAAGAAACCACTGAATGTTGAAAGGACTTTAAAGAATGACCAAGAAATTCGGATAAGTAATGAAGGATACCTCAGAAATCACTTATGCCACAAAGGAAATTATTGGAAATAAATTGTGTGTTTTAGAGAGAGGTACATTCTGTGTGTTGTACGTTTCCGTCTATCCCTTAACGTTTACTATACAAAATTGTATAAAATTCGTTCCGAATGAAAAGGACTTCAAAGGCTATTCCCAGAAAACTTAATATATACACTTTATTTGTCATGTAAACATCGAATATATGGTATTTTAATCAAAATCGTTAGAGCTACCTTTAAGAAGATCAACATTTTCGAAAAGTGCTCCATGTAAAGGGTAGTTGGAGTGGGGAATTTTCTTGAAAATCTTAGTGTCGTATCCTTGGAAGATACTGAGCTTAAATGCCAAGTTTGGTACTTACCCGACTTTTCATTTTTGAATAATGATATTCTCAAACACACAGACACACACACACACCCACACACGGACATGTTTCCAAAAATTCTTTATTTGGATTCAGCGGCCCTCAAAACATGTATTTCCGGTGAAATCTCGATATCAAATTTTTGGGTGGAATACAATACTTCCCCTACTTACTATAGGTAGTAGAGAAAGTAAAAAGTAAATCTTAATCGTTTAGGGGATATCTGTTACGTCCATATATTTCTTTCCATCGTTTTGCTGGTCTTCTATATTTCTGTAGCCTAAAGTTTATGTGTATGTTTGAGCTGTGCAGATATTACCCATTTTTGTAAATGGTTTTTGATTTTCCTGTGTTTGTTAGTATTTTTACTTTCGGGGAAGTATTGCACTCCACTCAAAGATTCGATACGGAGGTTTCATCGGAAACACAAGCTTTGAGGCGCCCTGAGTTCAAATAAAGCACTTTTGGAAACATGTCCGTGTGTGTGTGTGTGTGTGTCTGTGTCTGTGTCTGTGTACTTGTCTGTCTGTGAACAGCATAGCTCAAAAACTAAAAGTCAGATAAATACTAAACTTGGTATTTGAGTTTAGTATCTTCCAAGGATGTGACATGAAGATTTATAAGTAAATCCTCCCACTCCTAACTGCTCTTATAGGGAACATTTTTCGAAGATTTTAATCTTCTAAAAATTAGTCTAACGATCTTGATTAAAATACCACATATAAAAGATATTTATGTGACAAATAAAGTGTATATCTTGAATTTTCTGGGAATAGCCTAGGAAGTCCTCGTCATTCGGAAGGAATTTTGTATAATTTTTATAACTGGTAAATATTAAACGATAGACGAAAAGTACCACAGAAAAAATGTAGATCTCTTTAAAACACACAATTTACTTAAAATAAACTTTTTATGGCATAAGCCGCTTGTAATATATTAGTCAGTGAAGGTCCGAGTTGTTCAATACTTGTTATTATTTTTAAGTATCGTCGATTTTCAGTTGTTTTTTTACGATTACATGGAAAACGTTTGAGATTTTAAGGCCAGCATGTAGCGTCAAGTTCTTAAACATTTGGCTAACGCTGTTATCTTTGTATTTATAACCAAATGTATAATGTAGCTACTTTTGCAAAGGTTTATTTGGACTAAATGTAGAGATATAATATAAGCTTTAATAAGAAAAGTTTGTATACTCACTAATAAAGATAGAGTGTACAGAAAGTCATGTGAATATATCATAGCAGATTTTTTTCGTTTCAGGAAAAATACCGAATTCTTTTTATATCTTCATTTTAATCCGATCTAATATGATACAATGTAGTCGTTTTATGGTGGGGCCCGGATGCGCACTACCACACTGGGGATTTTTCGTTCCGCAACTCTCGCGTTCCTTACTCAAGAGTGATAGTAAAATTCACTATAATGAGTACTCATCTTATTACAAGTGGGGTTGAAGGTGGCGAACACCTACGTAAAGGCATCCTGGTATCTTCGAATGAAATTTCCATCCACACGCATAAGTTCTTCTTGCGTAAAAGTTCATAATTTCTGTTTTTATATCGTCCTTAAGTTCGTCTATGGGTTGGAAATTGTACCTGTAAACTTTACTTTTAGGGTTGCCACAAATAGAGGAACCAATTTCGTCAATTCCTCTTCCGTTAGAACATCTCATTTTCGCTTCTTAGGTTTAGCGTTTAACGATCCCGTTGTCCTGAACTTATTAACCAGACGTCTACATTTTGTTTTCCTGGACCTGGAATACCAGGAAATTTCTCCTGAAATTGTCTACACATCTGTCTACATGATGCAGCTTTTACGTATGTATCGTACATAAAAATTCGTTGTTCAAGCGCGGTATAACTCTCTCTCCAGCACGAACACAAAGCAGCAACTGAAGCACAGCTGATAAAGGTAGCCTTGAATGCGTCATGCGCCGCCAGTTGCGCATCGGAAAAGTACCGAGGTCAATGCAGTACAGCATGATTACGCATTAGCCGGTCTGTGGCTTCATTTCATTCCACAGATTGTGTTTGTTTCCAATCTCTCTTTTTTATAGTCCATGTCTCCGAAGCATACAGGTAAACTTGCAACATTTTAAATTTGTTTTTTATTTCAAGGTGTTGGCTTTTTTTCCTCAAATTTATTGAAATTTTATTTTGTTGCTTATCGCTTCATTGATTGATTAGCGTGTTACATTGCAGCCCAAGTAGTTAAAATTTCCGAATTGTTCTAGCACTTTATTACTTAATACTATACTATCCATCCATCCATCCAATTCCATCCATCCATCCCGTCCCGTCCCGTCCCGTCCCGTCCCGTCCCGTCCCGTCCCGTTCCCTCCCGTCCCGTCTCTACTTAATCTTTTTATGTTATTTTCTTTGTATCTTTGATTTCTCCACAGAAATGTTTTGACAATCTTGAGTCAATTTCCGTTGCTTGTACATAATTATTTTAAGCGTATTTTCACTATTTCGAATTAATATATGGAGTAGCTGGTTTAGTGTATCGTTTTTAATTAACGTTATTCTAAATGGTGTTTCTTCTTTTAATAATAATAATCACCTAATATTTAGTCGAGAAGTGCACAGAAAGGAGTGTGTAAGTAATGGAGTGCCAGACGGTCACAATAGCACCCCAGATTGCAAAAAAATGGTGTGCTGTGTTGTCTTCCTTAGCCCTATACTCGTCTTTGTATCAGACCTGAAAATGAGAGTATCGACATACGAATTGCTGGTCTCTGATATATATATATATCCTGTTGAAAACTTTAGTTCACGAAAGACAAACGAGTATAGTTCTTAGTTAAGGTCTAATATCACAATGACGGAAACATGGGATTGTAAACGTAAAACAATCTGTCATTTTGTTATTTATTCAGATTAATAGCTCAAAAACGGACGTATGAGGTTTTAATAAGTAAGCTATTCATGTACTCATTAATATATTCAACATCCGTCATAACTGGGATATTCCAGGAACTAACATGGTCTTCTTGGAAAGTTAGAATTCGGTTTTCCGTGCCACAGTCTAACCAACTGAGCTACCGTGGCAACGCGCACTTAAAGCACTTAAGAGATTGTAAGTCGCCATTCGGGCATGTCATCTAAATTCTCAAAGGAATTTGACATCTCCGTGGTTTACAGAGAAATGCGAGCCAGTTAGGAGTTTAGTATTGTGCCGACACCTTGCCATGATAGCTCAGTTGTTTAGAGGAACGACACATAAAGAGAAAATCCGTGGTTCAAATCCCGACTATGGCACTGAAATTTGCAGGTTTATCTATATTTCCAACCTTGGCCTACACACGACTTGTGTGGAAGAAGAATTAGTTATGGTACTGCTTTGTTTCTTATCAAGTACAGCCTGAAAAATTAGTTGAAGTCCTCCCTTAGAAACATAGTTTTTAGAGTATGCCACACTTGAACAAATGTTAATGTGAGTGTTTTAAAACTGTTCAAACTATGAAAGAATAAACAATCTGATGTGTTACACTCACATGAGTTTCTCTGCTCTTGTACAAACTATTTTTAACTTATTCTCCACATGCTTCATGTTAATCGAGATATCGAGATGTTAATATTATTGCTAATTTTCTTCTAGGTGCAAGGGGAATTGGTAGGCTTTAAGCGATGGTCAAATATTTTAAGAGCTGCTTGCTATGTGGAGTATTCCATTCTCTTTGCATTACCAGGACAAAAAAAATGAATAACGAATTCCCATTTGAGAAAAAGTATAAGTATTGAAGAATTTAAGGGAATAACAAACAATATCTCGAAAATGGTTCGCTCAACAACAACAACAACAAATATGTATATGACATAAATTGTTTATTTTAATGCAATCTACATTTTTTGTGCAGTAAAAATTTGTCTTATCTCTTATGGTTTACAGTTATGCAAAAGTCGTTCACAATGAAGAATACTTTTGGAGATATTCCCAGAAAATTCAAGATATACATTTTATTTGTCATGAAACTATTTAAATATATTATATTTTAATCAAAATAGTTAGAGCCGTTCTTGAAAAAATTAAAAGTTTCGAAAAATGTTCCATGTAAAGGGTAATCTGGGATGGGGGATTTTCTTGAAAACCTTCGTGTCGCATCTCTGGAAGATACTGAACCTAAATACCAAGTTTGGTATTTATCCTGCTGTTCGTTTCTGAGTTATGCTGTTCACAGACAGACACACACACACACACACACGGACATGTTTCCAAAATGCTTTTATTGGATATTGGATTCAGGCGACCTCAAAACATATATTTCCGGTGAAATCTCGGTATCGAATTTTTGGGTGGAATACAATACTTTCCCTACTTACTACACGTAGTAGAGAAAGTAACAAACACCAAGGATCAACCTAGTAACATAATAAAGTACAGGCGGTAAGTTATTTTGGGAAAATTTTTCCAAGGCAGGCAGGAGGGGGAAGATGATTTACATTACATGAAAGAAGTTTGAATACCCATATAATATTGCCAACATTTTTTACATTCACCACTAATCACCTATACTTATACTTGGTATATGTCCTTCCGCGTGAGAGCGGAAATGCGAAAATGGAAGAGTGGCATTTTGTACGGTTCACGTTACTGGTGCAGATCTGAGACTGCATCAAAACTGTTGCTTAATGCGTAGGACTTGGGGATTATATGCGTACTGGACATTTGTTCTCTTTGTAATAAGCTACCTTGTAGATCTTACTAATATATTACTACTACTACTACTACTACTACTACTACTACTACTACTACTACTACTACTACTACTACTACTACTACTACTACTACTACTACTACTACTCATATCCGCTTAGTATTTAGTTTTACTTTCTCTACTACGTATAGTAAGCACGGGAAGTGTTGTATTCCACCCAAAAATTCGATACCGAGATTTCACCGGAAATATATGTTTTGAAACCCCCTGAATCCAAAAAAAAGCATTTTTGGAAACATTTCCGTGCGTGTGTCTGTGTGTGTGTGTCTGTCTGTGTGTGTGTGTCTGTGAACAGCATAACTCAGAAACGAACAGTCAGATAAACACCCAACTTGGTATTTAGGTTCAGTATCTTCCAGAGATGCGACACGAAGGTTTTAAAGAAAATCCCCCCACCCCAGATTACCGTTTACATGGGACATTTTTCGAAACTTTTAATGTTCTCAAAATTGGCTCTAACGATTGTGAATAAAATACCATAAGTTTAGGACATTTTTATGACAAATGCAATGAGTATCTCGAATTTTCTGGGAATGTCTCCAAAAGTATTCTTCATTGTGAACGACTTGTGTATAACTGGTAAACCATAAGAGATAGACAAAATTTTACTACACAAAAACTGTAGATCGCGTTAAAATACACAATTTATGTCATTTACATCTTTATTTTGAGTGAACCATTTTCGAGATATTGCTTGTTATTCCCTTAAATTTTCCAATACTTTTACCTTTTCTCAAATGGGAATTCGTTATTCATTTTTACTTTCTCTACTACGTGTAGTAAGCAGGGGAGGTATTGTATTCCACCCAAAAATTCGATACCGAGATTTCACCGGAAATATATGTTTTGAAACCCCCTGAATCCAAAAAAAGCATTTTTGAAACATGTCCGTGTCTGTCTGTGTGTGCGTCTGTGAAGAGCATAACTCAGAAACTAACAGTCAGATAAACAGCAAACTTGGTATTTAGGTTCAGTATCTTCCAGAGATGCGACACGAAGGTTTTAAAGAAAATTCCCCCACCCCAGAGTACCGTTTATATGGAACATTTTTCGAAAGTTTTAATTTTCTCAAAAGTGGCTCTAACGCTTTTGAATAAAATATCATAAGTTTATGACATTTTTATGGCAAATGAAATGAGTATCTCGAATTTTCTGGGAATGTCTCCCAAGGTATTCTTCATTGTGAACGACTTTTGCATACTGGTAAACCATAAGAGATAGACAAAACTTTACTACACAAAAAATGTAGATCGTGTTAAAATACACAATTTATGTCATATAATTTTTTGTTGAGTGAACCATTTTCGAGATATTGCTTGTTATTCCCTTAAATATTTCAATACTTATTTTCTTAAATGGGAATTCGTTATTCATTTTTTTGTCTTTGATATGCAAAGAGTATTAATCTGTGGTAAAGAAAATGATGCTGCACTTAGCAACCACTATTAAGAGTAATGTCTATGTTTAAAGGCTACTGTATTTCTATATTGCCCTTGTAAATAATTATTCCCCTTACAGCTACAAGAAAATTTGCAATAATATAGAGTCTCGATTAACATGAAGTAGACGGAGAATAAGCGTTTGTAAAAATAGTTTGTACAAGAGTAGAGAAAGTCATGTGAGTGTAACACATGAAATGTTTTTCTCTTGGATATGCAAAGAGAATGGTGCTGCACCTAGCAACCAGCTATTAAGATATATGTCGATGCTTAAAGCCTACTGCATTTCTATATTGCCCTTGCAAATACAAAACAAGGAGTACTTCGTAGGCCTTAAGCCATAGTCAAATATTTTTAGAACTGGTGGCTATGTGTAAAATGTAATTCTCTTTGCATGTCAAAAGATCGTTTCTGCAAATGTTTATCTCGATTAATATGAAATACATGGGGAATAAGAGTTTGTAAAAATGGTTTGTACAAGAGTAGAGAAAGTCATGTGAGTGTAACACATCAGATTTTTATTCCGATTCTGGCAGTGGCTCTACTTCTTACAGGTCAGATTCTGAATCTTCTGAATCACTCTTGGTGGTACTAATGACCAGACGGTCCACTACACTTGTCTCTTATATCATTCAGTCCCAATACCTTGGTTTCGTATGTAATTACATCGCTGCATAACAATATCTATAATCATGTAAGAACGTAGGTTTTCACGGCCGGTGTCACAATTATAACTAATATGATTTTCCGGGCTGTTATGCCGTGGTCTGCTGAAGAAAGATTTCCCAGACGTTTCGTCCACAACTGCGGTGGACATCTTCAGTGGCGCGGACGAAGTCTTCTCGGTGAAAGTATCGCAGCGTCTGATGCGTTGGCCGTTAGTGCCGCTCTCTTTATAGTGTGGGCGCTCTCTGCTGATTGGCCCGCTGGTATGAGGGGGCTGGCGCCGGCTGTGTTGTTGCTCTCTTCTGATTGGCTTGCAGTGTTTTTCGGTTTTGTATGACCTTTCTTGTTTTTGATGACTAGATGCCAGTTACTGTTGAGTTTCAATGCTTCTTCTTTCCTATTGAAATTATTGGGATGTTTATAAATCTCTATTGCTTCGCGTTGTAGCCGGGTATGGTAATGCTTTATGGAGGAAAGAATGTTGGTGTCTTGAAATTTAATAATGTGTTCGCCCTCGGCTTCAATGGCATGTTCGGCGACTGCCGATTTTTCTGTATGGCCCAGGCGGCAGTTTCTTTTGTGTTCGCTCAGTCTGGTGTTAGCGCTCCGCTGTGTGGTGCCAATGTACACTGAACCACACGAACAAGGAATACGGTAAACACCGGCCGATGACAGGGGGTCTCGGGGGTCTTTGGAAGAGCGCAGTAGGCTGTTTAATTGTCTTGTAGGTTTGAATACTGTTTTGACGTTATGACGTTGAAGTATATGTTCAATACAGTCAGTGACATTTCTGAAATATGGCAGAAAGACGATGGACTTGCTTTTGGGTTGGTCCTGAGTAGCCGGTCGGGGCTTGGCCGGACGGCAGGCTCTTCTCACCTCTTGGACTGAATAACCATTTGATTGTAGAGCTGTTTCTAGGTGTCGGATTTCTTGTGGAAGTAAGTGTGGTTCACAAATACGGGAAGCACGGTTTGCGAGTGTCTTAATCATAGCAACGTGCTATATCAAGAAATCCGACACCTAGAAACAGCTCTACAATCAAATGGTTATTCAGTCCAAGAGGTGAGAAGAGCCTGCCGTCCGGCCAAGCCCCGACTGGCTACTCAGGACCAACCCAAAAGCAAGTCCATCGTCTTTCTGCCATATTTCAGAAATGTCACTGACCGTATTGAACATATACTTCAACGTCATAACGTCAAAACAGTATTCAAACCTACAAGACAATTAAACAGCCTACTGCGCTCTTCCAAAGACCCCCGAGACCCCCTGTCATCGGCCGGTGTTTACCGTATTCCTTGTTCGTGTGGTTCAGTGTACATTGGCACCACACAGCGGAGCGCTAACACCAGACTGAGCGAACACAAAAGAAACTGCCGCCTGGGCCATACAGAAAAATCGGCAGTCGCCGAACATGCCATTGAAGCCGAGGGCGAACACATTATTAAATTTCAAGACACCAACATTCTTTCCTCCATAAAGCATTACCATACCCGGCTACAACGCGAAGCAATAGAGATTTATAAACATCCCAATAATTTCAATAGGAAAGAAGAAGCATTGAAACTCAACAGTAACTGGCATCTAGTCATCAAAAACAAGAAAGGTCATACAAAACCGAAAAACACTGCAAGCCAATCAGAAGAGAGCAACAACACAGCCGGCGCCAGCCCCCTCATACCAGCGGGCCAATCAGCAGAGAGCGCCCACACTATAAAGAGAGCGGCACTAACGGCCAACGCATCAGACGCTGCGATACTTTCACCGAGAAGACTTCGTCCGCGCCACTGAAGATGTCCACCGCAGTTGTGGACGAAACGTCTGGGAAATCTTTCTTCAGCAGACCACGGCATAACAGCCCGGAAAATCATATTAGTTATAATTAATATCTATAATCACTTTTGTTTCTTCCTCTTCACAAAATTAAAGCTTTAATGTTTAATAAACGGAAGTCTTTTTTTAATTCGGTAATTCTTTGTCACTATTTACCGTATTTAGCACCATAACTAATCGGCAACAACGGGCCCATTCTTAACTAAAAATGAACCAAGTTCCCGCCTGGAGAGGGAGGCGGAGAAGCAAGGCACATGCGCAATACAACCGAAGTATTGCATCGACTCTTGTACTTCTCAGAAACAGACATTTGCACCATTAATAATTCCTTTATGGAATATCTCTAACTAATCCAGCTATATGTAACCATTTTATAGGTACATAAATAATATCAAATAACCTCCAAAGAACCTTAAACGGAGCTAATGTTTTGGGAACTAGTTGTAAAAGAAGAAGAATACGGCACTCATGCTATGGACAAGAACAAGTGTATTTGTTTACGTTGTAACTTAACTCTCGATGATCAAGGCATAGCACATAAAGAAGTATTGTATTTCACTCAAAAATTCGTTATCGGGATTTCCCTGAAAATACATGTTTTGAGAACCTCTGAATAAAAAAATGTATCTTTACGTTCTCTACTACGTAACTAATAGCTAGAGAAGATATTGTATTCATCCCAAAAATTAGATATCTAGATATATGTTTTTAGGTCATCATTAAAATATTTTTAGAAAAAGATCTACGTACGAGTATGTGTGTGTAAACTGCATAACTAAAAAACAAAAGTCGGTTAAATACCAAACTTAGTATTTAAGTTCAGTATCTTCCAAGGAATAGTAACGAAAATTTTCAAGAAGTTTCTCCACCCCAAAAGATTTTTATATAGAATGCTTTGAGAGAATATTTTATTTTCTCAAAAATGACTCTTAACAATTTTGATTAAAATACCACAAATTCATGGTATTTGCGTGACAATGAAATGTATACGTTGCATTTTATCGGGATACCTGTAAAGTCTGAATGACTTATACATAACTATAAAGCGGTAAGGGATAACAAAATCTTTCTACACAAAAATTTAGATCTTGTTAAAGCACACAGTTCACATCAAATAACACTTCTTTGTGGAATTAGCCATTTCCGAGATACTTCTTGTTATTGGCTTAAATTTTTAAATGCTTATACCTTTCTCAACTGGTAGATGCCTTTCCTTTTTTTCTTTTTTTTATCGTGGTCATACAAAGGGCATAGGATCAGATAGTGACACCATCCTTTATCTTCTGCAACCCACAACGAAATATTTAAATGCATATTGAAAACTTATCTGGATTAACAAGAAGTGGATCAAAAACAGTCTTTGGAAGAGTCAGTACATGTAAATGCAACGCATAATATTTTTGTATTAAGTTGATACTATACAATATCTCCAAAACTAAGCGTTGTAGAAAGAAATTGCTTAAATAAAAACTGCCTCTTGTTATGGTAGAAACTAAATGATTAGTCGTGTTTTATTTGGAATACGTTATGATAGTTATTTTAGGGTCAATTTAAATTGACTCTAATTATAGGTTCCCATTTAAAATATTAAATGGCCATCATAACGTCCTCTAAACAAAACACGACCAATGGCATTTAGTTTCCCCCATAATATCAAACAACTTTTATTAAACCATTTCTTTCTACAACGCTTAGTTTTGGAGATATTGTACAGTCTCAACTTGAATGGTCCAGCCTGTATAAGCATGATTGCTTTATTGTACAACAAAGGTACCACTTGCAGTTTAGAACAAAAGCGTTCTTTGATATTTCCACGTATCCTGAGAACAGCTGTGGGAGCGTCTCTAACCAAGGCAGAAGATACATCCCATCTAACAAGCTCTATTAGAACATTTTGGTACCTTTGTTGCTGTGTCTGCGTATTCCCGTTTTACTTGGCAAATGATCCAACATGGTCTAAATCTTGCCAAGTGTCCAGATGCTGTGAGCTTGTGTAAGAGATGTTTGGCACCGAACACATGGACCAAGGGAGAGTATGGTAAAACGGAGTCCACTGTCCTGTAACAAGGTCTCTGGCGAAACTTCATCACAGTGGACAGACAAGAGAAGAAAACATAATCAGTGAGGCCTGTTCAAAAGATATGTTATGTGAAGAGCCTATACAGGGCGTAAATTGAAGCTTATAGTTCAATCCGTTTAGGTGCAGCGTAGCTGTTAAAGACATAGATTAGATTAGATTGGCTTGCATTCTGTGGGTTCACTAGCAGCCATAAAGGCTTGTGAACATAGAACATGTCAAGGAAATGTACAAAAATTACATAGAAACACAAATATTACATAGAATGTAGAACATTTTAAATAAAATAGACATACTATATGCGTGTCAAGGAAATGTACAATATAGTTACATATATACTTAAATATTGCATAGAATACAGAACATTTAAAATAAAATAGTGACATATTATATACAAAATGAAACAAATCAGGTATACCGTTATAAGGTTAACATTATATTTAACTTTCATTAGGCCTGTACCTTTGTTCGTCTCATCATTTTGTTCTATTTGTTTTGTAATGCACAGCATTTACTGTCAGTTTTAATATACATACATTTAACTAGCTTCATTAATTCTAGAGCAGCCAATTGGAAAATGGCAATTGTCATTAATGTTTACTAATATTACTTAGACAGCTATATGTGTATTATCATGTGTATTATACTCGTGCATAATAGTAAATTTCATAACTAAGCAGTTGCATTTGTCCTTTGTTAGACATCCTATATTTCATTTTAATCAATATTAATTAATCTCATTTTTTATTTTCTCTACCACTTACGACTAAAGCAGATGGAGGAAGTAGTATATTCCACACAAAATTCTATTTTTGGATTTGACCGAAAAAACCCATTTGGAGATTCACTAAAAAAAACCAAGGAATTTTTAGAAAAAAATTTGATGTGATACATTCACATAACTTTTCTACCGTCTAGCATTTATTAGTGGGTGTGCAAACTATTTTTCTAAAGCTTATTTTTTAACTACTACATTTTAATCCAAATAAACGTTTGCAGAAATGACTAGATTACATATTCCGTTACAAATTCAAAGGGAACAGCGATAGTCAAATATTTAAGCGCTGGACGCTATACGCTGACCTTAAAATTTCATCTGTTTCAATGCAATCGCGAGAAACAGCTGAATGCTGAATGGACCTTAGAGAATGACCAAGAAATGAAAAATTCGCACCTTTAATAGCGATATCTCAGAAATGGCTTATGACCCCCAAAAAACGTATTGGAAGTAAATTGTATGTTTTGAAGAGATCTACATTTTTGTGCAGTACATTTTCGTCTATTGCTTAACATTCAGCAGTTGCTTTCAACGAAGTGGACTTCATAGTCTACTCCCAAAAAATTCAAGATATAAATTTTATTTGTCATGTAAATATTTTTAACAGACTCTATTTTAATCAAAATCGTTAGAACAATTCTTTTAGGAAATAAAAAAAATTCGAAAAAATTTTCCATGTGCAGGGTAGTTTGGGGTGGAAGGATTTTCCTGAAAAGCTTCTTGTCGCAGCCTTGCAAGGTAATGAACCTAAATACCCAGTTTGGTATTTATCCGCGCGCGCGCGCGCGCACACACACACACACACACACTCACTCATAAGGATCCTTTTATAAAATGATTGTTTGACCTTAAAACGTGGATGTCCAGTGAAATATCAATATAGAGCTTTTGAGTGGAATACAATACTTCCACTACTTACTATAGATAAGAAAGCATTAGAGAAAGCAAAATTACATAGGAAGCCTCCATTATTTGGTGTCTTGTTAAAATTAAATTGCGTTTTATTTATGGACGCTTCTTAACTACTACGGTTCTTAGCGTCCCATTCTGCATTGGTCGGGAAAGACCAGAAAATTTGCTCAGAGGCTTCTTTATCAGGATTGAAGTTCTTTCACAAGCAGTAAATCTACGACACGGAACCACCGTCTTTACTTCCCTTCCGAAGGAAGCCGTGCTAAATATTTTTACGCTCGAAAAATGGTACCCTTAGACAACGAAGGACAACATTGTGTGTATGTGTACGTTTCCTACATTATAACCTATAAGAACCATACAAAGAGTTGTTATAAAGCTTGCTATTTGATATACGTCAGAACTGACTTCCCACCGAGTTTGAACAGGGAACCAGGCACAATGGAGTGGAACATGAAGCTGTTAGAATTGGTTACAAAGGAACCACTGCATGCATCTTGTATGGGGTGGCATCAATCGAAGTCGTGAAGCGTTAATGCAATAGAAATATAGCAGAGTACAGAACATGAATATGCAGTACCTAGTGGGGCATTATGCATCTTGACAGGAGTCATTATCCTTACAATTATAATAATCATCGTCACGGCTTGGCTGCTTCTACCTTCTTCGTCGCACTGGCACACCATGTCGGAGAGTGGTGGTTCTCTTTCCTACAAATTAAACATAAAAATAATTTATTGATTACTATTTGTTCAACCTAGACGATCTATTTTTGCATTCTCTAGTACTTACAGTAAGTAGGGGAAGCAGCGTATTCCACCCAAAAATTCGTTGTCGAGATTTCGCCAAAAGTATAAGTTTTGAGACTCCCTTAACGAATTTTTAGAAAAAGGTCCCTGCGTGTGTTTGTGTGTGGCTGTGAACAGCATCACTCAAAAATAAAAAATCGGAAAAATATTAATCTTGGTGCTTAGGTTCAGTAATTTCCAAAGATGCGGCACGAAGATTTTCACAAAAATCCCCAATCCAAACTACCCTTTACATGTAACATTTCCCTAAATTTTTTATTTTCTAAAAAATGGCTTTAACGATGTTTATGAAAGTACCACGTATTAAAGGTATTTACATTACAAATAAAATGTATATCTTGAATTTTCTGGGAATAGCCAACGAAGAAATTTTGCATTCGGAAGAAATTTTATATAATCTTGTCTTATTAGTAAACATTAAGCGATAGTCAAAAACGTACTGCACAAACAATGTAGATCTCTTAAAAACACAAAATTTCTTATAAATAACTTTTTTTGTGACATCGGCAATTTTCGAGACAGCCGTTATTAATAGTTCGAATTGTTCAATATATAACCAATTATTTTAAAGCCCTGTCGAGTTTCAATTCTGATGGAAACTGTATGGAATTTTAAGGTCAGCGTATAGCGTCCTGTTCTTAAACATTTGATTATCGCTATTCCCTTTATATCAATAACCAAATGTATAACGCAGCCTGTTTACAGAAAGGTTTATCTCTAATAAAACGATATAAACAGGAAAATAAAATTTCGTAACAATAATTTATATATTAACCACTAAAAACGATGAAGGATAGAACTTTTTTTCCACGAATCTGGTATTCGAAGAAAATAAAACAATGTGTTATATACACACGAATTTGTCTACTCAGTATTCTTCAAACTACTCTTAAAAAAGCTTAATCCTCTATACATACTTCTCGTTAATTTAAATAAACTTTTATTACACTTATTTACACTTTTCATTATAGGAATAAATAGAATACAGTAATCTAAAGGGATAATCGCACTGAATATGCCATTAGCCAATGGCAGGTAGGGTATGCTAGTCAGCTGGCCAATCAAAGCCGTACTTCACCGATAGTATCTTATGGTAGTGCACTTGTTTTTAATTTGTATGAATGCAGTGAATGAGATCACGTAGGCTATGGCTGAAATTATAGTAACTGAAAATGCTGCCCTTTGCAAATCAAAATATTAAGCAGCTGTAGATAATTTAACGCCAGAAAAAACAAAGAATAACAAAAGTATGGTATGGAACCAATTTTCAGAATTCCTTACGGAGAGAAATTATAAAATTGACGGCTCAGTTAGCGACAAAGAGATTGCTTCCGTTCTACAGGACTAAGCTTTCGTGTGATTATCTATTCGAGTAGCCAGTGGTTTCACATGGCAATTTAATTTCGGTTTCAAACTCGTGCGTCTTTTCATAAGATAATTACCGTTTGTAAAATTGTAACGCCAAGAAGGAAACGCATGAATTTAATACCACAGGTTAAGTAATCTATACACGACCTTTGAGCTCTAATATTCAGTATTGGGGTGGCCGCTATACGTTGCAATTAGAGCTGCTATACGTGGTATTGAATCAGAAAGGTTCTGAATAAGTTCCTGAGGATTTCCCTCCACGCAGTTTGTATTCGAGCCCACAAATCCGTGACACTGATTACTGGAGGACGTGACGCACCAGGTGCCGACCAACCATATCCCAGACATGTTCGATGGGCGACATGTCAAGCGAACGTGCAGGCCAGGGAAGCAATGGTACCCTCGCTCTTCGAAGAAGGCTTGTATATTCCTCGTAATATGTGGCCGGGCATTGTCCTGTTGAAATGTGGCCTGTGCAGCTGCCTGAAGCAGAGGGAGTACCTCAGGCTCCACAACCACCGTTAGGTACCGGTTGCTGTTCAAAGTGCCCTCAATTCGTAGGAGGCAAAATCGGTTGTTGTAACCAATGGCACTCCAAAAGATCACACCTGGTATTTGTCCGCTATGCCGCTCAACAATGCAGCCCTACAGGTTGCGCTCACCAAGATACTGCCGGACGTATGCAGCCATCACTGTAGGACACGTTGAAGCGGGACTCGTCCGAAAAGACTACATTTTGCCACTCAGCACCCCAGTGACGGTGTTCACGTGCCCATTGCAGTCGGAGGCTTGTGGTTTCTGTGCAATGGAAGCCGGCGTAGTGGCATGCATGCAACCAGTTCAACCTGCAGCAGACGGCGACGAACCGTTGATGCAAATAAGTTCACACCTGTTGCAGTGCCTCCAGCGTCGAGCCTGTTGATGAAGCTGTACGGTCCGTTATGGCCATGCGGACAAGATGACGGTCATTCCGTGCTGTGGTCATGTTCCGTGGTTCAGTACCCGCTCTTCGCTGCGTACGACCTTCATCTATCTACTGCTTCCACACACGCATCACTGTCGTAGCAGCATGCCGTGTACGATCCGAAATGTCACAGCATGACAAACCCGCTTCCCGGAGACCGATCATTCTGCCCCGTTCGAACTCACTCACATGCCGATATAGCTCCCTTGGACGTCGACGAGGCATACTGGCACTCACTTTATTGTTTCCACATGGTTTGACAGCTATGCACTGATACACTGAGCTCAACGGTGATGTTGTCGGACCGACACGAGAGGGCTCTGTTCGGTCTACGTGTACCCCATCTCTCTGCAAACTTAATCACTTATTGCTTGCACACTCTTCGACACTTCCACCAAGTTTGGAGTTATTCGGATAATTCTTTCTTGGTGTTGCAATTTTCACAAACGGCAGTGTATTTCTCAACCTCCGGTCTCGAAATAATTATGATGAAAAGAAGCATCCCTTAACCTCAATTTAATTGTAGTGCTACTACTGTTGATAGTAAAATATTTCCAAAGCCGGTCGCTATTTGATGGCTTTGAAATTCCGTTCTCTTTGCATGAACACAAAACAAAATAATAATATAGATTTGCAGTTGAGATAAATAAAAGCATTTGAAACTTTAAATAAAATGGAATGATTAACACGACAAAGTTATATTTGACATACATTGTGCCCAATAACGAGATCTACACTTTGGGTAGTAGGTTTGTCTATCTCTTATAGTTTAACAATTAAAGCATAGTCATTGTTAATGAAGAGGACTTCATAGACTATTCCCAGAAAATTTAAGATACGCATTTTATTTGTCATACAAATATCTTAAACATGTGGTAAGCTATTTTTGAGAACTCAAACATACAGAAACTTTTTCCTCGTAAAGGAAGTTCGGGTTGGGTACGTTTTCTTGATGTTCATCCTTGGAGGACGCTGAACTTAAATACCAAACGTATACTTTCGGTGAAATCTTGGTATCGAATTTTTGGGTGGAAAGGAATACTTCCTCTACTTATTATAGGTAAGTAATAGAGAAAGCAAAAAGCTGCTAGAATATTTCATTCAGTATACCATATAAATTACCCTTTAACCTATAGACATTTATACCCCTTCCACCCTGGATGACGTGGAATAGAAGAAAAGCAACTGTATACTCTGACTGTCGTTTTGTACATGAAAGATAGCGGTGCAGATTTCAAACATTCAATAGGGATGGAGAGCGAGTCTGGGTTGGATCCGGTGTTGCCGTATTTATTGGAAATGTTCTCGCCAACAAACTAAAACAAGACAATAGATATGCCAACAATCAAGCCAAACAACTAGGGACCAGTAAAGCGCTGCGAGGAATAGAAACAACAGAATTCATGGAAAATAGCCCACGCACAACCGCAATTTTACCACAAGGGAATCACAATAGACCCCTATGAAGAACATTAATATCACAAACACCTCACAGAAAAACACCCAAAGTTCTCTATTCACAAGGGAGCCAGAAAGCACATAGAGCAATGTAACAGCACTGAGCTGGCGAAATTGTTAGCCAAGGTAACGGCGTACTGATCTATCTGCTCAAACATTACTTCCAAGAGGAAACTGTCAAATAGCGATACAGTGAAGGGTGGCATACAAACACGCATAGCTATTATAGAATCGTTGTTCCAGAAAGTAAAGGAATTAATAATAAAAAGGTCTCTGAAGTGTTATATTCACACGACGTTCTCTACTTCCTATCGTTTATTTGTGTGTAAACAAATTATTCTTACAAACATAGATTTTCCTATCTACTTAATTTTAATCGAGATAAACTTTTATGGAAGTAGCTGCATTACACATTTCGTTATAGATACAAAGGGAATAGCGATAACCAAATGTTTTGGAACTGAACGCTGTACGCTGGCTTTAAAATTTCATGCCCTTTCCATGATATCGCGAGAAACAATTGAAAATCGACAGGACTAAACGAATGATTGCAGTATTGAACAATTCTAACCATTAATAACGGTTAAGGCTACAAAAATTTATTTGAAATAAATTGCGCTTTTTAAAGATATCTAATTTTTTTTGATGCACGTTTTCGTCTTATCGTTAACGTTCACCAATTAAACAAGACTCCTACAAAATTCCTTTTAAATGAAGAGGATTTCATGGGCTATTGCCAGAAAATGCAAGATATGCATTTTATTTACCATGTAAGTATATTTAATATATGGTATTTTAATCAAAATCCTTAGTCATTTTTTATAAAATAAAATGTTTTGTTCCATGTAAAGAGTAGTTTGGAGTGGGAGAAATTTATAAAAATCTTCGTGTCGTATCTTTGGAAGGTGCTGAACTTAAATACTTTAGACATTTATCCGACTTTTCTTTTTTGAGCTATGCTATTTACAAACACACACAGACCTTTTTCTAAAAACAAGTTCTTTATTCAGGGCCTCAAAACATGTATTTCCTGTGAAACCTTCTTATCAATTTTTGGGTGGAATGCAATACCTTCTCTACCTACTAGATATGTGGTAGAGAAACTAATTTTTTTTTATTCAGGGTTCCTCCAAACATGTATTTCCGGTAAGATCTCCGTTTAAAGTTTTTGGGTGAAATGCAGTATCTTCTCTACCTCTAGGTACGTGGTAGAGATAGTAATAAACACTGTGTAGCTTACGTATCTACGTATGTCGGACACCTAAACATGGCAAGTCGTGCTAGTTTCGGTGTCTGGATGGGATACAAGCAGCGTTTCTATACAGTGTGTTGCATGAGTAGTTGAAATATTGTACTAATCTGTACTAATATTATAAAGAGAGAATATTTGTCTGTATTAGTATGTATGTAGGGTAATCTCAAAAACTATTCAACCTATTTTGATAATTCTTTCACCATCAAAAATCCCTATTCTTTCTGATAGGCATGGAACTATAGAACCCAAATTTCTTTCAGAAATTACTAAAAGGCTACACAGGAGTTCAAATCCTATGTAATAGACTAAGAATACATTCGAGTTATAAAGGAAAATATTTGCATTACCATGTAGTAGGAAAATTATGTAAAATAAGACAAATTTCATTCTAAACAATAATGTATATACCAAAAATTTAGCGACTACGAAAACAAGACGAAGCAAAACAAAAGAGAGTTTAACCTGCCTATAACGCTACGATACGCATGCGATACCACTACCAAAATATTTTAATAACCCTAGTATAACAAAGTTTTGCTTTATTTCCTTTGCACTTGCATTGTAATCAAGTTAGTAGCAGGGCATGTATAAAGAGAAAAAAATTCTTAGCAGTAGAAATAAGTGAAATTAACAACTGAGAATACTATTTTTCTGGATGGTCGCAGATACGAGTCTCTTCCATTGAGGTTAACTTGGTGGCCTGGGAGTGCGGATCTTCATTAACAAGTTTCATCTCTATTTCGTTGTATATGTTAAGGGTTTCTGAATAATGTGAAAGCTATGCAGCTTTTATTTTATTAAGATAACCGTGGTACCAAACAGAGGTATAAAATGTCACCTACTGTAATATTATTACCTAAGCATTATTGAACCACTCCGACCGATGATTATTTTGCCTCCAAAGATTATTTATAGGCTATGGAGCATTTCCAGAACTTGAGAACTTCCGGGTGGGAAGTTGAAGTCAGACTTCCCTGATGTTCCACATCGTTTTCGCGAGTATGATCCGGAATAGCCGGGGCTTTAAGGGATAGAGGGAAGGATTCATAATAAAGGTTCGTTATATCAGTGCACAATAATTTCATAAAGAACGGGTGCTAGTAAATGAAATTAATTACTAATCATATACTTGCGGTTTTATCATGGGATATCCTCCAAAAGTTAATTTAGGGTATTTCATAGACTTCACTCCCTCGCTTATTTCTTAAAGGAAAAAAGTTCCTCGGCGATTGATTTTCATAATGCAAATTATTTCAGTTGAAGTTTTACAAAGAAAACTAATGACTTAACTTTTTTACAGCAGACCAATCACACATCATCATCATCATTATCTCGAAAGCGTGCTCTTTAACATACCTCTTACAGAATTGGAATAAGGATTTTAGTTTGAGTTATCACGATGTAAACAAGATCCTATTAAATTTCTCTACGCTTAAAATTGCTGTGTTTACAACAGTGACGTGACACTTGTTTCCCAGTATCAGCCCATTTCCTATTTAAGACACCTCATTGGATAGCTCAGTAGCTAAAGGCAAAAGACAAGCAGAGTGAAGGGCGATTTGTCCCTCATGAATACTCGCGCAGTTCGTAAACCGAGGAACTTTACTAAGTTGTTATACTATAGTATGCAATAAACCAAGCATTCTACCTGAAATCTACCGAATAATTAAGGTGGCATAGTCAGGAATTGTTTCCGGTGATAAATATATGCTGTTATTAATAATTTTTGTTGTGTGATAAGGGCGTGATGATTGTTATTAGCATAACAAGTACTACATGTTTTTTTTTTTAATTTGATTTAAAAAATACGTTAACAGATGCTAATATTTTAATAAATAAGGCCCAAAAAATTACCTACTTGGTTGAATGATTCTTGGAAGTTAAGTAAGGTGATGTCATAGGAGCATAGCAACCATTATACCAGGTGAGTCAGCTGCGCCTATTTATTTTTGAATTTATGCAACGTGCTAAGCGATATATGTGACTTACGCCTTTCTTGAATGCCTTCTAATGGCTGATTTGCATAACACTTTATAGAGAAGGGATACATAACTCAGTGCATAAGTGTTTTACCGGACAGAATGCAATCGTTATGTATGACGATGCAAAAAATATCCCACCCTGACACTGACAGCTGCAGTAGCAAATTCAGCCAATTTTACAAACTTTTATTCTTTAGCATACATCCATGCACCCCTTTGAAAACGCCCCTGAAGGAACAATTTATCACATGCATCGGTTGATAAAAACATTTGAAAACAAAATGGCATATCTGCGCAGTGTAACCGATTGGATTTAAGCCGTTAGTCAATGTACAGCCTTGTCAAATTTATTTCACAAACTATGGCGTATTTCAGATCATACAGTAATTTAATAACAGATGCAGTTTATTTGTTTGAATTAAAACTACCAAACCGAGCTCAGTAACACTGTATGACGCTGCAAAAAGCGTGTAAAGATTCGAGGTGGGGTCTAGTTCTGCAATTGCTAATTCGCTTAGGAGCTTCAGTTCGCAAGGTAACATTGGCCGAATGGAATTATCATGGTTTTTTGAACACTGTGCCACTTTAATTCGGGTTCAAATCCTTCGGGTTAAATTCAGACTTTTTATTACCTTTTGTTTTGTCTCTTTGGACCTATAACTTTATATTATGATATAAATAATATTTTATAACATTATAAGTGTGCACAAAATAGAATACTTGCCATGTTTTCCACCGCAAAGAAAAAGAACCGCAAAGCCCAAATCATGAAGGTCTCTCCGGCAACGTACACAAATGTGCATTGATGAAGGGGGTGGTCATTTTCAAAATTTACTTCCTTGATGAAATCCACGGTCTTTCACAATTTATTATTCTGTTTAACCGTGAACTTAGCACATTTACAACTCTGTAGCGGTAAATCGTCGATCAGTTGCATCTGGAAAACATCGATCTTTGGGTTAATGCTATCTGCTGCAGTGTTGTTCCTCGGCTATGGATGCTCGTCGACGACTGTTGCGTTTTCCATTCTTAATTTTTCCCTAAATATTTCTAACTCTTGGTTCTCAGGGTTATCGTGGGTAAGGCAAATTAAAACTATATTGCATTTCCCTTAATCAGTGTAGTTTATTAACAATTTTAATATTTTATGGGCGGCTAGCTTTTCCCATTATTCCAATCCCACCATTTGAATAAGTCAGGAGCTTAGATAGTGTCTATCTGCACACGCACTCCCACCCGTTTGCGCACATGTGCATCTTTCGCTAAGAGCGTAGCACTTCGTACCGACGAAATTCTAGGAGAGAGAGAGAGAGAGTGAGAGTGAGTGAATAATCTGTGGCCTTGTTTGACTTATATGCCTGAGCCTAGAGACGCTCACCTCTGCGTTTCAAAATGTAACACGTTATTAATTGGTCCTCAGACATTTTTTGTTGTTTATTTCATATCCTCATTTAACTGCTCTCATCGGGGCTCTGACTAAAACATTTGATGGTGTTTTTACTCTTTGAATTTATAGGTTAGATTAACGTAGGTTTTCGTCGTTTCTTATTTTAACTTATTTTCATGCGCACGGTCACCCTCACATGCACACTTTCAGAGTCTAAGAAGGGTAGTGAATAATTCAGACTCTATGGAGGGTAGTGAACCCGGGACCTTCGGGTGACAAGTCAGCTCGCTGACCACACGACCACGAGGCAGTCTACCTAAGATTCTTGTAGCAAGTTCATCTGTCTTTGTGCCTGATCTAGATTATTTACGAATTGTTGAACAATGCAAAGAAGCTGTAAAAAGCTACACTAGAACGCCGGGAGGAGTCAATTTGATCCCTAAGTAGAATATCTACTTTTGATAGAACAAAACTAATTCAACACAGCTTACTCTTGTGACTTTTATTCATTTTATGTGCTCACTATACCTAACAAAAGTTGTCTCCTGGTATTCAGTTGTGACTTACGACGTCATTTACCTTAACGCCTGGAAGAGCCTATTGTACCCTTTGTGCAAAACTATGCGTTATTCTTATTTGACAAGCTAAATATGTTTTTTTCAAAGCAGTGACAAGTAATTCTATATAAACAGTTACATCGTAACTACAATGCTTGTGTTTAGAAATTATAGCAGCAATGCCCTATCACCAGATATTACATTTCTTGTTCAACTCAGTTGTAACTAGGAAGCTGTATTGAAAAGAAGTAATAACTTGTAATATGAAAAATTATGATAACAGGCGCCCCTTAAGAGAAGACGTACTTGCAGAACAAATCAATGTTCTGATGATAGCTCACTTAGAATAAAGTGCTACGGGTCAAACTGGACCCATTCAGGCATTCTACTGTTAAAAGATACTTTGGTTGATCTTAAAGTTGGATGATACAGAACGTCTGGTCATGGAGCAGACCATGTGCGTAATGAGGGAGTGGATTAGTGCTAGGAAGCTGTGTTAAATCACCCTGCATCAAAATATTCTTCTTATCAATTCAACCTAAACCTTTATCATCTAAGTATAGGAGTTTAGGCTCGGAAATCTCTCTCCGAGTGTGCAAAGACGAGGACCAACATAATAGATACTCATTTTGGGTCACTGTAGACCAGAATATTTTGGATTTTTAATTGCACTTTTTATATTTTTTGGCGTATTGGTTCTTTTAGCCTTTTTAAAGGATTTGCAACTTCATCTTCTTTGGATTACATTATAGTGTTTTTCTCAATTCGAACAGACAACAAATGATTAAACGGATTAAAATAACATTCTAAAAATATGATTGAAAGAAACATTTTATTTATAAGGTTTATCGCACAATATGTTTCATGGCACCATGATTTTGTATACTTTAAGCAAAAATGTGAAACTATGTTTAAAAAAATATGGGTGTTTGGTGTTTATTGTCTCACAATGCACCATGTTATATCAGGGGTCCATAAATAACACAGTTTGAGAGAAAGTGACACGCATTCTCTTCTTAACAATGGAGGAAGTAAAGTTACTGTTGCCTAATGCTGGGCATTTTATTCATTGTATAAATATGTAATTAGGAACTTCAAATTAATGTTTGTAATAATTTTAGTTTTTTTCCAGTTATTAGGTTTTTTTAAACATTTTTAGGTCTTTTTATATTTTTAATGCAATTTATAGGTCTTCAATATCCCAACCCTATGTAATTATTATCAGGTTATTAATGTTGTACACTGCGTTCTGTGCTATAGGACAAGCTTAAATGGATCACTTTCCGAGCTGGTTTAAAAATCTAAGCCGGCCTAAATTCTCCTATACATAATTTAATGCCGAAATACAGTCCGATTTACAGAAAGACAGGAAGAAATCAACACGGCTTTCCTGGCCACATCGCATTTCTTATCGTTTTTAGGGTACTTCATGACGTCATACTTCATTTCATTGGCTGGTGATGTCGCCTTGTAGGTGCTATCACGCCGTGTGCTGTTTATCGGATCAATAAGCATACCTTTGCTAGTTATGTCAACTCATTCACTAATTATGAGTAGGTATAGTTGAGGAATGGCGAAAAGAGGAGAGGAGTGACAAGAGAGAAAAGAGGAGAGATAACTTTAAGTTTTAATATGGTGGAGACCGATTTTGTCGATCTTCCCGAGGTTAATCCTGTTTGGAAATGCTTTTGAATATGAACCAGTTCTCAGATATTAGCATTTTAGTCCCCAAACATCAGTTAGGGTCTTCATATAAATTGGCGTTTCCTCTTAGTGGCCAAGACTCCGGCCCTTAAGGATACTTTCTCTGGTTCGTGCCATTAAACTTTCCTGGTTTGCTTATCTCTTTCTTCACCAACTTTCATTTTCTTAAAGTAGATTCCTATATTTATCCTTTCTTTATATTCTTGTATTCCAAAATTAATGGAAGGATGCTCTTGTGTGTTTCTCATAAAATGTAGCGTTACAAGGGCGTCAGAAAGTAGCTTTCCCTACATCATTGAAGATAAGTCGTAGAGACGCATCTTTATAAGGAACATAATTATTTTATCTGAGACATTATTTAGCACATTCAACCGTTATTACGTTTTCCAGTACTTTACGATAGAAAACTGTCCAGTGTACCCACTGTTAAACACATTAGCGAATAAAAATAATTTTTAAATTGAATTGAAATGAAGCTATTACAGCATTTACATCTAACTCACTGAATAAATTAACATATCTCTATGTACAGAATTAATAACTCATAATGCATCTGCATACTTTCAGCATAACTAAGACATGTGTTCAGCTAGACGGTTGCTTCTACGAGATTTTGAGGAATTGCCTCTCTTTGTAAAGTAAGACACTCAAGCTATTCTTCTCCACTTTTGAAAATTGTAGCAGCCAGATTGATGGAGAGAAGGTTAAAACTTTTAATGTGTGGATGGAGGGGAGAATGTTGCAGTTTGCGTGTTCTGGCGATTTTCCAGACTTTTCATTTTGTTGAGTTTGTATGTTTTTATGAATTTCACGGGGTTTTGAACTTTTTTACGTTTGATGTTGCAGAGTTGTTTTGTGTGTATCTCATACAGCATTTTTTTTATTTTTGGTAGAGATGAAGTTGTGGTGAGGTTGGGGTTTAATCTGATGGGGAAAATTATTAAAGTAGGAAATTATCAATTTTCGCGAACTTTCACATTAGCACGCGAGTTTTTACGACTTCATTAATTTTTCCTCCATCAGATCAAATTCCATGTTCGCCGCCATTTCAGATACGAGTGTTATACCAAAGCAGATTGCTCTGCCAGACGCATACAAGATAGTTTTGTGGGCGCCACGCATAAAAGAAGTTGAAAGATCCGTGAAACTTTCAAGAATCATAAGTCTATCAGAATGAAAATTATGGAAGAGACCAGAGTACGTGAGCTGTGATGTTGTTTCTTCTTTCTGCATATTAAGAATGAGAACTTTTGTCCTTTAACTTAGCTCCTGGAATTATTTAAATGAAGACGAATACTTTCTTGAGTGACTAAATAAAATAGTACTCTGGCTATTTCATAATCTGAATGTGAGGAAATCTCATACTCGGGAACAGTTATACCGCACTACTCATTAAATAAACAACATTATTCTATACAAATAAAATGCATTACTTCTTCTCCTTTCAAGGATTAGGTGATATCACCTGTTCCGGTCTCTAGCCATCTCTTGTGTGGTCTTCCTAAAGTTCTCCTCCCTGTCGTTTGGTAATTCATTAACTTTTTTGGCATTCTATCAACATGTTGTTTCCAATTTCTTTATTTTCATCAATCTTATCGTTTACTAATACACTATTCAAATCTGATCTTATGGATTCATTTCTTATTTTGTCAGCTCTAGTGCATCCTCTTACATACCTCAAAAATTTCATTTCGGCGGACTGAATACGTGATCTCTCTCTTTTTGTTATTGTCCACGACTCGGAACCATATGATACAGTAGGTACCATAATCTTATAGAACTTAGTTTGTGTTTCTTTTCTAGTTTTTTCCCTAAAGTTCTTGTAATCGTTCCACAAATGGTTTGAAACCTATTAACTTTATCTCGATGTCTTTGTCAAATATAAACTAATGTCACATCCTAGATAATTGAAGTGGGATACCTGTTTTAATGTTTTACCACTTATTAGTATCTTTGATCTAATGAGGTTCTTACCTTTAAAAGCCATTGTATTTGTTTTATTTATAGATATAGTTAAGTTGTAATGCATTGCATTTTGGCTTAGTCTATATACTGTTCTTTGTATATTATCTTCTGTTTCTTGTATAACTATTTGATCATCAGCATATAGTAAAGTACTTAAAAGCGTGTCTAATTATATTTTGATCCCGAACTGTATTCCATCTTTCCACTTCAAAACTAGATCGTCAATATATAAATTAAATAAAGTGGGCGATATACTATACCCTTGTCGGACACCGCAACGCGCTGGTTACCCATTCACGTAAAAAAAGCATTCCTTACTTCGCGGGGAAAATAAAAAAGGCTTGGCTAGCTGTCACCAAGCTGAAGCAGAAAGAAGCATGGAATCGCATGTTCTTAAAACAGGTAAGCTATAACCCCCTTCTTCCCGCCCCGCACCAAGAGCGAAGGAGGCGCCAGCTAATATCTTAAGACACGCCTTATTAACGCCCTTGCAGACGATCATAAATCGAATGTAGTTTACTTTTTGTGGGATGCGTACAAAGCAGTAAAGAAAATTGTGGGTAAGGGTGTATGATTTTCAATCATATAATTCAGCTATTAAGTATCTTGGTACTCAGTCTTTCAAATCGTTATAATCTATTGTAATACTCGGTGAGGCCTTGTTACCACTTCGCAACCTTACTTGAATGTTACAACTGTTTATCATGACTGTAAGTCTGTATTAGACGTTATTTATCAAATGACATAAGGTGATATGTACGGTATGTACGAGATATAATTAATGTTAACTTAATTGGCTCTAGTTTACCGCTTCTCACCGAGCGGGTTGGCTCAGGCGGTAACGTTTGTGGTACGCATTCGGGAGGTCTTGAGATCGATTCCCAGTGATCGCCCACTCTGATCCATGGTTTTTTTCGGGGTTGTCCCGGGTCGTCAGGCTGAGTGGTTTCTTTCATCCCCAGAATTTTCTGTCCCATTTCATGCCATTAATCACTTAATACATCCTTCACACAGTTTGGTCTATTTAAGGACTGGGAATATCGGCGATGGTGTTTCGGTGCAGCAGGGAAAAACGATGCTTTCTGTGGACTTCCCTCGGCCTTCGGCTGGTTGCCAGATATAAGAATCGCCCCGTGGGAGGCATTAGACCCTCTGTATGGGGCGGGGTACCTGGCCTGCCTATCTGACTGCCGGAGCGTCTATATCTGGAAACTGTAGGGACCCTGTCATTGCTGTGCCGTCACTTCTGCTTTCGGCCGCCCGGTGTCTCCTCTCACCTCTTCTCTCCCTCCGGTGCGCCCCCTCGTGGAGCATTAGGTACAATATCCGCATTCCTTGAATCGGTAACGAGTCCCCTCCGATACACATTCCATTGCATTATCGCTTCTCAGTTTATATTTGTAATTTTGATATTGAATCCATATGGTAGTTAATTCACTCATTATGAGGTTTCAGAGATTAGTATCAAAGTGTACTGTACAGAAAGGTCTTTCTAGAAACACATACCTTTTGCATAGTTTGATTATGAGTTAGTTCGGAGAGACTATGTTAAATCCTCATGTTTCGCTTATTTTCAAAGTAATATTAAATACGGCTAGTTGTTATGGGATAATTCTGCACATATCATACAATATTAGTTATAAAATAATATGAGCTATTTGTAAAGTACCTCCAAAAGCTCATTGTAAACGCCTATTTATGAAATTAAAAATTATGAGCATGATATACTTTGCATTCTTGAGGTAGTACTCTGGGAAAGGATAACATTCAGGATGTTCCTAATCACAGAATAGATCATAACTACAACACCAGATACTATAAATTTAACCTGCCTAGATACAGATTAGAAAAGACAAGGATTATTTATGTATACATGATCCCCAAAATTGCCAATAAATTTCCATTTGAAACGTTTGAATTGGACAAATCCTTAAAAGTATTATTTTGGCTGGTTCTTGGACAGACGATTTTAAACAGTTCTTTTCAGAGCAATTTTAGGCATGAGTTGAATTTTATTTGTAATTCTTTTCTGTGTCATTCCGTATATAATTGACAAATACACCTTTGTATGCTTTTGTAGCTAAGTTTATAGCATCCTTTATGATCAATGACATGTATAAATGCATTAAATTAAATATAATCAGTTAGAAAATTGGTTTATCTCTATTAAATAGGGCTATTTTATTTATTTATAGACTCCATCTAGAGTAACTTGTATCCATTGAACGCGCCTTTTCACTAAGTGTGGAGCCCTCGTCTATCTAAATATGAAATATGTGCTGAAAAACCAGCGATTAAGATATGCCTAAAGCGTATCTGCCACATAATAGTTTGCCTATATTTAAGAAAACCTAGGGGTAGGTGATTTACCTGGTATATCTTACTGCATTACTTATTCCTTGGAAGAACTAAATACTTTATATATATATATATATAGTTTTTAATAACTTCAAAACTAAGTGGATTCCAGGATTTTGGGAGTGAAACGATTCCATTTGCTGTATATTCAAAACATTGCAATTCATCAAAAGTGTCTTACTTGTTTTTTTATTACTTTAAGCTGACTGGGTCACCCTTATATGAATGACCCAGTCATGAGATTGAAGAGAATAAGAATGCCGATGGACTTGTAAGGAACCTATATTGGGTATTATCAATTCGGTGGTCAAAATGGATAAAATATCAGCATACCAAAACTGGGATAAAATTTCAGCACAAAATCATGGCGGAACCATAGAAAAAGAGATCAATAGAATTTCTAAACAGAAATCGGGCAATAATCATGGTTGGGTTTATGATTATGAAGGTTTCAGAAAATCTCCTACCTACATCGGTTAGGGTACCTCAGAAGTGAACCTAAGCAATAAAGGAGTAATGACCATTCATTTAAGCTTCGGATGTGAAACATTTACCAAAGTAAGTTGTTTGAGACAGTGAACCAAAAGGAAGATATTTTAATGCACAGACTGGACCATTTAAAACGAGACGTACAATATCTCCAAAACTAAGCGTTGTGGAAAGAAAAGTCTTTAAAAAAAGTAGCTTGATATTATGGGGGAAAGTAAATGCCATTAATCGTGTTTTGTTTGGAGGACATTATGATAATCAGTTTACGGTAAATTTAATTTTTTTAAATGCGAACCTACAATTTGCATATTGTTTTCTTATTAGGAAATGGCTTAAAAAATCTGATGTGTTACATTCACATGGTTTTCTCTACTCTTGTACAAACTATTTTTACAAACTCTTATTCTCCATCTATTTCATATTAACCGAGATAAACATTTGCAGAAATGATCTTTTGACATGCAAAGAGAATTACATTTTACACATAGTGACCAGTTCTAAAAATATTTTACTATGGCTTACGGTCTACTATGTTCCCCTTGTTTTGTATTTGCAAGGGCAATATAGAAATACAGTAGCCTTTAAGCATAGACATATCTCTTAATAGCTGGTTGCAATGTGCAGCACCATTCTCTTTGCCACAGATTAATACTCTTTACATATCCAAGACAAAAAAATGAATAACGAATTCCCATTTGAGTAAATAAGTATTGAAAAATTTAAAGAAATAACAAGCAATATCTCGAAAATGGTTCACTAAACAAAAAAATGTATATGACATAAATTGTGTATTTTAACGCGATCTACAATTTTTGTGTATTAAAATTTTGTCTATCTCTTATGGTTTACCAATTATGCAAACGTCGTTCACAATGAAGAATACTTTTGGAGACATTCTCAGAAAATTCAAGATATACATTTTATTTATCATGAAAGTATCTTAAATATTTGATATTTTAGTTAAAATCGTTAGAGCAATTTTTGATAAAATTAAAATTTTCGAAAAATGTTCCATGTAAAGGGTAATCTGGGGTGGGAGGATTTTCTTGAAAACCTTCGTGTCCCATCTCTGGAAGATGCTGAACTTAAATACCAAGTTTGGTGTTTATCTGACTGTTCGTTTCAGAGTTATGCTGTTCACAGACAGACACACAGACACACACACGGACATGTTTACAAAAATGCTTTTTTTGGATTCAGGAGGCCTCAAAACATATATTTCGGGTGAAATCCTGGTAGCGAATTTTTGGGTGGAATGCAATACCTACTTCCCCTACTTACTATACGTAGGAGAGAAAGTAAAAAATGACAAACCATGGATACCTTTGGGGAAGGTGGCCGAAAAATTATCTGTATAGCTTTTATAGAAAGCTTCCTTTTTGAATGTGTCGCTTTCTGAGCTTTTTGCATAAATAACCACCAGAACTACTAGTGGCTCTTTTTGCCTCACTTCACATTCATAAATATTCTAAAACTGTTGTGTTGAGATCCACTCAAACAAAAATCAGATATCACCTTTATTCGGCTTGCGCACATTACAGACGCCAGTGAAGAGTCGTTGTTTTCGGTCCACGCTGTTGTTTACTTCCTTTCCGGGTACAATGTAGAAAACAAGATAACATCATTATGAAATTCTCTCCCTCCCTGAGATTTAATGTTCCATGTCTATGCTAAAGTTTTGGATAATTATTTCCTCCCAAATGAACGCGAGCTGGTATGCTCTTAGAGTTTGTAGAATATCGTGTTTGCTCTATCGGAGGAAACAAAGAGATGGCGCTGATTTTCATGTTTATTTAGCAATAGAATGAATTCGAAATGGAAAAATAAATTGTGTAGCGCACTCAACCACAACAGTTTTACAGCGATTACAGAGACTATTCGTACAATGGCTTCAGCCCCCAAAACTAGACATAGTGTAACCTTGAAGAGATATGCTTTCAATTCGTGAATGTCTACATTCTTCGTCATGCATAAAGCGCTAAAATAACAGTAAATCGTATACAAGAGTATGTGCTACTAAACTATTCGAAAAAATCTTAAGTTTTACATTCACATGACTTTCTCAACCTTCCATCGTTTATTAGTGGGTATACAAACTATTCTCATGAGATCTTATTTTTCTGCTTCGTTTTAAACCAAATAAACCTTTGCAGAAACAGATAAATTACACATTTCGTTACAGATACAAAGGGAATAGCGATAGTAAAATGTTTAAAAACTGGACGATATACGCTAGCCTTAAAATTCCATACCCTTCCGATGCAATCTCGACAGTACTTTAAAGGAATGGCCAAGTAACGAACAACGGAACCATAATAACGGATATCTCGGAAATGGCTTATTCCATAAAAAAAATATTTGAAGTAAATTGTTGTTTTAGAGAGATCTAAATTTTTTGTAGGGTACGTTTTCGTCTATTGCTTAACGTTTACCAGTTAAACAAGATTATACAAAATTCGTTCCAAATGAAGTCTACACAGGCTTTCTCAGAAAATTCAAGATAGGCATTTTGTTTCTCTTGTAAATATCTCAGTATATGGCACTTTAATCAAAACTCGTTAGACATTTTGGAGAAAAGAAAACATTTCGAAAAATGTTAATGTAAAGGGTGGTTTGGAGTCTTGAAAATCTTCGTCTCGCTTCTTTGGAAGGTACTTAACTTTGGTATTAATCTGAATTTTGATGTTTTAGTTATGCTGTTCACAGACGCACACACATGTACCTTTTCTTGAAAAGTTGTTTTTATTCAAGAGGCCTCGAAACACGGTTCGGTGATCTCGGTATAGAATTTTTGGGTGGAATGCAATACCTTTTCTACCTACCATGTACGTACTAGGGCGATACTGAACTTTTTAGAATGCCAGGTTTCTAAAAACAAATGAAATTTCTTTATATTGGACAGCTACTTTCTAGCGTTTTGTGAGTTGATTTCGTGTAATTTGTTCGAATTGTTCTAATAGTTTGTTAATTACCATTATTTAAAGATTTTGTGTTCACCCAAAAATGAATTTGACTGGAGAACATTCCCGGACTATGATTTGTTATGATGTTAAATCTTCATTAACGCCCAAGCAATGTGAAGATCGGCTTAGGAATGCATTTGGCGAAGAAGCCCCATCTAAGGCAACAATTTACAGTTGATACAGCGAATTCAAAAGAGATCGGTTTGTTTTTTTGTTAGCGAATGAATTTCGTGAAGAATGTCCAAGAACTGCTGTTACTGATAAAAATATTACTGCTGTTCGAACAATGCTTGAACATCGACGGACCTCTTATGAATTTATTCGGGCGACATTGGGAAGTGGTGTGAGTCAAATCCAAAACATTTACATCATCAGTTAGACGTAAGAAAACTTCCACATAAACTGATTTCCGATCAAAATAACGTATTGATTGGTGTAGGAAACTCTAAAAAAGCCTAGGCGGCACTTCAAATTTGGTTTGGAATATCGTTACTGGTGATGAATTTTGGATTTATTGTTAAGAAAAGTAAAGTAGTCAATCGGTTCAATGGGTCTTTCTAACAGATTCTTAGGCCTACAAAAGTCTGACGAATTCGCAGTGCTGGTAAGAAGATGGTTGCTAGTTTTTTTTAAACGGATCATATTGCTACTATAGCATTAGAAGATAGACGTGCTGTTATTGCCGATAGGTACATAAATGTCTGTTTACCGCAAATTTTTGAGAAAGTTTGTGAAAAATGCCCAAAAGGGAATAGTATCACATCATGACAACGTATCGTCGCATAGAGCAAAACTAACAACTGAGTATTTGGATGCCCTAAAGTCGGCACCTGGACCCTCCACCATATAGCCCTGACCTAGCACCTCGTGATTTCTTTGTTTCCATAAACTAAAGATAAAATGCGTGGAATCAGTTTTTTGTCATCAGATGAAACAGTTGAGCATATAAAAACGTGGTTTATTGAAGAGCCTCGGGGAGAGTGGCAACATTGCTTTAAGGTCCAGTTACATGCAAGTATGTAATGATGTTAAAGAGGAATATTCAGAAAAAACAATTTAAAGTCTTAAAATTGCTCTTTATTGAATTTTCTATAAATTTTCAGTGTTGTTCTCTTAGTAGTGAAAGCAAAAACGTGTTTCATTACACATACACTGGAGTCTTTTCCTAAAATTGCGCTTTTTGGGTTCAAGGGACCGAAAACATGTTTTCAACGAAATCTCGATATAAAATTTGGAATATTACACTTTCTCTTCCTATCGCAGGTATGTTGCAGATAAAGTAATAAATTATAATGGTCAATACTTTTGTGTGACTATTAAACAAGACCTCTCTTGAGAAGCATATTTGTAGTAAAACATTTTTAGAGAATACATTTGTTATGGGAGCAGAAAATACAAATGATTCAGCGTACCGTGCTGGCCGTCTTCTGTTTGTGCCAAGCGTAATTCCCGTCATTTTCCTTTGACATTGCAGAATGCTGAGCACGTATTGTAACTTAGTGTATTGTGTTACACTGCCTTGTTGTCATGTTTTGGTCAGTAGAACACTAAACAGTCTGCCTCGGGGAAAGCGAGATAAACTCTACGAGAAGTTCTCGTGAATCTCCATGTAACAGCTCAGAATGAACGACAATGGACAGTGTCGTAGATAGCTACCATTTTCACTCGCTGAAATTTAATAAACAGCAGTTTCAGTGCTTTAGGTACACACAATGATTTGTCTGCTTCGAATTGCTTTACCACTATAAATCAGAAACTGCATTTAGAGAGTTACTGCATAAGCAAACACTGTCATAAATGCTCCTAATTAAATTATCTATCGCACTTGCTCCGTAATTTACATGCTGACCATCGGAGAGCTTTACCGGTAGAACTAGCTGTCTTATTCGTTATTGCATTGAAGAATTGAAAGTCTTGAGTAGCCTAGAACTTTTACTCGTACCTTGAAACACATGCTTCCAAAGTTTGGTTCAGAATTTGTTCAATCGGTGCCAATTGGTACAAATGACTACATAACGCTTTTTTTACTTTCTCTACTACTTCCTATAGTGGATGTGAAGCTCGCATTCGGGAGGCTGAGTCAAAGAATGGCATAGAGACTATAATGGTAGTAATTAAAACGCGAGTATTATTATTAACCGAGCGAGCAAAGCTCGGCCATGTATCTAAATTAAGGGTTTCATAAATATTCGTTTCTGGTTTGAGTGATGTGTTATGATGCAGTAATTTGTGTCATAAATTATTTAAATGTAAAGAATGATTATAGTATGAATATGCATTTTTATGTGACATTGATTTGAGATATTTGTTGATTGTAATTATTGTTGAGAAGTAAGTTTATACTGCCTTACTGAAACTGACAATAATAGCGTGCAATAATGCAGCGAGGGGGTGAGCTGTTTATCATTATTAGAGACGAGGAAGTTACGTAATGTTGGCGCGTTTTTCTTTAGAATTTGCTGGAACATTTCCCTAGAGCATATTTATTCATAATTTTCATTGGATATGAAAATAGACGCTAATGTTGGCGCGTTTTATTAGCCAATAGCAGTTCAGTTATAATCTTTAGGCATATCGGGGCGTAGGAGTATAAAAAGGGCTAGGTTAGAGATAGAGTCCGTCAGTTCACCGAAAATATTTGTACGCTACACGTCGTCTTCAGTCCGTCAGTTCATCGAAAATATTTGTACGTTACACGTCGCCTTCAGTCCAGCAGAGTTATGAAAAATCTCAAGTGTTGTAAAGTTAATTACACAGAAAGTTGAAGTACTCGAATTAAGAATGATCAGTAATGAAGTTATTATAACAGTTTCAGTTTGGCGAGTGTCAAGATCAATGTGTAAATGTGATAGTGAATGTGTTCGACAATAAAAGTGTAAAACAAATTCCTTCATCAGTGTTATCTTTGGATAAAAGACTCCTTTCCGTTTACACAACCTAGAGATGTGCTCGACCAAAAAGATCATAGCTAGCCGGAGGACAGTAAACCAAAATTAAATAAAATAACAGTAGCATTCTTTCAAACAAACACTAATACTACCGCAAATTGCTAACACCAGATGGAGCTAACAAACCTATCAAAGAATCACGTCACAAAATGGCTTCACCACGTGGAGTAAACACAAATACAAACAATAACATTAATAATACCGCCGCAGTTACAATCGTTATTCCTTTATCTATTGTTACAACACAATGATCTTGTAGCACCTGAAATTATCTGAGAACGAATTTATACCTTTTGATATTCTCCAATCCATGAATTGTGAATAGAATTTCTCGTACAACTTTCTTGACTTTTGTGGCAACAAGCTATTGGTAAGATTGAGTGCCTTTGTTGTAATGGGGGTGTAAGTTGAATGTCACTGTTACTAGTGTCACACGTTTTGACTTTTTTCTAAACTCGCGCTAGTACCGTTGTCGATCGAAACGGGAATAATCGATACTTGCGCTTTCACAATGTTACGTGGCCACTTCTGATTGGTCGAATACCAATACTTTAATGAACAGGTGTACTTTAATGAGGCCCATTAAAGTACTGCTACCAGTCGTATAAATACTACATTTTGGCATGGTCGAGCATAAACATTTATTAAGGTTCCGATCGGTTAAAAGTTTAGTAATTACAAGAACTTGAAGTGATAATAAAAGTAATTCCTAAGGCAATAAAATTAGTAAATAAGATTTAAACTAAATATAATTTGCTTAAATCAAATGATGGGGCGATGCCACTATTTATCGATACTCGATACCGATACTGATATTTGAGCACCGATATTGTATACTAAATACTTACTTCACAAACAACTCTAAAGGCTATATCTTGTTACTGAATTATGTTCTTATAAATAGACTTTTGTGCATAAACATATATAATCAATTTTGTATTGTATGCTAATTCCAAAATTGTTTCTGTTTGACATTCTCCAATTGGTAGAGATTTTGATTATCTTGATAATGGCACATATGTACTTGTAGTAAGTAATGCCACATATTTCCGGTAATAAATAATTAGCCATATAACACTTGGAAACAGCTTGTGAATTAAATCTCTCTACTACACATCCTGTGCATTAGTAGAGTATATACAGTGTCTTTGTTTTATGCCAAGGCCGCGGATCGTGCGAATGCATGCTCTGCACACAGTCTATTACACTGCTACGGGGTTCTCCGTTCCTAATTCCTGCGTTGCTTACCCGCGAGTGCTAATATATATGAATTGTTCCTAAACTTCAATGTTTAGCGTTTAGCGATCCCATTGTTCTAAATTTATTGAACCAAACATCTCATAATATTTCTACCCGAAACTGGATAACCATGACATTTCTGCTGAAATTGTCTACACACCTGTCTACATGATTTAGTTTTCACATATATATCGTACATAAAAATACGTTGTTCAAGCGTGAATTTGTTGGCAGGCATTTCCGTGGACTATTAAGCGAATGACATTCCTAAGGAAATCACAAACAACACAGATATTGTCGAAATACTTCACAACACCAAGACAAAGCAACGACTAGACAGCTCACAACTGGTAAACGTACACTTGGCGTGTCCTGCGCCGCTTTTGCGCAGTGGCATAATACCGTCTCGGCCGATAGGCATATAAAGCGGTTATGGCCTTGAACTAAAACGAAGGAACTTTACATATTTAATACAAAGTTATATTAGACACAGTTACATTTTTCAAGAAACAAAACAAGGAAGTATTATTTGAAATGCAGAAATATGAAGGAATAAAATATTTTTGTTTCAGATCACGAGCATTCATGAAAGAATAAATATTTCCATTGGTTGCATTATCTAACGTTATAAGTTCTGATTTGTATCTGCAGGAATTATAGATTTTGGTCACCGGAGTAGGTAAATGTAATGCAGGCTATTGCAGAAACGTGGTTTAGTGCATCAACTCAATCACTTTCATTTACAACCCAGTTAACGCTGCATATCACGTGAGTATCTCTAGTCCTTCTCCCATTGTTTTGCATGTTTTCATTTAGACACAAGGGTCCTTGGAATGTACATTAGGTCTATCAAGAACTGTAATCCAGCAACTTTTTGGGGACACGTACAAAACAATAACGTGAAGTCTCGACTTCTTTTATTCTTTACCTAGCATAAAGTTAAACGACACAACTTTCAGTAACGCAAAACTTAAACATTTGAAAGTATCGAAATTTTATCTCAAAATATTAGACCTACTTCGATATTGTCGAGTGTCGAAGTAGCGACGGTATTAAGGTCCAGTCTCTATTTAAACCATTGATTAAAACCTCCAAGCTTTATCAGAATATCCCGACTGGTTCGATTCCCGTCAGCTGCCCATCCGACCCTGGGTATTTCCTGTTCTTTCCTGGTCGGTAGATGAATACTGGGGTAGTTTCTCATCTAATACGATTTTCTTATCAGCGTTTCCCTTTCATTCCGTTTCCTTATTTTTCAGCTATTCTATTTTTCGTGGTGTATGGTAGTGCTGGAAGGATCGCGCGGATGCTTGCTCAAAGGAAAGAGCGTGGACACGAGAGGTCTGCTGGATCGACCTCTCTAGACAGCTCCAGTAGTTGGACGGATCTTCGAGCTTGGAACTGTTAGGGACTCTATGGTCTGTCTGTGGTTCCTTCACTTCCTCTCTTCCTCGGGAGTGTTAGCCACAATAGATCTATGTAGGTCGCAGTGTGCGAGGAATCCTCGCGCAAGCGAGGGGGGGGGGCTTTTTAGACTCCTTATTGGCTTCGTGGGAAACTCCCACGGTTTGGAGGGCCACTCGGATGGAGCCAGCCCTGGGTTTAGGAGGGAGCTTGGGCTTAGGCTTAGGCTCTTCGCTTAACAGCATGTCCTTCCCCGTTGTGTAACTGATTACCTATATCTAGGGATGACACCTTGAATCCGTCAATACCTCGATACTCTAGATACTCGGTGGTATCGAAGTATGTCCAAGACTTTGAAATAAACCTTTGATATTTCTTCGATATCTCTAAATTTTTAAGTTTTGCATTATTGAAGCTGTTACGTTTAAAGTTATTAGATAAGGAATGAAAGGAATCGAGACTTCACTTATTGCCTTGCACGCGTCCCCAAAGGAGTTGCTGGACTATAGTTTTTCCTGTGGGCGAATCAACGCAACATTCCATGGACTCTTGTGTCGAAATGAAAAAGATGCAAAACAATGTGGGAAGTAGTAAAGGTATTCGTGTAACACGCAGCGTTAACTGAGTTGTGAATTTAGCTAACGCACTAATTCACGTTTCTGCAATAGCTTGGCTTGGTGACTCGCTCTCAACCACTCGGGTCACGAGCGCGGCTTACAGGTATACCGTACGATTAATTTCCATTACAAGTACAAAAAATACTTTATTTTAAAGTTTTCAGCACTAAACATAGTTACATAAAAACGGAAGGAAAAAATAATAATTATTAATGCAAACATAAAACGGGAGCCAAAAAAGATAATAAACATTATTATAATTATAATTAGTCTTGACTAACAATAGGGAATATATAAACTGTGACATTATCAAGGTATAAAATTGCTGCCAATTAGAGAATGTCAAACAGAAACTGTTTCGATATTAGCATACTATAAAAAATTGGTCTCACCCGTTTATGTACGGAAAACTACTAATAAGAACATAATTCAGTGAACAAGCTGCGCCTTTACCATTTTGTATTAAGTGAGTATACACGTTTTGAGGCTCTTGAATCCGAAAAGTATTTTCAGAAGAAGATTCGATGTGTGTGTCTGTCTGTGAACAACATACTCAGAAATGAAAGGTCCGTTAAATACCAAACTTTATATTAGGATGCGATACGAAGATTTAAAAAAAACGCCTCTCTAGCTACCCTTTACACGGAAAGACATTCGTTATTTTTTATTTTCTCAAAAACTGGCTCTAACAACTTTGGTTCAAGTACCGTATGTTCAAGACATTTGCATGGCTAATTAAATGTTGGTATATCTTGAATATTAGGGGAATAGCCTGTGAAATCATCTTCATTTTGAATATCTATTGTATAATTGGTAATCAGTAGGAGATATGTTACTACACAGCAAATGTTGAACCCATAGTAGTACACAATTTATGTCAAATAAAATTTTTGTGGAGTTAACGCTTTCCGAAATATTCTTGATGATTGCTTGAATTGGGAAAACGCCTTTTGCTTTTTCTCCTGGTCATACAAAGAGCATAGAGTTTCACAGCCATTAGATAATTACTCACTCTTTAAACATCTGATGTGTACAGTGAACATCATGTTTACACTGCCACGCTGGTCACCATGGAAACGCACCAATAAATGAACATCATGTTTACACTGCCACGCTATCATATGTCTTTTTTACCCTCTATCACTTATTAGCCGTGGATACAAAAATTATTCTTAGAAAGTTTATTTTCCTATCTACTTCAATTTAATGGAGATAAAGCTTTTGGAAATAGCTGCATTATACATCTCTTTATAGATACAAATGGAACAGCCATGACATGTGTTGTAGAACTGGACGCTATATGTTGCTCTTAAAATTCCATACTGTTTCCATAACATTTAGAGAAACAACCGAAAATTGGCAGAATTTCAAAAGAATGGTTAAGCATTGAACAATTCAAATCATTAAAACGCATATCTCAAAACTGGCCTATGTCAAAAGAAAGTTATTTCAAATAAATTGTATATTTTAAAGAGTTACATATTTTTTGTGTATTCGTTTTTGATCTATCGCTTAACGCTTGCCAATTATTCAAGATTACACAAAATTGCTTCCTAATTAAGAGGATTACATAGATTATTCCCAAAGCTCAAGAAATACATTTTATTTTTCATGTAAATATCTCTAGTATATGATATTTTAATCAAAATCGTTAGCCATTTTTTAGAAAATAAAAGATTTCATAAAAAGTATCATGCAAAAGGTAATTCGGGGTGAGGCGATTTTATTGAAAACCTTCGCATATTTGGAAGTCCAAGTTTAGTGTTTATCCAACTTTTCGCGTAATGGTGTTCACACACACACACACACACACACACACACCAAGGACCTTTATCTAAAAAGATTTTTTGGGAGTTCAAGTGGCCTCAAAACATGCATTTGCGGTGAAATCTCGGTATTAAATTTTTGAGTGGAATAGGCTATCTTGTTTACCTACTATATACGTTGTTTTGCATTCTTAGAAAGCGTCCTTTTTCTATCTCTAACACGTACGTAGTACGTACAAAACGTATGGCATTTCACCCAAAAATTCGATACCAGATTTCACCGGAAACGCATGTTTGTGGCCTCCTGAATCCAAAAAACACATTTGTAGAAAACGTTCCGGGCGCACGCGTGCGTGTGTGTGACTATGTGTGCCTATGATCAGCGTTAACTCAAAGTTGGATAAATACCAAACTTACTATTTAGGTTCAGCACCTACCAAAGCTACACGTACAGGTTTTCAAGTAAATCTCTCTACCCATAATTACCCTTTAAGTAGAACATTTTTCGAAATTTTTGATTTGCTAAAAATGGCTTTAACGGTTTTTATTAAAATACCATATATTAAAGATAGTTACATGACAAATAAAATGTGTATCTCGAATTTTCTAGGATTAACCCGTGATGTCCTCTTCATTCGGAAGGAATTTTGTATAATCTTGTGCAACTGGTAAACTTTAAGTGGTAGACGAAAACGTACTATTTAAAAAGTGTAGATCTCTTTAAAACACAATTTTTTTTCAAATAACTTTTTTGGGCATCAACCGTTTTCGAGATATGTTATTAATGTTTGGATTTGTTCATTACTTTGTCATTCTATTGAAGTCCTATCGATTTTCAATTGTTTCTCGGGATTGCTTGGAAAGAGTATGGAATTTTAAAGCCAGCATATAGCGCTCAGTTCTAGAACATTCGACTATCGCTATTCCCTTTGTATCTACAACGATGTTTAATGTAGCTATTTATGTAGATGTTCGTTTCGATTAACATGATTTCATTTTAATCGAATTCGTAAGAATAATTTGTATACACACTAATATACGATAGGGGTAAAGAAAGTTGTGTGAATGTAACGCATCATATTCTTAAATATGAAGTTTGTTAGTTATTCGTCTTTACTTTTAAGCAATTCTGCACACACATGCTTTTTTGGATTCAGGGGACTTCAAAATTTGGGAGACTTCAACTTTTGTTTCAAATAATGTGTTACTTGCTTCCGTAGTAAGCGGTAGAAAAACTGAAAATAGTGAGTTAATGGGAAGCTCATCATGCACCAAGATGAGTAGTGCTGAAGTAATATCAACTTATTACGAGGGCGGATCGAAAAGTAACGCACAATAACTTTTTCCTGCCTTGGTATTGTAGCTGGAATGTTGCACTATCACACAGATATAGCTTGAAGTTTTCACTACAGAGGGTATTTTTTGTTTCATATGCAGCTCTAGCGAGAGCAGCGTGAACTACGCAACAAGGATGGCGCGCATGTTACTATCGTCCACGTGTGAAGAGCAGAGAGGTGTGGTTCAATATTTGTGGGCCAAAGGGCATAAACCGAGTGATATTCACAGAGACATTTGTGGCGTGTATGGGGATGATTGTATGGACCGTAGCAATGTCTCCAGGTGGTGTAAATTCTTCCTAGAGGGCCGTGTGAACCTTAGTGATTCGCCACGCTGCGGGAGACCGGTAACAGCTGCAACCCCGCAGAATGTCAGAGCATTGAGGCGGCAATTTTGAACGACCGGCGTGTGCAACTGCAAACATTATCGCAACAGTTCAACATTTCCTATGGTGCAGTGTACGATATTGTTCATGACTCGTTGACATTTCGTAAAGTTAGTGCTCGCAGGTTGCTTAAGCACCTGACAGACAACAAAGGCCAGCGAATGATGACGAGCTTGGATTGCATATTGTGGTACACTGCAGAAGGGCATGACTTTCTGAAAGGAATCGTCACCGGTGGTGAGTCGTGGGCATATCACTACACGCCCGGAACCAAGTAGGCAAGTATGGAATGGAAACATGCTGGTTTTCCAGTGAAGAAAAAATTCAAAGTGACTCAATCTGCTAGGTAAGTGCTTGTGACGGTGTTCTGGGATATGCATGGTGTTGTATTAGTTTACTTTGCTGAACACGAGACCACTGTGAATGCTGCAGCTTACATGAAAGCTGGGGTGAGGTTGCGTCGTGACCTTCGTGACAAACGCCACAGCATGAATGCTGACGATGTCAAAATTCTTCATGGCAATGCTCGCCCCCATGTTACTGCTGCTGTTCGTCAGAAAATCACCAAATGTGGTTTGGAGGTGCTCCAGCATCCACCATACAGTCCTGACCTTGCGCTGTCGGATATTTATCTGTTTGGTCCCACGAAGAAACGCTTTGCTACAGATGCGGAAGTGAAATCAGCAGTCCGCAGATGGCTATACTCCAAGGAAATGGACTTTTACGCACAGAGCATTTTGAAAGTGGTATGATGGAAAATGTGTTAGGAAACTTGATGGCTAAGTCGAAAAGTAAGTAAAAGGTGTAAGTTAATTTGTGATTTTTGTTGTTGTTTTAACTATTAAAGTTTTTGTAAAAAAATTATTATGCATTTCTTTTCGATCCGCCCTCGTATGTTAAAAGGAATCCTTTAGATTACATTATGTTTTAAAAAGCGCTTTTCATATTATGAAGTTACACCTGTTTTAAAGAGCGGTTGCAATTGAATCAGAGTCTAAAGGTAGGCTTCAAGAGTATAGAAGCCCGTTCCCAGAGAAGAAAATGAAAACATCCTTGCTTTTGAGAACAAACAAAAAGTCATTTTGATTGAGAGGCGGCAAGCAGAAGCACCGCCTTCTGTAACTGTTGTTTTGGAGTGGCACTTGTTCTGTTTTTGGCGAGATTTTTCCACTGAGATGAAAGAGCTCCTCACGAAAGCTAGCATTACTAAAGACTGAAGTGGATATTTTGCTTTTTAAAATACGTTGTCATTCATTTCTCGGAAAGGGAGGTTACTATGTTTAGTATGAGCATGGATTGTTTAAGTTATTTACTAGCGAAGCATTATTACTGCTTGACACAACTTGTTGCATACAGGTTAGGCAACAACTTGTGCAAAATAATCATCCTCTGCACTTCTAAAATATTGATGATTTCAAACACTTGTGGAATTAATTGTCCGTGTGTTGGACAGGGTTGGAAAGGTAGAATCAGACGACTGAAAATTTAATTTCATCCGGCATGTTGCCATGATAGCTCAATGGTTAGAGCAACCGGACGGAGACCCGGAGATCCTTGGTTCAAATCCCGGTTATGGAATTGACCTTTTTCAGTCTGATTCTACCTTTCAAACACTTGTGTTCATTATTAGCACTGATACATACCCACAAAGAGAAGGGGGTAAACAGTAAATTGAAATTGCAAGTTTTAGTTTATTCTTTCTTCAAATTTCTACTGCATTATATATCTGAAAAACGGAAGCTTTTCACTCAATAAAGTCTAAATATCTCCAAAAATACGACTATTACTAGGCTGATGGCCCATGAAGCTATCGTCAACAGTAGGGGTTCGTTCTCTAGGTCAATAATTTTGATTTGCGCTTAAGCTAATCAGTCTACCCCTTACCGCAGTTCCATTTTCTCACTATATGTGGAATTGATGCTTAATATTCCCATAATATGGCCAAGGTGTTTATATTTTTTAATAAACGATACGAAAATCGTTCTAATATTAATTGGTACTGTACGCTAGAAAAGAATGGAAGGCCAACTATCCCAACAATAAAATCATGTGTGCGTCTGTAGCACTCAACACGAATTAAATGCCAAGGTACTGGTGAGCCTTTTTTCTCACCTAAGGTGAAAGAAAATAAGTCAAAAATCGGATAACGGATACATAAATATGTGTGCATTGCGACAAGCAAATCACTTTACACGGGCCACTTCAAACGAGCTCCAACACTGATGGACAAGTTTCAGTAGACGTTCAAAATATTAATAAAATTTACACGTTGTAATCCGAATATCGAGCGGGATAGCTCAGGCGGTAACGTTTGTGGCCCGCATTCGGGAGGTCCTGGACTCAAACCTCCAGGGTCGACCAATCCAACTGAAGGTTTTTTAGCGATTTCCCTAGGTCGCTAGGCGAATGCTCGGTTGTATAATTTGGTCAGGTAATTTTCCTCTCATCCCTTTCATGACTACATTTAATTTCCTTTTTCTTCATCACCATATCAGGTGTTGGGCTGATCACCCATCCTGGATATTCTATGATCCAGAGTTTGCTTGTTCCTCGACAGCTACTGACCCAAGACATTGCCTTATACATAAGTCCTTGAGGGTATAAATGCTACAACGAGGAAGGTAATTAGTTATAGAAGAAGAGGAAGTAATTCGAATAGTTAACATTCAGAAAATGTGCCTATAAACGGCCATATTATAGTTATTCATAACGCCAATTCCGTTTTATTTTGCAAAAATATCAATGACATTACATAACTTCTTTCACAATAGTTCGAAACTGCAAACAACATTCTGACATGTGTCATAGCTTTCACGAGCTTGGAAATTCCGGTGACATAGGACTCTGTCGTTTGTGACCATGCTAATCTATTACGTTGGACTGCAACTCATCAGAATCAAGGAGTATGGAGGGTGATTAAACTCTTCTCAATTGAATTTTTGCACTTTGGCTAAAATACACTGGACAAGACTTGTGTAAGAATACCACTCCAGAGCTAGCCATACCTCAATGTTTGTTTTGAATGATCCTTTGTAACTTTACTAGTGCTTCACGGTAACTATCAGCTATGATAGTGGTTCCCTTTCCAAACATTCCGCAAACAAAGCTTCTCTGCGGTCCCAGAAAACACTTGCTGAAAGTTTGCGAGTGGAAAATGTTTTCCGCCATTTTATTGCTTTGGTGTTTCAGTATGGCCTTATGGCATTGCTTTTTTTGTGCCTGTCTTCACATATCGGTCCCAAGTCTCATTTCCTGTCATAATATGATTCAGAAATGTGTTGCCTTCTCTTTTTCGGTGTTCGAGAAAGGACAGTTCCTATCCCATTCGATGTGCCTTGTGCCGTTCAGAAAGAAGTCTAGCTACCCATCGTGAACAAAATTTCCGGTAGCCTCAATCTTCAAACCGCCTTGCAAAGCAGACTACAACAAACCTGCGGAAACTGATTACAGAGCTCCGAAATGGTGAATCGGCAATTTACTCTTAACTTCATCAACCATTCGAATCGGTTCTTCGTTCACGATATCAGGCCGTACAGTGCTTACCTCCTCGTCTATTGGTTCTCCCAGCTTTAAACATGGATATTATTGTCTTACGTCGCCATCACGTTTGTCCGTAAATTTCACGAAGGTGTCGATAGATTTCTGCCCATTTACAGTTTTTTGCCGCAAGAAATCTTATTACAAAGCGTGGGGTTTTCTATTGCAGCATGCATTTTCAATAAGTGCCGCTCGGGGAATAATTGCGTGACTTTCACACTACCAATAAGTACCACTACTCGAAACGTATTTAATGAAGCATGGCATTGCAATGGTAATTACTGCACCCTGTATCTCAACATGGAAGTAATTTTTGAGTATGTTAGCTTTTACTTTCCCCACCACATACTTAGTAGGTAGCGAACGTATTGCATTCCACCCAAGAATTCGATACGGAGATTTCAACGGAAATACATGTTTTGAGGTGCCCTGAATGAAAAGGTATTTTTAGAAAAAGATCCGTATGTATGTATGCATGTGTGTGTGTTTTGAAGAGCATAACTATAAAACGAAAAGTCGGATAAATATCCAACTTGGTATTTAGGTTTAGTATCTTCCAAAAATGCGACACGAAGATTTTAAAGAAAATCCCCCAACGAAAACTACTCTTTACATGAAAAATGTTTCGAAATGTTTTATTTTCTCAAAAATGGCGTTAATGATTTTGATTAAAATACTACATATTTAATATATTTATATGACAAATAAAATGTATATCTTGAATTTTCTGGAAATAGCCTGTAAAATCCTCTTTCCTCGGTAGGAATTTTTTATAATCTTTTACAACCAGTAAACGTTAAACTATAGACGAAAGCGTATTATACAAACATGTAGATATCTTTGAAACATACAATTTACTTCAAATAACTTTTTTGCGACATCAACCATTTCCGAGATATCCGTTGTTAATGGTTTGACTTGTTCAGCGCTTTATTGTTTTTAAGTCCCGTGATATTCAGTTGTTTCTCGCGATGATATGGAAAGAGTATGGAATTTTAAGACTTGCCTATAGTGCATATTTCTTAACCATTTGACTGTCGCTGTTCCGTTTGCATTTATAAAGAAATATGCAATGTAGCTGTTTCTGCGAACGTATATCTCTAAAATGAAGTAGAGTAATTTACATACTCGATAGAGGAAGTTATGTTGAGGGAGTAGTTATTGTAGCCCCACTGTTGGAGAGCCAATTTTGCAGTTGTTACATTACCACATATGGTGCAAAGATTCCGGTGGCCTTCGCCCCACGATCACGAATCAAGTTTTTATTTTAAATATTTATTTAAATATTATATATGTATGCCTCGGCTGCGTCAGTAGTAATTTTTTAGAACACGTATCTCTTAGCAGGGGTATTACGGCTAAAGAATGAGAGCTTATACAAATTATAATGGTATTTAATTTCGTTTTATTGATGTTTCACACGATTAAATAACACTTCACTAATGTATTCTACTGTAGAGCTGTGAGATTATTGTTAATTGTACTGTTTAAACACGTAAACTTTATATTATTCACGCCGTAATAAATTTTTTATGTCTCACACTGAACACGTACCGAGGGAACTGCTTGGGAACGCTGCCTTTAGCGTCTAGCGTCTACCGCCTAAATTCGTACGTTTACTATATTTAAAGTCTTTGATTGATTAATTCTACTCCAATAGAATACTTTTATTTAATTTAAAGCTTCTCTAGTTTTTGATTGGAATTCTTCCAAGAATTATTAGTAGCATTATTAAACTTTCCAATTTATTGTTGTCTCAAGGTTACCTCATTGTTACCTAATTCTTAGCAACTTTTGGCTTATATTCTCACAGCTCCTACATTCTAGAATTAGTAATACATACACATAACATTATTATACGTGTACATAATAATATAAACATATGCATTGTCAATTACATACATTTTATATATTATTACATACACATATTGCTTTAAGGCGGGCTGTTATTATATTCAATATTATATAATTAGACTGATATCATTTAAGCGTTAAAAATACTGCTTCAATGTGAATATAACATCGGATTTTTCTTTAGCTTGTCTATTTCTGTGCAAACTTGAGATATTTAAACAGTAATGAATAGTTTATATTACAATATATTTCTTCCTATTTAGGAAAATAAAACTTTCCTATTAACGGAATGTAACTCAGCCTAATATTGTAACACTTTTATTCGGAGACAACTTTTATAGGAGTACTTGTTCCAAAATTGCTGAAGAGGGTAAGTCCCGCTTTACGAATATTCTTACAAAAGTTCGTAAGTTTGGAAACTGCAATATTTTTACCGCCCAGTAGATGTGACTTTACACATTTTGCTGGCTGCAACGCTTTAAGTGATACAAGAAAGTGAGGTTTTCTGTGTAATTTATTACTTGCATTCTACCAGGGTCTTGTGAAATGAATTTTTACTTTGTCTACTACGTATAGTAAGTAGGGGAAGTATTGTATTCCACCCAAAAATTCGATACCGAGATTTCACCGGAAATACATGTTTTGAGGCCCCCTGAATCCAAAAAAGCATTTTTGGAAACATGTCCGTGTGTGTGTCTGTGTACAGCATAATTCAGAAACGAACAGTCGGATATACACCAAACTTGGTATTGGTTCAGTATCTTCCAGAGATGCGACACAAAGGTTTTCAAGAAAATCCCTCCACCCCAGATTACCCTTTACATGGAACATTTTTCGAAAATTTTAATTTTCTCAAAAATGGCTCTAACAAGTTTGATTAAAATATGATATGTTTAAGATATTTTTATAACAAATTAAGTGTATCTCTCGAATTTTCTGGGAATATCTCCAAAAGTATTCCTCATTGTGAACGACTTTTGCATAACTGGTAAACCATAAGAGATAGACAAACTTTTACTGCACAAAAATGTAGATCGCGTTAAAATACACAATTTATGTCATAAAAAGTTTTGTTGTTAAGTGAACCATGTTCGAGATATTGCTTGTTATTCCCTTAAATTTTCCGATACTTATACTTTTTCTCAAATGGGAATTTGTTATTCATTTTTTTGTCCTGGTAATGCAAAGAGAATGGAATACTGCACATAGCAATCAGCTATGACTATCGCTTAAAGCCTACCAATTCCCCTTGCATCTACAATAAAATTATCAATAAGATTAACATCTGATATCTCGATTAACATGAAGCATATGGAGAATAAGCGTTTCTAAAATAGTTTGTACAAGAGTAGAGAAAGCCATGTGATTGTAACACATCAGATTTTTTATAAAGTCATTCCTATAATATGGAGCAGAAGAATTCATAAATACTTAAAACGTTTAATCCAATGCCCTCAGTGTACGCGTGAGTTTGTAAAGAATATCATAGGTATGAAATATTTCGGGAGAATGCGTTATAGATCCGTTTATAAAAGATTCTATGTCCAGAGACGAGTGATGGCTTGCAGTAAATGTTAGTCTTTTAACCCTTATTTCAACGGAAAAGTCATTTTCGTCACATAGGCAATTATAAAGGCAAGCTTTATCGACGTATATTATGAAGGAACAACAGTCAATCCACCTCTGTACTCATCATTTGCTATAAATAACTACTTACTGCATTTCACTTTAAATTTCGATGTAAGGGTGTCACAAGAAATACGTTTTTTGAGGCTCAGTGTACAGAAATCTTTTACAAGAACGTACGCGCGCGCATCTCTCTGTCCGTGAACAGAAAAGCTCAAACTTCAGGCAAAAACAAAATTTCATATCGGAGTCGGACAGAAAACATTCCTCCACCCGAATTACACGGATATTTCTGATTTTAAAATGCCGTATGTTTAAAATATTTGCATTACTAATAAATGTATAGCTACTGACATGTATAAAAAGTGGTCCAAATTGGAACACAGCTATTTATGTTGGTGCTGATAAATCTAACCCCATCCTCTGCCAGGGTGACTTCCTCTGTCCATCGGACAGAGTTCTAGCCACTGAGTTGGGAAGGTACTTTACTTCCCCCAAAATATGACCGAAGTGCCGAATGGTAACAATTATATTTCGTTGAATTTTGGCGCAATATAATATAATAAAAACGTAGGAGTAAAAACGAAATAACTTATATTTTTGTTCTTTTAATACGCTTAAGCCTTGTGTTCTCACACTACTCACACACCGTTTTTTAAGGGGACAAGGTATTCTGAACACATGGAAATTACACCTTAAGTGTGTTGAATTACCATTAATCTTAAGGTTCTCGCTGGTTTTTCTTTATATTTTTATGAATTATTTCATAAATCATGGCAATTATTTCAAGTGGTGGTTTGAATTAATAGCATATGTAGTTGAGTCCGTAAAAATTATTCCATTCAGCAGAAAAATAATAAAATTTACTCTTAAAAGAAGTGAATTCGTGTACCTTTTTCTCTGATGCTACTTCTAATACAGAATCACACTTTTGCATGCTTGTTCTTAGTATAATCAGCTTCTTCTGAACCTAAATTATTTAGTTATGTGTATTAGTTCACTAGAAAGTGAAAAAAATATTTTCAAAGTAAAAATGTGGAAAAGTTGCAAGTTTCTGGTTTCATAATATCACTAATATACATTCTAAAATTATGATTGCGGTTCAGAAAGTGTAAATATGTATTGTATATATGTACTGAAACTTTCAACTCCCTACCTCTTATACTTTCTGAGGAAAAGGTACATAAGTATCCAAAAATGTTGTTTTGAGAAAACTGAATTTAAAGTTTGAACATTAAAATTCCATTACATTCCAGGGTCATATTCATCTGCAACTTCATTCATGGATTGCTTCAGCTTTTCTGATTGTCTTCTCTTGGTCGTGGCCTCTTTTGTTAATTGCTGAACTGCTCACTACGCATGATATAGTCGTTCTTTGTTGAAATATACAAATGTTCTAAAAAGGAGCGTTGCATGATAGCTTTAAAGGAATGAAGACTAGCATTTAAATTGTATTTAAATACCTTAAAAATCTCTTAAACCCCCCCCCCCCAAATTAAATATTTTCTGAAACAGGAAGTAATAGAGGTTTTATTAGTGCCTAAAATAAAAAATGTGATTTTTGACCATTTCAGAGTACCTTGTTCCCTGTAATGTCTGCTTTCTTATTGTCGTTCGATGGCGGCAATTATCTTTAACCGTCTCCGTGTCGCTGATGAAAGCCCTTATATTAATGTTGTAGCTATCTTTAAGTTTAACACACATGCAAATCTTTCCTGACCCTGTGCTCTAGAAGGCCGAATCATGTTGTACTGGTTTAGCTTTCCCTGTGTACCAATCGCAGTGAAACACATTCATAGAGGCAGTGTCCGAAAGATTTTTCCATTTCATATCGATTATAACATTGTTCATTGATTCCTTTTTTTCTTTTTTTGTGTCCCTAAATTCTTTTCAGACCAGTTATGTAGAGAACATATCGGCTGGGCGAAGTCAAAGTTTGGTTACCTGAAGGGGAAATCTTACGGAAGTAAAACTACCATTGCAATCAAGGGGAATGGGCAATTTTTTAATGAACGTCAATGTACATTCGTACTAAAATTCCTGTGAATAACCTTATGAATAACTCATTGTGAGCAAATTTTGTATAATGGTGCATAAAAAGTAAACCACAAAATATTAATAAATGTGTTCCACACCAAAATATACAGTTTATGCCAACTTTTTTGTAGCGTTAGCTGTTTTCGAAATATTCGTTCTTACAACTTTATTTTCCCATACTGAAATATCATGAGCATCTTACACAGTTCTTCTTTTCTACAACAGAAACTGACTGACCATATGGTAACTGTTGTTTTGTTTTCTGTGTGGCGTAAACAACTGAACCAGTTTGCTTATTTATAGTGAAATATTTAATGTGAATAGAGTGACATGAATATAAAAACTCTTTTATATGGATGCTGTAATACACAGAGTATTATGTGAAGTTGTAATGAGTAGAGAAAATAGTGAGAGTTTAACACATTATAATTTTTGTTCTATCTTCAATTTTTTCCTTAAGCGCCTTGTTTCGCCACATTTTGGTATGTTTAATTTGTGTAAGTCATAACTTTATGGAGTTCAGACAATGCAACAGTAGCGAAATTGTTTGACCTTATTCACGTTAAGAACATGCGTGAAGTAGCTCTCTAAACAACATTACCAACATTGCACTTAGTTCTTTATTTCCTTTTATTGGATGCGAGGTAAAATTAAGTTAATATTGTTCGTAGTTTCGTTTAGATTTTACCCACTGAATGTGATAGTTGTAAACTAAAGTAGATGTTATTTCTATAATTTAATTGCATAAATTTATGCAATATAGAAATAAACTTTCAATGCAGGTATTCTTTGGCTTAAAACCTCCCATCCCTACCAGACACTCCTACCTGCTTTCTCCGTGAAAATCACTCTACAAAAGCAATTCGTCCAGTGATTTCAGAAGCAAACAGTATCAACTTACATCTAAAAGGAACTGCGTTATAAAATGTGTAAGTATGTTTTAATAAACCTGTTATTTCTGTTTCTCATCCGAAGTGCTAAAGTAACTACATATTTTCCTAAATATTCCGAGATTTTAAAGAGAATCTACAGATAAGGTAAAAGAGCATCGTTATGTGCAGTGCCGGCAGAAGGATTAGCTGCTGGTAGCATCCAAAAGAAGTAATCATGACAGTAGCTATGAAATCAATAGCTGAGATGCAGGAAATGAAGAAATCCTTTTCATTTCTGAGAGCGCAGTCCTAGAGCTTCAGGGAGCAGAGGAGTTTATTAGAAGTCCTTATAAAAGATTCAGAGCGATCCTCCTTGCGTACCAAGTTTTCAGCCGAGTATAAAAGGCACACTAGAGAATTAGTTTAATCACGAATGACACCAAAAGAATAATAAGGATTTCCTGTTTGGTTAGCAGCTGCAGATAATTCTCGAGTGAACATGTAGGTACCGTGACAAAATGTATACGTTAATAAACAGGCTAAGGATCCGGGACAAGTTAGCTAACGATGTATGTGCAACCTTACTACAGAGTTCCGTAAACACAGCACTGTTGAGGTAAACAAAGACGCAAATGCCTTGCCGTATTTGCTATTGTAAAGGGTACTGTCTAGTGATGGTGCAACATGAAGTAGGACACACACATCGAAATGAGAGGTAAGTATATTAGTCAAGAAGCGGGTTCTACACTCGCTTCCATTTATGCTGCCGCCCACAGCTTTGGGAGGCATTCTACTGGCCTTCACAGGTGGAGTATGTATAGCAAAGAGGAGGTGTGTATGTATCTGTTTACCTTTTCCCGCATGCAGGCCTGCACCATCACTATAGTGTACTCCTTACAATAGCAAATAAGGCAGCACATTGGCGTCTTTGGTTGTATCGACAGTGCTGCATTTACGAAACTCTCAAACGTGAACATTTCCAGTTTCTCCATTATTCTATATAATAATTTTATAGGATTATTTTCTAAAGATGAAATGAGAGGGAATGGGGGGAGGGAGGACAAATCCTAGTAGAAAACACCACCCCGGCATTCGCCTTGGCGACTAGAGGAAAACCAATGATAACCTCGTAGTCAAAGTGGGCGGTTACCGGGAATCGAACCCGGGACCTTCCGAATGTGGGCCACAGACGTTGCCGTCTGAGTCAACCCACTCAGTTTGTGTTTTTAAAAATATTTAAATTGGGTTAGTGTTATGATTTTTTGAACACTTTAACTTCTCTTGTGTATTTATTACAGCACTGGTTTGGTTGGTGGCAGAGCTGTCCGTGTTACTGCTCGATTCCATATTACGGCCTCTCCTGTACATACGCTTGGATAGGTCTGAGCGAAGGAGCGACCAACTTCACTGTGTCCCACAGATAGTAGTTTGATGGCCCCTAGTCTGCTCGTTATCACCCTGCGACACAAAAAAGCTTCTGATGTCAACTCGTATCATCCTGGAGAAATCCTGGGTTAGGCAAACTTGCTTCTTGTTCCACATTGTAAGGCTGCCTATTGATCTGCATGTTTGGGAGACAATAGAGAGATTCCGACGGTACACTCTAGACTTACATGCCAAATGCGTGCTAATCCAGCGTAGTGCATGGTATGTTGCAGTGTGTAGAACCACAAGAAAACGCACACGATTGTAGCATGTACCACTTATATATTAGTGGATTGGAGAATTATTCCACTCCACCCAAAAATTTGATACTAAGATTTCACCGGATATACAGGTTTTGAGACTCCTAAAACCAGCATTTTTATAAAAAGATCCGCTTATGTATTTGTGTGTGTGTGTGTGTGTGTGTGTGTGTGTGTCTTTGAACAGCATAACTCGAAAACGAATCATCGGTTAAATACTAAACTTTGTATTTAAGTTCAGCTTCCTCCCTGAATACGACACGAAGATTCTCAAGAAATTCTCCGTACTCCAAAGTACCCTTTACATACAAAAATTGTCGTTATTTTCGATTTCTCAAAAATGGCTCTAATGAATAAAATACACATACCTGAGATATATATTTTCATGAGCAATAAAATCTAGGCTTTGAATTTTCTGGGAGTTACTTTTATATAATTGGTAAACGTAAGAGATACACAAAATTTTACTACTAAAAAAATCTAGATCTCGTTAAATCATACAATTTATGCAAAATAACCTTTTTTGTGGCATTAACCATTTTCGACATATACTTTTTTCTTGATTTTAATTTTCAAATGGTATGTCGGAATTGTACAAAGACAGCGGAATTTCAAAGCCATGACATATTCTTGGATTCAACTATCGTTTAAGCCTGTGTATTATCCTTGTATCTGCAACAGAATGTATAACAAAAACATTTCTATCAATGTTTATCTCGATTAATTTGAAGTAGAAAGAAGAATAAGCTTTTGTAAGATCGTTTGTGAAATACTAGATACAGAAAGTCATGTGAATGTAACACATCAGATTTTATTTTTAAGTTATTCACGAATGTATAAAATAAGAGTGCTATCCACACCAAACGGCTGTTTGTTGGTCTGAACCAAGCCCATAGATAAAAGTTCAGTTGTACACTGTCGGGCATAAAAAATGGCCTATTCCCCTAAATCGTCATAGTGTTTTTCTCTCCTTCAAGTAACCAGCTTTTCACTCCGCCCGCTCGCTATTAGTTCTCTAAGGGACTGTTCTGAAAAATTCAGGAGCATCAAAACTAATCAACTAACTATGTTTATAATCTATGTGGAATGAAAGGGTGTTTGGGTATTTATCGCGTGAGTCTTGTAATCCTGCGGATTGGTAACTAGGCAATCCTGCATTTTACAGACGAAGCGAAATGCAGGTGCTGACACCGCATTCACCAGCCCACTGATTAGGGCTACGGTGGTGCTAGTTTTTAACGTGTTCTAGTAGTGCAATAATTAATATGCTGGAAAGCCATGGTAAAGGTCGGAAGTTCAAATCTCGCCTGCAGACAAATGAGTTTTTACTTCATTTCTTGCATTTATTTATGATGCTCATTAAAGCATATTCTAACAAGTAGCAGTTAATGTTGTAATAAAATTCACATAATTAAACTAATTAAGTGAAACGACGCTGTATACCAAACTATCAGTTCTCGTTAAATTCACTAAACATAAAAGGCACCTTCAAGTGGCAGTATTTGAACCTAGGACCTTCACCACTGAAGGCCAACGCGCACTGCACGTACAGCGGTGCAAAGCTGTCATTTCGGCCGAAATTGATACGACTTGATGCAGTGGACAGTGTTTACGGCATAGTCTGTACAACGCCGGGACTACATAACTTATCAATCCGCAAGCTGAGAAGATCACCCGGTGTATCTCATATCCCTTCTATGAAAGAATTTTGGTACGATTGTTATACGAGGAAAGCCTAAACCAATTACAAATAATTCGGCCTTCTAGAGGAAGGGGTGAAGAATCATTTGCATGTGTGGTTAAGCTGAAAGACAGCTGCGACATTTATATGAGAGCGTTCATCAGCCACACCTAGACGAAGGTTAAGTAATTGCTGCTACTAAACGGCAATGAGAAAACCGGCATTAAGAAAACGGTAACGTAGCGTGAAGATGTAAGGTTTAAGTTGTAACGTTACCCTTCAGCAGTTCTACTTTGGGGACGTAAATTACCCTGAATTCAGTGGCTAGAATTATGCTCAAAACTATGGTTTTATCGGCGGCCTTTCCTTTGGAACATATTGCCTATAGCAATAGTGTTAACCCGTATTCGCTTGTTCGCTGGTAGTTGGATTTCTGGTAAACTTTGGGTTTTATTCATTAGATAACACACACATTCACAGTCTCATTCATACTTTCAGACTCTGGGGAGGATAGGGAAAAATCTTGGCTAGAGAAAAATTCCCAGACCTCAACCGGGATCGAACCCGGGACCACTTTATTACGCGATTGCAAGGTGGCATAAACGGATCACAAAAAGCTCTTACTGAAGAATGACAGTGTTGTCAACGTCAAATTATATTGATTTTATTTTTTCATTAAATGGATCTAAATTCGTTTGTCTCGTGTAAATTATGGGTTATACATTACAGATTATTTTTCCTACATACTAAAAATAGTAATTTAAAAACCACTTTTATACTATTGTTAAATAAGCTTGCAACCTGAGTGAATTTACGCTCTATCGCTTAGTCTAAATTTGGTTAAGAAAAGAAAATCTGCAAGCGTTCTTTCAAGTTTTCTAACAACTATTGGTAAATTAAATTTACCTTGTGTGTAGATCTTTTATAACGAATCTAAAACTATTTAGAATATCTGATGTGTTACATTCACATTAGTCTTTTTACCCCTCTTCTATGAACCATTTTTAGAAAAACTTGTTCATCTATCATATTTCGTTGAAGGTAAAGGGGCAATATAGTATGCTGAAGGGATATCAGATTTTTCATAAGCGGGTTGTCATGTGATGACTTTGAAGTTACAATTTTTGAATGACCACCAGAAAAAACAAATAGCAAATTACTATTTGTGAAAAGTATAAAATATTTCACAATTCAAACCACTAACAAAGAATATCTCAAAGAAACCGTTAATAACACAAAAAATCGACAAAAACTTTGTTTTCACACTAGTCATACACTTTCGTATGTAATAGACTTTATCTATCACTTACGGTTTTTCAGTTTTACAATATTGCTGAAAATTCATTCATGAAGAGTGAACTATCAGAGGTATTCGCAGAAATCTCAGAATTTACATTTTTTCATGCAAAGACCCTAGATTTTTTAATTATACATTTGAACCATTTTGAGATAATAAAAATAAATAAATATTTTCCATGTAAAGCAGAGTTTAGGTGGGAGATTTTCTTGAAAATTGTCGTTCAGTTCTTGGAGGATACAGAACTTAAATACCACGTTAGTAATTATGCAACATTTAGTTTTAGTTATTATGTATTAATAATAAACACACACACGTGCAGACGTTTTTCTAAACATCATATTTTCGATTTAGGGGGCCTCAAAACATGATTTACGGTGCAATATTGATATCGAATTTTATAGTAGAATGCAATACTTCCTCTACTTGTTATAGGCAAGCTGTGGGGAAATTCAAAATGAACTTTAAGCATTTTTTAACTAAAGACAGTTTACTTTCAACTGTACCTCTGGTCAATAAATGCAAACCGTTTTGCATAATTTCATTAACACATATGCTCTTTTTGAGCATTGCTTCCGCAGTTATAATTTACTTTTAAATAATATGCGTAAAGTACTGTTATGTTTAATTTTTTAGCCTAATGTTTAATGTGTTGCATCCCAATAGCAATAAGAATCAACATTGACGATAAACCATTTACTGCAAATCATAGGGCATGGAATTAAATGGAGGAATATTATTCCTGGATAATGATTCAGATTTCTTATCCTTTCAAATCTCGACGTTTCGTTTATCTTTCCCTGTTAAACCCTAGGCAACTACTAAGTGCCGATCGCGAGAAAAGGATAGAGTAGGTACGCCATCAATCAATTTCATAACTTTTCAGAACCAATTTTATCAATCACTCCATTACCAATATAAACAACCGTCATCATATATCGGTTCGATTCCATGCCTCCCAGTGTACATATACCATATTTTTGAAAATGTATGTTAACGCAATTATGCCATAAACCTTCTCATATGTGCCCAAGAAAGCGAAAATGACATAAACTAGCAACCTTAAACTTTGTATATGTGACTTTTCATATTTTTCCGCTGCAGCGCTGCAGTCAATTTTGAGCAAGCCTGATCACTTCATTCATTAAGAAGCTAGACGCAGCTGTGAACGATCGTCAATTTGTGTTTTCCTGTTATTAGAGCGTTTCGAAAAACACTTGAACAATCCGTCGACTGTGAAGTCAGATCAGTGATTCGTTTTTTGAATGCGAGAAATGTTTCTCGCCAATTGTGTAAGGTTTAGGGCGAAACAATAATGAGTGAGAATGCCCGGCCACACACACAGCCAAACAAACTCAGGATCTGATCACATAATTGGTTGGGAATAATTTCACCACCCTCCCTACAGTCCAGTTTTTGTACCATCTGAAGAAATTCCTTGGTGGAAAACATTTCAGCGATGATGATGTGAAATAAGAAGTGCAGATTTGGCTTTCATCACAGGCGGCATCATTCTTTGACGAAGGCCTACAAAAACTGGCTTTCCGTTCCGAAAAGTACCTGAATAACGGCGGTGACTATATGGAGAAATAGTGTAAGGAGTAAGGTAATGAAAGATAATAAAGTATTTGGAAAATATTATTCTGATATTCTTTAAAAAATTATGGGTACTTAGTTTAAAACCAAACCACGTACTACATATACATAAGCATGAAGAACTAGCATTCAATTGCCAACCTATATCAGAAACCAAATACGTAATCCACCCGTTGCCGCAATGCCACGATTAGGAATTTGTGATTCATAGAGTTTACAATTCGCCGTGGAAGAAGACCGAATCTTTGCGTCTGAAGTAGAATGTCCTGATGAAGACGCCATAACTCTTAATATGAGATATCATTTACACAAGTGACCAACAAAGGAAAAAAAAGCCACATATGCAACAATTGCCATTGTTAGTTTTGGACTTCTGAGAACAATTACTCAGGAGCACTCCAAAGGATACTGTGAGGAACAGCCTTATAATAAAAGTTCTTGAAGTTCTTGCCTTATGTAATATCAATCTCTGGTATGGTAAGTGTACCAAGATTTTCTTATAGAGAAACGAACAGTCTCCCTCTCTTCCCCCCTCCTCATAGAATTATGCGCCTCTTCTATGTGTAACAAATATGCTTTGAGCTACAAAGGTGTTTTTGCTGCACAACTTAGTGTAATTAGAAACTATGTTGAGCATATTTATTAGTGCACTGAACTCCATACTCCGGTCTCGCAAACGGTCCATGAATACAAAGCTCATACTGAGGAGGAGGAAAAATATACACACGGTGTGGGGGCCGAAATTGTTAAACATCCAAAAATTAGCTTTTACATCACCTGAATTAATTAAAGAACTTGCCAAAATATCAGAAATATACAATAGAACTGAAATCACGTAGTAAATAACTTTGAAACCACCATTGTATTGACTTATACCACTTAGGCAAACAATGCCATAGGCATTTAGCTCGTTACCTCTAACTAATAGCTATCTATTGCTAATATTAGTTCCATTTGAGGAAACATTTGACTTGCACATTCTGCTTATACTTGCTAATATTTCCACATACAACAAACTGGCCGTAGGGATCTGTTACAGCGAAGTTGGGAGATACTATCTCGCCAGTGTTAAATTAACTAAGTTTGTGTACCTACTGAGAGAGAACTATTTGGACTGTAACACTGAAATCTTTTTATATTATTTTTGTATTGTTTTCTATGCACTGGGGCAGGAATAGGATTTGTATCAATCGTAGAAGAGATCGATTTTTTAATTTCAAGAACTATTTTTTGTAATAGACGTTCCATAAAATTATCATAATTTGCAGGACATGAGCGATTTATGAATAATATTACTTCAGTAGAATCGTTCTCTTTTTCAGAAACAACACTGAAAGCTTCTAAGGAAGTTATGTACTACCATTTTTTAGAGGTACATACATGTATACTTACATAAATAAAAAGAAAAGCTTTAGAAACGAGGGATTACAGACAAATTGTTAAAATTCCTTAATAATTTCTATAATAAATTAATACGATACCTCAGCAGCACAGAAGCAGTAAACACACGTTTTAAATCGGAGCAATCGATAGCCTCCCCCAGAAAGCAATTAGTACATTTATTTACAAGTCAAGAGTGCACATCATGATAACGTACCATCACATTAATTAAAAGTACACTAAACAAGAAGGAGCTTTGTTGTTTTTAGACTCCCCTTAAAGCATTTCGCATTACTTTGATATTTCATTGAGCTGCCGAAGATTTTACTGGGGTTAAGTTTATGTGAGATAATTAATGTGGCAATATCCAGGTGTGAAATGCGACATGTTTATTTAATGAGACATACCTAACTTGTGCTTTGAAATGTAGCATGCTATAGTTCAAGCGAGGTTACTAGAGGACTTCCCAGTTCGAATAATATACAACTGGAATAGAATTTTAAAAGTTGTCTTCTTTCAAGTAATTGAGTGGTATCATGGTGACGGTATCGATTGAAATATCAGAGAAGAAGTTAAACTTTTACCCAATTTATTTCCTGCTTTAATATTGGTTATTACTGCATAACATTTGTGCGAAAAATACAAATAATTTACACTGTTCAGATATCTGAACTGTAGAGCAAAGAACTACAACTAATATTTATTGTAATTTTCTCCGCACACTTGGGAAATAATTATATTAAATAATAATAGATATTCTATAGGTATATGCCGTACTTTAATAATAATATAATAATAATGATTTAAGAAATAAAATTAGTATTGACTTTAACTCCCTCGATTTTAACCGCCAGGAACTACAGATAAGGAAAAGCTCATGACCATATGACTGGAGATACACTATGTGATCAAAAGTATCCGGACACCCCAACAAACATACATTTTTCATATTAGGTGCATTGTGCTGCCACCTACTGCCTGGTACTCATTATCCGCAACCTCAGTAGTCATTAGACATCGTGAAACAGCAGAATGGGACGCTCCGTGGAATTCACGAACTTCGAACGTGGTCAGGTGACTGCGTGTCACGTGTGTCAAAAGTCTGTACGCGAGATTTCCACACTCCTAAACATCCCTAGGTACACTGTTTCTGATGTGATAGTGAAGTGGAAAGTGAAGGGACTTGTACAGCACAAAAGCGTACAGCCGACCTCGTCTGTTGACTGAGAGAGACCGCCAACATTTGAAGAGGGTCGTAAAGAGTAATAGGCAGACATCTATCCAGACCATCACACAGGAATTCCAAACTGCCTCAGGATCCACTCCAAGTACTGTGACAGAACTGAGGTGAGAAACCTTAGATTCCATGGTCAAGCGGCTGCTCATAAGCCACACATCATGCAGGAAAATGCCAAACGACGCCTCGCTTGGTGTAAGAAGTGTCAACATTATACGATTTAACAGTGGAAAAACGTTGTGTGGAGTGACGAATCACGGTACACAATGTGGCGATCCGATGGCAGGGTGTGGGTATGGCGAATGCCCGGTGAACGTCATCTGCCAGCGTGTATACTGCCAACAGTGAAATTTGGAGGTGGTGGTGTTATGGTGTGGTCGTGTTTTTCCTGGAAGGAACTTACATCCCTTGTTGTTTTGCGTGGCACGGTCACAGCGCAGACCTGCATTGATATTTTAAGCACCTTCTTGCTTTCCACTGTTGAAGAGCAATTCGGGGATGGCGATTGCATCTTTCAACACGATCGAGCACCTGTTCATACTGCACGGGCTGTGGCGGAGTGGTTACATGCCAATAACATCCCTATAATGGACTGGCCTGCACAGAGTCCTGACTTGAATCCTATAGAACACCGTTGGGATGTTTTGGAACGCCGAATTCGTGCCAGGCCTCGCCGACCTACATCGGTACCTCTCCTCAGTTCCGCACTCCGTGAAGAATGGGGTGACATTCCCCAAGAAATCTGATTGAAAGTATGCCTGGGAGAGTGAACGCTGTCCTCAAGGCTAAGGGTGGGCCAACACCATATTGACTTCCAGCATTACCGATGGAGGGCGCAACGAACTTGTACGTCATTTTCAACCAGGTGTCGTTTGATCACGTAGCGTATGAGCAATTATTCATCTTCTTTTCGAGAAATAATCCACTCACCCATTTGAGCCCGTTTCTAAGATGCTCAGAACGGAGCATTTCTGTACTATTCTGCTAAGCTACAAGTTTTCTGCATAGTGTAGCTACGAAAAGTGGTATTTTTGTTGTAAAATTGGCGATATTTCCAGCTAAGACTATAATCTTTGATGTGCGTGGTTGAGGTAACCTAGGACCGGCTGATTTAATATAAACACTCCACTCCTAGAACTCAACATAATGTAAATATATCTAGGTACCATATAAATGTAACTAGCTCTGCGATACGCGAGAAATCAAAGCACACCATAACATATAGTACGGTAATGCCCGACCTTAAGCGAAACCCGAAAGGACGATTTACCTCCTCACATTGTTCGCGGAGCTATGATGCATGTACACTCTCTTCCATTTATACCATTACCGCAGATTTGGGAGGCATTCTACTGCCCTTCACAGGTAGAGTATGTATCTATAGCAAGGACGAGGGCATGTATCTGTTTACCTTTTCGCGCAGGCAGTGGCGTCCTGTTTTATGTGCACAATTCTAGATTATTCGTATATGATTATATAACTTTAAGCATTAGCTTTACGCTTCATAAGTTATATGTTTAAATATTTAACTAAATAAAACACTATTTTGCGCAATATCTCCATGAAAAATATTTGTTAATGGCAATATAACGTAAAACTTATACATTATACCTTCAGAGAAGGTACAATTATTAGACATTATTTTAATCATCTCTCCAATCCAAATATAAAAAAGTATTTTTTAAAGACAGTATAATGTAAAACTGAAGTAAATTAGGCTTTTACTCTCAAGAGGGACCCATTTACTGGATATTTTAATAATCTGTCTAATCTCCATTCTTGTCCAATACCTGATTTAGCCGCCTAGGCACTGAATCTCTTAAGTGAAAGAAGAACTCTGGCTCTAAACGCAAATATTCCCACACTTCGTGATAGTGTTCCCAGAAGGGGTGTCCTTTTAGAGAGTAAAAAGCATAATGTATTATGCATTTTAGCTTTACATTATGTTGCCACTAAAAATGATTTTTCGTGGAGATATTGTGCAAAGCAGGGTTTTATTAATATATATTTAAACATGGCTATTATATTGATGTTATTGCTCAGTTATATTTCATATGTGAACTGTCATGTAAAACAGGACGCATGCGGAAAAAGGTAAACAGATAACACCTCCTTGCTATTAAAACATACTCCAGCTGTGAAGAATACCTCCCGAAGCTGCGGTGACGACTGCAAGTGTAGTGCTTACGTAATGTTTGTGTATAACCCACGTTGTTTGTGTATGTGTGTTTACTCAACGTGTTGAAGCCATCTTGTGACGTCATTCATTTTTTAGGTTTGTTAGCTCCATCTGGTGTTAGCAATTTGCGGCAGTATTAGTGTTTGTTTGAAAGAATGCGATGTTATTTGATTTAATTTTTGTTTACTGTCCTCCGGCTAGCTATTATCTTTTCTTGGGTCGAATACTTCTCTTTATACAGGTTGTGTAAACGGAAAGGAATCTTTTATCCAAAGATAACACTGATGAAGAAATTTATTATACACTTTTATTGTCGAAACACAGTCACTATCACATTTACATATTGATCTTGACACTCGCCAAACTGAAACTGTTATAATAACTTCATTACTGATAATTCTTAATTCGCGTACTTCAACTTTTTGTAAAATTAACTTTATAACACTTGAGATTTCATAACTCTGTTACGCGGAACCTGCAAATTGATATTCGAAGTGTGCCGTACAAATACTTTCGACGAATTGAGGGGAATGCGACGTGTAGTGTACAAAGAATTTTGATGAACTGACGGGGTCTACCTCTAACCTACTCTTTTTATACTCCTTCACCCAGATATGCCTAAAGATTATAACTGAGCTGCAATTGGCTAATAAAACGCGCCAACATTAGCGTCTATTTTTATATCCAATGAAAATTATGAATACATATGCTCTAGGGAAACGTTCCAGAAGATTCTCAAGGAAAAAACGCGCCAACATTACGTAACTTCCTCGTTTCCAATAATGATAAACAGCTCACCCCCTCGCTGCATTATTGCGCGCTATTATTATCAGTTTCAGTAAGGCCGTATAAACTTACTTCTCAACAATAATTACAATCAATATACATCTCAAATCAATGTCACATAAAATGCATATTCATATTACAATCATTATTTACGTTTAAGTAATTTGTGATACAAATTACTGCATCATATGCCCCACTAGAAACATAATTATAAATATTTACAACTTGTTTGGAAACTTTTATAATTGGGTTTTTAGTCTCCTAGATTTTGGAACACACGCTATCACTTTCACTTAACACTTCACACGTATTTAACACACGACATATGTTTTTGTTTTTTTTTATCTCGCCACTACTTACTGGCTCTGGTCTAATGTGTTTAGACTTTAATCTCACATTACAAAAAAATTTTTTATAGCAAATACTGTACCCTGAATTATTTAGTTACTGTTACAAAATTGGGTTACTCTCTTATATTGTTAACAAAAAAATTTATCAATTCAAAAATTTTTGTAATTATTACTCATATTTACCAAAATATTCACCCTCTACACAAATATATTTACATCTCTTAAATCTAAGTACTGTTTCACATTTTCTGTTTGCTACATAAGTATTTGTTTTTAATTATTTTTACCCAGTTTTGTTATTTTGTGCTTTATTTTAACAATACTCTTGGAATTGTATTTACGTACTTTTACTTTAATATCATATTAAGTTTCAATCTTTACATTCTTAATTTTCAAATACTATTATAGTTACAAAAAAAATGTTATTTTCCTTTTTAAAAAAAATTTAATTATGTCCAAAATTTTATTTCTCCTTTCACATGACGTACATATTTATTTAACCTTCTTACGTTCCAATACATTTCTCTGCAAGTCATCTTTAACTATCCAGCATTTACTTTACATCTCATTGCTATTTACCATCCTGGATCAAATTGTGTGTGGCTAATCATTACTCGTAGCTGTATCCTAACCTTCCAAAATTTGTTCATGAATCGCCTCTTGTATTCATATGAAATTTCGTCCCATGATAACATTTGAAAACAGTATAAAGTTTCCTGAACAACACATCTTTTAACAACTGTCATTTTCAATTCTTGCGGTATCTTTTTAACTTGAAAATACTCTGACAAATCTGTACTAAACTGTACTGGATTGGAGTTTTCATTCTGTACAGCTTGGTACTTGTTAATTTCAGAAGTTAGCTTTTTATTATTTATAGGCAAAACTTTAACTTCTTCGTACAATTTATTTCTTTGCATTACTGACTCCTTCTGTATTTCTGATATCTCCCCTCTGAAATTAACTTGCGCCTGATTCAAATCTACATTCATAACCTCTTTCATCTCTCTTATCTCACTTGAAATGATACTCATTCTACTACCTAACTCTGTACATTCTACATCAACATGTTCACTTTTAGTATTAACCTCACTTTCTTTGTTACCTATTTCCCTGCTCATGTCTAGCATTTTCTTTGAAACTTCTCCTATCTCACTTGCTATTATTTCCTTTTCATCACTCATTTTTGGCATACTACTATCTAGCTTCATAACTTTCTTTTCAATTTCTTCCCTGCTTTGATCTACCTTTTGCTCTAATATCTCATTACTCCTACCAATATCTTCCCTTAATTCCCTATGATTCTTTTGCATATCTTCCCTGTTTTGATCTATTATCTTTGCTAATTTCTCTTTACTCTTAAGAATATCTTTCAGCATTTCCATTATTTCCTTCATCATACTAGCATCAAAATTAATATTTCCTGCTGTTCTATTCTTACTTCCTGCACTAACATTTCCTCCCTCAAATACTACATTGTTTGAGCTATTTTCTGTAACCTGTATTGAATTACAGCTAACCGTTACACTATCCCCTTCCATCATTGTTTCTTCAATATTACTAGTAGCCATTGTTTTTGTTTTCTAAAAAAAAATACGATACTCTGACCTTTGTGATGCTGTCTGTTGCTGTTACTTTGATGTCCAGCTTCCTGCCCCTCTCTCCTAGGTTTGTATGTCGCTTCTGCGTCGTATCATGATGAATCTACGTCGTTTTGGTGTTCCGTATTTGAATTCCCCTGTTGTCTTTTAATCTCGGAATTACGATGTCCAATCATCCGCGTAGTCTGTCGTCCCTTTTGTTGTTTCTGGAATCTGCGTCTTGTAGTTCAGTTCACTTCTCCATTCGCCCCTTCCTGGTCATCTCACTTCTTCCTAGTTAATTCTGCCCCTTCCTGGTTATTCTGATCCTTTCCTGGTCATCGTGTTCCTTTCCTGGTCACTCTGCCTCACGTTGGGCGCCAATTTGCGAGTGTTTTAATGTTATATTTTTATTTTGTTGAACCCCACGTTGGGCGCCAATTTGCAAGTGTAGTGCTTACGTAATGTTTGTGTATAACCCACGTTGTTTGTGTATGTGTGTTTACTCAACGTGTTGAAGCCATCTTGTGACGTCATTCATTTTTTAGGTTTGTTAGCTCCATCTGGTGTTAGCAATTTGCGGCAGTATTAGTGTTTGTTTGAAAGAATGCGATGTTATTTGATTTAATTTTTGTTTACTGTCCTCCGGCTAGCTATTATCTTTTCTTGGGTCGAGTACTTCTCTTTATACAGGTTGTGTAAACGGAAAGGAATCTTTTATCCAAAGATAACACTGATGAAGAAATTTATTATACACTTTTATTGTCGAAACACAGTTACTATCACATTTACATATTGATCTTTACACTCGCCAAACTGAAACTGTTATAATAACTTCATTACTGATAATTCTTAATTCGCGTACTTCAACTTTTTGTAAAATTAACTTTATAACACTTGAGATTTCATAACTCTGTTACGCGGAACCTGCAAATTGATATTCGAAGTGTGCCGTACAAATACTTTCGACGAACTGACGGGAATGCGACGTGTAGTGTACAAAGAATTTTGATGAACTGACGGGGTCTACCTCTAACCTACTCTTTTTATACTCCTTCACCCAGATATGCCTAAAGATTATAACTGAGCTGCAATTGGCTAATAAAACGCGCCAACATTAGCGTCTATTTTTATATCCAATGAAAATTATGAATACATATGCTCTAGGGAAACGTTCCAGAAGATTCTCAAGGAAAAAACGCGCCAACATTACGTAACTTCCTCGTTTCCAATAATGATAAACAGCTCACCCCCTCGCTGCATTATTGCGCGCTATTATTATCAGTTTCAGTAAGGCCGTATAAACTTACTTCTCAACAATAATTACAATCAATATACATCTCAAATCAATGTCACATAAAAATGCATATTCATATTACAATCATTATTTACTATTTAGCAAAACTAAGAGCATCCGCTTAATTCCATGTGTACTGTTCCCCTCTCTTCTGCATGTTTATAATAATAATGAGCTTATCATAACTGATACGAATTTGAGGTTAACGCGAAGGGATGTGTTTTGTTTATGCTTTGTAAATGTTATTACTTTCTCTACTACGTATAGTAACTAGGGGAAGTATTGTAATCCACCCAAAAATTCGGTACCGAGATTTCACCAAAAATACATGTTTTGAGACCCCCTGAATCCAAAAACAGCATTTTTGGAAACATGTCCGTGTGTGTGTCTGTCTGTGTGTGTACGTGAACAGCATAACTCAGAAACGAATAGTCGGATGAACACAAAATTTGGTATTTAGGTTCAGTATCTTCCAGAGATGCGACACGAAGGTTTCTCAAGAAACCCCCCACCCCAGATTACCCTTTACATGGAACATTTTTTGAAAATTTTAAATTTCTCAAAAATGGCTCTAACGATTTTGATTAAAATATCATATGTTTAAGATATTTTCATGACAAATGAAATGTATATCTCGAATTTTCTGGGAATGTCTCCAAAAGTATTCTTCATTGTGAACGACTTTTGCATAACTGGTAAACCATAAGAGATAGACAAAGTGTTACTACACAAAAATGTAGATCGCGTTAAAATACGCAACTTATGTCATATACATTTTGTTTGTTGAGTGAATCATTTTCGAGATATTGCTTGGTATTCCCTTAAATTTTCCAATACTTAATGCTTTTTCTCAAATTCGTTATTCATTTTTTGTTGTCCTGGTAATGCAAAGAGAATGGAATACTCCACATAGCAACCAGCTCTTAAAATATTTGACTGTAGCCTACCAATTCCCCTTGCATCTACAGGAAAATTAACAATAAGATTAACATCTCGATTAACATGAAGCATATGGAGAATAAGCGTTTGTAAAAATAGTTTGTACAAGAGTAGAGAAAGTCATGTTAGTGTAACACATCAAATTTTTAGAAAAAGGTTCCTGTGCATGTGTGTGTGTGTGTGTGTGTGTGGATTTGTGACTGTGAACAGCATAACTTAAAAACAAAAAGTCGAACAAATACCAAACTTGATATTTAGGTTCCATATCTTTCAAAGATGCGACACAAAGATTTTCAAGTAAATACCCTTACTCAAGACTATCCCCTACATGGAACATTTTTCGAGAATTTTGATTTTCTCAATAATGGCTCTAACGGTTTTAAATAAAATATCATATATTCAAGATATTTTCTTGACAAATGAAATGCATATCTTGAATTTTCTGGAAATGTCCCCAAAAGTCCTCTTTATTCTGAATGGCTTTTACATAATTGGTAAACCGTAAAAGATAGACAAAAGTTTATTAAACAAACAATTTAGAACTTGTTAAAATACACAAGTTATGTCATATACATTTTTTATGGAGTGAGCCATTTTCGAGATATTCCTTGTTATTTGTTTGAATTTTTCAATACTTACACTTTTTCTCTAATGGTAATTCCTTATTGGTTTTTTTATGCCCTGGACATGCAAAGACAATGGAATGCTCCACATAGCAACTAGGTCTTAAAAGATTTGAGTATTACCCTTGCACCTACAAGAAAATTAGCACTAAGATCTGCAAATGTTTATCTTGATTAACATGAAATAAATGGAAAATTAGTGTTTGTAAAAATAGTTTGTGCAAGAGCAGAGAAAGTTATGTGAGTGTAACGCATCAGATTTTTTTCTACCCTAAGGTTTAAAGACTGGATCGACTATAGGCATTAGAAATACCGCTCATCGGATGAAGGTTAGAGAAAGTCGTAAGTGTAATATTTAAGTAAGTTTTTGTAATATTTAGGCGTCGGTAACTTGTTACAGTATTTATATACGGATGCGTCTTTCAAGGACGCTGTTTGAAATTTTATTCCCAGCAGCACTCCGCGTTTCATTTAGGGATTAATTTACCCGGCGTGAAAGGGCCACGGGCTTACGTAAAACACAGTATATCACTTCATTTTCAACAGTAAGGAATTCATTACAAATGCCTTTATTCAGCTGCAGATTTAACCGGATTCGTTGAATTAACGCACACTCCTAAGTAACTATGTTTTGAAGCTTTGTAACCCTCCAGAGAAGAAAGGCATTCGTATTACATAGGAGCTGTGTTCTGTCTTCTCTGTGAAAGTTTGTTTGGCAGCTGTCCTTGTACAGAGAATGGAGAAAAGGGGAAGAACTCTCGAAAACCAATGTCGCCGTTAGCGACAAGGTTCGTGTAAACATCAGATGGGAGAATGATTTTCACTTTGCAAGAAATCTTTCCTGTATTTTATGTTTACATTCGTGCCAAAAGCAGACTTCCTTAAGTAGAATTCCAGGAACAGGCATATGACATGAATGTTTACAAGACTGGCTTTGTGTGCCTAAAACTTGACTTGAACACCTTCGTCGGTTTAGATTTTTATATCCAAATTTCATTTATGGTTTATTGCTAGCTGGTCCGATTTTCGAGGATTCTTTCTTTATCCTTTCAACTATATTGTGGAGCGGGAGTCCTAAATGGGCTATGGATTCACATTAACTATAAGATATAAACATAAATACATAAATGCTTATCTTTCACTTTTTCTGATATAATTTACGTAAAAACGAAAAGAAAGAAAGTTGATGCATGCTGAAAAAAAGAAGTATCAGTACGGTGTGTTAGCTCTATAATATAGAATACTTTATAACACTTCATTAAATTATTGCCTACGCACTGCTTGATTGTCCCCGAAACAGTAATATTAATCAATCGTCTGCGACACGACTATGAACGACCAATGCCTAATAACCTGCCGGCTGGCTGGCCTCACGCCCACGCACATGGGAGTGGTTAGCGACTATCCAATCGGCGACTATCCAAGGAGATGAAATAGTAGTTTTCTGACTCACAGATTGTATTAATCGTAGCTCATGATGCATAAGCAGAGCAATCCAATTTCCAATGGGTGGCAAAGGGGAGCTGTTCAGGTTGGGTTGGTCTCGGCGGAGCAGTGGTTCCCGCTATCCATGGGAGATTGGACATGTCTGACGTGTCGCTTAGGCGGGGTTGTGAGGCACCTCAATGTCCTCAGGTACCAGTCTCTAGAGCTGGAAGACGGTGTGCTCGCCCCGACCGAGGTTTTCGGTAGTCTTCTCTGTTGGGTTGACGCGCCTAAATGGCATATTCACTTCCATCCCTGAAAAAGCGGGGGTGGCAGACCTTTGTACTCTCAAGGTACTGGCCTCATTGAAAACTTACGGCGAGGAGAACCACTCGGTTGGGACGTTTCCCAGTGCCTTGAAGGGGAGCTTCCGCCATGAGGCATTCGCCTGTCGACCCGAGAAAACCCCGAAAAAAACCATGGGTCAGGAAGGTCGGCCACGGGAATCGAATCCACGACCTGGCAAATGCGGGCCACATCCCGCTCGGTAACTCCAAGATAAGTAGGTAAGGTAATTTTCATAGGTCAGAAAATTGTTCTAGTTGTTTTTGAAATGAATTCCTTTCCGATGATTTTCTTTGTGTTGTTCTTCCTTTCAAAGTTTAGGCCGTTGATTTGTTCCGGCCTCACTCCCATCCCAGTATAGGTCCTGCAATCGATCTTCTCCGTTTTGGTTTCTAATTATAATTCAACACATTTCTTGGTAGCCTGCTTGTATTCTTTCTGTTAAGATGGTCTGTTTATCATTTTCTATAATTTCTACTATAGGAGTAACCCTTAAATCTTTTCTTACTTCTTCTTACTTAGTCTATCCCACCTTGTTACACTCTTGATGTATCTCAAAAATCTCATCCTTGCTATCTGAACATGACTCTTACTGTTCTGTTTTAAAACTCTCTCTCCCATAAATATTACTGGGCGGCTGATATTATAAAGCTTTAAGTGGCGTTTTCATTCTTGTATTTTTTAAAATTCTTCGTATAGTTCCATATATGTTTTAATATTTATGTATTTTATTATGCAAATCATTGTCATATCATGGCTTATATCCCAGCTTAGATAGCTAAAGTTTTGTACCTGCTCCAATATTTGATCATTCACCACTATTTTAGCTCTTACAGACTGTTTTCCCGTGAATGCCATTACTTTCGTTCATAAACTTCCAAAATCTTGTTTAGCCCATGTATAGCCTTATGAAGATTATTTTATGTTTTCTCTATTATGCATTATTCTTCATATCTCATCACTCACACCTTCTATACAGAGGAGGATTTCCTTCATTCAAAAAAATAACTGACTATAAAAGTTACCAAATTTTATAAATACATTAAGTATAAATAATATTGTTTTAAATTTTTTTAGCTCTAGCGTACTCTACATAAAAACTACAATTTATCTACATACAAGTACACAATGTATTTATGACATAATCTACATCCTAGAGTATACTAGCTTTCTTTAAGCTAGTCTAGCTCACTATAGGGTCTACAGATTGAGATGTTAAGTTATGTCATATATAGGTATGCCACATTAGTCCTTAGATTTGGCGGCAATATCAATGACTACACTCCTGTGCCAAATCAGCAACATCGATAGTTTGGCGAATAAAGAACTGGCAACCCTGCAGCGAATATCTCGAGTACAGAATACCATTGAAGCTACACGTCAATTTTCTCAGTTTCATTATGTTCATTGTTGGTAACGATCCCTGCATTGATTTCTGACATGGAAGACTTACCAACCGCTTAAATGTTTAGCTTGTATGCTTAGAAATATGGAGAAAGGCATATATTCACATCCATATATTACATTTTCTGTCGCCTCTGTAGTAGGTAAGAGGGAATATTGTATTCCACCCAAAAATTGGATATCAAGATTTCACCTGAAATACATATTTTGAGGTCACATGAATCCATAATATTTTTTTAGAGAAAAGTCCGCGCGTGTATGTATGTGTGTGACTCTAAAAGAAAATGTTCGCTAAATACCAAACTTTGTGTTAAGTTCAGTATCTTCTAAAGATGAGAGACGAAAATTTTCAAAAAAACCCCTCCCCAACCAAAGCTAACCTTTGCATTGAAACACTTTCAATATATTTTCCTCAAAATAACAATTTTGATTAAAATACCATATACTTAAGATATTTCCATGAAAAATGGCTGCGAAGACACCTTCATTCGGAACAGAATTTGCGTACTTTTGTGCAACGAGTATACTACACACAATAAATTCACGTTACTTTGTCTTCCCTCTATCGCATACTAGTGGGTATACCAATAGTTATTACGAAAGCTTACATTTCTATTTACTATGTTTTAATTCAGATAAATCTTTCCGAAAATGGTTGAATTACACATTTCGTTATAGATACAAAGGGATAACGATAGTCAAATATTTTAGAACTGGACGCTATACGCTGGCCTTAAAATTTCATACTATTTCCATGACATCGCGAGAAACAACTGGATATCGAAGGACTTTAAAGGAATTGCTAAGTATTGAATAATTCGAACCATTAATGGCGGGTATCTCGGAAATGGCTGAAGCCACAAAAACGTTATTCGAAATAAATTGTGTGTTTTAAAGGATCTACATTTCTTGTGTAGTATGTTCTCCTCTATCGCTTAACATTTACCAGTACTAGAAGATTATACAAAATTTCATCCGAATGAACGGGACTTCACAGGATATTCCCAATAAATTCAAGATATACGTTTTGTTTGTCATGTAAATATATTTAATACATGGTATTTTAATGAAAATCATTACAGCCATTTTTTAGAAAATAAAAAATTAGGAGAAATGTTCCATGTGAAGGATAGTTTGATGGAGATTTTCTTGAATGAATCTAAATACCAAGTTTGGTGTTCATCCACTATTCGTTTTTTGACTTATGATATTCACAGATATAGACACACACGGACCTTTATCTAAAATGCTTTATTTGGATTCAGGGCCTCAAAACATGTATTTCCGTTGAAATTTCGGTATCAAATATTTGGATGGAATACAATACCTTCTGTACTTACTATTAGGTACGTAGTAGAGAAAGTAAAAATGTAAAACTCTTAACAATTTATTTCAAATAACCTTGCGTGGCATTAGCCACTTCGGAGATATGCTTATTATTGGTTTCAATTGTTTAATACTTTGTCATTTTGAAACGCTGTCACCATTCAGCTCTTTCTCGCAGTGTCATGGACAGAGCATTTTGTAACTAGCTTTTAAACATCTGAGTATTCAGTTTCTTCTATCCCATTTGATACGCAACTGACTCTTTAGTCTGGAAATGAATCCGTGCAACGTCAGATAAGATGACTAGTAAATGTATAAGCTGTTCTTGCATAATGCTTTCACTTTCTTGGTATTATCAAGTGAATACACTCTACTGTATTCATAGTTTCCATAAGTGCTGCATTTGAAAGTGATTTCAGTTTTCTTCCATCGCTTACCATATTTTTGTTTCTTTGTGCAGTAATGCTATAAATGTTATATTGCAATAGCGAGGAAATGACAGGTTATCTCGCGTGCATAAATTGTGGCCCATAACGGAGCTGTTTATGTTGTACTGACAAAATCTAGCCCTACCCTCTACCAGCGTCACCACCTCTGTATTTCGAGCATAATTCTAGCCACTGGATTGACAGGGTACTTTACCTCCCCGAAAGTATGACCGAGTTTCCGGAGGGTAACATTACAACTTAAACCTTGTATTTTCATGCTATATCACCGTTTTCTTATTGCCGTTTAGTAGCGGCAATAACTTAACCTTCGTCTCCATGTCACTGATGAAAGCTCTCATATATGTAAATGTCGCTCAACTTAACGACACATGTAAATAATTCTTCAGCCCTTCTCTAGAAGGCCGAATTATTTATAATTAGTTTAGCCTTTCGTTGTGTGCCAATTATAACGAAATTGTTTCATGGAGGTGGTATACGAACCACCCCTTCATTCGACATAGATTGTAAGCATTATTCCTTTGTTAGTGTGTATGTCCCTGTATTTTTTTCAGGTCAGTGACAAGGAGAACTGATCCGACTGGGTGGAATCAAAAGCTGGTTGAAAAAAACCTTACGGAAGGAAAAACTCTATGGTGATCTAGAGGAATGGTGCACCTTTTTTGCACGGCAGCACATTGTTTGTAGTAAATAATACAAATGTTTAGAATAAAGATAGAATAAAATAGTCTTTGTCTACTTATTCTATTAATATTGTAAGCATAGGGGGAACTTTTATGGACAATTATTTTTATACGTTTTGAGTGAAGTCTCAGCCCTTAAATTGGTAGCGTTATAGAGGGCCTGCAACATGTCCCTGTTGGCTTTATAAATAGGGAGCAGTGACAATTGCGAACCTGCGCCGAAACATACGACCTGGTGAATGACATTTAATCAGCATTAAACGTGGCCATCAAAGAGGAAAATTGCACTTGCCGTAGGGATAAAAAAAGGGGAAGGCTAGGCGGGAGCATTGGAATTGTCGCTGTTGAAGGCAGGTCTCTCCCATTATCAACTCTACCCGTGTTCCGTGCATTCGTCTCTATTCCCATCCAATTATCCAAGGCGTGTCATGATTATGGCTGCACTTTAGGGAAACTTCAACTTCCGGACAAAGGCACAGGTGAAGAGGATGCTTGTATTAGCCATTTTCGAAACAACACCACTGTCAGTGTCCTTTTCTCTTTGTGTACAGATTCATCCTGTAGCTCTCTGCAGTTGAGAACATGTTTACAAATATAAATACTTGCCTTCTTTTCCGCATTTGGTTGGTATATATTTGGAGAAGCGAATAATTTTAAATTATAGAATAGGGAAATATGAGATCAGTCGTAATGTTTTCTAAGCTTATAAAGATTTTAGGGAGTGACGTTCAAAATGAGATAATATCCAAACAGTTAAATGTTTTCAACACAAGGAACACACTTTTATTTTATAAATCATGATAATCATGATAAATATCTGCTAAGACAAGAGTAAACTGTTTACACTGTTTACTCACAGCAGAAAGAATTTGTCTCCACTTTAAAAAACACTACCAGTAAATTAAAGCAGAGAAAAATTACGTGCAATATGAAAAGAGAACATACGGTATTACATCTTATGTTTTTCTATACTTTATTAGTGTTTTCAATTTTTTTAAACACTTCAACGCGTTTTCATCTTCTTTGTGTGTGGTTTTTACAACATCTGGGAGGATTGAAACATAACGGAGTAACCCCAGCGTATGGAAAGCCAAACTTGATGAAGTTGTATCTTTGAAGGAGGTTGGAGTTGTATTTTTTTACACAGGATTGAAACAGGGAGGATTGAAACATAACGGAGTAACCCCAGCGTATGGAAAGCCGAAACTTGATGAAATAACTGCCGCACGTATGGTACAAAGTACCTCTGGCCTTCGCCCCAAGTTTACTTTCCGGTGGCCTTCGCCCCAAGTTTTAGGCATCAACTCTGTATTTTAATGTTTTCTTTAAATATTATATATATTTATGTTTGCCCCGGCTGCGCCAGTATTAATTTGTAGAAACATGTTTCTCTTAACAGGGTGTGGTGTGACTGAAGAATGTAGGCTTACACAAATTATAAGTTTTACTTCACTCCTTTTATTAATCCTTCACACGATTAAATAACACTCCACTGATATAGAGAGCTGTGAGATTATTTATTAATCTCTTGCACCTTTTTAAACACGTAAACTTTATAATATCCTCGCCGTAATGAATTTTTGTCCCACACTGGATATGTATTAAACTTCTGGAGGACGCGTCTCGCGTCCGGTTGGGAACACTGTTTACAAGCAACTGAACTGATTTCTACCGCCTGAATTTGCAAATTTCATCTATTTCAAGTCTCTGATTGGCTATTCCTAATCCAATAGAATACTTTTACTTAACTTTCAGGTTTTTCTGGTTGTTGATTGGCTATTTATAAACTGTCTCAAGAATTACATAATTGTTGCTCCAATAATTACTATTTGAATTATCAAACTTTCCAATTCATTATTGCCTCAAGGTTACCTCATTGTTAGCAACTATTCTCACAGCTATTACATAATACATTCACATAACATTATTAACCGTACATAATAATATAAAGATTAATACATTGACTGTTACATATATTTTATATGTTGTTTTATATATTATATAATTAGACTGAAATCATTTAAGTGTTAAAAGTACTGCCTCAAATTTCCCCTTTTTAGAAATATTTAAAAATTGTTCTTTTTGTTTTGTTCTTTTAAATTTTTAAATATTTTCTGAAAGTCTCCTGAAAGAAGAAATATAACCTTTTTATTATAACACTTGCTATTTTTCACTGTCACTTTTCTTTAAGACTCACTGGTTTTTCACTACACTCGTGTATAGCGGAATACTTCATATTTATTTTGTTCTGTCACATGTTCGGCACGTTTAAGGTCAATGATCTGGTGTTCATTGACCTGAGTGAAGTTTGTTTATTCACTAACATAGCCACTATTAAATATCCTATGTGCTAGACATTTAATACTTAATTAGGCGTATTAACACTTGTTACCCTTTCTTTACAACTTATTTCTTAAGCATTTTTATATTTCTTACAATTTCTAACAATTTATACCTTATACAATATAAATGCAGTTGCTATTCAGTTTTCTAATGTTTTTTCACTAACAATGGATTTTCTTTTATTACATCTTTTTACCTAAACTCTCTTTTGTTATATTGACAATTTGTTACATTTAGTAAGGATATTGTTATACATTTTTAAATTACATTGCTTTCCCCTTTTATGTTCCTGTTACTTTATTTTCTTTTCTTTAGCATTTGTTTGTGGAATTTCCTATTATATTATTTGTTTTATTGTTCCTAAGTTCGTGTACATCTGTTCCAAATATATTTATTATTTCATAAGGACCATGAAAGCTCAGAAACAATCTCCAATATTCCTTACGAAGTTTATTTGACAACCTCTTGTTCTTCACTAACACTTGATCTCCTATCTGTACTTTCAAAACTCTTCTTTTTCTTTCTTCATGTTTTTGTTTTCCATTCAGGGCCTTTGCTTGTATTTTTGAAAATGCTAATTTAAAAATTTCTTCTTTTTCTGGCAATTTAACTGATTGCTCTTCAATAATTTCTGGTGCATTATGGCTCAAAGTATTACATAATTTTCCATGATGAAGTTCTATTGGTTTGAAACCTGTTACTGTAATTTTGGCTTGGTTTAGTAGATTTTAAATAATATTAATGTATGAGCAACAACTGCTTTACTTGTTGACACACTACACATAGATAATTTTGAAATTTCTTTTATCTCTCTCTCTCTCTCTCTCTCTCTACTGGATTATTGGCATTAGGTGTGTATCTTGATGAAAAATACTGCTTGACTCCCAAATCTTAGATTTCATTCCTAAATTTAGAACTGGTAAACTCAGATGCATTATCACAGTATGGCCTGAACTATTCCTTCCTCTGGGAAATATGATTTTCTTAATTTGTTTAAACATGTGCTGGTTGCGTTCTTGAGCGCATATATTCGTACATATTTGCTAAATAAGTCATAGCATACAAATTGTGGCAGTAATTTGTATCACAATAATGTAAATGGCAGAGTGATTGTAGTGTAAATAAGCATTATTGTATGACATTGATTTGAGATGTTTGTTAATTATAAGCATTGTTAGGAAATAAGTTTACACGGCCTCACTGAAACTGACAATAAGAGCGGGTAACAATGAGCGAGGGGGTGAGTTGTTTATCAATTATTAGAGACAAGCAAATGACGTCAGATTGGCGCGCTTTTCTTAGAAATGGCGGGAATATTTTCCCTAGAGCATATGTGTTCATAATTTTGATTGGATATAAAAATAGACGCTAATGTTGGCGCGTTTTATTAACCAATAGCAGCTCGGTTATAATCTTTAGGCATATTAGGGTGTGGGAGTATAAAAAGCTAAAGCCAGAGGCAAGTATTGTCCAGTACATCAGAATCGTTTGCGGGTTACACGTCGCACAGTTCTACAAAATCTCTCGCGTCGTAAAGTTGAAGTACGCGAATTAATAATGTGCAGTAAATAAGTTATTATAGTAACAGAAAATATAACAGTTTCAGTCTGGCGTGTATCAAAAGATGTGAAATGAATAAAGTGTGACGGTAATAAAAGTGTAAAAACAAATTCTTTTATCAGTGTTATCTTTTAGTAAAAACTCCTTTCCGTTTACACACCCTGTTCAGGAGATGTGCTCGACCGAGAAATAATAGCTAGCCAGAGGACAATGAACCCAACATTTAAAGTAGTAAAACAATAACAGGCGCTCAGAAATAAGATAACACGAAGTGATCGCGACAAATTGGCTCCCATACGTTGTGCAGATAAACATGAAGCATCTACCAACTACAAACAAATATTATACTTCAAATTGGCTCCCAAACGTGGGGCTAACAAATGTCATACTTCAAAATAAAAATTTGTACCCAAATATACTTACAGGCATTGGAGCGTGCAAATCTAAACTTAATAAACATCTTGGTTTATCTCTAAGCACTGAGTTCGTTGTATGTTCATAAGCTACATTAATTTACTTTGCTTTCTGACAAATATCGCAAAATGATATGTATTTTCTTACTTTATGTCATAGTTTAGAGATATATACATTTTCCAAATAGCTGCGGTTGTTTTCTCTATGTACCTGCATGTATTAATCCTAAATGATATTGTTCTATTATTTCTAACTCCATACTTGTTGGAATATACGTCTTCCACCTCCTTATCTCCTTTCCATGCTTCGTGTCTAATATACCATTTTTAACAGCGATTGTTGTATTGTTTGCCTCTTTTATCTTTGGAGCTTTTTCTGTCAAACTGTTTAGTTTAATGTCTTTATCTTGCTCTTCTTTAATATTTTTAATTGATTCATTAATTCTTTCTTCATTGGAATGTCTATCGTAGGCACTTTAATTTCATGTTGTTGTCTAGAACAGCTTTCAGGAAATCGTTTGTTGTGACTGATTCTTGTTATTAAATCACTGAATGTATTTTGTTTGCCTGGAATATGTATAATTTCTACATCAAATTCCATTATAGCGAGAATCATTCTAGCTAACTTGCCACCATTTAACTTAAATTTCTGAATGAAAGTCAAGCTAATATGATCTGTATATATTTTCACTTTCTTCTGAAATATATATGTCTTAAATTTAAGTAATGAAAAATATAGTGCTCCAATTTCTAACATTGTTACTGATGCATTTCTTTCAATATTGGTTAAGCCACGTGAAGCAGTACTTATTGCATGAAATGTGTTGTCATGTTCTCTTTGTCCTAGTATTCCTGCATATCCCTGACAAGATGCATTCACATTCAACTCATAATCTAATTCATCTCTTGGACGTTCCAGCAGTATTGCATTTGCCAACAACTTTATTACATTTTCAAAACATTTTTGTAGCTCTGCTGTCCAATTCCATTTATTTGTTTTCTTTAGAAGTTGCCTTAAGGGTTCTACTTCTAGCATATCTTGGTAAAAATTTACTTTCATAATTCCAAATTCCAAATAAACTGTCTAATATTTTTAGGTGGTGGTATTTTTAATATGACTTCTATTCTTTCTTCATCTGGTCGAATGCTTATTTCATTAATTACATATTCTAGGAATTTAATTTCAGGTACACCAAAGTGTGACTTTTTAGCATTTAGGGTCATGCATTGTTCGTGTAATTTATTTAATACATAGTTTACATTCTCTAAATGTTCCTCAAAGGGTTGGCTTATTATTAGAAAATCATCAGTGTATCTGATTCATCTGCCGTGTCAACAAAGATACTATGTATTGGTCTCAGGAATCCACTAGCACTATTCTTTAATCCATATGGGTTTACACAATACCTATATTGTAATCCAAAAACTTAAAAGGCTATATAATCTCGAACTTTAGGATCTAGCTCGACTTGCTAAAATGAAGCTGTAAGATCTATGGAAGAAATATATTTGTCACGTGATAACTTTGCAATTGTTTGTTCTATGCTTTCATTTTGAAAGTGGTCTGGTAGCATGAATTTATTTAAATATATTCCATATATATCTATTAAATATATTCTTAAACTTTTATACTTCTTTACCGTCCTACAAACACTGTTTATATATTGTAAATTGCTCATCTCAATGATGTTATTTTCTAGCAAATTGGCTATTAATTTTTAGCTTCATTTCTTAGGTTTACTGGTAGGTTATTATATTTTCTTCTGAATGTTGGTACATTTGCTACTGTGAATATGTGAATATATGATGTACACCGTTCTGGAATTTCATTGAATACATGTATATTGTCTTCTAATACCTTTTCCATTATTATTTTTTCACGGTCAGTCAGTATTGTATTTGTCATCAGTGTATTTGTGTGTATTTTCCAGTCATCTATCTCTGTTGCATAGCTATTTTCCACCTGATCTAGCAGATTTTATTCTGTCATCGGTTTCTTTGTATTAGGGTTCGCTTTGGTAAGGTCAGTTTTCTGTTCTTCGAAGTTAAGGGCCATTATTTTCCCTGCTTGCTCAGACATTTACTATGTGTATGAAGCATTTTCTTGTTCCATTCTTTGCGCTGTACATTATCTTTTATAAAAGTCACATATATATTCTTTTCTTCTTTATTTAATATAAGTCTGTCCTTCTTAAAATCAACTATCGCAGAGAACTCTATTAATACATCACAACCAATTATAGCTTCGCATATTAAGTTTGGAACTATTAAAAACATGACTTTCAATGCAATATCTGCTATTTGTATAGGTATCAATGCTTGAGATTTAGTAGTTTGGGTCATTGTACGTATGGCTACCCTACATACAATATTACTTATTGGGGCTGACATAAGTTTTATCCCTTCATTTAACAGTTGTTCATAAAATTTCTTTGAGCAGATAGAGCTTGATGATCCTGAATCTATTGCAACATTTACTTCACTACATGCTATAATAGTTTTATATATGGTGATTCATATTGTTTTTCATAATTCTCTGTGTATGTATTTAGACGGTAACAATCAAAGTGTGTACATATTTTATTCTTGCCGCTTAGAGCAGAAGGTACTGTATTACCAGAATCTACGTCAGGCAATACATAATTTAGTTCTTCTGGTGAGTATTTTCAGTATTTATAGGATTAGCATTTTGTACCGCAGTTACTATCATGAACATTTGTGTATGAGCCACGCCCCCTAGCTCTTGTTCTCCCACAATACTTGCTATGTCCTCCACGTGTATATATTTCTGCTTTTGTACTGTCTGTATGGTTATAGTTGTGGAAGTTTCCCCTATTTTGCATATTTCCTCTATGCTGAAATCGATTATTACCCCTAGGTGAAGTAGAATTCTGTTGATTCATCCTTTCCATTCGTACATAACTTATGTGTTCTTGTCTCCCCTGTTGTCTTGAATCTCTGTTATTTTGTGTATTGTAATTGTATTTGTTTTGGCGCTGAAATTCATTATTTCTCCTATTTTCTTGGTGATAGCGTGTATTGTAAGGCATTTCATTACGCCTATCGCGCCTAATTTGTCTGTTTCGTCTGTGTGGACTCCCAATTTGTTACTATTTCCTTGCTGTTCTAATGATATTAGCTCCGTCATCTCATAAATAGTTTTAGGTCTTGCAATAAGAATGTAGTTTTGTATGTGCAGAGGGTAGTGTCTGGTAATTAAACTAATAAAATCTTCCTCGTGCATGGCTGGAGTTAAATATCTAACATATCCTGCATATTTTATAAGATAATCTGTCGTTAATAAGTTGTCATCTCTACTATACTGTGAATAACTTAGGCTTGCTCTAATATTATGTTGCACAGTGGTATTACAAAATTTATTCATAAATAAAGCTCTAAATGTTACAAAATTCATCTCACTGTCTGCTAGCATATGTAGCCATTCTAAGGTTTTGTTATCCAAGCATTTTCTAATAGGTATCATCTTTAATGCTTCAGGCACATTTTTCAATTTAAAAAATTCTGCTAAATCATTAATAAATTGTATTGGACGTGAGGAAGCACTAAAATAAGGTAATGGTAATTCATTAAGCACAGAATGATAGTTTGACATCTGATTTGTTACATGCACATGTGTGCCATTATTGTTGTGTGTTTGAGAGGCTGATGCTATGGAAAAAGCAGTAGCGTCTCTTGTATTATTAGTTAACAAAGGTGATAAACTTCTTTCTGCACTTGCATTATTGTCATGCATTTGATTAGCATTTACAGAACTGGTTACATTTGCATTTACCTTTGGTACACTGGTACCTAAATTTTCAAAACTATTTCTAACTTTATGTATTTCTTTGCTACTTTCCTGTACTTTATCTTTAATTTTATCTATCATCGACATTACTTGTCCTTGTCCTGTATTTGCTTCTTTTATTGCATCTGTATTTGTTTTAGCCATTTCATGCACTTTATTCATTTTCCCTGTTAAATGTATTTGTACTTGCACAAGAATTTCATTTGTATTTTCTACAATTCTTTTTAATTCTTCACATTGTTTATCTAACTTGTTACAAATACCCTGTTTAGTATTAGTAAGTTTCAGTTCCATTTCAGTTAGATTTTATCAAAATAATTTGACAATTTCTGGTCTAGCTGTTTACAATCTTTATTTACTTTTACATCTATATAATTTTGAAGTGCTTTAGAAGATTGTTCTATTTTTATTTCTAGCCTCCTACTTTCAGCTTTACTTTCTTTCATAGGATTTTCTATTTGCTTAGCTAGATCATTTTATACTAGATAGCTCTGTATTAGTTTCAGTTACCTTATTGCTTAACTCTGTACTAGTTTCAGTTAACTTATTATTAGTTTGTTATCTTATTACTTAAGTCTTGTCTTAGCTCTGCACTAGTTTCATATATTGCTTTTAGAAGGCACATAAAATATTGTTGTGATAAGTTTCCATGCTCTTGTTGGCTAGATGTCTGAGGGATAGTATTTCTTTATATTGTTGTTCCCCGCATTAATATATGCAAAGGTGATTGACCTTGGATACTACTGCTATCTCTTTCTATGCTTACCTGTGAATTTACAGATAACTGTTCTTCTACATCTAACCTATTTGTTTCCTCTAGCTCTGATTGTACAGTTACATCGTAATCTGTAGTGGCTGACCTATCCTCTCCTACTTCCATATTTTCATTGTTTTCTATTTCCATTTTTTTTTGTTATATTTGGTTTTGTATTGCTCAATTTTAATTTACCACTTCTTAACAGCATGCAATTATCTTAATAAAAATATATTTTCTTAACTATGTTGACAATTATTTACGTATGATGTGTTGGAATTTTCTGACCTTGGTTCTGGCTGTGTTAGTAAATCTTTTATTCTGGTGTTCCCTCGTATATTGTAGTTGAATTGTTGACTGCGTGCCCCGTACTCCTGAAAGAATTGTTGCTGTCCTTGGATGATGATGTTGATGATTTTGAAGTTCTATGAAGTGAAGTCTTGTAGTTTCGTCGATTCTGGTAGTTCTATGATGTTCGTTGATCTCTTCTTTTCAACTATTCTCGCCTGTTCTGGCCCCACGTTTAGGTGCCAAATTGAAGAAGTACCCCCATGTGTGGAAAGCCAAACTTGATAAAGTTGTATCTTTGAAGGAGGTTGGAGTTGTATTGTTTTTCCACTGTTGGGGAGCCGAAACTTGATGAAGTAACTGCTGCGCGTATGGCACAAAGTTCCGCTGGCCATCACCCCAGTGTTCACTTTTCGTGGCCTTCGCCCCAAGTTTTAGGCATCAACTCTGTATTTTAATGTTTTTTTAAATATTATATATATATATATATATATATATGTTTGCCTCGGCTGCGTCAGTATTAATTTGTAGAAACATGTTTCTCTTAACAGGGGGTGGTGTGGCTGAAGAATGTAGGCTTACACAAATTATAATTTTTACTTCACTCCATTTATTAATCCTTTACACGATTAAATAACACTTCACTGATATAGAGAGCTGTGAGATTACTTATTAATCACTTGCACATTTTTAAACACGTAAACTTTATAATATCCTCACCGTAATGAATTTTTGTCTCACACTGGATACGTATTAAACTTCTGGAGGACGCGTCTCGCGTCTGGTTGGGAACACTGTCTACAAGCAACTGAACTGATTTCTACCGCCTGAATTTGCGAATTTCATCTATTTCAAATCTCTGATTGGCTATTCCTAATCCAATAGAATACTTTTATTTAACTTTCAGGTTTTTCTGGTTGTTGATTGGCTATTTATAAACTGTCACAAAAATTACATTATTGTTGCTCCAAGAGTTACTAGTAGCATTATCAAACTTTCCAATTCATTATTGCCTCAAGCTTACCTCATTATTAGTAACTATTCTCATAGCTCCTACATTATTAAATTACATAATACATTCACATAATATTGTTAAATATGTACATAATAAAATAAACATTAATACAACGACTGTTACATATATTTTATATGTTATTTTATACACATATTGCTTTAAGGCGGGCTGTTATTGAATTTTATGTATTATGTAATTAGACTGAAATCATTTAAGTGTTAAAAATACTACCTCAAACACACAGACCAGAAAATACCTCGGAAATTGTTAACTTCTAAGGCGAGAGTGAAGTTATTCAATACTTTCTTCATGTTTTCTATTTATGTGAAATTTCGGACAGCGCTTTAACAGGATCATAAAAACAGCTTAACCCCTGTATTTCCCATATCAAATTTAATTGAAATTAAATTACAATCTAAACGAGCTTGCAGTAAAGCAAAATACAAATACGATAGTTCTGTACCTACACACTTCAGCAGCTTGATTGTGTTAATGATATTAGCTTTGACTACAAAATGAGGAGGGAAATTCTTACTTTTTTGCTTATTAATTTTGAATGAAAAGCACGCACTTCGAAGCAGTGTTAACGAAGTCCAGATAAGATCCAATCATGCTAGTCACCGTTTATTTTAGATGGGCCCATCCATTCTTCACCTCATGTTAGATAGGACGATAGGCTTGGTAAGGCCGCAGCGAAATGTTGAACCTTGCTGACCTTTCATTGAAAATCTGGCTAATCTCATTGATCCCAAAAGCTGCAAATCTCAGAAAAAACAGCAGAAATGTTTGGGGTACACTACTAAAGATATACTAAAGCTTCCAAAGCCTGTTTTGATAAAAATAATGGTTCTTTCTTGTCATGCCTTTTTTAAAATATAATTTTAATTAAAATCCATTATTATTTTTAAGAAATAAGTGGTAAAGTCAAACCAAACAGATGGTTACTCTGGATCCGCAAAATGTTGTGAAGATTTTCGCCTTGCCTCCTTAGAGGACGGCTGGTTTAACCATGAAGTCTGGTGTTTTGAAAAACCTCTTTTATCTGTGCTATTGAAGTTTCTCTCTCTCTCTCTAACTGCAATCTCTATATACCTGCAATACGGAAAGGACGTAAATGCAAATGCACATATTTTGTCAATCACCAACTAATCTCAATGAAAGAGAACAACCTATTTATTTTTTATTTTACCTTCATAGGCTAAAACAACATGAAGCATATATATGTATATATATGTATATATATATGTATATATATATGAGAGATGAGAGAGAGAGCAAAATATTTGAGATAATTACTTTTAATTTTTGACAGAGATAGGCTACAGAGAGCAGTATACTATTTGAATAAATTACGTAACAAACATATATGGGACATTTCATTTCAAATCGACCTTAAATTTTTTAAACGAACCAAAACTTTTTGTATTTGTAGAATAAGGCTTTATGCAAACTCTTAAAATTTATAACATTATAGTTTTGCAATTAAAATTGTTCAAATCTATCGTTATGTTCCTAAAATTTCCAAACTCAAGCTGTTACGGCTCTGTGACATTTAGATGTATTTATTTAAATCGAGCTTTACTTTGATTCCCTAAACTTTAATTTCATATTGATAAGTAAATATGTTTTTCTTATTTTCATTTAAGTGATGAAATGTATATTTTTCCAAGTGTAGTTGGTTACGAATATAGGAAATGTATTTTATTATATATGCTAAGATTCCGCAATTTAAACGCATTCAAACATATATTTTACTGTAAAGGTTATTGATAAGGTTTCGTCTAAACTAACTAAAAATTAAAATTACTTTACACGCTCAACGTCGCTCTCACACATTTGTTTTGAACTAAAGGTCAAGTAAGATGCTGTGCATGGTTAAGCAATGAGAACGCTTATTAAGAGTATGCGATTCTGAGAATTTCCTCACAGATTCACAGAGCGCTTGGTGATCAGCATGCATCAACTACGTAAATCGTTGGACTTATTCACTTTTTGTGTTATAACTACGAACACCCAAACATAACCATTTTACCAACATTGCCGACTTTTTTATTGGCATTGTGGATATTTTTCAATAATCCGGATACGCTTAAAATAAATAGAACCTGTATTAAGGTTTTTGTGAATATTATAAAAATAATTAGTATATGATGTAATGAAATGCGGACTTTGTACCAAAATTAATTTTGTGGATAAAAGTTCTGAAATAAAGGATTCCAAAGCTATGCGCACTTAAAATGTGACAATGAATTAATACGATACATTTATCGTTTAATAACGTGACAATCGTATGGTTTTCGATGATAATATTTGTTAAATATGCTTTCCTTAACATCCCTTACTAATAGGAAAAATTACAAAGCAAATAAAAAACGCGAGGTTTTTTGCCGCTCATTTCACATGAATGTCCCATATATTAAAATCTCTAGGACTAAAGCAATAGTAATAGGGTTCCAGGGAAGTTATCAAGCATAAAGTAAGATTGTATTAGAAGGAAATGTCTTAGAACAAGTGCCGCAATTCCAACATAATTGTGATGTAACTTACGATAAAAACCCAAGGTAAAATTAAGTTCAAGCAGTTTGTGGAGCAGTTAAGACAACCTTTAAAAGTAAAATAAGGCAAGAAAACAAATAAGATTCTACTCAGTCATGGGAGTACCATTAATGCATAAGTGAAGCATGGAACATCAAGAAAAACATAAAATTAAAATATAAGCACCTGAAAATGGGCCAAAGGTTGTACAGAGAACACATAAGAAATGAACCAATTGGAGAAGAACTGTAATTACAACTACTTTTAAAGTGAGAATGGGATTTCGATATCGTCGACATATCGATACTCTCGATACTCGGTGGTATCGAAGCCGGTCTAATACTTTGAAATAAATCTTTGATACTTTTAAAAGTTTTAAGTTTTGCATTATTGAAAGTTATTGCGTTTAACTTTATGCTAGATAAGGAATGAAAGGAGTCGAGACTTCGTGTTATTGCCTCGCACGTGCCCCCAAAGAGTTTCTGGACAATAGTTCTTGATAAACCTTATTTGTGATGAATGCAACATTCTATAGACCCTGTGTCTAATTGAAAACATGCAAAGCAATGGGGAATGGATTAGAAGTACTCGTGTAACATGCACTATTACCTGAGTTGTGAATGAAGCTAATTTAGCTGATGCACTAAATCGAGTTTCTGCATTAGCCTGGTTTGGTGACTCACTCTCAGCCATTACATTTGCTGTTTACTCGAGTGACCAAAGTGGAACAACCAATAGAACCAACAGAATTGGAACCATCAAAAACAAATCAGAACTTATGACGTGAGTTACTACAGCGTATGGAAATATTTGTTCTTTCATGGATGCTCGTGTTCTTAAGCACACACACACACACACACACACACACACACATATATATATATATATATATATATATATATATATATATATATATATATATATATATATATATATATACTGACGTTTGTGAAAATTGCAACACTAAGAAAGAATCGAATAACTCCAAACTTCGTGGAAGTGTAGAAGAGTGTGCAAGCAATAAGTGATTAGGTTTACAGAGAGATGGGGTACACGTAGGCCGAGCAATACCCTCTCGTGTCGGTCCCACGAGGTCAATGTTGCGCCCAGTGTAGTCAGTGTAGAGTTGTCAAACAAGGCGGAAACACAAAGTGAGTGCCAGTATGCCTGGTCGAAGTCAAAGGGAGCATTATCGGCATGTAGGTGAGTTCGAACGGGCCACAATGATCGGTCTCCAGGAGGCGGGTTTGTCATACCGTGACATTTCGGCTCGTACAGGGCATGCTGCTACGACAGTGATGTGTGTGTGTGTGTGTGTGTGTGTGTGTGAAGCAGTGGATAGATGAAGGTCGTACGCAGCGAAGAGCGGGTACTGGACCACGGAACATGACCACAGCACGAGATGACCGTCATCTTGTCCGTATGGCCATAACGGACCGCACAGCTTCATCCACAGTGTTGGCTCGACGCTGCAGCACTGCAACAGGTGTGAACTTTTCTGCATCAACGGTTCGTCACCGTCTGCTGCAGGTTGGACTGGTTGCATTCATGCCATTACGTCGGCTTCCATTGTCCAGAAAGCACAAGCTCCTCCGATTGCAATGGGCACGTGAACACCGACACTGGGTTGCTGAGAGGCAAAATGTCTTTTCGGACGAGTCCCGCTTCAACGTGTCCTACAGTGATGGCCTTATACGTGTCCGGCAGTACCGTGGTGAATGCAACCTGGAGGGCTGTATGTTGAGGGACAAACATCAGGTACGATGGTTTAGGGCGCCATTGGTTACAATAGCCGATCTCGCCTCCTACGAATTGAGGGTACTTTGAACAGCAGTTTCGTTTTTTATAAAGTGAGTATCCAGGATCGGATATCGAATATCGGTACTAAAAAATCCGAGTATCGAGAAATAGTGGTATCGTCCCATCACTATTTTAAAGTAAATATAACGTTACAGAGAAACATGGTTAAGCATCTCTAACAAATGCCAGGAGAGGGAATTTGTATATGAGCTCTACAACACAGATCAGGACTACAAAGATCTACAGGACGACCTAGAGGAAGATAAACCATAGAGGATGGAGAAGACGAAGTAGGCACATATTTTGCGAACAAATCTGTTGTGTATCGCTGTAGTAGTAAAACAGTTTGACAAACGGTGTGTTATCGATTCAAAAACATTATTGAATATTCATGTTCATAAACCTAAATGCCATAGTTTGGAAAAGACAATTATACATGGGTTGATTCAGCACATCATTCCGAGTTAAGGTTGAAAAGTTTGCTGTTATTTATCTTCCATTTTGTTAAGCTCATATACATGGTGGACGATTTAAGTTCAGACTGTACAATATCTCCAAAACTAAGTGTTGTATAAATAAAAATCTGATGTGTTACACTCACATGACTTTCTCTACTCTTGTACAAACTATTTTTACAAACGCTGTATTTTAACGCTATCTACATTTTTTGTGTAGTAAAATTTTGTGTATCTCTTATGGTTTACCAATTATGCAAAAGTCGCTCACAATGAAGAATACCTTTGAAGACATTACCAGAAAATTCGAGATATACATTTCATTTGTCATGAAAATATCTTAAACATACGATATTTTAATCAAAATCGTTAGAGCCATTTTTAAGAAAATTAAAATTTTCGAAAAATGTACCATGTTAAGGGTAATCTGGGGTGGGGGGATTTTCTTGAAAACCTTCGTGTCGCATCTCTGGAACATACTGAACCTAAATACCAAGTTTGGTGTTTACCCGGCTGTTGTTTTCTGAGTTATGCCGTTCACAGACAGACACACAGACACACAAGGACATGTTTCCAAAAATTCTTTTTTGGATTCAGGGGCCTCAAAACATATATTTCTGGTGAAATCTCAGTATCGAATTTTTGAGTGGAATACAATCCTTCCCCTACTTACTATACGTGGTAGAGAAATTAAAAATTGCTTGATATTATGGGGGAAGGTAAATGCCATCAGTCGTATTTTATTTGGAAGAAGCTGTGATGGTCATTTTAGGGTAAGATTAATTGACTGTAATTGAAGATTCCTATTTAAAAAAATCTGATGTGTTACACTCAAATGGCTTTCTCTACTCTTGTACAACCTATTTTTACAAACGCTTATTCTCCATATACTTCATGTTAATCGATATAACGAGATGTTAATCTTGTTGCTAATTTTGTTGTAGGTGCAAGGAGAATTGGTAGGCTTTAGGCGATAGTCAAATCTTTTAAGAGCTGGTTGCTATGTGGCGCATTCCATTCTCTTTGTATGTCCAGGACATAAAAAAAATGAATAATGAATTCCCATTGGAGAAAAAGTATTGGAAAATTTAAGGGAATAACAAGCTATATCTCGAAAATGATTCACTCAACAAAAAATATATATGACATAAATTGTGTATTTTAACGCGATCTACATTTTTAGTATAGTAAAATTTTGTCTATCTCTTATGGTTTACCAGTTATGCAAAAGGATACTTTTGCAGACATTCCCAGAAAATTGGAGATATAATTTTATTTGTCATGAAAATATCTTAAACATATGATATTTTAATCAAATTTGTTAGAGCCATTTTTGAGAAAATTAAAATTTTCGAAAAATGTTGCATGTAAAGGGTAATCTGGGGTGGAGGATTTTCTTGAAAACCTTCGTGTCGCGTCTCTGGGAGATACTGAACCTAAAAACCAAGTTTGGTGTTTATCCGACTGTTGGTTTCTGAGTTATGCTGTTCACAGACAGACACACACACGGACATGTTTCCAAAAATGCTTTTTTGGATTCAGGGGGTCTCAAAACATATATTTCCGGTGAAATCTCGCTATCGAATATTTGGGTGGAATACAATACCTCCTCTACTTGCTATACGTAGTAGAGAAGGTAAAAAATGAATAACGAATTTGAGAAAAAGTAATAAGTATTGGACAATTTAAGGGAATAACAAGCAATATCTCGAAAATGGTTCACTCAACAAAACAAATGTATATTACATAAATTATATATTTTAACGCGATCTACATTTTGTGTGTAGTAAAATTGTGTCTATCTCTTATGGTTTACCAGCTATGCAAAAGTCGTTCGTAATGAGGAATACTTTTGGAGACATTCCCAGAAAATTCGAGATATACATTTCATTTGTCATAAAAATATCTTAAACATATGATATTTTAATCAAAATCGTTAGAGCTATTTTTGAGAAAATTAAAATTTTAGAAAAATGTTTCATGTAAAAGGTAATCTGGGTGGGGGAATTTCTTGAAAAACTTCGTGTCACATCTCTGGAAGATACTGAACCTAAATACCAAGTTTGGTGATTATCCGACTGTTCGTTTCTGAGTTATGCTGTTCACAGACACACACACACACACACACACACACATGATTCCAAAAATGTTATTTTAGATTCGGGGGGTCTCAAAATAAGTATTTCTGGTGAAATCTCGGTATCGAATTTGTGGGTGGAATACAATACTTCCCCTAATTACTATACGTAGTAGAGAAAGTAAAAATTAAATGGCCCTAAAATGACCATCATAACATCCTCCAAAAAACAAAATACAACAACAACAAAAAACAACAAATAAACAAAAAAGACTAAGTGCATTTAATTTTCCTTATAATATGAAGCAACTTTTATTAAAGAGTTTTCTTTCCACAATGCTTAGATTTGGAGATATTGTACAATCACAACTTAAATGGTCCACCATGTATATTACTTCTACGAGGCGACTGAGTAGGGGTAACAAAAATATTTAAACTTTTTTTGGGCAATTTCATAACTCAGCCACCGGCAAAACCGCATTCGTTATGTTACCACCGGAAGGGATTTGCGATTCATTTACGGTAATATAAATACACATTGGTGAACTAGCTATCATTAAAATGTTCAATACACACAGAGGTGTAATATAATTATATAAAGGGCTACAAAAATGCTAAAAGGAGTTGAACTACTCCATTTCAGGTCGTTAAAAATGCAAACAAAACTGGAATAAAATTTCTGTTTGTATCATGCAATACTTTTTTCCGAATTTTAAAATATACATAGACACTCCTTCATAGTTTTGTGTTAACATGTCTGTTTAGTGATCCCGATGCTCCAGATTTCTAATTTCGTTTGCGGTAATATACCAAGAATAGACATTATCATATAGGCAGAAACCACAGTGACAAATTAGGTACTGTGGGGAGATTGCAAAGTTGACTAGAATGTATAAAACCCTGCAATGCTTAAACCTTTGATTAGAATAATTTATTTTAAAAATTTTAATTCCATTACTGTTTGCCTATTTAAAACTATTACACTTCACTAAAAAACTGAGTATTGATATTTCACCGGATATTCACCTTGCGAGGTTTGCAGGGGAAACTATCTGCAAAAGACCCAAATTGTCTTGTATAATAACTGGACACAAGAAAAAATTTCCAAAATATGCAAGATTTTTGCCAAGTATGAGCATAAAAATATCAAAATATTGTGAAATATATATTTAAAACCGCAATATCTTACCCCTTAGGGGTTTTGGCAGTGCTTTAAAATTATAGGCCTTGTAGATTTTGTCCACATTTAATAATAAACATAAAAAATCCAACAAATTACAAGGGGTTTATAGATTTTAATAATTGTGAAATCCTTAAATTTAGAAACAAAGAGAAAGAAGTTGCTTTGACATTGCTTAATACTATTTTCAATACACACTAAAAGCACCGGTTCGCGAAAAATAAAATCTCCTCACAAATAGAGGGCGTTTAATTTCGCAGGTGACGTCCCATGGAGGAAATACATTTTCTCAACTGTACCTGAGTTGTTGGAAAGGGTGGTGGGGTTTTTTTTTACCAGAAACGTCTCTTAAAGGAGTGGCTTCGGTTTCTAAATGTGTTTCGCAGAATGCCTGAATAGAATATCTGGATTATATGAAGATTTAACCAAAACATTATGAAATATGAAATCATTTTGTCACGTGCAATGAGTTCTACATACAGAAAAAACGTAAAAATACTTGTTCCTATAATGGTACCAAGCGTGGTTTAGAAGATGAAACTACTGATCTCTATAGATAAAAGCATAAATATCGAATTTCATACTTAAAGCCAAGTGCCTTTTAAGGAAGTAAAGCACATTTTCCACATCCCAAACAACCGTTTATATGGAAAGAAAACCTCATTTTTTTCTCCTAAACGTACCAAACGGTTTAGACTAAAGCAAGTCTGAGATAATACCATGGCAAATTAACTGCATATTTTGAATTTTCTAAAAATTGGAGTGGGATTATCCTCGCGGCGGGAAGGAGAGGGGGAGATACAGGAAGTGGGTGTAATGGTGGATCTCTTAATCTCGGGTCGGTTATCTGATGCTTAGCCCAGATATCATTGTGGTTGAGTAACTTTATTTACGCGCACTCTGTTACGCTCCCTTTAGCTCCACTCCGAGTTCGATTCTGCCACACAAATATTTATAGATTCGCGTCAGAGGCCGATTTCTGGAATTGTTCGCTATATACTTATTTTACCACCAATTACGAAAATCGCACGTTTGCTAGCACTACATACCGGCGCGTAGTTTCACTTTATGTTGCATTGCCCTTTTTATGTGCCTTCAGCTTATAAGTTTAACGGGTTCGCCCACGCATACTTCAAAATGCAGATGGTTCCAAAATTTCAAGTCCTTTAATTTCCGACTACGTACGACCCCCCCCCCCAATTGCAAGTAATCTTACTCCTGTCTTTTAGATCTCTCCATGTAAGTTTCGCTTCAAACACATGACAACTTGCTTTAGTATCATTTGTCGACATAATTTCCTTAAAATAAATATAATTTTCCTATTGGTGGACAAATATTATAGTGAATCGCCATTTAGCTTTCTCACATGTTTCTGAAACAAACATTCTGATCGTTCCCATGAGAACTGATGTAATCTCAAGATAAAACACGTTTTTTGCTAACTGTTTTTTACTTTAACTTCAAAATCTTAGGGTCTTTTGTCCTGGTCACGCATTCACCACCCTACATACCGGAGCCGCTTTAACAAAACAGTATTTTCTATTTCCAGAAAAGTCTGTTTCCCAGCCGATATTATATGTGCTTCTAAAATTAATCTTAAAGTCATATAAGGTTAGACATTATTTATCAAATTACTTGCTTCTGCACATAATTGCAGTTTCAACATACATATGTTAAAACCTAAGAAACATATGGGCTTCTTAATTAGAATAAAGGCTTTGTGGCATTAACCATTTCCGTAATATTCATTGAACTCCATTAAATTTTGTCATAATTTAGGAAGGTGTCATCTACTATTTTTATCATCTACATGCAGAATTTGGTGAATAATTATTCCAAATTACGACGGATGGTAGTAGGAGGAGTAAAAATACAATTTACAGAAGTAGAAGGAAAAAGCACTGCGGAATATGGCAATGGATATGAGAATTGTCGGATGAAGATAAATAATAAAAAAAAAAGACAGCGAATGTGATTATTGAAAAAGAATAGAAAATCTGTACTTGCGAATCCGAAATGAAGTAGTGGATTAAGTGGCAGCTTTGGATATTTCGATTGTATCATAAGCAGGCAGAGGGTTTTAGTAAGTAAACAGAGCAATCCTATACTGCATGGTGACGTCAGGTACTATGACGGACACACTCCTCCCCTCCCCAACAGGCGGTTTCGTTACGGCTTTCCATTTATTCGCTGCATAATGTATACCAGTGGAGAACTGTGGCAATATGCCTAAAAGAAAGAAGAGTTTTTTACCTCAGAATTAGCATTACTTGTGGCTGAATGTGGCAGGAAACACTTCAGCACTAATGGCAAAACCATCAGATGTAACATAGTCCTAAAATGTGTTTATGCATTATGAAACAACATTGTAATTCAATTAAACACAAGGTACAAGTAACATTATGAGAAACGAGCAATGAGGAAAGTAGGCATTCAACTTCCTCAGCCCCAAGCTACAGATCAGAAATTTTACAGACTCTACGTCATGCACCAATAATAATAATGGATATTACTTTAAAACATGTAATACTTTTGAAATGATTGCTTCGTAGCTTTCATTAACCAATTTCGCACTATCATTATGCACATGCATTGCTTTCTTTCTTCTAATAGTATTTCTTAATCCTAATTTACCTACTTTCGAAGCAGGGTGTAGGCCTTCAGTTGTCCTTCATATTTGTTTACAGAGAACACTACAAGATCGCAGTCGCTTCCACCTTCCCTTGCCATCAACCCTCGGTGTGTTCCTAACTTGATGGTTTAATTACTAAAACCCCTCTCCGATCATATTGGTAATATGAGCTGTTGCCAAGAAGTCAGAGGTCAGGAAAAGGAGGCTTTTGATTAAAAAAAACAGTTTCTATGGATCATTGAAGAAACAACTAGGAAGCCGTTAGTGAAATACTGTGAGTGAACTGTGTGGGGTTGATAATACGAAAACTTGGAGGTTACTATGAAAAACATAGTAAAATCATTGGAAGGATCTGGTTATAGATATGATATGGATCTTACGGACAGACAAACCAATTAACGAATAATAAAGATATTTTAAAAGAGAAGAACAATTTAAGAAAGATTCAAGATGAGGAAAATGAATTGGCTGGAACATTGGATTAGAACAAACTACTTACTAGGAATGGTGAATGTGAACAAAAGGTTCGGGAAGAAGTAGTTATGAGATGATGTTCAGATAAATGATCCGCCCTGTATATTAAAAAAGTAATTCCATTTATGAGACTACATAAAAGACTAATATTGTCATTTTTGCAACATACCATTTAGTCTCCCTTTAGAAAAACACAAAAGCTTAGTCTATGGCTCTATATGGAGTTCTTGAATAAATTCTTGCATTTTCCATACAAATTTAAGAAATGTCAGGAAATCGTGTAAAGAGTTAGCAATAGCAAGACTAGTTAGTTTATCTGCTTTTTAAACAGATAACATTTATTCTGTAGAATGTAAAGAAAGTGGATAGAAAAATTAACATCTTTGTAAAAAAAACTGTAAAACTATCATAAATAAAATGGTGACAAGTAGGAGAATTTCTGTGAATGTTCTATCAGTTCATTTGCTGACAGATATTCACTTTTTAAGTACTTCACCTTTAAATTAATTATATTTGAATTATCTTGCATTACAAAATAATATGGGTACTAATTGAAAATGTTGTTTGTTTTATGCAGAAATGTAAATCATGACTGACAAAGCATACAGTTATCTAAAGTAATCAGCAGTTCAGTTGATTAACATAAAATACAAACATAAAAGGCAAATATTCAAACTGATAAAACATTGACGCAGAACACATTTGTGTACCTCTCATTCTGCTTGATCTGCCGCCTATACTAAATGTGCAAAAATAACACAGAGCCTAACTACTCAATTTATCAATGCTGGATAGAAATTAATGAGCACTTGAGAGGATTCCGGATGTTATTTTGCTAAGAATAGATCTTGCAAGGAATCAATCTTCGCACACTAGGTAAGTTCTTCAGAATGCATTTAAACATTCATTCATCTCGGCTGAATACTTGGGAAGACGTTAACAAGACAGGATAGGACTAGAAGCGAATCTTTTGTGCCTAGATCCCTGACGGGGCGCCCCCGGTAGGGAGGGATGAGGCGAGAGGAGACAGAGGGGGGGCTGGACCAGGACGCACCACAGACAGAGGGCAGGGTCGCTACCATTTACAGATTTGAACTACCCAGGTGCTGGCTGTGCAGCCTACCCCTCCCCCTGTGGGCTTACACATCCCCTGGGGGTACGAGAATTGCGGAGACCGCTCGCAGTCCGGGGGACGAAGGTTTACTCAGAGCATTTTTTTCTCCTGCAATGTAACTGCTGGACCTCCAGCCGACACTTGCAACTCTGAAAGAAACCAAGCAGATGAAAGATGAAGTGAAATGAGAATGGAGATGAAATGGAGAGGCAGGAAATTTGGTGGATGTAATGATCCTTCCCAGCATTTGCCTGGCGACCAGGGGAAACCCCAAAAAAATACATGGGTCAGGAAGTTCGGCCGCAGGAATCCAACCCACGGCCTCCCGAATGCGAGCCACAGATGTTACCGCCTGAACCATCCCGTTTGTTGGGGAAGATGTATACTCTATGAAGAAGGATGCTTGAAATGCCTTAATTTTTATCACTTTTACATTGTTTCTTAGTGCAAATACAAATGATGAGGCTACTTAAGGGCTGTGCTTGCGATGTAGAATACTTTGGTGTAGGGAATTTTTTTTATCATACTCTTTTTCTAGTCACTCAATTTAAAATACATAGTGTATTTTGTGCGCCTTTAATTTATTTTTCCATTTGTAATCTTTTAATCATATGTAAGAGCGGTCGCTAATTCGCTAGAAGTTTTATTGAGACCCTTAACATCGTTAACAACAACATGCATGTGCGAGTCTGCGAACTTCTGTCAAGGACAAACGTTTTGCTCGTTTTTACTTTTACGTTTCATACTACGGTACATAATGAAACTCGTTGGTTTCATTTCTTGAGTCAACTCATTCAAAAAAAGCAACATATATACCGAAATGTGGTTGAGCTTCTGTTTCATATGCACTCGTGGGAAATGGGCATTTAATCGTTCGAGTATTCGCACTTTCAAGAGTTCACATCATGGCGTTGTTGTCACGCTTAATAATAATTGTTTCAGTGCTTCAAGGCAAATGAATGGCAATAGCGCATACCATACTATTTGTTTTCGACTCTGTTTCTACCTACTTTTACGGTCAAAACTTGTTACATTACGATACATAAATTCCATTTCGTCACGTTTCTCTTCTGTCATTATCCCTAATTAAAACATACATTAAAATATGTTCCAAAATAAATATCATACACGTTTTATATACAGTTTCATTCAGAATTTCAGTTAGAGGAAGCAACAAGTCAGAATCATGTGAATAAACATTTAATTAAACAAACATCAAATTATAGATATGTAATACAGTAAATTAAAGAATGAGTATTCTTTAAACTCAAGAAATTACACAACTGTGGTTAAAGTAAATTGTTACTACCAACCTTTAACACAAAATGACAAAAACCTCTGATGGAATATGAATACGAAATTACAAATAATATAAAAATAAAATCAAGGAGTGTTTTCTTAAGTGTATAGAGGCACTTAGCACTTCTTATTATTAAGATATTATTATTAATTATAATTATTTGAGTCCACACATCTATCTTTCGGTTTTATGTTCTAACTGATAAACTCCTACATTAAATTTTAAGAAAATACTTTCACTTGTAGCACTCGAATCCATATCGGAATATCACGCCAATTTAGACGGAGCATAAGGTTCCAACAATTCAGTGAAGTAAACAGACTGAGCCTTCACCTTGGTCTGATCACACTGGGCGTTCGCACACGAATGATACACTAACCCGTTTGGTATACCAAACGGAATGGAATGGAGCAAGAGCGGCACACCGTTCGAGCTTCAGTATATCGAACTTGCCCGTATGTACAAGCTTATTTGTGTTCGAAGGCATGAATGGTACAAATTAATGACCAAACCCTGTTTGATTGACGGCTGATGTAAATTAGGACTCACTCTGGAGAGCCTAGAATGACCTTGGCGCATTTATGGGACAGCTAGTCTGTACCACTTGTAGGGCAAGCAGGTAAGTCAAGGTGAGGGGAAAGATCTGATCTCTTCACTGCCCAGACCTGGAACCTTCCATATGTGGCAGGAACGAAACTATAGAACACGAAATTTGGCATGTGAAATGCGCATCTTTCGAGGATACGATGCGAATATTTTTGAAAATATCACACTTTTTAACCGCTTCTTTACTTAGAAAAAGTATTATGTTTTTATTTTCAGTATAGTTAAACATATATTTTGTTAGCCATTAAGGCTGAATTTTCAGTGTAAATATAACAAAAATGTAGTACAAATACAGTGCCAAGACCACAACGCCTTCTACGCGTATCGGCCGAGACAACAGTGACCTCGGTATTACGCCACTGCGCAGAAGCGGTGCAGGATATGCCAATGGTACATTTAACACTGTGAGCTGTCTCAGTCGTTGTTTTGTCTTCGTGTTGTGAATTGTTTCGACAATAGTATGTTGGGTGTAATTTCCTTAGGAGTGTTATTCTCTTATTAGTCCACAGAAATGCCTGCCAAAAATTCACGCTTGAACAGCGTATTTTTATATACGATACATACGTGAAAACTGAATTATGTAGACAGGTGTGTAGACAATTTCAGCAGAAATTTCCTAGTTATCCAGTTCCTGGTAGAAACACCTTGAGATGTTTGGTCAATAAATGTAGACAACCGGATCTCTAAACGCTAAAAATAAAGTTTATGAGAACAATTCCCAGACCATAGACGAACTTAAGGACAATATAAAATCATAAATTATGAAAATTACGCAACAAGAACTTAAGCGTGTGAATGGTAATTTCATCCACGATGTCAAAAATGTCTTACAGATGCACACCACTTTCAGCACTTATAGCAAGGTTAGTACCCATTACATACATGTTACTAACAAACACTCGTGAGTAAATAACGCGGGAGTTATGGAACGGAAAACCCCTCAGTGCAGTAAACTATGTGCGGAGCACGCAATATCGCGATCCGCGGCCTTGGCATAAAACAAAGGCACTGTACAATGTAATATGCAACTGGGGCTATACGATTTCTAAAATGTAACTGCTATATGGCTGAATGTTACTACACTACGGTTCCCATCCATACATTTTTCCCGGGACAGTCCCGATTTTTAACATGTCCCAGTGTCCCGACAACTTCTTTCAAGACGACTAAATGCCCCGTTTTTTTTCTCTTGGAACATTTTGTTTCACTAGGGCATTTTGATGCTCTGGTTTTCCATTTATTTTTACGCACAATTCAATTTAAATAGTTGTTTCTTTGATATATTACTTTCTCTACTACGTATAGTAAGTAGGGGAAGTATTGCATTCCACCCAAAAATTCGATACCGAGATTTCACCGAAAATATATATTTTGAGACCCCCTGAATCCAAAAAAAACGCATTTTTGGAAACGTCCGTGTGTGTGTTTGTGAACAGCATAACTCAGAAACGAACAGTCGGATAAACACCAAACCTGGTATTTAGGTTCAGTATCTTCCAGACATGCGACACGAAAATACCCCCACCCCAGATTACCCTTAACATGGAACATTTTTCGAAAATTTTAATTTTATCAAAAATGGCTCTTAACGATTTTGATTAAAATATCACAAGTTTAAGATTTTCATGACAAATGAAATGTATATCTCGAATTTTCTGGGATTGTCACCATAAGAGATAGACAAAATTTTACTACACAAAAAATGTAGATCGCGTTAAAATACACAATTTATGTTACATAAAGTTTTGTTGTTGAGTGAACCATTTTCGAGATATTGCTTGTTATTCCCTTAAATTTTCCAATACTTATACTTTTTCTCAAATGGGAATTCGTTAGAGAATGGAATGCGCCACATAGCAACCAGCTCTTAAAAGATTGGACTATCGCTTAAAGCGTACCATACTCACCTTGAACCTACAAGAAAATTAGCAATAGGATTAACATCACGATTAACATGAAGCATATGGAGAATAAGCGTTTGTAAAAATAGTTTGTACAAGAGTAGAGCAAGTCATGTGAGTGTAACACATCAGATTTTTTTTTGTAACATCGCTGGCTTTAATGCATACAACGTGTATTCTTTGGCTTTGTGCTTTACTCTTCCTTTACTCTCGCAGGTAGAAGAAATTCGGGGTAACAACTGTTTCAGTTCAAAAAGTGTAAGGGCCAGTGTCACTGACTAGTGAATGTTTGTTGAAGTTATTATTATCAATTGATATAAGTATAATTATACCGAAAAGAAAAAATATATAAATGATATCATTAGGTGGAAAGCAATATTTACTATAGGTAAGCAATAAAGAATGTAAAAATATGACAAATATGATAGGTTTTTTTGGCACTACCAGGAAGCAATGCACCTGTAGAACATATATTTTCTTCAGTAAATTCTGTCATCTGATGAGAGAAACAGACCGAAAGTTGACTATGAAAACATTACTAGTTGTGAAGGCCCATTTTTAATTAACTACCATGTAAAGAGACTTTTTGATGTAATATCAAAAGAAACCAAAATGCTTGAAGAAATCCACAAATCTGACAGTTAATAACATTTAAGTCGCGATGAGACCTGCAGTTAAAGAACTCTAATTAAAGTATTATTAAACAATGTTGAATCCTCTTCTAAAGTAATTTATTTCATGACTCGATGTGTTTATATTATAGTATACAGGCCTTGTAAATAATTTTCATTTACTATACTACGTATTTACACCAAAAATGTGATGTCAAGATTTCATCGGAAATATATGTTTTGAGGTCCCTTGAATCACCCACCAGATTTTGTGTGTGTTTGTGCCTGTGAACAGCATAACGCAAAAGACGAAATGTTCCATAAATAATCAAACTTGGCATTCAGTCTTCCAAGGATGCGACGCGAATATTTTTTAAGAAAATCCAATCCTTCCAGATTAACCTCCACCTGAAAGATTTTTAGAAAATTTCAATATTTATCAAAATGGCTGTAACAATTTTAATTAAAAGGATTTGGGATTTTCAGGGAATAGCCTATTAAGTCCTCTTCATTCGGAAGAAATTTTGTATAATTTTATATTACTGCTAAATCGTAAGAGAGAGACAAAAGCATACTGCATAAAAAATGTAGATCTTTAAAATACACAATTTATCTAAAAGAACTTTTTTGTGGCATTAGCCATTTTAGAGATATCCATTATTATTGGTTTGAATGTCGTGTTTTTTTAAAGTACGTCAATATTCAGTTATTTCCCGCGATGTCCTAGAAAGAGTATGGACCACGCTGTGCGGTCATTACATATGACGTAACTTAACTATTATGACATCCATAATACTTCAGCGACTCATTATGATCTCATTCGGCGGCGCGCGCAGCTTTTAACACCTTTAAAGCAGGAGTCCGCTGGGATCCATTCCCCAGATAAACAATGAAATATGCGTATTTAAAATAAAATAAATTTTGTTGATTGTAATTTTAATATTTTAATAAATTGTGTTCATTTCCTTTGCTTCAATATGTGTTGCTTTTACATTATCTGCACTCAAGGTCCTGCCATCAATTCTGTCATCTAATCAGCATTTAATTTCACACAATTAATAAGTTAAGATCTTTCTGTAAAAACTTCAGTTTTTTAAATTATAGTGTCGTCAACAAGAAACTCGTATGAAAATGATAAAACTCGCTACCGCTCGTTTCATAAACATGCTCATATTTTAAGTACTACCATTATAGTCTTGTCGTATAATATTCTATTCTAGGCCAGCATATGGCGACTAGGTTTCAAACATTTGACTATCGATTTGGTTTCCTCTTGTATCTGTAACGAAATGTGTAATGAAGCCATTTTTACAAAGGTTTAACATGAAGTAAATGGAAAATAAGCTTTCGTAAGGATGGTTTGTGGAGGCTATATAGAAGTAACGATAGTGGGTAGAGAAAGTAATAAGAATATAACACATCAGATTTGTAATATTTTAATCATTTAGGAATTGGAATTAGGCAGCATCATGTAGGCTATATCCATCGGAAAGAACGCTGATTTTCAATGGTGAAAGGATTACAATGAAATCGGTTGAATGCTTTCCGAGATTCATGGCAGAGTTTACTTTTTGAGTAACTTGGTTTGCGATGTAACTCTGCAAGTTCTCCTCAAAGTTTGCTAACAGGGAGCGTGTTTCTCCACACTTAAAGTAGTTCAGTAGAATCAATTTAATGTTTCAGTCAGGACAAAAAGACATAGATGGTGCTTTGTTATTGAAATGAAGCCAAATGACTTGTCAGTTGCGAGCTACCAGGACGAATGGAATGCGACAGAGTTCGATAACAGAGTAGCCCTGGGAAAACTCCAGCAACAATGTTCTCTTCCCCAGAGGGGGAGGCTCTTTGTTTCAAGGTTTATTATATTCAGTTTCACTTCCCACAGCGTCCTTAGTTTGCATACCGTAGCGTATGGACATATCTGCTACTTTTGTCGCAGCATATTGATGGTTCCCGGCTCAGCACTGATTTGGTGCGCTTTATGCTGACTCTACAATTGGCAGCCTACAAAATGTTATCAAGGTAGTGCAAACAAACATGCTGTTGGATTTGTTAAAACTCGGTTCAGTTGGAAATTCAGAGCAAACATACAAAGAAAACAAACCGGTCTAATATTTGCATTGAAGCAAAATTTTGCATTGTTGTAGAAAGCAGGGATTGGATCTGGATACTACCTCGACACTCAGTGGTATCGAAGCATCTAATACTTTGGAATAAATTGTCAATACTTTTTCAATACTTCTATAATTTTGTTCCGGATACCATTATTGTTGCGTTTCACTTTGCGCTAGATAAGGATGAAAGCTGGGACACCAATGAGGCTTCATATTGTTACCTAGCATGTGTCACCAAAATATTGTTGGATGGATCCTGCCGAAGACAGCCTTTCCTTTAGGTGAATCAATGTAACATTCAATTGGCTGTTACATCCAAATGAAAACATTCAAAATAAATGGGGGAGGGGGAAAGGTAACCTGCAGATTAATTGGTTTGTAAATAAACCTACTTTAGCTGACACGCCGCGTAGCATTGTTTCTGCAATCTCCTAGTTGAGTTTCTTGTGAATTATTATTATTATTATTATTATTATTATTATTATTATTATTATTATTATTATTGTTGTTGTTGCTGTAGCGTATAATGTTGTCATGCATAATTGTTTAAAATCCGTTTTCCTTACTACTTTGTATGTTAAAACAGCTGAACCAGCAATTCCGCTCGCATTATTGCGTTAAATACGGAGTTTATTCTGTCATCTTCTCTCGCTCCCTTTTTCTTTCCCTCTCCCCTCTCTCTCCCCCTACATAACTCCATTTACATCCCTTTCTCTTTTCCCTCTTCTTCCCTCTCTCAAATTTTCTACTCTCTCCCCCCCACACTCATCTCATAAACTCCCTTTTCTTCTCTCTGAACAGCTTACATTTAGTGATTTTTATAATGAATGGAGTTGCATAGGCAAATAGTGGTCTTTCGGGTTGAATATGTTCTGGTGTTACTACATTCGGGAGTACAAAAGAAGGCGGGTGGGCCCAAAGCTACTGCGCACAAGAGAGGAGAGATAATACAGTATCTCTTTCTTTCCTTCTCGCTCGCTCTGCGCCTTGACTCAATGACAAAGAATGCTGCTAACGCGCCCCTATGTACACTCTTAAAGCAGCAACAACTCACTGATGCTCATTGGCCAGCAGGTAACGTGACTCCAGGCAATGCTACTGCGCAATCTACACTCAGCCGCCTTCGTTCATGCTCCTGACTCTAGTTCTGCGGTGTTAATAAGCATTAAAATGAAGAGGAAGAGTAGCACTGATATTTAATTTGACAGCTGTCTGTTTTGTTTGGCTCTTGCCTCGTTGAGAAAGGTATAAATGCCTATAATTTCGCTCATTTTAATGAAGCACTGTAGTATACAGATAATAGTGTTGTGGTGTTAGGGAATGGACACCTTGCCAGTGTTAGTGCGACTGAGGAATATTACCTGTTGAGCGGAGGTAAACAACTTAACGCTGAGGCACCTATACACAGAATTTAACGTAAAATGAAGGACCCTTTGATGAGTTTATACATCAGATTTCATCTCCTAAAGTTCACACGTTCCGTAATGAGTGCTATAGGAGAAAGGAGGCCGATCAGAGCAATGCATTATTAAAACCATAGTTATAATAGTAAATACTGTGTTTTTCCAGTGTAAAGAAATATAGACTGTGAAATAGACTGAGGGATTGTACAATATGTCATATATACTTTGAAGATATGTTGGCAATTTGGCTAAGAAACCATAAAATCTAATGCGATTCTTTTCATTTATTGTATCAAATTTAAAAAAAAATCTGATGTGATACATTCACATGACTTTCTCTACCTTCTATATTTATTAATGGATATAGAAACTATTTTTACTAAGGCTTATTTTTCTATCTACTACATTTAATCCACATAAACCTTTGCAAAAATATCTGCATTGCACACTTCGTTACAAATACAAAGATAACAGAGATAGTTCAAAGGTTTAAGAGCTGGATGCTATATGCTGGTCTTTAGGTACACTGGGAGCGAAGTTTTAGGTGAAAATGACAAAATTTTCGATTTTGAAATTATATCATATAAATATTGTGAATCATTTTGGCCAAACAGTTTTCACTATCTGCCATTTTTAAAAGCCCAGCGATATGTTTAAAGCACCCATGCGCTCCCTTAAAACTCCACTGGACCCGCCCAATTTCTATTTGTATACACAAAGCATCATAATTTGCTAATTTATGCAATTTTTCGATTTATTTGGCCGCATTTTTGCCTGCTTTGTGCTTCCATCTAGCGCCTAAATGAATAACTATTTACTACGTAATGAAGACAAGTTTAGAACTTTGAAAAGAAAAATTATATTTTGGTACTGTAAGAGTCTATTTCACTAAAATTCTCCCCATTTACCTATACCATCTTATTTTACAGCATTTTGCTGTTCTTTTAATACGTTATTGGTTGTTTAAGGTTTTGTTTATATATCTATCTTACAGATCTTTTGTTACACTTTGATGTTTATGTACCATATTCAGCATTGAAACCAAACTTTGAGTGATTTGTTTGAAAATGCCTACTGTAGCGAATGTGAGTGTTCAAATGTAACTACAAAGTAGAGAAATACATGGCTTTGCTCAACAATTATGTGTGAAAGTGCAACAATTGTGGTTTTATCCCTACCCAGAAATATTCCAGTCCTCATGTCATTGTAGACAAAATATCTAGAGATTTCCAATTTGAAATAAACAGAAAATATGTAATGCCACGTTTAGCAAATTAACCTTTTTACCAATAGAAATGCTATGATAGAAAATGTTTCTGATAAATGTGGTATGAAAAAGATTATTTGTGTCATCGTCAGTCACTGCATGTCAACAGACAACGAACCCCAGCATGGCAAATGTCCCACTGGCACTGACTCCTGGTGCTTTTACAAAAACAGTATAGCTAATGGTACACAATCTGATACCAGTGACAAAATGTCCATACAGCTTTCAGAATCAACTGTTTCCAAGATAATGACTATCTACCACAGACTAGCCTGTGATGAGCTGCTGCATAAATGTGTAAGAGATGTTACACAAAATCAACATGAATCGCTGCGTGCTATGTTATGGAGAAATGTCCAAAAGACATTTTTGTATCAAAGAAAAGCATCACAATTGCTGTTAACAGATGCTGGTCAGAATTTTATATGAGGTACTCAGCTACAGAAGAAATTAAATTTACTATAAAGAATTGTACAACTTGCAGTGTATCAGATATGATTATGAAGAGATGCGACAACAGAAGAAAATATGAGTGTGCTCTATCTTCAACTAAAAAGAAGAAAACAGCTTGCAGGAAGAGTAAATTACCAAAAAATGAAAAAGGAGGAAACAAATAGAAAAAATCTTGTGTTACACTCACATGACTTTCTCCACTCTTGTACAAACTATTTTTACAAACGCTTATTCTCCATATGCTTCATGTTAATCGAGATATCGAGATGTCAATCTTATTGGTAATTTTCTTGTAGATGCAAGGGGAATATGGTAGGTTTTAACGATAGTCAAATATTTTAACGCTGGTTGCTATGTGGCGCATTCCATTCTCTTTGCATGTCCAGGACAAAAAAAATGAATAACGAATTTGAGAAAAAGTATAAGTATCGGAAAATTTAAGGGAATAACAAGCAATATCTCGAAAACGGTTCACTCAACAAACGAAATGTATATGACATAATTTGTGTATTTTAACGCGATCTACATTTTTTGTGTAGAAAAATTTTGTCTATCTCTTATGGTTTACCAGTTATGCAAAAGTCGTTTACAATGAAGAACACTTTTGGAGACATTCCCAGAAAATTCGAGATATACATTTCATTTGTCATGACAATATCATAAACATATGATATTTTAATCAAAATCGTTGGAGCCATTTTCGAGAAAATTAAACTTTTCGAAAAATATTCCATGGGGGATTTTCTTGAAAACCTTCGTGTCGCATCTCTGGAAGATACTGAACCTAAATACCAAGTTTTGTGTTTATCCGACTGTTCGTTTCTGAGTTATGCTGTTCACAGACACACTGACGCCCACACACACTCACGGACATGTTTCCAAAAATGCTTGTTTTGGATTCAGGGGGTCTCAAAACATATATTTCCGGGGAAATATCGGTATCGAATTTGTGGGTGGAATGCAATACTTCCCCTACTTACTATACGTAGTAGAGAAAGTAAAAAGGATGAGAAAACATATGCTTCAGGGCAGTTATAAGTACGTGATAAGCTGTAAATTTAAAAAGAATGTGCAGTCTTTAGAAGTATTATTTTTTCCCTCAGTTTTTTGTTTTTGCACATGAAATTGATTCTTTGCATTTCATTTTTGCTGTGATTTGTATGTAAATTTGCACACATCTTCTCAAATGTAATGCATAATGATTAAAGTATGCATTTTTATGATTGCTTTACTCAGTGGCTCACAAAAAATTAATTTATACTAAAAATCGAGGAAACGTTTGACATAAACTTCATAAAAAGAAAATTTTATTTGTATACAAATAATAACATCAACTTAAATCAAATGCTTAGATTTACTTTCATTGTACTAAAGTATGGGAAAATGTCACTATAATACTTCTCTGACAAATGAGAATGTGCATGGTAGTTTGAAAACTTTTTGTTTGCTAATGAAAAATATTCAGTTGTATTATCTGAGAAACTATTTGAGCTGGAGCTTTGAGCTTTTGCACAGCCATTTCTCTATTTACCCATTAATTAAATGTACCAATTTTCCAGTGAATAACTTTCAAAAAAGTTATAAAATTCGGTCCCAGTGTCCCTTAAAATCAGTCACACCTTGATACAACTCGACTCTATGAAGGGAGGAGGTTTGCTGCTACAGACAGGAAAGGATCTGCAGTTGGCAAAATGGACAGAAAAGTACAGAAAAAGGACACAAATGGAACTGCAAACACACAGGTTTATAAATCAGGACAGTTCTGATGTATAAAGTATACAATTCACTGTTTCCCAGCATAATATTTTATAAATCAGTGTTTTTCTCAAAACTTCATTTTTACACATTTCATTTTTAAAATTATGCTTGCACATGAGTTTTTGTTTAAATACAGCTAAAATGTCTCAGAATCTGCAGAACTATACATTATAACAGTCTATGTAACATAAATAGGCCCAACGGTAATATTATTATTTTTAAAATATATTTTTTATGAAAAAATGGTGAATTTTAAAGATATAAATTTCAAAAGTATTAAGAAAATTATCTTAATTCATTCATCAAAATTTATTAAAATTTCTTCACATTTTTTTAATAACTGATTCGAAGCTTCAATTCCAAAAATGTCAACCGATTTTCTGAACTTTTGATGCGCTTGGATAATCTTGAGTATGTGATACGTTTACATAATGAAATTTATGAAATAATTAATAACTCACAAAGTGGTTATCCAACTTGAATGAAATTTGGTATTCACATTAATCTAACAGTAATAGAATCATAGTAACATTTTCATAAATATCCATACAATAATATGGAATAATTCACTCCCATAGTCCCTTAAAATTCCATACTGTTTCTATGCAATCCCAAGAAACAATTGAAAATCGATGGGACTTTAAAGGAATAAGTATTGGACAATTCAACATATAACGGTTATCTCAGAAACGGCTTATGCAATAAAAACCTATTTTAAATAAGTTGTATGTTTTAAAGAGATCTCCATTTATTCTGCGTTTTCGTCTATGACTTAAAGTATACAAGTTATACAAGATAATACAAAATTCCTTCCGAATGAACAGGATTCCTTGGCTATTCCTAGAAAATTCAAGATATACATATTTTTCCGGTGAAATATCCGTATCGAATTTTTGGGTGGAATACAATACTTCCCCTATTTAATACGTAGTAGAGAAAATAACAAAAGGGGCACTTACAAAGATAATATGTATACGCTATTAATCAATTGTCTTCTGCATTCAAAGATAATGGCTGGAATTTTGCAAATTAATCAATAAAAGAGGTTTAAAGTTGTTGAAACTGCTAAATGTACCTACTTGTACAGTGTGATTCTCTCGCTAGAGGCCCCAAATCGTTATGTATATGTTGGCCTGCCCTGGCATACTGCTGCTGCTTAATAGCCATAATAATAAACTGTACTCAAGTTATATTTTAAATTCTTTACAAAGTCATGTCCAGTAATATTTTACTTGTCCTAATGTACAAATTAGGTTTGAGTAGACCTGAAGCACTACATCAGCTTTGCCCTCTGGCTGTTAGTGAGTTTAGCCCTTTGTTGTACTACCAATTCCTCATCATCTGTATTTTCTCTCCCTCCCTCTCTCTCGTTCTTATCCATTTTTCTTTTGCCTTTCCCCATAATGTTCCTATTTCTTTGATTTTTCTCTTTCCCTTGTAATCCTCTTTCCCATTTTGCAATCTTTTAGTTCAATTTGTATAGCCCCTTTAACTTCTATGGTAATATCGAGGGCTTGGACTGAGAAACAACTGATTATGATAACAGTGGCTAAAATTTAAGTTTTTACATTCTTTTACAAAGAAATAAATCACATTCGCTCTGACATCTTTTTTCAGACACTGGGAAGGTAGGAAATACTTCTAGTTAAAAGTTCTCCCTCCCCTGCCTGAAAGCAAACTCCGGACCTCCGGGTTGAGATTTTAATATATTATCATCCCGTTAAAAATTAAACAATTGACCCTAAAATGACCATCACAACGTCCTCCAAACAAAATACAACTAATGCCATTACTTTCCCCTATAATACCAAGAAACTTTTACTAAAGACATTTCTTTCTACAGTTAGTTTTGGAGTTATTGTACATCTCAACTTAAATGATCCACCCTGTATAACGATTTTTGTTTCAAAACGCCTTTTTGCGTTAACGTCATTGAAAATGAACCAACTGCTCTTTTGCACTTGCTCGCTTTCAACGTGGCGGTCAGCTGCGCCTAGGTTTCATGTGGATCTAAGGAGCCGCTATTATTCGACCTGTTCTGTGGTAGTGGCGAAATAACGTAAAGGGTTTAAAGTAATCCTATACCACTTAGAAACTGTAATATCCAGCTGAAATATCCATCGTATGATGGGCGAATGTACTCATATTAAGCTTAACTTCTTTATTATTACGTTGGTAATGTTTGATATTTATTACTATTGTTATGATGCAGTAATTTGGATCACAAATTACTTAAATGTAAATAATAATTGTAATATGAATATGCATTTTTATGTGACATTGATTTGAAATGTTTATTGATTGTAATTATTGTTGGGAAGTAAGTTTATACTGCCTTACTGAAACTGACAATAATAGCGTGCAATAATGCAGCGAAGGGGTGAGCTGTTTATCATTATTGGAAACGAGGAAGTTACGTAATATTGGGGCGTTTTTCTTAGAACCTTCTGGAACATTTCCCTAGAGCATATGTATTCATAATTTTCATTGGATATTAAAATAGACGCTGATGTTGGCGCGTTTTATTAGCCAATTGCAGTTCAGTTATAATCTTTAGGCATATCGGTGTGTAGGAGTATAAATAGAGTAGGTTAGAGGTAGACCCGTCAGTTCATCGAAAATCTCAATACATTACACGTCGCATTCCCGTCAGTTCGTCGAAAATATTTTGTATGATACACGTCGCCTTCAGTCCAGCAGAAATATTACACGTCGGCTATAGATTCACAAGTTACGCGTAGCAGAATTATGAAAAATCTAAAGTGTTGTAAAGTTAATTATACAAAAGGTTGAAGTACGTGGATTAAAAGTGATCAGTAAGAAGTTATTATAACAGTTTCAGTTTGGCGAGTGTCTAGATCAATGTGTAAATGTGATAGTGAAAGTGTTCGACAATAAAAGTATAAAAGAAATTCTTTCATCAGTGTTATCTTTGGATAAAAGATTCCTTTCCGTTTACACAACCTGTATAAAGAGAAGTGCTCGACCCAAAAGCTAGCCGGAGGACAAAGAACCAAAATTAAATAAAATAACTAGCATTTTTTTTAAACAAAAAAACTAATACTGCCGCAAATTGCTAACACCAGATGGAGCTAACAAGCCTAACAAATGAATCACGTCACAAGATGGCTTCAACGCGTGAAGTAAAAACAAATACACAAACATTATAAGTATACTACCACAGTTATTATTATAGTAAAATATACGATTATATTGAAGTTAGTTTATTTCAATATACAACAAAGAAGAAACAATTTCATATTTCGTTCATCCGATGTCTTTCGTTTAGTTGTCTTATTGAAATAGGTACAGCTTTGCTTTTGTCCATTCTCCAAAACAAAGCTATGAGGAGGAGATTAGTACAAAAAAGGAGCAACAAACAAATCGTCATATTTTTTGTTTCATAGGCAAAATTTATAAATTGTTCAGCTTTTATCTAAATGCTTTCAAAATTTGTCACAATCTGCTAAACCACAATTATAAGTCTGTTTTAAATTTCATGCAGGTATATTTAATAATTTTGAGTAAAATATTTTATTTTACTTTTATTAGGTTAAACTACCTGGTGGCGCATACAATGCGGATATAATTTTAAAAAAGTAAGAATACTACTATGTTATAGAAATAATTATACCGAAACTGGCATATAGATTTTTTTTCGGACCTTTATGATCTCACGGGATTTGGGAAGGTGACAGAGTGTGATAGTTTCCGAAAATGCACATATAATTTTGAATTCTCTTTAAAATAATACTGTGTCTTATGAAGTCGTTTTTCTGTCTCTGAACTAACAGTTACCCACCATAATTAAAAACTTTTGAGAGCATTTCACAAATATTTTAATTTTTAATTTGCCATCAACGAAGCTTCGAGAATGTCTTGGAAATGTTGACAAAGACACCTTACCTTCAGATGTAGCAGCCCAATCAGGCCCAGCAGCTGCAAGTTCTAAAGTTAAAACTCCGAATAGCAACTCTCTCGTTGCGTTTCGATTTCGTTTTTGGAAGAAATGATATTAAGTTGATCCTAATGCGAAAGTCTTTGTGCACTTTAATGGAAAGGGCGCACGTTATGAAACTGCAGCGCCTCTCTCATTGTTGCCAAGAAAGAGGCGAGCCGGCGATAAATTTTTTTCAAAGGTTTTTGTGCTTTCTTCTATTTTTCGCCTGGCCGCTTTAAGGAAAAAGAAGCCCCGGGACTCGGAGAAATATTAGATCGTATTCAATGCATGAGGGGCAGGAGACAGGGAATAAAACGGAGTGTTAATGATGGATGCCTTCTGGGGACAGAGCAAAAACAGGTTACATCAACCAACACCTCGTACGTGACAATAGCAGGTTTTGACAAACATTCCATGCATAGCTGGAAAGCAGAACCGGCTTTAATTGTATCTGTGGTAAATTATATGGAGTGTAACATCGACATTACAGATGCGTATATTGCGACTCAAGGCTCAGTAAGTTACATAAATATGGAGAAATATGCTATTACTAAAATTACTTGTTATTAAGGGCAATAATTTGAAAATAATTTCTGTAAATAAAGAAGCTTTTAGTATACACTCTCTAAAACAGCTGCTTATAGGACTGTTAACATGCCGAAAAATAGGCTTTAGCGCCGTAATAAACAAAATTCAAATGACAGTGACCAGTCATACCAACTTTAAAAGGGTTTAAAATGAAATACTGGATCATAAAACAAGAAATATAATGCAACTCATTTTTATGTTAGCAATCTTTAATAGCATTTTTCACAAAATAATTCATCATAGAAGAAAAGATAGCATCGTTTTACCGTTCATCAGACAACCTTGACAAAAATGAAATATTCATTTCGCAACATGGAAGTGAAACTGATAGTTCTTATAGCACGGTTCATAGTGTAGGATTCAAGCGGCCGTGAGAATGTATCAACAATTGATTGACTACTATACTTATACAGAAATTATACTACATTTATTTCATTTAAGATCATTTGGAGAGCTTTTAATATAAACTATTGTATGCACTATGCACAAAAGCTTTAGCGAACTTGTTACATAAATAGCTATTTTAACTAAACCTTTTTTACTCTGTCACCTACATTTATTAGATAAGATGTACTAATACACACAGTGCTGTAAGAAAGGTCAAAAGACGACTATGCGATATAAACAGGCAGAAAATCGAATCTGAATGTAGACAAAGATCAACATTGGAGCTACAAAATGAAATAAAAACTAGGTGGGGTAAGGAAACATATATTTTGGAATTGAGTATAAAACAGAGGACTGGAATAGCATGGCTTAGGTTGGGAGGGTGGAAAGCTCGCAAGATTGTTGATAACGATGGCAGGAGGATTTGCCCATTATGCGGGGAACAAGAAGACTGGACGCATATTTTGGCAGCATGCGTGCAGACGGAGGGTATTAGGAAAAAACTATTACCGGAAGTATTTTTGGCTTCCAACAGACGGAGGACAGCATGCTGGGACATGATTCTAAACAGCCAAAACTGGCCAAGCTTGGGCACATACTTAATGGAAGTACGTGTACTAAGAGATAGGGTGTTTATGTAATTTTTCTTTAAACATATGTGGTGCTTGAGTACATGTGCGCGACTGTGTGTGTGTGTGTGTGTGTGTGTGTGTTTGTGTGTGTGTGTGTTGGAGTGTGTGATTCAGTGTGTTTGTTTTTCAATTTTATATGTATGTATGTATATAGTGCGGTGATTGTAAAAAAATAGTTGTTTTCTGGTTGATACTGCAAGTCACGTATACAGACCAGGTATTTATCTAGAGAGCATGTACGGTCTTATGACCCATGCGACTGTGTTATGCAATTAATGTAATACTAAATACCTAATAAATACCACCACTACTACTACTATTACATTCCACGCAAAAATTTGAAGTGCAGAGTGCACCGGAAATACATGTTTTGAGGCCCCTGTATCACAAAAAATAATTCTTGGAAAAAGGTCCGTGTGTGTGCGTGTGTGTTTATGAATAGCACATTTCTAAGACGAAATGTTCCGTAAGTACCAAACTTGGTATTTATATTCAGCATCTTCCAAGGATGCAACATTAAGATTTTCAAGAAAATTTCCCCACCCAAACATTTGTATAAAAAATTGTTGGATATTTTTTGTTTTCTCAAAAATGGCTAACGATTGAACACCATAAGGATATTTATTTCACAAATGAAATGTATACCCATCCTGAATTCCCTGGGAAGTCATATTTATTCCAAATGACTTTTAGGTAATTGGCAAACCTTAAGACACACACAAAATCTTACTGTACAAAAGACGTAAATATCGTCCATGTCAAATACAATTCTTTTAGAATTCACTATATCCAAGATATTCTTTATTATTGATATTAACTTCCAAATACGTATACTTTGTTTAAAACGGAAGTCGCTATTCGTTTTTTCTCTTGGTCATACAAAAAGCTAGAATTTCAAAACCATGATATAGCGACTAGCTTTTTAATAATCTGACTTTCGGTTTACTTGTATATTCTTCTTAAACCCATAAGGAAATGCCAAGGTGTGCAATGAAACTTTTATCTCAGTTAACAAGGAGTAGATGGAAGAGCAAGCTTCTATAACAATATTTTGTAGAAGTGTGAGCATAGAAGTCAAGTGAATACAACGCATACGATGTTTTTTTTTTAATTTTACTTGTAATAAAAATACCGTGGCAGCAAAATTTTAACATTCCAAATTTTTTTTCTAAACCCGGGAACATCACTGGGTTTGCATGCTATTTGATAATATATTTTTTCGAGATAGGTTTTTTTATTCACTTCCTGCTTATGCTATCGTGCGTGAGAATTTAAAATTCCTGCAATTCGTGCGTTTTACATTTTTACATAGACGTTAATAAAATTTATTTAATCTTTCAACTATTGATATGCATATTTATTATTACAGACATGCAATATAATCGTGTTTGATAGCTGAATTTTATCATTTAAATCTTACCGCCTCTGTTTCCCTTTGTTTGTTAACATTTACGATTTAATCCGTAAATATATCTTTTTTTACGCAAGCAGCCGTATCACCTTTTGTTGTTGATTTGGTCAACATTGATAGGCGTGACTAATCGATCATCAGTTCACATTAAAGGTAGCGGTACGACCTTGATACTGCTTTTGAAAATCTTGGTGAATAATTTATATTTTCGCATAAGCATTTCTGTTGTTCTCTGTTGTCGAAATAAATGGTATACAATATATATGCGTTAAGTGCTTTGCAGAAACTCGGAAGTGGAAATGTAAGTCTTCGTCTTGTATTTTAAAGCATCTTCCTCGTCCTGCAAATATGTACTTACCGCAGTTGTATCACTATATACTATTTATATTCACTTCAAATCAAAACACTGCAATTCCGCATTCTCTTTGCTGTGATTTTTATAACTAGCGTTGAGTGTAAATTTATAGTTTTATTTTAAAATTCTATTGTTTAAATTGTGGATACCACTTAGCCTGGTAAATCATCTTCCCCAAACAATACCGGCTTTTTATGGAGTGGGCAGAATACCAAAGGTCCCTATTTCACGATGTAGTTTATAATGAGGGAATGCTATAACGTTCTTTACAGGTCAGATTTTATTACTTTGTTTTTTATAAAAACTAGATGACAATTTTACTCATTAAATATGTGAGTTAAGAGGTGCTGCCTGGTTATAGCTTTTAAAAATTAACATTTGGATGCATAATTTTAACGCTTTCGATTTTTGTTCATGGAAAACATTTAGCAATCAGCGGAGCCAAATTCTACTTGGCAGAGTCTAAATTTCGTCAAAAAGAAGTTAATAACTTTTATGAAATAATAATAAAACATTATAAACCTACTCTCACTTATTCATATTTCTGTAGATCAAAGAAGTTAGAATTAATTTGTGCAGCTTTGTTTTATTTCAATTCAAAACAGTTAAATAAATTACATTAAATAAGCATGTAATTATTGAACATAATCCAGTTTCTTCCTCACTACTTCTTTGATTTGCCGGACTCAGTTTTTTGTATATAAAACTTCGTAAACCATTGCCAAAAATATGCTTAATATGAGGCTGTGTTTAAGTTTAAAGGCGTACATTTAAATCACTTCCATCTAATAAAAAGCTTATACAAACGTAAGCATTTTGCAGGACACTCATTGCCAGCAATACCGGGACACACGATTAAATTAAGAAATACCATGAAATATGAATATTAATTAGTATTTATGAGCCAATAAATTGTCAAAACTCGACCTTTTAGCTGTCTTGATTCCACGGCTCCTATAATACACCTTGTATTCGTCTACCCGGAGTATAGGATAAGACAGGCTCCCAATGAACAGAAGAGAATATGCATTTAGTAGTCCATTACTATCATAAATCACTGTTTTTCACATCGCTGTAATTCCGTGCAATCAATTGTGTAAACACACTTTCTTTTCTAAGCCCTAAAAACGATATTTACATCGTTCCGACGCTGCACCCAAATTGACCTACTCAGTCATGACATCACGAGACATGTACTTAAAGTAAATACCGATAATTTTTACTTTCTCTACCACGTATCTAATAGGCAGAGAAGATATTGCATTCCACTCAAAAATTCGATATCGAGATTTCACCTGAAATACATGTTTTGAGGTCCCCTGAATAAAAAAGAAACACATTTAGTCTCTGTTTTGCCTGTGAACAGTATAACTCAAAAATTCGGATAAATACTACACATTATTTTTAGGTTCAATACCTTCCAAAGATACGACATGAAGATTTTCAAGAAAATCCCCCTACCCCAAAATGCAACCCTTTACATGCAATATTTTTAGAAATTCTTAATTTTCTAAAAAATAGCTCTAATGATTTTAATTAAAATGACACGTATTAAAGATATTTACGACAAATAAAATGTATACCTTGAATTTTCTGGAAATAGCCTATGAAGTCGTCTTCATTCGGAAGGGATTTTGTGTAATCTTGCATAGCTGAACGTTAAGTGATAGACTAAAACGTACTACACAAACATTGTGGATCTCCTTAAAACACCCAATTTATTTCAAATACGTTTTTGTGGCATAGGCTATTTATGAGAGATCCGTTACTAATAGTTCTAATTATTCTTACTTGGTCATTCTTTTAAAGTCCTGTCAACATTCTCACGATTGCCTAGAAACAGTACGCAATTTTAAGCCCAGCATATAGTGTTCAGTTATTAAACATTTGACTATTGCTGTTCTCTTTGTATGTATAATGAAATATGTAATTAAGCTATTCTGTAAAGGTTTATTAGGGTTAAAATTTAGTAGAAAGACAAATAAGCTTTAGTAAGAATAGCGTGTATACCCATTATTGAAGACAGAGGGTAGATAAAGTCGTGTGAATGTGTCACATCAGATTTTTAAAAATATGTAAAATTATATAAAATATAACAGAATATTGTTTTAGAAATATTTTATCATAATTCATTACCTTACACTACTTCTCCACAGAGTCACCGCCGTTATTCAGGCGCTTGTCGTAGTCGGAAATTAGTTCTTATGTGCCTTCGTCAAAGAATGATGCCGCTTGTGATAAAAGACAAGTCTGCTATTCTTGTTTCACAGCATCATCGTCGTTGAAAAGTTTTCCACCGAGAAGAAGAACAGATGGAAATCGCTTGGTGCCGAATCCGGACTGTTGAGAAATAATGTTGTGAAACAAGAACTGCAGGCTCGACTTTCATCAAAGCCGGCATCACTCTTTGACAAAGGCATACTGGTTTTCCTATACAGCAATGCCTGAATAAACGCAACGACTATGTGGAGAAGTAGTGTAAGGTATAAGGTAATGAATGATAATAAAATAATTGTAAAATAATGCTGTGTTGGTTTTTAAAGAATTATTGGTAATTAGTTTAGAACATTCCTCGTACATACAAATTTTAGTGTTGATCAGGGTATTATTTCAGTGTAGGTTTCTACTTACTATCTTTTGTGTATCCTTCCATTGGACAGAAGCTTTTCTGTAAGTAAAACCCACATAGTGTTACTTTTGAAACATTAACAAAATAAAACACCGATATGATTTTGGAACGATTACACTTTTGGAAAGAATAGCATCGGCACAGATCATTAAATAGCTTGGCATTCCACTGCGAGGGTTTTTGCATCTCAGGTGATTTCTGTTTCCCATAATTTGAACTAATGTTGGCAGAGAGAGACTGATGTTGTTTGGAGGTTGAAGTAGCGTCGCGGCGCCATATCCCGACACGGCTCATGGGACACCATCTCTGTAGGGACGTTAATACATTCTTCCCTGCTTGAATATTACATCCACAGCGAACCCGAATGAATGTGTTTTATAACACCAGCTGCAGGCAGGAAAGAAAGGAATGGGGAAAGAAGAAAGCTTTTATTTCACCCTTTTCCTGCAGACATTGCGCTTTTGGATGAAATGATAGTGGATTTTGGCTTAGCTCTGCTGGCCGTAACTCCTAGAGTCGTTGGGCTGCATTTCTGCAAACGCACGCTCGTTATGGCTAGCAAAATGTTCCTTAATAATCTAATAAATATGAAGAAAAGACTGCACCACTGGTCACCAAAAATGTGCACAGGAAACGTAACAAATTAGCTCTTGGACTTGTAGTTGAAAGTGTGTTATTTTCACATTTAAACAAATTTAAGTAGTGTCCTATGGCAAATTTCCCACAGCTTCACATTAAATTTCATCACACCATTTAATTCTTGTGGTTGGTTTCACCAGCTATCTTTAGTGATAACTGGTGTAGGAATCTCTAAGTATTAAAGCCAGGAGGAAAGGAAATAAAGTTGAACTGTTACAGGACTTTAGGCTTGTAACAAACCACCCCATCCCTCGTACGGTATGTTGGCGTTTGCAGACACCACTCGCCAGAAGCTTTTACCTGCCTGTAAGTGAACCTTGGCCGCTGTTGTTTACATTCTTTGCATCGCCATGCGTTTTAGTTATATTAACCCCCGTTGTTACCACAGACGGTGAGCAGTTATGATACTTAAATAAAATTATAAATGTGAAAGGAAATTTGGGAAGGAAACGTTCCAGACCTAAGTTTAGGGTACCTCTCCGGCATTTGCCAGTTATAAGGATTGAGGAAAGCCTATAAAACCTCAGTTAGGAAGGACGGTCCCGGCGGGATTTGAACCGCGACCTCCCGTTCACGAATCCATGCCTTAACGACCTTAACACCCGTGCCTGACACTTGTTTTGAATTTAAATAAATATAACCTTAATATTGGTATGGCTGGTGATAACTGTTCAAGTAATTTTTGAAGCATAATTCAACGTTTGTCTATCGTCAGTAAACTACTCAACCTTAAGTACATTAATAATGTTTACTTAGTTTCTCACCAAACTCGTTACAGCTATTTCGTCCCTAAAAGTGTTGGTAATTTAAAATCCTCTTTGTTACCTTAGGTCTATAATAACGCACTTATTTATAGAGCAAAATGACGTAAGTGGTGGTTTTTAGAAGCCACATATACAGCGCACAGTGAACAAGAGCGACAGCATATCGTTTATCTACGTTTACCTAAACTGAATTCGAGAAATAATGAGCGTAATCTCATTAAAAGCACAAATTGAATAGCGAAATAGAGCAAATGATTTTTATAACAAATTGAAATAGTTCCTAGTGTTATGCATAAAGAGTAATCTAGAATATGATTTTGATTGCAAGTAACTAATAATTATTTTTTTACATTAAAAATTTTTACGCGTCCCGAGCCTGTTTTATTGGGTGTTTCGGTTGCCAATCAATTAACTTATCCCTGGGCTGCTGCTGTGCAGATGCCTGAACACACACATCACAGTCATTTCTGGATGATATTAATACTGCAATTAGTGAAAATTAATTATTGTCCTAAAATGTATGCAAAACTGACTTATAATACATTTCAATTGAAATAGGCGATGCTGTTGACTGCAGATACTTCCAAAGTTATCATTTACAAACATGTAAGTAAAGGTTTGGATATTATTGTACCATTTTGGCTACAAAGCGTAAAAGAATCTAGCGGGATGGCTAAGGCGGTAACGTCTGTGTCCACGTTCGGGAGGTCTGGGCTTCAAGCCTCCGGGGTCGACCAATTTGACCGAAGGTTTTTTGCAGTTTTCCTCGGTCGCAAAGCGAATGCTGGGTTGGATAATTTGATCCACGAATTTTCGTATCGTCCCTTTCATCAGTATATTTCTTTTCCTTCCTCTTCACCGACATCCAGGCATTCGGCTGATAACCCGTCCTGGATATGGTATGATCCAGAGTTTGCTTGCTCCTCGAGTGGCTACTGACCCAAGGTATTGCCTAGTAAGTGGTGTAAGTCTTACAAAAAGGAGGGTATTCAGTTAAATAAGAAGACGAAAAAGAATTACTTATAGGTGATGTTGAAGCTGTAATTAAATATTTAACATATTATTTCTCAATTTCTAATAGTCCTTGTAGACTTCAACAAAAGGTTTCTTCTCCGCGTGACAAATTATATAAGTATGCCGTGTTGTGAGATCTCGCTTCTTCCACCATAAAGGATCAGGCAAATAATGGTAGTTGCACCTAATTCTGTTGTAATCTTAGGGAGCGCTCTGTTTAGAAAATTTGAACAAATAATCTAAACTTTGTAAGAATGTTCAGATACAGAGAAACCTGGAGTAAATGTTACTCTTTCAGTTATTTGCATATCATTCTGAAATGGTCTTTCCTAATTATCTTAGGAGCTATTTAATTTATAATTTATTAAAAATAAACATAGCCTTCTTAGAGAATGAAATACAAGGGTAATCGAGGAAGTAATGGCCATTTGCCTTTAATACATTAAATAAACATGTTATTAAAAACGTTGCATTTACAAAGTTGATGCTTATTTTATTTCTCGACATAATCATCTTCATTATTTAAGCATTTGTTATATGCGTCAATGAGCTCTAGAATTTTCCTAATGCAGTCGGCTACCGCCAGTCTATTAGAAGTTTCACCAACCAAAGAACGAGAAATGTTATGGAAAATAAATGTGTAGCTTGTCTAGGGTTACACGTTTGTCTTGCATGATTTGTTGACCACTTGATTCTTCAAATCATCCGTGATGAGCAGAGATGGGCAAAGCTATAGTCACAACGTAAAGCAAATGAAAGCGCAAACAGTGTGGATGGGTGTTGCTATCTAGAGGCCAGAGGGTGGTTGGGAGTAAACAGTTCATTGGTGAAGTTCGTAATGACAATGTCGTAATGGTTTGTCTCTTGGTTTTCCAGAAAACGGAAATTTCGTGCAGAATGGGGGGATGATTTTTTTGCCGTTTAGAAGGAGATAATGTGAAATATTTAATTTGCTCAAAAACATTACATGGCGTATTTAGAGGCAACATCCAAAGATACTATGTTGCATATCATGCTTTATGCGGTGGAATTAAAAGTATGTGATACGCGGGGAGGTCACTGAAGTTAATAATAATACTAATAATTATAATAATAATTTGTTTTAGAAATTGAACATGCGAAACTGTTGCAGAGTTAACTGAAAAGAACACTGTACAGAAAGTTCTGAAAATTTATGACTAAATCCAAAATTAAATATGCTAGTTATGTAGTTACCTGGGAGATCGCTCGGTTGCTAAACCTTTTCTGAAAGATAAATTTCTGATTCTACTTTCCAATTTTAATATTATTAATTTATCTCGAACAACCATCACTACAGGAGCTCTACATCCGTAACCCCCACTTCCCTCGCAGGAATGTTTTACTTCCGTGTTTTTTTGAGGGTTGGGTTGTGTTGTGTTGTCGCCGCAAAACTGACTTTTGCGCACTTCTGGTAATGAGTGACGGACGCACGAATCGAGTCACATTTTTTCGTCCATTGTTAAACAATTCATACCACGTTCTCACATTTATTTTGTTTCGCCTGGCACTCGCAAAACACTGAGAAAATATGTCGGGGAAGCCATTAGACCTTTGACAGAATCCTGACAGCGATCTGCGCAGCAGGAATGCACAAACGGTCGTTACTCTAGATTACCCTCGTGTCTCCCTATATTTGTTTCTAGTTTACAACGAACATTAATTTAGGTTACTACTTGCTGCATAAGTAACTATACTTTTTTTGTTTGTCGTTATCTTAACCACTGATATAATTTTATTTGAGATATTCATAGTATAATGCGCTACAAACATGAAAATAAAAACTAGAAACATATTATGCATATAGTCAGCGAATTCACGTCTGCGTGAAAAATGGACATGAAATATAAGAGAAAATACATTCCAACCAATTTTAATGTTATATCCAAAACTTTAACTAATCAGGAGTTAATTGCATCGCGCGAGACACTTTCCACTTCACCTAGGCCTAGTAAACCTACCGAAGTTCAATTTACCTCCCTGAAATACATCTCTTACTGACTTTGTTAAGTTGGAGATTGAGGGACTATATACAAGAAGAGTTAGAGCAGTAGTAGTCATCATTGAGATTCTTTAAAGATGCGGAATTCAGTCCTCCGTGAACTGAGGAACCATATAAACCATGCCCATAGGATACTCATCCATCATTGATATTTTCAAAACCCACAATTTCAAGTGGATTTATTTTAAATTTTAATACAGAAATGAGGGTTTAATATACAATTTGTAAACAACATTTCGTGCATATTTTACATTAGTTCCAGAGATACTCAATTTTTATTATTTTTCCCTGTTTTGAGAAATTATTCCACACGATATTTTGTAGTTAAACTCTTTAATAGTATATAAATAAGTTGTAGAGATGAATTTTTAGTTATCGTATATGTTCGGAAGAAAATAAATGTTAAATATGGCAATTTAATTTTTTTTTACAAAACATCACAGATTATGAATATCCTTGTTTAATAACTTCACAGCTAAGCATGTTACAAAATGCATCTCGTCACTTTTTATATTCTTAATAGCAAGTAGTTAATATACAAAATTCATTGATTTATACCGAAAGTTACGTAATGTGGAACAATTTGAAAATAAAAATATGCCGAGAAATAGCGTTTAAAAATAATAACGCTCAAATAACATTATTTATAACTTACACAGCCCTACTTCGACTTTTTCAGCTTTTCTGCGACTAATTTAGTATTTCAAGAATTTTTAGGCTTCTCTTGAATGGTTTGTTCACTTTTATATAGCCAAAGCTTATCGGTTTTACTAATTTTATAAGACATTGGGCTTACACGCAGACATTTAAATTGCTATGTGACACAAGTACTTTAAAAGATCGTACAGCTATAAACGCTATAGAGCTAAAGTAGAAAGTTTGTAGTGTTTAATAACACTAAGCTCCATTTTCCTGAATTTTGGCAGCTTTTGGCCTGTTTTCACAGATGGGGATCCTACAGTACTGAAACAGCCAGCAGTATTCGTCATTGGATTATTCTAAAGATGCGGAATTCAGTGCTGTGTGAACAAAGGAAATGCATTTTCCACGCCCATTAAGCTCGCAAGAAGGAATATTTAGGTTTGTCAAAAGCCTTGTTTCTTAGTTTCAGTTCCGACGACTGTTCAAGGTAGTCCGCCGGTGGCTTTGAATTTGCAATCTTTCCATTAGATGCTTGGATTTCTGTATTTGCAACAGCAACCCCAACAAAGAAGGGCTGTTGCACCCTTAGAAGCAAAGGGCAGTACCCTTGGAAACTCGATCGGGCTGGCTGAAGGCTGTGGACTTTAATCATAATTATGGGACATTCGATGATTTGAACGTTTGTATGACATCGGCTAAACTTACGATAATATTGCTGTCGTGTTTGTCACAACAGAGAAATGAAACGGATCTGACAATACTACCTTCTTATCTTCTGCTGATGTTGCATTACCGAATGACGCAACAAACCTGAATTCTATCTGAAATTTTGCTCCCATGGTCTTTCTCCAACCCTCTAAAGCATGTACCACACATTTCACAAAGTCTCCTTCCCCTTTTTTACTTTCTGTACTACGTATAGTAAGTAGAGAAAGTATTGCATTCCACCTAAAAATTCGATACCCAGAGTTCCCCGGTTATTGAGGCGCCCCGAACCCAAAAAGAAAAGAAGCATTCTTGGAAACTCCTTCCCCTTTTTACTTTCTGGACTACGTATAGTAAGTAGGGTAAGTATTGCATTCCACCCAAAACTTTGATATCCAGAATTCACCGGATATACATGTATTGAGGCGCCCCTAATAAAAAAAAAAGCATTTTTGGAAACCTGCACGTGTGTGTGTGTCTGTCTGTCTGTCTGTCTGTCAGTCTGTCTGTGAACAGCATAACTGAAAAACCAAAAGTCCTATAAACACCAAACTTGGTATATAGGTTCAGTATATTTCAAAGATGCGAAGATTTTTAAGAAAATCGCCCCCCCCCCCGACTAACCTGGACATGGAACATGTATCGAAAGTTTTGATTTTCTCAAAAATGCCTAATGATCTTTATTAAAATATCATATTTTTACGATATTTTCATGGAAAATGAAATATATATCTTGAATTTTCTGGAAGTATCCCCAAAAGTCCTCTCCATTCTGAACGACATTCGCGTAATTGTTAACCCGTAAGAGATAGCCAAAATTTCACCACACAAAAAATGTAGATCTCGTTAAAACACACAATTTATGTCTCTCACATTTTTTTTTGTCGAGTGAACCATTCCCGAAATATTCCTTGTAATTTGTTTGAATTTTGTAATGCACTTTTTCTCAAATGGGAATTCGTTGTTCTTTTGGTTTTGTTTATATACTGGACATGGAAAGAGAATGGAGAGCTCCACATAGCAACCAGCTCTTAAAAGATTTGACTATCGCTTAAAGCCTACAACAAAATTAGCAATAAGAATAAGCTTTTGTAAAATTACTTATTACAAGAGTAGAGAAACTCATGTGAGTGTAACTCATCATACTTTTTTCTCATTGCCAGTGTGCCTAGAATTATTAATCCCAGGGGAGAGTTTTGCCAAGAAAGCTGATGATCAGTGGAGAAAACTCAGAATAGCTCATATTCTCTTCGAAATAAGAACGTGTCTGAATCTGATAGCTTCTGGAGTGCTACCTGTACGACCTTGATGGACAGAATGATTTCAAAGAACTAGTGGAATTAGCACTGACAGTTATTTTATTGCCCATAACAACGATTCTTATGAACGATTTTTTTCTAAAGTGGATTTAATAAAAACTGAAATTCAAAATAAACTGCCACCAGATACAGTAAATGGGTTCATTTTGTCATCCTAATTTGTGAAATAATATGGAGGTTCTGAAAATTTCCAAATGACAAAGAACATTTTAAACCCTACGACAACAGCAAACTTGTGAGCTGCTACAGAAGTTCAGATAGAGGAAGAATAAGATCGAGAAACACATTTGCTACTCTTGGATGTGGTCATCGCTATTTTAAGTACTATAAAAATGAAATTATTATGGTTAGCGTTATTTTAGTATTATTATATTTGCTTAGATGTACGATAATTTTGAGCGTAAATGTATAATTCTGAATGGCTGGTATTATTTAGATATTTATATTTAAAAATTGGCCACCCTGGCCGCTGGCCCTCAGCCCGCTACTGCTGCTGTGAATTACTTTGCGGCGTTTAATTTGGTGCGCAGAGGCGCGCGCGCGCGTGGCAATTTAACGAGCGTTCTATGTACTGTAAATATAACGCGTCGGGCATAATCGTGCTCCCAAACCATTGCTGTATGAATACGTTGGTGCAGTAGCTGCAGGCCGACTCTCCATTTCTCCCCTAAACGATGTGAAAGAATATAAATATGTTGCGCTAGGTTTCGAAATTATGGCCCTCTACACACATTACAGAACAATCCATATTATTGAGAAAAAAAAAACAAAAAACAATGCGAGGCAGAGATTTTCTTGCATTTCTTTTCAGAACAGCCCCTATCTCGTCTTTAGCTATTGACTGTTTCCTTATGTCTAAAATTGACCTAGTCTATTTAAATTTTTCTGACAACCTATACATAGTGAATGCGTCAGCAAATAAACTGACAGTCCATATACGGCTTTGTTCGAGCAAAGCCTAACACACTGAACGTATATTATTCTGTAGTATGTAAATCATGATAACATACTAAACACAATAGGCAGCTTCACAATATGTTATTGCCACCGTACACAATGTCAAAGAATGATACACTAATTTGCAAGTATCGTTACCCTCTGTAGGCGCTTGAGTAAAGCTACCGCAGAACGAGGTCATTAACCCGATACCTACTATGAGTCAGATCCGGTGCCGCTAGTTACATCATTTAAGATAAGTCGGTACAACACGAACGCTTAGTTACAATGATGATGATGACGATAATTAGTGTTTAAGGGCGCTCAACTGCTTGGTCCTTAGTGCCCTTTAAAAGCAGATCATGGGAAAGGCCACAGAAAAATATCACTACAAAATATCATGGCAAAGACCAGAGATAAACATGAATATACAAATCAAGCAAGAGCCAGAGACAGAGATCAATATAAAACATAGGAAAAGTGAAAAAGAAATATGAATACGTAAAACTAAACGAGAAATATGAAATACTAGAATTCAACATGACTAAATCCGCATCTGGAAATTAACCTTTGACACAAAATTAAAAATCCTATCAACCGCTTGCTTATAATCCACCAAGACCTCTGCAAGACTGGCCGGCAGATGCAGAATGTTCCGAAGATGTACTAGAGCAATACACTCTAGCAACACGTGACGGACCGACAGACCTTTGCTACAAAGTGGAAACGTAGGAGCAGGGTCACCCTTAAAAAGATAACTCTGTGTAAAATAGCAGTGGCCAATACGCAACCGAACCAAAATCACCTCCTCACGACGAGTTACGCGAGATGAAGTTACCCAGTTTATCGGAATGTCCCTTACTATTCTAAGCTTATTTCAGCCGAGAGCTAACCACTCCTCGTGAAAGCACGAGAGAACCGCTCTCCGCACAACAAGCCCAAAGTCTTCCAACGTTGCCCGAGGTACTATAACAGTGGGTTCTGTGTTTGCCGCCTTAGCTACCAAATCCGCAAGTTCATTCCCCGGCAAGCAACTAGACCAGGTATACAAGCACACTCCACATTAACGCCAGAAGCGTATAAAACAGGAGGGCATCCTGGATTTGCAGAACAATGGGATGGTAGCTGTACAGCTCACGAATTCTCTGAATTGCACTAAAGGAATCACTCAAAATGAGACAATCTCCGAATTTTCGACGGCGCACATACAAAATGGCTTGGTATATGGCATACAGCTCTGCACTATCTGCACTAATGGATGCGCTATCATGAAAACCGAATGTATAGGGTTCGGTTCCATGAACATAGGCACATCCAACACCGTTGGTTCATTTAGATCCATCGGTGTAGACCAAAATTCGGTCACGTAACTGGACAGAAATTCTAAAAAAACAGGTGCGGATATAAACGTAGGCATCGTAGACTTGCCGTATACCGTCATCCCAAGTTCTACACGAGATGTCGCAGGTAACCAAGGGGGAACACCCTCTCCCCCTTAGCAAACTGCCAGGCTTTCAATTTTGTGCTTTCTTAGAAGCTCCCAAAAACGAAAACCTGCAGGCATTAGATTGATGGAGCCATTCCTATAACGTTCGTCCAGTGCAGTGTGAAAAAAGGAAGCGAACTTTGGATGTTGAGGCATACATTTAAGCGCACAGCCATAATTTCCCAAAAGGATATCACGCCGATAACGCAGATGACGTTCTACAGATTCGGCGTAAAGACTCATAACTGGGTTAGGGGGAAAAACACCACTAGCCACACGAATGCCCCGGTTAAGGACTGCGTCTAATCTCCTCAGCACAGATGGTCGTGCTGAGGAATAAATGATACACCCATAGTCTATTTTGATCGGATCAGTGCTCGATACAGTCACAGCAAAATAGTCCGATCCGCTCCCCCAAAATTTACCATTTAATACCCACAAGATATTCGGAGAACGGTCACATTGCGCTTTCAACTGTGCTATATGTGATGACCAGCTAAGTTTCCTATCAAACATCAACCCCAAGAATCTCGTCGAATCTGCGAATGGTAGTAAATCTGGACCGAATCGGAGCGAAGCTGGTAATCTTCTCCTACGGCGCAAGAAGTTCACGCAGATTGACTTCTAAGTTGAGAAACAAAAGCCGTTTTTAGAACTCCATTCTTGGAGATTATCTAAGCATTGCTACACACGGCGTTCCAAAAACGGCGTACTCAGACGGCAAAGTCGTCTAGGAATAAGCATGACGATATCTCTGGAGGAACACATTTCGAGATAGAATTAATTGCTGTAGCAAACAATGTAACGCTTAGTGCCGATCCCTGAGGTGCTCCGTTCTCCTAAACAAAAACGTTAGAAAAAGCCGAGGCGACCCTTACTCGGAAAACACGGTCCTTCATAAACTCCTTAAAAAACAGTGGTAAGCGTCCATTTATGTTCCAGGCCTGCAGGGAACGTAGTATCCCTGCTTGCCAACACGAATCATAAGCCTTCTCAAGGTCAAAAAATATCGCAACGGTTTGACAATTATTCACGAATTCGTTCATGCTCTGTGTCGGTAATGACACAAGGTGGTCCATTATTGAACGGCGTCTTTGAAAACCGCACTGGATGCTGGTCAGCAAGTTGTGAGTTTCCAACCATCATACCAACCGTCCATTGATCATGCATTCCATAACCTTGCAAACGCTACTGGTGAGGGAAATAGGAGTGTAGATGGACGGGAGATGACGGGCTTTACCAGCTTTCAAAATTGGTATGACAGTGGCTTCCCGCCACCTTTCTGGTAAAGTAGCATCAACTCAAACACGATTATAGACCTCGAAAGCCTTACCTTCAGGAGAGAGCTGTCGGAGCATTTGTACGTGGATACGATCAGGTCCTGGTGCTTATAGTCGCGAAGATGAAAAAGCGTGTTCTATCTCCGCCATGGTGAAGAGACGATTGTAATCTTCAAAATTTTATGAACGCACCAGAAACTTGAGCTTCTACCTGAGTCTTAACAGGGTGGAACTCGGGCGAATAGTTATCTAAGCTAGAACTTGAGCGAAAGCACGGCCAAATGTATAAACAACAGCTCCTCCAACTGTTTTAAGACCGGAGTTGGCACGTGGGTTGATTTTCCGGCCACACTCCTTAACCTATCCCGAACGACAGAGGAAGTTGTATGTAAATTAAATAACGCTACAAACTTGATCCACGATGTCTTTTTGCTCACCTTTATAATATATCTAGACATGGCACGCATTTTCTTGAATTCAACTAGGTTATCCAGTGTAAGGCGACGCTGGAAATCCTTAAGAGCACGCCTGCAAGTACGAATGGCATTTCGGCACTCTTCCGTCCACCATGGGGCTGGAAATCTACGAGGTTTGGCAGTCGACCGTGGAATAGCTTGCTCAGCAGCAGAAAGAGTATTCTCTATGAGATGTTCGATCAAACAATTCACAGAGTCGTGCTCATTATAATTAAACACAGCCGACTGGGAATAAAGGTTCAAGTTGGCATGATCTAAGCGCCATCTAGCTAAGCGTGTGGAACATATATCTTCTGTTAAGAGACTAATAAGACATGGTAAGTGGTCTTTACAGTGTAAATTAGAGATGGCATTCCATTGAGAGGAAACTGCTAACTGTGGTGAAAAACTGCAATATCAAGGTGTGAAAAAGTGTTGAAGGCGTCTGAGAGATATGTGAGCTCTCCGGTTTTCAGAAGAGCTAAGTTATAATGGCCCAAAAAATCGGCAATTAAGTTACCTCTCGCAAAAGCTCGAGGTGAGCCCCAAAGAGTGTGATGGGCATTAACGTTTCGCACCAACAGAAAAGGCGTTGTTAACTGAGGGACCGGATCTTCTTAATCCATAAGCGAAAGATCATCGGATGGAGGCAGATAAATGTTACAAATGCTAAATGGGATGGATGGCAGTTTAATCCTTACACCAATGTCAGACTGTGTGGATACAGATTCCACAAATATATCATCTCTGATGAGCATCATAGTGACTCCATGCGCAGGAATTCCCGCTTACGGCGTATATCGTCTAAGTTAAAAGCTACCTTGTGGATGGAGTTAGTCTTTCTAACATAGACCAAAGGCTCATACTTGTTGAGCAAAAGCTCAAGCTCTGGTCGATGTGTTCTAGTTCCACGGATGTTCCATTGTAGAATAGCCATTAGAATTATATCGGAATAAGTTCTTAATTGTAGAAGTTTACTATGTTGTGTTGGGTTCAATCAATTTTCTCTTTTTCTTTGGTGTCGGGCTAACACCTTGAACGGAGGATTTATCCTGCCTCTTTTTCACTGTCGTTCTGGCAGCATGGGTAGAATCCTCTTGTTCTATCTCCTCCAGGGTGAGAACTCCTTTCCAATAGAAAACATCGGTTCGAAAATCCGAACCAATTGGAAGTTGAGATCAGCAAAGATGTTGATCGCCTATCTGATTCCTTCCCGGTAGATTCCTCAGAGGAGGATCTCCGAGGAGATACTCGTGGATCTTGGTTTCCTCTTAGGTGTTCTAGGTGCAGACTTATCACATTCCTTCAGGAAGTCGGTTCTCAAATAACTGCTCCTGAATTTTAATGGTGATGCATTATATACCAAAGGCTTGCCAGTCTTATTATTTTAGGTCGAAGGTTTTGCTGGTGATTTGACTGGCGTGATCTTTCCAGTAACGGACTTGGCAGATGTTGATGCTGTCATTTTGAAGGCTTGGGCTGCGTTCTAGCTACAATAATCTTTTCGGAAATAGTGGCCCCGTTTATATCGCTGGACTGAGTTGCAATTTCCCGACAGTACTGGTTTAGCTGCAACTGAGCTTCAGGTGCCGGACTTCGGGACAGAGGGATGGCGGAGACGCAGAAGTTTCCGGGCTTCCGAGAAGGACAGCTCCCTAACCCGGATCTCCTGGATAGCTCTTTCCTCTGTAAAACGGGGGCATTCTCGGGAACTTGGTGGATGTTCACCGCTGCAGTTAACGCACGTTGGAGCAGTTGTACATGCTCCATCGTGAGAGATGTCTCCGCAGTTAACATACGTAGATTCGCCGTTATAAAATTCGCTAGTGTGTTTAAGGCACTGACACCAGTGGAATCGGTATATATGACCTAACTTCATTGACCTCATACCCCGCCTTAATCTTTTGAGGCAGATCTACCCTATCAAAGGTAAGGAACAGGGTACGAGTAGGCATAAATTCACTTCTTTCTTTCCGCTGAACCCGATATACGGATGTCATATCTGTTCTTCCAGATTCTCTTGAATCTCCTCATTGGACATACGTTCAATGTGCGGGTATTTACAACTCCGCGCGAGGAGTTCAAGGTCTTGTGCATTTCGATTCGGATCAGATAGCTGGCTAACATATTTGTTTTCAAGATAATCTCTGCCTGGGACGCTGAATTTGCTTCAACCAGGAGCATGCCGTTACGACTTCTAATGCACGACTTGACAGGATCAGCAATTTTATCGAGACCCTTTTGAACTGTAAAGAGTTCACCGATGTAAATCTTCTTCCTTCCTCTGTTCTGTTTATAACTAAGTAGCGAGGACCACTACACTCGACTAGGTCTTTCCCACAGGCTTTCAATTTGCTTTTATTTTTTTTATCCATAGCGATGACATCCTCCACCATTACAAATGTCTCCGATGGCATGCTCGCATTCTGGGCGCCACCCCAGCTTAGGAGTCCTGGCCTGGACCTGGCTCACCTCCCAATTCATAGATAGAGGGACCCAATCGCCTTCAGGAGTGTAACAGTTCATGTAATGGCCCCTCCCCGGGACTGATCTTTATTAGCGAATGTGAACACAGTCCTACATGAAACTCAGGGGCTGAGAGTTACGCATTACGCAGTCACCCCTTGTGCTTCCCTCCTCCGTCCCGCGCAGTGGTATCCTTCAGACTGTGTTCAGGGAGGTAACTGATAGCTGGTCAAACACACTTGTGGACCAAAGTTTTTTGGACGTTTGGCATAAGTCCTCTCACCTCTTAGAGGAACTCAAACGAGAGTATGGCTCGGGACCCCGGGAGCGCCAATCCCGTACCTACCGTAGTAGGCCCCTGGTGGAGCTTAATTACAAGATGTATATACTAAAACTGAAATGCAAAGTTCTCTGATGAATTTTAGATTTTGAATGAAAAGTCATGTTAATAACCACCTTGAAGTCAAAAGCAGTATTCTAAAATTTTGTTTTCATATTTGAATTTTAATGCAAGGAAAAAGAAAAAATACATTATATACAGGATGAATCACCTAAAACTTGCACCGCAAATATTTCGGAAATGGAAAGTGCTATTGATGTGCAGTTTTCACAACATTGATTGGTAGTTAGGGGCTCGTACGTTTAGCCTATAAAGAGATTTTAATAATGCCGAGCAAACATACAATCTTTTAAATGCAACAATGCCTAGTTATATCTACAGAATAAAGGTAGGGTAAATTAGAATGTAGTGGCATCTTCTAGCATCTGTGGCAGATGGTTTGTCAGGAGGCTGCGATACTTGTGCGAGCTCATTGTTCCATCTATGAACAAATGACCTATGAGCTGATGGTTCACTATCCCACACCACACGTTTAAACTCCATGGACGCTGACGTTCCACCCGACGAAGCTAACGGGGATTGTCAACATACCAATAGTGCATGTTTCTGCGGTTTACTTGGCCATGATTAATAAATGTTGCCTCATCACTAAACAAGATACATGATAAATCTGGAGTATCCTGCCTTAATGCCCATGTACAAAATTTAACACGATTATCAAAATCGTTTCCATGCAGCTCTTGATGGAGAGAGATGTGATAGGGATGGAACCTATGTCAATGGAGAATGCGCAGTACACTTTCCTGACTTATGCCACTTCCACGTGCGATTGTGCGGGAACTAATTTGCGGATCTACTGCAGCCAAAACATTAATTTCTGCCTCTTCTACAGTCATTTGTTTATTTCTGTTACGTTTTCTAGGTGTTGCAGTACCACTTTCACGTAATTGGTTGAAGAGGTTGATAAATAATTGCGGAGATGGTTGACGTCTATTGGGATACGTTTCCGCATACACCCTACGGGAACGAATTGCATTCTTCCTATACTCTCCATATACCATGAGCATGTCGGCTTTTTCTGCATTAGTAAACCCCATCTTCCACTCACGACTTACTGCTTGAACTGTAACAAACTAACTGACAGTTGCAATGCAACCAATGAACAGAAAACACAATGCAAACAAACATAACAACAACATCGTACCTAGCAACTAAGCAGGTTGAATGGGACAAACAATTGTCGGGGTGGAAACTTTTCAAAATACGATTTCTCGGAAACCACTTGCACTAGAATCTTGCAACAAAGACTATTTACATTCTAATTTACCCTATGTTTATTCTTTTGATGTAACTAGGCATTGTTCCATTAAAAATTGTATGTTTTCTCCAAAAATAAACTTTCTCAGTATTGTTAAAATCTGTTTATAGGCTAAATATACGAACCCATGACTACCACTCAATGTTGTGAAAGGTGCACGTCAATAGCATTTTCCATTTTTGAAATATTTGTGGTGCAAGTTTTAGATGATTCACCCTGTGTGTCTATATAATATTGGCCTAAGTAATTAAAAATTTAATGGATACTTAAAACGAATTTCAATGAATAATTAAAAGGTTAATTAACCTTTCACTAATACTATTGGTGTACATAAATGAATTAGCTTGAGAAACAGCACTGCCGGAGTAACAAGTGGGTTGAAAGTATAAGGAGGAGGCTCAGGGTGGTAGTCAAATGCTAGTGGTAAGCATTTCATTACTGTTTTAATGCTTATTAAGACCTCAGAAAAAGTACATTTATACTGATTTTCAAAAATCATATATGTAGTTTATCTAGAGAGAAGAGATGATGATGCCGACGAAAGGCGAAATACTGAGGGCGGAGAGCGAGAATATGAGAACGGATTTACGGTAATCCAAGCAAACTTGCGGGCTTTGCTAGCGATATAAGAAAACGTAAATCTAAATGGCTGTTTTAGAGTAGAGGGTTAGTTTTGCTAAAAAAAACTCCAATTACATTCGTTACATTAACTTTTTCTACCCATTATTGTCTATTTTACTATAGCGTTTACAAACTTTTCTTGCAAAAGCATATCGTATACCTTCGCAAGTAGTTTCATTTATGTATGCAAGTTGGTTGTAAGGCCTTATAGTCAATTATTCATTCATTATCTGTTTACCCTCATCTTATGTAGGACTTAGACCCCCCAGGACTTACAAGCGGGTGCCTGGGGTCAGAGGCCCGTCGAGGAGCAGACACTCATGGATCAAACAGAGCATCCAGGATGGGTGATCAGCCCGATGCCTGGTATGGGATGAAGGAAGTAGATGAAACGAAATGTTGGTGAAATGGATGAAAGGAAAGGTTATGATGGAGCAGTTGGTGGAATGAATGGCGGGGGAAACCGGAGAACCCGATGAAAACCCGTCCACCACAAATCCCACATGCAGGTCCCTGGGATTGAACCCGGTCCGCCTCGGTGGGAGGCGAGCGGTCTAACCACTCGGCTACGGCGCCGCCTCTTATAGTCAATTAGGAAGTTTATATTCATCGAGAACAACACTGATCTCCAAAGGTGAAGATATACATGGGTGGTTTTCGAGAATGTCCCTCCCCCACACATGTTCTCTCTTTATACTTTCAATACATGTGATAGTTTGAAGTGATTCAACCGAAATGTATACAATAAATGCATTTTTGTAAAATTTGGAATTGCATCTTACTCCAAACCTTTTAAGTTCTCATGTGCTTCAGTTTAAAACCAATTTTGAAATCTTCACTTGGCGCTGTGGCATAATAAATTGGAGGATAGTGCTCCGGTTCGCTGCCATGGAATGCTCATGAGTTTCAGCTTATTCACGGTTGTTGGATTTTTCGGCCCATGTGTGTTTTTAACCTGTTCTGTTCCCTCTCCGTAAGCCGGCTAATGAGTTGACTCGAAGTCTGTGCTGTACAAAGGTTGATACGTTGGGAGACCATGTGTTTCGTTATAATATGTTAGTGGCTTATAACTCTAAAAATTCTGTATGCTTTAGCACACAGAATCTTCTTGTATGATTCCTGTGTGACAAATTCTTATAGAGAAGTTAGACGGAGATTTATAGGCAGATTCCCTGCTGTTCGTTCGCCTACAGACTAACAGTTCGTAATCTTGTGAATAGATTTTTGGAAACGGAATCTATTTTTGATAACAAACTGAAAGGAACTCGCCGTGTTCTTACTGACACTCATGACATCGGATAAAGGTTAGGATGAAATCCAAAGAAATCTTTGAGAACTCTTGGCAAATCAGGAATTTTGCAAACATCGGCTTGGAATGTCACTAAATTTTTAAAATTAAAACGCTATAAGACAGTTTTAACCCGAGAATTGGAGCCACGCGATATGATAATAGTACTTTCTGCATTTAGGTGTCTGATAATGATAATGATTCCTCTTTTGAGCCGCATTTAAATTTTACTTTCTCTACCACGTACATACTCGTACTAGGTAGAGGAGATATTGCATTCCACCCAAAAATTCGATACTGAGATTTCACTTATATTGCATTTTTAGAAAACGTGTGTGTGTGTGTGTCTGTCTGTGAACACCATAACTAAAAACGAAAGGTCGGATAAATACCAAACTTGCTATTTAGATTAAATACCTTCCAAAGATACCACGCCAAGATTTTAAAGAAAATCATTCCAACCCAACTAACCTTTATATGAAACATTTTTCGAAATTTTTGATTTCCAAAAAACATGGCTATAACGATTTTGATTTAAATACAATATATTAAATATATTTACATGGCAAATAAAATGTATATCTTACAGCTTCTGGAGGAGCCTGTGAAGTCCTCTTCATTCGGAAGGAATTTTGTATAATCTTATACAACTGGTAAATATTAAGCCACAGACGAAAACATACTATCCAGGAAATGTAAATCTCCATAAAACACGCAACTTATTTAAAATAATTACATATTGAGTCCACTTTTTAAACATTTAACATATTTCTTCCCTTTGTAGCCTCGGGAAATGTGCACTGTAGCTATTTCTGCAAAGGCTTATCTCGATTAAAATGAAGTGGACAGAAAAAGTGAACTTTCTAATAAAGGATAGAGGTTAGAGAAAGTCATTTGAACGTAACACACGACTTTTTTTTACAGATGAAGCATGGTTGTATTTACATGGCCATGAAGAATAAATAAGTATTCATATAGATTTTCTTAAAACGTGAGAGAGTTGTGTTACAGCACAAGACATAATTTCCAACATTCTCTATAACGAATGTAGTTATAACTACAATATAATATATTGCAATTATAATTTTCATGGGAACTCTATGCGCTCGAATTCAAGGGACTATAGAAATCCGATTCCTCCGACAAACAGTGTGCTTCCCGGTGCCAAAATATTCTCATAATGCCGGCCATACTTCCAAATGAAGGTCCTGTAGTAAACCAACTTGTAGCTAGGGGAAGTATATGCTAACCACATTACTTCCTTGTGTTGATTGGACGATGTCCCACTTTTGCATGACGTCAGCAGTGGGTGTGTAAACCGTTCTTTTGCTGCCGTTTGATCTTCTTAGGATAAAAATATTTACGATACACACTTGTATCAATACACTTTGTGAACAGCATTCCAATACCGAAGTGTTTTAATGTTAACTTTTAGTTTTATTATTGTTTTCGTATGTGTATTTGAGCAACCATTCAAGTGAATACACACGTTATTTTCAGTTGTGGTTTCTCGTTCGAAATTCCTTTAGTAAGAGTTTTATTTTTGTTACGGTTCCTCTGTAGTGGTTACATTCAGAAGTGTGGCTCTTCACGCAAAGGGCTGCTGTGTGGTTTATAGAGACGAAACGTCCGAAAGGCAGGTATTTGACAGGAATGGCATGTGTGAAATGCTCTGTGCTCCTTTTGCCGCGTAACGTTTCTACAATTGGATTGGAATGCTATTTCGTTTCCAACGTAACCTTTATCTGTAATATCAAACGGATCCCAAAATTCTCTTGGGATCTTATTATACGAATACGAATATCCCGGGTATTTGCCTCTTTTTCTGGAGAGAAATGAAGTAAGACAGGGGAATTACTTCTGGTATTAGCCCTTTGTGACTATTGACATAATGCCAATATTGGTCTGGACCAGGGTAAATACGGGGTTTGTCATCTTTGGTGGAAAACGAGTGACTAATCTGTCAACAATACGTCTCAAAATCTCCAAAGAAAAAAACAAAGGTAAAAGCCAAATGGGATCCAAAATAATATTTAATAATATTCCTCTGAACAGGTATATAACTTTAATTGAGTTGTAAAAAGGCTTTCTCCCAGAAGGGATATAAATGTAAGATCTTAAAATATATGTTAGGAGAATTTACAAAACATTGAAAAAAATTCTGATGTGTTACACTCACATGACTTTCCCTACTCTTGTACAAACTATTTTTTACAAACGCTTACTTATTCTCCATCTACTTCATGGTAATCGAAATAAACATTTGCAGACTCTATCTTATTGCTAATTTTCTTGTAGGTGTAAGGGGAATATATATTTACAAGGGCAATATAGAAATACATACATATCTTTAAGCACATACATATCTCTTAATAGCTGGTTGCTAGGTGCAGCACCATTCCCTTTGCCACAGATTAATACTCTTTGCATATCCAAGACAAGAAAAAATGAATAACGAATTACCATTTGAGAAAATAAGTATTGAAAAATTTAAGGGAATAACAAGCAATATCTCGAGAATGGTTCACTCAACAAAACAAATGTATATGACATAAATTGTGTATTTTAACACGGTCTACATTTTTTGTGTAGTAAAATGTTGTCTATCTCTTATGGTTTACTAGTTATGCAAAAGTCATTCACAATGAAGAATACTTTTGGAGACATTCCCAGAAAATTAAAGATATACATTTTATTTGGCATGAAAATATCTTAAACATATGATATTTAATCAAAATCGGTAGGGCCATTTTTGAGAAAATTAAAATTTTCGAAAAATGTTCCGTGTAAGGGTAATCTGGGGTGGTGGAGTTTCTTGAAAACCTTCGTGTCGCATCTCTGGAAGATACTGAACCTAAATACCAAGTTTGGTGTTTATCCGACTGTTCGTTTCTGAGTTATGCTGTTCACAGACACACACACACACATGGACATGTTTCCAAAAATGCTGTTTTTGGATTCAGGGGGTCTCAAAACATATATTTTCGGTGAAATCTCGGTATCGAATTTTTGGGTGGAATACAATACTTCCCCTACTTACTATACGTAGTAGAGAAAGTAATAAAGCAAGACGGGTACTAGAATTACATTTTATAAAACAATGGTTAAACTTGTATTAACGTATACTGAGCGGGATAGCTCAGGTTGTAACATCTGTGGAGCGCATTCGGGAGGTCATGGATTCGATTCCCGCAGCTATGTTTTTTTGAAGTTTCCCTGTTTCGCTAGAAGAATGCTGGGAAGGTTCATTACATCCCCCAAATTTCCTGTCCCTCTATTTCATTCTCATTTCACTTCACCTTTCATCTGCTTGGTCTGTTTCAGGGTTGAAAGTGTTGGCGGGAGTCTCTGCTTGCATGGCAGGGGAAAAGAATGCTCTATGTAACACTTCTTCCGCCGGAATGGGGGCGGTTCCGGGCCCCCCCCAGTGGGATGTGCAAGCCTGCAGGTGGAGGGGGTCCGGTTGCGCCAGCTGTCATCCAGGCAGCTTAAATTTCTAAAAGGTAGGGACCCTGTCCTCTACCCTGCCGTATCTCCTGGTCCGGTCGCCCTCTATCTCCTCCCACCTCACCACGCCCTCCCAGGGTACCCTGTCATGGGCTTAGACGCAAAAATCTTGTAGGTTGAGGTGCTAAGTCCCCCCGCCTCATCTACTCCCTCTGCTATAATGTTTGGTTCTGAGCCATGGATATAGACTAAAAAGGTTAATAATAAAATACAAGCAGCAGAGACGAAGCTTTACGAGAAACAAAAAGATGCACTTTACCTGGATCATGAGATAGAGATGAATTAAGAGTAAACGAAATAAATGAAGACGTAAGACAGATGACATTGGGGTATTGTCCAGTAGAGAGCATTTGTGTTATAATCTATTTTCATGTTTACTATAGTTTAAGACTTAAGGTTGGGTCGTAGATTGTATCCAATCGGTATACGTTGGCGACCGAGGGAAACCAGATTGGTCGGCCCACGGGATTTCAATCCAGGACCTCCAGAATGCTGCCACAGACGTTACCGCGTGAGCCATCCCGCAGGGTAATATTGACAAAATATAGATGGAACTGACATGGAATAACGTGCATAGCCACATAAGGAAGTGGTCAAGCTCTTTCTTTGTGAACCATATTGAATTGCCACTTTTAGAAGCATACGCTACCGTGGAGTAAATTTTAGTGTCACTTTGTCTGTGTATCTCGCCATAGATATGAAAAAAGTTGGAAAACGCTTCAAGCACGGAGTTGAGATTTTATAAATAAAAGTGTGAAGCAAGTTTTTCTACACATTTAAAATTCGATTGAAAACCGAGCGCTACTTACAAATTTTCAACTTTTAGGTGAACTACTACGTGCATGGAGTTGAAATATTATTCGCAAGAGTTTTGTTGTTCTTCTTCTATTTCATGTTATTAGGCCTTAGGCCTGTTTCCACATCAAGTATTTAGTGAATCCTTCCATCTGGCACTGGACACACGTTTTCCCCGGGCGTATCGTTTAAAAGTATACGAGGACTCGAGGCCATCCTTTTGAGTGTTCATAGCAGTGTGTCAGCGACTTTTGTTCTTGTCAAATAAATTAAATATGTGCACGCCCTTCTTTTGGAATGCTAGTTTTTACCTTCTCTACCACGTACCTAGTAAGTAAGGAAGGTAATGCTTTCCAACAAAAAATTCAATATCGAGATTTCACAGAAAACATACGTTTTATGACCACCTGGATAAAATAAATGTTAGGAAAAGGTACACGCGCGCATTGTGAAGCATAACTCAAAAACAAAAAACTGGAATAAAGAAATACCAAGTGTGATATTTAATTTAAAGATCTTCCAAAATATGACACAAAGATTTTTAAGAAAATCCCCCGTAGGTTTCGGTGGCTCAGTTGTTTAGGCACTGGCCTTCTGACCGCAGTATAGCGGGTTCAAACCCGGCTCTGACCGAAGTTTTCTTTAGGTGCGCTTAAAAGAGACAGTCCCTTATCAGTAGATTTACTAGCATGTAAAAGAACTCTTTCGGGACGAAATTCCAGCACACCGGTGGCGCTGATATGATCCTAGCAATTAACAGCGTCGTTAACAAACAAAATATAAATATAAAAAAATATCCTATCCCAAACTACCCTTTACAAGGAACAATTTTCGAAAATTTTAATTTTCTCAAAAGTGGCAAGGACGATTTTGATTGAAATGCCATATATTTAAGATTTTATATGAAAAATAGATGCATATCTTGAATTTCTGGGAATTTTCTAGAAAGTTCTCATTTGGAATAATTTTTGTATAATTTTTTAAACTGTTAAACGTTGAGAGAGAGAGAGAGAGAGAGAGAGAAGGAGACGAAAACGTACTACACAAAAGATGAAGATCTCTTTGAAACATAATTTATTTCAAATAACTTTTTATCTAGCATCAGCCTTTTCCGAGATATCCACTGTTATTAGTTTGAATTTTTTAATGCTTTTGTCATTTTTTTAACGTGCTGTCGCTATTCAGCTGTTTCCCGTGATGTAAAATAGTGCGGAATTTCAAGACCAACATACAGCGATTCGCTTTTAAACATCCTATGAACGATTTTGTTACATGTATCCCACTTGCACCTAACAAAATGTGTAATGAAATATTTCTGCTAAAGTTTATCTCGATTAACATATAGTAGATAGAAAAATCTGATGTGCTGCACTCACATGACTTTCTCTACTTACTCTCATTCCTACAAAAACTTATTCTTCTATCTACTTCTTGTTATTGCAGATAAACCTTCGTTAATGGACACATTTCGTTGAACGTATAAAAAGAATACAACAAGCTAAAGCGATATTCAAAACTTTTCAAATCCGGTCGCTATGTGATGGCTTTGAAATTGTTCTCTTTGCACGAACACGAAAAAGAAATAGAGAGAAAACATAGCGATTTGCAATTGAGAAAAGTATAAAATACCTGAAAATTCAAACGAATGACAATGAATATCTCGGCTAAGGTCAATGCTAGTTTTAATTTGACATACATTGTGTTTTTAACGAGATCTACAATTTTTGTGTTGTAAGATATCCCTTGTGGTTTACCAATAATACCAGTGATGCCCAACCTTACAGGGAGAGGAGATGAGATGAAGGGAGATTTCTTCCCACTCATTTCCACTCTTGTTGCTAAGGGCTGAAACTTGGTTGGTTTAGCTTGTCAATCTCTTAAAATATTATAGTTGGGTGAACTATGGCCTTTGAACTTTAGCTTTAAAGATAGGAGGATGGGCTTTACTGAATAATACGAAGCTGGTTCAGAATAAAAAGCACTTAGAGACTATACTCAGAAAATTCAAGATATAGGTACATTTTGTATGTCATGAAAATATCTTAAACGTATGACATTTTAATCAAAATTGTTAGCCACATTTGAAGGGAGAAAGTAACATTTTTCCATGTAAAGGTTAGTTGGCGTGGAGGGATTTTCTTCAAAATATTGTGTCGCATTCTTGAAGATCCTGAATTTAAATATTAAGTTTAATATTTAATCGACTTTTCGTTTTTGAGCTATGCTGTTCAGAAAAAAAAGTTTTGTAACAACAGCCTGCAGAAGCTATGTAAAACTAAACGATACTGGGTAGAGAAATCAGAAATTTTTCTTATTCATTAGAGCGGACATGCTATTTTGTGACACTCGGTGGCATTCTCCTCATTTCATCCTCTAAACTACTTGTATTGGAGATGGTTGGACTTTACGGCGACATAATGCTCTTGGAAGCTAGGCAAACTGAAGAACAAAGCAGGGGATGAGTTAAAATCGTATTTTAGACTATAACCGGGTACTGAACGTAGGATCTACGCTTCTGCCGTTTCTATTTTGAGTTTATAGTATCTTTTCACTGTCCAGTTTTGGATTCAGAACATCAATGTGGGGACCCATCATTGCTTTATAAAACTTCAGCTTTAGGGGTTTTAAGGCTTTCTTTTTCAGTTTTCTTATTGTTTCAGTTAAGTTACTGATAGCTTAATATTTATTTAATTATTCTGGCAATAGGACATACTAAAACCTAAAGAATTCAAATGTTTACTTGTTCTATTAATTTCTTATTTAGTGAAATTTTACACTATATTTGTTTTTTTTCTCTAAATCCCTTACCTTTTATTTGTAGCAATTAGATGCAAATTTATTCAGTTTATACGAGCTAATTTGAAGTCGTTCCTCTGATGTACTTTACATCTGCGAACATAATAGTTTTCAGGATCATATAATTTAAAATTACTCCTTATATCTCTTTACCATTGTTTGACAACCTCGTCGATACAACATTGCAAACTGCAGTAGATTTTGCGCATTGTTGGTTTACTCCTGGTTTTAAACTTATTGGGCTATTATTAACAGTATTTTCTTTTATGAGTTACCATGCTAGTAAAATGCTTTGAATACAACATTAAATTATTTGGAACTTTTTTTTCTTTTATAGTTTCTCAAATTTCCATCTGCAACAGTTTATCAATGGCTTTTCATAATCTGCAAATAAAATGAACGTTGGTAAGTTAAACGTAGGTCTTTTTTACTTTCTCTAATATGCATAGTAAGTAAGGGAAGTATTGCATCCCACCCAAAAATTCGATAACGGGTTTTCACAGGAAATAAATGCTTTGAGGTCCCTTGAATAAAACTTTAGAAAAAGGTCCGCGTGTGTGTGTTAACAGCATAACTCAAAGAGCAAAAGTCGGACAAATACCTAACTTGGTATTTAGGTTTAGTATCTTCCAAAGATACGAAGATTTTTAAGAAAACCCCCACCCAACTACCCTTTACATGGAAGATTTTTCGAAAATGGTTCTAACGATTTTGATTAAAATACTATATGTTCAAGATATTTACATGGCAAATGAAATGTAGGGGAGGGTGGGGCAAGTGAGTCCTACCTTTCGTTTTTTCTTTCTAATGTACATGGTATTTATGTTTAAGTTATAGGAATACTTTAAATTACAGCTAATACATTCAGCATCTTAAATACCTATGTTAAAATATTTTGTTCTTGTTTACAATTTCCTAAAATAGAAAAATAAACGTAGAAATTAGTGGGCCAAGTGAGGCACCCCTTGGGTCAAGTGAGTCTTTAAACATGTTAAACAATTTTAGCAAAGAAATGCAACGACTTTTATTTAAAACTAATTTTTTTCTGACGCTATAACACATGACAAGTCTAATCCAATAAAATATAACATATACTGACCAATTATAAATAAAATATTCACTGAGGTCCATAGTTAAACTGCTATTGTCACATCTTAAGCTCAGTAGATTTTCACTTGGATTAACTTCGCAAGACTGCTGATGTTCTTAGTTGTAAACATTGCATAAAATAACATGAACCACGGAAAGAAAGACAAATAAAATAATAGTCACTTGTTTTAACGGCAGGTATCACATACAAAACTGTTACTGCCAGTTTCATTATCTGTGCATTCTTCATGCATTCACTGCTTGCACTTAATGCAGGTAATCCACTCTTCGAAACTTGGTATTAAACCAGATCTGATCTCGTTTAATGCCACTTGAGCATTATCTTCTGTCCACCCTTTCCCTCTATTAGTTTTCCTTTTATAGTTCCGGACCATACCCGTAATACGAGTTTCAATATAATTAAACTATGCTTTAGACATAATTTCTTTATTATATTGTCAAAAGGTGGCAAAAGTTACTAAATCTTCTAAATAAATTAAATATAGACTTGTAGTTTTGCACACACGAATGGTGGGGCAAGTGCGTCACTGCCAGTATTCTAGTGGACTCACTTGCCCCGCCACTACTACTCGGAATAAATTGGTACCTGTCATAGAGGCTACCTTAGGTATTCTGCCGCCACCGCACCAGAATATGCTTCAAACAATGCCATTTAAGGAGCATTAAAATCTGCCATGATATTAACTTGTTAGAATACAATACACCTGCTCTTAGAAATAGCAGTTCTTACATCAAAATCACCAAAAACAATATCTACCTGCCAGTTTTTCCTGGAGCGTCACTTTCAATGTTGTCACACTTCCGGGCAGCCAAGGTCTTACTGATAGCCTCCTACCAGGTCCCAAAAATATGTATTGTGGAAGAAAATGAAGGTGACGCTCTTGCCCCACCTGACTCACTTGCCCCTCCTTCCCCTATATCCTGAATTTCCTGGGAATTCCCCCAAAAGTTCTCTCCATTCTGAATGGCTTTTGAAAACCGGTAAACCGTAAGAGAGACAACATTTTACTGCACAAAAATCTAGATTGTGTTAAAGCACACAATTTATGTCATATACATTTTTTTATCGAATGAACCATTTCCGAGATATTCCTTGTTATTTGTTTGAATTTTCGAATACTTATTCCTTTTCTCAAATGGGAATTCGTTATTCGATTTTTTATGTCCTGGACATGCAATGGGAATAGAATGCTCCACATAGCAACCAGCTCTTAAAAGATTGACTATCGCTTAAAGTCTACCTATTCCTCTTGCACCTACAAAAAATTAGCAATAAGATTAACATGAAGTAGATGGAGAACAAGCATTTGTAAAAGTAGTTTGTACAAGAGTTATAACGATTCTTCGTTACGCTCCCAGCCATATTGCCATAGAGAGTACTCGTGGTTCAAAGAATACGGGCATTATAGGTTGGCAATGCACTCTTCTCGAACCTTTTGGTGAGGGGTAGGCGAGTGAAAGGGGGGAAAAGTGCCTACGTCACAACTCACATGTAGACAAAGAGAGGAAGTCGAGGCCCAGGCATGATACAGTGAGTTGCCTGCCAGCAGTAGCACAGTACGCATTACAAATAAATGCAACTTCAATAATAACAGTACATGGCGCAGTATACACTTCTACAAATGTAACATCAGGGTTTTACACTTCAGCAGAGCCGCCGTTAAAAGAACTGGTGCACATTTTGCCATGAAGTTTAATAACCATTTAGTGGACAATAGCTAATGCTATTCACGGTCTATAAGAATTCGTGTAGAACGCATCGGGCATCAAGAGGACGGTGCAAGGCCTGGTAACTTCATGGGTGAATGCAGCATCTCGAACCAGAGGTCAAATGGGACAAGTCCATCTCTTCGGCATAAAACTATAGCGTCAGTAGTCATGCAGGTATTATAAACGGGTGAGATACGTCCTCATTATATCGTTTCTGGACATATCATTTTGGAAAAGTTTTGGAAATTGAAATGTTTAAATTCAGGGACAAAATTAGTAACAGACAGTCAAGCAACAAACTGTAAATCTACAGTGCGAATGTTAATTGTAGTGTGGTATTCATTTAAGTATTAGTGTTGTATGTGTATTGTGAATTAAGTACAAAAAAGGTTAAATAATTGAAAGTAAATTTTGAAATGAGAATAGAAAAACGTAACATTCAAGAAAATGCAGGCAGTGTTGAATGCAGAAATAAGTTAATACCCAGAAAAAACTTCATATGAATCAGCTCATATTATGTGTATAATTATTGAAATTATCAGAATGATATTTCTTGAAGTTTTTGAATTACAGCAAACCACTAGCTGTTAAAATCTTTGAAGAACGTTGCACAAAGGCAGAAACGCATGTGACTATACTAATGTATGTTATTTGGAAGTTTCAAATATGTTTTATAAGATTATTGTTAGTAACTTTGTAGAATGTTTATTATACCTACTCCTCTTAATTACCACGAGTAGAATTTATTATAAGGATCATTATTAAAATAAAAGTTCTGAAAGTGAAAATAAAAGATGGTAGAGCATGTTAAAGTATTGAGGAGCCTGATCTTGAGAATGCGGTACTTGATAGTGGAATAAAGGCTTCCGTACATAAAAGGTAAAGGAGCTTATAAGTGATAAACTATAGTGGTTGAAAAGATCGGTACACTTCCAAGGTAAAGCAGTAAGTTTTCAAAATTTAACGTAACGTGATTATTTAAGATTTCGGCTAAGCAAGAAGGAATGGAATAAATTACATTAACAGTGAGAAAATAAGTAGATGTGATATCGCCAATACCTGGTGCCCACCTGCCCGCCCCCTTTTAGGTGTTTACTTTTATAGGAAAATTACGATATAAACACAACCAACGTAGCCATCTTCCCGCTAAAACAGACGGTGAATGGAAAATGCCAATCTAAATAAGAAGTGAAATCCGCGAAATAAGGAATTTCTGCAAACGTGAATCATTCGAGTTTTAGACGGGCAGATCCCTCGGCTACGCTCTGTCGTCGCTTCGCAATTGCGGCCTTTGGCCACAACTGCTACACTCCTCTCCTTCTAAAAAACATCCCTCGGCTACGCTTTGAGCCTGAGGGCCCTCATTCCCTCGGCTTTGCCTTGAGGCTGAGTATCTTACCGGCTTTGGCGGCATTAGTTATCCATATGTTGCCAGCATTGCGTTAGAGCTAGAGAACGACACAGAGTGACATCTGCAGGACATATATCACTTCCATCGCTGTCGAGGATCCCGGAAGAGCAATTTACCCAAGATTTCATTTGTGACACTAACGGTCATATTACAGTACTGTGTAAATAACACATTACAGAAATACTTAGAAAAGAACCGTTACAGAATAGAGAAAGTTAGCGAGTGCAACGCATCAGATTTTTAGTTTACGTGTTCAACAGTAAAAATACAGCGCCCTTTATTGAACCCACCTTTGCCCTCCATTACTGTATGTTCATTAAGTTTATTGAGTCTTTTAGGTACTATTTTAGTATACATTTTAAAGGTTGCTGACAATAGATTTATTCCTCTACAATGTTGGCGTTTATTGGTCACAGAACGTCTTCCCTGCATTAGTCAGGAATAGTAATTATTTTACAACAGTGATATATACCTTCTAAAATGCTTCTTCTTATCAAAGCATTATTAGAAATTTTAATTATAGGATGAATTTTACGTAAGGGTTTATACACTAGTTTATTTTGATTTTAATTTTTTCAATTATTTTATATAATAATTTCATAGGATTATTCCATATGTTATTAATTTGGGTTTTTTTCTGGATGGATACTGTTTATTTCAACGAAGACATTCTTAAACTATTTTAGTTCAACGGCATCTGAAAGTTTGAACAGAGTTAAAAATCTAAGTTCAAGTTGTTGAAATGGATATAAGCTAAGGACACTTCAGAAAAATATCTTCCAAATAATCTATCATAACTTCCGGATTAACGTTGCAGTTGAACTCTTCCGAACCGAGGTTATACTCACTTCTAAGCCAGCATTCTCAAGGATAACATGCTCTTTATAAGCATTAACACCAGAAGACCACTCCTTCGATAATGCGCAACTAGGCTGAAGCCAATAATTAGGCGTTTTTTACTTTCTCTACTACGTATAGTATGTAGGGGAAGTATTGTATTCCACCCAAAAATTCGATACCGAGATTTCAATACATGTTTTGAGACCCCCTGAATCCAAAAAAGGCATTTTTGGAAACATGTCCGTGTGTGTCTGTCTGTCTGTATGTGAACAGCATAACTCAGAAACGAACAGTCGGATAAACACCAAACTTGGTATTTAGGTTCAGTATCTTCCAGAGTTGCGACACGAAGATTTTCAAAGAAAGTCTCCCCACCCCAGATTACCCTTTACATGGAACATTTTTCGAAAATTTTAATTTTCTTAAAAATGGCTCTAACGATTTTGATTAAAATATCATATGTTTAAGATATTTTCATGACAAATGAAATGTATATCTCGAATTTTCTGGGAATGTCTCCAAAAGTATTCTTCATTCTGAACGACTTTTGCATAACTAGTAAACCATAAGAGATAGACAAAATTTTACTGCACAAAAAATGTAGACCGCATTAAAATACACAATTTATGTCAGGTACATCTTTTTGTTGAGTGAACCGTTTTCGAGATATTGCTTGTTATTCCCTTAAATTTTCCAATACTTATACTTTTTCTCAAATTCGTTATTCATTTTTTATGTCCTGGACATGCAAAGAGATTGGAATGCGCCACATAGCCACCAACGCTTAAAAGATTTGACAATCGCTTATGACCTACCATATTTCCCTTGCATCTACAAGAAAATTAGCAATAAGATTGACATCTCGATATCTCGAATAACATGAAGCATATGGAGAATAAACGTTTGTAAAAATAGTTTGTACAAGAGTAGAGAAAGTCATGTGAGTGTAGCATATCAGATTTTTTTGTCCTGGTAATACAAAGAGAATGGAATACTCCACATAGGAACCAGCTCTTAAAATATTTGACTATCGCTTAAAGTCTACCAATTCTCCTTGCATCTACAAGAAAATTAGCAATAAGGTTGACATCTCGATATCTCGATTAACATGAAGCTTATGGGGAATAAGCGTTTGTAAAAATAGGTTGTACAAGAGTAGAGAAAGTAATGTGAGTGTAACACATCAGATTTTTTATGTATTGCCGAGAAATGAGAATTATTTAAAGACATCTCAAATCTAGCAGCATAGTCCGAATGCTTTTCTGGCACGCCATATGAGCTTGGAAATGTTTTAAATTTACGAAACATCCTCTCGGACTATATAATGGTAAAAGCGCACACATTTAGCTAGGCTTACACACCGCAGACCGATGTATGTAATGAAACGACAATATGTCGGTTATGTTGGTATGTTTTAAAGACCAGAAAGCAATGGAAGGAGCTAAACAAACAATACTAAAAGCTACTAAACGAATCATCATGTAGTAATTTAATGGAAATCTTCTGAAATTTAATTTGCTTATATCAGAAGCTGCTAAAATTATGATTTCTTGGGATTGTTTCGTAAAATACAAAACACAGAATGTTGTGAATGTACCTGAAATATAACCTATATTTACATTTCCTGTCTTACATTTACGTCTGTGTTCCACTGTTTAAAAACATAAAGAAGTGGAGGAATTGAAACAGTGGAATACTGTAGAGAGCCGGTATCGAATTATCTTAAAAGTTAAGGAATATGGAATTTGGCATTGAAATCAAAACCATACAAAGAATGCAACAGAAGCAGCTCCTTGCCTGCTTAAACATTTGAAATTGCTGTGTCAATGTCGCAGGGTACATCACAAATTTCTTTGGCCATAAGTTAAAGTTCCATTGTGGCTAACGAGATGGACATCTACGGCGCGAATCAGAGTTATGTAGAAACGATAATCTGAAACATTGAATAGGTTTATGATATAACTGTGCGTTTTCCATGCATTTAATGAGAAATGTGTTTGTTTGATAAGAATATGGATATATTAGAAGACTGTAATTCCACTTCATTGGGCCATGACTGGACTAGAAGTTTCAGCTGATTTCAGTTCGCCCCGTAGCCGGTCTATCTCGTTAGCCACGAAGCTACATATTATGACGTCACATGAATTTTACTTGGTTAGGGAAGTAGAATAGACACGAATAAAACACTATCGAAAAATCCTCGTTCTCTTTTTTCAAAGGGTTTCTTTTATGGTTATTGGTGGTTCCTTTTTTTTGGCCTCTCATCTTTCCGATTCGAGACTTCACACAACATTCTTCCAACGTAGCAATGGACTTGTTTTATGTTTTATACGTTCAGTATAATAGTAATAATAATAATAATAATAATAATAATAATATTTTTATTATAATATAAATAGAGCTAGTAACGTTCTGCACTCCAATAATTGGAAATATAGGAGTACAGCGATAATGGAAAGGAATAAAAACCTTTATGCAATCCTGCCATTATAACATGGTTGTTACTGTATTCTGTATTGTGCATAAATGACTCATTATGGCACGTGCCAATAACAGCAATGACCTAATTCCAAACTGGCGTGGCTTATAAAGAGAAGATGAAACGATTTTGTGATATTCGTTGCTCAGTGAAAAGAATAAGCAAAAACTCTTTGCGTTGTTAAATATGGAATAATTAAGATATGAATTTTAATTACTTACCAAGTGTTGATAATAGGCCATATCACAGTCCCTAACACCTCTTAACTTCTATTCCAAGAAAGGAATGCATGCAAGTGATTGTCTTGTTTATCACTTCAACACGCCAAGTAATAACAAATGAAGGGCAGGTGGAGCAGTTAACGTTTCATAAACTTGTGAAGGCGGTCTTACTGTCGGGTATGGATGCCATATTATTCATAATTTATTCCCTATAATTTATAATTCGTACTAAGATTATGTAAAGTATGTATGCATCTCGTGATATGTTGGTATACTTTGTTTTACGAAATAAGCTGTTAACACTATCAGTAAGTGCATAAAACTAAGCTTTTTCATTCATTTATACCTGCAGCTCAACCCATTGGAACACAATACCAGACCATAAACAGACCAAGCTAGAGCTTCTCACATTCAAACCTTTCACCTAAACCCCCTCAGTGGATTAGTACGTAACTACGAGATGCCAAATATTTTGCTGTCCAGCTTTCTCTTCTGCTGCAAGGTTATACATTCTATTCCTACCCAAAATTATTTTCCACAGGAAAAACATAGTTCATAACCCCCCAAAATTATTGGAAATATTATAAATTTGTTACCGTATATATTCCGGAAAAGTCACATTGCAAATACTGACCAGAGTGTTTGAGGCATTCTTTCTCAACACGAAACTGTGGAAAACAGTTTCTCCTTTCACTTTCTCTACAAGTATAGTAAGTAGGGGAAGTATTGCGTCACACCCAAAAATCTGATACCTAGATTTCATCGGAAATAACATGTTTTGAGGTGCCATGAACCCAAATTAAGCATTTTTGGAAACATGTCCTTGTGTGTGTGTGTGTGTGTGTGTGTGTGTTTGTCCCTGTGAACAGTGTAATTCAATAACGAAAAGTCAAATAAATATCAAGTTTGGTATTTGAGTTTAGTATCTTTCAAGGATGCGATACGAAGATTTTCAAGAAAATCCACCATCCCATATTACCCTCCACATGGAACATTTTTACAAAATTTTGATTTTCTCAAAAATGGCTCTAACTATTTTGAGTAAAATCATATATTTAAGATATTTTCATGGCAAATGAAATGTACATCTCAAATTTTCTGAGAATGTCCCCAAAAATCCTCTTTATTCTGAATGAATTTTGCCTACTGTTAAACCGTAAGAGATAGACAAAATGTTACTACACAAAAATGTAGATCGCGTTACAACACACAATTTATGTCACATATTTTTTTTGTCGAGTGAACCATTATTTGTTTGAACTTTCCAACGCTTATACTTTTTCTCAAATGGGACTTACGTTTTTTTTATGTCCTGAACATGCAAAGAGAACGGAATGCTCTACATAGCAACCATGTCTTAAAAGATTTGACTATCACTTAAAACCTAGATAGTTTGTACAAGAATAGAGAAGTTATGTGAGTGCCACACAAATTTTTTTCCAGTCGTGATGCCTTATTCTCAATTGCGCTACAAAACGTATAAATAAAGGTATTTTTCATCCCGTAAATTACATTGCAATTTTAGGAGAAAAAGAAAGCTTTATTGGCAAAAATCTGATATGCTCTTCTGTTAATTATTTTTAATGTTGATCAAGTTGGTAAACAAACAAGTAATTACAATGTAACGCTATCATAATAGGAGCCATGTGAGTAAACAGTGATGCACTCTGGTGGGAACTAGCGTAAATGCAGGACAGGAGAAACTATTTAGTTTTCTTCGGAAGAGAATAAATCTCATCAGTTGATGATACGCAGCATGACGTGTTTCGCTATTCTTTGCAGAAAACAAAACTACACAATGAGCCATAAATCTGCGGCCATTGGTTAATTTAAATTTCCGTTATGTACCCAACCTGAAGTTAATTATCCTTACCTTGATTTGCAAATTATATGGAGGGTGATTGTTTGATTCTCTCATACAAAATTATGAAGTTTTCTCAGGACAAGTGTTTTTCTCACTTCAACTGGTTATGTTATTATGTAGTTATTTTCTTCTGCTTAAAGTGGAAACCCAAGAATCTCATTTTGCGTTAAAATAAAGCTCCTCAGCTTAATTACATCTAAATAGTAATGGGACGATACGACTATTTCTCGATATCGATACTGGTTTTTGAGCACCGATACTTGATACTCGATACTCACTTTATAAAACCGTAAAGGTGACAGCTTGTTCACTGAATTATGTCCTTATTAGTAGTTTCTGTGTATAAACGCATGCAAACAACTTTTTATTGTGTCCTAATTCAGAAATTGTTCCTGTTTAACAATCTCCGATTGGCATCAATTTTATGCTTCACTTTTTATGTTTGTTTTAAAAGCTCCCATAGAAATCAAATACTAGCAATTTTCTCTTTTTTGCAGTCTTGAAAATATAAACTAATATATATTTTACGTGAAACTGAAACAACTAAAATGTGTGTTGCACCATTCTACCACTATTCACAACTACCATATAACATAGGTATTTTTATACGCTAATAAGTAATTAGCCATATAACACTCAAAACATCGTAAGTTTGTGTATTAAGCCTCTCTGCTACCCACCCACATACATGTTTAATACAAGAGCATATTAGACAGAATGAAATTTTTGAAGAAAAAATCGGGGAAGATTATAGAAATGCAGAGATAAAAAGGAAATAAGATTTTTGATTAAGAACACGAGCATTCTCGAGAGAAAAAATATTCCCATGCGTCATGTTATCTCGCGTCTTAAGTTCTGATTTATTTCTGCTGGTCACTCAGATTTTGGTCACCGGAGGTGGGCAAATGTAATGGCAGAGATTGAGTCGCCAAACCAGGCTATTGTAGAAACGTGATTTAGTGCGTCAGCTAAATCAGTTCCAATCAGTTAACGCTGCATGTCACACGAGTACCTCTACTCCTTCCCCTATTGTTTTGCATCTTTTTATTTTAGACTCAAGCATCTTCGGAATATTGCATTGACTTACCCATAGGAAACGCAATCAAGGTGTATCAAGAACTATAGTCCAGCAACTCTTGGGGACAAGTGCGAAGCAATAAAGTAGTCGCACTCCTTTCATTTCTTATCTAGCATAAAATTAAACACAACATTCATTCATTCATTATCTGCTTACCTTCCTCTTATGTAGGACTTACACCCCCCAGGACTTACAAGCGGGTGCCTGGCCCATCGAGGAGCAGACACTCATGGATCAGACAGAGCATCCAGGATGGGTGATCAGCCCGATGCCTGGTATGGGATGAAGGAAGTAGATGAAACGAAATGATGGTGAAATGGATGAAAGGAAAGATGATGGAGCAGTTGGTGGAATGAATGGCGGGGGAAACCGGAGAACCCGGCCCAGACGCCGCTTCGTCCACCACAAATCCCACATGCAGATCCCTGGGATTGAACCCGGGCCGCCTCGGTAGGAGGCGAGCGATCTAACCACTCGGCCATGGCACCGCCAAAATTAAACACAACAAATTTCAATAATGCAAAAGTTAAAAGTTAATAAGTATCGAAAAAATACCGAAGATTATCTCAAAGTATTACACATACTTCGATACCACCGAGTATCAAGGTCCCATTCCTACATCTTATTTATTTAAAGCATTAGTTGCGCTTCCTCCTAGTAGACGTCTGTTTGCAGAACCGTCAATTAAACCAAATAGTTCTTATCCATACTAATTGGACTTTAATTTTACTCTACGTAGTAATGAAACAAAAGCAATTCAGAGTTGGCTGTCATGTCGCATGGGATGGCCCAACTACTATTCCTCTTGAAAAGCCTACAAAGGTTAATAGAAGATGAAAAATCTTTGGACTCGTGATTAAATGCCGTTGATAATTTTTATACACCTTTGGAAGTCATTTCTTCATTCAAACTGTTCTCACACGTGGAGATCTTACGGCTTCTGAACCTTGCACAAAGTTCAGTATTTCAATTATTCTTCTTTAGGCATCAGAAAGTTTACGTCAGCCTTTTCTTGGCTCGGCTCCGCGAACCCCAAAGAGGTCGACCCGGATAAAAAGGAATTTATATCGATGTTTTTCTTTTTCAGAGCTCCTTCGTAGTACTGATGACTAAAAGTTGAAGATCGCAGGGCGTTGCCAACTCCAAGCTTCCGGCAGTGACCTATCACATTCTTGTGTCGTCATCGATGTTGTTCGTTTTACATAGCCCGTTCTGTGATGTTCTTGGAAGTGTGGGTGTTTGTTCTCGAGCTTCTCTGCTGTGTGGCAAGGTTGCACAACTGGCCTTTTTTGTGAATGTTCAAGAATCTCAAACGGTGGAGCCATTCACAGTGAAAAGTGAACGCAACCAAACGTCAACATCTAACACATAAACATGAATGATTTTTGTTAGTGCCGTCAAACGAGAATACGAGAACTTGCAAATACGTTGTTTATCATAGTAAAGGAAGCATTGCATACGCATAAGTTGGATATGGATATTGAGCTCCCATCGTGCGCGTGCTACAATCCAGTACTTAACCGTCCTACAAACGCTTATGTTGCGACATACAATTTATACAACGATTTGAATACTGTTATTCAGTGAAGTATATGCATAATAATAAAAATTAATTCAACATACAACACACATTTTACAAAATAAATCCTATACATTTATTGTGCAATCACAGGAGGCTATGCAATGATGCGGAGTGAAGACATTTAAGGATAGCTTGGATAATTTTCGGTTTATTGAATACTGTTGGAAAATGAGCTGTTATATTGCACTTCTTTCTTTTTTTCCTCGTAAGCTGGGCATTCTGTGAAGATATGCTTGATGGGAAGGTTTGATGACAATGTTGACATTCAGGTGGTGGTTTCTTGCGTGAAATGGCCGTATGTGGGAGTCTTGTGAGTCCAATGCGGTCTTATTTTTATTTGATCACGGTGTCTTACATTTATTAATAAAGCGGGAGATGCACACTTAGTGGACAATTATGTAATTTGGTTTGGCCATTGCTAAGTCATCTGTTGGGTCAGTTACTTTTATTTTGTTTTTCACATAGATATGACATCCTGGTAGATGGTAGCTATGTTAGGGTCATTAGGGGATGTCTGCTTCGGATGTCTGCTCTGCTAAGTCTGCTTCTTCTACCTACATGGGTATCCATGCAATTGCGACATCATCCTCCATGATGTAGTGGTTACCATGCTGGTCTCTGGTTCCCGAGGTCGCGGGTTCAAACCCGGCGGGGGGTGATTGATTTTTCTGGGCGTAAACATCCTTAGCATGGCTTCCTTCGGAATGAAGGTAAAGCCGGTGGTCCCGTGGTGTTCGAATATTTACGGCACGTAAAGGGACCTCAAGCCTGATAAAGAGGCCTCTGTGCAAAATTTCCTGTCTTTTATGCCCAATATAGAATGGGACGCTAAGGACCACAGCAGTTAAAGAACGTCCATAAATAAAAGAACGCAATTAAACTCGTGTAATTACGATTTGTTTGGATTAACTGTTGTATTTCCTGCTATAGCGTTGCGAGAATATGTGTTTTTAAGGCATGTATTGCGCTCATACGGTCTGTGAAAGTTATAAAGTAGTTGCATTTATGTTCCTGCTGGATCTGTGTAAGGCTGTTTTATGGCAAATAATTCAATGTGAATACTGTCTGTGTAAATCTGTATGCAACTAAGTATAGTTTACTTTTAGTTCGTTGAAATATGATGGCTGAATTTCGTAATGAATCGCGTTTTTAGTTGTTTTTTCATTTTCATATTAAAAGCAGGAAGATCTGCTCTCCATGGAGCAACAGATGAGTTGTAGTTCATATGAGTCGTTAATGGAATATTATATATAATTCTTCTTCCCTTAAGTACTGAGCAATTCAAACATGAAAAGGTCTATAGTAAGATGGTAGCGTTTTAGGAAACACGTATTTATGCATTCGGAAGTCTGGGTTGACGTTACTTTAATTGGGTATGTTAGACCCGGTTGTGTTCTGATAGCTATAGGTGGTTCTTGAATTTCAGTTTGCATGCTGCTAACGGGATTGGTGCTGAAGGCTCCAGGGATTATTTTCAGCGACTTTGTATCGTATCCAATAATTTCAGCGTATTAGTCGAGGCAGAACTGTAAACTGTTATTACTTCATTAGTGAAAAACACTCAGTGTACGTAAGATAATTTCCATTTGATAATTTTAAAATTAACTTTTTGGAAATTTTCATATTTGCGTTACCCATGTTCACTGTGACGCTTTGATATTAAATATTAATACAAAAGCATGGTTCTAGAACTTCATTATAAGCAGGACCAGGTTCTTTTGGTGTTTATTTTTTTAAAAAAATAGTTATAAATATATAAAATGTCGTATTTATAATTTAAAATATGGTAGAAGTCTCATGTTAACTTTCAATGTCATAGGAAATGGCTCTCACTGTCGCAGCTGTGGCGTGATGGTTTTGAACCTCGGCTGGAGACAAGCCTTCAGTCGTTATCGATTGTTGATCACGTGCACTGCATTTCCGTCAGTTTATTTCTATTTTTTCGAAGCGGTGAATTATTTTATTGCTGCAGCAATTACTTCAAAACGAAAGTATTTCTAGGATGTTCCAAAAGCTCAGGATAACCCTGTCAGCTGTCATGGATGGTCCTGCATGACCATAGAATAATAACATAGTCTAAATTTTCGGGTTTATGTTCCTATTCAAACGAATTCTCATTCCTTTACAGTCAACATATTGAAAACGAATGCGTTTTTTAAGCATGACATTTTTTGTTTTTATTGTAAAAATAAAGATTTTTGCAGAGACGATAAATTTTTGCGAAGATTAGCGACAAAATTATTGCCATAAATCGGTCACATTTGTCATAAATCGTGCATGTACTTCTTGTGAACCTGGGCGACCTGTTCTCGATTGCTGGATGCAACTCTCCGTTGCATTTCGCGTTTATCGTTCATAATAAAAATTCCGGCCCTGATTATGAGTCTAGGTGATTTGGTATAGCATTAGTTGGGGGAGGATGTATCTTGTTCATGTAGCCGAATTTAATGTTGATTTCATGAACACTGATTTTTGGTAAGACTCGATCCAAACTTTTGACCTGTAGCGGGAAATCCATGATCCTTGGGTTGTTATTGCCTGTTACAGTGTTCTCCTTCCTCGGTTATTGGTGCTCGTCGGTTGTTGAGTATTCCGTTCCTAACTATCTCTAGTTATTAAATCTCAGGTTCTAATGGGTGAGGCAAGTTAAAAATACACTGCGAGTTCCATTATTATAATAATACCACCACTTTAAGTTAGTCAGGAGCCTAGCTATATTCACATGCACCCCACCCTTGTGCACCCACGTGCATCTGTAGCACCTCGTGTCGACGTCACTTCTCGATGAGTTATATTTAGAATAAGAGCGGGCTCTGAGGCTTTGTCTGCCCTTATATACGGGAGCCTAGTGACGCTCACCTCTGCGTTTGAAAATGTAACGACGTTTCGTATTGGCCCTGAGGCCGCGTTACCCTAGCATGTATGAGAATGTGTGGCTTCAGATCCGTGCGCTCAGGCGTCATCATGTAGCGTTGTACCACTCGGTGACAGGTACGGTCTTTATGATTTCTTGGAATTCTTGCTAACTCGCCCGTGTCTTACAATCAGCTCTGTACAAATATTAGATGTATATTTTAACATGTTAGTGAATTAAATTATTACTGTACATTTCTTATATGTATGGTTCCCCTTTCATATGTACAATTCCTCTATATATGTATAATATATCCTCTTTCAGACCCTTAGGTTTTACCACTCCTTGTAAATAATTCGCTACACTAAAATTTTAAAAACCTCCTGTTATACTTATTTTTAACTCCTTACATACAGGTATAAAGAGCTTGATCAATGTGGACAAAACGTGGCACACTTAAGCTTAAGGATCTTCTGAAAATTTAGAAATTTTAAAAAATCTAACCCTTACATACTAATTCTTTACGTTTGAACTTTCTGGATACGACTTTGTACACATACGCCGTAGGAACTGGGAAGATCATCTACTTAAACATTGCAACCTCATATCTACAAGTTGACCCCCCCCTATATTTCCTACCTCACACATTAAAATATAAACCGTTTATCGATATAAACAGTCTATAAAATTTACACATTAGTAATCAGAAAATAAATGTCAAAATAAGGCAAAAAAGATTTCTTTTGTATTCGAAGGTGTATATTATGTCTTGGTGTATTTAACTGATGCATTATTTATGAACTTACAAAACAAGTATGCTAATTTAATGATCTGTCAAACTTGAAAACTCTCTTTAACCACAAGTTTTATTACATTTTTACTTTCTCTACTACGTATAGTAAGTAGGGGAAGTATTGTATTCCACCCAAAATTTCGATACCGAGATTTCACCGGAAATACATGTTTTGAGACCCCCTGAATCCAAATAAAGCATTTTTGGAAACATGTCCGTGTGTGTGTCTGTGTGTGTGTCTGTGAACAGCATAACTCAGAAACGAATAGTCGGATAAACACCAAACTTGGTATTTACGTTCAGAATCTTCCAGAGATGCGACACGAAGATTTTCAAGAAAATCCCCCCACCCCAGACTACCCTTTACATGGAACATTTTTTGAAAATTTTAATTTTCTCAAAAATGGCTCCAACGATTTTGATTAAAATATCATATGTTTAAGATAGTTTGATGGCAAATAAAATGTATATCTTGAATTTCCTGGGAATGTCTCCAAAAGTATTCTTTATTGTGAACGATTTTTGCATAACTGGTAAACGATAAGAGATAGACAAAATTTTACTACACAAAAAATGTAGATCGCGTTAAAATACACAACTTATGTCATATACATTTTTTTGTTGAGTGAATCATTTTCGAGATATTACTTGTTATTCCCTTAAAATTTTCAATACTTATTTTCTCAAATGGGAATTCGTTATTCATTTTTTTCTCTTGGATATGCAAAGAGTATTAATCTGTGGGAAAGGGAATGGTGCTGCACCTAGCAACCAGTTATTAAGAGATATGCATGTGCTTAAAGGCTACTGTTTTTCTATATTGCCCTTGTAAATATATATTCCCCTTACATCTATAAGAAAATTAGGAATAAGATAAACTCTGCAAATGTTTATCTCGATTAACATGAAGCATATGGAGAATAAGCGTTTGTAAAAATAGTTTGTACAAGAGTAGAGAAAGTCATGTGAGTGTAACACATCAGATTTTTATTTTTTAATTTAAATTTCTCAAAACAACAGGCGTTACTCGATTTAGAAGCATGTGAGAGGGAGCATTGTCTGCGAATTCAAATGATTTGCGATTCTCGTTTCGCCTCCTCTGATTTGGGGCAACTGAATTACTTGGATGGTATGAAACCTGTATGAAAGATAAGGGAACTTGGTACTTAAATAAATTTGTATTTAGTTGAATTTTCATGTTCGTTATAACTCAAGATGCAATGGCAATTTTCAACCGATCAATCAAAACATTAAGTAGTAGGTTACATTAGTTAGTTGACCTCTCCCTTGTCAGCTTGCTGTCTTACAAAATCTATTCCCTGAACGAGTCACAATATTTTAGCTCCAAAATTAAACTGAGTTTTATTTATAGACGCTCTTTAACTACTGTTATCCTTAGTGTCCCATTCTATATTGGGCGTGAGAGACCGGTAATTTTGCTCAGAGGCCTCAGTATCGGGCTTGTGGGTTTTTTACGAGCCGTAAATCTACGACACGGGACCACTGGCTTTACTTCCCTTCCGAAGGAAGCCATGCTAAGGACTTTTACGCCCGAAAAAATCCATCGTCCTCCGCCGGGTTTGAAGTCGCGACCTCGGGAACTGGCATGGTATCCACTACACAATGGAGGACGATATATTTTTGCTCTGTCTTCCCTGGTCATGGAAAGGGCAAGTCTCCGAAACGATGATAATTCGCAGCAAATCTTAAAGACACTTCAACGTTATATTTTTTTTTAACTTAAAGTTATGGTTTTCATTTCCACTGAAATTACTCGTGGTGCAATTCGATGTAATCTGAAATTGGTGATTGCATTAATTAAGTGTATCAATTGCAATTGCAATCAGCTGGAGAATTTAATGTCGTGTCGGCATGTTGCCATGGTAGCTCAGCGGTTAGAGCAACCGGACGGAGACCGGGAGATCCGTGGTTCAAATCCCGGCTATGACATTGAATTTTTCAGTCATCTGATTCTACCTTTCCAACCCTGTCCAACACACGGCTTGTGTGAAAAAACAATTAATTCCATTAATTGCAATTCTATCTCTTACACCTTTAGCAATTAATAAGTGGGCAATCAAAGAGAGCAGCCTCCTCTTCCTATGTGCACATTCTACAGATGAGTTCCACTTTGCGTATACGTATAAAGTTGCAAGAAAATGAAGATTAATGCAGTACAGTATAAAATACAACAATAAAACGACCAAAAGAGAAAGAGAGGATAAAACAATACGACAGTCACGTGATTAGATTTTGTACGACTTTATGCTAAAGAGTTTAACTTGATGTACAGAGAGGATTTAAATGCTATTTGAAATTCGTCGGATCTCAGAGTTGTCTGTACCGTTTTTAAAGTTGACATTCTTAAAGCTAATTTCGAGAACCCTGAAATTTCCAGATTGAGTTATTACTTCGTGAAATCGTGTATGATTATACACTGCCGTTTGTGAAAATTGCAACACCAAGAAGGAAACGCATGAATTCAATGAATTTAATACCACAGGTTAGGTACATGACAAGTAACAAATGATAAACTTTTCAAATCTATACATGATCTTTGAGCCCTAATATTCAGTATTTTGTGTGGCCTCCATGGGCTGCAATTAGAGCTGCTATACGCCATGGCATTAAATAAAAAACGTTCTGAATAAGCTCCTGAGGGTTCCCTCCACGTAGTTTGTATTCGAGCCGAAAAATCCGTGACACTGGTTATTGGAGGACCTTGACGCACCAAGTGCCGACCAACCTTATCCCAGACATGTTCGATGGGCGACATGTCAGGCAAACATGCAGGCCAGGGAAGCTTGTACATTCCTCGCAATATGTGGCCGGGCATTGTCCTGTTGAAATGTGGCCTGTTGAGATGCCTGAAGCAGGGGAAGTACCTCAGGATCTACATCCACCGTTAGGTGCCGGTTGCTGTTCAAAGTGCCCTCAATTCGAAGGAGGCGAGACCGGTTGTAACCAATGGCGCCCCAAACCGTCACACCTGGTGTTTGTTCACTATGCCGCACAACAATGCAACCCTCCAGGTTGTGCTCACCACAATACCGCCGGACACATAGGCGGCCATCACTGTAGAGCACATTGAAGCGGGACTCGTCCGAAAAGACTACATTTTGCCATCAGCACTCCAGTGACGGTGTTCACGTGCGCATTGCTGTCGGAGGAGCTTGTGGTTTCTGGACAATGCAAGGCGACGTAATGGCATGCATGCAACCAGTCCAACTTGCGGCAGACGGCGACGAACCGTTGATGCAGACAAGTCCACACCTGTTGCAGTGTTCCAGCGTCGAGCCAACACTATAAACGAAGCTGTATGGTCTGTTATGACCAGCGGACAAATTGACGGTAATCCCGTGCTGTGGCCATGTTCCGTGGTCCAGTACCCGCTGTTTGCTGCGTACGACCTTCATCTATCCACTGCTTCCACACACGCATCACTGTCATAGCAGCATGCCCTGTACGAGCCGAAATGTCATGGAATGACAAACCCGCTTCCCGGAGACCGATCATTCTGTCGCGTTCGAACTCGCTCACATGCCGATATGGCTCCCTTTGTCGTCGACGAGCCATACTGGCACTCACTTTATTGAGTTGTTTGACAGCTGTACACCGACTACACTGGGCGCAACACTGTCCTTGTCGAACCGCACTGAGAGGGCTCTGCTCGGCCTGCGTGTACCCCATCTCTAAGCAAACCTAATCACTTATCGCCTGCACACTCTTCTACACTTACACCAAGTTTGGAGTTATTCGGGAAATTCTTTCTTGGTGTTGCAATTTTCACAAACGGCAGTGTATGTAGTAAAAAATTTCTCAGGAGAAATTAAGTCATTTAAGAGGTTTTAATGGCATATTTGATCTCTTTGGAACAACTTCCACTAGGTAACTAGAACATTTAGATTATTAGCTGAGGAAGTGTGTTACTTTTAGTTATGTTGGAAAGAAAGTACTTCCTTGTATGACGCTAAACAGACAAGTACTATTGCTCAAATATGTCAGGAGTACCGATAAAATCTTAAGTTATTCTGCAAGAGACAGTTTTCTCTCTAGAGTAGTACAGAATTCCTTCCCTGTTTCTTTATTTTGATTGGAAGCATTTTGCAGTTTTGGATGACACGAGTACTTCTATCTTTTATTCACTTATCAGGTCGAAGGGTTTTAGTGTTTGTAGTGCTTATGCTAAACCTCCACGCCGTAGGTTTTGATGTTGACGCCAACAGTCGCTTAAATACCATACTTTGGGTTAATTTTTGGTTTCATAGTGGAGCGATATGATTTGTTAGTGTGCGCCGCGGCAGTCTCGCTATTTTTGTATCACTAATTCGCTGGCATTACTAGTAAGTTTGTTGGCGAAGATTAGTTAAATTTGCTTTTCTAACTGATCTGTTTGAAGTAGATTATTAGCCCCACGTGTGGACGCCAATTTGAGAAGATGGTTTGTTACGTTATTTAAGGAGCTGTATTATATTTCAACTGTTGGGGAGCCGAACTTGTAGTAGTTGTAACCACACGTATAGTACCCGCTTTAGTAGTTGTAACCACACGTATAGTACCCGCTTTCCGGTAGCCTTCACCCTAAATTTAAAAATATTAACTTTGTGATTTCAACTGTTTCTTTACATATTATATTTTATGTTTGCCTCGGCTGCGTCAGTATTATTGTTAGAGACACGTTTCTAGCAGGGTTGTGATGCGACAAGAATGTAGGCTTATACAGATTATAATTGTACTTCACTTCTTTTATTAATGCTTGACACGATTTAAATAACACTTCACTGATATAGAGAGCTGTGAGATTCTTTTTATTAATTAATTACACCTTTTAACACGTAAACTTACTTTTAGTCTCACACAAATACATATTATATTTCTTGAGGACACTTTTTGCGTCTGGTTAGTAACGCTGCCTGCAGGCAACAGAACTCTTAAGTTTGTTAAATTTTCTCCTTTTCAATTTCTGATTGGCTAATCCTACTCCAATAGAATACCTTCATTTAACTAAAGCTTTTTCTGGTTGTTGATTGGCTATTTTATAAACTGTCACTAAAATTATATTATTGTTTGTCCAATAATGACTAGTAGCATGATTAAACATTCTTACTCATTATTGCCTGAAGGTTACCTCATTGTTAGCAACTTTTAGCCTATTATTCTCATAGCTCCTACATTATTAAATTGCGTAATGCATTCACATAACATTATTGAACATGTTTACAATAATATAAGCATATGCAATGACTGTTACATACATTTTACAAATTATTACATACACGTATTGCTTCAAGGCGGGCTGTTATTGAATTTACATATTATATAATTAGACTGGGCGGCGCCGTGGCCGAGTGGTTAGACCGCTCGTCTCCCACCGAGGCGGCCCGGGTTCAATCCCAGGGATCTGCATGTGGGATTTGTGGTGGACGAAGCGGCGTCTGGGCGGGTTTTCTCCGGGTTCTCCGGTTTCCCCCGCCATTCATTCCACCAACTGCTCCATCATCACCTTTCCTTTCATCCATTTCACCCACATTTCGTTTCATCTACTTCCTTCATCCCATACCAGGCATCGGGCTGATCACCCATCCTGGATATTCTGTCTGATCCATGAGTGTCTGCTCCTCGACGGGCCTCTGACCCCAGGCACCCGCCTGTAAGTCCTGGGGGGAGGGCAGTGTAAGTCCTACATAAGAGGAGGGTAAACATATAATGAATGAATATAATTAGACTGAAATTATTTTAGTGTTAAAAACACTGCCTCATGTTTGAAAGATTAAGTATTCTGAACACTAACTATAATATAATAACGCAAATATTTGTCACCTCTTCCAAAAGCTTGAAGGAAGAAGAATTCAATAAAAGGTATTTTGGGACAAGACTTTTAACACTTAAATGATTTCAGTCTAATTATATAATATAAAAAAATAACAGCCCGCCTTAAAGCAATATGTGTATAATATAATATTAAATAATTCATTGTATGATGTTTATATTATCATGTACATGTATAATAATGTTATGTGAATGTATTACGTAATTTAATAATGTAGAGCTGTGAGAATAGAGGCCGAAAGTTGCTAACAATGAGGTAACCTTGAGGCAATAATGAATTGGAAAGTTTAATAATGCTACTAGTAATTCTTGGAACAGTATTGTAATATTTAAAACAGTTTATAGATAGCCAATCAACAACCAAAAAAGCTGAAAGTTAAATAAAAGTATTCTATTGGAGTACAGTTTGCCAATCAGAGACTTGAAATGGATAAATTTACAAATTTAAGCGGTAAACGCCAGTCGCTAGCAGACAGCGTTCCCAACCGGACGCTAGACGCGTTCTTGAACAGTTAAATACGTATTCAGTGTGAGACATATAAAATTCGTTACTGCGAGAATATTATAAATCTTACGTGTTAAATAGTTAATTAATAAATAATCTCACAGCTCTCTATATAAGTGAAGTGTTATTTAATCATGTGAAGGATTAATAAATGGAGTGAAGTAAACATAATAATTTTTGTAAGTCTACATTCTTTTGCCGCATTAGACCCTGCTAAGAGATACATGTTTCTACAAATTAATACTGACGCAGCCGAGGCAAACCTAAATATATATATATATATATATATATATATATATATATATATATAAAATATTTAAAGAAACATTAAAATACAAAGTTGATTCCTAAACGTTGGGGCGAAGGCCACCGGAAATTGAACGTTGGGGCGAAGGCCACCGGAAACTTTGTACCATACGTGGGGCAGTTACTTCATCAACTTTGGCTCCCCAACAATGGAACTACAATACATCAACTCCTTCAAATTGGCACCCAAAGCGTGGTGCTAATAACGTAAAGGCTACAACCTTCTCAATTTATACGATGTTTTCTTATTTGAAACATTTACAATAAAAATGACTTGATGTTAAAATATGCACAGAATAGTGTTATCATCAACAACAATTTATAATTAGAGCTCTATTTTGAAGAATGCCTTCCAAAAGATGAAATAAAATCATTTTAGGGATATGTTCCTATTAATTTCATAAATAGGAAAGAGAACAGCTCATTGACATTTCTACACATTCATATTTGAAATCGTTCCAGGTTCACCCTTGGCTTGAATTTTGGTGCAGCATCGAAGATGAGTATCCAGTAATAAGCAAGAGGGCACTTAAACTTTAACTTTTTACTTTCTCAACTACGTAGAGAAAGTAGGGGAAGTATTGTATTCCTCCCAAAAATTCGATACCGAGATTTCACCGGAAATACATGTTTTGAGACCCCCTGAATCCAAAAAAAAAGCATTTTTGGAAACATGTCCGTGTGTGTGTCTGTGTGTCTGTCTGTGTGTGTGTGTGTGTGTGTGTGTGTGTGTCTGTGCGTGTGTCTGTCTGTGAACAGCATAACTCAGAAACGAACAGTCGGATAAACACCAAACTTGGTATTTAGGTTCAGTATCTTCCAAGGATGCGACACGAAGGTTTTCAAGAAAATCCCCCACCCCAGATTACCCTTTACATGGAAGATTTTTCGAAAATTTTAATTTTCTCAAAAATGGCTTTAACGATTTTGATTAAAATATCATATGTTTAAGATATTTTTATGACAAATAAAATGTATATCTTGAATTTCCTGGGAATGTCTTCAAAAGTATTCTTCATTGTGAACGACTTTTGCATAACTGGTAAACCATAAGAGATAGACAAAAGTTTACTACACAAAAATGTAGATCGCGTTAAAATACACAATTTATGTCATATACATTTTTTTGTTGAATGAACCATTTTCGAGATATTACTTGATATTCCCTTAAATTTTTCAATACTCATTTTCTCAAATGGGAATTCGTTATTCAGTTTTTTGTCTTGGATATGCAAAGAGTATTAATCTGTGGCAAAGGGAATGTGCTGCGCCTAGCAACCAGCTATTAAGAGATATGTATGTGCTTAAAGGCTACTGTATTTCCAAATTGGCCTTGTAAATATATATTCCCCTTACATCAACAAGAAAATTAGCAATAAGATAGACTCTGCAAATGTTTATCTCGATTAACATGAAGTAGATGGAGAATAAGCATTTGTATAAATAATTTGTACAAGAGTAGAGAAAGTCATGTGACTGTAACACATCAGATTTTTTTTCTCAAATTCTTATAAAATACCATGAACTTTAAAGTTCAGTGTGACGAACATAGACTACTACAGTGTACTATATATAAGCACTACACTCTATTTGCGATGTACGATGTATGCAATGTATGAATCTTAATATGTAAAATGTTTAAGACAATGAATACACCATCTGTTTTCTCCAAATATCGTTTACCAGTTATTACCTTCGGAGTGTGGTTTTTCTGCAGGTGCTGTTTAAAAATCTAAATATGGAGCTAACCTCAATATCGAAACAAAAATTCGTGTTCCTTTATCAAAAATTACACCAAGAGATCATAAACTGATCAAAGATTAACAAGCACTCCCTCTCGTTAGGACAGATAGTGTAAAACCTTGTTTTATAAAGTCAACGTAAAATGCATTTTTAATTTAGTTGTACATTTAATTGTGCAATAACAATAAATGGTTTACTTTAGCGTTGCACATATTGTTTCTATACGTTCATTTCGTTATCTCTTCCTTTATAACTTTCTTCCTTTCTTCCTTATTATACTCTTTATTAATAAAAGTCACAGTTGAATTTAAATTATAAATTAAAATTTTTAACGGCAATAAGGTTCAATTTATATTTTATGGTTTGTGGGTTTGTTATAGCGTTATTTTAACGAACTTTTGGAATGAATCTCATATCGTTTCGTATTGGGAGTGTACCAGGAAATAATCTGTAGATTAAGGGAACCGCGGGTCTAAAAATTTGGGAACCCCTGTATCAGTCTGTTCATGTGTGCTAGGTTCAGAATCTTTATGGGATTCCTGTCTTTTTTTAGTTCAGACAGTAGCTTCTTACTACTTTTTTGTGGTATTGGAATTTTTCGTATAAATTTCATATTTGGAAGTATCTGAGAATGTTGCTAATGTATAATGGAAGTGCAGTCACTAGTGCTGTGTGATTTTGGTTTGGTCTTGTAAGGGCTTACAGTCTATCCCTAGGTTGATCTGAGAACTCCTTTTGTTCCTGAAGAGGCAAGAGAAATGGAATTAATTTTCTTTCTGAAATCGAAGCCTGCAGGCATAACACCAGCATTTTGATTAAAAGATACTCCTACGAGGCGTATTTTTAAAGTAAGTACCGATAATTAAAATAAAATAGCACAACGTTATTTTCCAAATAACTTGCCATTCATTGCCTTACACCGCTTCTTCACATAGTCACCGCCGCTATTCAGACACTGTCGTAACGGAAACCAGTTTTTGTATGTCTTCGTTAAAGAATGATGCCACCCATGATGAAAGCTAAGTCTGCAAGTCTTCTTGTTTCGCAACACCATCATCGTTAAACTGTTTTCCACCAAGGAATTTCTTCCGGTGATGAAGCAGATGAAAACTGCTTGGTGCCAAATCCGGACTGTAGAGAGGGTGGTTGAATTGTTCCCAACAAAATGATGCGATCAGATCTTGAGTTTATTTGGCTGTGTATGACCGGGCGTTGTCACTCATCATTGTTTTCACATAAACCTCACACAATTGGAAATTAATGTTAGCTGGTGTAATATTTCTCACATTCAAAAAACGAATCACTGATCTGACTTCATAGTCTGCGGCTCGTTCGATTGTTTTGAACACTTCGAAACGCTCTAACAACAGGAAAACATAAAGTTACGATCGTTCACAACTGCGCCTGGCTTCCTAATGAATGGAGGTAATGATCGCGCATGCTCAAAATCGCGACTGCAGCGCTGCAGCGGCAAATATTTAAACGGTACTTACTTTAAAAACACGCCCCATACATCTCAATTATTGTTTTCAACATGCCCTTTAAATTTACATGGAAATATTATGGAGAAGATCCGGAGATAAATCAATTCAACAAATAGTTAATATTTTTGCCCGATAAACTTTTCAGAAATACCTTATCATGGTGTTTTTAAACAACTGTTACATTACTTCGCCCCCCACCCCGATTGAGAATCCTAAATAGGTGCAATAGATAGAACACGTTTAAAATATGTTTTAATACCTGTTTTAAAAGTTTACTTTAATTTTGAATTTGCAATTTATTTTAAATTTGCATTTATATGGGTGGTCTTTACATTGATGACAACCAAGAATGAATCGACATTTTTGAATGAGGTGAAACCTTGACTGAAAGCTCCAGAATAAAGATGAGGGAACTTTGAAACTGTTCTTCACGCATCTGCAGAGAGGGGGACTTCTGCAAATAGAAACTGCAATTGAAGGTTATACTTCTGCATGGGTAAGCTTTGGGAAAGCGTTGCTCTCAGAGGGAGGACGATATGCGAGGTCCGGAACATTTCCTTCTGGAGTTATTGAGGAAACACTGTCGAGCTATCAGCACCGAAAAAAATCTGTGACGCCATTTATTACTGTGGTTTCTATATCCTGCACAAAAATTAGTAGTTAAAGCATGAATTTCACAAAAACACTTCATTTGTTGTATATTGTAGCATTCCAGGGCTGGGATCGAACCCTAGGTAGTGGGATAACAAACCCATGTGACCAGAACATCGTGGTACAACACTGTAGCAATGCGGTGATCGTCGATTGCGTCCTGCGGACAGTTTTCTACGTCAGTTGCGTCCATGGATTTCTTGGTTAATACATCAGTTGCGTCTCTGAAAGATTTGAATTGTCATTTACAGTATTTTCAACTCTTGGCACAAACAACATTCCCCTTCCCATTTGCAGACTTAGGATTGTCTGTAACATTTTTAATTTGAACCCCACAAATGGATGAAGCTTTGTTAGATTACGCTGTGTTATGCTTAAAAATATAAGAACTGAACAGGAGTTTAAAAAAACAATAACAAAGAATCTGTATGGTTGAATAGTAAGTGGTTAAAAACTGTTGGTTAAAAATAACGGTTTCCCCTTCTCACTTGTCATCGACTCCATGGCCCGTGCACAACTGAGAATGAGAACTATTATGTTTGTCCAGTTTGACCTTTATGCTGCATATGACATAGCAGAAAGCGTTCTAAACAGTGCTTCTCGTCACAGATCGCGTTCTATAATGTTTGTATCTTATTGAAGAACCTAAACCTACCCAAGCTACTTAAGCAGGTAGATGTGGACACAACTGGCGTATCTATTTTAAAAACCGCAGACGCAACTGAGGTACTGATTTTTCGTAAACATATTTATGTGGACGCAACTAAGATAGCCCCGGAAAGTAGTCCCATGCTAATGATCTAAATTTTAGAATGAATTTATCCTTAAATGGCATAATATTCTATACAAATATCCAAGAGTTTAATTAACGCTGATTTATACCGTAAATAGAGCTAAAGTTTCAACATGCAATTTGATGATACACCTCACGTCCGGGTATGCCCCTGTTGTTGTTTACAGCCTGAAACTAGCAGTTTATGTTTAGTATCATGGCTCAAGGTGAATTTTCTCTTGCATCTTCGTCGATTTACGTAAAGCTTAACCCAGGCAAACGTTTGAACTAGTGGTGAAAAACAATAGTGTTGAATGTTTATTATAAGTTATGTGAAAAATCTCGAATACTTCCCGTGAAAGAAGTAGTGAAATTAACTTCTGAGTTAACCGGTGTTTCAGGTACAAGTATAAAGTGCTCGTACAGAAAAATCTAAATGGGAAAAATTCTTACACTCAGGAAAAAAAAGAAAGCTTGTGAAATATGCGATGCACGAATGTGATGAGCTTTTAAAGAATGTAATTAGCGTATCTTTGCACAATTTCTTTTTTAAAAATGAGCCGCCAACAGATGATGGAAGTTCCGCTTTTAGAGAGTGAATAAATGTAAGTTATCGCATACCTGTTATATTTTTTGCTCGTTTCTTTTAGAATTAACTATTATATGTACAAACGTTTAATTTGTTGTAACTATCAATCTCATCATCTTTAACCCCTAAGAGAGTATGCTAATCACCGTTTAAGTTTTCGGAATAAGGGCTCCGTTCTTTTTATATTACCTGCCACGTGTCCTCGCCACGTAGTGTCATGAAGGTACCACAGTATTTCTGGCGCGAATGGCGGAAGGCTACATTTTAACGGTGTACTGGTCACCTGGATTTTGCAAATTAAATTAGATTTTATTTATGGACGCTCTTTAACTAATATGGTCCTTAGCGTCCCATTCTATTCTGGGCGTGAAAGACTAGTAATTTTGCTCAGAAGGTCTCTTTATCAGGCTTGGCGTTCTTTTACGTGCCGTAAATCTACGACACGGGACCACCGGCTTTACTTCCTTTCCGAAGGAAGCCATGCTAAGGATTCTTATGCCCGAAAAAATCCATCGCCCTCCGCCGGGTTTGAACTCGCGACCTCGGGAACTAATATGTTACCACTAGACCACGGAGGACGACTCCTGGGTTCTGTTTTGAGTGGATCAACTTAATAGTGAATACATTTCATTACTGATTAACGCTGATCATTAGAGCAGAGTAAGATAAGCGGACCGAATTGAGGTCATGAGGGACATTATCTCAAGGGATGTCTCTGCGACGGTCAGATCTACGTCAAGTCTTTATTTTATAATTTGTTCATACGAAATCTATTCGCCAACAGTCAGGTGTGTAACTCAGCTGGGGTGCTTACAGACTGGGCCATAGGTCCCTAGGCTAAAATAAAAGGACCCAAGGTATGGACAGGAGCATTACCCGGAGTTTTCTTGTCACCACAACCTCTAATCCCTCTCCAAGAGCTGCATGCCCCTAGGCGAGTACTCGGAATTTATCGGGTGATTACAATATCATCCACAGATTTCTTTTTGGTATACTGTTGTATCTCTTGGTAGCTGCATATCTTTATAGATACGCAGAAAATGTCGCAGCTTTTTGATGAAAATCGTATGTTTACGAAAATTTCAGACAAATAAGAACGGGCCAGTATACTATACATATACGGAAAAATATGTCAAATACCCTGTGTATATATTCATGAAGTAATCGTGTAATATGGTGGGTTCTTTAATCAGAATCAGCTTTCTTGATGCCCATTTACTTTCGTCCTGCTGCGGTTTACAACGCACAAGCAAACTGCTAAACGAGTTATGAGGTAACATCCCAGAAGTGCTCGATTATTTTTAAGAAAAACGCTTTCCGTATTCTGTAGCTTAAAAAGACTCCGCTTTATGTAAAAGAATTGTTATGCATTCTAACTGAAGAATTTATATTATGACACTGCTCCTCCGATAGAGGGGAAGGTATGTCCTGCTTCGCTGACCCCACCACGACCCTCTCTCCTGGATGACAAACAAAGCCCGATATTTGTTTTAATTGATGTTGCTTTAATTAAAAGCAGCTGACGACGTGCATGGGACTTCGTAACAGCTCCGATGACTGGAAACTATCACCGATATTTCGATGTAAACTCCTGGTGAGGATAACATTATTCCGCTAAGGCTCCACAGCTCCAGTTGTCTAGAACGCAATTAAGGAAATGATTGGTCAGATCAGTTCAGTCCTCTGAAATGTTTCACTCGTTCACAATCGTTCCTAACTGTTTTAAATGAAGCAGTTCGTTCATGATTTACAGAAGCCAGAACAGTTAGTTATTAAAGAACGACATCGTTAGCAGTCAACAGTAGCAGGAATAGAACGTAGAGCTCCCAGTGGTCTGGCATGGAGGTAATGGTATGCACGCTTAAAAATCTTTGTATTCACGCCGGTAGCTTACAGATGTATTTTTCGTGCTAGCCTTTCTCTTATAGCTCAGCGAGCGACTTCCGTATTGAATATGTTATACATTTTATCAAGTGTATGAACTCTGAATCAACCACCAGTTTTCAGTTTATAGAAATGAATCGTTCATAGAAAACCCATTACTTCATCGAACTTTTTTGTAATTTCCATGCAGCGAGTATATCATAAAATTAAAAATCTGATGTGTTACACTCACATGTCTTTCTCTACTCTTATACAAACTATTTATACAAACGCTTATATCGCCATATGCTTCATGTTACTCGAGATGTTAATCTATTGGTAATTTTCTTGTAGATGCAAGGGGAATATGGTAGTATTTAAGCGACAGTCAAATCTTTTAAGAGATGGTTGCTATGTGGCGCATTCCATTCTATTTGCATGTCCAGGACATAAAATAATGAATAACGAATTCCCATTTGAGAAAAAGTATTGGAAAATTTAAGGGAATAACAAGCAATATCTCGAAAATGGTTCACTCAACAAAAATAATGTATATGACATAAATTGTGTATTTTAACGCGATCTACATTTTTTGTGTAGTAAAATTTTGTCCATCTCTTATGGTTTACCAGTTGTGCAAAAGTCGTTCACAATGAAGAATACTTTTGGAGACATTCCCAGAATATTCAAGATATACATTTTATTTGTCATGAAAGTATCTTAAACATATGATATTTTAATCAAAATCGTTAGTCATTTTTGAGAAAATTAAACTTTTAGAAAAATCTTCCATGTAAAGGGTAGTCTGGGGTGGGGATTTTCTTGAAAACATTTGTGTCGCATCTCTGGAAGATACTGAACCTAAATACCAAGTTTGGTGTTTATCCGACTGTTCGTTTCTGAGTTATGCTGTTCACAAACACACACGGACATGTTTCCAAAAATTCTTTTTTTGGATTCAGCGGGTCTCAAAACACGTATTTCCGGTGAAATCTCGGTATCGAATTTTTGGGTGGAATGCGATACTTCCCCTACTTACTATACGTAGTAGAGAAAGTAAAGCGTTTTGAATGATCATCTTTAGTAGTTTTAACGCCTGTTCTTACTACAGTTGGCACCATAGGTGGTGAACACTGACGATGCATGAAACTGGGTAATAATTGTGAAAGGAACTTCGGGAAGGAAACATTCCAGATATAGGTTTAGAGTACCTATCGGCATTACCCAGATAACTGAGGAAAGCATGAAACATATCTGAATCAGGACAGAGGGCAGGATTTGAACCGCAGATATCCGTTTAGCAAGTCCGTGCCTTAACTAATTCGGCCACTCGTGTCGGTATGAGTCATTTATTGTACCTACTGTAAGTATCGAATGTGGGTAAACAAGTCTGACTTGCATTACAGTCTTCTTCTTTATAATCTAGTCTCATAGCTCTCCTTTATATCCACATTACTTGCACAAGGATAATCTCTCTTTGATTGCGTCAAAAATGGAAAATAGTTATTTATGATACGAGTGAAAAATATAACGTGTGTTGTCATGTACTACTCTTTTAGGCAGCCCTGAATATTAAGTTATAAAGTACTCAGCTAAGATCTGTATGCAAATGGCGGTATACATTTGGACATGCGCAATGGTGAGCTCTGGTCTGTTGTCTGGTTCGTTGTCAGTTTATGGCCTTCGTTATTGTTGTTTGACATTCATAAAACTAGTGCTAACCACAGTTCTGTTCTATTATTCTATAAGATATAGAATGATGTGGCAAAAATAAATCCTTGTTTGAATTGGAAACAGTTGAATTCATAGGAAGAAATCGCTTAGAAGTCATTCAAATGTGCCATTACATTAATCGGTACAAAGCCTCCATTTAATATACATGTAACTTTTATCGGGAGAAACAAATGTAATGTTATAAAAACTGTGTTCCACCGAGTGTCATAAATCTTCAGTTTCTAGTATGAATTGCTCGTGTTAAAAGCTGTAGCTTTAGTGCCAGCTGTCTAGAACAGGTTGCTCAATCCTGCAGCACGTGCTCGCTTCCCCTACATATGTTATCCAGCGCCCAAGGCAATAAGAGACATACCTAGTAGTCAGAGGTGGATGACATGGGGTAGTAGTAGTAGGGGACCCATGTTAAGATGCTTCTTTCAACGAAAGGTAATTGCAGAATTTATGAAAAACAAAGTAATCATCCCAATTTAAATGCTAACAATTGTAATATCCATATAATTTTGTAGTTTCTTTGGACAGTCTGAAGTAATAACTGTGTTTTATACTATTGTTTTAGGGAAATTAAGTTCTTGAATTGACACAAGACGAATAGTTGTGTGACCTGGTGTTTTCAACAGATATATTTGATTATTTGCATAAATTCAATGCTTGCTTGCAGGGTACAAATCAAAACATAGTATGTTCACGCCGTGAACACATTTATGACACAATTGCCATAAATGTTGGTTGCAGATTTATACCATTTCCCTTGCTTACGTTCCGCGTTCACGTTATTCACCTGGAAAAATACAACTGTATGACACATTTCTTCACAATTTGAGGACCTAAAACATTTGAGAACAAAATCCAATTATTTGGCACTCCTTCGATGTTTCCTTGTAGTGAGCCTCCACACAGCTTCAAATGCAACTACTTGCATTGCAGAATTCCACGACCGTAAATGTTTTGAGCAATAAGGGTGGGAATTGTTGAAATCTTTGCCCTGCGTTGAATGTCCGAGATACGTTTGTTTGCATGTAGTTTAATGGCAGTCTTTATCTCCACTTATATCTGGAACAAACATTTTCTTAAAAGTGAGTATCGCAGCAAGATACATTACAATCACCTTGCTTATCTTTTGAGACTGTGAGCTACATCTTTTACACCAAATATTGAAGACGTTGTAAAACGTAAATCGTGCCAAAGTAATCATCCTCGGAAACATCATGTGGGTTAATCAGGAGTAAAATGTGAATGTGTACGCTCTTGATTTCCTGTACGTAAGAATGACACCGCAGTTCCGCCACTGATAGTCATTAACCACGATAAATGCGTCATTCTGTCGCAGCGAGTGGAAGGAGGTGATTTCACCCTCCCCTTCCCTGCTTGTGCTTGAGCACCGCTGGTCTAGAAAGTATATTTTACTAACCATTTCTGTAAATATTTGCATTGTTAAATATGCAGGTCCATTCCACCCATATTTCCCACATAAGTATTTCCCTGAATGTCTTGTGATCAGCTGGGTGTATCGTTATCTGCAAAATTGCGTACCTGCAAGAGATTTTTGTTTAACTCTAGGTGCGAAATTGTGTGCTTTTCATATTATTATCATGCTTTGTTTTGAGGATTTTCACCAAGCTTTAGGTGTTTCTGAGCGTACGAGCCGACTCATTTCCTTATGAGAGATGTTTTGTGATATCTAGAGTAGTGCTGCAGAAAAGAGGACGGGGAGAGATGAAGGCACAAGTTCTCCTTCCACAATCCAAGCGCAGAATATGGTTTTACCCATGTAAACAAGAGAACAGCCGAATTACAAATTTTGTGACATAGTTTTCCCCTGATGATAGTGTAGAGGATGTATGATATAATGTTCTATAGTTTTATATATATAATTTAGAACGTTTAACCATTTCCTATACATAGATTAATTCAATAATGGTGTGTTTATTTTCTTTCCAGGTGAGTGACATGTTGGCCTGCTTAGTTGGGATGGAATTCTTTCACAAGTAAGTTTGAAGATCCACATTTGTTGCTTAAATTTGTACAATGAAATGCTTATGCAGTGTTATGTACCTACACAGCATAGTGTTAAATTTCAGTTTGACTGTTTACTTCAAACTGTCTTTATCTTTTCGAAAATAATCCCTCCTTACAGAGAAGTGTAACATGAGTAAGAAAACTTGGTAAGAATGAGTAGTCCATTCCTTAGATTGCCGGAAGTTGCGGGGGTTCCGGCTGTTATCCTAAGGAGTATTCTCATTAGGGGCAAGATTTGATAACGCCTTTTGGAGTACGGTCTCTGGAGCGGTGAAGTACGATCTATGTGAAAATCGTATGCCAGAAGCACATATATTTAACCTTTTCCTACGAACTTTAAAGAAACTATGGGGCTAGGTATATTCATTCAACCCGAATGCATATATTTTACCATATAAAGGCATCAACGGATGAAAACTTTGTTTTTATATAAAATTGTTCATACAATTAATACATTTGTGTAAGTATTGATACACTAATAAAGTATCACTCGGTGAAGGCGAGTGGATCCGTGAAAAAAAAGTGAAATAATGCTGCTACTCCTGTGCTATCAGCCTCCAAGGTACATATTATTTGCAAATAATGAGTAAGGTGGCGCTTTAGTTATTGTAAACTCTGATTGCAGCGTTAGAAATCCAAGGGAGATAAACAAGTTTCTTTTATATTAGCGATAGATGCAAATTATTAGACTTCAGCTTCAGTCACCGACGTGTTTAATATTTACAGCTATCACCATCTTGGGCATTTTACTTGTACCGATCTTTATATAGACCTTGTTGTTCGAGTCAATTTTGTATTTTGCATATACAATTAGCAACATGTTATTGTTTATTTAAGTTTTAACACTGAGATCTCCTGAAGGTGAAATGAGCAGCAGTCGGCTGTGTTAGGTTGATGTAGAAATGCTGTGTAATCCTCCGTTAACGAAGTATCAGAACCAGCATTAAAGTAAACAATCAACTTTTGTCTTGATTAGCTTTATAAGTGCCCGTTAACAAAGTATCAGAACCAGCATTAAAGTAAACAATCACTTTTATCTTGATTAGTTTTGTAAGTGCTGTTTGAACCTTTATTGGAGCAGAATGGGCATTTGGTAATGTATTGTAAGTGCATGATTTCTACTCTAAAATATATCGCGTGCTGCACGTGTAATTTCTGAATCTTTATTAATGAAAACTTCATTTCCTAATAAAACAATGGTGTACATGATATAGAATAGGAGATAAGTGCAACAATTTTGCATGCAGTTCGTTTAACGAAAATAAGAATTGAGGAACTGAAAGAAAATGAAGGGAAATGGAATGGGTAGGAACAATACTGCGATAAGTATTAGCTTCTAAACTTCACCAGCAGTTAACGTCAGATAGCAGCATAACCGAAGCGTGCGAGTTTACAAATTCCGCCGCATCGAGTCAAAGCAGCGCTCGATGCGTTTTCCTTCTCTTTCTCAGGAGTTGAAAGTCTATTTATTATAGTAAGTTCCCTTTTGTTCACGATGTTCTTCACCGGTGGCGGCGCTACGGCATTCAGGTCTCCATTTTCCTTCTAGTAATAGTTACCCAAAGCAATATGGTGTTGCGATTTTGATTATTAAGATGCCTGCGCTATAAGTAAAAGGTAAGGGATCTTCGAAACAGGGGCACAGCACAGACGCAGGCCAATCGGATCATTGTGTTTCCAATGTGACCCCTGGGAGGGAGGAATGAGGGGAGAGACCCGAAGGGTGACCCACATCTGGATGCCGACGGGCGCCAGCATGGACGGGACACTAAAGCAGATAGAACGCATCCGACGCCGTACGGTCCCTGTCCAGAAGCCACCAACCTCCAGAGTCCTCGGATAGGAGCCCCATGCTGAGGAGAGGCCTAACTGAGCGGTGCCGCAATGACGCCAGGAAAGAAATCTTTACAGAGTGCAAGCCACCGCCCAGCCACAATCCGCAGAGCACCGTCGTCTGGCCCTACAAACCTGAACAAATGAGAAGCAAGATGATGGGTGCAGGAAATGAGAGGAAGGAGAGTATGGTGGTTGATGAATCACCCCAGCATTCGCTTGGCGACCCGGGGAAGCCACGACAAACCCATGGGCCATAGTGGGCGGTCGCCAGAAATCGATCCCGGGACCACTCGAATGGGGGCCACAGGCGCAACCGCCGAGCCATCCCGCTTGGCCTGAACTATAAGTAATAAACTGAGATCTAGTTGTGAATGCAAGCGCAATCATTTTTATTTCAGTTGATTGATTAGATGCCTATCATGTTTAATGCTACTGTAAGTCTTCCGTCGTTTTTGTTTGCACCACGAGAGATCGCAGCACATTATGCTCGAAGCTTTCCAACGAACACTTCTACTAATACAGCAACAGAATCGCTCGCGTTTCCTTCGCCGCACTGCAAGTTGCCATGACACTCGTACCGCGCCACTGGTATAAGCACCTTCTAAGCTTTAACACAAACTTTTAGTTCTTATTTTGGTAGTATTTATTTGTTAACCGAGATTATAAAACGTTATTTAAAAATACCATACCTTAATGACTGTGTCAATTGCTATTTTCTTTTTCTAACCCAACTTAGACATCTTTGCAGACATCAACAACTATGCAGAATAAATCGCTCACATGTAATACTAAACACGCTGTAACAGAAAACCACAGCGCACGAGACAATGCTATATGATGTTATTTCTCCACAACAAAAGCATTAACATAACTCTGAAGTTCTCAAAGAGGGCAATGCAGTAAAGTAAATTCAGGTCACGACGTTTACGAATGCACAGAGGGCACTCTTATGTTATTAATGGGTAAAACGCAGTGGGAAAAACCTTTTCCTCTAGCTGGAGATTTACGCTGCCCAAGTTTCGTAGGCCAAATATTAAATCCTTCAGTTCCATTTTTAAAGAAATGCGATACGGTCCCTTTAGCGCCCAGGGGGGGGGGGGGTTCCAGCTTCGCTCGGCACGGAAAGTGGACAAACTTCCGCAAAATCTACAACAGGAAATAACGTTTCGGCGGTCAGTCGTCATCCCCGGCGGGGCCCAGGGTTTGCTCTCCCACATGGTACGGTGATATTAAACTTGAGAGTTGCTTTGCTGCACTTTTCCAGCCTAGAAGGCCAGGCTCGGAGATTATGGCCAGTTTCCTAATAGCCCCTCTATCTAGTCAAAAGGTTCATCTTTTTGTGGGAAGCGGAATATAAAGTTAACTTTATAAGTAAATCTGAGTTAACTTACGAGTCAAGCAAACAAGTACTTTATAAAGGTTAGGTTAATAAATTAACCATTTAATGTATTTATCGATAGCTTTAAGAGTAAACTGCGATAAGAAAATTAAAATGTTTGTATAATCGCTTTCAAACCCTTATTTTTACCTCATAAATAAAGCCTTTTCCTACATTAGGGGTAATATAAATGCAGAGCTGAAGACAGTGCAGGAGTCATTATATGTAAGAAATTATAACATCACAATTTTAACAACATTCTGAGGATTCTGTTAATATAATATATCATAATCCTTATTTATGTTTCGAAATTGGTTCATAACCTAAACATATTAGAGGAGTATGTTTGGAAACACCATTCAGTATTTTCAATGGTCAAACAAGTTAATTGATTTTTATTACAGCATTTTCATTTCATCCTGTCTGGCATAGTTTGTTGAACGTTGGCTCTCGGTACGGAAATTTCGCGTTCGATCCTAGTCCAGAAGACATTTAAATGTGCTTATATGATCGTGACTGTTGCTAACGTATTACATCCTTGAATAGCTCTCTCAGATTAAGCTAATACATCAAATAAATATACAAAAAAAAACGAACAAAATATGCCGGAAATTGACAAATCAATCAGTTTGTGCTACGATACACATAAGCCATTAAAAAGAAGATATTATAATTAAATAATTTAAAGATGATAATGGCAGCGAGAATTTGGTGTCCCTCTCCACATCTGGAAAAGAAAGAAAGAAAGAAAGGAAGAAACGACAGCAGCACACAATGCACCGAAATGAAAATTTTAAGATCAAAAGCATGTACAAAATGAGATTACATAAATGACCATTAAGCTAGAACAGAAGTTCAGATGAAACTATTAAATGAATACATTAAAAGAGAGAAAAATAAGGGGTACGAATATGTCTAAAGAATGGACGAAGAAGAGAACGAACTGGGCAAATCAAGAAAGAAATGGATGGTCTCACTTTAATGACGGAACAGCCAGATAGGCTGCTCTTCTTTATGGTTCTTCTTCTTTTCTCCTTTATTATTATTATTATTATTATTATTATTATTATTATTATTATTATTATTATTGTTGTTGTTGTTGTTGTTGTTGTTGTGATGCAGTAGCTATGGGCGAAGCTTATTGCCGGATGGCGGCGTTCTTCAGCGCCAGCCGACTGGTTGGTTGGATACATAAGTAGAGCGGCTCTCTCTCCGACGTAAACACCAACAGTGCCTTCGAGATTCAACGAGATAATTCAGGATGTTTCTTCCCCGCCTTCCGCAAAAATTCTCGAAATTGCTGCGACTCCATGTCGGCGAGCGTGTTCGCGACAGCTATTTAGTTGTTGATACGTCATAAAGTGGGAGAGATAGTGCGACTAGAGCGGGAAACAAGTCCTGTGTTCTACATTGTGAGCAATTGGAAGGAAGGAGAGGCTGCTTCGCTGGTGTTTGGTTACACCTCTAAGCGCAAAGAAAGAAAAGTGATGTAACGGTGAAAACTGAAATTGCAAGTCACAGTAGATAAGTGAAATAACAAGGAAAAATGAACTGTCGCACTATTATTATTATTATTATTATTATTATTATTATTACTTTTATTTTTATTATTATTAATGCTGGGAAAGGAAAAGTTGAGCGGTTCGAATATTGTCTAGAGCAGTGGTAAGCGAAAACGGGAGTTACGAGGTCACTCCTTTTCTAGCTGTCTATTCGTTTTCCATATGCTGCTGAGTGGTGTAGTGCCTGTTACATATTTGATGACTCAAGGGAAAAAGGCATTTTCGCCACCCTTGATCTAGGGCAGAGGTGGCGAAAACGGGACTCGCGAGTTATTTTGACTGTAGGCGCCGTTCCCTCTCTGCCACTGTCCCTTTGTTTTTCACATGCTGCCGAGTGATGCAGTTCGTGTTGCATATTCGGTGACCTGCGGAAGGAAGGCGTTTTCGCTATCCGTGGTCTAGGGCACTCTAGTCGATCACTTTTCTATTCTCAAGTACCTCGCAAGAGAAGCTCGACATTTTTAGAAGACTGTCCTCTTCCAGGTTTTGTAGTTCGTAAAATTCTGCAGTTAACGATTATCACGCATTTGTTTCAAAAACAAAGAATTCGCATTTCGCCACTGATTGCTAGAGGGGAAGCTGTTATTACTCTCCTGGATGACATACACCCTTCCCATACCTGATATACTTGAGCATAAGTAATTGAAATGCACTTAGATGATGGGATAATAGCTGATCCAATGAAACTTAAGGTGAGAGAAAGAATAGAAGGGGCAGGTCTATGCCAGCCCATGTATCGTTCGAAAAGAATTATCAGTGGATTTACAAGGCTCTACAGTATTCCCACTCAAAACCAATTTTGCTCTGCGGAAATTTGCTCTCAAGACTCTTGACTATATTATATAAATGCTGCCGACTGCGACACAATAGCTTAGGCATAAGTGACAGCCTGATAAGCTATTTTTCATATAAAACCCTATTTATTATATCGTGATTTAAAAAGTACTCCTGCCAACCACTCCTGGTGTAAATACCATGTAGTTTTTAATAAATATTATGTAAACTATGGAATTAATAATCTCGTTTTTAACGTACAGTTCCGTATGATATAAAATAGTCTTATATCATCACTTTAGAACTAATAACAATGAGGAAGGATATTATTTAATTTTACTTGTAATTACATCAAATTCAAAATTAGGTGTACCGAGCCAGATGATACAGGTGGCAGAGCACTGACTCAAGTTCGGTGGTCGCACATTCAAACGTAGTGCACCTGTTAATCTGACTGATTTGGAAAGTTAAATCAAGTTTAAAAGCATGGGACGTTAATACTCGCACGACTTTCTGTGACGATAACAAATTCACTGAGTAGTATGCATTATTATGATTCTTTTATCCATGTTGCGTAATTCACCATTTATATTCTTGCTTAGGTATTATTTCAAATTAAGCTTAACAAAGTTGCGAGGTACGAAAACAGCATTCAAATATTTACTATGGTAACATGTTTTGCGATAAAAATGGACAGAAAAAATCGGTAAATTTCAAGCATGTACATTAGGTGACGTTTGGAAAAGCTATAAACCATCAAAATGGAATATTTTGATAGCAGGGAAGTTTTGTATTAACCCGTACAGCTTTTTAGCTATACAAAATTCAATTAAAGGGGACTTCACAGAAAATTCAAGTTATACATTTTATTTCTCATACCAGTGTATCAATCAAATAGTATTTTAATCAAATTCGTGTCATTTTTTAGAAAATATGAAATCAAGAGAAGCTTTCTATGTAAATGAAAGTTGGAATGCCTAATTTATTTTGTTGCTCCTCCTTGGAGGATGCCAAATTTAGATACTAAGTTTGATATTTGAGCGAAATTTCGCACAAATAACTGAGCTTAGCTTTGGACTCGTGGACTGATATGACATGGATATGCACATGCAATACCATTGCCTTTTTGGTTGGTATGCAGTACTTCCTCTAACACCTGGGTAGGCGCTAGATATAGTAAAAACTATCCTAGTAAATCTTCAAGTCGTTTTCAGATACTCGAAATATCATAACTCAAAGGAAGTTGTAATGTTGCAACTGGTTTTAATATTTGGGCTTACTAGTTAACCAGTATTAGAGTTTTGATAATTGGCATTTCTAACCATGCATAGTTATTAAGTTGGAAGTTTGGATTAGGCTTAAACATTTGGAAGCAACACCTAGAATTAGCACCACGGTTTTCCGTGCTAATGCTCTTACCATTGAGTTACCGTGCCCGTACGCGCATTGTATCTTGGTACTCAGACAAATAATCAATTCGATCTCAGATACTCGAACTGTTATCAAAACACTAATTCTACGGTATTTCGTGGTTTTCCTCAGTCATCATATAAATACCAGTTTGGAGGTTCAATACCACCCCAAATTCCACCCACAGAGTTAACGAAATAGAAATAAAATTGAGTACAAGAAGGTGACTGCCAACTCATACCATCTAACAGGTACACAGACTCTCAGGATATGAAAAAATAAATCTGAATAGTGATTTCGTGCAAGTGAAGCTATTTTTAAAGCTCTCTACCACCTACTTATAATAGGTAAGAGAAAGTGTTGTATTACACTTAAAAGTTCCATATTGAGATTACACCAAAAATACGTATTTTGAGGCCTACTTAATAAAAAAAAGAATATTATAAAAATGGTCCTGTTGGCCGCGCGTGTGTGTTTGTGAACCACGTAACTGGAAAACAAAGTGCTGAATGAATACCAAATTTGGTATTTAAAGTTCAGCATCTTCCAAAGAAGCAACACAGGGATTTTCAAAAAATCCCCCATCCTAAACTGCTATAACATTGAAGCTGTTGTTGAAATAATTATCTTTGAATGTATTTATAAAAATTAAAATTTTATTTTTACCTCTATATGGAAACTTTTTCGAAAATATTGCGTTTTCAAAATAACTCCCATTTTGTTTAAAATGTCATATATATTAAAGATATTTACTGACAATTAAAATCTATATGTTGAATTTTCTGGGAACAGCCTGTGAAATTCATTTGGAAGGAGTGTTATATAACTTCGTATAATTCAAACCATAAGAACAGAGAAAAATTTATTTCACAAAAGATGTCCTTAAATTGCACAGTTTATCTCAAACAACCTTTCCTGTAGGATCAGCCATATACAACATATTAAGTACTGCTTGTTTGAACTTTTCTGTCCTTTGTCATTTTTTTACTTTCTCTACCACGCACATAATAGGTAGAAAGGTATTCCAACCAAGAATTCGATACCGAGATTTTACCGGAAACATGTTTTAGGGACCCCTGAAAAAAATTTTAGAAAAAGTGTGTGTCTGTGAACACCATAACTTCGGAATCAAAAGTCAGATAAGTACCAAACTTGGTATTTAGGTTCAGTTCTTTCCAAAGATGTGAAACAAAGAGTTTAAAAAATGTCCCCACCCCAATCTACCATTTACGTCGAACATTTTTAGAATTTCTAAAAAGGGCTCTAAAATTTTTTATTAAAATATCACATATTAAAGATATTTACATGACAAATAAAATGTATCGTAAATTTTGTGGGAATAGCCTGTAAAGTCCTTTCCATTCGGAAGGAATTTTATATAATTTTGTTTAACCGATAAACTTTAAGCGATAGACGAAGACGTACTGCACAAAAAATGTAGATTCCTTAAAACACACTATTAATTTCAAATACGTTTTTTGTGGCATAAACCATTTCTGAGATATCAGTTGTCCATTTCTTGGTCATTGTCTTAAAGTCCTTCAACATTCAGTTGTTTCTCGTGATTGCATGGAAACACTATGGAATTTTAAGGCCAAAATATAGGTTTCAGTTCTTAATCATTTGACTATCGGTGTTCCCTTTGTATCTTTAACGAAATGTAATTCAGCTGTTTCTGCAAATGCTTATTACATTTTGCACATAGCGACCAGTCCTAAAAATATTTGACTATCCCTTAAGGCCTTTCTCTTGAAAACCTTCGTGTCGCATCTCTGGAAGATACTGAATCTAAATATCAAGTTTGGTATTTATCCGACTGTTCGTTTCTGAGTTATGTTGTTCAGACAGACACACACACACGGACATGTTTGCAAAAATACTTTTTTTGGATTCATGAGGCCTCAAAACATGTATTTCCGGTGAAATCTCGGTATCGAATTTTTGGGTGGAATGAAAACTTCCCCTACTTACTATACGTAGTAGAGACAGTAATAAGCTATTATAGGTGTAGTTTGCTGTAGATATATAAAATATAGTGGGTAGAGAAAATGATGTGATTGGAGCATATCAGGTTTTTCTTATGAGCGGTTATGGAAACTTAGAGGCTTATTTGTACGTAAAGGTTGTTTGTGCAGAAACAAATTGAAGTTACCTAAAGGGATCACAACTTGAGCTCAAGGATAACTTAGGGTTCCAGTACAACTTTGCTTATTACAGATAAGTCAGAGATGTTCTTCTGCACGCCCCGCTTTCTCACAAAAAGCAGCACATATAAAGGCGTAGGTGGTTGCATTTCCTGGCAGTTCATAGCTCGGTTACAAATAACCTCGCTTTATCATATTGTAAGATGTAACGGAGTCATTTCGTGCGCAGCTAATGCAGCTGCCTGCCTTTGTGCGATGTGGTCCACACAAGTTTTCTGAATGGCACAGAGGCTTTGGGGGAGCAAAAGGAACGAAGAGATTAAAGAGACCGTGCTGCTGGTGCGGGAGGAAGGGAGAAATCCTTTCTCCAACTGACCACCGAGTTCTCTTGCCTGGGGAATGTATTGCAAAACTAGAAAGTTACTGTGCTACAATCCTTGAGAAAAGTACTCTGTCCGAGCCTCGTAGAGCTAAAATTGAGTTGTGTTATCGAAAAATGGGTTGTATCAAGTTTTAACATCGTAGCAAACTCCGACTTTTGAAAATAAATCAAATCTTCTCCATTCTATTGAGTAACGAAAACCAGTCATAGTTTGCAGATACTTTATTTTTAGACAGCTAGCGCTAAAGTTAGTGGTTTTAACACGAGAACTCGTATTATAAATTGAAGGAATAACATTTTTATAGCTGCACCACTGAGCTTTTCCCTAACCCAGAGATGTTAAATATTGTGGAAAGGACTATTGCGTAGGAGCTAGGAATTGAAAAGAATCACCGCCACATATGTTATCAATTTATTATAAAGTGTTCAATTCGTTAACAATTCCATCATCAGCTTGCTTTAACATTTTAAAAGTTATGTAATTTACAAATAATATGCTCGGAGATGACAATGTAATGTGTTTAACCTTTTTGGAATTTAAGTTTCCGTAGAAATTGAGAATATTTCTGAAACCGCGACTAATACAAAGCAATGTTACACGAAGTGAAAAATATAAATGCTTCTCCCGTAAATGTGAATTTATAAACATTAAGAGTAAAAAGGTTACATTTTGTAGCTTACCAAACAGTTGAAAATAATTTAGAAAAAGCCAAAAAGGTTACTCTTGGTGGTTTACACCAAATCTTGCCGTCAGAACCAGAACACAAGTCTGGATTTTAGCCACTCGGTCCCTGGCCGAAGAGTGCCTCTGCTGGCTGCCCAGGAGTTGCTGGAGTTGTCCACGAGCGTGATGGCGCTGGCGTCAGTGGGGTGAAACAAACCAGTGAATAGCAACTTTGCAGGACGCTTTAAGTTGTGGACTGATGAATTACGTCATGCATGATGACATCTTTCCCGAAGCTTCGGATGTTAACTGTTTCTCTCGATGACCCACGTCATCATTTCCGAAGCATTCTGACGTACTTTATACTGGTTGCATAAGCCATGACCAAGGGGTGGGGAAAACGGTACATAGCTTAAATTGTTACCACCCTTGTATCTTACTTAGTCGGCTTATCCTCTTCGTATGTAGGGCTTACACCCCCTAGGACTTACAAGGGTAAGTGGCAGACGAACCCTCCTAGGGTAGAGAAGCAGACGAACGATGAATCAGAATGAACAACCCGGAACGGAAGATCGACCCGTATGAGAGTGAGGAAGAAAGATGATATGAATTGAAAGCTAAATGGTTGAAAGCAAAGGTGAGGATGAGCAATCGGTGGAATGAACGGCGGGGGAAACCGGAGAACTTGGAGAAAACCAGCCCAGACGCCGCTTCGTTCACCACAATGCAGGTCCGTGAGATCGAACCCGGCCCGCCTTGCTGGAGACGAGGGATCTAACACGGCCCTCCACCCTTGGATCTTATGATGGAAATTATATCTATAATAAGCTGAAGGCTTGTATCAGAGGGCGTAATGTAATGAGGGATTATTTTAATGGTTTGGAAATGGCTTCTACTAATGAATTCAACTGTTTCCAATACAAACAATGTAATGCTACTTCCTCTGCACAAGAATTCCTATCACTAATTGTAGGAATTGCACAATTATATCAAAAGAATAATATTGAATAAAGTATGCTTATTAATAAAATTATTGTAACAATTATCCTTTGATTTAGTTTTACCACAGCCCTCTATATATTATAGAATGTTGTGATTGTGTAAGTGATCATGTTGTCAACACTTGTGCTATGAATGCCAAATAACAACAAAGGCCAAACAACAACAGACTAGAGAGCATCGTTGCGCATGCCTTAATGTTTACAGCTATTTCCATACAAATTATACCTGAATACTTTATAATTTAATGTTCAGGGCTGTCTAAAAATAGTATATTACACTAATGTTAAAGGGGGAGTTTTATTCTGTTGGTAGAATAAAATACTCGGCTTTCAAACTTATTCTGCAAACATTACTCCTCGCAAAATAAAATTCAGCTTTTAACACTTGCGTCATAAATAAGTATTCTCATTGTAAAAAATTATGCGTTTATTTAATAAATTATTTTAAAGATTTTCGATACTTTCACTGAATCGTAGAACAACAATGTTTGTACATTGTGGTAGAAATTAATCAATGATTTTAAAGGCTTCTAAATCTTAATTCTAAAATTAGAGAGACCAGAATGCCAAATCCCTGACGTCTAAGAAGAAGAAGAAGAAGAAGAAGAAGTAAATGAAATATACTAACCTGTGATTGTGTATGCATAGCCAGTTATGATGATATTGGAGAGTGGTTCTAATTCAGAGATGTAATAAATTACGTGGAATGCTAGAAAACGACAAAGTTACCGGCTAAGTGGTTTATTTGACAGGGGTAATATTAACATAAAGACCCTCAGCGCTCCATAAGTGAGCCAGTTTTCGTCATTTTGTGTGTAGAGAGGTCGCAGGCAGTCCTTGTTAGTTCCTAAATCAACTGTACTCGCTCTGACCTCTTCCACTGGTCTTGGCGTCGTTCTAATATGAGTATCACAAACTCGAATCTGCCAATGACGAGATCCGTATTCGAGGTACAGATATCAGGTACTTACTCCTCCTTGTGTTTATGTCCTACAGGTCTGTTATTACTTTATAAAGAAGCAGTGCTTCGTTGCTTTGGTGGTTTAGAAAGTTTGCCGTTATGTGCCCAAGCACAAACTATTCCCACGCAACCGTATAACTGCGTATTCCACGTGCTGCTCTAGATGGACTAACAATAAATACAAAATCAAATCCATGACGCGCCACCCAGAATCGGACCTAGGCCTAGCGCCCCGACCGCTGCATCCCCCCACCTCCGCCCACTAGGGCGTCATTGGTGATGGGGTAGTACTGTGGAACATGGTAGGCGACCTGGATCCCTCCCGGCCGGTTAAGGCCGTCTTCTCAACCAGGGCGCAACGTTTCCATCACGTAGTTCCTCAATGGGCCCCTCGGGGACCTAATGAAGCAGAGTGCACTCCGTACCAGACCTCTCAATGGGGGAAAAATTCCCACGCCAGTTACGGGGATCGCACCCGGGTACACCGAGTCAGGGGCATGCGCGCTACAGTTGCGCTACAGGGGCGGTCTAACAATAAACACAGCTCTTAGTAATTACACAGCTCGTCATCATCAAGTTCAGATTTTAATGGCTAAAAATGTTTAGGAAATTACCTAGAAAATGACTCAAATTTAATAAAAATGACCTAATAATTTTAAAAAATTTGGCTACAGAAAGTTAAAAATTAAATTATACAGGATATAACTGTTATAAAAGTAGATAAAGTAGGCATCTGAACATTGCGGTCATTAACGAAATTAATTAAAAAAATTCCATGTTCTTGTTTGAAGTATCTGAAAAGAAAATTAACGAAATTGTTCTTGAAGACATCTTGTAGCATTAACTCTTTGGGGTTCTTAGATTATACAAAATTCATCGGGAATGAAGAGGACTTCACAGCATATGGCAATACCAACTTGACAAACATAATTATTAACGAAAAATGGAAAATTGACCTGACACATACCTAGTTTAGGACAGGAATTCATAACTGTAAATATAGCTGCTCCTCTAACAATAGCCACCCCTGTGTCGTTTTCAAGATGTAAGTAAAGAATTCACAGGGTTGCTCTTGTTTCTCAGTTGAAATTTGAAATTTCTGATGCTTGAAAAGTTATCCTTATGTAAAATGTTCACAATATAACACTCTTTATATACTTAATGCAAATGCAAGAAAATGACAAAATAAAAATATAAAGGGCAACAAAATGACAAAGTAATGCGGTGAAATAGAAACAAAAATGCTCCAAGAGTAGAAAATGATATAAAGTCATCAAAAAGACCTAAGATACATGCATTTTATAATCTGGGATCTATCATAAGGATTTATGTACTCCTTAGCAATGCCTATGATGCAACAATTAAAAGATGACATGTTATTAAAGTTCGGGCCCTGATAGTCACCACCACCCCCGCCGCCGCCGCCGCCACCACCACCACCACCACCACGGAAAACATTTCACGGACGCTTTCGAGTCTCTCAAAGAGTAACTATTTATATTGTAGATTAAATCAATCCATCACTTGACAAACCAAAGCTTTAAATCCTTCTAATTTTACAATCTAAAATAACTTAGTATACGATATTATTTCGTTCTTTGATATTGACTCCCCAATAATTTCGATTTTAGCTTTAAATTTGAAACTTTCTCATTTTTATATTGTTTCATCCAAAGGGTGCAAATGGTGACACTTCTTAGAAACATTACTTCGCCTGCATCTATAATATCTGATTTATTGTTTCGGCTTTAAGAAAAAAGTTCATAGCCACATAACAATAAAAGAACAGCCATTACTTTCTAAAATTTTGGTTTCATTTTGCCTTATCCACTTTAAGCTTCTAAATTATGTCGCCAATGAGATTAGAGTTACTAATTTTATAAAGGTTTTCATTAGAAAATAACATGTATCACAACCAAAATGGTTGACATTTTTGATAATAGGATTCCCATAAAAAATTACTTGCGTTCTTAAAATAACTGGTCCCTTAAAAGCTAAATATTCTCTCATATCTTCAATATTGTTGTTTACATGCTGGTAGTTCAAATTTCTGGCCAATCGTAGACTAAAAATCCAATATTGCACTTATATGACTTCTCTACTCTTATACAAACTATTTTTACAAAATTCATGTTAATCGAGATAAATATTATCAAGAACTATCTTATTAGTAATTTTCATGTAGGTACAAGGGGAATATTTAAGCGATAGTCAAATCTTTTAAGAGCTGCTTGCTATGTGGAGCATTCCATTCTCTTTGCATGTTAAGGACTTAAAAAAACAAACAAAAAATCATATTTGAGCAAACGTATATTGGAAAATTCAAACAAATAACAAAGTTAATCTCGAAAATGGTTCACTCGACAAAAAAAATGCATCGGCTATAAATATTGTTTTTAAGGAGATCTACAATTTTTGTGTAGTAAAACTTTGTGGTTTACCAGTTATGTAAACTTGTTCGTGAATTTAAGCTGGGAATATTGCAATGTGGAAATTGCATCCCCCATAGCTCTATTGCTATTGCTATTGCTATTCTCACTAGCGAAACTTTTCATAATGAAAAAAGAAGAAAAAATCTGATGTGATACATTGACATGACTTTCTTTAACCTCTATCGCTTATTAGTGGATATACAAACTATTCTTACTAAGTGAATTTTCTGCCACTTCATTTTAATCCAAATAAACCTTTAAAGTAACAGCTACATTACACATTTCGTTATAGATACAAAGGGAACAGTGATAGTCAAATGTTTAAGAATGGACGCTATATGCTGGTCTCAAAATTCCACACAGTTTCCATGTAATCGCGAAAAACAACTCTCGCGACTTTAGAGAATGAAATCGCTTAAATTTATTAGTCATACAAGATTATACAAATTTTCTTCCAAATGAAGTGCAAATTCAAGATATACATTTTATTTGAATTGAAAATAACTTTAATATCTGGTATTTTAAACGAAATCGTTAAAGCCATTTTTTAGAAAATAAAAAATGTCTAAGAATCTTGCACGGAAAGGTTATCTGGTATGGGGGGATTATCATGACAATCTTTGTGTTGCATTTTCGGAAGGTACTGAACCAAACCAAAGTTTGGGGTTTATCTGAATTTTCATTTTTTAGTTATGCTATTCAGATACACACACACACACACACACACACACGGAAAGTTTTCTAAAAAAGTTTTTTTTTTGGATTCGGGGGCCTCAAAGCATGCATTTCCCGTATAATATTCCTATCGAATTTCCCCTACCTTCTATACGTAGTAGAGAAAATAAAAAGGTAAAAAATCAAATAGTAAATTCGGATTAACTACTATGAATGAGAAGCTCATTATGTTAACTTGGGCCTAGTGTGGTCAAACATCTAGGTGCACCATTTAAGTTCAAAATAAAATCTGAAGCTGGCATAGCCATCTAGAATACTAGAGAGAACAAATCTAAACTTGTGTTATTAGTTGAAAACTGTTTCAGGATGACATGAAACTTCGGCGCTTCCTAGTGGCGAATGTTAGAACTTTACACCATCTATAAAAGTGATATGCACATTCTTGTGAAACTTCTGCTGTTGCTGTAAGATTAATAACCCAAGGTAACCTGTTTTACCACCAAGAGTGTTTCTTCCTCTTCTACTTTATTCCTGTTTTTCTTTCCCTTTCTATGCTAGCCCTTTATATTTTGCAGAGTTGAAGGATTTAATATTTCTACTATTGCAAGGGATGTAAACATTAATTACACTGCCTGACTAAAGTTTATTACCTAGGACATTACTAAACCAGAACATGGGCAACAGGAGTTTTATCTGTCATAAATCCATCTACACTTGGGAATGTTTATAACGATGAATTACTTCTGTGCACATTACGATAGGAAAATTATGTTCCAGCTACTTCTTATTTGTGTAACCAACTCTTGAACTTATTGTCACTTTATAAAACAATCATTGGATATTTCGAATAGGCATTCTAAAGTTATGTTTTCTCTGTTGTGTTTTTTGTTGCTTTTATTGCTGATAGCAAGTATAACTTAGGTATTTTTGTGTTTAAAGTCTAAACGATACGATGGCAATTCTGAAATAAAAGTAGGGTCTTTAAGTGTTAATAACACGTACTGTAAAAGAGGTTTTGGACCTGTAAATATATCTTTAATTACTTAAAATTCTTTCCAATACTTCAAGTCATTAAATCTTTGTTTTATGTAATCTTTGCTTTAATGTAATCGGTTACAAATCCAATATACATTATTAAATAAATTTAAATAAGTGCTAGAGTAATCCTTTATTCTAACATAAACTCTATATACAAAAACAGCAGGACTTATATGTTGTGAAAACTTCCATTTGCTTTCACAACAAATGCCGAGAACTCTGCTTGCTTCGGCCTGACAAAAATCAAAAACCCCTTCTGAGGTGTAGAGTGGCATGTACCTCACATTCGAGAGGTCCCGTGTTCGAATCGCGGTTAGAGTGAGTTACCCGGACAAGGCTTTTTTTTCTAGGGTTTTCCCTTATCTTGAGAATGTCGGTAACTTCACGCTCTATGGACACCGGGCTCATTCGAAATCATTTCAGCCATTTCCGGTGGTAAAAAAGAAAAATCTCTGTAAATATGCTGGCTCAGTGTATCATACTCAGCTAGAAAAGCCGAAAACATTTGCATATACAATTACGATTAGCAGAATCCGTAGCTCTGCTCGTGTTATTGCGTTATGTACACAGATTGTTCTCACATCTTTCTCTCCTACTCTCTCCCTCTCTTTGCTTTGCCTCTATCACTCTGCCTCTATTTCTTCAGTCATACTTTTCTAAACCATAATGTTTTCTCCATATATCTCTCCCCTCTATCTGTGAAATGTATACTGATATGCATAAAGAATGACCCATAATGGAACGCAGCTGGTCAATTATATTGCTAATGACGAATGTAGCTCCACCCTCTGCCAGCATGGGCTGCTCAGTTCCTCAAGCATACTTTAAAAACTACTGGATTGGGAGGGTACCTTCACTTCCCCAAAGTATGGCCACATTCTCAAAAGTGCAGTACCGATAATGTTTGTTGAATTTAGGCGCAACTACAAAATATAAACGTAGAAATAAACACGAAAAGACTTTTGTCTTTATATCCAAGTCACTGATGAAAACTCTCATATAAATGCCGTAGCTGTCTTTCAGTTTGACGTAGCAAATAATTCCTCGCGCCTTCCTCTAGAAGACCAAAGTATGTCGTATTGGTCTAGTGTTTCCTTGTGTATCAGTCGTAGCGAAACACTTTCATAGAGGCGATAACCGAACCAACCCTTCTTTCACATCGACTGTAATATCCTTCATTGGTTCGTTTCTGTGTCATGAATTGTTTTTCGGGCCAGTCATATAAAGAACTGATATAGGTTAGGTGGAGTCAAAGCATGTTTAACTGAAGGAGGAGAAAAATTATTGTTGTCCAGGCAAATTGGCCACATTTTATGCACGTTAATAGATGTCGTAAAACTACCTTTCTGAAAAATTAAAACTTGAGCGAAAGGTTTAAGATCAAACAAACCTGTGTCCTTTACTAGTGCCTACAATGTTATTGGTGTTATATTGTTTTTCGTGATAACTGATGAACATATCTACATACACGAATAACACTAACGAAACATTGATGTAAGGCCCAGGTTACAGCTGTTTACTTTCTCTAGCACGCAAGCTCCTAGGAGGTAAAGAAGTATTGCATTTCATCCAAAAATTCGATATTGAGATTTCACGGATATAGGATCCAACTATTTTGAGACCCCCCCCGAATTAAGAAAACTTACAGAAAAGTTTCATGTGTGTGTGTGTGTGTGTGTGTGTGTGAAAGCATAGTTAAAAACGAAATGTTCAGTAGGTTAATTGTGTTTAGTTAATATTAGTTATGAACAAACGTTTAGAAAGACGGAGAAGAAATTAAACTTCTTTCAAAGAAAAAATAAAATGAAGTTATATTTAATCCTCAATAAGTGCAATATAATATTATAACTTTGTAGGTGGTTTCTTTAAGAAATTTAAATATACTTATGCATATTTTAATATTTTTTCTATTGACATAAGAATATGTTTACCTTTTCGTTTATTTTTCGTTCTGTAAGGAGATTTTAATTTGGTCCCAAACAGCCAAACATGCGACACGAAGTTTTTCAAAAAAATCTCCCCCACGCCAAGATCCCCCATTCCTTACGTGAAAGTCGTCCTCCCTGGTGTAGTGGTTACCTCTAGTTTCCGAGGTCGTGGGTTTAAACCCGGCGGAGGGCGATGGAAGGGAAGTAAAGCTGGTGGTCCCGTGTCGTAGATTTACGGCACGTAAAAGAACCTCAAGCTTGATAAAGAGGCATCTGAGCAAAATTACCGGTCTTTAACGCCCAATATAGAATGGGACGCTAAGGACCACGGGCGTTAAAGAGCGTTCATAAATAAAACTCAATTTAATTTTATTTAAAGTTACGTGGAAGATATTTAGAAATCTTAGATTATTTTAAAAAAAGGGCTGAAACATTTTCATTAAAATACCATTGTTTGACATTTACTGGCAAATAAAATGTATATCTTGAAGTTTTTGTAAATAGGCTGTAAAATCCTCTTCATTCGGAAGGAATTTTGTATAACTAAACCGTTAGAAATAGACAAAAACGTGATAAATAAGAAAATGTGGAGCTCTTTAAAACACAAATTATTTCACATAACTGTTTTGCGGCATTAGCCAAATCCGATATATTTGGTTTGAAATGTTTAAATAGTTTTGTCATTTCATTTTTGAGTTGTTATTCGCGATGTCGTGGAAAGAGTATGTGAATGCTAACCCACAATATAGGGAATATCTTTTAAACACCGGTTTTGTTTCTGTATCCCCCTTGTAGCGAAATTATTTATACAAAGGTTTAACGCGATTAACATGAAACAGATAGAAAAATATGCTTTGGGAGAAATAAGTTGTAAAAGCTATGTACGAATGAAGGATAGTAGGTAGAGAAATCCATGAGAAAGTAATGCATCAGCTTTTGATGTATGTAGATTGGTGAATGAACATCGAATATCGGTTCACTGCAGCTCACCAAAATTCTCTTAAAGAACAAGTATTTATATAAACCTACAATATTGAAATCCTCTTGCCTTAGTTTTAATGAAGATGAATCATATCAAAATAACATTCTATTGCCTTCTGGGTTAAACAAGGACAATACGGATATCATTTACTTCTCATCCACATTATAATGAGGTAACCTTTCTTTCTTTCCTTCCTTTTTTCCTCCAAGCAGCGATGGAATTTCTCAAAATTATGACGAAATAAACCGTGTGCGCTTCACTGTGTAGTTTTTTTCGTTTATTTGTTTACTTACCGGTGGAACGTTTGTGGAAATGGCAATATCCCACCGTACATGAAACTGCATTACTTCTGTACGTGAGAACTGCAAATGGCTCCCAGGTCGTGAGGTAGGCAGAAATTAACTAGGAATGTTTTACAAGAATATTGCTTTTGTTGGTGCATGGTGCCGACTGATTACAAGATTCTGAGAGCCCTAGCGCGACGCAGTAAAGGAAATTAATGAAGTAATTAGGTTTACCTGCAGAGGGCGAGACTCCCGAATGTAGAGTGCAGTAGAGTACCTAGGCGACTCCGGAATCTTGCTTGAAAGCTTTCGCATCAGCACCTTTACTCTAGATACAGGATCTACATACTCTTATGTATATGAATAATACCAGCATAAAACGCAATCTTCCGATGTTTTAAGCCTTGTTTCAAACCAGGACATGTTAAAAAGTTGTGTACTCTTAGGACATAAACAAAAATATGGTACCCAAATCTCAAAAACGTTTCACTTTCGAAATTGTAACATTTTTTCCCTGCCTGATCTACGTGTCTATAAAGAACAGAAATAGGGTGAATATGCTCAATGTTGTATAGACCAAGGTTGGGCAAACCCCTCTGGAAGTATGAAAGATCAAACCTCCCCTCTAATTCATGGTATCTGCATGACTGATCTGTAGCAGTGATTAACTCACATATACATGTCGAGAATCCTTAGAGTGGATCTGCTTGAGGCAGTATTTTTCACATATATACGTTAATTAAACAACGCCTCAGCCCAAGCAGGAATTATAAGTGTCAATGACTTACAGGTGAATTAATTTTCTTGCATTTTGATTGTTTATGTAGCTACTTAGTAGTGTTTATATTTAATTTAAGAGAAATTTTATAAATGTGTTTCAAATGGGTTCGCTGTTGGGTATAGGGAGCCAAAGCCAGACAAAATACATTAAGTTTTATTGCTTAGGGTAAAAATGCATGAGAACCCCCCCCCCCAAAGAAGAAAAAACAGAAGCGTAGGGTTCAGGGAACTTGCTTTTAGTAACTGTAGCAAAGTCATATGATATTCGAAATAGCTAATGGTAAAGCTAGGAGGTAGGTTTAAATTATTTAAGACAGCCAATCAGAAACGTGCAAGCAAAAGGTTAGAAATATTAAACGTAAGTCGGTGAAGCCACGCTATAAACTGCTCAACGGAATAGACAGTGCAAGCTCAGACATAGGAAGGTGCACATCGCTGTGAAGTGTGCTCGCGTAAAGTGCATTAACAATCTCCTGTAATTATGTAGGAAAGGCAACTTAACTATTACAGATCGTAAGGGGAAGTCAGGAGATTGATACTGAACTAAAGTTTATGTGCGAGCGATGTTCTAAAGTGTAGAAACGGACTTAGTTAATTTCGCGTCACTCGCAAAAGCTTATTCCATTATTCTTGTAAAACTGTGAAAAATATATATATAAAAGATTATCATCTAAATTTACTTGCCGATGTGTTATAATTTGTCAACTTCACTTCATTCACGCTTCCGCACCCTATAAGAGATACTCCCTCGACCTAACATGGAACATTTATAATAAAAGTCATAATTCACATAAATTCTGTTTATAATTGGTGGCGCTCAGCTGCAATTTATGGGAATTTAGGCACCGACCGGTGCATCCTTAGTCCTTGAATAGACATACCTACTTTACGTTCACAGGTGTTTTAGTCGGAGGGAAGTTTTAACACATTCTTGAATGAGAATAAAGGTTTTGACGGCACGAACTTCCCCGTATAGCTACCTCTTGCCTGGCTAAAACACCAGTGGGTTAAACAATTTACATATACACAGGCTTATGAGGCTTCATTGTAACCTTTCCTACAATATTTCTCAAAAATGGCAAACGATTTTGATTAAAAATATCATATGCTTAAGATATTTTAATGGCAAATAAAATGTAAATCTTGAATATTCTGGAAATTTCCCCAAAGACGTCTTCATCTGAATGGCTTTTGCATAACTGGAAACCGTAAGACATAGACAAAATTTTACTACATAGTAAATGTAGATCTCATTAAAACACAATTTACGTCAGATTCCTTTTTGGGGGACCGAGTGAACCATTTCCGAGATATGCGTCGTTACTTTTTAATTTTTCAATACACATTTTCTCAAATAAGAATTTGTTATTGGTTTTGTTTTATGTCTTGGGACTGCAAAGAGAATGGAATACTCCACGTAGCAACCAACTCTTAAAAAAATGTGACTATCGCTTAAAGCCTTGGCAATAGGACAGATTCTGCAAATGTTTATCTCGATTAACATGAAGTAGATGGAGAATAAGCGTTTGTAAAAATAGTTTGTACAAGAGTAGAAGTCATGTGGGTACAACATATAAGATATTTGTTCCTCATGGTGATGCAAAGCACATGGAATTTCAAAGCTACCATATTGCGAACCGCTTTTTAAAAATATGACATTTACCTTAAGATGCTCTATTCTTCTTATACTTATAAGGAAATGTGAAACGAAAGTTTATCTCCATTAAAAAGAAGAAGAGAGAAGAAGAAGAAGAATTTGTAAGTAGTTGTAGACGAGTGTGTAGAGAAATTCATGTAATGCAACACATATTTAGTACAAAATCTCGGCCATTACCCCATTACTGAAACAATAAATAAGATTATTTAGTTAAAATATTGTTATACACCGGGGTGAGGCCAAAAGGTTTTGCAGCTAGATATTAAATTTAGTTACCCAGGCATAAACATTGGGGAGCGTAGACTCACTGGCAATGAGAGGACCAGGAACTTAGCTGCACAAATTTAAAGCAGGCGGGGGACATTCAGAACATAATACACTTAAATTCACATTTAACACATTACCTGTGGTTTATTAAATAATTGACATGGTGCCACTACATCGTTCACAACAGATTACAGGCAAACATTGGAGGGAGATGCTCCACACTCACACGAGAAACACCCACGCTACAATCACTCGCCCTGAAGATACATACTCGACTCACTGACTACTATTCGACTAGGGGTGGAGAAAGAAATGCCACGCCGGACGGAATTCAAACTCCCAATCAAAATGATTATACACAACAATGACATGCTACTACGCAATAATGTGTCCGACGCAACAATGCACATACATATACGCTACAATGTTTTGGAAAGCTAGATGAAGAAAGTTATTAGGAAAAAGTTCATTAGGAAATTCAGTTTAGGAAGAATGGGTTATTAAAACTGTGAAGAAATCGGACAGTTCGTGTTGTGTATATAAATACCACTATACCGATACTGTTAAAATCAAGTATTTAGATAGTCGCTTATTCGAATGTACTCCGGTTCCACGTTGGATCATTGCTGGGCGCTGATGTGGTCACTGTCATATTCAAGCAGTATAGAGGTTACGGAGGGCGAATGGACCAAAGCAAGGTACACTCAGTGCTACAAATATGTAAACAATGGTAAGACCGAGTAATTAAGGGACGGTGAGTCTAGAAGCTTGTAGTATCTACATTGAAACATGGTTCTCGAGTGGTAGAGCAGGAATTAGTTTTCTCTTTAGTTATTTACTACAGTTTTAACCATGTACCTTTTTTTGGAATTTGAATCGTAACTCTAACCTGTTCCAGAAAAAATCCGTTTTCTCCATTTTAGCATATTTTGGTTTGTGCAGTCATTTTTAGGTTAGGTAGTTCCTGAACATTTTTATAGTATTCAGGAAAGGTTTCTCGAATAGTGCTCTTGACAAGTAATCCAATTCTACAGTTTTTGGAATTTCATTATTTTTCTTTTTTTGGGCACATTCTTTAGAAATTCTCTTCACACGTTTTTTTGGGCTCTTTAAACTAATTTAGCTTATGTTTCCACAAAGAAGAAAGAACGAATTAGAGCTGTTCTTTTTGCATCTTAGAGAATTCCAGTATATTGTAAATAATCATACCGGGCGATCTGGTCTCCGGTAATGTGTGCGATTTGCATTCTCGAGGTCCCGGGTTCAAACCCTGGAGCCGACCAACCTGACCAAAGTTGTTTCGTGGTTTTCCTCGGTCGCTAAGGCGAGTGCTGGGCTGAATAATTTGATCCGTGAATGTTCCTGTCATTCCTTTCATCTCTACATTTCATTTCCTTCATCTTCACCGCCATGCTAGGCATTGGAGTGATCACCCATCCTAGATATGCTGTGATCCAGAGTTTGCTTGCTCCGCGAGTCTACTGACCCAAGGCATTGGCTTTTAAGTCCTTGGGAATGTAAGTCCTCCAAAGAGGAGGCTAATCCATTAAAGAAGTAGTAAATAATCATTCTCTTTGGAGCTTTTTAAACTTAAATGTAACAATATTAATTTTCTGCCGGAATTTCCAATTTTCAGGACGTCTATGCGGACTTGAAAATTAATTAAGTCTTTACTTGAAATATTATGATAAAGTTCTATGAAAATTTTCATGTAATTTAAAACTTAAGAGCTATAGGAAAGTATATACCTATTAATTTTGAAGGCAAATTAAAATGGGTTAGGTGTATAAAACGATTTAGAAACGTTAACAAATTATTATTTCAAAACAATATTCCTAAAAAGTTAAACAAAAATCATGGACAGTTTTTCCTATGGAGAGAGCACTGAGAGTAGTGTTCACATGTAAAAGTTATTTCTAGTCAGCATTCTTAACTAACTTTGAAAAGAGCATTTTGAAAGAAACCAGCAGTGACTGGTTAATGATTGACGACATGTTTAAAAATAACACAATGACTGCGGTGCCAGGGCATTTTAGTTAATACTGTACATCAAAGTAATGTTGTTACAGTTGTATTTTCTTTTTGCCCAGTGCAAAGCTAAAGGGTTCCAATGGACACGCTGCAGCAAAGGCTGCCTACACAAGGACTCGGTTCGTTTGGTTTAGGAGTCCATTTAAAGAGCATTTCCACGAAGGAGGCTAATCACATGTTGTGAGTCCCAATTAGCGGTCCCTTTCCTTGTTAGCTTGTTTACTGTCCGACACAATCTTCCACTACTCCATCACGCTGATAGCCGAGTTTCCTTAATGACATAGCAATGATCAGGACGTGCCTAAGGCTCGACTCTCTTATCCTTTCTGCTGCAATTTTTCATGCGAAGAGTGGCTGTTTATATTATGAAGTTTAGTTAACTATTGTCGCGTAACAACGGCCAAACTTCTTTTCCTGCTGAAGCACAGTTCAGTCTCGGTCTGAAATTCAGTGTGAATATTCCATCATATATACGCGCTCGAGTCGAAATCTACATAGGTATGACTTGGGATAAACTTGATAATGCTGTCGTATCATTGATAAAATACGTGGAAGTTTCTTCCACAGACCTTAGATAATAATGGCTTTTCTGCCACGAGGTTTCCAAATACCTACCGCTGGACTCACCCAGCCCTTATCACTTCTTTTTGTGATTGGCTTGAAACAAGTTCCTTTTTCTTAACGGATTAGCTTCCTCTTTGCAGGGCTTACAAGCCAATCCTTGGGTCAGCAGCCTGCAATGCGCAAACAAACTCTGAATCGTAGTATATCTAGGATGGTGATAAGCCCAAAGCTTGGTATGACAGTGAGAAAAAAAAGGTAATGATCAAAGGGGTGATAGGAAAATTTGTGGATCAAATCTTGCAATCCAACATTGTCTAGTGACAGAGGAAAACCGCTGGAAAAAACCTTCGGTTAGATTGGTCGTCCCCGGGAATTTGAACCCCGGGTCTCCCAAATGCGGGCCACAGACGTTATCGACTGAGCCATCCCGCTCAATGAAACAAAAAAGAAAGATAGTGAGTGAAGTTATATTTGATGTGAAACAAAGGGAGAAGCACAGAAATGGTCTTTGTAAATGAAGTGATTGGTGAGAATAACTAGAGGTTAACCCATTGCAATTCCATTAGAGACTCGACCTTGTAGACACAGGGGTAGGTGATAAATTAATTACTTGTAACGTTATAGTGCACAACCGCTACAATATAAACTTCAAATTTTCCTCTGAAGTAGTCCTGGAGACGAAGTCTAAAATTATTACTGCCATCGAATAATTGTAGCAGTGCAGGGGCTGCTGAATTAAGTGACATATTTTGAAGAACCGAGTTCCGTTAATGGAAACGTCAAGACGTAGGTTATTATTTCAATATGATTATTATTATTATTATTATTATTATTATTATTATTATTATTATTAACACACAAAGACGACAGAAGTATGTCTAGTAGTAAAAAACAATATTAATTAAATTTAGTAATATCGTTATCCTTAGTAATGTTATCGTGATCATTATTAAAGTAACGGTACTCAACTAGGGAGAACAAACAGGATAACCACACGGTTCTTTGCCCTTATGTAGATTACAGTTCCTGCTTTGGATGGTATCAAGTAAACAATGGCATACGCCCAATTACATTACTGAACAACGTGTTATTGTCAGTGATTGTTGTACTATGAAAGAAGTCAAAGCAGCAAGACTGTTGGAGATGCGTACTGATTTCTGACGCGAGATCTGCCTCCTAAACAAACATATTTAAGATGGGAGCAATAACTGTTCTTCACAAGTGAGGTAAATAATAAGAAAATAAGTGGCAAACCGCCTACCAAAGGAGAAAGGAGGAGTCCGTGAAGAGGACCCGAAAAGGTCGTGCAAAAGATCCAATTCCACAGATGCTCTAGTGGAAGGTCTACTATTTCTTTCCTTATCCTTTACATCGCCTGTGGAGGCACCATATGAAAGGTGTTTGTTTCGGAGGATCCTGTTAAAACAGCGTGAGAAAGGCAGTACGCACCGTTTCAGTATTATTCCACCTTAGATTTGTTTAATTCATACAACTCGCAATAATCCTTAAAAAGCGTAGTAAGACGTATTGCCGTTGTAAAGCTCTTACAATATGAAGCAAAAACAAAAATATACTTTTAATATAAAAGGACTTTGTGGCCTCCTTGTACACAACTCTTTGGCAGTGATACAATTCTCACATCAGTGCAATACATCTATGAAAACCCAAAATTCCACAATTTTCTTGTAATTATTTTGAATTTTTTGCCATGTATTCAGAATATAAAACATATAATCCACACACAAATTTTTAAAACGTTAAGGTATTAATTTTTTATTCAAAACTAATCAAGGTTTTGATATGGTAATATGAAATGCTCTTTGGACTCTTACGGTTTATTGCATCCCTCTAAACTTTTTAATTTGAGCTTAGTATATAAATGTAAAGAAATTATTGTGCAGGAACTTCTTAATTTTAATTAGTTTAAAAGAAAGAAATGATGTGCTATATTCACATGACTTTTTCTACCCTCTATGGTTTATTTACGGATATACAAACTATTCTTACGGAGTTTTATTTTCCTATCCTTTAATTGAGGTAAACCTTTCCTGAAATAGCTATATTACACATTTCATTAGAGATATAAAGGGAACAGTGATAGTTAATTAATATTTAACAACTGGACGCTATATGCGGGCCTTAAAATTTCCTTGCTGTTTTCATGGAGTTGCGAGAAACAACCAAAAATCGACAGAACTTGTAAAAATTACTAAATATTAAATAATTCGCACCATTAACAACGGATATCTCGGAAATGCTTATGCTACAAAGAAGGTTATTTTGTAATAAATTCGGAGTTATAGAAAAGTACATATTTTCTGTAGTAGGTTTTCGTCTATCGCTTAACGTTCGCCAGTTATGAAAAATTTCTTCCAAACGAAGTGGGCTTCACAGGCTATTCCTGTGAAAATTCAAGATATACATTTTATTTGTCTTATAAGTATCTTTAATATATGATGTTTTATCAAAATCGTTAGAGCAATATTTAGAAAATAAAACTTTTCGAAAAATGTTTCATAGAAAGGGTGTTTTGGGGTGGGGATTTTCTTGAAAATCTTCGTGTTGTATGTTGTTGAAGATACCGCACTTAAATACACGTTTGGTATTTATAGGACTTTTCGCTTTTCTTAAATGATTTTTGAGGGGGGTTCAGGGGGCCTCAAAAACATTATTTCCGGTGAAGTCTCGATATTGAATTTTTGTATGTAATGCAGTTTTTCCTCTTATAATAGTAGAGCAGTTACTTTATTGTATCGCATTAGCCTCATGTTTTGAGTGTATTACAAAGCTCAGACAGAAGCTATGTATTATATTTTACTTCAGTTTTCAATGCTGATATGAGTGTATTTTATACTACACAAATGAATATTAAATGTAAATTACAATATTGTAGATTTTCTTTCAGTATTGCAATTATTGTTTCCGACCTCACCAATTTAAACATGCCACAGATGTCGTGCAGGAAATAGAAAGAAAAGACAAATGGAAGAGTTACAGGTACCAAATCTGCAGTTGCAATGCAGTAGAATGTGTTTTATTCTGTGTTAATTGAATCACTGCAACTCTACTCCAATCTGCGCTTGCTGCGTGATACACTCTAAGGGCAGCAGAGCACTGCCTTCTGACGTCACACCCCTGAGCTGGCTTAGCTTGATAATCAGGATACATAAGCCAGTTTGTAATCATGGAGGCTCTAAATATATGTGCTCCTTATATACAGTAGAGTCGCTAAAGCCACAAATCTTCGCCTGCATAATTTATCCAGTGCTAAGCCCAACATGAAAGCCTCCTTATAAATTATGTTCTCCCCATTATCTAACCGAATCTTAGTGGTGCTTCTGGGTCATTAGGAAAATACTCCTAGCCAATGAGTGAAGACATTTCGTTAAAAATTGTTTTATCAACTTTATTTATTATTTCGCTCATAACGGTCATAATTGCTGTCCTTATACAGGATGATTGAACACATCACCATTAATTTCTTGTGCGGGACGGTTTACCATTCGGTTTTCAAATCGGAACTCATTTTCAGAGACCGATATGTGATGCTTAGGATATAGCTAAGGGCAGCCGTTCCACATTTTGTAAACACACCTTCTCCATTGAGTTATAAAAGGGGTTTGAGTTATCTACCTGCATTTGGGGCTTACATCGGCGTTGCTGAGTTTATTGCACTATGTCAAAGACGTGTGTCTGCGTGCTCAGGGTTTCAGTCGCTGCGTGGATTCTTACGAAATGTCTTCCTCTGATGTTACAGGAATCGATTCGAATACACTTAACTTGATAACACCTCGAGGGGTGTAAGCCGTGGTGCTACCGAGAGAGATGGCTCCGCGGTAACGTGTGAAGCTCGCATTGTTTGATTCCCTCGACCGCCCACTGTCACCTTGGGCTTTTCATGGTTTTCCCTGGTCGGTCGGATAATGCTGAATTATCTCTCATCTACCATGATATCCTTTCCATCATCTCCCATTTATTCGTTTCCTTTTCATCTTTCCTGCGTGCTTCTAGTTTCGTGGCTTTACAATGCCGGATAAATGGCGCGAATGCTTTCTCAAAGGAAACAAGTCCTCCTCGTAGACACTAGAGGGCTGCTTGGTCGACGGGTCGTTCATTGTCCTATCTAAGCAGCTCCAGAGGTGGGACGGGTCTTCGAGCCTGAGCTGTTATGGACTTCCACGCATCACTTCATCCCTTCCTCCTGTGGGTTGCTAGTCACAGTAGATCTATGTAGGTCTCAGTGCGCGAGATGTGCGCCATAAACTACTCCTATAAAGACTGGTGACAGGATATGGACCATGGAGTGTGGACTTACGTCACTCGTCCCTAATGTGTGGGAAAGAATTCACACGCAGTACATTTCCTTTGCCCTAATAGTTAGTGGTTGCCATAAATAATCTGAACTAACTTCAACGTCTCTCAAATGTCTCAATAACATTTATTTCTTGGACCCCTTTTTCATAAAACGATCAGCTTACCGTCTCCCACAACATACTAAGCACTTTCGATGCTATTTTGAATCACTCTGTAGAAAATAACAATGGGATTTGCAGCTGGTACCCAATTTCTCGTGAGCTAGATAATTATAAGAAATGCAAATAGAAAATAATCGGATTATAATGTTTAAGAAATGAATGCACGGATTATAGTATGCCAACTTCTTCTAGTATATAATACATTAATCTTTGAGTTTCCTAAAACAAAATTTCATTTCATTTTCCAACCTAAGTTACAACTTTGTAATACTGGGTTAGCTGTAACGGTTATTATTAGTAGGACGTGACAGTGACATGCATAAAAATGTATTATACTTTAACACATCAAGTTTGCTGTTTCTTAGTGTCCCATTCTATATTGAACGTGAGACCAAACCTCTGTCAGGCTTGAGGTTCTTTTATGTGCCGTAAATCTGCAAAACCGGCCTTACTTCCCTTTCGAAGGAAGCCATGCTAAGGATTTTTACACCCGAAAAAATCCATCGTCGTTGCCGAGTTTGAACCTGTGACCTTGGGAACTAGAAGCTAGCATGGTACCCCTAGATCACGATGAACGACAAATTAGTTGTAGAAAAGTATGTTGTGGCTACATTAAAATATGCCGTTGACCCGGGGGTAGTGCAAACGTCTAATGCGTTTTAAAAGATTCCACCACATCCACAAGTTTACTATACACCCATCAGAGTACATTAGAGTGCAGTGGAGCACGGTATATGTGATAATCTCGTCACCATCCGATAACATGGTGCGGAGCGCGCTCATGCTGATTCAAGAATCGCGATCAGTCACGTCTCTTCAAAAGAAATCTAAAGGAATTGCGAGTAGGAGAAGATGTAATCATTGACCGGGATATCATCCATAGAATTTGGGAGTAATAAATTAGATAGATGCAGTGTTACAAAATGAAGTCATATTGAACATTTGTAATACTTGTACATGAAACTTGAAGTTATGCTTATGTATTTGGTTTATTATACTTTCTTCACAATTTAAGTTCCTTTTTGTACAACAAATTTATAATAACCCTATATTTATTAAAAATCTATAGGAAACTAATACGAGGCGTGCTATTATAGTAAACACATAATTTTTTTTAAAATAATAGAACGTTATTTTTCAAATACTTCATTATCATTCAAAACATTACGCCTTACACTACTTCTCCACAAAGTTACCGCCGTTATTGAGGCACCTGTCGTAATGGGCAACTTTCATATATCTTCGTCAAAGAGTGATGCCGCCTGTGCTGACAGCCAAGTTCGCACTTCTTGTTTCACAACATCGTCGTTGAAATGTTTTCCATCAAGGAATTTCTTCAGATGAAAAACTCTTGGTGCCAAAACCGGACTGTTGGGAGGGTGGTCAAATTGTTCACAACCAAATGATGCGATCAGATCTTAGTTTGTTTGCCTGTATGTGCCCGGGCATTTCCACTTATTGTTTTCCCATAAACTTCATTTAGCGATGAGTGTTTGCTGGTGTAAATTTCTCGTATTCAAAAAAACGAATCGCTGATCTGATTTCACAGTTTGCGGGTCGTTCGATTGTTTTGAACATTTCGAAACGCTCTAACAACAGCAATGCACAAAGTGACGATCGCTCACAGGCTGCGGTTGGCTTCGTAATGAATGGAGGAAGTGATGACATGCTTAAAATCGTGACTGCAGCGACAAAATATTAAAACAGTGCTTACTTTAAAAACACGCCTTATTAACAGATTTTTAATATACTGATCATTATGAAGAAAGATTTAAGGGAGAAACGAAAGGCAAGTTTATGTATGAAATTATCATACATTTGATTCCTTGTCTAAACTCCTCAAGGAGTATTTGCATAAATGTTCAAGATGCAAGTGTGGTCGTATTGAACATTTAGAAATAATGTAATATGAGTTAAAGTTGTCTTTAGAGAGGACATAGGAAAACAAATTAAATTTACATACTAGTAAAATCATTAAAGTAAAATACTTTCACTTTGCGTCAGAAAATCAACGTTACCGGAAAAATAATTAGTAAAAGCATTATGAAAACAGAGACTTGTGCTACTGCAATGGTTCCGCTGTTTGACTGAGTTAGGGAACCCCGGCCAAACGAAAAGGGAAGCCCTAACGAGTGCCGTAGGGGAAAACAAAAGGAAACCAGAACTCTCAAAAATATACTACTATTGATAAGTTTGTTTTTGGGTACTTTAATGATAATAATAAACAAACATTAATAACCAGAACCGTAAAGCAACCACAAAAGAATAACTGTAAAACAAAAATGGCTTAAAGAGTAAAGCAACCAAAACCAATTGAGCAGAGCAGTAAAGGCAAGTTTTAAATACAGCAAAATTAAGTAAATCCAAAAATTCAACAAACCAAATCAATTTAGAAAGTTTATAAAACAAGGCCACTATAAACATCAGACCAAAAAATTTAATTATGTTTAGCTAGTGAAAGACTAGCTAAGAATGTTGAACAAGACCGAAACAGACTTTAATGAAATTCAGGAAACCGAGAGCTTCAAAGTCCAGCTAAGCTAGATGTAGATAGCTTTACAACCCAACCGCTTTCAGTTACAAAGTTCAGCATAAATGGGTTCAGCATAACTGGGTTTTAACTGCAATTACTGCTCTCATAATTTACACAACAGAATATCTGTAACTTTGAATTAACTATGCATTTTCAAAGTGCCCAAAATATGTAAAGCTCTACTCACAAATTTCTACTTATATTGCTTCTTGCCCTCCTTTTATCAAACTATGCAATTTCAGACGACAAATGCCAAAAGCTTTTCTCACAAATTTCACACTACTGATGCTTTTTACCTTCATGAATCAAAATATGCATTTTCAAATTGCACAACTGTGTAAAGCTCTTATCACAAATTTTAAACTAACTATACACTGAAAATCACGTACTGAAAATATAACTCAACTGGAAAAGAAACAAAACACACTAAACCTATGAACAACTCCAAGAGCCAGTCACTTTACGAACTCTTATTTTCAAACACACATAACGTTTTCCGCCCCAAAATTCACTCACCATTACCAGGACATAAAACTGATAATAAAGCCTACCTTTACATAAGGTCGATCCACCGAAAATCACAAAGACGTTCCTTAAAAATTCATTACAAAAACTTCCACAATCCGCATCAGTAGTTACCGGGCAGAGAGCTATCCCTGCAATGCGGACAGAAATCCACCACTCAGCGCGTACGGCCAAAGCACATGCCACGTCAGCAACCCACAGAGGAAAAAAAAAGAGAGCACCAAAGAGAGCGTTAAGCAAAGGGGACAAGCAACGTAAAGTGACTGGCTGGATGTATAATACAGATACAAAACATAAAAAGAACACATAACAGCACAATAGCCCCCCCCAATCTGCGAGCTTGCGAGAAGAAAAAAAATAACCATTTATAGGAACTCGAGGAAAGGGAACAATAAGTAGCCAAAAGGGGAAACAACTAGGAAAACAGAAGGAACATGCTACACTGTAAGTAGACGAAGAAGGTAACTCCACACATACAGTCCGCAAACTTCAGTAGCTGACACTGAACACATATGGAGGAGACCATAATGAGGCACACAAACCCCAACAGTATATATACCACGACGTAGCAACCGGGCAGCCATCCAAGGAGATGATAAAAGCTTAAGTATATAACTCCCAGGAACAGTCATAGGTGAAAAGTTGCATCATGATTTTGGCAGCAACATTCAGCGGACAAGCCGCTAACCAGGAGAATAGAATTTTCTTTACTAATAACGCCGACACTGCAGACGGTTAACGCTAAGGCAGAAACTGAAGCGGGCCAAAACATGTATAAAGTTGTCAGGATCCGGAAGAGGAGGCACAGGCTTCAGTATTTTAAACCCACAAATAGCGTCCGGCGGTGAAATTCCCACGTAGGACCACCCGGTTGCACACACCACCAGAGCAGAAGAAACTTGCACAGCGGTCAGCACATCGCAACTCAGAAGGTCCAGAACGTGTCCCCACAGAGTAGCACGAGGAAGGAAAAAGGGATGGTAGCCGAGAAGGATAAGAATCTTAAACATAATAAAACAAAGCAGCAGAGGGGGCTCACAAAGCAAAATATAAACTTACATATACAAACTAAATCATCGACAATCAATTATAATTTTATAGACATATAAATATTGAATTTCACAATAAACCATGTGCATTTTTAAATTAGACAAGTATAGCATTACAATTATAGAACAAAAATTAAACATGGTATGCAATGAAACAGCTATGAGACATAATGCACTATATAACAACTATGTACAACAAAATAATAATTCACTTGCCCCGACCCCACACAAACTATAACTGGGGAGAGGCAGGTGAACAGGGCATACCGGCAGGGCATCACCGGTGTGGAAGCATGAAAATTTTCCCAATAAGAACAATTTAATTAAGCTGACACCCACTGAAATTAAGTGACCTTATAAATATATATAATTATAATTTAAAATATTACCCCCAAAAATTAAAAAAAGAACAAAGGATATTAAATTCGAGCCAAATTTATAGGAACACAAAAGGTCACTCAAAATAACAGGATCAACAGCAAAGGTAGGCTCTGCGCAACAGCTAAATATCCCAGCAAGGGCGAATGGAAATGAGGCAAAACTTTCAGAATTAGGTAACCATACATGTTACCATATTTATCTTGCACACTGACTTGAAAAGGAAATCATAAATTCCTCCAAAATATTCAGGAACTCGCAAGTGACTGACTCTTGAATAGCCCTAGCACACGGGCATAACCATACATTTTACGGGCAAACTGTAAAAGTTGGTAAGTATGCAATAGTGATATTCTCATGTGTCAAAGATCTGAAGACAAATCACTGGAGTTCTATATGCTAACATCCGAAAAGATACCATTACTGTAGGAGGAAAGGAAAGTATAATTGGGAGCTTTCATGAATATGGAAGGGATAAGAAAGGATGATTGGGAGAGAAATGGGACAGGATTTATCCCGGTTAAGGGAATGGGACAAATCAAGAGCTCGCATGGGGCAGGATCGCTAATTCCTGAAAGTGAGTCACCCATCAACAGGACAATGCCAAGTGACTCACTTGCTACCCCGAGTTATACAATTTAAGCTGAGACAGGTGAGCGCGGCGCCTGCAGGAAGAAGACAATTCTTGCAAAAGAACAGACACCCCCTTATAAATTCTGAGAATCTTAAACGGGCCAAGATAGCGAGGAGCTAACTTCGCGGCAAACGCATCTGCTTTCGAGGACTGAGGATAGTTACGGCACATAACAACATCTCCCACTTTGAATGGGGAGGGACGACGGGACGCATCGTATCGCTGCTTTCTCATCGAGTGGCCTCTACGCAGATTATTCAAGGCAGCCTTCCAATTAGTACGAATGGTATGCGGAGAATTGTCAGCCGGTAATAAATCATTTAACGCCCACAAATTAGCCAAAGGAGACGAAGGTTGGTAGGCAAATAACAATGAAAATGGCGTCGTCTTATGAACCTCATGTCTCGCAGAATTGAAAGCAAACTGAAGTTGCTTCAAGTATTTATCCCAGCAATTGTGCTGCTGGTGATGATAAGCAATTAAAGCGGACTTAAGGTTACGGTTGACCCGTTCCGCTAATGAGGGGTTAGGGTAATAAGGGGTAGTAGTAAAATGCTTAATACCCCAATCAAAACAAAAGGAACAAAAGAGACGCGACTTAAATTGCGAACCGTTGTCAGAGACCAGATATTGAGGAGCACCAAAAGATCCAAATATTGTTCCAAGTTCCCGAATAGCGAGGCGAGCAGTAGCCGCACTCAGAGGTGAAATCCATACGAACTTTGAGAAAGCATCAGTGAGCACCAATGCAAAAATATTTCCCTGAATAGAACGAGGGAGCGGTCCGATAAAATCTACAAATAGTTTTTCCATGGGCGCGGAGGGAACCTCCGAAGCCAAATATGCCCAATTTGTAGCCTGCGCGGGTTTGGACAATGCGCAAATGCGGCAAGACTTAACATGCTTTCTTACATCGAAATCCATGCCCCGCCACATAAACTGTTCACGAATTCGATTTCTGGTTTTGGCAATGCCTAAATGACCCCCGAAAGGAGAATCGTGAAAATAACTGAGAATCATGGGAATAGCTGCCTTCGGAACTATGACTTTATAACGCCGATCAAAACTAGCTCTTCCCATCAAAACACCCTCATGAATCTTATAGTCCTGCAGTGAAACTCCCGATTTAATTTGCTCAATAATTGAAGCCAACCCAGAATCGGTAGGTTGAAGTTCAGGTATACTGACAAACATTTCAGGAAATGCCGAAAATGAGAAACTCTCAATCTGAGTATCCGCAGGAGCATCCAAAGTCTCGAAATAAACACACTCCTCAGTAGGTTCGGAAAATACCCGGGTAAGAGCATCCGCAATACAATTTTCTGAACCTCGATAAAGGAAGGTGTAAACTTAAAGGCACCTATCCGGACACCCCAACGCGCAAGACGACCTGTCTTCCTTGGGACAGCTAACGCCCACGTTAAAGCCTGGTTATCGCACTCTAAAAAGAAATGCACATGTTCTAAGTACACCCTATACTTCTCCAATCCAAAAAGCACCGCTAAGGTTTCTAATTCATATGTAGAAAATTTACGTTCTTCAGGAGATAAAGTACGCGAACTATAATAAATGGGACGACGACCCTCAGGAAATTCCTGCAACAAAACAGCCGCTAGCGCGCTAGCACTAGCATCCGTCTGTAAAATAAAGGGCATAGCAAAATCTGGAAAAGCCAAGACAGGAGGGTTTGAAATAGCCTCTTTTAGATCAACAAATGCCGCTTCCTGCTCCTCGGCCCACGCAAAAGTAACCCCTTTCCTACGTAAGCAATTAAGAGGTTCCGCCCGAGTAGAAAAATTTGAAATAAATTTAGAGAAGAAGTTAACCATTCCCAAAAATCGAGCCACCTCACGCTTATTCTTGGGTGCCGGAAAATTTCTAATAGCCTTAGTGCGATCTGGGTCTATGGTAATACCAGAAGGGGAAACCATATGGCCCAAAAATGATATTTGAGAGGTAGCAAAATGAACTTTAGACTGCTTAACTGATAACCCGGCGCTCTGTAGGCGACGAAAGACCTCACGTAAATGAACAAGATGTGAGTCAAAATCCTCGGAATATACTACAAGATCATCTAAGTAATGGTACAAATATTGAAATTTTATGTCCGAAAACAAATTATCCAGGAAACGAGTGAGGACTTGCGCGCCCGTAGCCAAACCAAATGGGACCCTATTGAATTCATAAAGGCGCCAGGGGGTAGCGAAAGCTGTTAGATGCTTGGAATGTTCAGCCAAAGGAATCTGATGATAAGCATTGTTCAAATCCAGGGTCGTAAAAACGCGAGCCTTCGAAAAATGATGAGCAGCTGTATGCAAATCGGGCAAAGGGGTACTTTCAATAAGTATTCTTTTGTTCAAGAGACGATAATCTATGACCGGTCTAAAATCCTGATCTCCCTTCGGTACTAGAAATATGGGGCTGCTGTAATTTGAAGTAGATGGTCTAATAACCCCTTGGTCAAGCATCTTCTGTATTTTCTCTTTTAATGTAGCCATCTTCGGTGGTGTGAGCTTATATGGAGATAACTTGACCGGAGTAGAATCAGTTAACTGAATTTCATATTGAGTCAAATGAGTGACCCCTAAAACATCTGTAAACAACGAATCAAATTCCCCAACTAAATGCCCTATTTGCTTTGCCTGTGCAGGGGACAAATGAGACAGAGAAGAAGTAGCGCAATTTTGGGTTACCAAATTAATATCTCCCAAGGTTAGAGGGGGCCCAGGTGGTTTAAAATCCCTCACAAAGTCCAACTTTATCCGGGGAGCAAAATGAAAAGCGATCTGCCTAGTGGAAAAATCAATAGCCATCCCAGTCCTTGACATAAAATCGGCACCTAGGACACATGCATAAGGAAGCTTGGGAACGACAAAAAAACTATGTTTCCACGTAAAACGTGGGAAACGTATAGTACATGATACTTTTTGAGTAACTTGAAAGGCCTGACCATTGACCATCAAACAAACCAACTGACACGTGGTTGCACGCGACATAATACATGGTAAATTTAACCTAAGCCAATCAAGCTGAATCAAAGAGACAGAACTTCCGGAATCTAATAACGCCAATAAAGGCAACTTCTCAAGAGAAACTTGAACTAAGGGTTTACCCGAAAACGGATAACCACAAATACGCCGAGACAAACAAATGGTCGACTTAACCTTCTGGCGTCATAAAGGTCGAAACTGTCGCCCCTGATTAGAAACACGAAGAAAACCCCGATTCACGGTCCTCCTATTGGGACAATTTCGTCGAACATGGCCTTCCTGACCACACTGAAAGCATTTAATAGTGGCCAGACGACGCGAATCCGGAACAATGGCCGAAGAAGGAGCTGATACAGTGGTATTAGGAGTTGCTAATGAGCCCGGAGGCTCTGACAGACGCAGCCTATCAACAAGCATAACTTCATTGAGTTTAGGTACCAATGCTTCCAACTGCTGCAAATTTGACGGCCGAGGTCCTAAAACCAAAGCCGACCTGACAACTGGATTGAGTCCTGATAAAATGACATCACAAATTTCCGCTTCCGTATCAGGGAGCACCAACACTAAAGCAATTTCCTTAACCCGAACCATATATTCTGTAAACGGTTCCGTTAGACCCTGAGGACGAAAATATACGTCTTGCATTATCCTCGTGCATTCCCTACGTGGAATGAACATGTCTAATAGGGCCAAATGAAAGCGAGTCACAGGGTCGGCCAAACCAGCACACCGCATTAACAGGTCCGAAACTATCCCAGACACCTTGACAGAAAATAATTCTATCACTTGAGCCGTGGGTACCAAATAACGCTTAGCCATTAGCGTCAATCGAACAAGAAAATAGAGAAACTGTAAAGCTGATGGTACATCAACAATGTCGTTTAAGTGAACGCCCTCCACGAATTGCTGGAGGGGATGAGCGAGTCTAAGTGGCCGAAACGCAGACACCGCAATCGAAGGCTGAACCACATCTGACAATCCTTGATTATACAAGGGGGACGACCCAGTATCCTCCTGTGAAGTCCCAAAATCTTCCTCCACTTTACGGGCTAATTCCTTAAACTGATCCTTTAACTTTTGCAACGCTATACATGACTGAAAAGTAGGGTATCTCTGTAAGACATAATCTAAATAGAACAAGTAATGTCGAATTCTAACTTGCCACCGGAGCAACTGTGCCTTAGAGGGAGAATCCTCGCGCCCAAAATCCATTAAATTATCCTGAATCTCTGCTAAGGCCAACGAGCAAGTGGACTCACACTTAGTCACTACCACGTGATCAATAGAAACAGTAATTAATGGAGCATCCTTAATTTGTCGAAAAACATCCAACATAATAGCCACTTCAGTTGTCATAGAACATTGACCTCCACGTACAACCAACTCTACCCACAATTCACCTTTCCGTAATCTTTCCACATTAGTAACCGATACCGCCATCTTGTAACTACGGATATGGTACAAGTAAGAAAATGAGATCCGGAGAATACAGAGCAAACAACAAACCCAAAAATATTCCCTAACCAACACAGACAAATCAATTAACCATGCTCTGCTGCCAGTAATTTGCAATGGTTCCGCTGTTTGACTGAGTTAGGGAACCCCGGCCAAACGAAAAGGGAAGCCCTAACGAGTGCCGTAGGGGAAAACAAAAGGAAACCAGAACTCTCAAAAATATACTACTATTGATAAGTTTGTTTTTGGGTACTTTAATGATAATAATAAACAAACATTAATAACCAGAACCGTAAAGCAACCACAAAAGAATAACTGTAAAACAAAAATGGCTTAAAGAGTAAAGCAACCAAAACCAATTGAGCAGAGCAGTAAAGGCAAGTTTTAAATACAGCAAAATTAAGTAAATCCAAAAATTCAACAAACCAAATCAATTTAGAAAGTTTATAAAACAAGGCCACTATAAACATCAGACCAAAAAATTTAATTATGTTTAGCTAGTGAAAGACTAGCTAAGAATGTTGAACAAGACCGAAACAGACTTTAATGAAATTCAGGAAACCGAGAGCTTCAAAGTCCAGCTAAGCTAGATGTAGATAGCTTTACAACCCAACCGTTTTCAGTTACAAAGTTCAGCATAAATGGGTTCAGCATAACTGGGTTTTAACTGCAATTACTGCTCTCATAATTTACACAACAGAATATCTGTAACTTTGAATTAACTATGCATTTTCAAAGTGCCCAAAATATGTAAAGCTCTACTCACAAATTTCTACTTATATTGCTTCTTGCCCTCCTTTTATCAAACTATGCAATTTCAGACGACAAATGCCAAAAGCTTTTCTCACAAATTTCACACTACTGATGCTTTTTACCTTCATGAATCAAAATATGCATTTTCAAATTGCACAACTGTGTAAAGCTCTTATCACAAATTTTAAACTAACTATACACTGAAAATCACGTACTGAAAATATAACTCAACTGGAAAAGAAACAAAACACACTAAACCTATGAACAACTCCAAGAGCCAGTCACTTTACGAACTCTTATTTTCAAACACACATAACGTTTTCCGCCCCAAAATTCACTCACCATTACCAGGACATAAAACTGATAATAAAGCCTACCTTTACATAAGGTCGATCCACCGAAAATCACAAAGACGTTCCTTAAAAATTCATTACAAAAACTTCCACAATCCGCATCAGTAGTTACCGGGCAGAGAGCTATCCCTGCAATGCGGACAGAAATCCACCACTCAGCGCGTACGGCCAAAGCACATGCCACGTCAGCAACCCACAGAGGAAAAAAAAAGAGAGCACCAAAGAGAGCGTTAAGCAAAGGGGACAAGCAACGTAAAGTGACTGGCTGGATGTATAATACAGATACAAAACATAAAAAGAACACATAACAGCACACTACTCAAGACGCAAGATTTTAAAATCGCAACTCATAATATTTCAAACACCTATCTAATCGATCAGCGAGATAAGATAGCAACATTCATTCCCATATCTTGAGGCAATACCTGCTCAGATCACATTTAGCTTGAAAACATCTTTTGCTTCGGGACTTGGGAAATAGCTTCACAATGCTTTTATTCAAAAGTAATGCTTCTCATTTTCACAAAATGAACTTCATTAGCAGAATCAGCGCTAAACACCAATGTAGAATATTTTGATAAACGTATCATAACACGCACTTTTTACTTTCTCTACTACTTTCTAGAGGAACTAGTGCATTTTATAAAAATGGATGCCAAGATTTCATTGAAAATGCATGTTTTGAGAGTTCCTAAATGCAAAAGATTTGTTTAAAAAAATATCTGTGTATGAACTCGAAAAGAAAGTTGGTTAAATAACAAACTTGATGTTTAAGTTCAGTATCTTCAAAGATGCGACAAGATTGTAAGAAAATTCTCTACCCCGAACTTCCCTTTACTTGGAAAATTTTTCGAAAATTTTGATTTTCTCAAAACTGGCTCTAACGATTTTGATTAAAATACTACGTATTTGAGATATTTGAATGACAAATAAAATGCATATCTTGAACTTTTTGAGGATAGTCTGAAGCGTTCTTCGTTTTGAATGACACTTGCATAATTGGCAAACCTTAAGAGTGATAGATAAAATCTTACTACACACAAATGTAGATCTAGTTAAAATATTCATTCCTTACAGGCGGGTAACTGGGGTCAGAGGCCGTCAAGGAGCAGACACTCATGGATCAGACAGAGCATCCAGGATGGGTGATCAGCCCGATGCCTGGTATGGGATGAAGGAAGTAGATGAAACGAAATGTTGGTGAAATGGATGAAAGGAAAGGTGATGATGGAGTAGTTGGTGGAATGAATGGCGGGGGAAACCGGAGATCCCGGAGAAAACCCGCCCAGATGCCGCTTCGTCCATCACAAATCCCACATGCAGGTCCCTGGGATTGAACCCGGGCCGCCTCGGTGGGAGGCGAGCGGTCTAACCACTCGGCCACGGCGCCGCCTCTAGTTACATTTGTCAAATATATTGTGTCTGTGTCCAGTCTTTCAACTGTCACTTCTTTCCGTTCTCACTGTCACTGTTTAGTTTTTCTGTAGTTCACTTCCTTCAAACTATTACTGCACTAAGGTGGACTAGTTCAATTTTTCGTCGCTTCATTTCATTTCACTTCACTTCCTTCTGGATCAGTCTCCTCTTCCGGACGGTTCACTCGCCTTCAGTCTTTCGCTCCGCAGTAGCACTCGCTGCACATGCAACAGCCTTCACCAACTCGCCCCACCAGAGACGCACTCGTTAACTCGCTCGCTCACTGACTCAACAACCCTACTCATACTCGACTCGCACTGACTCTCGACTCCCGCGAGAGCGCTCGCTTATATACTCAATGGAATCTTTCCACGAGGTTTCTTGTACGTTCTAAAACTATTTCGACACACTTACTGCAGGAGGGGGAGAAGAAGCTTCCAAAAATTTTGGTTATCTACCGATAGCGAGCCCGGTGTTTCGCTGGAGAGCTGCGGTTATCGTTGTTTACTCCAACCTCCCGGCACCGGCCTCCCAATAACTTTGGGCCATAGACGCTGCGTCTAATATTACTTTTTGAGGAGTTAAGCATTTCCGGGATATTGTTTTCTCATGATCATGCAAAGAGCGTGGAATTTCAAAGCCATCACAATATAGCGACATGCTCTTTAAACATCTGACTATCGCTTTGCCTACTGTGTCTTATAAAGAAATGTGTAAATTTAAATTGAAAGTAGCTCGAATAATAAGCGTTTGTAAGAAGAGTGAGTAGAGAATGTGATGTGATGCAACACATCCGTTTTTTTATCTGGTTAACACAGTTTTCTCTGTTTAAATCTTCGTGTTTCTCCAAACTTCACTGAGTTATCTAAAGTTCAGAGAGAGAGAGAGAGAGAGAGAGAGAGAGAGAGAGAGAGAGAGAGAGAGAGAGAGAGTTACCCATCTATGAACAGTTCATTCCTCGCTCAGTTGAGTTTAAAGATGTAGTTACCTAAGATGTTAACCTGTACGTCGAGTTTAATCCGATAATGCTTTTTTCAGGATAAGAGTAGTAAACCCTTCACAGAACCTTACTCGAAACGATTTTACAGCTGTTATTTGCCCCAGTTCTGAGAAAGTCCCTAAGGTGTTTAATCCTTGCCGTTTTGACAGAGCAAAAAGAGCGCTGTAAAGAAGGAAACTATTTCCAACAGGACGTGACATTGAGGAGGAGGTTCTTTATAGTTTAGCCTTGTCATGTCTGGTGTCGAGGTTTGTTTGGAGAAGAACAGCCGAGCATCGAGTACCCGGGCGGCGGAAAAACCAGACTTCAACAACTCCCCGTCTATGATTCCTGCTCTCAGACCTTTCTTTTATTATTGCTTTTCTTCCTTGTTCCTGTCTTCCTGAAGGACCCTCTTGACAACACTTTAGTCTTAGTTCGTCTCTTATACTACTCTGTCACGCCCCCGACCTAGGATCCGATTTTGCTTCCTTCCAGTGGCGTTCATGCAGTACTAGTAATCCGCCACGTTATCAGAGGAAAACAAATTTTAAATGATGGGAGTGGTAAATTAGGAACTGATCGCTATGTTGTGTCGCAAATTCAAATTGCAATTAGGTGCTCGATAAAAAAGGTAATATTTGCTTACTACCGACACACGATTGCAATTTTGGTAGCTCCGAACAGAGGTATCAATCACGTGCGGCATACAACCGCGCGTTAATACACAATTTATACTTGCCCGACTCAAACATTGCCGGTGCCTCAGAATCTAATGACATTGAATATTAGCCATGCTCTCAACAAATTCAGTTTACTTTCCCTAATGATACAACTCATCCTCGAAAATAATTCCAAAATAAAGATCTGAAACTAATTTATTTTAACTTCTCGCGTATTCAATAGTACACAATCACTCGGGAGAAACGGTGTATTGCATTCTGCTCATGATGTCATGTGTGGACTGAGGCAGAGAAGAGAGTGGCCTTCAATAACAATTTGCCTTTTAAAATATAAGGATCTTCAACCGATCAAGTTACAGTGCCAGGAGATATATCTTAAAGATACTCGTAAAGTCACTATACATTCTCGTGTTTCTGGCCTATAGCAACCAAACAAACATTACCTATGGCTAGAGCAATGTACTCTTCGTCAAGAACGAAAGTGGTAAATGAAAGTTGTCGCGCATGGAGGAAGAAAGAGAGTGGTCGAAAGCATATTGTGGATATGGGGGTTAAATAATGGGCAATACTTTAATTTGTTTTTAAGCATTAATTTAATACATAATACGTGTTTTAACTTATTCTTCGTCGCCGTATTTTCTGCAGAGTCAGAATCCCGAAGCTGTCCGTAGGATGGAAGACTTTATAGCTCAAAATTTAAAATTTAACTATTAAATATAAGCATGTTCACACAAATGCTTTCTGAAATAGACTACCGCTGAATTAATAGGAAGCACGTGACTACGATTTCGCAGAATTTTAGCTACTTTGGAACCACCTTCGTGACGAGAATATAGTTCGATAAGTCGTTCTGTAACGTATAAGCCAGGTTATCTTAAATTATTTGCTTAAGCCATTATTTCATATGGTGCAACACAGAATGTATGGAGCTATATCACTCAGCACCAGTCATTTCCTGGTGCTAAATGCTACCCATGTGGGTAGTTGATGCTAACTAAGAGAGCAAAAGCTATCTCTCCGTATTTGGTCATGTTCTGCGCGGAGGCGAGTATCTATAGTATAGAAAGCCTCCATAAATCAACCAGCAGGCAGTCTTGATAGAAGCATCACCGAGGGTATGCCGGAGGCGCTACCCAAAGCATGGGCTACCCAGGGCATCGCCCACACCCAAGCGTGGCATTGACTTCACATTTGCTGAGTAAGGTAATCTGCCACTAAATGTTTGTATCTCAGTGAAATAGGTTGGCTACCTTGCATGCTATTGTGTTCCCTATTTCTATTTACACTTATTAAAGATATATATTTTTATAAGTTATGTCTTGGTGACATGAGTGCTCCCCGAGCCTAAATCCAGCTACACTTCCAAGTGTCACGTCCTCAGCGCCCTCCAAATTAAAGGCGCAACAATACCACTTTATTCCGCTTTTGGGTGCACAGAACATGTTCTTATACGCCACTGTAGTTGATCATATCAAGCTTCTTGGTTCTGTAAACTTCGCTGTTGAACAAATACCGTGGGAAAAAGTCGAGGAGAGTCATATTTAAGAAACGGGGAGTCTCCAAAAAGTTCACTAACTTCTTTTTCACTGGCGAGGACAAAACTTATCTCAATTACCTAGTGCGGTGGTGCCATCTTGCTGAAAATCACCTGAATGGAGATATAATCCTGCTATAATAGAGGCTTCAAGAACTGTTGCAGCATTTCGTGGTAGATTTTCTCAGTAAATTTATTTTCGGCAAACATGTAATGACCTTCGACAGATAAAGCTAGACATTGATCATGGATCCCATTCTCACTTCAATAACAAATTCGTGTTGATTAAGCCACCTGATCGATATACATCGTGATCCATAAAGTGCTTCTTGTGCAGTATAACATGAATGTCAGACATAACAGGCTTCCTCAGCCTATTACGTACCACATACCCTTATGGTATCCTTTCTTCTTAGGGCAATACATTTTACACTATGAAATTTATCTCACGACTCGAGCGTTTGTATTTCTGGGATGCTCTCTCTCAACCTCTGTACCCGTTACCGGAGCCCGTTCCTTGCGCTGCTCATTGCCTACAGACCCTGAGGTCTGAATTTCTTCACAACTGCTAAACAGCATGTCTAGTGGGCGCTTGTTTGTACTACTTTCTTTGAAATACCTCTGGAGTAGCTCTTCTCGCTTAAGCGACATTTCACTACTGTAATTTACATAGCAACGTTAAACATTTGGATGATTCTTCGTTGTGTCTACAACAGAAATGATTAGTATTTATATGTTCTCCTAAATTGTATAGGGAGTTCATAGCCACGTGTAAAATAAACCATCTATTAATTTAAAGCAGCCATAGTTGTTTCTTGTAACCTTGAAGTGTAGCTATAGATAATTCGCGATCTGAACTATATTGTGAGGCAGTTTTATGGACCAAACAATGTCATATCAGTGCATTATTAAGAAACATAAATATTATTTATTCGTGGTGTAATCAAAGTGTTAATCATATTTATATGTCTGTCATTTTACTATATGTTAGATTTATTTTCTTGTACAATACGCTCGTCTCACAAAAGCGAGGGGATACTTTCGAAAAATTACAAACACCTTTTCTAAACTGTACGCACAAGTATATGACGCAGTGTGCACGAAGTAGTCTCTAAAGTCCAATAGAATGGAAATGCGTCAATCATCACTACACTAATCTTTGTAAAGTGCTGTTATTATTATTATTATTATTATTATTATTATTATTATTATTATTAACGTAAACATTTACGCTTGAAATTAGCCAAAGTAAATACAGAGAGAGCCAAAAGAACTACGAACTGGCTGCGCGGTGTTTTTCCTGTCCGCGTCCTCGGCGTTCGTTGCCGTCTGCCGCTAACATAGAAAGGCGCGGATGAAACCATACAACATTTTAAAAACTACTTTTTAAGGCTTTGCTTACCAGCTTTATGAAAGGAGATGCTGAAATTGGCCACCGTCGTTGTCCATACATTTTTGGCACCTCTTTAGGAAACCATCCATCACTCGCCGTAGTTCACGTTGAGAAATTCTGGCAATTTCCTGACGATATTGTGTTTGAATTCTTCCAGGGTGTGTAGATTTGTCTTATACACTTTGTTTTAAGTTACTCCAGAGACAGAAATCGCACAGGGTTAGGTCGGGGGACCGAGGGGGCCACAAATCTCTACTAATAATTCTATCCTCAAACACACTTTCATAAAGTGGAAGGCAACGAGCGCCGAGGACATAGACAGGAAAAACACTGCGCAGCCGGTTCGTAGTCTTTTGGCTCTCCCTGTACTACAAATTCAAGCTTAACCAGTATCTTCATTTTTAGTAAGACTTCTTATGAGGCTCGCCCTTGAGGTATACATATCCAATCTCATGCTCAACAATAATCATCAGCCGACAGTAGCCGAGACCCCCAAAAACTTCAAATGCAGCTACTAAAATATGGAGACACGCCCTCGTACCTAGACAACTCAACCAGTAATTACTATTATCTCACTTCGAGACAACCCAGCACAGTCACGGCTAATACGTATTACTTTGAGTCAAGCAAATAGGTTATCTGTTTATCCTTCACAATTAATGCTTCATAATTAATAAGAATTATATCACAACCGACGAGAAGAATAACGACGCAATTGAAACCGAACACTGCATATACAATGTAGTGATGCATAGTTTGTGAATGAATCATTAACAAAAATGATTCGCTATTATAAACTGTGAACGATAAGTTTTAACTAATAGTTCACGCATTTCACAGCCCTTACACATTACAATATTTATTTATTTATTAATTTGTCAATTCCAGCTAGGCTAGTATGAAACACAGAACTATGAAATTCTGCTACCAATACAATCATTAATGAGCGTAAAGTATACATAGCCGTATTTTGTTGCTAAAACACCTGCAACGCTACAATGCATTTTAATTTTCTCTACTTCGTATAGTAAGCGGGGGAAGTATTGTATCCCACCCAAACATTCGATGTCTTAGATTTCACCACAAAGACATGCTTTGAGGTCCCCTAAACAAAAAAAAAACATTTTAGGAAAAATGTGTGTGTGTGTGAGAGAGAGAGAGAGAGACAGACAGACAAACAAACAAAACAGCATAACTCAAAAACTAAAAGTCGGATAAATACCAAAATTGATAATTAATTTCAGTATCATCCAAAGATGCGACACGAGGAGTTTAAAGAAAATCTCCCACCGCCATTTACCCTTTCCATGGTATATTTTTGGAATATTTTTACTTTCTAAAACATAGCTGTAATGATTTTGGTTAACATACTATATATTAAAGATATTTACATTACAAATAAAATGTATATCTTGAATTTTCTGGGAATAGCCGGTGAAGTACTCTTCATTAGAAAAGAATTTTGTATATCTTGTATAACTGCTAAACGCTAACAATAGACGAAAACGTACTACATAAAAAAGTACAATTCATTAAAACTGAAGTAGAATTATTGCTGCCCCACGTATGAGAGCCAAACCTGAAGTAGAATTATTGTTGTGATTGCACCATGTATTGCGGGAGATATATTTCTTGGAATGTTCGCCCCAAGTACGATACAAAGTTTCCGGTGGCCTTCGCCCCCACGTTTAAAAAAATCAACTTTTAATTTTAATGTGTATTTTAATATTATATATATGCCTCGGCTGCGTCAGTAGTAGTTTGGAGAAACACTTATCTCTTAGCAGGGGTAGTGTGGATAAAGAATGAGGCTTCACAAATTATAATTGTATTTAACTTCGTTTTATTAATCTTTCACACGATTAAATAACACTTCACTGATATATCCTGCTGCAGAGCTGTTAAATTATTGTTAATTGTACTTTTTTAACACGTAAACGTTATACTATTCACACCGTAATGAATTTTTTATGTCTCACACTGAATACGTACAGAGCGAACTGCTCGGGAACGCTGCCCTCTAGAGCCTGGCATCTACCGCGTAAATTTGTACAATTTCTCCATTTCAAGTTTCTGATTGGCTAATTCTGCTCCAATAGAATACTTTTATTTAACTTTTAGCCTTTCTAGTTGTTGATTGGCTATTTATAAACTGTTTTAAATATTACATTATTGTTCCAAGAATTATTAGTAGGATTATTAAACTTTCTAATTTATTGTTGTCTCAAGGTTACCTCATTGTTAGCAACTTTCGGCTTCCATTCTCACAGCCCCTACATTGTTAAATTACGTAATACATTCACATAAAATAAACCTAATACAACGACTGTAACATACACTTTACATATTATATTATACACATATTGCTTTAAGGCGGGCTGTTGTTATATTTTATATTATATAATTAGACTGATATCATTTAAGTGTTAAAAATACTGCCTCAAAACACACAATTTATTTCAAATATTTGTTTCTGTAGGGTAAGTCATTTCTGAGGTATCGCTTATTAATATTTCGAATTATTCAGTCATTCTTTTCAAGTCCTGTCGATTTTCAGTTGTTTCTCGTGGTTGCATTGAAAGAGTATAGAATTCTAAGACCAGCGTACGGCATCCAGTTCTAAAACATTTTACTATCGCTGTTCCCTTTATATCTATAAGAAATGTTTAATGTAGCTATTTCTGCAGATGTTTTTTCTGGATAAAAATGAAGTAGACATAAAAATAAACTTTCATAAGAATAGTTTGTATACTCTCTAATAAAGATAAAAATAAAAAAAGTCATGTGAATGTAACACATTAGAAATTTTTTGTTTGTTTCAATTGTGTAGTCCAGTTTAATTTCTATAATCATATTGGAGTCTGGCTTGAATATCGACACGTTTATGTAGGTCCTTTAAAGTTTGGGTTTAATCGTTTCTAACTTAAAAGGAAGTCGCATTCACTCCCATATGCATACTTCCAAACTCTGCGGAGAGTGGGGAAATATTCCAAATAAAGAAAAATTTCCCATCCGCTACCAGGAACCAAAGCGGGGACCTCTGGGTTCAGAAGCCAAACTCTCACCATTCGACATAGAGGCAGTAGGATTTTCTTGCAACCATTAAACAGGATATGCTCTTGTTATAATGTTTGTTCTTTTGTGTTTATTGAATGAAGTTACGTATGGATGATAAGCTCACCCGCTTGGTAAATGTTTAAGGCAACGGGATGATTAACATTTTCAGAAAGGGTGAAAAATTCTCCCTTTTTATTCATATTAGGCCTTCTTGTTTATTTATATTTCATATTACACATTGTTATTTTCCGTCGTTCATTTCCGATTTATCGGATGGTCGTTGCAGTTTCTTATAAAATAGAGAAAGTAATAATCTGATGTATTACACTCACATGACTTTCTCTACTCTTGTACAAACTATTTTTACAAACCCTTATTCTCCATATGCTTCATATTAATCGAGATTCGAGATGTTAATCTTATTGCTAATTTTCTTGTATATGCAAAGGGAATTGGTACGCTTTAAGCTATAGTAAAATATTTTAAGCTGGTTGCTATGTGGATTATTCCATTTTCTTTGCATTACCAGGACAAAATAATTGAATTACGAATTTGAGAAAAAGTATAACTATTGGAAAATTTAAGGGAATAACAAGCAATATCTCGAAAATGGTTCACTAAAAAAAAAAAGAGAAGAAAAAACAACCGTATATGACACAAATTGTGTATTTTAACGCGATCTACATTTTTTGTGTAGTAAAATTTTGTCTTATCTCTTATAGTTTATAAGTTATGCAAAAGGAGAATACTTTTGGAGACATTCCCAGAAACTTCGAGATATATATTTCATTTGTCATGAAAACATCTTAAACATATGATATTTTAATCAAAATCGTTAGAGCCATTTTTGAGAATATTTAAATTTTCGAAAAAAGCTCCATGTAAAGGGTAATCTGGGTGGGGGGATTTTCTTGAAAATCTTCGTGTCGCATATCTGGAAGATACTGAACCTAAATATCAAATTTGGTGTTTATCCGACTGTTCGTTTCTGAGTTCATAGACACACAGACACACTCACACAGACACACATACGGACATGTTTCCAAAAATCCTTTTTTTGGATTCAGGGGGCCTCAAAACATGTATTTCCGGTAAAATCTCAGTATGGAATTTTTGGGTGGAATGCAATACTTCCCCTACTTACTATACGTAGTAGAGAAAGCAAAAAAATCTGATGTGTTACATTCACATGACTTTCTCTACTCTTGTATAAACTGTTTTCACAAACTCTTATTCTCCATCTATTTCATATTAATCGAGATAAACATTTGCAGAAACGATCTTTTGACATGCAAAGAGAATTACGTTTTACACATAGGGACCAGTTCTAAAAATATTTGACTATCGCTTAAGGCCTACTATGTTCCCCTTGTTTTGTATTTGCAAGGGCAATAAGGAAATACAGTAGCCTTTAAGCATAGACATATCTCTTAATAGCTGGTTGCTAGGTGCAGCACCATTCTCTTTGCCACAGATTAATACTCTTTGCATATCAAAGACAAAAAAATGAATAACGAATTCCCATTTGAGAAAATAAGTATTGAAAAACTTAAGGGAATAACAAGCAATATCTCGAAAATGTTTCACTCAACAAAAAAAATGTAAATGACATAAATTGTGTATTCTAACGCAATCTACATTTTTTGTGCAGTAAAATTTTGTCTATCTCTTATGGTTTACCAGTTATGCAAAAGTCGTTCACAACGAAGAATACTTTTGCAGACATTCCCAGAAAATACAAGATATACATTTTATTTGTCATGAAAATATCTTAAACATATGATATCTTAATCAAAATCGTTAGAGCCATTTTTGAGAAAATTTAAATTTTCGAAAAATGTTCCATGTAAGCGGTAATCTGGGGTGGTGAGATTTTCTTGAAAACCTTCGTGTCGCATCTCTGGAAGATACTGAACCTAAATACCAAGTTTGGTGTTTATCCGACTGTTCGTTTCTGAATTATGGTGTTCACACACACACACACACACACACAAACACACACGGACATGTTTCCAAAAATGTTTTTTTTTGGATTCAGGGGGTCTCAAAACATATATTTCCGTGAAATCTCGGTATCGAATTTTTGGGTGGAAGTAGAGAAAGTAATAAATGTATTCACAAAATAATCCTGAAAAGATGTATGACATAAAACATTTATCATTTAAAATACTTAGAGGGTGTGGGGTATTGTGTTTCAAAGTGCCCGTAACCTTTCTCCCATTAAAATGAGAATATTTTTATGTAAAAAAAATTGATGTGTTACACGCACATGACTTTCTCTACTCTTGTACAACCTATTTTTAAAAACGCTTATTCTCCATCTACTTCATGTTAATCGAGATAAACATTTGCAGACTCTATGTTATGCTAATTTTCTTGTAGATGTAAGGGGAATATATATTTACAAGGGCAATATAGAAATACAGTAGCCTTTAAGCACATACATATCTCTTATTAGCTGTTTTCTAGGTGCAGCACCATTCCCTTTGCCACAGATTAATGTTCTTTGCATATCCAAGACAAAAAAAATGAATAACGAATATCCATTTGAGAAAATAAGTATTGAAAAATTTAAGGGAATAACAAGCAATGTCTCGAAAATGTTTCAAACAACAAAAAAATCTATATGACATAAATTGTGTATTTTAACGCATTCTACATTTTTTGTATAGTAAAGTTTTGTCTATCTCTTATGGTTTAACAGTTATGCAAAAGTCGTTCACAATGAAGAATTCTTTTGGAGACATTCCCAGAAAATTCAAGATATACATTTTATTTGTCATGAAAATATCTTAAACATATGATATTTTAATCAAAATCGTTACAGCCATTTTTGAGAAAATTAAAATTTTCGAAAACTCTACCATGTAAAGGGTACTCTGGGGTGGGGGGATTTTCTTCAAAACCTTCGTGTCGCATCTCTGGAAAATACTGAACCTAAATACCAAGTTTGGTGTTTATCCGACTGTTTGGTTCTGAGTTATGCTGTTCACAGACTGACACACAGACACACACACGGACATGTTTCCAAAAATGTTTTTTTTTGGATTCAGGGGGTCTCAAAACATCTATTTCCGGCGAAATCTCGGTATCGAATTTTTGGGTGGAATACAATACTTTCCCTACTTACTACACGTAGTAGAGAAAGTAAAAATGGCTATAGAATTCATTCGATAATGTTAATAAAGTTGACAGAATATACTTAATATGTTTATTAAAGTATATATCAAAAACGCGTTTAGGCAAATTCATTAGTTTGGAAGTAACAAACATATCATTTTGCATAATGTATTAAAATGAAAAATACCCTAAAGCTAAAAAGAATGCATAATTAATCAATCGGTATTTGTGTGTACACTCTTCATAAACAAAAAAATCAGGAAATATACTCTAATCTGATAAATATTCTACGTGGAGCATCTTAAAATTCCATATATATCATATAAAAGAACATCTTGAAAGCCAATAATTCTAGTGACGTGCAGCTTTGGGTGTATCATAACTGATAAATGAGAATATGTTTTATAAATTTCAAAACAACTAAATAAAAACTGTAGGATTTAAAATTTTGAACTCCGAATACTTTGAACCACATATAAAGAATTCACATTATTGAGTGTGGTGAATGGGTGAAGTAGTTCAAGATGAACGGAAACGGTCCATCCTTAGTGTTAAAGCAACTTCTTTATATAATATTGTGGCTTTGTGCAGTATTAGTTTTAACTGTTCTCTCTGTTCTCACGGTCACTGTTTAGTATTTATCTAGCTCAATTTCATTAGGAGTTCACTTCACTAAGGCGAACTAGTTAAATTCTCCGTCCCTTTACTTCCTTCTGAAGTAGCCTCTTCACGCCGGACGCCTCACTTCACTCGGCAGTCGAACACAAGACCTCCACACAGCACTCGCCGCACGTCACAGGAGCCGTCACTAACTCGCTCGTAGAATCGCTCTTGATGTCATACCAGAGACGCAATCGCTAACTCACTCATTCACCGACTGTCGCAACTGACTCGACTCCCCTCGTACTAAACTCGCACTGACCCGTACTGCCGCGAGAGCGCTCGCTTATATAGTCAGTGAAACCTTTCCACAAGGTTCTCGAACGTTTTAGAACTATTTATACACACTTTCTGGAGGAAGGGGGAGAAGCAGTTTCCAGTAGGTTCTAGTTTTCTAGTTATCTTCCAATAGCGCAACCGGTGTTTATGTTGGCGAGTGACGGTTATCCTGTTTACACCGACCCCCCGGCGGCGACCCTCCTGGGCAGTATCCGTTGCGTTGCAGTATACAAATGGGATTTGTTATTACTCCATAAATAATGTGTTTAAATCTGGGGTGTTACATTTTGACGCAGTAATCTGTATCACAAATTATGTAAATGTCAGAGTGATTGTAGTGTGAATATGTATTTTTGTGTGACATTGATTTGAGATGTTTGTTGATTATCAGCATTGTCGAGAAGTGGGTTTATACGGCCTTGCTGAAACTGACAATAATAGCGTGCAATAATGTAGCGAGGGGGTGAGCTGTTTATCATTATTAGAGACAAGCAAATGACGTAATATTGGCGCGTTTTTCTTAGGAATTTGCGGAAACATTTTTCCCTAGAGCATATGTGTTCATAATTTTCATTAGATATAAAAATAGACGCTAATGTTGGCGCGTTTTATTAACCAATAGCAGCTCAGTTATAATCTTTAGGCATATCGGGGTGTGGGAGTATAAAAAGAGCTAAGTCAGAGGTAGATTCCTCCAGTCCATCGGAAACATTTGTACATTACACGTCGTCAAGTTCAACAGAAACAGTCATGGTGAATACATAGCATAGTTTATCGATTTGCTGGTTACGCGTAGCAAAGTTATGAAAAATCTCAAGTGTCGTAAAGTTAATTACACAAAACGTTGAATTACGCGAATTAATAATGTGCAGTAAATAAGTTATTATAACAGTTTCAGTTTGGCGAGTGTCACGATTAATAGGTGAAAGTAAATAACGTGTTAAGACAATAAAAAGTGTAAAACAAATCCTTTCATCAGTGTTATCTTTGGATAAAAACTCCTTTCCGTTTACACACCTGTATAAGATAAGTGTTTGACCGAGAGATCATAGCTAGCCGGAGGATAGTGAACCCAAAAATTAAATACAATAACAGGTGATCAGTAAAAGATAACACGAAGTGACCGCAACAAATTGTCTTTTATACATGCGGCAAATAAACAGTAGCATTCTTTCAAACTTAACAAAGAATACTGTCGCATATTTGGCGCCCAGAACGTGGAGCGAATTAACCAGGAAGGAGTGAAATAACCAGGAAGGGGCGAAGGAACCAGGACGTGGAACGAATGGAGCAGTGAACTGAACTACAAGACGCATATTCCAGAAACAACTATAGGAACGACAGACGACGCGGATGAGTGGACATCGGAATTCCGAGATTAAAAGGCAACAGGGGAATTCAACTACAGGACACCAAGACGACGTAGATTCATCATAATACAACGCAGAAGCGACATATATATCTAGGAGAGAGGGGCAGGAAGCTGGACATCAAAGCAACATCAGCAGATAGCATCAGAAAGGTTAGAAAAGTGTGATTTTTTTATTATTCTAAATAAAAGTGTAAAAATTTAAATGTACTTGAGGAGTAGTAGGATTAAGAAAACAATGTCTACTAATAATACTGAAGAAACAATTATGGAAGGGGATAGTGTAACAGTTAGCTGTAATTCAATACAGGTTACAGAAAATAGCTCAAACAATGTAGTATTTGAGGGAGGAAATGTTAGTGCAGAAAGTGAGAATAGAACAGCACGAAATGTTAATTTTGATGCTAGTATGATGATGGAAATGCTGAAAGATATTGTTAAGAGTAATGAGAAATTGAGGGAAGATATTAGTAAGAGTATTACAGATCAATTAAGGGAAGATATTGGTAAGAATAATGAGAAATTAGAACAAAAACTAACTCAGAATATGGAAAAGAATAATAGGGAATTGAGGGAAGATATTAGTAAAAGTAATGAGAAATTAGAAAAGAAAATAGATCAAAACAGGGAAGATATGGAAAAGAGTCATAGGGAATTAAGGGAAGATATTGGTAAGAGCTTAGAACAAAACAGGCAAGAAATTGAAAAGAAATTTATGGAGCTAGATAGTAGTATGATGAGAATGAGAAATGAAAATCAGGAAATGATAGCAAATAAGATACGTGAAGTTTCAAAGAAAATGTTAGACATGAGCAGGGAAATATCTAACCAAAAAAGTGAGGTTAATAATAAAATAGAACATGTTGATGTAGAATGTACAGAGTTAGGAAGTCGAGTGAGTAGTATTTCAAGTGAGCTAAGAAAGATGAAAGAGGTTATGAATGTAGATTTGAATCAGGCGCAAGTTAATTTCAGAGGGGAGATATCAGAAATAAGAAGGAGTCAGTAACACAAAGAAATAAGTTGTCCGAAGAAGTTAAAGTTTTGCCTATAAATAATCAAAAGCTAACTTCTGAAATTAACAAGTACCAAGAAGTTCAAAATGAAAACTCCAATCCAGTACAGTTTATTACAGATTTGTCAGAGTACTCTCAGATTAAAAAGATACCGAAGGAATTGAAAATGATAATTGTAAAAAGATGTGTTGTTCAGAAAACTTTAGATTGTTTTCAAATTATATCTTGGGACGAAATTTCATATGAATACTTTAAGAGGTTATCCATGAACAAATTTTGGAAGGTTAGGATACGGCTACGAGTAATGTTTAGCCACAGACAATTTGATCCAGGAGGGGAATAGCAATGAGATAAAAAGTAAATCCAGGATAGTTAAAGCTGAACTGCAGAGCAATGTATTGGAATGTAAGAGGGTTAAATATATATATATATATATATATATATATATATATATGTCATAGGTATAGAGAAAAAGTCTGAAAAAAAAATAAATGTTTAAAAAAAGAGAACATTTTCTTAGTAACTGTAATAGTATTTGAAATGAAGAATGTAAAAATTGAAACTTAATGTTATATTAAAGTAAAAGTACGTAGGTATAATTCCAATAGTATTTTAAATATAAAGTACGAAACAACAAAAATGGGTTAAAAATAATTAAAACAAATACTTATTTAGCAAACAGATAATGTGAAATAGTGTCTGGAATTAAGTGTTGTAAATATATTTGTGTAGAGGGTGAATATTTTTGGTAAATATGTTTAATAATTACAAAAATTCTTGAATGCATAAATTTTTGTCAACAATCTAAGAGAGTAAACTATTTTGTAACAGTAACTAAATAATTCAGGGTACAGTATTTGCTATAAAAAATTGTAATGTCAGATTAATGTGTAAACACATTAAACCAGAGCCAGTAAATAGTGGCGAGATAAAGGCAAAACATATGTCGTGTGTTAAATAGTGTGCAGTGTTAAGTGAAAGTGATAAACTGCGTGTGTTCCAAGATTTAGGAGACTAAAAACCCAATTATAAAATTTCCAAACAAGTTGTAAATATTTATAATTATGTTTCTAGTGGGGCATATGACACAGTAATCTGTATCACAAATTATGTAAATGTCAGAGTGATTGTAGTGTGAATATGCATTTTTGTGTGACATTGATTTGAGATGTTTGTTGATTATAAGCATTGTCGAGAAGTGGGTTTATACGGCCTTGCTGAAACTGACAATAATAGCGTGCAATAATGTAGCGAGGGGGTGAGCTGTTTATCATTATTAGAGACGAGCAAATGACGTAATATTGGCGCGTTTTTCTTAGGAATTTGCGGGAACATTTTTCCCTAGAGCATATGTGTTCATAATTTTCATTAGATATAAAAATAGACGCTAATGTTGGCGCGTTTTATTAACCAATAGCAGCTCAGTTATAATCTTTAGGCATATCGGGGTGTGGGAATATAAAAAGGGCTAAGTCAGAGGTAGATTCCTCCAGTCCATCGGAAACATTTGTACATTACACGTCGGATCCAGTCCATCGGAAACATTTGTGCATTACACGTCAAGTTCAACAGAAACAGTCATGGTGAATACATAGCATAGTTTATCGATTTGCAGGTTACGCGTAGCAAAGTTATGAAAAATCTCAAGTGTCGTAAAGTTAATTACACAAAAAGTTGAAGTACGCGAATTAATAATGTGCAGTAAATAAGTTATTATAACAGTTTCAGTTTGGCGAGTGTCACGATTAATAGGTGAAAGTGAATAACGTGTTAAGACAATAAAAAGTGTAAAACAAATTCTTTATAAGTGTTATCTTTGGATAAAACTCCTTTCCGTTTACACACCTGTATAAGATAAGTGCTTGACCGAGAGATCATAGCTAGCCGGAGGACAGTGAACCCAAAAATTAAATACAATAACAGGCGATCAGTAAAAGATAACACGAAGTGACCGCAACAAATTATCTTTTATACATGCGGCAAATAAACAGTAGCATTCTTTCAAACTTAACAAAGAATACTGCCACAATTTACATTAGTTACTCTAGTCGCTATCATTTATTTTTATATAGGTTTTACAATCTGTTCTTGCAAAAGCTACCTACTTCATGTTAATTCTGATAAACGTTTGCAGAAATGACTTCATCTGCACATTTCGTTATAGATAAAAGTGTGATACATGAGAAGTGCGCACGCACCTTTTTTCAAAAAATGCTTATTTTGGATTCAGGGACCTCAATACATGTATTTACGATGAGAGATCGTTATAGAATTTTTTGATGGAGTACAAGACACCCTCTGTACTTGGTCAGTCTTTTGAGACGCTGGAAGGGGGAGATAAGGCTATCGCAAAGTGCCGCCACACGTAACGATCTGGGTCAGGAGCAACATGTTTTATACCTTCTCTTTTCCACTGTCTCGAAGTACTCTGAGGTAGTAAACAATCCGATGTTTTACATTCACATGACTTTCTCTACCCTCTATCGTTTATTAGTGGGTATACAAATTGTTCTTACTAAAGCTTGTTTTTCCATGTATTACATTTTAATCCAAATAAACCTTTGTAGAAACAGCTGCATTACATATTTCGTTATGGATGCAAAGGGAACAACGACAGTCTAATGTTTAAGAACTGGAATCTATACGCTAGCCTTATAATTTCATACTGTTTCCATGCAATCCCGGGAAACAACTGTATGTTAAAAGGACTTAGAGAATGACCAAGAAATGAACAATTCGAACCTTTAATAAGGGATATCTCAGAAACGGCTTATGCCACAAAAAAGCTTGTTTGAAATAAATTGTGTTTTAAAGAGATCTACACTTCCTTTGTAGTACGTTTTCGTCTATCACTTTAGTTTATCAGTTGTAGAAGGCTATTCCCCGAAAATCAAGATTGAATTTTATTTGTCATGTAAATATATTTCATATATAGTATTTTAATCAAAATCGTTACTGCCATTTTTTAGAAAATAAAAAAAATTCGAAAACTGTTCCATGTAGGGGGTGGATTGCGGAGCGGGATTACCTTGAAAAACTTCGTGTCACATCTTTGGAAGATATTGAATATAAATACCCAGGGTGGCATTTGGGTTTTCGTTTTCGAGTTATGCTGTTCAGACACGCACAGATACAGATACACAGGCACACATACGGACATGTTTCCAAAAATGCTCTATTTGGATTCAGGGCGCCTCAAAACATGTATTTCCGGTGAAACCTTGGTACAGAATTTTTGGGTGGAATGCAATACTTCCCCGACTTATGTAGTAGAGACAGTAAAAATGACTGAATTGGAAGGTTGAGGATGGATTTCTGCCGTCGAATTCAACCTTCAGTTAACCTGCTTGCAATCAGTGTGAAGCAACAACAAATACAGAACAATTAAACGTTCAAATTGTTAAACAGATAATTATAAATTTATGAATAGGCATAACTGAAAGAGTGGTTATTTACCTAATGAGGAAATGAAAGAAATTACACATTCTCAGAGTAATAATGATGCTTTAAATGGCTGTGTGGAAGTGTACGTGGGTCACGTGGAGCAGGTTAAGGGAGAACTTCGAAAGATTATGACTTAATGGTCTTATTCAATGTACTGGTTCAAAAGCAGCAGGCGTACCCCCCCCCCAAAGAAATACCATAGAAAGTTTATTTGGGGGTATCTTTGGATTTATGCGCCCTTACGATGATGGGTGTCGCCTAGAAGAAAGCGAATCCACGTGATTATTGTCAACTTATAAACACGCAATACAACTGTGCGTGCGCATAAATGGAAGGAATACCCTCAAATCTGAGCTTAAGTATAGTGCAATGAGCTTAATTTATATCTTTGAAATTAAAGCACTTTACAGAAGGTTTCATTATCTATTTATAGGAAAGACTTGCTTTTGTCTTTAAAACAAACAAAAAGTCATGTTTCGCCGTTTAGCTTGAAGGTTTACAAAGCAAATACCTTTCAAACTAAGTTTACATCAGTTTTGCTTCTCTTTCCTTTGATCTAGAATGAAATAATAGGGGAAGGAAAGCTGACAATACTTTAGTCTTTAAAATTGCATTTTATGTCAACCCTTTTCTGGGCGAGCTCCATAAATTCCTCGCGCTTGGAAACTTAGCAAAAATACCTTGGCCGATAAGTTCAACGTCTATCTGTGTCTGAAAAGGACAGAAAGTTGATTGTTACAGTTTCATTTTCAGTTTACATGCCTCAACTGCTTTATTCCATATTTATATTGTACATTTTTAAGTGTGTAAGAAGTAAACAGGTTGCTGCTTCACAAAATAAAGATCATCTCTATAACAAGGCAAAGATCCCGCTGGTAGATATTTTTACATCGAAACAAGCTGCAGAGAGAAAGAGAGAGAGAGTGAGAGTGAGTGATCAGTGTTATAGGACCAGGCGATGGCGGCTGGTTTATTGCGGCAAGACGGTGGAATTTGCGCTATGGAAAGGTTTCTCCTTATGTTTGGTGAGGCTGTTGGCTCCCTTTGCTTCTTTGGTGTGTCTCGTCTATTCCCGGGAATCCCAGGTTGCGGGAAGCTAAGACAGGGCTAGCCGGCGACAGGATTGGTGTCACCTTGGAATAATTAGGGACCCCGTCCTTGATAGCGCACATCATCGTCCAGATCTGGTTGCCCTTCGTCTCCGCTTCATTCCTTCCTCGCAGAGGTCGCGGTGGAAGCACAAAGGGCCCGCTATGGCCTGCATGCAGTGCTGTGCTCTAACTAATGGTAGCTCCTCCTTTTGACTACCCCTAACTCTTCCATGAAATGTTAATTACTAGCTAAGTTGCAAAAACGTAACGATATGTACGGCAGTAGAATATGTTTTTGTTGCACACACGGTATTCGTTGCCTTATTACTTATTTCACCACAAACAGTGCTTATCAATGTTCTTGCTATTTCAATACCATTCAGTTAATAATTGTATTATTAATTTACTAATATTTACAAATAATATAAAAAGCAAATTGTTTCTTTTAGTTAACATTAACGGCCGATCAGCACCGTGATCACGCATATTATTATTACTATTATTATTATTATTATTATTATTATTATTATTATTATTATTATTATTATTATTATTATTATTATTATGCGCATACTCGACTGGGATTTGGTTCCTCGAAGCAGTCACACAGTTCAACAGCACCTGCAACGCTTCATTCCTTTCGATGACTGCAATAATTTAGACTTCGTCTCTACGTCTACTTCTGAAAACATACTTAATGTAATTATAGCAATAGAATTTTAGTGGTAAAGGTAATTAATTTCTTCCCAATCTCTTCTGTCCACACGATGGAGTCTCTAATCACAATACTCGTCATTTGCAGTAATCGGAGCAGAATTCATTGAGAGAAGCTGCTTCTGGATGTATCATTTCGCACCGAATATGACATTCGTTACCGGTTCATTTTTATTTTTTGGAATTCGTTTGAAGCCATCATTAACAGAATTTATATGGATGGGTGGAATCCAGTGTTGGATGAATGTTTAAGTCTTACGAAAGAAAAATCACTGTTGGATTTAGGGGAATTGACTGCTACTCGCCCTATTGTAAATCTAGTGCTGCCAATTTTCAGGGATATTTTCGGAGGCATTCCTCCATTTTTACACTCTCCAGTGCTAACTTAAGTCTGAATCATTGAACTGAATTATTCTATATGCAGGTTCCCAGAAACTGACGTTTCGAGGTCCCTGAAAAAGGAGAGGGAGAGAGTGTGTGGTTTGAGAGCAACATAATTCATAAAATGATATCTGACATTTTTAGGCGTACATCTCTTGGAAGTGCGGTACAAAATTAATTAGACCAGCATACAAGCAACCGAGTCATAATTCTTGCAATTATTCTTCAATTTATTAAAAAAGAATATGCCTCTCTCTGGAGAGCTGTAATTATGTATTGCATGGAAACAAATTGTGTTTTAATCAGCTATTTAATTTCACGTACCATTATTTAAAATTTGGTGGTATGTGGCGAGACAAAAACGGTCCATATTTTAATTCTTGTTTCTCGAAACCATAATTTTTTCATACTCTTCGTGTATTTTTCTCAATCATTTATGGCGGCGCTCTCAGATTTTCAGGAATTGTGCTAAAACCATTTGTACTTTCTTCAGAATCAGAAAAGTGTTTCAGTATGTTTTATACTATATGTCTTACCTGGCATTTCATTGATGCATTCTGGGGTTTCAAATAATTTTAGGGCTAGATTTTGGAATGTGTATTATTTACGCTGAGACTTAAAATGTTAGAGTCCCACTTTTTCCAGATTGGCCAAATGGTACAGATTTGTACGTAAGGTGTTAAACATATTAGTAACCAGTAAGGTTCCCTATTGTTTTCTCTGAATCATACAATGTAAACATGGCAAGGAAGGATGAATGGAGTGAGAAGAGGTATGGAGTCAGTTTTTTTTTTTCTAATTTCGTCTTCACTAGCAAATGAGATATATTTAAGAAGCTGCTACCATCTACCGACAACTACTAGAACTCCGTCCGGAAGTAGGAAGTGAGAAGTTCGTATGAGACGCGTTTATGGATGTGTAGTTCCCAGTGTAAACATTTTGCTATTTGAGGCGAATTTGTATTTGTTTTTCTTTCTTAAAATATTATAACAGTTACAATGAAATAGTTGGGAACATTTTGTTAATTATTTATTGAGTGTTATCTAATAAGCAGCAAAGGGGTTTCAGTAATTAAATAGAGCAATCGTGTCAGTGCATGAAGTGTAGGTGGCGCTAGGTATAGCGACAGACACTCTCCTCCCCAACTCAACAAACGGTTTCCTTGCGACTTTTCCGTTTATTCGATGCATGTATAGACCAGTGGAGAACTGCGGCAATATGCCTACAGTAAAGAAGAGTGATATATTAAAGACATCACAATGAGCACGTTAGTAGCGGAATTTGGCATGAAACACTTCAGCACAAATGGCGAAACCATCTAATGTAACATTAGAGCTAAAAGGATGTTTAACGCATCCTGTTAAACCACCTGTAATTCAATTAAACTCAAGGAACATGTGACATTATCAGAAAGGAACAATGAAATAAGTGAACTATCTTATCTCCACAGTTCCAAATTATGGTTGAGCATTTCTCGGGGATCTGTGTCATACGCTATTAAGAGTGCAAATTCGTTTAAAAATGTACAGCTTTCGATGTAAAAGAAACGTAACTCAGATTTCTGTATATTAACGCCTTAATTACATCACGAGGTAACTTCATTGAACACTATTAATAGCTAAACAGGTCTAGCTGCCATCGAAGTAGGGTGTGCTGCCTTCAAACTGTATATCATACTGTTTACAGAGAACAAGCGCTTTCACCTTCCCTCTCCACCGACCCTTGGTACGTTCCTAACTTGGTTTACTTACTAGAACCCTTCCACCTAAGTTAAAATATAGTTTCGGAGGCTCGGTGTCCGCGCTTCATCATGTTTGTGTACCAACTCAGTCAAATAAAATCATGTATTTCGGCCGAACAGGGTCACAAAAAAATACGGGTTAAAAGGTTCAATAGTTTAGAAGTTGACATATTAATATTTTCCTGTGTGTTTTGGTTTGTTATAAATGGGGAAATACGAATAAACGCCTATCAGTGAAGACAGAAGTCAGCGCCACGGCGCAGAATTCTGTGTTTACAATTTAAGCACAATATCTTGAAGAATAACTATGATTTAAGATTAACTCGTGCAAAACCAGTTAATATACCTTAAAACAAGGGCACTATTCTGTGTTTTCCTTCTTTGGGATCCTAAAAGTCGGATATGCATTCTCCATCCTTCCCCAGGAAGGCTAGATGATAACTAAAGGAGGAAACGAGTGAAATAAACACATTGCGCAAGAAGTGACTAGTGGGAGAGAGAGTGCAGCACTGCAAATAGAGAGACAGGTTTATAGACAGATGCTGAGGTCAGTAAGGGGAGTGCTTCATCTCGGCGTTGCCAATTTCTCTTGACATCCCGTCAGACAACCCGGACGTGACTTTTCCCGGTGAATGAGTGTTGAAGAGCGAGCCACCGAGCGAAAAATAGAACACGTGATTTAGAGATTGGTTGTTTGTGAGTTATTTGTGTGGTGAGGACAATGAACAACTGTCCCCCCACCAGCTTTTATGATATAGTATGTACCGACCGATGTGTGCTGGGGACTGCCGTGTCGAGCATGAGATCGCCAACTTGGCAACGATAAATTGTTAAGCCTTTGTGGGTACCTTGTATAGGATGGGGCTGCTGAAGCCTGTTGTAGATTTGCAACATGTTATTACAATACATATGCAAAGCGATATTATTGAGTAAAATCTAGTAATAAAATTCGTAAAGTCTTTTGAAACCTTCTGGACTCGTCAGAAGCTAAATAAATAAACAACGAAATCAAAATACCCTTCTTCCTCCTTCTCTTCATAGCCTGGACCGCTTAAAATTACTTCGTTTCGACTTAGTATTGTTTAGACCATCGCATTATCAGTATTGATTGATTGCGCTTTCTACTGGTTGGTAATGGAGAGCTATTTGAACATATCAGTCCTCCGTCGTTTCTCGCGCATGTTAATTTCATTTGTTTCTTGATATGTTGACTATTTAATTTACTTCTTATACTTTTTGTTCTTGTTGAACTTCTACATTCGCAGAAATAAAGAGTTTACAAAACATCCCGAATCACAAAAGAATCACTAGAATTCAATGTAAAGGTACCAGAATTAAGAAAGCTTCACAGTCCGCATGTTCAAAACCTCGAACAGGCCATTAGCTAAACAACACATGGCGGACAGATAGATGCTGTAACACTGCTACTATGAGAATTTCCAATTCAAACTGGAAGAAGTAGTAATTTAGGAAGACCTGCTAATGCATGGAAGACGAAATTGTGAGGGTAAAAGAAGACACTTTGTCTGTTCCCTGAAGTGGAAAATAATTATTTTTTTGAATTTTCCTATATTTATTGAAATCGTAGTTACCGCTTTCTTTGTTCCGATTACGCGACGACCATCAATGACCTGCTATCAGAGTATAAGTGGTACACCGAGGAGGAAAAACATATCATCTTAAAAAGACGTAGTATTTTTGCAGAAGTTATATGAATACAGGGTGAATCACCTAAAACTAGCACCGCAAATATTTTGGAAATGGAAAGTGCTATTAATGTGCAGTTTTCACAGCATTGATTGGTAGCCAGAGGCTCGTACATTGGGCCTATAAATAGATTTTGATAATACTGAGAAAGTATATTTTTTGAGCAAACATACAATTTTTTAAATGGAACAATGCCTAGTTACATCAACAAAATAAAGGTAGGGTAAATTAGAATGTTTCTGGCGTTTGTTGCAAGACCCTAGTGCAAGTGGTTTACGAGAGATCTTATTTTGAAACTTTTACTTACACAACCTGTGGTAGTACAAACTAAAGAAAAACAAAAGGGAATTATAATACTTCCGTAGATTCTAACAAGTAAAGTGAGCATAGACCTTCAAAGGTAGTGTTCAATATGACCACAGGCAGCTTCAATACACGCTTCCAGTCTGCTACGAAAAGACTGCTGCACACGTTCTAGCATTTCAGCGGAAATTTCAGAGCAGGCAGCAGTAATTCGTTTCATATCATCTGGTGCAGTTGGTACATCCTTGTAGAGAGAGTCTTTCAGCCTTCTCCACAGAAAAAAGTCTAAAGGGGTCAGATCCGGTGAACGGGCCGGCCAAGGTACAATACCTTTTAGTCCAAGCCAAAGATTTGGAAACAATCCGTTAAGACAAGCTGTAGTACTTCGTGCACTATGCGCTGGACAGCCATCGTGTTGGTTCCTCCTAGTCTGCAAAGGAACTTCTTCTAGCATCTGTGGCAGATGGTCTGTCAGGAGGCTGTGATACTTGTGCGATTTCATTGTTCCTTCTATGAACAAAGGGCCTATGAGCTGATGGTTCACTATCCCACACCATATGTTTAAACTCCATGGACGCTGACGTTCCACCTGACGAAGCCAACGGGGATTGTCAACAGACCAATAGTGCACGTTTCTGCAGTTTACCTGGCCATGATTAGTAAATGTTGCCTCATTACTAAACAAGATACATGGTGAATCTGGAGTATCGTGTCTTAATGCCCATGTACAAAAGTTAACACAATTCTCAAAATCGTTTCCATACAGCTCTTGATGGAGAGAGATGTGTTAGGAATGGAACCTATAGCGATGAAGAATGCGCAGTACACTTGCCTGACTTATGCCACTTCCACGTGCGATTGTGCGGGAACTAATTTGTGGATGCTGCACTTGTTTGTTTTTGTAACGTTTTCTAGGTGTTACAGTACCACTTTCACGTAATTGGTTGAAGAGGTTGATAAATAATTGCCGAGATGGTTGACTTCTATTGGGATACGTTTCCGCATACACCGACAGGAACGAACTACATTCTTCCTACACTCTCCATACACCATGAGTATGTCGGCGTTTTCTGCATTAGTAAACCCCATCTTCCACTCACGACTTACTGCTTGAACTGTCACAAACTAACTGACCACGAAGTTGCAATGCAATCAATGAACAGAAAACACAATACAAACAAACATAACAACATCGTACCTAGCAACTAAGCAGGTTGAATGGGACAAACAATTGTCGGGGGGGGGAAACTTTTCAAAATACGATTTCTCGTAAACCATTTGCACTAGAATCCTGCAACAAATACCACTGACATTCTAATTTACCCTACCTTCATTCTGTTGATGTAACTAGGCATTGTTCCATTTAAAAATTGTATGTTTGCTCAAAAAATACACTTTCTCAGTATTATTAAAATTTGTTTATAGGCTAAATGTACGAGCCCCTGACTATCAATCAATGCTGTGAAAACTGCACATCAATAGCACTTTCCATTTCCGAAAGATTTGCGGTGTAAGTTTTAGGTGATTCATCTTGTATATTAGCGTTGGTCGCGGAGGCTTACGCCTTTTGATATTATCCCAATATGTATTTTGTATTATCTATATTAACATTCTCAATTCAGAGCCAGCAAACCGCAAGAGAGAGCAGGGGCGTATGCAGAGTGCATTTGAGGAGCGGAGGATACAGGAATAAGTGAGGATCGAATTCATAGTCGTCGCTTATTTCAAGGAAGTCAGTCCTTAAGTAGCAATTTTCATTACACAGACGCTACTCTTTCAGGCGAATAAGGAAATGCTTGTTCATATAAAGAAGCTCCGACCTCCGCTTACATGCAATAAGTGGAGCCGACGCCATCTTGCATCACGGAGGTTAACGATAATAGCGAATTCGTGGGGTATATGGAATTTAATAACGAAATTGTACTGCGCATCAATAGTCGTATTTGCGTTATTTGCAAAATTCACTTTAAACGTATAACGATGCTGAATTTAAGAAGCGATGTCGATTACCAAAGCCGCTGTTGTAATAATTTAATGCCTCTGATAATCAACGTAACCTTAACAGAGGTTATGAAGTCGCAACGTGAGACAGGCTTACTTGAAAAGATAATGCATAGGATCTCAGCGCTATAACACTATCCACATGTTTTCTGTTCAGACGTTTTCTCATTTATCTTGTCCAAAATCCTTAGATCCATAGAGAACGAGAATCTGCCTCATTTATTCAGAATCAATTAATAAAACCCTAAAAATATATTGAGGAAATGCTTATGCAATAAATAAAGGACATTTCTGCAGTGCTTTTCTCGATCAAATTGCATATTTTACATAATCACTACGCCTGCAATGAATTACCATTAATTCGCAAATATACGTTGGGTTATCTAAATCTTGAACAAGGTTTACCGATTTCGCATTTAAAAGCTGTTCAAGCCAAACATTGTAAGTTATTGAGTACTTTGCTTTGCTGCTTACTGCTAGATGATATAGTAATTGCATTTGTGGTTTTCTTCAATACATGCATCTACACAGTGCGCAGATTGTTATAATACTTCTAGCTGTAAAACGCAAATTTCTACCATGTACTCAACAACTGTTGTGAACAAAACAACAACGAATATGGAAATGGCGGCGGCTATGTGGTCACCTGCATGTTCATTTACACATTCCTTGGCGCATCCGGATGGCTGTGTAACAGCCGAACCATGTTGCCACACGTGCTTTGGAAATAAGTAAGCGTTTGGCGCTGAGCATATAAGCACCGTCTATGTATACCAAATGGTAATAAGCGTTTCCTTATCAGAAGGGAATGCTTATTGCTTAAGCATCCCCTTTTCACATAAGCGACGACTATGAACTCGACCCTGAAACACACAGGTCAGTCATACCTTCATTTCGTGGTCACTTTTAGAGGTTTATCCATTTGAAGGGGATAGCAAATATAACAGTTCATAATCACCAAATAAAGGACATGATGGGTCACAATGATGAAAAAACAACTTTTTAAGTAGATAATAAAACTTTAGGTTTAAACTTTATGATCGAGTATCGAAAATCAACTCAAAGCATGTGTTCACAGTGAATTAAATGCCTTCTTCCTAGCTATTTAAGACAATTACAATAACAATCCTCTAACAAATACAATGAGAAAGCTAATTATTAAAAATACCAAACATATTTGCCTATCGTGGGTCAAGAGCAATGCTAGAATTGTTGGAAACGAGAGAGCCGATCAGATTGCAAAAGTTTCTGCCAAATCTAACCTGAAATTTAGTTATTTATTATTTCCAAATGAATATTTTAAATAGTTTCTAAAGAAAGAAATGGAGAAAAGTGGAATAACTTTTGGCTAAGCAGCTTAAATGGACAACTAACAAGCATCTATTTTTCATTCAGTTTTTGATCAGGTATATTGCAAATATTTCACACCAAATTATATTTTTATACAATTTATTACTGTACACGGAAAATTTAAAAGTTAGCTGCAACGTTTTCATCTGCAGTTACCAGATAGTTTTGTGTGCAAATGTGAAATGTCAGAAGAAACAGTATTCCACCTGTTATTCCAGTGCGATCGACAATATATGAGAAGATACATTCCACCAGGGAGTCTCTATCGTTGTAAAATCAATTATTTGCAGCCGTTGAGAAAATTATTCACCAAATAATGTTGCCCCTCTGCTCTTTTATCCTTTATTTCTGGCATTTGTTGATCCATTTAATTATACATAATAGGTTAATTTGTTATATGTTTGATTTTGTATATGTATATATATAACCCTAACATGCCATTTGGCGCCCTAGGGTTCAAATAGTATTGGAGAATTAATAATAATAAGTAGATTATAGTACCAAAAGGCCAACAGGAGTACATAGAGACTAAACTCCCCAGACAGAACTCGTACCCACTCAGAAGATCCACTTCACTGCGCTACTGTCATAAGTCTACGACACGGGACCACCGGCTTTATTTCCCTTCTGAAGTAAGCCATGCTAAGGATTTATACGCCCGAAAAAATCCTTCGCCCTCCGCGGGTTTGAACATGCGACCTCGGGAACTAGAGGCTGCAACGGAGATCGACAACACCTGACGCATAACACAACAAGGTGAACCATCTAGTACTAACTAGATGTGACTAAACGCGTGGGGATGTAAAATGATTAAAGCAAGTCGTTTAATAAAATGTAGAGCAACTTATGGAATGACAATTTTCCAAAAGAACAAATTAAATCCCCTATCATCCTTATCAGTGTTTTAATGTATAGTATTTTTATTTACCTGTTTAATAAGTAAGTATAAAACAGCGAAGTCAAGAAGGACACTGCATTGCTTTTATATAAAATTATGTTCTGAATCTTTGAGGATTGAGCACCTTGAGCGCCTCTATTCTCGTACCTCCCTGGGTCAAAGTATACTTACAGGGTATACTTGCAACGCAGTATAGAACGGCCGGAAGTCTCTAAATACAAAGGTCGCTTAACCCGATGTTCACCCCCTCTAGAGTGAGCGAAAAACGGAGTTTTATTTATCACCAGTTCACTCGTTTTGCAAACAGCAGCGGTACAAGAGTTCTCCCATTCCAACCAACCGTCTCCACCTCCTGTCGATCAGATATTTCTTGCGCACCTGTAAAGAAGTTTTATTTGTTATTTTGCGAAAACAGACAGATTTTATGTTAAAATTCAGGAGATATATTTGGTTGAAATAGTCTTTCGAGTGGCGGGACTTTGTTGGTTTGTGAGAAGCCTTTAATTGCCTCACATCATCAGATCCAACTAGTTTTGCACCGCCACAGCTCTGCATACACGTACCGTTCTCTCTAGTCATCCGTTCTGCTGTGGGCACCAAGAAGGTTTATGGCCGTGTGCACCATCCTCGTTGAACAAACCGTTCAGGAACCTTCAGCTTGCCGCGGTAAGACTGAGCGCAATAATAATCACACAGTGGTGCGCCAATGTTCACCGCAGTTTAGGTGACCATGGTTATCTAGCAGGCGCTCACCTTGGTTGGTGAGCATTCACGGTGCGTTCATTGTAGGTAAACTCTACTGAACGCACCCGGATGTACGTCATTTCGTCTGTTTTTGCTTGTTCTACCTCTTTACTGAAGCACATGCATGTAGTTCAGCATGCAATGGTGGAAAGCAAAAAGCAGAACCAAGTTTCTCTATTGTGTTATTAAATTTAACATGCAGTTCTTAAGAAAAGATAAAAAGTACAGAGATAGAAGCAATAATTTTAAGATGGACTTGTGGGAAAAGCCAGCTTTATAATTGATTACAGAATATGCTGAACTATTATAGACTTTTTCTTTTCACACTGACTAAATTCCAGTTAGCTTAGTTGATTTTCACTTAAAGAAAGACAGGAGAAAAAGGAAAGAAAAACAATATTATTCTCAAGCAAGATTTGAATTCGGAACCTCTTGAATAGGAGGAAAAAGTCCTTATTTTACCACGGTAAAATCTTGATCGAGAATGGTGCACACGGCCATTAGTCTTGCATTTGATTATGGATTGTGAAGCAGACGGGATTCAGCACCGAACTAGGAATGAGGATATTGTACCGAAGCTCCACGATAGAGCGCCCCCGTGGAGGGAGGGAGGATGGATGGATGCGTTGAAGGAAGATACCGTGCGGTCGGGACCAGGAGTGATGGCATAGCAATGAAATTTCCTGTACCTACATTTCGTTCCACTAATCAGTTCATTCATCCTTCACCCCGTTTAGTCTATTTCAGGGTTGCAGGTGTCTACGATGGTATTTCGTGCAGCTATGTGATGCGCTATGTGATCTCTCTCCGTCCCTCGGCCTTCAGCTGGTTACCGGAGTATAAGGTCGCATCTCGGGGGGCTTTGGACCCTCTGTGGGGCAAGGTCCCTAGCCTGCCTATTCGAATGCCAGGGCGACTGTATCTGGAAAATATGGGAACCCCGTCATTGCTGTGCCGTCACTCTTGTTTCCGCCCGTCCGGTATCTCCTTTCACCTCATCCATCCCTCCCTCCCTCCTGGAGGCGCCCTCTTTTGGGGCGTCGGTACAATATCCTCATTGCTGGATCGGTGCCGAATCCCCTCCGCATCACAACCCACAATCAAATGCAAGACTTCACCTGACGAAAGCCTATGGATCAGAATGTGTGTACGCCTGAGATCTAACCCGTGGCGTCCCGAATGCAGGCCACAGACGTTATCGCCTGAGCCATCCCGCTCGGTAGGTTTAACCTAAGTTGTAGTCTGTTTTCCCTACTACATAATACAGGAAAGATTCCGATAGATAGCAGTGACAAAATATGAAACATAACTAGGTCGTATTTCTGTTGAGACCTATAGATGTAAATCATCTTATATAACTGTTCGTGATACGGAATGGTTAGAAACCGATAACAATGAAGCAATCACGTGCAAAATGCAATTTCTTTAAAGGTGAAATAATACAAGTGTGGGGATATAATTGCTATTGCAGTGATTCTTTAAAAAACAAACAAACCACTACATATGTGCTTAGAGTATTTCTGATAGTAACGGCCTCAAAAACACTTTGATTCCGTATAGCAGCTTCTTCAAAATTACGCTTAGCCAATGTAACTGTTTTATTCGTATGCCAATCGTGAAAAGTGGTGTTAAAGTGACAAGGGTCTGTATTTTTACGGTTTAACCTATATGTTTGCTCGCTATTTAATTAACATATTTCAAGATATTATATTCGTTTCACACTTCCTGGAGCAGAATATGTGAATTTCATTACACCTAAAAAAACCTAAATGAGTGGTTGACACCTAAAATAACCTGAGTAGCTATTTTCCCTTGAGAAAGGATGATTGCCTCACGTATGGTACAAAGTTTCCGGTGGCCTTCGGCCCAAGTTTACTTTCCGGTGGTCTTCGCCCCAACGTTTAGGAATCAACTTTGTATTTTAATGTTTCTTTAAATATTATATATATTTAGGTTTGCCTCGGCTGCGTCATTATTAATTTGTAGAAACATGTTTCGCTTATCAGGGGGTGATGCGGCTAAAGAATGTAGGCTTACACAAATTATAATTTTTACTTCACTCCATTTATTGATCCTTCACACGATTAAATAACACTTTACTTATATAGAAGCTGTGAGATTATTTATTTATTGCACTTTTAAACATGTAAACTTTATAATATTCTCGCCGTAATGAATTTTCGTCTCACACTGGATGCGTACCGAGCGAATGAACCGTTCAGTTACACTGCCGTACATCGACTGCCGTTTACCGCTTAAATTTGTAAATTTTTCTATTTCAAGTCTCTGATTGGCTAATACTACTCCAATTAAAATACTTTTATTTAACTTAAGGTTTTTATACTTGTTGATTGGCTATTTATAAACTGTTTTATATATTACATTATTATTGCTCCAAGAATTACTAGTAGCATTATTAAACTTTCCAATTCATTATTGCCTCAAGGTTACCTCATTGTTAGCAACTTTTGACCTCTATTCTCACAGCTTCTACATTATTAAATTACTTAATACATTCACATAACATTATTATATATGCACATAATAAAAATAAACATAATACATTGGCTTTGCATACATTCTATATATTATATTATACACATATTGCTTTAAGCTGGGCTGTTACTTTTTTATATTATATAATTAGACTGAAATCATTTAAATGTTAAAAATTTTGCCTCAAATTGCCCCCTTTTTAGAAATATTTAAAAATTGACCTTTTCGTTTTGTTGTTTTAAATTTTTAAATATTTTCTGAAAGTCTCATGAAAGAAAGTAACATAACCTTTTTATTATAACACTTGCTATTTTTCACTGTCACTATTTATTTCACACTCACTGATTTTCACTACACTCGTGTATAGCAAAATAATTTATTTTTTCTTCCACTTGTTCGACACTTTAAGGTCAACGACCTGGTGTAAGGTCAATGATCTGGTGCTCAATGACCTGAGTAAAGTTTTATTCACTAACACAGCCACTATTAAGTATTTTATTTGCTAGACATTTAACACTTAATTAGGGATATTAACACTTGTTACCCTGTCTTTACAACTTATTTCATAAACATTTTTATATTTGTTACAATTTCTAACAATTTATATCTTATGTAATATAAATGCATTTCCTATTCAGCTTTATTATGTTTTTCTTACTAACAATGGATTTTCTTCTATTACATCTTTTTATCTAACTCTCTTTTGTTATATTGACAATTGGTTATATTTAGTAAAGATATTTTAAATAGTACTTTACATTATTTAAATGATTTTGTGCTTATTATATTGTAGTTACTAAATATTCATTTCTTAATATTTTGTAAGGCTATAATTATAAATTTTGAGGTACATTGCTTTCCCTTTTATGTTCCAGTTACTTTGTTTTCTTTTTCTTTTTCTTCTTGTGTCACTCATAACCTGCATACTTTATTTTCTTTTTCTTCTTATGCCACAGACTTTTTAGACTTGCCCTAATCTTATGTTGCACAGTAGCATTCCAGAACTTATTCATAAATAAAGCTATAAATGTTTCAAAATTCATTTCACTATCTACTAGGAATTGTAACCATTCTAAGGTTTTGGTATCCAAGCATTTTCTAACAAGTGTCGTTTTTAATGCTTCAGGCACATTTTTTAATTTAAAATATTTTAATAGATCGTGAATAAATTGTACTGGACTTGAGAAAGCGTTAAAATAAGGTAAAGGTAATTCATTGAGCACAGAATGATAGTTTGACACTTGATTTGGTACATGCGCATGTGTGTCATCATTATTGTTTTGTGTTTGAGAGGCCGATGCTATGGAAAAAGCAGTAGCGTCTTTTGTATTATTAGTTAACAAAGGTGATACTCTTCTTTCTGCACTTGTATTATTTTCATGCATTTGATTAGCATTTACAGAACTAGTTACATTTGCATTTACCTTTGGTACACTGGTACTTAAATTTTCAAAACTATTTCTAAGTTTATCTATTTCTTTACTACTTTCTTGTACTTTATCTTTAATTTCATCTATCATTGACATTACTTGTCCTTAGCCTGTATTTGCTTCATTTATTGCATCTGCATTGGTTTTTTCCATTTCGTGCATTTTATTTATTTCCCCTGTTAAATCTATTTGTACTTGCACAAGATCTGCATTTGTATTTTCTACTACTGTTTTTTATTCTTCGCCCTGTTTGTCTAACTTATTACAAATACCCTATTTAGTATTAATAAGTCTCATCCATTTGAGGTAGATTTTTATCAATATGACTTGTCAAGTTCTGTTCTAGCTGATTACAACCTTTATTTACCTTTAAATCTATATCTTTTTGAAGTGCTTTAGAAGATTGTTCTATTTTGATTTCTAATCTCCTACTTTCAGCTTTCTTTCTTTCATTCAATTTTCTATTTGCTTAGCTAGATCAATTTTGATACTAGATAGCTCCATATTACTTTCAGTTAACTTATTAAGTTTCTGTTAGCTTATTATTTAAGTCTTTTGTTAGCTCTAGATTAGTTTTAGTTATCTTATTACTTAATTCTACTCTCAGCTCTGTATTAGTTTCAGTTATCTTATTGTTAGTTTCAGACAATACTTTTAGAAGGCACATAAAATTTTGTTGTGATAAGTTTTATTGCTCTTGTTTCCTAGATGTGTGAGGAACAGTATTTCTTTCATTTGTGGTTTCCTGCACTAACATATGTAAAGGTGATTGACCTTGCATACTACTGCTCTCTCTTTCTATGCCTACCTGTGAATTTACAGATAACTGTTCTTCTACATCTAACCTATTTGTTTCCTCTAGCTTTGATTGCAAAGTTACATTGTAATCAGTAATGGCTGACTTATCCTCTCCTAATTCCATATTTTCATTGTTTTCTGTTTCCAATTTATTTTGTATGTTTTCTTTTGTTATATTTGGTTTGGAATTGCTTAATTTTAATTTATCACTTCTTAACAGCATAACATTATCTTAATAACAATATATTTTCTTAAATATTTTGACAATTATATGAATATAGCAATTTTCTGACCTTTTGTTCTGGCTGTGTTAGTAAACCTTTTTATTCTGGTGTTTCCGCGTATATTGTAGTTGAATTGTTGCCAGCCTGCCCCATACTCCCGAAAGAATTGCTGCTGTTGAAGAATTGCTTGGATGATGTTGATGATTCTGAAGTTCTCTGGATTTCTCTGAAGTGAAGTCTTGTAGTTTCGTCGATTCTGGTAGTGCTATTCTCGCCTATTCTGGCCCCACGTTTAGGCGCCAATTTGAAGAAGTATTTAGATTTTTAAGGAGGAGTTTCGTTGTTGCGTTATTTGCATCACTTTTGGGCGTCAATTTGAAGGAGTTTTATTATAGTTCCACTGTTGGGGAGCCAATCTCGATGAAGTAACTGCCCCACGTATGATACAAAGTTTCCGGTGACCTTCGCCCCAAATTTACTTTCCGGTGGCCTTCGCCCCAACGTTTAGGAATGAACTTTGTATTTTAATGTTTCTTTAAATATTATATATATTATGTTTGCCTCAGCTGCGTCAGTATTAATTTGTAGAAACATATTTCTCTTATCAGGGGGTGATGCGGCAAAAGAATGTAGGCTTACACAAATTATAATTTTTACTTCACTGCATTTATTAATCCTTCACACGATTAAATAACAGTTCACTTATATAGAGAGCTGTGAGATTATTTATTAGTTGCACTTTTAAACACGTAAACTTTATAATATTCCCGCCCGTAATGAATTTTATATGTCTCACACTGGATACGTACCGAGTGAATGAACAGCTCAGGTACGCTGCCGTATATTGACCGCCGTTTACCGCTTACATTTGTAAATTTTTCTATTTCAAGTCTCTGATTGGCTAATCCTACTCCAATAAAATACTTTTATTTAACTTAAGGTTTTTGCAGTTGTTGATTGACTATTTATAAACTGTTTTAAATATTACATTATTATTGCTCCAAGAATTACTAGTAGCATTATTAAACTTTCCAATTCATTATTGCCTCAAGGTTACCTCATTGTTAGCAACTTTCGAGCTCTATTCTCTATTCGAGCTTCTACATTATTAAATTACTTAATACATTCACATAACATTATTATATATGTACGTAATATAAATAAACATAATACAATGACTGTTACCTGTTACCTCACCCTTTTTCGAAATGAAGAATATTATTTTCGGATTGAAACTCGTTGAAAAATTATTTCCACCACTTATAGCCAGTAGATAGTTCAAGTTACTACCGTTAAACGCAGCACATGTGACGTAATGACAGCTGGATGCAGCTCAGGAGGAGCGTAACCTGCGTAACGCGTCGCCTCCAGTCGTTCACCGAGAGTACAACAGCAGAAAGTGTGGCGAATTATTGTTGCAATAGTTTTCTATTGTAATTGTTGTATAGTAAAACAATGCCTAAATCACATTTATTTAAAAAAGTAGATTGCTGCAGATCCACACTTCACTTTTGTTAGTGACAGACAGTGCTGCCGACACGTTGAAAGCCGGGTGGGGGGGGGGGGCGCGGGGATATAGAATCCCCCGTTCTACAGTCTTTCCACCCGACCATGCTACATGTTACATGCTTGGCCCACGGCCTGCACCACCTTGCGGAGGAGATTAGAAGCCACTTCCATGACGTGAACAGCCTGATATCTTCGTTCAATAAGGTTTTCTTAAAAGCCCCAACACGTATACAATTATTCAAAAAGAAAGTACCGGCAAACCCTCTTCCACCTGAGCCAATACTTACCCGCTGGGGTACTTAGCTGTCAGCTGTCATTTACTATGCCGAGCACTTAAAAGAAGACATTAAAATATCGTCAATGAATTGGATGCAACAGAATCTTCCTGCATTTGCAAGGCTAAGAAATCACTCGAGTGCCCCACTCTTGCCGCTTCCCTTGCCTATATTAAGACACATGTTTTGTTTTATACCAGAAGCATTTCTCCGGTTGAAAAGTATTACAACTTTACCACTGAAATATGCTCTAGATATCATTGACAATGTTTCCAGTAAAGAAATACCTGGACCAGTGGGAGTTACATGTTCTTGGAAGTTGCAGAAGATTCTTCAACGAAATTCCGGTTTTGAAGATAAGAAAATCATCAACTCGTAATTGCAGGGACAAAAGCATACAGGAAAACTAATCCTAGAACGTGCTGCACTGACATTTATGTTGTACACTGCAATGACGTCATGTTCCATTAAAAGAACCTTTTCTTTATACAAGAATGTGTTATGTGATAATAGGAAATCGTTTACGCCAGAAAATTTAAGAATATATGTAACTATCTACTGCAAGACAATTAAGAAATCTTACAACTAAGTACCAGAAAAGCAAAATTATTTATGCCTGTATTGATCCACGAAGCAAAACATAAAAAAGCTATTCTACTCACGAAAAACCTTTAAAAACCTATTTTAAGCATATAAGAAACCAAAATTTAAGGTTTATTCCACCTAAAAACCCGGACCCTAGATACGACATACAAAACTGAGGTCTTGTTGCAAAGGAAACCTTCATTCCTGTACCGCATCAGTGTTCGACCGACTGAGAACTGAGCTAGCCAGCACAATGACAGTAACGAGGGCAAGTATACCGTAGCATTAACAAAAATTGAGCGCAATAACTTCAAGAAAATTCAATAAATCAAAACCTGTGTAAGAAAACAGCAATTTATAGAACACAGATCCGCCACAGTTCGATTTCATTTAATAATTTCCCTTTAATATTACTGCCATTCTTTCGCGTCCTTTTATTTTTTTTATATATGCTTTCTTTATTTGATATTGAAGTAGATATTGTCTTTACGTTGTTGCTGCTACGTATGGAAAGCCAGTTTGAAGAAGATGGTATCTTTGCATTATTTGCACCACGCTTTGGGCGTCAATTTGAAGGTGTATTGAAGGAGTATTATTATATTTCAACTGTTGAGGAGCCGAACTTGTAGTAGTTGCAACCGCACGTATAGTAAACAGTTTCCGGTAGCCTTCGCCCCAAATGTACTTTCAGGTGGCCTTTGCCCCAAGTTTAAAAAAATATTAACTTTGTAATTAAACTGTTTCTTTAAATATTATATTTATGTTTGCGTCGGCTGCGTCAGTATTATTGTTAGAGACATGTTTCTCTTTGTTGGGTTAGTGTGCGACAAGGATGTAGGCTTTCACAGATTATAATTTTACTTCACTCCTTTTATTAATACTTGATACGATTTAAATAACATTCACTGATATAGAGAGTTGTGAGATTATTTAATTTATTACTTGTACTTTTTAACATTTAAAGTCATTTTACGTCTCACACGAATGCGTATTAAATCTCTCGAGGACGCACAAGCAACGCACCCAGTTATGAGCACTGTCTGCAGGCAACTGACTAGATTTCAACCGTCTAAACTTGTAACTTTCTGTATTTCAAGTCTCTGATTGGCTAATCCTACTCCAATCGAATACCTTTATTTAACTAAAGCTTTTTCTGGTTGTTGATTGGCTATTTTATAAAGTGTCACTAAAATTACATTATTGCTTCTCCAAGAATCACAAGTAGTACTGTTAAACTTTCTTATTCATTATTGACTCAAGGTTACCTCATTGTTAGCAACTTTTAACTTATTATTCTCACAGCTCCTACATTATTAAATTACGTAATGCATTCACATAACATTATTGCACATGGATACAATAATATAAGTATATGCAATGACTGTTACGTACATTTTACAAAATATCACATAAATATATTGCTTCAAGGCGGGCTATTATTGAATTAACATATTATATAATTAAACTGAAAATATTTAGGTGTTAAAAATACTGCCTCAATATTTATTCTATGATCCTTTATGTTCGTTATACTGTTAAATATTTTTCCTCTTTATTTTATTTCTATTTTTTATGTAGTACTTTTAAACAACTAAACACTTTTGATATTTCCTATCGGATGAGTGTGTCTACCTCGGAGGAAAGGAATGGAGATCAAATAAACATGCAATAGTTACATCCTGTGGTGGTGTTTAAGGATTTATTTGATCAAAACTCGGACTCGTGTCTAGTGCGAGTCCAGATGATAATAATAACAATAACAACGACGACGTATATAATCATAATGAAGGGATAAAGTTCTAGCTGCAGAGACTTCCACATAGCTTAAAATTAAACCTTAGTTAAAAAATAACAGTGGAACAGAAATAACGGGAAATATTATGAATGCTATAAATATCAGTCCGCTACACCTGTTGGTAGGAAATTAATATTACCGGTGCTCTATAATAGGTATACAAGAATAGATATTCATTTATTTAAGTTATCACACAAAACAGGAGGGAAAATGAGGTTTGTGTTGTGCCACAGTTTCATGGTTTCCCATGATGTAGTAGCCTATAATTTGAACTCCTTATATAAGCATTAAGTCTTTCAGCAGTGTTTCAAATGCTTCTTCTTATATTTACTTTAATGTTAGACGTGATAAAAGTTTGTAGAAATGGTTTCGTCATACATTTTATTGTTAGCATAAGAGGGATACAGGAGGTGAAGCTATGGACAAATATTTAAAAAGTGGATCGCTATATGATGGCATTCGAATTCCTCTCTTTGCATGACTACGAGAAGCAATTAATGACATCTTATTTTATAATTAAGATATAAATTACTTTAACATCAAAAAAGAAATAAAACTATGAGTAAGTTGTAAATATAGTTTAATATCAAAAACATTTATTTCACATATGCACATTGTATGTTTTAACGAAATCTGTATTTTTGTTACAAACAGATTTTAAAATCCATGATATGTGCATTTCTTAAACAATTGTCATATTAATTAAGAACTGTAAGAGGCATTCTTGAGAGAATAAGAAATATCGAAAACAGTTTCCTTCTAAAGGTTATTTTGAGGTGGGGGAGTTTCTTGAAAATATTTGTGCGCATTCTTGAAAGATGCTGAATCTAAATACCAACCTCGGTTTTTATAGCAAAATTTGATATACAATCCACACTTCCCGAATTTAAGTTGAAGATTTTAGGGCATTTTTATAAAAACAAACACTGATTTTCAGCAGTAACTCCGTTTATTTTAGTTATTAGTTTTTTTAAATATCTTTAGGTCAACTCACATTATTATAATATTTTATGTAAACTAATAAATTATAATAGATAGAGAAACAGTTCGCAAAATTTCAGTGATCCTTAAAACACACAATTTCTATGAATTTTTAGGTAATACTATTTTTATCATACTAAATTTTAATAAATTAGATAATGTCCTGAAATATTAAACTCTTTTTCCGTTTTTTCATAATTTCGCTGTTAACTAATATATCTACAATTACAAATATATTTGGGATCCAGATTTGCGGTGGCAGAAATGTGGATTGTACATTTCGTTATAGATACAAAGAGAACAGCGATAGTCAAATATTTAAGAACTGGGTTATACAGATTGAGCCAAAAGACTCCGAACCACCTGCGCGGTGTTTTTCCTGTCCGCGTCCTCGACGCTAGTTGCAGTCTGCTGCTATCATAGAATGGCGCGGATGAAACCATACAAGATTTTTAAAACTACTTTTAAAGGCTTTACTTACCAACTTTATGAAAAGAAATGTCCATAAATTTTTAGCAATTTTTTAGGAAACTATCCATCATGGAATTTTTGGGGGAATTTTCCAAACGATGACCGATGTCGTCTAATCTTTCTTCGGTAAGAACCGAACGCCGTCTTTTGGATTTCTTAGCCTGAACACTTCCTGTGGCCTGAAATTTACCGTAAAGTTCATGGATTGTTGTACGGCTTGGAACTTTTACACCTGGAAATCTTTCTGCAAATCGTACTTTCACTTGGCGAGCTGACCGAGTTAACACATACGAATCATAAATAAATACACGCTGTGCAGTAGAAAACATATACTGAGCCATAATATACTTTGTGACTAAGTACAGGACAAAATAATAAATAACTCATAATAACTGAACCACATCACATCACCGTCAACTCAAAACTGCACTTCACATTGCACAGTAAAAGCACAACCGCGTGACTTTGTTTATAGCAGCAGTGCATTAAAATGTTTTTATCATATTTCCAAACGCCTAGTGAAAAAACATCGCGTAGCCGGTAATATTGTTCATAAAATACATCTCCAGGGTAACCTAAAACATAAAGTGCACAAGACAAACCCACACATCCTGGAAGAATTAAAACAAAATATCCGCCAGGAAATTTCTCAACATGAACTACGGCGAGTGATGGATAGTTTCCTAAAGAGGTGCAAAGAATGTATGGACAACGACGGTGGCCAGGTTCAGCATCTCCTTTCGTAAAGTTGCTAAGTAAAGCCTTTGAAAGTAATTTTAAAAATGTTGTATGGTTTCTATGATAGTGGCAGACGGCAACGAGCGCCAAGGACGCGGACAGGAAAAACACCGCGCAGGTGGTTCGGAATCTTTTGGCTCACTCTGTATGTAAACTGAACTATATATACAATTGAAAATCGACAGGAATTGAAAAGAGTGACTACGTATTGAACAATTCGAAACATTAACAGCGGATATCTCGAAATGGCTAATGCTACAACGAAAGATATCTCTAATAATTGTGTGTTTTAAAGAAATTATGTTTTTTGTGAATCACGTTTCCGCTTAACGTTTACCAGTTATACATGATTATATAAAATTCCTTCCGAATGAAGTGGACTTCACAGGCTATTCCAAGAAAATTCAAAATACGCATTTTGTTGGTTATGTAAATATCTTTAATATGACATTTTAATCAAAATGGTTAGAGCCATTTTTTAGAAAATAAAAAAATCGAAAAATGTTCCATGTAAAGGGTAGTTTGGGGTGGGAAATTATTTTGAAAATCTTTGTGTTTATCTTTGGAAGATACTGAACCTACATACTAAATTTGGTATTTATCCCAATTTTCCTTTTTGAGTTACGCTGTTCAGACACACATACAGACCTTTGACCAAAAATATTTTTTTTATTCACTGGGCCTCAAAACAAGTATTTTCGGTGAAATCTTGGTATCAAATTTTGGGTGGAATGCAATACCTTCTCTACCTACTATGTACGTGGTAGAAAAAGGAAAAGTGGTTGAAGTTTAGCTCAATGGAATTCTGCACGAAACTAGCCAGTTTAGTTTTAAATTTTAACCTTTAATATTTTAACACAAATATCAGAAAATGTTTAAAATGTCAGCATCAAACTGAATATTTAAGTCCGACACCTGGAATTTTATTAATTCATACATCTTTATGTTTAATCTATTTATAGACAATCTATGGAGCTTAGAAAATGCAGGTTGAATATACATAAAAAAACAGCTGATATGAAAAAAGTCTTGTTTTTTTATTTTCTGAAAATGGATTCAAGGATTTGGATTACACTATCAGATAATTATTAAATTAGTATGACAAGATTATATCCTAAATTTTCTGTATAATATTTGAAGTCCTCTTTATCGTTAAATAAATGTATATGACTTTGAGAGTATTAAGATATAAAAAGCTTATTGTAGAAAAAATCGCAGCTCATTATGATATACCGTTTATTTACCTTATACTCGGCAGTTGTAAAACATTTTCCCAGGTTGAAATTTACTTTTGGCCAGTAATGTAATATTGTCTATTGTCTATATTATATTGTCTAACTTGAAACCACTTACTTGCAAATAATTTTTATATGAATATTATAATACGTATGTGATAACTGTGAATTGATTACAAGATGTTGGGTGAACAGTCACAGCATTATCTGTACAGTTTGCGTGCAGAAGTGGCCCATTTGCTAACGCTGCAATTTAGAATTAACTGCATAGTTCGCCAACTTCAAACATTACCTTCTGCTCCTTTTTCATAATTATAGTCACTCGATTAACTACTTACCTCACTCGAGAACTCTATCAGGGAATTATCAAATTCTTTACTCTGTGATTACCGTTTGTAGTAATCATGACAACCGTCGAATAATTTAACTACCAGGATCATATGAACGTATTCATTATGTATTCTTCTTCTTCTTCTTCTTCTTCTTCTTATTATTATTATTATTATTATTATTATTATTATTATTTAACGCCCTAAACTCTTATTTACGAAAGCCGTTTCTGATATGGACAAATACGCCTTCCTTTATCATCTGTCCAAAAATTGCATTTGATTCTTCGAGGTGGGCTACACAATTCTATAAACCTTTCCATTGCCGGTTGAAGGCTTCGTGCTATGACAATTTTGAAGCCGTATCCTTTGCTTCAAATTTTGATGCTCTATCTAGAAGTCACATAAAATTTGATAGCGTTTCATGTTGAGCTCTACGATGTCATCAACTCCTATCTCAATCTGCGTTGTCGGTCTGCCAGCTGCTTAAGTGGTATAGCTACTAGTTCTTTTTCTCAGCATATGCGAGTGTAGTGTGAAATATAACACCACCTTAGTTAGCTGATAAATTTTAATGTTGACTCAAATATTCTATTTTAAAAGAGTCGTAGACTGGTGAATTAAAGAATTAAATTATTTCCATAATGGCAATGAAGCGAAGCGTCAGTTGCCGCAACAATCCTCGGAAAGTTCCTTTAAAATAGGCATTAAATCTTTCTAACTCAAGCGCGTCATTGGGCATGACACAACTTAAAAATTTAACAAAGGTCACACGAATAATCACAAAAATCCGCTCATGTGTATGTCATATGATTTAGTAAGTAGGCAAGTTTGATTTAAAATGCACATTCGTTTCTTAACGTAAACTCCGCCTACCTGTCGCTACTCCCACCAGCGTTCCTACATTTGCGATCCAATCTTAAAATTCTACGTATGCGTATCTGAAACTGTTTCTATATGGGACCTTGCTCGAATCTAAGAATTTCATTCCCTTTCTAATCTACGACAATATCTGTTTGCGTCACGCAAAAATACAGAGGTACTAAACTCAACCTTAACTGAATCACTATTTGTTAAAAGGGCGGAAGTAACATTTTTTCAAAACCCATTTCTATTTACATATATATTCCTCTACCATAGACACATCGTTTTATCTTAAAATGGCTTTAAGAATTCCAGTACAGATCGTTAAACTGCTCTCTAAAATTTAATAGTTTATAAGGGCGGATATTCTGCATTTGTGGCCTTTTAACAAAAAATGTCATTTCTGATTACATTCAAAGTTGGCAATTCATTGTTGATTTGCTCACGTAACACATTCTCTCAGATAACAGTTGTTGTTCAAGATGAGTGGTTCTGAATATTAAGATGAAGAGTTTATTGGAAAGAGAAGAACTAATACTAGTGGATATAAAGGAAATATAATTAAAATGGCTAGATTAATGGGTAAAGGATATGATAATCATGATGGGAAAGTTATTATACCTAAAAACATTAAGAATGAGTGTCATTAAGTACAATATATAAATAATATTCAATTTGCAGTTACTATATCCAAGTATATGTAGTTATATCAAAATACTTATAAACAACTGATTCTGGGTGCAAAAGGAAATGCTTTGATACTGCTATCTCTGTAGAGAGTCGGCTAGATGTCTTCAGTAAGTTTTATAACAACTATTCTTCCAAGGATGAACAGGACATATTGTCGTATGCCTCACTTTATATTAACTTAGAAATGCAGATGGGAGCGACTCGCTTGCGAGAGGGGATCGTTAACCAAACAAAGAACTTTAAACTCGAGGCAACGACGAGGACGCAGCTAAGTTAACTCACACAATATTTACTACACCAACACAATGCCTGGCTTAAGGGAGAGGAAAGGATTCTACACTATCATAATTAAAACTGCAAGAGAATGGATAGCTGGTAGATTTATTATAAAAGATTTCTTACCCCATGTGTCTGCCGGGCGAGGACGCCATGTCTTAGGCAGTTGCCCGTCTGACTCACCCGAAGCCTACTCACAGAATGATACAAGAAGCCACGCTAAGTTGGCGTCAGTAACGCCATATCCCTTCCAATGACACTGTTTCCCCTGAATCGCCCCTACTCAGACAAACTGCCGTGCTTCGGAGTCCAGAGAGTGTCTTAACATTAATATCTGTGCACATGCCACAATATTTCTACAAAGTGAAATAGACACTGAAGATGTGAAAAGAAGAAGACCAAGAAATGTTCCAGGCAAGCAAAGCAGAAAGAAATTCATTCAAGTATCACTTAATGATAGGCACAAAAAGATGTGTTTAACTGCATTTCTTTCTATCCTAGTTGCGAGTGAGAAGCACATTAGAAGACTTGAGAGTGGTCAAACTTCAAGTTAAAAGTCCTGTGGACAAACGTGGGAAACGTACCAGTTTCACACTACTCCCTGACACTAAAATAAGGGTTCACGAACATATCCACTCATTTCTATTTCAGAAGTGTCATTATAGTGGCAAGACAATTAAATGTCTTAGCTCTGATTTGGATGTAAAGATAATGTATAAGCTCTTCAAAGAGAAATTTCCAGATTCTGAAATGAGCTATTCTTTCCATTTCAAATATTTTAAAGATAACTTTAATCTGAAATTTCTACAGTCACAGATAGACTGCTGCTGTGTATGCGAAGACATTAAAATTAAAGTTAAAATCCCCACACCCAAATGACACTGCATAGCATGTCGCAGCTACTGAGCTGGCTTTTCACATAAGAGAAGATAGATCAGATTAAAAAATTGGAAGAATCAAAAACATTCTCTACATTGCCTGTGATTATATACAAAACATATCAATGCCTAAAGTACCTGTCCAGGATCTATTTTATTTGGGGCAACTGGCTGTTGACGTTTTTTGTATACACAATATAAAAACAAATAAAGCAATCATATATCTTATCATGAAGGCCAAGCAAGAAAGGGCCCTGATGAGGTATGCTCTTTTCTTCTTCACTATTTGAATTCTGTCTCAGCTCAGTATGATGAAATTCATTTATTTTCTGATAACTGCTCTAGGCAGAATAAAAACCATATAATCTCACAATTTTTGTTAAGTCTAATAGATACAAACAGATTTAAGAAATTTGAGCATTTCTTCCCAATAAAAGGCCATAGCCACTTACACTGTGACCGAGATTTTGCTATTATCAAAAGAAACCTCCGAAAACATGACCGAATTTACACAATTCATCAACTCACTGAACTGATAATTCGAAGTAGTGCCTCTCTTAAATTCACAGTAGTCGAAGTTGATACAGCCAATCCTATAATATACAATCTCAAACGTTGGTGGCAGCAATATTATTGAAAAAAATTCTGAATCTGTTGGAACTTCAAAAATGGATCCAGATAAGAAAGTATACTTAGGAATTAGTAACTTTTACCAATTTGTATACGATAATCAGCATCCAGGGACAGTTTTGCAAGACATTTCATCAATGGGTACTGAAAACACATTCATCCTTCGCCACAATTCTCACATCAACATTCAGCTCCCAAATTCAGTGGCATATGCCGAAGCGAACTACCATTGAAGGAGGAAAAAGTCTAGGACGTGAAAAACAATTATCCCGTACATTGAAGACAGTTATAGATACATTTATGAAGAAATAATAAATTAACATTCTGAAGTTGTGAACATAAAAGACTTGCATTTTTCATACATAAGCTATATTAATATTAATTGCACAATGTGTTTTCTGTAAAGATTCACAAAATTCTGTGTATTATCATTTTCTTACGGAAAATAAGATGTTAATTTACAAATTACCTAATAATCATTGTTTGTGTTTTAATTCCGTAACATGTATTTTATATTCATCATGTTTTATGAATTAAATGTGGTTTATGTAACTTTTAAAGCAAACATATTTGTATCAAATCCCATTATTTGTTAAAAGGTCAGAAGTTCCAAGCTAAATTATCACCATATTTTTTTACCTAAATTAATACTACACTTTAAAAACCGTTACAATATAAACTCTTATACCAAAACAAATTTTTGAGCCCAAAAAAGACAGGTCCAATGTACATAGTATTGCTGAAAAACAGTTTTTTGCTTCTCGTGTAAAATTTGCAGTTTTGGACTTCGCCCTTTTAACAAATAGTGATTCAACTACATTCCAGGAACCTTTATGCTAACGCGTTCACTATTCGCCTGTTACCAATGAGTTTTCTTCACATGATCGTTAATGATCTTTTTCTCCGGACAATCTTTTAACTCAGGCTTATTAGATTATACATTGATTTAATATACAGAAGCTATTTATTGCAATTATTTCTCTAACTTATTATTTCTTCATTTAATTATTTATATATTCCTGTCAGTAATTACGGTATTATGGAAATAAGTTTAGATGCGTTTCCATGCCTAGTGTAGAAGAAGCGTTTGATACAAATTTTGTGCTGTTGCGTGTTTTAACGATATAATTTCAAAGTCATTTCTTATACCTCCAAGATCGAGTCTCTGATAATATGACAATAACTTAACACATTTTTAACTATTTACGCCAATCGCAGAATTATTTAAAATTTGATATTTCTGATCCCACGTGCTGTTTCACACAGAATATAACATTGCGGATTGGTTCAGTTTTATTTTTTTGAATTCCTCTCAAGCTAATCATTGAGAGAAGTAATAAGGGCTGGTTGAAGATTGTGGCAGTAATTTGTATCACAATAATGTAAATGCCAGAGTGATTGTAGTGTAAATAAACATTATTGTATGACATTGATTTGAGATGTTTGTTAATTATAAGCATTGTTAGGAAATAAGTTTACACGGCCTCACTGAAACTGACAATAAGAGCGGGTAACAATGAGCGAGGGGGTGAGTTGTTTATCAATTATTAGAGACAAGCAAATGACGTCAGATTGGCGCGCTTTTCTTATAAATGGAGGGAATATCTTCCTTAGAGCATATGTTTTTGTAATTTTGATTGAATATAAAAATAGACGCTAAAGTTGGCGCGTTTTATTAACCAATAGCAGCTCAGTTATAATCTTTAGGCATATCGGGTGAGGGAGTATAAATTCCGTGCCAGAGAGAGGTAACGCGTAGTTCATCAGAATCGTTCGCGGGTTATACGTCGCACAGTTCTACAAAATCTCTCGCGTCGTAAAGTTAGTTACAAAAAAAAGTTGAAGTACGCGAATTAATAATGTGCAGTAAATAAGTTATTATAGTAACAGAAAATATAACAGTTTGTCTGGCGTGTATCAAGAATCAATATGTGAAATTGAATAATGTGTGACGACAATAAAAGTGTAAAAACAAATTCTTTTATCAGTGTTATCTTTCAGTAACAAATCCTTTCCGTTTACACACCCTGTTCAAGAGATGTGCTCGACTGAGAAATAATAGCTAGTCAGAGGACATTGAACCCAAATTTAAAGATAGTAATACAATAACAGGCGCCCAGAAATAAGATAACACGAAGTGACCGCGACAAATTGGCTTCCATACGTGGTGCAGATAAACATGAAGCATCTTCTAACTACTAACAAATGTTCCACTTCAAGATAGATGTTGGATAAATGCATAGTGGCTCCAAATTTAGGACCGAACTTGATGTGAAAAAAAACATTTTGTGTCCTTCCGCATTAGTCTCGTGTTGCAAACAGCTATGACGAACAAACTGCTCATTATCGTATGAATGCAGAAGAAAGGTGAACGAAATCAACCAGAATTAAACGTAAATTACAACCTTCTTTAGATTTACTATTTGATATTAATCAAACGTTTCGAATTATATTTGATTAGCATACTTCTTGAAAAGCCACAGATAATCGCGCGTATTTAAGGCACAATGTATGTTTAGTGTCCCGCGTATCGTGGGCTAGTTAATGTCGACCTACGTATGTTTACATCAAGTTGGATTCTAAGAGTAGGGTGCTTATAGAATATTTTGGAGCACAAAATGTGTATTCTACTTTAATTGGGGTCTAGAGGTTTAAATCAATGAGTATGAGGAGGATTTGCAGTAGATAACGCAACTTTAAATCGATTTTTCACATTTCATTTTGTTCTTGAATTTATTGTTAGAGCCACTGTTATAATTTACTTACTTTTTCTTCATAAAACAATCATTCTTACACAGCCATTTATCATTTTATGAAGGTAGTGAAGGCGCTGTGTGAATATAGGTAGTAACCGGGCAAAATTGGTTTGGAATGGTAACCGAAATTTAACTCTCGGGAATGCCAAACATTATTGAGTGACATGGCTTCGCGGTAACGTGTTAGGCTCGCATTGGGAAGTCTCGGGTTCGATTCCCTTCGACCGTCCACTTTGACCTTGGATTTTTCGTGGTTTTCCGTGGTCAGTGGGTGAATGCTGGGGTGGTTTCTGATCTACCACGGGTTTATTTCTATCATTTCCCTTTCATTCCGTTTGCTTCTCATCTTTCAGGTGTGCTTCTAGGTTTCGTGGCATATGGCGGTGCCGGACAGATGGTGCGGATGCTTGCTCAAAGGGAAGAGTGGTCCCTTGGACACTAGAGGGCTGCTTTTCGACAGGTCGTCTATCGCCGTCTCTAGGCAGCTCCAGTTGTAGGACGGGTCTTCGAGCCTGGAACTTTCACGCGCCTCTATGTTCTGTCTGCCTGCGGTAGTCCACTGTGGTTCTTTCACTTCATCCCTTCCTCCTAGGGGATGGTAGCCACAATAGTTCTATGTAGGTGGCAGGCGCGAGGTGTCCCCCCCTCCGTTGTGTAACCTATACCTATGGTAAACATTACATTCTCTTTTAGTTGGCTGCAGCGGGTGTATAACTTACTTTTCCACTCACTTCAATCGCTTGCATTTTATTTCTATTCTTTGAAAAGCCGTTAAGGGCAACTTCGTTTAAGCGTATTGAAACAGTCAGTTTAAAAAGACAGAAATCCATATTCGCCTTCAAGAAAGCTGTTTTTTTCTTTCTGCACTATTGCTCTTGTTCCTCACAAAATTTCCAGTGTAGATAACCGATTTCAGAGCATAGCCGCCATGCGGTTGGCTGCAGTGCTTAATGGCGTTTCCTGAAGCATAAAATGGCTCTTATCGCTTCTATCTCACGCTAGTCTTCCTCTTCATTTCCTCTCCCCATGGTTCCCCTTTTTCCTCTAAATCTTTCCACTCTCCAATCATTCGTCGAAACTGGCTTTTGCTTTCGCACAATTTCTTCCGGGCGTGATATTCACTTGTCCTGTTTTTTATTCTTCTCCTTCTCAACACATAGACACATCCTCTTACTTTCCCCATCGTTCTCTTTAATACTCTCTCTTCTGCTCCTTCATGATTATATTTCTACATTTCTACGTATGGGTGATTCCTTCTCTTTTAGCTTTTCTGTCTTTTCACGCTGGATGGTCTTTGTGAAAATCTAATCTACTTGGTGTGCGTGAAAGACGTTGAGCGACAAATGTAGCGACGGTGCTGCTGTCTGGCATCTTCAGCCTCAGTTGCGTTATTGACTCCGTTACCATAGTGAAAAGTGTAATAACATTTACATTTATGTTGTTATGAATATGTTGTTTGCATTTAATAAGGGTTTAAGAGGTCATAAAGTGTTTTCTGACGTTATATCATTTTGAAAAAGGAAGGCTTAAGTGCTATCATGCTAAAATCCTGGTTTAAACTTTGAATATACCTAAACTTTCGAGTGGTAAAGGCAAAAAAATCTTATTTGGTTCCTCTCACTACTCACCATTAGGCAGGTTGTCTAATTTATTATACTATTAATATAAAAAGTAATTGTTCTGCCAACCTCATCAAAACTACGATAAAACATTTTGCGAAGGAATTAATAACTTGTTTGCATTTATTCTAGCATGGTTGCAAGAAGTAAAACGTCAGCTCCATGTTACGAGTCTCTTACTATTTGTGCTATGTGCTACATTCTCAATCTGGAGATCAGTTCGTAAAAAACTTAAATGTAAAACTACGAATATTTTGAAAGCAACTTATGCTACAGAAACGTTACTGGGCACAGTTTCATTCTTTTAATACGTTGAAGGATGTATGCCAAGTAAAACATCACTATAAGAGGTGATAAATAGAAACCTAGAGAATATGAAAACCAACTTGTAGGTTAGAATAAGAAAAGTACAAAACATTATAATCTGTATATAAAACAATAGAAGCGAGTTCAAGGTCTGGAAAATCATGATATAGATACTGAATATTATCGGTGCTAATATGAAGCCCTGGGGAATCCCAGCGGTGAAGTAACGCTCAGTGTTGTTTTTTTTATCAAAGTTGGAGTACTCCCAATACCGACAGCAAAGGTACGCTCGGTAAGAGAACTAGGAATGGCATGGTATGCAATAGAGTTTGAGTAGTAATCTCTCGTGCCGCATCTTATCGAAGGCCTGTGTTGAGGAATACAGCCGTAGTGTACTGACGAATCTCATATCCCTGAACTAGGAGGCGTGTTTATAAAGAACGGACATTCTTTTAAAAAATAAAGAACATTATTTTCAAAATACTTTATTGTCAACCTTCTACCTTTTACTAGTTCTACACATAGTCACCACTGAAAGCTAGTCTGTACTTCTTATTTCACATAGCAACTACTTGAAATATTTTCCACCAAGGAATTTCTTCAGATAAAAAAAGATGAAAATCGCTTGATGCCAAATCCAGACTGTAAGGAGGGTGATAGTTGTTCCCAACCAAATGATGCGATCAGATATTGAGTTTGTTTAGCTGTGAGTGGCCGGGCATTATCACTCATTGTTATTTCTCCATCCTCGCATACGTGGCGTTTGCTGGTTGCTGGCGTACCATTTCTCGCAGAAAAAACCAACAACAACGAATCATCGACTTAACTTCACAGTCGGCAAGTAGTTAGATTGTTTTGAACATTCATTAGGAAACTCTCTAACAATAGGAAAACACAAAGTGACGGTCACTCACAGCTGGCTCTGGCTTCCTAATTAATGGAGAAAATGATCGTGCTTTGCAGTACTGGAGCGGCAAAATATTAAAACGGTACTTGCTTTTAAAACCACGCCTCGTGTAGTCTGACTAAACTAAAAGATCTGGTGAGGTATAGAATGCTTAGGTTTGAATATAAACTGTGAAGGTGAAATAGTTATGTCGTAAGATAGAAACTTGAGGAGGCTGGGATGAATGGCCATTTAGAAAATCTTAGCCGGCGTTAGCAACAAACCATGGCTTTGAGGGAGAATTTTGGATTTCTTCTGTTTATTAACGACAGTTTCGCTCTATGAGAAAAATAAATAACTTTTGAAATACGCGATCATATTTAAATGCTTAAACAATTTTGTGTACACATTTAAAGGAGAATGTAATCTCTGCTGCTATCTCTTCAACAGTCTTGCTTCGGTAACTCCTAACAACGCTTACACATCAGTTCTTGGTACATTTGTAGTAGCTATCGCAGTCTAAAACATTTAGAAATGAATAAATTAACGAATAAATGAATGAATGAATGAAGCATGTTGTGTCCCTTTCAGGGCAAAGCTCTCCCTTTAGAGGATGAAGCTCTTTTACATCTCTCTCATGGTGAGGTACTCTAAGAAGTAATCATGGATCATGGAACATTTATCTGTTACACTGATTGTTTTGTGTCTATGTAATGCACTGTTGCACGGTGTGATGACTGTCTGTTGCACTGGCTGTTGTTTTCTTATGTAATGCACTGTTATACTGTCTGATATCTGTCTGTTATAATGTAATGCACAGTTGACTCTCCATCTCTCTCCAACTATTCCTGCATCTGGCGAATATGGACCACTGTGCCCCTGCTTTTTCTTTGAAGAGGTCCGCCCATCTGCATATTGGTCTTCTGCGGTGTCTTGTGCCTGTGTATGGGTCCCACACGGTTGAAAATATTTATACCAGGTATAAATGTGTATTTTTTCATTCCTGTTTCCCATAAGCTTCTCCGAGCAGTCTTAATGACTCTGAAGGAGATTGGTGTAACAAAACACAAAACTATGTGCCTGAAGTTGCTCTGTGACTGACATGAAATGCGATAAACGAACTTTCAAAAAGGATAAAACCAGTTTACCGTGTAAAAGCATTAATTGTTATGAGCATGGAAAAAACTTATTGAAGTTACATTGCGAACTTTATGAATAAGTAATACAATATCCTTAACTATCGTATATATTAAAGTGTAAGATTCCGGAAACTATTTAAAGCTAGTATATACAAGGGCGCGGAAGGCACTCGACCTACTAGATCCACAACAACGAGTACACTCCATTGAAATGGCGCATGGTTTGTAACCATCGAGAGAAATGCTCACAGCTGTTGATTATAAATATCGGTTGAGCAAATTCTGATGTTACGCTGGACACAGCTTCCTCTTTATATAATTAGTTAGCATGCTCATGATGAACATTAAAACACACACAAGAAACCCAACAAACCATTCATACACAAGGGTTATTAAACCATTTTGTTGTAAGTAGTTCATACTTATCATATCGTCTTTTGTTTTGCTATCCTCTATTCTTTCAAGTGCTAATTCGTGACCATCTACGCCTGTTGCTTGTTTTTAAATATCAGGGTTTTTTGTGTTACGCTTGTCTATGGAGTAACCAGTGTATTCTATTCTGTATCATCAACGAAAATTCGAAGTCAGCTTCACAAGAAATGTTGTTTTACGACCCAAAATTTTCTGTTAATTATTCATATACAGATCTGCAAACCCTTTTTAATCTCTTAGCCATTTAGAAATTGGTATTAGAAGTTATCTTACCCATAGAGCATAGATTAATTAACCAAAGTTTCAAAGGTGGAACCGTAGCAAACTGAATGATACTCTTGTAATTGACTCTGCTGGATGTTGAAGAAGGTTGGTGAATACATAGACTGTGCAAAAGAATAAATAATATAAAACATGAAACATAAAAGTACATTTCAGTTTGTTTTCGCATCGCTTCGTTCAGCTCCCTGAACCTATGAAATCACTTAGGAGCCGTTGTACAGTCGAGTACATGCAAAGCGCCCATGTTTTTGGTTTCCTATATACTTTTCTTTAATGTTGGCAGAAACTCCTTATCCATGCTCCACACCAGTACTGGGTGAGCCTCTTACTGGTTTAAACATTAACCTATGAAGAAAGGTCAGGCCTTGGCAAGCGGAGAAAGGGGAGCAATAGGGAAATATTTCATCTGAGTGGCTGGAAGGTACGCTTCGCAACGACGGTCCACACACACCAACCCCTGTACGAGTCCGTCTCTTACTGGTTTGATATAAAAGTCTGGTACCCAGACTTTAACCTATGAACGCAAGTTAATTTCAGGCTCAGGACCAAGGACAAAGGGTTAGTAAGAACAAACATTAAGTGGAGTGCTACAACCAGGTGGAGATGAGCGTAGCAGAGCCGGTTTGGTATCTCCTTACCAGCATAAACCACTGCGCATTATATCGGCACGATTCCATGTACTGGACTGTACGTAATTTTGATCGGTGCAAAATTAAAGCTTTTTTATTTGCAGAGTATCCTTGGGTGAACAGGTGCACATAGAGAGGTAATTTATATACAAGAGTTTGAAAAACTCATCATGCTTTAAGAATAATGTAATGGAACCCTTGAAGTTCACAAGACCCTGTGCCAGGAACCTGCGCATGCTCAGAAGTCCAGTGTGTTCACTCCAGCAAATTATGCTGCTTACCCCCTATTCGGGACAGCTCTTTAGTATGCAACACAATACACTACACATTTTAAAAATATCAGGACGGCAAAATTTAGCAAACATTGGCTTGAAAATATTGAAGGAATGAAGAACTAAACATTGTGTGTCATGGAAATCTCCCCTATTATGAGTAATGTATTCTAAAGGAATTTGTTGCCCTTGGCAGTAGCAACTGAATATATTGTACTTGCTAACTTAGAAGAAAATATAATGAAGAAAAAAATTGAGCTGCTACATTGCTAGCAGAAGATGACAGACGGGTGGTTCTTAGTATTGTGGTATATACGTAGCATATCTACTGGCCTTCTGTTCACTATCAGGGAAATTAATATTTATTCACCATGGATGTGGCGAACTTGGCCACATCTCATCTGTAACCTGGCTAATAATCCCAAGTATTTCATCGTACGCCTAATACCGTGATTAGAGATTTTTCTTTTAATATTGTAAGCGTGCACCTGGGGATGTCATGTGTTGTGTGTATTTTCTCAGATTAAAAAACGTAAAAGCTTCCAGTAAAAGCAAATAACACTTGGAGACCGCCATAGATTTGTGAAAAATAATTCTGAAAAGGAGTACTGTTCCTCTAACAGTATATAAGTATTAGTAAAATAGGAATGGGTGTCAGGGGAGGGGTTCCGTCCCCTTCAGCTACCGTGGTGCGGGTGCTGCGGACCCCAGCACTTGTGGTACTTCTGAGGTTACTAGAAGCCTCCTCCCGGAACAGAATTGTCTGGATTGGGTTAGACTCGACGGGTCAGTGGTTCCCGATACCCATGGGAGATAAGTGTGCGAGACGCCTCAGTATCCTCCGGCATCAACCTGGAGAGCTGGTAGACAGCGTGCTACATCGCTGTCAGCCCTACCAGGTTATCGGTAGTCTTCCCTTCTTGGTCCACGCGCGTAAGTGGCGTGTCTTATTTCCATCCCTGCGTAAGCGGGGAGGGGAGAGGTCCTTTTTAGACTCGAGGTATTGGTCTCATGGGAGGGAGTGTCATTAGGTTGACGCCTTCCCATGGTGTTTTAGAAGAGGAGCTTCGGCTCCGGGTAGACCTTCGAGCATACTTATTAATGATCATGATAGCTTATTAAGTTTTGTTTTTGAAGCTTTTGTTTATTTTGTTTGAGAAAAACAAACTATATCTTCAAGTATATATGTGTGTTTCTCAAAGGCCCGCAAGGTTTGAGTGGTAATGGTCGCACTACTTATTATTAGGAGGCTCTTAAGATCAGAATTAACGTGCATAGCTATCTCGACACGCTATTCCGAGTCTGAACAGGACAGGGATGTTAACGTGTACAGCAGCGTGCTCTGAAAGCAGCTGAAGATTCGGCCCATTGCTTTTTCATTTAGAGCACAAAATAAAGAATATCTGCTATGGGGAGTCCCATGTTATTATACTAATTTTATGGAAAATGCTGCACATATTACGGAGTTGAAATGTTGTATGCTAGGTTTAAGAAATGTATTTAACATTTTCTGTCAAGTGTTTCCATTTACATGAAGATTGTTTCCGAAAATATGTATCAGTTGAGGTGCATAAACATTGGCCCATATTCCTAGATCTGAAAAGTGATTTTCCTTCTGTAGAGTTTCCACCAATCATTTACTCCACCCAACATATCAATTATCTTTTTGGGTGCCCTGAAAAAGATTCAGTGCTAAACGAACCAAGAATGATGTTTTAATCGATGTCAAAAGGAGGAGTGGTTATAATGTTGCCTCTATGAAGGAGTTTTGCTACGATTGGTATACAGGGAAATGCTAAACCAATACAGCATAATTCGGTCTTCTAGGGGAGGGGTGAAGAATTGTTGTTTGTATCTCGACGCGAATTATTATTGTAACTGAAAACCAGATACGACATTAAATATATGAAAGGTTTCATCAACTACATGGAAATGAAGATTAAAGCTATAGGTTATCGAACATCAGTGAGAAAACCAACATTAGGAAAACGGTAGTGTAGCATTAAAATACAAATTTTAGTGCATTATGTGGACAAAAAACAAAAAAAAATTATCTTTCTGTTTAATGTAATGTTTTTATTATATTGCATTTTATTTTTGCTCCCAAATTCAACAAAGCCTTTTCTTAACGCACTCAAGTGAGAACGTGGACAACTAGCAAGTAATTAAATGTTACCCTTCGGCAGTTCGGCCATGTTTACGCGGAGGTAAAGTACCCTGCCAATCCAGGGCTAGAATTATGAGGAGATTACTCTGGGAGTGTGGGGCTCGATTTGTCAGTACCAGCATAAACAGCTGCGTTCCATTATGGGCCATATTTTATGCACGTCAGTATACCTATGTTCACAATTACGAACATTTTTGTTTCATGCAACTATTATAACAATCCGCTAGAGTAGTTTAAAATATGTTTGGAAAAATATTCACTTTTATGAGAAATGTCGGAATAATTATTCTTAATGTGAAATGTACAGTATATTTGATATATAAACATGACTTGTGGATAAAAAGGGGGAACCATATTAAAGGTCATCATTACAAACTAGTACAATACACCAATTTTTAATAAATAAAGGACTTAAACTTTATAAGATACTTCTGTTATCCGTGCGTCTAGGACATTTCAGAAAACAAGAGCATCTTAATTACAGTTAAACCTGCCTAAAGCGGTCACTAACCATCCTTACGAAGAACGGCCGTTAGTATAGGTGACCTCTAGATTGAGGTTATGAAATGCTCGGAATCAGGGAAGAGGTCTGGTTCATTGCATTATTAAGTACAGCAGGACCTACGATATATTATTAAAAGAGACAAACATATTCACTGAGTAATTAATCCTTATTTAACCGATATAAAATATAATAAATTATCGTAAACACCTTACTAGAAATCCATTAGGCATAAGCAATAGGCCATTTTATTAGTATTTATTTTCTTCTAATATTAGAAATTGCCTTGCGACAAAGAATAATGGAACACAGACAATACACAGAATAAAGAAACTTCCTTACAGAAGTAGCTTTCTCACTTTCGAGAATCACTTTCCTCCTTTCTTCCAAAGTTAAAACAATTTATCACACATTATCCTTAACACATTCACTCACTGAATACAACTGAACTCAATCTGTCAAGAAGTTAACAATATAGTAAAAATACACAAAAATTTGATGTGTTGCATTCGCATGCCTTTCTCTACTCTTGTAAAACTATTTTATAAACTCTTATTCTCCATCTACTTCATGTTAATCGAGATAAAAATTTGCAGAAACTTATTGTTAATTTTCTTGTAGGTTAAAGGGGAGTATGGCAGGTTTTAACTGACAGCCAAATCTTTTCAGATCTGGTTACTATGTGGAGCATTCCAACGAATTTCCATTTGAGAAAAGGTTTAAGTATTGGAAAATTCAAATAAATCACGAGGAATATCTTGGAAAGAATCACTCGGCAAAAAAGAAATATGTGACATAAATTGTGTGTTTTAACAATATCTACATTTTTCGTGTAATACAATTTTATCTATCTCATATGGTTTGTCAGTTATGCAGAAGTCATTCAGAATGAAGAGTACCTATAGGGACATTCTCAGAAAATTCAAGATATGCGTTTCATTTGCCATAAAAACACCTTAAACACACGATATTTTAATCAAATTAAATTTCTTGAAAATCTTGGTGGCAATCTTTGGAACATACTAAACTGAAATACCAAGTTTGGTACTTATCCGACTTTTCGTTTCTTGAGTCATGCTGTTCACAGACCGACATACATAGGCACCTCAAAACATGTATTTCCGGTGACATATCGTTATCGAATTTTTGGGTGAAATGTAATATTTCCCCTACTTATTATATGTAGTAGAGAAAGTAAAAATATAAATTTCAGCCATAGCGAAAGCCGGCCTAATGTGTCCCACACCTTTGTCAACATTTGCATTTTGCAGAATTAGTAATAGTAAACCGCGCTTTATCTCACGCCGCCCGACAGACCTACGGTGTGACTGCGAACAAATGGTTGAATAAAGTACATACTGTACTGTATTCGTAGTGGTTGTGAGTGTGACCGACTATTTAATTCAGGTAATTTTGCGAAATTTGTGTGGCCGCTAGTCGCGGTTTGAGGTGCCCGTTGAAAAGAGGGAATATTTGCGCCAACTTTCTGCGCAAATTAACTGGTTCCAAAGGAAAAATGAGCGTTTATTGAGGTGACCGCTAAGTAAAGTGGACGTTCAGGCAGGTTTGAGTGTACTCTTTTGGTCGATCACAGTATAATATACCGATTACATGTAACTGAACTATTATGACATCCAAAATACTTCAGTGATTCGTGATGTTAACTCGGCGGCGCGTGCAGCTGCCCCATCGGAATTGTTCAAGAGTGAATTACATCTTCAGATGTAATTAAAATTCCTGTTAGTGTATTGATCGGTAATGAAGTGCGATTATCAACTTCAATAAGTCGAATGTTATATAAATTTAACTCATTTTGAGGAATTATGTATGAATCAAGTTCTTTTAACACCTTCAAAGCAGCAGTCCACTGGGATCCATTCCCCAGATATACAATGAAATATAAGTGTATTATAAATAAAATAAATTCTGTTCATTGTAATTTTAATATTCTAACAAACTGAGTACCTTTCCTTTGCTTCAATGTATGTTGCTTTCACATTACCTGCAAAAATCAATAAATACAGCGTGGAATGAACTGTGCTGCCATCTGTTACACTACTCGCAAACACACTCAAGATCCTGCCATCAGTGCTGCCACACGATCAGCATTTAAATACACACAATTAATAAGGTAAAATATTTTTTGTAAAAACTCAACTTGCAGTGTGGTCGACCAAAAACAGTCGTATGCAACTTAACTGTAATGGTAATTAAGACGCCCGTATGAAAAAAAACTCGCGTCTCAATTACTACCATTATGGGCCTGTTGCATGATATATTATTATATTATTATTTCTACTGTCATAATATAACAAAGTCAGCCCGCAATTTCGGTTAGGTAGGATACATCACGAGCGTAGGGCTGTTTTGTAGACTTCAGGGACTCACAAAAGGGACCAAAATATCCTATACGCAGATGAAGAACCTTTTTAAATTTTCCTGTCAGGTTTTATTTCTTGTTGACGTTTCGCTTCCTCGTATAACCAACGCGTTTCAGATTCTTATTGAGTCTTGGGAATACATTGATGTGCATGTGTTTCGCAGGGCTGTAGACGATTTTTCTTTCACGTTTCTTCTTTGAATATTATGTCGGGAGGAATGGGGTACGCTCCACAGGACAATTTATGCTGGAATCCCCTCGGCGCTCTGCAGATACGTATATATGAACGGCGGCGAAGCAAAGCATCCGTCCGTAGTGGAAACGCGAATATTGCAGATGACAGCATCTGACTTGATAGCATGGCTGAATTTGAAGAAACATGTGTAATATAGCTTCCCACTCGGACATGATTGTGCAGCACGTCATATGCTTCAGACAGACATTTCTTAAGATGTCCACGAACACCTTTTTTAGGTTTCCTCTCGCCCCCCCTCTGCCCATTTTATTTTCTCTGTTGCGTGCTTAACAGGAAGTAGAAATAGTATTATATTTCACCTAAAAGTTCTGTCGTGATTTCACTCAATATGTGTGTTTGGAGGCCCCCTGAGCCCAAAAACAATTTTTAGAAACATATTCGCGCACTCAACAAAACCTCCCAACCTAAACTACTCTTTACATGAAAGATTTTTCAAAATTTTAAATTTTCGCAATTATTGCTCAAACGATTTTGACTAAAGGTCACATGTTTAAGATATATAAGAGATATTGAATTTTGTGGAAATAGCATGTAAAGTCTGTTTATTGGAAGAAATTCCTATAATTTTGAATAACTGGTAAAGCGTAAGATACAGACAAAATCTTAGCTCTCTTTAAAACACGCAAATTATTTAAAATACGTTTTCTGTGCCAGCAGCCAATCACGAGATGTCCGTTATTATTCGTTTAAATTTTTCAAAGCTTTGTCATTTTTTAAACTGCTGCATTTGTTCAATTGTTCTCTCGATGTCATGGAAAGAGTATCGAATTTCACGTTCAGCGTATAGAGGCCCAGTTTTAATCATCTGGCTACCATTCGGTTTTTCGTATCTCCTTGTGCCTATAACGAAAAGTGTAGGTAATGAAACTATTTTTGCAAAGGTCTACTTCGATTAACATAAGCTTTTGTAGAAATAGTTTGTAGTAGCTATATACATAAAATAAATGATAATGTTCAGAGAAAGTCAAGTGGATGTAATGCATGAGATTTTTTTACTTTCTCTACTACGTATAGTAAGTAGGGTGTGTCTGTGTGTCTGCCTGTGAACAGCATAACTCAGAAACGAACAGTCAGATAAACATCAACTTGGTATTTAGGTTCAGTATCTTCCAGAGATGCGACACGAAGGTTTTTAAGAAAATCCCCCACCCCACATTACCCTTTACATGGAACATTTTTCGAAAATTTTAATTTTCTCAAAAATGGCTCTAACGATTTTGATTAAAATATCATATAGTTAAGATACTTTCATGGCAAATAATATGTATATCTTGAATTTTCTGGGAATGTCTCCAAAAGTATTCATTGTGAACGACTTTTGCATAACTGGTAAACCATAAGAGATAGACAAAATTTTACTACACAAAAATGTAGATCGCGTTAAAATACACAATTTATGTCATATACATTTTGTTTTTGTTGAGTGAACCATTTTCGAGATATTGATTGTTATTCCCTTACATTTTCCAATACTTTTTCTCAAATGGGAATTCGTTATTTATTTTTTTGTACTGGTAATGCAAAGAGAATGGAATACTAGGCATAGCAACCAGCTCTTAAAATATTTGACTATCGCTTAAAACCTACCATATTCCCCTTGCATCTACAAGAAAATTAGCAATAAGATTAACATCTCGATATCTCGATTAACATGAAGCATATGGAGAATAAGCGTTTGTAAATATAGTTTGTACAAGGGTAGAGAAAGTCATGTGAGTGTAACGCAACAGATTTTTTATGTAATGGATTATAACATGCAAGTGATGATGTGAAGTTGGAATAAGTAGAGAGAAAGTCGTGCTAGTAAGTCACATCAGATATTTTGATTGCAGCAGTTTTCATCTCAATAAAGATGAGTGGAATAGAGACAGACGTCATCTGGGCAATGTGTGAAGAAAGGTCGAGGATGATGCATTTTCTTCCCCGATTCTTCTCGGAGAAAGAACTCTGGTTGCTCACCGATCGTATCATTTTCCAGCCGAGCCTAGGGGTATCCTTGTAATGGAGTCAAGCTTTTTAGTGGCACGTAACCTCCGTGTGGCCTTCCACTCCATTTGCAGCGAGATAATGTAAGAACCCTTCAATGGTTTGCGGTGGAAATGACGTGACAAGTGTGGGCTAGGAGGGAAGTGATATCCGCCGGATTCGACAAATGCAGCGCCAATGACTTAGGCAAAACGACTTGAGACAAAGCATTGGATTCGAATGGCAGGGGGAGAGGGAGGAAATGGCGAAACGGAAGGAGAAGAAAATATGGAGGAGGAAATGAGGGGTAAAGGACAAGGGGAAGGAGGTAAAACAAATAACCCTGTCTTCTTTACGGGAGAGGAATCGGAATTTTTTATGAGCTAGAGATAGATGGTGGCTTTATTATTTTTACTGCGGAGAACTTCTCCTCCCTCCTCAAGAAGCTAGAGAAAATACAATGTTTAATGACCGTGGAATAAATAATGTCTTTGTTTAAATTTCAGCCATTGCGGTTGTTTTACGGATCACAGTAAACCAAGGTGAAAAGGTGAGATGCTTAAAAATTGCCTCTTGGTTGTTTTTCTAGACAGATATAAAATGGTTCAGTTGTAACAAAAACGAAGTGCTTAACATTTTTTATGAAACAGGAATTTAATTTAAACTTGTCCATCGTAAACAAGTGCTGAGCTCGATTGACCTGTATAGTCGCCTAGTCGCCAGGGGAAGATATTCTGTTCGGCCTACTAATTTCTCTAAGACGCTTTGGGTTTGAGATAAAAATATTTCTAGCGTTTTCTTTGTGTCCATTCTTAGTAGGTACATGTTGTAGGCGCTGGGATTTTCTCACTTCAGTCATTTTATTAAGGCTTGTAAAGTTTAGTTCGCTGGACATATGGTTGTACTTCTTGTCTGTCTGTAATTCTATAGACTGTCATTTTAATTGAACTATAATTTTGAGCGACTTAATCAATTCTATGTTTTGATTAACATCTAATAAATTGACCTCTTGGATTAATTTTTATACTTGAAGATTAAAAGTAAAAGAGGTAAGCTTAGGTTGTACTGAATAAGATGGATGGATGGATGATGGATAGAGAGATAAATACATCTTTATTGTTTTCAAATTAAATTTATTACACAAATACTTAGTACATGGATCATTGACCGTACATGCATATTTAAGATACAAAGTAAATTAAAGGCGATAAAAATAAAAAGAAAGTAAAAGAAATAAATAGGAACAAATTGCTTCAACTGAAAAAATCGGACTGGCTTCTCGCACTTTAGCCAGGAAATTGCCCATCTTTTACCGGTTCCTTTGGTCAGCCAGTAGATCCCAACATGCCAATCTCTTTCTAAGAGGACTTAAGAATTTCTCTTTTAGTTTAATTATTCTCTGGTTCTCTTACTGTGCGCATTCCGCCAAAGTATGTACTGTAGGTTGTCGCAGCCCCACGTATGGAAACCAAAATTGAGGGGGTTTAATTGTTGTTGCACCACGTATTGCGGGAGATAGGTTTCTAGAAGTGTTCGCCCCACGTACGGTACTAAGTTTCCGGTGGCCCTCGTCCCACGTTTAAAGAACAAACTTTTTATTTTAATGTTTATTTAAATATTATATATGTATACCTCGGCTGCGTTAGTAGTATTTTTAGAGCACCTATCTCTTAGCAAGACTGGTACGGCTAAAGAACAAGGCTTACACAAATTATAATTGTATTTTACTTTGTTTATTAATCCTTCACACGATTGAATAACACTTCACTGATATATCCTTCTATAGAGCTGTAAGAGTTTTGTTAAATGCACTTTTTAACACGTAAACTTTATATTATTCCCACCGCAATGAACCCATATCAAACTGAATCTAAACTGGACTGTTTGGTTACGCTTCCTTGTAGCGTCTCCCGCTACAATTTCTCTATTTCAAGTCTCTGATTGGCTAATCCTACTCCAATAGAATACCTGTATTTAACTTAAAACTTTTCTAGTTGTTGATTGGCTATTTATAAACTGTTTTAAATATTACATTATTATTGTTCCGAGAATATTAGTAGCCTTTATTAAGCTTACTGATTTATTGTTGTCTCAAGGTTACCTCATTGTTAGCAACTTTCGGCTTCTACTTTGTAATTCTGTTTGCTACGAAAGGTATCTTGCTTCTATTCTCACAGCTCCTACATTGTTGAACTCCGTAATACATCCACATAACATTTTTATACATGTATGTTATAAAATAAACATAATACAATGACTGTAAGATACACTTTATGTACTGTACACCTATTGCTTTAAGGCGGGCTGTTATTAAATTTTATATTATATAATTAGATTGATATTATTTAACTGTTAACAATACTGCCTCAGTGAACCTCCCAGTCTAAACCATGCCAATCCTGATCTTTCCTTTCTACCTAAGTTAAGTATATATGCCGCCTTACCCCATTTCAATTTGATTTCTTTTGCAGACTTAGAGAAGGTTTAATTTTAGAATTCAATTCTGTTTCCTGTTGGCTGATGTCTATTGGTCTTCTTTTGATACTTTTCCCATATGTTTCTGTCATTTATTTCATCTCTTTGCCATACTGACCACATGCCTAGTCTCCTCAAACCGAACTACACCAGCTCTTCATGTGCAGTATTTGTATGAACCATAATATAATCCTCGTGGCCATTAGTTTGTAGTATTTTAATATTGTTTGATTTGTGTTTACCTATTCTCTAGTAATTTTTTATAAGCCAGATGTCATTCGTGCTTTCCAGGTAGCCACTTAATATATTGAGAGCTTTTCGGCTAACCGTTTCCGCGCCAGCTGGTTTCGGTGGTAAGATGTTTGACGCATTACGGGCGCTGGACAGGATACAAAAGGTGATGCTGCTGTTGCTCCTCAGTTTCTTGTGTACCATACGCAAGGTACAGTTTGGTGAAACCTCAGCTTGAGTATGCTTTCGGTTTCCTATAGGGTTCTTCTTTATTTAATGTTGGCAGGATCCCCTTATCAGCTGTGTTCCACACCTACCGAAATGTGCTAATCTCCTGTTGGTTTGGACAAAGTGAGCGGGAAAAGGTGAAGCATTTCACCTGAATGGCTATAAGGTACTCGCCAGACACTCGCGAAATTTGTGCTTCCCTTATTGGTCTGATGTTAAAAGTCTGGCACTCAAACTCTAACAAACGAACAGTGTCCAATTTCATGCTCAGTAGAAAAGGAAACCGGGGAGAGAGGTCAAGACAAACATTATGTGGTAGGTATTTATTTTGTAGAGATTGCAATTCATAAGATAAGTCATATGAAACTGTAACTTAAAATTAAGTGTATGCAAATCATAAGGACACACTTTAATTACAAGTAATGGATAAAGTAAAGTGGTTGGATGAAATAGGCTTGTAAACAATGTCCTCTTTATTATATATGTCCTTTGAAAAGAATAAAGAATGTAGACAATAAACTTAAAATCATTGCCCCTAACGATAAAGATTATAGGCATGGTAAGAAATTGAGTTATATGAAATGAACCACGTAAAACGAAACTTCATTATAAAAAAGTCGTAAAACAACATTTTCACATTACTTGAAAAGGGTTGGCAACTTTATTTATATTCTTTTTCTTGCAATACTCTTATAATAAAATTTATTTAAGATAATACTTATTCCGAATTAACTATGGGAAGGTAAAATTACAATAAAAATTTAATGCCATAGTCGGGATTCGAACCACTGAACTTCGGTTTACCATACCGCTCTGCCATCTGAGCTACCATATCGATATAACATATCATAAATTCTCCATGTGACTGCAATTTTTCCGGTAAAACACAAGTCATCCATAAATTTTCTTGAGATAATATACTCCAATGTCGACTTTCATACCTTTCATTCTGATTCTACTTCCCAACCCTAAGGAAGAACAATTAATAAAACTGAATTGATTACGCTTTCTCAACAAATCTAAAACTGCCTTAGATCCTAGCTTCTGGTGGAGATCCACCATCGCGAAAAAAGGGCTATGCAGAAGCCGCCAATCAACTTGGGTTGCTAGAACTAGATAAGGGGCGGGGTGTAACCATAGGAATATCTTACCAACATAACACGCAGTCCATTATGTGGGCATATTTTTGTGCACCCAAGTGTACACAAGAGGGCTGCTCCTTCTACCACGTGGATGTGTGTTGTTATCCTGGGGATGATCTCCTAACAATCTTACGGGCCCGTCGTTTCTATTGGTTTACTGACCCACCCTTCTGAAGGCATTGGATACCCAACCTCCAACTTAGTTATTCGGTATAGATTCACCACTGGAAGATTGCAAATTGGAGTTGAGTTGCAGAGGTGAACTGTATTGCTCATACAACACCTTTTAGCGCAGTCTTTCCCTAACATCTACGTTTAATTGCATCACATTTTATACGTGCTTCAAAGGTGTTAAGCGGTAGACCCAGTACTGTTGTCTGGCTTTGAAAGAGCAGCATTAACTTATGCTACAAATGCCAACTGATTGGTGATTACTTTAATATTAAACCACCCATTTTTCAGTAGATATGTGGCGTAATAAAGAAGCGTCTAAAAACTAGAGTCAGAAAAGAAGTTTAGTAAAGTAGCGGCAGTAGCTGCCTTTCTATAAAATCTGAAACATAGACATTGACTTAACTGACGAAAAGTTGCTAAAATGAGATTCCTAAATTTGGTAAAAGGAGTCCCGGTGAGGAGTCAACATTCTCCTGAAGGTGCCCAGTGAAGCTGTGGGTGAAACGTCGGGTAAACAACGGTCATCCTCTGTGGACTAGTGGTACCGTGCTAGCCTCTAGTTCCCAAGGTCGTGAGTTCAAACACAGTAGAGGGCGATGGATTTTTTTCGGGCGTGAAAATCCTTGGCAAGGCTTCCTTCGGAAGGGAAGTAAAGCCGGTGGTCCCGTGTCGTATATTTACGGCATGTAAAAGAACCTCAAGCCTGATAAAGAGGTCTCTGAACAAAATTCCGGTCTTTCACGCCCAATATAGAATGGGACGCTAAGAACCATAGTAGTTAAGGAGTGTCCATAAATAAAATTCAGTTTAATTTAATTTGAAGTCGGGTGAACCTTCACCTGTTGGACCATGACTACAATCCGGAATCTACATGTTATTCATTGTCGTTTGTTTCACCCTGCCTTCTGTTTATTTTACATTAATCCAAAGCTTAACTGTTACATTGTAGTCATATGTGTATATTACTTAGAATAATAAATAATCGGTTTGTGTCTTCACACGATCCTGTGTGGAGTAACAACTTGAAGAGTTAAATTCATACGAGTATCTTTTACTATGACTCCATGTTGGTGTTCCATTATTTAGACATTGTAAATTCCTTTTAGCAGTTTAGTCATTTAGGAGTTGAAACTAGAAACTGTTTATACTCGTAGCATATGTCCTTTGGGAGGAATGGCGCTTTTCAATGGTGAAATAATTATCGAAAACAGTTGAGTGGTTTCCGAGTTTACTCTCCCCATGCATTCTTTCTCTCGTTTTAATGTTGGTGTGAATACAGCAGATTTTTATCAACGCATGTTCGAGAAATAGTAATCTATACTGACATGCTAAATTTAGAAACCAAGTAGAAGAAGAAAACTTATTTTAACAGTCACCCGACTTCCTTTACCCTATGAATACTATTCATATATTATATATGATTCTTCTATCCACTATAAATATGTTTCCCATTGTAATACATTCTTTAATACATGCACCGTGCGAAAGAAAAACTAAAATTGTTGCTACTAATGAGTTCATGCAAAAACAAAACAAAAAACAAAAAAGAATTTAAGCTCATTCTCCACAGTGTTCCATCAAATGACGCAAACTAGCTTGGAAAATACAAACACTAAACGGAAATGGTACGAGAAAGGTTATTTGATCTCTACCTGACGTCTGTTGCAGGTTTTTCTCGTCTAGTGTTTCCATGTTGTATGGAATTCAATGAGAATGAAGACTAATTTACATACTATTTATAAAAACAAACTGAGGATATACATTGTACTCGTCATGTTATTATCTGAAATATATGGTATACTAATTAAAAGCTTTGGAGTCATTTTTGACGAAATAAACTTGCTATGAAACAATTGTGCAACCTATGCGTTGTATTTGGGGAACTTTACTGAAAATTTTGAGATACTTAGTATGAAGTTTGGATCTATTCGACTTTTCACAGCAGACACACACGGAGACAATCAATTTAATTTTTATCTAAAAACTGCGTTTTCAGAATTTTGATTTAAGATCCTCAAAATGGATATTCTTGATTGAAATATCGTTATCTAAGATTTGGAGGAAAATAGTATAATCCTTAACAAGTTGAACAATTTAATTTTGAGCTTCCAAAATATATCCTTAATTCCCGTACAGGTTTTAGTGTCTTGGCCAAGGAGCTTTGTGTCTTCTTAATGCAAGATACATAATCAGTCTCAATTTTATGGACAAACAGTGGGGAGACGTACCGAAATGTTACTATACTCCCACTTTTTAATTAGCTGACGGAAGAAGAGAGTTAATGCTGGTTATTCAAAGAATATTCAGCCACGGCTCAAACAGCAGAGGTAGAATTAGACAAGTGTGTGAACTAGTGTTGGACCCTAGCAGCTGGTCTGGTCTGTACTGTACTCTTTTCAGATCTATCAGTCGTCCTCCGTGGACTAGTGGTACCGTGCTAGCCTCTGGTTCCCAAGGTCGCGGGTTCAAACGATGGATTTTTTCGGGCGTAAAAATCCTTAGTATGGCTTCCTTCGGAAGGGAAGTAAAGCCGGTGGTCCCGTGTCCTAGATTTACGGCACGGAAAAGAACCTCAAGCCTGATAAAGAGGCCTCTGAGCAAAATTATCGGTATTTCACGCCCAACATAGAATAGGACGCTAAGAACCACAGCAGTTAAAGAGCGTCCATAAATAAAACTCAATTTCATTTCAGATCTAACAGTCTGTAATTTTTATTCGTGCCTGATGGACAAATTGCACAAAACAAATTTTCACATACTGGAAGAATTTAAGGACAGCATACGAAATTAGTTCAGAAAGAATACAGTGACCGAACTGTAGCTAATGGGAAATCGGCTTCTCCAACATTTGCTATAAAGTAAGATTTTGTTCAGAGATTTAAGAAGCCAAGTCAGGAGTACAGGCGGGGTCGGCTATGGCAAGTCCAGGTTCCGAGACGCAATACCCCTTACGATTAGAACATATTCTGTAAGCCCTGTATAATCTATACTGTAGGTTCCCCACTAGGATAACCAGCGGCCCACAAACAATGATCCATAGCCTTTCTACGGCCCCGAAGCCTCAATACAATCTCCCCTAGTTAACGGATTATTTGATAATCAAGTAACTCGCACAAAATACAGGTAAAGTGATAAAGGTCCAAAGTAAAAATCATTTTCCGGAGTTATAAATTATGGAATTGTGGTTAGCTTTTCTTCAGTACATATATAAATAAATGGGAATTATACGTTTTCGTTTAAGGGGGCAATTCATAAATTTACGCTCCCCAGTGAAATTGTTCTGCTTATAATGAAAGCGCCGAAATTAGTTACTTCAGGAATTAGTCATCTTGTAAGTAAAAAAGAAATTACATTGACTTCAAGAGCAAAATCATTAAGAAGAAGTGGTAATATAATTTGCAACAACGTGTTTTCAAAATCCTATCGATCAATCAATCAAATAAGGCCGAAACCATTCCAGCATTAGAGGATTGCAAAATAGGCAACCTTTGTAACAGAAGCATATGTCTATTCTGTAAGAAATTAAGAAACCTAAAATAAATGTTAAACTAAACATAAATACGCAAAGTAAAGAAGCAGTTTATAAGGTCTATTTCCGAATTTAAACTTGAGTATTTTCCATAAAAGACGCATGACCAAGATTTACCCCCGCTACTGGTTGCACATACACTTGGTTGCGGAAAAGGTGGTTCATGGGGGAAAGCGAGGATTTAAGCTGGTAATGAAATGTGTACCTCCATCCTCTCCAAGCGTCATCCTTTTGCTTCCCCTTTTGTTTGATAAATTGCTAATTTATTTTGTCAGGAAAAATAGCAAACAAGAGTTTGCTTCAATTCTACTGGGATCATGGCGAGATATTCAAATTTGTTAACAAAGAAGGCATAACTATATGTCCCTGCTGTAGAGAAAAAGAAACTTGGGTTCATATTCTGACTAATTGTTCTAAGACAGAACAGTGGATGAGAAAGTGTCTGTCAGAATCCGTTGTGAGCTCAGTGAGAGGGTTACAAGCTAGTTGCACCTTGCTGTTTGGGAGGGGGGAGAGGGAAGCGATTGATACATTTTTACAAAACGATTATGCAACTCAGATCGGAGTATAAGGAAGAAGGGCAAGGATCAGGTGGGGGAGGGTTAGTGCCTTAGGGGCGGGTATTGCGTTTGTTTTGTAAACAATAGCGTGTGCTTATGAACAAGTTTATTTTTCTTCTGTTTTGTTTGTGTGCCGTTTGCTTTTAGTTGCTGTTTTTTCAATTCCTATAAAATTTAAAGTTCAGTGCGATGAATACAGACGATACAGTGTATTATATAAGTACGTATCTGACCCGTGAGATATACGAGTCTGAATATGTTATATGTTAGGACCAATAAATAAACTATTCAACTCTGCTTCATCCCTAAAGTGACTGAAGAGTAACATTGCCAGTAAGATATTCTTACTAGTCGAGTGAGGCTAAGTCATTAATAAGGTAAGGGTCCGGGACAAGTTAGCAATCAAGGTATGTGTAACCTTACTGTAGAGTTGCGTAAACACAGTACGTTGATGTAAACAAAAACGCGAATGCGCTGACTTACTTGCTAATACAGTACAGTCTAGTGAAGGTGGAAAATAGAGTAGGCCACATACTATTGTACCTTAGTCACAAAGCGGATTCACAGGCCATCAAAACCCCAATGAGCCACTTCATTCTACCGTACCCGATGGGTAGTGTAATTCACTTCATTCTTAAGTTGCCTCTGATCCTTAGCCCGATTATTAATAACCATTATAATGTTTTTAAGCCTGGCGATAAATTCTGTTTATTTAAACGTCGCTTTTTGACTACTAGGGTCTTACAACACAAGATGGTAATAATTGTTATAATACTTGTTTTATTTTAATTTGTATACTGTAACTAAATACTCATGCACAAAATTACGTGTTACTGTAATTAAGAAAAAACTCATGGAAATAATATTCTCCTTCTATATAATGTTTTCACCACTGGGATTCGGTTCCTCGAACTGTGCCACACATTCAACAGATCTTAGAATTCGATACCAGAAATAATATTAGACTTCGCTTTCATCTCTACCTTAGAAGAACTGTCTGGCATAAACATTTTTGGTGGTTTTGCACTTTAACCCTATAGTACCCATCTTTGTTTTTCAAGGCCGAGTCACTAATCGTACTACATTGAACTATAACTGATAGAGAGCTAACGTACACGAGAACCATAGATTTGGTCTTATTACATTCAATTTATGTCAAGTTATTTGTTTGTAAGACTAGCCACTTCTGGGATTTTTGTTGCTATTGGTTTGAATTTTCCAATACTTTATCTTGCGGTTTAATTTCTAAGTCACCATTCTTTTGTTTCTCGTGATATCATTCAAAGAGTAACAAATGCCAAAGTCAACATATAGAGACCACCTTTTGAAGAGGACTATTGGTCCAGTCTCCTGTATCCTCTTGTATCTCCAACGAAATGTGTAAGGAAACCATGTTAGTAAATTTGTTATACCAATTAACTTAAAGTAGGCAGAAAAATAAACCTTTGAAGAATGGAGTGTAAACAGATTAAAATATTGGATAGAGAAGGTCATGTGAATATAACACTTCAGAACTTCCCCTTGGAATTTGTTTCAGTCCAGTTATAGAGAAGTGAAAGCTCCTGTTATAGTGTTATCATTTTCGCCAGTACGCTCAAGGCTATTCTTCCTCGCTTTGCAGCCATTCCCTCACTCTACTCAGTTTCCCTCTTGCAGTGGTACTGTATTGTTGTGGCATTAGAGTCTTGTTGTGACTCTGGTGTCAAGCTTTGAGGAAGGGAGGGATTGAAGAGGAAACTGTAGAAAGAGACATACGTAGAACGAGAGTAGGGATTACTATGCGTGACCGGGACTGGACTGACCAGAGTAAAACCATACTCCTCACAGAGTAAGTGAGGAAACCTTACGGGGGGAGGGTTATGGAAATGGGCTGGCTTTTTTCATCCAACAAAGTGCCAATGGCAGCTAAAGGTGAGTGCCATGCTGAAAGAGCCTGAATTCGGCAAATATGTTGCCTCCCGTTTTATTTCACTGAAGTTTAAACAAAATGTCTGCACCACACTTCCCTCACTGTTCATTAGTCTTTACTGTGTCCAACAAGTTTATAATAGTGTTAACACTAGCATATGTCACACCCTGTATTTCTTTGCTTGAATTTGGAATGGAGCATCGAAGAAAAGAGAGACTCCCAGAAAAGTAGGGCATTGGAAAACCGCGAAGAATCGGAACAGACTGCTTGGGTACCACAAATTCAATCAATCAGTTGGTTAAATCTCCCTCAACTTTCTAATCGAGCACAGGCTGGGTCGATAAGAGCAACGTTAACAAGAAAGAACTGACGTCGAATCCGTGTTGGCAATAAAGCAATTTAGAACTTGAGCTTGGCTGATGATTAACTTGAATGTAAAAGTGTGGTATATAATTTCACAGATTACACTCAGTTGCTGGAAGTGTGGAAAGGAAACAACATTCCGATGTAATGGTTTTTTTTTTAAAAAATCTGTTTTATAAATTCCGCTCTTTCATTCCGTAATCAGTATTTTTATTTATAAAAATCGCCAAAGCAATGCAAATGAAGCTGCCCTTAGTCTCGCAAAACGAGGCATCGTATCTAGAAGCGTGAAAATGTGGACAATCGTTTATTCAATAGCTGTTTGAGGTATGCGCTTCGGACAGAGCTGTTAAGCCAGGCATGGCACTAAATAGCACAACGAATCACTTCCCCCCTTTTGTTCTATGTGCACTCCCGTAGACTGACGTGCACGTGGATGAGTGAGTGTAGATAGCAGTAGAATATTGCGATATAAAGGTGGCGATTGGCTAATAACATACAGGAAATGTTTAAAACATGACACGAATTTCCGAAATTCTGTTACATACATAACACATCAGTCATACTATTTTTAGGGGAGCGTTTATAATGTTAATTCTAATATTACCTACTTGGTTACTAGACAACCCATCGATGAAGTGTCCAAAAGTGGCCAAAAAAGGCGATTTTCAAACATTTAGTGTTATATTCTGTTTGAAATTTCTAATTTCATATTCTGCTTTCAACATACTAATAACTCGATATGAAGTAAATCAGTAATTCAAAAATGTAAAGGTTGACACACAAGTATTTTGCTTGGTACTCCAAATTTCAATTATCTTTTTCCCCAATACCTTTCTTCAATATTTCGTGCTCCGTGCTCTAAAGATACTATGTTAGCCTCTAGTTCCCGTGGTCGTGGATTCAAACCTGGCAGAGGGCTATTTCCGGTCTTTCACGTAGTATAGTATGAAACGCCAAGAGGCATAGTAGTTAAACGACGTCCATAAATAAAACTCAATTTAATTTTTTTCTTCAACATGTTGCAAAATTCAAATTGCTTCAGGTAATTCAAATCTCAACCTATGGTTTTTAACTTTCTCTACTACGTATAGTAAGTAGGGAAAGTATTGTATTCCACCCAAAAATTTGATGTCGAGATTTCATCGGAAATATAACTTTCAAGTCCCGTGAACCAAAAAGAATAATTTTAGAAAAACGCTCATGTGTGCGTGTGCGTATGTGAACGAGAAGTCGCATAAGTACCTAACTTGGTATTTAACGTCAACATATTCTAAAGATGGGACATCAGGATCTTCAAGAAAATTCTTCCACTCCCAACTACCCTTTACATGGAACAGTTAAGCTTTAGTAAGAATAGTTCGTGTACCCACTAATAAACGATAAGAGGGTAGAGAAAGTCATGTGAATGTATCATATATTGATTTTGTTACTATCTACTTCATTTTAATTCAAATAAACCTTTCCGGAAATAGCTACATTACATATTTCATTACATATAAAAAGGGAACAGCGATAGTCAAATGTTTAAGAACTGGTCACCATACGTTGGCCTTAAAGTTCCATACTGTTCACATGTAAACGCAAGAAACAACTGAATGTTGACAGGATTTAAAGAGAATGGCCAAGAATTGAACAATTCGAACCTTTAATAACATAGTTCAGAAACGGCTTATGCCACAAAAAAATGTTTGAAATAAATTTGTATGCTTTAAAGAGATCTGAAGATTTTGTGTAGTACGCTTTCCTCTATCGCTTAACGTTTACCACTTATACAAGATTACTTATACAAAATTCCTTCCGAATGAAGAGGATTTCAAAGGCTATTTCCTGGAAATTCAAGACACATATTTTATTTGGTAAGTAAATAGCTTTCTTACATGTCACTTTAATCAAAATCGTTACAGCCATCTTTAGAAAAACAAAACAATTCGAAAAATGTTGTATTTTAAGCGTAGTTTGGGTTTTTTTTCTTGGAAATCTTCATGTCGCATCTTTGGAATACCAAGTCTTGTATTTATTCGACTTTTCGTTTTTAAGCTACGCTGTTCACAGATACACTCGCACAGACGTACGTACATACATACATACATACATACATACATACATACATACATATGCATACATACATACATATGCATACATATACGTATAAAATTAAATTGAGGTTTATTTGTCGCGGTAACGTTCGTGTTATCTATTTGCGGAGCGCCTGTTATTCTTTTACTGTTTTGAATTTTGGGTTCTTTGTCCTTCGGCTAGCTATTATTACTCAGTCGAGCAAATCTCTTAAACACGGTGTGTAAACGGAAAGTAGTTGTTACTAAAAGATAGCACTGATAAAAGAATTTGTTTTTACACTTTTATTGCCGTCACACTTTATTAATTTCACAGATTTACCTTATGATACACGCCTGACTGAAGCTGGTATATTTTCGAATGTAACTATAATCACTTATTTGCCGCACATTATTAATTCGGGTATTTCACATTTTATAACTAACTTTACGACGCGAGAGATTCTGTAGAATTACGTAACGTGTACTTCATGAATGATTCTGTTGAACTACGCGACGTGTAACCCGTGAATGATTCTGTTGAACTGAGCGACGTGTAACGCGTGAATGATTCTCTTAAACTGTGCGATGTGTAACGCGCGAATGATTCTCTTAAACTGAGCAAAACTTGTCTCTGGCTTTAGAATTTATACTCCCTGACCCCGATATGCTTAAAGATGATAATCGAGCTGCTATTGGTTAATAAAGCGCGTCAACATTAGCGTCTATTTTTATATCCAATCAAAATTACGAAAACATATGCTCTAGGGAAGATATTCCCTCCATTTCTAAAGAAAAGCGCGCTACTTTTTCTAATTGATAAACAACTCACCCCTCGCTCATTGTTATCCGCTCCTATTGTCAGTTTCAGCGAGGCCGTGTAAACTTATTTCATAACAATGCTTATAAATAAAAAACATATCAAATCATTGCCATTCAATAATGTTAATTTACACTACAATCACTTTGGCATTCACAGTGTTGTGATATAAAATACTGCCTCAATTTAACTTCTATGGTTCTTAGCATCCCATTCTATATTGGGCGTGAAAGACCGATAATTTTGCTGAGAGGCCTCTTTATCAGGCTTGAGGTGCTTTTACGTGCCATAAATCTACGCCACGGGACCACCGGCTTTACTTCCCTTCCGAAGGAACATATACATATTAACATACATGTGTATGCATACACACATACACGCGCGCGCGCATATTTCTAAAAATGCTTTTTTTAATTCAACTGCCTCAAAACATGTATTTTCAGTGATATCTCGGTATCGAACTTTTGGATGAAATGCAATAGCTTCTCTACCTACCTGTAAGGTACGTGGTAGAGAAAATAATAAACGCTAGATCGGTTAATAGTCCAGCCATCGGTTACTTTCGCCTGGTGCTAAGACATAGTAAGAAGTTGCTATCACGTCCGAAATTTTTGAGTCGGAAATTGAAGAGCAAGGACAAATAGAATCTGCTTGTGTGTTTCCTAATAAATCCAAATTAAATGTTTCATTTTACGGTTCATTTTAATGTTCAAAGATATATTTATGGAGTAAAAAATAACATTTTAGCCCTTGGGGAGGGCGTTGGACTCTGTGTGGGGCGGGGTCCTCGGTCTGTTGTGCGACTGCCGGGCAGGGTAGGGACTCTGTCATTAATGTGCCGTCATCCCTGGTTCTGGCCGCCCGGTATCTCCTTTTACCTGATCCCTTCCTGCCGAAGCGCCTCCTTGTGGGTCTTTGGTACAATATTCTCATTCCCGAATCAATGCCGAATTCCCTCTGTTTCATAATCCAATCCAATTCAATTCAAGCCGTTCAGCAATGTTTATAATGTAATATCTCACAAATTATGTTTGAAAATATGATTCAAACAAAATTAGAAAAGTTTATCTGCACTCATTTAGGCTTAAGCCAGTAAATGAAGGTCAATGTAACAATTCAACACGATGCGGAATTTAATGCATATTAAGATATAAAAATATGAGTAAAAACAGAGGAAACACTGAAATGGTGAAAAGTTAACTAAAATATGAATATTCAACGAGTCTAATGATTAAAGCATTAAATCTTATACTTATGATTTGCGTAGGACCTGTCTGCTGCCACGAATACGTGAAAAGCTACTTTCCAGGCAACTCATGCCTACTCATGAAAGAAAACGATAGCCGATAAACGTCATTATCGATATAATGCAGTCGACGAAATATCAATTTACTGTAAATTCAAGTATTTTGCCACTTGATTTAGAGATAAAGTACGTCAATACCGATTCTGAACAAGTACATATTTACATTAGGTATGTAGTAAGCCTTATTCTGACTTTCACGTAAGACTCGTTAATCACCCACTATGCGATTGGTTTTCAAGGTGTTGCTAGAGGAAAACTTTAAACCACAGATTTAGTCATCAAATTTCTTTGAAAGTTGGTGTCACTAAACTAAATGTATGGTGTAATTTCTAATCAGTAAATTTTGGCCTGCAGCACTTTTGCGAGGAACTTCGAGAGTATAACCAACTGCAAGATCTAAAGTTTTACACAAGAGCTAAGACAGAGTGAACTCTTTTGAGGTCAAATAAGTATTCTTAAACCTAGCGTTTGTTTCGGATCCACTGTGTACATTTTGACAACCAAATTGCTTACGCCGCGATGGTATGGTTGAATTCAATTCAGTCAGGTTTTCATGATAGAATTTTATTTTGCATTGAAACTGTAAAGCCTGGTTCACAACGACCGAGAACGGTAATCAGAACGAAAATGACAAAGTTGAAATACATGTATTTTAATGGGCGTGTTCACAATTGAGGGGAGGCTTTCTCGGGCCCCGTTTTAACTTTATCGTTCTCGTTCCGGGCACGGCATATACACTGCCGTTTGTGAAAATTGCACACCAAGAAGGAAACGCATGAATTCAATAAATTTAATACCACAGATTAGATACATGACAAGTAACTAATGATAAACTTTTCAAATCTATATATGACCGTTGAGCCCTAATATTCAGTATTTGGTGTCGCCTCCATGCGCTGCAATTCGAGCTGCTATACGCCGTGGTATTGAATCAAAATGTTTCTGAACAAGTTCCTGAGGATTTTCCCTCCACACAGTTTGTATTCGAGCCCACAAATGCGTGACACTAGCTGCTGGAGGACCGTGACGCACCAGGTGCCGACAACCATATCCCAGACATGTTCAATGGGCAACATGTCAGACGAACGTGCAGGCCAGGGAATCAATGGTACCGTTGCTCTTCGAAGAAGGCTTGTACATTCCTCGCAATATGTAGCCGGGTATTGTGCTGTTGAAATGTGGCCTGTGAAGATGCCTGAAGGAGGGGAGTACCTCAGGCTGTAAAACCACAGCTAGGCACCGTTTGTTGTTCAAAGTGACCTCAATTCGTAGGAGAGGAGATCGGTTGTTGTAACCAATGGCGCCCCAAACCATTACACCCGGTGTTCGTCCGCTATGCCGCTCAACAATGCAGCCCTCCAGGTTGCGCTCACTATGGTGTTCACGTGGCCATTGCAGTCAGAGAAGCGTGTGGTTTCTGGACAATGGAAGCCGACATAATGGCATGCATGCAACCAGTCCAACCTGCAGCAGACGGCGACGAACCGTTGATGCAGACAAGTTCACACCGGTTGCAGTGCTCCAGCGTCAAGCCAACAGTGTGGATGAAGCTGTACAGTCCGTTATGCCCATGCAGACAAGATGGCGGTCATCCCGTGCTGTGCTCTTCGCTGCGTACGACCTTCATCTATCCACTGCTTCCACACACGCATCACTGTCGTAGCAGCATGCCGTGTACGAGCCGAAATGTCACGGTATGACAAACCTGCTTCCCGGAGACCAAGCATTCTGCCCCGTTCGTAAACACTCTCGTGCCCTTATGGCTCCCTTTTGCGTCGACGAGGCATACTGGCACTCACTATATAATATTTCCACCTTTTTGACAGCTCTGCACTGACTACACTGGGCGCAATACTGACCTTGTCGGACCGACACGAGAGGGCTCTGCTCGGTCTACGTGTACCCCATCTCTCTGCAAACCTGATCACTTATAGCTTGCACACTCTTCTACACTTCCAACAAGTTTGGAGTTATTCGGGAAATTCTCTCTTGGTGTTGCAATTTTCACAAACGGCAGTGTATATCCGTATCACTGTATATATTATTCTAGGCACACGCGACATGAAACAACTGCTAGTGCTCCCTCCAGTCGTAAGCTAGAAAGATGAACCTGGAAGAAATTCTACTATGTGCGTCCAAACCTCAGATACTGACACCCGCATATCCATTGAGTGTTGGTTCTTTTAGTGAAAGTGTCATCTGTAGTTTGCCTATATGCAACTTAAAACTAGCTATTGTTACAAAATAATAGCAAAAATTTTAAAGAACAACAAAAATCGTTAGAAATTAACAAAGAGCAACAAACAACTTTAATGTACGCCATTAAATACCTAAAGGAATGAAAACTTAGTACGACTAGAGGAATCGGAAACGTAATGGATCTGGATTTTGATCATGTTTGCTCGTTATAGTAATTTACTTGATCAAATTTTCTTCTATTCTCATCACTCAGCTCTGATATTGGTCACAGAACGTTTTCGGAAATGTCCTTCCCATCATCAGCGTGGTATGTCGACTAACTCCAGCTACTCTCCCCTGTCCCCTATGTGTCCAGCCTAAGATGAAATGTCGTCCTCCGTGGACTAGTGGTATCGTGCTAGCCTCTAGTTCCTAAGGTCGCGGGTTCAAACCCGGCGGATGCCGATGGATTTTTTCGGGCGTAAAAGAACCTCAAGCCTGATAAAGAGGCCTCTGAGCAAAATTACCGGTATTTCAAGCCCAATATCGATTGGGAAGCTAAGGACCACAGTAGTTAAAGAGCGTTCATAAATAAAATTGAATTTAATGTAATCTAAGATGAAATGTCTGCCCTCTGTTGTGAGAAGTTGTACTTGGTTGTTTGCTTCTGTTTTCATCAGGTCCGGTTCAACTGCTCTCTGAAGTGTCGATGGAGAACTTCTCTGTCCACCCTCTGGTCCTCTACGGGCTGATTGAACAAATTGTAGTAAGGAACCAAATGGCGGAATTTTAAAATTCAAAATATTATCAAAGCTCTGATGAATAAATATTTGTTCTCATGTCTAATTTTGAAGGAATCTGAAGGGCTTTAAGTAGCTCAATTTTCCGACCTATTTAATGATTGGAGGTCCAAAAATGATTAGCATCAGCAGATTTACCTATTTGTTTTAATTTAATACTTATTTAATGTTCTCCCAACCTGATTTTAAATTTATTTTAGTTCTCCTAATTTTATACATCTTCACAATCTTACCATGGAACCTGATACGCTCCTGATTTATTTGTTTTCTATTGTATTATTTAACGGTGTTTTGAAAATGTTTCTCAAATTAAAATAATTTTGAGGTGCCAGTTGAATATTATGTTTCTTAAATTTTTTTTAAAAATTGTTTGAACATAATAAGACGGTATGTTATTTTGTTTTATAAACCAGATTTGTGGACTTTGGATTCTGTAAGGAACTAGAAACTTGTTTTTTTATATATTTCGTTTAATAATTTATGAATTAAATGTGAAGTAAATCCATTTTCAATAGCAACCTTCTTAATGTATGTCAATTCTGTGTGTCGTTTTTGGGTTCCTTTGTTTACCCAGTTTGAGTACTGTGTTTTACTGTTTCATTTTAGAACTTATTACCACAATTACACATATAAGAAACACACACACACCCATGCCCACGGCGAGACTCGAATCCGCGACCCTCAGCTTGGTGAAGCGCCGAAGCTATACGTTCCAACGACCACGGCTACGAGGGCCGCCTGTGTTAAATTCTTCTTTTTCAAGAGGTATATTTAGTTATCTGTAAATCAAGTTTCAAAATACTGCATGTTGATGTGATATAGGGTTACAGGTATTACTTTGGATATAGTTATCCACATGAGCGGGTTTTCTGTAAATTCCAAACTTTACTCTACCAAATTTTGACGTTGGTTGACCGGAATTATGTGGTTGAAATGGAAACAGATGAAAAAATATCATTGGTCAGTTAAAAAACAAATGAAGTTCCAATGCACAAAATCGACTTTCGCCTATGTGATCGATATGGTCATCGACATGCATTCCCGTTACCAGGCTATAGGGAACCAAATTCTTGTATGCTGCATTCCTTTACGTTCTCGTTTCCGTTTTGGTTACCTTCTTCGGTAACCAAAACCTTAATTCAAAGTACACTCGCTTCCATTTATGCCGTCACCGCAGCTTGGGAGGTATTTTACCAACCTTTTCAGCGGGCGCATACATAACAGGAAGACATGTGTCTCTAGCGTTCTGCCTTTGTTGTTCGACTAACCACTAGTGTGTGTTAACTGTAGCTCACGCGATGTATGCAAATATTTCGAAGGTGCATCGCGGAAGAAGTGTGGGCATGTGGGAAATGAATTTGTCATTTGAAGACATTTCTAGGGCAATTCCATGCAGCATTTGCATGGGCAGATTATTAAAATAATGTCTACCAAATGAGTTCTCTTTGAGAGTAAAAGATATAGCTTGCTTCAGTTTTACATTATAATTGTCATTAAAATACTTATTCATGGAGTTTTTTAGTTTGCAACCGATTGCTGCTTCTGGGTCAGTATTTATATACTGAATGCGGAAAAACAATGTGCTGAAAAGTGTAGAGTAGAAAGACAGTAGAAAATTAAGCACTTTGAGGATATGACCAAAGGATCACAGAAGCAGTATAATAACAGGAAATTGAAATCTGTATTTATGAAACATCTTAATTTTACAAGGAAAATGAAATATAACTTAAACGACACGTGTTACGTGCTGTCTTAAACAACAGTTTAAGTACCGATACAAAGCCATTACATACGCGCACTGTACAGGAGAATGTACTGTGCAGTTGGCTTCATTACACAATTAATGCGGCACTGAACATCAGATACACCTAGCGACAGTACTCAATGCTGTACAAGAGTGCGTTTTATTTACATCTGACACACCACAAACAGGTTTCACACTTCGAAACTCTAACATGACGGATTTAAGGTTGACGCATGTAGTGTAGTGATATATCTCACTGGGCTCTCAGAAATAGTATGTAAGAGTTCCAGTTATACCAATGGTAGACACTGAGGGTTCCAGGTTCGATTCCCGGCTCTGGATTGGTGATTTTAAGTCAGCCCTATCCGTGCCTTCACCTCTGGCTTGCTCATGTGAAGTATCTTAAACGCTCAACGTTGTTTGGAGTGCACGGTAAAAGCTGTAGGTCCTTTGATTCCACTGCCACCCTCATCATCTCCTTACCATCGGAGGCGGGTGCTTGGAAATTGTACATATTGATCCGGAAAATAAACACCGTTTTTTGAGGGACCCACTAAACCTATCCGAATACTGCACACTGATTCAGAAGTGTTAATCCTACCCGGAAACTCCACACCTATAGGAATATGTGATTTACATTAAGCCAAAATGTAATTAAATCTAACTTAACAAATGGTGTATAGTGACTCAACAACATTGTGTGGCCGGAATGGAACGGCAGCACGCTACTACCAAGGGTTGCTGAGTACTACCACGTACTGGTTGACTCAGGAGAATGGCTTTGCCCTTGAACTGCAAATGTGCAGTGGACTAGGGAGATTCTTGCCTACGATGCAAATAGTGCAACAGCAGCAGTTGAAAAGTATTGTCAACAAGTGCAGTTTCACATGTGTATGGTAATAGCTATATTGTTTTATATGTATGCAAGTTTGGTTTACTTATTGAAAGTATGTTCATTATTCTTTTGTTTCATGCGGTAATATAATATATTACTGATACTACTTCGGTAATATTTATTGTTACGGGAAAAAAGGGACAAATTCCTTTGAAACAGGGTGTAAAACTATAGAGCGAGAGGAAAGAGCAATACTTACGTCAACCACAAGGTCATGGCTAAACTCCTGAGTCAAACACAGTAGGTACTTCTTTGGTAAACATAAAACACCGTTTTCTTCCATGGTACTTTGCGGTGCAGCTGTAGACAATTAGAAACGAATGTAGTCGCCCACGCTATGATGCAGTTGAACATGAAAGTACTTATAAAACTAGTTATTTTTTTTAAAACTCCTGTATATTCACGTCTGTCAGTAAATGAAACTTAAGTACTTGCCTACTCTCAATACTACTGAAGTGGGAAACGTATTTCACAACTGCATACGGGATATTTGCAAAGGTCTATATAATTCGATTCTGCGCTCAATGTTTGTCACATTTGGCCGACTTCACATAAAAACGTCTCTCACTTCCTTGCTATATTGCTTTGCAGCTCAATATAAGCCTCAGTTTGTTTGTCCAAATGTTGACTGACGCTTTTATACAAAGAAGGATGACTGCTGTAAAAACTGTCGATTAAGGTGCTTGTGAATGGTTCAGAGCCATTTGTTGTGAGAGAAATAGATAGTCAGGGCTCCATCTCGGCTGCCGGGCGACAGGTTTACATACTAAAACATCCATCTCGAGGTAAATATGTGCAGTTTCCACATGATCAGAAACCACGTAGAAGTTTCCGACGCCCGTCGGAGGCACCAGATTCCGCCCGCTGTGTGCCTTCACCTCAGAAGTGGGTCCAGTCATCGCTTGGTGGAATGAGGTAATCCCGAAGGTCACAGGCTACGTTAGAAACGGCAATGTTAAACATTGGCTGTCCCTTTGACAGAGTAAATAAACATACACGGTAGAAGAAAATAATGAAATAAACATTCTGATAATTTGTTACTAACTTCTTGTGCATGTGTAATGATTTCACCGAATGATCTAAATTACCAAAATGCCGAGTTGAAACTATTACGTAGTCATAAAGGAATGTTATATAAAATTAGATTTAATACTTATTTCTGTTGTTATAAGTGAGACAGTATTTTTAACACTTAAATAATTTCAGTCTAATTATATAATATATAAATTCACTAACAGCCCGTCTTAAAGCAATATGTGTATGTAACAATATATTAGGAGTGTATATTACAGTCATTGTATATGTTTATATTATTGTATCCATGTGTAATAATGTTATATTAATATATTACGTAATTTAATAATGCACGAGCTGTGAGAATAATAGGTTAAAAGTTGCTAACAATGAGGTAACACTGAGGTAACCTTGAGGCAACAATGAATAAGATAGTTTAATAATGATATTAGTCATTATTGGAGCAACAATAATGTAATTTTTGTGACAGTTTAAAAAAAAGCCAATCAACAACCAGAAAAAAAACTTTAGTTAAATGAAGGTATTCTATTGGACTAGTACTAGCCAATCAGAAACTGAAATATAGCAAAATTTACAAATTTAGAGTTCAGTTGCCTGCAGACAGCGTTACCAACCAGACGCAAAAAGTGTCCTCGAGGAATTTAATACGTATTCGTGTGAGACGAAAAATAAGTTTACGTGTTAAAAAGTGTAATTAATTAATAAAAAGAATCTCACGGCTCTCCATATCAGTGAAGTGTTACTTAAATCGTGTCAAGCATTAATAAAAGGAGTGAAGTAAAATTATAATCTTTGTAAGCCTACATTCTTGTTGCAGCACAACCCTGCCAAGACATCCATGTCTCTAAAAAAAAAATACTGACACAGCCGAGGCAAACATAAATATACAATATTTAAAGAAACAGTCAGATTACAAAGTTAATATTTTTTTTTAAATTTGGGGCAAAGGCTACCAGAAAGTATATTTGGGGCGAAGGCTACCGGAAACTGTTTAATATAAGTGCGGTTGCAATTACTACAAGTTCGGCTCCCCAACAGTTGAAATATAATACAACTCCTTCAATACAACCTACTTCAAATTGACGCCCAAAGCGTGGTGCAAATAACGTAACAAACCCTCTTCTCATAAGTTAAGGTACAGGTTGAAGCGAAGGTTGGTATAGTTACGAGGTTCATTCTTACATCTCCTATTTTGGTAACATTAATGGCAAGAGAGAACTAAAGCCTGCCACTCAGAGCGAGAAGTTGCGGTTGTTTAATGAAATCAGAGCAGATCATTACCGTACTTTACTGGGCCGTTGCGGTATGTGGTAGCAGAACGTCTCTCAAAGTACTCTGGAGTCTCTCCCGTCTACCACCAAGAGACGAAACGAGAGAGAGGCCAGCAAAAACAAACCACACCACACCATTGTAATGGCTGTGTATGTAACAACTTGAAACAAGCAAAGAGAGCAGCAAAACAGTAGTTTAATGCTTAAAAGAGTTAATACGATATAACTTGAAGTTTTGGTATGTTATATAATTCCATATCTAGGCTTCTGAAGGCTGGACTTCTAAATAATAATACCAAATTACACCTGCGAAGAAACCGATAAAATATCAATATGCCGTAATAATCAGGGAGAAGCTAAAATCATCATTTCATAACGGATTAAAATGACATTTCTTCACTTTCGTTTGAGCAACAAAATAAATGAAGTATTCTTTCAGGAGAAACAACATAGCTTAAAAATACCATAGATGAAGTATTTAAAATTTTTCTCTAAATCTTTTCAAAATGTATCACATGTAGCTCTATCACAGTTAAAAGTTTGCTTTAAATTTCATGCAAATGTTTTATTTTACTTTTATTATGCTAATTAATCAGGTGTTGCACTTATGCAGAAATCGTAATTTTGAAAAAATGAAAATAGTGGCATATTACTTAGTAGGTAGAGAAGGTACTACAGAACATCCAAAAATTCGATACCGAGGTTTCACCGCAAATATATGTTTTGAGACCTGCTGAATCATAAAAAAAATAATTTTTAGAAAAACCTCTGTATATGTGAACAACATAACTCAAAAAACAAATCATTTTTATAGGTTAACGAAAAAACTAAATTTAAATTACTATAAAGATATATTAAGTCATCACGGATTATTAGAAAATAATTATAATCAAGCCATTCAAGGATTAGTTTTAACTATTACTTTAGGTATTTAATTAACCATTCTACAACGAAAAGTCGGATAAATACCAAACTTGATATTTAGGTTTAGTGCTTTCAAATATGTGACACGCGGGTTTTCAAGAAATTCTCCCTACCCCAAACTACTCTTTATATGGCAGATTTTTCGAAATGTGTCCTTTTTTTTAAAAAATTGGCTCAAATGATAAATATTTACATGAAAATGTATATCTTGAATTTTCTGAGAATAACTTGTGAAGTCCTCTTCATTCGGAAGGAATTTTGTATAATCTTGTGTAACTGGAAAACGTTAAGTGATAGACGAAAACGTAAGACAAAACATGTAGATCTCTTTGAAGCTCCCAGTTTATTTTAGACAACTTGTTTTTTTGGCATCATATTTCCGAGATATCCTGTTTTAATTTTTATTGCCTTTCCTTCCCTTCGAATTCTATATTTAATTGATGAAAATACGAATCCAGCTTTAACTTTAAAAACAATTGGACAATTCTCTTTCTTAAAAAAATATGTATATGTTTAATTAGAGGATCTATATCATTAAGATTTTGATTTTCTTATGTTGTTATTAATGCTTCGATTTGTACAATTCTTTTAACTTCCGTCGATTTTCAGTTGTTTCTCGCGATTGAATAGAAAGATTATGGACTTTTAAGGCCAGTTTTAAAACATTTGTATATCGGTGTTCCCTTTGTATCTCTAACGAAATGTGTAATTCAGCTATTTATGCAAAGGTTTATCTTGATTAATATGAAGTAGGTAAGAAAATAGGCTTTCCTAAGAATAGTTCTTATAGTCATTAGTAAATTATAAAGATAAAGAAAGTAATGTGAATGTATCACATCAGATTTTTCAAGTTCATTCTCTCTTGGTTGCTGCTGAAAAGTTGAACTAGATTACTTAAAAACTAATTCGTATGGAAGATTTTAATGTAAAAATGTTTAAGCAAAGTCAAACTCAAGTAAAAGACATTGGAAGTAAATAGAAATCATTAGGCCGTGTGCTCGTGGTCATGTGTTGAAACTCTAAAAGGCCCTGAGAGCAAATGCCATAGTGTGTAATTGAAGCCAAAGCTTCAAAGTATTTTTTGGACATAAAAACAAATTTTATTAGATATGGGCACCCTTGATATAGTTTTTTATGCATTTTCAAAAATTACAGATGCTTTTGTTAAATCATTCATTAAGAACCGAGGAAACCGATACTTCAATTAATTCCTATGTATAGTAAAATATTTTAAATGTTCCATTACTTACAATTGAATCATATAGTTTATCATAAATAATGTTTCTTTCCTACGCAATTATTTAAATTTAAAAATCATATGCAACAGAGAACATCCATATTGACACACTTATACTGTAGCTTTTGCTTAAGTGTGGTCATTATGCTGTTATTGCAGATAATAGCGTTAAAAAAATTATTAAAGCATTCCTTGTGTTTCCAATTCATCATTGGTGTGTGCACTACATCTGTCCATCCTGAGGCTTTTTAAGGTGTTGTAATCTCTATTTTTAGAATGCAGCTTGTACTAAAATAATGTTAAATATAATAAATTTGTTATACTTTTTAACGTGAATATTATATCTATCCTCTGCACTTTAAACTTATTTTTTTTCTTCGTAAAAAATAGTCTCTAACATTCACGATTACATCAGCGTACTTGACATCATATGCAATTCTTTGAATATTTTCTTTGGTTTTCTTTATACAGAAGAGATTATGTTGATTACTTCATGGGCGTATTAACGCGATGAAAATCGAAAACTTCAAACTTCTACAAATTTTAAGAAAAACAGCTGAAATGTTTAAAACATGATAGAAAGCATAGTACAATCCTTAGTTCCTCTTCCAGAGTATTTATTGCCTTCTGTAAGAGAGTTTCACAAAAGGCATGGGCTCTAGAGCAGAATGAGGGGATGGAGTTCCCCTTCCCACTCATTTGCACTTGTGCTGCTTGATTGGTTTAGCTTATCAATTTCTTAAAATGTACTAGATGGGGTGAACTACGGGCTTTGAATTATAGCTCCAATGAGAACAGGTTGGCTTCACTGCTCTGGACAAAATCAGCCAACTGAATGCTCTATGACGTCAACAAGCAAGTCTCTTTTTGCTCCAACTCTTAGAACTGTACTCTTAGAGCCAAACCAAGCTTTTTGAAGTAATTCGTAAATGTTTCTCGGGGTGCATCTATGTAAAATTGCAGTTTTATTGAAATATATTTTATCTAACGTGATGTGATAGAATTTCGTTCTTCATTTTAATGGTGGTCTAAATATAGTTAGCTAATGTTAAATTTAACCAACTACCCTTTTATTATTTAAAAGCGATTTAAGATGATAATTACTAAAATTATTCAACGCATATTCTTCACCACTTTAACTGTTAATTTATGAAACGATTAAGATTGTTTTTCTATCTACTGTGTGTTAATCGAAACAAAAGCGGACGCTATATGATGGCTTTAAATTTATGCTATTGGACAATCTAAATCAATGGCAGCAAACGTCTTAGACATTTTGGTGGCATTAAACATTTATATTTGATATAAATGTATGTTTTACATGGGCTTTTTGCAAGAAATTCAAATATCTACATATTTTATTAATTTTCAAATAGCTTAAACGTTTGATATTTTAACAAAAATTCTTAACTCCTATTTCTCAGTAAATCAATAACAAAAATAGTTTTCATCTGTCTCAAACTATCTCAATTTTCTTATCGCGACTTTTCTTTGGAAGATGCTGAACTTAAGTACCAAATCCAAATAATCGGTTTCAAGTTTTGTTAACGCGCCTCCCCACACACCAAACCGCAAGGGAAAATCTTTTTCTAAAATTATTTTTGTGTTAAAGGGGCTTCAAAACATGAATTTATTGTGATATATTGATATCGAAAATCTATTTGGAATACAATACCTATATTCCCTCTGCATACTACAGAGGTAGAGAGGGTGCTAGAGAAAGTAAAAATCTGATATATTGCACTCGCATGACTTTCTCTACTCTTGTACAAACCATTTTTACAAACCTTATTCTCCGCCTACTTCATGTTGACCGAGATAAACATTTGCAGAAGCTATCTTATTGCTAATTTTCTTGTAGTTGCAAGGGAAATATGGTAGGCTTTAAGCGACAGTCAAATCTTTTAAGAGCTGGTTGCTATCTGGAGCATTCCAGGACATAAAAAAAAGAATAGCGAATTCACATTTGAAACAATATAAGTATTGGAAAATTCAAACAAATAATAAGGATATCTCGGAAATGGTTTACTCCAGAAAAAAAAGAAAAACGTATATGACATAAATTGTGAGTTTTAACGAGATCTACATTTTTTTGTGTAGTAAAATTTTGCTTTCTCATACGGTTTACCAGTTATGCAAAAGTCATTCAGAATAAAGGGCACTTTTGGAGACATTCCCAGAATGTTCAAGATACACATTTCATTTGCCATAAAAATATCTAAAATATATAGATATTAATAAAAATCATTAGAGCCATTTTTGAGAAAATCAAAATTTTCAAAAAATGTTCCATGTAAACGGTAGTATGGCGTGGGGAGATATTCCTGAAAATCTTACATGTTGCATATTGAAAGATACTGAATCAAAATACTAAGTTTTGTATCTATCCAACTTTTCGTTTTTGAGTTTTCTGTTCAGACACACGGATCTTTTTCTAAAAATGCTTTGTTTTTGGATTCAGGGGCCTCAAAACATGTATTTCCGGTGAAATTTCGTTATCGAATTTTTGGGTGGAATGCAATACTTCCCCTACTTACTATACGTAGTAGAGAAAGTAAGAATGAGTTTGGCCTTGATAGGGGCTTGTAAACCATAGGGGAAACAGCAACCCCATAATGGTGTGTGGACAACTACGAAACAATAGTGGCCGTAAAGTAAATGTAAACTGCTGTTAGCTATAGATCGTGTAAATAATTAATGTAATATAATTATTATATGCATGTTGAAAGAGAAACATTGTAAGAAACTGGCTTGTACGGAGCTGGACAATTGTACTTAAGCAGGTAGCCGAGGAAATTTGCATAGCAGAGTTATGCAAAAACTGACCGAGAAGCATAGGACATTGGCACACTTGGCAGTATGTGCGAGTGAGAGCGGCAATATTAGATAGAAGCATAGATACCGACCTTGGAAATCCCAGAATGTTCGAGAAAACAACTCTTAAGTAAATAAGCAAACAGAATGTGTATAACAAATGTCGGCGCAAAAGTAGGCGTCCATTTGGTTACGTATGAAAGGGGGATACTTTCCAAGGATTTTCGATAATCGAGAGACCGACTTCATAAAGGTCTGTGTTATGAATGTGCGTGTGACGAAAAATGCAGTTGCTGCTCATTAAAATTTCATGCGGCTGAAGATAACGGCAAATATAACATAAAATTCCAAGAATTAGTTGAAGGTCCGGCTTAAAGTGAAAGTGTACCTGGGTAGTCGCTTTTATTGAGTCAATCACTATTACAACTGGAATAAATCCAGCTTAGATACGAAACACGGGACTTATTAATTTTCTTTTATATCCAAATCGAGATAAGAATAGCTAGACATTGATAGTTCCTCAAGAGTGTCTAGAAAAGAAGGCGAAAGCCACTGAAAGCGAAATAGCAGACCTGGTACCCGACAATGTATATGCTTATGGGAAGCAAAACCAGGCTAATCCAAATGCACATATTGTCCCTTGAAAGAACAACTATCCCTTATTATTATTATTATTATTATTATTATTATTATTATTATTATTAATAGAATCATGTCTAAGCGTCATCTTACCAACATCATCCTTAGTTGACCGAATATGCTGTAAAGCACCAGCCAGTCACTGCAGCAATCTGTGATGATGAAAGGACCATTAGAAGTTGAACGAAAATTCTGTCCTTAGAGCACTGAAGCACAACATAGTAATCACTATTAACAGAAATTCAATTATACTGCATTACTGATAATTCCGTTTGAACGTGTATCCCCTTGTTTATCGAATTCCCTCTTGATTTCACGCTCATATAAGCATTTCTGTGTATTTTATTAGCAGGCAAGGAGACAGACTGTAATTAGCACTGAGAGGCTGCACAATGGTAATTAATTGTACGTTCACACAAGCTGTATGTAGGACAAAGTTGGTGAAAAATTCAGACTAAAAATGCAATGCCATAGCCGGGATTTGAACAACGGTCTTCCGGTTTCCATCCGGTTGCTCTAACCAAGTGCTATTATGGAAACATGCCCTCATGACATTAAGCTCCCCAACGACACCTATTTTTCCCGCTAGGAGATCTAAAATTCATTTTGAAATCACATACCCCAAAGGTGACTTAAAATGTTGCAAATACAGTAAATCCGGGCTTCACCAACTATTAGGTCATTAAGTCGCCATAGTGTAGGTCATCTCAAAATGAATTTGATTTCTTTGCTTTACTGGTAAAAACGTATTTTTTTTTAAATTCGCACTTTGTGTCACATATTGCCATGGGAGCTATGCTGTTAGAGAAATCGAAGGAAACCGGAAGATACGTGGTTCAAAATTCGACTATGGCATTGATTTTTTTTCAGTCTCATTCTACCTTTCCAAGCTTACCCAATGTTTACAGGCGGGTATCATTATTTGAGCTTTCCAGGTGATTGAAAAGTAAGCCATCGTTTCGTGAAAATGTTAGCTCTCACTCTTTCAACATTATATATAAATGTGTGAAGGCATACCAACGTTCACGAGCAAGGAAACCCGATGAATAACAGGAGCCAACGGTGTACCTTTTGTTTTGGTAACAACACTCGAACCACCAAACAAGAACTAAATATGGGTCACTATGGCACGGTAAAGGGAACATATCAATATTTCTGCAACATGATACAAGTGGTCCTACAGGTACAAAATAAGTACCCCACTTTACCCTGGGAATGGATATGGACAAAATTTCATATCTCTTACTTATTTACAGAACGGACAGCAACAGCATGTGAAATGGTCAACGAAGTAGTTCCTACAGCAGACAGATTTTACCAACATAATGGAATTCTATGCCCACTCTGACCAACTTGTAAGCAGCAGTATTGCATCCAACACTGCATAATGTAAAGTGCTAAGAATGCTCCAATTTTGTGAACTTTAATGCAGTAATTTGTGTCATAAATTATTTAAATGTAGAGTGATTATAGTATGAATATGCATTATTATGTGACATTGATTTGAGATGTTTGTTGATTGTAATTATTGTTTAGAAGTAAGTTTATACTGCCTTACTGAAACTGACAATAATAGCGTGCAATAATGCAGCGAGGGGGTGAGCTGTTTATCATTATTAGAGACGAGGAAGTTACGTAATGTTGGCGCGTTTTTCTTAGAATTTGCTGGAACATTTTTCCTAAATCATATGTATTCATAATTTTCATTGGATATAAAAATAGACGCTAATGTTGGCGCGTTTTATTAGCCAATAGCAACTCAGTTATAATCTTTAGGCACATCGGGGTGTAGGAGTATAAAAAGGGCTAGGTTAGAGATAGACGCCGTCAGTTCACCGAAAATATTTGTATGCTACAAGTCGCCTTCAGTCCGTCAGTTCGTCGAAAATATTTGTACGTTACACGTCGCCTTCAGTTCAGCAGAAATATTTGTAAAGTAAACGTCGGCTATCGATTCACAAGTTACGCGTAGTAGAGTTATGAAAAATCTAAAGTGTTGCAAAGATAATTATACAAAAAGTTGAAGTACGCGAATTAGGAATGATCAGTAATGAAGTTATTATAACAGTTTCAGTTTGGCGAGTGTCAAGATCAATGTCTAAATGTGATAGTGACTGTGTTCGACAATAAAAGTGTAAAACAAATTCCTTCATCAGTGTTATCTTTGGATAAAAGATTCCTTTCCGTTTACACAACCTGTATAAAGAGAAGTGCTCGACCAAAAAGATCATAGCTAGCCGGAGACAGTGAACAAAAATTAAATAAAATAACAGTAGCATTCTTTCAAACAAACACTAATACTGCCGCAAATTGCTAACACCAGATGGAGCTAACAAACATTATAAAGAATCACGTCACAAAATGGCTTCACCACGTGGAGTAAACACAAATACACAAACATTATAAGTAATACCGTCCTAAATTGGCTCCCAAACGTGGGGCTAAATAAATAAATATAACTTAACAAGTATACCACTTCAACTTTATCCACTTTTTCAACTGTCACTGTTTTGATTTGGCTCAACTTTCACTGAGAGTTCAATTAGTTCACATTATCACCTCACTAACGTAAGCTAGTTCAATTTGCCCATCACTTCACCTTCTTCAAGACATAGTATCTTTTTCCAGACGGTTCACTCACTGGGAAGTCCAACACAAGACTTCTACAACCTCTCACTCCGCAGTAGCTCTCGCTGCACGTCGGTTGTCATCAATTCGCTCGGAGTACCGTACTTGATATTGCAGTAGAAACCTACTCACCAGCTTGCTTACTTTCTTACTCACTCACTGACCGAATAAACTGACTGGCTCCACTCGCGAGAACGCTCGTTTATATAGCAATGGAATCTTCTACAGGGCATTCTAGAACTATCTGGACACATGTTCTGGAGGCGGGGGAAATAAACTACCAAACTGTATAATCTAAGTAATATAATTTAGAAGTACATAACTAAAACAACGTTTTTGTGGCATCAGCCTTTTCCTAGATACCCGTTATTAATAAATCGAATTCTTCAGTACTTAGCCATTCTTTTAAAGTCCTGTCCATTTTCAGTTATTTCTCGCAATGTCATGGAAAGAGTATGGGATTTTAAGACCACAATATGGCGTCTAGGACTATCGCTGTACCTTTTGTATCCATAACGAAATGTATCAATGGGGATGGGACCTCGATATCTCAATACTTTTACATTTTAAGCTTTGCAGTATTGAAAGCTGTTGAATTTAACTTTATGCTAGATAAGGGGTGAAATCAGTTGTGACTTCACGTTAATGCCTCGCACGTGTCCCCAAAGATTTGCTGGACTATAGTTCATGATAGACCTTGACTGCGATTCCTGTGGGTGGATGTATTCAACGTTCCATAGACTCTTGTGTCCAGAATAAAAACAGCAAAACAATGTGGGAAGGAGTAGAGGTACTATGTAACATGCAGGTTAACTGAGTTGTAAATGAAGCTGATTAAGGTGACGCACTAAATCACGTTTCCGTAAATCACAAATCCTTGGTGAATTACTCTTCGTCATTACATTTACATACTCTCTTGATCAAAACCTGTGAATCCAGCAGAAACGAATTGGAACTTAGACAGATAATTCAACGCATAGAAATGTTTGTCTTTTCAAAATGCTCGTGTTCTTAAACAACAATATTTGTTTGCTTTGTAACCCTGCATTTCATATGAGGTAGTATTTTTAACACTTAAATGATTTCAGTCTAATTATATAATATATAAATTCAATAACAGCCCGCCTTAAAGCAATAGGTGTATGTAACATGATATAAAAAGTGTATATTACAGTCATTGTATGTTATATTATTGTATATATGTGTAACAATGTTATGTGAAGGTATTGCGTAATTTAATAATGTAGGAGCTGTGAGAATAATAGGTTAAAAGTTGCTAGCAATGAGGTAACAATGACGTAACCTTGAGGCAATAATGAGTAAGAAAGTTTAATAATGTTACTAGTCATTATTGGAGCAACAATACTATAAATTTTGAGACAGTTTATAAATAGCCAATCAACAACCAGAAAAAAGCTTTAGTTAAATTAAGGTATTCTTTTGGAGTAGGATTAGCCAATAAGAATCTGAAATATAGAAAAATTTACAAATTCAGAAGTCAGTTGGTTGTAGACAGTGTTCCTAACCGGTCGCGAGATGCGTCCTCGAGAAATTTAATACGTATCCAGTGTGAGACGAAAAAGAGTTTACGTGTTAAAAAGTGCAAGTAATTAATAAAAAAATATCACGGCTCTCTATATCAGTGAAGTTATTTAAACGTATCAAGCATTAATAAAAGGAGTGAAGTAAAATTATAATCTGTGTAAGCCTACATTCTTCAGTCGCACCACTCCCTGCTAAGACATTCATGTCTCTAAAAAATATAAATACTAACGCGCCGAGGCAAATATAAATATATAATATTTAAAGAAACAGTAAAAATTACAAAGTTGATATTTTTTAAACATTTTTTGGGGCAAAGGCCACCGAAAGTACATTTGGGGCGAAGGCTACCGGAAAATTTTTACCATATATGCTGTTGCAACTACTTCAAGTTTGGCTCCACAACGATCAAAATATAATACATCTTCAAAGTTGTTTTCCATACGTAGCAGCTACAAACCTTCACATATACTACAGGGTACTAGTGGGGCTTTATCCGCAGACTACCTATGTTTACGTGTGTTAAAAGGCGAATTGCTTATTACCGGATGAAAGGATACATATGTTATGTGATAATTGTGAATATTGGTAGAATGGTGTAACACACACAATATTTTTGGTTGTTTGAGTTTCACGTAAAGTACATAATAGTTTGTTTTAAAGATTGCAGAATATTGAAAAAAAACGCTAGTATTTCTTTTTCTATGGATAGAAAATCCTTTAAAAGAAAATTTTCAGCACAAAATATAGTTACATAAAGTGGGAAGCATAGAAATAGTAATAATAATAATATATTATTATTTATTAAAATTGACTAACAGTAGCGGGAATATATAACCTATGATATTTCAAGATAAAAAAGAATTGCTGCCAATTGGAGAGTGTCAAACGGAGCAATTTCGAAAATGGCATACAATACAAAATTGGTAACATGCGTTTATATATAGAAAATTGCTAATAAGTAATTCGTAAATAAGCTATAACCTTTACAGTATTATATAAAGTGAGTCGTATATACGTATAGACACGTATAACTATTTCGAGAAAGGTTTATCTCGAATAAAATGCAGTATACAGGAAAATAAACTCTCGTAAAAATAATTTATATACCCATTAATAAACGATAAAGTATATAAATAGTATGTGAATGCAACCCATAAGATTTTTACGTTCTCTATCATTTATCTATGATAGAAGCAGTATGCAATCTACCAAAGAGGGACAAAGAGATTTTAAGGTGAATTTGTTCACAGTTCCTAAACTCTAAAAGAGCTGCGTGTGTGTGTGCGCGCGTCTTTGTGAAATAAAACTAAACATTAAACACCCAGTATAACAGTAAACTTCTAGAATCTTCCAAGAATACGCCAGGAAACCGTTTCAAGAAAATCCACCACTTCCGGCTACTTTTTATATAGACACTTTTCCTTTATTATGTTATCAAATTAGCTCTTAATTATTTGATTAAAATATTATCTATTTGGCTAATCACACGAGGAATAAAGTGTGTCGTCCTCCGTGGTGTAGTGGTTACCATGCAAGCCTCTAGTTCCCGAGGTCGCGGGTTCAAACCCGGCGGAGGGCGATGGATTTTTTCGGGCGTAAAAATACTTAGCATGGCTTCCTTCGGAAGGGAAGAAAGCCGGTGGTCCCGTGTCGTAGATATACGGCATGTAAAAGAACCTCAAGCCTGATAAAGAGGCCTCTGAGTAAAATTACCGGTCTTTCACGCCCAATATAGAATGGGGCGCTAAGGACCACAGCAGTTAAAGAGCGTCCATAAATAAATCTCAATTCGAGGAATAAAGTGTACACGTAACTTAAATTTTCTGAGAGTAGCCTATGAATACGCCCTTCATCCTGATTACATGTTGTATAACCGTGAAACCATAAGTAACAAACAGAAAACTTACTTCAGTAAAAGGTGTAATGCTTATTATAACATGCAATTTGCGTTAAATAACTTTTTAGGCGCTTTAAGTGTTATTTCCTGTTGGTCGGAGTTTCCTGTAATTTAAGTATGTTATACCTACCTATCCATTCTTTTGTTACGCATCAGGTTGTGCAAAATGTTCATAATACTAGGTCTCTCTCTCTCTCTCTCCCTCTCTCTCTCACACACAAACACACACACACACACACACACACACACACAAGTATAGTACTGTAAGCCTCTGACGAGAAAACGCCCTTTACGGAATATTCTACTTTCCGGAGGAGAGTGGGGGGACTACCACGTGGCAGCTCATAATGATGTCATAAGTAGGTTTATTATCTAAGTTAAAAATATCGCGCAACGTTAGTATTCCAGCGTGTTTCACTTGGAGCAGTGTGTAACTGCTTTCTAGTTATTTATTAAGTTATTTGCAATGCCCAGTAAGAAAGGAAGTACAGGGTAATACAAAGTAATCTCTGTTCATTCGTTGCCTTGAGAATCTTCACTTGTATTCAGCCTCCTAGCACAAGAGCGCATGTTTTCCAAGAGGGCCTTAAGCCTAGTTGATATGTTGTAAGTAGAGCCGTAATCTTTCTCAGGTAATGCTAGAATTCTGGATGTCAACACATTCCTTAGAGCCTTATTCTCGTCAGAGGAACACAGTAAGCTCCTGTTCAAGCATTGGACCATCATGCTAGCCTTATGAAGTTATTTCGAAAACATTTCTCGTGCTTAACAAGAAGAAGAACAACGTGCATGTTACTCTCTCTACCAGTACACAGCAGGTAGAGAAAGTATTGCATTCTACCAAAAAAATTGATATAGAGAGTTCGTAGAAAATACATGTTTTGCGGCCTTCTGAATCTAAAAAAAACGCATCTTTACAAGAATCTGATTTGATAGATTTACATGACTCACTTTACCCTCTATCGTTTATTAGTGGAAACACAAGTCTTACTAAAGCTTATTTTTATATCTACTTCATTTTAATCCAAATAATTCTTTGCAGAAATACCTCCATTGTACAGTTCGTTACACAGGGTAGACCATTTAAGTTGAGACTTTAATATCTCCAGAACTAAGCGTTGTAGAAGGAAATGTTTTAATAAACGTTCCTTGATATTATGGGGGAAAGTAAATGTCATTAGTCGTGTTTTATTTGGCCGACTTGTGATGGTCATTTTAGGGTAAATTTAATTCTTTTAAATGGGACTTACATTTTTATGTGTTTTCTCAACCCTCATAAAAAAACATCATTTGTAAAAGGCACTTTGCAATTGGTCTTACAGAACGTAAATAACAAAGAAAATTCTGAATGGCTGTGTACGAAGAGCGCAATGGATGGTTGGACCATCCATAAATGTTTATTAGAGGATGGTTATTGTTTTTATTATCCATATTCATTTTTGGAATATCAATTTGTACTTTAATCTTCATTCAGGATTTACGTTGGTAAGAACAATTTCAAGGTGCTTTATGCAAAAGTTGATTAGTTTTTTTATGAGAAATGAGAAAACAACATACAGAATGTAGGTTCCCAGTTAGAAACTAAATTGGCCCCGAAATGACCATCATTTTGTGGTAGGGAGATTTTATTGAAAATTTTGAGGTAAGCACAGTGTCTCTCTCTCTCTCTCTCTCTCTCTCTCTCTCTCTCTCTGTCACACACATACATATAGACGCAGCTTTTTCTGAAAATTCTTTTTTTTTTTTTTTTGCATTCAGGGGGACTTAAACATATTCCGGTGAAATTCTCTATCTACAAGGTACATGGCAAAGAAAGTAAAAAGGTCCATGTGTCTGTCTGTCTGTCTGTCTGTCTGCCTGCCTGCCTGCCTGCTTGTGAGCAGTATAACTCAAGAACGAAAAGTCGGCCATATGTTAATTTCAATAGCCTCTAGATGAGACTCGTTTCAACAAAATGCCCTACCCCAAACTGTCTTTTTTATGGACGATTTTTGATTTTCTGAAAGATTACTAACGATTTTGATTAAAATGCCACATATTAAAGATATTTAAATGGAAAATAAAACGTATATCTGGAATTTTATGGGAATAGCCTGTGAGGTTCTCTTCATTTGGAGGCAACTCTTGTATGACTGGTAAACGTTGAGGAATAGACGAAAACGTACTAAACAAAAAGCGTAGATTTTCTTAAAACAAGCATTTTATTTCAAATAACTTTTGTGGCATCAGGCATTTCCGAGATATACGCTATTAATGGTTTAAATTGTTACATTCTTTGTCATTCCTTTAAAGGAATGTTTACATTCAGTTGTTTCTCGCTATTTCATGAAAAGTGTGTAGAGTTTTAAGGTCAGTATATAACGTACAGTTCTCAAACATTTGACTATCGCTATTCCATTTGCATTAATAACGAAATGTGTAATGTAGCTGCTTCTGTAAAGGTTTGTCTCGATTTACATAAAGTAGATTGAAAAATAAGCTTTCTTAAGAATAGTTTTTATACCCATTGATAAATGACAGAGGTAGGTAAAGTCATGTGAATGTAAAAATCATATTTTTTCGAATACTCGGTACAAGTAGGTAATGTTATAGGTGTTGCGAGATGCACAATATTGGGTATCTAATCCCAAATACTGCTACACCTACTTAGAGCCGATACATCCCTAAAATAGCTTAATTTCAAAACAAGTTTAACTCCACAAAATTCAACAATAATGAACATCATCTTTCGTCCATTACAATGCAGCTCACCCCCGTAAATAAAGCCAAGATCATGCGAAAACACGTTTTACCATTAATACAATGAGATTGACATTTATAGGTTCTCCAATGTAAACGCAAGTGAAGCAAATAATGCACACAGCCGAAACGCCCTCTTTCAATAGAATGGATTTATTTGGTTTCCAATAATTGCCACTGAAAGCCAAATCTGTTTGTGTATCAGTAGCATGCAAACAGGACTTGACCAATACGTTGTCATTGCAAAACTGTTTTGTCAGAATATGCACTGCTATTAATTATTGGTTTCCAGCAACAGGATAGGCAAAGAAAATATTGTCCTCAGGCACCAGCACTACTCATTAATGTCTGACAATCACTGGTTTGGATATTGCGTATGTTAACAGAACTACAATGGGTGAATTTATTACTCAGAAAACACATTGACTGATTTTTGCCCAAGTGCACCAGAAAACGTTAGAGAAACAAAAGTTCCATAGAACTTATGGAAACACAAAAGTGCCATGTTAGCTATGTTGATAAATAAAATTGATTTTTGGGCTTTTCGTCCAAAAAATGCATGATACTTTAGGCTCATATCAGTGAAATTTTAATCTCCTAGGGCCGATGTAACACATGTTTAGATGCCATTTTTATAGCCCTGCGCCATTTAAATTACACCCTGTCCTGGTAAATGATGCGCCATTTTCTCAAGTTCAGATGTTTGTTATTTTCCATATTTAAAACCAATCTTCCTCCACAAAAGTGTGCTAGAGATCTGCATATTTTCCGCAATGCACTCCAGAATGTGGACGATAAAATGTCAGATTGGAATTTTTATATTTGCCATAGTATATATTTAAAAAAACAATATTCATTATCATGTTCGGTTTTTTATGACATTTTACTTTCTCTACTACGTATTGCAAGTAGGGGAAGTATTGTATTCCACCCAAAAATTCGATACCGGAAATATATGTTTTGAGACCCCCTGAATCCAAAAAAAGCATTTTTGGAAACATGTCTGTGTGCCTGTGTGTGTCTGTGTGTGTGTGTGTGTGTGTGTGTGTGTGTGTGAACAGCATAACTCAGAAACGAACAGTCGGATAAACACCAAACTTGGTATTTAGGTTCAGTATCTTCCACAGATGCGACACGAAGGTTTTCAAGAAAACCCCCCCAACCCAAGCTACCCTTTACATGGAACATTTTTCGAAATTTTTAATTTTCTCAAAAATGGCTCTAACAATTTTGATTAAAATATCATATGTTTAAGATACTTTCATGATAAATGAAATGTATATCTCGAATTTTCTGGGAATGTCTCCAAAAGTATTCTTCATTGTGAAGGACTTTTGCACAACTGGTAAACCATAAGAGATAAACAAAATTTTACTACACAAAAAATGTATATCGCGTTAAAATACACAATTTATGTAATATACATTTTTTTCGTTGAGTGAACCATTTTCGAGATATTGCTTGTTATTCCCTTAAATTGTTAATACTTATTTTCTCAAATGTAAATTCGTTATTCATTTTTACTTTCTCGACTACGTATAGTAAGTAGGGGAAGTATTGTATTCCACCCAAAAATTCGATACAGAGGTTTCACCGGAAATACATGTTTTGAGACCCCCTGAATACAAAAAGGCATTTTTGGAAACATGTCCGTGTGTGTGTGTGTGTGTGTGTGTGTGTGTGTCTGTGAGTGAATGTGTGTCAAGAAAATCCCCCCACCCCAAACTACCCTTTACATGGAACATTTTTCGAAAATTTTAATTTTCTAAAAAATGGCTCTAACGATTTTGATTAAAATGTCGTATGTTTAAGATATTGTCAAGAGAAATGAAATGTATATCTCGAATTTTCTGGGAATGTTTCCAAAAGTATTCTTCATTGTGAACGAATTTTGCATAACTGGTAAACCATAAGAGATAGACAAATGTTTACTACACGAAAAATGTAGATCGCGTTAAAATACACAATTTATGTCTTATACATTTCTTTTGTTGAGCGAACCGTTTACGAGATATTGCTTGTTATTCCCTTAAATTTTCCAATACTTATAATTTTTCTCAAATTCGTTATTCATTTTTTTTATGTCCTGAACATGCAAAGTGAGTGGAATGTGTCACATAGCAACCAGCGCTTTAAATATTTGACTATGGCTTAAAACCTACCATATTCCCCTTGCATCTACAAGAAAATTAGCAATAAGATTGACATCTCGATATCTCGATTAACATGAAGCATATGGAGAATAAGCGTTTGTAAAAATAGTTTGTACAAGAGTAGAGAAAGTCATGTGAGTGTAACACACCAGATTTTTTTGTCTTGGATAGGCAAACAGTGTGGCAAAGAGAATGGTGTTGCACATAGCAACCAACTATTAAGAGATATGACTATGCTTAAAGGCTACTGTATTTCTATATTGCCCTTGCAAATACAAGACAAGGGGAACATAGTACTCCTTAAGCGATAGTCAAATATTTTTAGAACTGGTCGCTATGTGTAAAATGTAATTCTCTTTGCATGTCAAGAACATAAAAAAATATTTTGTAGGCGTAAGAGAAATGAGAACGTAATAAAAGTCAAAATGATATTTGAAATACAAGCAAGGTTACCGAAACCCAAAACACAGGGCAAGATATGATTATAAACGAACGGAAGTACCGATGTGTGTGGATAATGCAAGGTGTGATATAAAATAGCGGAAGTGCACTCGGATAAGACTAAAATTGAGGTACAAGTGAGGCAGCACGTGTTTCCAGCAAAGTAGTAAACTAGAAAAAAAAATATCATGTGATATATTCTCATTATTTTCTCTACCCTCTATTGTTTATTAGTGGGTATACAAAGTATTTTTATTTAAGCTTATTACTTTCTCTAATACGTAATAGTGAGTAGAAATATTGCATTTTACCTAAAAGTTCTATACTGAGATTTCACCGGAAATAAAGGTTTTGAGACTTCGTGCATCCCAAAAATAAAATAATATTTAAATAAAGGACCTATTGTGAGGGAATAACATAACTCAAAAACGTAAAGTCGGTTAAATGCAAACTTGCTATTTAAATACCAATTTAAAGAGATCATCTTAGGAGGCGGCATTAAGATTTTCAAGAAAATACACCCACCAAAACTATCCTATATATGGAAAAATGTTGGTTATTTTTAATTGTATCAAAAATAGCTATAAGGATTTTGATTAAAATGCATCAAAGATTAAATACATATCCTGAATTTTATGGGAATATCCAGTGAAGTCCTATTCATTCTGAATTAATTTTGTATATCTGGTGTACTGTAAGAGTGACAATCGTACTGTACAAAACTGTAGATCTCGTGAAAGCGCACAATTTATGTAAAATGTAAATTTTTCCTGGTACTTTTTTGATGGTGGCAAGTCGCTATTTCGTTTTTCATATAGTCATGTAAACAGGATGAAATTTCAAAGTCATCACATAGCTACACGCTTTTTAAGAATCTATCTCTTTTGTACTGTATTCTTATACGTAATACGAAATGTTATTTAACGAAAGCTTATTTCATTAATAAGAAGTAGATAGAAGAACAAATTTGTAAGAATAGCTTTAAAATTATGAGTAGGCGTAAAGCCTTTTTCTACGAAGTACATTATAATATGTGCATTGTAGTATTAGTCGAAGTTTTACATTTACCCGAGTTTAAACTTAAATTACTATAGGCTGACTTTTTCGTCCTGAACTCGCTTATCTGTATGTGCTGTAGCTGGATAAGTCCATTATCTTCTGGTAGGGATTTTGGTTCAATAGTAAGAGAGTAGCAGCGGCGAACACTGCGTGAGATAAGGTGACATCACCACGTGTTCCGAGTGATTGTAGTACACTCGCGTGCATAATTATTATGTGACTATGTCTGTAGTTAAAAGTAAATTGGGTTGAAGTAAATTTCTACGTTTTCGGACACGGGAAGTGATATCCAATGTGTATAATTACTTTAAAAAGAATCAATATCAAGGACAGTCACTTTGCAAAACATTTCAAGAATCTACTGGTGTATCTGTGACCAGTACCAATTTTGACAGTACTGTACATGTTGACATTAGTGTTTCGGTTGCGAACCTTACACATTCCCATTGTTCCACTTAAGGGTAATACTGCCAGTCGTTCTCCCTCCACTCTAGAGTGCCTTCTCTGCGTTTGCTTCGGTTGCTTAAATCTTTTTCTTGTTATTCGTTAGCCTACATTCTTAATTGGAGGATGAAAATTGTAAATTTATTCGCGCAATAGTCTTACAGATATCCTTATTCGAAGTTAACATAATTGCTCTACGCCTATATACACAGTTCAACTGTTTCTACAAACTCGTTTCTTTATAAGGGTTGTGGTATTTAAATGTTACTTCGGTACTAATTCCACATTGACGAACTATCTAAATGGTACTTTTATTGTCTACCTCGCTTTTAATTTAAATACAAACTCTTCGTCTTTTCCCCAATACGATCTCTTGGTGTCTCTTACCTACGTGGTTGATTCCTGGTATAGCAACTTCTAATTGCAGTTTCTCTCTATTGCTTCTCTATGTTTTGAGGCCCACTGAGTCCAAAAAAAGAATTTTTAGAAAACGATCCGCGCGCGCGTGTGTCTGTAAACAGCATAGCTCAATAAGCAAATGTTGAATATATAACAAACTTGATATTTAGGTCCAGTGCCTTGCAAAGAAGCAACATGAAGATTTTCAAGGTAAACTCCCCCACATTTAACTACCGTTTACACGGAACATCTTCCGAAATTTTTGATTTTCTAAAAAATGCATAACGATTTTAATTAAAATACATAAATTAAAGGTATTTACATTACAAATAAAATGTGCATCTTGAATTTTCTGGGAATAACCTGTGAAGTCCTCTTTATTTGGAAGAAAGTTTGTATAATCTTGTATATCTGGTAAACGCTAAATGATGAACTAAAACCACTAACCAAAAAATGTAGATATCTTTAAAACACGCAATTTATTTTGGATAATTTTGTAGCATAAGCCATTTCTGAGATATCTGTGTTAAAGTTTCGAATTGTTAATTTATTGGTTATTCTTAACTCCTGTCAACATTCAGTATTTTCTCTGGATTGCATAGAAACTGTAAGCCAGCGTATAGCGATCGATCCCTTTGATCTATAACGAAATGTGTAATGTAGCTGTTTCTGCATTACTTGAATTAAATTGTAGTAGACAGAAAAATAAGCTTTAGTACCAATAGTTTGTATACGTACTAATAAACGATAGAGGATAGAGAAAGTCATATGAATGTATCACACCAGGGTTTTTATGCTTTCGTTACTTTGCATTATCAGAAATCACGTACATGCCTTTTAACAAGTTACACATCTGAATAGTTACAACAATGAATTTATTTAATTCATTTTATTGCGTTTCTTGATGTGACTAGATATAAATATTGATGATAGGTTTCTTATTCTTCTTGTTTGCTTTTAACTTTCATAAATAAATTATATTCATATTTATTTTTCATAAATACGGGCGTTCATATTTCGAAGGTCGTTACAGAATAATCAGCATAAATATCACTGGAGAATTTCAGGTTATCAGAACATTTATCTCGAGTTAGATATTGTGAACTTATTTAAAAAATTCTTGTGATATTAGTTGCGATAAAATCACCTATTGGTTAGTATGAAATAAACACCGGTAAACTTTGAGACATGACTAACTTGGTTCAACATTACCTCTATCAGTTTTTGTCATCTTCCTGTGTTGTGACTTTACGTCCCAGATACCACTAAGGGTGCAGTAGGTGCACATTGTTCAGAGTACCAGGAAGCGATGATTCAATTTGTCACCTGACACTCGTGTTTTGAGCCCAGGAATATGCAATTTTACGACACTAAAGTGGCCCAGAATACCCCTCTTCCTCTAGCTGTGTCACACGTGAAGAGCTTAGGAAACTGTTTGTTCCGGTTCTTCTAGAGTGGCGCAGCAGGTGAGCGGTATGCTTCAGTTACAACAAAAATAGACCCCTGCTTACAGGTTTCCAAAGAATTTACTTTGTGGAGTCAGAAATCTCGAGCAGAATTTTAGTTTTTAGTGTGATCATTCCAACACTTGAAGTTTTACTTATTTTATATTCTAAACATCACCAGGGTGCTCTAATTCGGTTAGAATTAAAATTATTAGAGATATTCCTAATATACCTGCTCCTGCACCAAAATTAAAATATAATATTCCACTGTCTTTATGATTTGTTGAGAATAATTATCGTTGCAATATTAAAAGGATGGTAAAATGGATAGGTGATAGATTGTAAATATATTAATGGGGCTTGTATTTCAATTTCACCAACTATTTACGGGATGGTAACGCTAACCTTGTCCAGAAAAGCATATCTGCATGCATTTATCTTGATTCACAAAAATAGACAAAAAAAGGCATTCTATTAACAATTAGTAGAAGAGGGGTAGGGAATGTCATATGAATGTAACACATCAGGTTTCGTTTTTACACTCAAATGCACATCCGAGACAATCTTGATGAAGAATGCTTTATATTCAAGTATTGTGGTGAAATTAAAGATTAAGGTTAGGAAGGTGATAATAAAATAAAAATCATACTTAATATTTTCATAGTTTAGTAATTTATTTTATATATTTAATCCAATAATTGAAGATCTTGTTGAAAATGAAACTATTCACTTTATATATACAACTAATCGTGGAACGTAAACAGTACCGTTAGAAGAAACCAAAGGGTATATTAAACATACGCATGGCTATTTCTGTTATACAGAGAGTAAGTGACCTATGATCATCCTTTTAAACTATGTTTCGAGTGTTTTCATAAATTTATTCAAAAAGTTTTCCATTCTTGAGATAATTACCATTTTATTTTGTACAATCTCGCAGCACAGCAAATTCAACATTTTCACTTTACATTTAGCAGGTTAACTTTTAATTCTTCAGCTGCTGCTGCTATGGAAAAGAACAAATAAACACTTCCGGTATACAAATAGGCAGAAAACTAACATGATTGTAACGTAACTACGTATCATATGGAATATGGAACTGAGGAAGCATATACAATATTACACAAGTTGTTAATAGGAATACTTATTTATAAACGTAAATAAAACCTTGAGTAACCAAAGTTACAACGTTATGACTCCTGTTTTTATGAATTATAAAACTGTGAATAATTAAAGCAAGACAAGAACAGAAAATCAACGAGGTTTTTTTTTTGATGTTTAGAGAAATTGTCCAAAACATGCACCCCTTGCCAATACACATGCTTCACAAAGATTTGACCAATTCTACTACACTCTACGAAGTACATCCGGGTGATTTTTTTATTTCTTCCGCTGCTCAAAGTATTCTTTATTGCAACGTTTCCACATCAGGCACTTCTGTGATGTATATGTGAGTTTTCATATCGTCCCAAAGAAAGAATCGATTGGATTTAGATCTGGCGATCTGGTGGCCATTTTATTGGTCCATTCCTAGCGATCCATGTTTTACGTAGGTGTTGTGTAGATGGCCACACACGGCTCTACGTATGTACGGAGGTTTCTTACTGCCAGAGAAACATTCTAAAACAAAACTGGTAACGTTTCTGGAAGAAAGTGGAGATAGATGGCTCCTGCCAAAACCCAGTAAGAATCCACGGATCAATTGGTTTCCTATGATTCCTGCCTAAACATTTGCAGAAAATCTGTGCTGAAATCTTTCTTGTCTTATTGTATGGACTGTCGTAAGCCCTGATGTGTGCATTGTGCTAATTAGTTACTGCATTTCTGATAAACGTTGCTTCATGCATTGCGAGAATTTTAAGAGGAATGTCCCCTCCCTGTTGAAGAAACCATTCCGAAAATGCTACCCTTGGCACATAATCTGCTTCAGGGGATACTTGGACGCGTTGAGTATGATAAGCAACTCTTGTTTTAATGTTCTCAAAACAGTCCAATGGGATACGCTGACAGTGCGAGCTATACCAGGCTACTGCTTCCAGCATCTTCTTTCACCAAGTGAAGAATTTCTCTTCTTCTTTTTCACCAACTCCTTCAGCATAAGGAGATACGCTTCCTGTATCTAGAACTGTTTGACAAATGAAAACAAATCTCCTATGAGAGATATTTGGAAATCTTTCTCGATAAATTCTTGCCACAGCTGCCGCATTACAATGTGTTTCACTGTAAATAGGTAGCATTTCAAGATACTCGGCATTAGTAACATGAGCCATTTTGTAACCGATAAACCGCTGTTTGAAAAACGAGCCACAAGAGCCATAAATAACAGCTGAAGTGCGTTTCTTGCGATCTTACAGTATTGTCATGTTATGTACTCTCGTGACTAACGATGTAAATTCAAATGAGACAAATTTCAAAAGTTTATAATAATAACAGTGCGAACTTTTTAATTAAAAACGTATTTAAGCATGCAGGAAATGTTTATCTTTCAATCTTTTCTCAGGAGTATTTGAAAGTATTTAAGTTTCGTAAAGTCTTCATTGAAATAGTTATAAAGCAATATTTTTCTCAAAAACTACTATTAAAATAGCAAAACTACACTAAGATTTATTGTTCTATACATTATAAATAAACACCTTTTCAAGGATGATTCTAGGTCATCTTCCACTCTGTATATAGGCGTTAATAAAGATATAGATTAGAGAGTTTTCTTCGTCCCCATGGTTCATCACAACATATGTTTATTCAGAACACACTGGGTATGTTTATCTTTTGTACCCAGTGGATTCAAGTACTGCACACCCAACAGCCTTGGAAGAGATTGAAGTATCGTCTAAAAAACTTTAGAAGAAGATAGATTGGTTTCTAACAGTAGAGAAAACAAAACGTGATAAATAAGTTAAGTTGGTTACACTTCTTCTGATGATATTTTACCATGGTAGTATCCCCTTTTTAAAAACATGATGGTGAAACATTTCATTTCAAGCGATTATTTACTCCAGTTCCTAATGCCATCCAAGAAGCAAATTGTTTAATACTGAGAATATTTTTGTAATAAACTATGTATTTTATAGTGGCCAGAAAAACATGATTTGGGACATCAAAGTTTGACAGCGCTTTAGATGTATTATAAATGCTTCCAAGAAGATCCTTTCTATTCATTCATTCATTATCTGTTTACCCTCCTCTTATATAGGACTTACACCCCCCAGGACTTACAAGCGGGTGCCTGGGGTCAGAGGCCCGTCGAGGAGCAGCCACTCATGGATCAGACAGAGCATCCAGGATGGGTGATCAGCCCGATGCCTGGTATGGGATGAAGGAAGGAGATGAAACGAAATGGTGGTGAAATGGATGAAAGGAAAGGTGATGATGGAGCAGTGGGTGGAATGAATGGCGGGGGAAACCGGAGAACCCGGAGAAAACCCGCCCAGACGCCGCTTCGTCCACCACAAATCCCACATGCAGGTCCCTGGGATTGAACCCGGGCCGCATCGGTGGGAGGCGAGCGGTCTAACCACTCAGCCACGGCGCCGCCAAGATCCTTTCTAACAAGAGCATAAAATCGGCATTAAATACCAAAAGAAATTTGAAATCCATGAATGCAAACCGTGCCCCTTGGTATAATGTCACCTTATCAGGTTTAGTCCATTACGCTGATGACTTATAGGTTAACTATTAGGAAAGAAAACATAGTGTGAACAAACTTAGAAATCCCACAGCGCCCAAACTATAATTTTCCGGACATGTGCTTGAACAATTATCACTTTATCGTACCAAACACAGCAGTAGATGTTGCCAGTATTTTAGTGAAGCATCCGGTATACATTTAAAATTATTGCGTTTTGTAGCCCATGCAGACAGGAAACTACAACAGCCGTTGTTTGAAATATTATTATTGTTGTTATTATTATTATTATTATTATTATGCAGTAAATGCTCATGATTTTACTATGGATACTATAAAATGTGTGTGCTAGCCTCTAGTTCCTGCGGTCACGGGTTCAAACTCGGCGGAGGACGATGGATTTTTTCGGACGTAAGAATCCTTAGCATGGCTTCCTTCGGAAGGGAAGTAAAGCTGGTGGTCCCACGTCGTAGACTTACGGCATATAAAAGAACCTAAGCCTGGTAGAGAGGCCTCTGAGCAAAATCCCTGATCTTTCACACGCATATGGAATGGGACGCAAGAACCACAGTAGTTAAAGAGCGACAATAAATAAAACTCAATTTTTTTTCACAAAATGTGTAAACTATTTACTTCTGCTTCACTGATACGGAAGTATGACGACACTTGCCCGCTCCGGTATACCGAGCGCGTTATTTTCGGCGTTCTTTATTTCTTTTGAATCGAGAATTGTAATTCGATGATCATATTTGGAATTCTGAAGTAATTTCAAATGTGATTAACAGAATCGCAACATTTATACTGAGTTTTTTAATTTTTTTACAGCTGTAGTAGCAATCACCTAGTTCATAAAATCTAATCACTTCCTCAATTTCCCAATGCATCATTGTCCCTCTAATTCCTTGAATCTGAAGTAGATAGTATCTTTACGTCAGTTGCCCCACGTTTTGGGCGTCAATTTGAAGTAGGTTGTTGGTACTACGTATGGAAAGTCAGTTTGAAGATGTATTGTATTTAGACTGTTGGGGAGCCGAACTTTAAGTAGTTGCAACCGCACGTACGGTAAAAATGTTTCCGGTAGCCTTCGCCCCAAATGTTTAAATATATTAACTTTGTAATTTGACTGTTTCTTTAAATATTATATATTTATGTTTGCCTCGGCTGCATTATTGTTAGAGACATGTTTCTCTTTGCAGGGTTGTGGTGCGACTGAAGACTGTAGGCTTACACAGATTATAATTTTTAATTCACTCCTTTTTATTAATTCTTGACACAATTTAAATAGCACTTCACTGATATAGAGAGCTGTGAGATTCTTTTATTAATTAATTACTTGCACTGTTTAACACGTAAAACTATTTTCGTCTCACACGATGTGGCAGTAATTTGTATCACAATAATGTAAATGCCAGAGTGATTGTAGTGTAAATAAGCATTATTGTATGACATTGATTTGATATGTTTGTTAATTATAAGCATTGTTAGGAAATAAGTTTACACGGCCTCACTGAAACTGACAATAGGAGCGGATAACAATGTGCGAGGGGGTGAGTTGAATATTAATTAGAAGAGACAAACAAATGACGTCAGATTGGCGCGCTTTTCTTAGAAATAGCGGGAATATTTTCCCTAGAGCATGTGTTTTCGTAATTTTTGATTGGATATAAAAATAGACGCTAATGTTGGCGCGTTTTATTAATCAATAGCAGCTCGGTTATAATCTTTAGGCATATCGGGGTGTGGGAGTATAAAAAGCTAAAGTCAGAGGCAGATTTCGTCAGTCCAACAGAAGCAATCACGCGTTATACGTCACACAGTTCATTAGAATCGTTCGCGGGTTACACGTCGCGTAGTTCAACGGAAGCATACATAAAGTACACGTCGCAATTCTACAGAATCTCTCGCGTCTTAAAATTTGTTATAAATGTGAAACGCGAATTAATAATGTGCAGTAAATAAGTGATTATAGTGATATTAGAAAATATAACAGTTTTAGTTTGGCGTGTATCACGAATCAATATGTGAACTTAATTGTGACGGTAATAAAAGTGTAAAAACAAATTCTTTTATCAGTGTTATCTTTGAGTAACAAAATCCTTTCCGCTTACACACCCTGTTTAAGAGATTTGCTCGACTGAATAATAATAATAATAATAATAATAATAATAATAATAATAATAATAGCTAGCCGGAGCACAATGAGCCCAAAATGCAAAATAATAAAACAATAACAGGCGCCCAGCAATAAGATAACACGAAGTGACTGCGACAAATTGGCTTCCATACATGGGGCATATAAACATGAAGCATCTTCCAACTACTAACTACTAACAAATATATACCACTTCAACGAATACGTATTAAATTTTTCGAGGACACATCTCGCGTCTGATTAGTAACACTGTCTGCTAGCAACGCGTCCAATTATGAGCACTGTCTACAAGCAACCGAGTTTATTTGTTCCGCCTAAATTTGTAAATTTCTGTATTTCAAGTCTCTGATTGGCTATTCCTAATCCAATAGAACCCTTTTATTTAACTTAAGCTTTTTTCTGATTGTTGATTGGCTATTTTATAAACTGTCACAAAAAATTACATTATTGTTGCTCCAAGAATGACTAGTAGCATTATTACACTTTCTTACTCATTATTGCCTCAAGGTTACCTCATTTTTACCTTATTGTTAGCAACTTTTAACCTATTATTCTCACAGCTTCTACATTATTAAATTACGTAATACATTCTACTAACATTATATTATTGTATACATGTTCAATAAGCACATACAATGACTGTAATATACACTTTTTATATTGATACATACACATATTGCTTTAAGGCGGGCTGTTATTATATTTTATATTATATAATTTGCCTGAAACCATTTAAGTGTTAAAAATACTGCCTCAAATCCACGTGCTAGGGATGGATTCTTCTCCTTCCTGGTGACGACCACTCCGTTATTCTTTTATTATCGTTTGGGTAGTATTCCATCTTCCATTACTTTAACATTCCCAGTACCATTCTAATGTTTCTGTTGAATAAAAGCTAGAATTGAATTTTGAAGTTTCATATATTTTTCTATAATCTCAGTTATAATTTTTCTCTTTTAGATATCCTAGCAGATCTCCTTCAAAAATCCATTTCTGCTTCCAATAGTTTGCTTTTTAAGTAGTAGTAGTAATGGTATTTATTTAAGTATTTAGTATTACATTAATTGCATAACACAGTCACATGGGTCATAAGACCGTACATGCTCTCTAGAAAAATACCTGGACTGTATACGTGACTTGCAGTATCGACCAGAAAACAACTATTTTTTATAATCACCACACTATATACATACATATAACATTGAAAAAACACTCTGAAACACACACTCAAACACGCACACACACACACACACACACACACACACACACACACAGTCGCGCACAAGTACTCAAGCACCACATATGTTTAAAGAAAATTTACATAAACACCTTATCTCTTAGTACACGTACTTCCATTAAGTATGTGCCCAAGCTTGGCCAGTTTTGGCTGTTTAGAATCGAGTCCCAGCATGCTGTCCTCCGTCTGTTGGAAGCCAAAAATACTTCCGGTAATACTTTTTTTCTAATACCCCCCGTCTGCACGCATGCCCCCAAAATATGCGTCCAGTCTTCTTGTTCCCGCATTTTTAACTGATAGTTGAGAGTCCACACGTTGGAGCCAGAGGTTATGATACTTATAAATATTGTTTTAAAAATGTAGTTTTAGTTTCTTTTGAGACCTGTTTATCTCATAATATAGCATTTAAAGTGGATATAGCATGTTTCCCTGGGTTTAGCTTTGATCTTATTTCCTTTTCTTGTTTTTCATCTTGTGTTGTCTTTATTCCCAGGTATTTATAATCCCATGTATGTTCCATATACACTGTAAACCCATTTCGTCTTCCAGTATCAAATCTTGATGAACATCTCCAATGGCTATATATTTGGATTTATCCATATTTACGTTTAGGCACCATTTGTTGAATACTTGCATCAATTTCTTGTAAGATATTCTTGGGCCAGAATTAACTAATCATCCGAAAATTGTAGGGAGTATATTGTCGAGTCATCATCTATTGGAATTCCCATGTTTTTACACTTATTTTTCTAACATTCTGTAGCTTTTTCAACGTAAATTTTATATAACGTAGGAGATAACACAGCACCCGTCGTAATCCTATATTAACATGAAATCCGCTTGAGAAATATTTTACGTAAGTATTGTTGTATAAATTTTGAATTGCTCTTATCAGAAATTGGTCTAATTTCCGTTAATTTTAAAGGTAACCATAATTTCGCTAATGGACATTATCATAGAATTTTTTTATGTCAGCGAACCCCAAATGGAGGTGTTGTGTTCTAGCTGTTTTCTTCTCTATTATCTGTTGCAATCAAAATATATGAATAACTGATCTGCTGTTTTAAAGTCTGATGTTCTGCTTCCAAATCTTTGTATTGTAGCTCAAGGAAATTCTGAACTATTTACTTAATGTACTATTTGTTGTAATGATTCTATAGTTTTTACATTAATCTTTTCTCCCTTTTTATGTATTGTGGAAATATATCTTATTTTGTAATTTTCTGGAAAATCCTCACCGTTCAGGCATTTTTCAAATCTCTCAGTTGTTCGCAAAGTTTATCTGTTCCATGCTTTAACAATTCAGCAGGGATACCTCCAATCCCTGGTGCTGTTCCACATTTTAACGATTTCATTGCGTCCTTTACTGTCTAATTTTAGGTGCATATAATCAGTCAATTTTTCATTAACTTCTTTCTCCATTGTAATCGTATACTGCTCTCTCTTCTCTATCAATAAGACCTTAAAATACTTTTCCCATGATTGAAAAGTGAATATATTTAAAAAACCATTCTTTATCATTCCATTTAATATTTTTTAAAGTCCTCCAAGCTTCTGTCTCCTTTTTCCTCCTATGAATGTTTCTATCTTTGATATGTTTTTTCCCAGCTGTTGTTTTTGCTTCTAATATTTTTTCTCTAATCTGTGCTTGTTTTTTTTCTAAGTTCTATTTTATCTCCTATGTACTTTGTGTTTCAGCAGTTTAGAAAAATACATCTCTTTAATTGTACACACTTCCTTTCCTGTTTTCTCTTTTTGACTGTCACGTTTTGCACCAATGCTTCCTTTGCGGTTTCATGTATTTTATTCAAAATGTACTGGTATTGAATTTGCGTAGAATAAAATGTTGTTTCTATTGATTTCTCATTCAGTCTTTTCCTATACATGTAAACGGTGTTTACACCTTCTAAATTTCTCAAAATTATATTTATTAGCGCTTATTTATGTTTTTTCTTGCTTATCACTCTCAATTTGAATTTCTCCTCCATTCACTGTTACAAAAGAAAATAAGATTTTGAATTAACTAAGAAATGGTCACCAAATGCTACCCCTATATACGCTCTCACATTTTGCATCTTAAATTTCGTTTGTTGTTTAACTATAATGTAACCGATAATTAATTTTTGTTAAAGTGTATCCTGGTATGTTGTAAATCTATGGATATCGCTATGCTAATAATATTCTTAAGGAACTCTGTTCACACATGTCAATTAATGTACAACCATTGCCATTCACTATGTCTCCTCCATATGGACATACAATGTTGCTTTGTTTTTTCTTCCCTGTTCTAGTGTTTAAATTTCTTGAAATTAAAAGTCTCTCTTCCATTTCCAATTTCTTCTCATACTCCATTTAGTTTATTGTAAAATTCATCTTTTTTAACATTATTCTCGTCATTGCTAACCTTGTAAACTCTAATATTATAACTTTATGTCCATATAGGTTTAGATTAATTCTTATCTATGAGCTCCCAGTCTGTAACATATTTTCTAAATTTATTCTTTATTAATATAGATGCTCTAAATTTAAATCTTTGATTTTTAGGCACTCCTTATAAAATGCATGAAAGACCCTGTATTTTCTGCGCCATTTCCTTTTTTTTGTTTCCGGTAATACCCTAATATCTTGGTTTCTAATCTCTAAATCTTTATATATTTATCCAAATTTATTATTTATTCTCTGTATGTTCCATGTTCCAGTTATCGTCCGTTTTGGTAGCCCCTTTTCGAATATTTTGAAACCTGCCCGGCTTTAATTTCTTTTTTCTTTTTTTAACATTTCCTTTTTTTCCAATGAACTGGGAGTTGGCCCGTTGCTTCAAACCCCAGTCTGGAGGCCCAGGTGATTTTTAATCAAGGTTTTCTTTCTTTAGCCTTTGATAATCTAATATCTCTCTACAAGGCAGTAGATGCTACTTTTGGTCCGCCCCGAATATTTTATTTCCCCGGTACCCGCCATATCTGGTGAGCGTCCGATGGGAGACTAGCACCTTTACACCGATCTTATCTCATTTAATATCATCAACGAACCTTTCTACCCAATTTCAATTAGTTGTGGCATGTCAAAAATAGTTCTTATAAACCGAAATTAATTCAAACGAAATGGAGAATTGTACAAACTAATAAATACATATTTTAAGACAAATTTTAACCAATATGAGTTATAACTGCTTAGGTATTTACCAACAGAGCATACAAATAAAAAAAAATAAAACGGAAGACAAGTTGTTGCTGCCAGCTTTAAAGAAATGAAACCGAGTTAATTATATAGCAAAATCTCTTCGAATCAATGCCGACAAAGCTTGTAACATAATTTACTTCTGAAAGCGAAACATTTGAAAACCACAACTTAATCGATTAATAAGTTCGGTGTTTATCTGATATTGCGTTTTTGAGTTAATGCACACACACACACACACACACACACACACGCACACGGAGATTTTTCAAAAAATACCTCTTTTTAATTCAAGAGCCTCAAAACTTGCATTTCTGGTGGAAATATCGATATTGAATTTTGGATTGAATGCAATACTTTCTCTACCTACTAGGTGCGCGACAGAGAAAGTAAAAATGAACGCAGGATGGCATTACAATAGAGTGTTATGTAAACAGCATTAGCAAATGCTTTCTATGTTTTCTAAATCGGATTCGCTTTCTAGCCGTTGATCATTTTTTCCCTCCCTGTGGGTATACAGTTGAATGCTAAAATGGGTTCGGTTCAAAAAGCTGAGTGTTACTCGGAGTTCGTGTTTACGGATAAGTATATACCCCAGACAAACCTTATCGAGGTAATTAAATCTGAGATATGCAAAGTATGTGGGGGAGTGGGGGTTGCACCTAAGTGGCAAAACTTGGCATTTTTTCAGGTTTGCAAAATAGTTAGGCCGCACAAAATAAGTGTACTATTCCTTTTTTTAACTCGTACAGCCTCAACAGCTTAGTGCAATAGCTGGGAGTACACACGAAGGCGTGGGAGTGCAGGTTGCGCAGTAGCATTTCTCTAAGTTACGTGACATGCCAGCGCATAACGAGCGAGAATGAAAGAAAGAGACAGTGTACTCTCGCTCTTTGGACAGTGGCTTTCTGAGACCCGCCTTGTGTGCGCTCCCAACTCTAGGACTGTTCCCATATAAATAAGCATTCTGGGTTCTCAATGCAGAAGTTTCGGATTCAATTCCCTGCTGGGACGGGGAATTTTTCTTTATACAGAATCATTCCCTAGCTTTTTAGAGTCCGATAGTGTGAATGCAGGAGTAAATGTTATGTTCAAGGTGAAAGTTAATATGAAAGTTGTAATTATTGTTTCTTAAGATAAAGCCTTCGATATGATCATAGAATTTAAAGTAACTATAGAAATGAAACAGTTAAGAAAAAAGCTCTTTGTGATAGAGAAGGCTACACATGGTTAACTTCAACATTCTGTATGTAGAACTAGTGTTTGAATGTTTAACTAAAAAGGAAGAAGAATAAAAATTTTCTGCCAATGTAGAGATACGTAGGCATCTGTACATAGCTGCAACTGCGCTGAAATGTTTCATTAAATGAGAGAACCAAGGAATATATGTCGATAACATGTTCACTAACGCAGAAGATTACGTTACACAAATAAATGCTTCGCTAAACACTATTAGATTCGCGCTATTAATGTCGCCAATGAAACTGTTCCCATTGGTATGATCATTTTCCCCTTGTGGAACTGGATAAATACGACAGCACATTAAATTTTGTCATTAAGTTAGGCTTATTGCATTTATACTGGTGATATTGTCCATTAACACGGAACACAATTGGCTAGGCTCGTAACTAGATTCAACTTTTCGGTTCAAATGCTATCCACATACCGTGAAAACAGCTTCTTCAAATTATGTTGAAATTATTGTATTTTACTTTTAAAAATCAGGTAGTGATGCCTAAAGTGGAAAAAAGAAAACCAAAATGTTTTCGAAACTTCAGACACCTATATTTTCACAAGCATAGCAGATTTTTATAAAAGGAATAAAATAAGTTTTCGAAAAATTGACACTGTGTACATAGGAGCCTTTAGATTATGAGGAATTAAATGCATTTTGTATAAAAGTACATAAACCTGAATTTAGAGGGTCTCAAATCTAAATCAGCCAGTAGAGAAGTTCGTCAAGGACATTTTATCGCCCTGTTGTTCAATTTATTCATAGACGATATAGTAGACGTGTTGATAGCAGAAGAAATGAATGGCCCAAAAGTAGAGGATTTCCGCATTCCTGTACTTTTATACGCGGATGACATGACAATTTTGTCAGTGACGATAGAAGGCTTACAAAAAGGTATTAATAGGTTGGAAGAATATTGTAAGCAATTGGAGTTTGGTGATAAACATTAATAAAACGAAAACAATGCCTTTCAAAAATGGCTGTGTGTATGACAGGGATGAAAAATAGTATTACAAGGGGCTAGAACTACAAAACGTTAAACATTTCTCCTATTTAGGAGTAATGTTTAATGTGAGAGGAAAATGGAACAAACTCTATCGGTAACTATAAAGTATGAGGGCAGTTAAATGAATTATTACGCACCCTCTCGCAGATACCGGATGTAGCTGTAGATACATTATAAAAGATTTATAACTCTATGATAAGGCCGATTTTGTTAAACGGAAGTGAAATCTGGGGATGGGAAAGAGCAGAGTATGTAAATAAAACGCAGGTAGCAATTTGGAAAAGATTTCTTGGAGTTTCACAAGGCACATCAAATTCGGGGGTATTGAGGGGCATGGGATGTTATGAAGACACACTACGCTGCAAAATAAGAGCAGTAAAGTACTTGCTGAGGCTGATGCAGGGGTATAACTCCACATTACGATCCAAATGTTATAAATACCAGCAAGAAAATCTGTCTCCTAAGTTCTGGGCAGCTGATTTGGAAAAGGGTTTGAGGAGAATAGGAATGGGGTCAGTATGGCAAAGAGCTGAAACAAATGACAAAAACGTATGGAAAGATGTCAAAAGAAGACTAAGAGACATCCACAAACAGGAAATAGAATCGGATTGTAAAATTAAACCGTCTCTAAGTCTAGCAAATGAAATAAAATTGAATTGGGGTAAAGATGCATATATACTTAACTTAGGAAGAAAGGAAAGATCAGGAATACCATGGTTTAGACTGCTGGGCTGGAGGGCACAGAGCATTTTCAGTCGTCTGAAAATAATGGTCGAAACTATGAAGCCCGGGACTTAAAATACTTGCAGCATTGTAATTCGCCATTGGGGTATGTCATCTTAGTACAATTTGAGATCTCCTTGTGGTTTACCGGGAAAAATGTGAAACAGTTGGGGAATTTAATGGCGTACTGGCATGTTGCCATGGTAGATCAGTGGTTAGAGCACCCGGACGGAGACCGGGAGATCTGTGTTTCAAATCCCGGCGATGGCATTGAATTTTTCAGTGTCTGATCTACTTTTACAATCTAATATTGAAGCACTTTTAGAAAAATCTGATGTCTTACATTCACTGAATTTCTCTATTCACGCTTCTATAAACTGTTCTTACGAGAGCTTAGACTTGTACCTACTTCATGTCAAACGATACAAACACTTGCGGAAATGATTTCGTTACCAATTTATTACACGTGCAAGGGAGATACAATAGGCTGAAGCGATTAACCAGATCTCTTGCACATCTCTTGCAAGTGATTGTATTGGATTGTAAAGCGGAGGGGATTCAGCACCAAACCAGGAATAAGCATATTGTACTGACACCCCAAAAAGGAGAGCCACTGAGAGGGAAGGTTGAGGTAAAGGAGGGTACCGGGCGGCCGGAACCAGGAGCGACGGCACAGGAATGTCAGGACAGGACCCAGCGCCTCCCCTGAGGGCGGCTCTTATATCCCGGTAACCAGCCGAAGGCCAGAGATGGAGAAAGTTCAGACAGCATCCTTTTCCCTACCGCAACGGAACACCATCATCCACACGTTCGATCCTAAAACAGATCAAACGGGGTGAAGGATGAATGAAACGAAATGGAGGGGCAGGAAATTCGGGGATGAAAGAAACCACTCTAGCATTCACTTTTCGACCCGAGAAACCACCGGAAAATCCCATGGGTCAGAGTGGGCGGTTGCTGGGATCGAACCCGGGATCTTCCGAATGCGAACTACAGACGTCACCGTCTGAGCCACCCCGCTCGTTTGGAAGCGGTTAGTATTGCAAACATGGAACATTTGCATATAAGTTTCTGTCTCACACGATATAAAGAAGCCTACAAAATTTCATTCAGAATGGAGAGAAATTTACAGGCTCTTCACAGAAGGCATTTTATTTGTCATGTATATGCTTTGGTGTGCAAAACCTAAGGACGAAAGTAATCTTGGCATGCTGTGACACTGTCAAGTAACATAGCTCGGTGAAACTTGAATCATACATAGAAGGAACTGCTACGGTATGCTACAATAGGCAACTAAACGAAATATGCAATGAGACGAACAGAAATGCCATTTTTATTCATAGACCATAAGCTACACTAAAGTCAATACGACATATGATGGCTCTCTAGATTTACAGGAACAGATACATGGTGCTTAAAAGGGTGTATGATCACCAAGGACAGCAATGCATGCTCTGCATCATGCTCCCATGCTGGCCACAAGGTTGGTAAGCAGTTCTTGTGGTAGGGCGTTCCATTCCTCCATCAGCGCTGTTGACAACAGTTGGAGGATGGTCGTTGGTGTATGCTGCAATGCGGCTCCCCAAAGCATCTCACACGTGTTCGATGGGATTTAAATCGGGGGAACGGGCAGGCGAGTCTATTTGCCGAATACCCTCTCGTTCCAAAAGATCCTCCGCCTGCGTTGTTCGATGCGGACGCGCATTGCCATTCGTAAAAATGAAGTCAGGGCCGACTGCACCCCTGAAAAGACGCACATGGGGAAGGAGTACAGTATCACAATAACGTTGACCAGTGAGCGTACCGTGTTCAAAGATTTGGAAGTTCATGCAAACCATAACACCCGGACCACCAAAAGGATCATGTTCAAGGATGTTTCTGGGTTCATTATGTGTTCCCACCTCTCGCCAGATGAGGGTACGTCGAGAATCACTACTTATACTGAATCTGCTCTGACCCGAGAAGAACACACGACCCCATTCCTCGTTGGTCCAATTTTGATGCTCTTGGGACCATCACAAAAGGTGCCGCCGATGTGCGGATGTCAATGGAACAGAATGTACTGGCCGTCGGGCAAAGAGATCACCTCTGTGTAGCCGCCGTGCCACTGTGTATCGTGAGATTGCGTGCCTAGCTGTCCTGTTAAATGTGGTTGCAATTGCATTAGCTGTTTGGCATGGATCCCTTCTTGCCTGTTGCACAATGTAGCGGTCATCTGCTGGTGTAGTTGAGCGTGGTCGACCACCACCTCTCCTTGGGACAGCAGTGCCTGTGATTTGGAAGGTTCCCCATGCTCGTGAAACAATGCTGTGAGCAATTCCAAACTCCTGAGCAACACTCGTCTCACTCCGCCCTTCTTCCAGTTTCCCGATGATTCTTCCCCGTGTGAAGTCATCCAAATGGTGTCTACGGACCATGTTGCAATGAAGAACACCATACAGTGCACCGTAACAGGTCGCTAATTGCCACACACCGTCTTGTCTTGTTTCGTCATTTGCCCCGTGTTACGGGACCAGACTCATATGGCACTACTGGCTCGCTACACTCACGCCATGTGACGTCCAGATTTCTGTGTACGTGTGAGAGACCTCTGGCAACATACTCCCGCACTTTCATATACTTCCACCAAGTAGTTCATTTGTTATGTTACTTTACCCATTTCTTCCTTAGGATTTGCACACCAGTGTATCTTAAAAGTGTGGTATGTTGATTAAAATCGTTAGATCCAGGTTTGTGAAAATAAAAACTAATAAATTTTTCATGTAACGCTAGTTAGGGGTGAAGGAATATTCTTGAATATCTTCGTGTCGCCTTCTGGGAAGATTTTGAACTCAAATATGACATTTGGTATATTTCTGATATTCCGTTTTTTATTTGTTATTCAGGGACTTTAAAATGCTTACTTACAGTGAAATTTCTATAACGAATTTTTGGGAATAAAGTAGGATAGATTTGGTGGTAGTGAAAGTAAAATATGAGTAATTGTGGGTTTGTTTATGAACATAAAAACCTGAAAAAGGAAAAGATGGATTAAGCTAACTTCACATTTAAACCAAAATTTCTTCAAAAAGAAAAGCTGAAAATTTTCCATACGAAACTGCACTTTACATGTGAAATGCTATTTTTTTATTTTGCAAAAGGGGCTTCGAAGGTTTTAGTTAGAATATCATATATTTATAAGTGTCATTTGAAGTTTTTGTCAATAACCTGAGAAGTTCTCGCTGTTATTTGTTAATTTAATACAATTTAATATAATTGGGAAAGTGTAGAACTGTGTAACTAGGACCTGCTTAAATTATTTTTCAGTTCTATTTATACCCCGCCTTTATCGGCGGTGTTTCCTCTGGAACTTATTGCTTATTGAGTTATTGCACTTTTTGGATTTTAATCATTGGATCACGCGCACATTTACCCTCATTCATACTTCCTGACTCTGGAGAGGATAGGAAATAATCTCGATCAGAAAAAAATCCCTCCATCCGGGAATCTAACTCCGGACCCCCTGGCACAGAAAATTGTTTCTATAGAAACCAAAATACAGAATTCATTAAAATATACCATTTGGCGGTAATAATAATATTGAACTTTTCAAATACTTTTCATATGTTTAAGCTTTCCCAGGCTGAATTCTAAATTAGTTTCTCTCTTGAAAACCTGAATTCTTGTATTATAAAGAGGTTTCCCCGTCTCATATAAGCATGGAGAAAGAACGGAACAAGAATATCTTGATCTGAATTAATTTATAGGTATAAGTTTTTATAGAGGAATCACTCTTTATATCTGTAATATAGCTATAATAAATAAAAGTTCCTGTAAAATGGGAATGGGTAGAGAAGGTTGTGTGAGTGTGTTATACATTATTTTCTGTGACGCTTAATCACTTAAGTTAAAACAATTGTATTTCACTAGATACGAGTATGTAATGTTGGATACACCGTGTGTCTATGGAAGGGATAATTATAGTTTTAAATATGAATTCAAATAAATACTAAACTTCAAATTTAAGTCAGGCTGCTTTTAAAATGTTAAGCAAAAATATGCACTTACTCTGCCCCAAATAAGCCTTTACATTCTTTGTTTGTTTTTATTTTCTCAGGAATTAGTTCAGCGATTTAGATTAAAACTTAATATATTTTAGATAGTAACATAATGAATAATGTCTTGTGAATTTATATTTTGTAACTGAATTGTTTATAGCTTGGAAATCCTGCCTCGAAACAAATTATAAAAGCATTTAAAGGATATGTAAAGGGTCTTTAAACAAGAGTGTCCCATTTTTAACATGCCGTTGTTATTGAGTTACAGCAGTTATTTTTTTCATGTGGTTACAATTTTTATTGACAAATAGCCATGGAACTTACAACATTCAGCAGTGCGTAGAAATTGTGAAAATTTATTATCAGAATGGATCATCTGTTCGCCAAACCTTCCGTGTATTGCTTGAAGTTTACGGTCTGCATAATCGTCCCTGCGAGAGAACAGTTCGGCGTTTGATCGATAAATTTGAAAGAAGTGGTTCTGTCAGCGGTCAAGAACGCCTGTACGTAATCGACGTAAGCGCTCCAACGAAAACATAGGCGCCGTTCGTGAGAGTGTACGCGAGAACGGAAACAAATCAGTTGCTCGTCGAGTGCAAGAATTGTGACTTTCGCCGACCACAACTTGGCGAATTCTGCACCTGGACTTGAAGTTTCACGCTTACAAAATGGTGTTAACTCGAGAACTAAAGTCCAACGACCATAGGTTGCGCCGTGTATTCGCTGACTGGGCTATGGAGCAATTGGAAGCTGATCTGGATTTTTGTCGAAAAACCATCTTCAGCGACGAAGCTGACTTTTGGATGGATAGTTGTGTTAACAAGTAAAATTGCCGCCATTGGAGCAATCAAAATCCAATGCAGATTCAAGAACGACCACTTCATTCCCAAAATGTTACTGTGTGGTTTGGATTTTGGCATGATGTAATCATTTGTCCATATATTTTCCAAGATGAAGATGGAGAAGCTCTGTCAATGGAGAAAGATACCGGGCTCTTATAAGGAACTATTTTTGCCCTCAATTGGATGGTGTGGATCTCAGAAACATCTGGTTCAAGCAAGATGGTGCCACATGTCATACTGCTCTCGAAACAATCGATCTTTTGAAGAAGTTCAGAGGTTTCATCATTTCCCGTGGCGGTGATGTTAACTGGCCCCCGAGGTCATATGATTTAACGCCGTTGGATTACTTCATGTGGGGTTATGTTAAATCCCGAGTTTATGTCAACAAGCCAGAAACAGTAAATGATCTTATGAATAACATCACGCGTGTTATTCGTAAAGTTGGACCTAATTTACATTCTTTTGTCATTGAAAATTGGGTGAATCGTATACGCGCAACCCAACGAAGTCGCGGCGGTCACTTAACTGATGTTCTCTTCCACACGTAATGACATTAACTATGTTCCAAAATAAAACAATAAATAAACCTCTATCGTTTATAGAACGTGTGTTATTTAAGTTCAAAGATAGGAACACTCTTGTTGAAAGACCCTATAAATACAGGCTGAAAAAGAATCTGAGGCGTTAGAATTTATTCTGCCAATTATTTATTTAAGGCTTTTTTGTCTTATCACAGTTACATCAGAGCAATTGTTCTCAAACTCTCGTATTTGTTGTCCTCCTTTTTACCTGGAATAAATCTGCATCCCCTGCATACTATACATTACAGGGGTGGCCAGCTACCCGGTGTTAGGAGCATATCTTGAGGGAAGAGCTTGGAAAGGTTTCAAGGTTAAATGTGAATTGTTACCGAAGCAGGTGGCTAGGGCGGTAACGTCTGTGGCCCGCATTCAGGAGGTCCCAGGTTCAAACCTTCGTGACAGACTAATCTGACCTAAGATTTGTTCCGGTTTTCCTTGGTCGCCAGGCGAATGCTGTATTGGACAATTTGTTCCGCGAATTCTCCTGTCGTCCCTTTCCTCATTACATTTCCTTGTTCTTCTTCACCGCCACACCAGGCATTGGACTGATAACCCATCCTGGATATGTTATGATCCAGAATTTTGTTGATTCCCGAGATACTAATGACCCAAGTCATTGAGGGTGTAAGTCCTACAAGGATAAGGGTAATGCGTTAAACAAGAAGAATGAGTGTGAATTCTATGAAGGTCATAGAGAAATATAGTTAAAAACAGCAGAAAAATTATATTTATCCACAAACTTACATCTCATCACTATTAATGTAGTGCACTAATAAAGATTTGTATAACTTCCACAAATTACAAAGCTTTTACATGAACTTTTTCTACCGTCCACTTTGTTTGCTAAATGCTTGAAGTCTGGTACGTGGTCAGTTAATACGTTTCTCACAAGTTCAGTTAAATGTACATCAGTTAGAACTGCTCGAAGCTTAGATTTAATGAACTTCATCGTTAAATACAGTGATTCACATGAATCTTAGTCTGATCTCCGCAAAAATTGAAATCAGTCTTTTTGCACCTATTTTATATTTGAATGCATTTACTCTGGGACGTGCTTCCAAAATTTAACCACGTACATCTACTTTCTTTCAACTGTTTAATCTCTCTAAGGTCCTAGAAAACTTGAAAAAAATTCAGTTTAGTCTCAGAATTTTAAGACACACACAAGAATTTAGAAGAGCCACATGCGTCTCGTGAACCAGGGTTTGGCCATGGTAGATATATAAGATCCAAGGAAAGATGATAACCCTTTTGGCGGGAATGTTAGTTTCATTTGGCGACAATTTTACTGAAGTCTTTGCCTTGCTCATTTATTCCAAGCCATTCATGTTGAGCTACGACGACCCCTTAAGAGTACATGCCCCGTAGTTTGAGAACCGCTACACTTTGTGCTTTGCAGGAGAAACTTGATAGTCCCTGGTTTGAATTACTTTAAACTTCAGAGGAGCAACAGGAAATATTCCAGAAATCTCTAATGCTATACAAATTGTATATTTTAACGAGAACTCTATATTTTTACTGAATAAGTTTTTGATCCCATACAATTTACCAGTTACATACAATCACAATTATGTATGTATATAAACGAAATGTTTTCCATGAAAGGGGCTGTATAGGATGATGTTTATTCAGGTTTTCATTTGTAAGTTAGGCTGTTCAAAAACAACTCACGGACCTTATTACATAAAATGATTTTTATGGGTTCAGAGGACCTCGAAATGCGTATTTCTAGTAAAATCTTTATACAGAGTTTTTGAGTGAAATGCAATACTTCCTCTAAGTGGTAGAGTAAAAATTAACGTTTTGTGATATCTGACGGGAATCTTACTCTCGTGTGCGTAATCTAGAGTTAGAAAGTTCTTCAATCGCTTAGTAAAATCCCAAAATAACTGAGCTATAAATGAAGATATTATATTTGTTTCAGCTCCGGCCCAAGAAATACAAGCTTGTTCAGCCATGTTGCTCTTTTCCAGACATATTTCATCGTGAAAGTAATTTGGAAACGCTGTCGGTGTTAGCATCTAAAGTAAACAAACGCAACAAGGACGAAAGCATCCCGTATTTCCTTCATCCTGCTCATTCGTCTGCACTGGGTCGGAATGAGAGTTAAAAACAGACACATTGGCAAGTAATAGCTGAGAAGAAAAATGAAACTAAAGCAGCGTGCTCGTCTAAGTCGATCGATGTCAACCCATTAGAGACTGCGCATTCATCCGCGTTTTATTGAGGACTTTTCAAATTAGGGTTTCTTTCTCATGGCAGCAGAGATGACTCTCTCTCTCTCTATGAAATGTGTTGTACAGAGTGATTTATGAAGACCTGACACATTTATTTCTTTAATTGTTTCAAAACGAGTTATGCTAGCGACAACTTATTATACCTGAAATGCAGAGGAATTTTGGGAGATCGCTTACCTCAATAGCAAATGTTGAAAATGTCCTCCATCCTGCATAAGGCACAACTCAACACGTCGTTCCATGTTATCACCACTCGTTGGAGGACTCTGTTATCAACACCTTGACTCTCCTGTGGAATGTTGTGCTTCAGATCGTTCAATGTCTGGGGACGCGTGGCATAAACCCTATCTTTTAAGTAACCCCATAGCAAGAAGTCCGGCGATGTCAAATCCGGAGATCTCGGTGGCCACAGGTTCTTGGAAATTATCCGGTCGTCAAAGACACTTGCAAGTAGTTCAATGAATTATTTGATGTATGGCATGTAGCACCGTCATACTGAAAATATCCTTGACTCAGCTCTGCATCGTCTAGTTGCTCAATAAACTCCACGAAAATCCGTCGGTACTCTGCAGTGTTCACATTGTTTAAAAAAAAAGGTCCCACTATTCTCTGTGCGGATATTGCGCAACAAACTCCGATTTTAACTTTAATTGGTTTATTTGAGTTCGCGTAGCCGGATAAATGGAACCATGCTTCATTCCTGAACCATGTGATGGACAATATGACTGGATTTTGCACAATGAACGCCTCAAACTAACTACAATAATTCAGTCGTCTTATGCTTATCCGGTTTCTGTAACTAATGGACAACCGTAATCCTATACGGCTTTAGGCCTGCACTTTTCACAGCTGTACCTTTGAGTAGCTGTACCCTGGCTCCTGCGACAAACGTCTTAATGATTTTTTGGGTGACTGATCCAGTCGTCCTCATAGTCAACGACCACCGTGGGAAGCCTAGACGAACGAGTTTTGCCTTTTTTACTCATCAGAGTTCCAGTGTTTCCAATTTGTTTACCAGTCCCAGTATTGTGTTTCTTTGGGGAGGATTCCAAACACCAAATTCTCTGTGGTATGCTATTTGTGTAGCTATAATTGAATTCGTAATCCAGTATTGCTTTAGAAGGAAGAGTCCATTTTCACGTTGACTAGAACAAAATCTCAAAAAAAAGTTGCGGAATATAAAACTTAACAATTACGAACAAAACATAAACATTTGCGCATCTAGCGACAGGAAATCGAAACTCCAGAACAGTCTGCTTAATTTGGTGCTAAAATTGGCCATTGAGGGAATTTCGAACAGAGTAATTAAAGAAAGAAATGCGTTAGTTCTTCATAAATCACCCTGTACAACGTACAGCCATCATAAACTGGTCGGTGATTTACTAAAGCGCAGAATTCACAGCCGTGCAGCGATACTGTGTAGTAGTGCTGCGATAGTACCTTACTGGATTAGCAGAAAAATATTGAGAAACAAAGTAAACTTGGGTGTAAACATCCGATGTGTTACGTCACTGACTTTCTCTACCCTACATCTTTATTAACAGGTATACAAACTATTCTTCTAAAACTTTTTTTTTCTATCTACTACATTTTAATTCAAATAAAAGTTTGCAGAAATAGCTACGTAACACATTTCGTTATAGATACAAACATAACAGCAACAGTCAGATGTTTAAGAACTGACGCTATACGCTGCCTTAAAATTCAATACTGTGTTTTTAAAGTAAGTAATGTTTTAATACTTTGCCGCTGCAGCGCTGCAATGGATTTTTAAGCATGTGCGATCAGTTTCCCCATTCATTAGGAAGCCAGATGCAGCTGTGGACTATCGTCACTTTGTGTTTTCCTGTTATTAGAGCGTTTCGAAAAGTTCAAAATAACCCGCCAACTATGAAGTCAGATCATTGATCGCGTATAGCGTGCTCGTTGAATGAGGTCTTTTTTATTAAAGGTTTATTTAAGATAGTTTTGACTGCATGGAAGACCATGTTATCACAACCTGTTATCATAAAAATGTTGATACTGGTTATTCAGTGTGTTCTACGAGCGAGTAAATGAGGGATTAACCAGTAACTAATTATTAAGTATTAACCATTGAGGGATGTTTTGTTGGCTAGAATCAAAGGAGGGTTCAGAAGTTACCCTAATTAATTCTGATCTGATTGGTGTAAACAACTAGAGGTGGCTAGCTCAGTGTAATATGATTTGTTACTCGACTATAAAGCGGAAGATGTACGTGAAAACTAGTTACCTATAGTGTTAAACTGCGCAACGGTCACAATAAATACATATATGCTTGTCGAGGAAGTTCGCGGGAGGCGAGATAAGAAATGCGCAGGATTATCTCATTGATTCTCAAAGGCATTCTTGGTACATACGTCCGAAAGTGTACCGTCCTAATTATTTCTCCAATCAACCAGTCGGCCGGCGTTGAAGGACATCGCCATCCATGCGATAAGCTCGGTCTATAGCAGCGGCGTCGCAATAACATGTGTATAAAGAGAATTTCATTTATCAATTAAAATACCTGTCAAATTATGAACATGAAATTTCATAATATATTGCATACATACTTTGTCTACGTGTTAAGTGCTTAAAATAGAGGTTCATTATTGATATTGGTGAGGTTCAAGTTGAAAAAATGTGTGTTGTGTAGCGATTAAGGATGAAATGAGCCTTATATTATTCTCATTTCAATGGAACGAATTGATGCCAGTATGGAATGTCATTTCTGAACAGGCGTGTTTATACACGGTTACAAGTATTGCTGTAATTTCGCTGGCCGTTGTAAGATGCACATGTTGCCATTAGGTCTGAACAATTCTTCACCTGCTGCATTTCAACTACTGTGCACAGGTGTAAAATATTATTCTTGCCCAGAACTGAATCTGGGATATGTGGATTTAGAGGCTATAGTGCATTTTCTTTAAGTCGAAACATGAAAAGTAAAAAAGATAGCACTATATTCCACACGAAAGTTGGAATTAACTGCCTAATCTCAAAACCTTTACTATTGAAATTTACTGTTTAAAGTCGGCTTAGGTTGAAACATGAAATTTAGAAGAGGACAACAATACGAAACCCAGGAAGCAAGGACGGCTAATATATCAGGAAATTTCCAAATTTCACGAAAGTACAGCTGGCAACAAGAAGTAGAACTGTACTGAGAAACTAGGCAGTGAAGGATGACTGTGACCGGGTTTCTCAGCACTCGGACTGTCTTTAGTGCAACCCCCTCTCCTAGACTGACCAGGTGGCGTCAAAATGGTCATGTTTCAACTTAAACATCACGTACTGTAGCACGCTAAACACTAAATCGTTCATATATCGTTACCTATGTAGGAGCCATAAAGAATAGTTTGGAAATATTTTCCCTGCAATTATGGATCGGAGACAATGAGCCTATTTTGTTATGGTGTAGGGTAGTTTCTGGCCTACTACGGCCTAACCTAACGAAACAACAGTGTTGTTCTGCTGCACCACTGAATCAATAACACAATTTGTACAAGTTAAATGATATTTGAAGGGAAAGGATGTAGAAATTAATGTTTGGAATCATAATAATCGTCAAATTGCAACCTTTTAACCCTATAAATAGATTAAAACGAAATGCTTGTGTATAGGTAGTTATGAATACGCTCATAACTAGGCTTCGGACACTATTGCTGTCTCGTTGCACTTTGATTGGAAAACAGTTACGTGCGCACAGGTTTCACCGAGACCTACCCCTCCCCAAGCACTGCCAGTCATTCACTCTAAGCAAGCGATCAGTACATATGCAGCCTGTTCTGAAGTTACGAAGTCCGGTCGTTGATAGCTGACAAAACATGCTGAAAACAACCAATAAGAAGAGTGTCTTACTTGTAAATAAATATGGACGCGGGTATGTTGATGTAAGAGGGGAAATATATTTGTAAAGTATGCCAGATTGAAATCAAAGGAGAGAGAAGGGTTTTTATTTTGCAAGTCACTGTAAATCTAAAAAAAACAGCAACAAAATATTACGTTGCTTCCTAGAAATCAGGTGGTGAGGATGTATTATCCATATCAGAAACCACTAACTCATGTATCCAAACCGAAGCTTACAGGAATTCGTCTGACATGATGGTAAGCACAAATATAAGCTGCAAAATGTTGCTTTTAAAACGTTTGTGGAGAAATGTACAGATTTGAAATTTCCTTGTGAGTTTGCTGTACGCAAATGTCATTTGTCTTTGTCATAGATGGCAATACCAGAGTTCTTGAAACTTGTCGATAATTTGATACACTTTACAGAAGTAGGCAAATGTTCTGCTGCTGAAATAGCACAACAGAAACTGAAGTTTTAGATAAAAACCCAGGATAAACAATTATGTGCCGTATTAGGCATTAATAATAATAACATTCTGTTATGATGAAATTCTAAATAATGAAAATGTATGCGTTTCCCAGATTTGTGTGACGTTCGTCAGTTTCATTTTGCACTAGTAATATGAGGCAGTATTTTATATCACCACACTGTGAATGCCAGAGTGATTGTAGTGTAAATTAACATTATTATATGACAATGATTTTAGATGTTTGTTAGCCATAAGCATTGTTAGGAAATAAGTTTACACGGCCTCACTGAAACTGACAATAGGAGTGAGTAACAATGAATCGATGGGGTGAGTTGTTTATCACTAAGAAGAGACAAACAAATGACGTCAGGATAGCATGCCTTTCTTTAGAAATGGAGGGAATATCTTCCCTAGAGGATATGTGTTAGTAATTATGATTGGCTGACAAAACAGACGCTAATGTTGGCGCGATTTAGTAACCAATAGCAGCTCCATTATAATGTTTAGGCATTTCGGGGAGGAGTAGTATATATTCTCGAGCTACAAGCATGTTTCACGCAGTTCTATGGAATCATTCACGAGGTATACGTCGCGCAGTCTTGAAGAATCTATCGTGAAGTGCACATTATACAGTTTGGAAGAATCTCTCGCGTCGTAAAGTTATTTACAAAATGTGAAGTACGCGACAACTATTATGACAGTAATTACATTCGGAAATATAGCAGTTTCAGTCAGGCGTGTAGAAAGATTAAAGATGTGAACTATTAATTAAGTGTGACGGCAATAAAAGTGTGAAAATAAATTCTTTTATCAGTGTTATCTTTTGGCAACAACTCCTTTCCGTTTACACGCCCTGCTCAGAGATATTTGCTCGACTGAGTAATAATAGCTAGCCGGAGGATAAAGAACCCAAATCTTAAAATAATAAAACAATAACAGGCGCTCAACAAATAAGATAACACAAGCCGATTACCGCGACAAACATCATGTGGTATGGAACGGAGCTTTTCAAGATATAAACGTTTTTGTGTTTGAGAAGACGTTTTGATTTTGAGACATTAAGAAAATATATTGTAATCCATTTTAATAGTTTGAGACATTCAGAAAATATATTGTAATCCTTTTTAATAGTAGTCCAGGCATGTAAATCGCACATGGAACTTATTATTTCATCTGCCACAGTTCATATTTATTATTTTATTCATCTTATTTATACTTTGTAATAAAAGCTAAAGTTTACTACAGAATTGTATACTTCTATGCCAACCTATACCTACCTATAGCGTACAGAGTACTCAGCACAGCACAAACAAACTCAGTAGCGCACGAGACTACTGCCTGTCCCCTCTCCGCTCGCTTGTAAACAAAGTAGCAGTATAACAGAAGTTAACTTAACGTAAAGCCATGTCCGAAGCCTACTCATAACCTACTCCGTATGTTCAGTTCACGTTATTATGCAAGGCGTTCTAAAAGTCATGAAGCATTAACGATAACATAGTGTCTAACACTAAATCAAGTAAACATTTATAAACTTTACGTTGTGCATTTCTTTATATATAAAATGCATAATCATTCTTCCTGTTTAAAAAAAATCAAAAGTATTTCATTAAACTTCACGAAAAATGAAAGAACAAAAACGGATTACCAAACTATGAACATAAAAGGCTACAATTAGTCACGATTCTCAATAAACGAATATTTTTAACCATTTCACTGGCAAATTTTTATATCCGCTTGACTAATTAATAATATCTATTATTAATAGATTATCCATTTAGGATATCTATAACACTACCATCCCCTCTTGAGAAATACTGTCTTTATAAACTAGAAGCGATTTGAATTACGGTCAAAGATGGTACCATTTCATGGATTTTAAGGTACCATTAGTATAACGTGACATATTTATGCATAAATGCTTGAATTTCATGCATATTATTATTACTATTATTGTTATAGTATTTTTTGTTTTTAATTGATAAAGTTACATGCCTATTACCTTATTGTTCTCTCTGATCCAATTGTACACCTTGTTTTAACGGCAACTCATGATTATGGGAAGATTTATAAAAGTAAACGAATAAAAATAGAAAGCGTGATTATGAAATGGATATTTACAGCAGCAGATGAAAATAGTCTACAAGAAGTGAACTTAGTATAGCACCAACCGCCACAAAATATAATCTATAGATTTTAGAAAACGAAACTCAAGTTATGGCTTCCTATGGAAAATAACCCTTGAAGATTAAGGTAATTATAAATGATAAAACACTGGAACCAATAACGCATTTTAATTATTTAAAGGTACCAGTTCGCCGTAAGACAAAAAATTGAGTTTACTTCAACAGATATGTGGGACAATTAAAGGTCATTAACAAGAATGTCTAAATTTTGCAAAGTATTAGCGGTACCAATGTTGTTATATGGGTCAAAGTGCTGGACAATAAGTGTAGTTCTCGACAAAAGAATAGAGGCAGCTGATATGAAACTTTTAAAATATATAATAAGGTAAACTTTATTTGATTAAAACACAGTAAAGAAATTTGAAATGAATTAAAATTTTTAGTATCATGAACAAGGTTGAAGTATACCGAAAAAATTGGTAGAAACATGTATCAAGAATAGAAAAAGAACGTATATTTCTGAATATTTTAAAATAAACCGAAAGGTAAAACAGATTGTGGCCGACTAATAAAAGATGAATCGACCAGTTATTTAATTGAAAAGGAGCCGGAACAGAATGGTGATTATTATTATTATTATTATTATTATTATTATTAAGTAAAATCTGATTTTACTTTCTCTACCACGTACATAGTAGGTAGAGAAGGTTGCATTTCACCCAAGAATTCTATACCGAGATTTCACCGGAAAAGTTTTGAGACCTCATGAATATATATAAAAAAAGCATGTTTAGAAGGAGGCCCATCTGTGCGAGTGCCTGCGCGCGCAGGTGTATGTGTGTCTGTCTGTGAACAGAATAACTCAAAAACGAATAGTTGGAAAAGCACCAAACTTGGTACTTAAGTCCAGTACCTTCCAAGATTCGATGCGAAGATTTTCAAGAAAATTCCCACCCCAAACTATCCTTTATATACAGCATTTTTCGAATTTTTTTATTTTCTAAAAATGACTAACGATTTTGATTATAATACCATATATTAAAGACATTTACTTGACAAATAAAATTTATATGTTGAACGTTCTGAAAATGGCATTTGAAGCCCTCTTCATTCGGAAGGAATTTTGTATAATCTTTATAAGTGATAAATATTAAGCGATAGACACAAGCGCACTACCCCGCCCAAAAGTGCTATTTTCCACTGTTTCTCGCCATGTATTGAAAGAGTATGGAATTTTAAGACCAGCGTATAGCGTTCAGTTCTATCGCTATTCCCATTGTATCTATAGCGGAATGTGTAATGCAGCTATTTCTAGAAAGGTTTATCTCGATTAAAATGAAGTAGATATGGAAATAAGCTTTCGTAAGAATAATTTGTATACACGCTGAGAAAAGTGGGTAGAGAAAGTCTTGTGAATATAACACATCAGAATTTATAGTCATATTGGAGGTTCTTTCAATCGCTGTAAATGCCGAAGTCGGGGCAATACTTGCTCTTAGTAAGGTCGTGTAAACATACTACAGTTTCTGTTTTGAAAGTTAAATTTACACGATACGCAAACAACCAATATCTCTCCCAACCTCTCTGCCTCTCCCTAAAGTTAAAGAAGGCTGCTGCCGAAGAGAAAGGCGTTTGGGTGTATCGCACCGTGTAAAATTGTTACCGAGTCTCAGCTTTCATCTTCATGAATGACGTAAAAGTGACCAAAATTAAGTTAGTGACGTACTGCGAGCGCAAATTTGTGGAAGAAAACTCCGTCTCTTCTGAACGAAGTGCCGGAGTCACTTCCTGCCTTAGCACAAATTTTATTAAAAGTGCTATCTCTTTTTCAGAATTAACATACTGTTAGATATACACTGCCGTTTATGAAAATTGCAACACCAAGAAGGAAACGCATGAATTCAATGAAATTTATACCACAGGTTAGGTACATGACAAGTAACAAATGATAAACTTTTGAAATCTATAGATGACCTTTGTTCCCTAATATTCAATATTTGGTGTGGCCTGCATACGCTGCAATTAGAGCTGCTATACGCCGTGGCATTGAAACAAAAAGGTTCTGAACAAGTTCCTGAGGGATTTCCCTCCACACAGTTTGTATTTAAGCCCACAAATTCGTGACACTGGCTACTGGAGGACCGTGACGCACCAGGTGCCGACCAACCATATCCCAGACATGTTCGATGGGCGACATGTCAGACGAACGGGCAGGCCAGGGAAGTAATGGTATCCGTCGCTCTCCGAAGAAGGCTTGTACATTCCTCGCAATATGTGGCTGGGAATTGTCCTGTTGAAATGTGGCCTGTGGAGATGCCTGAAGCAGGGGAGTACCTCGGACTCTACATTTACCGTTAGGTACCGGTTGCTGTTCAAAGTGCCCTTAATTCGTAGGAGGCGAGATCGGTTGTAACCAATGGCACCCCAAACCATCAAACCTGGTGTTTGTCCACTATGCCGCTCAATGCAGCCCTCCAGGTTGCGCTCTCGAAGGTACCGCCGGACACGTATGCGGCCATCACTGTAGAACACGTTGAAGCGGGACTCGTCCGAAAAGACTACATTTTGCCGCTCAACACCCCAGTGTTCACGTGCTCATTGCAGTCGGAGCAGCTTGTGGTTTCTGGATAATGGAAGCCGACGTAAAGGCAAGCATGTAGCCACTCTAACCTGCAGCAGACGGCGACGAACCGTTGATGCAGACAAGTTCACACCTGTTGCAGTGCTCCAGCGTCTAGCCAACACTGTGGTAGAAGCTGTATGGTCCGTTATGGTCATGCGGGCAAGATAACGGTCATCCCATGCTGTGGTCATGTTCCGTGTTCCAGTACCCGCTCTTCGCTGCGTACGACCTTCATCTATCCACTGCTTCCACACACGCATCACAGTCATAGCAGCATGCCCTGTACGAGCCGAAATGTCACGGTATGATAAACCCGCCTCCCGGAGACCGATCATTCTGCCCCGTTCGAACTCACTCACATCCAATATGGCTCCCTTTGACGTCGACGAGGCATACTGCTCGGCCTATGTGTACTCCATGTTTCTGCAAACCTAATCACTTATTGCTTGCACACCCTTCTACACTTCCACCAAGTTTGGAGTTATTCGGGAAATTCTTTCTTGGTGTTGCAATTTTCACAAACGGCAGTGTATTCCAAAAGATTTACACTAGTTTAAATAGTTTGACTTATACTTTTAGGTTCCACCAAGACTATACCTCCTATTAATTTTACAGAAATTATACGTTTATAAATATTTTAATACAAAGCATAGTATGAAAGGAAAGGCGTATCGAAGAAAGGTATAAATGTATAGACTAAGACGCTTTTAAACGAAGAAGCGACTGTTGAATTAGGAACATGCACAAAAATGTAATAATGCTCACATATTATGAGCTATTTTGATTGAAGTTAACGCAGAATACGAAAATAATGTAAATAAGTAAAATAATAAATTTAAATATCATTAAATTACAATTTAATTTGCAAAGAGGCCACCTGAAGGAGTAACACATATTTATTTGTCTTCACATTAACGTCTATATTGACGCTACTAGCATAAAGAGTAAAACGAACTATACCGTTTGAAACGGAGACGCATTTGGTTTATTTCTTTTTAGTTTAGTGTATGGTGAGATAGGTGCAGTTTTTGTGTAGCATATGTATCAGAACGCTCTCATTTCGGCATTAAGATGCATTCAAATCACATGTGAAGCACAAAGGCTACAAATCCTGTAGAATTGCGCTGTCTACCAATTCATCGCATACCCCCAGCAAGTTGTTTATTCACGGATTAAATTCAATTAGATATATTGATTTAGGTTTAAGTGAATATTTTGGTGCAAAGATTTAGATTAATTCAGTATATTAGTGATAAATTAGTTACATTATGTCAAAGTAAGTAATTTTTTAGTAAAAGTATATGAAATACTGTGTTTCCCCCAGAAAAACTGAAATCAGAAAGAAAATGATTTCTGGCATGAGGAAGAATTGTTGAGGATGTATCGGAAAAGTTTACAATGTATTGTTCCCATTATTTTGATATGTTAAACATATTGTAGAACGCATATTTTTATGTTTTATCTTTTTCTAATGCCAAGACATGAAAACCATATATTGGCCAGTTTTAACTTTCTTAAGAACTGCATTTATCATTACGGATGTCTTTGACAAGTAATGTCTTTGATAAACAAAAGCTATATTTTCGCTTGCGAATTAAGAAAATATACGTTAAAAGTTAAACTGGCCATTCTATGCTAAGCACTTAACGCTTTTGCTATCTTGAGTATCATCATCATTATCATGCATGTAACAAAATAAACCCCTACTAATTTACTTGCCCTTTTTCACGTTATCATTACACATAATTTGAGTTGACGACGAATACCCGGTGTCACCTTTTGGCGTTCGTCTCCAATCTCTGCTATTGATTCTGCTGCCGGCTGCTACAGTGGTTGGTAATGAGATCTTTCTCACAGGGTATACGTATACGTAGTGTGAAAGGATAGCAGCAGTTTAAATTTACTGAGAAATTTAACGTAAGCTAGTACTTGAGCTATTGAAGCGAGCTGCCAACCGTTTGAAGATAAAGAATGAAGTTGATTATGAATCGTAGCATTCGAAACTGTAGCAATTGAATTATTATACTTGCTAAATTCAACAGTATCAATTTTATGGTTTGAAATAACTGTTTCCGCAATAAAATAAAGTAGAAACTAACTTGTCGTGGGTCGCTAAAATTCTTACCGGCAAAACCCTTCGTGGCTGCCGCTAAGTAAGTGAGAACCCAGCGCGGTCTTAGGCGCTGCGAACTGCCGATCACCGAAAAACACCGTAAGCCCCTAAGGCTGTACACGAAAGAAAAGAAGGAAAGTTGCTAATTTTAGCAATACAGGCTCTTTGATTACCTTAAGTCTCTACTACTTTATAACTATACCCCATCAATGTTCCTGCATTATACGTTGCCAAATCTGACACATCTGAAACACAACTATTAATCTTTGACTACCAAATTTTAAGAATTCCAAGTCTCCCGTTATTCTGTACTGGCCTACGTGCCTTTTCACATCTCTTATTTCTTAACGTCTTGAATTCTAACTACTGAACCTTGAGCGAATTGGTTCTTATGGACTTAAGTTTGCCGGAACGCTTAATTATCTTATTGACCAATTACTTTTCCTGAACCCGTAATCTACCTGGTACTGAGGTACATGTAGCCCTCTTTCTTCCATTACGCATTGATTAAATGTATGGAAATTATTTATCGCAATTATTTATCCATTTCTCTATCATGTCTGTATAAAATTACTAATCATACGAGTTAATAATTCCGGTATCAGTCATGTGGTATCTTAAGCTGTACATTTGTGTTTAATAGTGTAAAAAATTTTTAGCTAATTTAATTCTCCCCATTAACCCCGGGCGTGTTTAAGTGGTATAAATTAATATGCAACATATGTACTAGTCTAATAAAACAGTTTTAAGTAAGATGTTTGACTTAATACTTCGTTATGAATAAGAAATGCCGTTACTTAAAACTAATCCATCACAAACCTTAGTTTTTAAATATAAGCATTTGGTTAGTTACAACTTAACAAACGTGCATAATCAGGTTAGAATAGGTGGGTATAATACAGGGAGAGCCAGAAAACCACAAACTACCTGCGCGTTGTTTCTCCTGTCCGCGTCCTCGGCGCTCGTTGTAATCTGTCGCTATCACAGAAAGGCGCGGATGAAACAATACAAGATTTTTAAAACTACTTTAAAGGATTTACTTACCAACTTTATGAAAGGAGATGCTGAAACTAGCCACCATCGTTGTCCATACATTTTTGGCACTTCTTTGGGAAACTATTCATCACTCGCCAATTTTTATCGAGTCAACAATTTTGTATCCTTTTTTTGGAGAAATAACAGCCAGGGAGCGTGATTTTGCCTTTTTTCAACAAGACTCTGTATCAGCTTATACGGCGAATGTTTCGATGAGAAAAATTGAAAGTGTGTTTGAGGACAGAATTATTAGTACAGATTTGTAGCCCCCTCGGTCACCAGACCTAACCCCCTGCGATTTCTATATCTGGGGTAACTTAAAACAAAGGAGACAGGGAAAACGCACACAACCTGGAAGAATTAAAACAAAATATGAGCCAGGAACTTGCCAGCATTTCTTATTGTGAACTACGGCGAGTGATAGATGATTTCCTAAAGAGGTGTCAAAAAGTATGGACAATGACGGTGGCCACTTTCAGCATTTCCTTTCATAAAGTTGGTTGGCTCCTTTCTATGATAGCAACAGATGGCAGCGAGCGCCGAGGACGCGGACAGAAAAACACCGCGCAGATGGTTCGTAGATTTTTGGCTCTCTCTGTACTTAACAATATGCTTTTGATTCACGAATTTAGGCAGTCATAAAACGGTTGTTATTTCTGAAAAACGATGCTACCATTTACGCATCCACGCAAGGCAAATTATCCGATTGTGCCTTTTTAAAAGCTTTATTCGTAATTTTTAGAGAAAAAAGTGCGAAAATGAAGCTGTAATCCACAATATAAATACGTCATCAATATAAGCATATGGCACGACTCCGCGTGGTACTAGACGGTGACGTCACAACTCGGATACATTGGCAGCGTTCTGAGACTTGTAGAAAGGGTCCTAAAACATTGTTTCCTTGCTGTCAAAACAACATAACATCACAATGCAATATCATGTACGGTTAACTTGAGGATGAGCTTTGTATTAAGACTCCTTTTAGCTCTCGCGCATATTCCCAATCGAAAACTCAGGTGTGATCACCGCGCTATTCTGTGAGACAAAATCGTGTTGGCCTTAAGTACACCAGCTTTATAATATTTTTCAAATCATTTATGTGGTATCAGCCATTTCCGAGATATCCATTAATACTGATTTGAATTGATCAATACCTTGCAAGTCCTGTAAGCGTTTTTAAGAATAGTCTGCAACAGTTGGTGAAGAAAGTCACGTGAATGTAACATATCAGATTTTTTAGAATTGTGTTCTAATTACTTGGACAGAGCCTTGTAGTTGCCCACCTCTGTGATGTGGAGGTAGCGTGTCTGCCTCACATTCAAGAGGCCCCTAGTTTGAATTTCATGCATTCGGGGCTCATTTGAGCATCATTTCAAACATTTCATTTATTGTCGGATATAACTTACCCATTAAAGGACGTTAGAGTTACGGAATTAAAAAATGATAATAAAAAAGGACTTGTAACTTCAGCACTTAAATTATCAAAGTATATAAGCCAATACAAATTCATGGTCCTTAGCTACTTTATAGTGAGACTATAAATATTATCTAACCTATCGAGAATAGTGTGTTAAGTTGTATAAACACGATAGAGTTTGCACTGATAGATTAGTTTGGAAACTGTCTTCGCCGCAGTGGGAGGTTCCCCTTTAAGAACCATATGGCCACATCACTTGTAGTGTAAGGCGCACAGCTGGAGTTCACTTCCTGGCACGCACCATTCGTCTCACATCAAAGGCGGTTCATGTTCAAAGCTGCTTTTGAAAAATTAATCCCGGAACAATATTCTTTCATGAAATTTTATGTTTATAGCAGGGAGCGTTTTACATGTATTACTGGCACTGCTGTATAACTCACAATCGCTGGATAAATGGATTGGTAAACGGAACATATTGCTATTTAAGAATAACCATCTCTAAAGTATAAAACTTACGCAATTTCAGGTCGATTCATTTGACATTTTTAATACAGCAGTCAGGTTTTGACGTATATGTAGGCCAAATTGTATGCATATTTTCTAGCCACTTAGACAGATATTACTTCTTTATAATTTTTGTTTTGCTGTTTTGAAAAAATACCTACACGATGCAATTATGTTTTGAAAAAAATATTTTGTAATTAAATATTTAATATTGTATTAATGAGTTGTAGAAATTAATTTATAACTATCCCCCTATTAGAGAGAAAATAAATGTTAAGTATGAGAAAACAATTCTTTCCTTAAAAATTTATAGAATATGAATATTGTTTAATAACATCACTACTAAGCATGCAAACTCAAAATTTTAAAAATATTTTTCTAATAATACAGAGCTATACAAAACTTCATTGATTTATACTGAAATATTAGGTTATGATACAGGGTTTAAAACCACTTTTAAACGTGTGGCATATACTATTTTTAGACAGCGCTCAAATTTGTAAAATACCAATATTATTATAGTGATTCCTGAAACTAACAGAAATCGCGTTTAGAAAGAGATTCTTGAGACAAGAGAAATGACATTAAAAAAACCAAGATGTCAGATGTTTTGATGTTTTGTTGATTCGCTTGCAGTCGTTTTCAGTGCAATTATTTTCAAGATGTTTTACCTTAACCAGATAGCGAAACGATTAAATGCTATATCATACCGCTTTCTGGATTTTTTAGATAAGTACTTGTAGTGTTATTCTTTCTGCTGCTTCTTAATTTCATCAGGCTCTTGCATGTCAGTTTCTTCTGGATTCAGAAATTCCGCCATTTAATCTTTATTTAAGTTATACTAGATAAAAGAATAACGCCTTAGATCATAGAAAGCAGAAGTCTACCAATATAAGGTATAGGTTAGCTTTATAACGAATTGTAATCAATTGAAGTACGACGATTTGTATTGTAAACAGATAATACAAGCGCCACGAGAAGTTAAAAGACATAATGAAAAGTAAAACCTAATCAGTCCAAGTCGAATTACTAAACATGTACAAATACAAAGGGTAATTTACATGTGATTGGACTTGAAACCAAAGTTGGTTACAATGGAGTGGTATAAAAATATCGCAACGGTGCGATAATTTAAAGCTTTTAGCTCGTGTGCACTGTGTTAAAAGTTTTACTTTTAGGCCATGTTGTCTAAAGAGTAAATTTATGGAACAATTTAAAAATGAAAAAGTGCCGACAAATGAAACCAGAAGAAAAAAATTAACTTCATTAGTGGTTTAGACACCCTTGTGTTTTTGGTCTTCACAATACTCCTTCCATCTTATACAATGCCTACACCTCTTTTATAAGAAGGCCTGTAATTGTAGGTTTGCTTTTTAAAATTGTATTATCTATCCTGTCTAAATGATTTAACACATAGACCTGTAACGTATTATATCTCCCTTTATATTATTTACTTCTAATTCTTCTCCAATTATTTCATTATTTATATGGTCCAATAAATTGCTTTATAATTTAAAATTTATAAATCTAAAATAGAACCATTTCTGACCTTGTGCTGTTTAAAAGGTACTTAGTACATTTACAAGCTCTGCTTTTCTGCTCCTCTGCAGATAATTTAATATTTAAATGATTTCGGAGGCCTCTCTTGAATGATTTAGTTTAATATAGGCAAAATGTATCCTTTTTATAATTTTATAAAAACTAGGTTTACAGGCAGACATTTAAAACGCTATGTGATATAGTTTAAAAGGTAGTACAGCTAGAAAAGGTACTTAGAACTAATTGTGGTGCCGCGGATTGCGCGTATGTGTTTATTACACTGAGGGAAAGTTTCGTTCTAAATCTCCCGCGTTACTTACGAATGATAGTATCATGCTTTATAATGAGTACTAACCTGATTATAAGTGGTGTTGAAAATGATTCCATCCGTATTGAGACATTCCTGGAAACTTCGGATGAAGTTTCCATTCGTACGCGTAAGTTCTTCTTGTGTAATTCTCATAATTTTTGTTCTTATATTGTCCTTAAGTTAGTCTATGGTGTGAGGATTATTTCTACAAACTTCTGAATGGTGCGTTCGAATAATTCATTTTTTCCTCCGTAGAACATTTCATTTTCACTTCTTAGGTTTAGCGATCCCATTGTCCTAAACTTATTAACCAGTAATAGTTTCTCTGTCTGGAGCTGGAATGCCAGGAAATTTCTCCTAAAATTATCTACACACCTGTCTACATGATTCTGTTTTTACGTATGTATCGTACATACATACGTTGTTGAAGCTTGAATTTGTGCATTTCAGTGCATTTCAGTGAACTAATTGCAATAAACAATAACAAAACTCTCTTAAGAAAATCGCACACAACACTTGGATAAACTTTCACCTTTGAGATGCACAATGCACAAACTCTTAATACTTATTGGTACGAACAGAAGTAGCAACTGACGCAGGACGAGTAACACAGATGATAAACATAGCCTTGAGTGGGTCATTCGCCACTAGTGGTAGTGGAACAATACCAAGTCACTGAGGTTAGGCGGAGCATATATACACACGACCTGTGGCTCCAACATTCAGCGATCTCTCTGTAGAGGGTTTATGGTGTTTAATAACATTAAAGTCCATATTTATAAATTTCGGAAACTTTTGGCATTTTCTCACAGATGGGTATAAAATAGAGTTTATATTTCTCACTGGGAACCCAGAATTACTGTAACACTAAAGTGATGCTGTTTTGGAAGGCAAAGGATGATATTTTCTTTAGTAATTTTATCGACATTCACCCATTTGTGCTGCTTTGGATTTAAGTCGCACTATCAATGTCTAAAATGATATTTCCAGAATCGAATTTTGTTGGCCACTAAGCAATATCGATTTAATAAAACTTTTAACCGAAAACATTTCTCGTAAATTTAGATTTTGGGCAAATAATCTGCTTAATGCCGTACCCTAGGACCAGAAAGCGAATCATTAAAATGTTTGTGTAGATATGTACTATTGTGACTGCACAGTTTTCATTGTCACTTCACTAATGCGAGTTAGTTCAATCCGCAGTGTCACTTCACTAATGTAATTTAGTTGAATTTTCACTGTCACTTTACTTTTGCTCGCGCGAAGCGGCGAAATGAATGACGCGCGAAGCAGTCTCTTCTTCCTTCTGCTTCACTCGCTGGAGCTCGAACATAAGACTCGCAGTAGCAGCGTCGTCACAATAAGCACTTAATGCAGCATCTAGAACAACTCACTATCTCACTCGCCCTCCATCTCACTCGCGAGCACGCTCGCTTATATACAAAGCGGAATGTCCGCGGGAGGTGAAGGGTAGAAACTTTCAGAAGAATCTGCTTATCTCTCAATAGTGCTTCTGGGTTTACGTTGGGCGGGAGCGTTCCTCCGCCTGCTTATTTTCTCCTAACTCTTTAACCAGTCACATTCCACGGCATAAGTTCGGGCCATAGCTGATTCACGTCATCTTTTCTGTTCAATAACGGCTGAACAGATTGCATGAAGCTTGGTTTATAATACAACATAATTGTGACGCAGCGGATATTGTCCAAGGTTATCGGGAGTTCGGCTCTAGGAATAGGAGATAAAAAAAGATAAGTCGCGCTCTCGGTCAGTGTAAACACCAGAAGCACTATCGGCAGATAATCAGAATCTTCTGGAAGTTTCTTTTCCCCCGTCTCCAGAACTTACGTCCAGGTAGTTCTACAATGCTCTGTGGAAGATTCATTGGCTATATAACTAACGTTCTCGCGAGAGGGGTGAGTCATTTTAATCGGTCAGTGAGTGAGTAAACAAGTGAGTTGTTAGTGCGTTTCTGTTGCGACATAAAGTGCGTTCTCCAAGCGAGTTGGCATCGAGTGCTACTGCGGAGCGATAGTTTGGAGAAATCTTTTGTTGAACTCCCCAACGTGTGAACCGTTTGGAAGAAGAGCCTACATCACGAGGAAAGTAAAGTGACTGGAGCATTGAACTAGTTCACATTAGTGAAGTGACAGTGTGAACTAAGTGAAGTCCTATTATCTCGATTAACATGGAGTAGATGGGAAAAATTCTGATATGATATACCACATGACTTTCTCTATCCTCAGTCTTTTATTACTGGGCATACAAACTATTTACATTTCTTAGTAAACCATATTTATCTATCTACTTTAGTTTAATACAAATAAACCTTTGCAAAAATAGCTGCCTTAAACATTTCGTTATAAACACAAAGGGAACAGCGATACCATTGGAACCCTTAGGCTATGAAACATCTATGAACATTCATAAAGTAACTTCCGTTTACTTTTTTTAAAAATGTGAATTAATTTACAGAATTTGTTTTGCAATACTTTGAAGGTACACACTCTAATTTATTTTTCCACACAGTCTCCAGCCACATTGATACACTTGTAGTGTTTGACGAGCTTTGAAGTTCCGCAGTCGCAGAATTCTGTCGCCTGTGACAAGCCAACCTACGACGCTGGTTTTCAACTCGTCATCGCCAAAGCGCTTCGAGCCAAGCCACTTCCTCAACATACTATGACGTTTGTTTTTAATGGCCCTTCTCAAGTTTGATAGTGTGTTATAATATCTTTGAGATTCATTGTGGCATTTCGCTCCAAGAGCTTCGCTACAAAGTTCCTCTTCTGTCCCAGAAGACAGTTGCCATGAGTTTCCTGCTGGAAAGTCTTTGACGACACTTTGTGGTTTTTTTCGATGACCCCACTGCAGTGATTGAAGTTTTGTTTGACGAAGAGTCGGAAACCAGAGTTATAGGCTGGCTTCAGCCGCAGGCGGCAGAATTCTACGACTGCGGAAATTGAAAGCTCGTCAAACGCTACAAGTTTCTCAATGGGGTATTGTAAAACAAATTCTGTAAGGTAATCACATTTTTTTTAAAATAAACGAAAGTTACTTTATGAATAGCCCTCATACTTGTTTGAAATAGTTCGTTCATAGCAAAGATGACTTCGTTACCGTCTGTTTCATTTCTTTTGATGTGGATCAAACTTACTCGTAGGATTCCGTCTATACTACTCAACTACTACATTTATACTACCATGTGAACTTAGGGTTATAGGCAAGCACATATTAACCAGTTGTGGAGATAACCAGGGGAAACCTTAAATAGAATGGTTGGTACCAGCAACGCTAATTCTTGTAGAATACCAGTCGCAAAGGTACTTATTTGGATAAGCAAGTATTTTGATATAGGAGTGTCGTGCGTTTTGGAGATGGGCATGTGCGAGGGCAAAGCTTTTACAAAGACCAGGATTTATAAGAAATCTTTAATTAAATCTTAAGAGTGAAGAATGTATTTCAAGTGTAGATTCTCAATAGCAAACTTTGTAAATGCTGCAGATATTTTATTATTCATTTACGGGTTTAAATGCAGCAATGAATTTTAAAAATTCTCTACAGTGTGTGAAGTCGCTTCACTGTTTTAATTTCCACACTGCTGTATTTATTAATCGTCAATATTTAGCCAGCAGAACGCATATAATTGACTTTTCTTTGATTTGCATTGCAACACGGTTTTATTTCACGCCGGGTCGTCATATATTGCCTGCACAGCAAACATTCAGGGCATTGCATAACAGATTAAGCGCTGAAACTCATAGTTTTCTATCTTGAGCAGAAATTTACATTTTAGTTTCATCGCCATCCCAGTTTATTGAATATTAATGTGTAATTCATTTATTTAACTCTTGACTGGAGGTAGGGTTGTGCATGTTTTTACCGACAACAGGTATACTCCGAAATTGCTCACTTTAGGGTTTATGGGACTGAATCACGGGCTCTAAAGTTTCAATCCGAACTATTTTGAAAATCTGATGCAGTATGGAAAGTTTATACTAGATATCGGATCTGGAGAAAATTGCATACACATAGACACTTTAAAAATTACGACGCAATTTTAGTCTTTTTTTAGTTCCATTTATACCCCGCCTTTAGCTGCATTGGTCTTATCGGCGGCCTTTCCTTTCCAACTTATTGCCTGTTGGAAGTGGTGTTAGCTCGTGTAACTCTAGTCGTTGGGTTTCTTGCACTTTGGCTTTTAATCGTTAGATCACACACACCTTCACACTCTCATTCATACTTCCAGACTCTGGGGAGGATAGAGAATAACCTTGGCTAGAGAAAAATTCCCACCCTTCCAGTTAGGAATCAAATCCGGTACCCTTAGGACAACAGGCAGGCACTCTACCTGAGCTACGGGGCCAGCCCTATTTTAGTCTTCTTATATGTGCTTTAACATAAAAAGTACAGTTTTACTGACGTTTCATAGCACTATAATTAAACTTTGTAAGGTTAATTCAAGTATTATGAAGTATATGATAGAACAGCAGCCGATAAACGTTTTTAATTTCCACTTATGTTTCATCGCAATTTCCGCTTGAGTTGCACACGTGTTTTGGACAGTTGCGTGTCGCTTTCATTTTCGTTGATAATTTAAATAAAATTGCTCTATTTTATTTTTATAGATTGTTAAATAAAGTTATTTATTTTTTTTGACTGTTATGGTAGACTGTTATTTTTAATTTTCTGTAACTGTGATTAAAACGACTGAATGAATTTCATGACCTATATTAAGAACGTTTTCAAAATTTAAACAATTATTTTCATTCCCTCATTTCATTTAAGTTAAAGTGCGTACATGTCATCATTCAATTAAATAAACCTAATTTCAAATACTGGAAGGACTGTCACTGTTGCAGCCCGCAGAATAACTATAACCGCTTTTGGAAACTCAACCTGCATTCTATTATGGGACGATAACTTAGGGTTCAACGGTAAATTTTCTCAACTATACATAGGAGAAAAGTGTGGTTGCGAAGCTGGCTTTTCTGAGGCGTTTTCTTAAAATGTTTTTAAATAAAGCTACTCTTTAAATATTTTAATGTGCTCGTAATATCCTCTGGAAAACAGTATGAAATCAAGTAATTTTAGACGGACGAGCTGCATTTCTCATATAATATTACACACTATGGTTGCAACCCGGAACTTTTATTTATTTATACACAACTAATAAGAGAAATTCTCTTTATTATATGCTCGGACTATCACAGAAGGACGGAAGTAAGTATGCAATTTATGGTGTACGTGTATAGGGTAGTTAAATTATATTCGAATCCACTCACGGCCTCTCTCTACTGCGCGAGACAGGCGACAGTCACCGAGGAAATTACGCAGGCAGAGGCGGACTAAAATTCTTAGATGCTGGAAATGTTGACTTTCTGCTCTCAAACAGGCAGCATATCTCATGTAAACATTCTCGCTCACTCTCTGAAGCTCAGCAGCAGGAATTCTTGTGATTTCTTGCACAATGTTTTATCTAATTTCCTGTAGTGTGCGAGGATTGGAACGATACACTTTTTAGAGAACCCCATAAATAAAAATCACAACTCGTTACGTCAGGAGAACGAGGGGCCCACAAATCAACACTAATTATTCTGTCATCAAACACCTCTCTTATTGTATGTAATTATTATTATTATTGTTATTATTATTATTATTAAGGAAACGGATAATTCTTCATCAAAAATATGCTATTATATGACCTGTACCTAGACGACAGTTATCTTTTGGTACCTACCAATAAGTTGCTTTTGATAATTTAATAAACAAAAAGAATATTATGGTATTTTACCTAAGCTTCGTACCTACTTTTCGAAAGGTTTCTGTGGCAGTGTTCTTTATATTTCAAGCTTTACTTATAAATGAAATTGTGTAAATTCAGCAAATGCAAACATAGTTAATGAAAACCCTGCAGTTTTTACGAGTGTACATCTAACATAAATAAATTACATATCTTCGTATTCACGATATCGTATGCATTTTACTTTTACAATTGAGTTGTTTTTTTCTCCTTGGACATTTGGAAATTACAAAATACTATCAGATTATTTTACATCACTCTGGCAATAAATTGTGTCTTGTAGATGTAGATTTAGAATGTTTATTATTCGATCTAGAATGCATTACTATAACAAACTATCCGTTATTTCGATATAAGCGTATTTACTTAACTACGTTCTAAGGTACATAAGTAGACAGAAATGTAATTAGTTTCGTTCTTAAACATTGTATGTTGAGTACGCAAAAACAATTGCATTGCCCAAATTAGGACAGTACTTTTGGCTATTTTCCTCCAAATATTTATTCTTATTTGCTTTACATTGCAATCAAATTCTTTACATTGCAATCAAATTGGCTGTTTAAAATAACATTTATTTTTAATCCATATTATTTGTCTTGATTTTTTTCGCAATTTTCATTTACTTGTTGTGGTTGTATTTCGTAGTTTATTTCTTGCATTTTTGCGTCCTAATTTTAAGACTGATATCGATCAATATATCCTGAATTATTCAAACTGATGCCAAGGTAATATGTTTAATGAAACTTCTACTGTTCCGTTTGTGGCAGGTAGAGAAACCTACTGGGGCATGCGGCAGGTGAGGAAGAAATAGGGCTACAGGGCACCACCTCATCAGGGAGGGGAAGCTAATATGTGTAGTGGGGAGTGAAGGTGAGGAATTGCCTGGGGGGGCTAAACGCGGAAAGCCACCAAATAAATCCCAATGCTGTCAAGCAATGGGTTAAGCGTGGAAGAGTTGTAGCCGGAGATTGGCCTTTATAGGTAGGCAACTACTCTGACATATTTGCTTTCCGGGCTGTGTCCCAGCTACTTGTTAGGCGAGTGTTAAGTGGCTCCCACTAACGAGGTGAGCAGCAATAGTGCACATGTAAAATACTTCGTTACTGGTTGTAGGTATTATAATGCAATTACTACTAATGGGAGACTAAATAGCGATAATTGTCAAAAATTACATTTTTTGTTTTTGGTGCAGTATTATAAATGAATATTTTCTCTTTAATTTGATATATATTGTAACAGCTGAGAACACCAGTTACTATGAAGACACACTTTACGTATCACAGGCACTCAACGTAATGTAAACGTTATACTTGAGTCATTTTGGCACGCACTCGGAGTACAAAACAACTGATCCGTCGAATCAAATCACAACTGAACTGCACGACTCACAACTGACTGCCGAATTACAACTCGCAATTAAACTGCACTGTCCGCTTGCACTTTCGCTTCTAACAGAATTTAACTCGATTGTTCGTCATATAAGAGCGCCCCCTTATTGAGGTCCAGCATATAAAGCGGAACCTTCTAGAACAAGAGCCTGCCAGAACACACCGAAACGAAGGTTCCGGAACAAGTAAGCGGCGCATAAAGAGGCTTTTTATTCCTATTTTTCCATTGCTTCCGCACTCGCTATTGTTCGGACGGCCGGCAGAAGTCCTCCAATCAGTTTGCCGGATCGAGCCGGCGCGTGTTCACAATATTTTACTCGGAGCAGAATGTTTATATTTCAAATATATTTTTAAAAATTATTTGTATCTGCCATTTTGTTCTATGAATTCTGCACTACTTCACAGAAAAAAATCATAACTCCTACACTTTTGAATATGGAAGTAACATTGAGCCCATCTTTTAGGAGAAGTTTTACTCTAGAAATTGGTACCATTTATAAATATTCCAACTTCTTTATGTTAAAGTCATGTGATTTCTGTGTTTAAAAATGTATGCAAGTTTGTTTCCTCCATATATGCTTTAATAGCGTTTTCTGTAAATGACTTTTCTGATAGAAATAAACGACGTGTTTCCTCAGAAACTGTTGAAGATACAAAATTCAATTTTAGGATGATACAAAAAAACATCTAAGTGTTCTTACGGATCTACTTTGGTGTTAATAAGATTTATTTTTATGTTTCAAAAAGTAATTTTCAATAAATTTTAATGAAAATATTAGTATAATGGGGGAAAAAGGACCTATTGTCTTAATAAACAAAGAAGCTTTATTGTATAAAGTAGATCAGTGAACTTGACAGGCATTTATTTACATTCTTTAAAGCTTTTTGGCTAATATATTGAATAGTTTCGAGACAATGGGTCACGAAATAACAGATTTAACGTTGGCAGGACAAGGCTTAATCTTCCATTTTAAGTTCATTGTTGTTTTGGGTGAATATTGTTGCAGAATATTTTGAGCAGATGTTGAGAATATCAAATTATGGAATATAATGTGTAAAGCAGTAGTCTTATGGAAATTCGTTGTTATTACTGCTATCTTAAAAATATTACAAGAGAGTCTAATTTATAAACAAATAGATGTGGATTTAAAAGTAATTTTAAGTTGGAATATGATTTCTTTCTCCTGATGATCCAGTTATTTGAGTATCCAAGCTACAAAATAGGCAGAAACATAAAAAATTTGTGAAATTATTAATGTTTTATTTGCAATGACTTTATATTACACGCCTGTTTTACAAAAGATATAATAAAACTAGAGCTACTTTACTGCATTCATTGAAATGAAATCTTGTGTAGGACAAGAGCTATCTGTAACTTTATAGAGGACATATATAGTATTGCAAATGTAAGTGATTGACAAGAGTGGCATTGATTAATGCACTGAAATGAAAGGATTCAAAATATATATTCGTATGAATCTAGTAATGAAAATAAAGCTGCTTGTGAAACCAAAAGCCCTTCGAAGTCTTTAAACCACTCTGCAGTCACTGTATGCATGCTGGGAAGGAACAGGTATGCATTCTGTACTAAAACAGACAAAGCAGCATTTCCAATATCCTTCATTCTCGTATTTGCCACGTTTACTATGATCACTTGTCTTCAAAACTGAATAAAAGGACACATTCGACAATTTTGGTAACGATTTGCTTAATATACTTTGTTTTTTTCACATTTTAGACCACGTTTCGGAAGTATGATTTTTTTCCCTTCTTCCCTAGTGCAGCAGAGATGATTGTAATTGCTTCCTTCATTTTCTGTCGTCATTCATTATGTCGTTATATTAAATGTATTTTTGGAAACTAAATGTCTACTGTATACTAATGAATTGATGGTTTCTGTACATAAATTTTGTATGGACATAAATGCTAAATTTATAAAACAACAACAAGCATCACAAGTCTACTCCAGAATTCACACCAAAGACGTAACGTAACTTTACTAGAATGTTAAAACAGTATATCCGTTGAGGCGTTTCAGTTACAACTGCGTGCAACGAGGTATATCTTGTCTTCAACATGAACGGTAATATTTTGCAGATAAATTTTTCCTTTTTAGATTCTGCGAGATTCCCAGCATATGAAGAACTACTGCTTGTAGCAAATAGGACATTTTGATTGTGCGTATACTACATTGCAATTTGAAATATTATGTTGACAATAGATATTTTGCAACTTATATGATTATTTCATGTATTATTTGAACAACTTAGAAGTTAAGTGTTCTTTGTCAACAACAATTATTACATAGAACAGAAAATTAACAAAAAAGCAAATTAAAGGAAATTTGTAGAAAAAGGACACTTTGAAAGTGTACTTGAATTAGTGATAAAGTAGAGTTAATGATTTATAAAACTGTTAGTATGGTGTGGAATAAACGTACTCGATATCAAAGCATCCATACGTCACAATGACCTTGAAAGTCCATTATTATTATTATTATTATTATTATTATTATTATTATTATTATTATTCAGGTACTTTTCGTGACATCCTCGGTCTGATATGAAAATTGGAAAACAAAAATCCTTCAACAAATTCCGTTTAAGCTTATACGTATACCAAGCAGAATAAAGACAACTTCTAATATTTCAAATAAATAAAAGTAAATCCTTACGTATTAACCTTTTATATACCTTCCTTTTACTCATACTACGCAGAGTTATTGGTTTATTTGAAGCATAAATTATCCTAAAATTTCAGCACTTAATCACCGTATGTATACACAAACACTATAAATATTCTGGAGTAGTAATATTTGGTTTGTATTCAAACGAGCTTGCTGCATCGGTTATTCAATAAGGAGGACTGAATATATGGTTGCATTAACAGATATTTCAATACGCTACGATTTATGTTATTTAAATACGAAATGGGGATAACCTGCTGTAAAATCAATGCACATATTAATACACAACACATGTTGTGTGTGTTCCATTAGCGCAATTCCTGGGCATTCAAGGGGATATGAACAAATTATAATTTCAACCGTTGTGTTTGTAGCATCGATACAGTCACTAGAGATTGTTGCAGTAAAATTGACTTACTTCAAGAAGATTAGTGGTTTTATCTCGTATAGTGCTGTCTTTCTTTAAAGCAAAGAAAGACACCCATTAATTTAGGTGGTAGTCGAGAGTGAAAGAGCGAATTTGATTTCTCTGCCAGCATCTTGCGTATTGGGTGATTAAATTTATGTGGAACTTGGCGCCGCTAAATTCTAATGTATGACGTAACTGTTAATCGGCGAACCCTGCCTTGCAGTGATTTTTTGGGCAACACAAAGAACGTCTTCGAAAGGATAATGCAACTATGCAATTTAGTTATTGCCTCAAGAGCTATGTTATGAGGCACAGAGTGGACGACTTAAGAGTTAAAAATAAATCATTGTAAAATTATATAATAATAAAAGGTTTTAAATAATTAATAACTGTCTAAATGTATATGTAAGAGTATAAATAAATTTCGTTGCAATATTTGTTAATGTGTAGCTGCGTCATTGGCAACAAAGAAAGCGCGATTTTAATGAAGTAGTCAAGTTTTATCACAGCCGTGTGTTTATAATAACTCCTAGGGGAATAACATTTAAATGTTTTTTAAACAAGGTTCACCAAATAATGTAGTATGAGGAAATGAATTCCCTATAGAGTAACAAAGATAGTCATGTAATCAAGAGAACTGCCAACGGAAATCATAATAAAATATGTAAAAATAAAGGTTTTTAACCCTAGAAACTAACGCATCGTGATTTTTACGACGACGGTTGGCAAACGTGGTCGCAGAGTTATCTCCCGCGCTTTCTTACCGCTGCAACGTTTATTAGCTTCATTGTTGGACGTGATTAATCTAGTGGTGTACTTGTTTGTTGTCACTTCTTTGTTGGTGTAGCAACATAGTCAAGCATCTGTGAGTCAGTCGTGAATTTAACGAGGCGTTAGGCATAGTGTCGAAGATAACAAATTGACCTCATCTCTCGTACAGTCGGTGACGTTTGCAGACTGCGTTTACCTGGCGTTAGTAATTCTTATGGCTGTTGTTTACATTCTATCGATATATAATGTTTGGGTGGAATACGATACATCCTCTACCAAAATAATTGGGTGCTAGAGAAAGTGAAATTCGTTTCCTAACTGCAATCTATTGCGCAACTAATATTCAGTGTAGTTTCTTCTTTAGATACATCCATTTGTCCAAACATTTTTTGGTAAAGCCTAACTGAACCCCACCTCCAATGGAAAGTTCTGAAAGCCCCATAAACCTAATTTCTTGCCGATATCCTGTCAATATAACTCGTGTTCTTTGTATGAGCACGCGTTTGTATGGTAAAGGAATCTTGTTACAACCATGTGAACTCGTTTCTCAATTGCCCTTGAGGTCTATTGAAATAAATTTTATCATGCAGAAAGCCGGGCCCACAATTTTTATGGGATAGCGTTAATTTACCGCTTGCCTTTGATCTCGACTGTGATCGGTTTGGTAGGCCGCAAGCGTCGGTGGTTCCCCACAAACGACAGGTAAAGCCTGGTTCGGTGTGAAGGAAAATTTACATCCGTTTTTGCAATCAGGAAGGAGGATTTTGTTGATGCTTAGTTGCAATCGTATTACCATCATCGCTGCTACTTTTTTGAAGGACAGAAAATATTAATTCCGAGAAAATCATTGAACTCAATAATTCTTACTTTCAACAACGGCGGTTTAATTAACAAAATCATCAGTTAACAGCTTGCCAACTCCGCTTGTTATAAAATTCAACCGACAAACTCTCAGAGACACTAGCGGAATCTTCACTGAAAGTGTTCATAAAATCAAACAAGGATTAATTTTAAAAATGTTAATGATTTTATTGTCTTTCAAAACATTACTCTTTAACATCCATACATATTCACATTCGATAAAACCAGTCCTTAAAGCAATGATGCTCTCTTCCTGAGAACCTCAAAAACCAGATTTTTATAATGCTCCACTGCTTCATCTGATGACGAAAAAGTGATCCTACGCGTTTTATCTTTAATTTTTGGAAACAATAAGACATCACAAAGTGCTAGGTCAAGGCTGTACGGTGGAGGATCCATGGTGTCGATCTTTATGGTATCCAGATACTCAGTTCTTAGTTTTGCTGTATGGACATTGTGACCTGTCACGAACATTTTCAAAAATGTACTCTAAACAGATATTTGTATAGTAATTGGCAGTAAATGCACGTGTATCTTATAATGCTATATTAGCAATATGATCCGTTTTAAAAAAAAACTAGCAACCATTTTCTTACCAACATTGCGAATTCTCCTGACTTAAGTTCAAAAAGCTCATTGAGCCGATTGTCTCTTCTCTTCAGGTTCATAACAATAACTCCAAGATTCATAACAATAACTCCAAGATATTGCAAACCAAATTTGAAGTGCCGCCTTGGAGTTTTACCAGAGTTTTTCTGGACCAATCAATGAGTTGTTGTTTTTTTTTATCGGGAGTCAGTTTATGTGGAGTCCATCAACAACAAAGCTTTCCCACGTCTAACTATTGATGTAACAGTTTATAGGTTTGACTCATACCAATTTCCAATGTTGCCCAAATAAATTCATAAGATATCCGTCGATCTTCAAGTACCTCTCGAACAGCAGCAATATTTTCATTAGTAACGCAGTTCTTGGACGTCCTTCATGAAATTCTTGATTAAGAAAGAGTCGATCTGTTTTGAAATCGCTGTAACAATTATAAATTGTTGCCCTAGATGGGGTTTCTTCGTCAAATGCATTTCTGTCATATTGATTAGACGTTAATGTTGATTTAAAATCGTAAAAAGTCATATCCCGTAAACGTTCTCCAGTCAAATTTATTTTTGGGCGAATACAAAATCTTTAAACGATCATAATTAACAAACTATTACAGAAAATCGAACAAACTACACTGCAATCAACTCGCAAATGATTAGAAATTAGCTGTGAAATATAAAGAAATAATATTGGTGTTTAGAAACGGCATTCTAAAGATTTTCAGTTCGCCCTCCTACAGTTTGTTATGGGGCACTTAGAGTCTAGCAAGAAAATATCACTATGACACTCCAATTGTATATACACTGTGCAGGTTAGTACTCCTGCTACTTAATTGGCAAAATATTAGGAACAGAAATCTTCTGTCGAAGCCTATTTTATTCAGGGGTTAAGCTGTGGTCATACAGCGATGGGAAAACCTTTTCATTTTGCACAACGGTTCCTGGGATCCTGCTGCAATGAAAGGAGCCATACCCCAAACACAGTCTGGAAAGAACCGTTTGTTTTTGCAGTACTGGTATTTTAAAAGAACGTCCATAGTGCATAAGCTCCTTATTTTTTATCCTCACTACGTGTCCCAAGCATAAGTCTTAAAATACATTTTTATTTTTGTTTCACAGAGCTGTTAATTGGGAATTCATGCAATGGTTTGTAAATACGCAACTTGATTTATAGTCTTGGAATCTTTAGCACTCGCTACGATCTTTGTACGATCTCGTACTTGTAAAAAGATCTTTCTTCAGCCACAAGTTACACAATTAACTATTAGTTATGACCTACATTGAAGTTCTCCATTCTGTAAACATTTCATTTTTGTTTAACCATTTCCGCTTTGACTTGCAAGGGACCATCGAATTGGATTAGATTGGATTGATTCGGGACTCGGCATCGATCCAGAATGGATATTGTACCTACGTTTCACGAGGAGGCGTCCCCGGAAGAAAGGATGAGGCGAGAGGAGACACCGGGCGACCGGATCCAGGAGCGATAGTACAGAAATGACAGGGTTCCTACGTTTTCACATACACCCCAACAGACGGACAGGCAGACCGGAGAACGCACCCCACACAAAGGGGATCCAATGCCACTCAACGGGGTTCGAATACCCGGTAGCCAGCCGAAAGCCGAGGGACGAAGAGAGCCACAAAGAGCATTCTTTTCCTCTACAGCGCTGCACCGAAACACCATCGCCGACACTTCCGATCCTGAAAGGGGATGAAAGATGAATGAAATGAAGAATGGAGCGAAACAGATGGATCATCGATCAGTGTTAGGAAACCTTGAAACCGATTTATATACCATTGGAAAGAGCGCACTAAAATATGTAAAATCCTCGAACATTACATCCCATCGTGCCTCTATACGGGAGTTACAGGTGGAAAAGTTGTGCTGGTGGGGGTCACCAGTGTCTAACGTCCAATTGGAGTGAAGTCTTGAACTGCTGACGCGATGTGTTGGTGTGGACACTGCTTATCGTTGGGGGAGAGAGAGAGAAAGAGAGTACTAACGACCCACACACGCATACACACACATATATAATATACAGGGTGGATCATTTAAGTTGAAACTGTACAATATCTCCAAAACTAAGCGTTGTAGAAAGAAATGTCTTGAATAAAGGTTGCTTGATATTATCGGGGAAAGTAAATGCCATTAGTCGTGTTTTGTTTAGAGGACGTTATTTTAGGGTCAATTTAATTGCCCTTAATTATAGGATCCCATTAAAAAATAAACTTTACCTTAAAATGACTACGATAATGTCCTCCAAATAAAACACGACTAATAGCATTTACATTCCCCCATAATATCAAACAACTTTTATTAAATAAATTTCTTTCTACAACGCTTTTTGGAGATATTATACCGTCTTAAATTAAATGGTCCATCCTGTATATGCACGATAGGGTGTAGTATTCGAGGGTTTTTCATATTTCAGTGTGCTCTTTCGGATGATGTATAAATCGGTTTCAAGCTTTTTTGACATTGATTGATGGCCCCTTTTCAGTCGTAACTGAAACATCGTCTACTCCATAGACGACTCTTAAATTACAGAAACGGACGAAAGTGCTTTCGTACAAGTTTATATCATTCACCCGTTATATGCTGAATGGGATAATCGTTGTGTATGCCTAAACAGCAAGAGTTTTTGAAGCAGATGAAATGGAGCTTTGAATTATCAAGAACTATCTCCAATACGCACGACAGATCAGAACGATGTCGACAGATAACGATGTGAATAGGTTCGTTAAAAAACTTTTAACCTCACTTGGTAAGTAGCTGCATTCATACTTACATCACCAGCCATAAAATCAACCAAGACCACCTCTTGAAGTCCGCAAAAGATGCACTTAGAGGAAAGGAAACTCCTTTTATTTACCGTATTATTAACAATTAAAGAAGCGTCTGTACAATGTGCTATGTCTAAATATAATTGCATTCTAGAGATATTAATTAATTTATATCAGTTTTATAATTCTAATGAAAATCTATCCCTTCCTATAGATATTGAACTAGAGGTGCACTTTTTAGTCACTTTCCGTAATACCTTTGGGAAAAATTTTCCGATGGAAATTTTCATAAACTGGAATAGTTTTACTTTAAAAAAATATTTTGTAGCGCAAAGTGAAAAAGTCATAAAAAGCAGCACGTGATTATGCAAATTATTATTTTAAATATTAACTGACAAATATCAAAATTCCAAACATATTTTATTGTCCACATTCTTGCGGAAAATTTTAAGATTGTGGGAGAAAATAGGTTTTAAATATGGGAAAATAAATAGAATCTGAACTTGAGAAAGTAGTGCATCATTTACCAGAACAGAGTGTAATTTAAATGGCACAGCGTTATAAAAATGGCGTCTAAACAGATTTTATCGGCCCTAGGGGATTAAAATTTCGCTGATATGTAGTCTTAAAGTATGATGTATTAATTGAATTAACCCCCCCCCAAATTGATATTTTTATCAAAATAACGTATAGCACTTTGGTGTTACCTTAGCTCTTTATTACGAGTTGTTTAGTTACTTTTACTGCCTTGCTTAGCTATTTTGCTGCTTTACACAAGTTCTATCATTGAAAATCCTATGTTTTGGAATTCTTTAATTTTGCTCAAAGGAAACCTGAGTATCTTCAAGTAATAAACTAGTAACAAAACCGGGTTGATAATGATTGGAAAAGGATCAAAACATAAGCTGTGACAGGATGGTATAATTACTACTTAACCTATGTAAAACCGAGTAGTACCCCACGATAATCCCTCGTCGTCGATTGTTAAAAATTTCGTAAAAATGTAAACGACACCATGCGTGCATACACAACTAAATTAATGAAACATATGCCGTTGCAAAGAAAAAATCCTTTTTAATTTTTCTTCTTTATGGATACCCCAGCATAAACATTGGGAGACGTAGATTCAGAGGCAACGAGAGGACCAAGATCTTAACTTTGCTTTTCAGAGCAGGCGTGGGATGTTTTTAACAAAATACACACAATTTCACATTATTCACATTACCTGTGGTTTATTAAATATTCTCACTGTGCCCCTACATCATCCAAAAAAGATTAAAGGAAATACATTGGAGGGAGATGTTACATACACGAGGTCTCATCCACACACGTTTCCATGCCAGACATCAAACCCGAAGAGACTGACTCTCTTCACACACCTCAAAAAGGAATCATGCTTACTTTCCCCACTCTGCCACTAGTAAGCTCACCGTCTAGACAGTAGCGAGTTGTCACGCCAAACGAACTTCAAAGCCCCAGTCGAAAGAATTATCCCCAACAATGCTGTCGCCGACGCAATAATGTGTCTGGCGTGACAATGCACACACATACAAGCTACAATAGGAAAGCACTATGACGGCAACATTTTAAATTCACTATAAAAGTAGTCACGTAGAACAATCCCGGGGCAATTTTCTCAGATTTACTTGTACCATCGATGACTACATGCTGTTCAGTGCAAGAATTTGCCACGCGAAATTACATTACCATTAAAAGTAAAAACTAAATAGTTCTTTACAATTCAGCGAGGTTACGAGTGTGTATACCTATGTGATAGTTATGGGGAAGTATCATAATGCATATATTGAGTGTTAAAACAGTTTTGCTAATTACATAAATTGCGGGAGTGTTAAGACGATGTAAATGTTAATGTTAAGATCAAAGGACGTTCCGCTATAAACATGTAATTGGGGTAGAGGTTTCCTAACGGAGAAACTAATTTTGTGTGTTTATTTAGTAGTATTTAACGCCCGTTATTGCTATATAGGGCGGCGCCATGGCCGAGTGGTTAGACCGCTTGGTTTTGATCCCAGGGACTAGCACGTGAGACTTTTAGTGGATGAAGCGGCCTGGGAAAGGTTTCCCCATTCCACCAATTGCTTCATCATCACCTTTCATTTCATCAATTTCACCTTCATTTCATATCATCTTTCCTCACTCTCATACCTCAGCTACGGGCCGATGTCCCGTTCCGAGTTCTTCATTCTCTGATTCATTGTTCGTCTGCTCCTCTAAGGGCCTCTGACCCTGTGCACAGCTGTAAGTCCTAGGCTGTATAAGCCCTATATACGAAAAGGTTAAGCCGACAAAGTCAGTCAAATCTTGCTGCATACGACACCACAGACAGCGAATAGCAATAATACATGATATGAAATGATAATTGGGAAGTGAAATCTGAGAAGGAAACGTTCCGGGCCTGAGTTTAGGGCATCTCTCCGGCATTTGTCAGTTATGGGGCTGAAGAAAATCTGAAAAAAAAGCCAGAGAAGAGGTCCTGAAGTGATTTCAACCGCGGATCTGCCGCTCACGAGTCCATGCCTTAACAATCTCGACCAGCCGTATCAATAATTTGCTATGTGAAGCAACGAGGTGCTTAGTAAAAAAATCTGATGTGTTCCATTCATATGACTTTATCTACTCCTGTACAAACTATTTTACAAACGCTTATTCTCAATCTGCTTCATGTTAATCTTATTGCTAATTTTCTTGTGGGTGCAAGGGGAATATGGTAGGCTTTAAGCTGTAGTCAAATCTTTTAAGAGCTGGTTGCTATATGGCGCATTCCATTCATATATATATATATATATATATATATATATCTGTCCTGAACATGCAATTATGCATAATATATATATATACACTATGTGATCAAAAGTATCCGGACACCCCACAAAAATACGTTTTTCATTTTAGGGGCATTGTGCTGCCACCTACTGCCTGGTACTCATTATCCGCGACCTCAGTAGTCATTAGACATCGTGAAACACCAGAATGGGACGCTCCGTGCAACTCACGGATTTCGAATGTGGTCAGGTGACTGTGTGTCACTTGTGTCAGAAGTCTGTAGGCGAGATTTCCACAATCTAAACACCCCTATGTCCACTGTTTCTGATGTGATAGTGAAGTGGAAACGTGAAGGGACATGTAAGGCATAAACATGTACAGGCCGACCTCGTCTGTTGACTGACAGAGACCGCCGACATTTGAAGAGGGTCGTAAAAAGTAATAGGCAGGCATCTGTCCAAACCATCACACAGGAATTCCAAACTACATCAGGATCCGCTCCAAGTACTATGACAGTTAAGCGTGAGGTGAGAAACCTTGGATTCCATGGTCGAGCGGCTGCTCATTAGCCATATATCACGCAGGAAAATGCCAAACGATGCCTCGCTTGGTGTAAGGAGCGTCAACATTACACGATTGAACAGTGGAAAAACGTTGTGTGGAGTGACGAATCAGGGTACACAATGTAGCGATCCGATGGCAGGGTGTGGGTATGGCGAATGCCCGGTGAACGTCATCTGCCAGCGTGTGTAGTGCCAAAGTGAAATTCGGAGGTGGTGGTGTTATGGTGTGGTCGTGTTTTTCCTGGAGGGGGCTTGCACCTCTTGTTGTTTTAAGTGGCACGATCACAGCACAGACCTCATTGATATTTTAAGCACCTTCTTGCTTACCACTGTTGAAGAGGAATTCGGCGCTGGCGATTGCATTTTGCAACACGATCTAGCACCTGTTCATACTGCACGGGCTGTGGCGGAGTGGTTACACAACAATAACATCCCTGTAATAGACTGGCCTGCACAGAATCCTCACTTGAATCCTACAGACCACCATTGGGATGTTTTGGAACGCTAACTTCGTGCCAGGCCTCACCGACCTACATAGATACCTCTCCTCAATTCCGCACTTCGTGAAGAATGGTCTGCCATTCCCCAAGAAACCTTTCCAGCACCTGATTGAAAGTGAGTGAACGCTGTCATCAAGAGTAAGCGTGGGCCAACATCATATTGATTTCCAGCATTACAGATGGAGGGTACCACGTCATTTTCAGCCAGGTGTCCGGATACATTTGATCACGTAGTGTATATATAAAGAATTCTCATCTGAGAAAAAGTATAAGTATTGGTAAATTATGCAAAAGTCATTCAGAATGAAGAGGACTTTTGGAAAAATGCCCAGAAAACATAAGATATACATTTCATTTGCCATGAAAATATCTTAGATATCTGTTTTAATCAAAATCGTTAGCGCCATTTTTGTGACACTCAAAGTTTCCGAAAAAATGTTCATGTAAAGGTTTGTCAGGGGTGGGGGGGTTTATTTTGAAAATCTTCGTGAAGCATCCCTGGAGGATACTAAACAAAAATACCAAATGTGGATTTTCGTTTTTGAGTTATGCTGTTCACAAGCAGACACGCACGGACGTGTTTCCGAAAAATACTTTAATTGGATTTAGGGCACCTCAGAACATATATTCCCTGTGAAATCTAGGTATCGATTTTTTTTTTCGGAATGCGATACTTCCCTTACTTACTGATGTGTAGTAGAGAAAGTAAAAATAGCCTAAACTGATATTGCATCACGAATACTGGCAAGTGTTCATGCGATTATGGTTATTTATGTAACACGTGCATATCTTGATTATGGCACAAGTGAATGTTTGTAAATGTTCAAGAGTGCCACATTGAGATTATCCATGGATACATTTTATGCAATTTCACCATATAAACTGTAAGAAATCGTGAAAAATTTTGGCGTTCATATCTGACATAAGCGAAATCGTCTTCATATGCTCGTAAATTAGAGGTTAGCTTCTCTCCCCGCTTTTCATAAAAGCAAGAGAACCACCGGCATGGATTCCCTTTTTGGGAGAGAAATTCGTAATTTTTACGGACTGTGATGTAGCCTATTATCAGCACAGCATTAAGTATTATAAATTCATATTTTAATTATTTTACAATTAATAATACACAGAGGTGTTTGCATCTTTTTTGCTCAGAGAAAAGAATATGACACAAGAGTTGCATCTTCCCTCTCTAAGCCGCGGCAACGGACACCGATATTAGAGGAAATACGTATTGCTATTATTAGTATGCGTGCCATAAATTATACACTATATTCAAGACAGTAACAAGATGTTTATAATGCTGGGGTTGCATAAATGTATTAAAGGTGGATAAAGCTTATTGTGATTTCTTCGGATAACACAACTTCGGATCATTTGTAGGAGACTGTGACGACTAACAACAGTCGACGATCGGCAACCAAGACAGGCACAAATGTGGTTTCCAATTTTGGAGCACTCCACATAAATATATACAAAACAGCAACTGAACTTTAGTTCCATATTTTGGAAGGGGTTTGAGGAGAATAGGAATGGGATCAATATGGCAAAGAGCTGAAACAAATGACAAAAACATGTGGAAAGGTGTCAAAAGAAGGCTAAGAGGCATCAACCAACAGGACATCGGATTGTAAAATTAAACCTTCTCTAAGTCTAGAAAATGAAATAAAATTGAATTGGGGTAAAGAGGCATATATACTTAACTTAGAAAGAAAGGAAAGATCAGAATGCCATGGTTTAGACTGGGGACTGGAGGGCACAGAAAATGACTGATGATTCTGGCAGGAGAATCTGCCCATTCGGCGATTTGAATGAGGACTGGGTATATATTTTGGCAGAATGTGCACAGTGGGAGAACCAGCGAACAATTAAACTCAAAGAAAAATTCTTAAGTCCGTCAAGAATGAGATTGACATGTTGGGATCTACTGGCTGACCAGAGGAACTGGCAAAACATAGGCAATTTCTTGGCTAAAGTGTGCGAAGTGTGTTGAGTTAGTCAAAGGTAATTTATCTCCATTTTCCATTTTCTTGTTCTTCTTTGTTTTCTTTTCTTTTTCTGTTGTTTATTTTGTCACCATGCCTTATATCTTAAATACGCATGTACGGTCAATGACCCATGCACTAAATACTTGTGTAATAACTTCAATTTGAATCCAATAAAAATACCTTATCTATCTAGTTCCATATTTTCAAATCCTGGATATCCCTGTGTATAAGACGTAATAAGCCATGACCTGCAATTGCTTAACATTTTCAAATATGGATTCATAAACTTTCGTAACAAAACAGTGAATTAGTGACATAATTTAATCTCCATATAATTCCAAAAGTACTGCGCCATGGGCTTACAGCGTGGAGCTCTGTTTACTGGCCAGAATGCGCCCGGTTCGATTCCACCCATGGGGGTGCGGAAGTTTAGGACCGGTGTCCACTCAACATCGTGAGAAAAGTGAAGAACTGCGATGGGCAGCGATTCCGGCCACGGAGGCCAACTGGGTGATACGTGCTCATGGCCACATAACCTCCCCGTATCGTTTGGATGATCGCGCGCCTCTGCCGTGCGTACCTGGGCGTGAAGCCGGCTGTCGGGTTGGCAGGTCAAAGCCCTTCATGTACTACAGTGCTACGGGATTATTATTATAACTTCAAAAACAAACTGCTTTCTCCTAGTTCAAATATCAAGATGACTGTTGGGAGGAGTATATTGAGATACATATTCATTACTAGAGATTTCTAAATGTGCTACTCGTTTGTAACGTAGGTGCTGCATTTGTTACTATTTTTCGGCTTAGTGTCGTTTTTATTTTTCACATACCTCACCATCTGTGATGCCAATTTGTGACATTCGGCATCATTTTCTTCCTTTTTTCCTCCAACTTCGTGAGTTGGAGTGGTCGGACTTTACGGCGACAGTGGTAATAGAATTGAAGCTCCTTGAAAGGTAGGCAAACCGAAGAAGAAAACAGAGAAATGAGTTTAACCTTGTGTCCGCTCCAGCAGCAACCTTGACTTATATAAAGCTCGGTAGAGACCACGTTAGTTCCCGTAGCTTTACTGTCATAATCTTGCTTTTCTCAAGAAATTTCAGTTTTATTATTCTGTAGGTATTGCTTCCAAGGCAACAGTGAAAAAAACAAGTACAAAGATGTGTATGACATCATGATCATTAATGATGAACATGAACCTGGGAGGATAAAAGAAAGTCTAATGAAAACAAAATTCAAATAAGCTTATACAATTCAGTGCTCTTGTTGTATTGTATGTAATTATGCATTTATATGTTTATAAATTTATAGTTTTAAATTATATTTGAAAATTCTGTAAATTAAATCAGTTATGTACAGAGGAACGGTGAACTCTGAAAAATTTAAACATATCTGCACTTCTTTGAATTCTTGCTACAGCTACCCTCTTTAGGATAAGTATTTACCAAAAGAGCAACAGTGTTGCCATAACAGAAACAAAGAAGATATATGGGACGCCTCATTAGGAATGGTTTTCAGGTTCATGTGTTCGGCCAGCCACTCTCCTGCGGTGAGGGAGTTGGCATGTGCATCTCGCTATTCCTAGAGCTGGCAGCTTGGGCCAGTTCACGTGATCGACGCCAGACCTGAAGTGGATCCGTCCGGATCAGGGAAAAATCATCACCACATATTGCTTTCGTTAAATGTACACGAATGAAGGAAAGCAAAAGACACTTGCCGAGGAATAGCGATGGTGACCACAGTAAAATAGGGTTGATTGGTCTCGGATAATGAGCATAAGTTACAAAGACTATTACACCAAGCTTTCTTAAGTTGAAGGAGGCTTTGTATTAAAATTTATACTAGTAAAACTAAGTCGGTGACAATAACTGAGGGAGCAATTATAAACAAATTAGTAATTAAAATAGTATAATGCAACAAGTAATGGCTTTTAAATACTTAGGAGTGGAAATAACCAGTTAAAGAAACTGAGTTTTTCATGAACGCTCTTTAACTACTATGGCGTTTAGCGTCTCATTCTATATTGAGCATGACATTTTGCTCAGAGGCTCTTTATCAGGCTTGAGGTTCTTTTCCGTGCCGTAAATCTACGACGCGAGACCATCAGTTTTACTTCCCTTCAAAGGAAAGCCATGCTAAGGAATTTTATGCCCGAAAACATCCATCGACCTCCACCGGGTTTGAACCGCGACTAAGGGGACTAGCATGGTACCCCTAGACCACGGAGAATGACAAAATAACCAGACTGGTATTTTGCAAAACGAAGTACTTTCAAGCAAATTAGGTTTCTGGTTTCCTGAAAGATGTCACATGGAAATATAAATATCTTCATACCGAACCTAACCTATGAATTTATAAAAGTGTCATTATACCAATATTAAGATCCTCATCCCAGACTTAAGCAGACACAAACACAAATAAATTAGTGGGAGTAGTAGTGGGAGTAGCGAAACTAGATATAAAAGAATAAAGTTGTTAGGGACAAATACAGAATAAAGAATATTATGGAATCAGAGAGAGAAGAGAGAAGAAGAGAAGGGAAGAATAGAATGATTATATTTAAAAAATGGCACCTGATAAAATTGCAAGGATGACTAGAGGTAATATTCCAGAACGGAGGAGAAGACTAGGAATACCAGGGAAAGGATGGGGCGATTCTTACTTCAGAAGGAACAAGTTAGTAGTATAATTTAAAAGAAGAATAAGAGTATAGGCTGTTTCAAAAGTTATTTAAGCTATTCAATACTTCTCTTTTGCATATGATATATTTACGATTTGTAAACAAAAAAGGTTTAGTCAGCATTGCAAAAGGAATTTTAAAGGTTCCACATGAAACTTAGAATGTTGCTCACAATATTATTAAACAGGAAAATCGGTCTTTCTGAAGGTCTGTAAAAAATTGCAGCATTCATCCTTGGTGGATAAAGAGGCAATTTCAATAATAGCTTTCGCCCATAAACATTTACACAATTATTATTAACCTAACTATTCTCTCAACTAGCAAAAGCATAGACAACTCCTTGGCAATCTTACACTCTGCTCATTTTTGGTGTGATATAAGTAGGGTTAGGACAAATATCCATTGAGCGAGGAATCAGCATAACTACCATCGTACCAAGTGCACGTGACGCCGTTCTGAATACATGGACCTAGGGCTGTACAGCTGACAGTCAGCAGCTCACTTGCGTTACTGGTATTGTAGAGTTGCTCTCTGTAAGCTCAGTGTTTGTTATGTTCTACCCCTGGCGCTTCCGTTTACAGTGCAGGTGCCTATGGCAATCCCTTTCCCTCGCTGCACTGTCGGTACAAAGTCGCTGCGTGCATACATTGTAAGTCAAAGAATAATTTATCCTAGCTCTGGATATACTCGTAAGTAACTTGTCAATCAAGTGGCTAGAATTTTTCAAGATGGCAAGTAGACGCATGATTCTTGGAGAGAGCGGGGTTAACGCATTTAAGTAGGTACCAAACTAAATAACCCATTATTATATGGGTTTCTTTTTACTTGCTCTACTTCTTACCTATAGCAAGTAGAGAAAGCATTGTATTTCACCCAAAAATTCGATATCGAGACTTCACCTGAAATAAGGGTTTTCGAGACTATCTGAATAATAATAAAACAAATTTTTTTTTAGAAAACGGTGTGAGTGTGTGTGTGTGCGTGTGTGTGTGTGAGCGTGTGCGTGTGTGTGTGAGTGAGCGTGAGCGCGCACTCCCGTTTCCGTTTCCATCTCCGTTTGTCTGTGAAGAGAATATGTAAAAAAGAAAAAAATTGGTTAAATCCCAAATACTATTTAACTCCTAATGCAATGAAAAAGAGTTTTAAAAAGAGAATCCTCTATCCCAAACTACCCTTAACATGGGAAAGTGTTCGTTATTTTTTATTTTCTCAAAAATGGTTCAAAGTTTTTATTATAATACCGTGTGTTTAATATTTTCATGACAAATTGAATCTACGTCTTGAGTTTTCTGGGAAAGACCTGTTAAGTCCTGCTCCCTCAGAATGACTTTAGTATTACTGGTAAACCGTAAGAGATAAACAAAATTGTACATCACAAAAATGTAGATCTGGTTAAAACATACAACTTATGCCAAATTCATTTCTTTTGGGCCATAACCATTTTCGAGATATTCTTTGTTATTGGTTTGACTTTTCAAATACTTAGTCTTTTCTCAACTGGAAAGTGGCTATTCATCTTTATTCTTCTCCCATCGTCATGTAAAGAGCATGGAATTTTGCAGCAGTCATAGAGCGATACACACTACAAAAATTTGACAACCATTTTGTCTACTGCACCGTACATGTGTGCAAATGTGAATTGAAAGTTTGTTTGGATTAAATAAAGAGAAATAATCTTTCGTAAAACAGTTTGTAGAGGAGTGAATAGAGAAAGTCATAGATATTCTCAGATTCCGGAGAAGGCCGCATCATCACGTGACTTGTTGCCGATGTTTCGCTCATTATGTCGTGAGCTGCTTCTGAGCTCTTGTGTCTACCAAAGCTGGGAAGGTGAGAATACCTATGATGACACAGGCTTTGGAAGCCTAAGCATTGCTGTCGCTGACCTGCGGAGTTGGCCACACCACTCGAAACATTTTCGTAGAGGGCCGCCGGTGTAGGTTTCATTTTCGATTTCATACTGAGGATCCGAAATTCGATTACCGGCTCTGGGGTGGCGAATTTAAGTCGATCCTATCCATGTTCTCACCTCAGACTTGCTCATATGAAGTATCCCCAAAGCCCAACATGGTTCGGAGACCATGGCATATACTCTAGGTCTCCCATTCCGCCTTTATTCTCACCTTCTCCAGCCGTCATCCTACCATCGGAGGTAACTGACTCCGCCCGTTGGATGCCTCCATCTCAGAAATGGGTCCATTTATTGCTTGATGGAATGAGTTAACGCCCGAAGGTCATAGGCTATACGTAGGGCGCGTTAGGCTTCATTTATGCATGCGATTTCATGCCTGCGGCAAGTGAGATGCGATCTGAAAGTACATTGAGTTAAATGGAAGCATTTATGCAATGCGACGTGCCGCACGACCTGAAAAACATGTCACATGGTCTTTCAGCTAGCATAACATTTGAGACAGTCGCAAGACCCGAATGTACACAACGGGCCTCTGACGAGAAACGCTTGCGGGGTGTTCTGCTCTCCGGAGGAGTGAGGGGCGAAAGTATCACGTGGCAGCTCACAATGATGACATAAATAGATTTATTATCCACGTTAAAAATGTCGCGCAACGTTAGTATTCCAGCGTGTTTCGCTTGCAGAAGTGTGTAAGTGTTTTCTAGTGATTTATAAACTTATTTGCAATGCCCAGTAAGAAAGAAATAACTCTACACAGTCAAGCCCAAGAAACAGTTGCTAACGTTGTTAAAATCTGTGACGAGAAAGAAAACAATAATAACTGGTCGTTCAGATGAACTAACATAAGAGCGTATGTTTTCTAAGACGCCGTAAGTCTTGTTGATATGTTGAAAGTAGAACGTAATCTTCCTCAGATAGAATCGTTGATGTCAACACATTCCTTACAGAATATTCACCTTAGAAGAACACAGTATATGGGTCTATTTATGCACGTCGCATTGCTGCATTGTGATGAGCCATGCTGCCACAACTATGTTATTATTGTCCTCGCCACACTCATCAGCAAATTCCTACCCTTGTTGCAATCAAGGTGACGTCACTGCGCAGACAGAACGTAAACGAGTAGCGCTTGTTTCACACTTTTACTATGGGTTGTTTGAACTTATTGCCTAGCAATACACAGTGAGACACATTGCATGCATTAATTGACAATTTTAAGTTCTGCCACGTCTCATCATTCCTTGTCGCACGACATAAAATCGCATGCATAAATGACGACGTCGCAACGACGTTTTCATGGCTAATACTGCGTCCACATGTCCAGCTCCCCGTCTTACCGCCGTCTGATCTGAGTTAGGATATTGTTATGTTGATTTATATTGGGCTTCCCAGCTTCTAATAAGCACTCAGGTGTTTCGATAATCGGAGTTTACCTATTTTGAACGTCAATGCAAGTGAATGTAAGAGTAAATTACACTTGAAAAGACCAATAATGAGACTACAGGTCTAGCCGTAGAAAGGAGCTATTGGAATTCTGTCAAGCGTTAATGATTGTGCAAGACATAACTTTGCTCCGGGTTGCGGTTTGTAGCGGAACCGTGTGATGAGGTGCACTTATATTGACTGACGCTCAAGTATGCTAATGGAACTAGTGCAGTTGCCATACAGAGATGAGAGCTATCTGATGGACTCTGCTGTAGGAGCGGCATTGTGGGAGAAATGTCTGCAGTGATACAATAAATCCGACGTTCCGGTTCTGAAGTTGGCAGCCCTAATTGTGTGGCTCAATGCGGGTTTCTCTTGATACCACATGTTCTTATATTCTCAGTTTCTCGCATTCAAACTGCGTTCTTTGCATGTGAGAGACGTAATTCATGGAAACTAGGAGCACATAACAGTTTATTACTTTCTTTACCACGTAAATAGTAGGTGGAGAAGGTATTCATTCCATCCAAAAATCCGATACCGTGATTTCACCGGGAAGTAAAAGAGGATATAGTGCACATAAAGTTTTGATGAGCTATGGCAAACTACTGTTAGTATATTAACTTCCTTATTTGCGAATACTGTGCGTTCAGCTACGTTTTAGTAGTGGGGTGGGATGGCTAATGTCTCGGTTAAATATTTAGCTGGCGGGAGGGGAAAACATATGCTGAACTCGTGTCGCGTGTGGCGCGTACAGTAGTAAACAGCCAACACTATTGCACATCTTTTCCCTTCACTTACTTCAGTCCAAGCAAACACTATCTCATCCCAGTAGATAAACCACTACCTACTTGTAAGGGCTTCGCCACCCATTAGCTGAAACGTTGCTGAAAAGGCAGTAATCACTTTTTATGTGCTAATATGAAATTTTCCTTCGTGCCTACAGCTTATCGTATTGCTTACAGCATTTTAAATTGAGCTTGAAATACAAACCTAAAGAAATTGCTGTGCATGAATTGCTTAATCTTATTAGTTTAAGAGAAAAATATATTTGTATACATGTTATTAAAATTTATCAATTTTCAATAGGTGTGAGTCATGTAAGATATTCAATTTCATCTGAAGTAATTGATAATTAACTAATGCACAATACTCTTTAAATGCTCAATGTTTGAACCACTTCTGAAAATGTCAAGTCATAAGCTGCTTCTCAGGAGCATTTGGAGTAAAAAAAAGCGTTGAAAATAAGAATTAGGAAAAATGTAGTTAAAGTGTAATGGTATACTTTACCAAATGGATACAGAACCAATTAAATAGCGGTTTGGGGCTGATTACTGTTAGTGTAATAATTGTGTGCTATGAAAATATAAGATATAGGTATAAATAAAAGAAGAAAAATCTAAAATATAGAAAATATCCAGATTTGTTTTTAAAGTTCACCCCTGCATGCTAATAAAGTTGAAAATAACCACAGAGTATATTTAATGGATTTTCAGCTTTTCATTTTTCACAGTATATTAAAGTTGACAAAAATAACAATGTCTATAGAAGAAACAAATATACCTAATAAATGGATTAGAGTAGTAAAGCTTTCTTGACTTCTGCCTTACAAAATGTATAGCAAACTTATCTAAGTGCATCTGTTTAATGAGGTCCTTATTATAATTCTTTCATGAGCCATTGGGAGTCACTGGGGTCTTTATATGATATGAGAGATGGTAATTATTCTCTTTGGAATCACCATTACAGCCTGGTTTAGAATATTAACACTTGAAAAGCTTACTCGCACTTAAGCACTTTAACGAATGGTCTATCTTTTATAAGATTATTCAATAGCTATAATTTATTATTGGGATTTTGCAGCAATTTCTGTTTTACTGCGTGATTGGTTACATATATCAGTGGCTCTACAGTTTCCATAGTGCACTTTCCTACACATTCTGGAACCCAAACGTGGTATTTTAGCATCAGTGCATGTGTATATTAACATTTTTAACGTCCTAGACAATTTTAGTGGTCGATAGATGAGAGCCAATTCTACCAGCACAGAAATGTTGGATTAATTGCTTTATACTCTTCAATATGCCATACCTATTTAGGCCGAGGGACAGTAACAAAAACGTATCACAGACAATAGTAATACGGTAGCCTATTGCAGGTTATACCAAATGATGGCAACGAAAAAGTTAAACATCAATTGGAGACTAAACATTTGAAATGCATACATTTGAAACAGAAATTATGATTTTAAATGTTTTATAAAGCTGAGGGGGCTCTAAGAATGTTTGGGGGGCTGGGTCTACATTAACTCCTATGACTATGGACCTGGACAACTATGAAGCAGTAGTATTAACAAATTCATATATTTTCTTGTGTGCATTATATAGTTTTCTGTCTTATGACGTTTCATTCGGCTAGTTAAACGAAAACATGTGAGTTTAAATGAAGTTGAGTCCGCTGGTGCCTTCCTCATTAGGGTATCTAGCACCTACTTAAACCACAATTACTAAATATGCATGTCGATTTTAAGATTTTTGCGAAAATGTTCTCTCTGTAAGTCAAGTGTGTGTGTGTATACAATTACCTTTGTTGAAATTCCGTTTTAAATTATAAGGTAGTCATTTTTATGATTACCTCTAAACCACTGAGGTACATGCGTATGCAATAGTATACTATGCACGAGACCATAATGGTAGTAATTAAAACGCTAGTATTATTATTATACGAGCGTTTTAATCACCATTATAGTCAAGTTTCATGCGACTGTTTATGCTCGACCATGTATCTAAATTAAAGGTTTCATAAGTATTCGTTTCTGGTTTGAGTGATGTGTTACAATCGTTAACACTTTATCTATGATTACAATACAATGACCTAGTAGCACTTGTGTCAAACAAAGTTGCTAGCGTTGTGAGACGTACTACGCAGAATAATCGATACTTGCGCTTTCACAATGTTACGCGGTCACTTCTGATTGGTCAAATACCAATACTTTAATGAACAGGTGTACTTTAATGAGACCCATTAATGTACTGCTACCAGTCGTATAAATACTACATTTTCGCATAATCGAGCATAAAATACTTAAAAGTGTTCTAAAAACTATGTTCATAAACACGCAGTATATCTGTAAACTATATTTTATGTCAATTTTGCAAGAACCCTGCCAGAAATATTATAAAACTTAATGCAAATAATTCTTAGGATTCTCTTTGTTGTATTTTAAAATCTTGGGTCTATTGGAATAAATGATCTTATGATTTTATACAACTTTAATTGTAAAACTTTTATTGCTATTCATGTTTATTTTTATTTCAGTGAGTAATATTAAGTAGTATCTAAGCGCAGAAAAAGTAACCAAGAAATTACGGCGTCTGGGTATATATATATATATCAAAATTTGCATATCTATGAACATATAAATTGTTAATTTCTTAAGTAATATTAATTCAGTTTCGTTGAAATGTGTACAGAATGTTATTAAGAATATTAATATACATTGAAGATTGAAGCTCAGAAGTTGTAGAAATTCCTCATAGCTGTCCTTAAGGTCTTGTTAAACAAGTTATTCCGACTTGGTTTTAAACCGTGCACTTAGACGCTAGCTGTTCCCATGTGCTGTACTTCTATTTTGGGTAGTATTAAAAGAAGCACATTTATAAATAGACTGAGTTATTCGAAACCCCGGATGAAAGCCCTTCCCTGTTTGCAGTTAGGAAAATGGCCCATTTGCATCTTACAGTGTAACAGAATGGGGGCTTTATTAATATGGTTGAATGGGGTTACCACTGCCGCTTTCCCAAAAGCTAACGTGCAGATTAAATAGTCTTAATTAAATTGATATGCACAGTATTGCCTGGGATGTGCCTTTTGGGGTTCCGTACGGCCTCTAGTGAAATTTGAGGGCTTAGGAATTGGATTTGGAGCTGTTTATCTTGCAGGAACTGGTGATAGTTTTCTAATATGGAAGCACGACACTAAAACGGTCCTGTTTTACAGTAGCACAGATAGGAAAACACTTAGATGGAGGCAAGAGCTGAAAATACTGTTTTGTTTTTTAATTTAAATAATAGAGGAGGAAACTGATTTATTTGTTCATTTTTCGTATTTTATGATTAGCGGCCGCAACTACGTTGACCCACAAAGCTATTTTTTTCTCTCTTACTTCTGAGGATGCTACCATCTTAAATAAGTTTCGCGTTCATCCGAGAGTTCGTTTTTGAGTTTTCTCAGATACACGCACTCACATCCACCTATCCACACAAAGTTTTTCTAAAAATGTTCTTTAATGGATTCAGAGGGCTCAAAACGTGTTTTACCGGTGAAACCTTAAGTATCGAATTTTTGAGTGGAATACAATACCTTTTCTACCTTGTAGATATGTAGTAGAGGAAGTGTAAATGAATAACATATTGAACAATTAAAAATAATAACAGATATCTCGAAAATAGCTGATGTCACAAAAAAAGGATATTTGAAATAAATTGTGTATTTTAAAGAGATTTAATTTTTTGTATAGTACAGTGGGCTCCAAATGTTTTCCGATGGGCCAAGGGGTGTAGAGGAAGAGGGGGAAAATTTCTTCTCCACTAGTCAATCCTGGCTATAACCAGCGTGCCGGTATCGTCTCAAAGGTCACATTTACTTCTGTGTATGCATTCAGCGACCTGACTGAAAGAAGACGAAACCAAATACTTTTCTCTTTACTATAACTATTCAAGCGAAATAAATTAACATTTTCTTTCATAATGTGTTGTTTAAAAATCAAATATTTCACTCTTTATGCGGGTGCTACACAAGTTTAAGATTCAATAATTTTCTTGAGAAACAAGATTCGCATAATGTATATCTTGTTTTTAACGTTTTGCTAGTAATAAATAATAATATGAATAATAATAGTTTCATAATTTCACCAATAGAACGTTCTACGCGTGCTCCGAGGGTATTTATTACCTTGGATATAAGTTTGTTTTGCTTTTTGTCATAGATATCGATCAAATGTTTAGCGCTAAGTGTGTAGTTCCATACAGTTGGCACATTAAGTTCTGATAATATTCAAGTAATGGTTTAAAATATGGCAGCAAAAGTAATATTAATGTCAAAATGTTGAAGCAGTTTGGAACAATTAAGTATAACATTAAATTTTCTTCACAATGAGATATATTTTGCGTTTGTTACTGAAAAACGAATAAAGATTGTTCTATTTGAAACATAATTCCCCTTATATGCACACTCACAAGTGAAAAGAAGAAAAACCGTGCCAGTCGTATAGTGGACGTAGAGTAAAACACCTATTTGGTATTGTATGCAAAATGTTAATAGATACGAGGAAACAATTTTAAGCGCAAAATATGCAGTTTCTGTATAGATGTTTTATTCGGTTAGGATAACATATAAGCTAAATTTTCAAAATAGTGACCCGAAGTGTTAATGCAGATAGGTTGATGTCCTTTTGTTGCAATTGGTTCATTTGAAAGCACTCTATTCTGAAAACTAAATTGCTTTCAAGTTACAAATCTGAAGATGCCCTCCCCCCACAAAAAAAAGGCTTTGTATTGCGATTCACGTTCTGAATTCTTAAAATGCTTCTCTTCTCTGGTCTAGAATGGAATGGAATGTGTAACGGAGGGTACTCGACCCCGATCCAATGAATGAGGATATTGTGCTTGTGACCCTCGAGGGTGCGCTCCCGGGAGAAAGGGACGAGGTGAAAGACACCGAGCGGCCCGAACCAGGATTGACGGCACAGCAATGACAAAGTTCCTAAAATTTCCAGATTGAGACGCCCTGACAGTTGGACAAGCAAACCGGGGACGCCACCCCAAATAGAAGGTCCAACGCCCCCAAGAAGCGGTCCTTATACCCTGGCAACCAGCCGGAGACCGAGAGACGGATAAGGTTCCACAGAGAGAATCCTTTTTCAGTGCCACGCCGCACCGAAATACCATCGCCAACACTTCCAATCCTGAAAAAGACCTAACGGGGTTAAGGATGAATGAAATGAGGAATGGAACGATATTCGGGGGCTGAGAGAAATCATATCAGCATTCGCCTGACGACCCGGGAAAACTCTCCAAAAAAAACCATGGGTCAGATTGGGCGGTAACCGGGAAGCGAACTAGGAATCTCTCGAATGAGAGTCGCACGCGTTACCGCGGCGCCACCTGGGCGTAAACGGGAAGATCCGTAGTTCAAATCTCGGCTATGACATTGAATTTTTCAATCTGATTCTATCTTTCCAACCTTGTCCTACACACGGTTTGAGTGAAAGAGTCTTCTTGTTAATTGAGATGAAACTGCAATTACAAACTTCGTCGTAAGTATAAGAAGAATGCAGTAGCTCAAACGATAGTCAGATTTTTATTTGGTGTCTTTGAAACTCCACGCTTTTTGCATTACCACGAAAATTAGGATTAGGAAGAATTATATTTAAATATAGAGTAAATTATTATTTTAAATTGAACAAACTAACGTGTTGCATTCTCATAACTTTCTCTTCTCACCATTCTACAAATTATTTTTGCTAAATATCATTTTTCTGTCTACTTCTTAATAATCCAGATAAACTTGCAAATCACATTTAGCTCATCTGTGTGGTGTGGGGGTCTGCCTCACATTCAAGAGGTCCCGAGTTAGAATCTCGGTTAAAGTGAAATACCTGGGTAAAGTTTTTCCAGGGTTCCCTCTTGTCCTGAGAAGATGAATGTTTGATTCTAATTTCTAGTGACCTTGGGCCCATTTGAGCATCATTTTAACCATTTCGTTCATTCACCGTCCGTAATGGCATACCCGGTTAAAGCACTTTAATTAAATACCAAAAGAAAAAGTTCATATTTACACGTTTCGTTGTAGTATATGTACATAAAACGATAGTCACATTTTCAAAAAGCAAATCACTACGTGGTGCTTTGAAATTCCATGCTGTGTATATGACCGCGACAAAAACAAAACGAATAGCGAATTCTCAGTTACAATAAATATTCAAACCAATATCAAAAAATATCTGGGAATTAGTTAATCTCATAATATATATATATATACATATAATATATACACATATAACATACTGCGTGCTTTAACAGGGTCTGAATTTCTTGTGTATCAAAACTTTGTCCAATCTCTTAGAGTTTACCAATTATACAAAAGTTATTCAGAACGAAGAAGGCTTTAGGGGCTCTTCTCAGTCAGTTCAAAATATATATTTCGTTGGTCATGAAAATAGTTTAAACAGTGAATATTTCATTCAAAATCATTAGAGCCATTTTTAAGAAAATAAATTTCGAAAATGTTTCCATGTAAAGGGTTGTTCAGGATGGGGAAATTTTCTTGAAAATCCTTGTCACAACTTAGAAAGATGCTGAACTTAAATATCAAGTTTGGTAGTTAACCGGCTTTTGCCCTAAAATATGATGTGTTGCATTCGCATGACTTCCTCTACACACTCTTCTTACAAAGTTTATTTTGCACCTATGTCATGTTAATACCAATAAACCTTCATTACTTATTTTCACAATTCGTTATGGGTATAACCAGAACATATTAAGCTAAAGCGATAGACAAATCCCTCAAAGCTGATCACTACGTGATAGCTTTGGATTGGATGGCTACGGAGGGGACTCGGCACTGATCCACATAGTGGATATTGTGCCTACGCCCCTCAAGGGGGCGTCTCCGGGAGGCAGAATGAGGCGAGACAAGACACCGTGCCTCCGGAACCAAGAAAAACGGCACAGGAATGGCAGGGTCCCTACGTTTTCAGATAGAGACTCCCCGTCAGACGGACAGGCAGACCAGGGACTCACCCAGCACAGAGGGTGTCCAACGCTCCTCAAGGAAGTTAAGATACTCCCGACAGGCAGCCGAAAGCTGAGGGACGGAGAAAGTCACAAAAACATTTTTTTCCCTGTCACACTGCACCGAAGCACCATCGCCGACACTTCCAACCTTGAAACAGACCAACGGATGAAAGATGAAGGTAAATTAGAATGGAGATAAAATGTAGGTCCGGAAATTCTGGGATGTGAGAATCCTTCCCAGCACTCGCCTGGCGATCCGGCAAAACACCCCCGAAAAAATCCTATGGGTCAGGAAGGTCGGCCAGAGGAATCCAACTCACGACCTCCCGAATATGAGCCGCAGATGTGATAGGTTTGAAATTCTGTTCTCTTTGTATGAACACGAGAGAGAAAGAAAGAAAGAAAGACAATAGCTATTTGCAGTTGAGGGAAGTATAAAGTATTTGAAAATTCAAACTAATAACAAAGAAACTTTCAGAATAGGTAAAATATAAAAGTTATTTGACATAAAATAAAAATGTAATGTGATATAAACCTTGTGCTTTAACATGATCTACAGTTGTTGTGCGGTAAGATTTTGTCTCTTACGATTTACTAATTATCAAAAGACATTGGCAATAAGGACTAATTTACAGACTATTCCTAGAAAATAAAAAATATACATTCTATTTATCATGAAAATAGCTTAAACATGTGTATTGTAATCAAAATCCTTAGTAATTTTTGAACGAATGAAAATTTTGAAAAATGTCCAATGTAAAGGGTAGTTTGGAGTGACGGATTTTCTTTAAAATTTCAGTGTCGCATTCTTGGAAGAAGTGGAACTTAAACACCAAGTTCGGGTTTTAACCAACCTTTTGCTTTTGAGTTATGGTATTCGTGGACACACACACACACACACACACACACACACACACTTGACCATTGTCTAAAAATAAATTCATTGCATTCAGGGGTCACAAACGTGATTTCTGGTGGAACTACAACATTGAATTTTCTTTTGGAACACAATGCTTTCTCTACTTACTGTAGCTACGTAGTAGAGAAAGTAAAAATGCTTACTTTGGATTCAGGTGTTTCAAAACGTGAATTCCGTTGAATCTCGTTATTCAATTTTTGGATGGAATGCAATACTTTTTCTACTTACTGTAACTGCGTAGTAGAGAAAGTAAAAATGTTTTCTTTGGATCCAGGGAGTCTCAAAACGTGTATATCCGGTGAATCTCGTTATTCAGTTTTTGGGTGGAGTACAATACTTTTCTACCTCCTGTAGCTACGAAGTAGACAACGTAAAAATGCTTTGTTTGGATTCAGGGGATCTCAAAACGTGTATATCCGTTGAATCTCATTTAATTGTTTGGGTGGAACACAATACTTGCTCTACTTGCTGTAACTACATAGTAGAGAAAGTAAAAACCTTTGTTTGGTTTTAGGGAGTCTGAAAACGAGTATTTCCATTCCGAGTATTAATATCGTTATTAAATTTTTGGGTGGAATACAATACTTGCTATACTTAATGTAACTATGTAGTAGAGAGAGTAAAAACGCTTTGTTTAGTTTCAGGGAGCCTGAAAACGAGTATTTCCGTTCCGAGTATGAATCTCGTTATTACATTTTTGGGTGGAATATAATACTTGATCTATTTACTGTAACTACGTAGTAGAGAAAGTAAAAGCGCTTTGTTTGGTTTCAGGGAGCCTGAAAACGAGTATTTCCGTTCCGAGTATTAATCCCGTTATTAAATTTTTGGGTGGAATACAACAATTCCTCTACTTACTGTAAGTGCATAGTAGGAAAAGTAAAAATGCTTTCTTTGGATTTAGTGGGTCTCAAAAAGTGTATTTCCGGTGAATCTCGTTTTTTTTTTTTTTTTTATTTTTGGGTGGAATACAAAACTTTCCCTACTCCCTACTTATTACAGGTAAATAGTAGAGACAGTAAAAATATGAGTTATGGAATAGCTAAGCGGCTGGTTCTCATTACGGCATCTTGCATGCAAATAAATAGGGAAAAGTGTAACTTAGATTGTAACTTGAAATGATTTCTGGCCTAAATTGTTGTCCCGATGCACGGAAAAATCATACTTCATAAGGACATTATGAAAATAAAGAACATGTGTTAGTTAATAATGGGTAGAGAAAGCAGTAAATATATAAAAACCCAAACCATTTTGTTTTAACCCTTGCTTGTTATACAATAATATGATGCCTGTAATTCCTAAAAATTAGTTTTTATACTGTTTATGTCGCTGTATTGTAATGTTATTGCTGTTTTTTTCACAGTTATTACATTCTTACAGCCAAGTCTAAGGGAAATGTGTTGGGATGATATTTTGTTTAGCCTGTTACATTTCTTAACCTTCTTGTAGAGCGGGTATGAGCTAAGATACCTGGAATAACCTCTCGATAAGCACCCCGCTTGCCCCGCTTCCGGTGTAATGGAAAATATTTGGAGCCGTCTGTACATTTTCGCTTACGTCTTAACGTTTACCAGTAATACGAAATATAAAATCACTTCTGATTGAAGAGGCTATGTACAGGCTATATACATGTTATGTATGAAAATATCTTTAATATTTTGTATTTTAATCAAAATATTTTGAGTCATTTCTGAGAAAGCAAAAATAACGAACACTATTCCGTGTAAAACGTAGTTTGGAGTAGGAGATTTTCAACATTATTGTAAGACGCTGAACTTAATTAAGTACCGAGTTTGTGTTTAACAGACTTTTCGCTTTTAGTTCTGCTGTTCTCTATCTCTCACACATGCGCACGCACGCGGATATTATTCTGAAAAAAATTTAAAATTGTTCTTTATTCAGAGAGTCTTTCTGGTGAAATCTCAGTTATCTAATTTTTGGGTAGAATGAAATATTTCCTGTACCTACTTTAGGTAAGCAGTACAAAAAGTAATACATGTGAATATTCTTTGTATACTGGGGTACATAAAATGTGGCCAACAATGGAACAGAGCTGTTTATGTTGGTACTGAGAATATCTAGCCCCACCCCTACCAGTGCAGCCACCTCTGTTATTCTAGCGTAATTTCAGCCACAGGATTGGCAGGGTACTTTACCTCCCCCAAAGCATGACCTAATTCTGAAGGGTAACACTACAGCTTAAACTTATATTTTCCTGCTAAACTACCGTTTTCTGAATGTCTATTTTCTTATTGCCGTTTAGTAGCTGAAATAACTTAAACCTTCGTCTCCAGTCACTGTTGGAAGCTCTCGTGCATGTAAACGCCGCACCTGTCCTTCAATTTAAGCATACATAATTCTTCACTCCTTCCTTTAGAAGGCCGAATTATTTGTAATTTCTTTAGCCTTTCCTTGTGTACCAATCGCAGCGAAACTCTTTTATATGTGTGTGTGTTCGAACCACCCTTTCATTCCACATAGATTATAAACATCATTCATATAATCAGCCAGTAACAAAGAAAATTGATATCGACTGGGTGGAGCAAAAGATTGGTTACCTGTCGGTGGTAACTGCGGCGATCTGGGGAAATGGGCCACTTTTTATGCTCGACAGTGTACATATTCTGTCTCTCAGGCTAACTCTCTGCTTCTCTGGAATGCTTAGCATCCATAAATGAAACAGGATGAATGTACGTAGGAAATGAATTCGCGAATCACTTCTGGAATTCAAAGCACAGAAGAAACCTGGTATATGTATTCTGAAGATTGAATAGAATTCCTATCAAATCGCTCAGCCAGGCAACTTAACCTAGCCGGGATTCTGATGCGGGCAGTAGCGTCTGTCTTTAGGCATTAAAAGCTGTTTCTGATATAGTAGGGAAACATCAGAAATTTTCAACGGACTGGTTTGTGTATGCGAATAATCACTAAACATTGGTATAGCTTATTAAATTTTATCTATATTCAGTAATTAATACAAACTTGTTAGAAAAAATACAAAATTTGTATGCTATCTGTTAGTATTTCATGTGCTAACAGAATGTGCAAACATAATGATATTATATTCTACAGATTATCATTTATTCCTTTCTGATTCTAGAAATCATTTTTAGAAATGCTTATTATATTAATTATTTCATACTATTGATTTTATTTATTTACTGCAAATGGTTTCAGTTGCATAAGGTACTATTTTAATGGTGTTTGGTACGTATAATTACATACTAGCCATGGTTTGCATACTATCTGCATACACTCGCGAGAAACAAAAAGGCATAATGTTCCGAGGTACTGCTTAAAGCGCGACAAAATTAAAACTAACAACATGACTTTTTGGAAATGGCGATTGCTACGAATATGGGGACCTGAATGTTTCCTAAAGTAAGATTTTTGGTATGTTTTAAGCTTTTACAACCATGTAGAATGAAGTGAAGAGGACTTAAAGCCTATTTACAAAACGTCTATGAGCATTTTATGCGTAATTTACATATCACTGTAATGAATATTTTGTTTTCTGTAAAAATGAAAGCTAATAAACGTTTTACACGGAAAAGATGCTAGCGTGGGGTGAATTCTTTAAAACCTTTCGCCTAGTTATTTAAAAGATATCTGGGTTAAGTATGACACAGACAAAATTAATATACAGAAACAGAAATGCGCGCGTGGAATTCAGCAGCCTTTCCTTTTCTTACGTAAACAGCAGATAAAGTAAAATTAAAGCCTATTCATTTAAAATTCGCTTTGCGTTAATGAAACTGGAATAGTTTTCGGAGGGGCATCCGCGTTTAATCCATCAAAGTCTGCTACCGCATCACTGACAGCAGTCTGGTTATAAATGTCCATCAAACTGAACAATATTGCATCGTTTCACAATCACAGTGTCCATCTCCCTCAAGGCATCTTGTAATTTATTTCATGTGGTGAATATTTTGTATATTTGCCAACCAATGTCATTAAGCTGCTTCTGTATCTCAAAGATGCTTCGAAATCCCTGATCAAAGATATAAATTAGCTTCTGAGAAATTAGTAGAAAAGTCCAGCTACGTCGGATCATAAATAAATGGCTTTAAAGACTACAAACTTTATTTCTGACTCGCAGCTATATTTATATTATCCCATTATCTACTGAGGTCTCACTTTCTTTCGTTTTGCTTTCTCTTTATGCTTCTTTCTGTATTTCCTTTTTTGGACCGTAACGTGTTTTAATGTTCCTTTATCTGCATAGTTTTAGAATCTAAGTAAAATATAATTGATTAAACACATGTTGTAATGCTGAGTCAAATGAGAGAGAAGAAGAAATATTATGAAAAACAGATACGACTTCATTTAATATGCAAAAAAAAAGAGTTATTTGTGGATGCAGTTTAACTACTATGGTTTTTAGCGTCCCATTCTATATTGGGCGTGAAAAACCGGAAAGTTTGCTCAGAGACCTCTTTTTCAGGCTTGAGGGTTCTTTTATAATCCGTAAATATATGACACGAAAATTGCCCTCTGCCGAGTTTGAACCCGCGACCTCGAGAACTAGCAGCTAGCATGGTACCCCTAGACCAAGAATGACCATTTAGTGTGGAAGCTATTATGACGGTTATATTTCTATTTTATACGTTATTATAAACATATCTTTATAAGGCTGGGATATTCAAAACAAAACTTGTTTAATAGGAACGATAAAATTGGCTTTAGAAATTCTGATGAGTCATTTCGCGAATGCTTATGTGAGCGGGTAGTGTTGCGTGATTTTAAGGATACGTTTTCCGAATATTCACGAAGGTATGGAATGTATCAATCTTGCTTACGCCGCTTCCGTCAGGGCTGGGTAAAGCACTGGATCAGCATAGCCTGCTGGTGTTTAAACTTACAGCTCGCTTTTTCTGCTAGACACGTGCTGATAGGAATCTGCGGCACTGGGTCTTTCAATTTTAAATCTAATCTTTAGTTACGACGCAAGACCATCGGGACATGGAAAGCTTAACTTTCTTTGCACCCAAAGTGAATTTGTTTCTTGCAGCCTTATCATTGGTAGACGTGGTTGTAGTGATGTAGAGTAGAATTTCAGCCAACTAAATTTTTCTGATATGATAGGTAGTATTGTAGATACTTAAACTAATTTCGGAACCATAGTTACACGCCAATAATTCGCCACCCTTCACCACCGCTCCTTCTTGACCACCCCTCTACCGAGCTTTGCTCTTCGTCTGGAAATCTGAAGTGTGTCCCGGTCCTCGTCCCATCCAGTGAAAATGTCGCATCATATGAAAAGTGTACTCGGATGATGAAATTAAATGGAGATGGATCTGTTCCCAAAGCAACCAAGCCTTTTGTATGAGACAAATGAATTGTTCATACAACTAAATGAAATAACTACCTTTCAGAAGAAAAGTTAAAAATAAAATAAAGTAAAATAATATTGATATGTTATCATTTAACATTTTCGTCCAGGACTCACGGCCTGTACAATAGTGGTTGAAAATATTATTTCTTAACCTGGAATATGTTTCGGGAAATTTTGTTTTTTTCTAAAAGTTCCTATAAGGATTTTGATTAAAATATCATATATTAAATATATTTGCGTGACAAATGAAATGTATATATTGAACTTTCTAGAATAACCTGCGAGGCCTCTTCATTCTAAGAAAGTGTTGTATAATCTTGTATAACTCATATAAGTTAAGTGATAGATAAAACCTACTGCACAAAAATGTATATATATATATATATATATATATATATCTTTAAAACATAAATTCATTTCAAATATTTTTTTTTGGTATAAACCATTTCTTATACATATATTTGTTATTAATGGTTCGAATTCTTAAATAGTTTGTCATTCTCTTAAAGTCCTGACTAGATTTAGTTGTTTTTCGGGATGTCATGGAAAGATGGAATTTTGAGGCCAGTGTATATAGAGTCCAGCTGTTAAACATTTGATTATTTCTATTGTTATTATGTGTTCCTTATGAAACACTTGTACACCGAATTTCTAGTAAAATGCTCGAGTATCTTGGAGTGGAAAGACTAGATACATACGAAACATACGAACAGCGATTTTAAAAATGCAATTTTTGGCTCGAGGGTGGTTCATTGCCTACGTTTTTAATCAGTATTCATAATCGAAAGTTAACATATTTGGGTTACAGAAAGATGGACATCTCAAAAAGAGTAAGATAAAATTTTGTTCCTCTTCATAGCAGAGTTTACACTTTACATAAATGAATAAACCATGCAAAATGCCTAGTGATTTAGAGATGACAATCATTCAACTCTGGGAATACGTTTGTAAATAAAATTAATACACGACAAATAATGTTTATTGGTTAAAATGAAACCTACCTTACATGGAGCAGACAACTCATTGTCAGTATATAAAATTTATTTCATAAGTTGCATAAAAACACAACTTCTCTATTGTAGTAGACTCGCGATTATCCGAGCTAATTCCAAGGTCGCGGGTTCAAACCCGGCTGAGGGCGATGGATTTTTTCGGGCGTAAAAATCCTTAGCATGGCTTTCTTCGGAAGGGAAGTAAAGCCGATGGTCCCGTGTCGTAGATTTACGGCACGTAAAAGAACCTCAAGCCTGATAAAGAGACCTCTTAGCGAAATTACCGGTATTTCACGCCCAATATAGAATGGGACGCTAAGGAACATAGTAGTTAAAGAGCGTTCATAAATAAAACTCAATTTAATTTAATTTTCCAAGCTAATAGGGGTCGAAGCTAGTTCGATACGGAAAAACTCCGATAATACGGAACATTGTTCTAGCAGTTTATAAATTACGAAAAATGGTTTAAAACTGTATAGTAGTTATTTACTGCAACATGATTCCTTGAGGTTTATATAGAATACTTTACACAGTTCAGTTAAAGGTAAACAGATTACAATATTAAATGATAACGTTACTTTTTGAAAAGGTCCTTAATATTTTTTGGGGAAAACCTCTTGCCTCTCTTGGATGCTAGCACCGTAATAACACAAAAAATATGCGTGTTTATTTTCCAGCAATTGCTTCGGTTAACCCGGAACCTCGGTTAATAAGGACTGGGGTAATCGCGAGTTGTACTTTTAAGCAAGGCTTTTTTTGGAAGTGTTAAGATGCGCTTTTCTACTTAGCTAAACAGGTTCAGAAGGCAGTGCCTCGGGGTTTCAACTTACGTTGAACTCCGATTATAGTTCTGGGTTAGGGTTTATGAGGATGTTTCCCTTCGTTTTTATTTTGAGGGTGGTTCTCCTGGAAAACGTTATGCTTCTTGACACCTCCAATTCATTTCCTTAAACTTATGTTTAGTTACTTTAATACTTCTGTACCTTCCCTATCACTGATAGTGTGGAAGATCAGATGTTGCGATACTGAAGGTTTAAATTCAATATCCTTCCTGATCATAGATGGCAAGTGCTAATACTTCTGTTTGTATGTGGGATAGCATTTAGAGCTCGTACATATGAAACCTTTGGTGACGCGCCGTACTGGGGTGCCTGGAATTGCAGTGATGCGTACACATTCAAACGTGCGATTTTTGTTAGCGCCCAATGAATGCGCGATTCGAAGTTCCCCTTCTATCGCGCGATTAAAGAGTGCTTGAGATACACAGAATGCTACTGTAGTGGGCAGCAACATAAAGGCCGAGCGCTTTGACAGGGACTAGCATATCGATGAAGTTCAGAATAAGCCGGCCATTTGCAACGTGTAGTGTTCGAAGTATAAGAACAGTGTGTGTTGAAGAGAGATACGAAGATGTCATTAACAATTTTATCCCTTAATTGTCTTTGCTTTGTCACGGGTTTAAACCGACGATCCAGAGCCCCTAGAGAATTGCCTCTTCAGGTTTCATGGTGATAAGAATTAGTGCGTCAAGCGCTCGCATATGTACAGTCGAGTCAGAAAACGTGCTATTGCTTTTGGCTTCCTATACTGTCCGACAAACACGCATTAACCTATGAACAAAGTTCAGGCCTAGTTGAGCGGCAAAAGGAAATGTATATAGAAGCATTTCACCCTTCGACACGACTGTCCACACCAACCCCTGGATGAATCCGTCTCGTATTGGCTTGATGTCAAAAGTCTTATACTCAAATATTAACCTATAAACACAGGTTTATTTTAGGCTGAGAATAAGGAAAAGAGGGGAAGGCAAACATTAAGTAAAGTGCCAGAACTAAGTAAGGGGTGGGGACTGGGCGTGGTAGTGGTGGTTTATTATTTCTTTAGCAACATAAACCACTACGCATTATATCAGCACAATCCCATACACTGGACTGTATGGTAGAAAGCTTTCGCTAATGTCCGATTAGCGCGGCGTGAATCGCCCCTTGTGTACAAGGCCTAAGGTTGCTACAATCTGGTCGAAGGAGGCCTGTAAAGTGGTGATAATACCCGATTGCTTCCCCTTTAATTATACATTTAGGCTGAATTCTTTTACAACGTCTATTTCCTTCAAGTGAACAAAAACAAGCTAGAAGATGAACCATATTTTATAAGTTACATTTTATTACCGAATTTAGTCTTTACTATGTATATTGTATTTAGGTTCCAGTATCAAAATTTGAAGCTATGAAAATAAATTTTACAGCATGTTTTAGAAACAATTTTCTTCAAATGCACGGTATATAACGTGAATTTTGCAGTAAGAGATTTTTGGTTCAATGTAGCCGCCTTATGTATTGCACTATCTCTGGATAAAGGTCTTAAAAATCTGGTCTCTATTGATTTTGGTGCTTTATATTCTGTAAACTGTTACACTTGAATCTAATCATATGCAGGCTTCCTGGAACAGGAAGCTTGTCCGGCAGCAGAGCATATTTGAATTTAAGATTTACAAGTGGCGTGACCGCCCATATGTGACAATATTTATGTGGAGAACACAGACTGACTTTTTGTATCCCTTAGAAGCTCGACACCAAATACAAAGCTGGCTACTTCAAGAAGATTTTGCAGGTTGCATGGGATACGTTGGGGAATGTAAATATATGCATGCACTATGACAAAACAAATTCAAATTTCTTAGTCTTTATTTGCATTTAGATCAACAAAACCTATCATAACCTTAAGTCCCTCATGTTGTGGTACTTTATCCGTTGCTAAAATACTGTTTTTCATCCCTTTCTAGAAATCTGAGGACAAAATTAAATCGAATACAAAACCACCTATAATTCACCGATTTTAATTTTCTCTACCACGCACACTGGCGTGCAAAAAAGTGGCACATTCCCCTAAATCGCCATAGTGTTTGCTTTCTCTCCGTAAGATTTCCACCTTCAGGTAACCAAATTCTAACCCCACTTAGCAGGTATCAGTTCTATATGGGACTCAATTCTGATTATCTGTCGACAGCACTTCGGTGTCCATGCTGGGCGAAAGCGCTACCGCATCTACTTATCTCTTCAACTGCCCGGCGCTAACCTCCCAGTAAACTTCGGCCATAGCCGCTGGATCACAGTATATAGCTATTCGAGCTTAGAGTGCTGCAAAACCTTCCTAATAACTGACCAATGCTGCCATTATGATGGAAATAATCCAGCAAGGTGACCAATTCCGCGTCTAGGTATCGGCCGTCTGCTCTTATCTGTTTCTAGCATTCAAATATCCAATAAGCAATCTAACCTGGCGTGACTCTAGGCTAACTCTACTCTAGTCGTGGACCTCTCTTTGTTTCCATTACAAGCGCTGTTCATTATTGAATATACATTTATCTTGACACTTTAATATCAATTCAGTAATATTCTCCCATAGGTGCAAAAATCAATTTAATAATTACTATCCGCAGAGAATTAGGGTATTAATTACTTAGATACAAGTTATTGCTGTTCGAAATAAGTATAGATAAAACAATTCTATGTTTTATAGAGAAATTATATGCTATATGGTATTGACGTATGGGGATTAGGAGGAGGTTGGGAAACCATAGTGTGATAAATACAGAAATACTTGGTTACTCAATGCAATGTTAAGTGAGTAGCTCATGTAGAACTGGGCGGAGTGGCAAGTAAGGGAATGATTATGAAAAGAGCACTAGAATGTTGGTTTATATTTACTAACTTAGAAGAAAGGAATTTGTTAAAACAGCATCTAGAATACCAAGAAAAAAGCATAAGGAACAATGGATGGGAAATAGTCTTGGACCTAACTTGAAAAGTAATGGATTAGGAGAGATATGGAGTAGGTAAAATAATGTGAACAATTTCTGGAAAATGGAAGGAAGGAGATTTGAAGATACAGAAATGCAAAAAATGTTCAGGAGGTATCTAAAAATATATCTTTATTTTACTATGTACCAATGAAGAGGCCATGGTGAGGGGAAAATAAATAAAAATGAGAAAGAGAAGCAAGAAAGTGTTTCATGAATAAGAGCAGGGATTTGGAAGTTAAAGACTTAAGGAAAAGTATTCCACAGTCTCAAATATCTTATATATGGTGAAAATTAAGATGTTGAATATATAATATTTGAATGTAAGGGAGCCGGACTTTGGAGAAAAGATATTAACAATAAATGGTTAAGATATAAATATATCTGTATTTGCAATGCTTCACAAAGATAGTAGGAGGGTAGGGCAATATTTTGACAAAATGAACAACAAATACAACCTATAGAAATAATAATTAAGAGGTTAAAGTTAAAAAGTAGTACGAGTATAATTTGGATGGTATTGTATATCAATAGCGTGGTGTTGTAAATCATGAACATGAATGTAAAGAGCCAGGGGCTGAACGTCGGTCACAAGATCTTACACACTGCTTAGCACAAATACATAATACAACAGAAAGAAATATATGAGTAATTTCCCAAGAGAGAGTCGACTGTTACAAGAGTATGAGTCAAGCAACTGGTAGTAGTTATGCTCTGGTAAGGAACGGTGCAAATGAAACTGAACATTCGCATCAAACATCGATTTCGTCGTTGCATTTGTACGCTGCCATTCGAATCCGGGCGTATCAGTGAATTAGTGCCGCAAATTAAATATGTAGCAGTTGCTTTAGGAAGTACGAAGAGCTTCAAGAACCGCATGACGGCTGTTTAGCTGTTTTCACCAGGAGAAAACCGGATTGCAACATATCGATAGTAGTGCGATCACCAAATAAGAGGCTTTACAGTCGGAGAAGCCACTTAACCGGGAATTAAGCTTCTCTACCCAGGATCTAGCTGTGGGAGAGGATGTGTGATGGGATCAAACCCAGCGGTTCACCACAAAGACAAGGACGTCGATATTCGCCAGCTCTTTCCCACACGAAGGCTCAAGGATTAAGAAAGATATATCGAATTAGCGAGGGGATATGAAGAAGCAGAGGTGGGTGTGCTTGAGAAAAAGGTATGTGGGCCAGACAGACCCTAGGACACTTCGCACAAGTGTGTCTTAAGTGGGAGAAAAGGGGATTTGGGGAAATGAGAAGTGCTGGAGAAAAGAGAGAGAGCAAAAGGGGAGAAATATGCTGAGGCCAAGTGCTATTTCCTCGCCTTTAGTTAGCGTGGCTATGAAATTACTTCCAAGTTTCTTTTTCCCTCCTTCTCAAGTGACTCTTTTGGGAAGCCTTAACAGTTTAGTATTTCTGTATTGCACACCACTAAGTTGACTTAACTTTTCGTGGCAAATCCACGGAATGGAAAACTCCCACGAGGCTTAGAGTGTAGCAGCCCCACTTTATCCCTTCATTATCCAGTTTTATGTAACCCCACCCTGCCTTAGTTTTTGTTTCCTACAACTTAAAACTTCTTAAGACCAACACCATCTGGTCTGGCGTTTCAGATCGCTTGCTTAAACCTTGTGTAAGGATGAATGCTACTTTTGCTTTCTCTATCCCTAATCTAAAACAGAGGAAATGTATTCGACCCAAAAGTTCTATAGAGATTTCACTGAAGGGAAGGTTGTGTATTCGTCTGAATCCATAAACACGAAAAGGTCTGAGATGTCTATACTGTATAATGGTAGGGATAATGACGCAGGGCAGAGTTCAGCTGTTGTAGTGTTAGGGACTGTGAGGCAGTATTTTTAACACTTAAATGATTTCAGTCAAATTATATAATATAAAATATAATAACAGCCCGCCTTAAAGCAATATGTGTATAATATAAGTAGTAGTAGTAGTGGTATTTATTAAGTATTTAGTATTACATTAATTGCATAACACAGTCGCATGGGTCATAAGACCGTACATGCTCTCTAGATAAATACCTTGTCTGTATACGTGACTTGCAGTATCAACCAGAAAACAACTATTTTTTTACAATCACCGCACTATATACATACATACATATAAAATTGAAGAAAAAAAAACACACTGAATCACACACTCAAACACACACACACACACACACATACACACAGTCGCGCACATGTACTCAAGCACCACATATGTTTAAAGAAAAATTACATAAACACCTTATCTCTTAGTACACGTACTTCCATTAAGTATGTGCCCAAGCTTGGCCAGTTTTGGCTGTTTAGAATCATGTCCCAGCATGCTGTCCTCCGTCTGTTGGAAGCCAAAAATACTTCCGGTAATAGTTTTTTCCTAATACCCTCCGTCTGCACGCATGCTGCCAAAATATGCGTCCAGTTTTCTTGTTCCCCGCATAATGGGCAAATCCTCCTGCCATCGTTATCAACAATCTTGCGAGCTTTCCACCCTCCCAACCTAAGCCATGCTATTCCAGTCCTCTGTTTTATACTCAATTCCAAAATATATGTTTCCTTACCCCACCTAGTTTTTATTTCATTTTGTAGCTCCAATGTTGATCTTTGTCTACATTCAGATTCGATTTTCTGCCTGTTTATATCGCATAGTCGTCTTTTGACCTTTCTTACAGCACTGTGTGTATTTTCATTACCCCTTTGCCAGATATCATTTAAGCCAATTTTTGATAATTCGCGTTGCAACCCCGCTGCCCACCATTTTGGTTGCCCTATGTTGTTTATTTGATGACGATAACATATTGCTCTCAGAGTTGTTTGATCGCCTTTAATTATTCGCAGCCAGTACCTAACTACATTTAGTTTAGCAAATACAGCATCTTCCCAGCATCCTACCTCCCGAAGAACTCCGTAGTTTGAAGTACCCCTCCCCAACCCTAGAATGCGCTTCCAGAAATTGCATTGTATTTTATTTACATTATCCACCCTCTCCCATCCCCACACTTCACTGCCGTATAGTAATGAGGACCTAACCATTGCTTCATACATGGTCTGTAATGTTTTTACTGGCATATCTGGTACCCGTGTCAATATCCTTAATACTTCAGAAAGTTGTCCAATCCCTTTGTGTTTTATAAACTCCATGTTCTTGTTCCATTTTCCGCCCATATCAAACCTTACTCCTAAGTAATCGAAGTGTTTAACATTTTGAATTTCTTCCTCCCCATAGGTCCACTTTTCATGTTGGCCGTACACATATCCATTTTTAAAGGTGACTGTTTTAGTTTTAAGAATATTTACCTCCATACCCCATTGCCTACAGTATTGTCGAAGAGCGTTTAAACCAGACTGCAAACCTTTTATAGTTTTAGAAAGAACTACAATGTCATCCGCGTACAAAAGAATTGGTATTTTTTGGTCTGCGATTGTCGGTGCATCTATGTCTTCCTCCGTCATCACGCTAACAACATCATCAATAAACAAATTAAAAAGTAACGGAGATAGTATACAACCCTGTTTAACCCCTCTCTGCGCTATGTTACATTCTGATGTATTGTGCTGATCGGTCTTGATAACAAACTTAACTTCTTTATACATTGCCCTAAGTGCTCTAATCATTTTCCCCGAAAGTCCTTTACGTGTTAATTTCTCCCAGAGAGCACTGCGTTCTACAGTATCAAATGCCATTTTAAAATCTACAAATACAGTATATACCTTACCACCTTTATTTCTCAAATTGTCATCAATTATTGTTTTCAGAACAAAGACATTGTCAATAGTCGAGAAACCTTCCCTAAATCCTGCCTGAAATTTAGAAATCCTATGATGTGTCTTGGCCCAACACTTAATTCTTTCATATAAGATTCTACCGTAAATTTTTCCAAATATAGAGAGCAGCGAGATACCCCTGTAATTTCCTGGAATGCTGTAACTCCCTTTGCCCTTGTAAAGAGGTTGGATAATGGCGGTTTTCCATGCTTCCGGATATTCTCCGCCTTCAAATATTTTATTGAAGCTTTTTCTATAGATATCTACCATTTTATTAACTTCTAGCGAGATCTTGAAAAACTCAGCTGACAATCCCTCTATACCAGCTGCCTTCCCGTTTTTTAAACATTTTATTGCACGAACTCTCTGTGCTAATTTCATAATCAAGCATTTGCACAATTGGAGCCCCCGTCATCCCTTCAGCGGCCAAAGTATTTAATTGTATTCTAAACTCCCCTCCTTCATAGACTGTTTTAAAGTGCTTTATCCATTCTCCAGCCGGGATAGTTACCTGAATGGACCTTCGCCTTCGAATCTGTCTAATAACTTTCCACATGTCACCAATTTCCCCATTTTCGACTACTGTCGAAAAGCCAAGCTGTTTTGCTCTGCTTTAGGACTTCCCTATATGACTTTCTTAGATTTGCAAAAGAAATTCTACGTTCTTCACCCCCCTCTCTTCTGTATTTGATAAGTGCAGATTCCGCTGCTTTCTTCGCTGTTTTACACTGATCGTTATACCAACTATTTAATGTTAAGCTGTTTGATGCATTACCCCTTCCTGTTAGCATGTGCGCACTTGCTTTCTGTATAATATTAGTTATGTTCTGTATACTTTCAGTTCCTTTGTGTTGATCTACGTCAAAAGATATAATTTCGTTTTCTAAAGTGTTAATAAAAATCTCCTTTCCTGCCTCCCTCCATCTATATTTAAACAATGGCGTCAATGTTTCGCATGCGCTTTCATCCCTTGTATAAGATACTAGTCGAGATACTTTTAAAGTCATTATCAGTGGAAAATGATGAGAGTCAATGCTGTTTTCAACTTTAAAATTTTGAACTAACGGCAATACGTCCTGTGAACACAGAATGTAGTCAATGACACTACTCCCATTCGTATGCACAAATGTTACTTCCCCTGACAGGTCCGAACCGTATTTTCCGTTCATTATTTCTAACTCGTAGGCGTCACAAAAGAACAATAACTCTTTTCCTCTTGCATTCAGGATTGAGTCCTTGCTGTTTCTGCCGGGTTTTCTGTTATCTAAGTCCCCTTTTTTAATTGTAATATTTTCTTGCCCTATCCTAGCATTCAGATCACCCATTATTATTAGCTTTACATCCTGATATTCGTCCCTGATTTCTACAATTGTTTCCCCTAAATCTGTAAAGAATTCTGGCTCAGCATACTGGGACGTAACCGGCTGGCGATATACAGTTATAACAACAATATTAATATCAGCTATATTACAATATATACAGGTTGCTCCCCTGAGATGACTCTGTATTTCCTTAATAGACTGTACATAATTACTCTTAAAGAAAGTAGCAACGCCCCCAGGATATCTCCCCCTTCTACCTCTCAATTCTGAACCACTAAAGACACCTTGGAATTCACTTATGCCCACAGTTTCATTGTTTTTTAGCCAAGTCTCTGCTAACCCAATTATGTCCAAGTTATTTACAAAGTTCAAAAATTGACCACTAGCCAGTTTTCCCCTCAAACCTTCCACATTCCAAAACCCCACTGACAGCTGGGCATCTTCATTTTATCTGTTTGTTGTTATCTTACCTCCTACTCCTAGTGTGCTGGTTCTCCCTGTCCTTTGTGACCTGCGGGCTGGTTGCACTGACACCCTCCCCCCTGCTGACGTTGCCATTGTTTTTGTCATCTGGCCGTCTTGGACCCTGCTACCTGCTGTCCCTTCCGGTAGAGGTGTAACCATACTGCCTTCTGGGCCTCGATGCTCTGCAGAAATGCCAACCTCCTCTCCTTGAATTTCTGCTATCTTCTTGTCGATTTCTTCCAGCTCTGCTTTGGTTCTTATTCGCCCGTTTATTAAAAGTTTGTCAAATTTGATTACTGCATGACAACCCTGTGATTTTGCATTTATCATATGGCGATGAAGAAATTCTCGTTCTCGCCGGATTTTTTCACTGAAATCCTCTCTTATAAACACACCTGTACCTTTAAGATACTTACTATCTCGGAGAATGGCGGATTTGCACTTATATGACAGGAGCTTACATACAATTGGCCGCCTGTTGCCTGCTTTACCGACACGGTGCGCTCTTTCAATGTCGTCAGGCCTGAGATGAACTCCAATCTGGGCCACAACTTCTAGCACCTTGTTCTCCGTGATGTCCCAGCTTTCATTCTCTTCTTCCGTTAATCCATATATAACAATATTATTTCTTCTTGACTGATTTTCTAAATAGTCCACCTTGCCCTCCAACCACTCACATCTTGCCTCCAACTCCTTCACCCGTGTCTCAGACTTCTCCAGGGTTTCCATCATGGAGTTAATAATTCCTAATAGCTCGCTGTGACGAACTTTACTTTCCGCGAAACAACTTTTCACTTCACTCCTCAACTTGTCCAACAGACCTTCAATATTCGCCATATTTGCACAACACTTCTTGAGATTACTACTACTCACAGAGCGGACCGGAAACGCGTCTACACCCGACCGCTGCTCGAACAAGACTCTCCTGTATAATATAATATATAAAATGCATGTAACAGTCATTGTATTAATGTTTATATTATTATGTACACGTTCAATAATGTTATGTGAATGTATTAGGTAATTTAATAATGTAGGAGCTGTGAGAATGATAAGTTAAAAGTTGCTAACAATGAGGTAATCTTGTGGCAATAATGAATTAGAATATTTAATAATGCTACTGGTAGTTCTTGGAGTAGCAATAATGTAATTTTTGAGACAGTTTATAAAATATCCAATCAACAACCAAAAAAAAAAGCTTAAGTTAAATAAAAGTATACCATTTGAGTAGGAATAGCCAATCGAAACTGAAATAGGGCAAATTGTACAAATTCAGAATTCCTTGTTAGCAGACAATGTCCCTAACCGGACGCGAGACACGTCCTCGAGAAGTTGAATACGTATTCAGTGCGAGACAAAAAATAGTTTACGTGTTAAAAATAGCAAGTAATTAATAAATAATCTCACAGCTCTCTATATCAGTGAAGTGTTATTTTAATCGTTTAAGGAATTAATAAATGGAGTGAAGTATAAATTATAATCTGTGTAAGCCTACATTCTTAGCCGCACTACTCCCTGCAAAGAAATCCATGTCTCTAACAGTAATACTGACGCAGCCGAGGCAAACAGAAATATATAATAATTAAAGAAACAGTCAAATTACAAAGTTAATATTTTTAAACTTGGAGCGAAGGCTACCCGAAACTTTTTACCATACGTCGGTTGCAACTACTTCAAGTTTGGCTCCCCAACATAAGAACTACAATACAACTCCTACTTCAACTGCAGTAAGGTTTCTTCACAGTGACGAAGGAAAACATTAAAAATCCGAACTTGCGGTTGTTTTATAATTTATTAATATACTCATAATTATATAATATATAATATTCTAAAACACACGTTTTTGGATTCAGAGACTCTCAAAACGTGTATTTCCATGAAATGTCGGTATAGAACGTCTGGATGTATTGCGATACCTCCTCTACATACCATGGTAAATAGCACAGAAGGTAATAAAAAGTCGGGATACTCCATTCCAAGCAACTTTAGCAACTAGGAAATTGTTTTTACACTCTATTATACTTTACACAGAAAGTGTACCAAAACAAAAGACAATCGAATTTGCTTATAACCATACGATATGTACCCCATACGTATTCCCACATCTTTTAATAACACAAATGTAAGAAAGGTTTTGTTTTTCTGTCTCCAAATCAGTACGTCAAATTGAACTTTTCTGTTGAGTTACCAACATTGTCGCGGTCACTTCGTGTTATCTTATTTGGTGAGCGCCTGTTATTATTTTAATATTTTAAATTTTGGGTTCTTTGTCCTCCGGCTAGCTATTATTACTCAGTCGAGCAAATCTGTTGAACACGGCGTGTAAACGGAAAGCAGTTGTTACTAAAGATAACACTGATAAAAGAATTTGTTTTTACACTTTTATTGCCGTCACATTTTATTGATTGCACATTTTAATCTTGATACACGCCCGAACTGAAACTGTTATATTTTCGAATGTAACTATAATCACTTATTTGCCGCACATTATTAATTCGCGTATTTCACATTTTATAACCAGCTTTACGACGCGAGAGATTCTGTAGAACTGCGCGACGTGTAACCCGTGAATGATTCTGTTGAACTGAGCGACGTTTGCCTTGTGAATGATTCTGTTGAACTGAGCGACGTGTAACGCGAGAATGATTCTGTTGAACTGCGCGACGTATAACCCGTGGATGATTCTGTTGGACTGAGTGTTACCCGTCTCTGGCTTCAGAATTTATACTCCCTCACCCCCATATGCCTAAACATTATAACAGAGCTGCTATTGGTTAATAAAACGCGCCAACATTAGCGACTATTTTTTTATCCAATCAAAATTACGAACACATATGCTCTAGGGAAGATATTCCCTCCATTTCTAAAGAAAAGCGCGCTACTCTGACGTCATTTGTTTGTCTCTTAAAATTGATAAACAACTCACCCCCTCGCTCATTGTTATCCGCTCCTATTGTCAGTTTCAGTGAGGCCGTGTAAACTTATTTCCTAACAATGCTTATAATTAACAAACATCTAAAATCATTGTCATACAATAATGTTAATTTACACTACAATCACTCTGGCATTTACAGTGTTGTGATATAAAATACTGCCTCAACGTATGAACATTGGCCCTACAATGAACTTACGAAACACATGACTGAGCCAATGCCCAACATAGTATGCAGTTCAATATTTAGCCACTATACAGAATGAACCAGAACTCCACCAATAATCTTTCAGAGGTTGTTCAGGAATACCTTCTGAGTAGTTTAGTATAAGGGAGCCACGGTCTCTGGTGGCTCGTTACAGAGTAATTGCATTTGGTTTGGTTTCTTGCCCCAATTAGCTTTGTATTGCACTGAAAATACTGCACAACAGTGTAAATGTTGGCGTTATGCACTGTGTGTCTGTTTGTAAACAAATTGTTTCCATGTGCCATTCTCGGCACATCCCCCCCCGACAATATCACAAGAACCTGCTAGAAGTGGTGTATTTGTTATGATACGTCATCAGCTGGCAAGTATGTATGTTCCAGCATTATTTTGATGCCTGGACTAGCTATCCGCGCTACTGTCACGTCGCCAGTAGGGAAAATGGTTCGCCATGCCACCACTGTTAGGGGAAAGGCAGTGCTGTCGTCAATCACCTCCCTCTCCTCGGCACCGGAGAGCAGCTAGAACGGCTTGAAGAAACGAGACCAGTCTCCGAGAATTCAGTCACACAAAGCGTAGTACAGCAGCGGACACATGGCGTACGCCCGAAATTTCACTCTAGGTAAAATTTCTTAAATCAGTTTTGTAAGTAATTCTTTTCTAAATTTATATCAAAGGGCTTACGCATGTACATTTCTGAAACAAAGTTTTCTTTTTGGAACGTTGTTAGAAAATAATTATATTCGGTGTATTTCCTATTCAATATCTTTGCATATACAAAATTTGAAAGGGAACGAGTGGAAGTTTTAATGCAAAAATCTTGAAAAAAATTGAGTTTTTTATGGAAGCTCTCTAACTGTTGTGTTCCTTAGCGTCTCATTCTATATTGCGCGCGAAAGACCGATAATTTTTCTCAAGGCCTCTCTATCAGGCTTGAAGTTATTTTTCTTGCCGTAAATCTACGACACGGGACCACCGGCTTTGCTTCCCTTCCGAAGAAGGAAGCCATGCTAAGGATTTTTACGCCCGAAGGAATCCATCGCCCTCCGCCGGTTTTGAACTTGCGACCTCGGGAACTAGAGACTAGCACAAATATAGAGACATTTTAGTGTATAAAATGTAAATTTCACATTGAATATGGAATCTTGTTAAGTGGTAAAGGATATAATAAAGGATATAACACGCGTGTTTTAGAAAATGAAGCTTTGTAACTATGAATTTTTTAACAAATGGGATTTGGCACTGATATACGCACAGTAAATTTTAGCCCAGGAGAATGTTGTACAGTCATTTCTAAAAACAACAACAACAAAAGTTAACATCTATCCGCTCATAGTACCTACTGTTGACAACAGTTTTGCCCTCTTGAACTCGTTTCCCTTAAGTTTGCATTCAGCCCTGTTCGGTTCTGTCTAGGGTTTTGTTTTCTCGGTAGTGTTAGTTGTGTATTAATGTGATACGCAGAAGCATGGATAGGTTTACTGATAATTTGGCCGACAGCACCTCGTGTATAGGTTCACTGAATGCAATGGAAGAGCGACACAACGATGCAATGCTGAGCTGTTCCCACAATGACGGCAACATCACAGTACTTTTGCATCTGTATAGGCGCCTACGAGAAACTGGATCTTTCCATGTTGGAATGGAAGATACTGGCTGAGTGAGGTATGCCAGAACATCCGAACTGGAAGAGAATGTGTTACTCGTGATTGATGACAATCCTGCCGCTAGTAGTCGACGCGTTGCACGAGCTCTAAACATAAGCCAAGCAACTGTTTTGAGAGTGGTACATGAACAACAATTGCAACCGCATCATCCACAAAAGGTGCAGTCATTGCAGCCATCGGACTTCCCATTTCGAGCGGAGATTGCAAATTGGTTCCTACAGCCATGCGCAGAAAACCACGATTTTCCTGCTTTGGTATTTATACACGAGGCCAAGTTTACAAGACAGGACATGTTCAACAATAGGAATAGCAATGTATGGGATTACGAAAATCCACACGATCCTATCGATAGCATTTTGCTGTGAATGTATGGGCTGAGATTGTCAACGATTTTGTCATTGGGCCTTACGTACCTCCTGATACACTGAACGCAGTCATGTTCTCCCACAGTTCTTGGAAGATGTACCGCTAAGAATTCGTCAGCTTATGTGGTTTTAACTTGACGGGGCGCCGGCACATTTTGCATTCGATATTAGGAACCACGTTGACGAACAGTTTGAACGATAATGGATTGGTCTCGGTGGTCCTGTTCTATGGCCAGCTCGGGCACCAGACATGACACGGGTGGACTACGACTTCTGGGGGCATGTGAAGAGCTTAGTTTACGAGACACCGGACGATACTCGCATGGACCTGGTTGCTAGGATTATCGCAGCCGCGGAAGTAGTACGCTAAGCTCCTGAAATACTTGAGCATGTAAGACAGTCGTGGGTGCGTCGCTGTACCCAACCGTGATCATGGCGGTCGACATTTTGAACAATAATTGTAAGGGAAGGGTTCTGCATCTGTTACATACTGTACGGTACACTGACATATCAGATTAAACACGCTGTGATAAAAGTGTACTATTTAGTGAGCGGGATGTTGCATTACTCTGTGTTCTGTGTTGTACGCTTTAGTTATTGCATATTATACAGGCTTCTTCACTCTTGTGAAGGTAATTTCATAGAAATTAGAAACAAGGGTGAGTGGGGTAACAACCCGAATAAATCATAATTACATCATTACTCTGTAAGAAGCCGCCGGATACCGTGGGTCTCTTATACCAAAACATTCCGGAGATATCTCTGGACAACCTCTGAAAGTTTGTCGTGTGATTCTGGATTATCCTATCATTCAAGGTTATAAAAGACAGCCGTGATAAGTCAGCTAGTATATACAGAAAAACAGTATTTACATCTCCGGACACACGTTTGAATTCAGCTTAGAGCTATTGCACATGATCATAACATGAATACAAGATTTTGCAGTCACCATCATGTCATTGCAGTTTAAATATCATATAATAAATTGGTTTTTAACTTAAGAAAATTAAAAACGGCAAACTTTTTTAATCAGGCAAATACCTGGGAACAATTATCTCATTATTGATCTCGGCATCATTTCACCCATTTTCATTCAATTTCTACTCCAATCCTGAGTTGTTAAAATAACCGTTAATGCTTAAAAATAATAAACTGATATTACAGCGAATGTAGTAAAAAAACCTGAGGTGGTGTATTCAAATGGTTTTTTCTATTCATTCTTCTACAAACTGTTTTTATAAAGTCTATTATTTTACTTATTGTTAACATAGATAAACTTTCAATTCACGTTTACATTTACGATACGTTATGTAAAGCATAGTCACATTTTTAAATGTGACTATCGCTATGTGCTAGTTTTAAAATTCTATGCTCTTTGCATGACCCCGAAAAAAAACAATTTTCCGGATTTCAGAAAAGTACAAGTATGTGAAAAATAAAACTAATAACAAGAAATATGTCGGAAATGGTTAACTCTACAGAAAATTTTATATCACATAAATTTAACATTTTTTTGTATAATAAGACTTCTTGTTGTAGCTTACCAATTGTACAAAAACAATTCAGAATTGAGGAAACTTCACACGCTGTCTCCAGAAAGTTCAATCATTTTATTTTTCATTGAAACATATCAAACATATTCTGTTTTAATCAAAGTTATCAGAGCCATTTTTCAAAGAATAAAAAAATAACGAACATTTTTCCATGTAAACGGTAGTTTGGTATGGAGAATTTTCTTGAGAATCTTCGTGTCGCATCTTGGGAATTTGGTATTTGATTAACTTTACGTAGTTTTTTTATTTAGCTTTGTTTATTTTACACACACACATACACACCACACACCACACCTACACACACAGTGGCCTTTTTAGAAAAGTGCTTTTATAAGATTCAGGGAGTCTCGAAACTTGTATTTCCCTTCGAATCTCGTGTCGTCGTCCTTCATGATACAGGGCTACTATGCTAGCCTCTAGTTCTCGAGGTCGCGGGTTTAAACCCGGCGGAGTGTGATGGATTTTTTTCGCGCGTAAAAATCCTTAGCATGGCTTCCTTCGGAAGGGAAGTAAAGCCAGTAGTCCCGTATCGTAGATTTACGGCACTAAAGGAACCTCAAGCCTGATAACGAGCTTCTGAGGAAAATTTCTGGTCTTTCACGCCCATTATACAATGGGACACTAAGAACCATAGTAATTAAAGAGCAACCTTGAATAAAACTCAGTTTAATTTTGAAATCTTGGTATAGAATTTTTTGGTTGAAGGCAATACTTTCTCTCTTGGATATTGGTAAGTAACAGAGAAAGTAATACATATTGTACGGTTAAACCAAAGACTGTAAACCGCCGCAGAATGTGACAGCCTCGTTTCTTTTATCTGATGTAAGTATTCAGTTATTACGTGTTATGTGAATTTTGCATGTAATTTTAGATATGATTTATTTTTACTTTATCATCTACTTACAGTAAAAAATCGAATTATTCCAGCCAAAAGTTTGATTTCATACTTCACATCTCTTGAATTAAAACAAAAACAAAGCATTTTTAGAAAAAACAGCACTTTGACACAGAGAGAGAGAGAGAGAGAGAGAGAGAGAGAGAGAGACAGAACTGTCGGATAAACACTAAACCTTGTATTTAAGTTAAGCATCCTTCATGGATGTGAAATGAAGATTTACTATAAAATCCCGCACACTAAACTATGCTTTGCTTGGTAATTTATTCTTTGTTTTCTCAAAAATACTCTTAATGACTTTGGTTATGTTTAGCATATTTACATGCCTAATAAAATTTATATTTTGATCTAATGCAAATAGCCTGTGATGTCCTCTTCATTCGGCTTAAATGCTGTATAATTTTGTACATGGTAAACCACGAAAGATGCACACAATGTTACTAAACCAAAAGTGTAGATCACATTAAAATACACAATTTCAGTTAGATAACCTTTTTTGTCATTAAGAACTTCTGAAATATTCATTGCTATTATTTTGAACTTGCTGGTATACTATAAATTTTTAAGGGTTAAGTCCGCATTTTTACTTCTCGTGATGTCATACAAAGAGTAGAATTGGAAAGCCAGCTTATATCGACTCGCTTTTTAAAATTTTGACAATTGCTTCAGCTTACTGTAGCCCCTTTTTAACTTTAACGAAATGCTAAAAATCCTTATCCTACCGCGAAATAGGCAGAAAATAAGCTTTAGTGAGAATAATGTGTAGTCGAGATAAAAAGTTGTAGCGGGTAGAAGAACTCGTGTGAACGTAAAACAAGATTTTTATTGTTCTTTTTATTTTTGCATGTATCTTATAAAATATACTAATTATTCTTTTGGTTAATTCTGACAAGTAAAAGGCATTTACTACTGAATTAATTTTTACTTTCTCTACTACGTATAGTAAGTAGGGGAAGTATTGCATTCCACCCACAAATTCGATACCGAGATTTCACCGGAAATACATGTTTTCAGACCTCCTGAATCCAAAAAAAGCATTTTTGGAAACATGTCCGTGTGCGTGTCTGTGTGTGTGTCTGTGTGTGTGTGTCTGTGAACAGCATAACTCAAAAACTAACAGTCGGATAAACACCAAACTTGGTATTTACGTTCAGTATCTTCCAGAGATGCGACACGAAGATTTTCAAGAAAATCCCTCCACCCCAGACTAACCTTTACATGGAACATTTTTCGAAAATTTTAATTTTCTCAAAAATGGCTCTAACGATTTTGATTAAAATATCATATGTTTACGATAATGTCATGAGAAATGAAATGTATATCTCGAAATTTCTGGGAATGTCTCCAAAAGTATTCTTCATTGTGAACGACTTTTGCATAACTGGTAAACCATAAGAGATAGACAAAATTTTACTACACAAAAAATGTAGATCGCGTTAAAATACACAAGTTATATCATATACATTTTTTTTGTTGAGTGAACCGTTTTCGAGATATTGTTTGTTAATCCCTTAAATTTTGCAATACTTATACTTTTTCTCAAATTCGTTATTCATTTTTTTATGTCCTGGACATGCAAAGAGAATGGAATGCGCCACATAGCAACCAGCGATAAAATATTTGACTATCGCTTAAAAGCCACCATATTCCCCTTGCATCTACAAGAAAATTACAAATAAGATTGACATCTCGATATCTCGATTAATATGAAGCATATGGAGAACAGGCGTTTGTAAAAATAGATTGTACAAGAGTAGAGAAAGTCATGTGAGTGTAACACATCAGATTTTTTTATGTCCTGGACATGCAAAGAGAATGGAATGCGCCACATAGCAACCAGCGTTAAAATATTTGACTATCGCTTAAAACCTATCATATTCCCCTTGCATCTACAAGAAAATTACCAATAAGATTGACATCTCGATATCTCGATTAATATGAGGTATATGGAGAATAGGCGTTTGTAAAAATAGATTGTACAAGAGTAGAGAAAGTCATGTGAGTGTAACACATCAGATTTTTTATTTATCATTGTTTTACATTGTTTGTGCTTAGTCGCTCCATTTAGTACTTTTTACTTTCTCTACTACGTATAGTAAGTAAGGGAAGTATTGTATTCCACCCAAAATTTCGATACCGAAATTTCACCGGAAATACATGTTTTGAGACCCCCTGAATCCAAAAAAAGCATTTTTGGAAACCTGTCCGTGTGTGTGTCTGTGTGTCTGTCTGTCTGTCTGCCTGTGTGTCTGTGTGTGTGTCTGTGAACAGCATAACTCAGAAACGAACTTGGTATTTGGGTTCAGTATCTTCCAAGGATGCGACACGAAGGTTTTCAAGAAAATCCCCCCACCCCAGAGTACCCTTTACATGGAAGATTTTTCGAAAATTTTAATTTTCTCAAAAATGGCTCTAACGATTTTGATTAAAATATCATATGTTTAAGATATTTTTATGACAAATAAAATGTATATCTTGAATTTTCTGGGAATGTCTCCAAAAGTATTCTTTATTGTGAACGACTTTTGCATAACTGGTAAACCATAAGAGATAGACAAAATTTTACTACACAAAAAATGTAGACCGCGTTAAAACACATAATTTATGTCATATACATTTTTTTTTGTTCGGTGAACCATTTTCGAGATATTGCTTGTTATTCCCTTAAATTTTTCAATACTTATTTTCTCAAATGGGAATTCGTTATTCATTTTTACTTTCTCTACTACGTATAGTAAGTAGGGGAAGTATTGCACTCCACCCAAAAATTCGATACCGCGATTTCACTGGAAATACATGTTTTGAGACCTCCTGAATCCAAAAAAAGCATTTTTGGAAACATGTCCGTGTGTGTGTCTGTGTGTCTGAGTGTGTGTGTGTCTGTGTGTGTGTGTGTCTGTGAACAGCATAACTCAAAAACGAACAGTCGGATAAACACCAAACTTGGTATTTAGGTTCAGTATCTTCCAGAGATGCGATACGAAGGTTTTCAAGAAAATCCCCCCACTCCAGACTACCCTTTACATGGAAGATTTTTCGAAAATTTTAATTTTCTCAAAAATGGCTCTAACGATTTTGATGGAAATATCATATGTTTAAGATAATGTCATTAGAAATGAAATGTATATCTCGAATTTCCTGGGAATGTCTCCAAAAGTATTCTTCATTGTGAACGACTTTTGCATAACTGGTAAACCATAAGAGATAGACAAAATTTTACTACACAAAAAATGTAGATCGCGTTAAAATACACAACTTATGTCATATACATTTCTTTTGTTGAGTGAACCGTTTTCGAGATATTGCTTGTTATTTCCTTAAATTTTCCAATACTTATACTTTTTCTCAAATTCGTTATTCATTTTTTTATGTCCTGGACATGCAAAGAGAATGGAATGCGTCACATAGCAACCAGCGTTAAAATATTTGACTATCGCTTAAAAGCTACCATATTTCCCTTGCATCTACAAGAAAATTACCAATAAGATTGACATCTCGATATTTCGATTAACATGAAGCATATGGAGAATAGGCGTTTGTAAAAATAGTGTGTACAAGAGTAGAGAAAGTCATGTGAGTGTAACACATCAGATTTTTTTGTCTTGGATATGCAAAGAGTTATAATCTGTGGGAAAGGGAATGGTGGTGCACCTAGCAACCAGCTATTAAGAGTATGTGCTTAAAGGCTACTGTTTTTCTATATTGCCCTTGTAAATATATTTTCCCCTACATCTACAAGAAAATTAGCAATAAGATAGAGTTTGCAAATGTTTATCTCGATTAACATGAACTAGATGGAGAATAAGCGTTTCTAAAAATACTTTGTACAAGAGTAGAGAAAGTCATGTGAGTGTAACACATCAGAATTTTTTTTGTAAAACTTTCACATTATACGTATTCATTAATTCATTTAATTTATATAAACCAGTTTCATTAGTTTGATGTTGTGTTGCTAAAGTGATCAGTACATAAACAGTACATAAGCTAAAAACATATAGGGGACGATGTGCAACTCTGTGTAGGTCCTTGAGTTGCTTATATTAATTTGCTGTTCTTCATTGTAACGGTGTTTTGACTTTAGATCAGTATTCGATGATTTGGAACGTCTTTTGTGCATAATTCTCTATACGAGTAATTTCCTTAGGTACATTTTATCTAAAGCATATGATTTTTGTATAGAAAAATATCTGATGTGTTTCATTTATCCAGTATTCCACATTTTTACGTAGGCTCTACATCATTCTCATGAAAGCTTATTTTTCTACCTACGTCATGTTAACTGAAATAAATCTTCGCAGCAATAGTTTTATTATGCATTTCATTAGAGATACGAGGGTTATAGAGGGAACCGAATCGATACTCGGGTGTTAAAAACCTAATACCTAAATGCTCTTCCTAATGATATTACAAGAAATACTTTATTGACATCAGTTTAAAAAGAATCTGATGCGCTACATTCACATGACTTTGTCTACTCTTGTACAAACTATTTTTACAAACGCTTATTCTCCATATGCTACATGTTAATCGAGATGTTAATCTTATTGCTAATTTTCTTGTAGATGCAAGGGGAATATGGTAGACTTTAAGCGATAGTCAAATCTTTTAAAGAGCTGGTTGCTATGTGGCGCATTCCAATCTCTTTGCATGTCCAGGAGATAAAAAAAATGAATAACGAATTCCCATTAGAGAAAAAGTATAAGCATTTGAAAATTTAAGGGAATAACAAGCAATATCTCGAAAAAATGGTTCACCCAATAAAAATTGTATATGACATAAATTGTGTATTTTAACGCGATCTACATTTTTGTATAATAAAATATTGTCTATCTCTTATGGTTTGCCAGTTATGCAAAAGTCGTTCACAATGAAGAATACTTTTGGAGACATTCCCAGAAAATTCAAGATATACATTTTATTTGTCATGAAAGCATCTTAAATATATTGTATTTTAATCAAAATCGTTAGCCATTTTTGAGAAAATTAAACTTTTCGAAAAATGTTCTATGTAAAGGGTAATCTGGGGTGGGAGATTTTCTTGAAAACCTTCGTGTCGCATTCTGGAAGACATTGAACCTAAATACCAAGTTTGGTGTTTATCCGACTGTTCGTTTCTGAGTTATGCTGTTCAAAGACAGACACACACACACACACAAACACATACGGACATGTTTCCAAAAATGCGTTTTTGGATTCAGGGGGCCTCAAAACGTATATTTCCAGTGAAATGTCGGTATCGAATTTTTGGTTGGGATACAATACTTCCCCTACTTAAGAGAAAGTAAAAATTATGAAGTATTGTATTGAGAAAGTAAAACTTGCACACGATTAGATTTGTAAACCATCACTTGCCCATGGGCTTCCCTGCTGCATAAGCGGTGACAAAATTTTATTGAAATTACCCATGTAATGCTTCTTCTTCAGTAGATGGATAAAGAACGGGGTCAGAATGTCATTTCGGTGCCTTTATCCATTTGCTGTCTTCTAAAATAATCGCAGCATCTGTTTCTTACGCTAAATTGCACAGCAAATGCAGACAAGCAGATAGAAAGCCGTGAGCGGGGAATGGACTTACCCTTGACACTTAACCGCAAAACCCAGTCCGACCGGTAAATACATATGCAAGTCTGTATTTCGCAGCTTTCTATCGTTGATGTAGATTTAAGCAAGGAGAGCCGCGCCCATTAAAGTGGTGTAATTTACAATGTTTACAATGAAGCTGGATGTGGGATGCCTCAATGATACTACAATTTGGTATCTGAATGTAGTTGATACCTTTTCCCTTTTTCTCCAATATCTGCTGTTGATTTTGCTGCCGGTTGTACCATTGGTAGACCTTTGAGCATTTTCCCTCAGGGTATGTGTGAATGTATTGTGAAGGATAACACCAGTTTAAATTAACTGACAAATTTATTTTGAATTACCATTTGAGTTATTAAAGTGAGTTCCGACCGTTTGAAATGAAATATAAATACTCTTAATTGCAGCAATTGAAAGTGTAAAAATTGAATTGTTATACCTGCTTACTTCTGCAGGATTAATTTTACGGTTTGAAATAATTGTTTCCGTAATAAAAGTAACTAGACGCCCGTGAGAAGCTAAAAATGTTGACCTGCACATCCCCCACGTTAGCTGCTACTCGCATAAGCGCGTCACCGGGCGCTTGAAATATCACAGGAGCAAATACCGTTGGTGGCACCAGAGCAGAAACATTCGTGCACCACTGTATGCACGAATGTCGATCGGCACCACTCATGTTCCAGAGAAGATAGTAACCCTCGGATCTAGATGCACGACCATTTATTAATTTTATCTCCGCCTACATATTATTCCCCACCAATGTTACTTTTCACGCGCAGCCAATCTTGATTTCCTACGTGTATATCTTAGACTTTGTTTCTGAGGCTGGCTAAATTATGAGAATGTAAATGCCCTTTTCTTTTCCAGAATTGGCTTACGTCAAGTATAACGTACTGAACTTAACTCTAAACTACATTCCCCGAAATCCTTAAACTAATGTTTTCGCTCCTTCTTGGCTCACTAATGACTCTGGCTAGTCTGACTCCTAAATACCCCAATCTTCTTGTGGCAAACATTTCAATTCAAACTTGTTACGCCATAAACTGATTTAATATACGGAAATTATTTATTTCAGTTCTTCCTCCATCTTACTGTAATTTCGTTATTTAATTATTTATACATTCCTGTCGATAGTTACGATATTAACAATTACGTTGAAGGTTAAATTAATGATCTTTGATCATAAAGTAGTTGTGGTGCAAAACTTTATTCTCAAGTAATCAGTACTTTTTACGTTTTACAAATGCTTTAGTTAATATATTACAAACAAAAGCTGTATTTATGTTTAAAAATTAAAATGCAATTTTAAAACTAATATATTAATACTTTTATATACCAAATACGTCATATCTGCAGAAGTTAAGAATGAAGTTCGTGAGTTATTAATGAGTGATTAAGCACAGTGTTCCTTACTTCACAAATAAGAGAAAATCAAAACCCTTATCGAGGCTTCACCTAAACCAAATATCCGAAGTTGTGCTCTCCAGATTACTTGATGGACATACTGACCGTGAAATTTAATACAATGAAAACAAATAACTGCATCAAAGATCCATTTAACATTTTTTTCACCTTTATCACAAAGAAAGGTTTTGCGAAAGAATTAAGGTGTATGTTTTAAGAAGCAGTATATTTTAAGTAAAGGAGTTTCGGAGTAAATCAATTTTAAAAACCAACTGTAGTGTAGAACAGGACACGTTTTGAATGTATAAGTAAAATTTAGTGCGCTGACTAAAGCCAGCGACACCGCTCATTATTCATTATTCTGCGGTATTTTTTCCTATAATGTTGGCCCCCACACCTACAAGTAAAACGTAATGACAGACTCAAAGAAATGTCTACTTGTGTGGGGTGTAACATATCCCGTTGCAGATTATACGCACTATTGACAAGTGAGTGATTGAGTGCTTCTGATTTCTCTACGTTCTGCCTCGAAGGTAATCAATGAGTTGCTGAGTGGCCTACCCAATGCCAAGGGCGTGGCGGGTCAATTGCTAGGGTAGCTGTCTGTCTCACACTGGAAATAAATCATTCTTCGTTTTTAAGCATATCTTGTCGTTTATAATCACTCTGTTTCCTCCTCCCATTGTCGTCCTATAACATTTTTATCTTCTCCGTCACCTATAGTAGGTATGAGGAAGTATTATATTACGCCCAAATTCGATGTTTTATGGTCCCCTGAACTCAAAAAACCAGTTTTAGAAGAGGTACTTTGGTTTGCCAAACTTGATATTTAAAAAATATATATATTTAAAACAAAAGATTTTCAAGAAATTCCCCCACACTTAATTATGGTAAAAGTTTGATTTTTTTGCTTTCTCAAGAGTGTATCCAAACGATTTTGATTAAAATGGCATGTATTTAAGATATTTGCATGAAAGATAAAACGTATATCTTGGATTATCTGCGAATACGCTGCGAGCTCCCTTCATTCGGGAGGAATTTTATATAATTTTATACAGGGTGGAATATTTAAGTTGAGACTATAGAATATCCAAAACTAGATAGATAGATAAAGTATCTTTATTGGTTTCAAATTATTGAAGTTATTACACAAGTATTTAGTGCATGGGTCATTGACCGTACATGCATATTTAAGATACAATAGGGTGACAAAATAAACAACAGATAAAGAAAACACAACAAAAGGAACAAGAAAAAGGGAAATAGAAATAAATTACCTTTGTCTAACTGAACAAATTTGACCTAGCTTCGCGCACTTTAGCCAGAAAATTGCCCATGTTTTGCCAGTTCCTCTGGTCAGCCAGTAGATCCCAACATGCCAATCTCTTTCTTAAGGGACTTAAGAATTTTTCTTTGAGTTTAATCGTTCGCTGGTTCTCCCACTGTGCACATTCCGCCAAAATATGTACCCAGTCCTCATCCAATTCACAGAATGGGCAGATTCTCCTGCCAGAATCGTCGGTCATTTTCTGTGCTCTCCAGCCCCCCAGTCTAAACCATGCCATTCCTGATCTTTCCTTTCTTCCTAAATTAAGTATATATGCCTCTTTACCCCAGTTCAATTTTATTTCATTTGCTAGACTTAGAGAAGGTTTAATTTTACAGTCCGATTCTATTTCCTGTTGGTTGATGTCTCTTAGTCTTCTTTTAACACCTTTCCATATGTTTTTGTCATTTGTTTCAGCTCTTAGCCATACTGATCCCATTCCTATTCTCCTCAAACCCCTTTCCAAATCAGCTGCCCAAAACTTAGGAGACAGGTTTTCTCGCTGGTATTTATAACATTTGGATCGTAAACTAAGTGCTATAGAAAGAAATGTCATGATTAAAGTTATTGATATTATGGGGGAAAGTAAATGCTATTAGTGGTATTTTGTTTGGATGTTGTTATGGTAGTCATTTTAGGGTCAATTTAATTTTACTTTCTCTACTACGTATAGTAAGTAGGGGAAGTATTGTATTCCACCCAAAAATTCGATACCGATATTTCACCGGAAATATATGTTTTGAGACCCCTGATTCCAAAAAAAAATTTTTGGAAACATATTTGTGTGTGTGTCTGCGTGTGTGTCTGTCTGTTAGTCTGTGAACGCCTAACTCAGAAACGAACAGTCGGATAAACACCAAACTTGGTATTTAGGTTCAGTATCTTCCAGAGATGCGACTCGAAGGTTTTCAAGAAAATCCCCCCAACCCCAGGTTACCCTTTACATGGAACATTTTTCGAAAATTTTAATTTTCTCAAAAATGGCGCTAACGATTTTGATTAAAATATCATATATTTAAGATATTTTCATGACAAATAAAATCTATATCTTGAATTTTCTGGGAATGTCTCAAAATGTATTCTTCATTGTGAACGACTTTTGCATAACTGGTAAACCATAAAAGATAGACAAAGTTTTACTACACAAAAAATGTAGATCGCGTTAAAATACACAACTTATGTCATATACATTTCTTTTGTTGAGTGAACCATTTTCGAGATATTGCTTGTTATTCCCTTAAATTTTTCAATACTTATTTTCTCAAATGGGAATTCGTTATTCGTTTATTTGTCTTGGATATGCAAAGAGTATTAGTCTGTGGGAAAGAGAATGGTGCTGCACCTAGTAACCAGCTATTAAGAGAATGTTTATGCTTAAAGGCTACTGTATTTCTATATTGCCCTTGCAAATACAATCAAGGGGAACATAGTAGGCCTTAAGGGATAGTCAAATATTTTTAGAACTGGTCGCTATGTGTAAAATGTAATTCTCTTTGCATGTCACAAGATCGTTTCTGCAAATGTTTATCTCGATTAATATGAAATAGATAGAGAATAAGAGTTTGTAAAAATAGTTTGTACAAGAGTAGAGAAAGTCATGTGAGTGTAACAGATTTATTTTTATTGGGAATCTAGTGTTCGGGTCAAAAGAGGTAGAGGGTAGAGAGCGACAGACAGAATTATTTTCCTATTATACGCATAGACAATCTTGCAACTGCGGGTTCTACTAATATTAAACATGTGTGTAGCACTATGCTACATAAAAGAACTTAACGCAAGTTATAATAAATAGAATCACCTTTACCTGATTATATGAAGTAATTAAATTTTTCTTTACGGTTTAATAACATTAAGTATTTCAAGTGTTTATACAGGTTTCAAAAATAGAGGACATAAATTTAGGTATGCATTTCCCATATCTAGACAATAAGGAAAGCCCATTACAACCTGTACTTGGAAATGCTTGGTTTCTGAGATATGATCTTCAAAAGAGTGGCATTCACCGGGACGGTTTTCTTCACATAGGTAGTTGCCGTTACAAAAGATATTAACGGGACACTCTGACAGTTCATTCAAGGCGAACGGTACACGGAATGTTGTGTTTGGCGTTCGACTGAGCGACATGTACTCAAATCAGATGCTGACAGAAATTGCACTTCATATACGGCAAGACGGACGGCGGCAATGCTGCGCTGGCTCGTTTATACCAAGAGAGGTGCCCACAGCTGATATGTCCAGATCGGAAGACACTTGAACGTCTCCGTCGCCGTCTGTGCACTCGTGCGAGGTTTCGCCAGCTGGTTTGGATAGGGGGCGACCAAGATCTACAACTCCAGATATAAAAGAGGTGTTTATAGATACTGTGCACACGATTCTTTCTATCAGTATACGAAGGTTAACGCTGCAAGTGAATGTTCCTCACACAACTGTCTGGAGACTGTTGCCAGTGGTTCGTGCAGCAGTGTGCCACAAATCCGAACTTTCCAGCCTTAGGATTATTTACAGATGAAGCAAAGTTCACACGAGATGGCATTACAAATTCCACATTCAGCATGTATGGGCATATGAATACCCATATGCAGTTGTTCCATCTCATCACAAAGTGCGGTTCACTCTCAACATGTGGGCCGGTATAAATGGTGATTGGTTAGTTGGATCCCATGCGCTTGTAAACAGATTTACGGGGCAGGCGTACACAAACTTCCTAGAAAACACCATACTTCATGTGTATGAAGACACTCCAATGAGCATTCGTCAACAAGCTCACTTCGTGCATGATGGCAGTCCTGCATACTTCAGTCGTACCGCTCACCGGTACTTGGATCGAAGCCCTGTCAATTTATACTTTTGGGGCCATTTATAAGCGTTGGTGTATTCGTCTCCGGTGCCTGATATGGAATCCCTTCAGAATGGAATTGTGGCAGGTTGTGAGGAAATACGGTTCACAATGAGACATCATGAGGCGTCGATGTGAGGCCTGAATTCAAGCAGGAGGTGGAGAATTGAACATTATCTGTAAAGAAAGCTACTGTAGTAAGAATTATGTTCCGGTGAATATCACTGTTTTGAAAACCATAACTCAGAAACCAATCATTTTCGGACTCAAAGCTATACTGGACTTTTTTATTGTCTACATATGGGAAAAACACACCTGAAATTATGCCCACTTATTTAAGCATCCTGTATATCTTTTCTTTTCAAAATTACTCGTGGAGGAGGTGATCTAATTCTATATTAACATTTATTCTGATTTTTTGTTCACTCTGAAGTTTACATTTTGATATCGCTGAAATTATTATATTGTTACCAAAAGCTTCCTTTTTCTTTCTTTCGTAGGAAGTAACATGAGAAATTAGACAAAATACAGAGAGCAGAAAGTGTGCTCATGTACCACACGAAAGACAATATAATTCACAGAAAACTGAGGAAAACAAAACTATCATTTCTGACTGAATACTTTTTTCTGTGTCTATGAAACTCGAAGCTTGGTTTAACTTTCGCATTGTGCGTTTTCTAAATTTATATATGTATCCCAAAAAAGGAACTGGAATTTCTGTTGTTACATAGTTTATTCACTAACAAATAAAACTTTTGCAACGCGTTTTAGGTTGGAATGCTTGCGTCGATGCCTCAATGCGCTGAATCTTGCATACAGAGCGAAATAGAGAACTACTTTGGTTGTAGAAACAGGAGCTGAAAGCAGCTATGGAAATGAGTTTCTGATAAAACGAACTAAGAAAAGGTGCCTTTGGTGGATAATCTCGTTATCGTCGCAGAGAAAAGCGTCAACAGGAGACCGTTAACTTTTAACTTTCTAAAATCTTCCAGGCTGATCGGCAGACGCCTGGATGAGTTTAATCTAAGCTAAGCCAAACCTCTCTTGCTGTAATGGAATCACCTGCTTGTCGCTCCAATAGAGGATAAAGTGTGATAAGCAGGAAGTAGTGGTGTTGAAAAGTTGTCTCTTTCTTGTGACTGTAACAGGCTATGCATTTCTTCTTTAGTTTTAGTTTTAAAAAAGGAACATGCGTTGTCTATATTATAAAACAGAACTCTGTACACCGCCGTGCACAAAAAGTGGCCCATTCCTCTAGATTGCAATAGTGTTATTTTCCATCGTAACGTATGCATCTTCAGGTAACCAGTCTTTGACCCCATACAATCGGTGTCAGTTCTCTATGTGAATGACCTGAAAATACTTCAGGGACACATAAACAAACTAATGAACGAATTGATTTTTGAAAGGTAGGATAGTACAGCGATACGCTTCCGAAATTATTTTAAGATAACTTCAAATCTGCTAAAAGAATTGGCTAACAGAAAACTATTTACCAGTTTTTCCTAATAATAGAAATTGAATTTCTACTGATGCCGCTGGAAGAGGAAGAACATAGCAGTTAGTGGAGTTATGAAAGATAATTTATACGTTATACATAATATATATGTGTATGAAATATAATCTGAAATAAAATGCCTGTAACTGTAAAACACTCCCAGATAACATAACTAGTGAAACTAGCCTTTCTTTTGACTATGACCTTCCACTACGAATACCTAAAGTAATATAAATATTATCAGATAACAATGATGATGTTCACTCAAAGATTAAGATGCAAAAACATGTCCACAGGTCTGAATTAAACTGAACATTGCCAAATCATGAATACAATACCTACTTATTCTAGATGGTATACATTAAAATATCAGAAAAATCTGCATAACACTGGTATCTTTAAAAAGTATAATTAAAATCCAAAACGCCGTAAAACAATTAACAATAATTACGGGTTGATATGATTAGTGAAAATTGCATCAAAACAATATGGAACTGCGTTGATAATTCTATGTCTTTCCTAACCTAAAATTAAACTCATTTTACAGACCCAGTACCACAACTGTTAAATAGCTTTTCCCCATAAAAATGTAATTATCTGAGGTCACAGGAAAATGTAAGCCATACTATTCTAAGCATTAGGTGCTTATTTTAAAAATCTATATACGTTTTATAGTCTTCGTATGACGTTTTCATGCACACTTTGTCTCCAGCTTGGCAAGGACAAGTAACTAAAGCATTTGGTAGTTGGTATTATGGTGCTAACGGCAGTGTGAAAACAAAGCGCTGTCGCAGAATGCACAATCTTCTATTAGTCACTCCAGTGAGCTAACAAATCACGACGAAACAAAAATCGCGATAAAAAAGAAGTTACAGAATGGCAATTGAAGTTACATTTGATAAGAGCGGCTGTTTAAGCTTAACGAATAATTGTAGTCGCCTTCTTAACAACGAAGTTCCAGAATATCCTTGAATGAAAGAATTACGCTACGATTGGTAACACAACGAAAGGTTCCAATACAATACAATTCAGCCATAGAAGAAGGGGTGAAAAATTATTTGCTTCTGCAGTTAACTAGACAATATTTATATGAGAGCTTTCATCGTGACATGGAGACGAAGGTTATTTTATTATCACCATCAAACGGTGATAAGAAAACCGACATTATGAAAACGGTAATGTAGTATGAAATTACAAGATTTAAGTGTACTTAAAGAACATAAAACCAAAAGTTCTTAAATTTCATTTCTATTTATAGGTTTTACTATTTTGTATTTTTGCGTCAAAGTTCAACGAAGCATTACCTTAACGGTACTCCACCAGTAGGAACATACACAAGTGGCTTGTAATGTTCGGATGTTCGGTCATATTTTGGAGAGATAAGTACACTGCCGATAAAGTGACTAGAATTATGCTCGAGGAACAAAGAAGGTCACGCTGGCAGAGGGTGGGGCTAGATTTATCAATACCACCATAAACAGCTGTTCCTTCATGGGCTACTTTTTATGCACATTAATATACATTCTTAGGCAAAAAATTATCTGGTATGTTACATTCATATGACTTTCTCTACCTTCTATATCTTATTAGTGTGTATAAAAATTACTCTTACGAAAGTTTTTGTTTCTTCTATTACATTTTAATCGAGATAAACCATTCCAGAAACAGCTGTATTACACATTTCGTTACAGATAAAAATGCAATAGTGATAGTCAAATTTTGAAGAACTGGGCACTATGTACCGGCCTTAAAATTCCATGCTCTTTGCATGCAATCGCGACAACTGAATATCGAAAGGATTTGAAAAGAATGACAAATTATTGAACAATTCAATCCATTAATAACCATATCTGGGAAATAGCTGATGTCACAAAAAGGTATTTTATATAAATTGTGTGTTTGAAAGAGATCTACATTTTCTGTACAGTACGTTTTCGTTTATTGCATAACGTTTTCAGTTATACAAGATTATAAAAACTTCATTCCGAATGAAGTGGACTTCACAGGCTATTCCCTGAAAATTCAAGATATACAGTTTATTTGTAATGTAAATATCTTTAATATATGGTATTTTAGTTAAAATCGTTAAGATATTTTTTGAGGAAATAGAAATTTATAAAAATGTTCCATATAAACGTAATTTGGGGTGGGGGATTTTCTTAAAAGTTGTGTCACATCTTTGGAAGGTGCTGAGCCTAAATGCCCAGTTTGGTATTTATCCAACGTTTTGCTTTTGAGTTATGCTTTTTTTCATTCAGGGGGTCTCATAAATGTATTTCCGACATCAAATGTTTGGGTGAAATGCAATAATTATCTACCTACTACGTACGTGATGGTGAAAGTAATAGTATATCGTACCTTCAAGTACCGTTTAAACATATACAGGATGTTTCCGTGATGATGATACAAACTTTCAGGGAAAGTTAAGGACAAATGTATGAATTTCATATAAGGAACCCCGGTCCGAAAACAACTCCATCGCAAGCTATAAGCGAAAGTTTTTTGGGATACCTATGAACGTGAAATGATGCGAACTTAACATGTGCCCTTTACTTCGCTGCACTACCTACGCAAGCCTTGATATTACAACAGGTGTTCAAAATGGTGTCCTTCAGCTCCGATGCAGGCATTGCAACGTCGGACGAAGTTCTGTCGTACTTAGGCGAGAAATCCTGGAGTCGCTCCGACGATGTTTCAGGCAGTGAGAATTCGTGCTAGTAGCTCCTCTTCATTTGGTACTGGTGTCTCGAACACAAGACTTTTCACATGGCCCTGCAAGAAAAAATCAAGTGGAGTCTGATCAGGTGAACGAGCTTGCCATGAAACAGGACCTAATCTTCCTCCTTCAGGGAACGTCTGGTTAAGGTGTTCACGAGTATGATGTGAAAAGTGAGCTGGTGCTCCATCATGTTGAAATCACATACATTGACGTACCACGAGTGGGATACGTTCCAAGAACCGGGGAGTATGTCTCTCAAAAACACAGTATACACTGGGCCTATTAAATCATCATTGACTATGCCCGCCCATACGTTCACTGCAAATCTGTTTTGATGGCACCTTACAACTGTAGCGTGGTGATTCTCATCGTCCCACACATTACTATTGCGACTATTTAGACCTTGGTGAAATAGGCATCATCGGTGAAAAGTGCACGCACAGGGAAGTGAGGATCGAATTCTCACTGCCTTGACATTGTCAGAGCGACTCCAGGGTTCTCGCTCAAGTACGAAAAACTTCGACGTTGTAATACCTGTATCGGAGCTGAATGACGCCATTTGGAAGGCCTGTTGTAGAATCACGGTTTGTGTAAGTAGTATATCAAAGTAAAATACAGATATTCGTAAGTTCGCACAATTTCACGTTCATAGGTATCCCAAAGCAACTTGCGACGGAGTTGTTTACGGACCGGGGTTTCTTATATCAAATCCATACATTTGTCCTCCTTAATCTTCCCTGAAAGCTTGTATCATTGCGGAAACATTCTGTATACATCCTAAGACAGAAAAAATTAGTAATAGTTAGAAAGCGATTCCGATTCGAGAACAACGTAAACATTCGCTTACGGTATTCGTCAAACTAGATTCATTTTGAAGATGTACGATAATTAGAAAATACCATTTTCAGATGTCCTGATGACCGCGTCAGGTAATTAAAACTACCGCAGTTCGAATACCCCATACTCGTACGTTACTATTTTTTTCACCTAAAATCAATGTTTAACGTATGCTAACACTATATATTTTAATGCATAACAGATATATGAATTATAGGGATTAAACACAGTAATATAAACTAATCGGCCACAACAACATACATACTCCAACAATGAGGACAGTAACAGCAACAGAGCCTTTACATATCCGCCATTAATAATTTTGCTTTTAATTTTAATGCTTATTAATTTGATACATATTTTGAAAATAAAGGAGGGTCCATCTGCAGCATGTGTGTGTATGTGTGGTGTGTGTGTGTGTGTGTGTGTGTGTGTGTGTGTGCGCGCGCGAGAGAGAGATAGAGAGAAAGAAAACTTACATAAATTAAGCTTTTGCAATTGGAAAGTACTTGTCTTCTGTTTATCGAAAACAGCTAAAACAACAGAACACATTCGTAAATCGACTTTGAACCTCTGTAATTCCCCTATATACCTACATATTTATAACTGCTCAGCTATCGCTTACATTTAACATTTAAAATCTGACATGATCCTTGAAGGCTCGCACGCAGACATGCCAGTGTGAATTGACCACGGTGTCGAGCAGAATGAATAGGCTTTGAGAGCCTATTCACTTCTCTTTACTTTCTCTCCACGTACACAGAGGTAGAGAAGCTATTGAATTCCAACCAAAAATTCGATACCGATATTTCACGGAAATACTTGCTTTGGTGACCCCTGAATCCAAAAAGGGCATTTTTAGAGAAAGGTCCATGTGTGTGTGTGTCTGTGAAGCATAATCAAAAAACGAAAAGTGGGATAAATACCGAAGTTTGTATTTAGGTTCAGTACCTTTCAAAAATGCGAGACGAAGACCTTCAAGAAAATCCCCTTTCCCAAGCTACCCTTTACATGGACCATTTTTGAAATCTTTTATTTTCTAAATAATGGCTCTATGGATTTTGATAAATTACCACATATTAAAGATATTTACATGACAAATAAAATGTATATCTTGAAGCGTTAAGCGAGAGACGAAAACGTACTACTCAGAAATGCAGATCTCTTTGAAACACACAATTTATTTTAAATACATTTTTTGTAGCATAAGCCATTTTTGATATGTCCGTTATTAATGCTTCGAATTGTTCACCTCTCTTAAAGTCCTGTCAACATTCAGTTGTTTCTCTCGATTGCATGGAAACAGCTTGGAATTTTAAGGCAGCGTATAGCGTGCAGTTCTTAAACATTTGACTATCGCTGTTCCCTTTGTGTCTTTAACGAAATGTGTAGTGTAGCTATTTATTTGGATTAAAATGTAGTAGATAGAAAAATAAGCTTTGGGTAACAATAGTTTGTACACCCATTAATAAATGATAGAGAGTAGATAGTCATGTGAATGTAACATATCAGACTTTTTAAAATTTAATTCAATTTCGTTTTTTTTAAGTTTATACACTCATTTTCTTTTTATTACATTTCTTTTAATCCATTTATTCTTATAATTCATTAATAATATTGGTTTTCTTTGCAAATGTAATCTTTATTATGTTCATGCAAAAGGAAATTACATTAAATCGATTCATTTTTTGGTTTTAATATTTGTATTATCAATAGTGTTTTTAATTGTTAGTCCAAATTTAATAAAATTTTATTAGGTTGAGATGGATTAGGTTTGATTTCTTATTTTGTTGTTATTTATTATCAAAATATTAAATCTTATAATGCTGGAATGAATTTAAATGGATTTAAAACATAGCAGAAGTAACAAAACCATTTGTTTAGTACTGGCCATGCCCCTCAGCGCTCTCAGACTCGAGCCTTCTCTTCTTAAGCCCACATTGACCACCTCTTTACCGCCTACCAGTAGTGCTGACATTCCCGTAATTCTATATTCGATGTATTGAATATAGCAGTAAATACGTACTCCAACGTGTTTTCTTCCGTGTCCTTTAATGTTGTGTATAATAGACTTTGGAAATAGCATCCTGCCTCTACACAGCTGTTAAGCACTTAATTCAACTGAGACAAATGTATGAAGTCGAAATATTAAAACACAGAATTATAATAATTACCTGGATTTAGACTTGAGGAGCGAGCAAATGGCTACTAACGATTTAAACAATGTAGTGCTGCAATTTATGCGTGAAGTAACCATAAGCTGTTGTTGTTGAATATACTTTCTATGAATGAAGGTGTGCTGTTCTGCAATGCGCACGATTCCACCTTCAGGCAGGTTACGGTTTCCAGCAAAAGCATCTCGTACACTCGCACAAAAAAGTGATGACCGAAAACTGAAGTCATTAATAAGTGAGTATATTCTTTGTTTTCGCAATTAATCAGGTCTTTTAGAAAACTTTTCTGACAAGGGCTCAAGCCTCGCATAGGGCCAAGGATGTTAACACCTTCTTGTACTGTCGCTCTTCTTTCCACAAACTGGCTAATCCTTAAGTACTGCACGTTCATTTTTCCGTCTTTGTTTTTGTAAAAGTATACCATGGGTTACACATTAATTGTACTAATGGTGGTATTACTCCACCTAGGGATGTAGAATTCGTGGACCATTAATTGTCTCACCAGTTAGAAATATTCTGTTGGTTGCACATAGCTAATTATGTGTGTTGTTTTACGTAATAGTAATAATTTGTTTATTTTGAACACAAAAACACAGTGTGTTAATAAAAGCTTTTTGAATCAAAAGCACACTCTTGTGACCTTGATATAGACTTGAAAATTTCAATGTAATGTCTACACCTGAACCACAGATCATGGGCTTTCCGTGCCTTAACGACCTCGGCTGCCCGTAGAGTGGCGTAGTTGGGTAGCACGTTGGCAACCATCGACTACAAATGTGGAGAGCGCAAATTGAATCCGGCTTGGATCATGCTGTCCAGTTGAGTTTCAGCGCTTCGGACCCCGGATTGATTTCGCAAAGTTATCAGTCGTCCTTCGTTGCCACCAATTCCATCACCCAAAATATTTAGAAAAAGGGAAGAAAGAAAATAAGGCTAGATTTTCTCAAGTCCAAGAGATGACTCTGTTGTCTTTATCATCCTAAATAGGTGAGAGCCCCCCCCCCCTAAAAGAGCTCTGTAAATGAGAATTGTGTTACACCTCTACCTATCTACTACTACGCTCGCCCATAATATTTTTTTATGTGTAGTTATGCATCAAATAAATCTTGTGGCGCTATAAACCGCGACGCGCCTGGGGCTCGCAACCCACTGTCGGCCTCACGCCCACGGGCGCACGGCAGAGACGGACGATCATCCAACCGATACGGGGAGGTGATGTGGTCAGCATCACGCATCCGCCAGCCGGAAAGTTGGCTCACAAGTCCAGAACCGCTGCCTATCGCAGCTCCTCATTTTCCTCACTATGCTAAGCAGGCACCGGTCCTATATCTGGGACATAAAATCCGCATCCCCTCCCCCCTAGATGGGATTGAATCCGGGTGCATTCCTTGCCCGGAAAACAGAGCACCACTCACTAGCCACGGCTAAGTACGTCATTATAAATTGCAGATCTTAAAAGCAGAAAAACTAACAAAAATCGAACGATTTTATACTTACTACCAAAACGTGAAGCTCTGCTCACGTTGTGTTAACTACAGAGGTTTTCTCCTTCTCCTTCTCTTTCTCCCTCTCACTTAACTACATACGTCTCACCTTCCCTCTGTTTCTCTTTCTTTCGCCCCCTTTCATTCAGCCTTCTGAATTTCTCCCCTTAAAATCTGACCATAGCTTTTTACTTTCTCTACTACGTATAGTAAGTAGGGGAAGTATTACATTCCACCCAAAAATTCGTTACCTACTTTCACCGAAATACATGTTTTGAGACCCAATGAATCCATATAAAGCATTTTTGGAAACATGTCCAATGTGCGAGTCTGTGGGCACCATTACTCAAAAACTAGAAGTCGGATAAATACCAAACTTGGTATTTAGGTTCAATATCTTCTAATGGTGCGACACGAAGACCTTCAACAAAATTCTCCCACCCCAAACTACCCTTGATATGGCACATTTTTCGAAATTGTGATTTTCTAGAAAATGGCTCAAACGATTTTTATTAAAATACCACATATGAAACATATTTATATGATATATAAAATGTATGTCTTGAATTTTCTGGGAATAGTTCTCTTCATTCGGAAGGAATTTTGTATAATATAGTATAACTGATAAACGTTAAGGATTAGACGAAAACGTAGTTCACAAGAAATGTATATCTCTTTAAAGCACAGCATTTACTAAAATAACTTTTTTGTGGTAAAAGCCGTTTCTGAGATATCTGTTATTAAATGTTCAAATTATTCATTTATTGGTCATTGTCTTCAAGTCCTTTTAACATTCTCGCGATTGCATGGAAACAGTATGGAATTTTAAGGACAGCATATAGCACCCTGTTAAACATTTGACTATCGCTGTTCTCTTTGTATATATCAATAACGAAATGCGTAATGTAGCTATTTCTGCAAATGCTTATTTGGATTAAAATGTAGCAGATAGAAACATAAGCTTGAGTAAGAACAATTTGTATACGGGATAATAAACGATAGTGTGTAAAGAAATTCATGTGAATGCATCACATCAGATTTTTTTTCTGTTACCCTCTGTCTCTCTTAATCTTATTTTCAACATTAACCCCTCTCACATTTTCTCAGTCCAAAAGACCATGCATTCGTCTTCACTCTTTATGGAACATAATAATGTTTGTGTGAAGTTTTCAATAACGAGAATAAAAGAATTTTTATGACATTTAATAACAAATTAGAACCCACCTAAGTAATAGATCTGTTACACAAAATTCTGCTCGTTACTTCTACTTCTGCTTTTTGTCCATGATAACTTCACAATGAGAATAAAGGATACAAATTATAATGTATGTAAAAAACATTTCTCAGTATGAGTTTCTTGGGTAGCTCAGGTCATGGTGCTCGTAATGAGAGTTCTTGTTTCGATTTTAAGTCGCTCCTATCCAGGCCTTTATTTTTAGCTGATGTGAAGTGTCCCCAAAGCTCGACATGGTTTGCAGTCCACCACAAATCTGTAGGCTCTTTGTCATCTGCCATCGGAGGTAAAGTTCTCTGTATACAAAGTACAGCAAAGGTTAGCGCGGCAGCCATGTTGGCCTGAAGTCTCGCCTCTTCCCATATAGACTGGTTGCGATCTTAGAAAACCCGAAATAAAACACGAAAATCATACACAAAAGAATACCAATGTGCTTGTCCACAACTAACGTATTTCCGTCATTAAAAGAATTACTTTATTTAAATCTGCGTTAACGCTGTTTTCGGAAATTAATGTTGTGGGATAAAAGAAAAGAAAAGTTTAGAAAAACACTGTGGCATTATAATAACTATTAACAAACATTTATTAATTAAAGAAGCGATATAAAGAAAATGCATTATGACACTTTGATATTCACAAGGAAATCTACCGATGTGTTGCACATTTTTATGTAAGATTTTTGTTTACTGCTATAAATCTCCTTTAGAAAGGGATCCCGTTTAGAAAAATGATACTAATTATAAACTAACATCTTAATATCTGCAAAATAATATTGAAAATAGACATAGTTTAATAGCATCTGAAAGCATGCCGAAAGCATTAATAAGCTCTTCTAGTTGGACATATTTACTTTATGCAACTTTTGGCTATAAATATAAAAATGCATGTGATAAGTAGAGTAGAAAAATATACAAATTTAGCACTATATGTATGGAATTTATTGCATTCATACTTTTTAAGTTCCGACTACAGTGATATTGTAAACCTAGTGCATGCTAGCCCTGATAAACTGCATAAAGAAACCTGTGCCACCGTTGTTTATACCAATAATCGTGAAACTAACTATAAAATGTTTGCATTTCCAGCTAAATACTTCAACGAAACTGATATGTCAGAAAGGTTAATATTGGAATCAGCCAAATCCCAAAAAAATCGTTGTGTTTATAATATATAGAAACTTGAAATGATCTATTCCAGAAGCACAAAACGATTGAAAGTGCGTAATATAAAGATTTAATCACTCGTAAAATCCAGTATTAAATAAATGTTAAATAAATAAAGAATATGTACTTAGTTCACAAAATATTGCATCTTCGCCAGGACTCCAGTACTTTCTACTAATTTTGGCTAACCAAATCCTCCTTGTCTCCAATTTCGTGAGTTTGGACAGTGACCAACACAGGTTATTATGCTTTTGTGCCCTCTACACCCGAAAGCACAACAATCTGACATTTTCACCCATAAATCAGCTTCGACACAGCTGTTTCCTTACGTTTATATTGAGGCCCAAGATGGCGTGCAGATATCATGTGATCAGCTATCCGCCAATCAGCAAACCGTATTGGTGGCATTCCGAATATAAATCAGCTGCTGTACTTTGTATACACAGAACTTAAATCGAAGGTAACGGATACTGGCCTCTGGGTACTTTCAGATAATAAATGGGCCCAGTCTTCGCTTGGTGGAACGAGGTCCCCTCGAAGGTCGTATACAATATAGGGAGCGTTGGAAACCACAATATGTTTTAGTTTATTGCACGGAAAGCAGCAAAAAGTTTTGGTAAAGCTCTTAAAACAACTACAATTTTGAAATTTTATATAAGAAAAAGGAAAGAAAGGGATTATCGAAAAGTTATGCTTTTAATTATTTGACATTTAACGTTTTTCACAACCTTCTATAATGAGCTAATGTTTAGAGAGGCTATAATTTGGGTAAAGTAATTTGGATGTTATATATCCTGTTCTCTAAATGGGATCTATAGATTTATACATTAAGTTTAATAGCAAACAGTTACCCATTACTCAGTGGCAACTAACTTAGTCCCTTTAATAATGTTACTTTTGGTTTCAGGGTAGCTCGTTATGCATACTAACATAGATTATTTATCTATCCAAAATCGAAAACTGCCAGGAAACCTTTTGTTACAATTTTATTCTAGGTATCGATATTTCTTCTCCAAAATGAACTCCCTGGTGTTTTGATGACACAGATTTCGAGCTTAAGATGAGCAACTCTGTTCACTATTAGAAGAGTCTATTTATGGACAAATGATGGACGCTATCGACTGAACTTAATGGGAGTGGAAGTAAACGAATTCCCTTTGTTACCCTCTTCATGAATAGCAAACTTTTCTTCAACATTTTTCTATTCTTTAATGCATTTCAATGCTTAAGTGACCGTCTTTTAGAAGTTGTCAAGCTTTCAAAAGAATTTAATGGAACGACGACATATCTGAGCAAAACTGAAAAACATGAAGTGTGCGACTCAGGGCTGTACAACCCCATTCTCATTAATCATCGACTTATCAACCGCTATTAGTTGGGTGGAAATAAACAAATGTACAAATGATGTAGTGGTGTACACATCAACGTAACGTTGGTATGGCCCTGGGGAGAAAAAAATACCGCTGAATATGTTACAAATTTACAGCCTCCCAAGCTTGACGGATGTGCAGATAGCGGAATTTTTGTACCGCGAAAAGAGAGACAAAAGGTGTGCCTTTTAAAGAGATAGGACAGGTTGATTTTCACGTTTCATTGATCGCATACAAGTTCAGGACGAGTAAACATGGTTTTTGTTGTTCTTTGGGGGTTCCAAACAAAATTCTGTGTTTACTTAGCAGTAACTTTATCAATATACATTTTATAACAGGTGAATCGGTCTCCCCTAGGTCTTCGTATCCATGAAACCCACAGATTACACTCTTCAATAAAACATAGCTCCTACTGCAAAACACCACCTTCCTTAATAGTTAGTACCACCAGAATCCCTTGTTCTTACTTGCGATTACTATCTATATTAAAGGGGGAGAATAATATATACAGGATGAACAATTTAAGTTGAGTCTGTACAATAAAACTAATCGTTGTGGTAAGAAATGTCTTGAATAAAAGTTGCTTGATATTATGGAGGAAAGTAGTCATGTTTTATTTGGAGGACGTTGTGATGGTCATGTTAGGGTTAATTTAATTTGACACTAATTGTAGTTTCCCATTTCAAAAAAATTAAATTGACCCTAAAATGACGACCATAACGTCCTCCAAACGAAGCAGACTAATGACATTTATTTTCCTCCAGAATATCAAGCAATTTTTATTGAAGACGTTTCTTTCTACAATACTTAGTTTTAGAGATATTGTATAGCCTAAACTTAAATGGTCCACTCCGTATATAAAATCCCGTAAAAAATATTAAAAGTAGATACAATTCTACCAATGCATTTCCTATTTGCAAAAACGCTATACATAACTTTCGTAGTTTAACAAAGTCTGAATAAATCTTTATGCTTCTTGCCCTAAAAACGTTAGACATTTAATATATTCTCTTGTACTAAGAATTCACTGTATGTATTTTCAGTTTGTTTAAGGAGTTTGGAACTATGTGCCAACTAGACGGCCATACTACTGTGCTACAACCTTTTGTCGCCAAATTTGACAATTTCACTTCTGGGGGCAAGTACATTTGCTCTCGGCATATCACGCCTAAAACTTTCCGTTAAACAGAAAAATAAACCACCTAACAGGATAGCTCAAAATAACATCAGTATGGCGAAAAAGGAACCGTAAGGCAGTCAGAAATAATGAACAAAGTGGTTATTACATGATATTAATGCAAACGAAAGACTTACGAAAAATAAAAAAGGCGTAACTCTCGTCGCAACTAACGGCGACTATATCCTGGGACAACCCTACGGTCCCGAACTCCAGAGCTCATTCATCCGGCTCTTGATAGTGGCGCTCTCTCCAAGGTTCGCAAACACCAAGACGGAAGGAAGTAAACTAATATAACGTGGGCGTTTCAAGAAAACTACAAAATTGTGTGCCGTAAAAAAAATAATCATTGTAACATATATTCTTTCGTGCTGTACAAACGAGTATGTCAAACTGAACTCCGTTCACTTTTTTCCGTACTCCCACCCAACATCCCTTCAATTGTTAAATCAACAGCTTAACTGTTGGCCCTATAATGAACATATGAACGGTACAACTGCGTCCTTCCAGCATAATATGGGGTGCAATTTATAACCACTATATAAAGTGTTTCGGCATAGTGCGAAACAAAATATTGTACGTAACTTCAGCAAAGTGTGTTTTTTTTCAGGACTCCCTTCAATATTCGGTCCTCGGCCGTAAATTTTAATCGTCCTGAAAAAGCTCTCTTTCCTATACAGTTAGGAAAATAACTATTTTCGTTCCTTAGCAAAAAATGGAATAATAATCATTACATGCAATAGAAAAATTCGAAAACTTTTGACTAAATTTAATTAAATTGAGTTTTATTTATGGACGCTCTTTAACTGCTCTGGTCCTTAGCGTCCCATTCTGTATTGGAGGTGAAGTACCGGTAATTTTGCTCAGAGGCCTCTCTATCAGGCTTGAGGTTCTTTTACGTGCCGTACGTAAATCTACACGGGACCACCGGCTTCACTTCCCTTCCGAAGGGAGCCATGCTAAGGATTCTTACGCCCGAAAAATTCCATCGCCCACCGGTTTTGAAACCGCGACCTCGGGAACTAGAAGTTGGCATAACTTTCGGATGCATTTGAGAGCACGAGAGCTGGTTTTACTCGCGACGGCATCTTCAATTTTCATAACACTCATAACTGGGCATTTAAAAATTCTAATGAAGTACGATTAGACAACCATCAACAGAAGTTCTCTCTCAACGTTTGTGGTGGAATCATTCATGATCACCTTAAGTGGCCCCTACTTCTTCCCTCCGCGTCTGAATGGACAAACCTAGCTCCAGTTTCTCAGAAATGAGTTGCATCACTTAACAAATAATGTGCCACTGGACATTATCCAACGAATGTGGTTTTTACACGATGGTGCTCCAGCTCATTTCAGTATGATAGTTCGTAAGTTTTTGAATGATCGATTTCCGCAAAGATGGATTGGTCGAGGGGAACCCATTTTATGGCCTGCTCGAACGCCTGATTGGAATCCAATGGATTTCTTCGTCTGGGGACATTTGAAGTCCTTGGTTTATGCGACACCTATACCTGATGTTAACATTTTGAGAGGACGTATCCAAACTGGATTTGACCAAATGCGAAACACACCAGGAGTTTTCAACAGAGTACGCCAGAGCATGGAACGCAGGCTTACTGCATGCATCGAAGCAAGAGGAGGCCACTTTGAGCAATTTTTGTAACTTTCGATTTTGTGTTCTAACTCTGTAATAAATGATTTTCAGACCCATGTTCGTATAAACTTTTTTTACTGTTTGTATGTCAGGAGCACCTTCCCCCAATAGATACACCAATAAAGATACATCGTGTATATAGTACTAGGCGTGTTTTTAAAGCACCGATAATTTATTAAAACATAGCATAATATTATTTTCCAAATACCTTGTTATCATTCATTACCTTACATCTTACACTACTTCTACAGATAGTAACGGGAAACCAGGTTTTGTATGTCTTCGGCAAAGGGTGATGCTAAGTCTACATTTCTCGTTTCACAACAGTTCGGTCTTGGCACCAAGAGATTTTCACCTGTTTCTTCATTATAAGAAATTCCTTGGTAGAAAACACTTCAATGACGATGAGTTGCTCGATAAAGTTGCAAAGCCTGGCTCCTAAATGCACTTAAACTACTAAGATCAGAACCATGGATGTTCGCTTTGCCATTGTAAATCCATGACATTTCTAGAGAAGTAATTGTCTCGATTTTCGAGCATTGTGTGCGACTCTTGACACAACGGCGCCGAAAACCTTGTCGTATTCAGTGGTAGACCTACCAGTGTCTTGCGTGTAATCAGCCCTGTTTAGGTTTTGGCATCCAAGACTGTGGTACAATCTATCGGCTTCCCTATATAACCAAAGAGTCGTTTTAAAGGTAAGACACTGGTTGAGAGCTGCAGAACCTTGATTATGTTTGTTTTTATTTCCAACTATTGTAATGAGAAAAGGTTAAATGAAAATGTATGTAGATTTCTAATTAATAAATTTACACCATTAGTCAACAGAACAAATAAACGGTGTTAAAATAGGGAAACAAGCATTTAAGCTGAGGATGAAGTAATTTTATTTATTTATGTAAGAACTGTCTATAGTAGAGAAGAAGGCGTCTTGTATAGAGATATTTTATTGATATACATATCTTAAGTTCACAAAGTTCCAGCATAACTCAAAAAAAACGAAATGATGTCGGATAAATATCAATTTCAGCTTATTCTAAGGATGCAACATGAAGACCTTCAAGAAAATTTCCCACACAAACTACACTTTAAACGGCAATTTTTTCATACATTTTTGTATTTTCTCACAAATAAAGCGTTTTTGTAAAAATTAAGATGATATACATTCATATATTTAGATGGCTAATAAGATTCATAATTTTAATCTTCTGTGAATCCCCTGTGCCGTATTCTTCATTTTAAATGAATTTTAAAATCTTGGTACACGAAAAACATAGTTCTCGTTAACACACAGAATTTATGTGATTTTTGCGGCTTTAGCTTTCCGCGTTATTTGTTGTAATTCGTTTCCATTTACCAATAGTTTATCACATTTAGGAACTTCTAAGTCATTATTCTTTCGTTTCCATGTTATGGAATTACAATGATAGCATTTAGCAACTCGAATTTCAAAGATTTCATTAGAGGTTCATCCTCCTATATCGCCGGTGTGTGTATCGAAACGAAATATGTAATGAAACCATTTCTGCAAAATTTTATCTCTAACATAAAGTAGGTAGGGATATGGGCTTTTATGATAATATTTTATGGAAGACATAATAAGATGTTTTAATTTCTTGCTTAGTAAAAAATTATGAAGGCATTATACACTGCCGTTTGTGAAAACTGCAACACCAAGAAATAATTTCCCGAATAGCTCCAAACTTGGTGGAAGTGTAGATGAATGTGCAAGCAATAGGTGACTAGGTTTGCAGGGAGATGCAGTACACGTAGGCCGAGCACAGCCCTCTCGTGTCGGTCTGACAAGGTCAGTGTTGCGCCCAGTGTAGTAGGTGCAGATCTGTCAAACAAGGGGGAAACAAAGTGCCAGTATGCCTCGTCGACGTCAAAGGGAGCCTGACATGTCGCCCATCGAACATGTCTGGGGTATGGTTGGTCGGCACTTTGTGCGTCACGGTCCGTGGTGAACGCAACCTGGAGGGCTGCATTGTTGAGCGGCATAACGGAAAAAACACCGGGTGTAATGACTTGGGGCGCCATTGGATACAACAATCTATCTCGTTTCCTACGAATTGAGGCCGCTTTGAACAACAAACGGTAACCAACTGTGCTTGTAGTGCCTGAGGTACTTCCCCTATTTCAGGCATCTCCACAGGTCACATTTCAACAGGACAATGCTTGGCCACATACTGCGAAGAATGTACAAGTCTTCTTCGAAGAGCTACGGGTACCATTGCTTCCGTGGCCTGCACGTTCACCTGATATGTCGCCCATCGAACATGTCTGGGATATGGTTGGTCGGCACCTGGTGCGTCACGGTCCTCCAGTAACCAGTGTCGCGGATTTGTGGGCTCGAATACAAACTGCGTGGAGGGAAAGCCTTCAGGAACTTATTCAGAAGCTTTTTGATTCAATGCCACGGCGTATAGCAGCTCTAATTGCAGCGCATGGAGCCACACCAAATACTGAAGATAAGGGCTCAAAGGTCATGTATAGATTTGAAAAGTTTATCATTTGTTACTTGTCATGTACCTAACCTGTGCTATTAAATTCATTGAATTCATGCGTTTCTTTCTTTGTGTTGTAATTTTCACAAACGGCAGTGTATACAGGAAAATAAATGTTCTTTCTTATGATATTATTTTCAACAAAGAACGGATAGAGACTGCCTCTGTGGTTCGGTGGTTAGCATGCTAACTTCCAAATCCAGAGCTCCTGGGTTCGATTTTCGGCTGTGGGATGGGAGTTGTTCTATAGTCAGGATTATTCTCCGTCCTCCCTAGAGTATGGCAGCATGAATGAGAGTGCAACGTTAATTAATGTAAAGATGAACAGAATAGGAAACGAGTGAACATCATTGCCGATGAGCATTTGTTTCAAACACAAAGCTGCCAATATGACTTTACGTTAAAGGCAACATATAAATGGAAACGAAAGAAAGAAACAAGAAGGAATGGATAGAAAGATATTTGCTAGTAAAGACATTGTATCTCATGAAATTAGCGAATACATAAAGAATTATCAGTAACTAATGTTAAATTTCTTATGTATTAGATGGAAAATAAACTTATCCGATGCCATCGATATGATAACTGCATAAAACTCAATAGTGGAGTTAAAATTATCAGCTTTTAGGCTTTAATTTCCATTATATTTCATTCCAGAAAAAATCCCAGGTTACTACTTGGAATCATGAGTATCATGGAAAGCTCTCCAATATTTATTTTAAATTTGAAAATATTTATATTTTCGTTCCCTCATTGTTGGCGTACCGCATGAAGGGCAAACATTGACAGATATCATCCTCATTTCAGCGGATAAAGGTTCTGCATTTAGAACAGGAGCTGGATGAGGGATGTTGTATCACAGTATCTGCATAGTATCATATAGCATTATTGGTAAAGCATTAATAACCTGGTTGAACATAGGGTTTCAAAATATTAGAATACTTGGCGACTTTAAACCTTTGTTTTGAGTACATTGGGACATCAGTTGCCTGGTACCGAGTGAACACAAACAGATTTCCATAAAATATTATGATATGGAAATAAAAGGACATGATCGCTGTCAAAATATGATAAGATATGATTACAGAAGAAATAAACCAAGGTATCAAACAGGGATGCTCTTTATTCCTATATTTTATATATGTATAATGACGCAGCAGCTATGACCCAAGGTTATCGGAAGTTCGGCGCGAGCTCTTGGAATAAATAGAAATAACTACCGCTCGGCAGTGTAAAGACCGGGTGCACTATCGGCAGATAAATAGAACATTCTGGAAACTACTACTACCCGTCATCCAGAAAGTGTATCGAAATAGTTCTAGAACGTTCGAGAACCTTGTGAAAGGATTCCACTGACTATATAAGCGAGCGCTCTCGCGGAAATCAGTCAGTAACGCTTTTCTGGTGTGACATCAAGAGCGATTCTCCCAGCAAGTTGATGACTGTTGTGATGTGCAGCGAGTGCTACTGTGGAACGACGGGTTATGGAGGTCTTGTGTTTGACTGCCGAGTGAAATGAAATGACAGTTGAAGAACTGGAAAAAGTCAAAGATATATATACATAAAATATGAAGCACTAAGGAGTGGAAAAATTGTTCTATTGGGGATAGTCGAATGCACAGATATATGCTGAAAATAATTTTATTTGCCGACGATCAGGTTATTTTATAAGAAATGGATGATAGTTTACAAAGAGGTCTTAATAACCTGAAAGATATCATGGAGACATAATTAAAAGATTTTGACAGCAAAGATAAAATCAACAGCTTTTAAAAGGAAAAATCATGTAAGATAGTTATTAATGAAGAAATAATAGAACAAGTCTCAACTACCTAAGTTTTAATTTTCACACAATAAAAACGAAAACCTGAATATGAAAGTAATTAAATTAAGATAAATGAATGGAACAATAAGGAGAACATTAAAGAACAAAAAGGCAAAAGCAACACAATGAAATTGTATAAATTAATAATCGTGCCAATGGCAACATGAAAGTAAAAATAATCTATGAACAGGACAGCTGGAAAATGAATAGAAACAACAGAGATGACATTCCTAAGATCAGTAGCTGGATATACTCTTCTAGAAAAACAAAAAATGAAGAAATCTAAAACAGTTAAATATACATAATCAAAATTAAAAAAATAATAAGATAAAAATAATTCGTACCAACAAGCACTAAGAATGAAAGAGGAACTAATACCTAACATGTTATTAATTTATAACTCTAGAAGAGATCGCCAAGTGGGAAGACGAGAACAAGATGGAGTGAGAATATATTTAATTGAGGGCGTAACAGTTCGACAGGCCTTGAAGTTTCAGAATGCAAGCTAACTATAAAAATATAATACTTCTTGTAAAACATGTAGTATTATTTGCGGCAGAAATGTGTCTTTTGCTCAGTTTTTCAAGCTTACCTTTCTATGTTGGTGGTGATGAAAACACGAGTCAACTTTTGAATCTAGACTGTATAATTATTAAAATCTTTGTGTTTCTCGCTTTGGATTTTCTTTGTTTGCATTTGACCTATCATATTGAATGCGCCGCTAATAGTGTCATGGGAACCTCTTTGAGAATCGTGCTCCTGGATCAAAAACAGAACAACAACAAAATAAACATAGTACCCAGAGTGAAACGAGAACAGAGTCTGAGCAAACCCACACGGTGCACAATGATTTCCATCTGCATGCGAGCTCAACACAGCTTGAATAAGACAATTGACAGACGGGCAACTTTGGTTATTATACCTACTTACCTGTGCTGTCCTAACTATGAATTTACTTTTACTGTTGTCAAACATAAATCAAGGTGATTATGACGATGACGATACTTATTCTGTAACAATAGAGTAGATTTTCTTATGGGGTTAAGTTGGTATTTGGTTATGTTCTCAGTTACTTCTTAGACTACCAGCTTTTATTGAAATAATTTAATAAATTTAGGTGTATTACGAGTATGACTATACTAAAAGGAAATCTCCACTCAAGTAGAAAGTATCTGCAAGATATCCAATACATATGTATAAATAACTGTCGAGAGGCTAGGGAATTAAACGTTGACCAGATATGAAGCAGAATATTAACCATATTAAAATCATAACGGGTTAACCAGTTTGATACCGACTCAAATTGCACTTTCAGAACCTTTCATGCGTACGCTTATCCTAGCGCTCTGTTAGTTCTAGTTCCTTCAAAAAGATAGGAGGTCCCTCACTGAGGGCTGAAATAAATGATTCAATCTAGGAAAATAACATATGAAATGTCCCTTAATTTTACAGTTTTTTCAAGGCAGCATAAAAACTGGAGTTAGTTTACTTTATTGCATTCCAAACAGATATTGGTAACAACCTTATCGTGTAGAAATGCTCTTTCAATGACCGTGCGCCTTCAGTAAATCCTATCCATAGAAGTCGAATTCTGTAATGCATAAGCAGGGATTTTTCGAGAAGTCTTTAGATCTAGATGAGTGCATGCATACATTAGTGAATTCCTATGTTTCCTGAAGTGCATTCCCTGATAAGATTTGTTTTCTAGCCATGCACAGTAATTACTAGCTCAGGTCCTTTAAGAGTTTCCCGACTCATTTTTGGCCAGCTCATCGTGACGGCCAGATCGTTGAATGTCAGTGTGTTTGGACACCCAAAAGTCATTTCAACTAATCTACTTGATCATTATCTTAAGACTTTATAAGCGTTCCCACATTTGTTTTAGTTCTGCCTTGGGGGATTAAAATGCTTTAGTGGCAGTTTGACTTTCAAATTTCCTAAGAAATTAGGAAAAAGAATGAATAACATCCTTAAATCATTACAGTTATGTAGGTGAGCAAACTTAATGTGTCAATGTTTCTGTTGCATAGTTAGACATTACTCCATGACTTATAATTGTGATATAGTAAAAGTAAATTTTTTGACATGACAGGCCAACCCGGTTGCTGACCTCAGTCCCACATGTGCACGACAGAGGTGGATAATCTTCCAGTCGATACAGGGAAATACTGATGTCACCACAATGCTTCTCCTACCAGGAATTCTGCTTACAGATCGCTATCTATCGTGGCTGCTCAAATGGTTTACAATGCTGGGTGGGCAGTGGCCCGAAATGTGGGAAGAAAAATCAGCACCCACAAGAGTGGGCTGAACCTACGCGCATACCGTTGTGGAAATCGTAGCACCATGCTCTAACCTACTACAACACGACGTAGTTATTTGGTATACTTCAATTGTATTCATACATTCAGACAGCTGCTCAGCTGCAGTCCTGATAAAGTATAACTGGTTATTAAATAACCAGAACACACATGCAAAACATTTATACGCCGATCTCTGGACCCTACGGGGAACTTTCTTCAACTACGAACTCGAACCTGGTGTACTTGGAGAAAACAGTCAGGTATTCTAACCAATTTCACCAAGACGCTATTCTTATGGTTTAATCTCAGCTTTCGAGTATTAAGTACAATTATCTCGATCTGAGTATATGATCGAGATAACTGCCATGACTGATAATACAGGCATTGTAGTGTCGACACATGCACTGATGCTGGGACTCTGGGAGAATATGGTATCCATAATAACTAGCGTCATTCTTAACGGCGCATAATAGTAACCAGCACAGGGTACATCACACTCTTCATGAGTTACCAAAAAATGACATTTCAGGGCATTCAGGTGAGCTGGTTATGCAGACCATACCACGAGTCCTCCTTGATCCGAACTATTTGCTAGGGAACGTGTACCTCTGAATTAGATAGTTAAATTAAATAGATGGATTACATAAGTTATATGAAGATGAAGTGGGCTGGGGTTTTATTGCAAGGGAATGTCTATTCCTGCAGTATTATGTTTACTGATCAATAGTGATGGGACCTCGATACCGTTTTGCATTATTAAAAGTTGTTGCGTTTAACCTTATGCTAGATGAGGAATGAAAGGGGTCTAGACTTAATGCTATTGCCTCGCACGTGTTCCTAGAGTTGCTGGACTATAGTTCTTGATAGACCTTGACTGCGTTTCCTGTGAGTGAATGAATGCAACATCCCATAGACTCCTGAGTCTAAAATAAAAGGATGCAAAACAATGGGGGAAGGAATACAGGTACTCATGTAACATGCGTTAACCTAGTTTGGAATGAAGCTGATTTAGCTGACGCACTAGATCACGTTTCTACAATAGCCTGGCTCGGTGATTCACTCTCTCATATTACATTTACCAACTCCAGTGATAAAAATCTGTGAATCCAGCAAAAACAAATGAGAACTTAAGACGCTGAAATAATACAACACATGGAAATGTTTTTTCTCTCAAGAATGCTCGTGTTCTTAAACAAAAATCTTCGTTTCTTGTTTGTTTCTGCATTTCATATAATCATCCTTGATTTGTTCTTCAAGTTATTAATATATGCCTTTGTATTAAACATGTACCTATATGCCAATGTATGTGGGTGGGTAGCAGATCGGCTTAATTCACAAACTTGGTATATTTCTTAGTGTTATATGGCTAATTTATTACCGTATGAAAAAAGTACCTATTCGGTAATCGTGAATAGTGGTAGAATGTTGTAAACACATTATGTTTAGTTGTTTAGATTTCATGTAATCTCCAGATCAGTTTATATTTTCAAGAATGAAGAATAAAGATTTGCTTGTATCTGTTTTTCTATGGATAGAAATAATCTTTAAAGGAAAGTTTCCAGCACAAAATGTATGTATATACAGAAATAGGGAAGCATAGCAATTATTTATTAGACTTGGCTAACAATAGTGAATATTTGATCTCTGGCATTAACAAGATAAAAAATTGCTGCCAATTGGAGGTTGACGAACAGGAACAATTTTGGAATTAGCATACAATACAAAATTGGTTACACGCATTTACACACAGAAAACTACTAATAGGAACATAATTCAGTGAACAAGCTGATGTCTTTACAGTTTTTTGAAAAGTGAGTATCGTGTATCGCGTGTTGGTGCTCAAAATCAGTATCGGTATCGATAAATAGTGGTATCGTCCCACCACTACTGATCACCAGCCTTTAACGTCACGAGGTTTATTGGTCATCTATCATACACACGTAACATTTTGATTTGAAACATAAACTGCCAGAATTTCGCGAAACCGAAGTACTTGCGGACAAATGTAACAAAACATTTTGATCCTTGTCATTAGCAGTCTAATCCATCAATAACACGCAATTAAATGTTGAAATTACTGTAATGACTAATTCGTGACTTTGCAGGTGATAAACGCTGGAGACTGATGCTCCTGTTTGCGATTTCTAAAGACTAATACACCTTCACGACGTTGTTTTCGATAGCTTCCGCATGGATGTACAGATGAGACGACAGCAGGTTTCAGCGAGGCGGAAAAATCCCCTCGTATGTCGCATTTGATCAACATCGGTCCATTAGTTCTGCTAGTGGAAGAAATCCTGGACGGAGTAGAAATTCTGTGCTCGGCAACGGATCATCAAATTCTTGAGGTAAATAACTATTGCATATTACTATTATAATTTATTTCTGTTTAAAGCATAGTCAATATGGCGAACTTTGAATCGGTTAAAAGTGGCATTTTGCTGTAAAGTAATTTTGCTTATTATTGAGTTTCTGCGTTAGTGAGTAATTGTATTGTTAGGTTTTTCCTTTTTGTATGAGTGATCTTAAACCTTAGGAATTTGGTGAGTAAAATAACTTCTGTAGTAACATGCTTTCCATATTCATCACAATTCATGTTTCCAAGGGCTGTTTATACAAATATGTTACTTTTATAACGCCGAGTAGCTCAGTTGTTTCGTTCACAGCTCTCGTACTGAGGATCCATAGTTCGAGTCATGGGTGGCGATTTATAGATCACCCCTTTCCGAGCTTTCACCTCGAAGTAGCCCCAAGGTCCAACGTAGTTCATTGTCACCCTACCATCGGAGGTAACGGACGGTTCAGCCAAGGCTTGGTGGTTCGAGGTTCACCCAAAGGTCTAGATCAAATGGGAACGTCGTAAACAACACCAATTCATCCAATTTACCTGAGCGGCTGTGTTCACTATATTCAGAACAACGTACTACACAGAAGGCAGTTCCTCTGTTAATCTGAGTCAACAGAAGTCGATAGTTTTACACCAAGTCGCATGGCAAGTAAATACTGTGAAAAAGTCCCGCCTGATAGTGCCCGCTCTCGTACGTAGGTAGAGGAAATATTGCATTCCACTCAAAAGTTCAATGTCAATGTTTCACTAGAAATACATGCTTTGCATCCAAAAAACCATTTTAGAATACGTTTGTGTGTATTTGTGTTTCTAGGAACAACATAATCAACTTATAAACGAAATGTCATATAAATCCTAAACTTGATATTTAGGTTCTGTAACTTCCAGAGATACTATGCAAAGATTTTCAAGAAATATCCCGTACACTTTACACAAAAAATGCTCAATATTCTTGAGTTTATTAAAAATTTCCCTAACGGGAACATACAAGATAAATAAAATGTGTATCTAGAATTATCTGGGAATTGGCGTGAAGTCTTCATTCGGAAGGAATTTTGTATAATTATTTATAACAGGTGAACCATCAAAGAGAGACAAAACATACTACGCAAAAAATGTAGATCTCCTTAAAACACACAGTTTATACCCAATAACATCAGCCTTTCCGAGATATCAGTTAATATTGTTTTGAACTTTTAAATCTTTGTCATTTTTTAAAGTGCTTGGTTGCTTATCGCAATGTCTGGAAAGTGTATGGAATTTTAAGGCCAGTATATAGCAATACGCTTTTAAACTTCCGTTTATTTAGTAACCCGCATCTCCGTCTTTTAATGCCTCATTTACATATTTAACAGAGGAAGACTCCAAACTCAACGAAAAAGGTTTGAAAAGACACAAGGTATTTTGGAATGAAGTTCACCTCAGAAACCTACTTAAGTTGCTGCAGTTTGCTATCGGCTACATTCCTCTGAAATGAGCAAATAACATATCATACATATCAAGTGTTGCACTCAATGAACAGAAAATGTGTAGAATTAAACAAGTCCTATACTAATAGATACGCTATAGCACTTTAATAACTGCATAATTTAGTATTTGGTTAATCTTTTCGGTTAAGGTAATACACTTTTGAAACTACCCTCAACTCAAAATGTCAAATTCCACAGTTATCAATTAATTTAACTGAAATTTACGTCATAACTTCTTATGATGTATGTGTGTATAAAAGGAATTTAAATTTGAGTTCGACATCCTTTAAGCTTTTAGAAATTATTAATTTTCAAAAAAAAATTGGAATCTCTTGAAAGGAGCCCTAGGAAGGATATTTTGAAAAATTAAACTATAAATGTAGAGCATTTTTAAAGCAAATGTCTAAAAGATTAAGACTTATTTTTGCCTATTGCTTACCATTTTCTATGACAAAATTATAATTCTGTTTTGAAGTAGAAAACACAAACACCTTTTCAAATAAAGCTATAACCTCGGAGTTATTTTAAGATGAAAAAACAGCATTCTTAAATTTATTTAGTCAGCTTTCAAGAACTTATGCCTAATTTTCAAACAGACTGGATGAAAACTCCCATCGTGTGGCGCATTTACAAGGAATAAAATTGCTGAAAAAAGAGCTTGTCAGAAAAACGAAATAAGCTGTGAAATCCCTATCAACTTACCATTGCTCTATATGAATTTGGATAAGGGGCAGTTACATGGGAAGCAGGTTTAGAGATAGGAACAGGATTGAGATTTTTCTAATAAACAATAAGAGAAAGAAAATAAAATGGCAAGTTAGGAGATTTGGTCGACACTTCTGTAGAGTTTTCCCTCAAACTCTGTCACGAATTTGTTGTTATATTATCATTATAGATCTTCCCTCACTTCTTCCCAATTAGTCGTATTTGGAAACGTTTGAAATTAATATCATTATTCATCACTATTGGGGATGCTTTTAGAAGTATGAACTCCTTCTATAAACTGTGGGAGCTGATAGGCTTTAGAATTACATTCAAGTAAGTGGATAATTAGGTTTTAGAGCTACTGCTTTATTAAATAAATGATTAACTCACGGACTCATTTCTAAACTATCCTTAACTTCTGGTTATATCTGATAACTATAGGTGTTCAAGCACATCAAGCTACAAAATGTGGTGGACGGAAAAGCCCAGAAGCAGTGATATTTTCAGTAAGCACTGTAGACGTGTGACTCTTAATATCCATGTATGTTGTTTTTGACAAGCCCAACATTGTAATATCTCTTTCAGTTAGTTTATAGTCTCAGAAAACTTTGCCCGACAAAACAAACCCACTGGGGGTTGTCAAAGGGACCAAGTAAGAGTAACATACTGTCTCTGGACAGAGAGTGTGTTTCTGACATTCTGATATGCTGCAAGCTAAGAAACTCATTTGTTTTTCTGGTTAGTACATACTTTATGAGACGTCAACTGTTTTATGTCCTTGTGTAATATTCTTGACAACACGTCATTTAAAATTTTCTAAGGTTGTTTATTTTTTCACCCGCAAATGTGAGCTAGCCAGTATTTAACCTGATGCAATTTTATAACTAAAACTTTCAGCTCAAAAAAAGTATTAAGAAAGTTGCATAAAAGTGCAAACATTTGATGTGTGACATTCACGCGACTTTCTCTACCCTCTGGCGCTCATTAGTGGGTATACAAATTACTCTTACGAAAGTTTATTTTCCTATTTATAATTTTTCATTATATCGAGATACAACCTTCGGAAATAGCACATTAACTTCGTTATGCACATAAGGGGAATAGAGGTTCAAATGTTCTAGAACTGGACGCTATACGCTGGACTTAAAATTCCATACTCTTCCGTTCAATCGCGAGAAACAACTGAACATCGAAAGGACTTGAAGAGAATGAGAAAGTATTGAATAATTCGCACTATTAATAACAATATCTCGGAAATGGCCGATACCACAAAAAATTAACTGAAATAAATTGCGTGTTTTAAAAGAGATATACATTTTTTATGAAATAAAACCGTTTACCAGTTATACAAGATAATACAGGTTATTCAAAAAAATATTCATTTTTAACGAACGACAATAGATACCGACACATACGACACATCATTGAATAGAGCAAAGTTCAAAGTTTTAAGCTCCGAATATTAGTTCAATTCACTGCCTACAGGAGCGCTGGGTTTGTTTACGAAATAATGGCGACGCCACAGGAGAAGTCCCTTTGTATGCTGCAGTATGTAAAGAGTGAATCCATTGTCTCATTGGTGCGTGCATGTCGTTGCAAGTTCAACAACGAGCCACCTCGCCATAAAAAAACTTACAATTGATACAATACATTCCTAGAAGAAGGTTGCGCATGCAAAAGGAAAAGCACTGGTCGTCCTCGCATAACAAATGAAGCTCATTTTGAACACAGAAAATAAATATCAGAACTTTCCTCTACTCAGTGATGTATCGCATGTGTCGCCATGTATTGTAATTCGAAAAACATATTCAAAGTCCGTTCTTTCTTTTTGAATAACCCTGTAAAATAATCCTTCCGAATGAAGATAACTTTACAAAGTATTCCCAGAAAAATTATAGGTTTACATTTTATTTGTCAGTAAGTATTTTAAGTATAGGGTATTTTAATCAAAATCGTTAAATCCAGCTTTTAGAAAACAAAAACTTTCGAAATATATTCCACGTAAAGGAGTTTGGGTTGCGAGATTTTCTTGAATATCTGCATGTCGCACCTTTGGAAGGTACTGAACTTAAATATCAATCCGACTTCTCGTTTTTGAGTTACGCTGTTCACAGACACAGACGCGCACACGAACGTTTTTCTAAAAATGTTTGTTTTTATTCAGGGAGACTCAAAATATGTATTTCCGGTGAAATCTCGGTATCGGAATTTTCTGGGTGGATTACAGTATATCCTCTACTTATTAAACATAGTAGAGAAAGTAAAAATTAAGAATTTGTAGTTTTTAGGGCACCATATCTCGCATTTTTACAGTTTCTTTATATTGTCAAAAGTTAACAGGAAAATACATGAGAATAGGCGTCCTAATCCTTAGTCGAATTGAAGCAGAGGTTATAATAACAAAAATGAAGTGGGAAAAAAACCTATCAGTATTAGTTTTAATGCACCATACTGTAGAATTAAGATTAAGTTGGATTGTGTTTGGTAATTAAGGCATCAGTGTGACCTACATTGGCTGAGAGATGCTCGCATGTAATTATCACTGCAATTTTGTCGAAATAAGATTGTCGGACCTAATTCGTATTTGTTCGGAATCTGTCGCAGTTGATTCGTAATATTTGATTTGTAAGCTAAAAGAACAAAGGAAACTTTCTTAAAGAACATAGAAGGCCGTGCTACATTATATTCCTATGCAATAAACTGAATTAATTAATATTATGTTATTATAATTTTATTAGAATTCTTTATTAAACATTTCATTGAGTAAACAGTCTTAGCAAACACCATTCGTGAATTGGATATCAGTCGGATAATTCATCAACCGCTATACACAATATTGTCCACTCTCGTGGTATTATCTATGAAAAGTTCTCAGCGTAAGGTGAGGTTTGAGGTAGCCGAAATATCTGGATAATAATCTTTGCCTTACGTCCTTAGTAGCGTGGCATTGGGTATTTATCTGTACCTTTTCACCTTTTAATAATAAATTCACAAATAGAAATACAAACTTCAAATTTCTTAGGAGAAAACAAAAGTTTCTAAACCAATAAACCATGTAATAGCAAAAATCTATTTAAACAATACAATTATTCAACAACAAAGTGATTTTAATGATCTTGTTATGTTGTCATATATTAATAACACAGATATGCAAAATAAATTAAATTTCGAATTTTATGTAGTGAAATTAAAAGAACTTTATAAAAAGGCTGGCCTCGTAGCTCAGTCGGTAGAGCATCTGCCTGCTGTGCGAGGAGTCCGGGTTCGATTCCCGGCTGGAGGGTGGGAATTTTTCCCATCTTTCCCAGAGTCTGGAAGTATAAACGAGTGTGTGAATATGTGTCTGATCTAATGAATAGAGCCCACAGACAGAATCCAACGACCAGCGAATACACATAGGCAATAACATGTTCCAAAAGAGAGGCCGCCGAAAAGACCATTGCAGTTAAATGGAACTTAAAAATAAAACTTTATAAAACTGTAAGAAAGCAACAATGTTGAAACTTTAAATTTATGGCTATTTCAATATGAGTGTGTGTGTTATGTGCTGACCGCCGCATAACAGAAAAAGATAGAGGTTACCGAAACGAGATTCTTGAGATAATTATGTGTGAAGTTACATACTCTTGTATAAAAAAATCTGAAAAAAATCCCTCTTGTACAAACTATTTTTACAAACGCTTATTCTCCATATGCTTCATGTTAACCGAGATATCGAGATGTTAATCTTATTGATAATTTTGTTGTAGATGCAAGGGGAATTGGTAGGCTTTAAGCGATAGTAAAATATTTTAAGAGGAGGTTGCTATTCTCTTTGCATAACCAGGACATAAAAAATGAATAACGAATTCCCATTTGAGAAAAAGTACAAGTATTGGAAAATTTAAGGGAATAACACGCAATATCTCGAAAATGGTTCGCTCAAAAAAAAAAACGCATTCGACATAAATTGTGTATTTTAACGCGATCTACATTTTTGTGTAATAAAATATTGTCTATCTCTTATGGTTTACCAGTTATGCAAAAGTCGTTCACAATGAAGAATACTTTTGGAGACATTCCCAGAAAATTCAAGCTAGGCATTTTATTTGTCATGAAAGTATCTTAAATGTATGATATTTTAATCAAAATCGTTAGCCATTTTTGAGAAAATAAAAATTTTCGATAAATGTTCCATGTGAAGGGTAATCTTGTGTGGGGGTGTTTTCTTGAAAAACTTCGTGTCGCAGATACTGGAAGATACTGAACCTAAATACCACGTTTGGTGTTTATCTGACTGTTCGTTTCTGAGTTATGCTGTTCAGACAGACACACGGGCAGATAGACACACAGACACACACACGGACATGTTTCCAAAAATGCTTTATATGCATTCAGTGCACTTCAAAACATGTATTTCCTGTGAAATCTCGGTATCGAATTTTTGGGTGGAATGCAATACTCCCCCTACTTACTATACGTAGTAGAGAAAGTAAAAAATGAACAAAAACATTATAGGAGAGATGAAATATTAAAGATTTTAAATGGAATAATAATTGAATATTGAATAAGACAAAAATTGTAGGATCATGTAAACAGAATGGATATACAAAAGTGTAAAGAATCAATGTTGGCAGATGGCGATCTGCCAACTGCAAATTTTATTGAAAATGGAACAAGCCAAAGGGCATATCCCGTGCTGGTGACGAGGAGGATGATGATAGATATACAAACACACTTAGTTGTTAAAGAATGAACTTTTTAATATGAGAGTCTCAAAATGTGTATTTCTATTTCTTCATATCGAATTTCATGCCAAACACGATATTTATTCCGATAAGTATTAGAGGAAATAAAAATTGGACATAGAATTATTTGGCTTTCTCATATTCATTTCTCATTACCATATTTTTAATATATTTCGATTTATCTCTTTCTTTTAGAAATAATTATAAAGAAAATGGGTTTTTTACTTTAATAATGTACTTCTGTATATGTAGAATCAGTCCACTTACCTGACATTGCATATGTAGCTTTCTAAACCTAAATGACGATTAAACTAATTAAATTACCCATCACGTATCATCTATGAAATTATTATGAAACGCTGTAAGAGATTTTTATCGTGAAACATCCCCACCATATTCCTAAAATGATGAAAAATCTACTATATTTATGTAAATGGTATGTAATATCAGCGGATGATAGATTTATAATGCCGACTCCTAAACTCTTCCAAGTTTTGTAAATATTCTACAGTTTGTGTCTTTATAGGACAGCAGTTATCGGAACAGTTCAGTCATTTTTTAGATAATTACATTAGATGATCCTTTAAATCTTTATGCCTTCTCCTTGGTCCTGTAATTATTTAATAACATAGAGACTAGGCAGCTTTTAAATAATACAGAAACCTTTTACTCAATACACAAAGAAAATGAGACCAAACTGACGAATATTAGGCACCGATTTAAACATTTTGGAAATGGCACAAATTAAAAAGACAATCCTCTTAGTTGAATAACTTCTGATATTGCGCTGGATATAATTGTAAAGAATTATTTACTACACTGTGTTAAAGAGCTCCAGTACAATATACAAAGAAAATAAAATAAGGCCTTCTTATATAAAGGCTATTCACATTTTTGTTGCACGTTTTGCATATAATCATTATAAGCATATAATTTGTCTTTGTTTATACACCTTCTGTTGTTTCAGTTCCTAAAACGTAATTGAAAATTGAAATTGAGTTTTATTTATAGACGCTCTTTATCTGCCTTAGTCTTTGGCGTCCTATTCTATATTGGGCGTGAATGACCGGTTATTTTGCTCAGAGATCTCTTTATCAGGCTTGAGGTTCTTTTACGTGCCGTAAATCTACGACATGGGACCAGCGGCATTTCTTCCCTTCCGAAGGAAGCACGCTAAGTATTTTTACATAAAAACATTCATCGCCCTCCACCGGGTTTGGAGAACTGGAGACTAGCTTGGTAACCACTACACCACGGAGGACGTCTGCTAAATTGTGACCATCAATACATATTGCTTGGGTTGAAATTCCGACTACAATTGTTTTATATTTATACTCATTTCTGTGGAGTAACAATGATTTTTTCTACTCATTGGTTTTCTCAATTAAAAATAAGTTGTCTTCAGAAGGATATTCTTTTAGAACTCTAATGTATTCCGATTTTAAGCTTTGTAAACGCTTTTTAGTATTTCAAGCAACTTAAGAATCGAAATTGGTAGGTGTCCATCAGAAACAATTCACAAGTGAAATAACTGTGAAAATCGGCCAACGCACACGCTCACAAACGTACCCACACGCTCGCGCATAATTATTAGTATACATATAGATAAACTGCAGAATAAAACTGTACAGCATAAATATCGGGTGTGATACATTCACATGACTTTCTCTACCCTGAAGTAAGTATTGTCTTTACGTTATTTGCACCATGCTTTGGGCGTCAATTTGAAGTAGGTTGTTGTAATGTATTGTATTTCGACTGTTGGGGAGCCGAACTTGCAACCGCACGTATGGTAAATAGTTTCCGGTAGCCTTCGCCCCAAGTTTAAAAATATTAACTTTGTATTTTTTTTTTCTGTTTCTTTAAATATTATACATTTATGTTTGCCTCGGCTGCGTCAGTATTAATTTGTAGAGACGTGAATATCAAGGCGTGGTGCGGCTGAAGAATATAGGCTTACACAGGTTATAGTATTTACTTCACTCCTTTTATTAATCCTTGACACGATTAAATAACACTTCACTGATATAGAGAGAGAGAGAGCTGTGAGATTATTTATTAATCACTTGCACTTTTTAACACGTAAACTATTTGTGTCTCACTTCTCGAGGACGCATCTGGCGTCCGGTTAGGAACGTTGTCTGCTAGCAACTGACTTCTGAATTTATATATTTTGCTCCGTTTCAGTTTCTGATTGACTAATCCTACTCCAATAGAATACTTTTATTTTACTTTCATGTTTTCTGGTTGTTTATTGACTATTTATAAACTGTCTCAAAAATTACACTATTGTTGCTACAAGAATTACCAGTAACATTATTAAACCTTCCAATTCATTATTGCCTCAAAGTTACCTCATTGTTAGCAACTTTTAACCTATTATTCTAACAGCTCTTACATTATTAAATTACGTAATACATTCACATAACATTATTAAACATGTATACAATAATGTAAACATTAATACAATGACTGTTATATGCACTTTTTATAAATTGTTACATATATTTGTTATTATATTTTATATTATATAATTTGACTGAAATCATTTAAGTGTTAAAAATACTGCCTCAACCCTCTATGATTTATTAGTGAGTGTATAAACTATTCTTACTAAAGTTTATTTTACTATTTCATTTTAATCCAAATAAACTATTACAAAATAGCTACATTACAAATTTTAGCTAGGATACAAAGAGAAACGCGATAGTCAAATGTTTAAGAACTGGGCGATATATGCTGGCCATAAACTTCCATATTGTTTCCTTGCAATCGCCAGAAACAACTGAAAATCGATGGGATTTAAAAAGAATGACAAAGTATTGAACAAATCGACTATTAATAATGCATGACTCGGAAATGGCTGAGGTCACAAAACAGTTAGCTGAAATAAATTGTGTTTTAAAGAGATGTACATTTTAGTGTATTTCGTATGCACTTAACGTTTACAAGCTATACAAGATTATACAAAATTCCTTCCGAATGAAGAGGTCTTCACAGGCTATTCCCAGAAATTTCCAAATATACATGTTTAACCTTTTATGTAAATGGCTTTAATGTATGGTATTTTAATATAAATCATTACAGCCATGTTTAGGAAATCAAAAATTTCTAAAAATGCTGATGTAAAGTGTTGTTTGAGGCGAGGGTATTTTCTTGAAAATCTTCGTGTCGTATCTTTGGAAGGTACTGAACCTAAATACCAAGTGTTGTATTTATCCAGCATTTCGTTTTTGAGTTATGCTGTTCACAGACATATACACGGACCTTCTTCTAAAAATTCTTTTTTGGATTCAGGGGTCCCAAACATGTATTTCTGGGAAATTTCGGTATCGAATTTTTGGGTGGAATGCAATACCTTCTCTACCTACTATGTACTTGGTAGAGAAAGTAAAAATATACATGTACAACTTTGAATCGATCTCGTTTAAAGAAATCCCCGTTTAGAAAATAGTTTTAAGAGATCTTGCCGGTTGCAGATGCAGTTAAAAGAGAAGGTTTTTTTCCCAGTCACAACTCCCTCCCTCCTTCCCTTTTCCGCCATTTTACCCAAGTATAGCAGCTAATTTCCCTCCCGTATTTATCTTGATCTGTTTGCTCACTGCAGTTCCACGTGCAGGCGAAAACCATTTTCCCCAGTTTAGCAAAATGATGCTGGCAGTAAAATGAATTAAGGTTTGGATTAAATAACGACGCGCATGGATTAACCAAGCAGGACAATAATTGACTGTCGCTGCGATTTTAACGTTCCGGTATTAGCTGCGGCAGCACGATTCTTTTGTCGAGCTATAAGCTTCACTGGAGAGTAATAACTGAATTAGAAATGAAGTGCATCGTTCTGACTTGTTAGAGAAAATGCGCTTTGTCTTCATTCAAAACTTAACTGAGCGAGCGTAAATCTTTTTTCGATTTCTTTTGTCACTGAGTATTACTTTCCAGCATTTGAAGCGCTGTATGAACTGTGCATTTAAATCCACCTAATGAAAAGGGTTCTCTTTAAATTCTACTCTCCTCCCCTCCTACCTACGTAATTTTATTTTTCGTCTTCCTCTGATGGATAAATAAATAAAAAAATGAATAAATAATAACAATCTTCATTTATTTAAGGACGCTATTAACTGACAACCACAGAACGCCTTCGTTGTGTGGCGAATTTGTCCTGCAGCAGCTTTTAGTATGCCATTAAATCTATTGGCAAAAGCTGTCGCATTCACGCACGCTAATACTATCCTACTGAACTGGAATAAGAGATTAGATCCTAATGAGCGACCTAATATTATATTCCTGAAAATTATGTTATGTGTTTGTACATTTCCATTTACCACCTTTATACTATGCTCGATGGCTTCGCGATAGCATGTAAGGCTGCATTCAGAAGGTTCTGTATTAGATCCCCGTTGGGACGGCCACTCTCGTCTTGGGTATTTCGCGGTATTCCCTAATTGGTGGGTGAATGCTGGGGTGGATAATACACTCCTTTTCTTTCACACTGAGGGCACGACTCGGCGGCTCACGCGCGGTCACTGTAGCTGGGACTCCTGCCGAGACAGTTATAAATATCCGTGCAAATGCTTCGCGTTCTCATTGTTACAGTTACAGTGATATTAAGCACACACCTTATTATAAGAGATGCTGGAAATGATGTCCTTCTCTATCCATACATTTCTGGTATCTTCTCAGGAAATTTCTATTCACATTAGAGACTTCAATATCCAAAATTGAGTGAATTTCTCGCCTGGTGTTTTCTTTTATTTCTTTCAATGTATAGTGGATTATTGCAAACGCTTTATTTTTCAAATTCCCCCATAGATGAAAATCGCATACAACAGGGTATCTTGAGAGCCATAATCCATTACTGATTACCCTACCTAAAAAAATTCTGAATTAAACTTAATAACTCATCAGCTGTATGCGTGGTAGTAAAACTCTTGTTCGAAATACCCAGACTGACATTTTATGTCTGTCAGTTGTTCAATTCCTATACTCTGTATGTATTGTTCAAAAAATATAGACCTTATGATTCTGTATGCATATACTGCACACCAGGCAGCTATTTTCGCTTCATGTAAGGAAATTTCGTGTGCAAAATCGAGTTTTTATGTGATTCAACATCTTTTATTTTACGACGGAACATTACCATGAAAATGGAACATGCCTACCCGACTCTGATGATCATATGTAAAATAAAGTGTATGTGTATGGGAATAACTAAAAGAAACCATCCGAGATCTTCACTCAATTTGGGATATTGAACTGTCGAGCGTTGAGGGTTGTTGACCTGATGTTTACTTACAGACATATGTACACTTAACTTGTAGCAGCAAAGGGTGGTGAACGAAAGGAATGCAAGTCAGTTCGAGGTCTGCATGCTGGAGAAGCATTCTAGTGGTCAGCCATAGAGCAACACAAGATAACAAACAACTCTTTGTGGAGGATCAAAGTAGATGTCTGCCTGTTAGGACTTGGGTGGACCAGAAAGAAACGACGAGAGTTACACAGCGGCAACTAGAGGACGTTACTACGAATTGATTTCGTGATATTATATTTCTATTATATTTTTTAGCAGAATTTGTTGCACACAGGTGTAATCTTAACAATCTGCATTCCTTGGAAGCGCTAAAACTGGCAACCATAGCTAGTCTCTCTCTCTCTCTTTTTCTCTCTCTCTCTCTCTTTTTAAAACTGCTACAGGACTACTGTGTGTCTTAAGAGACAACCAATTTGTAGTAAATTATAGTCGAATAAGTACTTCTGGCACTTATGTTCTGATACTTTTTAGTTTTGGTAAATGGCGTGATGTGTAGAAAGAAAATATCCTGTTACTGTAGAGTTGTTGAATAAACCACCAAAACTCTTCTTTAATGTAACCAAGTAGTACAAAAGCGGATGGAAGGTCAAGATAATGGAATTATTTCGTTTGGAGGACGTAGTGAGGGTCATTTCAGGGTCTTTTTAAATGGGACCCTAATTGTAGGTTCCCATTTAAAAAAATAAATTGACCCAAAATGACCCTCATAACGGCCTCCAAACGAAACACGACTAGCGGCATTTACTTTCGTCATAATATCAATCAAGTTTTATTAAAGACATTTCTTTCTACAACGCTTAGTTTTGGATATATTGTATAGCCTTAACTTAAATGGTCCACCCTATTTACATAGCGTGATCATGTTGTTACATAGCGTGATCATGTTGTTACATAACGTGATCATGTTGTTACATAGCGTGATCAGGTTGTTACATAGCGTGATCGTGTTGTTACATAGCGTGATCGTGTTGTTACATAGCGTGATCAGGTTGTTACATAGCGTGATCATGTTGTTACATAGCATGCTCAGGTTGTTACATAGAGTGTTCATGTTGTTACATAGCGTGATCATGTTGTTACATAGCGTGCTCAGGTTGTTACATAGCTTGATCGTATTGTTACATAGCGTGTTCATGTTGTTACATAGCGTGTCCATGTTGTTACATAACGTGTCCATGTTGTTACATAGCGTGATCGTGTTGTCACATAGCGTGATCGTGTTGTTACATAGCGTGAACATGTTGTTACATAGCGTGATCATGTTGTTACATAGCGTGCTCAGGTTGTTACATACCGTGATCATGTTGTTACATAGCGTGATCAGTTGTTACATAGCGTGAACATGTTATATAGCGTGATCAGGTTGTTACATAGCGTCATCATGTTGTTACATAGCGTGATCATGTTGTTACATAGCTTGAACATGATGTTACATAGCGTGATCATGTTGTTACATAGCGTGAACATGTTGTTACATAGCGTGATCATGTTGTTACATAGCGTAATCAGGTTGTTACATAGCGTGATCAGTTGTTACATAACGTGATCATGTTGTTACATAGCGTGCTCATGTTGTTACATAGCGTGATCATGTTGTTACATAGCGTGATCAGTTGTTACATAGCTTGAGCATGTTGTTACATAGCGTGATCAGTTGTTACATGGCCTGATCATGTTGTTACATAGCGTACTCAGGTTGTTACATAGCGTGATCATGTTGTTACATAGCGTGATCAGTTGTTACATAGCGTGATCAGTTGTTACATAGCGTGATCGTGTTGTTACATAGCGTGATCGTGTTGTTACATAGCGTGATCGTTTTGTTACATAGCGTGATCGTGTTGTTACATAGCGTGATCGTTTTGTTACATAGCGTGGTCATGTTGTTACATAGCGTGAACATGTTGTTACATAGCTTGATCAGGTTGTTACATAGCGTGATCGTGTTGTTACATAGCGTGATCGTGTTTTTACATAGCGTGAACATGTTGTTACATAGCGTGATCAGGTTGTTACATAGCGTGATCAGGTTGTTACATAGCGTGATCATGTTGTTACATAGCGTGATCAGTTGTTACATAGCGTAATCATGTTGTTACATAGCGTGATCAGGTTGTTACATAGCGTGATCATGTTGTTACATAGCGTGAACATGTTGTTACATAGCGTGAACATGTTGTTACATAGCGTGATCGTTTTGTTACATAGCGTGAACATGTTACATAGCGTGATCAGGTTGTTACATAGCGTGATCATGTTGTTACATAGTGTTATCATTTTGTTACATAGCGTGATCATGTTGTTACATAGCGTGATCAGTTTGTTACATAGCGTGAACATGTTGTTACATAGCGTGTTCATGTTGTTACATAGCGTGATCGTATTGTTACATAGCGTGTTCATGTTGTTACATAGCGTGATCATGTTACATAGCGTGCTCAGGTTGTTACATAGCGTGATCATGTTGTTACATAGCGTGATGAGTCTGTTACTTAGCGTGATCATGTTGTTACATAGCGTGATCATGTTGTTACATAGCGTGATCATGTTGTTACATAGCGTGATCAGTTGTTACATAGCTTGAGCATGTTGTTACATAGCGTGATCAGTTGTTACATGGCGTGATCATGTTGTTACATAGCGTACTCAGGTTGTTACATAGCGTGATCAGTTGTTACATAGCGTGATCGTGTTGTTACATAGCGTGATCGTGTTGTTACACGGCGTGATCGTTTTGTTACATAGCGTGATCGTGTTGTTACATAGCGTGAACATGTTGTTACATAGCATGATCAGGTTGTTACATAGCGTGATCAGGTTGTTACATAGCGTGTTCATGTTGTTACATAGCGTGATCATGTTGTTACATAGCGTGCTCAGGTTGTTACATAGCATGATCGTATTGTTACATAGCGTGTTAATGATGTTACATAGCGTGATCATATTGTTACATAGCGTGATCAGTTGTTACATAGCGTGATCGTGTTGTTACATAGCGTGATCGTGTTGTTACATAGCGTGATCAGTTGTTACATAGCGTAATCATGTTGTTACATAGCGTGATCATGTTGTTACATAGCGTGAACATGTTGTTACATAGCTTGATCAGGTTGTTACATAGCGTGATCGTGTTGTTACATAGCGTGATCGTGTTGTTACATAGCGTGAACATGTTGTTACATAGCGTGATCAGGTTGTTACATAGCGTGATCAGGTTGTTACATAGCGTGATCATGTTGTTACATAGCGTGATCAGTTGTTACATAGCGTAATCATGTTGTTACATAGCGTGATCAGGTTGTTACATAGCATGATCATGTTGTTACATAGCGTGAACATGTTGTTACATAGCGTGAACATGTTGTTACATAGCGTGATCGTTTTGTTACATAGCGTGAACATGTTACATAGCGTGATCAGGTTGTTACATAGCGTGATCATGTTGTTACATAGCGTGATCAGGTTGTTACATAACGTAATCATGTTGTTACATAGTGTGATCATTTTGTTACATAGCGTGATCATGTTGTTACATAGCGTGATCAGTTTGTTACATAGCGTGAACATGTTGTTACATAGCGTGTTCATGTTGTTACATAGCGTGATCGTATTGTTACATAGCGTGTTCATGTTGTTACATAGCGTGATCATGTTACATAGCGTGCTCAGGTTGTTACATAGCGTGATCATGTTGTTACATAGCGTGATGAGTCTGTTACATAGCGTGATCATGTTGTTACATAGCGTGATCATGTTGTTACATAGCGTGATCATGTTGTTACATAGCGTGATCAGGTTGTTACATAGCGTGATCATGTTGTTACATGGCGTGATCATGTTGTTACATAGCGTACTCAGGTTTGTTACATAGCGTGATCATGTTGTTACATAGCGTGATCAGTTGTTACATAGCGTGATCGTGTTGTTACATAGCGTGATCGTGTTGTTACATAGCGTGATCGTTTTGTTACATAGCGTGGTCATGTTGTTACATAGCGTGGTCATGTTGTTACATAGCGTGATCATGTTGTTACATAGCGTGATCATGTTGTTACATGGCGTGATCATGTTGTTACATAGCGTGATCATGTTGTTACATAGCGTGATCATGTTGTTACATAGCGTGAACATGTTGTTACATAGCGTGATCGTGTTGTTACATAGCGTGATGAGTCTGTTACATAGCGTAATGCATGTTGTACAGGTCTATACAGATCACCAAACTTAAATTCAGAGTAACAGATCGTTGACATGAAGAAAATTCAGAGTAACAGATCGTTGACATGAAGATGGTAGAGGCATTCCACTAGTTGGAACGATTCAGGAGCTGGAAACGCTAGGGACACGCAGCGTAATGCATATTCTGAGGTTCTATACAGAGCACCAAACTAATTCAGGAGGTAAAATTTCGTCGAAATGTAGATGACAGGAGCGCGTCACGATGTTGAACGTTCCGAAATCTGGAAATGTTAGGGACAATCCGTTGTGTGGATGGCGACTGTTTCCAGAGAGCATCCTTTTCCACTAATGTTCCCAGAGAGCATCCTTTTTCCATGCTCGCACTCGTCATGTTCTGGTTACGTGTCGTTGTAATGTAATGTTTCGCTGTTAGGATGGTTTAGTATACATGCCAGGCAAAAGCCAGGGGTCCGTACCCTTAAAGATTTGAACCTGAGGTCTGTCCCATTCAACCTGACGTCTACAGGCTCCGTGAACAATAGTTGTCTAGATGACTAATGTTTCAAGAGAGTATCCTTTCTCCCTGCTATGCATTGATCGCAATTCCCTCCGTCGTCCTCATCCTGGATATATACATAGGTGCGTGTTATGAATTCATTCATTCGCTTTTAATTCCTTCGAGCGTTAGCATTCACGTATTCATTTAATTTCTTTTAGTTTTAGCATGAGCTACTGCCCGAGAAAATCTGTGCAACTGACGAATGAGAAACTCGATTTTTCATACATTACACATGAAGGAAAACGCGTTATTAGATGCTGTGTATGCGGGCGGATTTTTAAGAATCGTTCTTTGTCAAGATTTAAGTTTCATAGAGCAACATGTTATACTGAATCGACTCTCTCACCTGCACTTGAAGATCCGAAGATGTATAGAGGGGAATGTTATACCGGATCAAGCCTCTGTCCTTCACTGGAGACTACTGTTGGTGAAAAATCTGGATACATCGGAAGTTGCGAGAATATGAAATCTTCATATGATGATGATTCAGTGATATCAACCCTTGAAAATCCAAATAGACTAGTAAATATATTGAGGTTACTAATTGCGTCGAGGGATGCTGGTAATAATAGTCACACACAAGAGATTGAGGAAATTATAAGTAAGCTGAAAGCATCTAAAGTTATAGCATGACAGGATCGAGAAATTGTGTTAATCAATTACTGCCATGGTTAACAGGAACTTTGAAATATCAAAAAACTTGTACTTATAAAATACATCATTCAGACATTGTTGAGATGTTTAGTTTTTTTACTGATAATGCAGGTCTCTTTCTGCGTGATGTATATGATTATATAACTGAGTGTTTAGAATGTCTAGACTATCACCTTTGCCTTTAGGAAATATGTATGGTTTTTTGTAAAGGAATGTAATAGGATAATGTTTATAAGAAATAAATGTTGTCTGCATTACTTTTTGTAAAGTGATATGTTTTTTTACATGTATTCAGTTAAACTGATTTTTAAAAATTGGTTTACATGAATGTTGTTTATCTTCTTTTTTCTAACCTAGAATTGTATTCATTTGCAATTTATTTCCATGTCTCTTCCTTACGCTTAGCAGAGCTATCAGTCATTTTATTTGCAACACTAATTTGTGTTCCAAAACAATGTCGGTCATATATCTTTCTCTTCTTTCTTAAAATTTGCTGCCTGAGTCTTTTTATTACTTTCGTCCTTCTTCATTTTGCAATTTGTTTATGTATCAGAGACGAATGAAAGTTGAATGGCATTAGCAATTGTGAATTGATTCAATACAATTGCAGTGATCTGAGATTAGTGAATAATGAATAACGTTTATTTCTCAATACTCGATACATAATTAAGTTATATACTTTTAGACTATAATAATATTTGAAAATATTAGGCTATTTACACTATAAATTCACTTCTTTGTTGTTTGCCTATACTAATCTATGGTCTCAGTACATACAACTCCTGGTTTTCTATGTATCGATGACCCTCTGTCTACTTGTTTATGTTTCATTATATATACCTTTATTTTTTTTAATGTGCCATATGTATGATTTCCTGTGTTACGTCTTGTTACGTGGTTACGTTAGATGATAGACAATGAGAAGATCCAGAACAAACAAGGTGGGAATAGGTTAGGACGTATACTTCACTGTAAACCGATATACTGTTTGTCCCTCTCCGTCTCGCGCACTACTGTTTAACAAATATAAAATTTGTAAGGTTTAGAAATTAAGTATATAAAAGTGTTGTAAGGCTGGATGAGAAAAGTTTTATAATTGAATTACTCTCTATATTACAGTATAAACCTACATTCCTCCTCCTTCAATCTCTGTCTATCCTTGTATCTCTCCCGTTTTCCATATTTATCCCATATAAACGTATACTCTAATCCTCAAACCATGTCTAGACTAGCACCTCTCCTCGTATACCCTACCGCTCTCATATAAATGCATTTTCCTCCTTGAAGACTCTCTCAACCTAGCACCTACCTTCGTTTTCCCTATATTTTCCCATATAGACGTATACTCTCTCATTCAGACCTTACCGACTAGTCTAGCACTTCTCCTCATATTCCCCTACCTCTCTCATATAAGATGCATTCCCTCATTCAACACCGTCTAGCCTAGCATCGACCCTCGTATTCCCTATCTCTCGCATATAAACGCCTACTCCATCATTCAAAACTCCTATCCTAATACCCCTCCTCGGTTTGCTATATCGCTCATATACTACCCTTCAAGTCCTGTTTAGTATAGCATCTTTCCTTGTGTTCCCTATCTCTCTCGTATAAAGCATATTCCTCCCTCCTTTAGCATCTGACTAGCCTAGCATCAGCCCTGGTATTCCCTATCTCTCCCCTATAAATACTTCTATCTAGAGACCTAATGTTTCAGGAGAGCATCCTTTCCCCTATAAAAGTTTATTTGGTGTCTTTATCTTAATTAGTTTAGGAGTTATTAAATTTATAATTAAATTACATTTTATCGGTATTCGAACCCTGGACACCAGAACCAATATTATTTACAATATTAGTTTGATATGTTTGAGGGTGCTGTATGCATTTACAGCATCAATCTAAGTGATATATTCTAGAGTATAGAGAAAAAATAAGTAAGTGATTGAAAGATCGGGATTCGAAGTAAGGACAGCTGATTGAAAATTATATACAGTATTAATTGCCCCTCATAGGAGCTATCAATCATGCTTTGGTCAATTCCTCTACCTCTCTTAGTTTCTGAGATAATGACGATTTAAACATTAGGCTCGAACCCAGAACGTCAGGTATCTAATTACACATCCACAAGATACTACCTAGTAACATAAACGCAATAAAGTTTATTTGGCGTCTTTATCTTAATTAGTTTAGGAGTTATTAAATTTATAATTAAATTACATTTTATCGGTATTCGAACCCTGGACACCAGAAACAAAATTATTTACAATGTTAGTTTGATATGTTTAAAGGTGTTGTATACATTTACAGCATCAATCTAAGTGATATATTCTAGAGTATAGAAAAAATAAGTAAGTGATTGAAAGATCGGGATTCGAAGTAAGGATAACTGATTGAAAATTATATACAGTATTAATTGCCCATCATAGGAGCTATCAATCATGCTTTGGTCAACTCCTCTACCTCTCTTAGTTTCTGAGATAATGACGATTTAAAATTAGGCTCGAACCCAGAACTTCAGGTATCTAATTACACATCCACAAGATACTACCTAATAACATAAACGCAATAAAGTTCATTTGGTGTCTTTATCTTAATTAGTTTAGGAGTTATTAAATTTATAATTAAATTACATTTTATCGGTATTCGAACCCTGGACACCAGAAACAAAATTATTTACAATATTAGTTTGATATGTTTAAGGGTGCTGTATGCATTTACAGCATCAATCTAAGTGATATATTCTAGAGTATAGAGAAAAAATAAGTAAGTGATTGAAAGATCGGGATTCGAAATAAGGACAACTGATTGAAAATTATATACAGTATTAATTACCCATCATAGGAGCTATCAATCATGCTTTGGTCAATTCCTCTACCTCTCTTAGTTTCTGAGATAATGACGATTTAAACATTAGGTTCGAACCCAGAACGTCAGGTATCTAATTACACCTTCACAAGATACTACCTAATAACGTAAAGGCAATAAAGTTTATTTGGCGTCTTTATCTTAATTAGTTTAGGAGTTATTAAATTTATAATTAAATTACATTTTATCGGTATTCGAACCCTGGACACCATGTACCCAAATATACATTCACAAGAAACTATCTAATGACATTAATGTAAGAAACTTTATTTGACGTCTTTATCGTAATTAGTCTCTGAGTTATTAGAAGCTGAATTTGTAATTCGAACCCGGCCATCCTGGTCAACTTGGAACTCGTTGGAGAAGCTGCTGCTTTTTATATCATTTCCATCGCTAAAATCTAAAGTGTTGAGTGTTGGGCAGAGCACTTAGGAAAACAATTACTGACAATGTTCGCTAATGGGGTGAAAGCGTCTAAAGTTGGCAGCTAATAGAGGTCACCGTTACCGCCAGGCGGAAGTAGGTCGTTCGCTAATGTATGTAAACAGATCCAGAATGTAAACTTAAAAGCCTATTAATGTTGTGAAAGCGTCTAACATGTTCAGCTAATGGACAAGCGCTTTCCCCGGATAGAAGAAGGCTGCGTGTTCTCATTACATGACAGACTGTCCCCGTGAGCAGACTACTTATACTCAAGCTCCAGTCAACAATTCATTATTCAAAAAACTTAATTGCTCGAGGATGCAATGTGCAGGCCTTAGTAGTCTTAAAAAAAATGTTTGACGAACATTACCTAATTAATTTGCCGAGGGGCGGCAGGACTCGAGAAAACAATTCCCTCAAGTCATGACGTCACAGTAGAACGCATTGGGGAGGGGGGGTAGGACCTGTTAGCACAGACACTGTCGGCATTAGGTAAGCACACAAAGCGAGAGGGGGCGGGGCCTAACGACACGAGACCTGGCGGCATGTGAGCACTCAAAGGGAGGGGGCGGGCTTGTCGGCGTAGAACAAAGAACTTTATCGCTTGTCGGCATCTCTCTACTGCGCCAGAACATACATTTTATTTCTACTTAGGTCGGTTTCTCTTCTACCACGATTTCCTTTCCCTCATTTTCTTTTTATCCAGTTTCCTCCCCATGTTTCAGGTGTGCTTATAGGTTCCGTGGCGTGAGATGGTGCCGGACAGATGGCATGGGGGCTGGCTTGCTCCAAGAAAACTGCGTGGTTGCACGGATCTGGGCACATCCAGTCGTGGATCGGGTCTTCGAGCCAGAAAATGTTAGGGATTTCCATGCGTAACTTCAGGCTGTTTACGTGCGGCCTTTAGCCTCCTGTGATTCTTTCACTTTATCCCTTCCTCCTGGGAGGATGATAGAAACAGACCTTATAGGCCGCAGTGCGCGAGGAATCCCCCTCCGTTGTGAAAGGGGATATACCACAAACATATATACCTATATACGTATATACATATATCAATATCAAACAAGAATTGTACATAATAATATAATTCTGCAAGAAAGATGTTACATTTTATTTAGCAGCCAAGAAAGGTACAAATCAGATTGTAACTTAGATGGGTAAGAGACGGGCAAGTAATTCTAGGTAGAGCTCACCACCTGTCACCAAGCTAATGAGCAAGGAACTTGAAGCAATAACAAGAAATAGAAAGAGACTGATATAGAAAGGAAAGAGACAGAGAGATTGAAATTGGTTCCGGACGTGTCACTGGACGCGTGTGCGAACTGTTTTGGAGCAGAATATTTTCATACATAATAAGTAACGCGGCTGAGGACCAATTAGAAATGTCGCTACATTTTAAGGCGCGAAGGTGAGCGTGTCTAGACTTGGGTATAAAAGGAGGAAGAAGGCTCCAGATTTTCACTCTCTAATAGGATCTCATTGACACGCAGTGATACTCTCTGGATGACGGATGCATATGGGTGGGAAACGAGTGTAGTTAGATTTGGCTTCTAATTTATTATTATAGTGGGGATTGTTAAAGATGGGAGAATCTAACCGCCCAAAGTATTTTGTTGATAATAGACCATATTTTAAGGGAACTGCAGTATATTTTAATTTGCCTCACCTACGAAAACCCTGGGACCAGTGAAATTAGTTAGATAGGTAATTTATTAGGAATTGAGAAATCATCAGCCGCTGAGCAGAGGTAGCCGGAGACCAGAATACTGCAGCAGAGGGCATCAACCAAGAGGACCAACGATTTCCCGCTACAAAAGACGCCAACTTTTTCCCGGTATAGTTGTATACCCTATAGGATGTATTATGTTATTAGTAACTTCTGAAATTGATACAGACTTATAATTGAAAACGAATGAACTGATTGTTACTTATCTTAATGCGCAGCACGGATTATCCCTTAAATTTTTTAATAAATAGATTTAATTTAAATAATATAATTTATTTAATATTTAAGTATACGAATATAATATTTTGGGCTGCATAATTTAAATTATAAATGAAATCTTTAAACATTGAGCATAAAGAAATCCTAATATGCCTGTTAATATCCGTTTTTTACAAATATTACGTAACTAAAATTAACCAGCATAATATTTTAAGAAACCCACAGAAGAGCATTTAAAGGGTTCCATTAGTTGATGCAGTAATTTGTATCACAAATTATGTAAATGTCAAGAGTGATTGTAGTGTGAATATGCATTATTGTGTGACATTGATTTGAGATGTTTGTTGATTGTAAGCATTGTCGAGAAGTGGGTTTATACGGTCTTACTGAAACTGACAATAATAGCGTGCAATAATGTAGCGAGGGGGTGAGCTGTTTATCATTATTAGAGACGAGCAAATGACGTAATATTGGCGCGTTTTTCTTAGGAATTTGCGGGAACATTTTCCCTAGAGCATATGTGTTCATAATTTTCATTGGATATAAATATAGACGTTAATGCTGGCGCGTTTTATTAACCAATAGCAGCTCAGTTATAATCTTTAGGCATATCGGGGTGTGGGAGTATAAAAAGAGCTAAGTCAGAGTCAAATTCGTTCAGTCCATCGGAAACATTTGTACATTACACGTCGTCTCCAGTTCATCGGAAACATTTGTACATTACACGTCGGCCCCAGTTCATCGGAAACATTTGTACATTACACGTTGTCTCCAGTCCATCGGAAACATTTGTGCATTACACGTTGCTGAGTTCAACAGAAACAGTCATGGTGAATGCATTCGCAGGTTACGCGTAGCAAAGTTATAAAAAACTCTGAAGTGTCGTAAAGTTAATTAAACAATAAGTTGAAGTACGCGAATTAAGAATGAGCGGTAAATAAGTTATTATAACAGTTTCAGTTTGGCGAGTGTCAAGATTAATATGTGAAAGTGCATAATATGTTACGACAATAAAAGTGTAAAACAAATTCTTCATCAGTGATATCTTCGGATAAAAGACTCCTTTCCGTTTACACACCTGTATAAGATAAGTGCTCGACCCTGAAGATCATAGCTAGCCGGAGGACAGTGAACCCAAAATTAAACACAATAACAGGCGCGCAGTAAAAGTTAAAATGAAGTTACCGCGACAAATTGTCTTTTATACGTGCGGCAAATAAACAGTAGCATTTTTCAAACAAACCTAACAAAGAATATCGCCGCATGGTTTCTCAGTATTTGAAGGAGTATCACAATTTAAATATTGGGGAACATAATTGTCAATGAAGTTAAAATAAGCAGTACTACTGTATATATAATTAAAGCAGGGAATAAAGCATATATTGCAAATTTAAGGTTAATATAAAGTCAGTTCATAACGAGAACAACAACAACTGCGCATATATAAAACACTAATTGACCAGTGGTCACATATGAAGCTGAAACTTGGGCAATGACCATGGTAGATCACGAAATGGTGGGAAAATTTGAAAGAAAGTTATATGGAAAATATATGGGCATATAAAGGGACATGTTAACTGAAGAAGCATATTTAATTTTGAAATTTATCAAATAATAAAAAGGAAAAATATAGTTAGATTTATTAAAGAAGGCTACCGTGGTTTGGTCATGTATTGGCATGGAAAAAAGTAGCATCATTAAAAGAATATGGTAGCAAATATATATTCAGCAAGGAGAAGAGGAAAGCCTAGGATAAGGTGGTTCCATAGTGTTCTACAGACATAAAAATTATGAAGATGACACGATGGAGTGAGAAAGTAAGTGATAGGATGGAGTGGAGGCTGATTTTGGAGGTGGCCAAGGCTCACGTAGGACCGTAGTGCCGATGATTATTATCATTAGTTTATCATAATTCCTCTAAATGTTTCAAACATAAACCAATTCTTACTGAGACGTCTTCTTTTTTCTGATGATTTTCTTCAGTTCTTAGGATGAATATTAGGTAGCTTAGTGCTTTAACTCCTATCCTCTTTTGCATTCATTTCATCCTTTCGGTAATCATCCGAAATGCACCTGCCGGTTGAAGAATTAAAAATAAGTTTCCGCTATAATATTTTGTGCTTAGTTTTAGCTTACGTTTGCTTATTCGGAACACGGATAGTTAAAGACTTCTAGGTATTTTTAACGGAAAACGTTCTTACTTGACTTCAGTATTCTAAATATGAAGCTGCGTTTCGTATACTCCTATCTTAATATTTATTTATATTTGCAGAACATTAAAATAATATTTTAAGCTAATTATGCTTTTACTGCGCTTTTAAAATCTATATTTTAAGCTTATAATTCATTAGAGCAATACACTATATATATATATATATATATATATATATATATATATATGAATAATAAGTTTACATTAGGCTGAATAGTGATGCAATTATGGGAAAAATGATTGTAATATGAGGTTAAGGCAAGGTTGCAAACTTAGCCCTATATTGTTTAACTTATTTATTGACGATATCTTGGAATACTTGAATAAGGATAACTTATATTTACCCACAGTAAATAATAGAGAAATTCCAGAATTACTTTTTGCAGATGATTTAGTGGTAGGTTCTATTTCAGTGGGAGGTCTAACAAAAGTGTTACGTATCATATATTCATTTTGTAAAAAATTGGCTTTAGGAATAAATTTTAAAAATTCAAAAATAATGGTATTTAAAAAGGTTATAAATTGAAGGAGAAAAATTAGTATGTGGAAGGGGAAGAGTTGCAAATAGTAAACAAGTTTGATTATCTGGGAATGAGAATAAGTAGTAATGGGAGATGGAATGATCACAGGATAAGTGCCTTAGCTAAGGGAAGATTAGCAATGACTGCTATAAGGATATGCTTAAGAAAATACCAGATATGCAAATTAAATGATTGGAAAGGGTTTATAAAGCTGTAGTTGAAGAAAAAATTGTCTATGGATCAGAGATTTGGGGAAGTGACAAAGGATGGGAGATGATTGATAAAGTACACAGATCGTTCTGTAAATGTATGTTAGGTTTATCTATTTCATCACCTAATGGAGCAGCAATGCTGGAGTTGGTAAGAGTAGGTAGCAAGGGCATGATATTAGGAAGGGTACTTAAATATTGGCATAGATTGAAATCATTGGACGAGCATAATTTCTTGAGGCAATGTTTAATAATCCAAGAAAAATCCAGTGCTGGGATGAACTAGGCTCAAGGAATAAGGAGAATTCTACAGGAAATAGGAATGGGTAACTTACGGAATGAGAGAGAGGGGTTATTTAACGGTTTCTGGAAAGAAGCGAGGAACAGATTGGAAGACATAGAGAAACAAGAATTATTTCAAAGTCTGGAAGGAAAGAAAAGTTTGGAACTACATAGACAATTAAAGGTGGACTGGGTAAGGGAGAAGTACGTGGATGTAGGTAATAGGTTAGTGAGAGAACAGTGGGCCTGGCCTAGATTAAGTGCACATAGGCTAAGGGAAGATAGGAAGGGATCGAATTTGGATAGATGTCCTCTTTGTGGAGAGGCAGATAATGATTTGCATTATATAATTGAATGTGAAGAAACTAAGTTATGGAGAGAGATTAGTTTTTACTTAAAGAATGGAGGAATGTTAACAAAGAAGTATTAAAAGTTAGGATAATGAAAATACAAAAGGAGAGGGATATAAAAAGAATAGGAGAATATATGGGGAGAGTAAGAGAAAAATGGCTTAGAAAAATAAAGGCAATATGAATTTGTAATGACCACCATGCATAAATAACCACGGTGTTAAAATGCATGATGGACTAAAGAATAAATAGCAACTCAAAGTAATCTATTAAAATTGTAAGATTTTATTAGTATTATGGGAATAAATGCATACTTACATGTATATTAACAGACACATGCAAAATACACAAGATAACGCCAGCGAGCGTAGCTGTAGGTTGTGAAATACATTGGCAGAGATGATCAATGCGACAGTTAAGTGCGGTTTTAAAGAGACGACTTAAGAGGCCCGATTTAGTTTACAGATTCTATGGTTATGAGTACCCGTCGTTGATATTCCTAACTTCTAAATTTTTAATTACACCTTCATAACGTAACTGCGATATCAGTATGTTGTATTATATTCCAGCCAAATTTCATTTACCTTCAGTAATAATTTACTTTAAGAATAGTCTATTTTAAAAATTCATACATTTCTGAGAGAAACGTTTACTTTCTCAAAATCAACCCTTTATAGCTTAGAGTCTAGAAATGTTCATTTTACAGAACTTTGAATTATTTTCTTGTGAAGCTTTAATATTACAGACATAAATTAAATTTAATTTTTAACTTTGAATGTTTTTACTTTCTCTACTGCTTACTTATAGTAAATAGAACAACATTTACATTCCAGCCAAAAATTCGATACTGATATTTCACCGAAGTACACGTTTTGAGACATTCTGAACCTAAAAAAAGAATTTCTTGTTAAAAAGGTCCGTGTGTGGGTAAACAGCATAACTGAAAAACAAAAGGTTCGTTATGTACCAAACGTTATATTTAAGTTCAGTATCTTCCACGAAGATTTTCAAGAAAATTCCCTCTATCCCTAACTACCGTTTACATGGAAAATGTTTAGAACACTTTTATTTTCTCAAAAATGGCTCTTAACGAATTCTTATTAATATATCATATGTTTAAGATATTTTCATGATAAATTAAATTTATTTTTTCCTGGAGAATATATGAAGTCCTCCTCATACTGAATAACATTGGTGTAATTGGCAACCCCTGAAAGACCAAATATTACTACACGAAAAATGTAGATTTCGTTAAGCCAATTTATGACAAACTTTTTTTGTTGAATTGACTATTTTCGAGATATTCTTTGTTATTGTTATTATTGTTATTTTCTTTTGTATCATGTCATGACCTGATCTTAAAAGTTTTTATTTCGCTTAAGCCTGCTGTATTCCTCTATCCCCTTGTAGATACAAGGTAATGTGTAATAAAACCATTTCTGCAAATGCATATCCCGATTAATATATAACAAATAGTAGAATAAGCTTTTGCAAGATAATTTGTTGAAGAAATGGTCGAGAAGGTCATTGGAATGTAGCAATTCAGATTTGTTTCTCTCTTCGCAGGTAAAACATACTTTTGAACCTATTTTCTTGAGTAGAGGAAACGCAATGAATAGATCTAGGCATACTTCTACATATTCTTAAGGCTTGTGGAAAATTTAATGAAGCTATATCACATGGATTAGGAGAAAAGTATTTATCATACCTGAAAATTCCATTGGGGGACAAGTTCTACCACTTTCACTCCCTTCATCGCCAGTCAGTGGATGGAAATTAAAACGTCCCACAAGACACTCGGTATGGAAAATTCGTAAACGTGCTCTCTAGTAGGTGGAGGATAGTCCGCTGGAGAAGTACGCCGAATGTCTACTGCGCTGATGACGTCACTCGACAACAGCGTCAAATTCTGCGCACGAAGAGGACGGCAGGCATCATCTCCCAGGGCAAGCAATACAGCCGGCAGACAAACGTCGACAGCCGCCGAGACAAGCACGGAGTTAACGTAGAGGCACATCGTGTAGACAAAGTTCAACATTTCGGACCAATCTAAATTATGCTCATCCATTTGGTAATTATACTCAAAATTTCTTTTCGTGTTCTGTGCTATGCGTATGTTAGTAGGAAGCATAAATTTCTAAGTATGTCACGAGTATTAAATGTATACAGAGTTAATTTAGTGTGGTACAGCAAGCAACAAACCTTTTATTGTGTTAGGTTTTTAAGGTTTTACTGCTATAGTTGTTACGTGAAAAACGCTAAATGCACTAAATCAAATAATTTTTAGACTTGTTATTGGAATTCTATTGAAAATGCTAGTAAATGTTTGTTACGAAAGTTTAGAACTATTTTGTTATAAACTGACATATTACTGGTTTTTCTTTGTAGTATTTGCCTGAATATTCCTTCATAGTACACCTTTACTTCGCACTTAGTAAACCATAATGTCTAAGCTGACAATAAAAGTCAAAGTTCAGCACTACTAATTAACCTTTGTATAATCATTATGAACTGTACATTATAAAAATGCTCTCTGGCTTTATTAGTACAAATATAGCAGCAGTTGCGAAGAGTAAAATATAAATCATTCCAGCGTTATAACTTGGACTCGAGGATACGTGATGTTAGTATCTCAGTTTAAATGAAATAAAGCCACTTCCGGATGAAATATTTGAATAGCTTTGTATTCTTAAATTCCTGGTAGATTCAGGCACATTTTAATGACAACATTTACAATTATTAAACTTCCTATTTTTTCTCACTTTTCAGTGCTTCTGAAAGTATGCAGTTGTTTCTAACACACAAATTAGTGTCATCTATTAAATCGCGTAACGCGGAAGAGCTCACTCTGATTCCAATTGGCAATTACCTCATCAATCTTTTGTTTTTCGCTCAGTCCGTCACACGAGAGCACGGTAACACCCACTTGATAAAGGAGCTTGACATATTGTCCTTGATAGAGGTTCTTTCACGCCAGACTTTATAGACAGCAAGTTCGTGTGTCGAATCAGACTAACATTTCAATGGCACGTCCGGGATTCGAACCACGGATCTTCGGTACTCTTACCACTTGAGTTATGGAAAACACCCGTAAACCTTCTCATCCGAGTCCAACTAATCGTAACAGAGGTTATCCATAAAGCCTGGAAGTCTAAAGCACCTGAAAATAGTCTGATTCAACTTATCATTATTCTTTTTTACTTTCTTTACTACGTATAGTAAGTAGGGGAAGTATTGTATTCCACCCAAAAATTCGATGTCGAAATTTCACTCGAAGTATGTGTTTTGATACTCCTGAATTCGAAAAAGCATTTTTAGAAAAAATTGTGTGTGAACAGGATAACTCAAAAACGAAAAATCAGATAAATACCATACTTGGTATTTAATTTTAGTATCGTCCAAAAATGCAACACAAACATTTTAAAGAAAATATCCCCAACCTAAACTACCCTTAAAATTAAATTAAATTTTTTTCGAAATGTTTCGAAAATTTTCATTTCCTAAAAAATGACATTAACGATTTTGATTAAAATGCCATAATATATAAGATATTTACATGATAAGTAATATGTATATATTAAATTTTCTGGGAATAGCCTATGAAGTCCTCTTTATTTGGAAGGGATTTTGTATAATGTTGCATAACTGGTAAACGTTACGCGATAGACGAAAACGTACTACATAAAAAGTGTAAATCTCTTTATAAAACAAAATTTATTTCAAATAAGTTTTTTTTTGTCACATAAGCCATTCGTGAGATATCCGTTATTAATCCGTTATTAAAGATGAACCGAAATGTTCATCTCTTGGTCATTCTCTTCAAGTCCTTTAGATATTCAGTTGTTTCTCGTGATTGCATGGAAACAGTATGGAATTTTAAGGCCAGCATATAGCGTCCAGTTCATTAATTATTTGGCTATCGCTATTCCGTTTTAATCTACAAGGAAATGTATAATGTAACTTTTTCTGCAGAAATTTATTTGGATTAAAATGTAGAAAAATAAGTTTTCGTAGGTTTGTATACACCACTAATAAACGATAGATGTGAATGCATTCATATGAGATTTTTAATTTTAGCTGCGTTCAATAAAATGGGATTTTGAGTCAGTTATTCAAAACAGAAGAGTAGGACAATTGGAGGAGTTCATCAATATATAAAAAAGTTCATCGAACAATGTGAGGTTATACGTTATACAACGGAGGGGAACTTCTCGCACTCTCCGACCTGCAGAGATCTATTGAGGTTACCACACCCAGGGAAGGGATGAAGAGAAAGAACCACAGGAAAATACAGGCCACAGGGATGCACGGATGTTCCTAACATTTTTTAGCTCTAAAACCCGACCAATTAATTACTGGAGCTACCCAGAGAGGGTGATGAACGACCTATTCAACCAAGCAGCCCTATAGCCTCCACGGGGGAAGCTCTTTCTTTAGAATAAGCATCCACGCCATCTGTCCGCAGTGCCTCAGCCTCGAAACGTAGAAGTACAGGAAATAGAATGAAAATAAATGAGGGAAAGGAAGTCACACAAGAGAAACCATCCGTGCAGTCACCTATCTACCAGAAAACGACAAAGGAGCCAAGTCAGAGTGGGCGGTCAATGAGAATCGAATCTGGGAGCCAACGCTTTCGCTAACAATGAAAGTAACACCGAGAAACAAACTGGACGTTTTTTTTTTTTTGTTTTACCAATCACTTACAAACCTGTCAGCACTACTATTCTTTTTAATAGATTCGATTCGAATCTGCCGAACCTTTTTAAAAGATCCGATGTCGATTCGATAGTAGTAAACCTCTGATGGCAACAATCGTGTGGCGAGGTCGAGTGGGAAGCAAATGGTTTGCTCTCAGGTTCTGTCAGCAAAGAGGATGAATTTTGAGTCACGAACTTCGATATAATTTCATGACTAAAGCTGGACTTGACGACTGGATCCTAACTGTAACTGTTTATTCATTCATAACCAATCTTGGTATCGACATTTTTTTGGGGGGGGGAGTTAATAGGAAGTAATTTAAGGAATTTCGATTCTTGGTAACAAATCGCTCTGCCCTGCTGAAATAAAATGCCTTCCGGGATGTTATCCAAATAGTTACTTAACACCTCGCTCTCCTAAAATCAACTGTGCAAAGCGTCGAGAAGGAGCAGATGCCTTTGGCCTTTGATTTAAATGCTCTCGTCCCATTACGTTACGCATTTTCTTCCCAGAACTCGCCAAGTATCCAGAAAAATCTGGGAAACCGCTGACATAGACACAGGCTCGTTATAATTTGCGAGCCACTTCACATAGAATGTGTCCAAGATCTTGAGCATTAAAGAACTGCAAATCTCGTATCCTCCTGGATCCTGGAAAATGTCAATCTGCAATCTGACCATTGTTATGGTTTAGATTCCCAAATAAAATGACAGTTACTTACTCCCTAACCAAGCATATTCTTAAATTTAACCCCAAACATATAAGTCGGGAACGGCGGAATTATTGTCTTCCTTCTCGAATTTCAGCAATAGGCAGGTATTTAGCAGGTACTTGATAAATGAAAATGTGTGGACTGCCGTTCTGAGCGGAAGTGGCGAAGAGAACCCAAATTCCTGGTGTATCACCTTTTCACCGCTCCTTGTTATTCATGATAGAGGCAGGCTTCATATTTAAACCATGCTTGCTATTATGGGAATACGTATTCTTATGTTTTGTAATCTGTAGAATTCAATGCGCGTGACAAAATGTTTCATATTTTATAAGTTTTGATAAAATCTTCGCATTTCTTCATACTTTGTAAAAAATGGTATTTTTCGCGTTAAAATAATTTCCGTTAGTAATGAAACATGCTTTTCGGAGGTTTCTGTGAAACATATTTAGAAAACTCGAGCAACTCTTATCCAGGAAACGCACCTGGAAAAAATCCCGCACCAAACTTTCGAAAAAGTAAAGTACAGTTGAGATATGTAGCATTTCCTCTGTGTGATGTCACATGTGAAATTAAATTTCCTCTATTCTTCAAGAGCTTTGTTTCCGCGATGCTTTTAGTGCCATGTTGTAATTGGCATTAAGTAAGGACAAAACAACCAGTAAGTTCTTTTTTTTTCTAATTTTAAGCGTTTGAAAATGTTTAATATCTATCAATCGTGTGTAATTCGTTGTATGTTATTTGGTATTTTATTATTAAATATGGTCAATAACCTTTAAAGGCTATTTTTAAAATTGTATTGAACCTGCTCCACACTCTTAAAGTAGATGTTTTGCTTTAAAACATGTGTTTATTTATTTTTTCATAACATTTTTGGATTTATTCTTCATATTTTTATATTTGGAAACTTTTTCTTCCTATTTTGATAAATTTTTACTTTCTCTACTACGTATAGTAAGTAGGGGAAGTATTGTATTCCACCCAAAAATTCGATACCGAGATTTCACCAGAAATATATGTTTTGAGGCCCCCTGAATAAAAAAAGTTTTGAAACATGTCCGTGTGTGTGTTTGTGTGTGTGTGTGTGTGTGTGTGTGTGTGTGTGTGTCTGTGAACAGCATAACTCAGAAACGAACAGTCGGATAACACCAAACTTGGTATTTAGGTTCAGTATCTTCCAGAGATGCGACACGAATGTTTTCAAGAAAATCACCCCAACCCAGATTACTCTTTGCATGGAACATTTTTCGAAAATTTTAATTTTCTCAAAAATGGGTAACCATTTTGATTAAAATATCATATGTTTAAGATATTTTCATGACAAATGAAATGTATATCTCGAATTTCCTGGGAATGTCTCCAAAAGTATTCTTCATTGTGAACGACTTTTGCATAACTGGTAAACCATAAGAGATAGACAAAATTTTACTACACACAAAATGTAGATCGCGTTAAGATACACAATTTATGTTATATACATTTTATTTGTTGAGTGAACCATTTTCGGGATATTGCTTGTTATTGCCTTAAATTTTCCAATACTTATACTTTTTCTCAAATTCGTTATTTATTTTTTTTGTCCTGGTAATGCAAAGAGAATGGAATACTCCACATAGCAACCAGCTCTTAAAATATTTACTATCGCTTAAAGCCTACCAATTCCCCTTGCATCTACAAGAAAATTAGCAACAAGATTAACATCTCGATAACATGAAGCTAATGGAGAATAATCGTTTGTAAAAATAGTTTGTACAAGAGTAGAGAAAGTCATGTGAGTGTAACACATCATATGTCTGTATCACGATGAATCTTTAAATGGTGCTATGTAATTAATTGCTGAGTATTCTCCAAATTCTGATATACATGCTCTGTACGTATTATCAACGTCATATTAGCAAAGCACTTGAACGCATGGACTGCAGTTCTGTACAGGTGACTGATACGGGACTTAAAATATCTCTACCGATACATGTTACTGTACATTGAGAATCCCTTGCAAGCATGAGAGAATAAAATGAAACTGAAAGAATAATTCCATTATTGTTGTTATAATCGAATCAGATCCTTTTAATACGATACAAGATACATACGGTTTAGCAGAAATTCAGATATACCACCAGGGTATGGAAACAAAGCTTTTATTTTGTTGACAAACCTTTGCTTAGAGTTGAACATTTTTGTTATGAGAAAGCAGCCATGCTAAAGCGTTTTTTTTGTTGTCACAGAATGCTCTGCCCAAACCATGTTGTTTTAAGTGCATCTTACTTGAGATAATGAAAATGAAACACGGGGTTTTAATTTACAATATTGAAGCGCACGTAGCAAGTAGAAATCGCTCTTGGTAGTCGCAGCTTGAAAGAAATGTTAAAACTAGAGTGGCATATCTGCTTTTGCTTGTGTGACATATCCTAACGCTCCGAAGAACCTGCGCGTAAGAACCGATTTCACTGTGAAGACTTGTGAAGGCTTGAAGCTTCTTTCATCCTTACTTCTCTACCCACTATCGTTTATATGTATACAGCTTCTACAAACTATTCCTACGAGATTGGAAACGTAGAATCAGACAACTGAAAAATTCAATGTTATAGCCAGAATTTGAACCACAGATCTCCCGGCTTCCATCCGGTTGCTCTAACCAACAAAGGTACAAGCCGGTAGGACATTAAATTCCCCAGCTGACTTTCATTTTTTCCAGGAAATCACAAGGAGATATCAAATTGTTTTGAGATGACATATCCCAATAGCGACCTACAGTGTTGTAAGTACTTTTATGTCCCGGGCTTCATAGCTTAACCACTATTAGGTTTAGTAATGTCGTACCGGTATGTTGGCGTGGTAGCTCGGTTAGTTAGACCAACCGGACGGAAACCAGAAGATTCGTGGTTCAAATTCCGGCTATTACATTGAATTTTTCAGTCTTTTAATTCTACCTTTCCAATCTTGCCCTACACCCGGCTTATGTGGAAGGACAATTAATTTCATATCTTTACGAGTTCTAATTTTTTTATCTACTTGGTGTTAATCGAGTTAAACATTTGCAGAAATCGTTTAATTATACATTTTATTTTAGGCACAAGGGGAATAGAGGAAACCGCATCGATAGTCAGATGTTTAAAAACCGGGTCGCTATAATTATGCTGGACCAGAGATTCACTCTCTCCATAACTTCGCGAGAAATACAGCACTTTTTAAAACATGACAAAGTATTTAACAATTCAAACCAATAACAGATATATCAGAAATGGATGTAGCCACAAAAAATTATTTTAAATAAATTGTGTATAAAGAGAGAGCCATTTTTTGTAAACTACGTTTTTTTTATCTCTCTACGGTTTGCTAGTTGTACAAAATTCCTTCAGAATGAATGGAAATTCAAGATAAAGAATTTATTTTACATGTAAATACATTAAACATATGGCAGTTTAATCAAAATGTTAGCACCGATTTTATGAAAAACTAATACTTCGGAAAATCGTTCATGTATAGGATAGTCTGCAGCGGTGACCGGCGATGTCGTCCCGCGGTCAGTTTTAAGCGTCAGTTGCGTCTCTGGATATTTTGGGCCATACGTCAGTTGCATCCCTGAAATATTTGAACTGTTAGTCCCAGTATTTTCAATTCCGGGCACAAACAACATATCTCTTCCCATTTTGCAGACTTAGGACTGTCTGTAAAATTTTAAATTTAAACCCCACAAATGGATGAAATTTTATTGTTTTGTTATTTTAAATTATGTTAGATATAATAATTTAAGAGCTGAGCACAATTTAACCCCCCCCCCAAAAAAAAGGGATTTTGCACGACTGAAACATTACGGGGTAGGTTAGAAATGTTGTTTGTGGCATTTTCAATATAAAATGTTGGCAGTGTCATTATTGGAATGCTGGCCTATAATATTAACTATAGCTGTCTTGGTTGAAATCTGAGTGACATATTCCGAACAAAATCCAACATTTTCCTTGTCCCTTCTTGCTTATTTAAATGGCAGAGCTCTATTAGTTTTGGACAGCTTCCAAAAGTCCCATCTATGCATATCTTTTCCATATGACAAGTGCCCCTGAGATTATTTTCCGGGAAAAAATCCACTATGTTGTTTTTATTGCTAATAAAAATGATTCGCCTTTACTTCTAGTTATCGATGAGAGACCAATCGCTTGGTATGCCTCAGAAATACTCTAGGGTAACTTCGGCAGCAATGATCGTCGTGCACAGTGAATACTTTGTTTTATTAATGTTTCATCGTCGTTTGTCAAAGTCACTGAGTCACTGGTTTAAGTTCAGCATGCAGTAATTTAGTTGGCCTCTCACTTAGCTTTCCTTTTAATCTTATTACTTACCTTTTGTGTGTTTATTAACACTTGGTCTTGTTTGTTGTGGTTATCTTCTTGATTTCTTTCAACGATTTCGTTTTTAACATATAAGTTTATAAAACATTTACAAGATATCATGCAGCACCCCGACATGAAATGATGTTCTGCAGATCCTTGTAAAGTCTAAATTTGTAACCATCGAAAGCTTTCCCTTCTCACTTGCCATCGACTCCATGGCTCGTGCACAACTGAGAAAGATAACTATTACGTATGTCCAGATTGACCTTTACGCTGTAAGACATAGCAGAAGCGTTGTAAACAGTGCTTGGCTGTGTCTCGTCGCAGAACGCGTTCAATCAATCAATCAAAAAGGTAATTCTGGTTAGCTTTCACTAACCAAGGCTGTTTTAGGGTTATTTCCCTCTTCAGCCAGGATTTTCTTATTAACTTATGTGGGCATCGACCTTTCGCAGTGACTCGGCAACAGCTGTTGTTCTATAGTGTTTGTGTCTTATCGAAGAATCTTAATCTACCTAAGCTACCCAATCAGGTAGCGCTGGACGCAACTGACGTACTGATTTTCCCAAACATGTTTATGTGGACGCAACTAACATAGACCCGTCTGCGGTAAGGGGATTTTCTTGAAAATGTTCCTGTCGCTCTTTGGAAAATGCTGAACCCAAATACCAAGTTTAGTATTTATGATATATTTGGGATATGATGTTCAGAGGCACTCTCGCAGAGATGCACACACGCACACACACACACACATCTCCACCTAAGAATGCTTTTTTAGGGAATTCAGGGGGCCTCAAAAGGCGTATTTACGATGAAATCTCGACATCGAATATTTGGGCACAGTACAAAATCTCCTATTGCCTACTATAGGTGGGTGGTGGGTATTTTCACAGCAATTTCAGGTATTCTGTCGTTGATATTGGTTTAAATAATAAGATAGTGTAAGCTTTTTTGAAGTGCTTGGGCATGATACCTTTTTCACGTGATGCCATGCACAGAGAAAATTCAAATGCATGGTACTCCAACTCGCTTTTTTCAGGCTTCTGTATCCCCCTTTGTACTACAACGAAATATGTAATGCAATCATTTCTGCAAACGTTTATCTCGATTAACTTGAAGCGCGTAGGGAAATAGGCTATTGGAGAAATAATGGGTAGGGAAAGTTATGTGAATGTAGCATATTAAATTTAATTAAATACAAATTATGGAATACATATTAAATCAACAGTTTACTTTATAGTTAGAACTTCTGTACTACGCAATCACGTTTTTGTTCTAACAAAAATAGCATACGAAATGGGGACAGTTAACATTTTTAATCCTATAGCTATTGGGCGAACTCCAATTTTAAAATGCACTGCTTTAAGAACTAAGTGTTGCTTTGTTTCTCAAGCAAAAGCAAATGGAAAAATACAGGTTAGAAGAGTTAAACATATATTCATCTTAAGTTTGTGTAATGAGACTACTCTCAAAATAATAAAACAAAAAGGAAAAGATGGATTTCTTAAAATTTTGTTGATTAGTTTTCATAAATGTATGACTGATAATTTGTACCGTCAATTTGCCAGCTTAATAATACACGGCTGTATATACTAGATAATCCAGGAAGGAACGGCCGTTTGCAGATTCCCCCCGCACAGATCGCCATCAGGCTTCTATCTAAGATTGAATGGTTTCCTCGACATCCTTTCTGAATATTGTATGGGTACAGAAGAAACAAGTTGTTGTGCATTCTGTGATATTTCAAAATAAACTATCTGCTACAAAGTCCCACCGACATTTTCCTTAATAAAACATTTGTTTTGAATTTATTAAAGCCAAATGGCCCTTTCTTCATTTACTACTTAACTACCTCGTAAGTCTAGCGTATTTGGGATAGACTTGAAATTAGAATAGTGTTCCAATAATAACCCAGAGACAATGGAAATATGTAGCTACAGAAAATGTGAAACCTACAGCCGAATCTTATGATAGAAAGACGCTTTATAATATTTATAAAATGAAGTGCTTTTATTTTGAACTAGCGAATTGCAATAGAATTATTTGTCTAAAAGCAGTTGTTTAAGATTTTATCTATAATACTTGCGTCCTTAAGATAATCAGTTTTATGCTATAACATAGTACTATAGGACAATACATTCAAATGTTCAGAGGGTATTCCTTCTACAAAAAAAAATAATAATTTTTAAAATAAAGCCAAGCGGGGACTCCTTAGAGATTTCTTTACTAACATACAATTTTAACATCCATATCTCTCTTATTTACAAATCTGGACTTTTTATGGCAAAAAACCAATTTATTTCTTTTAAATAAGGATTTAAATCATTATGAATCCAGATACAACACTGTTATTCATATTGCTCAGCATGGAATATCTAAACTTAAAAGTAGAATTTTGTTCGGTCAATAATATTGTAAACAGATTATTTTATGAAATTATTTCCATTATATGGAATTAATTGTTCTTTCACACAAGCCGTGTGTTGGACAGGGTTGGAAAGGTAGAATCAGATGACTGAAAAATTCAATGCCATAGCCGGGATTTGAACCACGGATCTCCCGGTCTCCGTCCGGGTTCAAATGTTCAAATGGTTCAAATCCCGGCTATGGCATTGAATTTTTCAGTCATCTGATTCTATATTTCCATTATATGTTTTAAGGAGTTTTAAAATGTTCTAAAAATTATCTTTTTAACAAATGTTTTTATTCTTTGCATAAATGCCATGCTTAATATCGCTTTTCTGTTTCATTTGTGTCAATGTCTAGTTATGTATTATTATTGTTGTTATTATTTATTGCTTTTTCCTCTAAGAAATTAGAATTTCACTTTTAAGCTCTTCATCTAGAGCATAATTTTCATTCTTGAATATGGAAAAATCGCAATTCATTGTGAACAGAAAAGAAGCAATTGTGATCTCTGGAAGCTTTTTATTATGTACAGCCAGACATTTCCATGAGAAAAGCAAACAAAAATTCAACAATCTTCTAGTTTCTACTAATGCAGTGTGTGAAAGTGGATTTTAAAGCTATTGTCGATGGAAGGCGAAAACACAAAAGAATCACTTTCTGTTTGAATGGTTTACTTTTCAATGCAGTAATTCAAGATTGAAAAGGCAAAGCTTATTAGCGGCTGAAAGTCTGTGCATATCGAGAGTGTGGAAACAATAGACTTACGCTTTTATAACAAGCGGCGTTTCTTATTCTTTGTTTTGCTGGTTTATTTACACAATATAAAAACTGAATGAATCGCCATGAGAACCAAACCATATGAGAGCATTATTACTTAAAACACCAAGGGAATAAAGTTCCACGTGCTGGCATGTAATCGGTGCAAGAATACCGTAAGCTAAGCTGCTGAAGATGCACAAATAATATATTTCAAGTAAATGTATGCAATAGCCATAGCTCGTTTTTGCAAGCAATATAAACTTAGGAGAAAAGAAGTAAACATTAAAAATCAGAAAAGGAAGCTGAGCTCAGATTATCCAGACCGGTTGGGTTTCCAGAAATAAAGCTTCCTCTTGCTGCCAGAAAACAATTAAAATTAACAAGTTGGTTTAAACCATGTCAGTTTTATACTTTGTCTTTCATTCCGTTGAATACGGTAGACATGCCCCAAACTTTGTGCTACTACTTAATACCTCTGAGAGATTGGAATAATATTGCATAGCGAAAAATCTAGAAAGTTTGTGCTATTTGCAATTAGGATTTTCTCGTATTTTTTCACTTTCTCTTCTAGCGGGAATTTCGATATTAGGATTTCAATGGAAATAGCCGGAATAGAGAGAGCGAGAGAGGAGGAGAGGGAGAGGCAGATTAGGTGTAGGTATAAGTGATGCAGCGGAGAGGCACACCTCGCGCGCTGCGACCTGCACAGATCTATTGCGGCTACCAGCCCCCAGAGTGATGGGATGAGATAAAGGAACCACAGGAGGCTACAGGCCACAGACGTGCGGACTAAAATTTCCAAGCTCGCAGACCCGTCTCATTCCTGGAGCCGCGGAGAGAGCTGGATGAACAATCCTCAATTAAGCAGCCCTCTGATGTCCACGGGGAGTACTGTTCTATTGAGCGTTCTCTGTCCAGCACTCTCATACGCCACCAAACCTAGAAGCACATCTGAAAGATGAGAAGAGAACGGAATGAAAGGTAAACGGTGGAAAGGAAATCGTGGTAGAGAAGAAACCACCCCGACATTCACCTGCCGACTTCGATAAACCACGAAAAACCCTTGGGTCAGAGTGGGCGGTCGCCGGGGATCGAACCCGGGAGCTCCCGAATGAGAGTCCCAAACGTTACCGCGGTGCTACCTCGCTCCGAGAGACCAGCATAACTCGGAGACAAACTGCCATATAAAAGCCAAACTGGCATTAAAGTTTAGCATCTTCCAAGGATGCGTAATGACCTCCCCAAAATTACCTTTTACATGTAAAAGTTACTTCTTTTTTCTCTATTGATTTTGATAACAATACCACATGTTTTAAGTTATTTACATGACAAATAAAATCCTTGTTGAGTATTCTCGAATAGCTTGTGAAATCCTCATCATTCTGTGATGTATTAATTGTCTATACTTTATTTAATTCATGCAGCATTTAATACAGGGTGATTTATGAAGAACTGACACATTTATTTCTTTGTTTCAAAACGAGTTTATGTAGCGACAACTTATTATACCTGAAATACAGAGGAATTTTGGGAGATTATTTATCTCTATAGCAAATGTTGAAAATATCCTCCATCCTGCATAAGGCACAACTCAACACGTGTTCCATGTTACTGACAACTCGTTGGAGGACTCTGTTGTCCATAACTAAAATCTCATGTGTAATGTTGTGCTTCATATCGTCCAATGTCTGGGGACGTGTGGCATAAACCCTGTCTTTTAAGTAACCCCATAGAAAGGAGTCCGGTGATGTCAAATCCGGAGATCTCGGTGGCCACAGTTTCTTGGAAATTATCCTGTCGTCAAAAAAGCTTGCAATTAGTGTCATGGATTCATTTGATGTATGGCATGTAGTGCCGTCCTACTGAAAATATCCTTGACTCAGCTGTACATCGTCTAGTTGTTCAGCAAACTCCATGAAAATCCATCGGTAGTCTGCAGTGCTCACATTTAAAAAAAATTGGTCCCACTATTCTCTATGTGGATATTGTGCACCAAACTCATATTTTAACCGGGTGCGTAGATGCTTCATGAATAACATGTGGATTTTCGCTGGCCCAATAACGTGAGTTATTTGTGTTCACATAGCCAGATAAATGGAATCGTGCTTCATCTGCGAATCGTGAAATGGACAATATGTTAGGATTTTGCACAATGAACGCCTGAAACCAACGACAATAATTCAGTCGTCTATCCTTATTTGTTTCCTGTCCTGATGGACAATCATAATCCTATACCGCTTTAGGCCTGCAGTTTTCACAGCTCTGTGACACATTGAGTAGCTGCACCCTGTCTCCTGCGACAAACGTCTTAATGATTTTTTGGGTGATTTATCCAGCGTGCTCTTACGTCAACAACAACCGTGGGAAGCCTAGATGAACGAGTTTACCTTTTTCACTCACCAGAGTTCCAGTCGTTTCCAATTTGTTTACCAGTCCTAGTATTGTATTTCTTTGGGGAGAATTTCGAACACCAAATTCTCTCTGGTACGCCCTGTGAATAGCTGTAATGGAATTCGTAATCCAGTATTGCTTTACAAGGAAGAGTCGTTGATTTTATATGTAATCCATTTTCATGTTGACTTGAACAAAATCTCAAACAGTTGCCGACAATGAAACTACCAATTACGAATAAAACATGAACATCTGCTTATCTAGTGACAGGCAATAGAAACTCCAGAACATTCTGCTTAATTTGGTACTAAAATTGGGACATTGAGTGAATTTCTAACAGAATAATTACAGAAAGAAATGTGCCAGTTCATCATAAATCACCCTGTATAACACAAGGGGCAGGCAAACCTGCAAATGTTGCTAAAATTCACTATAAACAAGATTTTACCAGCGTTAACCATTTCCCAGTTATCCATTCTTATGAGTTTGAATTTTCAAATAATTTAGATGATATTAAGTGCTTGGTCTGCAGCGCTTTTCCTGTCAGCCACACTTGGCCTGTTGCCCGTCGTTGAACATCTGATACACCTGCTCCTCCCTTACTTTCATCACCCATTCCTTTGGGCTGCCCGACTCAAAGATAACTCCTTGGGCGTTGATTCTTGGGCCAGGTAGCGTACCCAGGGTCGGCCCAAACTTTCAGAATCGGCGTTGGCGTCTTACTGTGCTGTAATGTTGTCGGGGAAGTGCTAATGACGGGAAGAGGAAAAAAAGTGGGCGAGGTACACTGAAATGATTATCTTTGACACCCCTCCCTGGCTGCTATGCCCTCTGCGAGATTACAGATCTGCTAATTAGTCTCACATACGCGCCTGGTCTCGAATCTGGACTCTCAGCAGACACAATCGCTATTCCGATTAATCCCTACTCAGGTTTCCTTTTCTTGTGATAATTGTCACTCTGGCTCGTGTTTCTCGGTTACCGCTGCTAAGTCACCGTTCCTTAGTTCACAGGTTCTCTTCAGCGCGGCGTGGTTTAAAGCAAATATAGTTTTAATATTATGTCGCTGAAGCGCTGCAATCGCGATTTTGAGCATGCGCAATCAGTTCCTCCATTCATTAGGAAGGCAGACGCCACTGTAAGCGATCGTCGATTTGTGTTTTCGTGTTGTAAGAGCGTTTCCAAATGTTCAAAACAATCAAACGATCCTCCGACTGTGAAGTCAGATAAGCGATTCGTTTTTTGAATGCGAGAAATGTTGCGCCAGCAAACATTCATCGCCAATTGTATGAGGCTTATGGGGAAACAACAGTGATAACGCCAACAACCAAAAAAACTCGACATCCGATCGCATCATTTGGTGGGGAACAATTCGACCACCGTCTCTACAGTCCGGATTTGACAACAAGCGCTTTTCATCTGTTACTTTTTTCACGTGAAGAATTTCCTTAATAGAAAACGTTTCAACGACGATAACGTGAAACAAGAAGTACAGACTTGGCTTTCATTACAGGCGGCATCATTCTTTGACGAGAACAGAGACGTTTTCGGTTACAAGTGTTGAATAACGGCGGTGACTATATGGAGAAGTATTATAAGGTGTAAGAAAATGAACGATGATTAAGTGTTTGGAAAATAATGTTGTGTTATTTTTTAAAAAATTATCGGTACTTACTTTAAAAACACGTTTGGTATGTATCACAATTATTCCATCGCTATTAAACGTTATCTTAGTTACTAAACCTTGCGTCTGAAATTCGCGGGACTTTGAGTGTCATATTCTTGTGATAACGAGTCGCGAATGGTCTATGTAAGTGAGACTATCGGAGTAGACGCTAATCCTGTAAACACCGCCTTAAGTCTCAAAATTAAGACTTCGGTATTCTCTCATCGAGTCAAGTTCTTTTCTATCTTATTGGTTACTGTTCTTTCAGCTGGCTTTGAGTGCTTCCTCGTTGGCTCCGGCTTAAAACTTTGAATTTCAACCGTATTTTTGCAACCTCCGAGATACGCTAGCTACTACATCTTTCGAGAATCTCCTTCCCCGAATGTAAGGGAGTTGATATTCTACGCCCTCAAATTTGAAATAAACGAAAGCAAGCGTCGTTTTTTCGCGTCTATTTTGTGGAAATCTTTCAAAAACCATTGCGCAGCTGCGGCGCCGTTTATTTGTTTATTTATTTATTTATTATTATTATTATTATTATTATTATTATTATTATTATTATTATTCACATGAATTGAAACACTTATACAGTTTTGTAAGTGCTATAATATGGTGTTGCTTTTGGTCGGAGGGGCCAAAGATGTAGAAAATAATTGCCATACATTAATTGGCATTTGGCAATAATTATCACTATAGGTCACCAGTCTTTTATTTCTCGTGATGACGTGTAAGAATGGAATTTCAAAGCAATCAAGAGCGACCAGCTTATTAAAGATTTGACTATCACTTCAGCTTACTGCACCTACAATATTTGTCTCAATTAGTATGCATTTAATAGAAAAATAAGCTTTTGTAAGAATAGTTTGTAGAAGAGCGGATAGAACATTTCATGTGAATGTAAAATATTATGTTTTGTTCACGATTTTAAGAAGCAGCTGTGAAATTAAACTTAGTGAAAAGTTAGGTGCATTTTTAGCTTTTGTCCGCTTACAAATAGTTACAAACTCAACAAGTCACAGCCGTCAGGATGCATTTTGCCTTGTTAAGGCCAGTCTCTGCGGCTAGATTTAGAATAATGAGGCCTTACTTTGTCATTGTTCATTGTCAATGTTTCTCCAAGATTCAAAGAGTTAACATTTAAAAAAGCAATTCATTTGCTTTACTTTCTTTAAAACAATCGAGTGCTCAATCCGCGCAGTATTACAGCTGCAAATGCGGACAAGTGAAGCAATGGTGATTAGAAAACACATGCAAACGTATTTTTAACAGAGGAAAATTCAAGTAATAGTTTTGTTCCTCGAGAACAATGTCGTGAACACTTTTTACTTTCTCTACCACTTATTTATTAGGTGGAGAAAATATTGCATTCCAGTCAAAATTCGATATCGGATTTCACGGGAAATATACAGTGTGATTCTCTCGCTAGAAGCCCCAAACATTTGTGAATATGCTAGCCATTTACGTGAGTTTTGTGATGAAAATTTGTGTGCTTATACCTTGAACTATACACTGTCACATCCGATGCTGAAAATTGTCCCCACCCACATCCAAACATTTTCCGGCCGCCTGCATGCTGTGTGATCAAGATTCCAGTCGTCTCTAACTTTGTTACCAATTTCTGAATATAACATTTTGAGGGCTCACGTCGCGTACCAAATTCGGCCCGAAATGCCCTTTACATGATTTAAATGAACCCGTTTGCCAGTAGTTACGAACGAGAAACACGTGTTCTGCAATTGTGTACGACATTGTCGATGCTGCTTACAAGCCAACACTGGAGTATAGCGCGTGGAGACGTTCGTGTGACTAAGTAGAGCCACGGTCAGTGGAACAGTCCAAGCCTATTAGGAGGGGTGCGACACTACATTACATTGCTCAAGGTATGTGTATTCAAAGTTTCATCACAAAACTCACATAAATGTCCAACATATAAGCAAACGTTTGGGGCCTCTGGCGAGAGAATCACAGTGTATTATTTGAGGCCCTAATTAAAAAAGAACCTTTTTATAAAAACAGACAGCGTGTGTATGTGTGGGTGTGTGTGCACGCGTGTGCGCGCGCCAGTATATCTATGTGTGTCTGTGAGTAGCATAATTGAACTCTATTCTCACAATGTCGTGGAAAGAGTATGGAATTTCAAGGCCAGTATATAGGGACCCGATTTTTAAACATCTGAATATCGATTCGATTTCCTCTATCAACTTGCACTTACACGTAATGTGTAATGAAAATATTTTTTTCAAATTTTTATCTCAGTTGTAATTAAGTAGATAGAAAAATAAGCTTTCTTTTTGTAGAAGTTACGTCAAAATAAACGAAGTGGGTAGAGAAAGTCATGTGAATCTAACACAGATGTTTTGTAAAAACATAGACTGCTCAAAGAATTTCAGAATTTCAGCTGCAAATTCATAACAAGAGAAGCAATGTTAAATAGAAAATACAGTGCAAACTTTATGTTTTAGCAGAGAAAATTCAAGTAATAAGTTTGCCACTTGAACAATTGCCTGCAAGCAGGATTCGACGGTACATCAGTACATTCTTCAACTAAACGTTAGTAAAATTTCATTCCTTGAAGGTAGCTTTTCATCTAATAACAGCTGTGGTCTTGATGGACTACCACGTCCATCGTAATTGTGCCTGCGTCTGAAGTTGAATGGCTTATAAGATAACATAATTGCTCCAGGAGAAACCTAAGGGAACCTATCTAAATACATCATCCTCAAAATAGGAGTCATTCTAACCAAGAATAAATTCCCAAGAATAAGTTTCGTTGTTGAACCCAGGTTCTCGGGAATGCCAACCAGAGCGTTAACCATCTAGCCATAGATTTAGCTATTATAAGGTTAGGAATCGCCTTAAGGCGCCTGAGTACATTAGTTGAAATTTTGTAGTTACTAAAGGGCCTTGATCGTTTCGATCCCCAGAGTTAAAGCCCTGAACTTCTTTTTGAGTTTCTCCCTAAAGACATGGTCTATGGATCTTCCACGAAGATTGAGAAACTGTGAAACATTAGCCAACATTCCAGAGGCAGTATTTGGAGCGCGGAATCAATAATGTGTACTCAATGCAACGCCTGCCTCATAACTACACTCGTACAATCATTTTTAGCAGCACCTTTGGAGACGTATGTTTTTAGTGCTTTGCCGATCGTGGGCAAAGTGGGTGTGGGCAGTTGCGCTGTATGCTTCTGACTCCAAACCAATCTGCTTTCGGAAAAACGAAACGAAGGGTCATACTTTTTGCCGCTTGGAAACGTTATTTTAAGCTACAATTAAATTCTTCAGTTTGAAAAATTAGAGTTGTAAGGAAAACCTCGGAAGAAGACTAGCGAAAAAGTTATGTATAAGAATATGTATTGTACTCGGTACTTCTGTCAGAAAAAGTTTTGATATACAATTTCACTTAATCCCCCATTATTATTATTACTATTATTATTATTGCTCCTATTTATTAATTACTCTCAATACTATTAAATTATATAAAAGTTACTCTTCTGTTCATGTCACGAGCATCTTTGACCAGCGATAATCCCAAATTAAGCAATGTGGACTTGATTGCACGCATAAATGGAAAACAAAAGTAACTATTTGAGCAGTCAACCATAGGAGGAAAAGAAGAAGAAACACGTAAGTTTCTTTGTAAACATCGCACGTCAGTACAACCTGGGAAAACCTTGACAAACAACGAATATTTCTAAAACGTCTAATGCAACCGAGAAAGTTATTCACACAAACTGTGGGTATCAATGAGTTGCTTAAAATTTACTAGTTTACAAATTATTAAAAGCTTATTTAGAATGAACACCACTTCATAAGCTATTTGTAGAAATCAAGCACATATATTTTATGTATTATGTACATGCTATAAAAATATCATTTTATTAAAATGGTAGTCATTCTGAGAAAAACGTCTGTGACTCATACATTCATATGGCTTTACGCTTTAGTTTATGCAATTTTAAACAAAATTAATTAAGAGGAAAGAGGATTTCATACGCTGTTAACAGAAAATTCAAGATGCACGTTTGATTTTCAGACAAATATCTTGAACGTAAGGTACTTTTATTAAACTCGTCAGAGCTATTTTTAAGAAAAGAAAAAATAACGGAAACCTTCTCTAAAATCCTCTTCTATGTAAAGGATAGTTTGAAGTGGGGGTTTTCTTGAACATTTTGATGTTGTATCCTCAGAAGCTATGGAATTTAAGCACCAAGTTTGGTACGTATGCGAAATTTCATTATTGAGGTATGCTGGTCACCGGTGCGCGCGCGTACATGCATACACGTCACATACACGCATGTGGGCGAGTACGGGGTCTTTATTTTTTAAACGCTTTTCTGAGGTTCAGGGAACTCAAAACGGTGAAATCTCGATCTGGAAATTTGGGTTTCAACGCAACAAATGCTTTTTTTTTACCTATAATAGGTAAGTAGTGGAGAACGTACTACTATAAATGTTGAGCTTAGGCGTTCTTAAAATGAGGTTAATATTCGGATACCAACGCCTATTTCTAGAAGTTGATAGGATAAGACAAGTACTCAGGGAAACCGAACAATCGATGTTTTCGGAAAAGTTGAGGGTTAAAAGTAATCGGTTTTGCTTAAATATTACTCTCCAATTATAATTATATTAGTGCAGCGTTGTTTGAAAGCTGAACGCATGACTGAATTTATGAAAATACTGTAATAACTGTAAGATCTAATTGGACGCACACGAGAAATACTGATCTATCCCAACCCAAGGATCGTTATACCGTATGATATAGAAAATGAAAGAGCTTAGAAGTGAATCAAGGAAAAATACCAAGAAGTTCTGGCAATGAATGCTTTTCTCGAGGACAGTGACAATACTGGACCTTATATTTCAAAATTACCATAAAGAAACCACATTTAATAAGGACAAGCCAGTACCAAATGCTCTTGAGTCAATCATTAAAATCATATCTCGCCAAATGCAAAGCTGTGTGTATGGCACAGTGCGCCATTCTGTAACTTCCCCATAGACTTTGTCAAGCAGAATATGCTTGAAAAATTGCTTTGATATTTCAAGGTCTATAACTTGTGCAGTGGGGAGTGGCATATATGAAATGAGAGCGCGAAAGATACTGGTTTTTTGGGCATTAAATCCTTTTCTTATTCTTCTTCTTCTTAGCATGGTTATGTGATAGGCTTACAGCCTGTTCAGTCCTGAAGCCAAGAGCCTTTCCAAGTTTTGACCTTCCAGGTGACCTCCTTCCATCCGCCGGTAAGTAATCTCTTGAAAAATTATGACTTGCTCAATATCCCAACCCTCGAGTTCCAACTTTCATCTCAACGGGAATTTACTTAGGGCAACGGGTTTAGTTTTAGTGCCCGCAAATGATATTTTTATAATGAACCTTCGACAACTGAGATGGGATTTATATAATCATTTCCTATCCGTATAGCATCGTCAGCATAATAGAACGATTTTTATTTAATTATTCCCCATGTTATATCCATTTTTGGCATTAACATTTTATTATCTTATTCAGGTGCCACTTTACTCAGCTTAAGAAGACTAATAAGGGAGAAAGAATGCAAAATGGTGTTCTCAACCTCAAAAAGGAAAGAGTATAGTTCTTTGTAAGCAGTTCACCTGCATAGTTGGATCCACATATCAGAGGGACTAAGTAGTGGTGAATAGAAGGAAATGACAGCAAACGTTTATACGGTTAGAGCAGTACCAAGCAGATCTCAAGACAGCAACCACTGCCGCCGCTGAGGGTAGTGCCCTCAATGATTGCCGAAGCCCTCAAACTGCAGAAGTAACCAGGTTTATGAAGAAGTTTGTGATAATGCAGAGAACGGATCAAACGGAAGAATCGACATCATAGCCATTCAACCTGGCTCATGTTCGGAAACCATCATAGATCCTGCCGTCAGAAGGGAAACACGCGAAGACCAGCCGGCTAAGTTCACAAAGAAAAGTGTACCATTTACGAGCTTACAGAACCATACTTCTGCACTAAATATCATCTTGCTTTAATTGATGTTGTATTACTAATTGGAGCCAGAGGTACTATTCCATGCACCTTTGTAACATTTTGAGGAAATATAAATTAAAGAACTCATTTATTAAAGCAGTGTTCCTTAAGTGTTCTTAAAAGGCCACTAGCTGTATTGAAAAATCATTTATATTTTATGTAAACTGATTAATCTCGTATACAGATTTGGTTTAGTCAAGGGTAATTTCCATATAAATCTGTATATTATAATTATTTTCAGATAGTGTTTTATCAGTTGCAACATTATTAACAGATGTTTATATTCTTTGCAGTTTGAATTATGTATGTATTCATATCATTTTATTGGTTAGTATCCTTTGTTTATGGCAGCCTCCAATTGGGGGAGGCTGAATTTGTTAATAGATTCTCTTTCTATTAAATTACACAAAAGTGGGCTTAAACAGTCTCCCTATTGGGCACCTTTTTAATTGGTACATTTTACCATAATTTTGCAATTACTTTTATTCAATTAGAATTAATCAAAATATCTAAGGTAACACCAATCCATTAGGTAAAACATCTTTCAGTTGCAGCTGTCAAAAGCCTTCTCGAGATTAAAAACAAAACAAAAAAAACAGGTTTATTATATTCGAGAACCTTTTCTTTATATGTTTAATTATAAAAATACAATTTTTATCAAGTGTTGCCCTAATATAGTCCATGAAATCTAATCCACAACCACATTCCCTATGGATGATTATTATATTTAGAAATGGATTAGCTTTGTAAGAGCAAGTGCATTTTAATAGCCTTGAAAACGTAGCGTCATCCAGGGTTTAGGCATAATCATGTAGTCGTAAATAAACCACATTTCATTTGAGTATGATCAGGAACACAGTGGTGAACAAACTGGTCAAGATATCTTATTGCGCCTTTGCGAGCTGTCAGCCACTATGTATAATAATGCTATATACATGTTTTTTGTAAGTGTTTGCGTGTGCGCGCGCCTGTGCTACTCCAAGCTTTTGTTCATCTTGTCCCTGTGCTCTTCCTATAAGACCTTAAAGAGGTATTGGAATGTGTCATTATAATTTTAGGTTTAAAGTCTGTCATTAACTTAATTTTATCAGTAACAAGAATTGATACACGGTTATCTCATTACACAGTTGTTTTTTGGGATACTGATGAGTCGATAGGAACGCACATAAATTTTTATGTGGTTCTAAGAATACTGTTCATTAAAAAAAAATAATGCCACTCCTTTCACAAAATATGTCACCTTTCAGATTTTGTGAATTAACCTAAACATAAGAAAATACATATATTTATTAAAAAGCACGAAATAATTACATATTTATGATACCAAAATGTTATAATTTTTTTTACAAATTTCAACTCATTAGGGCAGATATCGGCAGAAGCAAGTCTTAACACTAATCTTAGATTACAGTTGGGGAAGCGAGAGAATGGCGATTGGTTAAACCGAATAATCGAACGTGTTGTTCAGCAATTTGGTAACAAGGAATTAAACACAAGAACTGTTGTTTGGATATTCTTTTCCAGCGATATATTTCATAGCACACAGTAGCTTTTAAAATCCGAATATGTTTCGTAATTGAGAACATCTCTTTGATTTGCATATCTCAAGCAAAGGGAATGCTCACGATAGTAAATATCCTTTGATTACGTTTTTGTTTATTATTTGTGTATCCCAACCTTAGAAAAAGTGTCTCAATATAGACTAAATTTCTTACAGGCTCTATTTTCCTAAACCAGGTGTGTACTTTATCCACCATGGTTTCGCCGCCAGTGTTTTAACCTGTAAACCAGGCTGTCTAGCCGGACACTTAAATACGCATTAGCACCTTCCATTTCGTTGACCTGCGTGTGCTAGAACATCGATGGATCCTAATAGGCTTTAAAGTTACTCTTAAGTGAGAGTAAGTAACTCACTCTAAAAAACGGGAATTACGTTTCTTGCATTATTATGTATGCTAAAGGTCTGTAAAATTATTGAAATAAAGCGAAATAAAAGTAGAAATTCTGTGCATTTGACTGATAACACTTGAGCTGAAACAGCTGAATTCGAAATTGTATGATTAAGATCAAGTTATGGAAAAGTTTTCCAGCATTACAAACGGATGTTAGATTAAAGTGGGTATAAAGGTGTAAATGACATAGGAGTCGATACTTACAATGCGTTCGTAATTTACGTATAATTCCTTCATTTCTTCTGAAAATAAAGTCCAATAAACCTTTAAGGATGCACCTATTACCAGTGTACCCCTGCGCGTTAGACCACAGTTTATGCTTAAATGCGTTGTAAGCATGTCCTCGAGCTGGTATATTTCACAAAGCTAATCGCCCTTCTGCTAGCCAAACAGTAAACCAGGCATTTTGGTCCGGAAAAAAGAGAGGGTTAGTGATACCACTTAACGGAATAATTCAAAGGGGTGGACAATGTGCATCCAACGGATAACTCGAAGATAGCTTGGAATAAATTTAAGTACCTTTAGATATTTATGTTAAATGACGGACATCCCCAATACAAAATCCTATCAACAAAGTAATAGATGATGCCCTGAGCCTACTGAACCTTTAAGACCGAGTCATCCACTTCACAATAGAAGAAGAGAAAGATGGTACGAGCTACCCTTCCATTGTAACTGAGGCTGGACTCTATAGAAATGGTGCCAAATTTCATTTAGCTTAAGCAAAATATGACACAGGACATACATATCAAATTAAACGTGTATTCGGTGGTAACGGCCGTTGCACTAATGATCAAAGAACTGGTACTAATTCAGAAATAAATTTATGTTTATTTAGCAATAACTACGCCATAAAGTGTATTGGTGTAAAATAAAGCCTAATCAATATTTCTACCTTTTAGACTTCATCTTATCCAATTTAATGGAAAATCATCTGTTTTGGTAACCAACTGACAACCTTTCCCACATTCTCTACCTTACCGCTATGTATGATGAACACCTCAGTTCAATTTGAATACTTAATTTTGCGGTTGGTACCTCCACAAATATGTTGAAATTAATGCCACAATGCAACTTTGTGTCATAAGCATGTAATTAAATCTTTCACTGTTAATATCGTATAGTATATCCGTAGTAGAGCTGTCTTATTTCGTGGTCGTCACCTCTGATTAAGTTTCGTTTCTTCTTTCCTTGTGAAGACATTTGTCTTATCTTGGATCTTCTGTCTGGCCTCTGAAATATCTGTGTTATCCAGTTGTTAAAATGTATATGTTACAAGTATAAATGTGAGGAATTTGGCTATATTTTAATTGTAAGCTTTCGCGTACTTCAAGCAAGATAAATAGATGGTTTGAAACCGACGTTTTGAAAATGTCCATCTTCGTCTTCAGGATAAACTGATGAAAGTTCGGATCACCATATTTATAGTGCCGGGGTTAAACTGAAATCACGTTGGATGGCATTGTTGTTTCATGACAGAAAATCAAGAATTATTATGCTGTCAGGAAAACTTCAGCTGTTATTTTGGTTCTATGTTTTCGCACTAGATTCTCCGAAATATAGAAAGGGAGATGACTGTAGATAGACAAACCGTAGACTTGACGACAAGCAGAGATATTGCATTCATCATTTTGGCCAATAATTTATACATATTTTTTACCAATGCTACTGCATCAGATGTTAGGTAATGCACAGCAGACCTTCACCATACCTAAAGCTGACGGAAGCTTACCTAGTATTGTTCATTGAGTAATCTCATACTTTACACCAAGGGTGGCGAAAATGCCTTTCTCTCTCCAGTCATCAAATATGTAACACGCACTACACCACTCAGCAGCACATGGAAAACAAATGAATAGACGGCTAGAAAAGGAGTTGCGCCTGCGAGTCACACTGCCTCACGAGTCATGCTTTGCTACCACTGCTTTACACCATATATTTCTGTCTACATTAAGGTGGAATGAACATTGCACCCGCCGAGACGCTTCTGATATAGGAGGAAGCGCGAAGAAATGTAAGAGGCTTGCCGATTCTTTCAACAACGTAAACAAGAGGTGTCACCCAGCACATCATGTTTTCAAGATAAGAGAGGCGTTTAAGTGAAACAAGCAGCTTAATCCCTAATACAAATATCCCTGTGGACATCCGCAGATACGCCGATCACCAGAGTCTGACTCCTTCCAAGAGTTCGATATCACATCATCAGGCGTTACACAAAATGTATCGAATTTGGCGGTAGGTATATAACAAATATTTACTTTATGGTTATTCATCCTGCTGCAAAAAATCATTGACAATACAAACTTTAAAACATAAAATAAAGGTATTAAGTATAACGTCCTCTAGCTATCATCAGTTGATTAAAATGTTATCTGTTCACTTAAAGTATTTCATTTTTATTTTATGCCCCTTTCAAATTTATTGTGATATTTGGAATCCGTGCTATGTTTTCCTTCAATTCCACTTAAAGCAATCCTGGAAATAAGTTTATTTACAAGATATGCCACATGTATCCATCTGCATAATACCGAGATAATAACATTTATTCATTTACTTACATCCTGGGCGGCGCCGTGGCCGAGTGGTTAGACTGCTCGCCTCTCACCGAGGCGGCCCGGGTTCAATCCCGGGGACCTACAAAGCGTCTGGGCGGGTTTTCTCCGGGTTCTCCGGTTTCCCCCACCATTCATTCCACCAACTGCTCCATCATCACCTTTCCTTTCATCCATTTCACCATCATTTCGTTTCATATACTTTCTTCCTTCCATACCAGGCATCAGGCTGATCACCCATCCTGGATATTCTGTCTGCTCCTCGGCGGGCCTCTGACCCCAGGACCCGCCTGTAAGTCGTGGGGGGGGGGGTATAAGTCCTACATAAGAGGTGGTTAAACAGAGTATCGTTGGCTCATTTTTTTCGTTTTAATTTGAGCACCTCATCGCATAGAAAGCCTTCAAGATATAAGGGTTAATGCTGTGAAATTTAATGTAGAAAATGCAATTATCATTTTAAGTGAAATGTGGTCTAATATTTTTATATATATATTTTAATGAATGAAATACCTAACTTACTTTAGTTAAAATCTGGGTTTCCAACCTCACTAGACCACTTTATAGTTTATGTGCGTCCCTATTGCTAACCAATAACCTTTAATTGTACATACATTATTTTTACTGACAGTTATTATTTGTTTTTATTTTATTAGCCTAGGTGGACCATTTTGTTGTGTGCTGCGTTTCTATTTCCAAAGCTGAATCCTGCTTAAGGGCGATGGCATATGTATGCTAAAATGCGACAGCCTCGTGTACTGACGGGTAAAACAAATGCGGAATAAAATTTCAGTACAATAGCGACGCCAATTTGACCTTAGCGTCTTTAAAAGAACTTAATAATAATAATAATATTAATCATAGTAATAAACAATATCAGTAATGGTCTTAGGGATTGATCTTAGAAGTTCCGCCCTCAAGGAAATGTCCACCGCTTATCTGATCGTCCTCTTGCTATTAGTCCTTTGGCTTTATATTTACATGGTCATGCCATTTTGATTGGTATTCACCAGTTTTGTCCAGGATATAAAAATCTTCAGTTCATCTCAAATGGCATAAATTTTTATGTGATCATTCCTTCTGTATCCTGAAATTCTTCGTAAAAATCCTATTTCCGCTACTTCTATTCGTCGTCGGTGTCTCTTTGTTAGAGTTCGGCTATGGTTCATACAGCCATAGTTTCATGGAATTTTAAAGTTGTTTCAACGCTTGCTTTCGTAAATAATGTTCTTGCTACTGTCCCACGCGTGAATTAAAGTTACTAAGTTTAATATCTAGTTCATTGGAATTATCAATACTTACATTATATCCCAAGCATTTAAAAGAGTTAACCTGTTCAGCTGCAGAGGGGTTTAAAACAATCTTGCATCATATAGGTTCTTTCCTTTAGGAGGTCATTACTTTTCGCTTTTTGTTTGATGTTAGCAAGTTATGCTTCTTGAGTTTATTACTTGATCGTCAGAAAAATAAGAACAAAAACAAAATATCATAAACACTTTCTACTTTCTCTACTATCTATAGTAAGTATAGGAAGTATTGTATTCCGTCCAAAACCTCAAATGTCGAATTTTCACGGAAATACATGTTTTGAGGCACTCTGAAGTTTTAGAAAAAGTCTGTGTCTATAAATAACATAACTGAAAGACTAAAATTTCGATAAATGCCAAACTTTGTATTTAAGTTCAGCATCTTCCATAGATGCGACACTAAGCTTTCAGATTTTCAACAAAATGCCTCCAACATGAAAAACATAGAACATTTTTGGAAAATGTTGATTTTCTCAAAAAAATATTTTGATTACAATATCACATGCTTAAGATGTTTGCATGATAAATAAATAGCTTGTTTTTAATTTTCTGAGAATAGCGTATGAAACTAACTTCATTCGGAAGAAAATATCTATAATTTTATATACCTGGTAAACGTTATGAGACAGAATCGTACCACACTAAAATGTAGATTTCTATAAAACACACACTTTATTTCAAATAGGTTTTTTTCTTAACATCAGCCATTTCCGAGGTATCCGTTAATATTGGTTTTAATTGTCTAATACTTCGTAATCTTTGAAATCTTCGCACTTCACTTGTTTGTCGTAATATCACGGAAAGAGTATGGAATCTTAAAGCCATGGCGAGCCGCCTTTAAACAACTGACTATGGATTCGGCGTTCTCTATCGCTCTTGTACCTACAACGAAGTGTGTATCGAAACTATGTAAGCAAATGTTTATCTCGATCAACATGAAGCAGATAGGAAATTAAGCTTGCGTAAGAATAGTTTGTGGAAGTTTTATAAAAATAAATGATAATGGGTAGAGAAAGTCATGTAACGCATCAATTTCTCTATTACAATATTTATCTTTTAAAATGGTCCGCCAGACTTTTAAGACATCAATATACGAGGTAGGATCGAAAAGTAACGCACAATAACTTTTTTACAAAAAAAATTAATAGTTAAAACGACAGCAAAAATAATGAAAAATGAACTTGCGCCTTTTACCTACTTTTCGACATATTCACAAAGTGTCTCAACACATTTCTCCGGTCGTGATACCAGTTTCAATATGCTCTGTTCGTAAAAGTCCATTTCCTTGGAGTATAGCCATCTGCGAACTGCTGATTTCACTTCCGCATCTGTCGCAAAGCGTTGTTCGGCCAGGAATTTCTTCGTAGGACCAAGCAGATGAAAGTATGGTGGTGCATGCTCCGGACTGTATGGTGGATGCTGGAGCACCTCTCAACCAAATTTGGTGATTTTCTAACGAATAGCAGCAGCAACATGGGGGCGAGCATTGTCATGAATTTTGACATCGTCAGCATTCATGTTGTGGCATTTGTCACGAAGGGCACGACGCAACTTCACAAAAGTTTTCATGTAGGCTGCAGATTCACAGTGGATCTGTGCTTAGCAAAGTCCACCAATACAACACCATGCATATCCCAGAACACCGTCACAAGCACTTTCCTAGCAGATTGAGTCAGTTTGAATTTTTTGTTCACTGGGGAACCAGCATGTTTCCACTCCAACTTGCCTGCTGGTTTATGTCGTGTAGTGGTATGCCCTCGACTCATCACCAGTGACGATTCCTTTCAGAAAGCCATGCCCTTCTGCGGTGTACCGCGTTACGTGATCCAAGCTCGTCATCATTCGCTGGTCCTTGTGGTTGTCTTTCAGTTTCTTAGGCATCCAGCGAGCACCAACTTTACGAAATTTCAACGCGTACTTCACTATAGGAAATGCTGAACTGTTGTAATAAGGTTCGCAGTTGCACATGCCGGTCGTTCAAAATTTCCGCCTCAATGGTCTCTGAGATTCTGCGTGGTTGCAGCGTGGCGCATCACTAAGGTTCACACGGCCCTCTAGGAAGAATGCACACCACCTGGGGACATTGCTACATTCCATACAAGCCTCCCCATACACGACACACATGCCCCTGTGAATATCACTCAGTTTATTACCTTTGGCCCACAAATATCGAACCACACCTCTCTGTTCTTCAAACATGAACGACAGTAACATGCGTGCCATCTTTGTTGCGTACTTCACGCTTCTCTCGCTTGAGCTGCACATGAAACAAAAAATACCTTTTGTAGTGAAAACTTCAAACTATATGTGTATTAAATTGCAACATTCCAGCTGTAATACCAAGGTGGAAAATATTATTGTGCGTTACTTTTCGATCCGCCCTCGTATGTTAAAAAGTGTGGGAGAGAGTGAACATCCCCGCCTCATCCCCTGGTTTTAAGCAGTGATGTATAGAAGGAAGCAATGCAGCATTATGCTTCACTCCAAGTTTTGTTTAGAGTTCGTATAACCGTTTTTATATATACAATATACTACTCAGGAATGGCTTATTTGGATTTATTATTACTTGTGGTGTAATTACGCAGCACAGTTGTGGTTTTTAAGGCCATTTCGAGATACAAGAATTCTCCAATGCGGACCAAGCAAGTTGTGCCCTCAATGGGGTATTACAAATTTCGCTACCTTAATTATGCGAATTGCGTTACGCGTAATGATACAATGATTATGGATTGAGCACGAAGGTGATGCAGTAATTGGCACAGTGATTACCCAAGCGTCCCTTCGTTCATCACAGGTTCGCAATTTTGAACTTCACCCACGTTCCTACTATGTTCGATATTTGGGATTATAAATATAACAATCATTTACAATGAAGTCCATTATTTGAAACTTCATTCAGAATAATTAAGAGTTCTTCAAAATGCATTCTACTGCGTAGTTTTAATAGTTACGTGTACTGTAATATGGAAATAGTGAGCTTATACGTTCTGGTTAGCGAAATTAAATGTTTATAAGTTGTAATTTATAGTGTACATTAAAAATTTTACGTATAATAAAAGAAAAAGTACACTACACTCACAAAAGTTTACTGATTAGTTTCAAAACGGTAATAAGACAGTGAGAAACGTTATTCTAGCATTAGGAAAATGCGCTTTTCGAAGACAGCGTTTTTAATCCATCTCCTGTTCATTCTGTCATGGTGAAAAGTTTACTTTTATACATTCAGTTCTGGCAGTCTAACTTGTTTGCGTTGTTTGCCTATTTTATTGCACGTATATGTATGAACTACAGTACATCCTCTAAGTTTTGATATATTTATTATTGCAGACAAAGAATTTAATAATATTTGATAGTTCAGTTTTGCTATTTAAATCTTACTCGGGACCGAGTGAGGTGGCGCCACGGTAATGTGCGCCACTCGCATTCGGGAGGTCCCAGGTTCCAAAACCTTGACCCTACCAACCTGACCGAAGTTTTTTTCTGGGTTTTCCTCGGTTGCTAGACAAATACTGATGTGAACCGCGAATTTTCAAATTATTCTTTTCATCATTACAATTCATTTGCTTCTTCTTCACCGCCATACCAGGCATTGGGCTGATCACCCATCCTAGATATGCTATGATCCAGAGTTTGCTTGCTCCTCTATAGGCTACTGGCCCAAAGCATTGGCTTATAAGTCCTACAAAGAGAAGTGTAATCCTTGAAGATGCAATCTTACTTGGGTCTTTATTTCCTTTTTATTAGTAATATTTACTTAAGATTTAATACATTCAGCAGTTAATTATGAACTGTAACCAGTTCGCCACGAATGTTAATATTGTTGAGCTTGCTACTGAAACCAGTATTCAACAGTTGTTGGTAATTAATTTCATTTTCGCGAAAGTACTATTTCTGTTATTCCCTAACATCGACAAAATCGTATGGAATCACAAGCATTAAGCTCAATGAAGGATCTCATAAACGGAAAGTATTCGACTTCGTCTCGATTTTCAACCTCTTCCTCGTTCTTCAATGATGCACTTAGTGCACGTGTATAGCAATATACTGTCGCGTTATACACAGGGTCCCTAGACCGACAAACTTTGGGAGCTGATAGATAACATTATTTGGAACACTTTATGTTAAGCCACGTTTTTTGCTGCGGTACTTTAAGTGCTAGACGAGTTAATGATTTTGCTGCTTCCTACCCTGTTGGTGTAAATATGCAAATTACAGTAGTGTATGTTTTAGTAAGGTACATAATCTTGGTTCAAGGAACAAAAACAGAACACACGAAATAAAAAAGAGACAAAACGCTTCAGTTGGTTTATCCTATGTTTACTTCCTGGCTCAATGTAATTTCTTGAAATTTTACATTATTGTTTTCCAGAATGCATGCTGCGCCAGCCCCTAGTTTATTTACAAGATGAAACATACATGTTCTCTGACCTTACCCCACTTGACTCCGTTTTTGTGGGGACACATGAAGTGTATTGTTTCTGACAAGCCTATTGAATATGAAAAGGAACTTGTGGCACGCATAGCCCGCGCAGTTGCCGAACTCAGAGAAATGGCTGGTATTCTTAGTGATAGTTTGGTAGAATATGGCACCCAATGCAATTTGTGTTCACCGCAATGGACTACGTTCCAGCATATGCTTTGAACGGGAAAGTTGTGGTGTACTGTAAACAGTGAGGTGTTTGTGTGTTCTGTTTTTGCTTCTTGGACTAAGATTATGTATTGAGATAAACACAGTACTGTAATTTGGTTGTTCATTTTGTCGTAGTTAAACAAACTGGGCGGTAGGCAGTAATGGCATTAACTCGTCTAGCACGTAAACGAAGTACCGCAGCAAAAAACGTGCCTTAACAAAAAGTGTTCCAAATTATGTTATCTATCAGTTCCAAAAGTTTGTCGGTCTAATTTTGGAACATTCTGTAAATATATAGGTAGAATATTCTATCAACCAGTACATTAGTTACATTAGGAAATAATTATACTTCTATAGCGAAGAGCTGCAGAAAAACTGTGTTAAAAAGTCTGATGTGATACATCTACCTTCTATCGTTTATTAGTTCATATACAAACTAGTATTACTGAAGTTTATTTTTATATTTACTTCATTTTAATACAAATAAAATTTTGCAGAAATAGCTACTTTACACATTTCGTTATAAATACAAAGTGAAGAGCGAGAGTCAAATGTTTCAGAACTGAACGCGATACGCTACCTTAAAATTCCATCCTGTTTCAATGGAATCGCGAGAAAAAACTGAATTTTGACAGGATTTAAGAGAATGGCTAAGTATTGAACAATTCGAACCATTAATAACTCATATTTTCGAAATGGCTGATGTCACAAAAAATTATTTGAAACAAATTGTGTGTTTTAAATAGATCTACATTTTTTTTTGTAGTACGTATTCGCCTATCGCTTAACGTTGACCAGTTATATATGATTAAACAGAATTCTTTTGGAGTGAAGAGGACTTCACAGGCTACTCCAAGAAAACTCAAGATATACATTTCATTTTTATGTAAATGTCTTTAATATATACGCTATTTTTATCGGAACTGTTAGATTCATTTGTTAAAAAATAACAAATTTCGAAAAATGTCCCATGTATTGTAGTTTGTGGTGAGGGATGTTCTGGAAAAATCTTCGTGTTGCATCCTTGGAAGGTACTGAGCCCAAATAATGTTTGGTATTTATCCGACTTTTCGTTTTTGAGTTCTGCTGTTTATACACACACCATCGCACACAGGTACACACGGCACGTAACTTTTTCTAAAAAATATTTATTGTATTCATGGGGCCTCAAAACATGTATTTCCGGTGAAATATCGATATCCAGTTTTTGGGTGGAATGCAATAACTTCTCTACCTGCTATGTATGTGGTAAGGAAAGTAAAAAGAGATGGACTTCAGAAAAATAAATACAAACACTTACTGCTCATCCATTTACCAACATCTCCGTTTGCCTGGCAATCCATAAATCCATCACTTTCAATGCTCTTGTCTGCCCCAATCTACGCGCATTGATATTGTATTCAGTTCTGTTTTATCTCTCCCTTTTTAATTAGCTTACTATATATGAGATAAATTCATTTTACAACCTAGTCAGACTAATCAAATATAATCTCTTTGTTTCCAATCAGTTTTGCCGTAAATCAGTACCTACCTTCCTCAGCAGGCAGATACTAACGTCGGAAATAAACAAAATATGTAAAACGAATGAAATAACGCTTTTGGCGTTTTGTATATGATCAATATACCTTTACTCCCAGCGTTACTAAAACAGGTTACAAATTCATGCAGGATATACCTAAAGCTGGAGGTTATTACAGGTAATCAGAAAACATCTCAAACAAGGAACATTTAAAGCAAGAGAATTATTACCTGTATCCTATGTTTGTGTCACTGCACTTTACACACAGGGATTGTTAAAAAATGTGTACACGCTTTAAAGCATGGCATGTGCATATTGTTTTCAGAGTTCCATTCACTTATCTGTGGAATATGTGGTATGGAATTTTCTCAGTAGATGGCTCTTATAATGGTGATTCAAAGTGTCCGGTACACGCTTGAAGTTTGGGGGCTAAAGCTCATTTTAAAATGGTAGTTCAATATTTTTTATAATTTTTCATTTATGGACGCTCTTTAACTGCTGTGGTCCTTAGCGTCCCATTCTATATTGGGCGTGAAAGACCGGTAATTTTGCTTAGAGGCCTCTTTATCAGGTTTGAGGTTCTTTTACATGCCGTAAATCTACGACACGAGACCACCGGCTTTACTTACCTTCCGAAGGAAGCCCGAAAAAATCCATCGCCTTCCGCCGGGTTTGAACCCGCAACCTCGGAAACTAGAGGCTAGCATGGTAACCACTACACCACGGAGGACACATGGTTCAAGCGTGAAAATGTCACTGAAGTTCAACTGCGTGGGGGTGAGGTTTTGTAACCCAACCTCCAACATGCTTGACAATTGTGATACGTTTGAGACGCATGGTATTATTGATGTTGTGCACAATGGAAGATCCAAGTCCTCCTTCTTTGCTTATAGTGTTAGAAAAGTTTTCAACATCGCCTCGGAAGTCTGCTACACAATGTGCTCATGAGACAGTTTAACAGCGAAGCGTACGACACATTCTGGAAGCCGCTAACTGTAAAATATAGTACCACGATTATTGCTCGCATTAAATGAGGACGACCCTGATAGGCGAATACATTTTTGTAAAAACGTTAGCGAATGGTAAACGAGGATGAAGCTGTGATGAACAATGTGTGATCTGCTCAAACTTAACGGACAAGGCAGTCATATATCCGGGGTGAATGTGTGGTGTGGGCTGTCATCTTCTTTGTAAGCACCCTATCTGGTATCCTGTTCATCAATTTTGCCAGGTATATGTGACCTTTATGGAAATATCGAGTTTTTCTACCAGCATTGGCAATCCCCACACTGCCATCGAGGCGGGAGAGCTTTATTTTGATAACCAAAAGTAACAGGTGCACAACGCTTCTATTAAACGCGTGATACAATTAAGTTCAACGCTAACACACAATAAAACTTTTGTTCTATAATTTGTGTATATATTTTTTTACGGAACCTGTATATGTTAAATTTAATTTTACACAGTAAAGGTCTATAATGGTTTAAATATGTGTTGCATTTAAATTTACTAATTTATATGTGTTATATAAAAACTTTTTTTGCTTAAAAAGGGTCTGTATTTATCATGACATTGTCATAACGATATTGTTTTAGTGTGTACCGTGTAACTTATGATTATTATGTAATCAGCTTTTACCCGCGCGGGTATTTCTTCGAGTTAGATGAGTATTGCTACACGATACCAATTTTATCATTTGAAACTCGCGTATTTAGCGGCTACGGCAAGCACTACCACCAACCCTTCCATATCAATTATATTTACCACCCTTATTTTTGTACTACAAATTAAACTGATGTCTGTATCTCCATAGCATTATTTAAATTCCACGTGTGGGATTTGATATATTAAATCTGAAACTATCATAAAATCTATTCTGTCTTCTGATTTAATTTGTTAGGTTGTCTAAAATTAAGGTGGTACATCCTGAATATTTTTTACTAATTTTACATTTATATCTTCGAGCTACAAAATCTATGGATACTACATCATGTGATCCATAAAGGAGGCCCAAGACTGAAATTATTTTACATTATATAAATATGCGGCAGTGGATTTGTACATTGCCTTCTTTCTTGATTCACTTCTTGGGATTGCTTTGTACGAAACTCTAACTAGAGGCCAGATCGATTTTGTTTGCTTCGGATTTTTTAAAATTGTATGTATTTACTTTAAGTGCAATGATGTCAGTCCTCTATCCTCTTAGTGGTACCGTGCTAGCCTCTAGTTCCCAAGGTCGCGGGTTCAAACCCGGCGGAGGGCGATGGATTTTTTCGGGCGTAAAAATCGTTAGCACGGCTTCCTTCGGAAGGGAAGTAAAGCCGGTGGTCCCGTGTCGTAGATTTACGGCACGTAAAAGAACCTCAAGCCTGATAAAGAGGCCTCTGAGCAAAATTACAGGTGTTTCACGCCCAATATAGAATGGGACGCTAAGAACCATAGTAGTTAAAGAGCGTCCATAAATAAAACTTAATTTTAATTTTCCTCTATCCTCTAAGCAGTGAGCTTCTCATAAACACTCAGTTCTTTATCACGTAACGCTTTGGCGATATTGTGTCTGTTGGTTCGAAGTAGTTCTCCCAGAGTGCAGTTCCCAAGTACGTGAGAAAGTGTCTGCAATGGTTGGTGCTCGAAGATTTGTAATGATCAGACAGCGAAACTTGGTATCCGATGGGAGAGACAGGTGATATGAGGTTGAATGTGTTTTACCGTATATCTATACTGTGCACTGTATACAATATCAGGTCGTGTCCCGTTGAACTAATGCGCCTCAGTTCCGAAGACAGCGACGCAGGGGTTATTTACTTTTTTGTTGCAGAGGACGAGTGCAGTAGCTTACGTCATGCTTGCATGAGGAAAAGAAAGAGAAATAGTGTTTACTTACATCTCCCATTCCACTGCTGACCATGATGAAACATGCGCACTAAACAAATCCGAATCTAGAGTCACGTAACAGCTAACGTGTTTCATGGAGTATTGATCTGATGATTTTGGGGGTTTTAGCTAAAGGAATTAAATAGCATTTTATAACTGTAGGTATAGTAATAATAATAATGATAATAATAGTTAAATATTGTCAGTATTAAATTCTTCTTATTATTGTTGCGTTTGCTCCTGTTGTAAGAGACCTGTGGCAGGTCCCAATGAAAAACGTCCGTATCCGAAAAAGGACAAAAAGAGAGATCCATAAACAGAATGAGCTTATTTCATTAGTTTATAACCGGACGTATCCATCCAGCATGTATGACTCTTGTGGAGAATCGTTGACGTGTAATTCGGAACTTAGGTTACATTTACGTTATTGCGGCGATGAAAATGTTTGTGTGTGACCATGGCATCCTCAGAGCTGATTGCGTTTTTATTTTTTTTTAATTTATGACATTCGATGTTAATCTGGGATGTCCACTTATTCTCCCAATTGGTTTATGACTAACGACTTTATGACTACAGAGTGCACAATTTTAAGTTGAGACTGTATATTGAGGCAGTATTTTATATCATAACATGCTGTGAATGCCAGAGTGATTGTAGTGTAAATTAATATTATTGTATGTACAGGATTTTAGATGTTTGTTAGCCATAAGTATTGTTAGGAAATAAGTTTACACGGCCTCACTGAAACTGACAATAGAAATGGGTAACAATAAACCGAGGGGAAGTTGTTTATCACTAAGAAGAGACAAACAAATGACTCAGGGTAGCCTGCCTTTCCTTAGAAATGGAGGGATATCTTCTCTGGAGTACACATGTTAGTAGTAGTGATTGGCTGACAAAACAGACGCTAATGTTGGCGGGATTTGGTAACCAATAGCAGCTCTATTATAATGTTTAGACAATTCGGGGTGAAGGAGTATATATTCTCAAGCCATAAGCATGTGTCGCGCAGTTCTAAGGAATCTCTCGTGAGGTGCACGTCATACAGTTTGGAAGAATCTCTCGCGAGGTACACGTCGTAAAGTTCATTACAAAATGTGAAGTACGCGGCAACTAATACGACAGTAATTACATTCGGAAATATAACAGTTTCAGTCAGCCGTATAAAGATTAAATATATGAATTATTAATTAAGTGTGAAGGCAATAAAAGTGTAGAAACAAATTATTTTATCAGTGTTATCTTTTAATAACAACTCCTTTCCGTTTACACGCCTTGCTCAGAGATACTTGCTTGACTGAGTAATAATAGCTAGCCGGAGGACAAAGAACCCAACATTTAAAATAATAAAACGATAACAGGCGCCCAGCAAATAATATAACACGAGCCAGATTACTGCGACAATATTATCTCCAAAACTAAGCGTTGTAGAAAGAAATATCTTGAATAAACGTTGCTTGATATAATGGGCAAAAGTAAATTCTATTAGTCGTGTTTTATTTGGAGAACGTTGTGATAGTAATTTTAGGTTCAATTTGATTTGACCCTTATTGTAGGTCACCAATTTAAAAATAATAAATTAATCCTAAACTTATTATCATAACGTCCTCCAAAAAAATACACGCCTTAACTTACTTTCCCCCATTATACGAAGAAACTTTCATTCAAGACATTTCGTTCTACAACGCTTAATTTTGGATACACTGTACAGTCTCAGCATAAATGGTCCATCCTGTATATCTAGCACTGTTCCTCCTTTAATTTGTCATTAAATTAAATGTTTTTTATTTGTTGCCTATGTCCTCATTTTACGGTGTCCTGGTGGTATTCTTAAAATTCTGCTTTCATTTACTTGGGTTTTTATTCTAAACTTCTCTGTTAATATCCACGTTTTTTATGTGGTCAAAATTTCTATTTGATGGCATTATGTATCCGGGTATTTATATTCAGTAACCTCTTTGAAGCATTTATTTTATATAATTATTTTAGTTTTTATGTGTTGTATGCAGTAGAGAGACATAACTTTACTTTTATAAAAGACTGGCTGTCTTATCCGGTATTATACAGATGCGTTTTGACATTTAAAATGTGCATATCACAAATCATAAAAACCGATACCTATGGGTACCTAACTATACAGTGACATACATAAGTAATAGTGAGATATGGACTTCTGTCGACATTTTGTCATGACACTCAATGCTGAAATAACTATCCAGCTGAATTTTCAACATTGCCTACTATGCTATCAAACGCACAGATACGCTGCTTTCTCTGTATACATGAATAAGGGCACAAAAAGTGGTCATCTTATTTGCTTTATCTCTATTAAGAGCTCCACTGAAACTTTGTTCTTCTATTCTAAGAAAATTTGCGATTTTATGTTGTGATATCATTGTAACTTGCTTTCAAAAATGTCAGTAGCAAATGAATGTAGTCGGCGATTCAGCTTCAGTCAGCCTTATTCATTTATGGTGTTTCGCACGTCTGGCGTTAGGCGGCGTAAGATTCTTTCCTTTTATATAATTATTTATCATACTGTGGTAATGAACTCGAGTCCATTAAAAAGAAATGCATAAATTTCTTACATAAGGAATATTAGAAAGTTTTGGCATAAGTGTTGCATTCTTATAAGTAGATCCATCTATGCGCGTAATGCTTGGAATGTAATATTTGCGGTTTTTGTCTTATTTTACATGCATAGTATTCTCAACGACGAAGCATAGCCTTCTTTGCAGGCATGCTCTTCCACGATTCCTACATGTTCCCATCCTAACATCTGTGCATTATAAATCCTATTTAGTCTTTTGGTCATTTAAGAGTTTGAAATAGAAGCTGTGTTATAACCAATGTCCATCCGGAAGAACAGGGTTTTTCAATGAAGAAGGAATTATGAAAGTCGTTAGGCATAAGAGCTTGTAATCATTAAAGATAGGATAAAAAGGAAAATAAAGTTGAACTGTCGGTAAACTTTAGGTAGGGACGTCGCAGATAACACACCACTCACCCCTATCTCTCGCACAGTCTTTTCGCGTTTGCAGACAGTATTCACCAGACCAGTTTTACGTACCCATCAGTGACCCTTGACGCGGTATTTACATTTTTTGTTTTGATATATGGTTTGAGTAGATAACTTGAAGGCAACTGCATTCCTAAACCTGAAAATAAATTAAGTGGTTCCTATATATATAGTCATTGCTCTCGTAATTGCTTACAATTACCTGATCTCCTGCAAATACATACAAGGTGAGTTTTAAGTCCACCGAAAAATTTCAGGGGGGATTCCTGACCGGAAATGGAGCAAATGGACACTTTGTGTCCGGAAATGCATAATTTCTACGTAGATGGCACTGACTAAACTCCCTGATAACCTGCAATGTGTATTTTGCGTGTTGCAGATAGTGTAATTTAAGCAAATAGAAGCACTATGGCCCGCTATTTATTCCAGAAGCAAGCAGATGGTGTAGGTGTATGACAGGTGAAAAAGGCAGCATGGATGTACCGAGCCACGTACCCTGAGGGACAACACCACCCACATCACACAACACTTGGAGCCATTTTCTGTCGTTTGTGTGAGCTTGGGTCCTTTGAGATAGACGAACGTTCAGGGCAGCCGCGCACTGCGCGTACACCAGATGTGGAGGAACTTGTTCTCCATGATATTGAGAACAACCCTGCTTCAAGCTCCATGCAATTGGCCTACCCACACAGTGTAAGCTAAAGGACGTTTATCTGTATCCTACATGGCAACCGCTTTTATCCATATCACTTGAAACGTGTGAAGGGATTATCACCGGCGGATTTTCCTCCATGGAAACATCGCGTCGCTGGTTTGTTTAACAGGCCATCTCCGTTATGGGATTTCTGCCTTGAGTACTCTTCACCGATGAAGTCACCTTTGGTAGAGATAGCATCGTTAACCTGCTAAATCGTCATCTGCGGGCTACAGAAAATCCTCACGGAATGGTTGAAGCATGTCATCAGCAGCGGCTCAGCATTAATATTTGGGCAGAAATTATTGGTGACCGCCTACTTGGACTAGTTCTTCTGACCATAACGTCTAAACGGAGAAACGCATCTGGACTTCCTGCAAAACACACTGCCTCCGTTGTTGGAGAATGTGCCTTTGGCAATACGACAGGTAATGCGGCTGCAACACGATGGAGCGCCAGCCCACTTCCGCATTAATGTTCGGCGACACCTCAACATCATCTTCCCCAGACGTTGGATAGATGGAGGCCCTATTGCATGGTATGCTCGATCACCGAAATTAACCCTCTGGATTTTTACTTGTGGGAGCATCTCAAAAACATTGTGATGTTCAGACCCTTCAACAGCATGTCCATGTAGACTGTGACAATATTCGGACACAGTCCGGAACATTCCAACGAGTGAGGCAATCCATGAGGCGACATCTGAACGCCTGCATTGCATCCTATGGGGGCTACTTTGAACATCTGTTGCGACATGAATGAGATTCAGGCCATGTACTGTGCGCCAGGGCTCTTTGTTTGATATCGTTCTTCGGCGCCATCTACCGTGAGAACTATGCTTTTCGGACACAAGGTGATATGACATTTTGTGCTCCATTTCCAGTCAGGAATCACTCCCTGAAGTTTGTCGGTGGACTTCAAACATCCTGTACACGTGTTTTATGTGTATGTGCGCGCGTGCGTTGCGTGTTACTTACGCGTCTGTGTGTGTGTGTGTGTGTGTGTGTGTGTGTGTCTGCGTTAACAAGTAACAGTTCTTTTTTGCTGTTATTAATGTCTGAACCACGCATTTTTATTGCCGAGATATCGCACATCACTTATACTACCTCTTTAAAGTGAAGTGGCAATAGCTTGGTTCTATGATTCTCCATAGCTGTTGGACTATCCGAATATTATGAATGACCTAGATCACATTTCTATTTGAGTTTCTTTAAAGTGAAGTGGCAATAGCTTGGTTCTTTGATTCTCCACACTGTTGGACTATCCGACTATTAATGAATGACCTAGATCACATTTCTATTTGAGTTTCTTTAAAGTGAAGTGGCAATAGCTTGGTTCTATGATTCTCCACACTGTTGGACTATCCGAATATTAATGAATGACCTAGATCACATTTCTATTTGAGTTTCTTTAAAGTGAAGTGGCAATAGCTTGGTTCTATGATTCTCCACACTGCTGGACTATCCGACTATTAATGAATGACCTAGATCACATTTCTATTTGAGTTTCTTTAAAGTGAAGTGGCAATAGCTTGGTTATATGATTCTCCACATTGTTGGACTATCCGACTATTAGTGAATGGCCTAGATTACATTTCTATTTGAGTTTCTTTAAAGTGAAGTGGCAATAGCTTGGTTCTATGATTCTCCACACTGTTGGACTATCCGACTATTAATGAATGACCTAGATCACATTTCTATTTGAGTTTCTTTAAAGTGAAGTGGCAATAGCTTGGTTCTATGATTCTCCACACTGCTGGACTATCCGACTATTAATGAATGACCTAGATCACATTTCTATTTGAGTTTCTTTAAAGTGAAGTGGCAATAGCTTGGTTCTATGATTCTCCACACTGTTGGACTATCCGACTATTAATGAATGACCTAGATCACATTTCTATTTGAGTTTCTTTAAAGTGAAGTGGCAATAGCTTGGTTATATGATTCTCCACACTGTTGGACTATCCGACTATTAATGAATGACCTAGATCACATTTCTATTTGAGTTTCTTTAAAGTGAAGTGGCAATAGCTTGGTTCTATGATTCTCCACACTGCTGGACTATCCGACTATTAATGAATGACCTAGATCACATTTCTATTTGAGTTTCTTTAAAGTGAAGTGGCAATAGCTTGGTTATATGATTCTCCACATTGTTGGACTATCCGACTATTAGTGAATGGCCTAGATTACATTTCTATTTGAGTTTCTTTAAAGTGAAGTGGCAATAGCTTGGTTCTATGATTCTCCACACTGTTGGACTATTCGACTATTAATGAATGACCTAGATCACATTTCTATTTGAGTTTCTTTAAAGTGAAGTGGCAATAGCTTGGTTCTATGATTCTCCACACTGCTGGACTATCCGACTATTAATGAATGACCTAGATCACATTTCTATTTGAGTTTCTTTAAAGTGAAGTGGCAATAGCTTGGTTATATGATTCTCCACATTGTTGGACTATCCGACTATTAGTGAATGGCCTAGATTACATTTCTATTTGAGTTTCTTTAAAGTGAAGTGGCAATAGCTTGGTTCTATGATTCTCCACACTGTTGGACTATTCGACTATTAATGAATGACCTAGATCACATTTCTATTTGAGTTTCTTTAAAGTGAAGTGGCAATAGCTTGGTTCTATGATTCTCCACACTGTTGGACTATTCGACTATTAATGAATGACCTAGATCACATTTCTATTTGAGTTTCTTTAAAGTGAAGTGGCAATAGCTTGGTTCTATGATTCTCCACACTGCTGGACTATCCGACTATTAATGAATGACCTAGATCACATTTCTATTTGAGTTTCTTTAAAGTGAAGTGGCAATAGCTTGGTTATATGATTCTCCACATTGTTGGACTATCCGACTATTAGTGAATGGCCTAGATTATATTTCTATTTGAGTTTCTTTAAAGTGAAGTGGCAATAGCTTGGTTCTATGATTCTCCACACTGCTGGACTATCCGACTATTAATGAATGACCTAGATCACATTTCTATTTGAGTTTCTTTAAAGTGAAGTGGCAATAGCTTGGTTATATGATTCTCCACATTGTTGGACTATCCGACTATTAGTGAATGGCCTAGATTATATTTCTATTTGAGTTTCTTTAAAGTGAAGTGGCAATAGCTTGGTTCTATGATTCTCCACACTGCTGGACTATCCGACTATTAATGAATGACCTAGATCACATTTCTATTTGAGTTTCTTTAAAGTGAAGTGGCAATAGCTTGGTTCTATGATTCTCCACACTGTTGGACTATCCGACTATTAATGAATGACCTAGATCACATTTCTATTTGAGTTTCTTTAAAGTGAAGTGGCAATAGCTTGGTTCTATGATTCTCCACACTGTTGGACTATCCGAATATTAATGAATGACCTAGATCACATTTCTATTTGAGTTTCTTTAAAGTGAAGTGGCAATAGCTTGGTTCTATGATTCTCCACACTGCTGGACTATCCGACTATTAATGAATGACCTAGATCACATTTCTATTTGAGTTTCTTTAAAGTGAAGTGGCAATAGCTTGGTTCTATGATTCTCCACACTGTTGGACTATCCGACTATTAATGAATGGCCTAGATTACATTTCTATTTGAGTTTCTTTAAAGTGAAGTGGCAATAGCTTGGTTCTATGATTCTCCACACTGCTGGACTATCCGACTATTAATGAATGACCTAGATCACATTTCTATTTGAGTTTCTTTAAAGTGAAGTGGCAATAGCTTGGTTCTATGATTCTCCACACTGCTGGACTATCCGACTATTAATGAATGACCTAGATCACATTTCTATTTGAGTTTCTTTAAAGTGAAGTGGCAATAGCTTGGTTCTATGATTCTCCACACTGCTGGACTATCCGACTATTAATGAATGACCTAGATCACATTTCTATTTGAGTTTCTTTAAAGTGAAGTGGCAATAGCTTGGTTATATGATTCTCCACACTGTTGGACTATCCGACTATTAATGAATGACCTAGATCACATTTCTATTTGAGTTTCTTTAAAGTGAAGTGGCAATAGCTTGGTTCTATGATTCTCCACACTGCTGGACTATCCGACTATTAATGAATGACCTAGATCACATTTCTATTTGACTTTCTTTAAATTTCCCCTCCCTCATTTCTCTCCCTCTAGGTGTATAGCTTTTCTCAGGTTCCTCTAACCAATATCGAACTCTTTTATTGAAAATAATTTCACAGACTTAGGTCAGGGATCGAGAAAGTTAAAATGTGAGCAGTAAGCTTCTACGTATTATTACTACTATTATTTTTTTTCTTTTATTCCTTGTGTGTGTCAACACCAAACCTGAACGGTGGAGCGACGTTTTATGCGATAACTACGGGGACCTTATATTTAACAGTTTTATTGGTTTCTAAATTTGTAGAGCTATGCCATTTTAATTAAAACAAATTAATTAATTGCTTGTAATGCTTCAGGAGGATTTTTATCATTCTTGGATCAAAGGAACTGGGGGCATTGCTGTTAGCGTTTGCCGATTTTCCTGATGCAAATTTTAATTATGTTACATACCGCCATGGGAGAAAGCAAAATATTTTTATTTGCGGCTTTTGATACAATTTGATTTTATTAAATTGATATTTGCGAATGTCTCTTTTTTCAAAGACAAATGTTAAATGATTAAGTGTACAAAGGTATTTGGTTTTTAGGTATAGAAGTAATACAAAACAATAGCGATTCAGACAATTAAATAACACTGTTATATAAGTAAAGACATTACATATACGATTAAACGTTGTGTATTATCACTCTTTTCTGTTTCCACTTCGATGTGCTCATCTGAAGATGCAGGTACCTACTTATTATATTCTACGAGGGTAAGTAAATAAGTATCCGCACATAATTTTTTAAAATTTGTTATTACAATATAATCTTAAAATTACCCCATTTTCAAGTTGTTACTTTGATTCTCGATGCACAGGCTTTCTGATGCCCTCAGAAAAAAAAAGCTTTTCCGCTTAGTAGCAAGCCATGTATGCACCGCTTCCTTCACCTCTTGGCCTGTGGTGACTCGACGACCTCTTAAGGCAGTTTTAATTGCACTAAAAAGATATGGTTTGCCACTTCTCCACAGCCAATTTTCGGTTCTCTGAATCAGGATACAGGCTTGCTCATAGTCGGCGTCACTAGTGGATATGGATGGGCGTCCTGCTCTTTCCTCGTCCTTCAGAGTTGTCCGACCATTTTTGAACTTTTCAATCCATCTGTAATATTTCGCCGTGGTAAAACATATTGTGCGAAAAGTCTTCGATGGATTTCTACTCCTGGTGCACCTTGAGAGCCCCCTCTCCCCCAAAAAAACCGGATAACGCTGCTGTTCTTTAGTGCAAACGTTGAGGGTTGCAGCAATGCTTGTTATGTTACAGTTCCACACTTACTGGGTCAAACATTCCGCAAGCGGAAACAAAGGAACACATGTTGACGTGCGCGTGCACAAACCAATACAGCCAACATATAAAAAATTAAAAATTGCGTGCGTACTCTTATTGACTTACCCTCGTATATTAAACCAATATAAATCCGAGGACAGAGCACAAAAACAGTTTCGTTAAAAGGAAACAAATCCAGAAGCTTGAATATTGGTAAATGGATAAAGACATTCCAAATAAAAGCCGTTACGGAATTCAAAATAATAATAATAAATATTAAAGAAATTGTAAATCGGCTAAATCCGTCTAGAGTTAACCTGCAAAAACGTACTTCATTACTAGAATTAAACCTATCCTCCATACCAATATTAATTTCCCATATTTTGGGTAAACCTTTCTCACCACCAATATAATGAGACACTCACAGCTGTAGTAAAACCTTTTATAATTACGAGAGATATTTATGGATACCTATTTATTTGCTACCTTTCAACCGCTAAGATCATTTGCGAAGTCTTATAGTTATTGCCATATACTTGTAACGAGTGCAGATCGTTTTAGAGTTACCTGTTGCAGCATCGCTTTTATTTCTCTTGATTATGTCTAACTTGAGTGTTTCCTGTTGTACCGTTCTGCTTTACTTTATTACGTTTGCTGCCATTAGGATTTTAGGGGCTGTCGAAATTATATACCAACCTGTCTTTCACGTGTGCAAGCAGGGAAAACCACGAGAAACCCTAGAGAGCTGGCTCGAAATATGTATATTTCAATTTAATTTCTCCTGAATGTTAGCTTCGGCGTTATCGCATTGCTAAATTGCGTATTTTAAAGTTGCGATTTTTGTGCAAGACTTTGGATTAAACTGTTAAACATGAATACCTCGTGGATAAATTCCATCCCATGTCTGTGGTCCTGTAATGATTATATTAAGATTTTTCATGTAAATTTATACCGATAATTATTAGCCATCTATGTACATTTTAGTAGATATGTATACTTTATTATTATTCCTTATATACAGGATGTTACAATAACGTACGACATTTTCAGGACACATTCCTCACACTAGAAGAAGAAAATCATTATATGAACATGTGTCCAGAAATGCTTTATTTTCAGTTATAGCTCATATTCCCGAACTCTCCATAGTACATTAATCATAGAAAACACAGGTACAGAAAGTACCAGCATACTACAGAAAATTTACATGAAATGTTCAAAAATACCCTTTTGGTTACAACTGGTTATGTTATACTTAGCTTCACGGCCAGTATTTTTTGTTTCGTTTGAACGAAGGCAGTGTTGACATTCAACTCACTTTATTGTCTTAATACAAGTAGCATCAACTGTTTAGAGTCACCACGGAATTGGTTTCCGATACAGTAAAATGGAAGTGTACACATATGCGTAGTTGGCAGATTATCAATTGATGTACACAATACAATGTGTCTTCGTGCCTGTGTTGTGGAAGCCCGGGAAGAATACGTAGTTTTCCAGGGATACATCAGCGCATCCGGGTTGACGCATGCTACAACGCTGACGGAGGTCATTTTGAACATTTAATCTAAGAAAGAGTTTCATGTGGTATGGTAGCACCTTTCTCCCTGTGTGCTTCCCGTGATTAATGTGTCATGAAGAGTTGTAGAAAATGAGTTATAACATGAAAATAAAGCATTTCCGGACGCAAGTCCATATAATGTATTTTCTTGCTCTAGCTTGAGGAATGTGTCCTGAAAGTTTGGTCGTACCTCATTGTTACATCCTGTATACATGCTGCTCTAATTAGAGCTGAAAATGCACGAAAGTTTCTTTATCGAACCATTTACACGGCGAGATCCTGGTACTAGCTAATGCACTAATTGGAGTTTCAAGTTTCTGGGATATTCACTCTCAACAAGCGCTTACATGACGATAGCTCTCGACTTAAAACTGTTACCCTAGGAACGTAGATTAGGCTGCAGGAGGAGTTTCTACATAATTCATACACGTTATATACCAAAACAGGACACACAGCTAGAATGCACAGCCAGCTGTATTATCATTTGCCAGTACGTTCACTCTGAAAATGCCCACGTCATCTCGAACATCTGTCTCCCTGGCTGACGGTGTATTGTGGCAGTTCACAATCCAGATTTCCAGCTCTGGCTCTTTCCCTTGGAAAACTGTTTATTTTTTCTCAGCATAAGTTAAAATGCACTGCTCTGTGGAAAAGAGGAGAAAGTCCGGCATTCCCAGCATTTCTTGTGCCAGCCTCGGGTTATTATACATGCTTGGTCACGAAGCTTCCTCACGCTCCAACGATTTGCAGCTGAATCTCCTTCTATAAAAGAAAGAAAAGCAAAGTGATGCATTACATTCACACAACTTTCTCTGCACAATATCCTTTATTGTTATACGGCTTCTAAAACTACTCTTACGAAGGCTTATTATTTCCTAACTGCTTACCTATAGTAGGCAGAAAGAAGAAGTACTGCATTCAACCAAAATCTGATTCGAAAAAAAACATTTTTGGAAAAAGGTCTACGTGTCCATTTGTCTGTGAGCAGATAGCACAGAAACGAAATATCGGATACATACCAAACTTGGTATTGAAGTTCAGTACCTCCAAAAGATGGCATACCCCCAACTACGCTTTACATAAAATATTTTTAGAATTATTTTACCTTCTGAAAAATGGTTGTAACGATTTTGATTAAAGCCCATATATTAGATCTATTTACATGACAAAATGTATATCTTTAATTTTTTGGGCCTAGGTTATGAAGCTCTCTTCATTCGGAAGGAAATTTATATAATCTTGCATAGCTGGTAAACGTTAGCTAGGATCCTTTTGACCACCTATAGAAATTATACATTTTAATGCCCTTCAAGAAAATGCCCAATAGACGAAAACGCACTGACAAAAAATGTAGATCTCTTTAAAACACAATTTACTTTAAATAAAGTTTTTGTGGCGTCATTCTTTTCCCAGATATTCCTTATTAATGGTTCATGTTGTTCAACACTTATTACTTTCTCTACTACATATAGTAAGTAGGGGAAGGATTGTATTCTACCCAAAAATTCGATACCAAGATTTCACCGGAAATATAAATTTTGAGACCCCTGAATCCAAAAAAAGCATTTTTGGAAAAATGTCTGTGTGTGTGTCTGTGAACAGCATAACTCAGAAACGAACAGTCGGAAAAACACCAAACTTGGTATTTAGGTTCAGTATCTTCCAGAGATGCGATACGAAGGTTTTCAAGAAAATCCCCCACCCCAGATTACCCTTTACATGGAACATTTTTCGAAAATTTTAGTTTCTCAAAAATGGCTCTAACGATTTTGATTAAAATATCATATGTTTAAGATATTTTCATGACAAATGAAATGTATATCTCGAATTTTCTGGGAATGTCTACAAAAGTATTCTTGATTGTGAACGACGTTTGCATAACTGGTAAACCATAAGAGATATACAAAATTTTACTGCACGAAAAATGTAGATCGCATTAAAATACACAATTTATATCATATACATTTTTTTGTTGAGTGCACCATTTTCAAGATATTGCTTGTTATTCTCTTAAATTTTCTAATACTTTTTCTCAAATGGGAATTCGTTATTCATTTTTTGTCCTAGACATACAAAGAGAATGAAATGCACCACATAGCAACCAGCTCTTAAAAGGTTTGACTATTGCTTAAAGCCTACCATATTCCCCGTACACCTACAAGAAAATTAGCAATAAGATTAACATCTGAATTAACATGAAGCATATGGAGAATAAGCGTTTGTAAAAATAGTTTGTACAAGAGTAGAGATAATCATGTGAGTGTAGCACTTCAGATCTTTTTTTGTAAATTTTTCTCGATTTTCAATAGCTTTTCGCTATGTCGTGGAAAGAGAATGGAGTAGTTTTAAAGCCAGCGTGTAGCGTCCGCTCTAAAACATTTGACTAGCCCCATCCCCTTTGCATCTGTAAGGAAATATGTAATTTATCTATTACTACAAAGGTTTATTTCGATTAAAATGAAGTAAGTAGGAAAATAAACCTTGTAAGAATAACTTGTATATCCACTAATAAGCGAAAGAGAATTGAGAAATTTACGTGAATGGAACACATATTTTTACTTTCTCTACCACATACCTAGCAGGTAGAGAAGGTATTCAATTTCACTCAAATATTTGATACCGATGTTTTTGAGCCATCTGTATACAAATAAGGCATTTTTGGAAACATGTCCGTGTGTCTGTGTGCTTGTGAACAGTATAACTGAAAAACGAAAGGATAAATACCAAACTTAGTATTAAAGTTCAATATTCTCCCAAGGATGTGACGTGGAGATTTTAAAGAAAATCCTGCTACCCCAACTGAAGAAGATGTTTTGTTGTATTCTTATTTTCCCCACGCTTTGGGAGCCAATTTGAAATAGTTATTGTATTTACGTTGTTTGCACCACACTTTGGGCATCAATTTGAAGTAGTTTGTATTGAAGGAGTTGTATTATATTTGAACTGTTGGGGAGCAACTGTAGTAGTTGCAACCGCACGTATAGTAAACAGTTTCCGGTAGCCTTCGCCCCAAGTGTACTTTCAGGTGGCCTTTGCTCCAAGTGTTAAAAAAAATATTAACTTTGTAATTAAACTGTTTCTTTAAATATTATATATTTATGTTTGCCTCGGCTGCGTCAGTATTTATTTTAGAGACATGGATATCTTGGCAGGGTGTGATGCAACAAGAATGTAGGCTTGCACGTATTATAATTTTACTTAACTCCTTTTATTAATACTTGATACGATTTAAATAGCACTTCACTGATATAGAGAGCTGTGAGATTTTTTTATTAATTAATTACACTTTTTATTACATAAACTTATTTAACACTTCACTGATATCGAGAGAGAGCTGTGAGATGTTTTTATTTAATAGTTGCACTTTTAACACGTAAACTATTTTTGAGTGATACAAAATACGTATAAAATCTTTCCAGGACGCATCACGCATCCGGCTACAATCACTGTCTGCAGGCAATTGAATTCTAGATTTGTAAATTTGGCTATATTTCAGTTTCTGATTGGCTAATCCTACTCCAATAGAATACCCTCATTTAATTAAAGCTTTTTCTGGTTGTTGATTGGCTATTTTTATAAACTGTCACTAAAATTACATTATTGTTACTCCAAGAATCACAAGTAGTACTGCTAAACTTTCTTACTCATTATTGACCCAAGGTTATCATTGTTAGCAACTTTAAACTTATTATTCTCACAGCTCCTACATTATTAAATTACGTAATATATTCACATAATATTATTACACATGGATACAATAATAAAAGCATATGCAATGACTGTTACATGCATTTTACAAATTAATATATACACATATTGCTTCAAGGTGGGCTGTTATTGAATTTACATATTATATAATTAGACTGAAATTATTTAAGTCATAAAAATACTGCCTCAAATTGCCCCCTTTTTGAAATATTTAAAAAATGTTCTTTTTTTGTTTATTTTTTAACTTTTAAATATTTTCTGAAAGTCTCCTAAAAGAAAGAAAAATAACCTTTTTTATTATTATTATTATTATTATTATTATTATTACACTCCTATTTTTTTCACTGTCACTTGTATTTAACACTAGTTTTTCACTACACTCGTGTATAGCAGAATACTTTATATTTTGTTCTTCCACTTGTTTGACACTTTAAGGTCAATGACCTGGTGTAAGGTTAATGATCTGGTTTTCAGTGACCTGAGTGAAGTTTATTTATTCACTAATATAGTCACTTTTAAGCATTTTATTTGCTATACATTTAACATTTAATTAGGCATGTTTACACTTCTTACCCTTTCTTTACAACTTATTTCTTAAAAAAAATTTGTATTATTTTCTTACAATTTCTAACAATTTATACCTTATGCAATATAAATGCAGTTACTATTCAGATTTATTATGGTTTTCTTAATAACAATGGATTTTCTTCTATTACATATTGTTTTTATCCAAACTCTCTTTTGCTATATTGACAATTGGTTACATTTAGTAAACATATTATTATACTTTTTTTATTGCATTGCTTTCCCCTTTTATCTTCCTGATCTTTATTTTCTTTTTATTTTTGTGCCACACATAACCTACATACTTTATTTTCTTTTTATCTTATGCCACAGACTTTTAGACTTGCCATAAGCTTATGCTGCACAGTTGTATTCCAAAACTTATTCTTGATTAAAGCTCTAAATCTTTCAAAACTCATTTTACTGTCTGCTAGCATATGTAACCATTTTAAGGTTTTGTTGTCCAAGCATTTTCTAACAAGTATCATTTTTAATGCTTCAGGCACATTTTTTAATTCAAAATATTCTACTAAATCATGTATAAATTCTACTGGACTTGAGGAAGCAATAAAATAAGGTAATGGTAATTTAGCACAGAATAATAGTTTGACATCTGATTTGGTACACGCACATGTGTGTCATCATTATCGTGTTGTGTTTGAGAGGCTGATGCTATGTAAACATCAGTAGCGTCTGTTGTATTATTAGTTAACATAGGTGATACACTTCTTTCTGCATTTGCGTTATTATCATGCATTTGATTAGAATTTACAGAATTAGTTACATTTGCATTTACCTTTGGTACTTAAATTTTCAAAACTATTTCTGAATTTATCAATTTCTTTGCTACTTTCCTGTACTTTGTATTTAATTTCATCTATCATTGACTTTACTTGTCCCTGCCCTGTATTTGTTTCTTTTATTGCTTTTGCATTTGCTTTTTCTATTTCTTCAGTTTCCTGACTAGTTTCTGGTAGTTCATTTAACTCTGTTTTCAGCTCTGTACTAGTTTCATTTAACTTATTATTAGTTTCCTTTCTCAGCTCTGTGTTAGTTTCAGTTAATTTATTACGTATGTCTGTACTAGTTTCAGTTACCTTATTACTTAACTCTGTATAAGTTTCATTTAGCTTATTAAAGTCTTTTCTCAGCTCTGTACAAGTTTCAGTTATTTTATCAGTTATTGCTTTTAGAAGCCACATAATATTTTGTTGTGATAAGTTTTGTTGCTCTTGTTGGCTAGATGTGTCAGGGTTTCCTTCTTTTGTTGTTCCCTGCACTAATATGTGTCAAGGTTATTGACCTTGCATACTACTGCTATCTTTTTCTATGCCTACCCATGAATTTACAGATAACTGTTCTTCTACATTTAACCTATTTGTTTCCTCTAGCTCTGATTGTAAATTTACATTGTATACAGTATTGGCTAACCTAACCTATCCTCTCCTACTTCCGTATTTTCATTGTTTTCTGTTTCCATTTTATTTTGTATATTTTCTTTTGTTATTTTTGGTTTGGAATTGCTCAATTTTAATTTACCGCTTCTTAACAGCATGAAAATATCTTAATAACAATATATTTTCTTAACTATCTTGACAATTATATACATATAATACTGGAATTTTCTGACTTTTGTTCTGGCTATTAGTAAACCTTTATACTCGGTGTTCCCACGTAGATAGTTGTTCAATTGTTGGCTGCGTGCCTCGTACTCCTGAACGAATTGTTGCTGTTCTTGGATGCTGTTGATGATTCTGAAGTTTTATGAAGTTTTTCAGAAGTTCCCTGATGTTCTCTGTTGTTTTCTGAAGTTCTCTGATGTTCGTTGATCTCTTCTTTTCAGTTGTCGCCAATTCTTGTCTCTTCGAGCTCCACGCAGTTGGGCGCCAATTTGTAATTGTTATTGTTTCACGTATGGAAAAGCCTAAAATACTGCCTCACAACTACCATTTACATGAAAATGGACTTTTCGAAAATTCTGGTTTTCTGAAAATCGGCTCAAACGATTTTGATTAAAATGTCATATATTAAAGGTATTTACATGACAAATAATATATAAGTATATCATGACTTTTCTGGGAATAGCCTGTAAAGTCCTTTTCATTGGGAAGGAATTTTGTATAATATTATGTAACTGGTAAACGTTAAGCGATAGACGAAAACGTACTTCACACAAAATGCAGATATTTTTCAAACACACAATTTATTTTAAATGAATTTTTTATGGCATAAATAATTCCTGAGATATCCGTCATTAAAGATTCGAATTGCTTTTTACTTAGTCGTTCTCACGAAGTTCTTTCAACATTCAATTGTTTCTCGCGTTTGCTGGAAACAATATGGAATATTAAGCCAGCATATAGCGTCCGTTCTTAAACATTTGACTATCGTTGTTCTCTTTGAATTTACCTAGTGTGCAATATAGCTGTTACTGCAAGGATTAAAACGTAATAGATAGAAAAATAAGTTTAGTAAGAGCAGTTTTCATACCCACTAATAAAGATCGAGTATAGAGAAGTTGTGTGAATATATCACATATGATTTTTTTTTGTCTACTTATGTTAATCGGAATAAACATGGTAGAAATGGTTTTATTACATACGAGTATTTCGTTGTAGGTACCAGGGGCATAGAACAACCGAATCAATAGCCATTCATACTCTATGACAATGCGAGAAACAGGTGAATAGTGACAGAACCTGAAAAATAAACTATTAAATGCTCAAACAAATAATAACTGATATCTTAGAAATGGCTGATGCCACAGAAAAAGCTGTTTAAAATAAATTGTGTGTTTTAAGGAGATGTGCATATTTTTATAATATTTTTTTTTATCTCTAATGCTTACTAGTTATACAAAATCATACAACATTTTGTTGGAATGAAGAAGACTTAATAGGTTATTCCCAAACATTTAAGATATAAATTTTATTTATCCTGCCCATATCTTAAGTATTCTTCTTCTAAGCGTTGATATTAAGTATGTGGTACTCTAATAAAAATCGTTAGAGCCAGTTTTGTAAAATAAAAAAAATTCCAAAAATGTTTCAAGTAAAATATTCAATTTTCTTGAAGATTCTCATGTCGCATCATTGGAAAATACTGAGTATAAATATAAAGTATGGTATTTATCGGTTTTTTTGGTTTTGACTCACGCTATCCACAGTTACTCACCCGCTCTCGCGTCTGCACAAATGAACCTTTTTCTAAAAAGCATTCTTATTAGGCGGCCTCAAAACATCTATTTTTGGTTATATTTGTACATCGAATTTCTGTAGAATACAATACTTCCTCTTACCTACTGAAGCTAGGTGACAGAAAGTAAGAAGGTTTGCTGTTTAAATTCTGGGATATTAGTTTCTAAGTGTTTTGTTTCATACTATCCGGAATTTCAGAATTTTTCTTCTCCAAACCAGTACTCCAAATTGAATCTTCCGTTCACTTACTCCCGTACTCCATCACCAACCTTTTACTACTCCCTTCAACTGTTTAATCAATATCTTTATTATTCGCCCTGCACTGAGCATATGAAGGATGTGACTGCGTCCATGTTCAACATAATGTGCAGTACGATATTTAATCAATACATAAAGTATTTCGATAGGGTATAAAACAAAATATTTTGCATAACAGCAGGAAAGCGTAATTTTTTCATGATTTATTTCGATATTCCATATTTAGGTGTTGCATCTTACTCGTCCTGAAAAAAAAATTGCGTAACAATTTTAAGTAACGATTTTAAAAAACACAATAGTTTTAAGATTTTCTACTTCCTATCACCACCAGTATGTTCTTCTGTGTCAGTCGGGAAAAAAAGAGGATTCTAAAATAACTATAAGCTACATGAAAAACCTTTCGTAATCTTTATATTTTTTTCAGAAATAGGATAAACGATTTTTATTAAAGTATTATACGTTTGAGTTACTGTCGCGAATAAAGCCTTGAATATTTTTGTGAAGTCCTGTTCAGTCTGATTCTACTTTTATAATTCTAAATAATTAGGAGGAATATTTAACACAGGAAAAAGTGTCATTCTGTCAAAATATACAGTTGATATCGAATAAAATCTTACATGTTATAAACCATTTCTGAGATATTCGCTGTTGTTTGGATGAAACTTGAATATGTTCACAAAATTCTCTTGTACAAACTTCCTTTACTGGAAGTTTTGCATTATCTTTATTTTCTCAGTACCAGCTCTAGCGATTTTGATTACAAGCCCTTTTCGAAATATTCCATATACGAAGTGTGAGTGCGACATTAAACGATAATGCTTGAAAGTTTGCAATCCCCCCATGTTTTTTATTTCCTCTCCCAGTACCTATGATAGATAAAGGATGCATTCTACTCCACTCAAAGCTCAAACTTTGATAGCAGGATGTCTACGGATATATCTGTTTGGAGGCCCTCTGTATAATACAAATCTATTTTTTTTTTAAAATTGTGCTAACTCAAGAATGAAAAGTATGAAGCCTACATTAGGAAGAATTTAAAGAACCCCCCTTCCAACCTAAACCATTCTTCATACGGATATTTTCCTTTGTTTCTGATTTTGTCAAAAATGACTCGAGTTTTATTAATTAACATAATCATATGTTTAAGATATTGGCATGAATAATAAGGTATACGTTGAGCAGTCCGTAGTGCAGATTTTCTCCGTGAGCGGTGTGGCTGTATTTGTTTATCTTCACGTTTGTTCGCTTTACTGTCGCGTCTTCAGCTTCAGACGGGTTGGGTTTACCTCGAGTTGTTTTCTTTCTCGAAGGCTGAAGTGTATGGATCTCGGGTGAGTTTCCTTAATGGCGTAGTCGACGTATTCCATTTGTGACCCCAAGGCTATTTCACTGTGGCCATTACTTGGGATTGCGTTGCATTTTGTGATTATTGAACATAAGAGAATGCTTTTGCGGTGCCACACACGTTAAACGGGTCATATTTGTATTTCTATTGGAGCAGTTTAAATATTGACATTCTCTTTTCTGGCTTCAATTAGTGTGCATTGTTTTATTCTTGGTATTCAATATCCCGAGAGATTATGTAAACTGTTAAACATTTACAGTCTATTTAAATGATTCATTACATAGAGTTCAGAGCGTATTTAATTTGTTTAAGTCCCAGAGTTTACATAAATTGTAACATTATTTATTTAGATTGTTAATGATCAAACTTTATGTAAATTGCTAATAATAGGATTCATTAAAGAGTTGCGGTTAGATTCTATTTGAAGTCTTTATTCTGCATTTTTAAACTTGGCTGTTAACACATTGCTCAGTGTGTTATGTGAGGGGGAACGAGTTGCTGCCGAGGCATACGTCACGCTAAATTTGTATACTGCAGATTTCTCCCAAACCTTTGTTCTTTCCTTAAGTGTTTGTTACAGGTTTTATAGTAAAACAATGTAAATATTTATATATGCACCTTTGTGTCACTATGGTGTTCTTAATGATCTAACATTTTCATTGAACTTTTACTTTTCGTTGGCTGGATTATTGTATATATGAAACCCAGTATTCACGCACTGAAATCAAGGTGCAGTTTGCTTGACTTGTGTGTTTTCTGTACAATATGACTTTGTCCAGTTCCCTAGTTCTCAACATCACTTCGCTGTTTTTGTCTAGTTAAATTTCAAGGGGACTTCACTTAGTGTGAAAGTGAACTAGTTAAATTTCCCCGTCACTTCAGTTTCCTTTCTGACGTAACGACATAATGCAATATGCACGACGTAGTCAATTCTTCCGGACTCACTCGCTAGGGAGTCGAACACAAGACTTCTTGAATCTCCACTGCACATCACGGCAGTCGTCTCAAACTCGCAAGGAGAGGAGCCTCCCGTCGCACTAAAATAGCATTCTTGCTCATTAACTCATTGACTTTCGCGAGAACACTCGCTTATATAGCAAGTGCAATATTCCACAAAGCATTTTAGAACTATCTCGACACACGTTCTGGAAGAGGGGCTGGAAGAAACTTCCAGAAAATTCTGGTTATTTGCCCACAGCGCTTCTGGTGTTTACGCTCTCGAGCGCTACTTATCTTTGTTTCTCTCCGACTGCCCGGCGCCGACCTCCCGATAACCTTGAGCCATAGCAGCTGCATTTTTGGGGGAATTCCTCTACACGTACTGGGTGCTGCCATACCTCGCTCCTATATCTGAACGTTTTCACGATTCGAGTCCTCCATAGAGAGCAGAGGTAGCGCACTGTAATTCAAGAGGTAGAATTGAATGGTTTTAGTAGTAATTTATTAACTGGAGAATCATTAGAGATAGACGAAACTTGCCACACAAAAGTTTAGATGTCGTTAAAACACACAATTAGCCAATCTTTGTAGCATTAACCATTTGAGACTTTCATGACTGTTTCTCATTTTTCCATACTTTTACATTTTTTAAGGTTATGTCATATAAAATGTTTAGAATCTCAAAAGTTATCATATAGTTACCTACCCTTTAAAGATTTAGCTATCCTCCCTTGTATCTGCATAGAAACCATATCTTAAAACCTGTTTACATGAAGTAGATAGAAAAATAAATTCTTTTACGATTAACGTGTAGGAGAGATATAAAAGTAAAGTATAACTGCCAGAAAAAAATATGAATAGGAATACCAGGCTGTTTAGATCTTGTTAATACTAATAAACTTTGAATATGCTTTCCGCATTTTTATATAGCTAAACACTTCTTGCTTAATTTTAAATCATTCCTAAGCAAAAATATATATTGAATAACATAACATGAATACAAACATACATTTCCGTGGACTAGGGCCCGTTTGCAAAAGCTTCGGTTGCACTCAAGCCTAAAGGCTTATTGTGCTAACCCTTAAATGATTGCTACCCCTTCACACCAGTCCTGTGTCCTTCACCAGATTACCCAGGCCCAATAGTATGTTGGGCAGTAGTCCTCTGGTTCCATAAAGTTTCCCAAATATGTTATATCTCCCTGGTGCTAAAGCTTCACAGGGGCAAATGTATGATAGGCTGTTTCAGTTTCAGACGTGCATAATCTACAGCCGTGCTGCCCTGAAACCTTCTATTATATGTAGGTATTTTCTCACTGGTGCATGCCCAGTGGCAAAGGTTACTATAGTTTTTAACTAGACTTACTACATTAGCAGTCTGTCAGTTAAGGTACACCACTTTATACACTACGTTATCAAAAGTATCCGGAAACCTGGCTGAAAATTACGTACAAGTTGGTGGCGCCCTCCATCGGTAATGCTGGAAGTCTATATGGTGTTGGCCCACCATTAGCCTTGATGACAGCGTTCACTCGCGCAGGCATACTTTCTATCAGGTGCTGGAAGGTTTCTTGGGGAATGGCAGCCCATTCTTCACGGAGTGCGGAACTGAGGAGAGGTATCGATGTAGGTCGGTGAGACCTGGCAGGAAGTCGGCGTTCCAAAACATCCCAAAGGTGTTCTATAGGATTCAAATCAGGACTCTGTGCAGGCCAGTCCATTACAGGGACGTTATTGTCGTGTAACCACTACGCCACAGTCCGTGCAGTATGAACAGGTGCTCGATCATGTTGAAAGATGCAATCACCATCCCCGAATTGCTCTTCAACAGTAGGAAGCAAGAAGGTGCTTAAAATATCAATGTAGATCTGCGCTGTGACCGTGCCACACAAAACAACAAGGGGTGTAAGCCCCCTCCAGAAAAAACACGATCACACCATAACACCACCACCTCCGAATTTCACTCTTGGCACTACACACGCTGGTAGATAACGTTCACCGGGCATTCGTCATGCTCACACCCTTCCATCGGATCGCCACATTGTGTACCGTGATTCGTCACTCCACACAATGTTTTGCCATTGTTCAATCGTGTAAGGTTGACGCTCCTTACACCAAGCGAGGCGTCGTTTGGCATTTTCCTGCGTGATGTGTGGCTTATGAGCAGCCGCTCGACCATGGAATCAAAGGTTTCTCACCTCACGCCTAACTGTCATAGTACTTGGAGTGGATCCTGATGCAGTTTGGAGTTCCTGTGTGATGGTCTGGATAGATGTCTGCCTATTACTCTTTACGACTCTCTTCAAATGTCGGCGGTTCTCTGTCAGTTAACAGACGAGGTCGGCCTGTACATGTTTATGCCTTACATGTCCCTTCACGTTTCCACTTCACTATCACATCAGAAACAGTGGACCTAGAGATGTTTAGGAGTGTGGAAATCTCGCGTAGACTTCTGACACAAGTGACACCCAATCACCTGACCACGTTCGAAGTCCGTGAGTTCCACGAGGCGTCCCATTCTGCTGTTTCATGATGTCTAATGACTACTGAGGTCGCGGATAATGAGTACCAGGCAGTAGGTGGCAGTAGAATGCACCTAAGATGAAACACGTATGTTTGTGGTGGTGTCCGGATACTTTTGATCACATAGTGTATATACATAGAACACAAATATTCCAGTTGTACAGAATTTTGTATAAACGTATAGATATAGGTTATACACCTAGCGCATTGCGACCTACATAAATCTATTGTGGCAAACACCCCCGAGGAGGAAGAGATGAAGTGAAGTATGCACAGGAGGCTACAGACCGCAGGGACACACGGAAATCCCTAACGGTTCCGCGCTCGAAGATCCATCCCACTGTTGGAGCTGCCTAGAGAGGGCGATGGACGATCCGTCCAAAAATCAGTCCTGTAGTGTCCAAGGGGAGTACTCTTTCCTTTGAGAAACTATCCGTGCCATCTGTCCGGCATCGCTATACGCCACAAAACCAAGAAACACACCTGAAAGTTCAGAAAGAAATCGTGGTAGATCAGACCCCAGCATTTGCCTACCGAGCAGGGAAAACCACAAAAACCTAAAGTTCAGAATAGACGGTCGACGAGAATTGAACCCGGAACCTCCCGAACCCTACCAAGTTTCTGCGGAACCACATAGCTCAGTTCGTATAAATTTACAGGCATATTTCCCCCCTTTTTACTTTCTCTACTACGTATAGTAGGTAGGGGAAGTATTGCATTCCACCCAAAAATTGATACCGAGATTTACCGGAAATACATGAGGCCTCTGAACGCTGGATTGGTAGAGGAGCACCAAAATCATGGTTAGCACATTCACCAGATCTAACCCCGCTTTTTTCCTTTTGGGACACTTGTGTATAAGACGCCAGTTAATAGCAAAGAGAGATGATGGCCAGCATATTTAGCGCTTGATGCTATTCGTGATACGTCAGGTATTTTTTAAATAACTCGACAATCATTGCGACGAGACAATTAATTGACTATGCTCCGAAGTCAAAGGTTGCACTTTGAACATTGTTTATAAATACTTATGCACTTGTTCAATTCTTGTTTTGTTCTTAGTTTAATTGTGTTTGAAGTCTTTTAAAACATATGTTTGCATCATTTAACATTGTTTTAACTTTTCTAAAGTAACTTGTATAATAGTGGAGAAAATTTAGCCAACAATAGTATTTCTGCATATATTATTGATAATAGCCTATATTCGTAGCCGTAGATCGGTTAAAAAGGCTTTGGCCTACTTCATAACATATGGATTTAGTGCCATGTAATTAAATAAATATTTACAGGTTAACTAAATCAATTTAAGGGAATCTTGCTTTGTTTAAAATTGAAGATCGGCTCTGTTCGGCAAAATTTCATCTATCTCGACACGGTGTTTTAAAAACCTCAATGCTCTCTAGCTCGGTAACAGAATGTTTATGGGCACACATTTCTAAAAGAAAGTATTCAAATAGAACCTCTGAATCGGGCCTTAAAATTATTCAGAGTTATTCTCCTGTAAATAAAGAGGATATTAATTTTACTTGGTCTAGCGTCAGGTGTTAACATCAATAATGTCAGTGTAATGTTAGACCTATCCTACACAACTTACTTAAGCGTACTTTTTTGTTTGTTCAAACATTCTTACTGTACCATTGAAGTTTAAATCTTTCATATTCACAGTTAATTTGAAGGAAAAGCAACCATTTTATTCTGGCCTACCTATATGTTATAACAATAAAAGTGTGGTTAGATTAAAGTATATTAGATTTATGTGGGAGAGTAATCTGGGGGGAGGCTTTGTCACCGATTTAAATAGAAGTCTTATAGCTTATTGTACAGCCTTATTCATGCGCCGTGGTGTAGTAGGTTAAAGCGCAGTGTTCCGATTCCCAACCACGGATGGAATGCACGTGGATTTTTCGGCCTACATATAGGAATTTGAGGGATTACAAGAAAATGTAAGAGCTGCGATAGGTCACAGAAACCAATATTCCGGCTGGGGAGGCATGGTGCTGAGCACATAATCTCTTTGGATGGCTTTCAACTCAGCGTTCGCAATTGGACGTGAGGCCGACAGTAGGAATGGTGGGCTCAGCCCCTATAGAGCTTTCGTCCTACAGATTGTTGTTGTTGTTATTATTATTATTATTATTATTATTATTATTATTATTATTATTATTATTATTATTATTATTATTATTCTGGTGAGTTTTAACACATCAAGTCTATTCCCAAAAAGGTCCAAAATATTTCTTTCTTAGTTCCTTCTTTGATGGAGTATCCTTTTTTTGGTTCATTGTCTCTAAAGACCATCTTTTGGGCCAATGTTTTACGTTCGAAGAATAAGTAGTCAGTCCACTTCTTCATTACAAACCCAACATATGGTTCATTTTAAAATAGGTACCCAATAAATGTAAGTCTTATCTAAAATTCCATCTGGTCGTAAACCTAACCATGATTCTTTTCTAATTTCTGTAAAAAGGCAGTTGATATCAACATCCAGTGAAGAAATAAAAAAAATTGCATTCTTAATAGGTATTGATTATGATTAGTACTGGGACGATAGCACTATTTCTCGATACTCGATATTACTACTTATTTCTGAGCACCGATACTCAGTTTACACAAAAACTGTAAACGCGATAGCTTGTTCACTAAATTATGTCCTTCTTAGCAGTTTTCTATGTATAAACTCATGTAACCAATTTTGTATTTATGCTAATTCCGAAATTGTTCTTGTTTGTTACTCTCCAATTCGCAGCAATACGACTACGACTACGACTACGACTACGACTAATGAATAATACATTTGCCTTGCTTCTTTTTATGTAATCATATTTTGTGGTGAAAACTTTCCTTTAAAGAGTTTTCTATCTATATAAAAAGAGAACATTTCTTTATTCGCGATCTTGAAAATATAAACAAATATATATTTTACATGAAACCAAACAAATAAAAATTACAAATATTTCTATGCACTGTATAATCCCGTGCCTTAAGTTCCGATTTGTTTCTGCTGCGTTCAGAGATTTTGATCACCGGAGTAGGTAAATGTAATGACTGAGAGTGAGTAACAAAGCCAGGCTATTGCAGAAACGTGATTTACTGAGCTAAATCAGCTTCATTCACAGCTCATGCATGTTACACGAGTACCTCTACTCCTTCTCCCATTGTTTTACATGTTTTCATTTACACACATAGAGTGTATGGAATGTTCAATTGATTCACCCACAGGAAACACAGTCAAGATCTATCAAGAACTATAGCCTAGCAACTCTTTGGGGACACGTGCGAGGCAATGATGCGAAGTCTCGTCTACTTTCATTTCTTTTCTAGCATAAAGTTAAACACAACAAGTTTCAATAATGTATAACTTAAACATTTAAAAGTATCGAAAAAGTATCCAAGTTTTAGACATACTTCGATGCTACCCAGTATCAAAAGTACTGGGATATCGACGGTATCAATTTCGCATCACTAATTCTGATACTAAATTCATTGTGGATCGTACAGACGGAGCCTCTGTTGCCATCTGACACTTTCCCCTTCCCTTCTGCACATATGTGGTTTCAAGGACAGCTCCATGCGTAACCTATGTGTGCACAGTCATGCATTCAGTTGATAGTTCTGCTTTATTCCATCACCTACTTTTCTTAAACGTAAAAATAAGCCTCAGGAGAAAATATTTCAAATGAATTACTGAATACTTCCAACTAATGGAAATTGCTATATTGTGCAGGGCTCCATAATCCTTTGGGGCAACAATTTCTGACCTTCGTTGGAACAATAAAATAAACACATGAGCAACACAACAATACGAGCCCAATGATGCCATCTATATACAAATTGCTCTTGTGTCCAGAACACACTTGCCTAATAACGGGCCTATGGCGAAACGTAAGGTTAGTTTATTATTGTTGATTGAGTTCATGCAACAAACAATAATTATTGGCACAGCGCAGAGTGGCGTGTTGCAACCCCTGATCACACATGGGCGACTGTTGAAACCAATTAGCAAGCAATTACCATAATCGTAACGGTCTTGCTGGGAAGTGTTTCTAAAAGGGTAATTACTTTATACAAGTGATCATCGAATTCATGAATATGCATGAGGCTTTAACTACGTAAGGCATCTCTGTGAATGGTACTGCAGATGAACCGAACAAAGTCAAGATTCTATGTGTTACATGACTGCTACTGCAGCGACGTGATTTTGAATCAACAGTAGAGCAGCTGCTGAAGCAATTACTCTTATCAGTCACTTGTAAGCCTCGTCTAACATGGACTGCACAAATTCTCCTCCATTCAACATTTGCAGAGTTCGATTACCATCTTGTTTTTTGATTTCTTCCTTCATCGCTAACCTATCAAGAGCCTCATTAACCCGGACTGTGATTTATCCGAGTGGATTTTTTGCTTACTTTTGTTTCGCAAACTCGGTACGAATTTGAAAAAAGATGTCTGATTGTTACACTCACATGACTTTCTCTACACACTGTCGTTTATTAGTGGCTATACAAACCATTCCTACTAAAGCTTATTGCTCTGTCTACTTAATTTCAATTCAAATACCCTTGGAGAAATAGCTACAGTGCACATTTCGTTATAAATATAAAAGAAACAGCGATAGTCAGATGTTTAAGAACTGGACGCTATAGAATTCCATACGCTTTCCATACAATCGCGGGAAGCAACCGAAAATCGGCGGGACTTAAGAATGACGAAGTATTGAACAATTCGAACTATTAATAACAGATATCTCAGAAATGGCCAAAAAGTTATTTAAAGTAAATTGTGTGTTTACATTTTTTTGCGTAATACGTTTTCGTCTATCGTTTTCCAGGTATACAAGGTTATGCAAAAGTCCTTCCGAATGAAGATGACTTCACAGGCTATTCCGAGAAAATTCAAGATAGAATCTTATTTTTCATGTAAATATCCTTAACGTATGGCATTTTCATCGAAATCGTTAAATCCTTTATTTAGAAACAAAAATTGGAAATACGTTCTCTATAAAGGGTAGTTGGGATGGGAGGATTTCTTGAACATTTTCGTGTCGCATCTTTAGAAGATAATGAACTTAAATACCAAGTTTGGTATTAATCCGAATTTTCGTTTTTGAGTTACGCTGTTCACACACACACACACACACACACACACACACACGGACCTTTGGGTTCAGAGGGCCTCAAAACATATATTTCCGGTGAAATCTCTACATCGTATTTTTGGGTCGAATACAATACTTCCCCTACTTACTCTATATGGTAGAAAAAGTAAAAAGAGCGAAATTAATTGGCTAAAAGGGTTTTTTCTTATCCTGGTTAGTGTAAAATAAATGTTTGTATAGGTTATTGGTTTGTATTTATTTAAGAGTTCGTTTCACGATTATCGGAATTTTCATTTACCTTAACTTCACTCCTAACCAGTCCGGAAAAAACGTGGTTACTGTGTATTACATTCGATCTAAATTAGGATTTCGCTGCCAGCGTATCTTGATGTCCCTGCATTCAAAGAAAAGCTTTTTAGAAATAAAAGTTGTCTGTGGACCATATAGCTAAGGAACGAAAAATGTGATTAATGCCAGATTTCTACTTAACTCAGGTAATGTAGGATGTGTGACCTGAGCCAATATTTGTTTTTACCTTCTCTTCTGACTTTATATACTAAGTAGAAGACACATTATTGATTTTTGAGGAAATGTTAGTTTTGCGGAATATTTATGCCAAAAAGTATTATTATATAGATGTGTGTGTGGGTGGGTGCAGCATAACTCAAAAACGAAAAATTGTATAAATACCACATTACAAACTTAGATCCGACACTGCTCAAATTTGTCAGGTATTACCGTAATTATCCACGGAATATATAAATAATTAAATAAAGAAATAACAGGATAGAGAAATAGCTGCAAAAATTTTCCGTAAATTAAATCAATGTATAATGTAATAAGCTTGAATTGAAAGATTTGTCCGAGAAACAGGTACGAGTAATTAGGAAGTCATGTTACCCAAAGTCATTAACAACAGCCAAAGTAGCGAACGCTTAGCTTAACAATTCTGGGAATTCAGTTAGGTTATAAGCTCAATACGTTTGCAGGCACGTAGGCCAATTCTGTAAATCGGAGAGGAAAAGAAATTCTGAGAAAAGTGAAATTGATATTGGCTCGGGCAGGAAGTAAAGTTCGAAGGTGGAATAATATGTAGGCGGAGCTGAAGTTAATACAGATATCTACAATCGAAATCAGAGAGGTACTCTATGGAACTGGCACGGGTACTGGTCGACATTCGTTCGTGCACTTATTCGTGCATAATAAGTTGGTTTTTTAAAGCGCCCAGTGTTGCGCTTGTGTAAGTAACATTTAGCGGCCATCGCGAGTGGTTTCGCTGGTAAGCACTTCAGCGACTCGCGGCAAGTTACCCTACTAGTTACTTTTTTACGGAAATAGTTATTTCAAACAGTTATTTCGAATTTGATGCTGCAGGGGCTATATCACTGAATGGTAGGTAAAATGAAAATTAATATTCCTAAAAATGTTAGATTTTTCATTAAATTCATATGAAAATTTAATGAATCCTAATATTGCAACTATAATTATGACAGCTGCTACTTCGTATTTATATTCTTATAGTCAGCTTGGTGTGCATTATTCTAGTATATATGGAAGAGTAGCAGGTATAAAAATTCAATTGCTATATTTGCGAGTGTTGCAATTCAGAATCGGTGTATTTCTTCATCTCAAACGGTCGACAACTCACTTCGGTAACTTAAATATTAGTTCATTATAAATTTCGCATTCAATTTAAACTGGTGTTATTCTTCTTACGCATAGAATAGGATAAGACTAGAAGCGGAGGGGACTTAGCACCTCGACCTATGCAGATCCTATCCCAGACGGGGCTCCCCGGGAGGGAGGGATGAGTTGAGAGTAGACAGAAGGCGGCCGGACCAGAAGGCAGACAGGCAGAGAGCAGGATCTATGATTTATAGATTTGAACTCCCCGGGTGTTGGCTGGTGCAGTCGGCCGCTTCGCCCCAGTGGGCTTACACATCCCCGGGGGTGGGGTACCCGAAGACAGCTTGCAGTCCGGAGGACGAAGTTTCCTCAGAGCATCCTTTTGCCCTGACATTCCCACGCCGAGACCTTCCGCCGACACTTGCAACCCTGAAAGAAACCAAGCAGATAAAGGGTGAAGTGAAATGAGATTGGAGATGAAATGGAAGGACAGGAAACCCAGTACCCCTGAAAAACGTATGAGAGAGAAAGGTTGGCCACGGGGATCGAAACCACGTCCTACCAAATGCAGGTCACTGACGTTATCGCCTGAGCCATCCCGCACGGTTACGATCGTGCATATCCTGAGAGAAAGATCTCGTATCCATAACATTAGAGCAGCTGGCGCACGAGACGACAGAACGAGCTATGGCAGCAGAATCAACAACGAAGCAGGTAAAGTAAACGGCTTCAGAGGTGACGACTATCGTTCTGGTATCACAGGGGAATATATTTCAACTAGATTCCCCAGTCGCAAAATACTCTTTACATGCAAAAATTCTCTTTCATTTTCTCAAAAGTAGCGTAGCTCTAACGAATTTGTTTAAAGATGAGATATTAATGTGAGGTATTAAATATATATATTTCATTTCTGTGAATGCCTACGAAATCCTTTTCATATTGATGGATTGTACATTGTTTATAGGCCGGAATGCACAGGACATATAAAAAGCTTACTAAACGAAAACTTTATAGTACATTAAGGGCATTGGAAAGTGTTTAGGGTGCATTTTCCACATAAATATGCTGTATATTTAAAGGGGAATATCTCTGTTCAGTTTTAACCTAAAACTACAAAATGTTTATCACATGTATTATCAATATGCAGTAAAAATCCCCAGGAAAATTTTTGTATCTATAACTGACAATTAATAAAATATAATATGCAAAACTCAAAATAGAAGTGCATTCTTCCATTTGGGTACTTTTTCTATAAAAGAATAACATACAATGCTTTGTCTTTTATTAATTCCCCAATGCGGTTTTGACATTGGAGAAGAGTCTCCTTGTAAATTTATTCTTTTACTTTGGTTTACAAATTTTTTAACACGTAATATAATTTTTGGTGAAAGCCTTTAAGCTAAAATTGTTTGTGTAAACACATTCAATTTAGCCGAAAAGCTTTGACCCTACATGAAGTACTTTATTGGATATAAATACACAGAAAATTTTAGCCTGCTGTGTTAAATAGATTTTTGACTTAAGTGTACCTCAGTTTAAAAAAATAAGTTGTGGGTAGACGCAAAAATCTAATTCATGCACACAAAAATTATTCAGAAACTTATCCTAGGGAACTAGAATTCATATTGATTTAATAAGTAAAGATTGCTGAAATGGGGTAAAAATGTTGTGCACCTATCCTAAAACTCAGCAGAGACATTCTCCTATGAAAATATATCGCATATTTATGAGGAAAGTTGCCTAAGCACTTCCCTGTGTCCTTAAAATACACAATTTGAGTCAAATACAGCTTTTCATAGATATAGTATAGGAGATTCAAAGGAGGGGGGACACGTCGCGTGCTGCGACCTGCACATATCTATTGCGGTTACCACTTCCCAAGAGGAAGGTATGAGGTGAAGGAACCACAGGAGCCTACAGGCCATATGTCAAAAGCCACAGAGACGCGCGGAAGTTCTTAACGTTTCCAAGCTCGCAGACACTCCCACTGCTGGAGATGGTATTTATGATTCTGGAACTTAAGAGTAAAAGGTTATTGTCGCGAATATTTATTATTAATATTGCATTGATTACCTTTAAATTTATTAATTTTGAAAAGAGATTATGTATTAATGTTATTTTAAATATTACTTAGGCAGTTTAAGAAAAATTGTGATTTGTGGTGTGTTATTACTTTTTTGTACCCCGAAAGAAGGCGACGAACGATCCACAAATCAAGCAGCCCTCTAGTGTCCATGGGGTTACTCTTTCCAATGAGCATGTTTCCGTGCCATTTGTCCGGTACCGCCCTATGCCACGAAATATAGAAGCATACCAGAAAGATGAGAAGGAAACAGAATGAAAGGAAAACGATGGATAGGAAATGTGTTAGAGAAGAAACCACTCTAACATTCGCCTACCGACCCGGAGAAACTACGGAAAATTCATGGATTAAAATCGCACACGTCAGTGCCATCTCGCTCGGCACAGCTTTTCTTAACCTTAATCGTATTCGAAATATTCCATGGAGTTTTACTTCAACCACATGATTATAACGAATATGCTTGAAGTTGCCGATTCTTCTCTCTTTCCATCGCAGAAGTTAGTTTGCTGCGACTAAGCATTTGAATGAGGATTCCGAATGTAAGTCTTTAATTTGAATTCATTTCAAGTCAAAATATAATGTAAATGACATAAGTGGATAGGAGATTCACCTTTTATGTGAATACTAGAACATAGAAAGGATATACACATTTTTTTCATGAGCAGAGAAACGTGTGATTTTTCACACCAAATATTTATAATTTCTCACATATTTAAATCAACATACCACAAAGGTATCATACTAGCTCATAATTCTGATGCTCTTAAGGAACCTTTTATGAATATAAAGCCAAGTTTTACAACGAATTCCGCCGTCCGAAACAACACTTACGTGATTCTTCGTTATGTATTGTTTTCCTAAAATACTTAAGTTTTGATGAAAAATCATAAGTATGAGTTTTGGCATAGCAAATAAATGTGTGGATATTTTTTCTGTAAATAACCCGCGAAGTACTCTTCATTCATGGTATGTAATTAGTAAATAAACCACAAAGGATTTACAGAATTTTATGCAAAAGACAACAAATTTCATTTAATTATATATTTTAATCAAATATGTGAGATATTAACGCTTCTGAAGCATGCATTGTTGTTAGTATGGATTTTTATACATTTTAAGCAGTCTTTCTTGTAATGTTGAAATGTTAAATGATCGTTCTTTTGGTTTCTATAGCTCAAGCAAAAAGTATGTAGTTCAAGGCAAATATATTATCAACCTGTCGGCCCCAGTGACAAGAAATGTTGATTATATGTGACACCACTACATAAATTGACACAGCAGTATCAAAAAGCTATCTACACATTTATATTAAAAGAAGAGCTTCAAAAATCGGCCTTAATGGAATGGCAGATGCATTATACAACATACTGGGGTATTCCCGTACATCCAGGATGATTTTAGCTGGTTCATTATTTAGAACAAAGAGTTTTGCAAAATAACCTTCCTGCCCCATGTTTTGATCTGTAATAATTAATAACTGTAAAAAAGACCAACTTCCCTCTTGTTTTTATCTCGCAGGAAATAGCAGATGACGATATTCCCAGTTGGGGCCATAAACGGATGTGTACGGAATTTTAACAGACAATAGATACATAACTGCCGTTTCTACATAGACAGTTAACTCGGCGAATCGTATTCTTGTTTGATATATGTTGCTCTGTGGCTGTAACAAACCGTCTGCAGATTTTATGCACAGAGCCACAAATTAATGCCATTAAAATGTGAATTACCCTACCACATACAACCAACATTACTGGCTCGCCGTGCACAACTGCATTTAAGATGTAGGTTAAAAAAGTGGACGAGGATTAGAGAACATCCTGTTTACTGGTAGTGAATAAATTAGCATTACTTTTAAGTTTTATCAGGCTGTAGTTTACAATTACAATTATATTTAGACCCATTTATTATGTACTCGTATAATGGTTTCTTCTGGAGTATTAATATTTTATTTACGTTTTAGAACTACACCAAATCCTTGCGCCATAAGAGATTATGATGAAGCGGCTATAGCCCAAGGTCGTAGCCGGGTATTTATAAAGGTAAACAGAGATAAGTAACGCACTCACCCAGCGTAAACACCAGATGGGCTATCACCGGATAACCAGAGGTTTTCCTTCTTTCAGCAAGTTTCTGACGACTGCTGTGACGTGCAGTGAGTGCTGCTTCCGCGAGATACTGGATGAGTCATTTGATAGAGTCCTAGGAGTGAACCATCTAAAGAAGAGGCTACATCGTGCGTATTTCGTTACGTCACTACGTCACGAGCAAAGTGAAGTGGCGTTTAATAGCTCACAGAAACTTGGTGTCTTAAATTTCTCATCAGATAAATCACTGTGGATAGCCTACTAGTAAAATAATCAATATGTTCTGTTCAAGTTAATTCATCATCCAATACCATATCAAGTAGTTAACTCTAAAGAGCTGTTCATTTTTTTTTAAAAGTGAACTACATGAAGCTATTTATCTCTATATTTGAATACTTTCCTGCATAACACCGTAAAATACACTACACTTAGTGAACAAGAATAAAACTATGCCAAATATGGTACATATGAGGAACCTAGCGGTTGTAGGTCAGAAAGTATATACAGCAGCCACATAAAGGTTTCAATTAAATACGATCTCAAGCTTTTTGGCAATTTGCTGCGCTTCTCATTTCAAATAGAACACCTATTTAATGAAAGGAATGTTCTTGCCTATCTTAAAAGGAATCCGACATTTTGCGTTCATATGACTTTCTCTACTCATTCATCTATTCTTACAAAACTATTATTCCATTTGTCTTCTTCAAATTCCAGATTAGCTTTCAATTCACATTTAGACATTTAGATGTACGATGCAGTAGGTAAGACGACAGTAAGGTTTTTTTTTGAGTAAGCTATACGATGCCTTGAAATTCCATGCTCTTCGCAGGCATAAAAAATGTCATTATATTCCTCGAATTTCCTGTCCCTCTCTTGCGGTTTACCAATTTGAGCCCCTCCCGTTGGGGAGCTGTTCGGATTGGGTTGGTCTCGACGGGGCAGTGGTTCCCGATATCCGTGGGAAACTGGGTACAACTGTATGGTCTCCCATGCACCCGGGGTCGTGAGACGCCTCAATGTCCTCCGGTACTGGAGAGCCGGTAAACGGCATGCTAGATTGCTATTGACCCCACCGAGGTTTTTCGGTAATCGCCCTTCAGGGTTGACGCGCGTAAGTGGCGTATCCACTTCCATCTCCGCCATTTTAGGAAACAAGGTATTGGCCTCATGGGAAACCCCCACGGTTTGGTTGACGTTGAACCCTGGATATAGGAGGGGAGTAGGGTAGAAATGAGAGAACTGGCGCAGTTAATTTATGCATGGCTATTCATATGCAAATGAGCTCCCCCACCTCCTCTCCCCCCACCTCCTCTCCCCCCACCTCCTCTCCCCCCACCCCCGGCTCCTTGGTATGAGAGAGCTGGCGCAGTTAATTTATGCATCGCTATTCATATGCAAATGAGCTCCCCCACCTCCTCCCTCCCCCCCACCCCCCACCCCCCGCTGTGCCTTGGTAGTTTTAGTTGCAGCTGCGGTCGTAAATCATCTTGAGTACAATGGAGGCTTGACAGTTAAGCAATTAAGGCTGTCAATCAACTGTCAAAACGAACAAAGGGGTCATAAATTTATGGTTCTGTAACAAAGGCGAGATGTTTTTCCTACCCATCCCACATTAGGCCACTTCTGCACCTGGTCAGTTACCACCCCCACTTCCATTGTGTGTCGAACACGTGGCATACTCGTTCCACTAGCTTTTAACAAAAGAACAATGCTTAACCTTCAGCTGTCAAAATGAACAAAGCCCATGATGAATTAGGGTTGTAACAAAGTCTGACCCTTTCCATTGTGTAAGAGATTCTATTGTGTGTGCCTTTCTATTGTCCTTGGCAAGGCTAGTTTAGAAAGACACCTGCAGTGTTCCCATCCCAATAACAAAGCCTGACCCTTTCCATTGTGTAAGAGATTCTATTGTGTGTGCCTTTCTATTGTCCTTGGCAAGCATTCTTTAGAAAGACCACCTGCAGCGTTCCCATCCCAATAACAAAGCCTGACCCTTTCCATTGTGTAAGAGATTCTATTGTCCTTGGCAAGGCTAGTTTAGAAAGACACCTGCAGCGTTCCCATTGTTTGGCCACCTGCTAGTTTAACAAAAGAATTCGAGGGTTGCTTTATACTCGACCTGTCCTTGTTTGTGTGAAAGAGAGAGAAACTTGTTTACCAACTCTGCGTGACGTCATACTTTAGAAAGACACCTGCTCCATAACAAAGCCTGACCCTTTCCATTGTGTAAGAGATTCTATTGTGTGTGCCTTTCTATTGTTCTTGGCAAGGCTAGTTTAGAAAGACACCTGCGACGTTTCCATTGTTTGGCCACCTGCTAGTTTAACAAAAGAATTCGAGGGTTGCTTTATACTCGTCCTGTCCTTGTTTGTGTGAAAGAGAGAGAAACTTGTTTACCAACTCTGCGTGACGTCATAGTCGGCCATCATGATTTTGCCTGAGGGAGTTCTCTCCGATGTTTTACGACCTCCTACGAATATATCCGAGCATAGTTAACAAGCATTCTGTTTCAGCCAACGACTCCGAAAAGCGTCTAATATACATTTCATTACGTGCATTAAACCTCTGAGTGATATCTATAGATCGGTGTTCGATTCTTACTGTAATCAAAAGTTTATTGCTAATGAGAAATTAATGATTGATATTATTATATCATTACCTTAATTAATAAAAAAGGCGTTCAGAGGACCCTAGTTCGAATCTTACCCTACAAACTCTAATGTGTAACTTCTAGTAAATTACGGATGCGTGCTCTAAAAATATATTAAACACATGCGTATACTTAGGTATCCAAGTTGATATTTTCTTAGGGTAAAACATTATTATATCATTACCCTGATTAAAGCCCGTTCAGAGGTTTCTAGTTCGAGTCTTACCCTGCAAGCTCTATGCCTACTAACTATTAAACTATGCAAGGTCAGATTTAAAAATGTATTTAACAAATATAATTTAATTTTATACATTACGCTGTTTTAATGAAAGCTATTCTTAGGAACCCAGAAGCCCCTAGTTCGAACCTTACCCAGCGAAACGCTATAATAAATACTAAATTATTGAAGAGTGAACGGATCAGATTAAAATGTGTTTAAAAAATATAATTTAATATACACGACATTACAATGTTTAACTAGCTGTATTCTTAGGAACCAGAGGTCCCTAGTTCGAATCCTGCCCTGCGAAACGCTATAATAACTATTAAACTATGCACGGGCATATAATTATTTATATTAAACCCCTGCGTATACTTAGATATTCCGATGTCTAGACACGATTCTTTATTTTCTTTCTCCACAACTTGTACACATCCAGGCGCTCCCATATACACGAGCACATGTGCATACATCAACGTGCATACACAGGTGCATGCATGCACACACATGCACATACATGTAACGCAACAATTATCTCTTTCAAACAGAGATATCAAAAAAACCTTTACGTGCACTGACTGTGGGAAAAGAGAGAGCCTTGAGTTCCCGCGAGACAAGCATCGCCAGCCCCATTCCACCCCCCCCCCGACTTCCAGGCGTCACCTGAATTGCCCGAGGGCTACTTCTCTCTGCGCATGCGTTGCAAGAGACGATGTCACGTGACGTGTAACATGTCTCCCCGCAATGCCAACGCGCGCATGCGCTGAAAGAGATGATGTCATTGGATACAATAATCACGTGACGTGTAACATCCCTCCCCCCGCCACACCAACGCTTGAAATTGCCTGAGGGGCTCTAGGCTCCCTATATAAACCAGCGCTGGTGCATAAGAAAGCCACTGCGACTTTTAAGTTAAAGTATATTGATTCGCTTCATCGAATTTAGTGATATTGTCTTCCAGACTGCATTCATCATCATCTACATAATGCAAGGTGAGTGAGTTTTTTACATGACTAAGTGAAACACGAATCATTGCAAGAATACCATATTGTTTATCTAAATTTTTCATTTCTTTAATAATTAACATCAGAGCTGTTAAAAAATGTAGCGCTTTCATCAATGGTGTAAAAATAGTTCTTTAGATACTGCCATAAACATTCATACTTAATCTCTAATCAGTGTTCCTCTAATAACATTCCTATGATTTCTCATCACGTTCTTCTATTAACATTCATATGATTTTCGTTACACGTTCTTCATGCATAAACATTCACATGATATTCTCAACACACATTCTTCTGTAACATTTATATGATTTTCTCTACATCTTCTGTAAACATTCACAAGATTTCTCCTCTCGTTCTTCTCTTAACATTCATATGATTTTCGCTACACGTTCCTCTTCCCGAAAAGCTTCATGGGACTTTTTCACAAAGCATTCTCTTAACGTTCATACGATTTCCTCTACTCATTTATTTCATATTACACGTCTTTCTCTACTCATTCATCTTTTATCAGTTATAAAAAACAATTGAATTTACACATTTAAACTTTTTCACAGGTAATACTGCAAACTCAATGGGAGTAGCAAGAGCGGCACTCGTCAGAGGAGCGGGCTCTCGACTTAACCAATTTATGCAAGTCAATAGAGAGCCCGCTAATAACAGCACAATGTACAACATGCCGACACCCCTGGCGGGGGATCTGATACCAGATGTGACGCTGCAAGGCACTTACATGTTTAATAGCCCCCCGTCACCAATCTTATCGGGGGGTGATTATATTATCCCTCCACCACCTGGTTTTGAGGATGTCACTCCCGTTACAGGGGTGAATGGTGGCATGGGCAGCGCTTCGGACCAATGTTGCATGTGCAATAACTGCGAATACCAAGTTGCTGCAATAAAGATGCTTAACGAAGCGAACGGTGAGTTTAGATATATTATTACACTTTTTCTGGAAATATTATCTTTATCATTAATCAATGTATAACCAAAGAACAATTCAGAACTTCAATAATGGAATGAAGCATTCAATTTATTAGCACCTTTCAATCAAAATATTCAATGTGAAGCTAATTCTGCTTTGCTTCTTTGTTCTAGTTCCTGAAACAACTTCAGACGGGGCGGGGGAGATGGACGATAATGGTAGCCTGCCCTCGCCTATCTTTTCACAGGACTACCTGACCCCGCCGCCCCCTGGATTCGAGGATGTTGCGCTGATGCCTGTAGGAGATCTATGGGCGATTATTCCCATCGATGTGTGCACTTGCGAAAATTGTGCATACAGGACCGTGTACCTGCAGATGCTTCGTGAATTGAATGGTGAGTTTTTTTAACTTCATTTATTCTAGTAACATCAATACATAAATAATTAACGTAACGTTAACGCATAACTTTTCTCAATAATATTTTTTTAATCATTTTTATTGATTAAAATACAATTACATAATAATTATCCTTACGTTAACGTATAACTTTTCTCTATCAACTTTTTCTCTCGTTTTATTATTTATTAAAATATACAATTATATAAATAATTATCGTTGCATTAACATGTGACTAAGCTTTTTCTCCAGTGATTTAATAAACTTATATTCTTGCATTTCTATTTAAACTGACATTCCAATTAATTCCACTTTATTATTGTTATAGAACCTTCAATAGTGGTCATGAGCCCGGAGCCTGAGGATGCAATGCTCCGGGGTACCAAAAGACCTCACGAGGCTGAAGAGGAACACGGACAAGCAATTAGCCCCCTCGCCCGCCCAGGATCTTCTATGGCACCTCCATCACCAATTGCAGGGCCATCAGGCATCGGTCGCAACCATTGTGACAACCCCACCACCACTGCTGACTCCGATAGTGACGACACCGAGTACGGGAACAACCCCAAAAAACTAAAGGTTAGTAATACTCAGCTAGAGTGTAAGGTTATTGAATCGGCGTTCAAGGGCCGCCTTTTCAATAGCCGCATAGAAAACTCTTTAGAGATAGCTGACCCCAGTCAATTTCTGCAGGAATGCAGACATCTTGTATTGGGAGAGATGGTTTCTGTACTCGGGAGAAGCTCTTCTGGGTTTAAAGTAAATGCCTCCATAGAGATCACGTACCTAATACAATCTCCTGTAAAAGAGCATGCAGAAACCATCTTTTTCAATAGTAAGACAAAGCTGGGTCTTCAATCAAGTAATCTCAATGCCTTATACACTTCTATGGTCGATGAAATGCTAGAAAACATCTCGAATTTCGAAGGAGGTGCAAGCTCAAAATCTCTGTTCGCTGTCAGGGCTCTTGTTATTGGAACTAGCTTCTATGATCCCTTGAATGCATCGCGATACATAGAGTTACCCGCTGCTATCAAGGCCAAGAAAGCTGTAATAAACATACAAAATGAAGATGAATACTGTTTTGCATGGTGTTTGCTCGCTGCAAAGTATCCCGCAAAGCGCGATGGTCAAAGAACGAGCAAATACCCTGCAAAACAGTTATTCACTGCATTCAACTACAGTGGGATAGACTTCCCTGTAAGCCTACACCAGATTCCAGACTTTGAACACCAAAACAACGGAATATCAGTTTCAGTATTTGGAATAGAAAGGGAGTGTACAATTATACCGCTATACCAAACCAGCAGCAGGAAGGATTTCAATGTCAACCTACTACTAGTTGAACAAGATGGAAGATCTCACTACTGCCTGATTAAGGATATGTCAAAACTGATTTCAAGGCAAATCAGCAAACATAACGGGAAACAGTGGGTATGCGAGCCCTGCCTGAAGCACTTCAATAATGAAGGTGCCTTTAAAAAACATCAATTGAAGTGCATGCAGTGCCAGGTGCTCAAAATGCCTAATCAGGGTGAAGTGATTGAGTTCTCATCATACTCGAAGGGTAGTCCTGTGAATTTTGTTGTGTACGCCGATATTGAGAGCGTGCTAGCCCGAGTTCAGTCCTGTGAACCGTCGGCTAATCAGAGCTGGACTCGGGCTATCCAGCATCATGAGGCTATTTCTATATCGCTTAAGCTCGTATGTCGCCATGACGATTCATTGTCGAGGTTTAAGCTATTCAGAGGTCCTGATGCAATCAAGGAGTTCTTCATTGAACTTAGGTCAATAGCCGACATGGTTATTGAGCAATATAGCCGCAATGAAGAAATGACCATGACTGCTCAGGATGTGGCTGACTTCGATAATGCTCGTCATTGCCACATATGCAAGAAGGAGTTTGAGGTAGATGACTTGAAGGTACGTGACCACTGCCATGTGACCGGTGTATTCCTGGGGGCTGCTCATAATGCATGCAATTTAAATAGACGGGTACCTGACTTTATACCCATCTTTTTTCATTGCCTTAGCAATTATGACAGCCATTTCCTGATGCAACACCTGGCATATGATGATCACCCCATTTCGTGTATCTCAAGCTCCTCTGAGCGATATATATCATTCAGCAAGAAGTACAGGACTATCTTTTTCAGGTTTCTAGATAGCTTTAAGTTCTTGGACGATAAGCTATCTAGTTTAGCCTGCATGCTGAGTAGTGATGAGTTCAAGATCACAAACTCTGAGTATTCTGATCCTGAACATCAGCAGTTAGTGAGATCTAAGGGAATATTCCCTTACAGTTACGTCGACTCTCCTTCTAAACTAGAGGAAACAGCACTCCCTTCTATTGAAAATTTTGACAATATAACACAAGAGGAATACAACCATGCTGTCAAAGTCTGGAACACCTTCAACATCAGCAATCTAGGCGAATACAGCGACCTCTATTTGAAAACGGATACGCTCTTGTTGGCCGATGCATTCGAGAAGTTTAGGGACCTTTCTCTGGAAGTATATAACTTGGACCCCTGCTGGTACTATACCCTACCAGGACTTGCATTTGATGCAATGCTCAAGGTGACTCAGGTCAAGCTTGACCTCATCCATGATGAGGAAATGATCAAATTCTTTGAGGGAGGAATCAGGGGCGGAATGTGCACAGTGTCAAAGAGACATGCTAAAGCAAACAACAAGTACCTTCCTGGACATAAACAGACACAACAAGACTTATATTTGGCATATCTCGACATAAACAATTTATGTGGGGCTTCAATGGCGAGCCATATGCCACACAAGAACCTCAGATGGCTTCTGCCAGAAGAAATTTTAAACATAAACTTCTTTGCTGTTGCTCCTGATTCCCCAACTGGATACGTTTTGGAAGTCGACCTCGAGTACCCTGAGCACCTACACGATGAGCACAATAACCTTCCTCTCTGCCCGAAAAGTGAGATACCACCTGGAGGCCAATACAAGAAACTGCTGGCAACACTAGAGAACAAAGAGAAATATACCTTGCACTATAGGGTCGTCCTCCGTGGACTGGTGGTACCGTGCTAGCCTCTAGTTCCCAAGGTCGCGGGTTCAAACCCGGCGGAGGGCGATGGATTTTTTCGGGCGTAAAAATCGTTAGCACGGCTTCCTTCGGAAGGGAAGTAAAGCCGGTGGTCCCGTGTCGTAGATTTACGGCACGTAAAAGAACCTCAAGCCTGATAAAGAGGCCTCTGAGCAAAATTACAGGTGTTTCACGCCCACCATAGAATGGGACGCTAAGAACCATAGTAGTTAAAGAGCGTCCATAAATAAAAAAAAACTCAACTTGCACTATAGAAACCTCCAGCAGTGCATTGACTTGGGCCTGAAGTTAAAGAAGATCCATAGAGTGGTTGCATATGATCAGTCAGAATGGCTGAAAACCTACATCAATATAAATACAGAGAGACGTGCAAGGGAAACTTCCAAATTCGGTCAGAATTTATGGAAGAAAATGAACAACTCTGTATATGGCAAATTTATTGAGAATGTGCGCAAATACAATGACTTCCGCATCGTTACAAGTTGGAAGCAATGCAAGAAATTGACAGCGCGACCAACTTACGTTCGGAGCATTTTATTTGCGGAAAATCTTGTAGGGATAGAACTTGCCAGAGAGGAAATTTACATGAACAAACCCATCTACATAGGGCAAGCCATCCTTGATATATCCAAACATATCATGTACAGTTTTTATTACAATATATTGAAGCCAGGCCTAGAAGATTTAATTTTAAATTACATGGATACGGATTCATTTATTCTGGAAACCTCAAGCGACATATACAAATTTATTAAGGAAAATCAAGAGCATTTTGACACATCAAATTACGAAACACAAAACAGCTATGGAATTACACCGCAAAACAAGAAAGTCATCGGCCTGTTCAAGGATGAGCTTGCAGGAATCCCTATGATAGAATATGTTGGGCTAAGGTCCAAGTTATATGCTTACAGATACAAGGACCAAACTATGATGAAAGCAAAGGGCATCAACAAGACCGGCATGCGCAACATAAATTTTGAGCACTATTTCGGCTGTCTAAATGATATTAGAAAAAAAGTTTTAACAAAAACAACAACATTTCGAAGTTTCAAACAAAGTCTCGACCATAGAAATGAATAAGGTCGCTCTCTGTGGTAGAGACGATAAGAGGAAACTGATTGAAGGCTCAGACCAGACAATTGCCTGGGGTCACTATTGTCTGAGTATGACTGACCCTTAGATGTATATATGTAAATTTCTAGTTGTGTAAATTTTTAGTTGTGAAGTTCTTAAACAAATTGCTTTTATGTGTGTGTATGCGTGTGTATAGGTGTATGCGTGAGTGGTTGTGTATGTGTGTATTTATATATGCACATGGATAATGTAAATGTTTAGCTCTTCTATTTATTAATTTATTGATTTTTAGTTTTATAAAATGGATGTAAAAATGCAGTCTAGTGAGCGAGTGTTTTATCATGTATGTATTGTGTGTGTGTGTATGTGTATGTATATGAAGATTGACCTAAAAATGCAAATGATAATGTTGTATATATATGTAATTTTTTTGTTTTATGATTTTTTTTTTACTTAAAACAACTTATTGATTTCTAATCATGTAAACCCTGTAAACTTTCTTATTTAACTCAATATATACAGTGAAATAAAAAAACACGCATTATTGTGGAATGAAAGCCTCTTTATTTTCATTATTATTTTTCTACAATAAATCCTTTCTGTCAATCCATTGAGTATTAGGGAATCCATACCACTTTACAAGAATCCTATTTCCCTGCCTGCGTAATACTTTCTCTACCAGAAATGTATTAGGGTACAGTGTAGGTCGCAGTTCATGACCATAAAAGGACCCCTTTATCTCGTCACCATCATTACCTTTTAGCATGTATGTAACGGGATTGGTGTGATTCACATGAACAACTTGAAATATTTCAACACTCCAATTAGCTTCAAAGCCCTTTTCAAAATGTCCCTTGTCCTTTGATATCCTCACATAATCACCAACACTAAACTTTCTTGCCCCTCTCTTCTCTTTTCGATCTTGAGTGTAGTTGTAAACAGTCAGAAGAAGATCATTGTTCTTCACCTCTATAGGCTTCATTCGAATAGTGGAGTGGTAAGTGTTGTTATATCTTGCAATGATCTGAGGTAAAAGGTCTAGCCATTTGTATGATCCATTGGCTAGAAATTCGCGATACATCATATTTTTTAAAGTTATTATTAATCGTTCAACAGCAGCTGCCTTCACGTGAGTATAGGTACTGTAGTGATTGATGTTATATTTTGCCATTAAATTTTTAAAATGTTTATTATAAAATTCTTTTCCATTATCACTCTGTATGTTCTTGGGTGGGGTTATCATTTCTTGCAGTATATCTTCCATAGCCTTTGCAACTTGAAGTCCTGTCTTGTCCATTAGAGGTCTCGCATATCAATTTTAGAATAGAAGTTGATTGCAATGATGATGTACTTGAAATTCTTATTGATTTTTGCATGCGGTATCATCTCCACCAAGTCGATCTGCACCAAGTCGTGGAGCCCCTTGCTGATAATCTTTCGACGCATGAAGTTTCTCCGGGCTGGAGCATGGAGCTCGCTTGCTATATGTTGCTTCAATGATGTCATGCTATAAACTTTGCCGCTTTTAGTTCTTGAATAATCTCTTCAATTTCTTGAGTATGATTGTTATTGCCTGCGTCTCTGGATGCCACAAGTAGCCTAAGGCGATCCACCAGATCATTAGGGTCGGTCCAGTAGATGTAGTCTTGCCTCGTATTAGGGCGATGTTCTTTCCACTGTAGTCCTAATCCCTTGTGTTTCGTTACTAGAGGACGTATAACGCTTTTATACTTGTAGGCATTACCCGATCTCAGCGGCCCGTGCTTGCTGAAGTTTCTTCGATGAACATGTGTTGCTTTAAGTATTTTACTGTATGTTTCAAGGTCATCCTCGGTGTATGCATGCATTTCAGGTATTCTCTTGAAGATGAGTTCCTTCAATCCAGGCGTGGTTTCATACGTTTCGTCCCCTATTCGAACTTTATTATTGATGAAATCAATAATCTTGTTGCCTAGCATGTAGCTGCCATCCTCATATCGTACTCCATATGATGAATCTATTTCATTTTTGTCCTTCTTTCGAACTTTATTAAGGTAGTTGTAGAGTTTCTCATCTTTCATGTCTTTCGGTGATTCCTCCTTGCTTGTAGTATTCTTTTTCTGTATTTCAAGTATATTTTGAAGCGGATCTGTCACTGGTTGAAGAGCTTCACTCATCACTCTCTGGGTTTCAAACTGCTGACCTTTAAGAGAACGTAACTTTTCTCTTATAGCCTTCGTGTGCATGGCTACAGATTCTTTAAGTCGTATGCACTCGCTGTCCATCTTGAAATGACACTGAAATTAGACTTTCACCTTAATATATACCATATTTATTTAGCAGACTTCAGTTTATAAGAGATTTTTAGCTCGATATTTAGAAAATGGCCGTCCCTTACACGATTTGCAGGAGCAGTGAAGGCTAGTTTATCACCATTTGCAATTGGTGCAGGTAGAGCTCTCAGAGACTTGTTATTTATTTCAATTATTGTATCAGGTCTTACAGTAGGAGCTGTTGGTGACGTCATATAGCAAGAAACAATCTCGCCGTTTACGCTTGATTTGTAATATTCAAGACCTGTTGTTAACATGTACCTCTGTGATTTCCCTCTGAAAGGCAACGTCTGCAGTGTAATTACATGTTCCCCTCTCATTTGCTCTACTAATGAATTTACGACTTTCATTTGTGTTTTAAGGGTATTGATATTATCCATTGCAGATGTCAGATGCCCATCCATTGATTTCTGGCGGTTCGCCATAGTTTCCATGTGTTTTCCCACTGTTTCTGTAACTGTGGTACTTATTGCACCAAGTCTGCTGTTTAAATCTTGGCGTATTTCATTTTGTTTCCTTCCCACGTGAACTTTAACAAACTTTTTTGTTGCTCCATCACTGTCATCGACAGGATCTGCTACTTCAGTTAGCCTTCTTTTTTGGAATGAAACGTTACCGCTTGAATCGAGCGGTGGTGTTCTTGCGCTTATATATTCTAATACATGCTTCTTATTTGGCACGTCATAGTCCTCTTGAGGTGGCAGCATTATCTTCAATCTTATAGAATCCAGGATAATGTTGTTTCCATCGTCGCGTTTAAGGGTATTTTTATTCAGATATTCCATTAGAGCATCATGTTGCACGTCTAGCGACTTCTGGATGTGATCCCTAAGCGTAGTTTGAAGTTCGCCCATGCGCTGATATGTCGTTTTTTCCGTGAACTCCTGCATTCGATTTTCAGTAGAAGACGTAAGCGTATCCACGTAGCGTTTAGTGCTTGCGTCGTCGTCCTCCTCAGGATCCTGAACAATGCACAGTCTCTTGTTCCTGAATTGGTAATTTCCTTTTCCATCTCTGTTTATGATAAATTGATGTAGCGATCTTTTCACTGGAGCAGCCCTCTGTGATCCAAACCTATCAATACTCATGATGAACTATGAATGAGCAATTTCTTTATTAACAACTTTAATATATACATCGAATCCGCACCTATATCGACCGTCATTCATCGGAAATTCGGGAACTATTACCATAAAAGGTCTTCCTTCTGTAGAGCTCTCCCAAACACCTTTGCACAAATCTTTAAATTCAGTATACGTCATATCTGTGTTTACGTAATCTTCATATACATGTTTCAAGTTTAAATTATCTTGCCTGAAGAGTATAATCATGTTCGCATTATCTCTAATTAAATGCTTTGGGACTTTGGCATAGGATTGTGCTAGATATATTGAATCTACATTTCGATGTCTGCCCATGCTGTAAAAGGATGCAATCTTGTCTTGCTTTTCAGTGATGACGTCATCAAATATAAAGATTGAATTTTCTTTAATTTCTGATGGGTGCAAGACGCTTTCACCGTCTTCGTGAGTATACACACCTATACCCTCAATGTTTTCAAGCAGCTTAACAAGATATTGATACTTTGGCTGGTATAGCGACTTTGAATAAATGTACACATTTTCAAAGCGTAGTCCATTCTCGTGAAGTATCATATTGAGTAATACATTTGTTTTTCCAGCACTGGAGCTACCTAGAATTAGCGCTCTAACATTGCCTGGAAACAGCTTCCCGTGACGATCGCGTCTAAAGTCACTTTCAAAGTCTAGCACCTGGATAGGCAGCGAGCAATCTTGCTTCACCAGCTCCATCGTAGCAACTAAAATAAAATAAATCATCCTTAATGTATATATGTTAATAAATGTAAGCAATGACAGAGTATAAAAGAACTATGTGCCATTAAAATCGATTAGTGTACCATGAGCGCTAAGGGGGTTAAGGTCTCAAGAGGTTCCGGTTTAATTAACTCTCTCATTAACCTGCTGCCATTTGAAGCACATTTGCCTGGTTACAGATACTGCGGACCTGGGACAAAACTAGAAAAAAGACTAAAGAGAGGAGACCCCGGAATAAATCCTTTAGACGAAGCGTGTAAGCTTCACGACATAGCCTACGCACAGCATAAGGACTCTGCTTCGAGGAACGTTGCCGACAAAATCTTGGCTGAAAAGGCCTGGAAAAGAGTGCAATCATCTGATGCTACATTAGGCGAAAGGTTGGCAGCCCGACTAGTAACAACCATCATGAAGGGTAAGGTAGCTGTTGGTGCGGGATCCAGGAAGAAGAAACGAGGAGGATTTCTACCACTCATACCAATTATTGCAGCACTAGGAGCCGCCGCTGGAGGCGCTGCACAAATAGCCTCTGCTGTAAATAAGAAAAAGGCCGCGGATAAACAACTTGCTGAAATGATGAGACATAACAAAGAAATTGAAGCAAGAGGGAAAGGCCTACGAGTGAAGAAGAAGAAGAAGAAGAATAAGGCGAGGAACACCGAAAGGAAGAGGAGGCCGAGCAAGAAAGGAAATTCAAAAAACTCCGGCAGAGGGCTATACTTGTCCCGGAAAAAGCATTAAGTAACATAGACCTCGACTTGTATGCCCGACGTTTAAAGATTCCTCATTTTAGGGGTGTATACATGAGCGATCAGCTACCCCCAAGACCTCGTTACAGAGAGAGAATTATTGTTAATCTCGATACTTCAGAGAATGAAGGCACTCATTGGGTTGCTATAAAGAAGGATGGCAACGTGTCATTTTATTTCGACAGCTTTGGAAACTTGAAGCCTCCAAAAGAGATAGAAAGGTACCTCAGAGATGTTAAGGTACTGTATAACACTAAGAGGTTTCAGAGTTTCAGCTCAGTCATCTGTGGGCACTTGTGCTTGCAATTTCTATCGCAATGAGTTACACTATTGCAGTCAGTGGCAATGAGTCTGTGCTTACTACATACCTGAATCCACCTCTTCAGCTAGATCCAAAGTATCATTATGAGATTGCTCTACTGAATTTTGAAACCTTCTATTCAATTCCTAATGTTGATTGGAGTAATAATCAATTTCATTACATGCACAATGATGAAATTAAGATCATTGATATACCTGATGGAACTTATGAGATTTCTGATATTAATGAATGCATCAGAGATAAGCTAGGTGTAGATGAGAATGTCTTCTTTATTAGACCTAATAATAACACAATGAAAGCTGAAATTAAGTGCCCTTTCACTATTGATTTTTCCGGTGATCGTTCTATAGGCTCGCTATTGGGCTTCAGAGGTAAAGTTATTCCAGCTAATCAGCTGTCTGAATCTGATTACCTGGTGAATATATTTAAGGTGAGCATCATTCGAATCGAGTGCAGTATTGCAACAGGCTCTTTCATCGACGGTAAAAGCGGCCACTCGATCTATGAGTTTTTCCCTTCTGTTCCGCCTGGATATCATATTTCTCAAGAGCCGTCAAATCCAATTTACCTTCCAATCATAAACACCAATGCTATAGAGCAAATTAGTCTTCGTGTAGTGGACCAAAGTGGTAATATCATTGACTTTAGAAACGAGGATATAAGCATAAGGCTTCCCATCCGCTGCAATGCCAATAGATTTTAGAAGAAGTCAACGACGTCGAGGATATAATAAGGGAGTGATTCAACGCACACATCATACTCTACCCTTGACACCCGGAGGGTTAACATCACGCAATCGACACTTCCTCCAGGTATTGGGCTTTAGACTTCTATAATCATGGACATCTTTAATGTTACCAGCGCACTGACATTCGATGACAAGATCACTAAAGAAGAGGAACATGTGTTTTACCGTATAATACATCGGCTCTGGACGCTAATGATGAAATTAGAATCCCTTGTCAAGCTGAGGATTTATATACTTTACCTAATCGAAGTTATCTATACATCGAGGGGAGTATTACTAAACCTAATGGAACAGCTACTACTGCAAAGCTTACCAATAACGCTATTGCATTCATGTTTGAGGAGATTCGACTGGATATGAACGGCTCAACTATTGATCGAACCAGGAACCCCGGGATCGCCTCAACTTTACGCAACTATGCTGCTCTCAATCCAATGGAGTCTGATCGCTTGCTGAATGCCGGATGGTGCTATCCTGGAGAAGACATGGACATTGTGAATGCAGCAAATGGAGCCTTCAACGCCATAGTACCGCTTTCGATGCTTCTGGGATTTGCTGACGACCACAAGGAACTCATACTCAATAGCAAGTTTGAGTTGGTGCTGATTCGATCCAAGGACTCTAAAAACTGTATTATAGCGCCTGAGGGTGAAGAGAATGCAAGCGTTAAACTTGCACGAATCGAGTGGAGAATGCCAGTGATACGACTTTCTGATGCTGAAAAGGTTGAAATTCTCAAGATTGTCAAGTCGGACAAGGCGCTGTATCTCCCATTTAGGACCATGGATCTGCATACTCAGCCTGCGGTGCCTCAAACTAAATCATTCACTTGGAATGTCGCCACCACATCAAAAATGGAGAAGCCGAGATTTGTCATTTTGGGTGCTCAAACTTTAAGATCGAGTAATGCATCTAAAGACGGTTCTCTTTTTGATCATTGTAACATAACTAATTTGAGAATTTATCTTAATAGCGAATGTTATCCCTATCATGACATGAATTTGGATTTTGGAAACTCTAGATTTGCATCCATGTATGATATGTACTCAAAGTTTCAAAACTCTTATTATGAAAAAGAGAACTATCCTTTATTGAAGAGAAAAGATTTTCTTAAATTTGCTGCTATATTTGTTATAGATTGCTCACATCAACCAGAGGAAGTTGTAAATGGTGCTGTTAACATTAGAATAGAAATTCAAGCTAGTGCAAATATTCCTGCACAGACCACTTTGTATTGTTTGATAATTCACGATAAAGTATTTACATACAAGCCTCTGACTCATGTGATGCAGCTTTTATTTTAAAGTAATCATTGTAAGGATTTGTTTTTCATTAGCAATGTAAGGATTATTAATGAATAAAAACACTATGTAAAACATACTTTCATTCTTTTTATTGTTATTATTTATCCTGCATTTCCATCACTTTCTTCCTCCAACTCCTCGTTCCAAAATATTGCATTACATTTGCATCAGTTATGTTACCTAAATGGTAGTCTATAAACGGTACAAGTCTTTTTAGCCTGCAAATTTCATCTCTATTTAAAAATATTTCACAATCATTTAAATTAGTGTTCAAAAATTTTATTTCTGTCTCTTGCATATAAGCAACAATATTATAAGAAAAAAGAATATTTTCACAATACTCCACACGCGGATACTTTCTCGTTTGGAGGAATGCACTGAATGTAGGAAGACTCTCACGAATTATCACCCAGTCTTGAATTGTCATGTATACAAATTTGTCTGTGTTTTTCACTAAAAGCACTGGAAGATCACAGAAGAATGCTATGTTAATGCTGCGCCTTTTCGAGATGTAGACGTCTCGGCACACGCTTCTTACCGGCATGTTTCTTGGGCGTCTCGATGTTGCTTATTCTATCCTCCAATAGCGTCAGCCTCCTTTGCAGGTCTGCAAAGCTGTTCCTCTTCTTCTTCTTCCCCTTATTGCACCGCCTGAAACATTACACAATGAAGGTCTTAGAAAAGTGCTTGGGTGAAGTTAAGGTAACCTGAAAAGAATTAAATTTCTGTTAGTGTACACTTAAAATGAAACAATGATTTTTATATATGTGAAAATACTCACGTCAATGTTTTCCCGAGTTCTGCAGGCTTTCCAAGGGGAGACTCGGAGGTCGTCTGTGTTAGATCCCCCGCCTGCTGTGAATTGGAATCCTGTTCCTCATCTACGTGTTTAGCATACTGCTGTGCAATGGGATATTCCACTATATCTTCTGGTTCTTTATCATCGGAATCTACCTCGGTTTTAGGCGCTGGTGTCGTCATTTGAATTCTGCAAAAGTCATTATAATTTCCAGTGTTAGTCGTATACAACTGCTCTTGTACTATAGTAGCATGTAATGTATGTTAGTATCGCATACAATTAATGTTTACATTAATGTTCTCTGAAGTTACGTATATGACAATAGCAATGTACAATAATGATACATATTTAAAGAGGTACTCACTTTAAATTTCTCTGTCTGAAGAGGAATACACTGCAGCTTTCATTGCATGGAAAGTATGACGCCATCTTGTCGTGCACCTCTGGTTTTGCACACAGTACAGAGTGAGTATACCCATTGCAGTACTCTGAATGCCACAGAGAGCCGTGATTTGAAATGAGGCTGAGCATCTCACCCTCACTTTCGGTATCAGTTTCTCTGGAAAGAAAGAAGGCACAATAGAATGAAACATTTTAATTTTTCACTCTTCTTTAGAGAACAATTGCACGCTTTTTAGAGCTTGCATTCAATAATAAAAACGATACTTACATGATGCTTCTTTTGTAGACAGGGCAGTTGTCTGTGCATATGCCTAGAGAAGTCATCTGGTCATGATAGGAAGGCATGTTACACACTATAGAATGCATGATGCCATTACACGACTCTTTATGATAATATGTATAATGGTACGATTCTTCTCCGCATTCACTCCAAAAATCGTCCATTGTATTATCGACTCGATTACACCTCGAATAATATTCAGAGCAGTGCGAGAAGGGCTGCTTATATATAGCGGCTAGAAAAACCGGTTCTTCTATCACATGTAATGACTTGCAGAGAGGATCGGTGGGGGAAGCGATCTATAGGGAGGGGGGGATGAATGTGTTTTTTTATGCAAGAGAATAAATGATTCAGTGAGGGAAATGAAAACTTTTATTATAGAGAGGCAATGCACGTAAAGGTTTTTGATATCTCTGTTTGAAAGAGATAATTGTTGCGTTACATGTATGTGCATGTGTGTGCATGCATGCACCTGTGTATGCACGTTGATGTATGCACATGTGCTCGTGTATATGGGAGCGCCTGGATGTGTACAAGTTGTGGAGAAAGAAAATAAAGAATCGTGTCTAGGCATCGGAATATCTAAGTATACGCAGGGGTTTAATATAAATAATTATATGCCCGTGCATAGTTTAATAGTTATTATAGCGTTTCGCAGGGCAGGATTCGAACTAGGGACCTCTGGTTCCTAAGAATACAGCTCGTTAAACATTGTAATGTCGTGTATATTAAATTATATTTGTTAAACACATTTTAATCTGACCCGTTCACTCTTCAATAATTTAGTATTTATTATAGCGTTTCGCTGGGTAAGGTTCGAACTAGGGGCTTCTGGGTTCCTAAGAATAGCTTTCATTAAAACAGCGTAATGTATAAAATTAAATTATATTTGTTAAATACATTTTTAAATCTGACCTTGCATAGTTTAATAGTTAGTAGGCATAGAGCTTGCAGGGTAAGACTCGAACTAGAAACCTCTGAACGGGCTTTAATCAGGGTAATGATATAATAATGTTTTACCCTAAGAAAATATCAACTTGGATACCTAAGTATACGCATGTGTTTAATATATTTTTAGAGCACGCATCCGTAATTTACTAGATGTTACACATTAGAGTTTGCAGGGTAAGATTCGAACTAGGGTCCTCTGAACGCCTTTTTTATTAATTAAGGTAATGATATAATAATATCAATCATTAATTTCTCATTAGCAATAAACTTTTGATTACAGTAAGAATCGAACACCGATCTATAGATATCACTCAGAGGTTTAATGCACGTAATGAAATGTATATTAGACGCTTTTCGGAGTCGTTAACTATGCTCGGATATATTCGTAGGAGGTCGTAAAACAGCGGAGAGAACTCCCTCAGGCAAAATCATGATGGCCGACTATGACGTCACGCAGAGTTGGTAAACAAGTTTCTCTCTCTTTCACACAAACAAGGACAGGACGAGTATAAAGCAACCCTCGAATTCTTTTGTTAAACTAGCAGGTGGCCAAACAATGGGAACGCTGCAGGTGTCTTTCTAAACTAGCCTTGCCAAGGACAATAGAATCTCTTACACAATGGAAAGGGTCAGGCTTTGTTATTGGGATGGGAACGCTGCAGGTGGTCTTTCTAAAGAATGCTTGCCAAGGACAATAGAAAGGCACACACAATAGAATCTCTTACACAATGGAAAGGGTCAGGCTTTGTTATTGGGATGGGAACACTGCAGGTGTCTTTCTAAACTAGCCTTGCCAAGGACAATAGAAAGGCACACACAATAGAATCTCTTACACAATGGAAAGGGTCAGGCTTTGTTACAACCCTAATTCATCATGGGCTTTGTTCATTTTGACAGCTGAAGGTTAAGCATTGTTCTTTTGTTAAAAGCTAGTGGAACGAGTATGCCACGTGTTCGACACACAATGGAAGTGGGGGTGGTAACTGACCAGGTGCAGAAGTGGCCTAATGTGGGATGGGTAGGAAAAACATCTCGCCTTTGTTACAGAACCTTAAATTTATGACCCCTTTGTTCGTTTTGACAGTTGATTGACAGCCTTAATTGCTTAACTGTCAAGCCTCCATTGTACTCAAAATGATTTACGACCGCAGCTGCAACTAAAACTACCAAGGCACAGCGGGGGGTGGGGGGTGGGGGGAGGGAGGAGGTGGGGGAGCTCATTTGCATATGAATAGCCATGCATAAATTAACTGCGCCAGCTCTCTCATACCAAGGAGCCGGGGGTGGGGGGAGAGGAAGTGGGGGGAGAGGAGGTGGGGGAGCTCATTTGCATGTGAATAGCCATGCATAAATTAACTGCGCCATTTCTCTCATTTCTACCCTACTGAGGGGGACTCTGGGCTCCGGCTCTTGTCCTGGTAGACCTTCGCTCAGCATGTACCAAAGTCATTCAGAAAGAAAGAGAATTTTAGAGGCTATTTCCAAAAAATTCCGGATATATGTACATTTCATTTGTAATGAAAATATGTTAAACATATGGTACTTTGGTTAAAATCTTTAGAACCATTTAGTGAGAATAAACTTTTTCGAAAAAAATTCAAGTAAAGGGTATTCTGAGGTGGAGAGTTTTCTTTAAAAGATACGAAGATACGACTTTTCGTTTGTGAGTTATGTTGTTTAAAGACACACGGACACACGCACAAGCGCGCGTGCACACACGATCTTTTTGTAAAAATTCTTTTTTGGATTCTAGAAGTCTCAAAATGTGTATTTTCGAAGAAATCTAATATCCAAATTGAGTGGAATGCAATGGAATGGAAGGGTGAGGTGAGAGGAAACAAGAGGACGCTCGGACCAACAGGCAAGACAGGGCAGAGGGCAGGGTCTCTAACTTTTTCCAGATTGAAACACTCCGGATGGCATCCGGCTCTGCTCCTTCTGCAGATATGGGGAGAGGGGACTCGAGAAGAACTCAGAGATGCACCTCTTGGGCCCTGGGGGGTGCCGGACTCGGAGACCGCGTCCATTCCGGGAACGAAGTGTCACATTGAGCATCCCTTCCTCTACCATGCAACACCGACACTTGCAACCCTGAAACAGATGATAGGTGCACATGAAGAATGGATGTGAAATGGAGGGACAGGAAATTCGGGGAATATAATGAACCTTCTCAGCATTCGCCTAGCGACCCGGGAACACCCGAAAAAACTCAGGATCAGGAAGGTCGGTCGCAGGAATCGAATCTACGACCTCCCGGATGTGGGCCATAGACGTTGCCTCCTGAGCTATCCCTCTCTGTAAAAAGAAATTACTACTAATAGAACTAGATAGCTGCAGCTTTTCTATAGTGTTGACAATTTATTGCCCATTCTTTATAAATTCTGAACTGCTAGTTATATAATCTCCTATTTGTGCTTCCTTTGTTGTTACTTGTACTTTTCGGATTGATTGCGATGCAGAATTTAACATACTCCGAAATTCGATATTTCATACGAATATTCGCCCTAATGTTCACTATTAATACAGCAATATTTAGGTAATTTACATAGATAACTAAATTTAGTTTTTCCTTTCTATTATTCATGCACGTGAACTACAATGTCTATATTGTAGGCACCGCACGCTGCTCGCGCGCCAGCCGTCGCAACTCAGAGTGCCACCGAAACAGTTATAACATTCCCGCAACTGCTTTACGTTATCAAAGTTACAATCATAAAATTGCGACAATGATAATAAGCATCCACCTTATTATGAGCTGTAGGAAGTTATGTCCTTTATATACATACATATCTGGCAACTTTTCAGTTAATTTGCATTCACACTCGAGAGTTCAATATCCGAAACTATGTGAATTTCTCAACCGATATGTTCTTTTAGTTCCTTCCATGTATGGGGTTTGTTGAATAAACTTTATTTTTCATGTGATCATCAAAATCGGGTTAATTTCTGTAATTTGATTTTCCGAAATAATAGAGTAATTGACCCACAATTAATATCCTTCTTTGATGAAGCGGTTCCATTTGTATAGCTGCTTCCTCCCAAAATAACAGATATTGCAGTACGGAGAAACCCGATTTTACACACGAAATTCCTTTGCATGACGCGAAAATTGGTGTGCAGTAAATGCATATAAAACTAAAGTTTTGAACAAATAAATGCAGACACAGGAATACTACACTCGCACTATTTTTTTTGAACAGCTGACCGATGTTCTATGTCGTCTGGATTTTTCCCACAAGACTTTGCTACCGCGCATACCACTGATGGGTCATTAGATTTAATACTAAAAATGTTTTAAGATAATGTGAGTAAAGGATTATAGCCCTCACGATCCCCTGCTTTAGCTATATACTATTTTATCTATAAGGGAGCTTTAAAAATAGTGTATGCAACAAACCGCCATTGGAAGAACTAAAAGAAAATATCAGACGAGAAATTCACTCAATTTGGATGTTGAACTTCATAGTATGAATGCAAATCTTCTATGAATATGCCAGAAGTGTGAGGATAGAAAAGCATAACATTTCCTGCACCTGTTACGATAAAGGATGTGCTTATTATAATTGAAATTATACTATAACTATGAGAACGTGAATCGGTTGCGAGGACGTTATACCTCTTTCAGCGTTAGACCGAGCCGAGGAGCCCGGCGTGCGCTGCCAAGCAATGGCCGCAATATAAAGGAAAAGTACTGTAGTTATTACGTGAAACAGTATAGTTTCGACTGAATAACAACCATAAGGAACAGCACAAGTTTTAGAAGCAATAGGTGACTTACTTATTATTTTAATCTTTATTGATACCCCATAATTCTACCCTGTAATTTGTTCAATATTGTTTTTTCCTTTCTACAATAATTATTTACCATATAGCTCAATTTATTGTATTCCTGCATGTCTGAATTTTGAAATGTTGGTTACTTCTAATGTACTTATATTTTAACTACAGCCTTAACATATGCTTCTAAAATAGTACATTATTTTTGGAGATTTAATAAATAATGTCCCAGAAAAACAACTTTGATTACCTGTTTTCAAAACATCATATGTCATGTCCAACTACGTGCAAAAGCTTGACCCATATAGGAATGGCGCGTTTCAAGGTGGTAATGAAATGTGTTGCTGCGCTCTCTGCAAGCGTGGGCCTTATACTTCCCCTCGTAGTTAGCTGGGGTTGGGGACTGGAATACCCCTTTGCTAAAAACAATGTAAAAATTAATAGCAAAGGTAGCTTCATTAAAACAATAGCATCTTTCTAAGTTGGTGGGAACGAGATACTTACTAATTATATCACTAGTAGCGCTATATTTACGCCGCATGTCTTGATAAATTTTTTTATAAAACCGGATCCCTATACATAATCTCCCCTTAATATTTTTATGGCTACGGTGCTGCCCTCTCACTTAATTCACGAAGTGCGTAGCTTATTCCAGAATTGCTTACCTGATCTGAAGGTAACACTGCCAATAAAATGACTTGTGTGTTTGTAAGTTGCGAACGTTAAAGCTAATTATAATCATGATAGTATTGACGATGATAATCCATTCATTTAACGCCGAATTTACTATCAGAGAAATATGTGGCAGTAATTTGTATCACAATAATGTAAATGCCAGAGTGATTGTAGTGTAAATAAGCATTATTGTGTGACATTGATTTGAGATGTTTGTTAATTATAAGCATTGTTAGGAAATAAGTTTCCACGGCCTCACTGAAACTGACAATAGGAGCGGATAACAATGTGCGAGGGGGTGAGTTGAATATTAATTAGAAGAGACAAACAAATGACGTCAGATTGGCGCGCTTTTCTTAGAAATAGCGGGAATATTTTCCCTAAAGCATATGTTTTCGTAATTTTTGATTGGTTATAAAAATAGACGCTAATGTTGGCGCGTTTTATTAACCAATAGCAGCTCGGTTATAATCTTTAGGCATATCGGGGTGTGGGAGTATAAAACGCTAAAGTCAGAGGCAGATTTCGTCAGTCCAACAGAAGCATTCGCGTGTAATACGTCGATCAGTTCAACATAAGTATTCGTGAGTTATACGTCGCGTAGTTCAACGGAAGCATACATAAAGTACACGTTACGCAATTCTACAGAATCTCTCCCGTCTTAAAGTTTGTTATAAATGTGAAACACGCGAATTAATAATGTGCAGTAAATAAGTGATTATAGTGATATTAGAAAATATAACAGTTTCAGTCGGGCGTGTATAAGAGTCAATATGTGAAGTTAATTAATTGTGACGGTAATAAAGGTGTAAAAACAAATTCTGTTCAAGAGATGTGCTTGACCGAGAAATAATAGCTAGCCGGAGGACAATGAACCCAACATTCAAAGTAGTAATGCAACAACAGGCGCCCAGCAAAAGATAACATGAAGTGACCGCGACAAATTGGCTTCCATACGTGGTGCAGATAAACATGAAGTATCCTCCAACTACCAACAAATATTCCACTTCAAATATGATTCGTGGTATGGTGAACATATTATTATTATACTTATTATAATTGTTATAATTACTAGTGTTATAATCTGTATGTGAATGAATATTCCACCCTCGCGTGGCGGGAGTATACGTAGGCTCTTGTACCTCCTGAATATCCGTTGTCTTCTAGACGTTCTTGCCGGCTGCCAGTCGAAGAGCTGAGGAAAGTTCCTATCCTATCTAGTTGGAGAATAACCCTGGGATTTTGTGAGTGAAGGCAAAATAATAACTGATTTTCCCATAACCTTGATTTATTGAAGAGAATTAAGTTTATTCGGGAGGCTAGCAATTTTCTCTTATGAAGTGCTTATTAATTATTAAGCTTTAATCTTCCCGCTATCATTTTGTTATTCTATAGACTTAGCTAGTTCGTTACACGATCTTCCCACTCACATAATCAGCATCTTCCACCTGGTTGCACAGCTTAATTGCATCACTGATTCTAATATCGGTTGCTGCGGCAGTAGCACACAAACTAATGTCCAAGAGAGTATCTTAGAGAATCTTGTAAACTCGGAACTTCTCTCCCCATTTATCTTTTTCCTATGGCGCCAGAATTTGCGCCTATATTTATTGCAACAGTTTCCATTGGTTCCTGAGTAGCGTTATATGGCATGCTATGACAATAAAATGTGCCAAATTTCTGAGGTCACCCGTCCTGCTGACTTATTCGGCAAAACACAATGTTTCTGTCGTTCTCTTAATTGCATGTTTCCTTTTCTATTCTACCAAACTCCTTCGAGTTCCGGGAAATGAACCGCTGTTTCTATTTATTTCTATTTTCTGATGTTTTAGCCTGAGCCCTGTGCACAAGAGCGCACGTTGGTGGACTTTAACCTCTCGCTTCGCCTGTTCTAATTATAGCTATGTTACAAGTTGGTTTCACAGTTTAAATTATTCCCAATATTTTAACATTTATCCTTAAGTCTATTTCCAAAATTTTATATGCTGTTGTTTCTTATGCTTATTTGATATCGGGTATGTCCCTTACACTCGTCATTAAATGACATGTGCATCGACATAATAGCCTCTTTCTTGATAGTTTTCGTACCAACGTGGTTCTCCTAGTATATTGCTCACTTCAAAGCAGTTCAACACACTCTATTCAAAGGCGGCAATAGTAATTCTAAATTTCCATTGCAAATCTAAGCAGAAAAGTTTGAGAAAAATAGTATGGATTTTATTGCTATAGGTAACACATTTCTCACCCACCCCTCCCTCTTCAAGGTCGAGTCTTTAATCTCATTATTTAAAGTAGAGTAAATTCATTAATGCAACCCCATCGGTTCATTTTGTTTCTTGGAATTTGTTTCAAACTAGTCTTAGAGCGAAGTGATAAGGGCTGGGTGAGTTTAGTGTTAAACAATTGGAAACCTTACGGAAGAAATGTACGTTAAACAGAGACAGAGAGAGAGGGAGAGGGAGAGAGGGTGATGGGGGATGTATCAAGAAACTGAGAAATAGAGTCATAGGAAACTTAAGCTACAAAGAGGTTGAAATCGAGTGAGATACAGAAGAATATCAGCAGTCAACGCAATAAGGCGAGCAGAGCTGAGGATTCTGTTATTCTGACACAGCATAGTAGTTTTCCTCACGGCTATGTGTGTAAACAATGTGTGGAAAAAGGAGTGAAAAAGCACAAATAACCAACAAGCGCATAAGGAAACCTGATATTTTCGCTGGTTGCAACAACTAACTTTCTCTCTTTCGCTGTCAGTGATTCAATTTTCTTTCATTCCAGCGGGACCCTGAACATTGTAATTCATCTTGTTATGTAAAGCGACATTTCTCCTCTATATTTTAATTAGTTTTGAAGCTCCCCTCAATGGAACGCACGTGTAGAAACGCATCACATGTGATAATTAATGCCCTACAGAAGTACTCGTTTTGTAGACCAGATTTAACCATAAAATGCGGCAGGAGGTAACTACGGGCGCCAGAGAGGGAGGGAGAAAGGGAGGTGAAGCAGCTTGTCAGAAGTTTTAATTTTCTTTTATGATATTGCCGTTGGGTTGTTGGACTGCGGAGGAACGCCGCCGTTGAACTTGTGTAAGGGTAGAAAACAAAACGAGAACATACTGTTAAGTCTGAACATAACTTTTGTTATTTAAAATACATGTGGAGTAGTCACAAAAGCCAAACAAAATAAAGTGTAAGTTATTCTTAAATAACGGCGCGTCTTGGGTGAAAATCAGAACAACCGCAGCGCGATTCACTCAGTTCATATTCATTCTTATTTTGTCTCTTGCCCACATTAGGTCGGGGCAGCATTGAAATCTGCATTTAATATGTATCAGCTATCAAAAGCATTGTCCAATTAAATTCACATGGTTTTAAAGCAATATTAAGTGATATAAACTGGCAAATCTTACTTTGTAGTGAACTGCTAAAAGCTGTAGGCCCTCTCATTCCACCGCCATTCTCATCACCCTAATAATGAAGGAAACGGATTCCGCTTCCACCTCAGAAAGGGATAGAGTTATCGTTTGATGGAAAAAGGTATCCCCGAAGGTCGTAGCCCATATGGGGAACGTCAGAAAAAACGACTTTTTAATCTCCAAGAATATCACGAAATGAATTTGTAATATTTTTATATTGCCTTTCGACATTATTGCACCTATTTTTATTGTTCCATTTATACCCCGGCTTTAGCAGCAATGGTCCTATCTGCGGCCTTTACCTTTGGGATATCAGATTTGGGATGTCGTTGGATTTATGTCTTTGGGTTTTGCACATTGGATCACACCCCATTAACACTCCCATTCGTACTTCCAGACGCTGGGATCTTGGCTACAGAAAAATTCCCACCATCCAGCCAGGAATCGAACCCGGAACCACAGTAGACTGGTGCGTACCGACTGATCTACGGGGCCAGTCCTGTATATTATAATAATATTCTAAAGCAATAAACAACATGAATGCTGCAGATGAACGAAGCGATCTGTGGCAATTGAGCTTTGTATCTCGATGACACAAATGTTAAACGTACATGTGCATAAATGCAGTTTATATTAATAATTTTAAGACTATTGAATGAATCGTGGAATTCCAGAGTTAATCAGTCGTTCCTCTGATCGGAAGAATAGTTATATTTGGAACACTTTTCTGGTCTACCTCTGGGTATTCCTTGAGAAAGGGAACTGATTATCAAGATGTGATGTTGACAAATGGAACATACAGAAGAATGAAGACGTTAAGAAAAAAAAGCGAAGTTCTGCAGAACATTTAATAACTTTAAATTTTGCAAAACATTAAATATTCAAATTTTAAAGCTAAGTAGTCTAAAAAGGATTATAAGACTATGCTATCAACATCACGTTGATATTATAGTGGATTCCTAATTCTATAACGCACAGAAAACAGCATCCCATGGATAGTAATGGATAGTAAGGCATGGAAATTTCGTCAAAGAATAACTAGGTAAGTGGTGCGCAAGGTATAAACCATGATTGTAAACATCGCCATGTGCAGAAGGTTTAAGGGTCAGGAGAGGTCAGGTTGGTGTACGGATATTGGTGTGTAAATTCGGTAGAAGCTGACTGCTCCAAGCAGTGTAAATATACACAAAGGGGGTGTCCAAAGTCCGTCATTGGCCTAGTGCAAAATTGCCAATGACTAATCTGCGGTTGGAGTGGCTCTGGAGCTATAAGAACAACTTAAATATTCAAGAAAAGTTGAGCTCATTGCAATAAAACATGTAATAATCATATACCTACCAAATCGTATATTCAAAATGCTTTATGGACCTGTTTTTTCCATAAATGTGTGTAGCATATCTATATAGGAAGAAAAGTAATCAAATAGAATAAAACAATATGTGTGTGAATTAAAACCGAAAACCAGATTGAGAAATAGGTTTGTTTTAGGCTTCAGTGTTCTAAAATAGAATTAGGCAACTTTTACATTGACTGACAAGTTTTCAGGTAGCTTTGAACGTTGAACCTCCTACTTTTACGGGATAGCTTTGAGTTAACTCTATTTATCGTGAGGCAGTATTTTTAACACTTAAATTATTTCAGTCAAATTATGTAATATAAAATATAATAACAGCCCGCCTTAAAGCAATACATGTATGTAACAATATATAAAAAGTTTATATTACAGTCATTGTAAATGTTTATATTATTGCATACATGTTCAATAATGTTATGTGAATGTATTACGTAATTTAATAATGTAGGAGCTGTGAGAATAATTGGTTAAAATTTGCTAACAATGAGGTAACCTTGAGGAATAATGAATAAGTAAGTGTAATAATGCTACTAGTCATTCTTGGAACAACAATAATGTAATTTTTGGGACAGTTCATAAAATAGCCAATCAACAACCAGAAAAAGCTTAAGTTAAATAAAAGTATTCTATTGGATTAGGAATAGCCAATCAGAGACTTGAAATATATAAATTTACAAATTTAGGTGGTTGAAATCAAGTCAGTTGCTTGTAGACGTGCTCATAACTGGACGCCAGATGTGTCCTCGAGAAATTTAATACGTATTTTGTGTGAGAAAATAGTTTACGTGTTTTAAAGTGCAAGTAATTAACAAAATAATCTCACAGCTCTCTATATCAGTGAAGTGTTATTTAAATCGTGTCAAGCATTAATAAATGGAGTGAAGAAAAAATCTGTGTAAGTCTATATTCTTCAGTCGCACCGCTCCCTGCTAAGACATCCATGTCTCTAACAAAAATACTGACGCAGCCGAGGCAAACATAAATGTATAATATTTATAGAAACAGTCAAATTACAAAGTTAATATTTTTTAAATATATGGGGCAAAGGCCACCGGAAAGTACATTTGGTGCGAAGGCTACCGGAAACCGGGTACTATACGTGCGGTTGCAACGAACTTCAAGTTCGGCTCCCAGCAGTTAAAATATAATACAACTCCTTCAATATATTCAACTTCAATCGTTAACTTGCAAGCAATACGGAGTGATTCAGAACAACATCGAAACGATTACTATATTGTGTGAGACAAGATATATGGGAGTCCATGTCCGGAAATTGACTCCCATATAAATCAAAATATGACATCACTTCAGATATGATGTGTGTGTTCCAAGAAGCCATCTTTAAATCAGCATTCTGCATTTAATTACTGTAGCAATTCAAAATATCTGAAATACTACGCACATAGTACACATATATTTGAAGATGTTGATGTAATCAAGGGGTCTACAGTTCCAAATGGTTTGTTGTTTAATGGTCTTTGGAAGTTTCATAAGAAAATGTGCAGCGCCTGTCCGTCGCAGTATACAAAGCGATGTCAAACTTTTGACTTCTCACGTGTCCAAATCGTGCATTTCTGTACGTGGGTCCGTTTTGCAAAAGGTTCAGTTTGCAATCCCGCACAACATACTAAGCGTTGTCAGCGTTATTTTGAGTCACCCAGTTTGCTTCACTGAAGCTCCGGATCATGGTTACCACTATATTTCCCTATGCACACTCTTATTGGACAATTTGCTTATAAGAAATACTTTCACGGAATATCATTTCAGCGAATGTATTGATACATGTTCCTAATATTGCATTTTGTTGCCTTTAGATATCAGCTCTGGCTTTTTTATTACCAGAATATATGAAAGAGCAGAAATATATCCCTTAAGAGGAATATAGAACAAGTCTCTTTATTGAGCAGATAGGCCTTTTTAGAATGAGCTCAAATAACTCTATGCTATGCCACTTTTATTAGGATTACTTCAGAGCATGTATTAGCATGTATTGTCCGTTCGTACGCCTGAAACAACTCCCCAAGTGCTACAAGTATGGAGTTGAAATACAGGATTTCGGAGAAAATTTGTTGACAAATTTCATATTTGGCTGACATCGATATAAAACTAAGGACAGCTTACATAGAGTCTCATACGAATTTTATTTTTAGGTGAACCACTACGCTATGGAGTTGTATTGTATATAGGATTTTGAACGTTTGCCGACATATTTCAAATTTCCTAATTTAAAAAGTAAGGGTATTTGGGACAAAAAGCCTAAATAGTAAGCAATGAAACGTATATGTCATTGATTGCAAATTGGGCTTTTACTTTCTCTACCGCGTACCTTAGCAGGTAGAGAAGGTAGGTGTGCGTTTCACCAAAAATTAGATATCGAGATTTTACAGGAATAATGTTTTTCGACCCCTAAATCTAAAAAAGGCATTTTTAGAAAAAGTGTGCGTATATATGCGTACGTGCGTGTGTGTGAAAAGTAGGACTCAAAAATGAAAACTTGGATAAATAAAAGGCTTGTTATTTAAGTTTAATTTCTTCCAAAACATACGACACAAAGATTTGCTACAAAATCCCTGTCCTAAACTAGCCTTTACATAGGACATTTTCAGAATTTTTTTTCAAATATATCTCTAAAGATTTGATTAAAATATGAACCTTTATGCATTTACATGACAAATAAACTCTATATCTTGAATTTTGTGGAAAAAGCCTGTGAAGTCCTCTTCATTTGTAAGGAATTTTGTATAATATTGTATAACTGGTACTGCACAAAATATGTAGATATCTTGAAAGGACATGGTATATTTCAAATTGGGTTCTTTGTGGCATCAGCGATTTCCAGATATCCGCCAATATTGGTTTGAGTTTTTCAATATCTTGTTATTTTTAAGTGTTGTCGCTATTTAGTTGTTTGTCGCGATGTCATGTAAAGAATATGGAATTTCAAGGCTAGCATATAGCCACTGACTTTTAAACATCTGACTATCGATTCAGTGTCCTTATATTGCTTGTGCTTACAGCGAGGCGTGTAATGAAACTATTTCTGCAAACATATATCTCGATTAAAGTGAAAAAGATAAAAAATAAGCTCTCCTAAGAATAGTTTGTAAGATCTATATAAAAATAAATTATAGTGGGTGGAGAAATTCTTTGAATTTAACACGTCAGAGTTTTAGTAAATTTGTATTACAGTTAGAAGTGGGGATATAAACAAAGGTGTCCAGGACAGTTTCCGTCGTATTTACACATGCACTTATATTCCTATTAGTAGCAGTGTGGTGTAATAATTTATTCACGCTTGTCATGGAGACAGGGATTCGAGTATATTGAATTATTAATCTGCTTCATTAAGCGTTAAATGACTTAAGAATATTTTTAATTACGAGTATCTTAAACTCGACTGAAGGACATGGCTACGCTTTTTATTTTAAAATGGTTGCTATGGACTGAGAATGTTTCAAAATATTTCAGGTCCATCGGCATACGCCCGAAGATGTAAAGTTTGCCTTGGCACCTCTTAAAATATCCTCACAAATTAAAACACTGCATTAGCTAACATAAGATCAATAAAATATTGGAAATCTCATAGACTTAGAAAACACACTATCTCACAACCTAATGGTAAACCCCACATAAGTAGTTAAGCTTGCTGAATACACACTGCACACTCGTGTGTGCAATGAAACGACATTATGCATTTACTAGTCGGCCACGATATGAGTGTCTGCGGTGGAAAGAGGAACTAAACAGTGGAACAAGTTGGCGTGGCATCGGAAGGACAATCAGGTAAAGAAAACGTCCGCAGTTTCGATTTGCATTTACTAGCGAGGTTGATGTTGTGTAACTGTACATTCTTATATCGCCTTGCCCCTCGCTCCCCTCTGAGCTCTAGCCTTGATGACGTTCCCATTGTCAACAAAACAGTGGTGCCCTCCTCCAACTGCACACATATCGGTGGTCGACTAGCATTTTGGTATTCATTAAATGACAGTCGACAACTGAAGACATTAAGTACACAATGTTTTAGGAAGACGAAGATTATTAATTAATAAAGGTTTATTCAATTTAATACCAAGAATAACATTAATCTTTTTTAAATCATATTCAAAATTTGCATCTAATCCTGATATAAATATTGTCAAAACAGGAATTTTGTATATATTGTATTTTAAACAATCCAATTAATTTTATTGATTGAGAAATTATTAGATTAAATTCTACATTCATATACGTAGTCCCTTTCAAATGCATAGAAATTTAAGCGTAGTTTATACGAGGTGTCGGTTAAGCAGGCACGATTTCTAGAGTTGTTTTTCTTAAAATGTATACTAAATAAAAAACAAAATAAACCTTTTGAAATTGACGCTGCGTTTAATACATTGTGTGGAATTGTTATTAAAATTGCCCAGAGAAACTGCGTCGTAGCTGCTGTAAATATACCGAAAGTTTACCTCTATCTTATCATTGGTGGTCCTCTAGCATCCTAAAATAGAGTAAGACGTGGTCTTGACGTTTATCTTTGAGAATACTAAATACAACCGAGGTTTATTTGGGTTGAGGAAAATCTCTGAAACTTTTCCATTTGCATCCTTTAGGACCACTGACTTGAATAAACAAAACTCTGATGTATCACACTCACATGACTTTGTCTACCCTCTACAATTTATTAACAGTTATAAAACTATTCTTATGAAAGCCTATTTTTCTATGTACTTCATTTTAATCGAGACAAACCTTGCAGAAATACCTACATTACACATTTCGTTATAAATGCAAGGGAATAGTGGCAGTCAAATGTTTTATACTGGACGCTATATGCTGGGCTTAAAATTCCATACTCCTTTCATGAAGTCGCAAGAAACCATGCTGAATGTCGACAGGACTTAAAAAGAAGAATAAGGTGTTGAACAATTGGGGTCATTAATGAGGGATATCTCGGAAAATCGCTTATGTTATGTTATTTGGAACAAATTGTCTATTTTAATGAGATCTGCATTTCGTTCCTTAACGTTTACCACTTATACATGATTGTACAAAATTCCTTCCGAATGAAAGTCACTTCAGAGTCTGTTACGAAAAAATTCGAAATATACAGTTTGTTTGTCATATAAATTTCTTTAATATATTCCATTTTAATCAAAATCGTTACAACAATTTTTAAAAATTCGAAAATTCGAAAAATGTTCTATGTAAAGTGTATTTGGGGTGTGAGGATTTTCTATAGAATCGTGTTACATCATTGGAAGGTAATGAACTTGGTAAGTTTGGTATTTATCCGACTTTTCGTTTTTGAGTTAGGCTGCTACAGAGACACACAAACACACATATACGGACTTTTTTTTTTAAAAATGCTTTATTTTATTTATTCAGGGGCCTCAAAACATGTGTTTCCGGCGAAATCTCGTTATCGAGTTTCTGAATGGAATGACCTCAAAACAGTAATTGCATGACATATTAGATATTACAGCACTCAGTACACATTAATGTTATTTTAGCATAAAGCAGATGGGTCAAAACCAAACAAACGACAAAGTAAGTAAAAATATTAAATTAAAAAGAATATAATCTACTATTACAGAACATTACAGTTTAGTTGGTTAGGTCAATAGGACGGAAATCGGAAGATCTGTGGTTCAAATTCGCCTTTGACATTGAATTTTTCAGTCGTCTGATTGTACCTTTCCAATCTTGTCCTATACAGGATTGTGTGAAAAAACAATTAATTACCATTGACTGACCTAATAGTTGTTGAAACTACGAAGCCCGGGACTTAAAACACTTACAACATTGTAAGTCGCTATTGGGTCGTTCATCTCAAAATAATTTTCAGATCACCTTATGGTTTACCAGGAAAAATGCGAGTCAGTTGGGTAATTTACTGTCGTACCAACATGTTGCCATGGTAGCTCAGTTAGTTAGAAAATAAATATTCTGTTTGTAAACGACGCTGCCAATTGTCAGGATCATATCAGCGCGCCGGTGTGCTGAAATTTCGTCCTGCAGAAGTTCCTTTACATGCTAGTAAATCTATTGGTATGAGACTATCGTTCTTAAGCACACTTAAAAACCATCGATCTTGGGATCAGAACCAACCGAGCTACCCAGACCGATGCTCAGTTGGTTAAAGCATTCCGACGGAATCCGGAAGATCCGTGGATCAAATCCCAGCTATGGCATTGAATTTTTCAGTTGTCTGATTCTACCTTTCCATTTTTTTGTCTTGCTTTAAAATACCCTCACCATGTTAAAGTAATGACTACTCTTGGTATCTACATCATTTAAATGCTAGTGAAAGTTGAATGAGTGGGTAAAAGGACTAGGTAAAATGTATCTAATCTAACTCTAAAGCTAAAATTACAGCTTTATTTTGTGATACAGTGCTGTTAAACATGTGCATATATATTTCGGTGTTGACTATTACATGGAAGCAAATTTATTAGGACTGAATTGCAAGCGACAATATTTTAAACACTTCTGTTTTCTTCTTTTGCAGGTAAGAGCGCTTCAAGTGTGAAGTTATTCATAAACTCATCCTTCTCAGGAGCAGTGGTAGTTGAAACTTGAGGTAAGAGCAAATAAATTTTACATTGAAGAATACGCCGAGCTTACCCTGCCCTGAATAAAAAGGTGACAATTACCAATTGGAAGACTAATTAACAGCTTGGTAACTTGGTTTTGATGAGTGTTGCTCTCTCTCAAAAGACACACACATATAAATCTTAAATGGAACCTCTGTTTAAATATGCGTTGCTTTAATACTTTAGGATCAGTTTGTAATCCTTGGGAGAAGGCTTCACGACGCTGCCTGCTTTAGGTTCTTCATTCACCACTGTGTACAGTTGGTCAGGAGTAATATTATAATCATAATTCCATTAATTTATACCATTATTAACGCTATTTTATTATTGTGTTTATTGATGTTGATCACCCTGTGATAGAACTGTAAACTTGTATGTTCTTGGAGTTAAGTATCAAGTCGAAACATCACAGGGCTTTATTAGGAGGGGTCAATGGTTTAAAAGAATATAACAAAGAGGAAGTGTAAGAGAGGGAGGGAGAATGAGGAAGGAAATATTGGAAGGAGGTATATTTGTAGGGAATGGTTGGTGTTCCGGTACCGCATATTGCAGCTGGACTGATCAGATGAAGGTGCAACTCTACTGCAGTGCAAGAGCCAGTGGGTGAAGGAGCACATAGTCTGGCTTGCAAGCTAGAGTGACGCTCAGCTTGCATCCACGAAAATTAAAGGTGAAGCAAATAGAAAAAAGAAGTGGGAAGGAGTTTTATTTTCTAAACTTTCTTTTGTATTAGATACCGGCGCGAAGCCGAGTCAAGTGGTGGCAAGTGTGAATTTATTTGTCATAGTGGATTTGAGGTGTCAGTGTACTTGGTCTAATAAGCCGTTGTTGCTAACAGGGCCTTGACTGAGTCATCAAGTGCAGTCTGTGTGCGCCTGGTCTCCTCAGAGGTGTCAGTCGGAGTCGGCGGTGGAGTGTTGAGTGGAAGCTGGCTGAACTGATGTGATGTGTTGTGTAATGTAATGGCGGGTTCAGTTGTAGACAGGTGGGGGTAAAGGTCTGTGTGAGGTTGCTAGGCCACGGTGGTAGAGTGGATGTCCTGGAGGGCGACTTCATTGTTGCTGAGGCAGCGAAGCTGAGATTCGAAGTGGACGGCGGTGATAATTGTTTTTCTTCGAATACGTCCAGGCGGCAGCCAATGTTCAGGACTTCAGTATGGAGGTCCTCGACGGCTTTCCGGAGGGCATGGTGTGCTGAGATGACCGGATAGCTGGAGGTAAAGCGAGCAATATACCTACCGGGTGCACTGGCCCGACCTGCAGAAGTTGGGGTAGATTCTTCTCCACCACGAGAGAACATCCTGCTTGCATGCGGACATCAGGATAGAGCGCCATAGTAGTTGAACCGCGGTGTCGCGCTGCAGACTTCCGCCGAGTGACCATAAGGCAGTATGGCCAGCATGGCGGAGTTCATGTTGTTCCTCTGCCTTGTATCCGAAGGGCAGGGCCAAAAAAGAATTTGCCCGTGGCTATGACTGTGGTGTTGTCGCTGTATCTCAGAAGACAAGCCGCACCAATGAATTCGGCCAGTGGTGGTTAAAGATTTTGGTTGCCGAAACCAGAGAGGGCCAGAGGTGTTGCACTTCCTCCAGAAGGATCTGTGGCGGTTGGTTGCGGTTTACTCCAATGTGCTAAAATATACGTGCTGGCAGATGGCGGTGACTGGAGGAACATCTTTGGCTGTATGGTTGGCTGTACTGGCAGGAGTGCCAGGAACTTCCAGACAACTCACTGAGCGCTACGTCTGCTGCTGAGTTACCGTCAAGGGCTAGCTGCAGCGGCAGGTTCTGCTGTTGTGTATAGGTGGCGCTAGTGTAGGCTGTGGTCGAGTCAGGAGTCGCTAATGTAGGGACAATTGTCGCTGTAGAGGCTGTTGCTATCTCCATAATGAAGCTGCGGAGCGTCTTCGTTGCTTCCTCTTCAGCATCTAAGCGTCTTCTCCCGACAGGTCAAAACCAGAGCGCCAGAAATACAGATCCAGCAAAGAGACATTCCCTGGAGTGTTACGATGTCACTGTTACCGTAATGCGGAACTTACTTTACGGTTAAATATTTATTTAGCGAAACGTGATTTGCCGTACAGCAATAGCAGAGCAATTTTTATGAAATCAGTTAATCCATTGAGCTGCAAATTCTATATTCTTTGGGGGTTTATATCCGCCTGAAAACCCTGGACCCTCTGTAACTCAAGTCGTCATAGTTGCCTAACCGCCTCTACGATTTAGAAGTCCACAACCAGAATCGCTACTGGATAAGTCAGTGTGTGTTTATGACTCACGATGTATGGAGCAGCTGAACTTGTGTTTACAAAGTATGAAGAGCAAAGTACGTTTCGGAATCTTATGCTGCGTTATGATCATAAAGGTAAAACCGCCTCACAATTCGGCAAATAATTTGTGCTGTCTACGGGGAAGATGCAGTAATGAATCGAGCATGTCAAAAGTGGTTTCGTCGATTTCGAACTGGGAATTTCTCCCTAAAATAGAAACACTCGATCTGGACGGCCAATGGTTACAGACGTGAAAAGAATTCATGAAATGATAGTCAACAATCCACGAACGACAACTCGGGTGTTAGCATTGGAGCTCAATTTAGCTCGTGCTACTGTAGCCAGGAGCCTGAAAAAACTGGGTTACGTAAATATTCGCGATGTATGGGTTCCTCACGAACTGGAAGCGAATTTGATTCAGCGCGTTTGCATCTGTGACTCCTTATTGAGACGCAATCAGAATGATCCTTTTCTGGAGCGGCTGGTAACTGGAGATGAGAAGTGGATTGCGTACAACGGCGCCCGAGAGAGTAAATCATGGCGCAAGAAAGAGCAGACACCACTATAGTTTCCTACACCAGGGCTGCATCCGAGAAAGGTTATGCTGTGAATTTGGTGGGATTGCAAAGGAATCCTATACTACGAACTTCTTCCGAATAATGAGACTATCAATTCCGAGAAATATTGTTCTCAGTTGGATCGTTTTAAGGCAGCCATTGAAGAGAAAAGAGCTGAATTGAGAAACAATGTCGTCTTTCACCACGACAATCCAGACCACATACTGTATGGTGACTTGTCAAAAGTTTCGTAATTTTGAATGGAATGTGTTACCCCAACGCCGTATTCTCCAGACATTGCTTCAGCCGATTTTCATCTATTCCGTTCACTGCAAAATTTCCTGAATAGCAAATGCCTAACTTCCTTGGAGGACTGCAGACTAACCTCGAAGAGTTCATCAGCCAGAAAATCCCCACATTTTGGAGAAATGGAATTTGTGAGCTTCCAGAGAAATGGCAATACGTTGTCGACAATAATGTTGTATACGGCAGGAAATAAATAGTTTGTTCACAAAACCTAACTGCCGTAGTTATTTCTCTTTTGAACCACCTTGTGTTTAAAGTTTGTAAACTGAAAGTTCGGCAACAACGCTGCCGTAGCTGTGCTGCGGGTGAGGTGTGTTCCCAGCCGTTCTTAGTGATTGAAACGTAACGAAAAAGAAACTTATGAGACAACTTGATATATTCTTTTAAGTTTTCAGATAACTCGATACCAATTTGCCACAGTCAGAAAACGGACTAATATTTTATGACTATTAGTCCTTTTAAAATGCATCGATTTTCCATTTATAAAATAATTTCAACTGACATTTAGCTTTTATACTGATAAAATATTCTCATAACTGGACATAAATGGCAGAGTTAGTCGTTAAAATCCTATTCTCAGGCTTCTCCTATTCAATTAAATTCCTACGTATTTATGTTAATACCTGTCGCAAATTTGTTGCTAGTACGATATAGCTATTTCTGCTCTATAGAATATGTTTAGTTGCTAAACAATGCAAAGAAATTTATGAAAGTTTGCATTCTTCTGTCAATAGTCCTGGAGAGACGTGAAGAGTGGTTTCTGTTTGGATTTCAGTTCGCTGCTTCCGAGATGAGAGTTCCTCTTTTTCACAGGTGTACTTGAGCAACTATGCTGTTCAAAAATTAGTTATTTCAAGAAATCACCTATAACAATAAAATGCGTCTCTTATGACAAATTATAGAAATTATTATAGTTATCAGATTGTGTTTCTTCTTTCAGTGAAAAAATGGACTGAATGTTTTGAAAAACAAACTCTTAAAAGCCCCGCGTTTATTTTCCCCGCGTGTAACTGGTATTGAATATATAAAAGAACATCCTTATGATTCTTTAAACTGTGGCTGATCTCGAGTTAAACGCACAAAGCATCTGGTGGATGAGACACGCTTTGGCGTTAACATCTGTTGCCAATGGGAGGAAACCCTTCTCGCTTTGAAACCTGCAATCCGGGGATGAATTATGTCTACCTATACTAAATTCATATGGCATATGCAAACATCTGCCTGCCCGATAGGGGAACCGGATTGTCAATTGTTATGTATGTAGGGCTCGTTTTGCCACAGCAGGCCATTTGCCGGGACGGTAATGTGTGACCTAATCAACCACGAAACAAGCCACCACTCAAGGCACAGCGTGGCAATTACCTTCACCATTAACGTTTCGTGAACACCTTCGCTGGGTAAACAAAGGTACAGAAAACGAGGTGGGATGTTGGCTACTTAAACTCGGCTGGATAAGCCATAGTAAGCCATAAAGCTGAACTAACACACTATTTTGAGCAACTTGTGTGTTAGCACTCAACAGATTCCTCTATGTGCAGACACAGGAACAGTAGAAATGTTAGAGTTCTTGCCCTCTATTAGTTGTCAAATGCTTCTAGCGAACCGCAGAGTTTACATTCCTATTTACATTGTGTAAATGGATTTTCGAATTTGTTTAACAGCACCGCAGCATAAGCTACAAACTTTTCAAATGCAACGTCCTAAGCAATTCCTGAAGCCTGTTGCTCTTAGCCACAATTTAATATATTATATGCGTACACATGACATTAATTTTGGGTAGCTCTGAAGCTTCATTTCTGAATCAATGTAAACACGATTAGATTTTTTAGTATACCTTCCCATTCCCTTTTTGTTATGCTTACTATACTTTTGAGGATTATTTGGTACCAGCATGGTGCATTCTGTAAGTAATGGGTTGAAAATAAGAGTAGGGATATCTTTATATTAATCTTTGTTCTTAATGGAGATACTACACCATAATTATGCCACTGCTGATGCTCAAATATATAACTTTTTCAAACATTTTTTCGGTTTGGAATTAGACATTATTAACATCTTTATGACCATCTTAATAATATTAACAACCTACTTTGGCAGTAATTAAATCTTTTGTAACCGCAATTATAGCGTGACTGGGTGTGTGAATGTATAACAGCCGAAATATATAATTAGAACGCATGCAACATAAACGCTTTATATCGGACTATGAAGCCCTTTTCACTCTAAGAGAAACGTAAACACTTGTCAATGACAGATGTAATGTCAACCAATATGTTTGGAAAGGCAATATGACCAACGTTTGGGTGTGTAGATGTATAGCTGGATGGAAAGTCTGGGCTTGTACTAGCGTGGTGACAGAAGTCTTACTTTGTTAATAATCCAATGCTGTTAATGAATAATATTTAAAACAAATAATTAATTAGGTAATAAACAACTTGATTACTGAATGACTTTACATGTCAAATTTAGTCCAGGAGGAACTTGGGCTCGGCACATTGATATGGCGACCATATCCTAAACTCTAAGGGTGTTTTCTGACCCTGAGACAGGGAGAGCATCAAGTATAAGATTAAAACAATCGTCGAAGATTTCACTACGAGATAATGCATGAAGAGCAATCGATAAGGGGACTTTGAATTAAATGATCGTATGCGATTATTCGACATTAAAGAGACGGCAATTGAAGTTATGTCAATGTAGAAAGCATTATAAACATTGCACTGTAGCAGACGAAATATATTATTTGCTACATACATATTGTGACTTTGTGCAGTTTTCACTGTCACTTCACTAATGTGATCTAGCTCAATTTTACCTGGCACTTCCTTTTATGTGGTGACGTAACCGCGTAATAAAGTATACGCGAAACAGCCCCTTCTTCGGATGTTTCACTCGCTGGGAAGTCCAACACAGTAGGACTCTAATCTCTCGCAGTATCAGCACTCATGGTACGTCACAGCTGTCGTCACAAATGCACTTGTATAACCGCCTTCGATGTATCAGAAACGCATTCACCAATTCAGTAGCCGTCTTGATCACACGAGAACGCTCGCATGTGTAGCTGCTGGAATCTTCCAGAGAGTTTTAGAACGTTCTAGAAGCGGAGGGAAGGGAAACTTCTAGAAAATCCTAATTATCTGGATAGGGGTTCTGGTTTTTAGGATGGACGAAATCGCTACCGCATCTGTTTATCTCTCCAACCTTATACAGAAGCTTGGGCCGTAGCCGCTGCGTTACAATACACATATAAAAATAAATATAACATTAATAATACATTTATAAAGATTGCTGGTGCGCATCACATGTACATATGTTGTTGCGTGTAATACTATGTTTCGCTGTATCAGGTGTTGTCTGAAAGTTCTGTATTTCAGACCGTAGTGATGTTAACATTTTTACTATAGTTAATAATGCGTTTAGTTTGCTTTTACAATAGAAGTCTATTTTCAGTTTAAAGAACATTCTACTTTGCGTACGAATGATGTTCAATACCTTTAAGTAAGAAGGCAGTAAAACTTTACAAGAAAATCAATTTTAGGATTTTTGCTTATTTTGACCATTTAAGATGTGTACAACAAGAATGTACGCGTATGGTCAAAATGCTGATTTTAAGCATATAAGATTCCTAATTTGCAAATTAATACCGGTCAGACCGGTCCCATTCAACATGCATACACACACACGCACACGCGCAGAGAGAATCAAGGGAGACATGAGAACCTTGATTATAGCCAATATACGGTGAGTAGGAACACTTTTTAATAATATATTGAAACCTGTTTTGGATCTGTTAACAATTTTTGACGTTCAGATACACATTATTAGTGCACTAATGAAGTTATAAGTCTGAAATGTTTACTACCTGTTAATATGAACCCATACGTGAAACCATGAATGTGTTTATTTAATTCTAAAGATTTTATTTAAAACATTAATCTTGAATTCTTTTGAATAAAAGTAATTTTCCTTAAAAAATATATTTAAACATGTAAGATCTACTTTAAACAACTGACTCATATTACTATAAATGGAAGCTTTAAAACAACCAGTGCACATTTCAGGAAGATAGCTGTAATAGTTATTTTAATAAGTGTATCAGAAATCTGTTAAAATAACATGGGAGATATAGGGAAGGGTTTCCTACCTTAACTTTCCCAATAGATCAATAATCGCTTTAATATTTACTGTTTTTACATAATCTACTACTTCTTTATTGTTCTGAAATTTATTAATTCTATTTGTTGAGCATTTCTAATCAAGAAAGATCTATCGTAATCATTTTCTCTTCGCGACCCCTGCTTGTGTATTATGCCGTGATCTCTTTCCAACTTGTGTACATCTCAGCTTAATAGTCGTCCTCAGTGGTGTAGTGGTTACTATGCTAGCCTGTAGTTCCCGAGGCCGCGGGTTCAAACCTGGCAGAGGGCAATGGATTTTTTTCGGTTGTAAAAAAATGACTAGATCCTTCGGAAGGGAAGTAAAGCCAGCGGTCCCGTGTCGTACATTTACGGCACGTAAAATAACCTCAAGCCTGACAAAGAGGCCTCTGAGCAAAATTACCGTATTTCACCCCAATATAGAATGGGACGCTAAGGACCACAGCAGTTAAAGAGCGTTCATAAGTAAAACATACTTTTTTCTCAGATTTCGTAGTCTGCTGCTTATGGTAGAAAGCATTGGTCTTTACAGTATATGAAACACATTTACATAATTTATATACTATTTTTAAATAAATTCATATATTAAAATTCTTAATTAAGTCGAGTGTTCCTTGGCTTTTTATATAACTTTTTATAGACAATAGGTTAGAACGGAAGGGAACACCTCGCGCACCGCGATCCAGATAGATCTATTGTGGCTACTACCTCCCCAAGAAGGAAGAGATGAAGTGAAGGATCCACACGAGGCTACAGGCCATAGGCAGATAGGCAACAGAGATGAGCAGAAGTCTCTAACAGTACCAGGCTCGAACACCCATCTTACTCCTTAGATGAACGACCTTTCAGCAAGCATACGCGACACCTGTCCGGCACCGCCATACGCCACGAAACCTAGAAGCACACCTGAAAAATGAGAAAACGGAATGAAAGGAAATGATAGAAAGGAAATCGTGATAGATGAGAAACCACCCCAGCATTCGCTTACCGACCAGGGAAAATCACAAAAAACCTAAGATTTGAGAGGGCGGTCGACGGGAATCGAACTCGGGACCTCCCGAATGCGAGTCTCACAGATTACTGTGGAGCCTTCTCGCTCTGAAATGTAACTGTTTACGAAGGGCATTGTTTGTGGGTGGTTGGGTTTCAAACTGCAGTTCATATGAAGCTTATATCTACGATAATATTTGATTTAGAATATTTATATTTTTCTTCTTGAGTGCACAAGCCAGTATAAGAGAGTAAATTAAAGGTATTTACAGCAAGCAAAATTAATGACGTTAAAAATTAGTGCAATTCCTTTTTCACCGTATTCAAAAGCAAACAATTAATAACTCATGTGAATTGAATTTCAAAGCTTTACCCAAATCAATTATGTTTGCCAAATTAAAAATATTATGTATTAATTTAATATTACCTTCTAGAACCTCTATCGTTTATTAGTGGTATACAAACTATTTTACAAACGCTTATTCTCCATATACTTCATATTAATCGAGATAAACATTTGCAGAATATCTTATTAATAATTTTCTTGTTAGTGCAAGGGGAATATGCTGGCTTTAAGCGATAGTCAAATCTTTTGCTATGTGGGGCATTGTATTCTCTTTGCATGTCCAGGATATTAAAAAAAACGAATTACCATTTGAGAAAAAGTGTAAGTGTTGGAAAATTCAAACAAATAACAAGGAATATCTCGTAAATGGGTCACTCGACAAAGCAACATATACAACATAAATTGTGTGTTTTAACGAGGTCTACATTTTTTGTAGTAAAACTTTCCCTATCTCTTATGGTTTACCAGTTATGCGAAAGTCTTTCAGAATGAAGACGACTTTTGGGGACATTCCCAGAAAATTTAAGATATACATTTCATGTGCCATAAAAATATCTTAAACTTTGGATACATTAATCAAAATTGTTAGCCGTTTTTGAAAAACTCAAATCAAACTTTTAGAAAAATATTCCATGTAAAGTGTAGTCTAGGGGGGGATATCTTTAAAATCCTGTGTCGCATCTTTGAAAGATACTAAAATCAAATACTAAGTTTGGTATTAATCATACTTTTCGTTTTCTGGTTGTTCACAGGCACACACATACAAACTCACACGTATATGTTTCCAAAATGCTTTATTTGGATTCAAACATGTATTTCCGGTGAAATCTCTGATTCTAATTTTTGGGTAGAGTTCTATACTTCCCCTACTTATTATACGTAGTAGTGAAAGTAAAAAAGAGGATATAATATTAGAATATATTAAATAATGTGTGCCTCTACCCTATATTAGAGATAGAAATCAGCGGTGATGTATGATAACCTAGATCGTCGAACATGAATCTCTCTACAGCTATCTAACAGATCGGATGTAGTCGAGGTTCGAAGAGGACATGGCAAACGAAGTTAACAGCAGTGAGGTCATACATTACAGACAACCTCACAGAGAATGCTTGAGAGAGGTAAATCTGGCTTTCCCACAGCCACTGCATGATTCAAAGCAAACATACTAGTTTCCTGCTGTTTGCTTCAGAATTATCATCAAACGAAAATATTGTACGCAAAGCATAAGTTTTAGTCCTTATGCATATTTAATCATTGTAAACTGTTGAGTGAGCCTGAAGTAATAATCTAAGAATTCTAGCGTTTCCATATTATCAGAGAGATAGTCTCTAATAAAAATTCAAGATTGTTGAGCAAGAATTTTATTTTTAGTGGTTGCTAGTGTAACCCCTAACTCAGTTGGTGGTGTTGTCTTAATTGCAGAGATTCTACTCTTTCTCTCTAATTCTTACCGTTTTTTTCATCTCCCGCTCTTTGTCACTGTCACTCTCTCTACCTACCCATCTCTCTCCATCTCCCTTTCTATCCCCTGGCTATCCCTTGTTTTTTCTCCCTTTCTCTCTCCATCTCTTTCGCCTTCATTCCCTCTCACTTATTTCTGAGCAACTTGAATGTTATATGTTGTCTTGAAAACCTATGATAAAACTACCTTTACTGGGGTATTAATAAAATTAAAACGTAACAAAAAGGTTTAGCAGTACACATACTTGGCTTCTTCCTTATGCTTGCAATGGGATCGAAACTATACTTTTCTCAGGTTATTCGCACACTAAAAATAGTTACCAAAAGTTGTTAAATCTTCTTAAATATTCATAATGTTGAATTTTTATAAATAAACAAGCCTGTTACAAACATTACACTTAAAAACTCTCTCCACCCAAAAATTGGATGTCCAGATTTTGCCAGAAATAACTTCAAGTCCCCTCATCATAAAAACAGCATTTTTACAAAATGGCCTACCTACCTACCCACCCACCCACCCACCCACCCACCTACCTACCTACCTACCTACCTACCTAACCTACCTACCTACCTACCTACCTATGAACAGTATAACTCAAAAACGAACACTCTGATTAGTGTCTAACTTGGTATTTAAGTTCAGTAGTTTCCAAAGATACGACAGAATATACAGAAAGTAATCCCACTCCAATCTCCTTTACATATAAACATTTCAATAATTTTGATTTCTCAAAAATGATTCTGACGATTTTGTTTAAAGACATAGATATTTACGTGACAAACAACATTTATATGTTGCATGTTCTGGGAATGCTCTGTGAAGTCGTCTTCATTTGGAAGGAATTTTGTAAAGAATGTACTACCGAAAATGTTCAGACTTCTTTAAAATTAACTTTAAACAATTTTCTATACATTATTAATCATTTCGAAGATATGCGTTAATATTGATGTGAATTGTTCAATACTGTTATGTTCTTAAAGTACTGTCGATATTAAGCCGTTTCTCGCAATGACATGGAAAAGGTATGATATTTCAAGGCCAGCATATACTGAGTAGTTTTCAGACAGTGACTATAGATTCTGTTTCCTTTATCCCCTTGTATATACCTTCAATAACACATGAGATGAAATAATTTCCGCAAGGCTTTATTTCAGTTGAAATGAAGAGATAGAAAAAAATCTGATGTGTCACACTCACATGACTTTCTCTACTCTTGTACAAACTATTTTTACAAACTCTTATTCTCCATATGCTTCATGTTAATCGAGATAAACGTTTGCAGAATCGATCTTTTGACATGAAAAGAGAATTACATTTACACATAGCGACCAGTTCTAAAAATATTTGACTATCGGTTAAGGCCTACTATGTTCCCCTTGTTTTGTATTTGCACGGGTAATATAGAAATACAGTAGCCTTTAAGCATAGACATATCTCTTAATAGCTGGTTGCTAGGTGCAGCACCATTCTCTTTGCCATAGATTAATACTCTTTGCATATCCAAGACAAAATAATGAATAACGAATTCCCATTTGAGAAAATAAGTCTTGAAAAATTTAAGGGAATAACGAGCAATATCTCGAAAATGGTTCACTCAACAAAAAAATGTAAAATTGTGTATTATAACGCGATCTACATTTTTTGTGGAGTAAAATTTTGTTTTAATTCTTATGGTTTACCAGTTATATAAAAGTCGTTCACAATGAAGAATACTTTCGGAGACATTCCCAGAAAATTCAAGATATACAATTTGTTTGTCATGAAAATATCTTACACATATGATATTTTAATCAAAATCGTTAGAACCATTTTTGATAAAATTAAAATTTTCGAAAAATGTTCCATGTAAAGTGTAATCTGGGGTCGGGGGATTTGCTTGAAAACCTTCGTGTCTCATCTCTGAAAGATACTGAACCTAAATACCAAGTTTGGTGTTTATCCGACTGTTCGTTTCTGAGTTATGCTGTTCACAGACACACAGACATACAGACACAGACACACACACGGACATGTTTCCAGAAATGCTTTTTTGGATCCAGAGGGTCTCAAAACATATATTTCCGGTGAAATCTCGGTATCGAATTTTTGGGTGGAATACAATACTTCCCCTACTTACTATACGTAGTAGAGAAAGTAATAAAGTATCGTACTACGCTGTATAAAAATAAATGATAATGGATGGATAAACTCATGTAAATCTAACACATCAAATATTTTAAATTTGTTGAAAAAAGAAAAAAAATTAGCAATTGCGAGGTAGGATCTGCAACAATGAAGTTTGTCTTTTTCTGAGTGTATTATAAAGAGGGAACTGGAGATTATAAAAAATAATTGTTGTGAGCTACTAAGCAGTGTATAAAGGATAGTGTATCAACAGTGAGTTTAACGAGACATGGTATCTAGATAAAATAAAGGACAAATGAGTTAAGAACTGGACAATGTTCTTAATATTGGAAAATGAAATACGACCAATGTTCTAGTTGACCAATAGTTGGTCAGAAGATGTTATAAAACACCTTAGTATAGGTACCAAATTATTTCTTTCTGGGAATACAAAAAATCATGGTAACCATTACGGAGTAAATTTTTAGACAGGTGGCATTAAAAGTAGATCCTTCAACACGAGCCACTCATACTGGAATTGAAGATTATAATATTTAGTGGAATAAAATGTTACAACACTCCATTGTTATCAGCCTTGTTTCTTGGATAGAAATTATATGCATATTAAGTGCGGCCTTGTATCCATTAATGTAATGGCGGATTATTGGAATGACTGGGAAACGGGTTCTTCCACTGAAAATTCAACTGTTGCCAATCTAAAAACGTAATGAATAATTTTATATATACCAATTGACTTTTCTCTGTACAAGGAATTAATATTTCAAATTCTAACATTTGCACAATCATCAAATAAATAATACTAATAATAACGTTAAAATATATGTTTATAAACAAAATTCACCTTACAGTTGATTTATTTTTCACAGCCTTCTATATGTAATAGAATGTTATGAGTGTGTAAGTGATAATGTTGCCAGCATTAGTGCTGTTAAGGTTAAACAACAGCGAAGGCCAAACAACAAGAGACTATAGTTCACCATTACGCATGTGTCTTGTCTTGCTCGATACAGATTCCCGTCATTGCTCCGGACGCACTTTAGCCTTGGACGTATTATGCTACCTGTATAGTTTTAAAGCCAATTCATTATGCCTGCTCCCTTTAACAAGGAAAACAGTCTCATAACAGATATGGTTTGAAATTCCTCTGATTCCAACAGCATTTCCCCAAAAGTAATATATCTCCTGTGAGCCAAAGCCTCACAGGAGCATATCATGTGTTGGGCTGTTTCAGTTTCTTTCTTGCACAATCTGCAATCTAAATTACCCTGAAACACTCCCATCCTGTTATGGGAATGTTTCAGGGTATTGTTCTCAGCTGGTCTGTTAAATTTCAGTAAGCTTTCAGCTTTTTTCGTACATGGTTTTATAATACATAGTTTACCATGTTCTTTCCTGGAGATTTAAGCCACTTTTATGATGTTCTACTTTGGACCAGTTCTTAATAGCCTCTCTTACTAAACGTCGAGATGTTCCTAGGGCCAGCTCTGGCCGAATAAATTGTGAAGATGCTCCTTGTCTCGCAAGTTCATCAGCATTTTCGTTTCCCTCTATGCCACTATGACCCGGCACCCAGCTGAATTGAACTTCATTCTCTTCTACCAGGCTTGTGAGCATGTTTAGGCAGTTTAAAACCATTCCTGAGTTACCTTATGACTACTTAGAGCCTTAAGTGCATCCTGGCTATTAGAGAATATAAAGATGTGTTTACGAGTGAGGGCTCTCCTTATATTTTCATGTATACATTGAATATTGCATAAAGTTCTGTTTCAAAAAACAGCAGCATATTCACCCAAGGGAAAAAGAAAGTTTTTGCATCTTGGTGTTATGCCGTATACTCCGGAACCTGTTCCTCAGCCATCCTGTGAGCCGTCTGTAAAGCACATCAAAGTTTACTCGGGAGATTGCAGAGTTTTATTCGTTCAACCTTCAGGATCAATAACGATTCTGAAGCTCTTTATAAAATCTTTAATTGGAATTATATAGTCTGACGGTGCATGCCCCATATATTTCGTAATTCTTATCAAACCTGAGTCTATTTCAGCAATTGAGTTACTTAGCGTGTTGCACTTTACAGAGTGCCATTCTTGCCTCCTTCATTACAACTAAATGCAATGGAGTCAGATTCAAGGATTCTACATTGCTGCAGTAGGAGCTGTTTTCATAACTCCGTGCGAATGTGTACTGCTATTTCCATACAAATTTCAGCTGGGTAATTTATAATTTAGTATTTAAGGCACTCTAAAATATAGTACACGACAATGTATGTTAAAAGTGATTTTATTTTGCTCGTAGAATTGCTGTATGCAAAACAATACTCAATGCTAAACACTTGCACCATAAATAACTATTTTAATGCATTAACATTCCAATTTAAATCGTCAAAGATCAAAGGAACATTGACCTTGCATTTTTTAAACGAGATGAAACTTTGTATTTGGAGACAAGCCCGATAATGCTTTATGCAAACTCAAATTCAGAACATCATAGTTTTACAATTAAAATTGTTCAAATTTAGCCTATCTTCCTAAAATTCCCAACTTCAAGCTGTTGTAACTCTGAAACCTTTAAATCGAATTATTAAAATTGAGCTTTATTTTGATTCCCTAAAGATTAATTTCATGCTGATAAATAGATATGTTTTTATTTCTATTTAAGTGAAGAAATTTCTATTTTTTTCGAGTATAGGCGGTAGCGGATTAAGAAAAATAGCTGTATTATACATGGTAATATTCTGTAATTTGAACTCAATCAAACATATATTATTGTAATAGTGACTGTTAAGAATTCGTCTAAAATAATTAAAGAAGTAAATTACTTTATGCGCAGAGTAACAAAACCGTGCTCATGGTCGCTCTCGTAGTTTGTTTTGAACTAAGGTCAAGCAAGCCGCTGTGTATAAGGTTAAACAATGAGAACACTTACTAAGCAGTATGCGGTTCTGAGTATTTCCTCACAGATTCACAGAGCGCTTGGTGAACATCGTGCATAAAACACGTACATCGCTGTGCTTATTCACTTTATCGGTTATAACTACGAACACCCTAACATAACCACTTTACCAACATTGCCAGCTTCTCTTAATTACACTATGGATTATACCCAATCTAATGTTTTGGTTTTTTAAAATAAGTAAGAACTGTATATAGATTTTGTGAATATTATAAAAATAATTAATATATGCTGTAATTACATGCGGACTTTTTTCTACAAAATGAGATTTGGTACAATATTCTGAAATAAAGGTGTCCGGTGCTTTGCGCTCTTATAGCACGACAAAATGAACTAATAAGATACATTTGCGTTCAATAACTTGACAACGGTTCGGTTTTAGGTGCTAATATTTTATAAATATGCTTTCCTTAGCACCTCTTTTTAATAGGAAAAATTACAACGTAAACAAAATCTCGAGTTTTTTTGCCCTTCGATTTCACATGGAATGCCCCATATTCAATTTTGCACTTTTAAATCCTTTTTGACACTAGAATTGCAATTTCGGTATAAATTAGCGATATTTAAACTTGTTTGAACTAAAAAAAGTAGCTGGCAACACTGATGTAAACAAATATCGCTCTCCGTTGACGCAAGTTTGCTCTTTTAACACTCGCAGGTATTGCTTTTTATTGAAATAAAACGTTTTATTTGGCATTTCGGTTATAGGACGTCACACATCCACGTGAGTACGGTAGAGCGAAGCTGCTATTCCAAGTGTTATAATTGGGGAATTGTGAGGCATAAAATCAAAACACACAGCTGAAGGGAAGTGTGACTCTGAGAGTGTCACTGCAGTGCAGCCAACTTCAAAAGTTCTTCGTGTGTGATAAATGTTGACAAATATGTCTACTCTGTGCTAGTGGAATAATTCAGAGGACAGGCGGAGCGAACTACAGGGGTGGACATCTGTTGAGCTAGTTAGGAAGCAAATGCAATTAATTATTTATGCAGAAGGCATGTATAGTAATGCGCTTATCTTATCTAACACTTCATACGCTGTTATATTTATTACGTAATAATAGTAATACACATTCTCTTAACACTATTGATATTTTTGCTTAATTCTTATTATTCACCGTCCTGCAATCCCTTGTGTTTTTTTACTCTTTTTCCAAACTCCGTTTTTTTACTTTCTCTACTACGTATGGTAAGATGGGGAAGTATTGTATTCCACCCAAAACATTCGATACCGAGATTTCACCGGAAATATATGTTTTGAGTCCCCCTGAATCCAAATTTTTTTTTGAAAACATGTCCGTGTGTGTGTGTCTGTCTGTCTGTCTGTGAACAGCATAACTCAGAAACGAACAGTTAGATAAACACCAAACGTGGTATTTAGGTTCAGTATCTTCTAGAGATGCGACACGAAGGTTTTCAAGAAAATCCCCCCACCCCAGATTTTACATGGAACATTTTTCGAAAAATTTAATTTTCTCAAAAAATGGCTAACGATTTTGATTAAAATATCACATATGTAAGATACTTTCATGATAAATAAAGTGTATATCTTGAATTTTCTGGGAATGTCTCCAAAAGTATTCTTCATTGTGAACGACTTTTGCATAACTGGTAAACCATAAGAGATAGACAAAATTTTACTGCACAAAAAATGTAGATCGCGATATAATACACAATTTATGTCATATACATTTTTTTGTTTCAGTGAACCATTTTCGAGATATTGCTTGTTATTCCCTTAAATTTTCCAACACTTATACTTTTTCTCAAATGGGAATTCGTTATTTTTTTTTTGTCCTGGTAATGCAAAGAGAATGACATACTCGACATAGCAACAGCTCTTAAAGTATTTGACTATCGCTTAAAGCTTACCAATTTCCCTTGCATCTACAAGAAAATTAGCAATAAGATTAACATCTCGATATCTCGATTAAGATGAAGCATATGGAGAATAAGCCTTTGTAAAAATAGTTTGTACAAGAGTAGAGAATGTCATGTGAGTGTAACACATCAGATTTTTTTGTCTTGTGTTTTTTTTTCGTAAAGTTTTTCCTCTTGATTTGAAATCATTTAGACTTCATCGTTTGATTTAATCATCTATATGTGCTTTTAATTTGCTGTCATTAAACAAATTAGTCATATTCATTCAGATCTCATATATTTTCCATTTTCCTTTTGTTTATTTCCCTCCTTAAAATTCTGGTTTGAACATTTTAATGTAAATGATATCTTGGGATAGGGAGACCTACCTAAAAGATATTGTACTTTGGTACCAAGTTGGTTATTCATAAACTTTTATTTCTTGATTTACATTTCTTTCCTTATTTCTTTATTTACACGCCTACACAAATAGTGCACTTGGAGGACTTGTTCCTAAATTGCAGGGTCTTCAAAACGTCCTTTCCTGGGAAATATCGATGTCGATTAGATTGAACACAATATTTCCTCTACCTATGACCGGTAAACGTGAAGAAAACAAATATGGAAGATGCAGAAAATACATGCTTATAAGTACTATATAATGCAGGGTTGAAAGGAAAGAATCGGACTGAAAAGTTCAAGGCTTAAACCGGGATTCGAACCATACAGCTTCCGGTATCCGTCCCGTTAGTCTATCCAACTGAGGTACCATGGCAATGTGCCGGTACACACTAAACCTCACCAATTGACTCGCATTTTCCCCGGTAAACCACAAGAATATCTCAAATTAAGTTTGAGATAACCTACTCCAAATGTCGTAAGTCTCGGGCTTATAGCTTTTAACCAACTATTAGGCCAATGAATGGTAACTAATTGCTGTTTCACACAAGCCGTGTGTAGGACAAGGTTAGAAAGGTAGCATCAAACTACCGGTATGTCGCTATGCTAGCTCAGTTGGTTAGAGCAGCGGACGGAGACCGAAAGATCCGTGGTTCAAATCCCGGCTATGGCATTGGATTTTTCAGTCTTATTCTATCTTTCTAACTTTTTCCTACACGGCTTGTGTGAAAGCATTATTAATTACTAAATAATACACTATATAAGTACACTATGTACCAATGTCATCCTGAATTTCGAGAAGCGTGCAAAATTCCAAAGTTACGCTCTATTAATTTTTTGTAGTGTTTAACGCTCGTTCCTGCTGCATACGGCACTACAGGAGGAGAGTACTGATGATGTATGAAATGAGGTGATAATTTGGGAAAGGAGATTTTGGAAGCAAATGTTCCAGGCCTAAGTTTAAGGTACCTCCCCGGTATCTGCCAGTTACGTGGGCTGAGGAAAACCCTCTATAACCTCAGTCAGGAAGGACGATCCCGGCTGGATTTGAACCACGGACTCCCGCTCAGGAGTCCGTGTTTTAACGACCTCAACCACCTGCTCGGTATAATAATTATTTACTTAGAGTAATGATGTAGTGAGATCAATAAATATTTTAGCGTCGCATTTATTATAGATGAGATCATTCTGTACTACACATGGGATTTGCAATGCTTTGCTATAAACTCTTAAAAGCAAGTATATTCTAGCAACATGTAGGATATTTTAAAACTTACTTAAATTTTTAAGATTGGAATATATACTCATCACTGTAATGGGCAAAAACGGTTTTGGGTTTTGAGTTACAGTGGAGTTGTTGGATGCGGCAAGGAAGCTCGTTCCTCAGGTAAAACTATAGCCATGGTCTCTCAGATTAAGATATCGCGAAGGTTACATTTTTGGGAAGTACCAATATGACACGATCGCCAAATATCTTACTCATATTTCCTGATTTAAATCCCTATAGTTATTATTAATTGAAAACGGACTTCCTGTGAAATTGCTAAACTCTAACCTTTCTCAGGCCTTCAGAAGGATTTCTATTGTTTAAATAATAAATTGAATTAGCTCTATTTGAACAGTTAGTGACCGATAATAGATGACGGTTATAGATCATTTCTATTTACACCAAAATTGTAAATATACTAAGTCCAATTCAGTGGCGTTTTCATATTTTTCTCTACCTCAATATTAGGTTTATAATGCATTAAACCCCTAAGTGACTTGTGTTACATATGCTGGGTGGAAAGGAGACATATTAATTTAAACCAATTACAGATATCATATTTGGAACATATTTTGTATGTTTCAGCTTCTTCTATGATTATTTTCTGCGGAGATGCTGTGGGTTTTTCGAGAACATAAAAAGCACACGCTGGCAACGCTGACAGATAGCTGGGAGCGCCAACTGACAGCCAACCGGTAGCTGGCACTCTCTCTTTGAAAACCAGAAGTACATCAGCGCGTAAACAGATTTCACTTTGGCTGTATGGCGTGTGGTGATTATCCACTAAACACACCTAGGGTAATTTTATCACTAAATCTGTGAGTTGCAATGCGTAGTACGATGTTATCTAACAACGACGCAACTTCTAGTAGAGCTGACATAAACATGGTGTACTTCTCAATCAGCGATTGCGAAACGCTTATCGGACTATGAAGCTATTACTTACATACGGTTAGTATAGGCCAATAGCTACCAAGTTGTACTTATAATTTCGCAAAATATAACACCACCCTTTCGTCGTGTCTTTTTTTATTGATTAAGGTTCATATGGTAAAAAAACTGCTAGTACCCCACCGTTCAGGAATTGTTTTGTTGACGTCCGGAGCTGGTTCTCAACACTAGCCTACCTTGAGATAGCAACGCTGCCTACGTCTACAATTACATTACGTCTGTAAAACGATGTTCGGAAAAGGACTAATCATTTCAAAACCGTGTATGATGTCAGTGGTATACGCATCTATGTTCTAAAACATATTCAAGGTCACTGGTAGAGTGGGAGAAGTATACTTGGAGGGGAGTAGTAATAGCATCTGGTATAACTCATCCGACATAGAACCGGGTGTTCACATGATAATTGGGGGTGGAAGCGGATGTTATTTTCGGTTTAATTGGTAGTTTCATTGATATTTCAGGCCATCTGTTGGTTTGAGAGCAGAGACGACTTAAGTGACACCTATGTTCTAAAACAGATTCAAGCGTACGGGATCTTTTGGTGGAGTGGAGAGGATTCTTAGCGTCACCTTCATGTCCATGTGATGGCTTTGAGAGCAAAGACGACCTAAATGTCACCCATGTTCTAAACCAGATTCAAGGCCATAGATACAGGCTAAATGGGGTAAAGGATGAATGAAATGATCAATGAATCGAAATGGAGGGACAAGACATTCAGGGGATGAAATAAACCACTCCAGCATTCGCCTGACGACCTGGAAAAAATCCGAAAACGCATGCGTCAGACTGAGTGGTCACCGGTAATCGAAATCGGAATCTCCCAAATGCGGCCCAAAAACGTTACCGCTAAATATACACATGCTTTAAGCCTAAGGTAATTTAAGGAGAAACTGGTATTGCAGCATTGATACGTGGTTGGGCAGAAAGAATAGTAAGATATAATAGACCGGCATTACGGTAGTAGACAGTGCAGTAGTTTATTTGAATGTATCATGAAAACAAGGTAAATGTGTGCCATTTAGACACTAGAGGCAACAGTTACTGTTTCTTGAATTTGCCACCGGGTAAATGACCACTATTACTATTTACACATTCCTCCAAGTGGCAAACGAAAGCCTGCATCACACGATGTAGCATGGGAGTATCCTGCACAGCATATCATATTCGGTCCTTAAGATCTGCCAACGTTTGAGGGAGTGTAGCGTAGACTTCACTCTTCAGATGCCTTCATAAGAAGAAGTCAGGGGCAGTCAAATCTGGCGATAGTGATGGCCAGTAGACGTCTCCAAATCTGAAAATTAATTGGCCTCGAAATTTAGGTCGCAAGATATCCATGCATCGTCGAGCCGTATGAGCTGTTGCCCTGTCTTGTTGGAACCGTATCTGTGGTAGGTTGTGGTTGGCCAGTGCTGGAAGCAGAACGGCGTTAACCATATCCACATAGTTATCACTAGTAACTGTAATAGCACGGCCATTGTGGTCCTCAAAGAAATAAGGGCCTATGGTGCCGAATAAAGTATCGGCACACCGTACTGTCTCACGTTCACTATACACTCCCTCTAAGTTCAAAATGGGCCTCATCAGTCATCACTAAGTTGTTCAAGATCTGCGGTTCGGCTGCTAAGCGAACAAGGAAGTCCACTGCAAACTTTCTTCGGACAAGTTTGTCACTTTCGTTCAGTTGTTGCACAACCTGTATCTTTTAGGGATGCAAGTGTACATCACCATGGCTGATAAGCTGCATGGAACGACACGGCAATGGTAACGCTAAAGCATGTCTGACAGCGGAACGTTGGGGACTGCGGATAAAAGCTTGGCGGGCTTTCTCCACTCGCGCAGGAGTTCGTTGTGACATTGGGCGTTGTGGACTTTTCATTTCTAGGCGAGATGTAGTGGTACAAATTAGTTCGCCCACCTTACGATTGTTCGGTGATCAGGAAGTTCATCATGACGTCTCTGAAATAGCGACGAAAGAATTGTTGAACAGTAATGAAAGACTTATTTGCTAAGTAAGTTTCCACAGCGAAAGAGTGGTGCCCTGTAACCACGTAACCATAATTGAAAATGGCAGACCTTCCCCACTTCATTTCACATACACACAACTCGCAGGTGCATACAATGTCTCCGTACTACCCAACTTAAATCAAGCTATTCTTTATGCGCATCCCTGTATAAGCGTTTGTGGTAGGCACTGCAAAACTGGACAGCATAACCCTATTTCAAGGAAGATTCTCTATCGTATTGATGTTCAGAAATAAAGTTAGACATCGTCATTAACAAGTAAAATAATGATACAGATAATGTTGCGCAGAAAATATTTGTGTTATAGTCCCGCGTATTTGTTTATTAGCACAAAGTTGAAGTGTAAACCGAAGCGTCAGTGAACAAAAAATTATGGTGGCTTAAGGGAGATGCGGACTTAGATATTGGCCAAAAGCGACATTTTCTAATTTTATATTTTTCACATAGAAACACTTGGACCCAATACACATAATTTGGCATTATACGTATTATTTCAACTTAAAGATGTATTGATGATGAAGCGGTCAGCGTATTGGCATTTAAAGGCTTAGATCATGCGTTATCTAGCTGTTTTACCGTGCATTTTCAGTATATTAATTGTTCCTTGCACATCAATTGTGATCTCCTTCTAATGAAGGACGTTACGCTTGATTTTTGTACGTTAACAACCCCAAGCATTACTACTTTCTCTACCATAGAAAGAATTGCGTCCCCGTTATGAGGGTTTTACCCAAAATACATGTTTTGAAGCACTTGAATTTTTTTGTAAAAAAGGTTTCTTTGTATGTGTGCTTCTGTGCCTGTGAATTGCATAATTAAAATACCAAATCTCTGATAAATACTGAACTTGATATTTGAATTTCATATCTTCCAGGAATGCGAAACGAATATTTTCCGGAAAATTTCCCACCCCAGACTACCGTTTACATGGAATATTTTTCTAAAAGTTTGATTTTCTCAAAAATGGCTGTAACGATTTTCATTAAAATATAATATGTTTAAGCTATTTTCACGGCAAATGAAATGTATATCTTAAATTTTCTGGGAATGTCCCCAAAAGTGCTCTCCATCCTGAATGACTTTCGCATAAGTGGTAAACCGTAAGAAATACACAAAATTTTACTACACAAAAAATGTAAATCTCATTAAAACACAGAATTTGTCATACACACATTTTTGTCGAGTACCATTTCCGAGATATTCCTTTTTATTTGTATACTTTTTCTCAAATGGGAATTCGTTATTTGTTATTGGTTTTTATGTCATGGACAGGAAAACGGAATGGAATGCTCCGCATATCAATCAGCTATTAAAAGATTTGACTATCGCTTAAAGCCTACCATATTCCGCCTGCACCTAGAAGAAAATTAGCAATAAGATGTTTCTGTAAATGTTTATCTCGATTAACATGAAATAGATGGAGAATAAGCGTTTGTTAAAATAGTTTGTACAAGTGTAGAGAAGGTCATGTGAGTGCAGTACATCCGATTTTTTTCTTAATGACTTTTATATAATTGGTAAACCATAAGCGATAGAACAAAATCTTACTACTCAAAAAATGTAGACCTCGTTAAAGCACACAATTTATGTAAAGTGTATATATAGCAGGTGTTAAAAATTATTCCATGTTTTGAGAGATGGTAGTATGGACCACAACCAAAAAAATGTCTCCAGTAAACATGGTCTCTGAAATGCATACTTCAAGACCTAGAAGCAGCTGTTCATCTTCCCTACTGTGAAACATCTCTTCTACTGCAAGTTCTTTGCTATTACCTACGTATGACCTACAGCAGGCAGTGAACAAATGAAGACACGTTACCCTGTTATTGTCTATGGATATAGCATGGAGTAAACATCTGTTAGTGGTGTTACTGTAAACCATATTCACAGTTCTGGGTAAGTGCAACGCATATTCTTATTAGTTCTAATGGAACCAGTTTGTGTTTTGATAAGTTTGTGAAATTATTAGTATTATCTTTAAATCTTTGGTGTATGTAACCCCCATTAATGATTTACAAACACTATAGGAAGGGGTCATCAATGCCTGCCAGAGCATCCGTGAACAACTTGGAGTAGTGAGTGTGATTCCCTAAGACGTTGGACAGGAGCATGCCTTACTATGAATGGAGACCATATTGAGCACCTTATTTAGCCATGGCTCACAGGTGCAGGTCGTATGTAATCACAAGCAAGTTACATTAGAAACTATGCTGTTTCAGAGTAATGTGTCCTCATTTGTTTACTGCATTTTGTAGGTCGTACGTAATAGCAAAGAGCTTGCAGTAGAAGTGATGATGTTTCGCAGATGAACAAGTGCTCATAGCGCTTAAGGTATGAATTTTAGAACCCTTGTAGACAGGACTTTTGTTGTTGTTTGTTATGATCCGTACTACCACCTCTAAAAATATGGAATACTTTTTCTTTAACATTCTGTATATATATAATCCACAAATATCCGAGATATTCCTTGTTATTGGTTTGAATTTTTAAATACTTATACCTTTTTTCAAGTGGAAAATTGCTATGCAGTGTTTTCTCGTGTTTCATGCAAAGAAAACGCAATTTCAAAGCCATTACAAAGCGACCTCCTCTAAAAAGTTTTGACTGTCGCTTAAGCCTGCACTATTCCCCTAATCCCCTTATACTTTCTTCTTCTTCCTACTACGTGTTAGGCCTAGTGGCCTGTTAAGGTCTCATTTCATCTTTAATCGCAGGGCCCAAAGGTCTTCTCCTAGTAGTCAGTAATTTAATATTTGCCGAGGAATTCTTGTTGTAGGCATCATGAGCACCTACGACCTCCACTTTCGACGGTAATTATGAATTTTTCTATGAGAGGGTTCAATTTCAGTTCTTTTATAATCACTAAATTGTTTTTATTATCTAATTTAGTGTATCCTGCAGTTATTAAAATTTTAATTTCATTGGCTGTGATGCGGTGTTCATTGCTTTGTCGTACAGTCCAGGCCTCACTTCCATACATGAGGACTCTCGTCATTATCATTTACGCAGTGTGGATTTGTATAACAGACGGTTTGAAAATGTTATTCATCGTACTCATTGCGTAATTAAAACTACGTAGTTTTGTTGCAACATCTTTTTGGTTTCAGCTGCAAGAAGTGATGTCCGTCCAAGTGCAGGCCTTGTCCATGGCGCAAGCTTCGTTTTTTTTTGACAGGTTTCAATTTTCTTTTCCCTACTCCTATAAGCTTCATTCTGCACACCTCAAAGCATGCAGTAGAATTATGTCAATAGCTAAAAAAGAAACCTAAATGTTTAAAACTTGTATGTACAAGGTAATATGTAATAAAACATTTCTACAAATGTTTGTATTGATTAATATAGAGCAGATGGAAGAATAAGCTTTTGTAAGAATAGTTTTATGAAGAATTGGTAGAGAAAGTCATGTGAATGTAACACAAGATGTTTGTCAACGAAACTCTAAATCGGAGAAACGTTTTGTTAATTGTAACGCAACAATATTCCCTTAAAGCTTTTACATTAATGCCCTTTTCATTCTGTGCATTTAATTAATTTCTTGTGCACTCCATTCTAATTTTATCTTGCTTCTTGCGCTCTGCGAAAATGTAATTCCAATTACTTGTATCTTTTCCATTCTGCTGCTAGTAGCACAGCTTCATTCACATTTAATAATATTAGTGCTTTAAGAGCCTTTAGAAAGATATGCCGGGTTCGTGCGTTTTGATTTCTGTTTTCTTTCTATGGGATTCGCAGCCTGGTGGCTTTGAAGTTTTTGCTGAACTTCACTTCCAGTATATTTCACAACTTAAGCACAGAAAATGGGCACACTGTTCTAAATGTTTATTTCCAAAGACTGCCAGTGATGGTAAAGACTTTCCTTATTCTGAACCTTTTTGATTCAATGCCACGGCGTATATCAGCTCTAATTGCAGCGCATGGAGGCCACACCAAATACTGAATATTAGGGCTCTAAGTTCATGTATAGATTTGAAACGTTTTCATTTGTTAGTTGTCGTGCACCGAACCTGTGGTATTAAATTCCTTGAATTCATGCGTTTCCTTCTTGGTGTTGCAATTTTCAGAAACGGCAGTGCATACCCTTCCGCCATTTGCGCCAGAAATTCTGTCATACTTTAAGGATACCATGTGAACACGCGGCGCGTAATGCAAAAGGAACAGAGCCCTTATTCCGATAACTTAAACGGTGATTACCATGTTCTGTTAAGAGTTAAAGGTAGAATATTGATAATTACAACAAAATAAACGTTTGCGCAGAATAATAGTTAATTCTAAAAGAAACAAGCAAAAAAAAAAAAAAAAAGTAACAGGTATGCGATTACGTACATTTGTACGCTCTTTGAAAGCGACACTTTATCAACTGTTGGCGGCTAATTTCTAAAAAGGAAATTGTACGCTGTTAGGCAAATTGCATTCTCCACAAAATTTTCACATTCTTGCATCGCGTATTTCGCAAGCTTTCTTTTTTCCCGGGTGTAACCCCTTGTCCCGTTTCATTTTTCTTTACGAGCACTGGTTATTCTTGTCCTCAAAACACTGGTGAACTCAGAAGTACACTTCTTTCATGGGAAATGTTATACACTCCTCACATTTCTTACAACACACATTCAACACTATTGTTTTTTCACCACTAGTGAAGTGTTTGTCCGGCTTATGCTTTACGTAAGTCGACAAAAAACGCAAGAGCAAACTCACCGTGCGCCATAATACTAAACAGAATACTAAAAAAATATTCCGCGCATACCGGATGTCGGGTTACTCATAGGAATTGCATGTTGGGACCTGTATAAAAGAACAAATCAGTGTTAATTAAAGTCTTAGGTGTTTGTATAGAATATATTATCAAAGAACAATCCATTCTAAAATTTAGATTATTAGTGTGGGACTAGTTTCGTGCGCGCATTGCTGCCGTGTTGTACCACGGTCACCGGTCACGTGGGTTTGTTTTGGCGCGTATCAACTTAAAGGCAATACACAGTAGAAAGCTTTCGGCTATGGGGAACCAACAGACCAATAACAGGTAACAGGAATGCCTCCCCCAAGCACTTATTGAAAACAAAGTCTTATGTACTGATGTATTCAACAAACGCTTTTACAGAAAACAAAAACCTTGAAGAATTCAATTCTTTGTCGCTGTACATTGCAAAACATTATGCATAGCAACGTGGAAATTAAATTAATTGAGTGTTTAACCAGGTTAAACCGCTTTTGCTCGTATTACAGGTTTAATAGCCGAGTGCGAGAAAGAGCAGATACAAGCCAAATAAGATAATAAGCCAAAAAATACAATCTAAACGTTTCTTCAGATGTGCTGCATTACTTTAAGAGGACCGATAGGTGAAAATTGGGCAAAAATGGTCAAACATTATAATTCAGGCTTTTTAACTTATTAACGTAGGAACGTTTTTCATGTAAATATTTTTATATCGGTTATCGGAGTGAAAATATAGTTAATATGTGAGGATTTAAATAATGCTGAGCAGAAGGTGCATTGGCAGATTTGAGGCTTTTTCTGATATTTCTCACATTTTTCCATAATTTCTAGAAATGTATTTGTAAATCTTTGTATACATATGTTACTTGGTTTTCTGAAATATGGATTTTAAGTAAAAATCCACACTATTTTACTAAAAACACTTAGTAGAATTTCAGGCCAGTTACTGTGAGCGAATTTTCCGTGAATGTTTATCAGGTGTAATATTTTAACACTTTTCAACATTTAAAATGCTCCATTTAAAATGTTTAAGTTATCAGAGTGAAACTACGGGAATAGTTCCTCCAATCTATGCTAATTAAAAGTTGCTATGGAATTGTTAGTGTAAAGCAAATAAGCTACGCCACCTAGCTCACCCAAATTTGATAAATACGATTGAAATTTGGAAAATCCTAATCTCACAAATGAAAAAAAATAATGTTTTTAAGTAATTAATTTAAAAGTATATTTATTTATTGGTTCAGTAAGAAGAATAAAACGAAATGTTTTTCTAAATTAGCTTAAATTTATGTTTTAAAATACAAAATCTAGAAACGACTTAACATAATATGTACCAAACTTTGCAACCACACTTCTTTAAATCATGCAGAAGATGTAAAAAAATTAAAAAATCTCAGTAGAATACATCGGGTTTTTTTAAAATTTACAGATCGGTTTCCTTACCAAGAAAGTTCATTCATTTGTGTATATTTTCCAAAGCGTAGGAGATTTTTCCAAAGTTCCCTAAGCCAAAGAAACTTGCAAAGTTATTGGGTGGTATTTATTTGCTGGTTTATGGCGACCGTCAAAGATACATATAACTGGAAGATTAGGGACCGTGGACCAGAAGAAACATAAAACATTACAGCTTGTTTAACGAGCAGGGAGAGGTGCAGATGTTATGGACAGGCGCATTGCTAGAATAAGGCTGTCAGAAATACTTTATGACGGTACTAAACGGAAAAAGACTATTCGTTTGGAAAGAAACAAACGTAATCCTTTCGAATATCCGTCTTTGTGCTCCATAATCGAAGGGCTTAGAGGATGAAAGTGTTATATTACAAGCATTAACTTTGTGATAGGTTCTGTTCAAATTGTCTTGTTGCGTTTTTATTTAAGGAACTACAGCACGTTAACAAGTTTTATTCACTGTTGGGTTTGTGTATTTCTGCGTTTGTTGTCTCAATTAGTGTTTTATAAGCATAAAAACAATCTTCCATATCGACCTTATACTGTAGGCCTCTGATGAGAAAACGTTTGCGGGGTGTTCTGCTCTCCGGAAGAGTGAAGGGGAATAGTACCACGTAGCAGCTCACGATGATGTCATAAATAGATCTAGTATCTACATTAAAATGTCGCGCAACTTTAGTATCCCAGCGTGTTTCACTTGGAGCAGTGTGTAAGTGTGTTCTAGAGATTTATAAAGTTATTTACAATGCCCAGTAAAGAAGGAAGAACTCTACAGTGAAGCCCGAGAAATAGTTGCTAACGTTGTTAATATCTGTGGCGAGGAAAGCAAACAAAAGCAACCTGCCATTCAGGATTACTAGCAGTAGATCGTATGCTTTCTAAGAGGTCCTAAGTCTTACTGATATATTGAAAGTGGAGCCGTAATCTTTCTCAGATAGTGATAGAATTGTTGATGTCAACACATTTCTTACATACACATTCTCTTAGAGGAACGCAATATATGCGCACGTAAATATTGATTTTCTGTGAAAATATTACTAAAACCTACTAATATTTAATCAATGTTCTTTTTCTGGTGTAGGATATTCAAGCCGAAATTATGAAGTCAATAATTATCATAATAATCTGAGAAGGATAGTAATATAAAATAAGTAATAAAATATTTAAAATCAGTGTATGTATAAAAAGGAGAAGCATTGTGAAAATTGTTGACTGTAAAAGCGACAGAACGACCAGTTTTGTTAATTAGGGACCAGCCTAAAGGGTAAATACCATTGAAGCAAGTTTTTCCTGGTAACTAGCCGAGTACAGCTGCACTTAGCCTGGTGAAGGTCACTCTAAGCATCATGACGCTAAGTTTGAGGAGAGCGTTTGAGGGGAGAGAGATGAAGTTTAGCTTGGTTTTCCTTGTATCAGCGTGGGTAAATTCAGTCTGCCTGAATGCCTGGTGAGTGCAGGTCGACATTGTCGTCGTCTGGAGAAGAATGGTGGCGAACATGCTAGAGGGTAGAACGCTTAGCTCTAGTTAATATTCTTCGGTCTTGGTAAAGACAAAGTATCATCGTGTGCATTTACAAGTGATCGGCAAACCTAAAGTATTATGTTAAATAGTGAATAAATGTGTTCTAAGACAACGTTTGCGTGTTTCTCTGTACACACCCACGCATACCCCGAGGTTAAGGTTTCATGCTGGAGCAGCCGTGGCAAAAGAACCATCTAGGAGGTGACAAGCAGCAACCGTGAGGCAAAGGTATTGCTTCATTGTTGGAGGACGTAGCGTGGCTGCATCATATTGCGCCTAAACGTGGGAAAGAAAGAATTACCTGCGTCATATGGCGCTAAACGTGAGGCTGAAAGAAGTACCTGCGTCAATATGGATTATTTAATGTTATTTTAAGCTGTGTTCAAAATGATCAGTTGAAAATGATTAACAGGGCCCAGATTCTGCTGATATGTTATCTTCCAATTGTCACATAATTATATAATTGTTAATGTGTCATAAATACTTATCGTGGGCCCCAGATTATGAAATTGTATACTTATTAAACTTCTTTTTGGTCGGTCACACTATAATACGCTGGTTACATGTGTCATAACTGAACTACAATGGCAACCATTTATGCTTCAGCGGCTCATTATGATCTTACTCGGCGGCGCGCGCATCCCATAACGCCTCCAAAGCAGCAGTTCACCCAGATCCTTTTCACAGATAAACAATGAAATATATGTATTTAAAATGAAATACATTCTGTTCAATGCAATTTTAATATTCAAATAGATTTCAGTTAATTTCCTTTGCTTTAATATGTCTTGTCTTCAAGTTACCTGCAAAAACCAATTATTATGGCATGGACTCAATAGAACTGCCATCTGTTGCGGTACTCTCAAACACATGAATAGTACAACAGATGGACAGGTCCTGAAAGCATTTAAGTACACGTAGTTAACAATGTAAGATCTTTATGTTAAAACGCAATGTTTTGAAATTATAGCGTGGTCGAAAAAATACTACACTATAATTTGGTATGCAGCAAGACTAGATAGGTAATCAAGATGTTCGTACGAGCGATAGCGAGATGCATAAAATATACTCGCGTTTTAATTACTACCATTATAACCTTGCTACATAATATGCAATTCTAATTTAAGACCACCTTTTTGAATTTTATGTCATTATTTTGTCATTTTCTTGCATTTACATTGTGTATATTAATAATTTTATATTATTGACTTCATTTTCTTATTCTTCTTCTTCAATAGATTACCCTTCTCTTTAGGCCTTACATCCCCAAAGACTTAAAAGCCAAATGTTTTATGTCAGTAGCCTGTCGAATATCAATCTCTGGAGCTTAGCATATCTAGGATAGGTGGTCAGCCCAATGCCTAGTATGGCGCTGAAGAAGGAAATGAAATGAAATGTAATGAAAGGGAGGATAAGGAAATGTTACGTAACAAATTATCCAACCTAGCGACCGTGGAAAACCGCGAACAAAACCATCGCTCAGGTTGGTCGGCTCCGGAGGTTTGAACATGGAACCTTCTGATATTGACATTTTACATAAATATAACTTTTGAAACATCAGAATGGCACTATTCAAATGATAAATAACAGTAACTTTACATATGCTGCACTCGCATTCTTGGAAAAAGTCAGGTTCTTATTTAATTGTTAGTTTGGAAAGGAGTGGAGGGGTGGTTATTGTTAGGGTGGGCAGCTATCATTACAGTTATGAATTCATGTCCTAAACTAAGGCTGAGATAGGCCAGTTTTCCCTTTTTCGGATTAATAAGTGCATAAAATCTTATCCTTATGTCGTGTCATAGGCTGTGAAGTCCTCTTCATTCGATATTAATTGTTTATAATCTGATAACTTAAAAGGTTAATGCTACAGTTTTGTAATACCTGCTTTAAGAGCAATTTTGTAAATTTTCTTTTTAGATTCTTTAAACAAGAACACGAAACAAATATTTATACTATTAATTAATTTCTAACTTACGTCATGATTATATTCATATCTACGTTTTCTACTTTTATAGTGGTTATACCCACGTATAAACTGCTTTATTACTTTCTGACAACCAATTTTAATAAATTAAATAGGTAAATGTCAGTTTTAGAACATTTTTGTAATGATTATGCAATTTTAAAACATATTTTAGTTATTTTGTAGGTAATTTTCATAAGTTTTTAGGTTATCAACGGGCCCTGATGATTATGCATTTCTTGCTACATACTTCGTACAACCAGCGACCAGATGATACTTACGTGCAGTCGCCAACGTTGTTCATCCTGCACTAAAATTCGCGCGATTATTCTAGTTGTACTGTTTGTACTTTCGGATTACTTGTTAATTGTTCTGAATATTGACGTGACTTCTATTTACTTTCTGTGGATGCAGGGCGGGACACACACGTCGGGCGCTGTGCGACAGGTCTGTTTGTCATGTTTCACGTTCCCAAAAATACAATAGGAATCATGCCGGCACTCTGGAGCTGTATACGCAAATGCAAACTAGGTAAGAAATATCTCTGTATACCACATTTAATATAATCGTGGTTTATATAGAGAGTGCGCATTACGTTTCAACCGAGAAAGCGGGCTGGAGAAGGCCGGTAGCACGCGAGGTAAACAGCGGCATTCTAGATGTGCAAGTTCCCCACGTATTCTACTCATAAGCTTTCATTAGTCTATGGTATGCACCCAATGATCATTTTGTTTCACTAATCTGTTATGTTGCTCAAAGTGGTGTCCTTCAGCATTCACACATTTGTTACATTTTGAATGAAATTTGCATTCACAAGCAAAGTGTAAGTATCGTAGATAATATTCATTACTGAGTAAAATCTTCAGTCAGAATTTGCATTTGTAAGTAATTTATTTAAAGCATATGCACTTTAAAAGTAATTCGAAAGAAGTACACAAGAAAGCGTGCTTTCTAACACTTCAAACTGTATAGAGCAACGGCAGTGACATAGAGCTCCTGTAAACACGTATTCAATTGCTAACACCTTAACCTGTTCTAAGCACTGACCGAAAACACGCGGTCCTGCGCAGCATTGAGGGAAAATTACGCAACTAGAATGTCGCTGTTTGCCTTGGGCTCTACCGGTTTCCTCCCGCCCGCTTTTTCGGTTCAACCGTGACATGAACTATCCGTGTTATAAAATGTAGTGAAATATAAATTGTACTCGCATCCAAGATAAAAGTAAAAGATCAGATTATTTCAATCACACGACGTTGTCTATAACCTATTATTTTCATTCCGTTGATTTGCAAACAGTTTGATTTGTTAGATTCAAATGATTTTCTCTACCGACAATCGTTTATTTTACATTCTCTCTATATGTTCTCTATCAACTATTTTTATGAATGCTTATTTCCTATCTACTTCGTGCTAATCTTGATAAAACTTTGCTGAAATAGTTCATTACACATTTCGTTGCAAACACAGGAGGAAGGGGGCACAATCGATACAGAAATGTTTAAAAACGAGTCGCTATAAGATGACCTTGAAATTCCAAGTCTTTCGATGATATTGCGAGAAAAAATGAAAAGCCATAGAAGTTTTAAAAGGTCTTTGCTGCATTCACATGATTTTCTCTACTCATTCTTCTGTAAACTATTCTTAAAAAACGTATTATACTATCTACTTCTTGCTAATTCAGATAAATGTTTAATTACATTTACAAATTTCGTGGTACGATGCAGTAGGTAAAGCAATAGTCAGATTTATTAATGAGTGTGTCGTTATGTGATGGCTTTGAAATTATACGTTCTTTGCATGACGACGATAACAAAACTTTCCATTTGAGAAAAGTATAGTTTTTGAACATTTAAACAAATAACAAACAACATCTCTGAAATAGATGAACCCTACATAAACGTTTACTTGGCATAGGTAATTGTGTGCTTTAACGATATCTACATTTTAGTGTTTATCAGTTACACGTATGCGAACGTCATTCAGAATGAAGAGAACTTCACAGGTTATACCCAGAAAATTCAAGATATGTCTTTTATTTTTCATTTAAGTATCTTAAATATGTTGCATTTAAATCGATATCGTTAAAGACATTGAGAAAATCGAAAATAACGTAATTTTTCCATGTGAAATTTAGTTTGGGGTGGGAGGATTCTTTGGGTTCATAGAGCCTCAAAAGGTGCACTTCCGGTGACATCTCGGAATGTAATACATCCTCTACTTTTATGAAAGTAGAGAAAGTGAATATATTTTCAATAGCAATTGCAAACATTTCACGTACACACAGAACAAGATGAAACCATTAATGTTATTTGCTATGACTATTTACTGAACGAAAGTTTTAATAAACAATAAAAATAGCTATTTTATAGTAATGGGACGATACCACTATTTCTCGATACTCGATACTGATACTGATTTTGAGTATCCATACTCGGTACTCACTTTATAAAAAACTGTAACCGCGATAGCTTTTTCACTGAAGTATGTTGTTATTAGTAGCTTTCTGTGTGTAAACGCGTGTAATCAATGTACTTGTGCAAATTTGAAAATTGTTCCGGTTTGACATTGTCCAATTGGCAGCAGTTTTGTTTATGTTATAATGAATGCCCCAGCTTATACATACATATATATATTCTATTATTAGTTAATAATAATAACAATAATTTCTTTGCTTCCTAATTATGTAGCTATTTTTGTGCTAAAATCTTTCTTTTAAAGGATTTTCTATCCCTATCATGGAGGTTACTCATACTGCAATTAGCAATAATTGTAAGCTACGCTCGTGACCGGAGTTTGACTTGCGTAAACACAAACTAACAGATGGAAGGAAAAAGCAAATTATTCATGAATGAAGCCTCATTCATAGTTAATGCTGCATGTTAATGAGTATCTCTACTCCTTCCCCCAATGTTTTATATGTATTATTTAGACACAGGTTTATGGATGTTGCTTGATTCACTCACAGGAAACGCAGTCAAGTTCTGTCAAGAACTACAGTCCAACAACTCTTTGGGGACACGTACGAGGCAATACCTTTCATTCCTTATCTAGCACAAAGTAAGCGAAAAACTTTCAGTAACGAACTTAAAATTATCGAATAAGTATCGAAGATTTATCTCAAAGTATTAGATATACTTCTATATCAACGAGTATCGAGAATATCGAGGTATCGAAAGTATCGAGATCCCACGCTACTATTTTATGTAATTTAATTGAATTTATTGCATACTACGTCATTCCATAGTGCGATGTTCCATGTTCTTTAAGAATATTTTCTTCAATTCTTTAGCTTGCAATTCAGAAATAATTGCGACAATTTGCAACAACAAAAAACTTAATCATCTCAATGTCATTTCGAGAAATTTTTATTGAATGTCTGGCTCATGAAATAAATAATCATAAAAATATCCTCTGTGGATCGAACTGCACAACAGATGCATTTTCTCTCATTTATCGATTGTTTATATATATTGCCTACTTAACACGAACGGAAATAAATTTTTGTTAATCTTTTGGCGATAACTCCCAAGGCATTGTTAAAGCAAAAGATAAGACTGATGTTATGTGTTATTGGTGCAAATTTGTTAAGAAGAAAAATACGAGAATGCTCAACAAAGCCATCCGATTTTGATAGCAGAGAGCCTTCAGCGACACTGAGAGGCAGCAGTCCTTGTGATCATTATCCGGGCGTTCTCAAGTGCCATAACCAGGGCTACCACCTTCTTCGAAAACACAAGACTCGAAGTCTTCTAGAGTTTGCTTAACGTGCAGACATTAATCTTTATGGGGCGAGTCTGGGTCCGACGGTTATTTGATGGCCTTGGAAAGTGGAATAATAGACTGAGAAAGAGAACGGATGAATGCTTTCGTTCTCATAAAAGACGCTCGCAGAATTCTTGAACTGAACACGGCAATCAAACTTGAGCGATAAACACTCAACTGTCCAATCACTCATAAAGCTTCCCAAATGTCGCCCGAGCAAGAGTAGAAAAGGAAAAGGGGTGACAATTTAGAGAAGAAAGAAGCCTGTTTTATAGTAGCTCTCGATTCCTGTGACGGTAAATTACCGGAATGTGTTATAATACAGTATACTTTCTACGGCAGCTGAAGGAATTTCGCAACAATGTTATCTAGCTCTGACTGAGTGAGATGTTAACCCATGAAGCTCGCATTCGGAGGTTCCGGGTTCGATTCCCATCGGACCGGTCACTCTGACCATGGGTTTTTTCGTGGTTTCCCCGGAACGATAGGCGAATGCTGGGGGTTGTTCCTCTTCTACAGCCATAGTTTCTTATCTGTTCCAGAGCTGTGGGGCCAGGCGAGGTGTTCGGTATGTTTCGGCTGGGAGGAAAGGTTTTTCCTTGCGTTGGTTGGACCGCTGAGGACCCGCTCATCATCGATGGAGGCATCCCTGGGCCGGGGGCTCGGGGCTTGTGGGCAGGGTGTCGAAAAGCATCATATCTGGGCCCGTTAGGGACCCCGTCTTTGTTGTGCACATCGCCATCCGGATCTGATCCTTTTCGGGTATCCCCCTCATCTCTACCTTCTTTCCTCCCGGGGATCACGTTAGAAACAAAAAGGGCCACTCTGGGCTAAGTGCGGTGCTCTGCCCCGGTTTTGGGTGCCCCTCCTGCGTGAAATTTCATGCGTGGAAGAAATTTTGAAAACAACAAAGTTGTGGAAGTGGGTCTCACCGAATTCCTCGCATCAAAAACCAGAGACTGGTACGGTCGCGGGATAATAAACTTCGCTGAAAGATGGCTAAGGACCATAGAATCTATGATCTCTACTTTGAAGATTATTTTAATTTCCTGTCAGAAAACGTTCCAAATAAAGCTTTGTTTAAAAATCGACATTACTTATAAGACACCATCTGTATATGTACAACCGTTCATCTCAACTGGAGTAAACTGCATTACCTGATAGATAACCTTCTCAAGTGTGGTAACAAAGTAAGCAGCTTCTATAGGATTAGGTGCAAATTGATGTTGTAGCTGGTCAGAAAAAGAAATTTATTATTGTTACTGCTAACTTTGGTTAAAATATAATCTAGCTCTAAAGATGTTAAAGTTACTTCTTTAGATTGTGCACTCCAGTATGCGCTGTGATGCCTAAATACCGTCACCTCAAAATAGTTGTTGCAAACCAAAACATCTTTAAAATGATACTTCTGTGATCACGTTTCGTTGGTAGAAACAGTACATTTCTTTAGTTGAAAATATACTTTGACAGCTGACACTAAGAGCTTTTAACTCTCGCACTAGAAATTGAAGATTATAGTACCCAATGGAATAAAATCTTTATAACACTCCATTTTTACCACCTTTGTTTCTTGTGTCATCCCCCGTGGTGTAACGGTTACCATGCTAGCCTCTAGTTCCCAAGGTTGCGGGTTCAAACCCGGCGAAGGGCGATGGATGTTTTCGGGCGTAAAAATCCATAGCATGGCTTCCTTCAGAAGGGAAGTAAAGCCAGTAGTCCTGTGTAGTAAGTAGATTTACGGCACGTAAAGGAACCTCAGGCCTGATAGATAAAGAGGTTTCTGAGAAAAATTACCGGTCTTTCACGTCCAATATTGAATGGGACGCTAAGGACCATAATAGTTAAAGAGCGTCCATAAATACAACTCAATTTCAATGTTTTTTTTTCTTGCGATGGAAATGATGTGTATATTAAGCGGAGGCCATTATAGATTAATGTAATGGTGGCTTATTCGAACTAATCTGCGGTTGCTTAGGGCTACATTAAAATTGTTTAGAAAATAAAATAAAATTCCTTCAGAGATTCTTCCACAAAATTGAACTGCTTCCAATCCATATAATGTAATCAATGATATCAACACCAATGTTACTTCCTCTGCACAAGGAATTAATATTACAAATTGTACGAATTAGACAATGAACGTCATAATTACATCAATGTAACAATAATTATGTAAAATAAATATACGCTTCTTAATTAATATATTGTTACGCTTATTGTTTTTGCCATAGCTTTCTATAGATTATAGAATTTTATGATTGTGTAAGTGATAATTATTATCAGCACTGGTGCTATTAAGATCAAAGAACAACGTAGCCAAACAACAACAGACTAAAGCCCAAATTGCGCATGCCCAAAAGTATAGGGCTACTTCCACACAAATGACAGCTGGATACGTTATGCATTAATATTAAGGGCTGTATAAAATAGTATAGCACGATATATGTTTAAAGTAGTTTTAATTTGCTCCTAGAATTGCTCTACTTAGTTCTAAGCCGCAAACATTCCTACTCGCAAAATAAAACTTCGCACTTAAACACGTGTATCATAAATGACTATTTGAATTGGACAGCTTTTTTTGTGATATTTATTTTAGGTAATTTCGACTGGTTGGTCTTATCACGGCATTTCATAATTTTATAAACAGATACTGTTGTATAACAACATAAGTCTTATTTCAACATTAACATAGAAGTTTACATTTTTACACTTTTGTCATGCAGATAAAGAAACGCATTGTTGTTTTTTTTAAAATCTTTTCTGACTTGTTCACGGGACTGGAGAAACCCAAGATGTGGCTTATTGTCTACTATTGGCGTACAATTTACGGCGGTGTCGTGTGTTAATAAAGTTTGTTTACACATTTTTTTAAAAGTTAATTACTTGTGATTTTTTGTATTAAATTAATTTATTTATGCCTCGGCTGCGTCAGTGATATCTGACAGCAAGTATCTCTAAACAGGAGTGGTACGGCTGTAGAATAATTTTACATACTTTACACCAATTATAATTGTAAATGTTTACTGCTTTATTACTCCTCCATGGCAGTTGAAAAACAATTTACTGACGTATCTAAATATGGACCTGTGAGATATTATTCCTAACTAAATTTTTTTAAAAGGTCAAAATTTATCTATTATCTGCACCGCACTAAATTCTCACATCTGCACACTCTGAGATAAAACCACTAACTGAACTGCTTGGGCACGCTACCTCTTAGCGTCCACAGTTTAAATTTTTACATTTTTATCTTTCTAGCTTCTGATTGGCTAAGCCTACTCTAACAGAACACCTTTAGTTTCACTTTGATTGGCTTTCTACACCCTCGTAACCATTTACAAACTGTTTTGAACGTTACATCGGTATTGTTCCATGGACTGTTGGTAGCCATTTTTAACTTTCTAAGTTATTGTTGTCTTAAGGTTACCGATATATATATATATATATATATATATATTTATAATAAAATAAACACAATACAATGCCTACAATATACACTTATATATAATATTGCTTATAGGCGGGCTATTATTTTTATACTGTATAATTAGACTGATATCAGTTAAGCGATAAAAAATACTGCCTCAAAGGGCAGTCCACAATGATGTACTGGATGGTTAATGGTGTGTTGTAGTTGGCACAAAATAGAGGCTGATCTTTGGTTAGAAGAAAAGAGTGCGCCCGTTTGCAGTGGCCAATTTTTGACAGGAGATGATGACTTGATTTTGTCGCTTGAGTGTTCGTAGAGGCTGGAAAGAGTTACAAGAAGTTTGCTATCACGTGATAACCACTCTCTTCCATTTCTGCATGAGCGCTCATTGGATAGTTTGTCATGGTACGAGGAGGCTATAAATGGTTTACGTACAGAATGTCCGGATGCTGCTTTAGCGCTTCGATTGACTATTCCATTGCCATCTATACCTATATGGGAGGGAATCCATTGAAGGATACCTTTCTTCCTGTGTTGTTAATTTTGGAGCATAAGGAACAAATGTCTTGTATCATTGCATAGGAGGACTCAGATTTCTGTGTGGCTAGTAGTGCACTTAAGGAATTAATGAAGACACTGAAGAGGGCTTTTTGGGTAGACTTATTTATACGTAAAAGAGTTTCTTTTATGGCGAATACTTCGCAAGACATCACAGTAAAGTAGCTGGTTAAGGCGTAGAGCATTATATGGTCGGGGTGTACTACTCGGAACCACGTCCTTCATTAGTTGCTGAATCGTCGGTAAAGACTTTTACGGAGTCCTAGTAGATGAGACATCTACTGTATTTTATTCTGAGCAGGTTCAGTACTTTGGAGAGAAATCTAAGATAAAAACGTTTAGATAGCAATGTGACCTGTTCCACTCCAAACAAAAGATAAATTACTCTATTGTTTTTGGTTTTGCAACTCAGAGGTATCTGGTTCGATTCTCGACTGATATAAGGGAATTTGCCTTCAGATTGTAGAAAGAGTGGATATGAATGTGTTTCTAAGATAAAAATCTAATGTGGAACAGTTCAAATGATGTTCTATATCCGTTAAAATTTACACATATTACTTTTTGTACTCTTAATGTAAAGATTTATGAAGTAGATTCTGTTTACCTATTTCGTATCTGTGATGCTTAGCGCGGCTGTGATGGTCACTAGTTTTGTTTTAGCACTAATGCTGACATGAGATAGAAAAACAAAGCATTATACATAAGAAGCTTATGAAAATATTTCGGCTGGTAAGCTTCAGAGACCTGCTTCAAGAAGAACGGTATTAGTTTGCAGTATTTACTAATGTTTTTGTTGTCCTTGACATTGACACATTTTGATCATAGAATAATTTGCCTACAATGTGAAGATATCCACGTTTTGGCTTTGTCTTCAAAATACGCTAACACCACATTTTCACTATAATTAGTTTGTACGTTTCTTACCTTGCACAATTCAAGAAACCTCTTATATGCTATTTCGTATTGTTTTCTGAGGGATGGGATTCCGACCCCTTCAGCTGCCGTGGTGCGGGAGTTGCGTATCACTAGTGCTACTTCTTACGTTACTAGAACTCTGAGCCCCTCCCGGAAGGTAGTTGTTCGGATTGGGTTGGACTCGGCTTGGTAGTGGTTTCCAATACCCATGGGAGATTGGGTTTGTCTGAGCAAAGCCTAGGCGAGATTGTGAGAAGCCTTAATGTAGCCCGACACCAACCTGAAGAGCTAATAGACACTGTCACCCCCACCGAGGTGTATCCATTTCCGTTCCTGTGAAAGTAGGGAGGGGGCCGGTATATAAAATAGGCCCTGTCCTAATGGAAAGACCCACGGGCTTGATTCCTGGGTCCCCGTTTGGTTGCCGGCTCCAGCTCGTTGGAATTTGTGCTATTTTGTACCGTTTCCTTGTTTTGGCAGCAATTCTAGTGTTACCCTCTCCGCTGCTTGTAAAATTTCGGCTGGTTCTTCAGGTTCCATAATTACTGAAATTAAAATTTCCGTCTTTATATCAACAATACAACTCTCTAGGATAATAATCTTCACATCTACTACGAAATCAAAGTTGATAACCCTAGAGTGTTATAATTTTATACCACTCAGTGGCATAATTTTGTCCCTTTGATTAATATCATCTATCATTAAAAGCGCTTATTTTACCTTCAACTGTCTAAAAATGTAATATTGGGGCGGTAGTCTTCCCTCAAGTGAATTTCGAAAGAAAGTTCAGACTTCGGGAGAGCCATATTCTCTCGCTTGTCTGTCGGAAACATTCCATTACTCTTTCTAGCACCGTCCCAGGTTTTATAACAGCATCACTGATTTTACAAGAGCCACAGGGCGCCTTTATACAACCGGTCGAGCGTAATGGATGCGCATTCATCATGGGAATGGAGTCAGAAATGGATCACTGAAAGCCAGTGACGTAAATGAACCAATATTTCAGGGACAACTTCCGCTCGTTGTTAACTACATTCTTACCTGGGTAGGTCACTCCAAATACTTTTATGTTTTATTTTACTTCGTTTAAGAAATCTTTAAAGTAGCTGTGTCCATTGTTTTTACTAATTTGGCAAGAGTCTGACCACACAGATATGCAGAAAACCACAAATATATTAAAATAGCTTATCAGTATGACTATTGCAAACGAAAAAGTATACCTAATTTATCTACTTCGTTTAACGTCAAAAACTATTGGAATAACAGTAAAGCAAATATACACACGTTTGCAAATAATGCTAAAACTTTTAAAATTTTAATATTTTTAAAAATTATTTGTTAGCGTTTTGAAACTTATTGATGAATGCTTAAAATGTGGAAATATGCGATACAAGATTGAACAGAGGCAGTCCTAAAATTTAACATATGGGCATATCTAACAAAAAACATGTTACACTCTAGCAGGATAAGAATTCGATTCATAGTTGGATCAGATATCAAAACTGGTTTTCGGGCATTCTTGAGCAGATACCATAGTCTCCAAAGTCACGTCATTTGAATGCCATAGAACATTTGGGCGAAAATAAGGAAGGGGTTTTCTCGATTTCCCAGTTCACTAATGTTGCACATCTCTTGTATGAAATAGAGGACACTTGGGAATCACTGGCAGAGGATGCCAATTATTTCAGGAACCTGGTGGATCCCATGTCCCAGACTGACAGCAGCAATAGGAAATAACGGTGGCCAAACAAAACATTAGACGTTTTGTTCTTCTCTCTGACTACCTTAGTTTAATTAGATGTTTTCTACATTTAAGAGCGACCGGGCGCTATGTGGAATTAAGGTTCTTATTTTCTTTATAATAACAGATAAATAGCTCACACATCATAGAAGAATGTACCTATAGAATCTAAAACGTAACCTTCCGCACAAAGAAGGTTAAAGGTATACCAATAAAAACTACCAGGGTAATTCGATAAGTATCCGCACATATGTTTTTAAATTTATTATAACTATAATAGAAACTTCCAATTACCTCACCTTTTAACATTGTCCCCTTGCTTCTCAATTCACAGTCCATCGTTTCACAAGTTTTCTGATGCCCTATGAAAAACAATATATGGTTTGCCACTTCATCGACAGTCAATCTACAGTTCCCTGAATCAGGATACGGACTTGCTCAATGTTGGCGTCACTAGTGGATATGGATGGGTGTTCTACTCTTTCCTCGTCCTTCACAGTTGTCCGACCATTTTTGAAATTTTCAATCCATGCGTACACATTCCGCCAGGGATTGCTCCCATATTGTGCGAAACGTCTTCAGTGGCTTTCGACTCCTGGTACACCTTTAGACGACAAAAAAAAAAAAACGGATAACCGCACGCTCTTCTTCTTTGGTGCAAATGGTGAGGGGTACAACAATGCAACACTCACTGGAGTGATAACAGTCAAACATTCCACAAGCGGAGACAAAGGAACAAAATGTCGACGTATGTACGCACAAACGTATACAGCCAGCCTACAACAACAACAAAAAAAATAAAAAATAAAAATAAAAATAGTGTGTCGATACTTATTGACTTACCTCGTACATACGGTCCTCCGGGTTCGAACCATCTCTTTAGTTAATGCACTAAACTTCTAACGCAGTACGCTGGCGCTGAGCCATTTCTGCCACAGAATGTACTTTTCCCCCATTTATACAGCTATGTAATCAAAAGTTCAAATCAAAAGCTTTAGCTTTATATTTGAGTATTTACCTGTGCATTTTTGCATAGGCCTTAGCTGGACTTATACATGAGTATGACAAGAGGACTGTTCCAGAAGTACTCTACCTAACAAAGATAACACAATATTTTGGGGAAAAAACTTATTTATTTCTCTACATAGTCTCCTTTCAGCTCGATACGCCTTTTCCAGCGATGTTCAATATCTTCGATACTCGGTGAGAACCGTCGAGTTCTGCAAAATAGCCATCAACTGCATACTCCACCTCTTCATTGTTGGAATATCTTTTACAACCAAGCAATTTGTTCAACTTTGGAAACAGAAAATAATCAGAGGGGGCTAAATCTGACGATTAGGGTGCATGAGGAAGCAATTCGAACTTTAGCTTATTGAATTTGGCCATGGCGATAATGGATATGTGAACTGGTGCATTGTCTTGATGAAACGAGACTTTCTTTTTCGCTAATTGCGGCCGTTTTTGCTTGATTTGATCATTTAGACGCTGCAATAAGTTTGTATAATACTTGCCATTGATTTATTTTGCTTTTTGAAGATAATGAAAATTATCCCACGTGCATCCCAAAAAACTGACGCCAAGACGACTGCAGATGGAACTGTCTTCGCCTACTTTTGAGCCGATTCTCCCCGTTCAATCGACTGTTTTGATTGTTCCTTCGTCTCAGATGTAAAGTGATGGACTCGTGTTTTATAAATCGATGCAAAAATTCGGTTTATTGTAGGGAAACAGCGCCAAAAACTCGACTGAAACATCGTCACGATGCTGCTTTTGTTCCATTGTGAGTAAATGCGGCATCCATCTTGCGCACAGCTTTCACATGCCTAAATTTTCAGTCAGTATGGGATGTACAGCACTTTTTAAAATGCCTGCGATGTCTGCTAGCTCGCGCACTTTATCGACCGTCATCCAATATCATTTTGTGGATTTTTTTCACAATTTCTGTCGTAGTCACCTCATTTGGTCGACCACTGTGATATTTGCCTTGACAGCTCGTACGGCCTCGCTTAAACTCTGCCACCAAATATTTTACTGCTGTCAGCGAAGGAGCAGACTCTCCCAGAGTAGAATCTAGCTCATCTTTAATATTAGTTGGACTAAAACCTTTCAAATGAAAGTAACGATGACCAGTTTTATCCGTGTTTGCATATTTGCTGAGAGCGTTCACAATTGATGGCTGTCATACAATTGCTACACAATGTAGCATCGTCAAACTTCAATCTTAAGCTTTATAAGGTTGGTATTTTCTATCGCAGTTATTTGTTTGAAACAACCACCACTACTACTTCAGGTACTACCCTCGTATGTAGCGTGCATGTGTGAAACAAGGTCTGTTAACTTGTGTATTTCCGTGAGGCCTTATCGATACTTTAAAGTTTTACAGCAATCAGTACTTTTTTCCAGCACTGTAGAAGGACCTTCTTGCACTGAAGGAACAGATGAAGGTTAACGAATAATAATCGTATTATTTATAATAAGAATGGCTTTTTGTTTGCTTTCGAAGCATATTGTGTTCAGTCTTTCTCCTTGTAATCCATCAAATTTCTCTGCAGGCTTCGTCGGTGCTACAGGCCATTTCTGTAGTATTAAGCCATATTGCAGTTTCTTCAGATCTACCAGAATACTTCAAATGAACAAATATATGAAGAACAAACAACGAACTCTATATACCTTAAGCAGTACGCTCCACGCAGCGAGTGATCTAACAATAAATAATAAGAAATATAAAATGTATACGCTTGAATCTTATGAGTAACCTGAAGAGGAAAATGTGTACCTTGCCAGTTATTATTGAGGACGTCTTTCAAACGAATCCTGGCCGAGATAGAAACAAAGGGGTGCGGAAGGGTAGGGCATTGAACGAGTAGCTTTTGTTACTAGAGTCCGTAGATATATTTCCGGCGTTCTATTTAACACAAGTCTGGGGACAAGGAAAATTCCTGATTCTCGGTAAATCGCACGATACAGGGAAAAAGGTTCATTGCTTCTTTACAAGTATGCCGTGTGAATGGAAATTTAAAAACTGACTACGAGGGGCACTATTTATATTTTGAGCCTTGGCAACCCTGAATGTTGTAGGTGCCATCTGACGTTTCCAATGGAAAGTTTGACATTTTTGACCATAATGTACTTCAGAGATTTTGTCAATAGAGCGTCATTTGTTTTGTTTACACTAACTCTAAAATTGCGTGTCAACAAAAACATGGAATTAGCTCGTGAAAATGTTCGTGCAATGATTTATTACGACTTTCGACGTGGATTATCAAGACAAGAGTGCATCGATCAACTAAGTTCCACATTTGGCGACGAAGCTCCATCCTTTGCCACTGTGAAACGCTAGTATAACGAATTTAATCGTGGCCGCCGTTCGATTAATGACGAAGTTCGTGAAGGTCGTCCGAAATCAGTTGTTGTGCCAGAAAACATTGATGCTGTGCAAGAACTAATAACGAAAAATCGTCACAGAACATATTGTGAGATTGAGGTAATCCTAGGCATTAGTTCCACCAGCATATATAAAATATTGCATAATTATTTAGCCGTGAAAAAGGTTTGCTCTCGTTGGATCCCACATAATTTGACGCAATCTCAAAAAGATGCTCGTGTCGATTGGTGTACAAAAATGCTCAAGAAATACAATGGCGGTGCCTCAAAAGACGTATATAAGATTGTAACGAATCACGGATCTATGCGTATGAGCCGGAACGTAAACAGCAGTCGACTGTATGGGTGTTTCAAGATGAAGCAAATCCAACAAAAGTTGTTCGCACTTGAAGCACTTCGAAGCAAATAGTCGCCTGATTTTTCAGCAAAACTGGCCATGTGGCAACAGTGGCTTTAGAGGAACGTAAAAAGGCCAATGCCGAATGGTACACAACCATTTATTTGCCGGAAGTCTTCGGTGAATAAGAAAAACCAACAAGAACCGTAGGATCGTTCTTTGCCAAGACTATGCGAGCGCACACACGTCTCGTGTAACAACAGAGTATTTGAAGGCTCAAACATTGAATTGATGGGTCATCCGCCATACAGTCCTGATTTGGCACCCTATGACTTCTTTTTGTTCCCGAACATCAAGAAAAAATTGCGTGGACAACGATTTTCGTTGGCAGAAGAAGCAGGTGATGCCTTCAAAAACCATGTTTTGGAGGTGTCTCAAGAAGACTGGAATAAATGCTTTGACAAATGGTTCAAACGAATGTGAAAGTGTATTGATCATAAAGGAGAATATTTTGAAAAACAATAAAGCAGTTTTAATCGGAAATTACTTTGTTTTAATTAATAGGCTCAAAATATAAATAGTGTCGCTCGTAATATGTGAAGGTGTACGTCATTTGTTATAACAGCAAGCGGCTTCAAAATGTAAGTGGAAGGAGGCAGTTTTGGAAAACACACGTTAATAAAACACCAGAGAAAACGCATGTTGCAAAAACACCGGGGAGCACAGAAGCTGCCGACATATCGGTAAAAATGAAACTGGGAATTCGCTAAAAATAAAGTTATTAAAACATGCCAATAACGAATATCTAAGACCTGAGACATTCACGGTGACGAGATAAATACGCGGGCAGACGTATTAGATGTGCGCCGAGTAAGAGGCAGTAGCAAATGTGTGTAGTGCGATGCGTGTGTGTGAGGTGGCGTCAGTACAGGAGGAAAGGTGTTACTTTTATTTATTACTACGTATTCCATAACCCAGTTATATACATGTGAAGGATGCTCAGTATAAGGAATTCCCCTACTTCGTATAGGTAGGAATAACTTGCAACAAAAAATGAGCATATCTCTTTTCCTATTTTGTTTCCCACATTATAACTGTTTTCCTATAATATAAATCTTTCTGTCACATGAAAATTAACTGGTAATTCTAGCTAGCTTTTCGCGTAACACAGTACTTGGCATATTATTAACACGACTTTAACTATTCATTCGAACAAATGGTAGATATTTAACAAGCAAGAGAAACATTCTTCCTTCCCGTAATTGTTACAACAATAACGAAATACAAAATATATTGACTCCGTTACAATTTTTGAAAGTATTTTAACATTATAAATTATCACTCTACAGTCATTGTTTGAATCTTGCTTTCCCCCAACGTAACAACATTTATTTATTTCACATAAAACAAGTTACAGCCATATCTCCTTATCTATTTTCCCCTTGTGTATTTGGCACTCTAAGTTGATTAAATTTGGAAGGTTACTCACCAAAGCTGTAGATTTTAGAAATTTCCGTAAAATAGCGCACCTTGACTCGCATTTCGTATTTGCGTGCTACCGGGGAGTGCCTCTCAGATTCTCCTCGTCTTTTTTTCTAGTGCCAAGTCACTCAAGCTAGAAGAAGGTGAATAGTTCTTATTTTCCCCGTTGTAGTGCTGCCACCGTCTCACTATTGGGACTTTTTTTTTTGCCAATGGCATATCCCGACGCACAACCCGCGCCTACTTGATTATGCCACTCTGGTACTGCCGATGTAGCTAAAACTTGCGGAAAGGGAGTAAATGGCACTAAGGTGACGGGGAAATGAAGAGAAATAAAATACAATAGTCAAGTTTACATACACCCTTGAGAAAAGAACCTGAGATGAAAACAGACCCGAATCCCATGACCTTCCATGCTGCAGAGCTAACCCATGTCACATCCTGTTACGAATCTCATGCCGCATACCAATCCAAGCCCTTCACATGCATTCCTTTTACAATAAGGTTGTGCTCCATTCTCTTTATGCAATGTTTCTGTATATACAGAATGGACCATTTAAGTTGAGACTGTACAATATATGCAAACGTAAGCGTTGTATAAAGAAATGCCTTTAATAAATGTGGCTTGATCTTATAATGAAAAGTAAATAGTCGTGTTTTCTTTGGAGGACGTTATGATAGTCATTTTAGCATCAATTTAATTTTTTTAATGGGAACCTACAATTAGGGTCAAATTATATTTCCCCCCATAATATCAAGCAGCTTTCTTAAAGGCATTTCTTTCTACAACACTTAGTTTTGGAGACATTGTACAGTCTCAACTTAAATGGTCCACCCTGTATGCATTGATATACTCTGTATATCAGGAGCTTAAACTTAAATTATTCTAAAAACAGCAGAGGTCTGTTTTCAGCCAGCTACTGAAATGAACACTGACAAGCATTTAAATGCCAATGTCGTATAGGTAGGGTTAATAAATTTTACGAATATAACGCAAACGTTAATTGTTCTCTTATATACAGAGTGTCCCTGATTGAGCCTCACATTTAAATTATTATATTTGCATCCAATGTTTACCAACACATAGCGCGGTCATTGAAGCTCGAAAGGACTAGCTAAAAATCATAGAATGTAGGACTAAACATTTAATAAAAATAGCTCCGTTGTTTCTAGCACGTTTCCTTAAAGGATTCTATTTATTAAAATGATGCCGCAGCTAAAACCCTAATGACAGTCTTATAGTATCTTAAGGAGACAGTTGAATCTGGGCTTGGAGTGCTCAGTGCAGAGGCGATACCAGGCATTCTAAATGCGAAACTGTCCTTCCTTCCATCCCCACTCCTTGAGTCACTAAAAGTGACTAAAGCGGTTTTATCAACCGAGAACCCCAAGTAAAAAAATGTCGACATATAATTATAGCTTCTTTATTACTTTTGTGAGAAATACAACTTAACAAAACTGTTAATGCTTGACGTTTCTAACAGGTTTTGTTACTTAAAGTAGTTTGATTGAATGGATAATTTTCCTACTAAGAGACTTATATTTTAAGATTTTATTTTTACTGTGTGTTTTCAAAACCCTACGTAGCATACATACTTTTGGGAGCTGAAAAAGTGGCCCACGGGGAACGAGGAAATTTAAGCTGGTACTGACGTAGTGCAATATTTCTACCTCTCCTCTTGCATAATTCTTATTATAGTTCAGTACGTTAAGTTAATAATAAACCTGGTAATATTAATAAGGCTGACGATAGCATCCATTTATTTAAACGATTTTTTACTACTAGGAGCGTATCCGTCTTATTATGCAATAGTAGTAATAATAATAATATTTATAATATATTTTATATCAACAAAGGATGTATTTTCTTACCAGTTAAGAGGTTTTAGGGTCAGAGACAAAAGAAAACTGTTATTCTAATAATTATAATAATAATAATAATAATTATTATTATTATTATTATTATCATTATTATTATTATTCCTGATACCTAATTGCTTATGGGCCAAAGTAATTACTCAAATGTTACAAATACATCGGCATTATAGCCTCTTGGTGACAATAATTCCATGATCACAATATTTTTACACATTATTTCTATGTATGCTTGAGAAGAAAGCTTTGACATAACTTGTGGCTATTATATATTTCAGCCCTGTATAACCTACCCACCCTTCCCTCTACAAGATTGGTCCGTTTAGTAGTTTATATTGGGCTAGTTTTATCTACCTGTTTACACGAATCAGAGCTCAAAGAGATTATTTCTGATCCTTCCTTCGTTTAGCAGGGCTCATTGACTCATGCTTGTTTTCTGATATTTGTTTCAAGTCAACTATAGAGATATGTGACAAGGACATGGTTGTTAGTTTTAAATGTGTAAACCTTATGGAGGAAAAAGCACTATTGCGATCTAGGGAATGGACCAATTTTTGTGCTCCCGAGTATACACTTAAGTGCATAAAAGGTGACCTACTCCCCTAGATCTCGGTAATTTTCCCTCTGTAAGGTTTCCACCTTCAGATAAAGAACTTTGACTGCACCCTAGCAGTATTAGCTCTGCATGTGACTGACCGCCCTTAAAACAAGGACACAAAAAGGAACCAATGAACTATGTTATACTTGATGTGAAATGAAGAGGTGGTTCGGGTACTGCTCCTATGAAAGAGTTTTGCTACGTTTGTTATCCAAGGAAAGCCTAAACTAATAAAACATAATTCGGTCTTATAGAGGAAGGGGTGAAGATTTATCTGCATGTGTCATAAATAAACGACAGCTACGATATTTGATGAGAGTTTTTGTCAAAAATATGGAGACGAAGGTTTAAATCAACTGACCTTTAAAAACGGTAGTGTAGATCAAAATGCAAGGTTTAAGAGTATTAAAAGAAAACAAAAATAAAAAGATTCTTAACTACGTTTATTTCTACGTTTTTATTATATTGCGGCAACGAAGCACTGATTTAAGAGTATTAGTTTACAATGTTACTCTTCGACATTTCGGCCAAATTTTGGCCTAGGTAACACACCCTGCCAATCCAGCGGCTAGAATTGTGCTCGAGGGATAGAGGAGGTCACGCTGGCAGAGAGAAGGGCTAGATTTCTCGTTACAAACATAAACAATTTCACTTTTTATGCACATCAGCATTTTATAGGAGAGAAGGGAGCGAGTGATAATATAGGGGTGAGAGAGAGAGAGAGAGAGAGAGAGAGAGAATAATCTCTGCATTTAAAACAACGTGAATGGAGATGCGGGTTCTGGTAAGTAAAATGACGCAATTTTCGCTCGGGTGTAACACGTTATAAGACGCGTTTACGAGTATTAGTGAAACGAGTATTAGTATGTTATGGAAGATACTGCACGACATCTAATAGCAAGCTTCTGAAGAAGGTAAATAAGCCAGTTATAAAGAACTGCTTTTTTAAATCGTGCCTTCTACACGTGTATAACGCTTCACAAGAAAACAGCTTTTATGAATTGTAATTCTTAGTAGAACGTTAGGAATGAAATTATAAACAACTCCATGCTGCCGTGAAGAGTTTTATATTGAAGGAAATGAAAGACGCTGTTGAAAATGCGGACGGTCTGAAGTGACACGTGCATGCGGCATTATTTAAATGTAAAGAAAAACATTATTAAAGTTTCAGTCGCCTTGTAGAGAGAGCGAATAATTTCCTGTAGCTGATGGAAAGCTGGCGGCCAGCAGACACCGGCTTACATAATGCAACAGTCAGAAAGCTTTGTTTCACTCGGCAAAGAGCTTAATCTGAGTCAGGTGTAGGGCTCACATATATTCCATTCTTAAAACATGCACCAGAATTAAGTGCACAGATGAACAACGTAGTAGAGATGGAAAATGAGAGTGAAATTGGATGAAGTGTCATTATAATACAGAATGGCAAACCTAAAGAATGTGTTGAAATGACTAAGCCACCTGGAGAATAATAATAATGATGAAACTAACGACAGAAGTTTTATTTTTATTTTATTTCCTCCTACCTTTTATATCTTCTTTAATGTAGGTGTTTTATACCTGTTTAAAAATAAACAACGCAGCAAATGAAACGCCAGCAACATGCATAAAGAAATTAAGACATGAATAAGTGTTCGCCAAAAGTGCTATGTTTTATTAGAACACAGAAATGCCGACCTTTGCAAACATCAATAAAATAAACTGTTAATAGATTTTAGCATACATAGGAATAAATTAGCAATACAATAAACTTACAAAGTTATACCATCTGCGTGGCCTCCTGTTCTAAAATGCCAAGTGAGCCTAATTTTGCTCCGAAAGATGGCACGTTTTCAATAAACTGTGCTAAAATTACAACGTTTGTATCTCACCATCGCATACGTTTCCTTAACGTTAGTAGAAATCAAGAGAGGATTAATTCCAGTTTCGGTAGTAGATGGAAGTATGTAACTTATTTTTTAAAAAATGAAAAATAGTGACATGATAAAATATCTTATGTGATACATTCACATGACCTTCTCTACCCTCTATCGTTTATTAGCGGGCACACAAACTACTCTTATTAAAGCTTATTTTTATATCTACTTCATTTTAATCCATATAAACCTTTGCAGAAAAAGCTACATTACACATTTCGTTATAGATACAAAGGGAACAGTCATAGTTAAATGTTTAAGAACTGGACGCTATACGCCAACCTTAAAATTCCATACTACGAGTATTTCAATGGAATCGCGAGAAACAACTGAATGTTGACAGGACTTTAAAATAATGGCTAAGTATTAAACAATTCGAACCATTAATAACGGATATCTCGAAAATAGCTATTGCCGAAAAATAGACATTTGAAATAAATTGTGTATTTTAAAGAGATTTACATTTCTTGTAGAGTACGTTTTCGTCTATCACTTAACGTTTACCTGTTATACAAGATTACGCAAAATTACTTCCGAATGAAGAGGACTTCAAAGTCTATTCTCTGAAAATTCAAGATTTACGATTTTATTTGTCATTTTAATATCTTAAGATATATGGTATTTTAATAAAAAAATTTAGAAGAACCTAAATGTAGTTAAATGTTCCATGTAAAGGGTAGTTTGAGGTAGGGATTTTATTGAAAATCTTCAGTCACATCTTTGGAAGGTGCTGAACTTAAACACCAAGTTCGGTGTTGATCCTACTTTTCGTGTTTGATTTATACTGTTCACACACACACACACACACACACACACACACACACACACACACACACATACACGCACACACACACACAAACGTTTTTCTAAATTTTATTTTTAATTCAGGGATCCTCAAAACCTGTAATTCCGGTGAGAAACATCTTGTACTTGAAACATGAAACGCATTAATGTAAATTCATGCTTGGCTTTCCCTAAAACAGAATACAATCACCAGTATATGATATATACGAGGGATCTCCAAATGGTCTCTGCACTTGTGTAATATTCTTTTATTTCTTTGCAGCGTACACAAAAAATGCATCATTTTTCTACATAATCACTCTACTTTGCAATACATTTCTCCCAGCGTCCTATCAACTTCTTTATGCCATAAAGATAAAAAGTGTTTGGTTGCGTGCGTAGCCACTGATGTACCACTGATTTTAGTCTTCGCCATTTACAAATTTCTACCCCGTAGAGCCTCCATAAGTGGTTCAAAAATGCGAAAATCTGATGGCGCCAGGTCTAAACTATAGGCTGGATGATCCATGATTTCCCGCTTCAGTAGTCTTTGCATCTTGAATTCTTTTGGAGGCAGAAGATGTCGAATCTTTCCATGCTTTTCCTCTTGCTTTCGGGTTCATAACGGTGAGCCCACGTTTCATCACCTGTCACAATCCTCTGCAGAAAGGCGACAGCTTCTTCACGATAACGTGTCAAATGGCGGGAACTCGTGTCTACGCGGTTGCTCTTATGTTCATCTGTCAAAACCCACCTGGCACAAACTTTCCGTAATCCAAGATTATCGTGGACCAGAGAATAGACAGAACCAGTGCTTATATGTACTATTTCCTCTATCGTCACCCTTCAGTCTTCCAGAATCGTTTACAACTGAGAGGCTGTAACCGAAAAACTCGAGCCCTCAGAATTAATCACACTTGTTCTGCCATTTTCAAACTTCTCTATCCACTCGTAGACAGCTCTACGCGAGAGAGTATTCTCACCAAACTGTGCACACGTTCATTGGTGAATCTGTGAAACCAGTACATCTTCTGCCCACAAAAACCTATCACTGAACGTTGAACGACTTTGGAGCAATTTTCAAGTTTCGCTGCCACGGTCACTCAGTGCGGAAACTTTTTGAAGATCCCTCGCGTGTGTTTGTGTATGTATGTATATATTTATTTATAAAAATTATATAAGAAACGAAATGTTGTTTACTTTCTAATTTTCTTATTGTACAGCTCTATACTTTAAAGTATCAAACTTTTTCAATGTTCTGAGTTTAAATCTTAACACTCAGAATCCAGCAGATGCATACATGAAGAAGTATGGTGAAACTCTGAAAACATTCAGATGTTTAATTTGTTATAATGGGCAATTGAGAATTAAAAGAGCCAGCAAATTGGAAACAGGGCTGACATTAGCCCAAATAGATAATACCTGGATCATTTTCTCACAAAAGTTGAAGAAACCGATACAGCTTGTCAAGAAATCCATTGAGTTCTCTTAGGCGCACACTAAAGCGCATTGATATTTAAAAAAAATGTATGTTGCATTCACATGACTTGCAATACTCACTCTTCTACAAACTATACTTATAAGAGCTTTTTCGTCTAAGTACTTCTTTTTTGTTTAATATTCCATTTATATGCCACCTTTAACATATAAGGTCGTTTCGGCGGCTATTTGCTTTCGGAACAATTCCTCGTCAGCAATGATGTTCACTCGTTTACAATGGTGCTAATCTTTGGGTTGGTTTTAATTTTGGTTATTACATTAAATTCACACATATTCACACTATCATTCATATTTCCAGACTCTAGGAAGGATGGGGGAATAATCCTGGCTAAAGAAAAATTCCCACCCTCCATCTGGGAGTCGAACCCGACACCTCTGGATATGAAGGTTAGCATGCTAACCACCAGATCACAGAGGCTGTCTATATCTACTTCTTGTTGGTCATGACGGACTTTCAATTTCAATACACATTACGTTTCAGGCTTTAAAAGGATACAGTAGGTGAAGCGATAATCAGAGTTTTAAAGAGCATGTGATGGCTTGAAATTCTATGTATGACCGCGAGAGAAAACTATTAAACTGACCATTTCATAAAAGTAGTAAGTATTTGAAAATTCAAACCAGGAATAAGGAATATCTCGGAAACATTTAACTCCAGAAGAAAACATGTAACATGTCACATGTATTAAAGAGGTTCATATTTTTATTTCTTCTACTACGTACGAGTATAGCAAGTAGAAGAAGCTTTGCATTCCACCCAAGAATTTCCATATCGATATTTCACAGGAAATACATGTTTTGAGATTCCCGGAACCCAAAAATGCGTTTTTAGAATCAGGTGCGCCTGTGAACAGCATAACTCAAACAAAAAGTCGGAAAAGTACCAAACTTGGTATTTAAGTTCGTGTCATCTTCCATGGATGTGACACGAAGATTTTCAAGGAAATCTCCATATCCCTAACTACCCTTTACATGAAAGGTTTTTCGAAATGTTTTGTTTTTTAAAATGGCTCATGCATTAAAGATATTTACATGACAAATGAAATGCACATCTTGATTTTTCTGGGAGCAGACGGCGAATTCCTCTTAATCCGGGGAAAATTTTGTTTATTCTTGTATAACTGATAAACATTCAGCGATAACGTTCTACGAATACGTACTATACAAAAAATGTGGATCCCTTAAAACGCAAAATGTATTTCAAATAAGTATTTTTGTGGCATCAGCCATTTCCGAGATATCCGTTATTAATGGTTCGAATTGTTCAATACGTATTCTTTTAAATTCTTATCAACATTCAGTTGTTTCTCGCGATTGCATGAAAACAGTATGGAATTTTAAGGCCTTCATAAAGCGTCCGGTTCTTAAAACTTCACCATCGCTGTTCACTTGGCATCTATAAAGAAATGTAGGTATTTCTGTAAAGGCTTATTTGGATTAAAATGAAGTAGATAGGAAACACACTTTCGTAAGAATAATTTGTATAGCCACTAGTAAGCTATAGAGTAGAGAAAGTCATCTGAATGTAACATCAGATTTTTTGTGTAGTATGATTATAACCAGGCAAAGGAGGGCATACTTCGCACCTCGATCCAACATTGATCTTTTGTGTTAGCACCCCAGAGGAACGGATGAGGTGAAGGAACCACAGGAGGCTGCAGGCAGTGGTTCCGAACGATTCCAATCCTGAAGACCCGGTCACACCGGTGCGCTGAGTTGCTGAAAGAAAGATCCTATCTGGCAGGAGCGAGTATCTATGCTATCTTTCCGTCACCAGCCAAAACTACACAGACTTAAGCCCACCTGAAAAATGAAAGGATAAGCAACACGATAAGAAATTAGCGTTTTATATAGGGTGAATTCAGTTGTTTATTCATGTTGAATATTGGGAGCAATCTATTTAGCTGATCATTGGCCTTGGCTCTGACTTTAGTAATGTGCTTATTCGAGGTCAGGCCTTGATCCATGATAAGGCCTAAGTAGGTAACTTGGCTCTTCCATTCGATTCCCTACGCCTTGATAATTAAGCGGCTGGAAGGCATGTTTATCTTTGCGGTGAAATGTTCTTTTGGTGAAGACTATGGTTTGTGTTTTTCTAGGATTGGCTTTGATTCTCCACTTGGTGAACCAAGGCTCAAGTGTATTTAACGCATTTTGCAAACGCAAGTGTATGCTTTTGGGTTGATTAGACTGCGTTATTATAGCAGTGTCATCTGCATATACGTATTCATTTGATCTTACAAGATTTGACATATCGTTTATATATAAATTAAACAGCGTCGGCCGCAATAGACTTCCTTGTGGGACCCCGGCCTTGATTGCTTTAGTGCTTGAGACCGATTCCTCTACCGACGTATGAAAGCGTCGATCGCGGAGGTAATCCCTAATGAGGTCTACAGCTGAGTCTGGGAAATTGGATTGTTTTAACCATTGCGCTACTAGAGCACATTACAAACGAGCACCACCGTAGCCGTAATCAGCGGGTGGTGAATGCGTGTCAGCACCTGCATTTCGCATCGCCTGTAAAATGAAAGGTTACCTAGTTACTGATCCGCAGGATGAGAAGCCTCAAGCGGTATATAACAGTATCTTCTTCGAGACGGGTACAGCATTACAGTACACTTAACAAACCACGTTTTGTATTTTATTATAACTTAATTTAAACCATAGCTAGTGAATAATTCATAGCGCTGAGAAAATGATCTAGGTAGACCATGTTGCGTAACAGCTAAATTTCAGATAAGTATATATCTAATATTATTTACCATATAGAATATCAGGGTTATGAGTACTTTAAGAAGGAATTAATGGACTATTTGAAATTTCAAAGTCGCTGTTGTAGAATACTCTGCCCCTGACACCGAGAACTTCCAATGGATGATACCGCCCACTTCGTTGTAGAAGTCTCTCCTACTGGGTGCGTTAGTATTTCAAAGGAATTGACTGCAGCTCGGCAGGAGGAAGTGATTACACTAATAGTATTTTCTTTTCATTACCATCAGAAGCGGAATACAACCAGATACAAAGGTTAGACTTGGGTTGTAATTTGTTTATGAAGCGCTAGTGGAAGAGAGCATAACCATGTTTCTCACTGCTGAAGGGAACAGTGTGCCCGTTTTCACCACCAGAAAGGTGTAGGTAATTTTAAACTACCAAACTCAGAGTTAATTGCGCAAACATTATATCTATAACATAGCTAAAGACAAGTGCCGTGTTAATTTTATGTTTAGTGCTATCAGTACACAACTTTCTTTTACCTCTCAGGGTTACATATCCCTTACGACGTTTCCTTAAAACAGCATTAAGGGTAACTAAAGCTTTGAGTTAACTAATAAGTTGATGAAAATACTTGGTGAGCAACACCGGTTTTCTCACGATGAACGGATATTAATTAAAACAACATTGGTGTCGACTACCTCTGTGGTCGAGTAGCCGGGTCCTGGCCTCTAAACTCAGAGGTCGAAAGTTCACTTACCGGCTAGGGCGGGGGAAATTCCTTTAATTGGAGTCTCTCCCTATTCTCACTGAGCGAGGTGATGCCGTGGTAACGTGTGTCACTCGCATTTGGGAGATCTGGAGTTCGATCCCTGGCAACCGTCCACTCTAACCCATTGGTTTTTCTGATTTCCCCTGGTCGGCAGGCGAATGCTGGGGTGGTTCATCTTCTACCACATTTTTCCTGACTCTCACTTGCTGTACTAGTCATCTTCCTTGTCATCTGTTTCAGGATGTAGTCGTCCTCCGTGGACTAGTACCGTGCTAGCTTCTAGTTCCCAAGGTCGCGGGGGATGGATTTTTTCGGGCGTAAAAATCCTTAGCACGGCTTTCTTCGGAAGTGAAATAAAGCCGGTGGTCCCGTGTCGTAGATTTACGGCGCGTAACAGAACCTTAAGCCTGATAAAGAGGCCATTGAGCAAAATTACCAGTGTTTCACGCCTAATATAAAATGGGATGCTAAGGACCATAGTAGTTAAAGAGCGTCCATAAATAAAACTCAATTTAATTTAATTTAATTCAGGTTGTAGGACCAGGTGACTTGTTCGGCGGATTGCAGCTGGGTGATGGCTGTGCACTTTGTAGAGGTTTATTCACTGGCGTCGTTAGGGGCCACCAGGTCGAATGCTGGGGGTTTTTGGGGTTTCGTTCGAAATACAGACGTTAGGGACCCCGTCCATGCTTGCGCCCGTCATCCAGAACTGGTCGCCCTTCGCGTTTCTACCCTCATTCCTCCCTCCCATGGGTCACGATAGAAGCAAAAATGGCCGTTGTGGCCTACTTGTGCTGCTCTGCCCCGACTGCGGGTCGTTCGTCCGTACCTTTACCTTTTTCCCTACCCTCCGCAGAGTCTGGAAGCTTCATATGGGAGTGAACGTGTTTAATGTTAGAATTGATTACAAACCACAGGAACCTAAAGTCGTCGAGTTGTTTCCCAAGTCAAAGCCCGGATATGATATAGAAGTTGAGGTGCCTGTACAAATGGGGAAAAAATGGTGTCAACTATGATGCAGTCTGATATACGTTAGAGAATTCCACGCTTTGCATAGATATGACGAAATGTCTACATGGAAAAATGAAATGCATGTTTCGTGGCGGGGTATAATAAGGCGTTGAGGTCGGAGCATGCGAGAGCGGAGTCTAAACGAGTAGATAGCTAGTCCAATGGACCACGATCACTGGCCGAACCTTTTAGAGCGAGGGGTGGATGTGAAATTAGTTACCTGCAACGCTGAAAAGCTCAACAAATTATATGTATGTCAAACGTTTCTTCTGAAGTTGGCATGAAAACAAAGTCTTAAAATCATTGTCATCATGGATTTAATACCACCAGGTGGATATTGTATAATATATTTGTAAATTTCTGTAATAAACTTTAGGCTATAGCCATTTAAACAAATAAATAAATAATAATACTAAACAAGAGTTTAACCTAGACGACCCACATGTATCAAGCAGTCTGTTTAACTACTCAATTACACAGTTCAGGTTAACATAAATATGTATGCCTGTCTCGACAGACTATTCCGAATCGAACTACAGAAGCATTTCCAAAGACCTTGTGCTGGCTTAAAGGATACTTTTACCTATTTCACTTCGTACAATTGAGCAATAATCTGCAAGGGTAGAACGCCCATTTTACTAGTCTTTTTTTTTTTTTGTTTCTTTTTGGGTGGGGGTAATGTTTGTTCGGTTCGGGGGCTGGTCTAGCACAAAAACCCGAAATTTGCAAAAGCAACCATTGCTTTTCTATCAGTTTCCTGGCTTCCTGTCAGACCTTCCCCACTGTGCTTCACACCTCTCGGGAACTTGTTATTTTCCATCCCCTTACATGGAGCAAAGATGATGGAATTTGGGTGGTTTAATAAAAGGGATAAAATTACTAATTGCACCTGAAATAAGCTTTTATACGAGTTTCGGCACTGAAAATCGGATTGCACAGAATACTAAATAAAAGTATAAAGGATAAAACGGAAGTGGGGAAAATGTATACTGTGTGAAGTACAGGAAAGACAATTGATATGCTTCGGACACCTAAAGAGAAAGAATGATGATATAATATAACGACATTTTATGAATGGGCTGGTGGATGGGTATGGTGTGGTAACTCCAAAAACTTAAGTTTTAAGAAAAATGAATTTTAAATTTTAAGCAATTTTTGAATTTGTGTGCTTTTTCTTCTTGGCCACCTTAAAATTTTGTTTGGATTATTCTTAAACTACCACTAGAATATCTAGAAGTCAACATTATTTTCAGAGGTTATAAAGTGATCTAATATGCGGGATGTTGTGAAGAATTGGAGTTTACACACTTTCCGCACCCGAATTTTCACATATATAAAAGTGTTCATTGCTAAAAGTAGTAATTAATACTTTATAAGAAAGGTTTATTTTAATTTACTGTTGATGGAAATACTGCAATATGGTATACAATGCAATAACAATAAGTGCATAGTAAGAAATGGATATAGGTATACTACGGAATTGAATATGTTAAACTGGTGTGACGTAAAATTCACTTATTATACTTTTGTACCTTCATGGCTAGTAAAGTGACCCTTGTACATTAATAAGCGTTTGATGTTAGACTCAGACAATTGACAAAATAATGTTTGTTGTATAAAATCATCTTATTCCTTCTCTATTTACCCTTCTCGTATGTAGGACTGAAGAAGGTGTCGTATTGTACTTACACTGTTGGGGAGCCAAACTTGATGAAGTAACTGCCCGACGTATGGTACAAAGTTTCCGGTGACCTTCGCCCCAACGTTTAGGAATCAGCTTTGTGTTTTAATGTTTCTTTAAATATTATATGTTTATGTTTGCCTCGGCTGCGTCAGTATTAATTTGCAGAAACACGTATCTCTTAGCAGGGGGTGATGCGGCTAAAGAATGTACGCTTACACAAATTATAATTTTTACTTCACTCCTTGTATTAACCCTTCACAAGATTAAATAACACTTCACTGATATAGAGAGTTGTGAGATTATTTATTAATTACTTGCACTTTTTAACACGTAAACTTTATTATATTCACGCCGTAATGAATTTTAGGTCTCACACTGAATACGTACAGCATCTCGCTTCTACCACTAAATTTGTAAATTTCTCTATTTCAAGTCTCTGATTGGCTAATGCTGTTTGGTTAAACTGTTTTAAATATTAGATTATTATTCCAAGAATTACTAGAAGCATTATTAAAGTTTCTAATTTATTGTTGTCTCAAGGTTACCTCATTGTTAGCAACTTTCAGCTTCTATCCTCACAGCTCCTACATTATTAAATTACGTAATACGTTCACATAACATTGTTATACATGTACACAATAATATAAATATAATGCAATTTTTGTTACATACATTTTATGTATTATATTATACACATATTGCTTTAAGGCGGGCTGTAATTGAATTTTATATTATATAATTAGACTGAAATAATTTAAGCGTTAAAAATTCTGCCTCAGGACTTATACCCCCAGGACTTACGGGGTGCCTGGGGTCAGAGGCCTGTCAAGGAGCAGACACTTTGGATCAGATAGAAGAACCAGGATGGTGCTCAGTTCGATGCCTGGTATGAGAGTGGGGAAGTAGATGATATGAAATGATGGTGAAAGGAAAGGTGGTGATGAAGCAGTTGGTGGAATGAATTGCGGGGGAAACCGGAGAATCCGTCCCCGACGCCGCTTTGCCCACTACAAATCCTACATGCGGTTCTCTGGGATCGAATCCGGGCCGCTCTGCCGAGAGGTGAGAGGTCTAACCACTCGGTCACGGCACCGTCATTTATATAAAAATCAACACATCAAAAACATGTTAAAGTTTGTACTTATTAAACAAAGAGTTCTATGAATCATTCTCAGCATCTGGAATATTGTCTGGGTACGTTTCTTGAACTGTAGCATTAGTAGTTAGGGCGTGATGGAAGGGATGGAAAACAAGTGACACAAATTTTAGTAAGTCTGTTAAACCCGTTTTTAAATGCAGAGATTAGTAGAGGTGCATTGAATTTCCTTGTTGGAGTAAGTGCACTCATCTTTCCTCTTCTTAGAAAACTTACTTCTTGAAATTCCCTGTCATCCAGGCTAGCTCTGTAGAAAAGAATGCTAAATCTGTCTTTCTGATAATTGGGCCACTTCACCTCCCATCCTTTCAAACCGTTTTTCAAATGCTTCTTTGGAGAGAGAGTGTAAATACATTCTTCGTAAGTAGCTACTGCGGCTTCAGGTGACTCCAGTCGTTGGAATTGAGTTTTTTCTTTTGTTTTGGGGAATAGAAAAAATCACATGGTGCATTTCTAGACTGTAGGGAGAATGGGGTAAATATGACTCCTGACTTCTGCAGAAATTGCTTGTTTCTTGTGCAATGTGGGCAGAAGCATAATGGTGCAACAAAAGTTCACGCAGACTAGTCTTAGGACGCTTTTTTCTCAGTTAATTGAACACTTGTGGCAGACATTTTGTTGTATACCATCTGGCAGTAACAGTCCTTTGTCCTTCAAGCGGAATCGTCACAATATGACTTGGAGAAGAATTTGCTGAGAAGATGAAACAGGGCATCTTCTTGACAACATTTCTCATTCGCTTCACTTTTGTTGGGGGATTTTCTCCTGGGAAGACCCAGACCGATGGCTGTCGTTTAATTTCTGGATCATACTGGTAAATTCAGCTTTCGTCACCTCTTACAGTGTTAAATATGTTTATGGATATTCTTCCATTGAATTTTTCAATCATTTTCTGGCACCATTGCACACTTGCTTATTCTGCTCATTTGTTAAGTGGTGGGAGATCCAACGACTGCAGAGCTTCCTGACGTCAAGTTTTTCTTTCAGGATTGTTTTCACGGCTGCAGATCCAATATTTAGAGCTTCTGGAATCTGACCATATGTGCAACGATGATCTAATATGCGCTCTGCTTTCACTACTTTTTCATCCACTGTTGCTGTAGCCGGCCGTCTTGCTCGGTCTTCATCTTCGAGGGAATCCGTTTCTCTTCCTGCTCTTCATACCGTCGATAAATGGATTACAAAGGACAAAGTTCCCCAAATGCACGATGCAGTCTTTCAAGGAATTCTCTCTCTCCCCTAAACCGACTTTCATTGGACGGAAATGTTCTCGCTTGAGATCCATACTAGCGTATGGCGTAGCTGCACCTGCTATACATACACATGCGGCACTGACGATGTACGTGATTGGAGCACGCCCAGACTTGCACATGTTGCTATCTGAACTTCAATCTGAACAGACCAATCTCCCTCACATCAGCTCTGTCAAAAATATATGAAAGAGTGATGGTAAAGCGCCTCACACAAGTCTGCCAGCACAAGAAACTTCTCCCAACTACCCAAGCAGGCTACAGGAGTGACGTAACAATCCAAGACCAACTTGTCAGAGTACTCTCCAACTTCAAAGACGCGTACAACAGAGGTCATACAACAGTAGCAGCCTTCTTGGATGTGCAATCAGCGTTTGACAAATGTTGGATCAACGGACTACCATATAAGCTCACAGACTTTCAGATTCCCCCTCGCATCACGAGGTGGGTTGCCAGCTTCCTCACGGACAGAACAACACAAATACGCATAAATAACGTATTGTCATCGACCATCACCTTAGAAGCAGGCACACCGCAAGGGAGCGCCATATCCGGCCTCCTGTACATCATCTACACAGCTGACACTCCACAACCCGTCCACCCAAGCATCCAGCTTGCGCAATACGCGGACGACACCGCGTACTGGTGTACATCACCAAAGACACCCATAGCCAAGAAAAAACTTGAAGAACAATTGAAAACATACCTAGACTGGACGAGAAAATGGCGTATCGCAATAAATGTGCAAAAAACGCAGGCAATACTAATCAAAAAGAAAATGAAACATAAGCACACCAATGTTACACTACACTTCAACAGACAAACAGTAAAGTGTGAGAAAACCGTCAAATACCTAGGAGTCAAAATACAATATAACCTCACAGTCACTTCACATTACAATGAACTCCTTAGGAAAACACGGCCAATACACTCCACACTAACTTTCCTCGCCAGACTGAACAAGCAAGGACTGTCGGCCAGAATATTACATAAGCTATACATAGCACTCATCCGGCCCAACCTCACGTATGCAGCCGTGGCAACAATGCCACTTATTTCAACAGAAACAATGACCAAGATGCAAGCTTTCGAACGGAGATGCCTACGTACGGCACACAAACTACTACCAAACTTTAAAACCAACCGCCTATACCAATATACCAGAACGGAACCAATTGATAAGCATATTGCAAATCTAATGCTCAAATACATTGAAAATGCACACACACGATAACACAGAAGAGACCTCATACGTACAGCACAGCAGATGAAGACAATCCAACCAACATCAAACAAAAAAACCCACCCCTGATCACACTAATACAAATATACGACAAGAAACAGTTAGATGAGCAACGCCAAATCGAACACCATTTACAAAACTTACTAAGCAAGTGAAAACAGCACGCACCAATTAAACTAAAAAGTTAACAGAGAAACAAAAGCTAGAGGTGACGACACGCGCCAACGACAAAAGAAAACAAGCAAATATATATAAAATCGGTCTTCTTGGGCAGCAAATCACGGAGGCAGAGATTGTGTGACATGAGAGGAAAAAAAATAATAATAATAAAAAAAAATCAGACACACAAATCCCCCTAATTTAAAAAATATATATATATTATAAAAAAAAAACACGACAAGAACGACACATGCGGAAGATAACTGCCTGCAAGCCATTATTCAAAAACTTTTTCCTAGGCTGAAGAGGGAATATCCCTAAACTGCCTTGGCATGCTTTGTCATGCCAAAAAACCCTTTATTATTATTATTATTATTATTATTATTATTATTAGTTAAGAAAAGCTGCTTTGGCTTGCCACTACTCATTGTTGCCCATTGTCAAAACTTTTAGAGCAACCCTCGTAAAAGGTGAGGGTGATATTATTTTAATTGCTGTTTCTTTACTCTCATTGTGAAAATGAAACAAGTTTACTTACCTCAATCACTGTCATTAGGTGTTTTATTATGCATCTCTTTCAATGCTCAAAGCATCTTCCTTCCCCTGGAATAATTAATTTTAAATTCAAGAATACTAAGACAACACAAACCCTAGCAGGAAACAAAGAGCGGTAATACTGACCGATATGTGTGAACAGGCGGGGAAAAGGGAACATTGCCTTTTCTTCCATTGTTGGAACATTCGTTAGGGCGGTAAAGAATATACGAAATATGTAATTAAAACTTAAAATTACCAATGTAGCTGTGGACACTTTTACCAAGGCATGTGCGTATGCTGGGGTAAAGGTTAACTTGTAAAGCTGTTAACTCTTAAGCAAGTGGAGATAACGTTCTTTACGCACGCACGAAATGCTCGATTCGTACTGGAAAATGCTATAATTGCTATGAATAGGAATAAACGCACTTTACATACCGGAAACTATGCTGTTGGTGAATTAACACAGAAAACTACATCGCATAGCTTTGGATCTAATTAACGCACTATACACAAACCTGTGTCTCGTATACCTCTACAGTGGGCATAAGAACTAAATTTCGGCCAATTGTGGAGTTACGACTAACACAATTTATCCACCCACCCGCCTGGAATCCGGAGGGAAGAAAGAAGACAGGGCATCCCAAGGTCAAATGTTTGAACAACATGACGGAGAGGGTATTTTAAGGCATGAGGCAGAGAAATTTGGAAGACGTGCATAATAGGTATAGCAATGAATTGCGATTGGATGGACAAAACCCGCTTATGTCTAGAAACTGTGTTAAAATAAGATTAATCTCTATATGAGAACCATTTTTTTCCAAAAGGTGTCAAACAAAAAATTAAAAATTGAGATCATAGGCCATTCTTTTCCATGTATAAATTCAATGAATATTCAGTTTTACAGCAAAATATACCAAATCCTTCAAGTGTTTCATGCCAAAACATACCGAATTCAGTTATCTAATTAGAGCCACTAACATGGATGAAGACTGGATGGCCTGCCATTCTACTGAGACGTACTGGATTTATTTTATTGTAAGGCATAAATGATACCGATGCAGTTCATGGTGTATATGAAAACGTATAACAAAACAATTTCACATAATATTATTTTTCTGTCCCACACAGTATTTTTAGAAGTTCATAAGATACACTGATTTCATATTGTTAATGGGAATATAGCATTCTTTAATGTAAATCTAATTGTTATTTCTTCTCTTGCTTTCCTAGAATTTGTTACATCGTTTTTGTTCCCTTTTGTCAGGTCTAAGGTTGTAAGGGAAGGTGAAATATGGACGACAGTGTAATTCATAATGATGTAGTTTACTGGTTAAGCTATGGACAACAGAAGTTACTAATAGGAGTGTTATATTGAATGCAAATATACTTACTTATTCTCTTGTTTTCCCAGACATGTTTTTATATAATTTTTGTTTCATTTTGTCTCCAATAACTTCACTGAATGCACCAAATCCATTGTATTCCATCCTATAAATCCCAAGGACTTATCACCAAACGAAAATACTTTAAAGGTAGTGTCATGTGGTTGTCACCTGTTAAAATAACTAAAGGGTTACAAGAACAAATTCAAACATCACTAACAGAAGTCCTCCTTTTTTTGGCTGAACATATTTCCAATTAGGATTTGGTGCATCCTAGAAGTAAGGTTCTGATATTTCTTCACACTTCGTTGGGATTTTGCATCACTGTGAATCCTGCACTTCTGAATATAAAATTGGAAGCATCCCAATCAACACCTAGCTGCGTAGTTATGTACATGGAACAAGGATGAATAGGTTATATTTATATGTGTAGCTTATACAACGGAGGGGGACACCCCACACACTTAGAATTACATAGATCCATTGTGGCTACCAAACCCAGGAGGAAAGGATGAAGTGAATGAACCACAGGACGCTATAGGCGCGGAATTCTCTAGCAATTCCAAGCTCGAAGACTCGCCCCATTGCTGGAACTGCCCAGAGAGGGCAATGACGACACATTGACCAAGCAGCTCTTTAGTGTGCAATTCCGTTGAGCAAGCATCGCCCCATCTTCCGGCACCGCCATACGCCATGAAACCTAGAAGCACACTTGAAAGATGAGAAGAAGAAGAAATGAAAGGGTATTAATGAAAAGGAAATTGTGGTAGATGAGTAACCACCAGCATCCACCACCGATCAGGAAATACTACGAAAAACCCGGGTCAGAATGGGCAGTCGACGGGAATTGAACCCCCCGAATGAGAGTCACCTCACTCTGTAACACGGATTAAACCAGAGTGATGAAAATATCGACATTTTATCCTTAAATTTCCGCATAATCTGTGTATCTATATACATACAAAATATTGCTGTTTTCAATGCTCCCCATATCGTCTATAGAAACTTCGGATGAAGTCTCTCCCACCCAGCGATGACTGGACGAATTATTAGCGGGGCCGTTACCCTGATGGTAGGTTATCATTGATGATGGCGATGGAACGAGAGGACCTATAGCTTTCATCGTGGACTCTAAATCACGTTGGGCATTTGGAATATTTCAAAAACGTAATCAGATTTAAAATATCCGCCCTAGAGGAGTCGAGCAGACGAAATCCCGGAAGCGCCCAGCCACCCATTTTCAAATATGGTTTCGTTTCCAACACTCCACTCCTTCAAGGGAGCCTCGTCCCACCAAGCAATGACTGCACCCATTTATTAGCTGGAGGCAACCAGTGGCCTTTCCCGTTATCTCCGATGGTAGACAAATAAGAATGGCGAGGTAACAAATTGACTTACGGCTTTCACTATGAGCTCGGAACCGTAGGTATTGGGCACTGGGGATACTTCATTTAACATTCGACATTTTTCAGTGCACATTTAAACTCATAAACATCGAATTAAGGGCTAAAGAAGATGCTATAGGTTTAGAGCTAAAAAAAGGTGTAGTCTACGGTTATCTTTCTGCAGCAATTTGGTTACGGTGAAAGAGTGAGTCTTTCTCTAGTTATTTTTTTTTGTCAGAGTTGGCCAGCCTGTCCGTTGTGGCTGCTTGAGCTTTGTTTATGTTCTGTCCTTTTCTCTTGCCAAATCTGGTCTACAAGCTTTAGACCGCGGTACCTAAACTGCCCCAAAGAGAGGCCAAATGGAGATTACAGGGCAAATTCGTGCACGCGGCTAACTTTCACCACCTCTCTGGGTATAGTGGGTGGGGTTAGTATTTCATTAGAGGATTCTGCTTGGGGGAGTATCCTGTTCCCCCACTCTGGTGTCGCAGTAGGATTTGTTTCCAGATCCTCTTTTTTATATCCTCAGCGAGAAAGTTTGCTCTTCCTCATTGCAGCTGTACTTGTATGTGCACATGGGAGATATACGGATGTGAAGGGGAACAGAAAAAAATGTAGCTAGGGCTTAAACCACACGAGTTCGAGTGTGCATTTTTGATTTTGCAAATAACTCGCCCTAAAGCCCGAGATTGTATTTAAAGCTTGCACGCTAAGCCAAGCACGAAAATTTGAGATTAACTTGACGGTCGACTCATTTTCATGTTTTAGTACCCTTGGTAATCGCGTTGTGTTTCCTATGGTTAAATGGAAGCTTATAGGAGAATTAATTTGTACGACGTTATATGAATCGAACAGAATAGCCCGCAGGAGTTTACTTCTTTTTTATTATTATTGGGCATTAATTTTGTTCTCAGTTTAATATTAGTAGATAATAACCTCCTACCTTAGAAGCAAATTGCTTTTCCGCCGGTTTTTAACGCATACAGAATGCTTTTTACTTTTTTGCCACGTACATAGTAGGTAGAGAAGCTATTAAGCGATATCTGGCAAAGGACTATGAAAATAGATACAGTGCCGTGTAAAAAGTCAAAAGAGACTGTGTGTGGTATAAATAGGTAGGAAATAGAATCTGAATGTAGACAAAGATCAGCATTAGGTCTACAAAATGAAATAACTGGAAAACAGAGGACGGAAATAGCGTGGCTTAGGATGGGAGAATGGGAAGCTCGTAAGATTGTTGACGATGATGTTAGGAGGATTTGCCTATTATGCGGGTAACAGGAACACTGGATGCATATTTTGGGAGCAAGCGTGCAGACGGAGGGTGTTAGGAAAAAAATATTACCGAAAGTATTTTTGGTTTCCAACAGACATGCTGGGACTTGATTCTAAACAGCCAAAACTGGTCAAGCTTGGGCACATACTTAGTGGAAGTACATGTACTAAAAGATAAGATGTTTGTGTAAATTTTGTTTAAACGTATGGGATACTTGAGCATTTATATTCGAGTCTGTATGTGTGTGCGATTCAGAGTATTTATCGTTTTGCATGTATTATGTTTACAGTGTTGTGAATATAAAATAGCTGTTTTCTGGCCCATTCTGCAAGTCAACTTTACAGACCAGGTATTTTTTATAAACCACATATGGTTTTATGACCCATGCGATTGTGTTAAATGATGTAATACTATTTACTTAATAAATACCACCCACTACTACTACTACTACTACTACTACTACTACTACTACTACTACTACTACTATTACAACAGAAGATATTCTCTATTCCGCCCAGAAATGTCGAGATTTCACCGGAAATACATGTTTTGAGGTCCAAAAAGAGCGATTTTAGGAAACGGTCAGTTTGTGTACGTGCGTGCATGTGTGTGTGTGTGTGTCTGTGTGTGTGTATGTCTGTCTCAAAAACGAAAAGTTGGATAAATAGAAAATTGGTATTTAGATTCACCATCTTCCAAAGATGCGACAGGAAGATTTTCAAGAAAATCCCGTCACCCTGAACTACCCTTTACATGGAAGACATTTGAAATTTTATATTTTCTAAAAATGACTAACTATTTTGATTAAAATACGTACATTAAAGATATTTACATAATAAATAAAATGTATATTTTGTACTTTCTGGGAATTGCCTGTGAAGACCTCTTTATTCGGAATGAATTTTGTATAACCTTGTATAACTGGTAAACGCAAAGCGATAGACGAAAACGTACTACAGAAATAGTGTAGATCGCTTTAAAGCATACAATTCATTTCAAATACATTTTATGGTGGCATCAGCCATTTCCGAGATAACTGTTATTATTTGTTCGATATTTTGCCATTCAAGTTCCCCGATTACATGGAAACAGTATGGAATTTTGATGCAAGTATATAGCGTCCAGTTTTTAAACATTGGCTGTCACTGTACTCGTTGTATCCTAACACAATGTGTAATGTAGCTATTTCTGCAAAGGTTTTTCTGAATTAAAATGAAGTTGATAGAAAAATAAACCTTCGTAGGAATAATTTGTATAGCCATAATTAACGATAGAGGGTAGAGAAGGTAATGTGAATGTAGCACAAATATTTTAAAAATCTCCCTTTTCCTTCGCGGATCTAGCCTGTTCCGGTCTCACATTTCTTGTGTCTAATTTTGTTTGGGCTCCCAACTAGTCGATTCCTTAAAGGTGCGTAGTTTAAGGTTACTTGATCTAGCGAAATGGCTCCACGATAACGGCCTAGGCTCGCATTCGGGAGCTCCCGGGTTCTATTCTCGACGGGGTGACCACTCTAACCTTGGCTTTTTCGGTAGGCAAATGCTGGGGTGGTTCTCTTCTACCAACAATTTCCTTTTAATCTATTTCATGTAGATATGTTTCAGGGTTTTAGGGCCAGGGGGCGCCGATAGGTGTGTTGTGGTGGGACAGTGGAATTTTCGCCGTATTAAAATTTCTACCTGGCGCTTGGCTGGCCGGCTAGAGTCCCTTCCTCGAAGCGGCTCGTTTCATACCGGGACCCTCAGGTTGAAGGCAGCATACGTCTGGATTGGGTTTATTTAAGAACCATTATGGGCTCCGTCCTTGAGCATCGTAGTCTGGTCGTCCACTGGCTCTCCCCTTGGTCCCTTCCTCCCAGGGGGGTACGGTGGAGGCGCAAAGGACGTATTATGGCCTGCATGCTCTTCTGACTGAACCCCTCCGGCTGACTAATCCTAATCCCAAAGGTTCTTGATTCTAATTTTCAATAAATTTCGAGAAGGATCACTCAAAAAATAATGGAAGAATATCGTCTGATATAGTAGAATCGAGAGTCCAATTCCATTTTATATTTCTCACTAATTAAATGCTGAAACTGATATTTAAATTAGAGGTGCATAGGATTTGCAAATAGTGCATGAACTTTAAAAGCTACTTCTCTAGTAATATTTTCTTATGTTTTTATTTTGTTAGACTAAAATCTGTCTGATTATGTAATTTCTGTTCAGTTTCTTTTATAATTTTCAGTATACTTTTTTGAAGTTTGATAAAGTGATCCAAATACCCTTTTATTGATAGTGTGTGTTCGTCCAGTTTTTCAGCTGTCGCTTTTCTGAGTTCTCAATGCCACTGTTTCTTTTTATTAAGTTCACCTTCACTGATTTCAGCTTGTCCAATGTGATCTAGTTCCGTCGCTTTACTTCTTCCTTCGTGACGCAACCTCTTCACGCCGGACGGTTCACTTCACCCGGGAGTCGAACACAAGACCTCCACAACCCGTCACTCAGCAGTAGCACTCGCTGTACGTCACAACGGTCGTAACCAATTCGCTCGGACTGACTCACGGAACTTCTCAACAACGACCACTGTTGTGAGCGCACTCCCTTATATACGGCTGCAGAGTTCTTGGAGAGTCATGCAGAATGTTCTGGAAAGCCCGAGAACAACAGAAGGATCCAGAACGCTCATCTCGTGACTAGAAGGCCTTCCTGGAATTGTTTACATCAGCTGAAAACTCTTACCACTATTCTGCCGCTACCATTGCGTTGAAGGTCACGACATCGGTGGCTAGTTTCGTCACAATATCCAGTATAGTTTTCGATTTAGTGTTTAATTATACAATACTGATTGATTTTCCAGTTCAATTTTACACACAACTTAACCCTTGATTATGAAGAAGTATATTCAAGGAATAGTGTACAAAATTTAAAAGTTTAAGCCACCCCAACTGCCATCACATGGAACAATTCCATGACATTAGATTTTTATTTTACAGTTATTTTTTGGAAAATTAGGTAAATAGAATCATGAAAATTAATAGAGAATTCAATAAAATTGTTTGACATTATGCAGAAATTAGTTGTTTCAATACCAAGTGTCCTTAACACTTGTACTAATTGTAGGCGATTTCTCTTTTGATGTTTCTAAATAGTGGTTCAAACTCTAATGTTTTTCTTCTTTGTTCGCAATTAATATGCTCCACTCTAGTGCAGCACTTGACAGACCATAAGAAATTAATTTACGTTGATTTCATCCTGGTGTTATCTTCTTTCTAAGCAACCAGAAAATAGTAGCATAGCCAGAAAATTATTAAGGGGAAGGGGTTATGTATAGGGATCCATTTTTAAACAGTTTATATCAATTCAAAGGATAAATATGAATTAATTCTGAGTTAAAATATTTAAATAAATTGCTTTGATATTCACAGGCTTAGGTATAGCAATTGGAATTAAAATTAGGATAGGATGTTTTCATTATAAGTGGTAAATGTGTTGGGACATGAACATTAAATATTTTAGAGAGATACCACTGAGAAGTATTTTAGATTACCACAGCAGGTCATAGGTTCCTAATTAGACTCTAAACTGGGAGATAGTGCACTAATTCAGAAGCCATTCGAAACGAAAACATGCCCCCGATATCTTAACATGATTGTACCAACGCCATCTAAAGTATAGTTTATGTTTTATCTTTGTAGAAAATGGGACACTATTAACAGTGAAGAGTCAATTGATAAAATTATGAGTCGAAATGATATTAAAAGCCGTCGTCTTTCAACTCGCTGATGATGAGGTCTTGATAACCTCGAAACGATCGTCCATCTTTTGACCATCTTGATGTAAGTGAAGGCTTTTAATATCATTTCGACTCATAACTGTATCACAGTTTATGTTGCTGTCACTTTTGGTCATATTCTCCAAGACATGCGGTTTAAATACAGGGCTACTAGCGATATGATTAGGAAATATCTCGTTCCAGCCAACCTAAAAGGGTGCTATCATTTTAACGAAACTATTTTTCCTATTAAGGTTTATATTTTTAGCAAGGGGGCTGCAACCACCAAAATCTCTACCTAGCTACGTCTCTGTTTCGAGCCATCCATGTTTCGCTTCCATACTTAATTACCGATTACGTATGGAAACTCTAAACAATGTGTCTTTTCCAATTTTATTCTTTAATTCTGCCTACCGCCACAGGCTGCTTCAAACTTATATATTTTCCTATTCATGTATAGATCTCATCGTAAGTTACATTATAATCTAAGTATTAGGTTTGTGAAATTTGTTAAAATATAACCGAATAGAACCAGACTGAAAAAATGCAATGCCGCAACCGGGATTTGAACCATGGATTCTCCGCTGTACGTGCGATTGCTCCAACCAAGTGAGCTCCATGGCAACGTTCTGATACGATACTAAATTCCCCAATGACGTAAAGTACTTACGAAATTGTAAGTCGCCATTGGGGTATGCTATCACAAATGTAATTTGTAGTTTACCGTGTTTTAATGCGAGTAAGTTGGGGAGTTTAGTATTATATTAATGTTTCCATGTTAGTTCAGTTGGTTAGAGCAACCGCGCAGAGAATGGAAGTGGTTCAAATCCCGGATATGGCATTGCATTTTTCAGTCTGATTCTACCTTTCAGCCTTGTCCTACACACGGCATTGTGGGAAGGAACAAATAACTATCATTGTTCTATTTTGTTTATTACTACTTTTCATCTCCTTGATTGCCTTCCCTTAAACGGCAGTTTTAGCTTTATGGTTTCATATGCCCAGGCTAAAATATTTACATATTTTATGTAGCTCATATATTGATGTTTTTTTTCTTCTAACTTTGCCAAATATTAAACCCACAGCACCTGCAAATAACAACATGCTGGATGAAACATTTCATTCTAAGTGTATTCCGCTTTGTTCTAATGCCTGCCATTTCTTAAGAATGTGGTCTAAATATGTTGAACGACGTACTTCAGAGTACGTTCCCAGTCTGCTGTGATGGTGCTCATATTTTTTGAATGAGAATAGAAGGAAATGTTAAAAGGTCAACGTGTTACATCCACATGACTAGCTCTACCCACTGTTGTTTATTTTATATACATTTTACAAATTATTCTTAACAAGTGTACATACTGAGGCTTTCACGGCCGGCGTCATAACTAATAAATGAATTACAACTATCCGGGCTTGTAGGCCGTGGTCTACAAGGCATCGTGGATACCGACGTTTCGCCAAGTACAGCGCTTGGCATCTTCAGGGTGAAGTGATTCAGACTACGACCACCGCAGACACTGAATCACTTCACCCTGAAGATGCCAAGCGTTGTACTTGGCGAAACGTCGGTATCAACGATGCCTTCTAGACCACGGCCTACAAGCCCGGATAGTTGTAATTCATTCATTAGTTATTCTTAACAAGGTTGGAGTTCTACCGACTTAATGCTCATCGTTATAAATATTTGCAGAAATAGTTTCATTACACTTTTTCAATATAGTTACAAGAGAGATACAGGAAAGCGAAGCGATAGTCAAATGTTCAAAAATCGGGCTGCTATATGCTGGGCTTGAAACGTCATACTCTTTCCACCATATGGCGACAAACAACTCAATGATCACCCCCTTCAAAACTGGCAAAAGTATTGAAAAACTCAAACTAATAAAAGGAGCTTCTCGGAAATAACAAATACTATAAAACCCTTATTAAAAACATGTATGTTTTCTGGTATAGTAGGCCTTGTCTGTGTGTTTTGGTTAACTACGTTCTATAAAAAAATTACGAAATTCCTTCCGAATGAAGAGGACTAACAGGCTATTCCTAGAAGCTCAAGATTTACGCTTTATTTTCCATCTAAAAATGTTAATCAAAATTGTTAGCTATTTTTGAGAAAATAAAACCTAAGGCCCAAAATTTTTAAGAGTAGTTTGGGTAGGGGATTTTCTTGTTTTAGGCCCCATCTTTGGAAGACACTAAACGCATAGTAAAATCCCGATAACTCGACCTAATGTGACTGAGAGGGTGTATTGGGTTACCGAAATGTCTAGTTTTACGGAATAATGGGACTGTTATTCACAACTCATAACGTGTACCACAAATTGCATAAATGCACGTTCTAGCATAAAATAAGAAATAGGAAAGTATAACATATCCTAAAAAAATCTGATGTATTACACTCACATGACTTTCTCTACTCTTGTACAAACTATTTTTACAAACGCTTATTCTCCATATGCTTCATGTTAATCGAGATATCGAGATGTTAAAATAAATTGTTTTTATAAAGAGATCTACATGTTTTGTGTAGTACGTTTTCGTCTATCGCTTAACATTTACCAGTTATACAAGATTATACATAATTGTTTCCATTTGAAGTGGACTTTACAGGCTATTCCCAGAAAATTTAAGGTATACATTTTATTTGTAAAGTAAATATCTCTAATGTATGGTATTTTTTGTAATTTATTATTGTCGCTTTAACATTAAAGTCATAACGCGACTAAAATAAATTTTAATAATTACAATATTTTGAAACATATTACAACATTGATTATATAACATTATAAAACTGTATTATGTTGTGACAGATAGTTGGATCATTCAAGACCACCGAGAGGTTAGCAAGAATACCACACTGAAGCCTTAGGGCACTCTGCAACTATATGCTGAATCGTGAGAATGGAGTGAATGGTATTTTAATCAAAATCGTGAGAGCCATTTATTAGAAAATAAATAATTTCGAAAAAAAACCTCCATGTAAATGGTAGTTAGGGGTGGGGGGACTTTCTTGAAAATCTTCGTGTCACATATCTGGAAGGTATTAAACTTAAATACCAAGTTTGGTGTTAATTCGACCTTTCGTTTTAGAGTTGTGCTATTCACAGACACACACATGAACCTTTTACTAAGAATGCTTTTTTTGTATTCAGGTGCTCAAAAACATATGTTTGCGGTGAAATATTGGTATCGAATTTTTGGATGAAATGTAATACTTTCTCCATCTACTAGGTATGTGGTAGAAAAGGTATATGCTGAAAAGGACTGGAGATACGCAACAGTTTATTGTTATTTCCTTTGTCTGCTCCCTATTAATTTTATTTGCAATTCTTGTGTTATCGTTTAAGCTCTCTAAAAACGTTGCAGCTGCTTATTTTGAAAACAACGCGTTTGCTACAGAAACGTTTGAATAAACGGTTCTTCTTTTGAAGGGAGAAAACAGTAGCGTTAGTTTGTGAACTGTTTGGTTTGCACACAATGGTTGGAAAGAGAAGTTATCAAGAATAAATTAGCTCTCAACAACCTTAAAATACTCGAATTATAAAAGCATTTACTGCATGGGAAGTCGGCTTCACTATAAATACCTCGAGGTATTGCGATTACTTTTTGACGTTGCTGTATGTTTGAACCAGATGAGGATCAATATGTGTTCAGGCATCTTCTCATAGTAGTTATCTGTAGATAATTAGCACAGAAAAAGAATTCTGGGCTCCAACATAGTACCCGCACAGCCGTATAGAACAGAATTATCTGTAGTATTAACAGCTTTGAATTACTGCAGGCAATTTTAAGGTGAATTTTCGCCATTTTTACTTTTTCTAGTAATTACCTATAGTAAGTAGGAGAAGTATGTTGTTTCACCCCAAAAATTCATGATGGAGATTTTACAGAAGTACATGTTATAGCAGCTCAGAAAAGGAGTTTTAAAAAAAAAGTGCAGGTTTGTGCCAGCACACCCTCCCACCTGTGTGTGTCTGAACAACACAACTAAAACATATTTTGTGTTAAACGAGCTTCTCTACCCTGTATCATTTATTAATGGGTATAAAAACTATTCTTAGAAAGCTTATTTTTCTCCCTACTTCATTTTGAGACAAACATTTGCAAAACCAGCTACCTTACACATTTCGTTATAAATGCAAAGGAAATATCGATAGTCAAATATTTATCAAACTCTAGGTTCTATGCTGGACTTAAACTTTCATATTCTTACTATACAACCTCAAGAAACAACTGAATGTCTTTAAAAGAATGATAAAGAATTGAACCATTAATAATGTATATCTCGGAAATGACTGATGCCACACAAAAGTTATTTAAAGTACATTATGTGTTTTAAAGAGATCTACATTTTTCGTTTTGTGCGTTTTCGCCTATCACTTAACGTTTACCAGTTATTCAAAATTCATTCAGAATGGAGAACACTTTACAGGCTATTCCCCAAAATTTCAGGATTTTCATGTAAATATCATTAATATATGTAATTTCAAACAAAATTGTTAGCCGTTTATTAGAAAATCAAACATTTCGAAAAACCTTCTACGTAAACGGTAGTTAGTGTTGGGGCATTTTCTTGAAAAATCTTCGTATCGCATCTTTGGAAGATACTGAACTTAAATACCAAGTTTCGTATTAATCAGAGTTTTAGTTTTTTGAGTCATGCTATCCCCCCACACACGGACCATTTTTAAAAGTATTTTTGGGGGAGAGATTCAAGGGACTTCATCACATGTATTTACCGTTAAATCTCGATATTGAATGTTTGGGTGGAGTGCAATACCTTCTCTATCTACTATGTATATGGTAGAGAAAATAAAAATTAAATGTATGTTTCATCACGGTGTTAAACATACGAGCGGGGAGTATCATGATCAGCGACTCGACCTTCTAGATGGAGGAGTGGTTGAGAAATTACCTGCAGTGCTGAAATGCACAACACCAATAATATGCATACTCCTACGGAAGGTAAGTAAAGCCGTTGGTTCCGTAACGTAGGTTTACGGCACGTAAAAGAACCTTAAGCCTTATAAAGAGGCCTCTGAGCAACATTCCCAGCCTTTCACTCCCATAATAGAATGGGACACTAAGAACCATAGCGGTTAAAGAGCGTCCATAAATAACACTAAAACCCATAATATTTATGTCGAACGTTTCTTTTGAAGTAGACATGGAAACAAAGCCTTGAAAGTATTGCCATTGTCGCTTTTATATGTTTCAACTGTTTAATTAATATTTTGTTCTAAGATCTTTATATTGTGAGCTCCAAAATATTGAGAGATGTGTACAATTGATTTATTTAATAAATTATTAAGAGGTTTCTATATTTCTAGTAATTTAATAATTAACTATTTATCAATTCAACTGGTTTACCTTTCAGTAAAGAATAATTCTTATGATTTATTTTAAACTGAACGCTCTCCATGACGAAACACGTAAAGACGTTATATACGAGAAAAGGGGCTGAAAAGTTGGAACATACTCCTAAACTGCATTAAAAATGGTTCTTATTAGTGTTACTGACAGCTGATTTGCTTCATCTAAGTAAAAGAACTCCGAATGCTGAGAAACACTGCTTTGATAACCTTAAGCACCTTGGTGCTGAATAAATTGCTGTTACCAAATATGAGTAGTTTTTAAACTACGGAACCAAGGTAACAAGTTACGCTACCTAATAACTGAATGTTTGAAATTGTTGTTCCTGTTCTTCTTCAGCACTTCAGGATCTAAGCAAGAATGCATGTTCCGGCTTCAAAATGTGTGTGACCATCGTTTCCTTGGTTTTCTCTGATGCCTTTTACCTTTAAGCTTATGGTAAAATATTTTTCTTCAGATCCTCTCTAGTGTCAAATATTTTTCTTCAGATCCACTCTAGTGTCATTGGTGCTATCTGTAATTTTTAATGTTTTATTGTAGAGAAATTATCTCAAACACCTCTCCAATATTGTTTTTGCCAGCTTTCCATGTTTCAGTTCCATATAAAACGACAGATATACCCATTACCTTGCTAAACATCGTCCTATTTTTTTAAGCTTTAGTTTTTAAACTTCTGCTGAAACATAGGTAGTTTATTATTAATGATTTTTATATTCATAGCTGACATTTTTTCCTAAACATTTAAAACTCTTGACATTCTTTAATATAGCATCATTAGCTATAGTTTTGGTTCTAACAGTATATTTACCTTGGAAGGCCATTGTTCTTGTGTTGTTTGTAGTTTCTCTTCAGTATTACTTATAATTATCTGGTCATACGCAATGAGCCTTATCTTACATATAAAATTTGGTGCAATGATGAGATCGCCCATATAAATTGAACAAAACAAACTGAAGCACAACGTGCAATCCTGTGTTACACCTTGAATAATGTTTATTTGCTTATTGTATCTTCCGTTTTGAAAATATATACTGATTTTCCTGGATTATATATACACTTTATTACTTTAATTAACTTATTCGTGTCTGTAGGATTTTTTTTGGTCAGCTTTGCCAAAGTTTCAGATCCATATAAGAAGGAAAATATGCCCATTACCTTGTTAAACATCGTGCTACTTTCTTTCTAGCTTTAGTTTTTATTCTTCTGCTAAAACAAGGGTAGTTTATTATTAGTAATTTTCATATTCATTGCTGACATGTGTGTTTAAATATTTAAAACTCGTGACTTGCTCTAAAATAGTATCATTTACTACAGTTTTGGTTCTAACAGTATATTTACCTTGGAAGGCCTTGTTCTTGTTTTATTTGTAGAAATTTTAAAATAAATAGCTTCTGCAATATATACAGTGCTCTTTGTAGTTTCTCTTCAGTTTTACTTATTATTTTACTTATAATTATTTGGTCATGCGCAAATAGCGCTATCTTAAATATAACATTTGGTGCAAAGATCCGATCGTCCATATGAATTGAAAAAAAAGTGGAACACAAAGTGCAACCCTGTGTTACACCTGGAATAATGTGTATCCGTTTATTATATCTTCCGTTTTCAAAATTTATACTGATTGTTGTGTACTTATATATACACTTTAATACTTTAATTAATTTCTTCGGATACCCTCCTCGAATCATTACATCCTAGAAGCTTTTCTTACTTGCATGTCATACGCGTTTTCGTAATCAATGAAGGATAAATGGGTTTTAATATTAAATTCTTTATTTTTTCTTTTACGTGCTTAACTGTAAAATCAGCATATTTGCAAGATCGTACAGATACCACTTGGGAATTTTTGAAGTATTATGGAATGGAATAGTGTCACGGCATTTGAGAATTTAATATAAGACCCAAGAGACTACAATTCTGGTCTAGAGATGATGTAACAGAGGTGGAAGAGAGGTGAAGGTATGGGTTCTCTCAGATGAGAGAAACTCTATGAATGGCACATCCTTACCGTGATGTTCTGAGAGAATATGGAAAAATCAGCTAGCTTTTGGCTTATTGTGCATCCTTGTTCCAGGTCTGCATACTTATGTATGACTTAAACACGTTTATAGGCCACCCAAACTTTGCCTTAAGAAGGTTAAACAAAGAGAGAGGAATGCATTTTCTCTTCGCATTTCCTCTTCCAGAGCATTTTAACCAAACCTGATGTAAGGCACATCACATTTTGGCCTAGTCTCTTACACCATGTGTCGATGTTTGTGATAGAGCTAGTGACAATTTGAATGATAGAAAAAGGTGATGCGTTACATTCATACAACTTCTTCTATATACTCTTTTAAAACTATTCTTCCTGAAGTTTATTTTTCTATCTAGTTCATGTTAATCGAGATAAACATTTGCAGAATTTCTTTCATTGAATATATCGTTGTAGGTAAATACAAGAGGAATACAGGAGGTTAACGACAGTCACATTTTTAAAATATGGGCTCCTATATTTTTGAAACTACAATTCAAAATCAATAACGAATACTTCGGAAATTGTTATTTTAATATAATGTTCAAGCTGTATATTTAACCAGATCTACTTTTTTGTTTAAATTATAATTCTACATTGCTTCTGCAATGTATACCTAACTGTGTTTCTTGAAAATCTTTGTGTTAGCATCCTTGAAAGTTGCTGAAATCAAGTTTAGTGTTTTCGTTTTGGAGTTATTTTGTTTAAAGACACACATACAACGTTTCCTAATACTGCATTTTTTGGATTCAGGGAGTCTAAAATTTATATTTCCGGTGATATTTCTGTATCAATTTTTTGTATGGTAGTCAATACTTCCTCTGCTTGTTGCAGATAAGTAATAGAGACAGTAAAAGTATATCGAAATAAATAAATAAATAAAAACTCTGGAGAAAGTGCATCTGCTGAGAATTGAAAATCTTTAAGTTCTCAAAAATAAACTAGCCGAAGCAGCGAAGTAATCGCTTCTTTAGAGAAAAGTGTGCAGGTGTCTACCGCAGTAACGAGAAGGTTCTACTTCACAGTCCGCTGCTCATGCAGAAAAGGTCAGCTCTCTCAGTGAAAACCCGAGGTTAAACAATCTACCGGGATAACTGGAAGATTTATCATTCTCTAGAGGATGCAAAGTCTCGCCTCTGATCCTACTTCACTGTTGCAAAGGGAACGAGACATCCTTTCTTTTTCGGTTTGCTTTTTAAACTTCTGCAGAACGCCTGAGGCTGTGTTCCTTTCAAAACACAATGTATGATACTCACACTCGCTTTTCTGTATTGTATCAATACATATCTTATTACTCATATTATAAAGAAAGAAAATTATATGCATGTACGTCTGAGTGCGCGCGCGCGCGTGTGTGTGTAGGTTAATATAAAAACACTCAATCGATTTTGATAATTCTGTCTCCATTGAAAAGCCAATTATTTATGACGGACATATTTTATACATCACCTAATTTCATACCATAACTTACGTAAAGATTCAAAGGATTTACAAAGCCTTTGTACTTGAATATAAGCAAATGGAGTTACAGATGAATATACTTGCGAGCACAGCTTTGAATTTTAGTTGAGAATGCCATAGAGTACGAAATAGTTGTTGGTACTCCATAGAATATGCATAGAATAAGACAAATATCGCAAGTATTTAATTACGAGCAATAAGTACTTCGGGTATTTAATTCCGAGCAATATACAGTACGTTTTGTTCAAATTGTGGCCGCCGTTAGGTTTCTTGGGCACCGGCCACTGCAGATTGGACTCCCGCCGAAACAGTTAAATAATTCCCGCACCGCCTCACGTTCTCATATTTACAGTCACAATTACAATGAAAAACACATTATCTAAACTAGACATTATCAGATATAAAATAAAACATAAGGCCAGAAGTTTATTCACTTTCAGATATTGTGTTCTCCAGCGTTAAGGAAAACTTCCTGAGAAGATGCCAGAAATATGCGAATAGAGAAGGATAAAATTTCAAGGTGATATGGTATAGGAACTTATAAGGTGCTTTATTATCATTGTAATTGTAACTGTAAATATGAGAACGTGAGATGGTTGCGGGAATATTATAACTGTTTCAGCGGGAGTCGAATGCGTTGGCCGGCGCGCGAGTCACCGTGAGGTGGCCACAGTATGAAGGAAAGACATTGTATACGTAATGTTACGATGTATAGCTAAGACAGTAGAATCAAATCTACCAATGCCATCATAATTTAATAACCTAAAATTAAGCAAATTATTTTTTATTTCCTTTGCACATGTAATTAAGATCGTTGGCAAGAAATATTAATTGTATGAAGAGAGAAAATTGTGTCCATCTAAAATTTAAAATCGGCGATTCAATATTTTATAATTAACAACTGAAAATATAATTTTTCTCGATGGTCGCAGACTGTCTCTTTTCCAAAGAAGTGAACTTGGTGGCCTGGGAGTGGGGAATCTGCATATTCATCAGCTTCACTTCTACTTCGTTGTATACGTTATGCGTTTCTGCATTATGTGAAGCTATGTAACTTTAATGCCGTTAAATAATACGGAACCAAAGAGAAGGTACAAGGATTTGAAATATCACCTACTGTTATTATTTAAAACATCTAATGTGATACTTCACATGACCTTCTCTGCTTTAGCGCTTTTTAGTGGGTAGGTATAGAAATTATTCTTAAGGAAGTTTATTTTCCTTACGTTGGCCATAAAATTCCATATTATTTGTGTGTAATCGCGAGAAACAATTTTCATATCCAAAGGGCTTGAAAGGAATGACACAAGTATTGAACAATTCGAATCGTTAATAACGGATATCTCGGAAATGACGGATACCACAAGAAAGGTAATTTGAAAAAAATTGTCTGTTTTAAAGAGATCTACATGTTTTTCTGTAGTAGCTCGTTTTTGTCTGTTGATTAACGCTTACTAGTTATACAAAATTATACCAATTTTTTTCGAATGAAGAAGACTTCACAGGCTATTTGCGGAAAATTCAATATATAGATTTTGTTGTATATTTTAAATATACTTAATCAAAATCGTTAGAACCATTTTAGAACATCAACCATTTCGATAAATGCTCCATGTTAGTAGTTTGGAGCAGGGAATTTTCTTGAAAATCTTCGGTATCGCATCTTTGGAAGCCACAGACACGCGTACATAACACACACCTTTTTCTATAACTGTTTTTTTTTGTTGGGATTCATGAGGTCTCTAAAGATTGATTTTCGCTGAAATCTCGGTATCGAATTTTTGGTTGGAATGCAATATCTTCTCTATCTACTTGTACGTAGTAGAGAAAGTAATAATTGCTTGATCATTTTGATCCATAATTGTTGCACCTCCAAAGGGTACTCGTAGGCTATGCAGCATTTTCAGAGCTGGGAAGACTATCTGTGGGGAGGCTAATGAAGTCGGACGTTTCGCCGATATTTCACATCCTTTTGCGTGAATATCAGGGGACGATTAATTTGTTATTAGGAATAGTCGGCGCTGTACGAAATTACAATTATAATGTGTAAAGGATTCGCCTAAAAATATTATAGATCATTGTGCAATAATTTCTTAAACATCGATGGGGATAAATTAAAATTGATTAAATCGTCATTCGAGTTTAAAAAAAACGCCCGTGCAACATAGGGCAGCCAGCTAGTATTAAATATGTAATCAATTTACTTTCTCTAGCACTATTGTTATACACACAAAAATCAATATCCAAATTTTACCGAAATTCTATATTTTAAGATCCTCCGAATCCAGAAAAGCATGTCTACCCTCACTACTTTTTAGAATATGTATTGCATTCCAGCCAATAATTCGACATTAATATTCACTAGGAAATTCGGTCTTTGAGGTCCCCTGAATAAAAACATATAGCATTTTTAGAAAAAACTATGTGCGCGCGTATGAACAGCATAACTAAAAAACTCTGTGTTACTCACATGGCTATCTCTGCTCTTATTCAAACTATTTTTACAAGCGCTTATTCTTCATCTACTTCATATTAATCGAGATAAACATTTGCAGAAATTATCTTACTACTAATTTTCTGGTAGGTGCAAGGGAAATATGATAGACTTTAAGCGATAGTCAATTATTTTAGAAGCTGGTTGCTATGTGGAGCATTCCTTCTGTCCAGGACATAAAAAGAAAAGACAAAAAAAATAACGAATTCCCATTTGAAAGAAAAGTATTATTGGAAATTTCAAACAAATAACAAAGAATATCTCAGAAATTGGACAAAAGTTTCGACAAAAAAGATACAGCACATAAATTGTGCGTTTTAAAGAGATATACACTTTTTGTGTAGTAAACGTTTGTCTATCTCTTACGGTTTACCAGTTATGCAAAAGTAATTCAGAATAAAGAGGGCTTTTGGGGGGCATTCCCAGAAAATTCAAGATAAACATTTCATATGCCATGAATATATCTTAAGCATATTATATTTTAATGAAAATCGTTAGAGCAATTTTTGAGAAAATAAAAATTTTCGAGAAATGTTCCATGTAAAGGGTAATCTGCATTGGAGAGATTTTCTTGAAAATCTTCATGTCACACCGTTGGAATGTACTAAATTAAAATACCTACCAAGTTTTGGTATTTATCCCACTTTTATTTTTGAGTTATGCTGTTCACAGAACGGCAGACACACACACACACACACACACACACACACACACACACACACACACACACACACACACACACACACACGAACGTGTTTCCAAAACTGCTTTATTTGGTTGACACATCAAAACATATATTTCCAGTGAAATCTCGGTATAGAATTTTTAGGTGGAATGCAATACTTCATATACTTATTATACGTAGTAGAAAAGTAAAATGAAGTGTCGAATTATTACCAAACTTTATATTTAATTTCGGTATCTTCCAGGGTGCACCATGATTTTCAAGAAAGCCTTCCATTACTAAAGTTTACGTAGAATCTGTCTGGTTGTTTTTGAATTTCTCAAAAATTATGTTATAAATTCTATTAAAAGGTTTAAGATATTTGGATGACCAATATCTGTATGTATAATTATTTGCGAAGTTCTCCTTATTCTGAATGAATTTTTTATGTTTTAGTTAGATATAGCTGGTAAGCGATAAGAGAAAGCTAAAAATTTACAGATTCATTTGTTTGTTTCTGATGTGATTCAAAGAATATCGAATTTCAACACCAGCTTATAGCCATCAACGTTTTAAAAGATCTGACTATGGCTTCAGTATTCTGTACCCTCCTCTACATGAAACGACATATATAATGAAAGGTTTCTGTAAACATTTTTATAGATTAACAAGAAACGGAGAGAAAATACATTTTAACAATAGTTTGTAAAAGAGTGGGTAGAGATTCATGACAATGCAACGCATCAGAGATTTTATTATAATTTTAAAGTTTGGATAATCAATTAATGGATAATTTTCGTTTGGATATTAATGGATAATAGGCTAATGGTATAATTCAAAATTGATTTCGTCGTAATATGTGTCTTAAAATTCTGATTAAAGAGGGCTAAACCGGTTCTTTTAAAACCTGTTACATAGGATGCCAGCACAGTTCGTTAATAAGGTTTCGGAGATGATAAAGGGGGTGAAGACAAACATGCTTTTTATGTGCCGCTAGGCGGCCTTGTTACAAGTTCATGTACAAGATTTCAGTGATCAAAAAGGAAGTAAAAAAAATCTGACGATACATTCATAAGACTTTCTCTACCTTCTATCGTTTATAAGTGTATATACAAGCTATTCTTACTAAAGCTAATTTTTACATCTACTTCATTTTAATCCAAATAAGCTTATACAGAAATAGCTACATTACACATTTCGTTACAGATACAAAGGGAATAGTGATAGTCAAATGTTTTAGAGCTGGACTCCATATGCTGGCCTTAAAATTACATAGTGTTTCCATGCAATTGACAGAAAAACCGAAAAACAAGGACAAAGTATTGAACAAATCGAATAATTAATAACGGATATGTCGGAAATGGCTTATGCCACAAAAAAGCTATATTAAACAAATTGTGTGCTTTAAAGAGATGCAAATTTTTTTGTGTGTAGTACTCGTCTATCGCTTAACGCTTACCAGTTGTACAAGATTATAAGAAATCCCTTCCGAATTCACAAGCTCTTTCCAGAAAATTCAAAATGCACTAATTATCTGTCATGTGAATATCTTTAATATATGGTATTTTAATCCAAATCGTTATAGCCATTTTTTAGAAAATAGAAAATATCGAAAAATCTTCTATGTTGAAGGTAGCTTGGGGTGGAGGAATTTGTTGAAAATCTTCTGTAACATTCTTGAAAGACTTAAAATATCAAAATCGGTATTTATCCGAATTTTCGTTTTTGAGTTGTGCTGTTCACAGACACACACGTATACACACACACCTTTTTCTGAAAATGCTTTTTTTGGATTCACGGGGCCTCAAAGCATGTATTTCTGGTGAAATCTTGGAATCGAATTTTTGGGTGGAATGGAATAAATTCTCGACCTATTATGAATATGGTAGAGAAAGTAAAATATATATAATTCTGTTTTACCGTAAGTGACAAAAATTTCTCATACTTTGTCACTTATACATTTCTTAAGTGTTGTTATAACTCATTTACGAATTTCAATTACTGAATGTGAAAAGCATTGTGTAGGAGCGTTCGTTCAAACTGCCTTCTATATAAATGAATGCACAACTAATTTCTACTTACTACTGCCTGCCAAGAGTTTGTCGTATATGGGGCTTTGACTTAAGAAATACCTGACAGTGTCGGTGATTTTACTTGAACTGTAGAGTTCAGTTTGACTAATTATTCACTCTTACACACACTCACATTCATTCCATTACACTGCAGAGATAGGGAATGGTCCTGGTTAAATAAAAGTTTCCCGCTCCAGGCAGGAATCAAACCCGAAACTATGGATTGAGAAGCTAGAGCTCTCAACATTCAACCAGTCAATTATATTTTATTGCAGGTAGTTAATAATTAGTTTTAAGTTAATATTTCAAAATGTAAATAACATTGAAGTCAATATTTGTATATAACGTTCTTGAACTAAATCTCTATATTTATTACTTTGGAATAACACTTTTTGCAATTCTCTCCCTAAAAACAGTACAGCAAATTTTATAAACCTGTGATAAAATAAGTTAAAAACTATAAAACATAAACAGAATAACCACATTAAATACAGAAACTAACAAAATAAAAACTAAAAGAAACCAATAAAAATAAACGAGAGAAAGTAAAAATTGATGGCTGCATTCACATGACTTTTATACTCACTCTTTCATAAACTATTCTTGCGAAACATTACTTTTGTATCTACTGCATGTTCATTGAGATAAAATTTTATTACACATTTACACATTCCGTAATTGGTATAAGAAGGATATAGTAGGTAAAGCGATAATAAGATTTTTATCAGGCATGTCGTTATGTGATGGCTTTGAAATTTCATGCTCTTTGTATGACCACGAGGAAAAGCGAATAGCGAACTTTAATTTGAGCAAAAATGTTATTAAAGATAAATTGTGTGCTTTAACTAGATCTACATTTTTTTGTCTAGTTAGATTTTGTCTATCTCTTACGATATATCAGTTGTGCAAAACCAATTCATAATTAAGGGGACTTCACAGGCTATTCCCAGAAAATTCAAGATATACAATTTTCATACGAATATCTTAAACATATGGTATTATAATTTAAATCATTAAAATAATTTTTGAGATAATCAAAATTTTAAAAACGTTTCCATGTAAAGGGTATTTAAGCAATTTCCTCCCTTTAAAACCTTAATGTCGCATCCTTGGAAGGTGTTGAAGTTAAATACCGAGTTTGGTATTTAACTTACTTTTCGTTTTTGAGTTGTGCTGTTTACACACGCAGACGCACACCTTTTTCTAAAAATGCTTTCGTTGGATTCAGGCAGTCTATAGTTGTGTGTTATATCGGTGAAATATCGATATCCGAATGTTTTGTTGGAATACAGTAGGTAAAGGTACGGACGAATGTACGGGCCCCCGCACCGGGGCAGACCACAGCAAGTAGGCCGTAATGGCCCTTTGTGCTTCCACCGTGACCACTGGGAGGGAGGGATGAGGAGAGAGACCCGAAGGGGATGACGACGGGAGCAACTATGGACGGTGTCTCTGACGTTTCCAATTCGAACGCATCCGACTCCACCCGGACCCACCCCGAAGCCTCCTATCCTGCGGCGATCCATCACTGGTGGGGCCTTCTCTGAGGCGGATTCTAACTGAGCAGTCCCGCAGCGACTCCAGGGAAGAAACCTCTACAGAGCGTACAGCCACTGCCCAGCCGCAACCCGCCGAACACGCCGGCCCTCGTAGTCGTGGTCGCTGTAGCGTATGGCTTCGGCGCTCCGCCAAACTGAGGGTCGCGGGTTCGAGTCCCAGCAAGGGCATGGGTGTTTGTATCTGAAATTGCCGTAAAGCAAACAGTAAAACACAGTGATCATAAACTGAGTAAACACGGGAATTTAAAAAACAAAACACAGTCACCTGGCCCTACAACCCCGAAACAGATGACAATGAAGATGATGGGTACAGAAAATGGGGGGCAGGAAAGTCGTGGTAGAGGAGGAACCACAGTAGCTATTACTCTACTTACCTAAATAGTAGATAAAGTAAGAAATGAATAAACAAATACAGATATAACAAGCTCTGATAGACCTCCACGTGAAGCGTTCTGAAAAAGGTTATGTCGGTCAAAAGTCTCACATATATACAAAATGTTTTTTTTTAAATTCTTATCGCATATTGAGCCGTATGCATAAAGCGTAGTAAATTATTTTCCTACAGTTTTGAAAGGAAATACTATCAACATGCATAAAGAGCTCAATATATTCTTTTCCTCTTAACAAATTATCGATCTAGTAGGTCAGACCTCTACTTTCAGAATATATTATGATTATCGTACACAAAACGTAGACAAAAGAGTTTGCTTCGTACTCAATAGTAAGAAAAATCATAGCAGGCCTTTCTTCATACTTCCTTTGTTTAGAAAATGTCCATAATAAATAAAATGCCTGCATTTCTTCAAGTGCGGGCTAGAAATACATTTAAAGAAAGAACGCAGGCTAGAAATTCTGATTTCAACCAATTATAACGATTCGATAAACATAATGTGGAGTGTTTAAGTGATTATTTTATTGGCAACATCGTCGTCTTTAATTCCTGCACTATTGAAGCTTTCTTATTTCTCCTTGTAGGGCTTTGCCATCTATTCAGTAGCACTGGAAAACTGGTATTTGTTCTCATTGTTTCTCATATTCCTCAGAAATTCTAGACGTTTTACATACACAGGTTATGTTGATATTTTATTTTCCAATTGTTGCCGCCTTCTATAAGCTGTCACATTAAGTTTTAAATGAGAAAGACCGTGACAAGAATGACCGAATAGAAGGGAAGCACCCGATTAATAGGAAATTCTGATATTATCCAGAGGTAAAACTATGGCTTGGAGTATAAAGTTCTTAGCATTAGGTTACTATTTATGTGTACGAAATGAAGTATATGCGATTCCTTTGAGCTTCTCCTATAAATAAAACAAAAGGCAATATTACATTTTATGCATACGGCTCATTGACTGCTCCAGATGTCCTTGTTTTGTTTAGGAGCTCCCGCGCAGTTGACCTGTCCCGGCTAGAAATCAAATATATATTTCCTTGGTTTTGAGACCTGAAATAAAAATTCTCCTTGATTTAATCTTTGCTTAGTTTTATTTCTGTGACATTGCCACACAGCTTTTGAACAGCTGAATGCAGGAACGCAGTCGTAATAATTTAAACAGGTAGTCTCTACTTGCTTCTATAATTAAACAACTGCAAGTCCGAAAGTGGCACAAAGACGGTTGCTTCAGAAAAGCTACGTCATTGCTCTTTTTTTTCTTTCTTTTTATTTCTGTACGCGGAAAAGGAGTTATTATAAAACCCTGCATCTGTGTTAACACCGGGCAGAAAGGGGGAAAGAAACAGCAAAAGCAGAGAGCAAAAACATTTTCAAGTTCTTCTTATAAAGAGAATGCTAATTAAAGACTGCCAACAGAGGGAGTTTTGCAAGTATTTGCACACACTTTTCGAGCATATGAAAGAGAATTTTCTCAAGCTTTCCGCTTTAACAAAATCCTCTTATTAAACGTGTTGGCAATAAGGCTAAGCTGCGCGCGACACGCGGCCGTTTGTTTGTGGTGTTTCTTTGTGCAAGGGATACTGACCCTCTCCAGTATTCTATTTATCCCACCGCCGCCCTCGATGCACAAACAACCATGTCCTTAATTGGACCTTTCAAAAGCCCTCTCTAGCTTTGTGCATATGGGTTATCAGACGTTCGCTTTTTTGTGCAAATATCTACGTTTGGACCAGGGTTTTAACTAGTTAGTACGTACTAGAGAAGTACCATATATGCGATCTCTTCCTTTTCCTGCAACTATTACTGTACATATGCTATTACAACCATTAATGCTTAAGTTGTCTTAAGCTACTGTTGGAGTCAGTATAAAACAAAGGGTGCCCTACACTACATCCGTGTTTGAACCCAAATAACTACGGAAACAGTATAAACAGGGCTCGGATGTCAACGATTCCTTCATTGACAATGCTAGCAAACAGAGTGGAAGGCATTATTTCGGCCATATATTAGTTGGGGACTTTTCATTATTATTATTCTTATTGAACTGCTCCATCCTCTTAAAGAAAAACCTGATTTCTTTATCTCTGATATGGACATTCAACTCTTGCTTTCCGCGGAGAAACCCATCTCGGTCGCATTTTCTTCTTGCGAATTCTAACCCGGTCCCGTGTTCCAAAATGTAAACAACCTAACTCGGTTCATATCTCAACCTAGCTCATAATGCATAAATTCCATTCCCATTTTAAAAGAGTGCAAAACGGTATTACAGTTTCATGTTTCATCAAAACCAATTTTTTCCGCAAAATCAGACTTTGTACAAAGAATTTGTTGCACTAAATGCATGTAACAATTTTGTAAATTCCACATACAGAATAGTTGAAATCGGTATATTATTAAAAACGTATAATTGTAATTAAATTGCAGAGTTTGAAAAACGCCAAAATACGTAATTTGTAATAACGTTTCTTATTTTGGGTAATGGCTCCATTAATATTGTAGCGTATGTGTGTGCTTTGTCGTGTCGGACGCATTATTGCTGTGTAGGAGGACATTGTTGAACTAATTATTTCGTTTGTGAGTTGAATTCTTGTCCGGCGCGACATTTTCCTCCCACCTCCTAGTCAGGGTGAGGACAAGTTGAGGGACGAGTCTCTTTGTCTGATAGCGTGGCGTCATCAGTAGAGTCAATCGAGTGTATATCTTCAGAGTCTGTGGTTGTATGTAGCGTGCGTGTGCGTGTGAGTGTGGGGTATCTCCCCCAATGTTTGCCTGTAACCTTTTGGAAATTATGTAGCTACACCAAGGTAATTTTATAATAAACCAGAGTTAAATGTGAATTTATAAGTATTATTTGTAAATATCCCACGTCCGATTTAGTTTTGTGCAGCAAGTTCCTGGTATCTCTCATATGTTTTATGACGGGGTAACTAAATTTAATATTTCAGCTGAAAAACTTTTGGCCTCACCCCGGTGTATACCAATATGGCTGCTAGAATTTTTAAAGCTTAAAAACACTTTTTGCTGTCACACGTATGCTTAGAAATTATGCATTGTTAAGTTTAGGATTAAAATTCTTACCTTAATGCACGTGATAAAACTATCTGCCTCATAGACACACGTTAAGTAGCTTGTAACTAGGAGACATTTTAAAGTAACAGCTTGCACATAGTTACAGGACCGAGAGGGTTATTGACAGTATATGCCACGGGACCGAGCTGGTTTGTTTACATTTTACTCCGAAGATAATGGGACCGAATTAGGATGCGTTTCTTTTCCGTCTTGGGCCAAAGTCTAATATCACCTTTATATTCTCCAGTCTTCCATTCTCAGTTCTTTCCAATTATTTGTGTTTTAGGTATTTTTTTCTTTTAAGCTAAATCTTTATTTCTGCTCTAAGTTTTGTGTTTCTCTTTTTAACCATTCTACTATATTCTCCAACTGCTCTTAGGAATCTCCAACTGCTTGTACTGCATTTTCCTATTTGTTTGTTTGTTTTTCAATGTCCATATATCAGCGCCATATAGAAACACTGGTATCGCTATCACTTTGTGGAACTTCATATGTGTCTCTTCCCTTGTCCTTTTATGTGGGCTGCCTATTATTATGGAGCACATTTGTTTAAATCTGCAAAATGTTATTTCCAAATTCTCATTTCATCCGAATGTGTTATTTTATTCTAAGTAGTTGAATGTTCTTAGTTGTTTAAGTAGTTTATTGTTGATTGCTGTTTTATATTTTATATCCATTGCCAATGAATGCCATTATTTTTGTTTTGTTTACAGACGTATTTGCATTATATGTCTTCGGTATACATACCGACTTCTCCATATTTTCCTTCTACCTTGCAAAGATTACATGGCATCTGCGTATAGACTTGCTTCTTTGTCGGCTGGTTACTTTTTATCTGCAACTAACACTCTCGTATGGCTATGTCTGGATATTATTTTTACATGATAATTACAACAAATATGTCCAATACATAGGTATAGAGCATTTAACCAAAAAAAAACAACAAAATTATTCCTGTCAAATATTTGGAGTGATGTAGTCTGCTAAGAAGTCTAATATTTGATTAATTCACTAACTTGAGTACAACTGTTGTCTAAATACTTTTTTTCTAATGTCATTTTATCGTAACTAAATGTCTATCCACAATAATATTAAAATGCCGCGCGAAGCGTGATTTTTAAGAGTAACTTAACAGCAATGCAGAGTACCGGATTCCTGATGTGCAGATGCTTAACACTTGAGAAGTTGTAATTCAATCATGTGACCGCCCTAAGTTAAGAGGATAACAGGATTGCTTCGATATAACAGGCACATCATATTTTCAACGACTTATTTCCATTTTGTTGGCTATCCTTGTATTCCTTGTTTGAAAAAACAAACTCTATTCATGGTCTTGTATCGTGATTAAGGGTAATTATGGCCAAGCAAGTCCAATAGGATAGGGAATGGATTGTTGTTCCTTTGCTAATAAAGTCAAATGAGTGTCAGGTTGTACTTACTGTAGAGGTTGTATGTTTATAAGATATACTTAACTCTGCGGGGTGGCCTACAAGTGCGATGAAGCGGACGGTGAAGAGCCCCAAGACTTTAACTAGTGCTTGCTAAACTGGTCATGAAGGCGGCCTTATGTTTGTTGATTACATAAAGATTTTGCTTCTACTATTCGGAATTACATATTTTTCTGTCCCCAGATCAGTATGAGCATTTTAACTGTTATATACATCTACTTTCCAATGCAAAATTATTAGTATTCCCTTCAGTTGTTTAATCAACAATTTGCCTGCGTCCTTATCCAACGTAATACGCAGTGCAATATTTAACAAATATATAAGGTATTTCTACACATTATGAAACAAAATATTGTACATAATTGCAAGAAAGTGTTTTTTTTATTTTCTCTACTGCGTATATTAAGTAGAAGAAAAAATTCGATATAGAGATTTGACCAGATATACATGTTATGAGGCCCACTGAAATAAAAGAAAGCATTCTTAGAAAAAGGTTCGTTTGTGTGTGTGTGTGTGTGTGTGTGTGTGTTTGTGAACAGCAAAACTCAAATGTGAAAAGTCGGATTACCACCAAACTTGGTATTTAAGTTCAGTACCTTCCAAAGATGCCACCTGAAGATTTTCAAGAAAATCCTCCCACTCCGTATTATATGTTATATGGAACATTTTCGAAAATTTTGATTTTTTAAGAAATAATTCTTAACGACTTTGATTAAAATACCATATATTAAAGATATTTACATGACAAATAAAATGTATATCTTGAATTTTCTGGAAATAACCTGTGAAGTCCATTTCATTTGGAAGAAGTTTTGTATAATCTTGTATGACTGGTAAATGTAAAGCGACAGACGAAAATGTACACAAAAATGCAGATCTCTTTAAAACAAAGTTTTTATGATATAAGCAATTTCTGAGATATGATTTATTAAAGGTTCATTCTCTTAAAGTCATTTCAACATTAGTTGTTTCTCGCGATTGCATGGAAAACAGTGTTGAATTTTAAGCAAGCATACAGCGCCCAGTTCTAAGTATTTGACTATCCATGTTCCCTTTGTATCTATAACGAAGTGTAATGTAGCTAATTGATTTAAAATGTAGTAGATAGAAAAAATAGCTTGAGTAATAATAAATTGTATACCGTTAATAAAAGATAGAGGGTAGAGAGAGTCATGTAAATGAATCACATTAGAATGTTTTTGGGACTCGTTTCAGTATTTCGGCCTCAGCTTCGTTTTGGTCGTAAACATCTTATTGGTGCTGGAAAAAGATGCACTTTTCTATATACTTACATAACTATTTCGGTATCGACAGGAATGTCTAATAGAGTATTATGCATCAAAGAGGCCCATTCTTATTAAGAATCATAAACGAATGTAAGAAAATAATCTCAGCATATATTTCCGTGCTCGGAAGCGATGAAATTTGTTACCATACATTTTAAAGTTAGATCCTTTCAAAGCTGTAAGAGCATGGAGGAACAAGATGACAATTTTAAATGGATATAATTATGAAAACGTTATTATTTGCAGATTATCAATGTTCCATCTCTCATAGGGAAAATATTCTAAATAAATCACCTTATGTACGAGAGCTGGTCAGCAAAGACTGAGACTGATTTTTTTCACAAATGTTTATTACTTCAATTCAATGTTTACATGATATTTTTCAAAGTAGTCCCCTCCTACATCAATGCACTTTTTATAGCACCTCTGCCAGTCCTTGAACATGTGCTGCAGACCATTCTTTGCCAGGTCCTTGAGAATCGCCTCACTTTTCTTGAGCACTGCTTCAGAGTTCTCAAATCGATTACCCCTAAGCTTTGCCTTTAGTGATGGGAATAAAAAAGGTCACAGGGTGCAAGATCGGGGATATAAGTTGGATGTGGTACACAGGTAATGTTGAATCGAGCCAGAAACTGCATGACTTGATTTGCGACGTGAGGCCGTGCATTGTCATGATGAAGTCGCCACCCAGTCCGAGAAAGCTCTGGTCGTTTCTTTGCAATGTGCTTCCTCAGTGTAGCCAATACTGACGTGTAGTATGCTGCTGTAACAGTAGTGTAAGGGAGAACTGCATGCTGGTAAATCGTTCCGTTACAGTCAAAAATGTGATCACCATCACTTTCCCTGCAGATGGAACAACTTTTGCCTTTTTTGGTGTTGGAAAACCTGGCGATTTCCACACTATGCTGGCTTGTTTTCCTTCAGGCCATGACTCATCACCGGTGATAATCGGTTTAAAAAATGCATCACCTCCATTGTCTGGTATGTGAAATGCACGTAGGGTCTACAAAATAGAGCATTACTACTAACCTAACAATACGAGAGTGCTGCCGCGTACCAACATTATACATAAAAATCCGCTCTTTTCAAATATTTATGTTACAGACTCGAAACTATCTCGGAAGCTACAGGAAAAAATCAGTCTGTCTTTGTTGATCAGCCCTCGTATTTAAAGCAGTGTAAGAATGATAACTTTAAAATACCTTAAGAGGAAACCAAAATATTGAAGTATAAAGGAAACCATTGTATAAGATGTTGTTTGAAAATACATTAATTGAAGAAGATAAATGATTTATATCTTTTAGACCGTCAATTATTCATAGCGTGATTGTAGAATATAAACAGGAAACATTTAATAAAATGTGTGGAGCAATATAAAGTACTTCAAATAAAACTAGAACCAGACTGAAATAAAATTAGAGAACGTAACAGTATGATTAGTTGCCTGTATGGAGCTGAAATCTGGACTTAAACCGTAGAAGATGCAGGGAATTGAGACCATAAAGACAGAACGTCTAACGTCATTGAAAGGCTGTCAGTGAAAGGGTAATTCGTACAGGTAAAAGAAGACAGCAATTAAAACTGTGACTTGTAAATGGTAAAACAGGGATTTAGAAACAGGGATAAAGAGGAAAACCGGAATGGATATCCTAAAACACGCGCCTTATGAGAGAATTCCAGGCTTTAGATTTAAACCAAGGGGAAGCAAAGACAAGCCTAAAAAGAGATGTTAAGATTAATACTGGTAAGACGTAGAGGAACACATATTCATTAAATAGAGGATGGTGATGGTTGTGGTGGCTTTATAAAACGGAATTTCTCTTTAAAACTAGGTATTAATTGCTCGTTTATGTATTTGGATATCTGAATCTTACGGGCTTGGCAAAAGGGCCTCCGTTCACCTAGTATAGGCGTGGTCAAAGACTAAATTTGATAAATTATTACACCTCTTCCATTATTTTCATAAATCCTGTGGCGCCTCAGCCCGCGAGGGGCCTGGGCCTGACAACGTGACTGCCGGCCTCACGCCCACATCCGTATGGCGATCATCCATTCGATACGGGGAGATGATCACGCATCCCCAGCTGGAAAGTTGGCTCAAAGAGGCTAGGACCACTGCCTGTCACAGCTCCTCAGTTCCTCGCGATGCTGAGTGGGTACCGGTCCTATATCCGGAACCTCGCACACCCACGGGGGGGGGGGATCGAACCCGGGCGCATTCCGTGGTCGGGAACCAGAGCACCACGCCTCAGCCCACTGCGATATGGCGCAAGACTCTTCCATTAATTAGTACATTTTAAAGCGAAACACACTCTTTGTTGCTGCATTTAGGTGTTCTAACATGTAATTATTGACCAGTTTGGATTACAAGTTTGAATTAGCAATTTTGTATTAAATGCCGTATTATAAAGAAATGCTTTTCCAGATTTTTGCGTGTTTCTTTTATCAGAACTTTAACGGCCAGGAAAAAATTATTACCCTGATGTATCTAAGCTGTTATAGAGGGTGGACCATTTAAGTTGAGACTATACATATTTTATCTCCAAAACCAAGCGTTGTAGATAGAAATGCTTTGAATAAACGCTGCTTGATATTATGGAGGGGGAAGTGAATGCCATTAGTCGTGCTTTGTTTGGAAGACGTTATGATGGTCACTTTAGGGTAAATTTAATTTTTTTAAATGGGAAACTACAATTAGGACCACTTTAATTTATCCCTGAATTATATAAATTTCCTTCTGAATAAAGATGATTTCAAAGGCTATTCCCTAAAAAATTCAAAATATAAATTTTAAATATCTTAAATATATAGTACTTTAAAAAAATTTTCAGAGCCATTTTTAGAAAATAAAAAATTTTGAAAAATTTTCCATATAGAGAATAGTTTGGGGTAAGGAGATTTTCTTAAAAATCTTCATTTAGCATCTTTGGAAGGTGCTGAACTTACATACCAAGTTTGGAGTTCATACGACTTTTCGTTTTTGAGTCATGCTGTTCATAGACACACACACAGGAATCTTTTTAAAAAGACTTTTTTGTATTCAGGGGGCCACAAAATATGTATTTCTGATGAAATATCGATATCGAATTTTTGGGTGAAATGTACTATCAACTAGGTGTGTGGTAGAGAAAGTAAAAATAATTTTTAGACAGCTGGCACTAAAAGCAGACTTTTAACACGAATCGCTCATACCAGAAATTGTAGATTATAACACTTAGGGGAATGATACTTTTAAACTACTCCATTTGTTACCATCCTTGTTTCTTGCGATATGCATATCTTGCGGAGGATTTTTACCAATAACTAATGGCGGATTATTTCAATGATTTGGAAATGGGATCCGCAGTATTCTTGCCACAGCCTTCTATATATTATAGAATGTGATGATTGTGTAAGTGATCATGTCAGTACTCGTGTTTTGAAGGACAAACAACAACGAAGGCCTAACACCAGCAGACTAGAGCTCACCGTTGCACATGTCAGGATTTTATTTCCACACACCTTTCAGCTGGATACTTTATAATATAATTGGGGATGGGACCTAAATATCTCGATACTCTCAGTACTCCGTGATATCCAAGTATGTCTAATAATTTGAGATAAACCTTCGAGACTTTTTAGACACTGAAATTTTTAAGTTTTGCAGTATTGAAAGTTGTTGCGTTTAACTTTGTTAGATAAGGAATGCCAGACTTCACGTTATTGTTTTGTACGTGTCCCCAAAGAGTTGCTGGACTATATTTCTTGATAGATCTTCACTGCGTTTCGTGTGGCTGAATGTATGCAACATTCCATAGTCTCTTGTGTCTGAATGAAAACATGAAAAACAATTGGGGAAGTAGCAGAGGTACTCACGTAACATGCAGCGTCAACTGAGTTGTGAATAAAGCTGATCCCATCACTAAATTTAATATTTAGGGCTGTCTAAAAATAGTATATGACAACACATATTGATTTTATTTTTCTCGACTTTCAGACTTTCAGACTCATTCCCCAAACATTCCTATTCGCAAAATAAAACTCCACTTTTAACACGTGTATCATTAATAACCATTGTTTCTAAACTGGAAAATGTTAAATCGTCAACATAAAGGAATTCTTGAACGGTTTCTTCCATAAATTTAAAATAGCCTGGAATATCGGTTATTGTCATGTGTATGTTAATTGAAGCTTCTGATCCTACTTTTTATAACATCTTCTGAACCAGTGACTAGAAGTGAAACGTTGAAGGCAAGGCTGAATCTTTGAAGGTATTCCTGGCCTTAAATTTCTACTTTAAAGCAGGCCATAGCCAACTTTATACAGCGATAATGTTATAGAAATATAAACCCTTGCTATGCAATAAACAGGGCCGTGTTTTGTTTTTGTTATTATTAACAACTACTTTACAACTTCGACTTCAATTTAAACCTATAGCTTTTTAGGGAATTTTCACGAATTTCTCGCCTTCTCGCGAAAGACGTTGTGCGATAAACACGAAAATTGGCATATTTTAAAAATTAATTACGAAGCTTGTATGTTGGCAATATAAAGATAATAAAAGCTTTCCCTTTTTGAGTATCAAAATTAATTGCAAAATCTAATATAAATCTATATTTGGTAAAAATTACCTATGTTTAAGCAAATATCTAAGTTCCAGAGTACAAATTATATGCACTTTTATGCTACATTGAATTCCGCAATTATGTTCGAAATTTCTATCAGGATAATAATGAAATTGTTGTATTACATGATCTGCTGACATTAAAAGCTAAAGGTAAACAGTTTCATAGATTTTGTGAGATACCTGTTCATGCATTTTGACTACCATCAAATGCGAACAGTGAAAGATACTTTTTGCGCTATAATTTAGTACTCGTAGTTACTGACGAGATCTTCAATGGCCTGAAAACTTTGTAACTTGTATGTTGCAACTTGGTGTTATGGAATAACAGTTGAGTTAAATAATATTTCATTTAATATTTGCTACCAAACAACATTAATTCAAAATAACTTGCATCTCTGTTACTCCTTTCGTAAACTTCTAGTAGTATTCATAATTCAGTTTTACAGATAACACAATACTTGTATTGTCTAACATAAATTATTGTTTTTTGTGCAACTGAATTTAAAAGTTGATTGTTATACAAACCACTCATATATTTTGTTTCTAGATAGTCGCGAAATTATCGTAAACATTTGTTGTATTATTAACAGGAAAATGTGAAAGTTTCAAAATTAAACGCGAATTATTTAAAACATTATCGCCAATAAAACCAGCCCCTGGCAATAAGATCATTGGGCAAAAAAAGCAATTATCTGTGAAACAGTCCCTGGAGAAGATCTGTTGACTGAACTACATAAACAAAGAACATTTTCTATCATGTATTCCTTTAGTTACATTAGTAACGTGTGTTTATTAAGTGCCTACACTTCTACATTATGCGTAGTCCGACGAGGGGCCTCCAGTAACTGGAGCACCTCACAGCACCGCACTTAGACCACGGTGGACCCTTTGTACTACCAACGTAACCTTGGGAGGAAGGGATGAAGAGGAGACCCGAAAGACGACCAGATTCGGACGACGATATGTATTAGCAAGGTCGACGTCCCTAACCATTCCAATATCATCAGCAACCTGGGGCGGGTGCTATAAATTACAAAGTAAGATAACATGCCCCCTAGCTCCACATGTATATTCCGAAGCTAACTAATAACTGCACATGTAAATTGCGGAGTAGGAGAAAATGGTGGGGGTTAACAAGTTCCTCTCCACTTTTCCAGACCTACTACTGGCAGATTTAGGAATAAATCTGGTTGTGATTTATGTATATCGAATGACACAATTTTTCCAGTCAACAGCTGATTAGTGAACGTCATGTCACTATGTCACTATTTTCCCCTAGCCTTTTCCCATTTCGCGTTTGTAACAACTTGGTTTGATTACTTTCACTCTGGAATATACGTGCACTTCTCGGTGAAATCCATCCCGGTTCCATTTTCTACTTTCAATTCTAACTCGATCCCGTTATCCAAAACGTATACATTCCATCTAGGCCCTGTAGGATATTAGTCTAAATCTATAGTATAACAATTTAGTAAAATCCCTCGGTCTACGGACTGCGCGAGTATTCAGGAGAGATAAATCGCTTCCACTCTACTTGTCTTTTGCCATTGACTACTGAGTTATTCAATGAGGTGCCTTAAATAGGAAGTGAGCTGATTCGCGGGAAACAGGTGTCACGTCATTGTTGCAAACACAGCAATTTTATAATGTAGAAAGATTTAATAGGATCTTGTTTACATCGTAACAACTCAAAAACTAAGATCCTATTTCGGTTCTGTAAGAGGTATGTTAAAGAGCACAGTTTCGAGATGATGATGATGCGTGATTGATCTACCTTTAAAAACTTAAAGCCGCTATTTTTCTTTGTAAAACTTCAATTGTTATAATTTGTATTATGAAAGTCAATCAGCGGGAACTGTTTTCCTTGAAGAGGGAGATGGGAGAATGAAGGCCAATAAATATCCTAATAAGTGTCAATTAACTGTTGGAAGATGTCCCATGATAATACATGTATGTGAAATGCTATCGCTAGTTATATGCAAATATTTGTTTTCACACCGCTGCACTTTGCTCTTTGCGTGGCCTGTCACAGCAATCTACAGGCACAGCATTTTAGTTGCAATGCTCTTTTGTCTTTAGTCCTGATTCCATATGAATAGTTACAACAGTGGTGTGATTAAATGATAAACAATTTTGTGATAATAAAATAAAACACGGGCTAGGCGAAATCGTGGCACGTGGTGCTTTAATAGTGACTCAGAGGCAGAGTAGAAGAGGCATGTTAGAGAGGCGGAATACATGACCAGGTGATTTACCCCTCTCAAGGTTTTTTCTAAGTTGTTGAGCTATAGTTCATAATGCATAGTTTCCCTTCCCATTCTTAAAGACTTGGGACTTGGGACTTTCAGACTATAGTGGCTGCAAAAACGATATTGCAATTTTATGGTTCACAAAACCGATTATAACCATGAAATCAGATCTTATATAAAAGGAATTGCTCTACCAAATGAAAATAACAATTTTGTAAACTCCGCAGACAACATGGTTGAAAAATCGATGTATTATTTAAAGAATATAATTCCAATAAAATGAAAGATTTTGAAAAACGCAAAATCTGTAATCACGTTTGCTCTTTTGTGAAAGCTATCAGCTATGTCGCGGTCACAACCAAATATTTGTACTCATTGCCACTGTCGATTTTTCGTAACAGGGATGCCATAGTGTTATTCCGGTCTCGTACGGAGCTGAGTTGGGCTGTTGTCATTTTGCTCATGAAGATCACGGGACCTAGTTAGGATGGGCTCGTACCTTTTGCCAGCCCCTGACGAGGTCATGATAATAAGAGGTTTCTGTCCTGAATTAACTTACGCCTACCTGGGAGTCCGGGTGCAAACAAAACAGTTCTCAGGAAGAAAGGGGACCCCAGCAGTACTGCCATAGCCAGGATAAATCTTTCCTAACGAAATTCCATCATCCTGCGGCAACATATCCATTGCGTCGCCTCGTCCACTCTGAAAAGATAAAGTGAAACAGGCGAAAGGAAATAGTGAAGACAGGAAATGATTGACAGGAAATTCTATAGAAGAGGAAAACTCCTAAGCATTCGCTTACCGAACGGGATAAACCACGAAAAAACCCATGATACAATGCCCGGAATCGAATCCGGTACCTCCGAATGCGAGCCTCAATCGTTACTGCGGTGCCAACTCGCTCGTTAAGTGCCTGTATTATAAATTGATTACGAAAAAGTACCAGCAGTTCCACGTAGCTTCACTCTTTGTAGTAGATGTGCGAGCTACAGGTTTTCGAAAAGACTGTAGAGCAATTAGGAGCCGACCACTTCAAAAGAGTTGCTGGAATGCCGCGCTCAGTGACCATTCTGCCCAGAGCTAATTGCAGTGCCATTGTTACGCGGTTAGAATGGGAATTAAAACAATCGTATACTTGTGCTCTCTCTTACTACACGCTAACAAATATCACAGGCTTTCGGCAAAGGCTGTATCACATTGGTAAACTGTTGCAAGTGTTGTGGGAAACCTGAGGTGTAGGGGGTTTAGAAATCTACTAGCAGAAACCGCAGCTCTGCTCGGGTTTTTGTGTAAACCATAGTGTTTCTCTCGTCCTTTCATTCTTACTATCCTTCCCTGTTTGTTGGAAAGGTAGAATCAGACTGAAAAAAGCAATTCAATAGCCGGGATAAGAACTACAGCTTACCGTGTCGCTGCTCTAACCATCTGAGCAAACATGACAACAGATTTTAGTGTCTTGTTGGTATTTTACCAGAGTAGCTTAAATGTTGAGGGTAGAGGTACAGTAGGTCGACGCTTCACGGGTCTGATTACGGCTAAGGCATTTCAGTCTGATTCTGTTCTTCCATCTTTAGCCTTTACACGGCAGGTGTGTGAGAACAATTAATTTCCCTCTCTGCTTTCCTCCCTTTCTTTCTTTCTCTTTCACTCTCTTAACCCGTCCATTCTCTCACTCTCTCTTTTTCTCCCTCTGCATCAACGTACACTGACGTGCATAAAAAGAGGCCCATTCTCCTCGTTTACAAAAGTGTTTTCCCCTCCGTAAGGTCTTCACCTTCAGGTTACCAACATTCGACTCCACTCAGCTGGTATCGGTTCCCTATGTGACTGGCCTGGAAAATAAATTCATGAACATCAGTGTATGAATGCTGTTATAGTAGATGTGATATGAAGGGCCTCTGAAAGAGTTTCACTATGATTTGTACAGAAGTAAATGTTTAACCATTGCAACATAATTCGACCTTCTAGAGAGAGGGTTGAATAATTATTTGCATGTGTTAAACTGGATGATAGCTACATTTATATGAGAGATTTCATCAGCGACATTATTTCTATGTTTTTATTGTATTATATTTTATTTTTGCACTAAAATCGGTTACGGATTATCCAAACCGTACTCCACTAGTGGAAACATAGCTTGTAATGTTAACCTTCGGCAGTTCGACCATATTTTGGGGGAACTAAAGTACCCCGCCAATCCGGTGGCCAGAGGTGGTCACGCTGGGACTAGATTTTCAGTAATAACAGAAGCAGCTGCATTCCATTATGGGTCACATTTTATGCACGCCAGTATACATATAATATGTTTTGAAAAATGGCGATAAATTATTTTGTATTGTGCTAATACAAATTGATAGGTAAGTAAAATGCTTGCAGAAAACAGGCTTGTGCCTAATTCTTAAACCACTTATGCGATAGCACCTATATTGCTTCAATGGCAACAGCAAATTATGATGATAAAAATCTTATGGGTTGCGCTCACATGGCTTTCTATACTCTTATACAAACTATTTTTATAAATGCTTCTTCTCCAACTACTTCATGTTTATCAAGCTAAATATTTGCAGAAATTATCTAATTGCTAATTTTCTGTTATGTGCAAGGGGAATATGGTAGGCTTTAAGCGATGGTCAAATCTTTTAAGAGCTGGTTGCTATGTAGAGCATTCCACTCTCTTTGCATGTCCAGGACATAAAAAAAATAATAACGAAATCCCATTTGAGAAAAACTGTAACTATTGGAAAGTCGAAACAAATAACGAGGAATATCTCGGAAAAGGCTCATTCAACAAAAATGTATATGACGTAAATTGTATGCTTTAACGAGATTTACTTTTTTGTGGACTAAAGCTTTATCTATCTCTTTCGGTTTACTAGTTATGCAAAAGTCATTCAGAATGAAGAGGGCATTGCCAGAAAATTCAAGATATACATTTCATTTACCATGAAAATATCATAAGCACATGAAGTATGGAGTTTTAATCAAAACCGTTAGAGCCATTTTTGAGAAAATCAGAATTTTCGAAAAGTGTTCCATGTAAACTGTAGTTGGGAGTGGGGGGATTTTCTTGAAAATCTTCGTCTCGCATTCTTGAAAGATACTAAACTCAAATATCAAGTTTGGTGTTTACCCAAATTTCGTTTTTTATATATGCTATTCACGGGCACATAAACGCGCAACACACATAGACATGTTTCCAAAAATGCTTTATTTGGATTCAGGAGGCTTCAACATTATTTTCGGTGAGATCTCGATATGGAATTTTTGGGTAGAATGCAATGGGTACAAAGAGCGCCAAAGAAAATCTCACTGCACCTCGCGTCTATGTCACATTATTTATCGTTGTACGTGGCCTTGCGAAGCAATGATCATTTAATGGGTTGCTTTAGGCCACGGTGCAAGGAACCGCCAGTCCTTCTGCTAAATAGTTACACCAATAACCACAACAAAGTTTACAAATGGCGTAGAAACGAAATATATGTTTACGCTCTCGATCGTATTGTCTAAAGGGGAAAGAGGTAGAGTGAGTGCCTTCAGTTTGTCGTGATTGGTAGCCCATACCTTATCGGCTAGTGCAGGACACGCATTTGAAAGGGCTAAAAGCTAAGGAAAAAACTTGATGAGCGCCCAAGTTAGCGAAATGTAGAATGTGTAGTGTGAAAAGATTTTCAGGGGGTGCAAATTAAAGCTTGAATGGATTCATTAAATACATAGCAAGGCTGCACTTTATAACAAAAAATCTGATGTGTTACACTCACATGACTTTCCCTACTCTTGTACAAGCTATTTTTACAAACGCTTATTCTCCATATGCTTCATGTCAATCGAGATATCGAGATGTCAGTCTTATTGCTAATTTTCTTGTAGATGAAAGGGGAATATGGTAGGTTTTAAGCGATAGCCAAATATTTTAACGCTGGTTGCTATATGGTGCATTCCATTCTCTTTGCATGAATTACGAATTTGAGAAAAAGTACAAGTATCGGAAAATTTAAGGGAATAACAAGCAATATCTCGAAAACGGTTCACTCAACAAAAGAAATGTATATGACATAAATTGTGTATTTTAATGCAAACTACATTTTGTGTGTAGTAAAATGTTTTCTATCTCTTGCGGTTTACCAGTTATGCAAAAGTCGTTCATAATGAAGAATACTTTAGGAGACATTCCCAGAAAATTCGAGATATACATTTCATTTAGCATGACAATATCTTAAACATATGATAGCTTAATCAAAATCGTTAGAGCGATTTTTGAGAAAATTAAAATTTTCGAAAAATGTTCTATGCAAAGGGTAGTCTGGGGTGGGGGGATTTTCTTGAAAATCTTCGTGTCGCATTTCTGGAAGATATTGAACCTAAATACCAAGTTTGGTGTTTATCCGACTGTTGGTTTCTGAGTTATGCTGTTCACAGACACACAGACACACAGACACACACACGGACATGTTTCCAAAAATGCTTTTTTTGGATTCAGGGAGTCTCAAAACATGTATTTCCGGTGAAATCTCGGTATCGAATTTTTGGGTGGAATACAATACTTCCCCTACTTACTATACGTAGTAGAGAAAGTAAAAATAAACAACACTGTATTCTCACAGTGATATCAATACTTGTTGCTGCATAGAACAAACATAACTGAATAATAAATAAATGAAGCAGCATGTTTTCCCCCTAACTCAAACTATAATTTGTTGATATACCTTAGTAGGTTATTAAGGAGAGAGCGAGGCCACTTTTTTGGGCATGTATGGGAAAGGATAGGGAAAACGAGGCTAGATGGGGCGGTTCAAGGAGGAAAATGGGTTTATGTGGGAGAGATAGGGAATACGACGACTAATACTATGCTAGACAGGGTTGAAGGAGGGAAATACGTTTATATGGAAGAGATAGTAGAGAGCTGTTAGGCTAGACAGAGGCTGAGGAGTAGAGTATGGTTTATATGAAAGGTATAGGAAAAACGAGGAGAGGTATTACACTAGACAGAGTTGAAGGGTAGAGTATGTCTTTTATATGAAAGAGGTAGGGAACAGGAGGAGGGGTGTTAGGCTAGACAGAGGTTGAGGAGTAGAGTATGGTTTATATGAGAGAAATAGGAAAACGAGGAGAGGTGTTAGACCCGACAGAAATGAAGGGTAGAGTATGTCTTTTATATGAGAGAGGTAGGGAACAGGAGGAGAGGTGTTAGGCTAGACAGAGTTGAAGGGTAGAGCTTGTCTTTATATATGAGAGTCAAGGAACAGGGGGTAGGGGTGATAGGCTAGACAGAGGTCAAGAAGTAGAGTATGGTTTATATGAGATATAGGAAAACCAGTAGAGGTATTAGGCTAAGGAGAATTGAGTATGTGTTTATAAGAAGATACGAGAAAACGGAGAGATCCTATTATAGGATAGACAGCTGTTAAAGGTAGAATGTGTTTTCTATAGGCTAGATAGGAACCCAAGGAGAGATACTCAGCTAGACAGGAGCAGGCGGGAAATGCGCTTTATGAGAGGCAAGGGATACGGGGAGAGATGCTAGACTAGACAGAGGTTTAGAGTATGCGTTTATATGTATGAGGGATATAGGAACAGGAGGAGATGTATTAGGCTAAGGAGGTTGAGTAGGCGTTTATAAGGAGAGATGAGTAAACGAAGAGATCCAATGCTAGGATAGGCAGGTGGTAAAGGTAGAATGTGTTTTATATACGCTAGATAGGAACCCAAGGAGAGATAGACAGGGGGCAGCAGGGGAATGCGCTTATGAGAGGTAGGGGATACGGGGAGTGGTGTTAGGCTAGACAGAGGTAGAGGAGTAGAGTATGGTTTATATGAGAGGTATAGGGAAACGAGGAGAGTCGGTAGGCTAGACAGATAGTGAAGCAGTAGGAATATGGACTTATGTACAGGAGATATAGGGAATAGGAGATGTTAGACCTTGAAAGCGACTTTAGGCGAGAACTTCATGGAAATATGTTTCATGTCAATGTTAGAGCGCTAATTCTTGACTTGCCTATCATGTAATCTATTCAGGGAAAAGGTGACTCGCTCAGGGGAAAAAGGTGACTGCTCAGGGTAAAACGTTACCAGCAAAGGGAAAAACGTGACCAGCAAAGGGAAAAACGTGACCAGCAAAGGGAAAAACGTGACCAGCAAAGGGAAAAAGGTGACCAGCAAAGGGCAGAATGTGACCAGCAAAGGGAAAAAGGTGACCAGCAAAGGGAAAAATGTGACCAGCAAAGTGAAAAACGTTACCAGCAAAGGGAAAAAGGTGACCAGCAAAGGGAAAAACGTGACCAGCAAAGGGAAAAGCGTGACCAGCAAAGGGAAAAACGTGACCAGTAAAGGGAAAAATGTAACCAGAAAAGGGAAAAAGGTGACCAGCAAAGGGAAAAAGGTGACCAGCAAAGGGAAAAAAGGTGACCAGCAACGGGAAAAAACGTGACCAGCAAAGGGAAAATGTGACCAGCAAAGGGAAAATGTGACCAGCAAAGGGAAAAATGTGACCAGCAAAGGGAAAAACGTGACCAGCAAAGGGAAAAAGGTGACCAGCAAAGGGAAAAAGTTTGACCAGCAAAGGGAAAAAGTGTGACCAGCAAAGGGAAAAAGTGTGACTAGCAAAGGGAAAAATGTGACCTGCAAAGGGAAAAATGTGACCAGCAAAGGGAAAAACGTGACCAGCAAAGGGAAAAATGTGTCCAGCAGAGAGAAAAATGTGACCAGCAAAGGGAAAAATGTGACCAGTAAAGGGAAAAATGGGACCCGCAAATGAAAAAATGGGACCAGCAAAGGGAAAAACGTGACCAGCAAAGGGAAAAATGTGACCAGCAAAGGGAAAAATGTGACCAGCCAAGGGAAAAACGTTACCAGCAAAGGGAAAAACGTTACCAGCAAAGGGATAAAGGCGACCAGCAAAGGGAAAAACGTGACCAGCAAAGGGAAAAACGAGACCAGCAAAGGGAAAAACGTGACCAGCAAGGGGAAAAATGTGACCAGCAAAGGGAAAAATGTGACCAGCAAACGGAAAAAGTTGACCAGAAAAGGGAAAAACGTGACCAGCAAAGGGAAAAACGTGACCAGCAAAGGGAAAAACGGTGACCAGCAACGGGAAAAAACGTGACCAGCAAAGGGAAAAATGTGACCAGCAAAGGGAAAAACGTGACCAGCAAAGGGAAAACGTGACCAGCAAAGGGAAAAACGTGACCAGCAAAGGGAAAAAGGTGACCAGCAAAGGGAACAATGTGACCAGCAAAGGGAAAATGGTCTGCAAAGGGAAAAACGTGACCAGCAAAGGGAAAAACGTGACCAGCAAAGGGAAAAAGGTGACCAGCAAAGGGAAAAAGGTGACCAGCAAAGGGAAAAATGTGACCATTAAAGGGAAAAATGGGACCAGCAAAGGGAAAAACGTGACCAGCAAAGGGAAAAATGTGACCAGCAAAGGGAAAAAGGTGGCCAGCAAAGGGAAAAAACGTGACCAGCAAAGGGAAAAAGGTGACCAGCAAAGGGAAAAACGTGACCAGCAAAGGGATAAAGGTGACCAGCAAAGGGAAAAAGGCAGGGAAAAGGCGGCCCTCTCACGGGAAAAGCTAACCCACTCACACTAACAGGTAAGTAATTCAGCTAGTATCACAGGGTAGGACAGGCTCCGGGAAGCGGATATAGCATAGTTCCGCATGATGTTACAGGTAATTCAGAGAGTATCGTAGGTATTTAGGATAATTCAAGTAACATAGGTGTTTAAAGTCACTCAGCTAGTATCAAAGGTACTCATGGTAATATAGAGAGTAATTAGATCATAAACATTTCTTATCCAACGTTACAACAATTTATATACTTTTTTCTAAATCTTACAAACTTATTGTACGATGCGCAGAGGGATAAACTGCATATTGGTTCACAAATTGAAAAGCTTTGCGTCAACATACCTTTATTTAAGTTTGTTGTAGATGTCTCTCCCCTTTATCTAGGCTTGAGACTAGCACTAGGATTGCTCCTAATGGCAGGGTTACCACCTTCCCTTCCATCTTCTTCTTTCTTCATCAGGCGTCTGCTAGTTGCATATACAGCACACGGATAAACTTCATTTTTAAGATTGTAGACTCACGAGAAAATCTTCATCTTCGACTTACATTCTCTTAAGCACTGTTTGTAATGGCGTAATGCCCATACACATAGGTAGTTATTCCTCAGCAATAATTCTTTTATCATCAAAGGGATTCAAAGTAATTTTATTCACTTGCACTGTGGTAACAGCATGCTTTCGCGAAAGGATTAGATTCATAGGTGTTCTGATGATTTCACAGGTTTTAAGACAGTCTGTATAGCTGTCAAACGAAATGTACTGCTTAATAGCGCTACGTTTTATACCTTTAATCTTTTTTATCATTGAGCCTTGAATATCTAAGGCATACATCTTAGGACGTAGTCCAACAAAGCGTAGGATGATTTTGCTATTAGCCTCATCTTTAAATTTTCCCAATACCTTCTTGTTCTGAGTAGAGTGGCACATATGATTGACAGGGTAATCAGCTGTATCCAGATGCTCAAGAAAACGTAGCTTGTCCTGGTACACATCTTCAGTTGTAACACGATGAATGAACGAATCAGTGTCCATATACATAAGCTTCAGGTTTTCAGCTCCATAATAAGGCAACAACACGTCGTAATGATAGTTATACATTAATGTCTTGGAGATGTCCAACACACTCATACCAATGTATATAGGCTTGTTGAACACAATCTGACGAGAGGCCATATGTACAGCAGCTAGATTAGCAGCATATATCGTCCTGTCGATAAACGTAGGCTTGGCGATCAGCTTCTCTAGAGTTTTTTCATTGGTCACCAGTCGTATATCCACACGGCTACGCAGGGAAAAAGCGATCAGCTTCTCCATAGTTTTTCCAAACATGGCGTTGTTAAAGAGCTTGTAGAGATCCTTCTCGAAATCATTTGCAGCTTGTTGTCGTAGCCTGTTGTTAAATTCCACATAAGGTTTCAACCACCGAGACTGTCGGAATTGTAGCACACGATGGATTTTTGTTAGTCGTAGTCCATGACTAAGAGCCTGCTTCAAAGCTATGTAATGCACTACATACTTCTTTCGAGGTCCAAGATGGGGTATCAGTTTCTTTGTAGATGCTTCCAATGGCTTCATACACTCAGGCAGGAAAGGTAGATCGTTGTGTAGATCGTGAAGTTCTGCAGCATATTCGATATCAACTTCTAATATGTACCCATGAGGATCATCTTCTTGTAGTGTTTCTAAGTTGATTTCTTCAGGCGACACCCACTGAAATCCACCAAAACGAAGGGCGTGACACATTGCCCACCCATATTGGTTATTGGCGTCCTCGTATGTGATAAATTGGGTTGGTCTCGACGGATCAAACTTCTCCATATACCTGTTATTAGCCTCAGCATACAGATGGGAAACTTGGCATAAACCTCCTCTTATACCTGATTCCACCATGAGTAGTTGATCATAATCTTGTAACAGCTCCAGCTTAATTTCAGTATACAGTAACATAGCATCCCATGTAAGTCCTGGAGAGGTAAAATAATGGGCAGGATCAACTTTGTGTGTTTTGAGGGTTTGCTCTCTGAACGTCTCAAAGACATCAGCTAGGAGTAGTACATCTGAGGTTAAGTAGAGATCGCTGTACTCTCCCAGGTTTCTCACATTAAACAGCTCCCATACATTTCTAGCATGATCGTAGTCAGTATCAGTAATTTCTTCTTCATTTAATCTATTGTAGAAGGAGTCCTTAGGAGGCAAGCAGGTCTCGTTCAGGGCATCCCATGACGTAACAAAATCATATGGAAATACACCCTTACTGGTCATCAACTTCAATTTGTCTTCTCCAAAGTACTTTAGTGTTTCAGGATATGAGGTTAGATTTTTTACCAACTTATCCAAGCTTGTACTGAGGAATCGGAAGCTGTCCACAAATCGAAGCTTTATATCTCCTACATACTTGGTGAATGAGATATAGCTTTCTTCAGAGTTAGGAATTACCTCCACACGTTCACTTGTACAACCCAGCTCCTTAACAATGAAATGAGAGTCATATCCGCTAAGGTTATGCATGAAGACTGGTATATATTTAGGTGTTTTACAGGCTAAATTACATTCATTATGAAGACTTCCACGATATTCACCGCTGATGTGATCATGATCGCGTACTTTATAGTTCTCTTCTGTAAAGGGTTTTCCACACAAGTAGCATGTCGTAGAAGACTCAAAATCCTTTTGCTCTTGATCCGTAAGTTTCAGAGGCTTAGCAGATTTGTATATGTCATCAATCATTTTTGCAAGAGATGTCAGGTACAGCATAAACTTCTGAGCAGCATCAGCACCACGATACACATAGGGTTGCTTAGGAAGGCCAGTTTCGAGATGTTCAACTCTGTATGTAGGCTTCACGTAAACACAGAAGCTCATTGGTGTGTGCTCTTGATAAGGGGTTGTATAGGAAGTTTCAGGATTGGGTCTACATGTATGGCATGGAGTGAGAATACTCTCAAAATCCGCATAAATGACATAAGGTACTTTCAGCATCCTCTCAACATTTTTAAACTGTACAATTGCTTTCTCCTTGGTAGGCATAACCACCCTTGCAACACCATGTTGATTACAGATACTCACATGTTCTTGTAGTTTTTCCTGTCCACTTCGTCCATATCGATCATCAAAATGTGTAAAGCAGCGCTTACAGGTATAAACCCGTCCATTATGGTTAGTTTTCTGACGTCGAACGAGTTTCTCAAAATTCTTTATATATACGTAGTGATGTTTTCCACAACTGTCACTCAATAGTAGCAGGTCACGATGTTCAGGTAGTTCAATATCAGCAACCTTTATTGGATACACCTCATGCTTCTCATCTAGACCGAAAACGTTAATAGATATCTTGTTAAGCTTCTCAAATTTAGGTATTTGAGAAAGTGGAGTAGGATAGGAAACACAGCTGAAGTCGTACTTATCTTGAAGTTGCTTGTATTTGCTGACGCGTTGAGGCTTGGTGCTGACGAATTTGGCCAGTATAGAGTACATGAAACATTTCTCGTCGATAAAGTTCTGAATGTTTATACACGCTTCTTTAGCTCCGACAGATGACGGTAGTGGTATGTAACTACTTCCTCGTAACGGGTTGTACTTGTTGATACGAAGTCGAACTCCTTCCACAGCAAGTAGGGCCCAGCTGCTACCCTTAAGCTGAGACTCCTCCATTTCAGTCACCAATTTCTTGAATTTCACTTCCATCGTTGAGTCCAGATCAGTTTCTAGGAAAACAGCTTGATTCCGTGTTTTAAATGTTTTGTCACAGGTTTCTCCAATACTGTTAACAAATCGACACTCAACCAGCAGATTAATTTTAACACTCTTGTGAATACCAAGCTCTTTATGCACAGCCTGGATTATGCGTTGTTTTGCTTCATGCAGATACATATTCAGGTCCTTAGGTGATTCACATCGTATAAAATACGATTTCAATCGTCCTTCGAATGAAGTTTCGTATTATTTCATATCACAGTCCTCCTTTGTTGACAGTAACTGATGTTTAGTTGGCTCCAATCTTCTTTTCTTCTGAGGACTGCTTATTTCACATATATCTTCGTGTCGCTGGTCCTTATAACCATCACTGAAGGTCAAGCTACAATTTTTACATTTGAAGAGCTTCTTACAAGTCATCTCGTGTCTTCTCTTGTGATAACCTCGGAGGAACTTCTTCCCACATTTTCCGCAAGCGTATCCAGTAGCGCTTGGAATAATATCCTTATACGCCGAGTTATTCATCTTTATTCTTGATGTAATAACGTATTAATCCTTCAAAGGAAATGTAGACCTCTTCACCTTGATATCACTTAGAAAGCTGATTATTCTTGGAGAGAACACAATGTTAACACCTGAAGACTAATTAGCATAATGAAGTCCAATGTCCTAGATCACCATATTTATAGAGGGAGCACGAACCTTTTAGATCAATCATAAACTCGCTCCATAACTACATGTATGTTTGCTCCACGCGTATTAACCTCACGCCCAGTGTCAGGATGTTTATGACGTCACACCCAGAGACAGGATGTCTGGCAGTATCAAACACGTTTAAACTCGTCTAGTAACTACCTGTATATGTTGTCACACCAACAAGAGAAGTATTCCCACACGCTCATTCAGTCAGATGTTCCATTCAAAGCCTACCAGCACCCAATACACCAAAGCTAGCACAATCTCAAAGGCTTAAAAGGTAACGTAGAAGATTTTCCCCCTTATTTACTTAAATGTATGTATATACTACATTATTTCACGTTTTCATTCCCTTTTCAATTCTTCCTTTCCATCTTCTTTCAGAAAAACCATTACATTTCACTACAATCACAAGCAAAGCAATTTTTCCGGAGTTACAGAGATCCTAAGGTTCTAGAATCGAACTCGGTAATAGTTTTAATAAATGTATTTTTAGTAATTTAGCTCCCCCGCATCAGCATCTACCATTTAATCTTTACTCGAACCTGATAGGATTCATAGGCTTGAAGATATATGAAATCACCCCTTCGGGATTCGATCCGAGTACTTTAAAGTACTTTTTGTCATGATAACAATATTTAGGGACGAGGTACTCTGTTTACGGTTTACTTGACGCATCTATCTAAACTAAATTACGAGTTATTAAATTTGCAAGTAAATTTCATTGAATCGGTATTGGAACCCAGAACACCAGGAACAAAATAATCTATAATATTAGCTTGACATGTTAAACAAAGCTGTGTGCAGTTACGCTATCAATCTAAGTGATACATTCTAGTGTACAGAGGAAAATTAAGGAAGCCATTAAAAGATGGGGGAATCGGAACCAAGCACAACTGATTGACAATTATATACAGCATTAATTACCTATTATAAGAGCTATCAGTCATGCTTTGGTCCACTCCTCTACCTCTCTTAGTTTCCGAGATAATGAAGATTTAAAATTAAGGATCGAACCCAGGACATCATGTATCTAATTACACATCCATAAGATACTACCTAACATAAACGTAACAAAGTTTATTTGGCGTCTTTATCTTAATTGGTTTAGGAGTTATTAAACTTATAATTAAATTACATTTTATCGGTATTCGAACCCAGAACACCAGAAACAAAATTATTTATAAAATTAGTTTGGTATGTTAAAAAGAGCTGTATACAGTTACAGCATCAATCTAAGTGTTATATTCTAGAGTATAGAGAAAAATTAAGGAAGTCACTGAAAGATCGGGATTCGAACTAAGGACAACTGATTGAAAATTATATACAGTATTAATTACGCATTATAACAGCTATTAATAATGCTTTGGTTCACCCCTCTACCTCTCTTAGTTTCCGAGATAATAGTGATTTAAAAATTAAAGATCGAACCCAGGACACCAGGTACCCAAATATACATTCAGAAGAAACTACCTAATAACCTTAATGTAATAACGTTTATTTGGCGTCTTTATCTTAATTAGTCTCTGAGTTATTAGAAGATGAATTTGTAATCACTCATAGGATTCGAACCCAGGCATCCCGGCCAACTCGGATTAATATCTCAAGGACGCGGCGTATTCCAAGGAATTGATTACTTTTTATCCCATTGTTCTATCTCTTTTTATTCAGGAGATATATGCGATTAATCAGTAGTAGGGAAATGAGAGACCTGGCGCATTTAATTTATGCATGGAATGCAATTAATATGCTAATTAGTCCCCCTCCCACTAATTAGCCCCAATCTCAACACCTATGTTACGTGAATTATCCTAAATACCTACGATACTCTCTGAATTACCTGTAGCATCATGCGGAACTGTGCTTTTCCGCTTCCCGGAGCCTGTCCTACCCTGTGATACTAGCTGAATTACTTACCTGTTAGTGCGAGTGGGTTAGCTTTTCCCGTGAGAGGGCCGCCTTTTCCCTGCCCTTTTCCCTTTGCTGGTCACCTTTATCCCTTTGCTGGTCACGTTTTTCCCTTTGCTGGTCACCTTTTTCCCTTTGCTGGTCACGTTTTTCCCTTTGCTGGTCCCATTTTTCCCTTTGCGGGTCCCATTTTTCCCTTTACTGGTCACCTTTTTCCCTTTGCTGGTCACATTTTTCTCTCTGCTGGACACATTTTTCCCTTTGCTGGTCACGTTTTTCCCTTTGCTGGACACATTTTTCCCTTTGCAGGTCACATTTTTCCCTTTGCTGGTCACACTTTTTCCCTTTGCTGGTCACACTTTTTCCCTTTGCTGGTCACACTTTTTCCCTTTGCTGGTCACACTTTTTCCCTTTGCTGGTCACGTTTTTCCCTTTGCTGGTCACATTTTTCCCTTTGCTAGTCACATTTTCCCTTTGCTGGTCACATTTTCCCTTTGCTGGTCACGTTTTTTCCCGTTGCTGGTCACCTTTTTTCCCTTTGCTGGTCACCTTTTTCCCTTTGCTGGTCACCTTTTTCCCTTTGCTGGTCACGTTTTTCCCTTTGCTGGTCACATTTTTCCCTTTGCTGCTCACGTTTTTCCCTTTGCTGGTCACGTTTTTCCCTTTGCTGGTCACCTTTTTCCCTTTGCTGGTAACGTTTTTCACTTTGCTGGTCACATTTTTCCCCTTGCTGGTCACCTTTTTCCCTTTGCTGGTCACCTTTTTCCCTTTGCTGGTCACCTTTTTCCCTTTGCTGGTCACCTTTTTCCCTTTGCTGGTCACATTCTTCCCTTTGCTGGTCACCTTTTTCCCTTTGCTGGTCACGTTTTTCCCTTTGCTGGTCACGTTTTTCCCTTTGCTGGTCACGTTTATCCCTTTGCTGGTCACCTTTTGCCCTTTGCTGGTAACGTTTTACCCTGAGCAGTCACCTTTTTCCCCTGAGCGAGTCACCTTTTCCCTGAATAGGTTACATGATAGGCAAGTCAAGAATTAGCGCTCTAACATTGATATGAAACATATTTCCATGAAGTTTTCGCCTAAAGTCGCTTTCAAGGTCTAACATCTCCTATTCCCTATATCTCCTGTACATAAGTCCATATTCCTACTGCTTCACTATCTGTCTAGCCTACCGACTCTCCTCGTTTCCCTATACCTCTCATATAAACCATACTCTACTCCTCTACCTCTGTCTAGCCTAACACCACTCCCCGTATCCCCTACCTCTCATAAGCGCATTCCCCTCCTGCCCCCTGTCTATCTCTCCTTGGGTTCCTATCTAGCGTATATAAAACACATTCTACCTTTACCACCTGCCTATCCTAGCATTGGATCTCTTCGTTTACTCATCTCTCCTTATAAACGCCTACTCAACCTCCTTAGCCTAATACATCTCCTCCTGTTCTTATATCCCTCATACATATAAACGCATACTCTAAACCTCTGTCTAGTCTAGCATCTCTCCCCGTATCCCTTGCCTCTCATAAAGCGCATTTCCCGCCTGCTCCTGTCTAGCTGAGTATCTCTCCTTGGGTTCCTATCTAGCCTATAGAAAACACATTCTACCTTTAACAGCTGTCTATCCTATAATAGGATCTCTCCGTTTTCTCGTATCTTCTTATAAACACATACTCAATTCTCCTTAGCCTAATACCTCTACTGGTTTTCCTATATCTCATATAAACCATACTCTACTTCTTGACCTCTGTCTAGCCTATCACCCCTTCCCCCTGTTCCTTAACTCTCATATATAAAGACAAGCTCTACCCTTCAACTCTGTCTAGCCTAACACCTCTCCTCCTGTTCCCTACCTCTCTTATATAAAAGACATACTCTACCCTTCAACTCTGTCGGGTCTAACACCTCTCCTCGTTTTCCTATTTCTCTCATATAAACCATACTCTACTCCTCAACCTCTGTCTAGCCTAACACCCCTCCTCCTGTTCCCTACCTCTTTCATATAAAAGACATACTCTACCCTTCAACTCTGTCTAGTGTAATACCTCTCCTCGTTTTTCCTATACCTTTCATATAAACCATACTCTACTCCTCAGCCTCTGTCTAGCCTAACAGCTCTCTACTATCTCTTCCATATAAACGTATTTCCCTCCTTCAACCCTGTCTAGCATAGTATTAGTCGTCGTATTCCCTATCTCTCCCATATAAACACATTTTCCTCCTTGAACCGCCCCATCTAGCCTCGTTTTCCCTATCCTTTCCCATACATGTCCAAAAAAGTGGCCTCGCTCTCTCCTTAATAACCTACTTACCTTTATTAACATATCGCTGATCATAGGAATACAACGGGATTATAGACAAAAATATAACCCAATTTTATTGCCATAATATGTATTTCATATTCGGCAAACCATATCTTTAGTTTCTATACATGATCAGACAATTATATAAAAAAAATTTGCACTTAGTAAACGAATGTTTTACGGGGAGTGCCCACTTTCTGACGAGTATGTAGACCATCTTCCCCACTTTCCTGGAATACTTTTTAAGTAATTTACTATTAAAACACTTTTATGCACTGGCGTTGCAATTGCTGTAACAGTGCGACCAGCCTCCCACATGCTCACATGTTCACGAGTAATTTCGCTAGTGCACGGCATGACTGGTTCTGAGACAATAAACATGTTTTTGTTTCAATAACACCAGAAGAAGCAAATGCATCAACCACCCCTCTCTTCCCCCTTATTGCTGTGTTATCAAGCCGCCACGCTCTGCAATAGGTAAGGTGAAGGACACGCCTCAAAACCTCCCAGAAAACCATACAAAATCTCCCAAAGATTGTCTTTGGCGCTGTGTGTAAAAATCCATAAGTAGCTATAGTGCGTGGGTGACTGGCTTGTGTACAGGAACATTGTAAACAGAGCCTTCTATACATCGGAACGTTAAAGTTTTGTATGAAATTTGAAATACGTAATAATGTTTTAAGTACGTGTTTGGGTTTTATAGTTATGCTCCTTAAGTACCAGCATATTTGAAAAAGTGAGTAACTTATTCTTTGAGACTTAAAGTATTAATATATACGAGTTTCCGAGCATTGCAGTGAAGTCGTGCCGTGTGCTTGCCAGTGGATGTGTATTGTAGCTTAGAGATTCATTTTCGCGTCTTTTCTCAAAATGAGGATGAAGGTTTTAAAAAGGCACAATCGGATAATTTTGCATGCGTGGATGTGTTATTGTTACTATCGTTTTTTAGAAATCACAACTGTTTTGTACATGCCGAAATTTATAGATCAAAAGCATACTGTTAAGCGACACACACGCCTATTACCTATACGCTGTATGCAAATTTCCTAAGCTCTAAAAATATAATAGGTCATTTATTGAAAAATGAAGGTGTATTATTGATTAGTTGTACAGAAGCTAATAGTGAAGCATGGTAATCGTATTTCTCATTTGCAACGAAGTAGTAGATCAAACTTCTGGCTTAAAAGTATTCACATTACACTCGCAGATTTGTTACCTATCGATTTGTATTACAAGAACAAACATGTCACAGGAATAATAGGAAAATGTAAAATAGTTGCAACTTGTTGAAAATATAAAATACAAATATAATGCTTAAAAAGCTCCAAGGTACCTCTAAATATGCTGCGTGGATAACATGAAGAAAAGAGAAATAAATCGACAATATTTTATTTGTTAATAAAGATGGTTAAAAGGATGATGATGACGAAGATAACGAGAAACGTTACTTACTTAACGTAGAATGATCAGATGTTTTGATTTTTACCCTATGGTATTTTAATTTTGCATGATAAATGCTGGTTTATGTTTGCTAATATTGTATTCATCACTTTTATTGCGTATCATAGTTATCTGAAATGTTATATGCAGTCCTTAAAGAGGTTAAACATGGTTTTTACGAGTTGACAGACACGGGAAAAAAGTTGAAACCGTTATTTGCGACAATTTTGATGCTACTATCTCGTAGTTGCATCAATTTAGATAACATTTAACATTACCTCTCTGTTGATGAGTTTTATGATGTATCTCTTGTGCCCCAGCTACTCTAGTGATATAGTTATGAGTTCTTTATCTTATGGTATGCGTGAGTGTATTTGGAAAGGATAAAACCACTTTAGTTGGCTGATAAATGCTAATGTTGACTAAAACATTCGGTTTAAGAAGACTCGCCGAATTAATTACTTATATAACAACAATAGTTAAACGAAGCGTCAGTTGTAATGTTGCTCGGGAAAGATCCCTCTCGATAGCAGCTAAATTTTTCTACACAACTTACAAAATTACACACGAGAGTCAAGAAGCTCAGGAGGGCCACGAATGTATGCACGAATAAGCAATGTGTGTCTGATTTATAATGCACGTCTTTTTCTTAACTTAAGCTCCGCCCACCTATCGCTACTCCTACCAACTTTCCTTCTCGCACGGTCCAATCTTAAAACCCTACGTATGCATATCTGGCACTATTGCTGTGCGATACCTCCTCGAATCTCAGAATTTCATTCTCTTTCTGATTTACAGAATTTCTGCCCACGTGACATTGCAAACGTACTGAACTTAACTCTAACTGCATTCCAGGAAGTTTTATGCTAACGCGCTCGTTACTCGGCTGTTGCTAATGACTTTACTTAACATGACCTGCTAATTAACTTTTTCTTTCCGGAAAAATCTTTCAACTCAAGCTTTGATTTAACATACGGAAATGTTTTATTGCAACAATTATTTCTCAATCTCGCTATTATGTCATTATTTAATTATTTATATCTTCCTGTCAATAACTACGGTACCAAAGTTGAGCATAAAAACAGAGTTACAATGCATTTTAAGTGACATCAAATTGATCTTTACGAGAATACACTATAGATTTCTCGGAAATATGGCTGCCGTTTCCTCGCCGTGGTAAAATCCTTTTCTTTCTATCATTTTTTTTGGACACGTGTATAAACAATTTTCTGTACAATTTGTTGCATGGGTGTACAGAAGTACCGCAAAATAGCATTTCTGCTTCAATATATGGTCAAAAAACGTTCTGCTACACAAAAACTGCCCCTAATATATGTCATACACTAAAATAAATTCTTTCTGCTAGCAGCGTTAACGTAGACCGTGACTTCAGAACGAGAGGGATGTGTTATTTTCTCGCATGGCCTTTTTGAAGATTAAGTTGTAGTTTAACGATATTTAGTCACCATTTTTACTCACTGATTTTATTTTCGGACTCTGCGTGAAAATTTCAAACAGAATAGTTGTGTGAGCGTCAAATTTTCGTAAAGGTTCCCAGTTTCCTTATGTGTATAGATATACTGTCGTATGCCTCTCTTTAAATTACTTTACAAGAACGGATGGGAGCTACTCGCTTGCAAGAGGTACGGGCAAATTAAACAAGAACTTCAAATGGCGAGGCTACGACGGGGAACGCAGCTAAAGAAAGTACAGAAAATAATGGCTATCCCAACATAATACCTGGCTTTAAAGGAGAGGAAGGACACTACACTACCATAATTAATATAAAAAGAGAATAGATGGATGGTTATTTATTATATGAAAATGGATTTCTTACCCCATGTGTCTGCCAGGCGAGGACGCCATGCTTGCCTTTGCACGGAGATGGCAGTTCCACGACTTTGCTACTTGCAGGTTGCCCACTGACTCTCAAAACAACGCTAACACACAAGCGTCACTGACGCTATCCCCTCCCTAACACTTAGTTCCCCTGACTTACCCCTACTCACAGACAAACTGCCGTCTCTGATCTTGGTGCTCCCCCTGGCCACCGAGATCGACGCCCTCGTCGACACAAGGCAAACAAATACAATAAGAGACATTAAAATAACAAAAATGACATAAGAAGGAACAAAAATATGTGTGATGCACCCAGGCGACAACAATGCTGCTTTGTTTTGTTTTTTTTTGGTTTTTCAGATGGCTGGCTCGAGAATCTTGAGTGCTATCGGATAATATTGTTACTGCACTTATGCTTGAGCATCCCGCACACGCACACACACCACGCTGCCTCTGTTCACACGCACACTACACTGCAACTGCTCTTGATGGTCCGTTGAAACTGTTTGTGGGTGAATTTGTAATGTGCCCACAACGACGATTTGTCCTGGTGTAGAATTGTTATTACTGCTGGTCTTTGGCGATGACAACGGGGTGGGCAGTCGCTGGCTTGGACTGCCCCTTCGACATGGTGGCTCCTTATGCCACGACAGTGTAGTGGCTGCCCGACAGCTTCCTTGTGGTGTTTCTGGAACTACTGGTGTGCCACGTGGGGTTACTCCTAGATTCTCTCGAGCTCCGCCACAGCAAAATACTACAACAAAACCACCAAACAATAAAAAGGGTGCTCCAACAAACAATCACACATAAAAAGAACGGTATGTCATGTACAATTAAATATTTGAAAGGTTGAAAAGTTTGCACTAAAAATTCTTTTGACATGGGGCAAAGAAAGAGAAAAAATAATTACAAATTGGCATAAGAACTAGATTTTATAGAGAGTTGCCATCCAAAATTTAACTCACAATGCTTCAGAATCCAAATAAAACATTAAAACAGACTCAGAATACTTTAACATTATATCAAGAACAGTGACTTTTTCATACAATAACATGACAGAAAAACATAGCCTTATTTGGGATCCTAATATTAAATCCTAATAACCAGCTGGTATCACTAACAAAAGAAAAAAAGTGCACTTGCAAGACAATCACACATGACAATGAAATGAACTCATTCAAACTGACCATGGCCCAAATTACACACAACACTCACTTAACTAACTACTGAAAACTACTGTATGCATTACTACAAACTACAAAATAAATCCACAATACATCTCCAAACTACGCCACGTGACATGCTTGCAACTACTATTGTCATACTCTGTCACTAATACAGTTTCTCCTCCACATTACTATCTTCCTCATCTCATTATTATCATCATCATCATCATCATCAGTATTTCAATCATTATCATCTTTATCTCAACTTTCAATTTTCTCTTCAAAAACAAAACATCTTCACTGACGTGTCTCATTTACCATGCTGCAAATTCAAAACATCTAACATAGGCATAACCTTCAAGAAATCACATTAAAATTTCAGGAATGACACAAATAACATGACATTATACTGTTGCATCCACATCCTCCAAATCAAAATTAAGCTGGAAAACAGTTGGTATTAAAATTTGCTATCTAAGATGATAATAAACTTGTTGCATAGACAGAAAAAAAATTATTCACATTACAATCACTTCCATCCATTTAATCTCTCGTGTGAATTCATCACACACGCTATACTGGGCACGTTACAGCAACACCAATAAGCCAAAATCTCTGAAATCATCACATCACATCAACTTTCCAGGTACATGTAGCCCTCCTGAAAAATCAACACATTCATACACTTCAACTATCGGGGTTACTCTTTGGCACTTCCACCGAAGCTGACATCATCTCATCTCTTCTCATCTCTCACATTAGCACCGTCGGGGTTACTCTTACGCACATCCACCGAGGCAAACATCAACTCATATTTCTCACATAAACTCCCACTACGCCATCGGGGTTACTCTTTGGCACTCCCACCGAGGCAAATCTCACATATATCACATAACCTCAAATACACACATACATACACACACTATTCATGCAACAATTTTCTGCAAATAAAAATCACAGCATCATTATGAAACCCAAAATCAAATCGAGTCAAATCAAATCAAATCGAATGCAACAAAACAACATCACATCATTACTCAAAACAATATTGTCACAGAACATTCCTGAAAATGAAAGCTCAATTAAGCACATAGTACACATGAAACACATTCCTGCAGCATGACACAACAACAAAACAAATGATTTGCAGTTCCCAAAACATAATTCAAAATTTAAGTTACACCAAAAGAATAATACACTTTTAATTTAGCAGAGACATTCATATCACATTTTATTCCTGAAAAGCAAAGCTTAATTAAGCATCAGTCAGTGAAACAATAAAATTCAGCATACCTGTGTGAGTTGTTAAACTGTTTCATTCGTCCAAACTTTAGCACTCACAATGTTTACATACTTACAGGTTATATTTTTTCTTTTTCTTTTCTTATTATTTTCTTTTTACCACAAAATTCCAGTGTAAATTTTCCAAAATCTGGTAACACACGTACAGCTGGTTCATCAACATCCACATCGTACTGGTCCATATTAGAGGCACATCAAACCTAATTAGGTGAAGATACTGGCAAGGCTGGTAGTAGCTCCTGATACTTTTACTTACATGAGTAACTGTGAAATATTTCTCCCTAAAAATATGCATTGCGGAATTAAATAAACCAAACTTGGCAACGGTGAAGCAAAATTATTATCATTATCATTATCACTATTTTTCCGCGAGTGTACAATGCAAAAAAATTTCAATATATATACGTGACCTCTTTCATTTTATTACTTTAAATATTTCAAACAGATGCACCACACTTTTTATACACACGCAAATTTTAAACACGCAACACACGAATTTTGAACTAATTTGTTGCACTTTCGAGTCGTTAATACTTTCAATATGACGCAATCTAGAATGCAATGTTACGTAAATCAGCTCACGCACGCAACCACGCTATCAACCACACAAATATCACCCAATTTTCACAATTCACTTTTCGCAATTTACGAAAATATATACTTCAAAATGACCAGCATGAAGAACTTAACACAGTGATATAATTTAGTAGAAATGAAGCCAAAATAAGGGGAAAATGGAGTCAGAAGTGTTAGCGTCACGCCGGCAGACAATGGGAAAAATGCAAAAAGGAACTCAAAATTAAAATTTAGAAACGAGACTTTCAGAAATTATAGCAACAAAATTTAGAATATGGAAACCACAAATTATGCCATGAAAATCCTTACCCTTAAGCCAGAAATAAATTTACATTTTTCGCGACCACGCGGAGGACCACAAACCGTTACATTTAGAGGGAAAAACATTTTACACTTAAAAATCTCACAAAAAACCAAACTCTGCCTGGCCCTCCACCAATTGTCGTATGCCTCTCTTTAAATTACTTTACAAGAACGGATTGGAGCTACTCGCTTGCAAGAGGTACGGGCAAATTAAACAAGAACTTCAAATGGCGAGGCTACGACGGGGAACGCAGCTAAAGAAAGTACAGAAAATAATGGCTATCCCAACATAATACCTGGCTTTAAAGGAGAGGAAGGACACTACACTACCATAATTAATATAAAAAGAGAATAGATGGATGGTTATTTATTATATGAAAATGGATTTCTTACCCCATGTGTCTGCCAGGCGAGGACGCCATGCTTGCCTTTGCACGGAGATGGCAGTTCCACGACTTTGCTACTTGCAGGTTGCCCACTGACTCTCAAAACAACGCTAACACTTAGTTCCCCTGACTTACCCCTACTCACAGACACACTGCCGTCTCTGATCTTGGTGCCCAGAGAGTCGTGTATCATATTATCTGTGCACATGCCACAATACTAAATATTAGAGATGAAAATTATGACATCAGCTTAACAAATTGGGTTAAAAAGCATGCAAAATATGTTTGGTCACTCCAGAAGCATAGAAATAAAATTCTAATCCTTAGAAATTGGAGAGCAGAAAATGTGTTACTTTTTATCTGCTCTGGCATTTTTTCAGGATTCTTCATTTTGTTAGTTTCATAATTTATTGAAGATTTACCAAATACAAAATTATTTGTATACATTTAGAATAGTACGTTTTTTATGTATAATACTTAAATTGCAGTGCTTTTTTCATTAAGAAAAACACGTGAAATTCGGGAATTACCAGCTTTTCATTGAAACTCCTCATTAACATCTCACTTTTTGCGACTTAAAACATTTATTTCTTCGTCAGTTTATATCATATTGGTGATTTTTCCAATTAATACCTAGATATATAAACATTGGGTAGGTACCGTTTCCCATTTTCCAAAAGAGTGATCATTTTATCTACTTAACATTAATCAGTATAAATGTTTACCTAGAAGTGATTTGATATTAGATGATAATTTTGTTACATGCACGTTACATAGATGGCACTCAACAGTTTATCCCAGTGACAGCTCAAACGATAAAAATGGAAGGTTCTCAAACCGACGTTAATTTTACAATACAAATGTTTTGGAAGAGGCTGTTATTACGAAATAAATTAATTTGACATCAAATTCCAAGAGGTTCAACAGTTCTCCTAAGGCAATTTGGTTTCTCTTATGGTTTCATAGAGAAGAGTATTTCAGGTTAAATATTATTTTTCTCACACTGGTATTTTAATTAAAATCGTTAAATCCATTTCTAGATAGTAAATAAAGAGATGTTTTCCATACAAATATTTATTTAGATTTGAAGCAATTCCGTGAAAATCTTCGGATTACATCCTTAAAAATCTGATGTGTTACACTCACATGACTTTCTCTACTCTTGTACAATCTAATTTTACAAACGCTTATTCTCCATATGGTTCATGTTAATCGAGATATCGAGATGTCAATCTTATTGGTAATTTTCTTGTAGATGCAAGGGAAATATGGTAGCTTTTAAGCGATAGTCAAATATTTTAACGCTGGTTGCTATGTGGCGCATTCCATTCTCTTTGCATGTCCAGGACAAAAAAATGAATAACGAATGTGAGAAAAAGTATAAGTATTGTAAAATTTAAGGAAATAACAAGCAATATCTCGAAAACGGTTCACTCAACAAAAGAAATGTATATGACATAAGTTGTGTATTTTAACGCGATCTACATTTTTTGTGTAGTAAAATTTTGTCTATCTCTTATGGTTTACCAGTTATGCAAAAGTCGTTCACAATGAAGAATACTTTTGGAGACATTCCCAGAAAATTCGAGATATACATTTCATTTCTCATGACATTATCTTAAACATATGATATTTTAATCAAAATCGTTAGAGCCATTTTTGAGAAAATTAAAATTTTCGAAAAATCTTCCATTTAAAGGGTAGTCTGGGGTGGGGGGATTTTCTTGAAAACCTTCGTGTCGCATCTGTGGAAGATACTGAACCTAAATACCAAGTTTGGTGCTTATCCGACTGTTCGTTTTTGAGTTATGCTGTTCACAGACACACACACACACAGACACACACACACACAGACACACAGACACACACACAGACACACACACGGACATGTTTCCAAAAATGCTTTTTTTGGATTCAGGAGGTCTCAAAACATGTATTTCCGGTGAAATGTCGGTATCGAATTTTTGGGTGGAATGCAATACTTCCCCTACTTACTATACGTAGTAGAGAAAGTAAAAATGTGTCTGTCTCGGTATGTAATTTGCCATCTATCTGTGTTACTGAAAGACAGACAGACACAAAGACCGCGAGCGCGTAACTTCTTCTGAACATTATTCTTTTTCTATTATTCTTTTTTTTTTAACTCGGTGAACCTCAAAAGTGCATTTCCAGTGAGATATCTTCATCGATGTTTTTGGGTCGAATGTAATGCTTCCTCTACCTCAAAGGTGAAGGAATAAAAATATTTTTAAAATATGCATAGTTTAGTGTATTTTTAAAATTGTCGAATACTTTCAGCTCTAAATAAGTCATATATAATGGTTAAACACAATCGCAACATTTATTTCCGACAAGATTAGTAAATATGAAGTTTACACAGTTTAAATTTGATGATTTTCTTAGGATTCCTATGGTTTTACACTTCACCTAGTCTGTTCTATGTACACACAAGCACATTGCTGTATTCGTTGATCATTTTCGCCCACCTTTAATAATCCACGTGCTAACTTTGAGCGATAAGAACGATTGTGTAATTCAAGCCTACAGCTCTCGTGGTGAGAATGGTGTTATCAAACAGAATCCAAAATTACAGACCCTACTGTTGCTCTTGTTGATAATAGTAGTTTCTGCATCAAAAAGACCATTTCTGTAATTAACAGTATCTGGCTAATTACTGCTTTGTGTGAGGTTCTGCTTCTTTATTCTGTCATAGCCGCCGGTGACAAAGACAGGTGACCTCACAGCACTAGAGAGGTAAAGGGTGAAGTCGACAGATCCCAGCGTGGTTATCAGGTTCCAAGCCTGTAACAGTAAGCAGCGCTACATTTGTGAGCAGCAACGCAGTTTTAAAACGTCCTCTTTATTGGAGTCACCGCACATCCCGTATACAGTTTTAACAAATGCTCATGCTTCGGTGTAGTAGAGTTAGAGTTTTGATACAAACATAAATCTGAAAGAAAACGTACATAGACGAGAATAACCAATAATCAAAAGCAGAACAATACCGATAGATCCAAAGAGGTATGAACCAGTATGTTGTGCATTTGATCTAGCGCTTGCGCACGCGTTTCCTGCCGCTGCCGAGAAAAAGACCACACTAGTTTGTGGCTACCAATAAGATTGGTTCACTTCAGTTACTAGGGTAAAAATTACAAATTGTTTTATTAAAATACACATGTAGTTACAAAATTGGATTTATTTTTCCACATAATAACCTTCGTTATTTAAGAATTTGACATACTTATCTGTCCATGAGCTTTAGAATTCCCGTATTACAGTTGGCTGCCCTGCCAGTCCATTAAGTGGAGATGATCGGACGCACTTTTGGGAAACGAATAACGAGAAAATTTTGGTAAACAAATTTGTAACTCGTCTAGGGTTACGCGAATGTCTTACACGATCTTTTTTTTCAATGTTTATTTATCAGAACATTTCAAAATGTTATAATAGATGCATTATTTCAATATTAACACAAAACTTTACATTTACATTATTTCAATATTAACACGAAAGTTTACATTTTTACACTTTATCATACAGATTAATGTCCTTAAGAAGCACTAAAGGTTTTCTTATCTTTTCTGGTTTGTTCACGGCACTGGAGAAACCCAAGAAAGTGGTTTGTCTACATTTGGTGTACAATGGGCAGTCCACAATGATGTGTTGAATAGTTAATGGCGTGTTGCAGTTGGCACAGATTGGAGGCTGGTCTTTAGTTGGAAGAAAAGAGTGCGTAAATTTGCATGGCCAATTCTTAGACGGAAAATGACTACTTGAGTTGTTTGAGTGTTCGTAGCGGTTGCAAAGAGTTGATACTTCATGAAGTTTTCTATCACTGTGTCTTCCATTTCTGTAGACGCTCGTTGGATGAAGGTGATGACATCTTGATGCGAGGAGGCTATTACATGGTTACTTACAGGATGTCTGGATGTTTCTTTAACGCTTCGATCGGCTATTTCATTGCCATCTATACCTATAGATGGGAGAGAATCCATATCAGGGATACCTTTTTCCCTGTGTTGTTAATTTTGGAGCACGAGGAGCAAATGTCTTGTATCATTGCATGGGAGGACTCGCATTTCTGTGTGGCTAGTAACGCTCTTGAGGAATCGTGAAGATAGTGAAGTGGGATTTTTGGGAATACTTATTTATAACTAAAATAGCTTTCTTTATGGCGAAGAGTTCACAAGAAAACACAGGTCTTGTTTTCCACTTGACCCCTCAAATCATCTGTGATGAGTGACAGACACGCGGTTCGAGTTTTGTCATGCACATTTGTTATTCTATTGTTGAACATTGCACACCGCTTTATTACATTTCTTTCGTTCATTACTATATCAGCATACGCTTCCTTTAGTTGACGGTAACTTTTCAACTTCCGAGAATTAAAATTCTCTCGCCATTCACACTATGGTTGTTCTTTTGAACAATCACAGAATGCACAACATCTTGTTTCTACTGGAGTTCACACAACACTGGGAAAAGATTTCAAGGAAACCATTCGACCTAGGATTGAAGCCTGATAGCGAACTGTGCAGCGGGAATCGCAAACGGTTGTTGCTTCCTGGATTACCCTCGGATTACCAGCGGCGTATTTGTTCTATACTTAGTCACACGCTGAATTATGGCTGAGAGTACATGTTATAATGCAAATTATATTTCATTGGTTCACATATTATAACTCGGCTCGAGAGAACTCAATCCCGGCCTTCCATACACACGATCGCTGTTTTGCAGCCCCTCCTCCTTATACAGAATTAACCAGCCGGGAGCGTGTTTTCTCCTTTTTTACTGAGTCTGTTACAGGTCAGGGACATACAAGCAATATTTTGCTCAGAGAAACTCTAGCTGTGTTTCTAAATGTCCTAACGTCATATCACTTTTATTTCCGGAGTAACTTTCAAAATAGAATATAAAGATAAATCCACAAGCTCTGAAAGAATTGAAACAATGTATCCGCCAGGAAATAGCAAGCATTACTCAACGTGGACTAGAGTGGGTGTTGGGCAGTTTTTAAAGAGACGACAATGCTCAGGTTCAACACCACTTTTCTTAAAATGAGTAAATAAAACTATTCTACGTTACCCGCCGATGACTGTGAGGCAAAACTCTTATGTTGAGTCATAGTTCATTGGGTCTCTCTGTACAGTAATATATGTGCAAACAAACCGCTTAAAATTTCATTGTAATTTGGTTAAAGTAACCTAAAAAACTGATGTTATACATTCTAATGGATTTATCTGCCCTCGACGTTTATTAGTGGTTATACAAACTAGTCTTACCAAAGTTTATTTTTATATCTACTTAATTTTAAGTCAAAACGTTTGCAGAAATAGCTGCATTGCATACTTCGTTATAGATACAAAGCATAGATACAGCGATAGTCAAATGTTTAAGAGATGGACGCTATACGCTGACAAAATTCCATACTGTTTCCATGCAATCCGGAGAAACAACTCACTGTTCACAGCACTTCATGAGAATGTTCAAGTTATGAGAAATTCGAACCTTTAATAACAGGTATATCAGAAATAGCTAATGTCCAAAAAAAACAAACAAATAGAAAACAAAATTTATTTGAAAAGAAATTGTGTTTTAAAGAGATTTACATTTTTTTTGTGTAGTAGGCTTTGTCTATCGCTTAATGTTTACTATTTATACAAGATTATATAAAATTCCTTCCGAATGAAGACCACAGACTATTCCATAAAATTCAAGATATACATTTTATTTATAATGTAAATATATTTAATAAACGATATTTTAATCAAAATCGTTGGGACCTTTTTAAAAAGTCAAAATTTTGAAAAAATGTTCCATGTGAAGGGTAGTTTGGGGTCGGGGGGTTTTCTTGTAATATTTGTGTCTCATACTTAGAAGACACTTCACTCAAATACCAAGTTCGGTATTTACCAGACTTTTCGTTTTTGAGATATGCTGTTCATAGACACACACGGACATTTTTCTAAAAATGATTTATTTGAATTCAAGGTGCCTAAAAACATGTATTTACGGTAAAACCTCGGTATCGAATGCAATAGTTTCTCTATCTATTAGGTACTTAATAGGGCAAGTAAAAAGTATTTAAAATTCTAGCCAAATCTTTTCATATGTCCATGCTCACGAATCATATAAATATATTTCCAATAATACCTTTTAAAATACAAAGATGTGAGTTTACTGATGATTTTACTGCTGACAGAGGAATAATCTTTTGTATACCATGTCCGGAATCGCCGTCCCCTTTGTTCGAATAGACAACCCAAATGAAAACATCATTGATGATAAAGTATATTATCATCATACATTACGTATCACTACTTGCTTCTGTTTCAATTATTTTATTTAGAAACGTTCTGGTATTGCTAACACTGTCACCGCATACGAGGCAAATGTATTTGGTGTACAAACATTTAGTTTTGTTAATCGATCTAACCAGTATACTATATAATAATAATAGTAATAATAAATAATAATAATAATAATAAGTCCCTTCCGTCATGAATCAGACATCTGAGGATTACCTGTTAGGTGGCTGCTTTGTCCTCATACCTGTGGTTGTGCTTTGTGTACGAATGGCTAGGGCAGCGGGATTCTATCGAAGAGGTTTCGAGTTCTAGTCTCGCTCTCGTCTCCAGAATTTAATATCTGTAATACATATTGTAGGTACTTACACCTACATGTATAAAGAGCCACAACACGCATGTGGTTTAACATTTGTGTTACTTCTGCAATATACAACCAACATTACCGGCGCGCCACGAGAGATATAACTTTAGAAATGACCGGGGATTCGGAAACACCATATATGCTAGAACCTGCTTTGGTGGAAAGAACTAATAAATTTAAAACCTTTAAAGAACAGCATACCCAAAATATGCAGAACTTAAGATGAACTAGAAATACATATATATTTTTAAACGATACTAAATATATACTCGTTAAAAATATAAAAAACTTATATCGAGGTTCTCTTTACACATATTAGATTTAAAACGGTGACGGAAGCAAAATCCCAAACAGTAGCACAGTCTTATTTTTAGGCTACAGTCTCCTGTTCTAATTGTATAAAACCTTGCATTACAAGGTAGTCTGGACGAAAACATGAAACCGCAGTGCAAGTCCCGTGAATATATAAATATACTTGTTCATGGGTTATCGCTTTTGGAAATGAAATAATTTTAAACACTTCAAGCGATAGTAACAACGTGTGAAAAGAACGTTTATTCATAAAATTCCATTTCCTAACGATAAAAGTTAAGGAAAAGCTGCATAAAATAAAAACGTAAATAACAGAAGCAAAGCGATTGTCAAATAATCGTCTTTGACTAGGATCACGATGGTCGCACAATTCAAGACGTAATCCAAGACCATTATGTTTTACGTTTTATGGTTTATTCAGCTTACCTCAGACCAGGACTTGCAGAAGCCACAAAGAGTTAGAATAGAAATGACTGCCTATGTTAGTCTTTATCTTGCGTACAATCGAGTGTACGGAACTGTGCCGATATAATGCGCAGTGGTTTATGTTGTAAGGAAATACTAAACAGCCTCTCCCACACTAGTCCCTACCTTTACCTGATCTAGCACTCCTTTTAGCACCGGTAACAGGCGATAGCGTCCCGCGGCCAGTTTATACGTCAATTGTGTCCCTGGATTTCTTGGTTCATACGTCAGTTGCGTCTCTGAAGTATTTGAATTGTTATTCCCAGTATTTTCAATTCCTAGCACAAACAACATTTCCCTTCCAATTGTTCAGACCTGGGACTGTTTGTAACATTTTCAATTTAAATCCCACAAATGGATTAAATTATGTTTTGTTATATCACATTATGTTATGCATAAAAATTTAAGAACTGAACACGAGTTACAAAAAAGGTTAACAAAAAAAAAACAAGCAAAAAAGAACAAATCATTTGTATGTTCGAAACAATACAGGTTGGTTAAAATTGTTGGTAGTGTTGTGCTGGCCTAAAAAGGTAACATGAAAATATATTAAATATATGTTATTTTAATCCAAATCGCACCTTCACTGCCTAGCCGCAATACACCGAATGTCGTCGCTGGTGCTTCGACCATGAAACAGATGATAGGAAATGATGGACAAGAAATTCGTGGTAGAACGAGCCCAGCATTCGCTACAGACATGGGGAAACCACGAAAATACCCGCGGTCAGAGTGGCCACCCTACCTGAATCAAACCTGGGACCTCTCGAGTGCGAGCCTTGCGCATTACCGCAGAAACGTAATAAGGTAATAAAGTGAACCTTAAATGCTGAACAGTGTAAACCGATTTTAGCATTTCGTATTTGTTGTTTAGTATAGATATGTTGTTATTTTTTAAAACATCGCGTGAAATGGCAAGCTTGCCATATTGCAGGTATCATTGCGGAACAGGAAATTGGTTTTGTTAATTTATGATCTAATGGATAACAGAGTACTGATAGTATAATGAATATTAATGCACCATTAACAGCGGAAAATTTCAATTAGTGCGTTAAATTTTAATCAGATAATAAAACACATTTAGTGCCTACATATTCACTCTCGTTTCTAGCAGGAAGATGCGCAGAATCAATGTGGCTTAAGTGAGAAAATTACACATACGTAATGTTAGGCTTAACATTATGTTGTATTTTCATGAGATTACTTTGTTCTTTCATTCTTTGTTCGTTTTAGCTTTTAGTTATATTTAATGAACACATAGCTTAGGCTCCTTTAACGCATCTTATTTATGCACTATATAAATATGCATGCATGTATGTACTGCAGATCTCACAAAGGGTACCGACTGCTTGTGTCAGCGCTGCACGCTTTTAATGAGTTGCTAGCAGGACTGCTGCTCTGCACACGTTATTTCATTACATAAGGAAATCTTCTCTCTTTTTCCCTTCATCCCTCCTTACTACGATACGGGTAACCGAGGTTATCAGAGCTCGGACTTATGAACCAGAAGTCTGTGGTTCAAATCCCTCCAGGACTGTTCTCTTTTAGATGTTTTTACAGGAATTCATAACTGGCAAATGCCTAGGAGGTACCCTAAACTTAGATGTAAACGCTTTCTTCCCAAAGTTTATTTCGCAATTATCATTTAAATTCATATGCCACCAATGTCAGCCTGTAATAGTGAACGTTAAACACTATTAAAGAAGATCCATCTCTCCTTCTTTCACGCTCTCTGTCTTTCCCTCTCTACCAACCTCTCCCTCTCCCTCTCTGTGCAACGTAAACATTGGTTCAAAGAAATCGGCTCATATACGAACGAGGTGATTTAAGTTGGTACTGAAATGTATACAGCTGCTGCCTTTCCAAGCATGACCTTTCTAGCTCCTCTCTTGCATAATTCTAATCACTCGATTGAGAAGTTGATTACGTCATCCCAAGATGGACGGGTCAGCGAGCTTTCCATGTTACTTGAGCAATTAATCATCATCGTCATCAACTTTGTTGCATGAGCCTATTGGCCCGTTCTGATGATAGGTTTGCACTACCAATGTTTTCCAACCACTTTGTTACCTCTTGGGTCATATGTTATTAGTTTTACGTGTCTGTCTTCTGGCATGCGCGTCACAAACTGTCATTCCTACATTTGTTATAGTTTCAATTATACTATCAACTCCTCATTCATTTCTTATTATTTAATTTATTTTACGATGTAGTAACATATAACACGCTATTCCCCGTAGAAACTTCATTTGTGCTGAATGCTAATTTACGTATTTAACGGCGCTTTTCTACTACTAGGGTTACTTAAGTAACATCAGAACTTCATCAATGATAACTAGAATAATAAATATCAAAATAATATTAATAATATATCCTTAATAATTAATAAAACTCTGAATTATGTGTTATTATAACCGTTTCAAATTACTAAAGGTTGTATTTTCCTACCAAACAAAGGAAAATAGGGACACAGCAAGATCCTTATCCAGATAGAAGCATTAGTTTTAATGTTTTGAAGTCATGGGTCAGACGACTTAATCTTTGAACAGCAATAATAATAAAAAGTATTATTGGATTATTATTACTATTATTTACAATGGGTTTATAAAACTATTTTATCATCAACCTTATTACTTTATAAATGCTGATGGACAAAGTAGATAATAATTCTTCGCGGATTATTAATCTGTTATTACTGTTTTCGACTCTATTTAAATTAAGCATCTGGTCAATCCATCTCTTATTAGGTCGACCTCGAATTCTTTTACCTTTCGGTTTATATTTTAAAGTATTCAGAAGTGTACATTCTTTTTCCATTATTAATATATATATATATATTCATACCAATTTGTTTGTTCATTATACTAAATATTTTTAATTCATTTCGAATTTCTTGGTTTTTTCGTTTCATCCAATAAAGTATATCCTACATATCTTAAAAATCTCATTTCAGCTACCTATATTCTTCTTTCGAGAGCTTTATTTATTATCTAGCATTCCGAGCCATATAACACCATTTGGTACCGCTAATACTTCGTAAAATTTCAACATTTTTTATTCTTACTTTGATTATAAATGTCGCAAATTAGATAAATACTTTATTTGCCTAAGTTTGATGGCAATGTCAAAGAAATGGAACTTAAAATACTATAAATTTTATATAAACTTTGAGCTGTCTTTTAAACGGTCATTTACATTATATATTGGTTTCTTTAGCAATTCTAACCTGACCATCATCTTTAGTGAGAAAATGTGTAAACTTTTAATATTAGTAGGGAGACTATTAAAAATACTTAGCGCTACAGCCTCAAACGGATTTTGTATTTTGATGTAATTGTATTTATTGGTTAGATATTACTTTTTCATCTAGTCGGATAATTATGAATTGACGAGCATATATTAATTATGAAAATTTCTATTAACGTAGAGAACATAGTCAAATATAAGCAATGATGGAAAGTTAAGAATTCCTAATTGTATAAACAGGGCGTATAATGTGTTCTGGGTTGAATACCATACATAGGCCCTTTTCTGAATTTTGAACAATTGAATAGTGAAAGAATGATAACCCCAAAATAGTGTACCATAACTTAAGTAACTGTTTGTACTAGGGTTGGGAACCGTTACGTGTGTTGGGACGGCAGGTAAAACCGGTTTGGCATTCGCAGGAAAAGTACGTGTTACACCCCGCGACCTGATAACATTTCGGTGCCTCCTCTTGTAGAGCAAAAGCAGCAGAACTACTTGTCTGGATTCCCATCCTTAGTGCACTGTTAAAAGTAAGTTGAGTCAAGTGCGGTTTTTCACGTTACGGAGAATAAAAATACGTTTACTCAGCTTATTACAAACACATGATATGTGTAAGCCAGTCCAAGCAACAATCATCGAAATAATATCCCTTTGGTGGCAATAACATTTCAGTTAGTTTCTATGACTAATTCAGAGGAAGCATCTGAAATAAATATTAAGACTGCTCTGCATTTTGGTCATATCTCGTTATTTACACAAATCAGATTAGGATTGCTTCAGATAGGTTATTTCCGATTCCTCCTCCTTTCACACCGAGTATAACATCACTTATTGGTTCATATTTGTTTCTTTGGATTTGTTTCAAGGCAGTAAAAGAGAGACGTGATAAAGACTGAGTGGTAACTATTGTTGATGGCATAAATGTGGAAACTTCACAGAAGAAATAAATAAATCATTATTGCCATCTAGGAAATAAGCCACTTTTTCTGCTCCCAAATGTATATGTCATATTACATTTTGAAAGCGAGTAGCAAAATTGCTTTTTTGAGAGTATAAATAAAAATAACAGTACATAAACATCTATCTATTTCCTAGGCTGCTTATGCAATTAAAGCTATACTATTTCTCTAGTATCTATTAACGTGCACTCATGTGGAAGAAAGATTTAAAATCCTGTTTTGCGAAAAGCAGTAAAAACATACATTCCTTTGCCCCCTTCCCCATCACCATGTATTCAAATGTGATTTTTTATTTGCCATTTTCCTTGTAGTACATTACATTATCAAGTATTTTTTTCAAACTCAGGTTTTAGCATAAAAGTTAGCTTATAGCTTTATTCTTATTCATATTCATCTTTGGCATTCTTTTTAACCAATTCTATTGTGTAGAATTTTCTTAAGTATATTGTAAAATTGGTTGGTTTTGACTTGATTGTGTAAACAAGTTCCTGTTTTAAATTCTCTGTCTATTTGTTAACACATGACAAACTATAACGTCACCTCAGAGGACCAAAATGCGTTGCATTTTGCGATACATACGTCCTTCACCAGTCTGATCAATTTGGACTCTGGATACATTTATGAAGCGAAGGCGCAAATGATGTAGGGGATTGAAAGCGCTAAAGCCACCTAATATCCATGCTAACAACTGAGAAGAAAATCCTCAAATAAAAGCCCCAGCCAGGCAGCCTGACACTACGGGTAATCGAAACCATGATCGATACTCGATGCACTTCATTCTCACTCCATTACTACCACGTTCACTATATCATAACTTTTTTTTGCGAAGTACTATTTATTGAATTAATGTACCTCCCGGAAGAACTCGCGATAAGAATATCAGGTAAAATAGTATTACATAAAAACTATAATGTAACAGCAGCAGCAATGGCAGTGACGGCGGTGCCAAAGTGCACAACTGCAGATGTCATTAGCGTGTGAACAGAATAACTCAAAACGAAAAGTCAGATAAATATCAATGTTGGTTTACAAGTTACACAAATTCGTTCACAATGAAGAGAACTTCACAGGCTATTCGCAGAAAATGTAAGACATGCAGTTTATTATGCACATATCTTAACCAAATGGTATTTTAATTGGAATCGTTAGAGCGGTTTGTGAGAAAATACAAAAAAAAAAAAAAAAATAAACCTCTTTTTGTGTGAAGAGTAATTTGGAGTGGGGAGGATTTTCTTGAAAATATTGTATGGCACCCTTGAAAAACCTTAAGTACCAAGGTTGATATTTATCCAATTATTCGTTGCAGTTATGCTACAAACACACACACGCACGCACGCACACACACACACACACACACACATGGCGCGGGTGCAAACCTGGCTGAGCCCGATGGGTTTTTAGGGCGTAAAAATCCTTAGCATGGTTTCCTTCGGAAGGGAAGTAAAACCAGTGATCCGGTGTCGTAGTAGATTTACGACACGTAAAAGAACCTCAGGCCTGATAAAGAGGCCTCTGAGCAAAATGTCCAGTCTTTCGGGCCCAATATAGAACGATACCTAAGAACCATAGCAGTTACAGAATGTCCATAAATAAAACTCAATTTAATTTAACACACCACAATTTTCTAAAAGTTTTTGGTTGGAATACAATACTTCCCCTACTTACCATAGGAAATTAGTAGACACAGTAACATGCTTTCCTAAGAAGCTATATAAGAAAATTCTGATGTTGTGCACTCGCATGACTTTCTCACTCACCGTCTATAAGCTATTCCTGGAAAAGCTTATTCTTCTGTGTTTCATGTTAATTGAAATAAACGTTTGTAGAAATGGTTTTATTACACAGTTCTCCCTTCCATTTGCTTCCTGGTGTGATTTCTCCTTCATCTGCTATTAAATACATTAGTATTCTTATATTTTGCTATGTAGGATAGGGCAGGATAGGACTAGGTATGCAAGGGGATTTAGCACCTCGACCTATGCATATCTTTTATGCCTATGCACCTGATGGGGGCGCCCCCGGAAGGGAGGGATGAGGTGAGAGATGACAGGGCTGCCCCAGGAGACACGACAGGCAGATGACAGGGTCCCTACGATTTACAGATTTGAATTCCCCAAATGCTGGCTGGTGAGGCCGGCCGCCTCCCCCCTTAGTCTTACACATCCCCTGGGGGGTCCGGGGGATGAAGGTTTCCGTAGAGCGTCCTTTTTCCCGGACATGCACACGCTGGACCTCCCACTGACACTTGCAATCCTGAAAGAGTCCAAGCAGGTGAAGGGTGAAGTGAAATGAGAATGGAGATGAAATGGAGAGACAGGAAATTCGGAGATCTAATGAATAGGGGAAACCCCCCATAAAAACCTGTGTGTCATGGAAGGTCGGCCACAGACTTTACCGCCTGAGCCATCCCGCTCGATATAGTTTGCTATGCAATCTTCAGTACTCTAGTACGCGTCGAACGATTTCGTGGAAAAATCCGTAATAAGAATGTCACATCCAATAACAGACATGAAGTCTAGATTGCAAGACCAGCTGGCTACATATTGTGCTCTTCAAAAACTGAAATAATTTTGGTCCAACGCGATGTTTAGGACAATTTCTTCTATTGCTTACGTTATGAGTGTTCGGCTTTGCCCTTGGGACAGTTAACATGGGAATAGGAGACGGCAGGTTATATTTGTTCGAAAGATTGATAGGGGAGCCTGCTTGTAAGTGACCAAAAGCACGAGCGTTCAAAACTTCTTTTTCTTATTCTTGTAAAAATATGCATTATTAGGCCTCTTGGCCTATTCTGCTTCCAAATTAACGTTTTTAAAATATATTTTTAAATAGAAGATTAAGGTTGGTTTCTCCAACATTTCCTTGGTCAGCCGATACTTCTTTGTCCTCTTGTGTACTGGACTATTTTTAAGGGTATTAAATTTTGAACCATCCATAATATATGAACTTTCTATCGTTTACTTCTATACTTATTTATACTGTCTAAGACACACGGTATGTTTATTCTAGCTCAAATTTCTTCACTACTTCTATGATCTAGGAGTGAATTTCCTGCTGCTGGCCTTAATGATTTCGTTTATGATGACTTTATTCCCGTTTCTGCTACATTGCCATTGCCCAATGTCCAGAATAATGTGCATTGCTCGAAAACAACCCTAAATACTGCTTTGGGTCAAAGTAATTTTAATTTCTGAGCACCACCTCCATCAGCTACTCTTGCAGTTTGAAGGAGATCTCAGTTTCGAACGAATAGTTGTTGTAAGTTCAAGATGACCGCAGATTATTTCCGAGCTCAGACACACAATACACTTTTTTCGATGATATTTGTTTTCAAGCACGGTATACGAACATGTAAAGTGTGGTTTGAATTACAGCAGATGGTTTATAATCAATAATGTGTACTGATTTTTCCTTAAGCAAAAATTTAAACTGAGTTTTATTTATGGACGCTCTTTAACTACTATGGTCCTTAGCGTTCCATTCTATATTGGGCGTGAAAGACAGGTAATTTTGCCTAGAGGTCTCTTTATCAGGCTTGAGATTCTTTTACGTACCGTAAATCTACGGCACGGGACCAACGGCTTTAATTCCCTTCCGAAAGAAGCCATGCTAAGGATTTTTACGCCCGAAAAAATCCATCGCCCTCCGCCGGGTTTGAACCCGCGACTAGAGGCTAGCATGGTACCACTAGTCCACGGAGGACGACTTTCCTTAAGCATCATACTGTGTATTCTACACTGGACGAGAAAATAAATGTTTCCTGGGTGTAGAAGAAAGCGAAGAGTTTAATTGCACCAACTCCTTACCGCTAGGTAACACACAGGGTTTGTTTACCTAAAACATAACGGCTATTGCAACGACTCTGGAAGATACTTTTTTCAATGTAGTATTTCTTATAAGATATCTAAAATTATGCCTTTTTTCTATGAAATAATGTTTTGTCTTCTTTTTCGTTTCATTTTACTACTACAGTGCTTCTCCTTCACTCTGTGGCCGACGCAGCTCAGACTTCCGCCGAAACAGTTATAATATCCCCGCAAAGACCACATTCTCACATCTAGTTACAATAATAATAATAATAATAATAATAATAATAATAATAATAATAACTTATCTTATCATAAGATTGTATTATGGCCTTTTATATCCGCACTTTTCTGGCATATTTTCTAGAAACTTTCATTCACACTAGAGAGTTTAATACCCGAAAATGAGAATTGCTCGTCGGATGTTTTCTTTTAGTTCTTTAAATGTATGGGTTTCGTTGTATGCGCCTTATTTCTTTCTCTGCTACGTATAGTAAGAAGGGGAAGTACTGCATTCCACTAAAAAATTCGGTATCAAGATTTCATCGGAAATACATGTTTGAGACCCCCTGAATCCAAAAAAAAGCTTTTTAGAAAAAAGGTCCATGTGTGTGTGTGTCTTTGAACAGCATAATTCAAAAACGAAAAGTCGGATCAACACCAAACTTGGTATTTAAGTACCTTACTTCTCATAAAAAACTAAACAACAGTTGTATAAAGCACTTTGCAACTGTTCTTACACCAACATAAAATATAAAACGAAAATTCTGAGTGGCTGTGTACGAAGATCATAATGAATGGTCATTTGCGGGTCAAGTTACGTTTCGTTACTGGGAAACTATATTTTTTATTTTGTTTATATTTTCCTCATCACAAAATAAACAGCTTTTTATAAGTCATTTTCATTTTCTAATGAGAAAACAAACTGCAAAATGTAGGTTCCCATTTAAAATAATTAAATTGACCTTAAAATGACCATCATAATGTCCTCCAAAGAAAATATGATAATGACCTTTAGTTTCTCCCATAATATCAAGTAACTTTTATCAAAGACATTTCTTTCTACAACGCTTAGTTTTGGAGATAATGTACAGTTTCAACTTAAATGGTCCACCCTGTGTATGTTGATTGACTTGTAAAAATTCAAATGGTAAGGTAATGTAATAATATCTCATACCTGTTTAAACACAAGTCTTATGTTAGTACGGATGCTTATATTATTTTTGTTTAATGCGCTATATGCTGTTTAATGGACGAATATGGAAACTTTTAAGGATAAACATGTTTGGCTTATCCAGTCCATTCGTGGCAGGTTTCTGTATATGAATTATACTTTGTGTGAGCGACGATAATAATTAATGATCATGCTAATCTTGCATTAGCTAAGTGCACAGTTTCTGCTGTGAAGCAAAGTACTGCAAACTGGAGAGCGTTTTTTCATGCACAAAACGCTTTAGTTTTGACGCATACTATACCATACGTGTGTGTGTGTGTGTGTGTGTGTGTGTGTGTGTGTGTGTGTGTGTGCGTTGTGTTTCTGGACGAAGCTGTTGAAATTCACTGTCCCGTAATGACAAATTATTAATGATAATTAAGTTTTAAATCCACAACACGACGCTCTCTCAAAAATAAAGCACAACGAGCAACACAATTAGAATTCTATAAAACAATGGACCCTTGTTTGCATATAGGTGTGAGATTTGGAAAGGAGAAAAGGAGAATTGCAGTAAGTGAAATGAAGTTCCTCATAATTGTTCCAGAGTATACGCTGTTGGACCATCAAAAATGTGATTGTTGTATTCAAACTTACCAATAGAATTAGTCAACAAAATCAAGATTGGTAGAAACATAATATAGCAGAAGAATGGAAGATTAAACAAATGTTAAATTATACTCCAATACAGAAGAAAAATTTTGGAAGACCAAGATTAGGATGGAAGGAAGGAATAGATTTTGAAGAAGATACAGACCAATAGACTCGATCCTTGTAATGATGACGTTCTTACACCTGGTTTTGTTTACTGGTTTTTTGTTTCTTGTAGATAGATAAGGTATCTTTATTGGTTTAAAATTATTGAAGTTATTACACAAGCATTTAGTGCATATTTAAGATACAAGTTATGGTGGCAAAATAAGCAATATAAAAAGAAAACAAAGCAAAAAAGTACAAGAAAAAGGAAAATAGAAATAAAAATTTGAACCTAGCTTCGCGCACTTTAGCCAAGACTTAAGAATTTTACTTTGAGTTTAATTGTTCGCTGGTTCTCTCACTGTGCACATTCCGCCAAAATATGTATCAGTCCTCATCCAAATCACAGAATGGGCAGATTATCCTGCCGGAATCGTCAGTCATTTTCTGTGCCCTCCAGCCCCCCTCCAATCATGCCATTCCTTATCTTTCCTTTCTTCCTAAGTTAAGTATATATGCCTCTTTACCCCAATTCAATTTTATTTCATTTACTAGACTTAGAGAAAGTTTAATTTTACTATCCGATTCTATTTCCTGTTGGTTGATATCTCTTAGTCTTCTTTTGACACATTTCCATATGTTTTTGTCATTCGTTTCAGCTCTTTGCCGTGCCTGTTCTCCTCAAACCCATTTCCAAATCATCTGCCCAAAATTTAGGAGAAAGGTTTTCTCGCTGCTATTTATAACATTTGGATCGTAATGTGGAGTTATACCCCTGCATCAGCCTCGGCCAGTACTTCACTGCTCTTATTTTACAGTGTATTGTGTCTTCATAACATCCCACCTCCCTCAGTACTCCCGAATTTGATGTGCCTCGTGAAACCTCCAAGAACTATTTTCCAAAGTGCTACCTGTGTTTGGTTTACATGCTCTGCTCTTTCTCATCCCCAGATTTCACTTCCGTATAACAAAATTGGCCTTATCATCTTTTCTAATGTGTCTGCAGGTACATCAGGTATCCGCGAGAGGGTATGTAATAATTCATTTAACAATTAAAGGAGTAGCAAATAACAGTACATTACAAACGCCCGGTAATTCATGCTCAATCTCTGGATTAATTATTACATAAACTTGTACAATAGTCGAGTAGAAGCCTCGATCCTTTCGCATCTGGTATAATTTTACAGTTCTCCTGCGGTGACGCGAATTACCACACATATGCGAACTATGCCAAGCGCCACAGATTGTTTTCTGTGAAAGGGATAACGTCACATCCGCGTTTGAAGAAGCATTGCGCAGAAGGGCGACGGACAGTCGGCCTCTTGACCATTAATATCTGTAGATGGGCCTGTGACGTGTCTAACAGATTAGCCAAGCTGTGGAAAGTGTTCTCAGTGGGACGGACGCCAAAACGCGGAGTCCAGTGGATGGGAAGGAGGACAGGGCATTCCTCCGCAGACGTTATGACATTTGCATGCACTGGAAACGGGGCTGTTCTAATTTAGGGCGGTCGGGCCAGATGCTCTTGGTCGTAAAGATTGAGAAGCTGGCTCAAGAAACACAATCTCATAACTGGGATTCCCTTCGCTCGAGACGGGAATCTTGGCATACGAGGAGTTTGTTTTGGGAATCAGGGAAGTGATGTGTCCAAGGGATTCAACCTTCGCGCTTTATTTAATTCAGAATGTCGTTGAAATATCTGACTTACGTAACTAACCTACTGAAACTTTAATTTGTTGAGCTTGTTAACGTTTTATAAACACGCATCAGAACAAAAGTACAGAAATATTCATTTATATTTAGCAAAATATGCACAAAGTGTATACCTGGGTTTTAGTGAACATACATTTGTTTTATCCTTAGGTTGAATTGAACCAAAACAAACCTAAGCACGCACTTCAACCATCAGGGCTCTTTTGGCTGCGCGCGTAGAAATAGTTCGAGTGAATATAGAAAATTTGCAGCAATTAGATAAGTAATATAGGTTAGAAATATTTGCACTCTACTGAAGAATACGAATTGTTGATTGCTAAAAAATTACGTTAAGGAAAAAGAATTACGGTTAGGAATTCCATGCACACGCCATGCGTCTACGTTGCTATAGTATGGTAAACATTACACTCAAATCAGTCCATTATTGGTAAGTGTTAAAATGTGTAGCAACGAACAGGGAGTAAAACAGAAAAATCAATCCTAAATTGTGAATGTGGAATCTTTAATGACTATATATTCTGAAAATAATAGCATGATAAGAATTAAAAAACATATGACTGCAGTTTATATAAATTAAATGTGACAGAATACTATTTATTTAACCAGTATGTTTTTAGTTCTTTCTATTTTTCTTGTTTTCTATTATTTTTGCTAGGTATCTAATTTTTTTTGGTCGCCGTTACGCACTCCCCAAGTGATGCTTGAATCTAGAGTCCCCATGCCACAAAACTACAGAGCGAAATACCTGACAGGCTAACTGTGTGGGCTTGTACGAATTTGAATCTGGTCAAAATTTCTCGATAAAGTAACTGTTTTCTATAAACTTTTGTAACCCTAAATCCAGAGAAAACAGCTTGATTTTTTACTCGGCTTCCTCTCGGTTTAGATCTCTACTTCCATTTGGAGGGGTTTTTGACAGGATTGTTTATGAACAACATTTTTCCAAAAATTATGCTTTGCTGAAGTTCTCTCAGATCCACTGCAATATAAACTATGCTGTGTCATGCTCAATAAAACTGTTTGTTTATATCCATGTGATACTGTTCCACACTGTTTGTCATGCCGTGTTCCTCTTTAGTGGTTAGTGAAACCCCAAAGGTGAGGGGGTGGGTAATTGCAGTTTTATTATTACTCGCTCAAATGATTTGTTTGTTACAACCTGTTTTTGATATGGATTCATTCATGTGATGGATTTCCGCATGTCTTTTTTCCTGAATAAAAAAGTTGTCATCAGTGAGTATGCTCTCTCTCTCACTCTGAAATAACTAAATACTCGGAACAAATGGTTTTTCTTTACTTTCGCTGAAATGCATATTAATTAGTGTGTTTAACATCCACCAACATGAGGCTCAATTTGATACAGTTAATTTAATCTTTCAGGTAAAGATTTAATAAACTATACATTTATAACTTTCTGAACCATTTGAGAAGGTGCTGAGATCAATTCCATATCAATCAACCAAATAAGAAATGCTCACATTTATTAGTTCAGTAATCTCAAACTGCAGAAAAGAAAAATGACTGCTAGGTGGCGTTTGCTATTCATATTGAGCATAAAGATTTTGTGTTTACAATCGCATGGTTTCTCTAAACACTGTCTTTTATTTTTATCTCTTCTACAAACTAATCTTAAAGAATCTGATGTGTTGCTCTCGCATGACTTTCCCTACTCTAGTACAAACTGTTTTTACAAACGCTTGTTCTCCATCTACTTCATGTTAATCGAGATAAACATTTGCAGAAGGGGAATATGGTAGGCTTTAAGCGACAGTCAAATCTTTTAAGAGCTGGTTGCTATCTGGAGCATTTCGATCTCTTTGCACGTCCAAGACATTAAAAAACGAATAAAGAATTCCCATTTGAAAAAATCTGATGTGTTACACTCACATGACTTTCTCTACTCTTGTACAAACTAGTTTTACAAACGCTTATTCTCCATATGCTTCACGTTAATCGAGATATCGAGATGTTAATCTTATTGCTAGTTTTCTTGTAGATGCAAGGGGAATTGGTAGACTTTAAGCTATAGTCAAATATTTTAAGAGCTGGTTGCTATGTGGAGTATTCCATTTTCTTTGCATTACTAGGACAAGAAGATTGAATAATGAATTTGAGAAAAAGTATAAGTATTGGAAAATTTAAGGGAATAACAAGCAATATCTCGAAAATGCTTCACTCAACAACAAAAATGTATATGACATAAATTGTGTATTTTAACGCGATCTACATTTTTTGTGTAGTAAAATTTTGTCCCTCTTATGGTTTATCAGTTATGCAAATGTTCACAATGAAGAATACTTTTGGAGACATTCCCAGAAAATTCGAGACATACATTTCATTTGTCATGAAAATATCTTAAACATATGATATTTTAATCAAAATCATTTTTGAGAAAATTAAAATTTTCGAAAAATGTTCCATGTAAAGGGTAATCTGGGGTGGGGGGATTTTCTTGAAAACCTTCGTGTCACATCTCTGGAAGATAATGAACCTAAATATCAAGTTTGGTGCTTATTCGACTGTTGGTTTCTGAGTTATGCTGTTCACAGACACACACGCGGACACGTTTCCAAATGCTTTTTTTGGGTTATGGGGTCTCAAAACATGTATTTCCCGTGAAATTTCGGTATCGAATTTTTGGGTGGAATGCAATACTTCCCCTGCTTACTATACGTAGTAGAGAAAGTAAAAAGTATAAGTATTGGAAAATTCAAACATAACAAGGAATATCTCGAAAATGGTTCACCCCACAAAAAATCTATGTGACATAAATTGTATGTTTTAGCGAGATCTACATTGTTTGTGAAGTAAAATTTTGTCGGATCTCTTACGGTTTACCAGTTATGAAAGAGTCATTCAGAATGAAGAGGACTTTTGCGGATATTCCCAGAAAATTTAAGATATACATTTCATTCGCCATGTAAACGTCTTAAAACCTATGATATTTTAATCAATATCGTTAGAGCCATTTTTGAGAAAATGGGAATTTTCAAAGCAATTTCCATGAAAAGGGCAGTGTAGGGTGAAGTAATTTTCTTAAATCTTTGTGTCACACCTTTGAAAGGTACTAAACTCAAATGTCTAGTTTGGTGTTGATCCGACTTTTCGTCTTTGGGTTATGCTGTTTACAGATACACAGGCATACACGAAATGTTTCCAAAAATGCTTTATTTAGATTTAGAGAACCTCAAAATATGTTCTTACGGTGAAACCTCGGTATGAAATTTTTGGGTGGAATGCAATACTTCCCCTACTTACTATACGTAGTGGAGAAAGTAAAAAGCTATTCCATCCGTCTACGTCATGTTATTTGAAATAAACGTTTGCAGAAATGGTTTCATTGCACATTTCGTTGTAGGTGCAAGGGGGAGGCTGTAACCATAGTTAAATTTTCTAAATAAGGGTCACTGTATGGTGACTTGGGAATTCCATACTCCATGCGTGATGTCACGAGAATCTAAAGAAGATAACCAACCCTTAAAACACATCAAATATTGGAAAACTGAAAGCAATATCGAGTATATCAAAAGTGCCGAATATATCAAATAAGTCCTAAAAGAATTGCTTGCTTTAACGAGATATACAGCAAGTTTTTGCCTCTATCTCTTATGGTTTTGCAGGTATACGAACAAAAATTATTCAGAATAAAGTATACTTCAAAAGCTATTCGCAGAAACTTCAGGACACAAGTTTCATTAGGCAGACAATGCTGCTGTAATATAAATTTTTAGCCAGTGTTGAGAAAATAGGGAAAACCTTTCGAAGTAAAGGATAGTTTGGCATGGAGAGTGTTTCCTGAAAATGATCGTAGTTGCATCCTAGGAAGATGCTGAACTTAAAATACCAAGTTTGATACTTACTCAAGTTCTTATTACACACACACACACACACACACACACACACACACACACACAATGGACGGACGTTTTCCTATTTGGGGTTCAAGGAACTTCAAAATATTTATTTCCGTGAATTTTGATATCGAAGCTTTGGATGGAGTGTAGCACTTCCACTAGGATTAGGATTCAACGCGGAGGGGGGCTTAACACGTCTACCTAATGTATCTTTTGTACTTATGTATCGGACTGAGCGCCCCCAGGAGGGAGGACGAGGTGAGAGGACACACAGGGCGGCCGGTCCAGGGGAGCCATTACAGGAGAGGACAGGGTCCCTACCATTTACAGATTTAAACTCCCCGGATGGGCACTGGTGCAGTCGGCTCCCCTCCCACCTGTGGGCTTGCACATCCCCTGCGGGGCCCGGAAGCCGAAGACCGCCATCAATCTCGGGGACGAAGGCTTCCACAGAGGATCCTTTTCCCCTGTCATGCACACGCCGAGACCTCCTGCGGACACTTGCAACCCTGAAACAACCAAGCAGATGGAAGTTGAAGTTAAATGAGAATGGAGGTGAAATGAAGGGACAGGAAATTCGGGGGACTTAATGATCCTTCCCAGCATTTGCCTAGCGACCCGGAGAAACCCCAGAAAAAATATTCATAAGTCGGAGATGTGGGCTATGGGAATTGAACCCACGTCCTCTCGACTGCGGGCCACAGACGTTACCACCTAAGCCATCCCGCTCGGTAATACTTTCACTATCTATCATAGTTACGTGGAAGAGAAAGTAAACACGATTAGTTCTAGTTTTACGTTAATTGTAAATATTTACCTATAAATAGCAACAACTTGGATAATACGGAATTGTTGCATGCAATATGCGGAATATTTCTCAATTGTTTATATCTCAGGTCTAGACTTCTTACCAACTTCTACGAGAAAATATTAGTATCTCTAATTTTCAAACATTTTTTACAGATATTGCACCAAATCAAACTTTAGTATACCTCACATTTTCTGGAATGTTTTATAGAGAAACAAGTTTTCCAGTTATATACCTCTCAATAAGGGTGAGATGGACCTCATAGGCCACTTACATAATATTCAATACACACACACACACACACATACACACACACACACACAATATTTCTAGTGAAAATTAAAATCCAGGAGAACTTTTTCTGTTTAAGTCCGGGAAGAGACATTTTGTATAAAAACTGTTTCCCTGTACGTTAAAAAGACGTCGGAATTAAAAATAAAGCATTCTTTCAACTTTTCTTTGTTCGGTTTTTTTCGCACATTTACGTGGAAGCGCTGTATTGTTTTCATTAATTACATTTCGCAACTATCTCTGATTAATTCACAACTTAAAATGTTTTATTCGAGTGAATTTCTTCTACCTTAGTGGCAGAAAAAGTTAAAGGAAAGAACAGTGAACCGCGATTTTATTTTCTTTCACTGTTATGATCACAATGCTTTGTTTCCTACTGTCTCAGACAATATTAGTAGTTTTATATTCTAAACTTCCTTAACACTTCACGTTTCTCTACTTCTAATAGATCTAATGCAATAAATAATTTTGGCATGTCAGACCCATACCGCTCTCTATACTTACTGCAACTTCGCTTATTCTCTTATACGCTATAGTATTCAGATAACATTCATGTTACCTTGGATTGGATTGACTTCGGAGGGGACTCGGCACCGATCCAGAATAGACATCGTACCTACGCCCCACGAGGAGGTGTCCCCGAGAGGAAGGATGAGGCGAGAGGAGACACTGGGAGGCCGGAACTAGGAGCGACGGTACAGAAACGACAGGGTCCCTAAGTTTCCAGATAGACATATCCCGGCAGACGGACAGGCAGATTGGATACTCTACCCTACACAGAGGGGGAGCAGTGCCCCTCAAGGGTGTTCGGATACCCCGATAGCCAGCCGAAACCCGAGAGACCCCAATTTCAGTACTTCTAAAGGCATACTGATGTGCATAAGCCCATAATGGAACAATCAGCTGCTGATTATGTTGGTTATGAAAAATGTAGTCCCACCTTCTGCCAGCGTGAGCTGCTCTGTTCCTTGAGCATAATATCTAGCTATGGAGTACTTTCCCTCCCAAAATATGGTTGAACGCTGAAGGGTAACATTACACGCTAGATGTTCTAGAAGTATAATTAATATATTGCTTCGTTGAATTTAAGCGATAAATAAAACATAATACAATAAAAACGTAGAAATAAACACAATTTTTTTTGGTATTCGTCTTCATGTCCCTCATGAAAGCTCTCATATAAATGTCTTTACTGTCGTTTGGTATTCGTCTTCATGTCCCTCATGAAAGCTCTCATATAAATGTCTTTACTGTCGTTCAGTTTAACGACATACGCAAATAATTCATCACTCTTTCCTCTAGAAAGTCGAATTATGGTCTGGCGTTTCCTTGTGTAGCGACACACTTTCATGGAGGAGGTATCCGAATCACCCCTTCATTTCATATCGATTATAACATCGTTCATTGGTTCGTTTTTGTGCCTCTGGATTGTTTCTTAGGTCAGTCACAGTTAAGAGAACTGATACCTGCTGGGTTGCTTATCTAAAGGTGGATACCTTACGGTGGAGAAAACACTATCGGGATCTAGGATAATGGGCCACTTTTTGTGTACATGAAGAAATGTATATTTTTTAATTATTTAATTTGCATATACTTTTTCACATCGAATGCTTTGAGGGTAGGCTTATTGTGTTAAAACTCTTTGAACTGTAAGGTTTAACGTTGGCTTTATTACGTTTCACCATCTAAATTAATATTCTTCAGACTCTACGGAACGTGGGAATGATTCTTGTTAAAGAAAACTTCTCGGAAATCGAGAAGTCGGAGCGATGGTCACTCAACTATAGAAGCAGTCAAAATAGTTGTAAGCTCCGTAAACTTTTATTAATGCAGGTATTCATACATAAAATAATTTCCGGTGTTTACTTTCATCTGTACGTTAAGCGTACTCCAAGACCAATTGCATTTAAATTCTTAATTCTGTGACTACAAATGCTGGATCCGGTTTCCAGGGATATGCGTGTTTTTTACCCTCCAGAGCTGTGAAGTTTGTTTTGAGGTGGTGGTAACATACGAGGGAACTCGCTGTTGGGTCCCAGGGCAACAAAAACAGATTTCAGGCTGAATGCGTTAGTGATTTAACACAGTGTTTTGGCGCTCTGCGTTTATGTTAGCACTGCTGATAACACTGCCCCCTTCATGTTGGCAACGGCGTTGATATGTTGATTTTATCCTATCGAGAGTACCATATCAAACTACGTGATGAATGGTGCCCTGTCCATTGCATTTCAAAGGCATGCAAATATTCTATACTTAACAAGAATGGCTTGAAATTCTGATAGCAAAAGCACTATCGTGGAATTAGTTTGGCAGTGCTGAAATATGCTGAGAGGATTAGGAACAGTGTCATTAGAGAGCTGCAGAAAATGAATTGGTCATTTCATTTTAAGAGTGGAGAACTTGAGCTGTTCGTACGTTTGTATGATAAGAGAATTTGTTATATCATTTTGAAACTGAAAGAAAAGATAAAATTCAAATGTGATATTTACGGAGATGGTTAAAATAATTTTGTATTTACATAAAAGATTTGACGCAGCCACGCTACGTCCTCCATCCACTGAAGCAATACCTTTGCCTCACGGTTGCTGCTTTTCTCCTCCTAGATGTCTTTTTTTATACTTTGCCACGGCTGCTCGAGCATGAGATCTTAAGCACTGGGTATGCGTGGATGTGTATGTACAGAGAAACACAAACGCTTTCTTGGAACACTTCTATTTTCACCATTTTAAAATAGACCTTAAGGTTTGCCGATCACTTTTAAATGGATACGATGCTACTGTGTCTTTACCAAGACCGAAGATTATTAACTACAGCTGAACGTTCTACCCTCTTGCATGCTCGCCGCCAATGTTCACAACTCGACGAGAATGTCGTCCCGCTTTCACCGATCGCTCAGGACAGAGTGACTTTACCCACGCTGCACAAGGAAAAGCAAGCTACACATCTCCCGTACTCTCCCCTCAAACGCTCGTCACAACTCGGCGTCCTGAAGCCTAGAGTGACCTTCACCAGGCTAAGTGCTGCTGTCCTCGGCTGTTACCAGGAAAAACTTGCTTCAATGGTATTTACCCTTTCTACCTGTGGCTGGTCCCTAATTAACAAAACTGTTCCTGTCTGGTCTTTCTGTCGCTTTTACAGTCAACAATTTTCACAATGCTTCTCCTTTTTATACATACACTGATTTTAAATATATTATTACTTATTTTATAGCGCTATCCTTCTCAGAATATTATGATAATTATTGCCTTCATAATTTCGGTTTCAGATTACACCAGATTAATAGGAACATAACGCCTAACTTTCTGAAATGTTATACCTACACAAGAAATCAAATTTCCAATAAGCGCAAATAAATAATGCCATTCCAGATATCCCTCTTTATCTTTTCCAGAGGTGGCGAAAATGCGTTACTTGCGAGAGTCACTCAGTATGCAACATGCCTTACCCCACTCGACGGCAAGTGAAAAACAAATGTACAGCCAGCCAGAGAGGGAGCGGTTCCTACAAGCAGCGACTCACGAGTCCATTTTTGCCACCTTTGCACAGAGTTAGAGGTACAGCAATCATACGACTTTTCATGTTCACTTTGAAAGGATTAATACAGAACCTAACTTTCTCTACTGCTTACCAATAGTAAGTGGACGAAGAATTGTATTCCATTTAAAATTCGAGGTCGATATTTCGATGGAATTATACGCTTTGAGATTCCTGAAACATATACATATGACTGTGCAAGGGAGAGAGAGCATATGCAATCAAATACGATCAACAGCAGAAATGAGAACTCGCAAATGGACAAAGCAGCACACACACAAACAATATAAGGGTACTTAGGACAAATAGAAATGTTTTTTATAAATTCTAGTCGATATTCTTCATACTTTGGAAAATTATCCTTAACAGCCTCAGGTAGGTTTGTTTATCAACTTTATTAAAACTGATAGTTTATGATATATTAAATAATTAAACTTTTTGGACTGCTAAATACTTATATTTTGAACTATTCCCTTCAGACATCGCTTTTTTCCAACATTATACTTTCACCACTTGATTTTTCAAGTATCACGAAAATTTGAAGGATGGTATTTTAAAACTATACATTTCGAAACAAGTGCAATTATTTCGGTAGCGTTGCAAACATCAAAGCGGGAATTACACAGACATTTTATGACTAATTAATATGATAGTTCCATGCTTTGTACAGTAGCAAAGTAAGGTGTTCTGGAAAATTCCATGGAGAAAAAGAGGGAGAGAAGGGCTGTGAAGGAGGGTCGCAGAGGAGATTCAAGGCAAACTGAAACGACGTGGTAACGCAACAGAGATGATTGACGTTGTTGGATATCAAGAGATGGAAAATGGAGAGAATCTCCAGGGTTTCTACATTGACTCTCTACGTTTCTACGTGTCTTGTCCGCTATTGCTTATCCTACAGGATAACTAACTGAAACTGCACGATAGCGGACGATGATGAACTATATTCTTACTTTTAAGCAGAAAACATTTATAATGTTTGATTTCCTGTTTATGAGTTTCCGTTTGTTATTCTCTCGGCCGTTTCGAAATTTAATTCGATCATTTTACATTTGTGCATTACTCAAAGACAGCTTTTTACAATATTTGAAGCCATTGTCATCTTAAGGATATGCTTTCAGTAAGAAATTACATAATTTATGCATTTACTTTCTCTACTACATATAGTAAGTAGGGGAAGTATTGTATTCCACCCAAGAATTCGATACCGAAATTTCACCGAAAGTATATGTTTTAAGACCCCCTGAATCCAAAAAAAATGCATTTTTGGATCCTGTCCGTGTGTGTGTGTGTGTCTGTGTACAGCATAACTCAGAAACGAAAAGTCGGATAAACACCAAACTTGGTATTTAGGTTCAGTATCTTCCAGAGATGCGACACGAAGGTTTTCAAGAAAATCAACCTGCCCCAGATTACCCTTTACGTGGAACACTTTTCGAAAATTTTAATCTTCTCAAAAATGGCTCTAACGATTTTGATTAAAATATTATATGTTTAAGATATTTTCATGAGAAATGAAATGTATATCTCGAATTTTCTGGGAATGTCTCCAAAAGTATTCTTCATTGTGAACGAATTTTGCATAACCGATAAACCACAAGAGATAGACAAAATTTTACTACACAAGAAATGTAGATCGCGTTAAAATACACAATTTATGTCATATACATTTTTTGTTGTTGAGTGAACCATTTTCGAGATATTGCTTGTTATTGCTTTAAATTTTCCAATATTTTTTCTCAAATGGGAATTTGATATTCATTTTTTTATGTCCTGGACATGCAAAGAGAATGGAATGCGCCACATAGCAAGCAGCTCTTAAAATATTTGACTATCGCTTAAATACTACCATATTCTCCTTGCATCTACAAGAAAATTAGCAACAAGATTAACATCTCGATTAACATGAAGCATATGGAGAATAAGCGTTTGTAAAAATAGTTTTACAAGAGTAGAGAAAGTCATGTGAGTGTAATACATTATATTTTTTTTCGTTATTAATCAAAGAACGAACTGTTGTGTATTTCATCATTGTGTTTTCGTAATGCAGCTGTAACTTACAAAATATAATTTGCCGCATTATCCTTCTTGTCGATTGTTGTTTATTATCATTAATTATGCGACCTAAATGGCGAAGGATAACTGGATGTCATAAATTTGCCTACCACAAAGCAGCCACTGGATGACTATTGTTTTGTTCAAAATAGAAGTGTTATGGTTGGAATTACTAGTTGAGTCGGCTAGTTACGAGGTCATGTCTTCAGATTTTAGCTGCTACATTTTGAAGTTCTTTGTCCACGGCTGCTGTCGGCTCTTGATAAATATTATTGGAGTTGGCTATCTCAAGGGTGTGCCTCATAAGAAGACTCGCTAAAACTGAAAACACTAATTAAACTTGAATTTATGGTGTTTACTTTAGATATATTTGCATGAAAATGTGAATGCTTTAACAATAGCTCTTTACAATTTTTTGGTAGCGGTAACTGATGCTTTTCCACTTTGTTGGACTTGGGATCATTATTTCGCTCACACAATTTGTTCACTGACGATTATACACGTTCACATAACACTTCCTCGAAACTGCTTTACTTCGCGCACTCGACACATCTTTGTTTCTTACGGCGCACTTATGTATGAACGCGGAATTGTTCGTTTGACGTTCGTAATTTTAACGTCAGGTAAGTTAACATAAGCACTTTAACTTTAATGTAATTACTGTCGCGCATACGATATTCTTTCTGTTACATTTTACATTAATAGTTTTGCCGCGGAATGTTTATGTTGAGTGTCGGAGGTTTATCCGGCAAGCAAATTTAACAGAAAGCGTAATTTTTTTTCCGGAACTTCGTTTATATAGGATGATAGTCGATAGGTCTGCATTTTACTTCTAATTTTCTAATTGGCTGACTAGTCGCGAGATTTCACAAGTTTAAGAAATCTAGGAGGGAGAATTGCTTCCCTCTTATTGGCTTCTCAAAAGTCACAAGATTTAAGACAATGGTGGAATCCCCGGCTTGTGAATTTGTCCGGAGTTTCCCTAGCGTGGCATCTTATGCCTTTCTAGCGTGCACTGTCAACAAAAGATCTTTGTAATTGTGTGATTCAAGTGGAAATATTCTTGCGTCCTGTACCAGAAATATCTCTAACATACAGGATGAATCACCTAAAACTTCACCGCAAATATTTCGGAAATGGAAAGTGCTATTGATGTGCAGTTTTCACAGCATTGATTGGTAGTCAGGGGCTCGTACATTTAGCCTATAAGCAGATTTTAATAATATTGAGAAAGTGTATTTTTTGAGCAAACATACAATTTTTAAATGAAACAATGCCTAGTTACATTAACAGTATAAAGCAGGGTAAATTAGAATGTCAATAGTCTTTGTTGCAGGATTCTAATGCAAGTGGTTTACGAGAAATCGTATTTTGAAAATTTTCCACCCCGACAATTGTTTGTCCCATTCAATCTGCTTTGTTGCTAGGTACGATGTTATGTAAGTTTGCATTGTGTTTTCTGTTCATTGGTTGCATTGCGTTAGTTTGTGACAGTTCAAGCAGTAAGTGTGAGTGGAAGATAGGGTTTACTAATGCAGAAAAAGCCGATATGATCATGGTGTATGGAGAGTGTAGGAAGAATGCAGTTCGTTCCTGTACGGTGTATGCGGAAACGTATCCCAATAGACGTCAACCATCTCGGCAATTATTTATCAACCAATTACGTGAAAGTGGTGCTGTAACACCTAGGAAACGTAACAGAAACAAACAAGTGGCTGGAGAAGAGACACAAATTAATGTTTTGGCTGCCGTTGCAGTAGATCCGCAAATTAGTTCCCGCACAATTGCATGTGGAAGTGGCATAAGTCAGGCAAGTGTACTACGCATTCTCCATCAACATAGGTTCAATCGCTATCACTACTCTCTCCTTCAAGAACTGAATGGAAACGATTTTGAGAATCGTGTTAACTTTTGTACATGGGCATTAAGACATGATACTCGAGATTCATCATGAATCTTGTTTAGTGATGAGGCAACATTCACTAATCATGGCCAGGTAAACCGCAGAAACATGCACTATTGGCCTGTTGACAATCCCCTTTGGCTTCGTCAGGTGGAACGTCAGCGTCCATGGAGTTTAAACGTGAGGTGTGGGAAAGCTCAGAGGCCCATTGTTCATAGAAGGAACAATGAACTCCTACAAGTATCGCAGCCTCCTGACAGACCATCTGCCACAGATGTTAAAAGACGTTCCTTTGCGGACTAGTAGGAACCCGTGGTACCAACATGATGGCTGTCCAACCCATAGTGTACGGAGTGCTGCAGCTTGTCTTAACGGATCGTTTCCAAATCGTTGGAATGGACGAAGGGGACCTGTACCTTGGCCGGCCCGTTCACTGGATCTGACCCCTTTAGACTTTTTTCTGTGGGGAAGGCTGAAAGACACTGTCTAAAAGGATGTACTAACTACTCGAGACGATATGAAACGACGCATTACTACTGCGTGCTCTGAAAATTCCGCTGAAATGCTAGAACGTGTACAGCAGTGTTTCCATAGCAGACTGGAAGCGTGTATTGAAGCTGCCGGTGGTCATTTTGAACACAAACTTTGAATGGCTATCTTTAGTTGTAAGAATCCACAGAAGTATTTTAATTCCCTTTTGTTTTTCTTTAGTTTGTGCTACCACATATTGTGCAAGTGTCGGTGCGTAAAAGTTTCAAAATAAGATTTCTCATAAAAAACTTTCACTAGAGTCTTGCAACAAACGCCACTGACATTCTAATTTACTCTACCCTTATTCTGTTAATGTAACTAGGCATTGTTCCTTTTAAAAATTGTATGTTTACTCAAAAAATACACTTTCTCAGATTTATTAAAATCTGTTTATAAGTTAAATGTACGACCTCTGACTACCAATCAATGCTGTGAAAACTGCACATCTATAGCACTTTTCATTTCCGAAATATTTGCGGTGCAAGTTTTAGGTGATTCACCCTGTATATAGTAAACTAACAATCAAAAGAATATAATTTGAGGCAGTATTTTTAACACTTAAATGATTTAAGTAAAATTATATAATATAAATTCAATAACAGCCCACCTTAAAGCAATATGTGTATGTAACAATATATAAAAAGTGTATATTACAGTCATTGTATATGTTTATATTATTATATACACGTAATAATGTTATCTAAATGTATTACGTAATTTAATAATGTAGGAGCTGTGAGAATAATAGGTTAAAATTTGCTAACAATGAGGTTACCTTGAGTCAATAATCAGTAAGAAAGTTTCACAATATTACTTGTGATTCTTGGAGTAACAATAATATAATTTTTGTGACAGTTTATAAAACAATCAACAACCAGATAAAGCTTTAGTTAAATAAAAGTATTCTATTGGATTAAGAATAGCCAATCAGAGACTTAAAATACAGAAATTTACAAATTTAGGCGGAAGAAACCAAGTCAGTTGGTTGAAGACAGTGTTCCTGACGTGAGATGTGTCCTCGAGAAATTTAATATGTATTTTGTGTGAGACAAAAATAATTTACATGTTAGAAAGTGCAAGTAATTAACAAAGGAATCTCACAGCTCTCTATATCAGTGAAGTGCTATTAAAATCGTGTCAAAAATTAATAAAAAGGAGTGAATTAAAATTATAATATGTGTAAGCCTACATTCTTCAGCCCCAACAGTCAAATTACAAAGTTAATATTTTAAAAATTTGGGACAAAGGCTACCGGAAACTTTTTACCATACGTGCGGTTGCAAATACAAGTTCGGCTCCCCAACAGTTGAACTATAATACAACTCCTTCAATACAACCTACTTCAAATTGATGCCCAAAGCGTGGTGCAAATAGCGTAAAGGTATTATCTACTTCTAATTGGCTCCCAGCTGCGTGGGGCAGATAACAATATAACGCAATAATAATATCTACTTCAAATTGGTGTCCAACTGCGTAGAGCTCGAACAGGCGAGAATTGTTTGGAATAACTGAAAAGAAGAGATCACCGAAAAACATAGAACTACCAAAATCGACGAAACTACAAGACTTCACTTCAGAGAACTTCAAAATCATCAACATCATCATCCAAGGACAGCAACAATTCTTTCAGGAGTACGGGGCACGCAGTCAACAATTCAACAACAATCTATGAGGGCACCGAGTATAAAGGTTTACTAACAGCCAGAACAAAAGGTCAGAAAATTCCAATAATACATTTATATCATTGTCAAAATAGTTTAGAAAATATATTGTTATTAAAATAATGTCATGCTGTTAAGTAGCGGTAAATTAAAATTGAGTAACTCCAAACCAAATATAACAAAAGAAAATATACAAAATAAAACGGAAACAGAAAACAATGGAAATATGGTAGTAGGAAAGGATATTACAGATTACAGTGTAAATTTACAGTCAGAGTTAGAGGAAACAAATAGGTTAGATGTAGAAGAACAGTTATCTGTGAATTCACAGGTAGGCATAGAAAGAGATAGCAATAGTATGCAAGATCAATCACCTTTAAATATATTAGTGCAGGAAACAACAAAAGAAAAAAAACCTCACACATCTAGTCAACAAGAGCAAGAAAATTTATCACAACAAAATATTATGTGCATTATAAAAACAATAAATGACTTGAGTAATAAGTTAAATGAACAAAATAATAAGATAACTGAAACTAATACAGAACTGAGAGTAGAGTTAAGTAATAAGATAACTGAAAGTAACACAGAGCTGGGAAAGACTTTAATAACCTAAATGAAAATAGTACAGAGTTAAATAATAAGTTAACTGAAAGAAATACAGAGCCATCTAGTATAAAAAAATCTAGCTAAGCAAATAGGAAATTCTATGAAAGAAAGCAAAGCTGAAAGCAGGAGGTTAGAAATCAAAATAGAACAAACTTCTAAAACACTTCAAAAAGATATAGATTTAAAAGTAAGTAAAGGTTGCAATGAGTTAGAACAGAAATTGTCAAGTCATATTGATAAAAATATAACTGAAATGGAGCTGAAACTTACAAATACTAAACAAGGTATTTGTAACAAGTTAGATAAACAGGGTGAAGAATTAAAAGTATGGTAGAAAATACAAATGCACATCTACTACAAGTACAAATAGATTTAATAGGGAAAATAAATAAAATGCATGAAATGGCAAAAACAAATGCAGATGCAATTAAAGAAGCACACAAGTCAATGATAGATGAAATTAAAGATAAAGTACAAGAAAGTAGTAAAGAAACAGATAAGATTAGAAATAGTTTTGAAAATTTAAGTACAAGTGTACCAAAGGTAAATGCAAATGTAACTAGTTCTGTAAATTCTAATCAAATGCATGACAATGATGCAAGTGCAGAAAGAAGTGTATCACCTTTGTTAACTAATAATACAAGAGACGCTACTGCTTTTTCCATAGCATCAGCCTCTCAAACACAAAACTAATGATAACACACATGTGCATGTACCAAATCAGATGTCAAACTACTATTCTGTTCTAAATGAATTACCAATGCCCTATTTTAATGCTTCCTCAAGTCCAGTACAATTTATACATGATCTAGTAGAATATTTTAAATTGAAAAATGTGCCTGAAGCATTAAAAATGACACTTATTAGAAAATGCTTGGATAATAAAACCTTAGAATGGTTACATACGCTAGCAGACAGTGAAATGAATTTTTAAACCTTCAAAGTTTTATTTATGAATAAGTTTTAGAATATCATTGTTCAGCATAAGATTAGGGCAAGCCTCAGTTATTCACAGTATAGTAGAGATGACAACTTATCAATGACAGATTATCTTATAAAATATGCAGGATATGTCAGATATTTAACTCCAGCCATGCATGAGGAAAATTTTATTAGTTTAATTACCAGACACTACCCTCTACACATACAAAGCTGCATCTTAATTGCAAGACCTAAAACTATTTATGAGATGACAGAGCTAATATAATCATCAGAGCAGCAAGGAAATAGTAGTAATAACGAAATTTGGAGTCCACACAGACGAGACAGACAAATCAGATGCGACAGGCGTAATGATATGCCTTACAATACACGCTATCACCATGAAAATAGGAGAAATAATGAATTTCAGGGCCAAAACAGATTTAATTACAATACACAAAATAACAGAGATTAATGACATCAAGGGAGACAAGAACACATAAATTATGTACAAATGGAAGAGATGAATCAACAGAATTCCTTCTCCTAGAGCTAATAATCTATTTCAGCATAGAGGAAGTATACAAAACAGGGGAAACTTCCACAACTATAACTATACAGACAGTACAAATACAAAATATATACACGTGGAGGACATAGCAATTACAGTGGGAGAACAAGAGCTAGGGGGCGTGGCTCATCAATGTAAATGATAATGAAATAATAGTAACTGCGATACAAAATGGCAATCCTGTAAATACCGAAAACACTCACCAGGAAAACTAAATTATGTATTGCCTGACGTAGATTCTGGCAATAGTACCTTCTACTCTAAGTGGCAAGAATTAAATATCTACACACTTTGATTGTTACCGTCTAAATATAAACACAAGGAATTGTGAAAACAAATATGAATCACCGTATATACAAACTATTATAGCGGGAAGGGAAGTAAATGTTGCAATAGATTCAGGATCATCAAGCTCTATCTGCTCAAAGAAATTTTATGAATAACTGTTAAATGAAGGGATAAAACTCATTTCAGCCTCAATAAGCAATGTAGTATGTAGGGTAGCCATAGGTACAATGACCCAAACTATTAAATCCCAAGCATTAAAACCTATACAAATAGCATATATTATGGAGGTCGTGTTTTTAATGGTTGCAAACTTAATATGCGAAGTTATAATTGGATGTGGTGTATTAATAGAGTTCTCTGCGATAGTTGATTTTAAGGACAGACTTGTATTAAATAAAGAAGCAAAGAATATATACGTGCCTTTTATAAAATATAAAGTATGTAGAGTACAAAGAATGGAACAAGAGAATGCAGTATATGAAGAAGAATGTTTCATAAAAATAGTAAATGTCCAAAGGGAAAACAATGAAAGGTTATTGACCCTTAACTTCGAAGAACAGAAAACTGACTTTACCAAAGGGAACCCTTATACAAAGAAACCGATGGAAGAAGAAAATATACTAGAGCAGGTAGAAAATAGTTATGCAACAGAGATAGAAGACAGGAAGATGCACACAGATACACTGATGACAATTACAATACTCGCCGACTGTGAAAAGATAATGAAAAAGGTCAATGAAATTCCAGGACGGTGTACATCATATATTCACACATTCACAGTAGAAAATGTACTAGCATTTAGAAGAAAATATAATAACCTACCAGTAAATCTAAGAAACGAAGCTAAAAATTAGTAGCTATTATGCTAGAAAATAACATCACTGAGCTTAGCAATTCACAATATATAAATAGTGTTTGTTTGACGGTAAAGAAAGATAATATAGATGGAAGATATTTAAATAAATTAATGCTACCAGACCACTTTCAAAATGAAAGTATAGAACAAACAATTGCCAAGTTATCATGTGGCAAATATATCTCTTCTATAGATCTTGCAGCTTCATTTTTGCAAGTCGAGCTAGATTCTAAAGTACGTGATTACACAGCCTTTCATGTTTTTGGATTACAATATAGGTATTGTGTAAATCCATATGGATTAAAGAATAGTGCTGGTGGATTTCTGAGAGCAATACATGGTATCTTTGGTGACACAGCAGATGATTTCTTAATCAGATACACTGATGATTTTCTAATAATAAGTCAAACCTTTGAGGAACATTTAGAACTTGGCATGACGGTAAATATTAAAAAGTCAAAATTCTGTGTAACTGAAATCAAATTCCTAGGATATGTAATAAATGAAGTAGGCATTCGACCAGATGAAGAAAGAATAGAAGGCATTTTAAAAATAACACCACCTAAAGATATTCGACACCTAAGACGGATATTTGGAATTTGGTATTATGAAAGTAAATTTTTACCAAGATATGCTATAGAAGCAGAACCTTTAAGACAGCTGTTAAAGAAAACAAATAAATGGAAGTGGTTAGCAGAGCTACAAAAATGTTTTGAAAATGTAACAAAGTTATTTGCAAATGCAATATTGCTGGAACGTCCAAGAGATGAATTAGATTATGAATTGTATATGGATGCATCTTGTCAGGGATATGCAGTAATACTAGGACAAAGAGAACATGACAACACATTTCATTTAATAAGTATTGCTTCTCGTGGCTTAACCAATATTGAAAGAAATGCATCAGTAACCATGGAAGAAATTGGAGCACTATATTTCTCATTACTTAAATTTAAAACATATATATTTCAGAAGAAAGTGAAAGTATATACAGATCATATTAGCTTGACTTTCATTGAGAAATGTAAGTTAAATAGTGGCAAGTTAGCTAGAATGATTCTCGCTATAATGGAATTTGATGTAGAAATTATACATATTTCAGGCAAACAAAATACTTTCAGTGGTTTAATATCAACAATCAACCACAACAAACAATTTCCTGAAAGTTGTTCTATACAACAATATGAAATTAAAATGCTTACGATAGACATTCCAATGAAGAAACAATTGGTGAACCAATTTAAAAATATTAAAGAACAGCAAGACAAAGACATTAAATTAGCAAGTTTGAAAGAAAAAGCTCCGAAGATAGAAGAGGCAAGAATAGTACAATCGCTGTTAAAAATGGTGTATTATATAAGAGACATGGAAAGGAGATAAAGAGGTGGAAACCATATATTCCAACAAGCATGGAGTTAGAAATAATAGAACAATTTCATTTAGGATTAATACATGCAGGTACAGAGAAGACAACCCAACCCTAACTATTTTGGAAAATTTATATATCTCTAAACTAGGACATAAAGTAAGAAAATACACACCATGTTCTGATCTTCGTCAGAAAGCAAAACAAACTAATGTAGCTTATGAATATACAACGAACTCAGTACTTAAGATAAACCAAGATGTTTATTAAGTTTAGATTTGCATGGTCCAATGCCTGTAAGTACATTTGGGCACAAAGTTTTATTCGTATGCTATGACGTATTTAGCAAATATGTACGAATATATGCACTCAAGAATGTAACCAGCACAAGTTTAAACAAATTAGCAAAATCATATTTCCCAGAGAAAGGAATAGTTCAGGCCACACTTTGTGATAATGCATCTGTATTTACCAGTTCTAAATTTATGAATGGAATCAAGGATTTGGGAATCAAACAGTATTTCTCATCAAGATACAGACCTAATGCCAATCCAGTAGAAAGGGAGATAAAAGAAGTTTCAAATTATCTACGTGTAGTGTGTCATAACAAGCAGAGCAGTTGGTACTCATACATCAATATTATTCAAAATCTACTAAATCAATCCATAAATACAGTAACAGGATTTAAACCAATAGAACTTCATCATGGAAAATTATACAATACTTTGAGGCATAATGTACCAGAAGTTATTGAAGACCAATTAGTTAAATTGCCAGAAAAACAGGATATTTTTAAATTAGCATTTTTAAAATTACAAGCAAAAGCCCTGAAGGGAAAACAAAGACATGAGGAAAGAAAAAGAAGGGTTTGGAAAATAAAGATAGGAGATCAAGTGTTAGTAAAGAACAAGAGATTGTCAAATAAGCTTCATAAAGAATATTGGAGGTTGTTTCTGAGCTATCATGGTCCTTATGAAATAATAGATATATTTGGAACAGATACATACGAACTTAGGAAAAATAAAACAAATAAATTAATCGGAAGAATCCACAAACAAATGTAAAAGCTGTATAAATGTAAACAGTCTGTGGCACAAGAAGAAAAAAAATATAAAGTATCTGGAACATAAAAGAGGAAAGCAATGTAATTTAAAAAAAATGTATAATATCTTTAATAAAAGTAACAAATTGTCGATATAACAAGAGAGTTTAGATAAAAAGATGTAATAAAAGAAAATCCATTGTTAGTAAGAAAAACATAAAATAAAAGCTTAATAGCAACTGCATTTATATTGTATAAGGTATAAATTTTTAGAAATTGCAAGAAAATAATAAATATGTTTAAGAAATAAGTTGTAAAGAAAGGGTAACAAGTGTTAATATGACTAATTAAGTGTTAAATGTCTAGCAAATGAAATGCTTAATTGTGGCTGTGTTAGTGAATAAATAAACCTTACACCAGGTGGTTGACCTTAAAGTGTCGAACGAGTGGCAGAACAAAATAAATATGAAGTATTCTGCTATACACGAGTGTAGTGAAAAACCAGTGAGTGTTAAAGAAAAGTGACAGTGTAAAATAGGAAGTGTAATAATAAAAAGATTATGTTTCTTTCTTTCAGGAGACTTTCAGAAAATATTTAAAAATTTAAAAAAAGAACAAAACAAAAACAACAATTTTTAAATATTTCTAAAAGTGGCAATTTGAGGCAGTATTTTTAACACTTAAATGATTTCAGTCAAATTATATACTATGAATTAAATAAAAGCCCACCTTAAAGCAATATGTGTATGTAACAACATATGAAAAGTGTATATTACAGTCATTGTATATGTTTATATTATTATATACATGTAATAATGTTATCTGAATGTATTACGTAATTTAATAATGTAGGAGCTGTGAGAATAATAGGTTAAAAAGTTGCTAACAATGAGATAACCTTGAATCAATAATAGTAAGAAAGTTTAACAATAGTACTTGTGATTCTTGGATTAACAATAATGTAATTTTTGTGACAGTTTATAAATTAGCCAATCAACAACCAGAAAAAGTTTTAGTTAAGTAATAGTATTCTATTGGATTAGGAGTAGCCAATCAGAGTAGCCAATGCAGAAATTTACAAATTTAGGCGGTAGAAACCAAGTCAGTTGCTTGCAGGCAGTGCTCATAACTGGACGCGTTGGTTCAAGACAGTATTCCTGACGCGAGATGTGTCCTCGAGAAATTTAATATGTATTTTGTGTGAGACAAAAATAGTTTACGTGCAAGTGCAAGTAATTAACAAAAGAATCTGACAGCTCTATATATCAGTGAAGTGTTATTAAAATCGTGTCAAGAATTAATAAAAAGGAGTGAATTAAACATTATAATATGCGTAAGCCTACATTCTTCAGCCGCATCACGCCCTGTTAAGAAATTCGTGTCTCTAAAATTAATACTGACGCAGCCGAGGCAAACATAAATATACAATATTTAAAGAAACAGTTAAATTACAAAGTAAATATTTTTAAACATTTGGGGCAAAGGCTACTGGTAACTTTTTACCATACGTGCGGTTGCAAATACTTCAAGTTCGGCTCCCCAACAGTTGAACTATAATACAACTTCTTCAATACAACCTACTTCAAATTGATGCCCAAAGCGTGATGCAAATAACGTAAAGATACTATCTACTTCTAATTGGCTCCCAGCTGCGTGGGGCAGATAACAATATAATGTAATAATAATAATAATAATAATAATATCTACTTCAAATTTAATACTAAGATTCTATCATGAATACATATCTTATACATATTTATTAATGGTGTAGTAATATAGCATTGTTTCGGTACAGAAGGCTGCCTCAAATGTAGATGGTGTGCAATTTTATTAGTCTTATTTCCTTATCTCGTGCAAATACAGTTTGTTGGTTATGAAAACACGATGCCTCCTTCACCAACAAGTTTCATTTTGTCACAATAGTGTTTAAGTTGGCTGTTAATGCCTGCTGGAGATAAATCCTAGAGTAACAACGAAATTAGAATTCAAGAGTAAAGTCGAATTATCCTTGTCATCGGTATATTTCATGGCATGAACTTTTGTATGCTTTCTCGTCTTCTTATGAGCACATGCGGAATTTCAGGTTTCTATTGGTATTTAATATACTGCTTCAGATAAGTTGTTAGGAGAATATTCACAAAAGTACTTCAAGTAACTTAATGCGGCAGAGTTTGGAACTATGTTGCCAGCAGCAGCAGCAGCAGCAGCAGCAGCTTTGTGGTAGTATCGCTTTAAAATACCATTGCGACTTGAAATCTTCAACTTCTTAACGTGATTATTGTTGTTATAGGGCTCTATAATAAATAAATATATAACATAATTCAAGTTATAAAATTAAGATTATCAAAGTACAGGTTAAAGAATGGAGTTTATTTTTAATAAGATGTCATTTACCCGTTTAATAACTAACGTTACCTCCTAATTGTGTAAATTGTAAATTTACACTACAAGGCGTAACCATATATGAAGGAAATCCTGACAAAAGACATTTCTCCCTAAGTGTTTTATATAATTATGTTGGAAAAGTATTATAAATTAAGTTTTGTCATGTATAATGACACAACATCATATTAAAATAGAATAAATCGCGAAATTTTGTGTTTTGCAAAAATCCTTATAATGTGAGAGTAAATAAATTACTGGTTACTTTGATTGGACATCATAGTGTTTCCATACACTACAGATAGCTTTACAACATTTTCTGACAAAACACGATTCTATTAGTATTATTTTTCCCGCTGAAATACATTCCATGATATAATGTAATTATATTTGGTAGCCCAATATTTTCTGGTATGTCAGTTGCTGTTACCTTCAAGAGTTTTAGCGACTTCTTCATACTCGCATACTCCAGTAACTCGCATAGTTTAAACTTAGTAATGGCCGATGACAAAGACCGCCGATGGAAATGTTACGAGAATCTGTACATATTGCGAAGAGGAGGAGTAGTTATGAGAGCATATCCTGGCGCATTGTAAAGGCACGAAGGAATGAAGAGTATACTGCATCGCATAAATAGTTAAGGGCATGTTGGGCGCTACTGCTAGACAGTAGCGGATAAATACATTTCTGCTTGGCAAGACAGCTTGACAGGTTGACAGTATGGAAGGGAGTGCAAACAAATGAATGTAGCCTATTGGGTGTTGATGCTATAGTTTTATGTTATATTGTGCCATTATTCAAGTACCGCTATTGTGTTGAATGTTCTTTACTTAATGTAATCGGATATCAAATTCTGTCGTAATGTACTTTGCAGTTGTTTCGTGTTTTGCTCGTTAGCGGTTGTTAATACTCGAATGCATTTATGTTTATCTTTTTATTACAGGAGTGTAATATTGTAGTGAATTGTAGGATATGAAGTAATATGAGGATTTTTGGGAAATATGAAAATGTTAGCAAAAGATTTAAATATTAAGCTTTATATTGCGCGAATTGAATTACATACACTGTACATTTGCAAAATTGTTATTCTCATAGCGCAAGCAGCCCTGATTCAGTATTTGAAATCCCATGTTTTGCCTTTCTCTACGAGTGTATGTTACTGTTTCTAACACTATACGCGCTTCTTCTCAGTCTCTTTCGCATCCTTTATCGCTCTTTCTATGTCATTGATCTCGTGCGTTAGAGATATACTCAATGTATAGCAAACACAGCTGCTTCCTATGGCCAAAGGTCGAAGCTCTTTCTCCGCTCATTTTTGTAATTTTTAACAGTGCAATAACAATTGTAGAAGCTGACGAACGAGTTGCAGGTGGAAGTTTTGTGTAAATTAGTTATCGAGTTATTTATTAGCAGGCATTATTTCCAAGCATTAAAGCAAGAATAAAAGGAAATTAGGTTGAACATATACTGGAATTTACACATCCTTAGTACAGTCTGTTGGGTTTGCAGACAGCATTCGCTAGATCGTGTTTTACCTGCCGTCAGTACTCTTGGCCGCTGTTGTTTATGTTCTTTGTATTGATAATGGTTTGTGTATAGCTAAGCTGAAGTCAACTGTTTCAGATTTCCTATGCCTGCTTATTAGTATCGCAGAATTTCTAAAGAATTAGTGGGACATTAACGCCAGTTATACTTAGTTATTTTTTATTTATATTACCTAGTCTGTTAATATTGTTTGCTGCCTTCAGTAGCACATATTTTATTAATGTTATAATAGCGTAATAATCAGGCCAGTAGAGGCATTCTGAGATGAAAACCCTTCATTGCTTTATCAACAATATAACGTGCTTTATCTCGTATTAATATGCTTAATACGACAAAGTCGTCTTCACGGCACTATGGTAATATAATATGTAATTAACTAACTGCAATTTGATGGAGCACATGCCATACACATGTTGTTTGCAGTATGTATTACCCAGAAATAATGTTATTCATCTGCTTTGCTAAAGTACACGCCATATCGTTGTTTTGGATTTCAAAAGCGAATCTCTACAAAGCACGAGGCACGTAGCTGTATTGACAACAAATACACGTTGTTCACGTATATAGGCTTTGATAGTTAGATAAAACGTATTAAAACTAGTGGCAGCATGATACCACTCTTTCTCGATACTCGATATCGATCCTGATTTTTGAGCACCGATACTCATATTCGATTCTAACTTCATAAAAAACTGAAAGGCAATAGCTTCTTCACTGAATTATATTCTTATTAGCAGTTTTCTACGTATAAATGCATGTTATCAATGTTGTATTTTATGCTGATTCCGAAATTCTTCCTATTTGACATTCTCCAATTGGCAGCAATTTTTTTATCTTGATAATGCCTTACAAGTTATATTATATTTCTTGTTGTTAGTCATGGATAATAATAATAATAATAATAATAATAATAATAATAATAATAATTTCTTTGCTTCCCTTTTTATGTAACTGTATTTTGTGCTTAAAAGTGCTGCATATTACATGAGTACCTGTACTCCCTCCCCCATTGTTTTGCATGTTTTCATTTAGACACAAGAGTCTGTGGAATGTTCCGTTTATTCACCCAGATGAAACGCAGTCAAGCTCTATCAAGAGCTATAGTCCAGCAACTTTTTGGGATCACGTGCGAGGCAATAATGTGAAGTCTCTACTCTTTTCTTTGCTTATCTAGCATTAAGTTAAACGCAACAACTTTCAATAATGTAAAACTTAAAGCTTTAAAAGTATCAGAAAAGTATGGAAGGTTTATCTGAAAATATTATTCTAGTTTAACGGTCTACTGTATGATGTGCGTGTGGGTGTGTGCATCCTCAAATATTTTTCAATTTTTAAGTAAATTAAATTTCAGAAACTAAAATTACCTAGAATATCTGCTTGGGAAGGCTTTATTAGTTAGGTTGGTAAATGTACCTATACAATCTATGATTGAAAGGTAATTTACTGGAATATGGATTTTCAAATTATTTTAAAAGTCAAGGAACCGTCAGAATTAATTCCTCTGTATATGATTTTTAGTACTTGTAAAACTAAGCAGTAAAATTTAAAATATACTAGCTTAAATATTTTACAGATGTAATTTAAATTGTTAAAGGACATTTTACCTACATTTTAGGTGCAATCAGTTTCGAATCTCTTGAAGATTGTATAGAAACAGACTTTTCAGAATTGATTATGAATGTCACAATTTTAACACAGATCCTTTCTTTCATTTGCAGGTAAGAACACAGAGTGGAAAGCTTTCATAATGGCAGTAGATGGTTAAGGTAAGAACAGAATGAACAAAAGGTTACATTTTGGGAAAGGGAGAAACTATAAAGACCGCAATACTGTATTATAATAATAAAACAGTATTTTAAACCGACAAACTGGTTAGTTTAATGGGTTGCTTTTGCAGTCAAATTGGGGCAGAACTGTAATCTTTGCAACTAACCGAAACTTCGTTGGGGCCTCGAGACATTCATTCATTATCTGTTTACCCTCCTCTTATGTAGGACTTACACCCCCCAGGACTTACAAGCGTGTGCCTGGGGTCAGAGGCCCGTCGAGGAGCAGACACTCATGGATCAGACTGAGTATCCAGGATGGGTGATGCCTGGTATGGGATGAAGGAAGTAGATGAAACGAAATGTTGGTGAAATGCATGAAAGGAAAGGTGATGATGGAGCAGTTGGTGGAATGAATGGTGGGGGAAACCAGAGAACCCGGAGAAAACCCGCCCAGACGCCGCTTCGTCCACCACAAATCTCACATGCAGGTCCCTGGGATTGGACCCGGGCCGCCTCGGTGGGAGGCGAGCGGTCTAACCACTCGGCCACGACGCCGCCGGCCTCGAGACAAAGAAATATAAAATCTTCATACATTTACGCACAGGCAGAAGTATCAAGAGCAGCACTTATAAAGCCAAATATGTATATTTATGTACGAGTAATTTTGGATACTAAGCGGAAATGCATGTATTCACACACACACACACACACACATATATATATATATATATATATATATATAATCGTATCCTATTTGTGCAAAACTGTGCATGCATTTCCTATCCTTCGATTGTAACTTAGGATCCAAAAGAGGGCGATACAAATATAAGTCTACGGATAAATACTGGGCAAGGGACTGCTGCCATCTAGCGATGGCTGGACCCATGACGCTCTCAGGGTGAGCCAATCCCTGCGATACTATTTTCACTTATTTGCCTCCACCTCTGTCTCATGTAATTCTGGTCAACTTCTGGCTTGAACCCCTGTAAGCGTCCTCTGCTTCTTGATCCTGTTCACGGCGTCTGCACATAATTATTGGTTCATTCTGGTGACATGACTGCTCTTGGGGTTGTATCCTTCATACTTCTGCTGCTGCTTCCTCTTAACTCAACGTTCTGTGTTTGGTGTTGATGTCTGATGTTTCCATTGGCTGGCATATCTGGATCATCTATTAGGAGATTTTGGTAGTAGCCATGTATGGCAGGTGAAGAGGAGATGAGAATTATATAGGTTTATATAATATTGTACCTGGGTTTGGTGCTGATGTATTTTTTCTCCAAATATAAACTCCGGGCTCCAACATTCTCCCCATCTAGTATCTTCTTCTGTTTCCCATTCTCTTCATTTACGGCTGGTTCACAATAAACCGGAACGACAACCAGAAGGAGAACGGAGAGGGGAAAGAGACATAATTTGGTTTCACAGTACACCGAGAACGGAAATGTGATTGTTTATCGATAGAAACGTAGAAAATCGATCATGCGTACTGAGTTGTCATTTGTTTGTAATTAGCCAAAGACATCTTTTTCACCTTGTTGTAATTCAGCCAACATATTGGAAGTTAATGAATTTTGAAATTCCATATTTGCTAGACACGAGTAGCCTATCTTTTCGGAGTGGTTCTAGGTCTTACGCCAGACATCACATGACGAAGTGCAGTTATTTGGTTGAGGTTGAAGGTTCGCTGGTAGGAAGTGAAGGAAGCTAGAAAGAGCTCAGAGTGTTTCGCCGTCGGCGGATACCTGGGATTTCTTCGTAAATGTGTCTTCAGATTCCCAGGGTTAAGGGATATCTGAAGACACATCTTTTCGATTTTATGACAAATTTCGCTGGGTTTCCATTCTTCTTTCAGCACCCTGAAAATCTAGGTTTTCAGGCGGCTCCGTTTTATTGTTTTTTGTCTGTTATAATAATGAAGTAATCTCCCTTAGCTTGTATGCCACCTTTTCTCAATATACATGTTTATGGTTAATTGATTTGGGCGTTTACTACTCATATCATTTTTTCCCTCCCTACATCAGGTGGTACATCAATGTATACGTCTGATGAAACAAGTTCCACTTATTAGGGCAGTACTGGAGTGGCTTACATCCAAGAAACGTTTTCTAAAAACCATCCCATTCAGAAGCGAAGACAGAAAATTATTAAGGGGATTGAATTGGGGTCCATTTTTTAAACAATTTGTATCAATTCAAAGGATAAATATGAACTAATTTGGGTTGAAATATTTAAATAAACCGATTTTATATTCATAAGTTCAGGTGCAGTAATTGCAATTAAAATTAGGATAGTGTGTTTTGCGTATTATAACCGACAAATCTGTTGTAACATGAGAATTAATTACCACTGTGAAGTATTTTATATTACCGATACAAGCCCTTTTATTTCAATACAAAACAGGGTTTTTGGTTATGTTCTAAACTAGGAGATATTACACTAATTTAGAAACTATTCAAATTTAGCACCGGAACGAAACCTTGCCACGATATCGTAACACGGTTACACAAACGCCGTTTAAAGTACAGTTTCTGTTGCCGTCACCTTTGGTCATATTGTCCAAGACATGCGGCGTAAACATAGCGTTTCAAGTGATACGACTAGGAAGTATTTCGTTCACGCCAACCTAGCATGGTGCTATGATTATTTTAACGGAGCTGTTTTTAGTATTAACTTTTACATTTGTTTAGCAAGAAGGTTCCAACCCCCCAAAACCCCCCAGCCACGCCACTGACCCCATTACTCTTCCGAAAGTGTTACCCCTGTAGCTTTGTAGATCAATGTTTGGTTTTTCTGTGCTGTTTTCCTTTGCTTGTTCTTCGATTTTTTCTTTCTCTGCTACGCACCTCGCGCCTAGTAGGCGTATTGCATTCCACCCCAAAATTCCATATCGATATTTCACCAAAGATACATGTTTTGAAGCCCCTGAATAAAAATAATTTAAAAAGAAGGTCCGTGTGTGTGTGTGTGTGTTTCTGTGAACAGCATAATTGAGTCGGATAAATACCAAACTTGGTAGTTAGGTTGAGCACCTTCCAAAGATGCGACCGAAGTTTTTTTTTAACAAACTTTCCTTCCCTAAGCTATCCTTTACATGGAACGCTTTTCGAAATTTTTTGTTTTCTAAAAAATATATCTAACGATTTTAATTAAGTACCACATGCGAAATATATTTACATACAAATAAAATGTATAACTCGAATTTTCTGGGAATAGCCTTTGACGTCCTCTTGATTCGGAAGAGATTTTGTATAGTCTTGCACAGGGTGAGCCAAAAAACTACGACTGACTGCGCGGTGTTTTTCCTGTCCGCGTCCTCGGCGCTCGCTGCCGTCTGCCGCTATCATACAAAGTCGCGGATGAAACCATACAACATTTTTAAAACTACTTTTAAAGGCTTTACTTACCAACTTTATGAAAGGAAATGCTGAAACTGGTCACCGTCGTTGTCCATACATTTTTGGCACCTCTTTAGGAAACTATCCATCACTCGCCGTAGTTCACGTTGAGAAATGCTGGCAATTTCCTGGCGGATATTTTGTTTTAATTCTTCCAGGGTCTGTGGGTTTGTCTTGTATACTTTGTTTTAAGTTACACCAGAGATTGAAACCGCAGGGGGTTAGGTCGGGGACCGAGGGGGCCACAAATCTGTACTGATAATTCTGTTCTCAAACAGACTTTCAATTTTTCTCATCGAAAAATTGGCCGTAAAAGTTGTTGCAGAGCCTTGTTGAAAAAAGGAAAAATCACGCTCCCTAGCTGTTGCTTCTGAAAAAAAATAAAGGGAGGCAAAATTGTATTCACATATGCACGGACCTCAACTGTTCACTCGAAAAAAATTGGCGATTGATGGATAGTTTCCTAAAGAGGTGCCAAAAATGTATGGACAACGACGGTGGCCAGTTTCAGCTCCTTTCATAAAGTTGGTAAGCAAAGCCTTTAAAAGTAAGTTTTAAAAAATTTGTATGGTTTCATCCGCGACTTTGTATGATAGCAGCAGACGGCAACGAGCGCCGAGGACACGGACAGGATAAACACCGCGCAGGCGTTCGTAGCTTTTTGGCTCTCCCTGTAGATATAACTGGTAAACGTTAAGTGATAGATGAAAACGTACTATACAAAACATGTATTAAGCACACAATTTATTTAAAATAACTTTTTGTGGCATCAACTATTTCGGAGCTATCCGTTATTAATGGTTAGGTTTGATCAATACTTTGTCATTTGAGTCTCGTGGAATTGCAGTTGATTCTCACGAATGCAAGAAAAGAGTATGGAATTTTAGGGCCAGCATATAGTGCCCAGTTCTTAAACATGTGACTTTCGCTGTTCTCCCCCCCCCCCCAGGGGCTCACCTTATGAGAGTACAGGTTTTAGCGCACACGGGGTTCCCGAGCCAATCATCGCCATCTTCATCGCTTCATCCCCGTCCGGTCGAGGTGGGTTCGTTCTCGTGGCCGGGGGACTCAAGGTAGGCTCTCCTGCGTTCTGTGCATTTCATTCCATGACGCTCTCGCAATCGTTTCTTTATTCTCTCTTCTATTTATGCACATTTCACCCCACATCCATTCATTTATACATCTATTTTCCTTCTTCGCCGGCCTACCTTGAGTGCGAAACGCCCACACACTTTTAGTTTCTTTTAACCTTCTATTTTAATCCTACGTGGACACAGCCTGACGGATACCCGCGCACTGGGTGCGCAGCTGGGTGAGTGCGTAATGGCGTCATCCCCACCACCCGGGGTCGTCATGTAGGGTTTGTGTTCGTATCCGCTGTTCAACTGCAATCCCGTGGGGGGGGGCCCATTGCATGAGCTTCTGAGTTCTGACGGCGATTGGGTCCCTCTGTCTATGTTCTGGGAGGTGTGAGTTTGCTATAGATAGGCCACTCACCCAAGCCGGGGTAACACCCGGGAAGTCAGAACCCGAGGTCGGAGACGGTTGCAATGGTGGAGGATTTATTTCGCTATGGAGCACCCTTTCTCCATTACTACCAACAAGCGCCGAAAAGTTTATGTCACGGAAGTAACACCGCCGAAATCTGGTTGTTACTTGGTAATTAGCCGAACAGAGGAAGGCCAATCCTTTGAGAAGGTGAACCCTTTTATTATACAAAAGGGGATTAACGCTATTGCTGGTTCTGTTCTTTCCTGCAACCGACTTCGGAATGCTTCTTTATTAGTTCAAAGCAAGTCGGAAAAAGTAAGTCCTTGATACTCGCCACGCTTCTCCACGGTTATCCCATCCGTGTTGAGAAGCACCGCACCTAGAATTCCTGTCGAGGCGTCGTCACCACTCACAGCTTCGACAAAATATATAACGATGAACTGGTCGAATATCTTTCCGACCAAAAGGTTACTGCGGTTCATCATGTGCAGGCTAAACGCGACGGAGTGTTAGTACCAACTTGTACGCTGTTTCTCACGTTCGATGGCGTCGATCTGCCCACTAGTATTTTAGCAGGGTACGAACGTGATACCCTAAATACCTAGACCTCTACGTTGTTTCAAATGCCAACGTTTTGGGCATACGCAAGTCTCCTGCAAGAGTGCCGTTTCTATCTGTGCCTCTTGTAGTCAGCCCTCACGCGATGGTACCTGTACCTCTGCGCCCGTCTGCGTTCATTGTAAAGGGTCTCATTCTGCGTCATTTGCCGACTGTCTGCGGTACTTGGACGAGAAGGCGATCCAGGAGATCCGGGTAAAGGAGAAACTCTCCTTTGCTGAGGCCCGGAGGCGTTACCATGCGCACCAACCTGCTCCTGCGATCTGATACACTTGTTCTGTTGTTGCCTCGCCAGTACCACGAATAGATGCCGAAACTCAGACCTGGACCATGATTGCATTAACCGCCACTACCATCCGGCCGTCCATTTCTGCTGTAGTTACCAAACCATCTAAACCTGGTCCTAAGGTCCTGAAGTCCCAAGGCACTGATAAGAAGTCCAAGCAGAAACTACGCAAGGAAGATGTTTTGAAAGACCCTCCGCGTTGGCGCGGTAAGAAAAGTTCACCTTCCCCTCCTCCTCGAAGGTCGCAGTCCCAGGATGTTCCTGGGACAAGCCGCGCTCAGCGGCCACCTTCACCCATTGCCACCCAGAACCGATTCACGGCGCTTGAATCGGTTTCTGGCACTGAGCGCGTGGGCCCTCCCTTCGAGGAGCCTATGGAGTCTGACCAACTCCATACTAACAGTCCGAGCCCAAAGGTTAAGCACAAAGTAATTTTGAGCCGCCCTCCTAAGTAGACAGTTTATCCCTTTTATTCATGGCTATCCTGACCTGGAATTTACGTGGTGTACGATCGCATAGGGCGGAACTGCAACTTCTATTGCGTTGCCATTCACCTATGGTCGTGTGTTTGCAGGAGACTAAGCTTCGCCCTCACGATCCTTTTGATTTCCGAGGGTATACTCCAGTTTGCTACGATCTTGAACCGGAGGAGGTTAATCCTGCTCACGGAGGTGTCATGATATTAGTGCGTAATGATGTTCATTTTCAAACTCCCACACTTAGTCCGACTTGCAAGCTGTTGCCGTTAAACTTCACTTACCCGGCTTTTTCTTTTCCGTTTGTTCTGTGTATTCGCCTCCATTGTCTCCCCTCGCTCACGCGGACGTTCGCGATCTCCTGTCCGCTCTCTCAACACAATTTCTTCTGTTGGGAGATTTTAATGCCCATCATCCCATGTGGGGTTCGCCAAGGGCTTGTGCGAGGGGAACTCTTCTTTCCGACATTTTTGATCAGTTCAATCTCTCTATACTCAATACAGGTGAGCCTACGTTTCTTTCTGATTCTTCCGGTACCTTTTCTCACTTGGACCTTGCCGTTTGCTCACTCCAGCTAGCTAGTCGTCTTCAGTGGAACGTCGTCGCTGACACCTACTCCAGCAACCATTACCCCTGCATCGTTTCTCTTCTGTCACACCACGTACAGCATTCGAGAGTACCTACCTGGATATTCACAAAAGCCGACTGGAGCTTGTATTCCAGCCTCGTGCATTTTGACGATCAGTCCTTCGCCGACATTAACCAACTAGTGCAGAACCTCACGTCTACGATTTTCTCTGCCGCCGAACGCGCAATTCCCCGTTCATCCTCTCAACCTCGGCGACCGCCTGTTCCGTGGTGGAACGAGGAATGTCGGGACGCCGTTCGTGCCCGTAGAACTGCACTTAGGTTGTTTCGGCGACACCCTACACTTGATAATTTGGTTACTTTTAAACAATCGCGTGCCAGAGCTCGTCGCATTATTCAGGATAGCAAGAACTTGGACTCGTTTTGCCGAGTCTTTTAATCGCTTTACGCCTTCATCTGTTGTTTGGGATAAACTTCTTGCTTCTCAGGTAAAGTGTCGCATTGTACTGTTTCTGGCCTTCAGGTTCCCAATGCCACCATAGTGGATCCGGCTGCCATCGCTAACACTCTGGGCACTGCCTTTGAGGCGGTTTCCAGTTCAGATCATTATTCCGCCGGCTTTCGCTCTATTAAAGACCGGCTGGATTCCGCAAACTGTGATTTTCGGTCTGCTAATAATGAGTCTTATAATGAACTTTTCACAATGAGGGAGCTGGAGCATGCCCTCCGTTGCTCTAGACACTCCGCTCCTGGGCCGTACGGCATTCATGTCCTGATGTTGAACCTTTCAGCCGACAGTAAACTCTTTCTCTTACAGGTCTATAACCGTATTTGGCAAGACGGCTTTTTTCCTACCGTTTGGCGCGAAGCCACCATTGTACCTATCCTTTAGTCTGGAAGGGATCGCCAACTACCTTCCAGCTACCGCCCTATCTCCCTCACCAGTTTCGTTTGCAAGGTGATGGAGCGCATGATCAACGGACGGTTGATATGGTGGCTTGAGTCTCAGAAACTTCTAGCGAACGCTCAGTGCTGCTTTCGTCGCCATCGCTCTACCGTCGACCACCTGGTGTCTCTGTCGACGCATATTATGAACGGATTTCTGAGGAAGTGTCAAACAGTGGCTGTGTTTTTTGACCTGGAGAAAGCTTATGACACTTGTTGGAGGGGCGGCATTTTACGTACACTGCACGCATGGAATCTCCTCGGTCGTCTCCCCATATTTCTTCGGGAGTTTATGACGGACCGCGTCTTTCGTGTACGTGTGGGCTCGGTTTTATCTAGTCGTTTTATTCAAGAGCAGGGAGTACCGCAGGGCTCGGTACTCAGTGTCACACTTTTCCAATAGCTATCAACGTCATTGTTGATTGTATTCCACCTGGCATTTCATCGTCCCTTTTCGTTGAGATTTTGCCATTTATTGTAGTTCACGGCGGATATATCTGCTCGAACGCTATCTCCAGAGCTGTATCGACTGTCCCTACGCCTGGAGTAACGCCCACGGCTTTAATTTCTCTGCCGAGAAATTTGCCTGCATCAACTTCTGGCGCCGGAAGGGTTTCCCTCCGCCCTCTCTCCATCTTGGGTCGGAGGTCCTTCCTTTTGCAGACGAGGTGAAATTTTTGGGGTTGATCTTTGATCGAAAGCTGGGCTGGACTTCTCACATTTCCTTTTTTAAAGCAAAGTGTGACCGTTCTCTTAATCTTTGACGTGTTTTAAGTGGCAAATCCTGGGGAGCTGATCGGACCGTTTTTCTGCGTCTTTATCGCTCATTGGTACGATCCAAGCTTGATTACGGGTGCATTGTCTATTCATCGGCACGTCCATCTGTGCTACGTCGCTTGAATGCCATTCATCATCGTGGTATACGAGTCGCTACAGGGGCCTTTCCAACTAGTCAGTACCCAGTCTGTACGCTGAAGCTGCAGAGCCTCCGCTGTCCTTCCGGCGTGAGATGCTTTTGTGCAGCTATGCTTGTCGACTCTGAAGCTTGCCCAACCACTCGTCCTTCGAGCTTTTTGACCAGGATTTGCTTCATCGACAATATTTAGTTAGCTCCTCTGCGTTACTACCTCCAGGGGTTCGATTTCGACAACTCCTTCTGCATTTGGACGTTACACCAGCGCCGGCCCTTCCCAGGTGGGAAACGCGTTTTACTCTATGGTTGCGCGCTGAGGCCCACAGTCACCTTGGGCTAACGTCGATGCCGAAGTCTGAGACCCCTTCTTCAGTCCTTAGATCCTCGTTTTTAGAGCTTCAAGCAGAATTCGGTGACGTGCATTTTATATATATTGACGGGTCTAAGAATGATGTTGGAGTAGAGTGTGCCTTTGTTTTTGGTCAACGTAGTTTTACCTTTCGTTTATCCGGGCAATGTTCGATTTTTACCGCCGAACTTTTTAGTATTTATCAATCAATTTTATACATCCAATGGAACGACTTGCGTCATTGTGTTGTTTGTACGCACTCTCTGAGTGCCCTTCAGAGTATTACTGCGCTGTACGATTACCACCCCCTCGTACAGCGCATACATGACCTGCTCCACTCACTTGGTGTCTCTGGCATCAACGTCTCCTTCTTGTGGATTCCAGGTCATGTGGCCATCTCAGGTAATCAGTCTGCCGACGCCGCTGCCAGATCGGCGATTTTATTACCAATATATTTTACCTCTGTTGTTCCCTCCACAGATTTGTTTGCTATTTTACGTAGCCGCATCCTCTCGCTTTGGAGGATGATTGGACGGCCTTCTTGGGGAACACGTTGCGGGAGATTAAGCCTCTCCCGTTAGTCTGGGGTACCTCTTCTCGTTCGTGTCGTCGGGAAGAGGTACTTTTAGCTCGCTTACGAATCGGACATTGTCTTTTTAGCCATCGATTTCTGCTCAGTGGTGACCCTGCACCAGTCTGTGAGCAGCGTGATGCGCCCTTAACGGTGCGTAACATTTTAAAGGAGTGTCAAGTTTTAGCTCCGTTGCGCGTTCGTGTGGATCTGCCTGTTGGCATAGCCAACGTTTTGGCAGACGACGCTCGTGCTGTAGAATGTCTCTTACGTTTTATCAGTGACATTGGTTCTCCCGACGCATTTGATGCGCTGAGCGTCTTTTGACTGTGTGATTTTATATTGTCTTTTTAATGGGGCATCTACTCCCCAGTGGAATCTAGCGCTCATGTCCCTCGCATTCTACAGTTTTTGACACGTTGTTTTACTCTTTTATTGATCATCTTTTAGTGTGTTGGTTTTTGGAATTAGTGTTTTGTTTTTTACCTTTTGGACATCACGAGTTTGTGTCCCGTTCTTTAATTATGCGGTTTTTTACCTGTCTTTTCATTTTGGACTGTAAATTTTATAGTTTGTAAGGGCGCTGATGACCTTAGCTGTTTAGCGCCCTTAAACCGCATCTCATCATCATCATCATCATCATCATCATCATCATCGCTGTTCTCTTTGTACTGTAACGAAATGTGTGACTTAGCTATTTCTGCAGAGATCTGGATTAATATGAAGCAAATAAAAAATTACCTTTCGTAAGAATAATTTGTAAACGATAGTTATGTGAGTGTAACACACATTTTTGTTTTACTCACTTAGGATTACAGAATGCTCTAGTGATAGTTTTAGTTCACAGGCTCTTTGAACAATTGTTACCACGAAGACAATATTAATCCAATATTCCGTTCCCGGGCTATATTGTGGTTGCCGTTAATGTTGTAAACCTACATTGTATTTTTAACTTTGTTATTTTCCTGTCTGTTTCTTGTTCCCGTTTATCGTGAACCAGTCCTTACTGTCATATTTACTTCTTGTCCAAGATGTATGTATTTGCTTGCCATCATACAGTATCGGAGTCTTACTTAAGTTAGTCATGACTGGTTTATTTTGAGTAGGTTATATCTGCATTTGTAAAAGATTTCTCCGGTTAAATATTGAACTTAGAGAAGGGCTAGATTGGCTACGCTACAAGTAGATTTCTCAAATACAAGCTCTACAATATTTTGTGTAGGCTAGAATAACATAACAGGAAATGATTACCTTGTGTGAGGAGGTAGTATACGCTGAGATTTAGTGCTGGGCATAAGTATTATAACAGAATGATAACAGATTTAAACAATATCATAAATGGTGTGTGTGTGTGTGTGTGTGTGTGTGTGCGCGCGCCCGCATACCTGAATATCAATGAACAGCATAAATAAAAAGAAACGAAGAGGTCTTTTAAATACTAGACTTGGTACCTTAGTTCCGCGTCTTCAAGAATGCAACACGAAAATTTTCTAGAAAACTCCCCCCCCCCGAAATTACCCATTATTTAGATTTTCTTTATATTTTCCAAAATAGCTCTATTTTGATTACAATACATGTTAAAGATATTTTCATAGAAATAAAATTAATATTTTCAATTTTCTAGGAATAGCCCGTGAAATCCTCTTCATTCTAACTGACTTTTGTATAACTGATAAACTGTAATGATACGAGTATAGACAGAATCTTACTACACAAAAATGTTGATCTCATTAAAGTGCACAGTTTTATACCAAATTCGCTTTTTGTGGGGATAAACATTCCAAAGATATTCTTTGTTATTTGTTTGAATTTTCAAATATTTGTTTTTTTTTTCAGCTGCAAACCCTTATTCGTGTTTTTTCGTGTTTGCTCAAAGAGAACGGGATTTGAAGCCAATTTGAAGGAGGAGTTGTATTGTAGTTCCACTGTTTGGGAGCCAAACTTGATGAAGTAACTGCTCCACGTATGGTACAAAGTTTCCGGTGGCCTTTGCCCCAACGTTTAGGAATCAAATTTGTATTTTAATGTTTCTTTAAATATTATATACATTTATATTTGCCTCGGCTGCGTCAGTATTAATTTGCAGTAACATGTATCTCTTAGCAGGAGTGATACGGCTAAAGAATGTAGGCTTACACAAATTATAATATTTACTTCACTTCTTTTATTAATCCTTCAAACGATTAAATAGCGCTTCAGTTATATAGAGAGCTGTGATATTGTTTATTAATTACTTGCACATTTTAACAAGTAAACTTTATAATATTCTTGCTGTAATGAATTTTACATCTCTCACTCTGAATACGTACCGAGCGAACTACTCAGGAACGTTGCCTTCTAGCATCTGGCTTCTACCATTTAAATTTGTAAATTTCTCTATTTCAAGTCTCTGATTGGCTACTTTTGCTCCAATAGAGTACTTTTATTTAACTTAACCTTTTTCTTGTTTTCGATTGGCTATTTATAAGCTGTTTTAAATATACATTATTGTTCCAAGAATTACTAGTAGCATTATTAAGCTTTCTAATGTATTGTTGTCTCAAGGTTACCTCATTGTTAGCAACTTTCCGCTTCCATTCTCACAGCTCCTACATTATTAAATTACGCAATACACTCATATAAGATAATTATACATGTACGTAATAATATAAACATAATACATTGACTGTTCATACATTTTATATATTATATTATACACATATTGCTTTAAGACGGGCTGTTATTCTTTTTTATATTGTATAATTAGACTGAAATCATTTAAGTATTAAGAATACTTTCTCACCGGCTATGAAAAGATGTAATTATTGTTTTAGCTTACTATATAGTTTTATACCTAAACTAAATGTTAATGAGTGTGTTCGTATTTAAAAAGTGAGAATACCATTTACTGCGAAAACAACTTTATTTAACACTAGGCACTCAACGTAACACAAACGTTACACTAAGTCGCTTTGCCACGCACGCGAGTAGGTAAATATAGAGAGAGCTGGCGCAGTTTTTTGCGTTTATATGGGAAAGGATAGGGAAAACGAGGCTAGATGCGACGGTTCAAGGAGGAAAATGCGTTTATATGGGGGAGATAGGGAATACGAGGACTGACGCTAGGCTAGACAGTGGTAGGAGGGGGAGTGCGCTTTATATGAGACAGATAGGGCATACGAGGGTCGATGCTAGGCTAGACAGAGGCTGAGTAAAGTATGGTTTATATGAGCAGTATAGGAAAACGATGAGACGTGTTAGGCTAGACAGGGTTTGAAACGTAGTGCATGGTTTATATGAGAGGTATAGGAAAACGAGGAAAGGTGTTAGGTTAGACAGAGGTCGAGGAGTACAGTATGGTTTATATGAGAAGTATAGGAAAACGAGGAGAGGTATTAGGTTAGGAGAATTGAGAATGTGGTTATAAGGAGAGACGAGAAAACGAAGAGAGATCCTATGCTAGGATAGACAGGTGTTAAAGTTAGGTTAGATAGGAAACCAAGGAGTGATACTCAGCTAGAGGGGGGCAGGAGGGAATGCGCTTTATGAGAGGTAGGGGATACTGGGAGTGGTGTTAGGCTAGACAGAGGTTGAGAGTAGAGTATGCGTTTATATGAATGAGAAGTATAGAACAGGAGGAGAGGTGCTAGTCTAGACATGGTTTGAGGAGTAGAGTATACGCTTATATGAGGGTATAGGAAAACGCGGAGAGGTGTTAGGCTAGACAGAGGTCGAGGAGTAGAGTATGGTTTATATGAGAGGTACAGGGAAACGAGGAGAGGAGTTAGGCTAGGCAGAAGTCGAGGAGTAGAGTATGGTTTATATGAGGGGTATAGGAACAGGAGGAGAGGTGTTAGGCTAGACAGATACTAAAGGAGTACCAATATGGACTTATATACAGGAGAGATAGGGAATAGGGGGTGCTAGACTTGAAAGCGACTTTAGACGTGAACTTAGTGGAAAACTGTTTCATGTCAATGTTCTAGTCATGCCCATCACGTAACCTATTCAGGGAAAAGGTGGCTCGTTCAGGGGAAAAAGGTGACTGCTCAGGGAAAAAGGTGGCTCACAAAGGGAAAAAGTTGACTAGCAAAGGGAAAAACGTGACCAGCAAAGGGAAAAAGGTGACCAGCAAAGGGAAAAATGTGACCAGCAAAGGGAAAAATGTTACCTGAAACGGGAAAAAGGTGACCAGTAAAGGGAAAAATGTGACCAGCAAAGGGAAACAGGTGACCGCTAAAGGGAAAAAGGTGAACCATAAAGGGAAAAAGGTGACCTGCAACGGGAAAAGCTAACCCACTAACACTAACAGGTAAGTAATTCAGCTAGTATTGCTAGAGGCTGACTGGATCATAGCAGTGTATGATTTCACAGGTAATTCAGCTAGTATCGTAGGTATTTAGGCTAATTCAGCTAGTATCACAAGAGGGTAGATTCTAGGGTTGGGTATAGCTTAGTGTCGTATTTCACAGGTAATTCAGAGAGTATCATAGGTATTTAGGTTAATTCAAGTATCACAGGCGTTTAGAGTAATTCAGCTAGCATTACAGGAGGGTAGGTTCCAGGGTTGGTTATAACATAGCTTCGTATTTCACAGATAGTTCAGGTAATATTGCAAGTATTTGAGGTAATCGACATAGCTTCACAGATATTATTGATAATTTCGATCAGAGATTTGTATCACAGCTATTTAAGGTAAATGCAGGTGATTCAGGTTGTTTCAATGGTATTTGAGTCATTTTAACAGGTAATTCATCTAGTATCACAGGTGCTCGGGTTAATTTAGAGCAGGAATTCGTATCAGAGCTAGTTAAGGCAATTTCACATGATTCGGGTAATATCACAGGTATTAAATCATTTTCACAGGCAATTCAGCTAGTATCGTGAGCATTTAAGCTAATTCAGCTAGTATTGCTAGAGGCTACCTGCATCATAGCTATGCATGATTTCACAGGTAATTCAGCTAGTATCGTAGGTATTTAGGCTAATTCAGCTAGTATCACAGGAGGTTAGATTCCAGGGTTGGGTATAGCATAGTTTCATATTTCACAGATAATTCAGAGGGTATCGTAGGTATTTAGGATAATTCAAGTAACATAGGTGTTTAGAGTAATTAAGCAAGCATTACAGGAGGGTAGGTTCCAGGGGCTGGTTATAGCCTAGTTTCGTATTTTACAGATAGTTCAGGTAATATCGTAAGTATTTGGGTAATCAGCATAGTTTCACAGATGCTCGTGATAATTTCGATCAGAGATTTGTATCACAGCTATTTAAGGTAAATGCAGGTGATTCAGGTTGTATCAATGGTATTTGTGTCATTTTAACAGGTAGTTCAGATAGTGTCTAGGTATTTGGGCGATTCAAGCATCATAGGTGTTTAGAGTAACTCAGCTAGTATCACAGGAGGCTAGATTCAATGATCAGGGTTTCGTATCAGAGCTATTTAATGTAATTTCACTTGATTCGAGTAGTATCACAGGTATTTAAGTCATTTTGACGGGCAATTCAACTAGTATCACAGGTACTCATGGTAATATAGAGAGTGATTAAATTATAAAACATTTCTCATCCAACGTTACAACAATTTATTTACTTTTTTCTAAATCTTACAAACATATTATATGTTAAACAGTTATTGTACGATGCGGAGAGGCATAAACTGCATATTGGTTCACAAATTGAAAAGCTTTACGTCAACATACCTTTCTTTTAGTTCGTTGTAGATGTCTCTCCCCTTTTATCTAGGCTTGAGACTAGCACTAGGATTGCTCCTAATGGTAGGGTTACTAGCTTCCCTTCCATCTTCTTCTTTCTTCAGCAGGCGTCAGCTATCTGCATATACAGCACACAGATAACCTTATTTTTTTAAGATTGTAGACTCACGAGGAAATCTTTATCTTTAACTTACATTCTTTTAAGCACTGTTTGTAATGGCGTAATGTCCATATGCATATGTCGTTATCCCATCCTCAGCAATAATTCTTTTATCATCAAACGGAGTCAATGCAATTTTATTCATTTGCACTGTAGCAAGAGCATGCTTTCGTGATAGGATCAGATTCATAGGTGTTCTGATGATTTCACAGGTTTTAAGACAGTCTGTATAGCTGTCAAACGAAATGTACTGCTTAATAGCGCTACGTTTTATACCTTTAATCTTTTTTATCATTGACCCTTGAATATCTAAGGCATACATCTTAGGGCGTAGTCCAACAAAGCGTAGGATGATTTTGCTATTAGCCTCATCTTTAAATTTTCCCAATACCTTCTTGTTCTGAGTAGAGTAACATATATGGTTGGCAGGGTAATCAGCTGTATCGAGATGCTCAAGAAAACGTAGCTTGTCCTGGTACACATCTTCAGTTGTTACACGATGAATATACGAATCAGTGTCCATATACATAAGCTTCAGGTTTTCAGCTCCATAATAAGGCAACAAAACGTCGTAATGATAGTTATACATTAATGTCTTGGAGATGTCCAACACACTCATACCAATGTATATAGGCTTGTTGAATACAATCTGACGAGAGGCCATATGTACAGCAGCTAGATTATCAGCATATATCGTCCTGTCGATAAACGTAGGCTTGGCGATCAGCTTCTCTAGAGTTTTTTCATTGGTCACCAGTCGTATATCCATACGGTTACGCAGGTTCTCCATAGTTTTTCCAAACATAGCGTTATTAAAGAGCTTGTAGAGATCCTTCTCGAAATCATTTGCAGCTTGTTGTCGTAGCCTGTTGTTAAATTCCACATAAGGTTTCAACCACTGAGACTGTCGGAATTGTAGCACACGATGGATTTTTGTTAGTCGTAGTCCATGACTAAGAGCTTGCTTCAAAGCCATGTAATGCACTACATACTTCTTTCGAGGTCCAAGATGAGGTATCAGTTTCTTTGTAGATGATTCCAATGGTTTCATACACTCTGGCAGGAAAGGTAAATCATTATGCAGATCGTGAAGTTCTGCAGGATACTCGATGTCGACTTCTAATATGTACCCATGAGGATCATCTTCTTGTAGTGTTTCTAAGTTGATTTCTTCAGGTGACACCCACTGAAATCCACCATAAGGGAGGGCGTGACACATTGCCCACCCATATTGGTTATTAGCGTCCTCGTATGTGATAAATTGGGTTGGTCTCGACGGATCAAACGTATCCATGTAAGCGTTATTAGCCTCAGCATACCGATGGGAAACTTGGCATAAACCTCCTCTTATACCTGATTCCACCATGAGTAGTTGATCATAATCTTGTAACAGTTCCAGCTTAATTCCAGTATACAGTAACATGGCGTCCCATGTAAGACCTGGAGAGGTAAAATAATGTGCAGGATCATCTTTGTGTGTTTTAAGGGTTTGCTCTCTGAACGTCTCAAAGACATCAGCTAGGAGAAGTACATCCGAAGTTAAGTAGAGGTCGCTGTACTCACCCAGGTTTCTCACATTAAACAGCTCCCATACATTTCTAGCATGATCGTAGTCAGTATCAGTAATTTCTTCTTCATTCAATTTATTGTAGAAGTAGTCCTTAGGAGGCAAGCAGGTCTCGTTCAGGACATCCCATGACGTAACAAAATCATAGGGAAATACACCCTTACGGGTCATCAACTTCAATTTGTCTTCTCCAAAGTACTTTAGCGTTTCAGGATACGAGGTTAGATTTTTTACCAACTTATCCAAGCTTGTACTGAGGAATCGGAAGCTATCCACAAATCGAAGCTTTATATCTCCCACATACTTAGTGAATGAGATATAGCTTTCTTCAGAGTTAGGAATTACCTCCACACGTTCACTTGTACAACCCAGCTCCTTAACAATGAAATGAGAGTCATATCCGCTAAGGTTATGCATGAAGACTGGTATATATTTAGGTGTTTTACAGGCTAAATTACATTCATTATGAAGACTTCCACGATATTCACCGCTGATGTGATCATGGTCGCGTACTTTATAGTTTTCTCCTGTAAAGCCTTTTCCACACAAGTAGCATGCCGTAGAAGACTCAAAATCTGTTGCTGTTGTTCCGTAAGTTTCAGAGGCTTAGTAGATTTGTATATATTACCAATCATTTTTGCAAGAGATGTAAGGTACAGCATAAACTTCTGAGCAGCATCAGCACCACGATACACATAGGGCTGCTTAGGAAGACCAGTTTCGAGATGTTCAACACTGGATGTAGGCTTCACGTAAACACAGAAGCTCATTGGTGTGTGCTCTTGATAAGGGGTTGTATAGGAAGTTTCAGGATCGGGTATACACGTATGGCATGGAGTGAGAATACTCTCAAAATCAGCATAGATGACATAAGTTACTTTCAGCATCCTCTCAACATTTTTAAACTGAACAATTGATTTCTCCTTGCTAGGCATAACTACCCTCGCAACACCATGTTGGTTACAGATTGATGTATGTTCTTGTAGTTTTTCCAGTCCACTTCGCCCGCTCTGATCATCAAAATGTGTAAAGCAGCGCTTACAGGTATAAACACGCCCATTACGTTTAGTCTTCTGACATCGAACGAGTTTCTCAAAATTCTTTATATATACGTAGTGATGTTTTCCACTACTGTCATTCAATAGTAACAGGTCACAGTGTTCAGCTAGTTCAATGTCAACAACCTTTATCGGATACACTTCATGCTTCTCATCCAGCCCGAAAACGTTAATAGACATCTTGTTAAGCTTCTCAAATTTAGGTATTTGAGAAAGTAGAGTAGGATAGGAAACACAGCTGAAGTCGTACTTATCTTGAAGTTGTTTGTATTTGTTCACATGTATAAGCGATTGAACAGTAGAAATAGAATGGGCGGGGCATGCCGGCATAGAAGAAAGATCCTTATCAGATGTCGGCATCTCTCTGTGCGCTCAAACCGGCTTTCTATTTCTACTGTTCAATCGCTTATATCTCCTGAATGAAAAGAGATAGAACAATGGGATAAAAGCTAAACAATTCTTTGGAATGCGCCGCGTCCTTGAGATATTAATACGAGTTGGCCGGGATGCCTGGGTTCGAATCCTACGAGTGATTTCAAATTCATCTTCTATTAACTCAGAGACTTATTACAATAAAGACGTCGAATAAACTTTATTAAATTTACATCATTAGGTAGTTTCTTTTGTATTTATATTTGGGTACCTGTTTTCCTGGGTTCGATCCTTAATTTTAAAAACTCCATTGTCTCGGAAACTAAGAAAGCTAGAGGAATGGACCAAAGCATGTTTGATAGCTGTTATAATGTGTAATTAATACTGTATATAATTTTCAATCAGTTGTCTCTAGTTCGAATCCCGATTTTTTAATGACTTCCTTAATTTTTCTCTATACTCTAGAAAATATCACTTAGATTGATGCTGTAACTACATACAGCACCTTTAAATATACCAAACTCATATTATAAATTATTTTGTTCTTGGTGTTCTGGGTTCGAATACTGATTCGATGGAATTTACTTATAAATTTAATAACTCCTAAACCAATTAAGATAAAGACGCCAAATAAACTTTATTGCGTTTATGTTATTAGGTAGTATCTTTTAAATGTGTAATTAGATACCTGACGTCCTGGGTTCGATCCTTAATTTTTAAATTTTCATTATCTCGGGAACTAAGTGAGGTAGAGGAGTGCAGCAAAGCATGATTGACAGGTTCTGTACTGGGTGATTACTGCTGTATATAATTGTCAATCAGTTGTGCTTGGTTCGATTCCCGATTTTTAATGACTTCCTTAATTTTCCTCTGTACACTAGAATATATCTCTTAGATCGATGATGTAACTCTATACATCTTTGTTTAACATGTCAGACTAATATTATAAATTATTGTGTTCCTGGTGTTCTAGGTTCGAATACCGATTCAATGAAATTTACTTGCAAACATTTAATAACTCGTAATTTAATTTAGATAGACATGTCAAGGTAAACGTAAATAGTGTATCTAGTCCTTAAATATCGTTATCGTTATAAAAATTACTTTAAAGTACTTAGATAGAATCCCGAAGGGGTGATTTCATATATCTTCAAGCTTATGGATCATATCAGGTTCGAGTAAAGATTAAATGGTAGATGCTGATATTGGGGAGCTAAAATACATTTATTAAAAGTATTACCGGGTTCGATTTAGAAGCTTAGAATCTGTGTAACTCTGGAAAAAATACTTTTCTCATGATTGTAGTGAAATGTAATGGTCTTTCTGTGAGAAGATGGAAAGGAAGAATTGAAAAGGGAATAAAAACATGAAATAATTAAGTAAATAAGGGGGAAAATCTTCTACGTTACCTTTTAAGCTTTTACTTTAAGAATTGTGATAATACAGCTGGAATTAACCTTCGTACAATAGGTAATGGTGGTGGTGGTGGTATGCTTTGAATTTGAAATATATGCCTAAATGAGCGTTTGCTTTTCTCGTGATTGCAGTGAAATGTAATGGTCTTTCTGTGGGAAGATGGAAAGGAAGAATTGAAAAGGGAATGAAAACATGAAATAATTAAGTAAATAAGGGGAATAATCTTCTAGGTTTCCTTTTAAGCTTTTACTTTTAAGTATTGTGATAATACAGCTTGAATTAACCTTGGTACAATAGGTGGTGATGGTGGTGGTAGTGGTGATAGGCTTGAATTTGAAATATATGTCTGAATGGGCGTGTGGGAATACTTCTCTTGCTGGTGTGACAGCATAAGCAGGTAGTTATGAGACGAGTTTAAACGTGTTTGATGCTGCCAGACATCCTGTCTCTGGGTGTGACGTCATAAACATCCTGTCTCTGGACTTGAGGTTATATGGCTGGGGGGTTAATACACGTTGAGCGATCATATACATCTGGTTATGAAACGAGTTTATGATTGATCTAAAAGGTTCGTGCTCCCTCTATAAATATGGTGATCTAGGGCATTGGACTTCTCCCCAAGAATAATCAGCTTTCTAAAGTGGTACCAAGGTGAAGAGGTCTACATTTCATTGATCAGTGATTAATACGCTATTACATCAAGAATAAAGATGAATAACTCAGCGTATAAGGATATTATTCCAAGCGCTACTGGATATGCATGCGGAAAATGTGGGAAGAAGTTCCTCCGAGGTTATGACAAGAGAAGACACGAGATGAGCTGCAAGAAGCTCTTCAAATGTAAACATTGTAATGTAACCTTCAAAGATGGTTATAAGGGGCAGCGACACGAAGATATATGTTAAATAAGCAGCCCTCAGAAGAAAAGAAGATTGGAGCCAACTAAACATCAGCTGCTGTCAACAATGGAGGACTGTGATATGAAAGAATACGAAACTTCATTCGAAGGACGATTGAAATCGTATTTTATACGATGCGAGTCACCTAAGGACCTGAATATGTATCTGCAAGAGGCAAAACAACGGATAATCCAGGCTGTGCATAAAGAGCCTAGCATTCATAAGAGTGTTAAAATTAATCTGCTGGCTGAGTGTCGATTTGTTAACAGTATTGGTGAAACCTGTGACAAAACATTTAAAACACGGAATCAAGCTGTTTTCCTGGAAACTGATCTGGAGTCAGCGATGGAAGTGAAATTCAAGAAATTGGTGACTGAAATGGAGGAGTCTCAGCTTAAGGGTAGCAGCTGGGCTTTGCTTGCTGTGGAAGGAGTTCGACTTCGTATCAACAAGTACAATCCGTTGCGAGGAAGTAGCTACATACCACTACCGTCAGCTGTTGAAGCAAGGAAAGCATGTATAAACATTCAGAACTTTACCGACGAGAAATGTTTCATGTACTCTATATTAGCTAAATTCATAGGGAAGGATGCACAGCGTGTGAACAAATACAAACAACTTCAAGATAAGTACGACTTCAGCTGTGTTTCCTATCCTACTCTACTTTCTCAAATACCTAAATTTGAGAAGCTTAACAAGATGTCTATTAACGTTTTCGGGCTGGATGAGAAGCATGAAGTGTATCCGATAAAGGTTGTTGACATTGAACTAGCTGAACACTGTGACCTGTTACTATTGAATGACAGTAGTGGAAAACATCAATACGTATATATAAAGAATTTTGAGAAACTCGTTCGATGTCAGAAGACTAAACGTAATGGGCGTGTTTATACCTGTAAGCGCTGCTTTACACATTTTGATGATCAGAGCGGGCGAAGTGGACTGGAAAAACTACAAGAACATACATCAATCTGTAACCAACATGGTGTTGCGAGGGTAGTTATGCCTAGCAAGGAGAAATCAATTGTTCAGTTTAAAAATGTTGAGAGGATGCTGAAAGTACCTTATGTCATCTATGCTGATTTTGAGAGTATTCTCACTCCATGCCATACGTGTATACCCGATCCTGAAACTTCCTATACAACCCCTTATCAAGAGCACACACCAATGAGCTTCTGTGTTTACGTGAAGCTTACATCCAGTGTTGAACATCTCGAAACTGGTCTTCCTAAGCAGCCCTATGTGTATCGTGGTGCTGATGCTGCTCAGAAGTTTATGCTGTACCTTACATCTCTTGCAAAAATGATTGGTAATATATACAAATCTACTAAGCCTCTGAAACTTACGGAACAACAGCAACAGTCTTCTACGGCATGCTACTTGTGTGGAAAAGGCTTTACAGGAGAAAACTATAAAGTACGCGACCATGATCACATCAGCGGTGAATATCGTGGAAGTCTTCATAATGAATGTAATTTAGCCTGTAAAACACCTAAATATATACCAGTCTTCATGCATAACCTTAGCGGATATGACTCTCATTTCATTGTTAAGGAGCTGGGTTGTACAAGTGAACGTGTGGAGGTAATTCCTAACTCTGAAGAAAGCTGAATCTCATTCACTAAGTATGTAGGAGATATAAAGCTTCGATTTTTGGATAGCTTCCGATTCCTCAGTACAAGCTTGGATAAGTTGGTAAAAAATCTAACCTCGTATCCTGAAACGCTAAAGTACTTTGGAGAAGACAAATTGAAGTTGATGACCCGTAAGGGTGTATTTCCCTATGATTTTGTTACGTCATGGGATGTCCTGAACGAGACCTGCTTGCCTCCTAAGGACTACTTCTACAATAAATTGAATGAAGAAGAAATTACTGATACTGACTACGATCATGCTAGAAATGTATGGGAGCTGTTTAATGTGAGAAACCTGGGTGAGTACAGCGACCTCTACTTAACTTCGGATGTACTTCTCCTAGCTGATGTCTTTGAGACGTTCAGAGAGCAAACCCTTAAAACACACAAAGATGATCCTGCACATTATTTTACCTCTCCAGGTCTTACATGGGACGCCATGTTACTGTATACTGGAATTAAGCTGGAACTGTTACAAGATTATGATCAACTACTCATGGTGGAATCAGGTATAAGAGGAGGTTTATGCCAAGTTTCCCATCGGTATGCTGAGGCTAATAACGCTTACATGGATAAGTTTGATCCGTCGAGACCAACCCAATTTATCACATACGAGGACGCTAATAACCAATATGGGTGGGCAATGTGTCACGCCCTCACTTATGGTGGATTTCAGTGGGTGTCACCTGAAGAAATCAACTTAGAAACACTACAAGAAGATGATCCTCATGGGTACATATTAGAAGTCGACATCGAGTATCCTGCAGAACTTCACGATCTGCATAATGATTTACGTTTCCTGCCAGAGTGTATGAAACCACTGGAATCATCTACAAAGAAACTGATACCTCATCTTGGACCTCGAAAGAAGTATGTAGTGCATTACATGGCTTTGAAGCAAGCTCATAGTCATGGACTACGACTAACAAAAATCCATCGTGTGCTACAATTCCGACAGTCTCAGTGGTTGAAACCTTATGTGGAATTTAACAACAGGCTACGACAACAAGCTGCAAATGATTTCGAGAAGGATCTCTACAAGCTCTTTAACAACGCTATGTTTGGAAAAACTATGGAGAACCTGCGTAACCGTATGGATATACGACTGGTGACCAATGAAAAAACTCTAGAGAAGCTGATCGCCAAGCCTACGTTTATCGACAGGACGATATATGCTGATAATCTAGCTGCTGTACATATGGCCTCTCGTCAGATTGTATTCAACAAGCCTATATACATTGGTATGAGTGTGTTGGACATCTCCAAGACATTAATGTATAACTATCATTACGACGTTTTGTTGCCTTATTATGGAGCTGAAAACCTGAAGCTTATGTATATGGACACTGATTCGTTCATTCATCGTGTAACAACTGAAGATGTGTACCAGGACAAGCTACGTTTTCTTGAGCATCTCGATACAGCTGATTACCCTGCCAACCATATATGTTACTCTACTCAGAACAAGAAGGTATTGGGAAAATTTAAAGATGAGGCTAATAGCAAAATCATCCTACGCTTTGTTGGACTACGCCCTAAGATGTATGCCTTAGATATTCAAGGGTCAATGATAAAAAAGATTAAAGGTATAAAACGTAGCGCTATTAAGCAGTACATTTCGTTTGACAGCTATACAGACTGTCTTAAAACCTGTGAAATCATCAGAACACCTATGAATCTGATCCTATCACGAAAGCATGCTCTTGCTACAGTGCAAGTGAATAAAATTGCATTGACTCCGTTTGATGATAAAAGAATTATTGCTGAGGATGGGATAACGACATATGCATATGGACATTACGCCATTACAAACAGTGCTTAAAAGAATGTAAGTTAAAGATAAAGATTTCCTCGTGAGTCTACAATCTTAAAAAAATAAGGTTATCTGTGTGCTGTATATGCAGATAGCTGACGCCTGCTGAAGAAAGAAGAAGATGGAAGGGAAGCTGGTAACCCTGCCATTAGGAGCAATCCTAGTGCTAGTCCCAAGCCTAGATAAAAGGGGAGAGACATCTACAACGAACTAAAAGAAAGGTATGTTGACGTAAAGCTTTTCAATTTGTGAACCAATATGCAGTTTATGCCTCTCCGCATCGTACAATAACTGTTTAACATATAATATGTTTGTAAGATTTAGAAAAAAGTAAATAAATTGTTGTAACGTTGGATGAGAAATGTTTTATAATTTAATCACTCTCTATATTACCATGAGTACCTGTGATACTAGTTGAATTGCCCGTCAAAATGACTTAAATACCTGTGATACTACTCGAATCAAGTGAAATTACATTAAATAGCTCTGATACGAAACCCTGATCATTGAATCTAGCCTCCTGTGATACTAGCTGAGTTACTCTAAACACCTATGATGCTTGAATCGCCCAAATACCTAGACACTATCTGAACTACCTGTTAAAATGACACAAATACCATTGATACAACCTGAATCACCTGCATTTACCTTAAATAGCTGTGATACAAATCTCTGATCGAAATTATCACGAGCATCTGTGAAACTATGCTGATTACCCAAATACTTACGATATTACCTGAACTATCTGTAAAATACGAAACTAGGCTATAACCAACCCCTGGAACCTACCCTCCTGTAATGCTTGCTTAATTACTCTAAACACCTATGTTTCTTGAATTATCCTAAATACCTACGATACCCTCTGAATTATCTGTGAAATATGAAACTATGCTATACCCAACCCTGGAATCTAACCTCCTGTGATACTAGCTGAATTAGCCTAAATACCTACGATACTAGCTGAATTACCTGTGAAATCATGCATAGCTATGATGCAGATAGCCTCTAGCAATACTAGCTGAATTAGCTTAAATGCTCACGATACTAGCTGAATTGCCTGTGAAAATGACTTAAATAGCTGTGATACTACCCGAATCATGTGAAATTGCCTTAACTAGCTCTGATACGAATTCCTGCTCTAAATTAACACGAGCACCTGTGATACTAGATGAATTACCTGTTAAAATGACTCAAATACCATTGATACAACCTGAATCACCTTCATTTACCTTAAATAGATGTGATACAAATCTCTGATCGAAATTACCAATAATATCTGTAAAGCTATGTCGATTACCTCAAATACTTACAATATTACCTGAACTATCTGTGAAATACGAAGCTATGTTATAACCAACCCTGGAACCTACCCTCCTGTAATGCTAGCTGAATTACTCTAAACGCCTGTGATACTTGAATTAACCTAAATACCTATGATACTCTCTGAATTACCTGTGAAATACGACACTAAGCTATACCCAACCCTAGAATCTACCCTCTTGTGATACTAGCTGAATTAGCCTAAATACCTACGATACTAGCTGAATTACCTGTGAAATCATACACTGCTATGATCCAGTCAGCCTCTAGCAATACTAGCTGAATTACTTACCTGTTAGTGTTAGTGGGTTAGCTTTTCCCGTTGCAGGTCACCTTTTTCCCTTTATGGTTCACCTTTTTCCCTTTAGCGGTCACCTGTTTCCCTTTGCTGGTCACATTTTTCCCTTTACTGGTCACCTTTTTCCCGTTTCAGGTAACATTTTTCCCTTTGCTGGTCACCTTTTTCCCTTTGCTGGTCACATTTTCCCTTTGCTGGTCACCTTTTTCCCTTTGCTGGTCACGTTTTTCCCTTTGCTAGTCAACTTTTTCCCTTTGTGAGCCACCTTTTTCCCTGAGCAGTCACCTTTTCCCCCTGAACGAGCCACCTTTTCCCTGAATAGGTTACGTGATGGGCATGTCTAGAACATTGACATGAAACAGTTTTCCACTAAGTTCACGTCTAAAGTCGCTTTCAAGTCTAGCACCCCCTATTCCCTATCTCTCCTGTATATAAGTCCATATTGGTACTCCTTTAGTATCTGTCTAGCCTAACACCTCTCCTCCTGTTCCTATACCCCTCATATAAACCATACTCTACTCCTCGACTTCTGCCTAGCCTAACTCCTCTCCTCGTTTCCCTGTACCTCTCATATAAACCATACTCTACTCCTCGACCTGTGTCTAGCCTAACACCTCTCCGCGTTTTCCTATACCCTCATATAAACGTATACTCTACTCCTCAAACCATGTCTAGACTAGCACCTCTCCTCCTGTTCTATACTTCTCATTCATATAAACGCATACTCTACTCTCAACCTCTGTCTAGCCTAACACTACTCCCAGTATCCCCTACCTCTCATAAAGCGCATTCTCTCCTGCCCCCCTCTAGCTGAGTATCACTCCTTGGTTTCCTATCTAACCTAACTTTAACACCTGTCTATCCTAGCATAGGATCTCTCTTCGTTTTCTCGTCTCTCCTTATAACCACATTCTCAATTCTCCTAACCTAATACCTCTCCTCGTTTTCCTATACTTCTCATATAAACCATACTCTACTCCTCGACCTCTGTCTAACCTAACACCTTTCCTCGTTTTCCTATACCTCTCATATAAACCATGCACTACGTTTCAAACCCTGTCTAGCCTAACACGTCTCATCGTTTTCCTATACTGCTCATATAAACCATACTTTACTCAGCCTCTGTCTAGCCTAGCATCGACCCTCGTATGCCCTATCTGTCTCATATAAAACGCACTCCCCCTCCTACCACTGTCTAGCCTAGCGTCAGTCCTCGTATTCCCTATCTCCCCCATATAAACGCATTTTCCTCCTTGAACCGTCGCATCTAGCCTCGTTTTCCCTATCCTTTCCCATATAAACGCAAAAAACTGCGCCAGCTCTCTCTATATTTACCTACTCACGCGGAATGCAACACAACTGATTAGTCGAAGTAAATCACCACTGAGCTGTTGAGCTACATCTCGCAATTAAACTGCTCTGTCCACTTGCTCTATCACTTTTAATAGAATTCAACTCGACTCAACTCGGCGTGACCACCCTCCCTTATATAGGTCCCGCATACCAAGTGGAACCTTCTAGAAAAGGAACCCACGAGAACATGCGAAACGAACGCTCCAGAACCGGTAAGAGGCAAATAAAGGGTTTTTAATTTCATACACACTATTGTTCCGACCATCCGTCGCAGGCCCCGCCGGAAGGCAGCGCCGTGCGCGTCGTCACAGTATTAACATGATATAGAAAAATACGCTTTTGTAAGAAGAGTGAGTAGAGAAACTCTTATGAATGCCACAAATAAGATTTTTTTTCTAGTTTAACCAACGTGTAATTTTTGTAAGCAACTTCGTTATTGTATCTCACATTTAAACTTTTCCCTTACTAGATATATGTCTCCATGCCACCTAGCTTACTGCTTCTACCGAGATTTCCTAGAAGCAAGATAAATAACATAATACCCTAAGGATTACGCTAGAGCAAATATGAATTGATAACAGCAGAAATGAAACCAGAGTTCGCTGATAGACCAAATTCCCATGACCTCATTGTGGCGTAGAGGGAGGTAGAAAAAAAAAAAACAGCGTCAGAAACTTTATGTGGGCAGCATTTCCCAACAGGGGATTGAACCTGGTTGGTGGGAAACAGCGTAGGATTTGCATACAATCATAACATTCATAGGAGCTCCGTGCAAAAGCAAGCAAAAAGGCAAGTCTAAAGAAAGAAACAAGGCTAAGTAAGTGGTACAAAAAGAAACGCTACATTGCTCTATGGGGATTTTATTCTAAAACTCGTACCTCTTCCTTAGCTTATATAAAAGTAAATTTTCGGTTTAAAACCGTGCAGCTGCGAGAGATGCATTCTTAAGAGCAGATTGCACAGGCACTGGGGATGAAAACATATTTCCTTTTTATGATAGTGCGTAAATTCTCTTAAGAGGACACCAGAAAGCGAACATTTCCCCAAAGGGATATATTTAGTTCTCTATGCAGTCATATTAGTTGGAATTACCTAAATGCTTATATTTTCATTTTATTTTACTTTATTTATCGCCTATAGTAAATAGGGGAAGTATTGCATTCCACCCAAAAATTCTATACCTAGATGTTACCGGAAATACATGTTTTGAGGCCTTCTCAAATTTTGATTTTCTCAAAAAAGGCTCTAACGATTTTGATTAAAGTGGATATATTTATGATATTTTCATGACGAGTAAAATGTATCTTGAACTATCTGAGAATGCTCCAAAAATCCTCTTCTTTCTAAATTGCTTTTGTATTACTGGTAAACCGTAAGAGATAGACAAAATGCTTCTACGCAAAAGATGTAGAGCTCGTTAAAACACAGTTTTTCATATACATTTTATTTGTGGAGTGAACCATTACCGAGATATTCCTTGTTATTTGTTTAAATTTTCCAATACTTTACTTTTTCCCAAATGGGAATTTCTTATTCGTCTTTTTATGTCTTGGACATGCAAAGAGAACGAAATGTTCCACAAGGCAACCAACTATTAAAGGATTTTACTATCGTTTAAATGCTACTATATTCCCCTTGTACCTACAAGAAAATTAACAACAAGTTTCTGCAAATGTTTATCTCGATTAACATGAAATAAATGGAGAATAAGCGTTTGTAAAAATATTTATACAAGTGGAGAGAAAGCCATGTAAGTGTAACACAAAGATTTTTAAAAGTGGTATTGCATCTGCCATTTTGTGCTGTGAAGGGGATCTAGTACTGAAAGTGCTACCTTCCACAATTTTCGTTGATTTTTTTCTTTTATCACATATCAATAAAAGGAACTTTTGTTAATCATTTCCAAACATTAGGCACATCATTTAGTAATAAAAATAATTTGTTTAAAAAAGTATACTTGCTTAAGAATCACATTGTTCAAGCTAAGTATAAGGTACAGAAAGGTTTCAGGTATTAAAATACTTCAACATAGTAGTATTCTAAGGCTGTGGATTAGTTTTGTGATGTCGTTACAAATAAAGGGTAAAATATTTGTTCATTATGCATTGTGGCTAAAACTAGTATTTATAAATAAAATGTCATATTTACTCTATTTTTACTTTAACTACCACGTACGTAGTAGGTACGTTTGCATTTCACCCAAAAATTTGATACCGAGATTTCACCGGAAATACATGTTTTGAGGCCATCTGAATCCAATAACCACTTTTAGAAAACGGTCGTGTATGCGTATGTCGTGTGTGTGTGTGTGTGTCTGTTAGCAGCATAAGTCAAAAACTAAATGTCGGATAAACACGAAAATTGGTATCTTAAGTTCTAACTTCCAAAGATGCGACATGAAAATTTCAAATAAAATCCCCCACCTAAAATGTCCCACTCCAAACTACCCTTTACATCATAGATTTTTCGAAATTTGTTATTTTCTAAAAAATGGCTCTAATGATTTTGGTTGAAGTACCATATATTAAAGACATTTACATGACAAAAAAAATTTTATCTTTAATTTTCTGTGAATAGCTTAGAAAGCCCTCTTCATTCGGAAGGAGTTTTGCATAATCTTGTATAACCTCTAAACGTTAAGCGATAGACGAAAACGTATTACACAAAAACTGTAAATCTCTTTAAAACACACACTTTATTTAAAAGAAGTTTTCTGTGGCATAAGCCATTTCTGAGATATTCGTTATTAAGGCTTCGAATTGTTCAATACTTGTCATTCTTTTGAAGTTCCATTGATTTTTAATTGTTTCTCGCGATTCTATGGAAACATTATGGAATTTTAAGGCCAGCATATAGCGTCCAGTTCTTAAATATTTGACTGTCGATGTTCCCTTTGTTTATAACGAAATGTGTAATGCAGCTGTTTTTGCAAAGGTTTATTTTGACTAAACGTAGTAGATAGAAAAATAAGATTTAGTAAGAATAGTTTGTATACCCACTAATAAAGATAGGGGATAGAGACAGTCATATAAATGTATCACATATGATTTTATCTCCTTTTTCACCCTCGAATTTTAAGGATGCGGCTTATATACGAGGGTGACTTATTTTCGGGCCAATGGTTAGCACTTTGTCATGACTCGTGATAGGTGCACGTGCTATTCTGAGAGGGCAGGTTTGAAACAAAGGATTCTCCTTTCTACTTCAGATAAGAATGTGCATGCATTCCCGAATGCACTAATTCTGTTACGTAATATATTTAATTCGTCGGATATAAAAATGCAAATTTGACAATTTTCTTCGAATATATTAACATAAGTAATCACATAGAGTTCCATTCCTGGAAACTTGGCATCCTGGTGTACACTATGAACTGGTTAAGCAAAACCATTTTAACAATATTCACATCTTTACGGACGCCTCGCGAACGCTTGAAGAAGCAGATGCAACCAGTTACGTAGGATACGCTTTCGTGGTTTACAACTGCAGCTATCATGTCACAGAAAGTTCAGCAAATGGTTTCGTTCTAGGTCCTAACTGTTGCAGTTTTCAAGCAGAAGTATTTGCTTTAGATCAAGTTACAAGATGGGGTATTGATTCAACTTAACGAATGTGTTCACAGTAATTCAAATGCCTCTCTCCTATTTATTCAAGAGGAGTATAACAACCATCCTCTGTAAATGCAATTATAAAGAGTATTATTCAAAATACCAAACATATTTGTCTAACATGGCCATGCCGGAATAGTTGGAAAGAGAGAAATGACCAGTTTATTCTGCCAAATACAAGCTGTCATTTTGCTATTATGTGAGAATTCATATTTATATATTAAATGGACAACTTACAAGTATTTATTTCTTGCAAAAGTTTCACACCAAATTATATTCTTACATAGTTTATTACTGGATACGCAAAATTTAAAAATTGCTCATTACGTTTTCACCTGATGGTTGTATTTGTAAATGCGAAATGTCAGAAGAAACGGTATTCTACCTGCGTCTCTAGTGCGATCGCAACATATCAGAAGATGCATTCTACTAGGACATTTCTATCATTTTAACATCTTGACAACATTATTCACTAAATCATGTTGCACCTCTGCTTTTATATCGTTATTTCGTCATTTATTCATCCCTTTAATTATTTGTAATCAGTTAATTTGTTTGATTTTATATATATACATATATATTTATAATCATAACATGCTATTTGGTTATTCAAACAGTGTTGAAGAAATAAAAGTAAACGTTTGATGTGTTGCACTTGCATGACTTTCCTTAATCTTGCGCAAACTACTTTTTCATGTTATTCGAAATAAACATTATTGCTAATATTCCGGTAGGTGCAAGGGGAATATGGTAAACGTTAAGCGATAGTCAAAGCTTTTAAGACCTGGTCGCGATGTGGAGCATTCATTCTCTTTGTATGCCCTGAACAAGCAAAAAAAAAAAAAGTAATAATTCCTATTTGAGAAAAAGTATAGATAAGTATTGAAAAATTAAAACATATAACAAGGAACATCTTGGAAATGGTTCACTCGACAAAAAACAAAAAAGTATGTGACTTAAATTGTGTGTTTTAACAAGCTCTGCATTTTATTCTTGTGTAGTAAAATTCTGTCTATCTCTTACGGTTTGCCAGTTATGCAAATCATTCAGAATGAAGAGGACTTTTAGAGACATTCCCAGAAAATTCAAGATTACATTTCATTTGCTATTAAAATATCTTAAAAATATTGTATTTAAATCAAAATCGTTAGTCAATTTTGAAAAAACAAAATTTTAGAAAAATGTTCCATGTAAAGGTTAGTATGGGATGGCGGATTTTCTTGAAAATCTTCGTGTCGCATCCTTGTAAGATACTAAACTCAAATACCAAGTTTGGTATTTATCCGACTTTTCATTTTTGAGTTATGCTATTCACAGACACACACATACGCACATGTTTCCAAAAATGGTTTATTTGGATTCAGGTCACCTCAAAATATGTATTTCCGGTTAAATCTCGGTATCGAATTTTTAGATGGAAACCAATTCTTCCTCTACTTACTATACATAATGGAGAAAGTAATAATAAATAATAAGGAGCTAATTTGTATCCCACAGCTACCTGTCGACGTCGACAGCCAATGAGAGGTGGTTGGTACACGTGACCGTTAAGAGATACGGGGCAAAGTTATAGTGAACAGAACTTAGAAGTCGTGCTATTCTCGCCCTGTAAACAATTCAGTCTGATCTCTTAAACAGTTTCTGATTTAATGGATCGTGAATTCAGCAGATTTAACTTTGGCGGGATAGGACTTTTAATGTCTCCATAATACGAGTTAATATTATTGTACAGTTTAACACCCTAGAATCCTTCCGGACGCAGACTGGGTCCTAAGATACACAATGCACGTAGTATCACTCAGCGCTTGACATTTTGTGAACTCATGGTGCAGTTTCCTCTCTTGCGCCATAACAAGTACTCAGCTGTTTTAATTTCAGGGGCTCAAGATATTACGATCTTTGCTTCACAATGTTACCTTAACCACCTGTTATCTTTCACTGCACAAACACACAGTATTGAACAAATCATGACCCCATACTTCTTAAACTAAAGGTCCTAGTTCAAGAATGCTGAAATGCCATGCAATATTGTTAATCAGTAAAAACGTACGTGTTAACTGGAGTCCTTGGTAATAGCGAGACACCCAGCTGGAAATCTAAAGTAGTTTTAATCAACCTGTCTCAACTTAGTGCAAAGCATTCGCAGGCAAACTAGTTGCTTCTGACAGCCTTTTCAGGAAATGCATATTATAACGCTCAAACTAAAAGTTGAGCACATTCAAAACTATCGTTTTTTCACCACTGTGGTGAAAAATATCACTTTGTGACTTCTAGTTTAGTTACACTGCTCTGAAGTACTACGCCCTCAGCTGCACAAACAATACTGCATTAGCTCAATCGTTGTTTCCCTCCAATGAACAACCGAGAATACCGATGTCAGCATGGCTATGTTAAAAAATCTGCTGTATTACATTCACATGACCCTCTATCGCTTATTAGTAGGAATACACATTATTCTTACCAAATTTTATTTTCCTATCTACTCCATTTTAATCGAAATCAATCCTTCCAAAATGGCTGCATTACACATTTCATTTTAAATTCAAAGGGATGAGGCAGTATTGTTAACACTTAAATGATTTTAGTCAAATTATATAATGTATAAAATATAATAACAGCCCGCCTTAAAGCAATACGTGTATGTAACAATATATAAAAAGTGTATATTACAGTCATTTTATATGTTTATATTATTGTAAACATGTAATCATGTTATCTGAATGTATTACGTAATTTAATATTGTAGGAGCTGTGAGAATAATAGGTTAAAAGTTGCTAAAAATGAGGTAACCTTGAGGCAATAATGAGTAAGAAAGTGCATAATGCTACTAGTCATTATTGGAGCAACAATAATGTAAATTTTGAGACAGTTTATAAAAAAGCCAATCAAGAACCAGAAAAAAAGCTTAAGTTAAATAAAAGTATTCTATTAGATTAGGAATAGCCAATCAGACTTGAAATACAGAAATTTACAAATTTAGGCGGTAGAAATCAAGTCAGTTGCTTGTAGACAGCGCTCATAACTGGACGCGTTGGTTGTTGACAGTGTTCCTAACCGGACGCGAGATGCGTCCTGGAGAAATTTAATACGTATTCGTGTGAGCAGAAAATAGTTTACGTATTAAAAAGTGCAAGTAATTAATAAAAGAATCTCACAGCTCTCTATACCAGTGAAGTGTTATTTAAATTGTGTCAAGGATTAATAAATGTAGTGAAGTAATAATTATAATCTGCGTAAGCCTACATTCTTCAGCCGCACCACCCCTTGCAAAGAAATCCATGTCTCTAACAATAATACTGACGCAGCCGAGGCAAACATAAATATATCATTTTTAAAGAAACAGGCAAATCACAAAGTTAATACTTTTAAATTTGGGACTACCGGGTACCATGCGTGCGGTTGCAACTACTTCAAGTTCGGTTCCCCAGCAGTTGAACTACAATACAACTGCTACTTCAAATTGGCTTTCCATAAGTGAAGCAACAACCGACTTCAGGGAAAGCGATGTGTTTTACAACTGGACGGTATACATCGTCCTTAAAATTCCATGACATCGCAAGAAACAATTGAAACTTGATAGCATTTTAAAAGAATGCCTAAGTATTGAACAATTTGAAATATTAATAACGGATATCTTGGAAATGGCTGATGCCACAGAAAAGCGTATTTTAAATATATTGTATGTTATAAAGAGATCTACATTTTTTGTGCAGTACATTTTCATCTATCGCTTAACGATTATCAGCTATACAAGACTGTACAACATTTCTTCTAAATGAAGAGGACTTCAAAGGCTATTGCAAAATATTCAGGATATAAATTTAATTTGTAATTTAAACGTATATAAAATAAGGTATTTTAATCAAAACCGTTTCAGCCATTTTTTTAGAAAAACAAAACAATTTCGAAAAATGTTACATGTAAGGGCTAGTTTGGTGTGGGGGATTTTCTTTAAAATCTTTGTATGGTATTTTTGGAAGCTACTATACAAAAATACCAAGTTTGTTGAATATCTAACTTTTCGTTTTTGGGTTATATTGTTCTCTCTCTCTCTCTCAGACACGCACACGCGCGCGCGCGCACACACACACACACACACACACACATGGACCTTTTTCTAAAAATGCTTTTTTTGTATTCACGTATTTCAGTGAAATCTGTTATCGAATTTTGAGTGGAATGCAATACGTTTTCTACCTACTACGTATGTGGTAGGGAAAATAAAAATAGAAGCTAGTTATTTAAGTTATGTTTAAATGGAACTTTTATTAAGATACTATCGTTATTCACCGTTGTTATTATTATTTTAAGTATAAAATGGGTGATAATACATGCAGTGTAGTATTGAACAGTGGCACGTTTCGTTTGTTTACACCAGGATCTTTCTTGGGCTGGATGGAGTATAGTAGTTCACTGCAAGGAGCATCCTGCTGCGTCTTTGCAAATTATTTTCTCACTGGTTTGTAACCACTGTTACATTTGTTTGTTTATTCCTACCTAGCGCATAGCCCAGTTATATGTGAACGTAAAATGCGAAGGAAGCTTAGAATAAGGAATTACCCTACTCGATATAGGTAGGAATAACTTGTAACTAAAACATGAGAATATTTCTTTTGCTATTTTATTTCTTCCAATATAACGGTTTTTACATGATATGTTTGTGTCACCTAGTAATTACTTGGTAATTACTACATAATTAGTGAATATAATGTATATTGACTCCTGTTTCAATTCTTGAAAAGTATTGTAACATTGCAAATTATGACGTATTGACAGCGTTTAAATCCTGCTTTCCCCGCGTAAGAAAATTTGTTTATATCATACAAAAGAACGTTATAGCCATCTCTCTTTGTCTGCTAGCCCTGTCTACTTGGCACACTTCAAGTTAAATAATTTTGAAAAGTTACTCACTAAAGCTGTTGTATAAATTTTGGCTAGATAAAAAGAATAGTGCACTTTGACTCGCATTCCGTGTTAGTGTGCTACCGGTAGGAGTGCCTCTCAGCGTTTCCTCGACGTGATCCTCGTGCCAAGTCACTCAAGCGGGCCAAGCTGAATAATTCTCCATTCCTCCATTGCAGTGCTGCCGCCTCATTATTGGCGACTTCATTCGCCAATGACATACTCCGACGCCCAAGCCGCGTCGTCTTGAATATGCCATTCTGCTACTACACACATAATTGAACTTTTGGAAGGGAAGAAAGTGGCACACCACGAAAACAGGCGATAAGTGTTTAATGAAAATTATTCAATGTATTATTAGTAAAATCTGTGAATTTAATAGGGCGAGATGCTTTTTGTAAGAAAAAGTGAGTTATTTAGAGGATGTATAGAATAGAAATGATAAACAATAACAGCAAAATTCTGAAGTTCATAGTGTTTTGTATTTGTCCCGCTATTTAATATATTATCAAAGCGTAAGGCTTAAACTTTACACACACACACACACACACACACTGAATGAATGTGTGTATGAAAAGTGGACCCAATTTTAATTAATATTAACAAATTCCAGGGATATGTATAATTTGAGAAAAATTGATAACAGCTATTGGATTACAAAAAGTAACCTTCAGTGAGGAATGTTAAATTTCTGAGCTTTAGGTGCACTTTGTTGGCGACATAAAGTACAATGTTATATTTCTTATAAACAGAGCTTGTGCAGAAAGTCCTTATCGTTTGTATTCTGCACCAGCCCTGGGTGAGCCAATCCCTTATAGGTTTGAATTCAAGCTCCGACACGCACTAATGTATGAATAAACGCGAGACATAGTTGAGCGGGGAAAGGAGAGGAGTATGGAAACATCTCATTTGAGTGGCTGGAAGACGTGCTTCGCAAAGACGATTCGCACTAGCCTCTAGATGAATACGTCCGGTATTGGTTTGATGTCAAAGGTCTTGTATTTAAACATTAAGGTATGAACATAGGTCGGATTCAGCCTCAAGAGCGAAGGAAAGGGGAGGAGTAAGACAAACATTCGTGAAGTGTGAGAACCAGTTAAGGAGTGAAGACTGAGTGTGGGATGTGCGGTTTCATGTACTTGACTATACAAAGGCCTAGATTCTTTTCTTCAAAATAATTAATACCACGGATTTTTTTTTTTACTGTTCCAAAAAACTATTTCTAGTTCTGTGATCAACCTAAAATAAAAAAAACCTTTCCAACCTGTTGTAGGGAACGCAATAACATTGATCTTGTTAACAAATTTTAGCAACTTTCATACGTTCTGAGAAAAGTGCATCATTATTAAAGCAATGATACAAACACTATCAAATGTTCTTTTTCACTTATTTACAAATGTGAAGACTCGGAAGTGAAAGCAAAACGACCGTAAGCTGGATTGATTCAAGGATATCATTAAGACACTTTGAAAATCCTACGGTGCCTTCATATAAATATTTTGAGTGGTTCTTGAGAAATATATGGCTAAATACAAAGTTGCATAAATCTAAACGCGACTAACCAAAGCCGGTAGGGCTGTAACAAATAGCATTTGACGGGCACTTTTGAGGTGAACTTAAAAATACATTACCATAATCTTACACTGCTCATATTTAGCTAAAAAGTGAAAATAAGATAATTATTTTTATTTTCTCTACTATGTAGAATAGGTAGTGGAATTGTTGTATTTCATCCAAAAATTCTACATCAAGATTTCACCTGGAATACATGTTTTGAGATTTTCTGAACCTCAGAAAACAGTTTTTAGAAAAAAAGTCCGAGTGTGTGTCCAATAAATACCAAGCTTACTATTTAAATTCAATATCCTCCAAAGATGCCACACGAACATTTTCAAGAAATTTCACCACCCCAACTGCTGTACACATGAAATATTTTTCGAAATTGTCGATTTTTCAAAAATGGCTTTAACGATTTTTATTAAAATACCGCATTATAAAACTATTTACATGACAAACAAATATAGATCTTGAATTTACTGGGAATAGCCTGTAAAGTTCTCTTCATTCGGAAGGAATTGTGTATAATCTTGTATAACTGGTAAACGTTACACGATAGACAAAAATGCATTCCAGAAAAAAGGTATGTTTCCTTAAAATACACAATTTATTTCAAATACGTTTTTCTGTGGCATCATTAACGGTTTACGTTTTTCAATATCTTTGTCACTTTTTTAAAGCCCCGTCGACATTCATTTGTTTCTCGCGATTGCATGGAAAGAGAGTGAAATTTCAAGGTCAGCATATAGTGACCAGTTTTTAACATTTAACTGTCGCTGCTCCCTTTGTATGTATAAAGAGTTGCTTAATATAGCTATTTCTGCACATTTTTATCCTAATTAAAATGAAGTTGACAGAAAAATAAGCTTCCGTAAGGTACGTTTTTATGCCCATTAATAAATTATACAAGGTAGAAAAGTCCTGTGAATGTAACACACAAGATGTTTTGTTCATATTCATGGTATAGGCTCCCCTTAATCTAAAAGTCTTATCTTGTTATATTTTGAAAGTATTTGCAATTTAATTCTTATCACCATATCAAAACAAGTTAAATTCTGTGTTCTGTAACACAGATGGAGGTACAAACATTTGCTTTAAGCACATTGTTTTCTCTATTAGTTCAGTTGCAATAATAGGGTGAATGCGACTAAGCAAAGCATGATATGAATATTCTCTCGTTTAAAAGCATCTGAAACTAAAATCAGTTTGCGACAAAAATTGAAACAGAATACATCTGCTGTAATACAAGTAACTGTGATACAACGAGAAGGTCCACCTTTTTGTAGTAAGATATTCAATGATTATTGCGGTTGTCACTACGTGTTCATTATATGGTATATCTGCTGGGATATATTTCTTTGCAAGCGCTGCGGCAGCATACATGTATTATATAGCATAACTCTGGGGTCAACCTACCTTTGATGCTATATTCATACTAAGTCTACAGCTAAAACACGGCTAATACCAGTGTTGCAGATGTCAGCAGAGCAGAGATTTGATTAATGTGGCTGGAATTTCACCGCAAGCAAGCATTTATTCTACAATACTACAATCTCTAACTTCGAGATATGCCTAAAATGCTAAACTTACTCAGAATATAATTGTCTGTAGCGTGTACTCTAAGAAATACTGCTCTTTTAGACTGAGCTATAAATGTGGAAACTGTGTCTAGTATACCCAGGCGAGTAGAGTAACATTGTGAACGTAAGCAATGTGAAATTGAGATGCATGTGTAAATAAATATATTACTAGTGCAATTTAACTATATCAGTGCAATTTAACTATATCTTACTCACAACACCTGTCATCTAAGCTATTATGAAGGAACAATGAGGACCTGCCTTGATATATAGGAAACTTTTTATGATTTGTAATGTTTTCTGCTTTTCACAGTTTTATTTTATCAAAATAACACGTTTTATAGCTTAATGAGTTTTTGGTTGAACAATGTGACATAAAAGCCTACTGCATTTAGAAAATTTCTCGAAAAACTAGCCTTTAACTTTAAAATTTAGAATTCAAAATAATTGTGCTTATATTTATCAATATCGCCATACTAGACACATTTAACTATGCTCACTTGCAATTTACTGACAAGCAATTCACTTTTAGAAAAAATAGAAACTGCAACCTTCAGAATTACTATCAGTATTCCTTTATTACAATCATAGTCCTTGTAAAATAGCAATAAAATTGATTGGCTTGTTTCAATCAAGCTGAAAAACAAACTGGCAAATATTATATCATCTGAAAATGCTTTGCCAAGGATTCTCCTAACAAATCGACGAGCATTCCCAACTTTTAGCAATGGCGGCTTTTTCCAAGACCTGGCAGAAAGTGAGTTCTGACATCAAGTTGGAAACGTGCAGCAACGATTTTGCCATGCAGTAAGTGATTCTGACCTGCCAGCCTCGCAGTGTTGCGGTTTCTCCTCTTGGTAAATTACTACTGTCGGTTTATCGCCTTTTTTAAATTTCTTATACCCGCCGAAGAGGGAGGGAAAGGGCCTTACCTAGACCCCTCCCAGTGGTGATCAACCAAGAGAAAGTCTATCTGGCCTCCTCGTGCAGTTAGCCCACAGGAACGGAGCGATGGAGAAAGGTGTGCGGTTACCGCTATAGCACCCGGGGATTCAGAGGTGATAAATTAAGGGGCTCCCATGGAATGTATGCTTGAGCGTCGTGCAGGTTTCTAAGAAACATACTTAACTAATATGCCAAGTATGTCCCCTTGGGAATTCATGCAGGTGAAATGCACCTTAAATATTAGGATTGGGAGAGTGTAAGTATACTGGAAGTTCATGCTGTTGGTGTTAGATTAGTTTGCGTGGTGGAGTTAAGAGTGGGTGTAAGGTGGAAGTACTCAAGATAATGGTAGCATTCACTAGTATTTGTCAATGGTACTTAGCCTATCTTCTGCCTGTCTCGTGGTTGCGTCATATTTCCTACCCTCGCGTTGCCGCTTCGATCACTGAAACATACTGAGACTAAGCAAATTTAATCAAGGGTTGTGACAGTGAATTGTATATTATGGTATTCAGTGAAATTAAGTTTAAATAAGAACTTATGAGCTATTCTATGCCAATGAAAACTAACTTAATATGCGACTTCGCCACTGCGTCAGAAGCCTTCTAATTTCTATCCTTTATCGGTTTTTAACCTCTGCAATCACAGCCGTAAATGCATGCTTTTGTCATCAGAGTGGGTCAGTTTGAATTGGCTTTTATACACTGGGGAGAGAGCAAAGGTCCGTCGGCGCGTCAGCGTTTCTGGATAGTTATATATCCCAGTCGCTTCGGAGAGCATTCCATGGGCCAAATCATGGCGTACACAGTAACCCAAGTCATTGGCCTCAGAAAATGAACGGAATATTCGGGGCTTGAATTGAGGTTCTGCCTGCCTCCGGAGAGTCGCATAATTTTTTCCACCTTAACTAACCAATTAACACGGTAGGTTCTATGCGGTAAGGCTAACAAACGTTGTTTGCCGGCGAATATCAGTGGTCCGTCTCACTCAAAAACTACACCCTTCACAGCACAGGGTCATTGATTTTTCCACAAAGAAATCTGTTAAGCTTTTCAATGAGGTTATACTAGTGACGTTCTTGAAGTTATTGACCAGGCCAAGGAAAGAAAAAAAGATTTAAGGAGTGTTTTTGTTATTTTTTAGCATAATCCCTTTGGAATCATACGCTTTAGTCCAAGGACTTTAAAAAATTTTAATACCTTCAGTAAAAAAGCATTTGTTAAATTATTCAAAGTGGAAACTTGTGTCAGCTTTAACTGACAACGTAATATGAATCTCTGTCCACCTAGCCATTTCTTCAGGTTCGGAAACGAAAAGTTATCCGGAGGCAAATCCGGAAAATATGGTGGATATAAAAGTATCTGGAAGCAAAGGCCATGTAGTTTAGCAGTAACAATTTAAGATGAATGTGAAGGCATACTATCGTGATGAAGGAGAACCTTCTCCTTCGCAAGTTGTGGACGTTAGCTTTAACAGTATCCCTCAACTAGAACAGTAGTGAAGCGTAATACTCTCCGGTGATGGTTCTGCTCTCCTGGGTAGTATATAAACATCACACCATGAGAATATCAGAAACCCGTGACCACAACTCTTTTCCTACAGAGGTAAAGCTTTATTCATTTCAGTTTTCGTGTATGGATACACAGCGTGATTCATTATCATTCGTTATGGATTAGACTATTATTACTCTGTTTCGGCCCCATTTAAAACAAGAATCTGGTCAATCCATCTCTTATTAGGTCGGCCACAAACTCTCTTACCTCTTGGTTTGTATTTTAAAATATTCAGAGGTATACTTTTTTTCCATTCTTAATACTGTAGCGACCTGACGTGGAATTCGATCCATATTTGTAGCGACCCAGGGAGCTGACCACCCCAGGTGTTGCTTACAACATGGGGGAATAGGTTCAGATGATTGAGCTGGTCGGGACCGGGGCGGAAGGCGTCATAAGGGTGCTAGATAAATACCCAGGGATTGTATAAAAGCCTAATGACTATATTCTTGAATAAACTAAGAGTGACGCTGGGGCCCCTCGGAACAGGGGGTGATTGTCTAAGAACGTAATGGTACTCGCATATAATAGTACCTCTCGGACGTTTGAAAGAATAATTCACATAATAACACAGTGGAAAGTGTTAACTTCTTAGGGTGGGCCCGGAGCCCTAGATAGGCTGTTCTGTTACGTCGTTAGGAGTAGTGAAACGAATTGAGAGGATTGATCCACTTTCGTGGTCAATAAATATGATCCTGAGAAACAACTCGGTAGCCTCAATCCTACCACTACCTTAATTACAATTTTTTTCGAAACTTAGCGCAATCTGATGCAAGTCTCCGTCCGTGATTGAACTCCACGTCAGATCGCTACAATGCATGTTCACACCATTTTTACTTTCTCTACTACGTATAGTAAGTAGGGGAAGTATTGTATTCCACCCAAAAATTCGATACCGAGATTTCACCGGAAATACATGTTTTGAGACTCCCTGAATCCAAAAAAAGCATTTTTGGAAACATGTCCGTGTGTGTGTCTGTGTGTGTGTCTGTGTGACTGTGAACAGCATAACTCAGAAACGAACAGTCGGATAAACACCAAACTTGGTATTTAGGTTCAGTATCTTCCAGAGATGCGACACGAAGGTTTTCAACAAAATCCCCCCCACCCCAGAGTACCCTTTACATGGAACATTTTTCGAAAATTTTAATTTTCTCAAAAATGGCTCTAACGATTTTGATTAAAATATCATATGTTTAAGCTATTTTCATGACAAATAAAATGTATATCTTGAATTTTCTGGGAATGTCTCCAAAAGTATTCTTCATTCTGAACGACTTTTGGTAAATTGGTAAACCATAAGAGATAGACAAAATTTTACTACACAAAAGATGTAGATCGCGTTAAAATACACAATTTATGTCATATACATTTTTGTTGTTGAGTGAACCGTTTTCGAGATATTGCTTGTTATTCCCTTAAATTTTCCAATACTTGTACTTTTTCTCAAATTCGTTATTCATTTTTTAATGTCCTGGACATGCAAAGAGAATGGAATGCGCCACATAGCAACCAGCGTTAAAATATTTGACTATCGCTTAAAAGCTACCATATTTCCCTTGCATCTACAAGAAAATTACCAATAAGATTGACATCTCGATATCTCGATTAACATGAAGCATATGCAGAATAAGCGTTTGTAAAAATAGTTTGTACAAGAGTAGAGAAAGTCATGTGAGTGTAACACATCAGATTTTTTTCTATAATCTTCAGTTTTGTTTGTCCACTTAAATCTGCCGTATTTTTCCTAATTGGAGCTTATGCGTTCTATATTTTCTACATGGGTGAATTGCATAAGCTCCACTCTGGTGGACCGGGCTTGATTTTGGGGTTTCTACCTCTAGGAAAGTTGTCTTCTCTACGGCTAAGATTCTTGCCTGACATTCTCGTAACCTTGAGAAGGGGTACTCATAGATACTACTCATTGGGCCAGTTTGAGCTCACAATAACAGGAGCGACTACTCCCTTGGATGAGGTCTTGAGTCTCATCCAGTTACTTTAGCAATTGATAAAGCGCAAATGACACTAAGAATATCCTATGTCGCATTGTAATATATCGATCACCTCGCAATTAACTACAACGTGAAGTTCGCGCTTGTGATTCAAGGACGTTTTTGAAGCTCGGAATATTCAAATGAATTTCATTTCATTGTATCTCAGGCGTCGACTTCACGCTACAATTTCTCGGATGTAATTAATCTATTGCGATGTAACAGATGCTATTTTTAATGGCACATACCATCATATCAATTGCGTTAACATATACGGGGTTAACATTTAAAAAAAGATAAATTAATGTTGAAAATGGTATATGCTTACATTTTTGAATGACCTATATCATCTACATTAATAAGCCCCATTTATGTGAACGTCGTTTTCCAATTCCTCTTTAGCTTCAGAGAGGTTTGCGGGGGTAGTTTTAGGTGGTACTCCCCGCACACACGAAACTTTCTTATTTAGAAGGTAGTGCTAGAAATGAGCCATTACCTTTATTTGATTACTCACAATGCACTTTTACTTTCACTACCTCGTACATAGTAGGTAGAGAAGGTATTGCATTCCACCCAAAAACTAGATATCGAGATTTCACCAAAAATACATGTTTTGAGGCTCTTGAATCCAAAAAACAATTTTTAGCGTGAACAGCATAACCCAAAAACGAAAAGTCGGATAGCTTCTAAACATGTTATTTAGGTTCAATATCTTCCAAAATTGCGACCCGAAGGCTTGCAAGAAAATCCGCACCCAAAACTACCCTTTACATGAAAATGTTTCAAATTGTGATATTCTTAAAAATGGCCCAAACGATTTTGATTAAAATGCATATATTAAATATATTTACATCGCAAAGAAAAGAATTTACTGCGAATAATATAATATCTACTAAATACTGAAGCCTCGTCTCGTCTTAATTGGTTAAAACCGAGAGCTGGAAATTCCTTTCTTTAAAGTGATTATATAACGCATTCCCAACGTTAAGAGGATTCATTTTTATAGACAAAAGCTTGCTTCGGAATGATCTGTATACAAATCACGGTGTAAGGTTCACTAAATTCACAACCACAGCTCTCTCTCTCTCCTCTCCTCTCCTCTCCTCTTCTCTTCTCTTCTCTTCTCTCTTTCTTCCTCGCCCGCTTCTCAACACTTCGCGCCACCAGTTTAAAATTACTCCTATTGTACATCGACGACCCCCACCCGCACGTCCTTTATCACATCTGTAACTCGTGTATACCTAGTCATATAATGAGTTCTGTCACAGATTTAAGGAATAATTTCAGGGTTAAATGAAAAAAATTTAAAAGTTTTCGTTTACCATTTAACAGAACAGTTTATGATGAACACTTTGCACTATCATTTCACTCAAAATATCAATCTTTAGCCTTTACAAAAAACTTTAAATGGCAGTAGGTTATTTAGGAGAGATCCAGCACAGTTTTTTGGGCATATATGGGAAAGGATAGGGAAAACGAGGCTAGATGGGGAGGTTCAAGGAGGAAAATGGATTTATATGGGGGAGATAGGGAATACGACGTCTGATACTATGCTAGACAGGGTTGAAGGAGGGAAATACGTTTATATGGAAGAAATAGTAGAGAGGTGTTAGGCTAGACAGAGGTGGAGAAGTAGAGCATGGTTTATATGAAAGGTATAGGAAAACGAGGAGGGGTGTTAGGCTAGACAGAGGTCGAGAAGTAGAGCATGGTTTATATGAAAGGTATAGGAAAACGAGGAGGGGTGTTAGGCTAGACAGAGTTGAAGGTTAGAGCATGTCTTTTATATGAGAGAGGTAGGGAACAGGAGCAGGGGTGTTAGGTAGACAGAGGTCAAGAAGTAAAGTATGGTTTATATGAAAGGTATAGGAAAACGAGGAGGACTGTTAGGCTAGACAGAGTTGAATGGTAGAGTATGTCTTTTATATGAGAGAGGTTGGGAACAGGAGGAGGGGTGTTAGGCTAGACAGAGGTTGAGGAGTAGAGTATGGTTTATATGAGAGATATAGGAAAACGAGGAGAGGTGTTAGGCTAGACAGAGGTCAAGAAGTAGAGTATGGTTTATATGAGACGTATAGGAAAACGAGGAGAGGTATTAGGCTAGGAGGGTTTAAGTATGCGTTTATAAGGAGAGACGAGAAAACGGAGAGAGAACCTATGTTAGGATACACAGGTGTTTAAAGCTAGAATGTGTTTTATATAGGTTAGATAGGAAACCAAAGAGATACTCAGCTAGACAGGGGACAGGAGAGGAATGCGCTTTATGAGAGGTAGGGGATACAGGGAGTGGTGTTAGGCTAGACAGAGGTTGAGAGTAGAGTATGCGTTTATATGTATGAGAAGTATAGGAACAGGAAGAGGGGTGCTAGGCTAGACAGAGGTCAAGAAGTAGAGTATAGGAAAGGTATAGGAAAACGAGGTGGACTGTTAGGCTAGACAGAGTTGAAGGGTAGAGTATGTCCTTTATGTGAGAGAGGTAGGGAACAGGAGGAGAGGTGTTAGGCTAGACAGAGTTGAAGGGTAGAGTCTGTCTTTTATATGAGAGAGGTAGGGATCAGGGGTAGGGGTGTTAGGCTAGACAGAGGTTCGAGGTGTAGAGTATGGTTTATATGAGAGATATAGGAAAACGAGGAGAGATATTAGGCTAAGCAGGTCGAGTATGCGTTTATAAGGAGAGACGAGAAAACGGAGAGAGATCCTATGCTAGGATAGACAGGTGTTAAAGTTAGGTTAGATAGGAAACCAAGGAGTGATACTAGCTAGAGGGGGGCAGGAGGAATGCGCTTTACGAGAAGTAGGGGATACGGGGAGTGGTGTTAGGCTAGACAGAGATTGAGAGTAGAGTAGGCGTTTATATGTATGAGAAGTATAGAACAGGAGGAGGGGTGTTAGGCTAGACAGAGGTTGAGGAGTAGAGTATAGTTTATATAAGGGTATAGGAAAACGCGGAGAGGTGTTAGGCTAGACAGAGGTCGAGGAGTAGAGTATGGTTTATATGAGAGGTATAGGGAAACGAGGAGAGTTGCTAGGCTAGACAGATAGTGAAGCAGTAGGAATATGGACTTATATACAGGAGAGATAGGGAATAGGAGGGGAGGTGCTAGACCTTGAAAGCGACTTTAGACGTGAACTTCGCGGAAAACTGTTTCATGTCAATGTTCTTGACTTGCCTATCATGTAACCCATTCAGGGAAAAGGTGACCAGCAAAGGGAAAAAGGTGACCAGCAAAGGGAAAAAGGTGACCAGCAAAGGGAAAAAGGTGACCAGCAAAGGGAAAAATGTGACCTGCAAAGGGAAAAACGTGACCAGCAAAGGGAAAAACGTGACCAGGAAAGGGAAAAAGGTGACCAGCAAAGGGAAGAACGTGATCAGCAAAGGGAAAAAGGTGACCAGCAATGGGAAAAAATGTGACCAGCAACGGGAAAAACGTTACCAGCAAAGGGAAAAAGGTGACCAGCAACGGGAAAAACGTGACCAGCAAAGGGAAAAAGGTGACCAGCAAAGGGAAAAAGGTGACTAGCAAAGGGAAAAAGGTGACCAGCAAAGGGAAAAAGGTGACCAGCAAAGGGAAAAAGGTGACCAGCAAAGGCAAAAACGTGACCAGCAAAGGCAAAAACGTGACCAGCAAAGGGAAAACCGTTACCAGCAAAGGGAAAAAGCTGACCAGCAAAGGGAAAAAGGTGACCAGCAAAGGGAAAAAAGGTGACCAGCAAAGGGAAAAAGGCTACCAGCAAAGGGAAAAATGTGACCAGCAAAGGGAAAAATGTGACCAGCAAAGGGAAAAATGTGACCAGCAAAGGGAAAAATGTGGCCAGCAAAGGGAAAAAGGTGACCAGTAAAGGGAAAAATGGGACCAGCAAAGGGAAAAATGGGACCAGCAAAGGGAAAAAGGTGACCAGCAAAGGGAAAAAGGTGACCAGGAAAGGGAAAAAAGGTAACCAGCAAAGGGAAAAGCTAACCCACTCACACTAGCAGGTAAGTAATTCAGTTAGTATCACAGGGTAGGACAGATCCTGGGAAGCGAATATAGCATAGTTTCGTATTTCACAGGTAACTCAGCTAGTATCGTAGGTATTTAGCATAATTCAAGTGTGATAGGTGTTTAGAGTAATTCAGCTAGCATTACAGGAGGATAGGTTCCAGGGTCGGTTATAACATAGCTTCGTATTTTACAGTTAGTTCAGGTAATATCGTAAGTATTTGGGTAATCAGCATAGTTTCACAGATACTCGTGATAATTTCGATCAGAGATTTGTATCAGAGCTAGTTAAGGTAATTTCACATGATTCGGGTAGTATCACAGGTATTTAAGTCATTTTAACAAGTAATTCAACTAGTATCACAGCTACTCATTGTAATAGAGAGAGTAATTAGATTATAAACATTTCTCATCCAACGTAACAACAATTTATATACTTTTTCTAAATCTTACAAACTTATTATATGTTAAACACTTATTGTACGATGCGGAGAGGGATAAACTGCATATTGGTTCACAAATTGAAAAGCTTTGCGTCAACATACCTTTATTTTTTTAGTTCATTGTAGATGTCTCTCCCCTTTTATCTAGGCTTGAGACTAGCACTAGGATTGCTCCTAATGGCAGGGTTACCACCTTCCCTTCCATCTTCTTCTTTCTTCATCAGGCGTCTGCTAGTCGCATACACAGCACACGGATAAACTTAATTTTTTAAGATTGTAGACTCACGAGAAAATCTTCATCTTCAACTTACATTCTCTTAAGCACTGTTTGTAATGGCGTAATGTCCATATGCATAGGTAGTTATTCCATCCTCAGCAATAATTCTTTTATCATCAAAGGGATTCAATGCAATTTTATTCACTTGCACTGTGGTAACATCATGCTTTCGTGATAGGATTAGATTCATGGGCGTTCTGATGATTTCACAGGTTTTAAGACAGTCTGTATAGCTGTCAAACGAAATGTACTGCTTAATAGCGCTACGTTTTATACCTTTAATCTTTTTTATCATTGAGCCTTGAATATCTAAGGCATACATCTTAGGACGTAGTCCAACAAAGCGTAGGATGATTTTGCTATTAGCCTCATCTTTAAATTTTCCCAATACCTTCTTGTTCTGAGTAGAGTGGCATATATGATTGACAGGGTAATCAGCTGTATCCAGATGCTCAAGAAAACGTAACTTGTCCTGGTACACATCTTCAGTTGTTACACGATGAATGAATGAATCAGTGTCCATATACATAAGCTTCAGGTTTTCAGCTCCATAATAAGGCAACAACACATCGTAATGATAGCTATACATTAATGTCTTGGAGATGTCCAACACACTCATACCAATGTATATAGGCTTGTTGAATACAATCTGACGAGAGGCCATATGTACAGCAGCTAGATTAGCAGCTTATATCGTCCTGTCGATAAACGTAGGCTTAGCGATCAGCTTCTCTAGAGTTTTTTCATTGGTCACCAGTCGTATGTCCATACGGTTACGCAGGTTCTCCATAGTTTTTCCAAACATGGCGTTGTTAAAGAGCTTGTAGAGATCCTTCTCGAAGTCATTTGCAGCTTGTTGTCGTAGCCTGTTGTTAAATTCCACATAAGGTTTCAACCACCGAGACTGTCGGAATTGTAGCACACGATGGATTTTTGTTAGTCGTAGTCCATGACTAAGAGCTTGCTTCAAAGCCATGTAATGCACTACATACTTCTTTCGAGGTCCAAGATGGGGTATCAGTTTCTTTGTAGATGCTTCCAATGGCTTCATACACTCAGGCAGGAAAGGTAGATCGTTGTGTAGATCGTGAAGTTCTACAGGATACTCGATATCGACTTCTAATATGTAACCATGAGAATCATCTTCTTGTAGTGTTTCTAAGTTGATTTCTTCAGGCGAAACCCACTGAAATCCACCATAAGGAAGGGCGTGACACATTGCCCACCCATATTGGTTATTAGCATCCTCGTATGTGATAAATTGGGTTGGTCTCGACGGATCAAACTTCTCCATATAAGGGTTATTAGCCTCTGCATACCGATGGGAAACTTGACATAAACCTCCTCTTATACCTGATTCCACCATGAGTAGTTGATCATAATCTTGTAACAGCTCCAGCTTAATTCCTGTATACAACAACATGGCGTCCCATGTAAGTCCTGGAGAGGTAAAATAATGGGCAGGATCAACTTTGTGTGTTTTAAGGGTTTGCTCTCTGAACGTCTCAAAGACATCAGCTAGGAGTAGTACATCTGAGGTTAAGTAGAGATCGCTGTACTCTCCCAGGTTTCTCACATTAAACAGCTCCCATACATTTCTAGCATGATCATAGTCAGCATCACTAATTTCTTCTTCATTTAATCTATTGTAGAAGGTGTGCTTAGGAGGCAAGCAGGTCTCGTACAGGGCATCCCAGGAAGTGACGTAATCATAGGGAAATACCCCCTTACGAGTCATCAACTTCAATTTGTCTTCTCCGAAGTACTTTAGTGTTTCAGGATATGAGGTTAGATTTTTTACCAACTTATCCAAGCTTGTACTGAGGAAACGGAAGCTGTCCACAAATCGAAGCTTTATATCTCCTACATACTTGGTGAATGAGATATAGCTTTCTTCAGAGTTAGGAATTACCTCCACACGTTCACGTGTACAACCCAGCTCCTTAACAATGAAATGAGAGTCATATCCGCTAAGGTTATGCATGAAGACTGGTATATATTTAGGTGTTTTACAGGCTAAATTACATTCATTATGAAGACTTCCACGATATTCACCGCTGATGTGGTCATGGTCGCGTACTTTGTAGTTCGCTTCTGTAAAGGGTTTTCCGCACAAGTAGCATGTCGTAGAAGACTCAAAATCCTTTTGCTGTTGATCCGTAAGTTTCAGAGGCTTAGCAGATTTGTATACTGCATCAATCATTTTTGCAAGAGATGTCAGGTACAGCATAAACTTCTGAGCAGCATCAGGACCACGATACACATAGGGTTGCTTAGGAAGACCAGTTTCGAGATGTTCAACACTGGATGTAGGCTTCACGTAAACACAGAAGCTCATTGGTGTGTGCTCTTGATAAGGGGTTGTATAGGAAGTTTCAGGATTGGGTATACACGTGTGGCATGGAGTGAGAATACTCTCAAAATCAGCATAGATGACATAAGGTACTTCCAGCATCCTCTCAACATTTTTAAACTGTACAATTGATTTATCCTTGGTAGGCATAACTACCCTTGCAACACCATGTTGATTACAGGTGGCTGCATGTTCTTGTAGTTTTTCCAGTCCGTTTCGTCCATATCGATCATCAAAATGTGTAAAACAGCGCTTACAAGTATAAACCCGTCCATTATGGTTAGTTTTCTGTCGTCGAATGAGTTTCTCAAAATTCTTTATATATACGTAGTGATGTTTTCCACTATCATCATTCAATAGTAGCATGTCGCAGTGCTCAGGTAGTTCAATATCAGCAACCTTTATCGGATACACTTCATGCTTCTCATCTAGCCCGAAAACGTTAATAGACATATTGTTAAGCTTCTCAAATTTAGGTATTTGAGAAAGTGGAGTAGGATAGGAAACACAGCTGAAGTCGTACTTGTCTTGAAGTTGTTTGTATTTGTTCACAAGCTGTGCATTCTTCTCAACATATTTGGCTAGTACAGAGTACATGAAACATTTCTCGTCGGTAAAGTTCTGAATGTTTATACACGCTTCTTTAGCTCCGACAGATGACGGTAGTGGTATGTAGCTACTTCCTCGCAACGGATTGTACTTGTTGATACGAAGTCGAAGTCCTTCCACTGCAAGCAAAGCCCAGTTGCTACCCTTAAGCTGAGACTCCTCCATTTCAGTCACCAATTTCTTGAATTTCGCTTCCAGTGTTGAGTCCAGATCTGTTTCTAGGAAAACAGGATGATTCCTTGTTTTAAATGTTTTGTCGCAGGTTTCTCCAATACTGTTAACAAATCGACACTCCGCCAGCAGATTAATTTTAACACTCTTGTGAATACCAAGCTCTTTATACACAGCCTGGATTATCCGTTGTTTTGCCTCTTGCAGATACATATTCAGGTCCTTATGTGATTCACATCGTATAAAATACGATTTCAATCGTCCTTCGAATGAAGTTTCGTATTCTTTCATATCACAGTCCTCCATTGTTGACAGTAACTGATGTTTAGTGGGCTCCAACCTTCTTTTCTTCTGAGGGATGCTTATTTCACATATATCTTCATGTCGCTGCCCCTTATAACCATCATTGAAGGTCAAGCTACAATGTTTACATTTGAAGAGCTTCTTACAGGTCATCTCGTGTCTTCTCTTGTGATAACCTCGGAGGAACTTCTTCCCACATTTTCCGCATGCATATCCAGTAGCGCTTGGAATAATATTCTTGTACGCTGAGTTATTCATCTTTATTCTTGATGTAATAACGTATTAATCCTTCTTCAAGGGAAATGTAGACCTCTTCACCTTGATATCACTTAGAAAGCTGATTATTCTTGGAGAGAACACAATGTTAACACCTCAAGACTAATTAGCGCAATGAACTCCAATGCCCTAGATCACCGTATTTATAGAGGGAGCACGAGCCTTTTAGATCAATCATAAACTCGCTCCATAGCTACCTGTATATGTTTGCTCCACGCGTATTAACCTCACGCCCAGAGTCAGGATGTTTATGACGTCACACCCAGAGACAGGATGTCTGGCAGTTTCAAACACGTTTAAACTCGTCTCGTAACTACCTATATATGCTGTCACACCAACAAGAGAAGTATTCCCACACGCTCATTCAGTCAGATGTTCCATTCCAAGCCTACCAACACCCATTACACCAAAGCTAGCACAATCTCAAAGGCTTAAAAGGTAACGTAGAGGATTTTCCCCATTATTTACTTAAATGTATGTATATACTACATTATTTCATGTTTTCATTCCCTTTTCAATTCTTCCTTTCCATATTCTTTCAGAAAGACCATTACATTTCACTACAATCACGAGAAAAGCATTTTTTCCAGAGTTTCACAGATTCTAAGCTTCTAGAATCGAACCCTGTAATAGTTTTAATAAATGTATTTTTAGTAATTTAGCTCCCTCACATCAGCATCTACCATTTAATCTTTACTCGAACCTGATAGGATTCATAGGCTTGAAGATATATGAAATCACCCCTTCGGGATTCGATCTGAGTACTTTAAAGTACCTTTTTTGTCATGATAACGATATTTAGGAACTAGGTACTCTGTTTACGGTTTACTTGACGTGTCTATATAAATTAGATGACGAGTTATTAAATTTGCAAGTAAATTTCATTAAATCGGTATTCGAACCCAGAACACCAGGAACAAAATAATTTATAATATTAGCTTGACATGTTAATCAAAGCTGTGTGCAGTTACGCTATCAATCTAAGTGATATATTCTAGTGTACAGAGGAAAATTAAGGAACTCGTTAAAAGATGGGAATCGAACCAAGCACAATTGATTGACAATTATATACAGCATTAATTACCCAGTACAGATCCTATCAAACATGCTTTGGCCCACTCCTCTACCTCATTTAGTTCCAGAGATAATGAAGATTTAAAATTAAGAATCGAACTCAGGAAACCAGATCCCTAAATATAGATCCGCAAGAAACTACCTATTGATATAAATGTAATAAAGTTTATTTGACGTCTTTATCTTAAGTAGTTTAGGAGTTATTAAATTTATAATTAAATTACATTTTATCGGTATTCGAACCCAGAACACCAGAAACAAAATTATTTATAAAATTAGTTTGCTACGTTAAAAAGAGTTGTATACAGTTACGTAATCAATCTAAGTGATATATTCTAGTATACAGAGAAAAATTAAGGAAATCATTTAAAAATCGGGATTCGAACTAGGGACAACTGATTGAAAATTATATACAGTATTAATTACACATTATAACAGCTATCAAACATGCTTTGGTCCATCCCCCTACCTTTCTTAGTTTCCGAGATAATGAAGATTTAAAATTAAGGATCGAACCCAGGACACCAGGTATCCAAATGTACATTCAGAAGAAACTACCTAATGATATAAATGTAATAAAATTTATTTGGCGTCTTTATCTTAATTAGTCTCTGAGTTATTAGAAGTTGAATTTGTAATTACTCGTGAGATTCGAACCCAGGCATCCCGGACAACTCGGATTAATATCTCAAGGACGCGGCGCATTCCAAAGAATTGATTAGTTTTTATCCCATTGTTCTATCTCTTTTCATTCAGGAGATATAAGCGATTAAACAGTAGGGTGGAAATGAGAGGGGGGCTAATTAGTGGGGGTGGGGCTAATTAGCATATTAATTGCATTCCATGCATAAATTAACTACGCCAGCTCTCCGATTTAATGAAATTTACTTGCAAATTTAATAACTCGTCATCTAATTTATATAGACACGTCAAGTAAACCGTAAACAGAGTACCTAGTTCCTAAATATCGTTATCATGACAAAAAAAGGTACTTTAAAGTACTCAGATCGAATCCCGAAGGGGTGATTTCATATATCTTCAAGCCTATGAATCCTATCAGGTTCGAGTAAAGATTAAATGGTAGATGCTGATGTGAGGGAGCTAAATTACTAAAAATACATTTATTAAAACTATTACAGGGTTCGATTCTAGAAGCTTAGAATCTGTGAAACTCTGGAAAAAATGCTTTTCTCGTGATTGTAGTGAAATGTAATGGTCTTTCTGAAAGAATATGGAAAGGAAGAATTGAAAAGGGAATGAAAACATGAAATAATGTAGTATATACATACATTTAAGTAAATAATGAGGAAAATCCTCTACGTTACCTTTTAAGCCTTTGAGATTGTGCTAGCTTTGGTGTAATGGGTGTTGGTAGGCTTGGAATGGAACATCTGACTGAATGAGCGTGTGGGAATACTTCTCTTGTTGGTGTGACAGCATATATAGGTAGTTACGAGACGAGTTTAAACGTGTTTGAAACTGCCAGACATCCTGTCTCTGGGTGTGACGTCATAAACATCCTGACTCTGGGCGTGAGGTTAATACGCGTGGAGCAAACATATACAGGTAGCTATGGAGCGAGTTTATGATTGATCTAAAAGGCTCGTGCTCCCTCTATAAATACGGTGATCTAGGGCATTGGAGTTCATTGCGCTAATTAGTCTTGAGGTGTTAACATTGTGTTCTCTCCAAGAATAATCAGCTTTCTAAGTGATATCAAGGTGAAGAGGTCTACATTTCCCTTGAAGAAGGATTAATACGTTATTACATCAAGAATAAAGATGAATAACTCAGCGTACAATAATATTATTCCAAGCGCTACTGGATATGCATGCGGAAAATGTGGGAAGAAGTTCCTCCGAGGTTATCACAAGAGAAGACACGAGATGACCTGTAAGAAGCTCTTCAAATGTAAACATTGTAGCTTGACCTTCAATGATGGTTATAAGGGGCAGCGACATGAAGATATATGTGAAATAAGCATCCCTCAGAAGAAAAGAAGGTTGGAGCCCACTAAACATCAGTTACTGTCAACAATGGAGGACTGTGATATGAAAGAATACGAAACTTCATTCGAAGGACGATTGAAATCGTATTTTATACGATGTGAATCACATAAGGACCTGAATATGTATCTGCAAGAGGCAAAACAACGGATAATCCAGGCTGTGTATAAAGAGCTTGGTATTCACAAGAGTGTTAAAATTAATCTGCTGGCGGAGTGTCGATTTGTTAACAGTATTGGAGAAACCTGCGACAAAACATTTAAAACAAGGAATCATCCTGTTTTCCTAGAAACAGATCTGGACTCAACACTGGAAGCGAAATTCAAGAAATTGGTGACTGAAATGGAGGAGTCTCAGCTTAAGGGTAGCAACTGGGCTTTGCTTGCAGTGGAAGGACTTCGACTTCGTATCAACAAGTACAATCCGTTGCGAGGAAGTAGCTACATACCACTACCGTCATCTGTCGGAGCTAAAGAAGCGTGTATAAACATTCAGAACTTTACCGACGAGAAATGTTTCATGTACTCTGTACTAGCCAAATATGTTGAGAAGAATGCACAGCGTGTGAACAAATACAAACAACTTCAAGACAAGTACGACTTCAGCTGTGTTTCCTATCCTACTCCACTTTCTCAAATACCTAAATTTGAGAAGCTTAACAATATGTCTATTAACGTTTTCGGGCTAGATGAGAAGCATGAAGTGTATCCGATAAAGGTTGCTGATATTGAACTACCTGAGCACTGCGACATGCTACTATTGAATGATGATAGTGGAAAACATCACTACGTATATATAAAGAATTTTGAGAAACTCATTCGACGACAGAAAACTAACCATAATGGACGGGTTTATACTTGTAAGCGCTGTTTTACACATTTTGATGATCGATATGGACGAAACGGACTGGAAAAACTACAAGAACATGCAGCCACCTGTAATCAACATGGTGTTGCAAGGGTAGTTATGCCTACCAAGGATAAATCAATTGTACAGTTTAAAAATGTTGAGAGGATGCTGGAAGTACCTTATGTCATCTATGCTGATTTTGAGAGTATTCTCACTCCATGCCACACGTGTATACCCAATCCTGAAACTTCCTATACAACCCCTTATCAAGAGCACACACCAATGAGCTTCTGTGTTTACGTGAAGCCTACATCCAGTGTTGAACATCTCGAAACTGGTCTTCCTAAGCAACCCTATGTGTATCGTGGTGCTGATGCTGCTCAGAAGTTTATGCTGTACCTGACATCTCTTGCAAAAATGATTGATGCCGTATACAAATCTGCTAAGCCTCTGAAACTTACGGATCAACAGCAAAAGGATTTTGAGTCTTCTACGACATGCTACTTGTGCGGAAAACCCTTTACAGAAGAGAACTACAAAGTACGCGACCATGACCACATCAGCGGTGAATATCGTGGAAGTCTTCATAATGAATGTAATTTAGCCTGTAAAACACCTAAATATATACCAGTCTTCATGCATAACCTTAGCGGATATGACTCTCATTTCATTGTTAAGGAGCTGGGTTGTACAAGTGAACGTGTGGAGGTAATTCCTAACTCTGAAGAAAGCTATATCTCATTCACCAAGTATGTAGGAGATATAAAGCTTCGATTTGTGGACAGCTTCCGTTTCCTCAGTACAAGCTTGGATAAGTTGGTAAAAAATCTAACCTCATATCCTGAAACACTAAAGTACTTCGGAGAAGACAAATTGAAGTTGATGACTCGTAAGGGGGTATTTACCTATGATTACGTCACTTCCTGGGATGCCCTGTACGAGACCTGCTTGCCTCCTAAGCACACCTTCTACAATAGATTAAATGAAGAAGAAATTAGTGATGCTGACTATGATCATGCTAGAAATGTATGGGAGCTGTTTAATGTGAGAAACCTGGGAGAGTACAGCGATCTCTACGTAACCTCAGATGTACTACTCCTAGCTGATGTCTTTGAGACGTTCAGAGAGCAAACCCTTAAAACACACAAAGTTGATCCTGCCCATTATTTTACCTCTCCAGGACTTACATGGGACGCCATGTTGTTGTATACAGGAATTAAGCTGGAGCTGTTACAAGATTATGATCAACTACTCATGGTGGAATCAGGTATAAGAGGAGGTTTATGTCAAGTTTCCCATCGGTATGCAGAGGCTAATAACCCTTATATGGAGAAGTTTGATCCGTCGAGACCAACCCAATTTATCACATACGAGGATGCTAATAACCAATATGGGTGGGCAATGTGTCACGCCCTTCCTTATGGTGGATTTCAGTGGGTTTCGCCTGAAGAAATCAACTTAGAAACACTACAAGAAGATGATTCTCATGGTTACATATTAGAAGTCGATATCGAGTATCCTGTAGAACTTCACGATCTACACAACGATCTACCTTTCCTGCCTGAGTGTATGAAGCCATTGGAAGCATCTACAAAGAAACTGATACCCCATCTTGGACCTCGAAAGAAGTATGTAGTGCATTACATGGCTTTGAAGCAAGCTCTTAGTCATGGACTACGACTAACAAAAATCCATCGTGTGCTACAATTCCGACAGTCTCGGTGGTTGAAACCTTATGTGGAATTTAACAACAGGCTACGACAACAAGCTGCAAATGACTTCGAGAAGGATCTCTACAAGCTCTTTAACAACGCCATGTTTGGAAAAACTATGGAGAACCTGCGTAACCGTATGGACATACGACTGGTGACCAATGAAAAAACTCTAGAGAAGCTGATCGCTAAGCCTACGTTTATCGACAGCACGATATATGCTGCTAATCTAGCTGCTGTACATATGGCCTCTCGTCAGATTGTATTCAACAAGCCTATATACATTGGTATGAGTGTGTTGGACATCTCCAAGACATTAATGTATAGCTATCATTACGATGTGTTGTTGCCTTATTATGGAGCTGAAAACCTGAAGCTTATGTATATGGACACTGATTCATTCATTCATCGTGTAACAACTGAAGATGTGTACCAGGACAAGTTACGTTTTCTTGAGCATCTGGATACAGCTGATTACCCTGTCAATCATATATGCCACTCTACTCAGAACAAGAAGGTATTGGGAAAATTTAAAGATGAGGCTAATAGCAAAATCATCCTACGCTTTGTTGGACTACGTCCTAAGATGTATGCCTTAGATATTCAAGGCTCAATGATAAAAAAGATTAAAGGTATAAAACGTAGCGCTATTAAGCAGTACATTTCGTTTGACAGCTATACAGACTGTCTTAAAACCTGTGAAATCATCAGAACGCCCATGAATCTAATCCTATCACGAAAGCATGATGTTACCACAGTGCAAGTGAATAAAATTGCATTGAATCCCTTTGATGATAAAAGAATTATTGCTGAGGATGGAATAACTACCTATGCATATGGACATTACGCCATTACAAACAGTGCTTAAGAGAATGTAAGTTGAAGATGAAGATTTTCTCGTGAGTCTACAATCTTAAAAAATTAAGTTTATCCGTGTGCTGTGTATGCGACTAGCAGACGCCTGATGAAGAAAGAAGAAGATGGAAGGGAAGGTGGTAACCCTGCCATTAGGAGCAATCCTAGTGCTAGTCTCAAGCCTAGATAAAAGGGGAGAGACATCTACAATGAACTAAAAAAATAAAGGTATGTTGACGCAAAGCTTTTCAATTTGTGAACCAATATGCAGTTTATCCCTCTCTGCATCGTACAATAAGTGTTTAACATATAATAAGTTTGTAAGATTTAGAAAAAGTATATAAATTGTTGTTACGTTGGATGAGAAATGTTTATAATCTAATTACTCTCTCTATTACAATGAGTAGCTGTGATACTAGTTGAATTACTTGTTAAAATGACTTAAATACCTGTGATACTACCCGAATCATGTGAAATTACCTTAACTAGCTCTGATACAAATCTCTGATCGAAATTATCACGAGTATCTGTGAAACTATGCTGATTACCCAAATACTTACGATATTACCTGAACTAACTGTAAAATACGAAGCTATGTTATAACCGACCCTGGAACCTATCCTCCTGTAATGCTAGCTGAATTACTCTAAACACCTATCACACTTGAATTATGCTAAATACCTACGATACTAGCTGAGTTACCTGTGAAATACGAAACTATGCTATATTCGCTTCCCAGGATCTGTCCTACCCTGTGATACTAACTGAATTACTTATCTGCTAGTGTGATTGGGTTAGCTTTTCCCTTTGCTGGTTACCTTTTTTCCCTTTCCTGGTCACCTTTTTCCCTTTGCTGGTCACCTTTTTCCCTTTGCTGGTCCCATTTTTCCCTTTACTGGTCACCTTTTTCCCTTTGCTGGCCACATTTTTCCCTTTGCTGGTCACATTTTTCCCTTTGCTGGTCACATTTTTCCCTTTGCTGGTCACATTTTTCCCTTTGCTGGTCACCTTTTTTCCCTTTGCTGGTCACCTTTTTCCCTTTGCTGGTCACCTTTTTCCCTTTGCTGGTCACCTTTTTCCCTTTGCTGGTCACCTTTTTCCCTTTGCTAGTCACCTTTTTCCCTTTGCTGGTCACCTTTTTCCCTTTGCTGGTCACGTTTTTCCCGTTGCTGGTCACCTTTTTCCCTTTGCTGGTAACGTTTTTCCCGTTGCTGGTCACATTTTTTCCCATTGCTGGTCACCTTTTTCCCTTTGCTGATCACGTTCTTCCCTTTGCTGGTCACCTTTTTCCCTTTCCTGGTCACGTTTTTCCCTTTGCTGGTCACGTTTTTCCCTTTGCAGGTCACATTTTTCCCTTTGCTGGTCACCTTTTTCCCTTTGCTGGTCACCTTTTTCCCTTTGCTGGTCACCTTTTTCCCTTTGCTGGTCACCTTTTCCCTGAATGGGTTACATGATAGGCAAGTCAAGAACATTGACATGAAACAGTTTTCCGCGAAGTTCACGTCTAAAGTCGCTTTCAAGATCTAGCACCTCCCCTCCTATTCCCTATCTCTCCTGTATATAAGTCCATATTCCTACTGCTTCACTATCTGTCTAGCCTAGCAACTCTCCTCGTTTCCCTGTACCTCTCATATAAACCATACTCTACTCCTCGACCTCTGTCTAGCCTAACACCTCTCCGCGTTTTCCTATACCCTTATATAAACTATACTCTACTCCTCAACCTCTGTCTAGCCTAACACCCCTCCTCCTGTTCTATACTTCTCATACATATAAACGCCTACTCTACTCTCAATCTCTGTCTAGCCTAACACCACTCCCCGTATCCCCTACTTCTCGTAAAGCGCATTCCTCCTGCCCCCCTCTAGCTGAGTATCACTCCTTGGTTTCCTATCTAACCTAACTTTAACACCTGTCTATCCTAGCATAGGATCTCTCTCCGTTTTCTCGTCTCTCCTTATAAACGCATACTCGACCTGCTTAGCCTAATATCTCTCCTCGTTTTCCTATATCTCTCATATAAACCATACTCTACACCTCGAACCTCTGTCTAGCCTAACACCCCTACCCCTGTTCCCTACCTCTCTCATATAAAAGACAGACTCTACCCTTCAACTCTGTCTAGCCTAACACCTCTCCTCCTGTTCCCTACCTCTCTCACATAAAGGACATACTCTACCCTTCAACTCTGTCTAGCCTAACAGTCCACCTCGTTTTCCTATACCTTTCCTATACTCTACTTCTTGACCTCTGTCTAGCCTAGCACCCCTCTTCCTGTTCCTATACTTCTCATACATATAAACGCATACTCTACTCTCAACCTCTGTCTAGCCTAACACCACTCCCTGTATCCCCTACCTCTCATAAAGCGCATTCCTCTCCTGTCCCCTGTCTAGCTGAGTATCTCTTTGGTTTCCTATCTAACCTATATAAAACACATTCTAGCTTTAAACACCTGTGTATCCTAACATAGGTTCTCTCTCCGTTTTCTCGTCTCTCCTTATAAACGCATACTTAAACCCTCCTAGCCTAATACCTCTCCTCGTTTTCCTATACGTCTCATATAAACCATACTCTACTTCTTGACTTCTGTCTAGCCTAACACCTCTCCTCGTTTTCCTATATCTCTCATATAAACCATACTCTACTCCTCAACCTCTGTCTAGCCTAACACCCCTCCTCCTGTTCCCAACCTCTCTCATATAAAAGACATACTCTACCATTCAACTCTGTCTAGCCTAACAGTCCTCCTCGTTTTCCTATACCTTTCATATAAACCATACTCTACTTCTTGACCTCTGTCTACCTAACACCCCTGCTCCTGTTCCCTACCTCTCTCATATAAAAGACATGCTCTAACCTTCAACTCTGTCTAGCCTAACACCCCTCCTCGTTTTCCTATACCTTTCATATAAACCATGCTCTACTTCTCGACCTCTGTCTAGCCTAACACCCCTCCTCGTTTTCCTATACCTTTCATATAAACCATGCTCTACTTCTCCACCTCTGTCTAGCCTAACACCTCTCTACTATTTCTTCCATATAAACGTATTTCCCTCCTTCAACCCTGTCTAGCATAGTATCAGACGTCGTATTCCCTATCTCCCCCATATAAACCCATTTTCCTCCTTGAACCTCCCCATCTAGCCTCGTTTTCCCTATCCTTTCCCATATATGCCCAAAAAACTGTGCTCGATCTCTCCTAAATAACCTACTAATGGCCAATCGCCTATAAACAGTATGCACGACGTTTATGCCCAGATGTGCCCCTGCTCGACTCAGGGATCTTTTTGGACTTCCAAGGTTGCGATGATTGAAGAGCTAGCCTTGGCCTCCAAAATTTCCCACAGTTCACTAGACTGGCCAATCCGTATGGCTAATGGAATCAGGAACGTTGTGCCTGAGCCACTGCCGAGTCTTCCGAGCTTTATGGGCCAGAATGTTGTCCTGTTGGAAGATTTGGTGATCACCGGCGAATATTGTCTGGTTAAGAGTTTTCAGGTCTTCCTCTACATACACATTGATAATGGTCCTGACCCCCTTTAAGCAGAAATAAACATCAATACCCCCTTTGTACGGGACTTCCAACTAAGCCATCACTGATGCTGGATGATAGCCACGAAGAACCCGAGTAGCAACTTGGGGATTCCTCACGACCCTGAGCATACACTCTGTCGTTCCCTCTGTTGAATTTCTACTCTATTATGAACATTTGTTTTGTTTGAAAGTGAAGTAGATGGTTTGTTAGCCCCACGTTTGTGCGCCAATTTACAGTGGAATATTTGTTAGCAGTAGTTGGAAGATGCTTTATGTTTATCTGCACCACGTATGGAAGCCAATTTGTCGCGGTCACTTCGTGTTATCTTTTGCTGGGCGCCTGTTATTGCATTACTACTTTGAATGTTGGGTTCATTGTCCTCCGGCTAGCTATTATTTCTCGGTCAAGCAAATCTCTTGAACAGGGTGTGTAAACGGAAAGGATTTGTTACTCACAGATAACACTGATAAAATAATCTGTTTTTACACTTTTATTACCATCACAATTAATTGAGTTCACATATTGACTCTTGATACACGCCAGACTGAAACTTATATTTTCTAATATCACTATAATCACTTATTTACTGCACATTATTAATTCGCGTGTTTCACATTTATAACAAACTTTAAGACGCGAGAGATTCTGTAGAATTGCGTAACGTGTACTTTATGTATGCTTCCGTTAAACTACGCGACGTATAACTCACGAATACTTATGTTGAACTGATGAACGTATTACACGCGAATGCTTCTGTTGGACTGACGAAATCTGCCTCTGACTTTAGCGTTTTATACTCCCACACCCCGATATGCCTAAAGATTATAACCGAGCTGCTATTGGTTAATAAAACGCGCCAACATTAGCGTCTATTTTTATATCCAATCAAAAACTACGAAAACATATGCTTAAGGGAAAATATTCCCGCTATTTCTAAGAAAAGCGCGCCAATCTGACGTCATTTGTTTGTCTCTTCTAATTAATATTCAACTCACCCCCTCGCGCATTGTTATCCGCTCCTATTGTCAGTTTCAGTGAGGCCGTGTTAAGTTATTTCCTAACAATGCTTATAATTAACAAACATCTCAAATCAATGTCATACAATAATGCTTATTTACACTACAATCACTCTGGCATTTACATTATTGTGATACAAATTACTGCCACAAAAGATGATTCTCCGATGCTGATTTTTGGCGTGCCGTCTAAGGAGGTTACGTGATCACTCCAGTCTAATCTTCTTAAGGCGGGTGTTGAGTATGTGTCCTGTACATCCGGGGTAAGCCCGAAGTCCTAGGTCTTGAATTTAATAGCCCAGAGGCAGTCATTATTAACATTTGAAGCTGCTACGCCATTACGTTTTGTTTCCTAACAGTATTTCTTCTGACGCGTTCCTACACTTTATCATATGCGGGGTTCCAACCGAGTGAGGACGGCCACATCTTGGTTAATCATCAACACTAGAAAGATGTTTTAATGGTCCCATAAAAATCTAGTGAAATTCCAGTGGTTTCAACAAATTGAAAAATGCCTTTCCTTCGGACACTTATGTAACTCTATTACAGCTATATGATTTTCTTTCGCAGAACATTCCGTCTTGAAACAAAAATAAATATTGAATATCGATAGTTAATACTGCTGAGGAAGGATGTTTAGGCAATATAAAAAATTCCGGAAGCCGCTACGTAGTTTCGTCAATCGAGAGATAAGGGGTAAATTTTGGTGTCAGTATTTATGATAATAAAGGATATATGCGCAATAGGTTGTAGTATTCGTGGGTTTTACACATTTCAGTGTGCTCTTTCGATGGGCATAAATCGGTTTCAACTTCTATTTAACATTCATTAATGTTCTGTAAGTAAAAAGTAAATTCGTACCCAAGGGAGGATGTGAATCCATTTATTATAATTAAATACGGCTCATATATCCATGGCATATATAACTTTCAATTTCTACTGAAAATTGTATTTATTTACATAAAATATATGTAGTAGATTAATTTATTATTTAAATGGCCGCTGCAACTTTTAATTGTAAGACGCAGAAAAATAGAGTTTTCAAACGGATTACAGTAAGCAAGAGTTATATCCATCTGTAAACTGAGTCCAGAACTGGGCATTTTCACGGGGTAGAACACAATCGACCTAAGCAAAATATTTAGCTAAAGAAATGCCAAAGAATAAGCAGAATATAAAGCTCCAAAATGAGCTTGAACAAAGGAGGGAAATTCATAATATTATGGAGCACAATATTTGCTAATGAAGCTACAAAGACGTAATCAAAAGGCTTTGTTCTGATGTTTGAGAAGAAAAGCAATTAATACTCAACGGTAGCTCGGCAAAATCGTTCGTTTTACTCAACGATGCAGTTTCGAACCGATTTACGCAAACAGGAGAATGTGGCCGACATTTAGTTTCATTTACTTATAATTTGATATCATAATCCTGATTAGGAAAACCAATGTATGTTGAAGTCCTTTTGGTGTAATAACATAGAATGGCCACAGCGTAGCAAATTAATCATGCAGGGGAAATGTTTTACTTTCTTCACCCAAAAATTGTATTCCGAGATTTTACAAAAAATACACGTTTTGAGACTCCCTGAATCCATAAAAGAATTTTATAAAGGGCTTTATGCGTGTGTGTGTTTGTCTGTGAACAACAACTCAAACATAACGTCGGTTAAATGTCAAACATCGTATTTAAGTTCATCCTGCATACAACTACCCTTTACATGAACCATTTTTCGCCATGTTTGATTTTCTAAAAATGGCTAACAATTTTTAATAAAACACCGCATGTTTATTGTATTTGCATAACAAGTAAAATGTATGTCTTGGATTTTCTGAGAATAGCCTGTGAAAAGTCTTCTTTCTGAATGATTTGTATAATTGGTAGCTTCTACTTAAAAGACACAAGATACTACATAAAAAATTCAGATCTCGTTAAAACACACAATTTAAGTTGCATATTTTTTCTGTGGAGTTAACCACTACCGAGGTATTCCTTGTTATTTGTTTGAATTTTAAACCGCGTGATGGCTATTGGTTTTTACTTTCTCTACCACGCACAAGTAAGTAAAGAATGTACTGCATTTCACCTAAAAATTAGCTACCGAGATTTCAAGGAAAAACAAATACAAAACATTATCAGAAATAGGTCCGAGTGTGTGTGTGTGTGTGAACAGTATAAGTCGAATAAATACTAAACTTGCTATTTGGGTTCAGTACCTTCCTAAGATAGGTCATAAAGATTTTCAAGAAAATCCCCCACCCCAAAACTAGCCTTTAATGGCGATTTTTCGAAATTTTTTATTTTCTAAAAATTGTTTTAACGATTTTAATTAAAACACCATGTATTAAACACATAAAATTATATCTTGAATTTTCTGGGAATTGCCTTTGAATTCCTCTTCATTCGGAAGGAATTTCGTATAATCTTGTGTAACCTGTAAACGGTATGCGATAGACGAAAGCGTACTACACAGATAATGTAGATCTATTTAAGGGACGCAATTTATTTCAAATAATTTTTTGTGGCATCAGCCATTTCCGAGATATCCGTTATTAATGGTGCGAATTGTTCAATATTTGGTCATTCTCTTAAAGTCCTTTGAACATTCAATTGTTTCACGCGATGTCATGGAACTAGGATGGAATTTTAAGGCTAGCGTATAAGGTCCAGTTTTAAAACATTTGACTATCGCTATTTCCTTTGTCGCTATAAGGAATTGTGTAATGTAGCTATTTCCAGAAAGCTTTATCTCGATTAAAATGAAGATAGAAAAATAAACTTTCGTAAGAATAATATGCATACCCACTAAAAAGCGCTAGAGAATAGAGAAAGCCCTGTGAATTTAACACACCAGATATTTTTTTTTCTAGTCACATAAAGGGAATGAGATTTAATAGCCATTATAATTCGCCACGCTCTTTTAAATCTATCACTTTACCTGCCGTATCCTACAACGAAATGTGTACGTGTGAATTGAAATTGTATCTGGATTATCAAGAAATATGTGGAATAATAAAGCTTTTATAAGAATAGTTTGTATAGAAGCAAGCAGAGAAGCCAGGGGACTGCAACGCATGTGGGGTTTTAAGTTGTCCACCTAAATGTAGAACATTACGTCGCAACATTACGATCTACCTAAGCTCAGAGAGGTAAACCGTGATTTGGTACGTCTAAGCTGAACCCAGCCCGGAAAAATTATACTATACCACCCGACCCGGACCCGGTTGGCTAATTTTGGTTTAGTTAAATTGTTTTGAAATTATTTGTTGTTGTTATTATGATTATTATTATCATTATTCCACACAACGCTGTTGCCTGCGGTGCGAAGGAACTCGAGTTGGATTTCGGTACGGGCATAAGAGTTTTACCACTGCAGGGAGAGACGTGCTAAGTGATGCATTTAGGTCCTTGAGACCAATTGAAGAGCATTTTTACATAAATAGTGGCGGTTGAAGTCGGCTGAGGTCCTGACACCCACATGTAGCAAGCGGGCTTATTGACCACATGCCGCCGCTATTACACTGCACTATGCTCAGGATGTCCTGTATATGGGTGAACGGAGGGAGGCGGAGTTTGCAGTTTGTAACGCTATTCGCAATTGGCCGAGGCGAGCGTTTATTTATTATCACTAGTATTACTAAGTAACGGATACTGCTATGGATGTGTGCATTCTGTGAGAATTGTACTATTCCGGGAATATCAACATCGCAGGACAGAAAATGTGATAAATGAATCTTCTTGGTCTTTAATTTCCCTTTACAGGGAAAGCGTTTTCGTTATTTTTTATTTTATAAAAAATGGGGCTAATGAATTTGATTAAATTGTTAAATGTTTAAGATATTTACATGGAAAGTACAATGCATATGTTGAATCTGATAATTTTTTCTCTTTTATTTTGAAGCCCGAGCCCGAGTCCGAGGGCCGGGTCCGGCCTGTGCCTGAGGGCTTGGCCTGGGCCCTGCAGTCCTCTATTATACTACCCCCATGATAGTTAGCTCGAGCGAGAGAGTAGTGCTGACAATTCTTGCCCCTACTAGTATACCTGTGCCATTTCTGCGTAAAATGCAAACATGAAATAGTTGCCTGTGTTAGAGTACTTAAAGTATGGAGAAAGCATTTATATGAAACTTAAGGATAACCCAGTAAATCGCCAATTAAACTAAACAAACAGCTACCGATGACACGTGCTGTATCTTTACAGGGGAATTACATATTACAGGGGAACCGGTAACACAACCCCAAACTACAGTGGACGCATCGAATCAACCCCCTTCTTTAAAGTACTTTCTGATGAAACGAGACGATTAATAAAAAGCATTGTTCTTCGGTTATTGGCATGCTGGCTTCCAAATACAAAGGTTCAAGTTTCAGCTTCTCTGCAGGCTGATAACACTAGTCTGCATTTTCAAACTTTTTTTCAGATGATTTCTTAAAAGTAGGTGTTCTTGAATCAAGTTTTTATGCTGATTACAGAAATAACTTCCGTTTTTTCTATTACGTCAGATTTTTACACAAAATAAGTAATGTTTTGACAATTTTACTAACGAGCGTAGAAAAGTATTCAAATGCATTTCACACAAGGTAAGTCTTTATTCAAGAAACATTTTAAGAATACTCTCAAGAACTCCCCTTATTTATTTATTGACTACATTTTAACAAAACAAGAAACCAAAGTGTTTCATTTAATTTTTTTCAAACTTTCTCTTCTTTGACTTCCTTGCAGATCTTTGAAGATGACTGTCCCTTCTCAACATCCAACAGTAGTCGGCCATCATAGTTTAATTCCATCTCCTCTGGTACCTCCTCTCCATTTCCTTAATATCTTGGTGAAAACGTTCACCCTGCTCTTCACTATAGTGTCCCAGATTTTCTGGAAAATACTCGATATGTGAATGCAGAAAATTCACAATCCATCTTCTTGAAATTTTCCAATATTGTTTCGACAATGGCCTTGTAATTTGGATCTTTGTTATTGTCTAAGAAGTTTTCAGTAACTGATCGGAAGGCGGTGCATGCTTCTATGTCTCTCTCATTCATTGTCTTCTCAAAATCTTCATCCATCAATTTCTTTATTTGAGGACCAACAAAATTTCCAGCCTTTAATTTGTCTTGTGTAATGAAGGGAAAGGTACTTGAAAGGTACTTGATGCAGGGTCCATCCTGTGATAGAGCCCTTACAAATTGCTTCATCAAGCCCAATTTTATGTGTAGTGGCGGAAGCAATATCTTTATATCTCTATATTTTTGAAGTGAAATTGTGAACAAACTGTACGTGATAGAAAAACACTAAAAGCAGTTCTGAAATCAGCATAAAAAGTGAGTCAGAATCACTTATTAGTTTTCAGTCATCCGATATCATGCAGACTAGTGTAAGTTTTCTTTACCCAGAATTATTCCGAATCCTTGCTAGATTTCGGAAGAGAGAAAATGTGCACAGGAAAACCTGAAGTAATAGAGAAATCCAACAAGTATTACAAACTGCAAACGAGTGAACAACATTGCCGATGGGCAATAGTTATAAAAACAAAGCCGTCGGTATGACCCGAGGTGTTGAAAGTGACATAAAAAATGGGACAGAGAGACAGAGACAGAGTGAAAGGGAGAACATATACCTTTATTGGAAATAACTTGCTAGTCCTTTTGGTCTAAAAGACAAGAAAATAATCTGATTATTACATGTTTATGTAATATGATTACATTTTAATTTATGGCCATGCAGAATTCATAGAATATATATCTTGAATGTGTTGTGAATAGCTTTTCAAATCCTCTTCATTCATTAAAGGAAGTAGCTTGTTTAATTATATTACATAGAGAGAAGTTTACTGCAGAAAAATGCAAAAAAAACTCCTAAAATATGCAATATATATTAAATAACTGTTTTGTAGCCTTAGCCATTTACTAGATATTAGATAATTTCTATGTCATTTTTCAACATTTTAAGAATGAATATCTGAAATACGAACATTCTTTTGTTTACCGTGAGGTCATGCAAAGAGTACGTAACATCAAGGCTAGATTATAACGGCTGGTATTTTAAACATTTGACTATCGTTCTATACTACTCAACTTTAGCTACAATAAAATATGTAATGAAACCTTTTAGGACAATGTTTACTATTTATTTGATAGGAAGTAAACAGAAAAATAATGTTCATTTTTAGACTAACAACAAAAATGAATAAAACAAATAGAAAAAGTCGTGAGACTGTAACCCATTAAGATTTTCTTTAATTCGTCCAAATGTACTAACCCTGAAAAAAATACACTGTTTTGAGACCGAGTAAGAGAGGAACAGAGGAATACAAACTATGTTGCATTAAGGATAATATAAAAAGGTATTATGTGTTGCATTCATTTGACTTTCATTACTTATTTAAAAAAAATATTTCTACAGAAGTTATTATTCGATCTACTACTTGTCAATCCCGATAAACTTTAATATGTAATTTCGCTGTTGGATACAGTAGAACTAAAGAAGAACTGCACAAGAACTAAAGAAAAGTAAACGAATGGCGCATGCCAGAAGAGAAAAGCATATATAAAAACAAATCTGATGTGTTACACTCACATAACTTTCTCTACTCTTGTACAACCTAATTTTACAAACGCCTATTCTCCATATGCTTCATGTTAATCGATATATCGAGATGTCAATCTTATTGGTAATTTTCTTGTAGATGCAAGGAAAATATTGTAGCTTTTAAGGGATAGTCAAATGTTTTAACGCTGGTTGCTATGTGACGCATTCCATTCCCTTTGCATGTCCAGGACATAAAAAAAATGAAAATAACGCATTTGAGAAAAAGTATAAGTATTGGAAAATTTAAGGAAATAACAAGCAATATCTCGAAAACGGTTCACTCAACAAAAGAAATGTATATGACATAAGTTGTGTATTATAACGCGATCTACATTTTTTGTGTAGTAAATTTTTGTCTATCTCTTATGGTTTACCAGTTATGCAAAAGTCGTTCACAATGAAGAATACTTTTGGAGACATTCCCAGAAAATTCGAGATATACATTTCATTTCTCATGACATTACCCTAAACATATGATATTTTCATCAAAATCGTTAGAGCCATTTTTGAGAAAATTAAAATTTTCGAAAAATCTTCCATGTAAAGGGTAGTCTGGGGTGGGGGGATTTTCTTGAAAACCTTCGTGTCGCATCTCTGGAAGATACTGAACCTAAATACCAAATTTGGTGCTTATCCGATTGTTCGTTTTTGAGTTATCCTGTTCACAGACACACACACAGACACACACACAGACACACACACACACACACAGACACACACACGGACATGTTTCCAAAAATGCTTTTTTTGGATTCAGGAGGTCTCAAAACGTGTATTTCCGGTGAAATCTCGGTATCGAATTTTTGGGTGGAATGCAATACTTCCCCTACTTACTATACGTAGTAGAGAAAGTAATAAAACCCATTACAAGGAATATTTTATGTGTTAACGACACAAAAAACTGGACAAACTGTGCTTTGACAAGATATACTTAATTGTATAGTAAGGTTTTGACTTTCTCTTACGGTTTACCAATTGTGTAAAATTAATTAAAGATGAAAAGCATTTCACAGGCTATTCCAAAAAATTCAGATGTACATTTTTTAGTCAAGTAAGTACTTTAAACATATGATATTTTAATCAAAATCGTGAGGGCAGTTTTTCAGAAAATCAAAAAAAACGAAAATGTTTCCATCTAAAGGGAGTTGAGGTTGGGATTTTTTTTAAATATTCTTTTCGCATTCTTGGATAGATGCCAAGTTTGGTTATTTATCTCGGTCTTTGGTCTTTAAGTTATGTTGTTCACAGACACGCACAGACCTTCTTATAATATTTTTTATGTATTTATTAGATCGCTCTAAAAAGTCTATTTCCGGTGACACCTCGGTACCAAATTTTTTGCTTTGCTTACTATAGGTAAGTAGCAGAGAAAGTAATAAAGCACGCTGCTTTTATGTCTTATATCCACAACATTTGTCTAGAATTTCAGCTTACGGGCTGTGAAAACTTGTTTTCGAGGACTTTTTTCACTGTAGATGTACAGCCCATATAAGAGAGTAATAAAGGATGTATTGGATATAAAATATGATTTTTAGTGATGGGAAGATACTATATTTCTCGATATTCGAAAGCGTTACTGATTTTTTTGCATCCATAATCGATACTCCTTTATAAAAAACTGTAATGGCGATAGCTTGTTTACTGAATTATGTTCTTATTAGTAGCTGTTTGACATTCTCCAATTGGCAGCAAATTTTTAATATCGACAATGTCACAAGTTATATATACCCTACTGTTGCTCATTCTGATAATAATAATAATAATAATAATGTTATTATTATTATTATTATTAATACTACCACTTATAATAATATACACCGGGATGAGGCCAAAAGGTTTTGCAGTTAAAATATTAAATTTAGTTAAGCCGGCATAAACTTTGGCGGGATCGTAGCTACAGAGGCAAACAAGAGATACCAGGAACTTGCTGCACAAAGCTAAAGCGGGCGTGGGATATTTATAAACAATACATATAAATTCACATTTAACTCAGGTTTATTATACAGTTACCTTGGTGAACCTACATAATTTACAACAGGTTACAGACAAACACTGGGGGAGATGCCCCACACTCACAAGGACCACGCACGCTACATACAACCACACACACTGAGGAGATCCACACTACACTGACTCTACTAGTGACTCTCAGACAAAGATGCTCTTCCCTCAATTTGCCTTCACCTCCCTTGACTAGGAATTGGAGCCAAGTATGCCGGGCCCGACAAGAATTCAACTCACAAACGAAATAATTAGTTCAACAGTATCATTATACACAGCAATAATGTGTCTGACGCGACAATACACACACATACGCTATAATAATAATAATAATAATAATAATAATAATAATAATAATAATAATATATTATTATTATTATTATTATTAATTTCTTTGCTTCCCTTTTCGTCTAACTATATTTTGTGGTGAAGACTTGCATTTAAAGGATTTTCTATCCATATTATGGAAATTAGTCGTGCGGTATGCCTGTAAGCTACGCTCTAACTAACAGATGGAAGGAATGTGAAATATTTACATGAGCTCCATTATCTCACATCTTAAGTTCTCATTTGTTTCTGCTGGATTCACAGATTGTGGTCACCGGAACAGGTATATGTAATGGCCGAGAGTGAGTTATCAAGCCAGGCTATAGCTAAAATGTTAATAATCAGTTAAATCAACTGTATTCACATCTCAGTTAACATTGCATGTTACATGAGTAGCTCTACTCCTTTCCCAATTGCTTTGCAAGTTTTAATTTATACACAAAAATCAATGGAAAGTGGCATTGATTCACCCAAAACTCTTTGGGGAAAAGTGCGAGGCAATAACCTGAAGCGTGGACTGCTCATTCCATTCTTTATCTAGCATAAAGCTAAACACAACAAATTTAAATAATGCAAACTTAATCTTATGTGATATTTTCACCTGACTTTCTCTACCCTATATCGTTTACTAGGGTATACAAATTATTTTTACTCAAGCTGATATTTCTATATACTATTTTTAATCCAAATAAGCCTTTGCAAAAATAGCTATATTACACGTTTCGTTATAGATACAAGGGGAACAGCGATAGTCAAATATTTAAGAACTAATGCTATACGCTGCCTTAAAGTTCCATATTGTTTCCATACAATCGCGACAAACAACTGAATGTTGAAAGGACTTGAGAATGACCAAAAACATTAACAATTCGAAACTTTAATAATGAATATCTTAGAAACGGCTTTTAAAACAGACGTATTTGAAATAAATTTGTGTTTTAAAGAGATCTTCATTTTTTGTGCAGTACATTTTCCTTTATCGCTCAGTGTTTCTATAAACAAGATTATACAAAACTCTTTCTGAATGAATAGGACTTCATAGGATATTACCTGAAAATTTAAGATATACATTTTATCTTCCATGTAAATATCTTTCATTTATGGTATTTTAATAATAATTGTTACAGCTATTTTTTTAGAAAATCAAACATTTCTAAAAATGTTCCATGTAAAAGGTGGTTTGGCTTGGGGGGATTTTGCTGAAAATATTCATAAGGAATTTTCGGAACATATTGAACCTAAATACCGTTTGGCATTTATCTGACTTTTCGTTTTTGAGTTATGCTGTTCACGGACAGACACACACATGGAAATTTTTCCAAAAATGCTTTATTTAAATTCGGGGGCTTCAAAACATGTATTTTCGGTGAAATCTCTGTATACAATACTTCCCCTACTTGCTATACGCAGTAGAGAAAGCAAAAACCAGTATCCATAAAGTATCAAAGGTTCATCTCAAAGTGTTAGACATACTTCGATACCACCGAGCACTGAGAGCATCGACGGTATACAGGTCCCATGCCTAGCTTCTATTCTTCAATTTGCATTTTAACCGGTCTAATTGTTAATATCAAAACATACACAAATACTGTTTACGTTTGCTTAACTATCATTTATTTATTACCATTTATGAGAATACGTTAGAGTAAGTTTGAAATGCCGACATTTCAAATACCAAAAAGGTTTAATTAACTTGAGATTTTCCCCTTTCACCATAGTTATCCGGAAGAGCTGCAGTGGAAAACGAGGGCCTTCAAGTACTTAGGAGAGCAGGGCAAAAAGGAACGCGACTGTAATGCAAAGTTGGTCCTCCACCTCTGGTTTTTTGCGTGAACAGCAGGAGCCATAACTCATACAGAAGAGAGCTCTTAAGGTTGGCATATGTTTACTCCAGCATCGACTCATCCGAGCCTTAAATCTGCTTCCTTTCGCGCTTTTTACGAAAGCAGGTAAAGGCTCTTTAAAAGACTCATGGCTTCTATAAGACCAATGTTGTCAGTTTTGTGGTTAAATGAGTATAGCTACAATTTATCTCTTGCGACTATTCTTCTCAATCTAAAGTAAATCTGATTTGGAATGTAGAAGGCGAAATAAAGTGGAAATATTAAAACAGAAGTGTAAACAGAAGTGTAAATAGAATCTACTGAGCTATTGAACGCACAAATGTTATAAAAAGCTCAACACAAGTAGCAATGTAAGAATAATAAATGAATTATGTTGACCAATGTGAGTTTATGGTTTTAAAAGACCAAATATCAAAAAGATTTTGAATAAGCCTTTAAATTAAACAATTACTGCTGTGAACATTTTCTCTGAATTTTTTAATTGAAGACACTATAAATAATGAAAGCTTGAGAAAAATAATAATTCACATTTAAGCTATGACCAAATTATAACATTTAAGTTCATAAAATACGTTGAAAAAGTGTAAAAAAATTAATTTTTGACGGTGTTACTCGTTTTAAATTTATAATCGTCAACAGTAAAACGGCATACCGAGTGATATGGCGCCGTAGTAATGTGTACTGGAGGTCTCGGGTTCGATCACTTACGACCGTCCACTCTGTCCCTGCGAATGCCGGGGTGGTTTCTTCTCTACCACGATTTCCTTTCCATAATGTTTCTTTCATTCGGTTTCCTTGTCATATTTCAGGTGAGGTGCTAGGTTTCGTGGTGTGTGACGGTGCCGGACAGATGGTGCGGATGCATGCTCTAAGGATAAGAGTAATCCCCGTGGACACCAGAGGGTTGCTTGTTTGATGGGTCGTCCATCAGCCCCTCTCGGTAGCTCCAGCAGTGGGACGGATCTTCGAGCTTGGAAATGTTAGGGACCTCCGCGCGTCTCTGCAACCTGTAGCCTGTTGTGGCTTCTTCACTTCTAGCCGCAATGGATCTATGCAGGTCGCAGCGCGCGAGGTGTCTCTCACCGTTGAATAACGTATACTCATAGCTACACAACAGTTTTCTCCAACCTTATTATTTTATGCAAGTTATTGATGTTTAGGATGTTTTCTCGCAGTTAGGAAGCACAAGTTAAGGCTCAGGCACAAAAGTAGAGTACATCTAGGCATATTTCACACCTATAGTTGTAACAGATATTAATGCGTATATAAATACGTAAATCCATTCACGAAAGCTTAGCATTCAGAGAAATAGCCACTTCTCCAATAACAAAGAAGTATTAGGCTTAGCAAATCTTCAATATTATATGTCCTTCATTATGTTAAAATTAATTTTCGGTAAGAAACCTGTCAGCTGTGTTAAAACGCTAACGTATTAAGAACATGTGCAGTGGATGATTTTGGGCAACGTTCTGTGCACTGCTCAGTAATTTCCGGAGTAGTGCTGTAATGTGCTTGAAACCTGGGACTTTTAACACAATTGACAGGGTTAATATCCAAAGTAACTTCAACAGATAACGAAATGATTGTTACAAACTATTTTTCTGGGCATATACAAAACGAGTAATACGTGATACTTACTAAACCTGTATTTTAATCTTCAGGGGTACTCGATACAGAATTCACAACACATTTTCGAAACAACTCACTGTGTTAAAATTTATAGAAACATGTTAAAGCACTGTAGAATCTGGATTGTATTGCGCTTTTATCCTTTTGACCCTTTAAATGGCCAGACGCAGCGGTGTGTGCAAATAGCGCGTGGAATTTTAAAACTTGATATTCTGTATTTCCTTGCGATTTTGCCACTTTAACATCTTACTCGTGACGCAATTTGTGTTCAGTTTCTTTCAAATTTTTATTATATATTTGAAAGGGGTGTATCACACACACATATACATATAGACATATAAACAATATCGAACAAGAATTGTACATGATAATATAATTCAGCAAGAAAGATGTTAGAAAATTTAGCAGCCAAGAAATGTACAAAACAGATAGTAACTTAGGTAAATAAAGGACGAGCAAGTAACTAATTCCAGGTAAAAGATAATTCTAGGTAGATCCCACATTTCACCAAGCTAATGAACCAAGAACTGGAAGCAATAACCAGAAATAGAAAGAAACAGATACAGAAAGGAAAGAGACAAATACTGATCTGCTTCCGGAGGCGTCACTGGGACACGTATGCGAAAAGTTTTGGAGCAGAATGTTTTTATACTTAATAAGGTAACGCAGTCTGAGGACCAATTAGATATGTCGTTACATTTTGAGGCGCGAAGGTGAGCGTCACTAAGTTTGTGTATAAAATGAGAAAGAAAGCCCCAGGTTTTCACTCTCTTATAGAATCTCTCCGACACTGGACGACGGATGCACGTATGTGCATATGGGTGAGAAGCGTATTCAGTTAAGACTGGGCTCCTAATTTATTATTATGGTGGGAATTGTTACAATGGGAAAAGTTAGCCGCCCATAAGTGTTTATTTCATAACAAACCACATATTTAAGGGAAATACAGTGTATTTTAATTCTTCCTCACCTACGAAAACCCTGATACCAGTGGAATTAGTTAGATAAGTAATTTATTAGGAATTGAGAAATCAGAAGCCGCGGAGCAAAATAGGCCGAAGACCAGGACATTTACCAGAGGACCAACGTTTTCCCTCTACATAATCTTTGAAGATGGATAAAATGATTATTAAAGCCTTTTCTTGATAGCAATAATAGTTTCAGATGTTAAGAAAATTAAATACCTTAATACTTTCTTCCAAGATTATTTCTTATTTTCCCATTTGTCTTTGATTTTAAAGATCTATATTCGAGAAATATTATGCAGGATTTTAAAGATTACACATTTGAAAATCTCCTATAGGTGCATTTCATATGTGACTTAATTTTTTAAAATTTATCTACATAGGGACATGAACTTTAATTTATAATTATGTTGAAGAAATTGAAGAAATCTACGGCAAAAATTTTGAATAAACTGGCACAACCTATTACCGAAATTAGCAATGGAAATACCAAGTAAAGTTTTCATATTGTAACACTGAATTTAAATAATCTTCGAAACAAGTACAATTAGACTCTGTAATGTTCGGCTATCTTTCGGTCAATTTCTCAATAAGAACTTGAAACAAAAACGCATAACAAACACTTAAAAGGTATAGATTGTCTGTGTAGTCGAATATTCAGCATTCTGGTTTCTCAATCCTGAGGTCCCAGGCTAGATTCCAGACTGGAACGGGGGAACTTTCCTTTAATTAGAATCCTTCCCTGCTCTCCACAAAATCTGAAAGTATGAATGAGGTAGTAAACAAAAGGTGAATGAAAGTATCAATCTGTTTTCTAGTGATAATAGTAGAGCTAGAACAAATACCCATTGAGCGAGGAATCAATTTAACTACACCCTATGTACACGTGGCGTTGTACTAAATACATGGACCCAGGGCTGCGCAATCGGCGGGCAGTACGCTTGCGTTACTGGTATTGTAAATTTGCTCTCTGTGTCGCGGTTTCGTTCGTGTTATCGTATTTGCTGAGCGCCTGATATTCTTTTACTATTTTTAAATTTTTTTGGTTCTTTGTCCTTTGAAACTTTTCCTATCTCACTTGCTATTATTTCATGATTTTCATTTCTCATTCTTATCATACTACTATCTAGTTCCATAAATTTCTTTTCAATTTCTTCCCTGTTTTGATCTAATTTTTGCTCTATATTTCTCATTACTCTTACTAATATCTTCCATGTTTTGATTTAATTTTTGCTCTATTTCTTTTTCTAATTGTTCTGTAATACTCTTACCAATATCTTCCCTCAATTCCCTCTTATTCTTTTCCATATCTTCTCTCAATTCCCTATTATTCTTATTTAATGTTTCTCCAATATTTCTCAGCATTTCCATCATCATACCAGCATCAAAATTAACATTTCCTGCTATTCTATTCTCACTTTCTTCACTAATATTTCCTCCCTCAAATCCTACATTGTTTGAGCTATTTTCTGTAACCTGTATTGAATTACAGCTAACTGTTACATTATCCCCTTCCATAATTGTTTCTTCTGTATTATTAGTGGACATTCCTTTCTTAATCCTACCACTTCTCAACAAAATTTAATTTCTTACAATTTTCTAACTTTTATGATGCTATCTGATGATGTTGCTTTGATGTCCAGCTTCCTGCCCCTTCCTCCTAGATGTATATGTCGCCTCTGCGTTGTACTACGATGGATCTGCATCGTCTCGCTGTCTTGGTGTCCTGTAGTCGAATTCCCCTGTTGCCTTCTATTCTCGTAGTTACGATGTCCACTCATCCGCGTCGTCGGTCGTTCTGGTGGTTGTTTCTGGGATCTGCGTCTTGTAGTTAATTTCACTGCTCCATTTGCTCCACGTCCTGGTTATTATGTCCCTTCCTGGTTAATTCGCCCCACGTTCTGGGAGCCAATTTGTCGCGGTTTCTTTCGTGTTACATTTGCTGAGCGCCTGCTATTGTTTTACTATTTTTGAATTTTTTTGGTTCTTTGTCCTCCGGCTAGCTATTATTACTCAGTCGAGCAAATCTCTTGAACAGGGTGTAAACGGAAAGGAGTTATTACTAAAAGATAACACTCATAAAAGAATTTGTTTTTACACTTTTATTGCCGTCACACTTCATTAGTTTCACATATTTACTCTTGATACACGCCCGACTGAAACTGTTACATTTTCGAATGTAACTATAATCACTTATTTGCCGCACATTATTAATTCGTGTATTTCGCATTTTATAACTAGCTTTGCGACGCGAGAAATTCTGTAGAATTACGAAACGTGTACTTCGTGAATGATTCTGTTGAACTGCGCGACGTGTAACCCGTGAATGATTCTGTTAAACTGCGCGACGTGTAACGCGTGAATGATTCTCTTAAACTGTCCGATACTTGTCTCTGGCTTTAGAATTTATACTCCCTCACCCCGACATGCCTAAACATTATAACAGAGCTGCTATTGGTTAATAAAACGCGCCAACATTAGCGTCTATTTTTTTATCCAATCAAAATTACGAACACATATGCTCTAGGGAAGATATTCCCTTCATTTATAAAGAAAAGCGCGCTACTCTGACGTCATTTGTTTGTCTCTTATAATTGATAAACAACTCACTCCCTTGCTCATTGTTAACCGCTCCTATTGTCAGTTTCAGTGAGGCCGTGTAAACTTATTTCCTAACAATGCTTATAATTAACAAACATCTCAAATCATTGTCATACAATAATGCTAATTTACACTACAATCACTCTGGCATTTACAGTGTTGTGATATAAAATACTGTCTCATCTGTGAGCTCTGTGTTTGTGTTCTGTTCTACCCTGTTTACAGTACCAGGTTACTTGTGGCTCCCCCTTTCCCTCGCCACACTGTCGTTACAAAGCGTTGCATGCACACTTTGCGAAATGATAACCAGCAGTTATAAAACCCACAGTAAACAAGTTGTTTCTAAAGTCAAAGCCTTCCTATATAGTTGAGGGGAGGTATCCTAATTTTATAACATAGCTTTCATAGTAGTTGTTTTGGAAAGTGTTAATTTAAGGACTCTTTTTAGCAGTGTTTTACGGCTGTTCTTACTACCTACATACGGAACAACAGGTGGTGGAAACTGATGATAATTTTGGAAGGATACATTCCAGGCCTAAGTTTATGGTACCTCCCCAGCATTTGCCAGTTATGAACACGAGGGAAAACCTGAAAAAAACCCTCAGTCAGGGCGCACGATCCTAGCGGGATTTGAACCGCGGACCTTCAGCTGACGAATCCATGTCTTAACGAACTCGGCCATCCGTGTCGGTAGACTCATGTTTGAAAGCCAATCAGTAATGTATATTTAGTGTTAATGGGCGAGTCTGTCATGGTGGATGCTTTTTAAAGTGAACCATTTACCATTATTATTCAATTGCATCACTAAACATTTGGTAATCGAATCTTTCAAACCTTGTCTTTCATAACGTTTACTTATCTCTTGGATAATTCGGATAGTTAAGCCTTGGTAGTAATTACTAAGTATTAGGAAGGATAAGATAAAAATTTATTCGATTTATATCGTAAACAAATTAACAAATATAATTTTAACTATTTCAGATTACATCGAATCGCACGATAAATAATTTCAGCGTTAAATGAAAATCTTAACTTTAATTTCAATCTGTTCAATTCATAGGACTAGAACCGGAGGGGGACGTAGCACCTCGTCCTATGCAGATCTTTTGTACCTAGCCGTCTGAGGGCGCCCCAAGTCGGGAGGGAGGGATAAGGTGAGAGGAGACGGACCAGGAAGTACGAAAGGCAGAGGGCAGGGTCCCTACAATTCACAGATTTGAATCCTCCGGGTGCTTGCTGGTGCAGCCAGTCCCTCCCCCCTGTGGGCTTGCACAGCCCCTGGGGTCGGGACCCGGAGACCGCTGGCAGTTAGGGGGACGAAGGCTTCTTCAGAGCATCCTTTTCTCCTGCCATTCACACGCTGACATTTGCAAGCCTGAAGTGAATTGAGAATGGAGATGAAATGGAGGGACCGGAAATTTGGGGGATGCAATGATCCTTCCCAGCATTCGCCTGGTGTCCTGGGGGAAAACTCCCCAAAAACTCCATGGGTCAGGAAGGTCGGCCACGGGAATCTAATCCACAACCTCCCGAATGCGGCCCACATGCGTTACCGCCTGAGCCATCCCGCAGTATGAATTAGGTACCTGTGTATAAAGTGATTTAAGCTGGTCGAGGTTTCTGTTCCTGCATTTTTTTCTCTTCAAAACAAAATATAATCATTTTTTTGCCATTTCTGGCTGAATTTAGCTTTATTCTCATATATGTAGAGTATTTTAAAAATTATAATATACTTACAGTTTCAGAGTTACAGTTTATATACTTATAAACAGAGAAATCATTTTTTTAGAACTCCTCTGTATTCAAGATTCACGCCCTTTGCTAGTCGACCACGTTATGACTGCGTCCGGTGGAAAGAGGAACTAAATAGTTACGGAAGAAGTGTGCAGGGCATCGGAAAGACGGTCAAGTAAAGAAAACATCCGCAGTTGTATTTAATAGCGAGGCTGAGGCCTGCAAATGTATAGCTTATCTCAATCTTAAAAGGCAGTATTCAATATCTAACGCATATTGTTATTAACTTCGTCCTTTTCCAGTATCGCGCTTTCGCCAGTTGCTAATAAGTAATAATATGGTGTAAATATTTAGTTATAAATTTCAGCTCTGGGCACATTATCGTATGCAAATATTTTTCTCTATCAAATTATATCATTTTTAAAGCCTTTATAGATTTCTTTGGGCACACAATACTATGGAAAACGTGGTTTTATGTAAAATGTGATTTTTTCTGTTTTTGTGCTTATCGTGCAGTATCTAATAAACTAAAAGGTAGAAAGGAACAATATTGTTTTAGCTGGAGTAAACTAGTGTACTGATACCTGCCAAATTTGACTTAATCACCTTTAATAAGATGGAGCAATATAATTCTTTAAATTAAATGTTTTCCGAAAATTCTATATCTGTGTAGCCGGCGAGAAACTTTTTTTTATTGGGTTTACAACGGGGACAAAGCGTGAGAAAATGTTGAGGAGGTTTGGAGACAGTTTTTAAAAGAAACCGGAATCCGTGACTTCTTACATTCATTGTATATGACAAACAAAAGTCATCTATCATCTCAGCTAATAGGATCCAGGCGCTAGATAGAAGGCAGTATAGCTTAACATCAGTTGTAAGGAAATGACTACGTTTATAGCGAGTGAAGTGTTATGTAGGTTATTTAACTTTTTGCGTAAATGTTTATGGTTATTGAGGAGAAGCTATTAAGAGACGAAACGTTGGTAAACTAAGAAGAAACGCAAAGTAATAATGAATGTGTTAGATTACTTTTTAATAAAATTAGTGTTAGCAAGACAGTAAAAGAAACACCTAAGGCTATTCAGTGTCAGAAACTGTAGTAATATGATAAAAAAGGAACGAATGAAAGCACATCTAAGAACCATAAAAAATAATGCAAAAAACGTTGGGGGAATCAAAAACATGCAAGGTTAAAGCAAAGTTATGGAATAGATAAAGCGGAGTGTGGCGCATCGTTCATTGTTTGCTGTTTGAAAACATTCTATTCACATTGAATGTGATTTGCCAAGGCTAAACAGTGATAATATCCTACCAAATTAAAGCTTTCGTCATTGTATATCCCCATATTTCCTTTGATAATATATATATATATATATATGTGTGTGTGTGTGTGTTATGCCTGTAAAGTCGTATTCCAAGTACTAGAAATGCACACGGGAGGCAATGTGAAGGTGAATATTTAATGCATTAGAATTACCTCAAATATAAATGCAGATAATTTCACTATTTGGTGATGCATCATTCACAAGATTACAATAAATTAGTATATCGATCGTAGTTGGGCGCCAAAGTTGCGAGCGCACGTATGCAGCAACAGTGCGCCCCATTTAACCAGTATTGTCTTTTAAGAGTGAGACGTGATACAGCACATACTGTTTTCATGGTGCAATTATACATTCTCCTATCGCCTTCCTCTCCACCCCTCTGATTGCTAGACCTTGATGACGTTAGGCATGTCAACAAAAACGGTGGCGCTCTCTTCCAAGCGCACTCATATCGTGGCCGAATAGTACGCATCATTGTGAAGAAGGGTTCGGAGTTGGGCTGCTATTGTATACAGTGTGCTGAAAAACTATGTGCAGAAACTTCTAGAATAGAAAGGCAATGTAAGAAAAAAACATTTTGGAGCTAGGAAAAAGGAGTCACAAATGCAGTATTATAACAGGAGCGCTGCATGAACATAAATTAAATCTGACTTTATGAAACATCTTCATTTGGCAATCAAACTGAAATGTAACTCGCACGACAAGTATGTACAGTCGAGTGCATACAATCGTGCCGATATAATACACAGTGGTTTAAGTTTGTAAGGTAATACGAAACGGCTTTGCCGTTTCCAGACCCACTTTACTTAATGCTTGACTTACCCCCTCCTCTTTTCGTTCACTCCTGAGTTGGTGTTTATAGCTTAATGTTTCAGTGCCAGACTTCTGATATCAAATAAATACGAGGCGGACTCATCCAGGGGCGAATTATGCCTTCCAGCTACTCAGGTCAAATGTTTCCTTACTCCTCCCATTTCGCCGCTCACCTAGACCTGAGCTTGGTTCATAGACTAATGCATGTATGATTTGAATCCAAATCTATAAGAGATTGGCTCACCGAGGGCTGGTGTGGAGCACATATGATAAGGTTTCCGTCAATATGAAATAAAGAAATACACTATAGGAAACCAGAAGCATCAGCACGTTTCCTTGCACGATTCTCAACTAATTAATATTGTTACACAGTGAGGAACTAACCATTACATGCGCTGGTTGTACTGAACAAGATAAATATATAGAAGGTGGGTGGAGCGAGTCCATCCAGTAGACTTCAGAATATAAATGCGACGTTGAACACCAGATACACCTAGAGACAGTGACTAGAATTGTACACGAGTGCGTCATTTACACGCGACAACCTGCAAACGGGTTTTACAACCGGAGAAACAGTTTTGGAATTAGCAGACTTTAGAAAATTCGTTAATGCGTTTATACACAGAAAACTACTAACGAGAACGTAATTCAGTGAAAAGCCATCGCTTTAACAGTCTTTTTATAAAGTATCGAGTATCGAGTATCGACTATAAAAATCCGTAACGGTATCGAGTATCGAAAAATAGTGGTATCATCGTATTACTAAGAAACAAGTAGGTGATTTAGGGTGTGTGTGTATGTGAGTGAGTGGATGTGTGTGTGTGTGTGTGAGTGTGTGAGAGAGAGAGAGAGAGTGACATCCCTTCGTTTAAACATGCACGTCTGACATCTTATGAGTGTAAAGATCATTTTCACAATATAAAACACTATTTGGAGAAGAATTGTAATTTTGTGAGTGGTAAGTATCTCTAACTAAAGCAAAAGAATAATTTTCTGTGAACTTAAGTAATTCATTCATTCATTCATTATCTGTTTACCCTCCTCTTATGTAGGACTTACACCCCCCAGGACTTACAAGCGGGTGCCTGGGGTCAGAGGCCCGTCGAGGAGCAGACACTCATGGATCAGACAGAGCATCCAGGATGGGTGGTCAGGCCGATGCCTGGTAAGGGATGAAGGAAGTAGATGAAACGAAATGTTGGTGAAATGGATGAAAGGAAAGGTGATGATGGAGCAGTTGGTGGAATGAATGGCGGGGGGAAACCCGCCCAAACGCCGCTTCTTCTACCACAAATCCCACATGCAGGTCCCTGGGATTGAACCCGGGCCGCCTCGGTGGGAGGTCTAACCACTGGGCCACGGCGCCGCCGTGAACTTAAGTAAAAGTTTTAAAAATGTTACCAAATGTTTTAAGATATTTACCAAACATTTTCTTCTTTTTAGCACATAAACCATACATATTTTAACTTTTTTTACCATATAAAAATCCGTTCCCTATTTATGGACGTCTTTTCTAAAATAAACGCTGTATTTACACGAGTACTGTTATCCCAATATATCTCAAAATGCTTTCAAAATAGCCGTAATAACCTGCAAAAATGCAAGTTTTATTAACCCATTAATGCCTAATGTTGTGAATTCATATTATATCAAACTAATTTCTTTTTGAGAGTGATTTGAAGAATAATATCAATAGCTGAACCAGATAGAATTACTCCTGTTAAACGTCCAATGAAAATAAAAATAAATCCTAAAGCTCTAAAGTTGCTGAACTGTAAATTAGTGGTAATAAAAGTGTTTCAGGTACAAGTGCGTTTAAACCCTGAATCACAGAACTGTCTCTGTGGGTAAGAAAAAGTGGAACATGGGCAAACTCTCTGCAAGTAAGAACAGAATTAAACGATATTGTAGGAGAGTCCAACAAAAGCTAAAGCTCATAATGTAACCAAATATGCTGGATCACGCGCTTTCTGTAACTGAAATAAGATAGAACTTGATAAGATCACACAATGTAAAAAACGGTTCAGTTATTATTAGTAATACATCCAATTCTACACATCAGACGATGTGATGTCTGATGTTACGTTTGACCAAACTTTTTTCTTTAAACTGAACTTAACGCAGCAGTATGTAGTTAACTCGAAATCTCTTCATAATAATAATAATAATAATAATAATAATAATAATAATAATAATAATAATAATAATAATAATAATAATAATAATCATTGCAAGTATTATACACTCTTGGCTGCCCCAACTCCAGTGCTATGACCATCTCTTCCTCGACGTCCAGCTTCTCTTCTACTTGAGACCGATAGCTATTCAACAAGACTGAGATTCTGTCATACTTGTCGATATAGGTGAACTCTAAATTTTTTTATACTCGTATAAGTTTACACTTAAGTTATATACACTTAATTCTCCTCGTATAGTTTTATTTCCGCTGACTGTATATTACTTTTATCCCTTTCATATGTTAGCTAACATTAACATGGTATAGCCATTACCTTATACAATTTTAATTTTGTATCTTTTCGGGTTTTATTTTGAGGAGCTCTATTTATTGTTCCACAAATTTATTGAAATTTATTCAATTTATTTTTAATACTCTTGTCTCCATATAATCAACAGAAGTTACTTTTTTCAGTATTTTATTTTCAAATATTATTTTTGAGTGCACAGGGTATTTACCCCGATGGACATTACCTTCGTTTTGCTTGTATATATTTTCAACTTATATTCTTTTCCAATTTGAATTAGCTTATATACTGAACTTTATAAATTATCTTCACCATTCTGTATTATTACTAGAGGGTAAGTCAATAACTATCCGCACATAAGTTTTTAAATTTATAATAATGACAACAGAAACTTAAAATTACCTCATTTTTCAATGTAGTTTACCTTGCTTGTCAATTCACATGGTCCATCGTTCACAAGCTTTCTGATGCGCTCAGAAAAAGGTTTTTTCGACCGAGTAGCAAACCATGTATGCACCGCTTTCTTCACTTCTTGGTCGGTGGTGAATCGACGCCTCCTTAAGGCATTTTTAAGTGGATAAAAAACATATGGTTTGCCACTTCATCGACAGTCACGCGTCGGTTCTCTGAATCAGGATATGGACTTGCTCAATGTTGGCGTTACTAGTGCATATGGATAGGCGTCCTGCTCTTTACTCGTCCTTCACAGTTGACGACCATTTTTGAACATTTCAATCCATTCGTACAAATTTCGCCTAAGTGAAATATTACCCCCATATTGTAGAAAACTCTTCGATGGATTTCGTCTCCTGGTACACCTTCAGACGACAAAAAAGCGATAACCGCACACTGTTCTTCTTTGGTGCAAACGGTGAGGGGCGTATCAATGCTTATTATGCAACAAGGCAACACTCACCGGAGTGAAAATGGTCGAACATTCCACAAGCGGAGACAAAGGAACAATATCATGACTTGCGCGCGCACAAACCAATATAGCAACCTACAAAAAATTAAAACTTTTGTACGGATCTTATTGACTTACCGTCGTATATTATCTGCGTATAACATTATGCTTACATATTTATTTCTACTTGGTAAACATAACTTCATGTTCCTCAATAGATATCATACTTTTGATAATCCGATATAGATATCTTTAATATGTAATTCCAAAGTAGGTTTAGATTCTACAGTGATCCCAAACACTTTTACAAAGTTGTATCTAACAAAACCTTGTAATGAAAGAGTACGGGGCTTGTATTTAATTTAATAGCATCTTGTTTGTATCAAAGTACATTTTAGATTTAAATATAGGTTAGCTAAACTTTCGAGTTCCATTTCATCACTATGCCTGATCAAAGTGGTTATTCCGCTTAGCAACAGAAAACAAATTTTTGCCAGCTGTGATTCTGATAAACTTTAAGAAACATCTGAAAGTATTAGCAGGCATTAAAAAGTAAATATTTCTAGACCGGAGGGAGAACATTTGTCAGAAAGAAGACAACTGTAACGTCGTAGCCTGCAGCAATTGAAACGATGCTGTAATGTTTGGAAGAAGTTTATGGAGCTGTTGGATTTGTTTTCTTGCGACGTTACGTTATCAGGCTAAGTTACATCTGAGGATGATGGAAGAGCTTGTTCGCTGTCAGAATGTCGCAAGCTATTGATAAATCGCCTTCTTTGGGAACTGCTTTGCGTTGTGCTATCTACTCGTCACATGAAACTGTTTTATCTAACAATGAAAACCATGCAGGTTGTTACCAGGCTATACAAAATAACAAAAGCGTACAAGATCAGGAGATAAATCATTATTTTACGCACCAAGGCTTGGAAAAAGTAATTCAAGAGCACATATTAATGTTTTTAATGTGTTTATATAAAGTCGCAGACCTCTTCTTTTTTTCGACCACAACGTTATCGTACTAAATACATTAGGTATACCAAACAATAATGAAAAAACAAAGACTATACCTAGAACATATATAGAATAATACGTAAGTAACTAACAATAGCATGAAAAATCATTAAGGGATACAAAGTAAAGTGTTTCAATTTAAATTTATTTATAGATAGAAATATCTTTAAACTAACGGATAGTATTATGAATGGACTTCTTTGTCCCCGTATGTTGAACCAGTTAAGAAAAATAACCAGTTTTAAAAATACTGTTTATGCGTGCATGTATGTGTGTATGTGTATGTGAGAGAGAGCTGGGCCAAAATACAAAACAGAGCAGCATAAAAAATTAAAAAGTCGGAGACGTTAAACTTGCCATTAAGTTCAGTATAAGTGGCCTGCGCCGTGAGCTAGACCGTGTAGCTGTGGTTCCCGACCCGGAATGCGTTCGGTTCGATCCCACTCATGGGGGTGCTGATTTTAAGTTCCTGGCATAGAACCGGGGCCCACTCAGCATCGTTGAGGAAACTGAGGAGCTGCGAGATGCAGCGATTGCGGCCACGGAAGCCAATATTCCGGTTGGAAGATGCATGGTGCTGGCCACATTGCCTCTCGTATCGGTTGGATGATGCCGTGTGTACGTGGGCGTGAGGCCGGCAGTCTCAATGATATGACTAGGAACTTGTGGGCTGTAGCGACAGCTAGATTATTATTATTTATTTGTTTATTTATTTATTCAGGAATACAGGAGAAAACAAATTCAAAGATTTTTCTGCAACTCGACAACGCTTTACACGGGAAAAATATTTATTTTCTAAAATTGGTTGTAACGATTTTCATTAAAATATCGCATTTTTGGGACATTTGAGAGTAATTTATCTCTTAAGTTTTCTCTACATAGACTTCATAGCTTTTTCATACTTCCTAAATTATGTGTAACTTTTAAGTATTAAGAGAGAGACAAATCCCAGAAAAAATGTAAGTCTTTTTAATATACACAATTTATCAATTAAAATGCATTGAGCCAATAACCATTTCTGAAGTATACATTATTTTAAATGTTTGCTTTCTCTGCCAGATATCTAGGTACAGTAGCTGGAGAAAGATTTATTTCAACAGGTTTTGAGTTCCACTACATCCGTAGGTCATATATACACTAATACATATACGTCATTCGTATCAAACAGTGTTCATTTATTATGTTAACCTTAATATTTCTTACGCGATGTTAGATTCAGATAACTATTTAATTTTTTTAATGATCATCTTATGTATTAAAGTGGGGATTGTCCAAAGTCTTATACAAGCATAAATGACACGTGCAGAACCGTGTTCAAATCCATATCATTACAACACAACGTTATAGGGTATAATGGAATAGGTGAAAACAAAATATCAAGTTATAGGCTTAAAGGCACATAGAACAACAGGTCAGTAAAACGTTTTAGAATACTTGAGATTTGCTAAAATATCAAACGGTAGTCCCTTGCTCTTGCGGTAATATGGGTTCTTCCTCACAATGGCACTTTGTCACAGTAAGCGAGTGAAGACTTTAAGCCAAACTATTTTTGCTAGAGTCACGCTAACTTTCCGCCATCGTTTGGAAGAGAAACTAGGTGAGGCGAATGAGCGTTTGCGGAAGTGCCACGCTAACAATACCCAATTAGTACAAACTCAAAAATCAGAGAGGCAGACTAGAAAGTCCCACATTTACTCATTTTGGGCAGGAGCTTTATCCTCTTCGATTCAGAATAAACTGGCTTGGGCAAGTTGAAGGTTGGCTTTCCATCTAATTTTATTGTATTGTGTGGCTGTATCTGTTTATTGTGTTAATTTTATACTAGTATAAACAAAAGCGGGAAAGGCGAATTTCCTGACTTTAATTTGCTATACTTTATTTTTAATTGTTTGTTTATTTAAGAAATAAATACCCTTGCTTTCTAAACAAAGAGGCATATTTTTATTTTGTCTACTACGTATAGTAAAGAAGGGGATGTGTGATGTATTGCATTCCAGCCAAAAATTCGATACCGAGAAGTCGTATAAATACCAAACTTGGTATTTAGGTTCCGCACATTCCAAAGACGTGACACTGAAGATTTTTAAGAAACTTGTCACTCCATACTATCTCTATGTGGAAGATTATTAAGTTTTTATTTATTTTCTAACAAATGATTCTAACGATTTTGATTAACATACTTCACATTAAAGATATTTACACGAGAAATAAAATGTATGTATTGAATTTTCTGGGAATACCTTGAAGTACCTTCATTTGGAAGAAAGTTTATATAATCTTGTATAACTGGTAAATGTTAAGCGATAGACAACCTACTGCTCAAAAATATAGATGTGTTTGAAACACAGTTTATTCAAAGTAAGGTTTTTGTGGCATAAGCCATTTCCGAGATATCCGTTATTAAAGGTTTGAATTATTCATTTTTCGGTCATTCTGTATAAAGTCCTGTCAACATTAGGTTGTTTCTTACGATTGCATGGAAACAGTATGGAATTTTAAGGCCAGCGTATGTTGTCCAATTCTTAAGCATTTGATTATCGCTGTTCTCTTTGTATCTATGACGAAATGTTTAATGTAGGTATTTCTGCAAAAATTTATTTGGATTAAAATATAGTAGACAGAAAATTGAGCTTTAGTAAGAATATTTTGTATACCCACTAATAAACGATAGAGATAGAGAAAGTTATGTGAATGTATCACATCAGATTTTTAAAGTAAGTATTATTTGCCTGCAGTCGCGATTTTGAGCATGCCGGATCATTTTCTCTATTCATTAGGAAGCCGGACGCAACCGTGAGGGATCGTCACTTTGTGTTTTTCTATTGTTAGAGTGTTTCAAGTGTTCAAAACAATCGAATGACCCGCCGACTGTGAAGTCAGATTAGCGATTCGTTTATTGAATGCCAGAAATGTTACGCCACAAAACATTGTGTGAGGTTTATGGGGAAACAATAATGAGTAACAATGTCCGGCCATACATAGTCAAACTCAAGATCGGATCGCATCATTTGGTTGGGAACAATTTGGCCACCCTCCCTACAGTCCGGATTTGGCAACAAGCGATTTTCGTCTCAAGAAATTTCTTGGTGTAAAACATTTTAATGGCGATGATGTTGTGGAACAAGAAGTGTATACTGGGCTTTCATTACAGGCGGCATCATTCTTTACCGAAGGCATACAAAAACTGGTTTTCCGTTACGATGAGTGCCTGAATAACGGCAGTGAGTATGTGAAGAAGTAATGTACGGTTGTAAGGTAATGAATCATAATAAAGTATTTATAAAATCATGTTCTGTTGCTTTTTTTTAAATTATCAGTACTTTAAAAACACTTTGTAATTACTGCACGAATAAAATGTAATTCCGTCAAAGGTAGTAATAGAAAGAGCCCTCTGAACGAAGTACTTAATGATTTATGTAAACATAATTGCAGTTATGGAATGATTATGAGTAACATAATTATTCGAGCGGTTTAGAAACGAGTAGAGTCCCAGTTATCCGACTTAGACGGCCTTGCCTTATCGGATAAGCGTGTAATAAATACAACTGACAGGTTTTATTTATTATTTAAAAATTGCACGTGAACTAATGTAAACCGGGCATTGCTACATTTTTGCAACAGTCTATTTCTGGCCAGTTGCGTCTAATAATGGCTCAACGCGCGGCAGTGTCCGATCATTTGTGCAGTCCAGAACCCCGAATACTGCTTATACGTGTACACTCAACAATTTGTGATGTTTACGGATTTTTTTATTCTGCCGACAGGTTAGGATTAAACGGAAGTTTGTATTAGCGGAGGTCGGATGACCATGTCTGTCCTGTACGTTAAAAGTCCTACATATTTTAAAGAAATATTACGTTTAGTAGCTACACTTTGAAATGGGTTAGGCACTTTGTGTATGCACATCTCGTAAAAGCACATAAAAATATTGGTTTCCTTTGGGCAGGAAACTTCTTTTATTAAATAATTATGTTACATATCTCTGAACTTGTCTTCCATCTCTTTTAGAATTACCTTATAAATTTTCCAGCAGTTTGCACCGATCGTAGTGTATATTCCATTGAACGAAATGCACAAATACAAAGATACATTATCACGTCGCATGGATACACTTCAATCGGGTGCAGGATTCGGAACAGGTCCTACGAAACTGGACAGGCTTAAGGAAACCCAGATTTGGAGATCTGATGTTCATGTGGTGGTCCCAGGTTCAATCTGTAAGTGATCGACCATCCTCACCTTTTCTGGGCTTTCCCTATTGGCAAGAAGAATTAATTATTACCTGTCCCTCCCTGTCTCTTGTTTCAATTACCCTCAAATTTGCAGGCTCAGTGGACAGTGGTGTGCAGAGAATGTACTTTGAGGGATAATTGTTTACCTTGTTTAGTAATGGTATAGCAGGGACCTGTGTCGAAATGCACAACATTCGGAATCCCTCTGGGCTGTGCCGCCAACAGATATAACCACCGCCCTTTTACCTCCCTGAGCTCATCTCTTCCTTTCGGAAGTTCAGTGGGCAAATATGCTTAGTATAGCTGTAGAATATACGTGTACACTCTTGGTCTCAGTATCGCATGTTCCTATGACATAATTATGCTTAGAGTTACGTGACTGTTATGAATGCTTTTTTATCTGCAAGAAAATAAGTATTTGTCTTTACATTTGCAATCTTTCACTAGATTCTTTTTTAGTAGTATCACAAACTTAGAGAAGGATTGCTTTAAAGAGTTCAATGTACGTTTAGTAATTAGGTAGCTCTGTTTTAAGCTTTGCCATTTTTATTGCTGTAAAAATCTCCATTTTGTCGGTGTGGTTAGAGGAAATGGCACTGGTCGAGTCTGCGGTTTTTCCGAAGCACGACTTGGGCGGTTTTCACTGGAGACCGATGGCCCATTTGCCACACAATGATAAAGGGCCATGGAGCATCCATCTTGAGTGTAACATGTGCGACCGCAACTTTGCCGTATACGGGCACACTTCATCATTGCGGCCGTATCAAAGTCTTGGATCGAAGCCCAAATCCTCCCACCCCTGTAACTGCTGCCGGGGAGATTCGTACCGACAGGTCAGACCTGGTTGCCTTCGTCCCTGGAACCGGAAGCGAACGAAATAACATTTAGTACTACTCTCTTCAAACAAGCATTAAGTCTCTTCCTTCCTCTGTTTCGGGTCACGCCCTTTTGTCTTCTAGCTGCCAGCGCGTTATTGCTTTTTTCCTGCAAAGCTTTTTGCTTCTGCTATAGTAATATAATTATGACGTGCTAGAGGAAGAAATAGCCATTTTCTGCTTCTATGGCTGCTTTGAAGAGCTCGGGACACTACAGAAAAAACATTTGAAAGAAGCGCTGAAGGCTTTGGTAGCGCAAGTGAATGTACAACAAAAAACTAAAGGAACTTTTAGTCTATTACTATCTCTAACACTATTAGAGCTTAGTAGTCAGATGTTTCCCAGTTTCAGAAATTACATCTCTTGTAAATAGCACCCAGGAGCTCCAGCATTTTCTAAGCCTGCGAATTCTCTGATTCCTACGCTTTTAACTCACATGCTATGAATTAATATATTCGTTTTTCTTTACACATACTACACAGCTTGGTATAATATGTAACAGATTCTTAAAATAAACTTCTAACGCAAGTTTTTAATGTCTGCTATAAGAAAGGAGATTTTGTATACTACCACCTAACAAACTTATGTATATATATAACCAATAGCACTTACGAACTCGCAGTTTAGGTTCATAACTTTTACAAACAATAAAACTGTACGTTTTAAAATACAATCTGCCTCCACCACGTAAGTATCTAAGGTAGAGAAATCATTACCTTTGATCACAAAGAAAGTTTTGAGATTTCACCAGAAACTCCCAGAAAACCCTTTTAAAAACTATACTAATACGTACCGCTAACCGATATGTGTGTTGGTCTATTTGTAACAGCATAATCAAAGAACACAAAGTTGGGTAAAACAAAAGTTTCATAAGTAATTCAGGCCTCAGTTTAGCATGTTATATAGTGATTTTCAGGAAATTTCACTATCCCAAAGTGTTTACATGAAGAATTTATATACATATTTTCTTAAAAATTGCTCAAGCATTTTGATAAATACACATTAAGACATTTTCCTGCCGAATATTTTCTGCAAACAAACACAAAAAGAGGCGTAAATTTTGCTATAGAAAACGAAGAGATCAATAAAAGTCTCCATTTATATCGAAATATTTCTCCTATCATTCGCCGTTTTCGAAATATTAACCGTTTAATTGTTTTTCTGCGTTACACGTTTTAAATCGTGCAGTTATTCCATATTTAGCTCATTATTGATTCTTGCGTGTAAAGTTAGTTTTGTTTAATTTGAGAGCATTCTTGATGCAACATATGTGATTTATATAAGGTGGTTAAAATGGCAGACATGCCACAAAAACCTGTAAGCACGCCTGAATAATGAGAAAAAAGTGGAATGAAAGGAAAATGAGGGAAAGGAAATCGCGATAGAACAGAAACCGCCCCAGAATTCGCCTACTGACCAGTAAAAGCACAAAAACCCAAGGTCAGAGAGGGTGGTAAATGAGAATTGAACCCGGACTTCCCAAAAGCGAGCTTCACACGTTACCGTGGAGTCATTTTGCTTGTTTAGAATAGAAGATACAATAATTGTGTTATTTCTGAACTTGTTTCCTCAATATGCAGGATCAATTTTGGCAAGCGCTCCGAACATTTGAAAGGTCACTAACCGACAGCCAAGCCTGCTGTAGCCGAGCTGACCGGCCTTGTGCGGGTGGACCGATATGAAGGAAATCACATTGTGAAATTTACGATAATTTCCCTGGAAGTGTTGTCCTACGACCTTTATGTTCTTCTGACATCTACACCTGACATTTCCATTGACTTGGTGCAGTTTATCTTCACAAATTAAAGAAATTCAATGCGAATGCTCTGCTTCAATTCTTTCTCAGTGTAAGGTGTGACTAGTGTAACTGAAGTTTTTCCCTAAAAATAAACTACCAAGGGGAAAGGGGGTAGTCGCGGGATGATTGTGGGGAAAGTTAAGAGCTTACACCCACACGATGAAGAACTGAAAAACTGAAAAAAAATAGTCATTTGAGTGAAGGCTAAATAGCAAGCATTGCCCAAAGATACATTCTATGTCCTATAAATTACAATTTCTTTTTTAATTTGATATATATTTATCATTGTAGGCATAATGTTTATATTTTAACACACTTTTAAATACTGCATTGCATCTGCCATGTTTTACTGTGAATTCTACCCACTTCACGGAAAAAAATCATAATCCCTGCACAGTTTGGAGTAGAGAGATAACTTTAGCCTAGCTTTTTAGAGGAAGTTTTACTCTACAAATTGGTAGTAATTTTAAATATGGCAGCGTCTTTGTGCTCAAGCCATGTTAATTTTTTTATTCAAATATATGCGAGTTTGGTTTCTCAATTTTTGTTTTGAACGCATTTTCTGTGAATGACTTTTTTTTGTATAAGTGACCGTTTTCTCCGTAAGTATTGAATATGGCTAAACTAAATTTTAGGATGATAAAAAAACCTCTAAATCCTGTTGTCCATCTACCTTGGTGTTAATAAAACGGCTAGTTAATTAAAAAAATAATTGCTGATAAACTTTAATTATAAGATGATACATTTCAGAAAAAGAATTCTATCAACCCTAATAAACAATAGTATTGGATAAAAGTAGATAAATGAGATTGGAGATCATTCATTTACATCCTGTAAGAATTTCAGTATGATATGTTAAATAGTTTCTGAGACAATAATTTAGCAGGTTTAGCACTGGTGGAATGGAGCTTTAATTCCCCCCTTAACTTCTAAAGACAAGCTTGTTGAATCCATGCACATTTTATTTGAAAATCTCAGCAATACATACAAGCTGAGGAACTACACTTCCGGTGTTTTTGTAGAAGGCAAGTGACCATTTCAGAGTACGGTTTCTTTCATGTCGGCCCGGTATCACCTCGGCAGGCAGGCAGGCAGGCAGGCAGGCAGGCTGGCTGGCTGGCAGGCTGGCTGTGCAGCCGGTTAGCGAACTCTGAAGTGTTCGGGGCGCTTGCCAAAATTAACTCTTTAATTCAGGGGTTGGCTATTGTAACAATAAATGATAGCCAGCATCAGAAAACCAAGTTATATTCTAAGAGAGAGCAGTGAACATACAAAATCATATCAACAAATGTGAGTAGCGTACAATTACACTTCGATTCAAAATATAACATATAAATAGGCTTTTCATTCAATAAGCTTTCAAATGCTTCATCTGGAGTTTCCGGTTCAACCATTGAATTATTTTGTCCATTACTTTCGAAATGCTGCGACTCTGGCACATATTTTACAAATTAAGGTCTTGTAGTCTGGTGGGTTCAAATTTCTTTGTACTTTATGGTTTTAGCGTTAGATGGTTTTTAGGCTTTCAGTAATTGAAATATGCAGAACAGGAATAATTTTCTCTGCACCTTTATTCTCTGTTTACCCTTCCAATCGTTAGGATTACATCCCCCAGGGCTTACAGCCGGGCGCCTAAAGTCAGAGCCTGTCGGGAAGCAGACTACGGAGAAAAGAAAACAGTTGGTGATCACCCCGAAGCCTGGTAAGAGGACGAGGAAGGAGATGATATGAAATGACGGTGAAATGACTGAAAGCAAGGGCGAGGATGGAACAATTGATGAAATGAATGGCGGGGGAAACAGGACAATCCGGAAAAAACCCGCCCAGATGCCATTTAGTCCACCACAAATGATTCACTAGGATTGAAGCCTTGGTGAGAGGCGAGTGGTCTAAACCACTCCACCACGGCGTCGCCGAATGAAACATTTCCCCACCTAAATTATTCAGAATTTATTACATCTATCAGAAAAATGACAAATAAGCAATTCTTTCTAGGTTTAAACATTTAGAAATTTAACAGGTTAACGTGGAAAGTTCACGATGTAGCTGTACGTAAAACCTGAGCCTTTGCTAAAAAGCTTTTATCTCGGGATTCTGTTCGGTTTTGTGGCCTACATAAAGATAATTAGACGTTCCTTTCAGAGCGACAGCCTCATCAACTAAGGAATTCATAAAGAAAATGATTTTAAAATGCAATTAAGATGCTCTCCAATTTTAATGTTCCTTTATGGATGAAATTATTAGCTTCAGCGAAGAACACCTTAGCCATTAAAAGTAATTGCTTTCTACGCGTCTCTATTTTTTAAAGTGATATCAATACGTCAAAGTCTTTGAATATCTTTACCTTCATTTTCTTTGTGGAGGTTATCTTTAATGGAACGAAGGCTTAGAAAATATACCGTTATATACAAATATTATATGATATTGTTTTATTTTTTATTATACTTTAGGTGTTAAAAATACTGCATCTTTATGTTTTTGTTTGTCAAAACTGTTTTTAAAAAGTGCAGTCTCGATTGAAGTTTCTTCCGCATTTCGGTTTATCAGTTATTTTTCTTTCTAAAGGGGCAATTTGACATGGTATATTTTCACTACACAGCTCTATAGGTTGTTTTACTGCCAGTGTTAGAATGTAGCTTATTTGACCCTTATTTGAGGCAGTATTTTATATCACAACACTGTTAATGCCGAAGTGATTGTAGCGTAAATTAACATTATTGTATGACAATGATTTTAGATGTTTGTTAGCTATAAGCATTGTTAGGAAATAAACTTACACGGCCTCACTGAAACTGACAATAGGAGTGCGTAACAATGAAGCGATGGCTTGAGTTGTTTATCAATTAGAAGAGACAAACAAATGACGTCAGGGTAGCGCGCCTTTCTTTAGAAATGGAGGGAATATCTTTCCTAGAGCATATCTTTTAGTAATTATGATTGGCTTATAAAACAAACCCTAATGTTGCGCGATTTAGTAACCAATAGCAGCTCCATTATAATGTTTTGGCATATCGGGGTGAGGGAGTATAAATTCTTGAGCCAAAAGCAAGTATCGCGCAGTTCTAAGAAATCTCTCTCGCGAGTTACACGTCAGGCAGTTCTAAGGAAGTATTTATGAAGTACACATTACGCAATTCTACAGAATCTCTCGCGTCGTAAAGTTAGTTACAAAATTTGAAGTAAGCATACGACAGTATTTTATATCCGGAAATATAACAGTTTCAGTCAGGTGGGTATAAAGATTACAGATGTGAATTATTAATTAAGTGTGACGGCAATAAAAGTGTGAAAACAAATTCATTTATCCGTGTTATCTTTTAGCAACAACTCCTATCCGTTTACACGCCCTGATCAGAGATATTTGCTCGACTGAGTAATAATAGCTAGCCGGAGGACAAAGAACCTAAAATTTAAAATAGTAAAACAATAAAAGGCGTCAAGTAAAATAGATAACACGAGAGATTACCGCGACAAAATGGCTCCCAGAATGTGGGGCGAAATAACCAGTAAGAGGCGAAATAACCAGGACGTGGAGCGAATGGAGCAGTGCAATTAACTACAAGACGCAGATCCCAAAAACAACCACCAGAACGACCGACGACGACGACGGATGAGAGGACATCAGCAACTACGAGAACAGATGACAACAGTGGAATTCGACACCGAGACAGCGAGACGACGAGGATCCATCATACTGCGACGCAGAGGCGACATATACATCTAAGAGAGAGGGGCAGGAAGCTGGACATCAAAGCAACGTCATCAGATAGCATCATAAAGGTTAGAAAATTGTAAATTTTATGTGTATCCTAAAACAAAACAAAAACAATTGTGAGAAATTAAATGTTGCTGAGAAGCGGAAGGATTAAGAATACAATGTCTACTGATAATGCTGAAGAAATAATTATGGAAGAGGATAATGTAACAGTTAGCTGTAATTCAATGCAGGTTACGGAAAATAGCTCAAACAATGTAGGATTTGAGGGAGGAAATATCAGTAAAGAAAGTCAGAATAGAATAGCAGGTCATTTAACTCAAACATTTGGGATTGTTGTAAACATTTCAGGGCAGATAGACGACAGAGATACATATATTAGACATTTGGGTCAGAGTATTGTACCAAAGAGGGGTGAAGTAACTGTAACGGGTGATAGAAATGAAGGTATACAAAGAGATGTAAATGCAGCAGGAAATATTAATTTTGATGCTGGTATAATGATGGAAAAGCTGAGAAATTTTACAGATCGATTAGAAAGGAATATGGAAAATATTGGTAAGAGTAATGAGAAATTAGAACAAAAACTAAGAGTAATGAGAAGTTAGAAAAAAATAGATCAAAACAGGGAAGATATGGAAAAGAGTAATAGGGAATTAAGGAAGATATTGTTAGGAGCTTAGAAAAAAAACTAACCCAGACTAATGAGAAATTAGAGCAAAAATTAGATCAAAACAGGGAAGAAATTAAAAAAAAATATGCAGTTAGATAATACTATGATAAGACTGAGTAATGAAAATCAGGAAATAATAGCAAGTGAGATAGGAAAATTTTCAAAGAAAATGTCAGATATGAGCAGGGAAATATCTAACCAAAAAAGTGAGATTAATTTTAAAATTGAACAAGTTGATGTAAAATGTACAGAGTTAGGAAGTCAAATGAGTAGCATTTCAAGTGAGTTAAGAGAGATGAATGCAGATTTAATTCAAGTGCAAGTTAATTTCAGAGGGGATATATCTAAAATTCAGAAGGAATCGGAAACACAAAGAAATAAGTTGTCCGAAGAAGTTAAAGTTTTGTCTATAGATTTGAATCAAAAACTAACTTCTGAAATTAACAAGCACCAAGCTGTTCAAAATGAAAAGAATAAAAATTGGAACAGACAATAGAAAGTCTGCAAGGTGCTGTAAATAGGTTAGAATTGAATTCAAGGGTCAATATATGTATGTCAATGTATCTGATGCACAGAATAACGGTAGAGGTAGTTCCTTAGGTATGACTAATAATGTGGGTGACGCGGCGGCTTCATCCATAGCCCACGCCGAAACTCAGAGTGCACAAGTAACATTAAAGAATTTAAATATGGGAGTAAGGGACATACAAAACTATAATTATATCTTAAGTAATTTGCCATTTCCAAAATTTAATGAAAACTCCCAATTCCGTACAGTTTATTGCAGACTTGTCATAGTACTTTCAAATTAAAAAGATACCGGAAGCATTGAAAATGATAGTTGTTAAAAGATGTTTGGATCAGAAAACTTTAGATTGGCTAAAAATGATATCAAGCGGAAAAATTTCATATGAATATTTTAAGAGACTAAAAAAAAAGGAAAAAAAAAATAAAAAGAAAAAAAAAGAAAAGCAAATCCAGGATAAGTAAAGCTGAACTGCAGAACAAAGTATTGGAATGTAAGAGGGTTAACTACATATAATTATCATAATAAAGGATAAATGAATGCAGGACATAAATAATTGTTTAAAGGGGAAAAAGGACATTTTCTTAGTAAACTGTAGCCACATTTGAAATGAAGCATGTAATAATGATAATTAAATGTCATATGAAAGTATGTAGATATAATTCAAAGAGTATTGTGAATATCAAGTACAAAACAATAAAAAAGGGGAAGGATAATTAAAGCCAAAGATTTATGTATCACACAGATAATGTGAACTTATGTCTTAGAATTAAGAGATGCAAATATATTTGTGTAGAGGATGAACATTTTGGTAAATATGTTCAATACTTGCAAAATGAACGAGGGTAAAAATCTTCAGTATATAAATTTATATGTCAATAACCTAAGAAAGTATAACATTTTGTAACAGTGACCTAAATAGTTCAGGGTACAGCATTTGCTGTATAAAAATTCTAATGCCAGATGTATGTATATAAATACATTAGACCCGAGCCAGTGAATAGTGGCGAGAGAAAGGCAAGATGTATGACGTGTGTTAAATGTGTGTGCAGTGTTACGTGTAAGTGATAAATACCATGTGTTACAAGATTCAGGAGACTAAAAACCCAATTATAAAATTTCCAGAAAAAAGTTGTAAATATTTATCATTATGTTTCTAGTGGGGCATAAGAGGCAGTATTTTATATCACAACACTGTGAATGCCAGAGGGATTGTAGTGTAAATTAACATTATTGTTTGACAATGATTTTAGATGTTTGTTAGCTATAAGCATTGTTAGGAAATAAATTTACACGGCCTCACTGAAACTGACAATAGGAGTGCGTAACAATGAAGCGATGGGGTGAGTTGTTTATCAATTAGAAGAGACAAACAAATGACGTCAGGGTAGCGCGCCTTTCTTTAGAAATGGAGGGAATATCTTTCCTAGAGCATATGTTTTAGTAATTATGATTGGCTTATAAAACAAACGCTAATGTTGCGCAATTTAGTAACCAATAGCTGCTCTATTATAACGTTTAGGCATATCGGGGTGAGGGAGTATAAATTCTTGAGCCAAAAGCAAGTATCGCGCAGTTCTAAGAAATCTCTCTCGCGAGTTACACGTCAGGCAGTTCTAAGGAAGCATTCATGAGGTACACATTACGCAATTCTACAGAATCTCTCGCGTCGTAAAGTTAGTTACAAAATGTGAAGTAAGCATACGACAGCATTCTATATCCGGAAATATAACAGTTTCAGTCAGGCGTGTATAAAGATTACAGATGTGAATTATTAATTAAGTGTGACGGCAATAAAAGTGTGAAAACAAATTCATTTATCAGTGTTATCTTTTAGTAACAACTCCTTTCCGTTTACACGCCCTGATCAGAGGTATTTGCTCGACTGAGTAATAATAGCTGGCCGGAGGACAAAGAATCTAAAATTCAAAATAGTAAAACAATAAAAGGCGCCAAGTAAAAAAGATAACACGAGAGATTACCGCGACATGTTGGATCAAGAGGAAAACATGATTCTTGCAGGAGGGGGAAGTACGAAGGTAAAGAATACTGCTTGCAAAACTGTGCTAAATAAATGGAAGACAATACGTTATAATGTTAAAGAGATTCAAGTTTCATAAATTAGTTTTTCGTTATTTTCGAGTGGATTAATACCGTAAATATATCACTAGGATTTCATAGATTATTCAACATAAAGTACTTCTGATTTATTTTTACACATTTATCAGTTTTGTATTAATAATTATTCAATACTGTGACGCAGCGGCGGCATTGAACCAAGGCATTGGGAGGTCAGCGCCGGGCAGTGGAGAGATAAATAGATATAAGTAGCGCTCTCGCCCAGCGTTTACCATTTGCGCTATCGAGAGATAACCAGAATCTTCTGGATGTTTCCCTTCTCTCCGCCTCTAGAACGTTCTGGAACTCTAACCGGCTGCTATATGCGTAAGAGAGTATTCTCGCGAGTGAATTGTAAGTGAGCTGGTGAACGCGTTTCCGCGATCAAGTGCGATTCTATAAGTGAGTTTGTGACAACAGCACTACGTACAGTGAGTGCTACTGCGGGAGATTGCGGACGTCTTGTGTTCGATTCCGCAGCAAGTGAAGTGGACCCAAGAGGAGGCTGCTTAGTGCATATTTCACTACGCGGCTATCTCACGCAGAAAAGTGATGTGACGAAAATTCATGTAGTTCACATTAGTGAAGTGACACTGAAGCTTGAACTAGATCAAAACAGTGAAGTGACAAAACATAGTGAAGTGAGAGTGAGACCTGGACAAAGTCACAATACATAGGAAGATAATTTACTCGAATATTGGAAGAAAGCTATGACTAAAAACCACTCTTTCGAGAGACAAAACGTGCATAAAATATGTGTTCTTATTTAATTAAAATTAATTCTGGAAAATATATTTTCAATTTTATGGACTTTAGGTCGTTCTTCTAAACGCAGAAACAATTTAAAGCGTTTTAAAAAAGGGAATGAATGACATTTTTGCGCCAGGTAGTAAGAGTGTAAGTAAAAGTTTCAATTTTCCATTTTTGTGACATATGTGTAATTTACAGCATTAGTTTTACGTGGGTCTAAGTTTGCCTTATTTATACAATCTGTCAAATTGTACCTAACACTTGGAACCTAAACGTATAATTAAAAATATTATATGGGGTTCAAGAGTATAAGTCAACTTACATTGTTAAATCCATGTCAGAATTGTGTTGGCATTATTGTTTGTTTATTGACTTATATATACTCTTAGGACCAAAAGCCTGCCAAAACTTTTATTGGAGAGAAACCAGCTAGGTATTTATGTTTTAAAAGATGTGTTATTATTATTATTAAAGCTGTTATTAATATAAGTATTGGTGTACCTTAGAATTGATATAGTAGTAGAAGAAATTCAATTTAGAAGATGTACAGAAGAGGGAGAAAAGTGCTAGAAATTGTGAATGCAAAACTAAATCAAGCAAACTTATCAAGTAACAGTTCAGGTAGATTAATATTAGTATTATATTATATTATACTTATACCATTACAGACCTATATAAATACATTGTAAACCTCAACATACAACAATAAACAGAATTTAAACGTATTCTCGTGCTTCATTCATTTCAAATCATCACATGTTAGTATTGTCACAGTTTTGAAAACTTCAAACTTCTCTCCTGAAAACTAGCTATTTTCGACTTATACTCTTATTCACTGAGCGATATTGCCAAACCCGGCGAAGACATGGCACGAGAAGAAAAAGTTGGTCTTTCGCCGAGCGTCGAGGAAGGAACATTAAATTTCAGGTTTATGGTAGCGGCTTCGCACATGCTATTTCGGCTTATTCTAAATTTGACAATTGAACTCTTTCGGAGTAAGTAACATTTTTAATTCAGTTATTTAAAGCGTGTGATGAATTTCTTCAACATACCGGAATAGAGCGAGTAGTTACTATATTAAAGAACATTTGTAAAGTGGATTTCAAGTGTTTCAAAGTGTAAGAGAAACAAAGACTTATTCGTTGTACTGAATGCAGTAATGCCAAGTTCTTCTTTGTAAAGTTAAATTATTTGTTACAGTTAAAGAGAATATATTGATTTCATATAGCTGCAAACAACATAAAGCTCTTTTGTTTCATGCAATATTTCTTTGAACCTTGCGTTAAATTCCTTTCTTAATTTATAAATAAATTAGAACATTCACGACCTCTGGGGATACTTCACTACAGGAAGTGTTTAGACTAAAATTGGCCCAGCACTAAAAAATTATAGTATTTGAATATTTCTAATTTTCACTTTGGCTACCAAATGGTAACAGAGCATAGTATAAATATGGTAGCCTTTAGCTGTTTATTTGTTAATAAAATACCATTACTCAAGAGACTTAAAAGAGTATTTTTCGCAGGAAACCTCAGCTTCAAAACCTTGGATCGAATTATTTTTGCTCTATCCACTATACGTAAGACGTGGAATCATTAAAACACATTTTAAATTTTTTTTACTTGCTAAGATTGAAGTTAAGAAGATTTAACATAATTCTATCACCAACTACAATGCACATTTCTTATTAGCTGGTAACGTTTAGAACTAAGTGTGTATTGATTACCTTTCTAAACATTAAATACAAAATTTGCACGGATAATAGTCAGCTTATTTATGTTGCGGCAGCGTTCATAGAGTAATTTGATTCGCGTAGTACATGGGCATTGTGCATCAGCGATAAGCTTATGACAGGCGTTCTATTGTTAATGAGCTGCCATTTTGTTTATGCGTTAAAATGGAGAGGCATCGTACTTTCAAGAATAATGATAGTTCGCTTAGTACACAACCCGTTTTAAATTTGCTACTTCATGAAAAAGTGCCGGGTGGACACACTATCATCACGTGCTTAGTCCCTTTAGAGTTTAGTTCAACTGCGTACGCCGGTAATTGTAAGCCAAGAGCTGTAAGAGAACTGTACGTACGCCAAAAGTGGATTTTTGTGCTGACATCATGCAGACTATGAAGAAATCTGCTCTGCGCCACCCTGTAGTTTAGCATATTTCACACCGTACATTCAGAAAAATAGTGCATCGTTATAAACCCCAAATTAAGCGTATAGAGTTTTCTGTACGAGAACAATTTAGAATTGTTGCCAGTAAAGGGGACACGAGGTTTAACCCACCTTCTGTTTTCTTCTTCGCTTTGCCTACCGTCCAAGGAGTTTTTATTCTAGTAGTACTGCTCGTCTGTAGACCCCGCACGAAGATGTAGGGAGAAAGCAGCAGAATGACACCGAGTGTCGCAAAAGGCATTCTAGTTTAGCAGAACTATATGCGAGCTTCTTCAAAAAATCTGATGTGTTGCATTCACATGACTTTCTCCACCCTCTAAGCGTTATTAGTGGGTATAAAATTATTCTTCCAAAATTTATTTTCCTATCTTCTTCATTTTAACCGAGATCAAACTTTCCGGAAATAGCTGCACTACACATTTCGTTATAGATCTAAATGGAATAGTGATATTCAAATGTTTAAGAACTGGATGACATGTACTACCTTAAAATACTATGCTATTTGCGTGAAATTCAGAAACAACTGAATATCGAAGGTTGCAAGTATTGAACAATTCAAACCACTAATAACGGATATCTCGGAAATGGCTGATGCCATAAAAAAGTTTTTGAAATAAATTGTGTCTACAGTTTTTGTGTAATACGTTTTGGTCTAGTTATACGAGATTATACAAAATTTCTTCCGAATGAAGTAGAACTCACAGGCTATTCCCAGAAAATTCAATATATAGGTTTTATTTGTAATGTAAATATATTTAATGTATGATATTTTAGTTAAAATCGTTTGTCAGGTTTTAGAAAATTAAATATTTCATAAATCTTGCATGTAAATGGTAATTTGGGGTGGGGATTTTCATGAAAATCTTCGGTTGCATATTTGGAAGGGACTGAAGCTAAATACCAAATTTGGTAGTTTTCGTTTTTGAGTCATGCTGCTCATAGTTACACAGACAGACAAACACATGGACCTTTTATTAAAAATGCTTTTTTTTACATTCTAGAGCCTGAAAACATGTGTTTTCTGTGAAATCTTATATCGGATTTTTGGTGGAATTCAGTACCCTCTCTACCTACCATGTACGTGGTAGAGAAAGTAAACAGGAGCTCAAACATGTGTCATACTTAAACAATAAATCCTAAATAGCAATTCTGACACTACTAATACATTGACGAAAGAATAAATAAAAACTAGTTTCTTGTTTAAGGAGCCATGTTTAAATACGCTATGCGGCTTGGCGCACCTGTATATTACGGTTCATAAAATATTGTAGAAATATTGAAATAAATTTGTATATTACCTTAAAATACAAGAGGATATAGAACACTCGAATAAAGAGTACCGTATTAAATCTGAGGCTTTTGTACTGAAAACAACAGTTTGATTCAGTTTTCAGAGCAACAGGCATTGATTTTGGAGGTGAATGTACCTGAATTGTAAACGATGGCGATACACAGTTGTTAACAGCCATGATTATAGGTAACACGTTGTTTGTCAGAGAAAATAAAGCTCATGGAAATCACGCTGTAACACTTGTACATGCATGCAATATTGGCGCATTTATGTGACCTTGCAATTGAAATTAGTCCCGGGCGACGGTTGCAATCGCTATTACGAGGCTCGAAATATAATTGAAAGCGGCGTGTTCAGCGAAACGCGGTGGACAGTCCTAATGATATATTAGACACGGTAAAACCGACGATGAGTTACGACCTATTATACAGCGTATAATGGAATCATAATAGCCTCATCTTCACTTTGCCGCAGCTTTAATTTTCATTTAAAAATGCAAATGGCTCCAACAGCAATGTACGCTTATTAATAAATAACAAAACACTAATTTACATGATGTGACCTCCAAACTATGGTTTAAATTACCTTAGCTAGGTCCAGTTAAATGCTTGCTTTATTCAAAACAGAGGTATTCCACAATATATACAAGAATAAAGGTGGAAGCTACTCTCTGTGTTTGCCATCTGTAAAATTTTACATTTAGTATCATAAAATTCTAATGATTAAAACTGTTTGAGACCGTCGAGTCCCCTCATACTTACTACCAGAAACACAAATGCTACAAAACCTAATCGAATTAAAAATAAATATAATATTCTCTAACCTCTATCCTTTTTTCTACTACGTGTATATTAGTTGGAGAAAGTATAGCATTCCACCCAAAAATTCGAAACCGAGATTCACTGGAATTAGGTTTTTTTTTTGCTTTTTAGGCCCTCGGAATCCAAAAAAGCATTTTTAGAAAAAGATCCGTATGTGTGTCGGGAACTTTTATTAAATTTAGTACCTTCCAAAGATGCGACACCAATATTTTCAAGAAAATTCTCCTACCCCAAACTGACCTTTAAATGGAAGATTTTTCGAAATCCTTACTTTCTAAAGGTGGTTAACGATTTTGATTAAAATACCATATATTAAATATATTCATTACAAATAAAATGTGTGTCTTGAAAATTCTGAGTATAGTCTGTGAAGTCATTTTCATTCGCAAGGAATTTTGTATAATCTTGTATAACTGGTAAACATTAAGCAAAACGTACTACACGAAAAATGCGTCACTTTAAAACACACAATTTATTTCAAATAAGTTTTTTTTTGTGACATCAACATTTCTGAGAGATCCGTTATTATTGGTTCGAGTTGTTTAATACTTTACTTGTTCCAGTCCCTTCAATATTCACCTGTTTCTAGCGATTGCATGCAGAGAGTGTGGAATTTGAAGACCAGTACATAGGGTCCAGTTATTAAACATTTGACGAAAGCTCTTCCCGTTATAATTATAATGAAATGTATAATGCAGCTATTTACGCACAGTTTATCCCGAATAAAATAAAGAACACAGGAAAATAAACTTTCATAAAGAATAGTTTGTATATTTTAGGATATAGAGTAGAGAAAGTCATGTGAATGCAACACATCAGATTTTTAAACAGCTTCTACAAACTATTCTTACATAACTTATTCTTCTGTCAGCGTCCTTAAACGTCCCATTCTATATTGAGCTTGAAAGACAGATAATTTTGCTCAGAGGCCTCTTTATCAGGCTTGAGGTTCTTTTACGTGCCGTAAACGTACGACACGGGACCACCGGCTTCTTCCCTTCCGAAGGAAGCCATTCTAAGGATTTTAACTCCGAACAAATTCACCGCCCTCACCGGGTTTCAACCCGCGACCTCGGGATCATGTTAATCGAATTAAACCCTTGCAAAAGTAGGTTCATTACACATTTCGTTTTAGTTGCAAGTGGAACACTTAGTTGCAAGCTGAATCGTTAGTCAGATGTTTAAAAGCGGGGTGTCATATGCTGGCCTTAAATTTCCATACTCCTTCCATGATATCGAGAAACGACTGAATAGCGAGGGCACTTTTAAGAAATGACAAGGTATTAATAATTTGCATCCAATTGTAACAGATATCTCGGAAATGGCTGATGCCATAAAAAATTTTGTAAATAAATTATCTATTTTAGTAGATATACAGTTTTTATGTAGTAAGTTTTTGTCGATCTCATAACGTTTACCAGCTTTACAAAATTATACAACACACTTTCGAAATGAAGAGCAATTCAAAGGCTATTTCTACAAAATTTAAGATATACTTTTTGTTATGTGAATATCTTGAATGTATGTTATTCTAATCGAAATCGTTAGCCATTTTTGAGAAAATCGAAAATTACGAAAAATTTTCCATGTAAAGGATAGTTTAGGTTAGAAGGATTTTCACGAAACATGAAGGTCCTGAAAAAATGCTGAACTTAGAAATATACCATAACCTTTATTGTCTGTATTTGATAGATCACTTACGGTAACTGGGTGTGATTGTTTATCTTCAAAAGTTCTAGCTTTAAAATGACATATTACAATTATATGTTCTGAAATTATAATAGTGTTTTCAATGAAAATACAAAGAAAAATGAAAGAAAGGTAAATTTCAATGTTGAATAGCTTCTTTTCTTTAAAAAGGCTATAACATTGGGACTTTGTGTTTTAGAGAGACATTTTTCTCCTTTTTGTAGTGGTAATAGTATATGAAATTAGAATGCTTGGGACTTGTCCAGAAGATGGAATATATTCGAGGTTCTATGGATTGTTTATATTGTATATGATTTTTTCGAAACTAATATTTTACTCTGCCCACTGTTGCTTTCCCAGCGGAATATCCTGTTTGAAAAATTATTGCTCAGTTGCACTTTAAGTTATATTAATACCTTAAAATATTTTTACTTCCGGCTTTATATTAAACACCACGTGAACAGATAAGCTAGAGATAGAGAGAGAGAGTGAAAGAGGAAGGAAGAGAAAGGAGAAGAGAAAATGGGGGATCGGGTGCTACCATAAGTGCCAAGCGATATATTCCCACAAGGAGAAGAGAGAGCGAAAGAGAGAGAGAGAGAGAGAGAGAGTAATGCCAATACCGAATTAAGCGTGGAGAGTATAAACTGAAGTAGTATGGTTTTACAATTTCCTTTCTTCTTTTAGTTTACTACGTATGCATTTCAATCTCTCTTTACTTCAAGATTCTGAGTATTAGGAACTAAAATTGGGCTTGTGATTTAATGTTTATTTTCTTGTAAAGAAGGAGCATAAAAAGAATTAATATTTTAGTATTGTGTGTGTATTTTCACTCAAACATTGCTAACGTTACCTTCTTCACTATATAGGTTTTATTGAATACTTCTGACAATTTTAGGATGAACTGCAGAATAATGATGCAAAGGGGATATCTTTCACAGCACGAACAAATCAGAATGCAGAGACCAGATGGCTAATGACCTCCCAATTCACTGATGAGATAGCTTATCGACCCGATAGAGAACGTCTATAGCATAATAAAGAGGGACACAGTCTCCCTTGTTAAATCAATTTCTTGTACCACTTCCTTCTGCGATTTGGAGGACTTTTAGAGAGAGTTTGTTTTAGAAAAAGAATTTATATTAATAGCTCTACATAGAACAGCTCTTCATGTAATTACTAAATTTGGTCCTTTCAATTAAAAATGTACTCCTCTCAGGTAAATATAGCGACATCCAAACTTTGCCTATCAGTCTTTCCAGAGGTAAAAATGGTAGCCGACTAAAGCCCTGGAGATGAGTGAGTTTTTCATAGAGTTCGTAATTCGCCACTCACATAATATAAATACGAGGGATGCTTTTAAAGTAGGGACCGTTATGCAATAAAATAAGAACTACTGAATATTTTGTTTGACTAAACCTTTTATTCCATTGTGAATACCTTAAGCTTTCTTTCCGCGCAATTTTTACAAACAATTAAATTCTCATTCTTATGTAGAACCAATTTTGGTGGTTGTCCCAACAGACGTTTGCCACCAAACCATAAAACAATTGCACGGTTTCTGAGATGCATTTGTTTTTTGTGTCTAAGATTCCAAAGCAAAATAAATTGCGGTATTGGTATCTTGGTTTCAGGAGGTGGCTCCAAACTAATGGTCCGAAAGTTAGATCATTATAACAGAGTAACTAAGAGAAAACGATTGTAAATCTGCAAGTTATGTAATGTTAGCAAAAAACGGAAGATTCACGTTTCCTAGATGTACTGGCGGCAGAAGTTTTGACAATGTTCTAAAAAGCTTATGCTACGATAATTTTTTTTCCAAAAGCATCGAAAACTGGTAGAAAAGTGTTGGAAGTAGGGTAGAAAATAAATTATCGAAAATATTTAGTAGTTCGTAATTTATTGTAAAACGAATCTTACTTTTAAAATAACCCTCGTACATGGTTTGCGCGTGTAGTATGGAAGAGGCACCTAAAATTTCCCTACTCTTATTTGCGAGTTCTATAACTCAGTCTGAATCGTTAGTTTTTCCTTCAGTTCACAGTACACTCCTACAGAATGAAAAGTTGAAACTATTTGCAATGAGGTTTACTTCAGTTTTGCGCAGGTCTGGCCTTTGAGTCAACAGTCTCACAAAGGCTCCAGCTTCTGTTACGGAGCGGCGCACATGAACTTTATAATTAAATCCTTTTTAGGTCATTGCCCTGTCAATAATTTTTAATATCCAATGTATTGAAAGCAACAGAATCGCCCTCATTAGACGCCCCATAATTCTCGGGGAGAAGCATTCCTATGCCTTCGAAACGTTTTAATTTAAATAGCCGAAAAATCGTAGCTTAAAATTCTACCACTATTATATATATATACATACATATAAATTATGTTATTATGTATGCTAAAATCTCTAGTGAAACCCCTCAATTAAACAAAGATGTGCACAGAAACTTTTTTTCGAAGTCAAAATTGGAATTCATGACTTCATACAGGGGTACTTTTGGAAATAAAAATATCATCCATGCAGTATCTAAATTCTTTAACTCACTGCCAACGGATTTAAAGAGAATATATAATATAAATAATTTTAAAAACACACTCAAAAGCATTTATTAACGCACTGCTTTTGTAACTCGCAAGAGTTTTTAAATCACAGAAAAACTATTCTTTAATATGCTAACTTGGTTGCATCTATATCCTATAGCTCTTGTTATTCTTGTGTGTTAATTATAAATTGTATAAGTAATAAGCATTCTGTGTATGTAATTTATTTTTACCATTGGCATTGTACTAGTTATGATGGCTACTACTAGCTTGTATATATTGTTATTTATTATTATTATTATTGTTATTATTATTGTTATTACTGTATTGCTGTAATTAACACTTTGACGTTATCTACAATACTTTTTGTATTGTATGATTGAAAATAAATAAATAAATAAATAAATATAAAAGTTTACGGAAAAAAAGGGAGAAAGAGAAAAAAATTAATCTGGCAAAAATTTTAATCCTTTGCGCAAAACTGATCTATCTGCTCAAGATTCTTCATTTTTACTTCTCTACTGCGTATAGCAAGTAGGAAAAGTATTGTACAAAGTTCTACATGAGATTTCATCGTAAATAATGTTTTGAGATGCCCTGAATCTAAATAAAGCATTTTTGTAAACATGTCCATGTGTGTCTGTCTGTCTGTCTGTGCGTAAGCTTGTAACTGAAAAACGAAAAGTAGGATAAATACCAAACTTGGTATTTTAATTTAGTATTTTCCAAAGCTGCGGCACAAGGATTTTGAAGAAAATCCCTCCACCACAAGCACTCTTTAAATTGAATTTGTTCTAAAATTTTTATCTTTTTAAAAATGGCTGTAACTACTTTAATTAAAATACATTTACATGCCAAATAAAATTTATGTCTTGAATTTTCTGGGAATAGCGTATGAAGCCCTTTTCATTCGGAAAGAAAACGTTCCGCATAAAAATATAGATGTCTTTAAAAGGCATAATTTACTTAAAATAAGTTTATTTGTGGTAAAAGCCGTTTCTAAGGTATCCATTATTAAAGGTTCGAATTGTTCAATACTTGCCATTTTTTTAAAGTCCCATCGATTTTCAGTTATTTCTCGCGATTGCATGGAAACAGTAATGAATTTTAAGGCCAGCATATAGCGTCCACTTCTTAAACATATCGCTGTTCTCTTTGTATTTATAATGAATGTGTAATGCAGATGTTTCTGCAAAGTTTATTTGAACTTAATGTATTAGATAAAGAAATAATATTTTTGTAAGAATAGTTTGTATATTCGGCAATAAAGATAGAGGATAAAGAAAGTCATGTGAATGTATCACATCAGAATTCTTTTTTTCTGATTTTTTCTGCGAGTGTAGCCTACCTTCCTATAGGTATATCATGTACACCTTCCTAGAGGGCTATACCATAAAACAGCAATATTAAAGACAACAGAGTTATAATAATAACTTCAAAATGTTGCCATTGCACTTATTTTCCATTAGCAATGAAAATGATTGACTAATTGTTATTATTATTATTATTATTATTATTATTATTATTGAATGGCAAGCTCGAGGTTTATTCATGCTGATGCAATAAATACACCATGTGCTTCTGTGCTATTTTAAATTTCGTTGGAGCCGAAATGTGGCCTATCGCTTGGCCCGAGGAAAAGCATAAGCAGTACCCTTACGTCACTGGACGTTCATTACTAGTATAAATAAGGATGGAGTCAGAGTAGCAGAAAATTGAAGGCGCATGTTCATCACGACTCACCTGGCTTTAAAAAAAGGGGGTTTTATTAGTCTCCTAGGAACAGAAAACTCTGATGAAAACTTCCTCCAGAACCAACCTAAGCGGATTTGTTTGAAGGTTGCACACAAGGCACTCCCTCACAGTTGCAGAAATTATTTGGTTACAGGGACTGTTGGCTTCATTACTTACGAATGTTAAACTCCTCATAGGATTGGTTCCAGCTCTGGCAGCTTACTGACGATTACCGTAAGGCACATTGGCAGATGTTTTGATTTACATCGCTGTTGACTGAAAGCCACGAAAGAAAGGAGAAGGCACAATGTCTATTCCCTACTTCCTAATAACTAAACTATAAATAATACGAAATCGCATAAATCCAATACAAAATCACTTCTATCATTAAAGAATCTGATGTGTTACATTCATATGACTATTATTTCTTCTACCAACTATTCTTATAGCTTCTCTACTGGGTATAGTAAGTAGGGGAAATTTTATACCGAGACTTCACGGGAAATGCATGTTTTGAGATGCCCTGAATCCAAATAAAGCATTTTTGGACACATGTCCGCGTGTGTGTCTGCGTATCTGTGTTGGATAATTACCAAACTTGGTATTCGAATTTAGTATCTTCCAAGGATGCGACCGAAGATTTTCAAGAAAATCATCCACCCCAGACTAACATTACATGGAACATTTTTCGAAAATGTTGAGTTTTTAAAAAATAGCTGCAACGATGTTTTTTAAAATATCATATGTTTAAGATATTTTCATGGTAGATTAAATACATATCTTGAATTTTCTGGGAATGTCTCCAAAAGTCCTCTCCATTCTGAACGTCTTTCACGTAACTGATAAACTAATAATTTTACTACACAAAAAATGTAGATCCCTTTAAAACACACAATTTGTCATAATCTTCTTTTTGTCGAGTGAACCATTTCCGAGATATTCCTTGTTATTTGTTTGAATTTTCCAATACTTATAGTTTTCTCAAATGGGAATTCTTTATTCGTTTTTTTTTATGTCCTGGGCATGCAAAGAGAATGGAATGCGCCACATAGCAACCAACTCTTAATTGATTTGACTATTGCTTACATCCTATCCTATTCCCCTTGCACCTACAAGAAAATTAACAATAAGAAAATGTTTATCTGGATTAACATAAATAGATGGAGAATTAGCGTTTGTAAAATAGTTAGTACAAGAGTAGAGAAAGTTGTGTGAGTACATCACATCCGATTTTTCTCTATTTACTTCATATCATTAGAAATAGAAGTAGTTTAATTATACAGTTTGTTGCAAATAAAAGGGAGCTAAATAAAAGCAAATCGATACTTATATGTTGAAACGCGAATCGCTATACACTGGCCTTAAAATTTCATGCTCTTTCCATGACATTGCGAGAGAAACTAAATAGCGGCAACACTTTAAAAGATGACAAGATATTGAACATTTTAAACCCGTAGTAACAGCGAATACCACAAGAAAGTATTTGAAAATGAATTGCGTAGTACGGTTTTGTGTATTTCTTAAAGTTTACCATTTATACAAAATTATACAAAATGTCTTCCGAATGAAGAGGACTTCACAAACTATTCCCAGAAACAAGATATACATCTTATTTGTCATGTTAATATTTTAATACATGGTAATTTTCTCAAAATCCTTAGAGTTGTTTAAAAAAAAACAAAATTGTCGAAATAGTTTGGAATGAGAGGATTTTTTTAGAAATCTTCGTGTTGCACCCTTAGATTAAACTGAACTTAAATAACAAGTTTTGTTTTAATCGACTTTTCTTTTCTGAGTTACGCCATTCATGGGCACATGCACACCCCCCACAAACTTTTTTCTAAATGTGTTGTTTTGTGGAGGGGATTCAGGGACTCTAAAAATGGGTATTTCTAGTGAAATTTTGGTATGCAATTATTTTGTGGAATACAATACTTTTGTCTATATTGCTTGGCAACAGAGAAAGTAAAAAGTAGTGATGGGGACGATAACACTGTTTCTCGATACCTATACCGATTTTTGAGTACTAAAACTGGATGTTCATTTTGTACACAACTGTAAAGGCGATAGCTTGTTCACTGAATTATATTCTTATTAGCAGTTTCCCGCGTGTAAATGCATATAAACGTTTTTGTATTGTATGCGGTATCTGTCGTGTTATCTTATTTGCTGAGCGCCTGTTATTGTTTTATTATTTTGAATTTTGAGTTCTTTGTCCTCCGGCTAGCTATTATTGCCCAGTCGAGCAAATCTCTTAAACAGGGTGTGTAAACGGAAAGGAGTTGTTACTAAAAGATAACACTGATAAAAGAATTTATTTTTACACTTTTATTGCCGTCACACTTTATTCATTTCACATAATTACTCTTGATACACACCCGACTGAAACTGTTATATTTTCGAATGTAACTATTATCACTTATTTGCCGCACATTATTAATTCGCGTATTTCACATCTTTTAACTAACTTTACGACGCGAGAGATTCTGTAGAACTGTGCGACGTTTGCCTTGTGAATAATTCTGTAGAACTGCGCGTTACCCGTCTCTGGCTCGGAATTTATACTCCCTCACCCCGATATGCCTAAAGATTATAATCGAGCTGCTTTTGGTTAATAAAACGCGCCAACATTAGCGTCTATTTTTATATCCAATCAAAATTACGAACGCATATGCTCTAGGAAAGATATTCCCTCCATTTCTAAAGAAAAGCGCACTACTATGACGTCATTTGTTTGTCTCTTCTAATTGATAAACAACTCACCCCCTCGCTCATTGTTAATCGCTCCTATTGTCAGTTTCAGTGAGGCCGTGTAGACTTATTTCCTAACAATGCTTATAATTAACAAACATCTCAAATCATTGTCATACAATAATGCTAATTTACACTACAATCACTATGGGATTCACAGTGTTGATATATAAAATACTGTCTCATAAGAAATTGTTCCTGTTTGATAATGCCACATGTTTTCCCCATATTATTGGTCAATAATAATAATAACAATAATAATAATAGTGCTACTAATAATAATACTAACAATAATAAAACTTCTAATAATAAAATAATAATTTGTCTTTCCTTTTTATGTAAGTATATTTTGTGCCCGAACTTTTCTTTTAAAGGATTTTCTATCCATAATAAAACAATTAGTGGCAATTTTTCTTCGTTTTCTGCAATCTTTTAAATATAAACTATTAGAGATATACTTTACATGAAACTCAAACAACTAAAAATAACAAACATTTTCATACGCTGTGTTATCTGGCGTCTTAAGTTCTGATTTGTTTCTGCTGGGTTCACTGATTTTGGTCACCGGATTGGGTAAATGTAATGGCTGAGAGTGAGTCACAAAGACGGGCTATTGCAGAAACGGGATTTACTCAACTTAATCAGCTTCATTCACAACTCAGTTAACGCTGCATTTACATGAGTAACTTTACTCCTATTGTTTTGCACGTTTTCATTTAGACACAAGGATCTATGGAATGCTGCATTCATTCACCCGCAGGAAACTCAGTCAAGATCTACTAAGAACTATAGTCCAGCAAATCTTTGGCAACACGTGAGAAACAAATAGGTGGAGTATGGACTCCTTTCATTTCTTATCTAGCATAAAATTAAACTTTAAATAATGTAAAACTTAAAAATCTAAAAGTATCCAGGAGCATATAAGATATATCCCAAAATATTAGACATACTTCGATTCCTAGTAAAAAGTACTTTTAATGATAAAGTGACCTATTTTTTTGTACAAGTTAACTTTTCCCTCTGATGACCTACTTATTGCTCTTAAGCTAACCACTGAGCCTGCGGAATATGTGCACGTATTCAGGACCCTTAAACTAACCCAAACTGTGCTTTATTTAAAAAAAAATTATTGTATTTAATTAAAAAGTGTTTAATTTATACCTCCAGTTAATATGCGTTAGTAAACTATAGTTCCTGTGTATTTACACTACCGCGGTTCTGTAAATCCATGAACTGGTCTACATATTTTCCAATATTGCACTATTTGAAGGTTTCCCAAGTTTTGCAAGGAACTGAATTAACTGAGCTAAGGGTTCATTTACCAAGCAATCTTGGAGCACTTCAAACTTTCAGAATTGTTTTATAACGTCTTGAGAGAGTTGATTGCTTAACTTTGTTTTTAGAAAGTTTGTGTCACTTTCTATGGTAAACACAAAACCATAAGTGACAAACTGCACTCTTGGTAAGGTATATGTGTGCATAGAGCCCGGAATTCTGTAATGCAGAGGAGGAAGAAATGCTCTCACTGCTGTTGACTGTAACGCTGTGCACTAGTAGTGTATCATAGCAACAGAAAGATGTTAAGAAAGTCATTTTTAAGACTAAATAAATAATGTTAAATTTGCTAGTTTTGTTGTCAAATAGAAAGGAAAGGAGTGAGTTACTCGCAGGCGCTTTGCAATTAAAAATAATAAAAAGTTGTTAAAATGACATCACTTTCTTAGTTTCTCTACTGATTTCGGATAGCAAGTAGAAGAATTAGTGCATTCCAACCAATAATTATATTTCCAGATTATTTCTTTAAGTTCCCTTGTTTACCCAGTTTATTATTACCATGTTTTACTGTTTTGTTTGCCGCTTATTACGACCATTACACAACACACAAACACTCATGCCCATGGCCGGCGCCGAAGCTATACACTCCAGCGACCATGGCTACGAGGGCCGGCAACATTTCGCCGGAGAAACGTATTTTGATGTGCCCATGAATAAAAACAGGATTTGTGAATGTGTCTGTGAACAGCATAACTCAAGAACGAAAATCGGTGCAATACCAAACTTGTTATTAAAGTTCAGCGTCTTCCAAGAATGGGATGCCAAGATTTTAAATAAAATCCTCCACCCAAAAATACCTCCTAGTGTAAACAATTATGTTATTTTGATTTTCCACAAAACGGTTCAAACTGTTTTGATTGAAATATCATAATATTTTCATGACAAATAAAATGTACATCTTGAATTTTCTGAAAATAGCATGTGAAGTCTTCTTCTTTCGGAGTGGAATTTGCATAAAATTGGTAAATCGTAACAGTTACACAAAATCTTACTTTATAAAAAAATTTATCTCTCGTTAAGGCGCGCAATTTATCTTCAATAACACCTTTTGTACCTTTAAACATTTATGAGGTATTCCTTGTTATTGATTTGAATGTTCAAATCCGCGTCATAAGTGGTTTTTTTCCCCTCGTGTTCATGCAAAGATCATGGAATTTCTAACCCATTACTTAGCGATTCGTGTTTAATAATCTATCACTTTAGTCTACTGTATTACTTTTACATCTACAACGTAATGTGTAAATTTGTAATGCAGGTTTAGTTTGTTAACAAGAAGTAAATAGAGGATTGTTCGTTTGTAAGAGAATGTGAAACGAAACTATATATGCATTGGTTCATCTCGATTAAATGAAGTAAATGGATAAGAAAACTTTCATAAGATTAGTTTGCAGAAGCTATATAAAAACAAATAGGAATATGTAGAGAAAATCATGTGAATGTAATATCAGCTTTTTATGTTAAATTCTGTAGCTTTGAAGTCCACAAATGATTATTACTACGGTTTTATATAAAGGGTCTTTCAACAAGAATGTCTTATCTTTAACATGTGATAGCTGTCGTTGTTATTGAGTTACAAGAGTCATTTTTTCATGTGGTTACAGTTGTTATTGACAAATAGTCAATGAACGTTACAGCATTCAGCAACGCGTAGAAATTGTGAAAATTTATTATCAAAATTGATCATGTGTTCGCCAAACCTTCCCTGTATTGTGTGAAGTTTGCGGTGTGCATAATCGTACCTGCGAGAGAACGATTCGGCGTTTGATCGATAAATTTGAAAGAAGTGTTTCTCTCAGCAATCAAATAACGCCTGTACGTAATCGACGTAAGCGTTCCAACGAAAACCTAGGCGCCGTTCGTGAGAGTGTACGCGAGAACGGAAACAAATCAGTTGCTCGTCGAGCGCAAGAATTGGGGGCTTTCGCCGACCACAGCTTGGCGAATTCTGCATCTGAACTTGAGGTTTCACGCTTATAAAATGGTGTTAACTCAAGAACTAAAACCCAACGGCCATAGGTTGCGCCGTGTATTCGCTGACTGGGCTATGGAGCAATTGAAAGCTGACCCGGAATTTTGTCGAAAAATCATCTTCAGCGACGAAGCCCACTTTTGGATGGATTGTGTTAACAAACAAAGTTTCCGCTATTAGAGCAATCACAATCCAATGCAGATTCAAGAACGACCACTTCATCCCCAAAAGGTTACTGTGTGGTGTGGATTTTGGTATGGTGGAATCATTAGTCCATATTTTTTCAAAAATGAAGATGGAGAAGCCCTAACTGTTAATGGAGAAAGATATAACTGAATGTTTTTGGCCTCAATTGGATGGTATGGATCTCCGAAACATCTGGTTCCAGCAAGATGGTGCCACATGTCATACTGATTTCGAAACAATCGATCTTTTGAAGGAGAAGTTCAGAGGTTTCATCATTTTCCGTGGTGATGGTGGTGTTAACTGGCCCCCGAGATCATGTGATTTAACGTCGTTAGATTACTTCTTGTGGGGTTATGTAAAATCTCCAGTTTATGTCAACAAGCCAGAAACAGTAAATGATCTAATGAATAACATCCGGCATGTTATTCGTAAAGTAGGACCTAAGTTACGTTCTTCTGTCATTGAAGATTGGGTCAACCGTATACGCGCAACCCAACGAAGTTGCGGCGGTCACTTAACTGATGTTCTCTTCCACACGTAATGACATTAGTTATGTTCCAAAATAAAAAATAAATAAACCTCTATCATTTATAGAACGTGTTTCATTTAAGTTCAAAAATAGGACACACTTACTGAAAGACCCTATATATCTTAAATTTTGTAAGGAGCAGTGCACTACATGAAAAGATTCGATTTCTTTCTAGGAACTCGTACGAAACTGAGATTCATTAAGTTGCACTGGGGGCTGACTGTGGTGGTGTACTTTTTAGAAACCGAAACAGGTTTGATCCCAAGATGTTACAGTGAAAAAGTATCAAAATCTTTCTTAAAGTGCCTATGTTACTTTCTCCACATACCTGGTGGAATGCAATAGTAAGTATTGCATCCCACTTAAATTTTCGATACCGAGATTTCACTAGAAATATATATTTTGAGTCCTTTGGATACAAAAAAGGCGTTTTTATAAAAAGTCCGTGTGTGTTTGTGGACAGTGTAGCTCAAAAAATAAAATTAGGATAGATACCAAACTTGGTATTTAGTTCAGTACCTTGCAAGGATGCGACACAAAGATGTTCAATAAAGTCCCCCACCCAAAACTACCCCTTATATGGAACATTTTTCGATGTTATTGATTTTCTAAAAATTTGCTATAACGATTTTGACTAAAACACTATATATTAAAGATATTTACATTACGAATAAAATGTAAATCTTGAATTTTCTGGAAATAGCTTACATAGTCCACTTTATTCGGAAGGAATGTTGTGTAAATGGTAAACGTTAGGCGATAGACGATAACGTACTTCACAGAAAATGTGTCCCTTCAAAAACGCACAATTTGTTTCAAATAACTTTTTGGGAGCATCAGCTATTTCCGAGATATCCGTTATTAATGCTTCGATTTGTTCAATACGTTGTCATTCTTTTTAAAGTCGACTTTCAGTTGTTTTTCGCGATTACATGCAAACAGTATGGAATTTTGAGACCGGCATATAGCGACCAGTTCTAAAACATCTGATTGTCGCCATTTCCTTTGTATCTATAACGAAATGTGTAATGTAGTTATTTCGGGAAAGGTTTATCTCGATTGAAGTGAATATAGGAAAATAAACTTTCGTAAGAATAATTTTTATAGAGTAAGTTATAATAAGTTATAGTGGGTAGATAAGGGCATGTAAATGTAACACATTAGATTCTTGTTTTTTATTTTAAATCGTAAAACAATATTTGAGGTCTTACTTCTATAATCTGTTCCGATTCTCTGTGAGAGGATTTTAAATCCCGTCATGTTACACCTTCAAATACAGTTTCTATCATTTGATTTCTCCTAAGGTTTCTTGCACTAAAATACCACAAACTATGCGGCTTTTATTTAATTTCCTTCAACGTTTCAACAGAAGCTCAGAAATAATGAAGAATGTATCTGTCAGAGAACTTTACTAACATTTGGATTTTAGACTTACCAGAGTTGATAAATGTTAAAAATTTAATATCAGAAAACTCAGGATGCCTTTGTCGAATGAGCCAGAGTAGACTCAAGGCATCTGTATGACTGTTCTACATAGTCTTAAATCAGTGTATTAATATCTTTATTATAAAATGGCATTGTGTGCAGCATTTTATTGAATACTATAAAATGTAAGTAAAACATTCTGGTAGTAAAATATATCGAGACGAAGTTCTGTCACTGTGTATTTGTTGCTGTTGTAGTATGGGGAAAAATATACAAAACCATGGTTGAAAACTATACGATTTAGGAATTTTACCAATACATACCCTTAAGGCTGTTATCGAAAGTCGGCACTGTGCTCGGTAAATTGAGTCACTTAGCAGGACGCTAGCTTTTCGCTTTCTCTGATATTGCCGGCTTCTAATATTCTTATGTTTCTTCCGCTCGTCAAGCACAAGATCGATCACTCAAAAACTCTAGGCTTCCAAAGCGTTTTAAAATGTATTTTTCGGTAAAAACCGCTAAGTATCTGAAACCACAGCACCTCAGTCCCAACCTAAACGAAAACCAAGTTTAAAGGGGAACTATTCGTCATCAAAATGCAGAGTTAGATATCACTGCTAGTTCCTGATAACCCGCCATGCTTCATTAGCATGACAATCAACACGGCAACAGTTTCTACAACCCTGGATCTCTAGATCGTCTATACCTGGAAGGAAGGCGGCGTGTTTGCTTCTTGCCTCTACAAAATAAGTTGCTATTCTGGAGCAAGTTGGTTTATAGTCGACAGGACTATAACACAACTGTCATTCCAAACACTGAAGGTCAGTTGCACATGGTGTTACGTTTTCTCCCTTTCCTGTTAGCAGCTCTATCCTATTTCAGTTCCATTCCTTTCCTTTGAGTTTTCATAGCTCTTGACTTTCTTTTTTACTGCTTACGTATTGTAAGTAGAGAAAATATTTTGCCCCACAAAAATTCGACACTTATCGGAATTTCACAGGAAACACACGTTTTAGCTCCTTGAATACAAAGAAATTTGCTCCTGCCTCCTGCCTGCCTAATCTGTTTATCCCATCCATCCATTCATTCATTCATTTATTCGTTCATTCATCTCTATCTATTCCATCTGTCTATCCCATCTAGCTATCTGTCTTCCTGTCTGCCTATCTGAGAATTGCATAGGCAACTCAAAAACTCGTTAAACACCACTCTTGGTATTGTAGTTCAGCGTCTCCACCTTTTAACACTTGTATCATAAATAATTATTATATGACTACTGTAATACATAAAGGATATATATGCATTTGTCATTGGTAGAGAAATTCATGTGGGTGTATCGTATCCGATTTTTTCTGTTTGCCTCGTATTAAAGGGATAAGTATTCGTCAGAAATGTTTTCAACACACAGTTATTGATAGTTACACAAGAGCGTACTGGAGGCTTAGACGACAGTCAACTATTTAAAAAGCAGCCCTGATATTACATGCTCTTTGAATAATCTTATAAACGAAAGAACTACAACTTAACATTAGAAAAGTACACTGTACAACATATTGTTAGTTGCAACAAACAATAGCGAATATTCTGTAAAGCACTCAATGTCACAGATAGATATTTTCAACTAATCTGTATATTTTAATGTAATCCAGATTTAATCTATGGTAAGCTGTTGTATATTTACAAAGGGGCCCAATGATTATATTTCGTTGAGCCGTGAGATAGACACAGTCCAAAATATATGGCTTAATACTTTATTATTAAATATATATGTATACAAGGACATTCAAAGTTGAATATTGCCAATTTTGAATTAAGCAATAACATAAAATGTCTAAAATGTTTACCATTAGTAGCCGCAACTGAAATATCCTGAAACTTAATTTCAGTTTGCTGATTTGCGTTGTGATAATTCCTGATTTATTATTACGTTCTTTAGCGCGGAAACCTTAACAAATGTTGATTGGATTTTATTTCTGCCATGTGTAAAATGTGGAACAAATTACATTTTACTTTTCTAAAGAACCATAATATTGTGAAACTAAAGTTAAAAATATATTAAAATCATAGTATTGCTTTTATTTATTAGGTACTCGCACAATCACTCTTCAATGAGATGGTAACTGATACTTATCTGGTCTCTGTGACACACTCTACTGTGTGTACCGAAAAGCTCATCAATGTTATCGTTTTTTGTAAACGCGGTTTCGCACGACCATGCCCCAGATTATTTTCGATGCTGCGTCAAAGACCGATCGTTATAAATATATGCGTGAGAGAGAGAGAGAGAGAGAGAGAGAGAAAGCTAAATTCTAAACTATAAAAGAGTTAATGGGAGACTACATGCCGAAAATTACCCCAAAATTATGTCTTAGTCTTTTGTGTAGTCTTACTGATTTGTATTTTCTCAGTTTTGGCATAACGATTATGTTATCAATATATATATATATATATATATATATACTCCGGGGTAGGCCAAAATGTTTGCAGCTAAACTATTAATTTACTTAATCCCGGCATAAACATTGGGAAGCGTAGCTGCAGATGCATAGGAGAGGACCAGGAATTGCTACACAAATCTAAAGCCGGCGTGTGATTTTCATAACAAAATACATATTAAACACATTACGTGTGGTTTATTAAAATTGATATGGTGCCGCTACATCGTCCACAACAGAGTACAGGCAAACATTGGAGGGAGATGCTCCACACTCACACGAAAAACACACGCATTCCTATACACACATCCACTTGCTCTGGCTACTACCACCAGAACAACAAGGCTAGTCCCTCTACTTGCCTTCACCCTCCCTGACTAGGAGATGGGGAGGGAAATGCCGCGCCGGACAAGAATTCAAACTCCCAATCAAAATAATTATACACAACAATGTCATGCTGTACAGCAATAATGTGTCCGACGCAACAATGCACATACTTACGCTACAATATATATTGTGAGCCAGCTACCCCTAGGTATTCGTATCTGTGCAACCCGCAAATTATAGACTAATGTGCAAACATTGACCCTTTTATCAAACAAACGGTTATTGTAGCTCTGTCCTTCTATTCAATACTATACACAACCACCATTAAGGATTAAAGACCTGAATGAGCCAAGGAGCCGCGAAAGGCTTTAAAAAGACGGCTTTTTATGGATATAATACTTGGAAGGAGATAGAGGTATGTTTTCCCGAAGAGCGGGAGACAACACGTGCGTTCTGGCCCAGTGGATTAGCTGCCGGGATGTGGTAAAGCAACGGTTAGCTTCGGAAGTACGAATCTAATACAAACATCAAATTGTTTTGGTTATTTTTTCTTTCTCATTGCGTTTATTTTCTGTGTTTTAGTATACTAATCTATTTATTTTTTATTGGCTCTCCTGTGAGCCAAAGGCACAAGAATTACAATCAGATAATTGTGTGTCATGCATACGATAATAATCTGTACCTATCTGGTGTTGCAAACCGTGTCACGTAATTAGCTTTTATTCTTCTGGGCACATATCGATATGTTAAATCTAATAGCTTTTGCTTCATGTTTAAACCTTATGTTTCACTTCCACTACTGACAAAGGATTTGTAAATGTGCTAAGTTCATGGTAAACAGAATAATAAATTGTTAAAGAGCGTGGATTTAATCACGAAGTGAATGTTCAAAATGACAACCCCCTTTATCTATGCATATTTATGTACGTTGCCGGAAAGACCTTCTTGCAAGTTGTAACACGCCCGGTGTAATCCGTCTGCATTCTTCACGTATGAGTGTCCGGAAATGATTGGGGCTTTTCAGTTCTTCTTCTTTACGGTAGAAAAAACATGGTGATTATTCTATTTTGTACAAACTTATGTTATCAAAATGTTCTTTGTGTCATAATATCAAATTATAGGCCAAAAAAGATAAAACAAAAGGTAATCAAATTTTTGAACTTAAAACGATGGATTTGAACCCGCACTAAAGCGGCACAGTGGTAAAGCAACTATGATAATACCATTCGGCCAATGCTACGTTGCGAGTTGGGGTTCCTATACGAATTAATAATAACAAAACTCAACCCCACCTCGAATCTTTACATGTTTTTTGCAACTTCATACAGCGTTTGGTGGTCATTTTGGTAACTTTAACTCAAATAAACAAACTGCATCAGCCATTTCAATTACTGTATGAACTGAAATATGCCATAGTTCGTGACAGAGGAGAAATTATCTACCTAATACTTAGCATTTTTGACAAGGCTGTACAACGAACCTTTGTTGGCTGACGGCTTAGATCCAATTGGTCGCACTGCTAGATCTTCCAGTTTGTTTTCAAATAGTTTTGTCAACCGATGCTTGTGATAAGTTGTTCCTTCAGGGGCGTTTTCAAAGGTGTGTATGAATGCATGCTAAAGAATAAAAGTTTGTAAAATCAGGTAAGAGTGCTACTGAAGTTCCCAGTGTCAGAGTGGTATGTTTTTGGCATCGACATACGTGACGATAGCATTCTGTACCGTAAAACACTTATGCACTGAGTTATCTATCCCTCCTCTATAAAGTGTTATGCAAATCAGCATTTAGACGGAATTCAAGAAAGGCGTAAGTTACATATGTTGCTTAGCACGTTGCATAAATTAAAAAATGAAAAGGGGCAGCTGACTCATCTGGTATATTTTAAAATGATACACATATGGCATTTTGTATCCATACTGTGAATTCTGCACTTCTTCAATAAAAAGTGCTTATAACTCCTACATACTTTGGAGTTGAGACTTAGCCTTTAATTTAGTTTTTCTTTCTTTTTAGTAATTTTTAACGCCCGTTCTTACTGCATACGGTACCACAGGAGACCGCTGAGGCTACATGAAATGAAATAAAATGATAGTTCTGAGAAGAAATTTGGGAAGGAAGCACTCCTAAGTTTAGGGTACCTCCCCGGCATTTCCTAGTTATGAGGACTGCTGAAGATCTAGAAAAAGAACCTCTGCCAAGGAGAACGGTCCTGGCGGGATTTAAACTGCACACTTCCCGTTTATGCCTCCATGTCTTAACGAACTCGGCTATTCTTTTAGCGGAGGGTTTGCTCTTCAAATTAGTATTATTTCGTAAGTATGCTTTGGAGAAGTGGGGTAAACTCTAGACCGTTTTTATACAGGTCCCTTTTTGCTTTCTCTACTACGTATAGTAAGTAGGGGAAGTATTGTATTCTACCCAAAAATTCGATACCGCAATTTTAACCGGAAATATGTTTTGAGACCACCTGAATCCCAAAAAAGTTTATGGAAACATGTACCTGTGAGAGTGTGTGTGTATGTGTGTGTGTGTGTGTGTGCGAACAGCATAACTCAAAAACGAACAGTCGGATAAACACCGAACTTGGTATTTAGGTTCAGTATCTTCCAGAGATGCGACACGAAGGTTTCCAAGAAAATCCCCCCACCCCAGATTACCCTTTACATGGAACATTTTTCGAAAATTTTAATTTTCTCAAAAATGGCTCTAACGATTTTGATTAAAATATCATATAGTTGAGATATTTTCATGACAAATAAAATATATATCTTGAATTTTCTGGGAATGTCTCCAAAAGTATTCTTCATTGTGAACGACTTTTGCATAACTGGTAAACCATAAGAGATAGACAAAATTTTACTACACAAAAAATGTAGATCGCGTTAAAATACACAATTTATGTCATATACATTTTTTTAGTTGAGTGAAACCATTTTCGACATATTGCTTGGTATTCCTTAAATTTTTCAATACTTAATTTTTTCAAATGGAAATTCGTTATTCATTTTTTTGTCTTGGATATGCAAAGAGTATTAATCTGGCAAAGAGAATGGTGCTTCACCTAGCAATCAGCTATTAAGAGAAATGTCTACGCTTAAAGGCTACTGTATTTTTATATTGCCCTTACAAATACAAAACAAGGGGAACATAGTACGCCTTAAGCGATAGTCAAATATTTTTAGAACTGGTCGCTATGTGTAAAATGTAATTCTCTTTGCATGTCAAAAGATCTTTTCTGCAAATGTTTATCTCGATTAATATGAAATAGATGGAGAATAAGAGTTTGTAAAAATAGTTTGTACAAGAGTAGAGAAAGTCATGTGAATGTAATACATCAGATTTTTTATACAAGTTTGCACAAGTGTTCAATATGGCAGCTTCTGTGTTCTAGTGCCATGTGCTTCTTTTTTCAATATATGCGAGTTCGTTTTCTGCTTTCTTTTGTCTTATTTTTTATTTTTTTATATTTTTTGTTTGTTTTATTTTCCCTACTATGTAAATAGTAGGTAGGGAAGGTATTGCATTTCACCCGAAACTTCGGTATGGGGATTTCACCGGAAACATGTGTTCTGAGGCCCCCTGATTAAAAAATAAAAAGATTTTTTAGAAAAAGGGATCGTGTGTATGTCTGTGTCTATGAACAGCATAATGAGAAGTCGGATAAACACCAAGTTTGGTATTTGAGTTTAGTATCTTCCAAGGATGCGACATGAAAATGTTCAAGAAAATCTTCAACCGCAACTACTCTTTACATGGAACATTCTTCGAAAATTTGGATTTTCTAAAATATAGCTCTAAGGATTTGGATTTAAAGATATTTACTTAATAAGTAAAATGTATATCTTGAATTTTCCGGGAATAGCTTTTGAAGTCTCATCATTTGGAATATTTTGTATAATATTTTGTAACTCGAAAACGTACACAAAACATATGGATCTTGTTAAAACACACAATTTATTTCAAATAAGCTGTTTGTGTCATAAGCCATTTCTGAGGTATCCGTTATTAAAGGTTGGAATTGTTCTCATTACTTGGTCATTCTCTTAAAGCCTTGTCAATATTAAGGCCAGCATATAGCGTTCAGTTGAACATTTGACAATCGCTGTTCTCTTTATATCTACAACGAAATGTGTAATGTAGCTATTCCTGCAAAGGTTTATTTGATTAAAATGTATTATATAGAAAGATAACTTCACTAAGAATAGTTTGTGTACCCACTAAAGAATCAGATTGTTTACTTTGAACAGCTTTTTATGTGAATTAGCTTCTTTTTTTGATAAATTACTATTGAACATACCTAACTAAAACTTTAGAATGAAAAAAACAACCTCCAAGTACTGTTGTGGTTGTACTTTGGTATTAATATGCTTGGGTATTTTTAAAAAAATAAACTCTTATACATTTTAACAAAAAGGATGTTTTCTTAATTAAACCATCTATCTTCCTTCTTCCTCTTCTACAATCAAGGATTTAGGCCAATGCATGTTCTGGTCTCACATCAATCCAGCGTTACCTAGATCTTCGCATTAGCCTCCGTTCTCTTGTTTTATATTCCATTATTGTTTGGAAATTATTAAAGTGTCATTCTTTCTAAATGTATAAGCCAGTTTTCTCTATATTTCATTAGCTTTTCTTAGGAAACACATTTTGACTGCTTGTAATAATGTCTTTATTTCTTAGCATTCATGTCTTACTACCATAATATAGTAAGACAGCCTTGACGGAATGAGATTTTAATCGTGTATCTCTTCTTGTTTTTCCTTTCATTGTCTTCCTATATTCCTCAATATACAAACTTATTGGATAAAAGTAGATCAATGAACTTGGACTGGAGTAACTACGCAGGGAACTCGGCACCGATCCAGAGTGGATATTGTAGTTACGTCCTACGAGGATCGTCCCCGGGAGAAAGGATGAGGTTAGAGGAGTTACCAGGCGGCCGGATCCAGGGGCGACGGCACAGCAATTAAACGCTCCCTATGTTTCCAGAAAGAGTTACTTCGGCAGACCGGGGACTCCGACCCACACAGAGGAGGTTCAGATACCCCGGGAGTCAGCCGAAAGCAGAGGGACGGAGAGAGTCACAAAGTGCATTCTTTTCCCCGGCCACAATGCACCGAAACACCATCTCTGACACTTCCGATCCTGAAAGAGACCAATAGGATAAAAGATGCATGAAATGAAAAAAGGAACGAAATGGGGAGACAGGAAATTTGGAGATGAAAGAAACCACTCAAGCATTCACCTGACCCGGGAAAACCCTCGAAAAAATCCATGGGTCAGAATCGCTGAGGATTGATCCTGGGAACTCCCGAATGTGGGCTACAGACGTAACTGCCTGAGCCGGTATCAGTGAACTTAGAATTTATGTATTTACATATTATAAAAATGTCAGTTTGATACCTTAGACAGCTTCTGAGATAATGGGTAATGAATTTAGTAGATGTAACTTTGACGCGATAGGGCTTTTAAATAAAATTAAAGCTATCGGCACGGGAATCATCAACGTAAAATCAGGCCAGAAATGAATTTTCACAACATTCAGACTCTACTGTCTTAAGCATTTCATAAACTTGTGAGAAGTTTTAAATTCATAATGACGCAATGCATTTTTTGAACAAGTTAGTGTATTTAAAGGTAGCGCACAAAACTTGAAAGTTGGAAACAGACTTGCAAGGCAGAAACCGTAACAGGAAGCACGTGGTAGCATCGCTCATCACTCCCACATTTGTACAAACCGCAGTGTTTTAGGGAGATTTATCTCCGAGGTAAAGATATTACTCAGTATGAATCGCTGTTTCTACAGTTTTCTTGTGGCTGGTCATAAGTTACGGAGATTTATATCCAGGAACGCCTTGAAACGCTCGTGCTTTTCCAGATATTGTGCTAAGTTTTTGCCGCAGAGAGGTTGCTCAGCTCATGCCACAGTACATACTTTCCATTGTTATCAGAGACAATTTTTTGCATTTTGTTAACGAGAAATTTCTTCTGGCGACGTATAGTTGTGTCCTCAGTCTCAAAGTTCTGCATTGAGATGATGTATCTATAACATTTTATATGGGTAACGTAAACAACCAATCTATGTATACTTTTTCTGTCACTTAGGTATAGCAGGTAGAGGAAGTATTGTATTCCACCCAAAAATTCCATGTCGAAATTTCACGGCAGTGACATTTTGAGGTCCTATAAATCGGAAGAAGATATTTTTAGAAAAACGTTCCTGTGTTAGTCTATCTGTAAACAATCTGAAATGTTACACTCGCATAACTTTCTCTACACTCTATCGCTTATTAGTAGGTATATAAATTATTCTTACGAAAGTTTATTTTCGTATATACTTAATTTAAATCTCGATAAATAGCTGCATTACACATTTCATTATAAATGCAAAGGGAATAGCGATAGTCAAATGTTAACAGCCGAAAATCGACAGGAGAAAAGAATGGCCAAGTATTACAATTCGAACCATTAAGAACGCATATCTCGGAAATGGTTCAAACCACAAAAGTTTTATTTGAAATAAATTGTGTGTTTTAAAGAGATCTACATTTTTGTGCAGTATGTTTTCATCTTTTGCTTAACGTTTACCAGTTATACAAGCTTATACAAAATGTCATTGTAATGAACTGGACTTCACCGGCTATTCGCACAAAATTCAAGACATTGTTTGTCATGTAAATATCTTAAATAGCATGTATTTTAATAAAACTCGTGAGCTATTTTTGATACAGTAACAAATTACGAAAACTCTTATAAGTAAAGGGTAGTTTGGGGTGGAGGGTCATCATAAAAATAATCGTGTCGCATCTTTGAAGGTTAATGAAATTAAATATTCAGTTTGATATTTATCCGTACTTTTAGTTTTAGAGTATACTGTTCAAGGACACAGGCGACCGTGCACACACGCACACGTACCTTTTTCTAAAAATGCCTTTTTTGGGTTTAGGGGGCCTCAAAACATATACACTACCGTTTGTGAAAATTGCAACACCAAGAAGGAAAGGCATGAATTCAATGAATTTATTACCACAGGTTAGTAACAAATGATAAACTTTTCAAATCTATACCTAATCTTTGAGCCCTAATATTCAGTATTTGGTGTGGCCTCCATGCGCTGCAATTAGAGCTGCCATACATGTTCCATGGGCGACATGTCAGGCGAACGTGCAGGCCAGGGAAGCAATGGTACCCGTTGCTCTTCGAAGAAGGCTTCTACATTCCTCGCAATATGTGGCCGGGCATTGTCCTGTTGAAATGTGGCCTGTGGAAATGCCTGAAGCAATGGGAGTACCTCAGGATCTACAACCACCGTTAACTACTGGTTGCTGTTCAAAGTGCTCTCAATCTGTAGAAGGTGAGATTGGTTGTTGTAACCAATGGCGCCCCAAACCATCACACCTGGTGTTTGTCCGCTATGCCGCTCAACAATGCAGCCCTCCAGGTTGCGCTCACCACGGTACCGCCGGATACGTATGCGGCCATCACCGTAGGACAAGTTGAAGCGGGACTTGTCCGAAAAGACTACATTTTGCCAGTCAGCACCCAGTGACGGTGTTCTCGTGCCCATTGCAGTCGGAGGAGCTTGTGGTTTCTAGAAAATGGAAGCCGACATAATGTCATGCATGCAACGAGACCAACCTGCAGCACACGGCGACGAACCGTTGATGCAGATAAGTTCACACCTGTTCCAGTGCTCCAGCGTCGAGCCAACACTGTGGATGAAGCTGTATGGTCCGCTATGGCCATGCGGACAAGATGACGGTCATTCCGTGCTGTGGTCATGTTCTGTGTCCAGTGCCCGCTCTTCGCTGCGTACGACCTTCATCTATCCACTACTTCCACACATGCATCACTGTCGTAGCAGCATGCCCTGTACGAACAATAATGTCAACCCCGCTTCCCGGAGATCGGTCATTCTGCCCCGTTCGAACTCGCTCACATGCCGAATTAGCTCCCTTTGACGTCGACGAGGCATACTGGAACTCACTTTATTATTTCCACCTAGTTTGACAGCTCTGCACTGACTACACTGGCCGCAACGCTGACCTTATCGGACCGACACGAGAGGGCTCTGCTCGGCCTAGGTGTACCCTATCTCTCTGCAAACCTAATCACTTATTGTTGCACACTCTTTTACACTTCCATCAAGTCTGTAGTTATTCGGGAAATTCTTTCTTGGTGTTACAATTCTCACAAACGGCAGTGTAGTTAGTGCAGTAATGAAGCAGTTCAAAATACAACAGGAATTAGCAAGCCTCTGTTGTGTGGGGGTAAAGGTAAAGGTGAATGTATGAATCACGGAAGGGTCCCCGGATCCGGGACAGAGCACCGCACGCAGGCCAGTTGGCCCATTGTGCCTCCAACGTGACCTTTGGGAGGGAAGGATGAGGGGAGAGACCCGAAGGGCGATCAGATTCGGATGCCGATGAACGCAAGCATGGACGAGGTCTCTAACGTTTCCAGATAGAACGCATCCGACAGCACACGGTCGCTTCCCACAAGCCACGAACCTCCAGGGTACCCCGGAGCAGAGCTTCATGCTGAGGAGAGACCTAACCGAGCGGTACTGCAGCGACCTTTACAGAGCTGGTCCTACAACCCAGAAACAGATGACAATGAAGATGATGGGTACAGGAAATGTGGGGAAGGAGAGTTGCAGTAGAGGGTGAACCACCCCAGCATTCGTCTGGTGACCAGGAACAACTACAAAAAACCGATGGGTTAGAGTGGGCGGTCGTCGGGGACCAATCCGGGGACCTCCCGAATGCGGGACACAGATGAAACCACCTGAGCCGTCCCGCTCGGTTTGTGTGGGGGTAGCGTGTCAAACTCATATTCCGGTTGGGGTGGGTTGGCAGGATAATATTGTTTCCCGGGATTTTCCCTTATCTTGAGAAGAGCATGTCGGGTAGGAAGCTCTGTGGACCGCGGCCTCGTTTGAGCATCATTTCACCCTTGTCATTCTCGACCAATATGACCTACTATAAAAAAAATTACAGTTTACAATTATGACTTCTGATATGTGGTTTAAATACACGATAATTGAGTTCACATTTATCTCACAGGAGTTTCGTGTAGGTAAACACGACGAGAATATTATTTTTGTAACTTTTTTGTGATGTATTCCCTTAAGCTAGAAGTCTGTTGCCTCAATAAACAGCTTTGAAAATTATTATTTAAACTCGCAAGTAACGGCGGATTCCACACAAATTATTAATTCCTGGAGCATAGCGTATAGAAATAATATTGAATTAATAAAATCCAACAGTTCATCATTTCGCAAACATAATGCTTCAACGGATAAGTAGTGAAAGAATCAATAATTGAGGTAGTAACGGGTATTCCAACAGTAATACACACAAGGAGTCTAGTTCAAGTGCACTTAGAAATTATTTGCATGTCCTACATTCTTGTAACTTATTTTGATATTAGCTTTTATTTTAGAAAAAAATCTGGTGTGATGCAATCACATGACTCTATCTACCCTCTATCGTTTATTAAACTATTCTTACTAAAACTTGTTTTTATATCTACTACGTTTTAATCCAAATTAACTTTTGCAAAATAGCTACATTAACACTTCGTTATAGATACAAAGAGAAAAGCTATAGTCAAATGTTTAAAAACTGAACGCTGTATACCGGCCTTAAACTTCCATATTGTTTCCATGCAATCGCGAGAATGTTGAAAAGACCAAAGAATGTCCAAGGAATGAACAATTCAAATCCTTAATAACGGATATCCCAGAAATGGCTTATGCCAAAAAACGCTTATTTGAAATAAATTGTGTATTTTAAAGAGATCTACATTTCTTGTGTAGTATGTTTTCGTCTTTCCTTTAACGTTTACCGGTTATACAAGATTATACAAAAATTCTTCCAAATGAAGAGGACTTAAAAGGCTATTTCCAGAAAATTCAAGACATACATTTCATTTTTTGCGTAAATAGTTTTAATATGTATATCGTATTTTAATCAAAATCGTTTAAACCATTTTAGAAAATCAAAATTCTCGAAAAGGTTCCATGTAAAGGGTGATTGGGGTGGAAGATTTTCTTGAAAATCTTCTTGCCGCATCTTTGAAACATACTGAATCTAAATATCAAGTTTGGTATTTATCCGACTTTTCGTTTCTGAGTTATGCTGTTCACACAAATATACACACACAGACCTTTTTCTAAAAATGCTTTTTTAATTAAGGGACCTCAAAATGTATTTCCGTTGAAATTTCGGTGTCAAATTTCTGCGTGTAATGTAATACCTTCTCTACCTACTATATACGTGATGGGGAAAATAAAAATTTCTTAAAAAAAAGAATTAAAAAAATTGAATTCAAAGTTCAACGCGGTGTTTTACTTAATGGTATAAAAAGAATTAAATAGCCATTAGTGACTTTAAAATTGTTGATATTCAAAATGAATTACCCAAATAAAATTAAAGCTTCTAATGGCATGATTAAGTTAAATCTGTGGCAAATCCTTGTGAGCTTTGGTCTTAAACTCGGATGCCGGCCGCACACCCACATACGCAACGCAGAGATACACTATCATCCTGCAGACAGGAGGAGATGATGTGGTCAGCACCATGCTTACCTCAGCCGGAATGTTGCATTTTGTGGCTTACGGACCGCTACCTATCGCAGCTCCTCAAATTAATCACAATGCTGAGTAGCTAGATACCGATCCTACACATGTGACGCACAATTTATATGAGTCGAAAGAGGCATATGAAGTTAAATTGATATAAAAGAAAGCAAGAAGTGTAAATAATCGAAATGAACATTGTTGTCACGTTTATGATGTTATGTTATTGTGTTAAAATTTTTGAGTTAAGAATTATTAGAAAATATTTTGTGAAAAGATTTCAATTACTTCTAAAGAAGGTTTATGTTATCAATTGATTTATTTTGTATAACAAGGAATAAGGAGAAGACAATTAAATAACGATATAAAAGAAACATGTTATTCTAAGGGAGCGAAAACACGCATTTACCAAAAGAAATGCAGAACAGAAATGCAAATGAACATTTAAAATCGAAAGTTAAATTATAGTTATGTCAAAAAGGAATCAAATTGTTAATTTGTTAATTTTATCCACATGTAAATTGTTTAATGCAATTAACTTGTATATGTGTTAAATTTTATTTTAAGACTAGCAACAACGGTAAAAGCAAACAACATGCAATTTTCAGTATTGTATGCCACCCAAAAAATTGTTACCAAGATTTCACCGGAAATATGTTTTGAGGCCCCCTGAATTAAAAAAAAAACAATTTTAGAAAAAGGTCCGCGCGCGCGCGCGTGTGTGTGCCTGTGCCTGTGCCTGTGAACAGCATAACTCAAAAACGAAAAGTTGATAAATACCAAACTTGGTATTAAGGTTCAGTAAGTATCGTTTAAAGATGCGACACGAAGATTTTCAAGAAAATCAGCCACCGCAGACTACCCTTACACGGAACATTTTCCGGAAATTTTGAGTTTGTTCAAAGTGGCTCTAACGATTTTTATTAAAATATCACACATTTAGGAATATATGTATACCTTGAATTATCTGGGAATGTCTCCAAAAGCCCTCTTCTTTCTGAATGGATTTTGTATGACTGGTAAGCCATAAGAGATAGACAAAAGTTTTCTACACAAAAAATGTAGAGCTCGTTAAAACACACAAAATTATACATATATTTTTTGTCGAGTGAACCATTTGCTTGTTATTTGTTTAAATTTTTCAATACTTACACTTTTCTTAAATGGGAATTCGTTATTGGTTTTTTTATGTCTTGGACATGCAGAGAAAATGAAATAGTCCACATAGCAACCAGCTCTTAAAAGATTTGATTATCGCTTAAAGCCTACCATACCTAGAAGAAAATTAGCAATACGATTAACATCTCGATTAACATGAAGTAGATGGAGAATAAGCCTTTGTAAGAATAGTTTGTACAAGACAAGAGAAATTCATGTAGTGTAACACATAAGATGTTTTTGTATACTCTTGATAAAATTGTTTAAGAAGACATCTTGAAGCTAGCTTTAGAGAATTAATTTCAAGTATGTATCACTGTATATTGCCAATATATTGAAAAGAATATGATCAATATTGACGATATTAAGTGAACTACTGTGTTAAATAAATGAAATGAATAAGTAAAATAGGAACCAGAAAAGGTAATTATTGTAATAACTAAAAATTCACATTTCTTAAAATAAATAAAACAGTTGATCATTATTTAGATTGCAAAACATTCATAAAACACATTATAAAAACCCTTGAAGTTAAAGAATGCCCTGGATCATTGCTGAGCTTGATATGCATTTAAAAGTCACATAAATAGACGAACAGATATCACTAATCAAAGTTCTTATAAGCAATGACAGATAGAAAGAACCAACAAGCACTGAATTAAGTTGTATACTGCCACACCTACAAGTCTGTCATTCTCCGTGATCTAAGGGTACCATGCTAGCCTCTGATTCCCGAGCTCGCGTGTTCATACCCGGCGCAGACGATGGATTTTTTTCGGGCGTAAAAATCCTTAGCATGGCTTCCTTCGGAAGGGAAGTAAAGCCGGTGGTAGCGTGTCGTAGACTTACATCACGTAAAAGAACCTCAAGCTTGATAAAGAGGCCCCTGAGCAAAAATTCCGGTCTTTCACACCCAGTACAGATTGGGACGCTAAGAACCGTAGTAGTTAAAAAGCGGCCAAAAATAAAATTATTTTTTTTATTCCACAATTCTGCCACAGCAGGCACATTTACTGGAGCGGGAATTTCAAATAAGGTAACCACGAGTTGCAGAATGCAGGTGAGATCCTGAGCCAGAGCAGACAGCCGAACTCAGAAACCATGACAGCGAAGCGGCAGATAACCGCTTAATATGTTGCTTCAACGAGGGGCTTAATGCTATTCCTCCGCACCATTCGCACCTCACGAAAACTCCGCATGCGGTGGGCTCGAACCATGCGGCCTGAGAACCAGAGTACTGTACTCCAACCCACTGCACCATGGCACAACAAAATTTAATGATTAGGAAGCTAAAATAATTGTTCCGAAACTAAGAAGGGACCAACCTTCTAAAATATGAGAAAACTATTTTGCAATGAGCCCAAGTGTATCATCTGTGCTGAAGTTTTTAAACACATTATTTATTGAAATTATGTATCTACAAAAATATCAATTTTCCCTTATCTTCTTACTCCGCGTACTTCAAGATGAGGCAGTATTTTTAACACTTAAATGATTTCAGTCAAATTATGTAATATAAATATTATAACAGCCCGCCTTAAAGCAATATGTGTATGTAAAATATATAAAAAGCGTATATTACAGTCATTGTAAATGTTTATATTATTGTGTACAAGTTCAATAATGTTATCTGAATGTATAACATAATTTAATAATGTAGGAACTGTGAGAATAATAGGTTAAAAGTTGCTAACAATGAGGTAATCTTGAGGTAATAATGAGTAAGAAAGTGTAATAATACTGCTAGTCATTCTTGGAGCAACAATAATATATAATTTTTGTGACAGTTTATAAAATAACCAATCAGAGACTTGAAATACAGAAATTTACATATTTAGGCGGTTGAAATAAAGTCAGTTGCTTGTAGACAGCGCTCATAACTGGACGCGTTGGTTGTTGACAGTGTTCCTAATCGGACGCGAGATGTGTCCTCGAGAAATTTAATACGTAATCGTTTGAGACGAAAATAGTTTTACGTGTTAAAAAGTGCAAGTAATTAATGCTCTATATCAGAGAAGTGTTATTTAAATTGTGTCAAGAATTAATAAGAAGGAGCGAATTAAAAATTATAATCTGTGTAAGCCTACATTCTTCAGCCGCACTACGCCCTGCTAAGACATCCATGTCTCTAACAATAATACTGACGCAGCCGAGGCAAACATAAATATATAATATTTAAAGAAACAGTCAAATTACAAAGTTAATATTTTTTAAACATTTGGGGCAAAGGCCACCGGAAAGTACATTTAGGGCGAATGCTACCGGAAACCGGGTACTATACGTGCGGTTGCAACGAACTTCAAGTTCGACTCGCCAACATAAGAACTACAATACAATCTATTTCAAATTGACGCCCAAAGCGTGATGTAAATAATTTAAAAATAACAACAAACCATTTACTTCAAATTGGCTCCCAAAGGTGGGGCAAATAACAAAACGAAGAAACCACTTCAAATATTAATATATTCAGATTTTGTTAAGTCTACTCCTACACATCTTATTGTGTTGTGATGAAATGTTTATGCTTCAAGTATTGAAAATGGTGTTTTATTTTGCGGGTAGGAATCCTAAAAGTAAAATAAAGTCTCGTTTAACATGTGTTGCCATGCAATGTATTCCGACAGCTCTGAATTGATGAAATATCAATTGACATTTGTGTGGAAATTGCAGTATACATTCTGACATTCGCAATAGTGAGTTCTAGTCTGTTGTTGTTTGGCCTTCGTAGCACCGGTTCTAACAACACATCTTTTAGTTGGAGTTATATTGTATGTCTTTTATTCATATCCACTACTTGCTGAATTTCTTCGGTTCTACAGAGTCCCATTCCGAGTCATTCAAACAACGGTCATTACATTAACCGATACATGGCATCCGCTTAATTTGCATATAATTTTCATCCCAAGAAACAAGGGTGGCAACATTGAAGTGTTAACCTTTTATTCCACTGAGGTTATAATCTTCCGTTCTAGTATGAGTAGTTCTTGTTAAAAGTTCTACTTTTGGTGCCAGCTGTCTAAAAATAGAATTCATTGATGCGGATGATAAACTGATCTCGTGCATAAGCACTGCAGCGTGAAGTAATACTTAAACCATGACAATCAACTCTTTGTCATTAAGCAAAACATTGTTTACTCAGTGAAAATAAAATAGAACCAATATTCGAAAACTCGAATCTGCCGAAATAATTGGTATTCATTAAAACGTATCTGCCGTTAAAAAAAGGTGAAACATATCCCGATCAAAGCAGTTTTTTATCTGCTTTGTATGATATGCTTGCTCGAATCAGAGCTCCGCTGAAGTTGATATTTCTGACAGTGGCCCGCACTAAATTAAAAATAAATCCCATCCAGTGAGTTAAGGATAAATGAGTACAGAAAGAATATTGCAGTGCAAAGTAACTATTGAAGCTCGCAGATGCTGAATTACATTTGTACCAAAATTATTTTCATATAAACTAAAACTGTGCGCTTTTTGAACTTGTTCTATTAATAACCCTGATATATTACATTCAAATGACTTCCTCCAACCTCTAACACATATTACTGGGTATACAAACATTGTCACGAAAGTATATCTTCGTATCTACTTCATTTTAATCATGATTAACCTTTTCGAAAATAGCTGCATTACACATTTCGTTAAAGATACAAAGGGAATAGCGATAGTCAAATGTTTTAAGAAGTGGACGCTATATACCGGCCTTAAACTTCCATACTCTTTCCATGAAATCGCGAGAAACAATTGAAAATTGACAGGACTTTAAAGAAGTGGCTAAGTATTGAACAGTTCCAATCATTAGTTAACAGGTATCTTGGAAATGGCTGGTGTCAAAAAGAAGAAAAAAGAGATATTTGTAATAATTTGTGTTTTTTAAAGAGATCTATATTTCTTGTGTAGTACGTTTAGTTCTATCGCTTAATGTTTACTAGTTATACAACATTATATAACATTCCTTCCGAATGAAGTCAACTTCACAGGCTATTCGTAGAAAATTCAAAACCTGCATTTCATTTGTCATGTAACTATCTTTAATGTATCATTAGAATTATTTTTTAGAAAATCAAGCATTTCAAAGATGTTCTATGTAAAGGTGGTTTGAATGGGCAAAGATTCCTGAAAAATATTCGTTTCGCGTTTTTGGAAGTTGCTGAACCTAAACACGAAGTTTGGTGTTTATCAGACTTTTTGTTTTAAGTTATACTATTCACACACACACACACACACACACACACACACACACACACACACTCATGTGCGCGCGGGTCTTTTCTAAAAATGCTTTTTTGAGTCGAAGGTGCCTGAAAACATGTATTTCTGATGAAATCTCAATGTCGAATTTTTGGGTGGAATGCAATACTTCTCTACCCAATATGTACATGGAAGAGAAGGTAATCTTCTGCGCAGTGACATAATACTGAAGTCATTGCCATCTTGGCCGATACACATATAATGCAGTTGTGGCCTTGGCATAAAACGAAGCCACTGTAGTTCAGAAAACAGCTTAGGAAGGAGACATATTACATTTTATAAATCTTGCATTTCTGTGGTCTGATGGAGAACTTCAAACATAAACTGTTTTATATAGAAGCTGAATTAGCCGTCCCATATATTATTACTTTATCAAGTACATGGTAGAGGAGGTATCCATCCAAAAATTGGATATCTATATTTCACTAGAAATACATTTTTGAGACCTTCTGAATCTAAAAAAAAGCATTTTTTGAAACAAAAATGCCGGTGCACGCTTGCGTGAGAGGAAGAGAGACAGAGAGATAGTGTGTGTCTGTGAACAGCAAAAATAAAAGATTTTTTAAGAAAATTCTGCACCCCAAACTACACTTTGCATTGAATACTTTTCGAAATTTATTTTTTAAAAACGGCTCAAACGATTTTGCTTAAAATACCACATATAAAAGATATTTACGTGACAAATAAAATGTATATTTTTAATTTTCTGCGAATAGCTTTTAAAGCCCCCTTCATTCGGTAGGAAATAAGTTTAGGTATATAATTTTGCATGACTAGTAAACGTTAGGCGATAGACGAAAATGTACTAAACAAAAAAGTACACATACTTAAAACCCACAAATAACTTTTTATGGCATTAGCCATTTCATATCTGTTATCAATGGTTCGAATTGTTCAATACTTAAACATCTTTGAAAGTCTTATTAAGTTTCAGTGTTTCTTGCGATGTTATGGACAGCGTATGGACTTCTAGGTCAGCATATGAAACATTTCTAGCTCTAAAACACATGACTATTGCTATTCCCTTCCTTATGGATATAACAAAGTGTGTAATGTGGCTATTTCCGTAAAGGCTTATCTCGATTAAAATGAGGTAAATAAAAAAAATAAGCTTTCATAAGAATAATTTGTATAATATAAATAAGAGATAGCGGTAAAGAAAGTCGTGTGCATGTAACAATAAATTTTTTAAATTTATATAAGTTCTGAGTGGCACTTATGTCTTAGATCTGTCATTGTCGTCCACTAATACCTCATTTGTGCTCCATATTCAGGGAAATAATGTTGATTGTTACATTTGCATAAGTTTCTCTGCCCACTCTTCTAAAATCCACTCTTTCAAAAGCGCAGTCTTCTATCTGCTTCATGTTAAAAGTTTGCACAAATTATTTTATTTACAACCTTAAGAAAAAAGCACAGCATAACTAATCAGTTTCACGTGCGAGAAATAGACTTGTGAAATCCAGTGTCTTATACAGGAACTCTTTAAGATGCGCTGTGTATGCTATTCAATTCTTCATACAGGGTCTAAACTTAAACTTGAAAATATATTTTCATTTCGAATTCACAAAACTACCTTTTTGAATTTTTGTTTTGATTTATAAATAAAATGATGTAAACTGTCAGGCATAAATTGGCCCATTCCCCTAGATCGCCATAGTGTTTCCCTCCGTAAGGTTTGTACCTTCAGATAACTAACTTTTGACTCCACCTAGCTAGTTACAGTTCTCTATGTAACTGGCCTGGAAAACAAATCAACATTCAAACTAACCAATGAACCGTGTTTGTAAGCTATGTGGAATGAAGGGTTGGTTCGGATCCACCTCCATGAAAGTTTCGCTACGGTTCGTACACAAGGAAATGCTAAACCAGTTGCAAATAATTCGGACTTCTAGAGGAAGTTTTCTTTAGATATTTATTTATTACACCATGTTCCATTACATTTTGATAATACCACATGCTAGAGTTTGCTTCTTTGCATGAATATTTTACAAATAATAGTACACTTTACTTCCAACGATACTATAAATAACTAATATAATCTTACGTATTTTTAAATCTTCAAAACTAATTTTGTTAACAAATATGATAAACTGTTTCCATATATTTTGATTAAACCTTTTAATTGAGGCGGCCACGTTCCATATACTTTTGTTACCTTTCTCTTTAAGTGTATTCTTTCATTATTTAATAAAATAAATTCGTATATTAGTTATTCTATAGTCTGTTCGTTCTGTTTGCACTTATACATAGGACCATCAGTTATTTTAAATCTATGAAAACATACATTTATTTTTCCATGACCAGCTAAAAATGTTATCTTGGACGTTAATGTTATTTTGGCTTCTATTCTGCTACGTACGGTGGAGAAATAGAACTTCGTTAGTTTACCATTTGATGTTAATTGCCATTCTCTTTTGCCATTTCTCGTAACTTACGTTCTTCATTTGAATGTATATAGAACTAACTGTATTGTATTGTATTGTATAGAGCAAGGGTGGCGAAAACGACTTCGTTCCGCGAGTCACCAAATATGCAACACGCACTGCGTCACTCAGCAGCATGTGAAAATCAAACGGACGGTTGCAGAGGGGGAACGTGCGCCTGCGAGTCAAAATGCCTCGCGAGTCATGTTTCGCCACCTCTGGACTATAGAGAAAGGGATGAAGAGTTATTTGCGTGTGTGGTTAAATTGAAGGACAGCTACACATTTTCATACATGAAGATTTTCATCAGCGACATGGAGACGGAAGTTAAACTATTGCCGCTACTAAACGGCAATAAGAAAGCCGGCATTAAGAAACTGGTAGTGTAGCCAAAAAGAAAAAACAAACAAAAAAGAAATTATATATATAATGCTTAATTTGTAATTTTTACCCTTTGGTAGTTCGGCCATACTTGGGAGAGATAAAGTATCCTGCCGATCCAATGGCTAGAATTATGGTCGAAAAACAGAGGTGGTGACGCTGGTAGTGGTGGGGCTAGATTTTGTCAGCACCAACACAAACAGCTATGTTCCTTTATGAGTCACATTTTAAGCACGACAGTGTATGTAACTTATGGATCACGGGATTTTTTTATTTTTATACTCTTGGAATTTTCATCACATGGGTAGCGAGTAATGAAAATCTTCCCACCCATAAAAAATCCCACTTGAATCAAAAGTTGCCTATAATTATAGTTATTAAACTTTTCGTTGTAGGTAAAGGAGGGATGTGTTAAGTGATAATCAATTCTTTTAAATGTGGGTCGCCAGTGATGACTTTGGAATCCCATATTATTGCATGGCCACGAGAAAAACATGAATAGAACTAACCACTTGAAGGAGAATGTATAAAGAATAATGGATGCCTAAGAAATGATTAATGCCACAAAAGGTTGGCTTTAACATAAAGTTTGTGTTTTAAGTGAAATCTAAATTGATTGTTTCTAAGTTTTGTCTATTTTTTATGATTTACCAGATGTATACAGAATTAGACAGAATTTGCTCAAAAAGAGATCTTCATAGGCTATTCAAAGAAAACTCCTAAAAATACCTTAAACATCTTCTTCCTTCCATGGTTTAGTCCGTTAACCTGTTCTGGCCTCTTTCCCATCTCAGCATTGGTCTCCCTATAGATCTTTATAATTTAATTTAATACACTCTTTAGTAGCCTGCTTGTGTCCATTCTGTTAATATGGTCTTTCCATTTCTGTTTATGATTTATATAAGTTCTTCATTAGTTATCATATTACATCGTGTTACACCCTTAACGGCTCTCAAAAATCTCATATCTACTGTCTGAATATGACTCTTATCTTTCTTTTTTAAAACCCAAATTTCACTCAATGGAATGTTACTGAGACGACCGCGATCTTACCTTAAACTTAATCAAAATTATTGAGCCATTTTTGTGAAAATATAAAGTAAACAACATTTTTCCATGTAAAGGGTCTAGACAATTTTCGTGCCACATCCTAGGAAGATGATCAAATTAAATAAAACGTTTGGTATTTAATCAAACTTTCGTTTTTGAGTGCAAGCACACCTTTGTCAAATTATATATTTATTCAAGGGATCTCAAAGCATGTATTTCAATTTAAATCTGCACGCCGAATTTTTTTGGTGGAGTGGAATACTTTCTCTGCTTACTACAGGTAACAGAGAAAGTAAAAAAAGAAAGAATCGCAAACTTTCAAGCATGTCCGTTACATGACAATGATTATGGAATATATATTTCAAAATGGATAACACTATGAAAAAGTTTACGTGATAGGGATTGCATATTTTAACAATATCTACATTTTTGCTTTCTCTACCACGTATATAGTAGATAAAGTATTACATTCCACTCAAAAATTCAAATCGAGATTTCACCGGAAATAAATGTTTTAGAGACCCCCTGAATTCCAAAAAAAAAACATTTTTAGAAAAATATCCATGTGTGTGTGTGTGAAAACTCGAAAAGAAAAGGCGGATATTTATTCAGGTTCAGTACCATCCAAAGATGCAATACGAATATTTTCGAGAAAACACTTCCCATATTAATGGAAAGTATTTTCGAAGTCTTTTATTTTTATAAAAATTACTAAAACTATTTTGATAAAAATACCATATACTAAAGATATTTAAATCGCAAGCAAAATGTATATCTTGAACTTTCTGCAAATAGCCTGTGAAGTTCTTTCATTCGGAAGATATTTTTTATAATCATATAACTGCTAAGTATCAAGGGATAGAGGAAAACGTGCTACACAAAGTTGTAGATTTCTTTAAAACGCAGTTTATGTCAAACAGCTTTTCTGTGGCATGAGCCATTTCTGAAACATGCGGTATTAGTGGTTCGAATTATTCATTACATAGTCATTACATAGTCAAAATTCAGGTATTCCTCGCGATTGCATGGAAACAGTATGGGATTTTAAGGTCAGCATGTAGAGTCCACTTCTTAAACATTTGACTATCGCTGTCCCTTTTTACTTTCTCTACTACGTATAGTAAGTAGGAGAAGTATTGTATTCCACCCAAAAATTCGATACCGAGATTTCACCGGAAATACATGTTTTGAGACCTCCTGAATACAAAAAAAGCATTTTTGGAAACATGTCCGTGTGTGTGTCTGTGTGTCTTGTGTGTGTGTCTGTGTGTCTGTCTGTGAATAGCATAACTCAGAAACGAACAGTCGGATAAACACCAAACTTGGTATTTAGGTTCAGTATCTTCCAGGGATGCGACACAAAGGTTTTCAAGAAAATCCCCCCACCCCAGAATACCCTTTACATGGAAGATTTTTCGAAAATTTTAATTTTCTCAAAAACGGCTCTAACGATTTTCATTAAAATATATGTTTAAGATATTTTCATGACAAATAAAACGTACATCTTGAATTTTCTGGGAATGTCTCCAAAAGTATTCTTCATTGTGAACGACTTTTGCATAACCGGTAAACCATAAGAGATAGAGTAAATTTTGCTACACAAAAATGTAGATCGCGTTAAAATACACAATTCATGTCATATACATTTTTTTGTTGAGTGAACCATTTTCGAGATATTACTTGTTATTCTCTTAAATTTTTCAATACTTATTTTCTTAAATGGGAATTCGTTATTCATTTTTTTGTCTTTGATATGCAAAGAGTATTAATCTGTGGGAAAGGGAATGGTGCTGCACCTAGCAACCAGCTATTAGAGATATGTATATGCTTAAAGGTACTGTATTTCTATATTACCCTTGAAAATATATATTCCCCTTATATCTACAGGGAAATTAGCAATAAGATAGACTCTGCAAATGTTTATCTCGATTAACATGAAGTAGATGGAGAATAAGCGTTTGTATAAATAGTTTGTACAAGAGTAGAGAAAGTCATGTGAGTGTAGCACATCAGATTTTTTTCTATAACGAAATGTGTAAGTTAGCTATTTCTGCCAATGTTTATTTAGATTAGTATGAAGTAGCTAGAAAAATAAGCTTTAGTAAGATTAGTTTGCATAATATACCCACTAATAAACGGTAGAGAGTAGATAAAGTCATGTGAGTGTGTTACACACCAGTTGTTTTCTTTATAAAATCTTCTCGAAAGACGTTTTTGTTGAGGACCGATGTATGTTCTAAGCGTGTTATATTTGGTTTTGAGCATTCCGGTTAAGTACATCAGTGCTAGATGTAGAAATCGCCATCTAATATCTCTTCACATTCTTCATTCAATTTCTTAACGTAACAACTGTCTTATTTGTTTTGGCGGTCGTGATATACATCGCAACTTCGTTTCTAAATCACTCATTATACTGCAAACTCTCAATTTCAGCATTTGAGTTGCTGAACCCTTTGATGACAAAAGAATGAAAAGTATGTAAAGCATTTGGATGGAGGGAGGGGGTGTAAATGTGAGAACCTCCATGGAGGGTGGGCAGGGGAAGCTAAAAATTCCAACAGTCTACACTGTGGATACCATTTCGCCACGAGAGAGAAAACACAACAGAGTATGAAAGTGAATTATCTACATTATTGCTAGTATGAACAGCGTTTATAATGCACGCGTAGCATGGCGTTTGCTTCAGCGTAAAAATCGCCCTTCCTTTATTCCACTTACACCTATTTAATTATTGGATAGGCGGAAACAATGCAATGTTTTATGAGAGAGATATTTTTAAACCCTATTATCTTACGTCCAGTGTATTGGCGTTCTAATATAAATGTAAACACGGAAGTGTCTATGCAGGACACATAGATGATAAAATTATATATAATCTGTGGACTCTACTATGGATTTGCTTCTCATGAGTTGAACAGGTAATTCCTATCATTTCAAGTGTATCGGATAATCAGTACAGGATAAAAGTGGTTTTAATTTGGAGCAGCATTTCTTTCTCTTTTGCTAATTTTATCTGTTTGATTTGATTTCAGTTAGATGGAGACCTGTTACAGATGGTGTGTCTCATTAGTAATAACGGTTTATAAAAAAAAATTTATTTGGAACGTTTTCTGATGGGAAATTAAACTGTTCTTCAAAGTATAAACCATGAGATTCTGTCTTTAGCCTCTTTCAGCGAAATTTATTATCCCGGGACGGTACCAGTCTCTGAGTTTTGATGCGAGGAATTCTGTGAGACCCACTTCCACAGCTTCAATGTTTTCGAAATTTCTTCCACGCAAAATGGGCCACGGATCGAAATAGATGGTAATCTGAAGGCGCAAGATAAGGGGGTGTATGCTGGGTATGGTAGCAGTTCCACTCCTTCCAATTGAAGTAGTTTTTTATTAGCTCCACGTATAGACGCCAATTTGAAGTAGATATTGTCTTTGCGTTATTTGCACAACGCTTTGGGCGTCAATTTGAGAAGGTGTATTGAAGGAGTTGTATTATATTTCAACTGTTGGGGAGCCGAATACTTGAAGTAGTTGCAACCGTACGTATGGTAGACGGTAGCCTTTGCCCCAAGTTTTAAAAATATTAACTTCGTAATTTGAATTTTTCTTTAAGTATTAAATATTTAGGTTGCCACGGCTGCGTCAATATTATTGTTAGAGACACGTTTCTCTTGGCAGGGTTGTGATGCGACAAACTGTAGGCTTACACAGATTATAATTTTACTTCACTCCTTTTATTAATGCTTGATACTATTTAAATAACTCTTCACTGATATAGAGAGCTGCGAGATTCTTTTTATTAATTAATTACACTTTTTAACACGTAAACTTATTTTTCGTCTCACACGAATGCATATTATATTTCTTGAGGACACTTTTTGAGTCTGGTTAGGAACACTGTTTGCAGGCAACTGAACTGATTTCAACCTCCTAAACTTATAAATTTCTGTATTTCAAGTCTCTGATTGGCTATACCTAATCCAATAGAACACCTTCTTTTTAACTAAAGCTTTTTCTGGTTGTTGATTGGCTTACATTATTGTTACTCCAATAATAAGAAGTAGTATTATTAATCTCTTATACTCATTATTTCCTCAAGGTTACCTCATTGTTACCTCATTGTTAGCAACTTTTAACTTATTATTCTCACAGCTCCTACATTATTAAATTACATAATGCATTCACATGACATTATTGAACATGTTTACAATAATATAAGTATATGCAATGACTGTAACATGCATTTTAAAAATTATTACATACACATATTGCTTCAAGGTGGGCTGTTATTGAATTTACATATTATATAATTAGAATGAAATCATTTAAGTGTTAAAAATACTGCCTCACAAGAGAGCTCTATTTCGGTTAATTAATGCTGGGCATCTCCGTCTCAAGATTTCATGAACTCGTTCCAGTTATTGAGAATAAAGATCCGCATTGACTGCACTCCCGTTTGGAAGTAACTCCCAGTGAATCACTCTTTCAAAATTCCACCGGATACACAACATTTGTTTGGGACCGAACGGATATATTTTAACGATGACTTTGTTAAGTTGATGGGGATTGAGCCACTGTTTCGAGGCGTCAGGATTGCGGTAACAGACCCATTTTTCATCACATGTGCCAATTCTCCTGATAAATCGATCATTCATGGAATTACCGATATGCTGCCGACCAGTAATTGAGGTGTCAATTAATGATGTAGAGATCTACAGCTTCTGTTTGATTTCCCAAGTTTCTTAATCTGCTGATGTATGGTATCTTTTGATGGACCAAGCTCTTCTGACATCCTACGAGTACTTTTTCACTGATTTTCTTCCAAAACTCTGCGTGCATTCAGAATATCCTATAATTTAGGTCTTCCAGAACGTGGTGAATCGTTAGTGTTTTCTTCTCCAGTGTTGAAACGTTGAAACCATCGTTGTGCCACACGCTCACTAACGACGACACGCTCCTGGTGACGACACTGGTGACATGAGCCATCAATCCAGGGTATTATAGAAAGGTGATTTAGTGCGTCAGCTAAATCAGTTTCAAAATTCACAATTCACTTAACGCTGCATGTATATGGATACCTCTATTCCTTCCCCTATTGTTTTGCATGTTTTTATTTAGATACAAGAGTCTATGGAATGTTGGATTGATGCACCCACAGGAAACACAGTAAAGGTCTATCAAGAATGTAGTCCAACAACCCTTTGGGGACACGTTCAAGGCAATAATATGAGTGTATAATAATAATAATAATAATAATAATAATAATAATAATAATAATAATAATATGAAATATCGACTCCTTTCATTCTATATCTAGTATTAAGTTAACCGCAACTACTTTCAGTAATGCAAAACTTCAAAATTTAAAAATATCAAAAAGGTATCGAAGGTTCGCCAATGTATTAAATATAATTCGATACCATCAAGTATCGAGAGTTTCGACAATATCGAGGTCCCATCCCTAATGGTATAGAAATTTTGTAAATGACAAACTTTGTCACAAACACACTTGTAATCTGTTCCTATATTACATTTTTCACAACAAAGTGAAGTATTTAGATTTCTTTAAGACTATGTCTAATTAGGATAGTAATTATTATATGGCGTATTCCTAAGTCGTACCTAACGTTTGTTTTATATCAAGTAATAGCAATTGTTCAGGCAGTCTGGAGTGAAGATAAAACCACACACACACACACACACACACACACACACACACACACACACACACACACACACACACACACACACCTGTGGCTTTAGTGTGGTCAGTATACAGGAAAACATCAGTTATTTGTTAAAAATCCGAAATAATAAAACATGTTCATACTGTTTTGTTACATATAGAGACATAAGAAATGACTGAACTAATTATCATGTAATTAATACATTGAGCATTTACTAATAAGTGTTGTTTCCTGTTTTGCATAGATTTACGTGCATAATTACACACAATTTTGCTGCTGTGCATTATTAATGTCGACGATTTATGATAAATAAGCAGTCCATATTGTTACATGCTTACTATCATACAAAGTTTATATCACATGGCCATCGTCATCAGCATCTCCTCGCGGATTGAGTTCTCTCGCGTTCCAGCTTCATGTTTCTATCTTGTTGCAAGTTTCTAAAAACATTTGTTTTGCCGGTCCATTGATGATCGCAGGCTAACGGGAAACTAGTTTTTATCCATCTGTTGTGTGTGTATTCCTTTCGTCTATTTCTGTATTGATTTAGTTTTGCAATAACAGAAAATAAATGTAACTCTTTTCGGGGTTTACCTATTTCATCAGTTGTCCCGCATCCTTTGTCCTTAAATATCTCATTCCCAGACATTTATGCTGTTCCGATCCTGGCTACCTCTGCCACGTACATAGTAGCGCAGATATTGCATTCCACCAAAAATTCGATACAGAGGTTTACCGTAAATACATGTTTTGAAGCACCACTGAATTAAAAAACAAGCATTTTTAGAAAAAGGTCCGCGCCGCGCGCGCGTGTGTGTTTGTGAACAGCATAAATCAAAAACCAAAAGATGGATAAATACCAAGATTGGCAATTAGGTTTTATATATTCCAAGAAGTGACACAAAGATTTTCAAGAAAATTCCCCGCCCCAAGCTATCCTTTACATGGATCATTTTTATAATTTTTTTGTTTTTTAAAAAATCACTAATGATTTTGATCAGAATGCCGTATATCAAGGATATTTAAATGACGAATATAATGTATATTTTGAATTTTCTTGGAATAGCCTGTGAAACCTTCTTTATTCAGAAAGAATTTTGTATGCTTTTGTATAACTAGTAAACATTAAGTGATAGACGAAAACTTACTACACAAAAATGTATATCTCCATTAAAAACATACAATTTATTTCAAATAACTTTTTTGTGGCATCAGCCACTTCCGAGGTATGCGTTATTAATTATTAGACTTGTTCAGTACGTTGTTAAGTCCCATCGATTTACAGTTGTTTTGGCGATTGCATGGAAACAATATGGCCTACAGTTCTAATAGAACTGCCTGTTACCGCAAATGAATTTATTTGCATACATCTGAATAAAATTACCCGAATACAAAATAAATATCAAGTTAACTGTGTACAGGGATACCACTTCATAGTTAAGTACAGAGCTTTGAAGTTTTGGCCAAAACGAGGAACGTCTTTCAGAAAATCATGATCAGTGGCGACTTCACGACTGGTGCTGCTAATAAGCCAGACATTACCACAGAACTGCATCTCGCCAGGAAGAAGAAAGAGGAATCGTCCACTAATGGTTGGTCATGGCAGACCTCCGTAATTAGTGTTGGGCTGATGAATGCGTGCGCTTCTTCTTACCTAACCAATACCAGCTTTAAAAAACTCTAACACTAAATATGGCAAAGCAATATCATCTCAGATATTTCCTCTGTTTATATATTCTAAATTTTTTAAATCATAAACGATTGGTTGCAGATAGAGAATCCGCTACCGAAGCATCTGGAAGACTATTCCAGAACAATGGCTTAGTTTCAAGACTTACTTCCCATCCCCCTTGGCAGCGTAGGAAGCTTCCAAAAGCTAGAGCGCGTATAAAAATAAGCTTAATCGCCCGGCAGTGGGTTGGTTGTGATTATTGCGACATGCAGCGAATGTTGCTCTGCGAGCGATAGAAGAGAAGTCCTGCGTTGGACAGTTAGCGAGCGACCTGATGACAGAACAGTTTGTTGGGGCACATCTGTTGTATGTGTATTAAAAGCTTCCAGGGACATACTGTAGGCTTATCTAAACCTCTAATTATTGTAATATGTTTTGAAAATCCTCCCTTTCTTAATTATATTTTTGTTACTTTATACACAGTAAGCTTTTATAAAAACCTTTTTCATGAGACTTTATTTCCAAAAACGTTTTGACAATTGCGACATAAAGATTACAAATAGCATAAAACAAATATTTTATGAAGCAACACGCCACATCAGAATATAGGCAGTCAGTTGAGCACATGGCTTTTGCGAAAGCGGAAAAATGTATATTTATTTCTTAATTCTTGTCGAACATATGTCGTAATATTCTTAATAGTGTCCCAATGTGACATTTTTAGGTATAAAAACCTAAGTATCAAGTTATAAAGGAGGTTAGTATTAAAAACAAGGATGAGATGAAATTGTGTTGTCATGTGTAGGAAAAGGTTAGAAAACTAGAATCGTGCGACTGAAAAAAGCAATGCCATCGTCGGGATTTGAACCACGGATCTCCCGGTTTCCGTCCGGTTGCTCTAAATACTGAGCTGCCATGGCAACATGCCGGTACGACATTAAATTCCCCAATCTTTTGACCTAATAGTGGTCGAAACTATGAAGCTCGGGACTTAAGGTATAATTACAGTATATAAGTCCCATTAAAGTGTCATCTCAATACAATTTGAGATCTCCTTGCGGGAAAAATGCGAATCATTTGGGGAATTTAATGTCGTACCGGCATGTTGCCATGGGAGATCAGTGGTTAGAACAAGGACGGAAACCGGGAGATTCGTGGTTCAAATCACGCCGATGGCATTGCATTTTTCAGTCGTCTGATTCTGCCTTTCCAAGGATGAAATGTGTAGTAAGTATACTTGCTTCTTTGTATCTAAGTTTCACAATTACAAATACCATAAATATTGTACATACTGAGCCCAGATAGTAGTAATTCAATTATTGGTAAACATAAATATTATTTTTCGAATTTGGTTTGCTAAGTATTCAGTGAAGTTTCTTAATTATATCTTAAGAATTTCCTAGAACGTCATCTTTCGTGTTTTATATACTCTTTAAAATATAAGAATTTATAGAAGAATAAATATATTTAACAGATGTGTGCTTTTGATCTCGTGTGTAATTTTTATGAATACATTTGAGCTCTTTTATTGCCTTACGGCACATCAAAACAGAAGGATCAAATGAATGACAGCTTAATTATAAAATATATAGGTTATACAACAGGAAATCTACCGTATAATTTAATCGCAAATATTTGAACCTGAAAAAGTCTTTCGTTTTCGTGACAGGCTATTTTAATTAAGTTTCCAAATCATGAAGCACATTACTTTTGCGATGATAGGCACAGAAATGCATTAGCAATAATATAACAGTTTCATTATCCATAATGGATTTTCGCTGTTATGTTGTTTACCACTAAAATTAAAATAATGGGGCCAATATGATTCGTTCCCGTATAATGATTTTAAATTAAAGATATTTAGGAGGTAAACACGAAATATGCATTCAGTAATTTCATATTGGTGCGTTTTTTGTTCATTAATATAACTGCGTCATTCATTTAGAAAACTCAAGCTTAACGCAAATATCGAAATAGCTGCAATACCTTTTAGCCTCACCCCGGTGTATAACAATATATATATCTTTATACGCCTGTATTACCTTTGTGTAATGAAATCATTTTTGCAAACGTCCATCTACTTCTACATCTACACCATACATAGCGTCCAAATTCTTAAACATTTGACTCGCTGTACCCTTTGTATCTATAACGAAATGTGTAATGTAGCTATTTCTGCAAAGGCAAAATACAGTAGACAGAAAAATAAACTTTAGTAGGAATAGTTGTATACACACTAATAAATGATAGAGGATATAGAAAATCATATGAATGTATCACATCAGATTTTTGTATATCTACTTCGTTTTAATTCAAATAAGCCTTTGCAGAAATGGCTACATTACACATGTCGTTATAGATACAAAAGGAACAGCGATAATCAAATGTTTAATAATTAGGCGCTATAGGCTGCCTTACAATTCCACATTGTTTTCATGCAATCACGAGAAACAACTGAGTGTTGACAGAATGACCAAGAAATAAACAACTCGAAGCTTTATTGACGGTATCCTGTTTGAAATAAATTGTGTGTTTTAAAGAGATCTACATTTTTTGTTCTCTATGTTTTCGTCTATGCCTTAACGTTTATCAGTTACACAAAGTTATATAAATTTCTTCCTAATGAAGTGGGTTTCACGGCTATTCCCATAAAATTCAATATACAGGTTGTATTTGTCATGTATCGTATTTTAATCAAAACTGTTACAGCCATGTATTAGAAAATTAATAATTTCGAAAAAATTCATGTGAAGGGAAGTCTTGGGTGGGGGATGTTCTTGAAAATCTTCGTGTCGCATCTCTGAAAGGTACTGAATCTAAACACTAACACACATATGGAACATTTTTTTCTAGAAATTATTATTTTAAATTCAGCGGTCCTCAAAACATATTTCCGGTGAAATTTCGATATCCAATTTTTGAGTGGAATACAATACTTCCTCTACTTACTATATAGTAGAGAAAGTAAAAATAAACTGCATCACAGTAATCCAAACCAAGAGCTGTGAAACACCAGCTTTTGTGTTATGATGCCCAATGTAGATAACTGATATTTTACTCACAATCTAAGTTACAACACTCCCAGTGTAACTTGCTGATATTTTACTCACTGTCACTGTTACAACACTCCCAGTGTAACTTATTGATATTTTACTCACTGTCACTGTTACAACACTCCCAGTGTAACTTATTGATATTTTACTCACTGTCACTGTTACAACACTTCCAATGTAACTTATTGATATTTTACTCAAGTCACTATTACAACACTCCCAGTGTAACTTGCTGATATTTTACTCACTGTCACTGTTACAACACTCCCAGTGTAACTCATTGATATTTTACTCACTGTCACTGTTACAACACTCCCAGTGTAACTTATTGATATTTTACTCACTGTCACTGTTACAACACTCCCAGTGTAACTATTGATATTTTACTCACTGTCACTGTTACAACACTTCCAATGTAACTTATTGGTATTTTACTCAAGTCACTATTACAACACTCCCAGTGTAACTTGCTGATATTTTACTCACTGTCACTGTTACAACACTCCCAGTGTAACTTATTGATATTTTACTCACTGTCACTGTTACAACACTCCCAGTGCAACTTGCTGATATTTTACTCACTGTCACTGTTACAACACTCCCGGTGTAACTTGCTGATATTTTACTCACTGTTTACAACACTCCCAGTGTAACTTGCTGATATTTTACTCACTGTCACTATTACAACACTCCCAGTGTAACTTATTGATATTTTACTCAAGTCACGGTTACAACACTCCCAGTGTAACTTGCTGATATTTTACTCACTGTCACTGTTACAACACTCCCAGTGTAACTTATTGATATTTATCTCAAGTCACTGTTACAACACTCCCAGTGTAACTTATTGATATTTTACTCAAGTCACTGTTACAACACTTCCAATGTAACTTATTGATATTTTACTCACTGTCACTGTTACAACACTTCCAATGTAACTTATTGATATTTTACTCAAGTCACTGTTACAACACTCTCAGTGCAACCCCTGATATTTTACTCACAATTACTGTTCATTGGGCATCAGTTATGCAGCTATCTCTGGAGTATGTTACAGGATACAAGAAGGCAAATAGTCGTCTTCGTCAAATGATTAGTTTAAGATTCGGAAGATTATTATGGCACCGAATTCTGAAAACGCTTATGACCGCGAAGAAGTTTTGAAGAAATTCTAAAGACACTCGATGATTACCCGGTTTTGCTTTAACACCAACTTATCAGTATCAGATGCCAAAATGTTTAACACCATAGAAATGAGTTATGGGTAGTCGCGGACCACACGTTACCTATCTCAATTTTCCTACATAAGGCATTTCTACATCATCTGAAGAGTTGAATCACAAAACTGTGTATCATGTACCTGTAATCATGAATAAGCAATTCGGAAAATTGGATACTCGCCGAGGACACGTGGGAATTGCGAGTATAATCTAGCTTCAACGTTAAAAGAAACGTTTTCAAAGAAAGCTTACTTCATTTGACATTTGGGAAAAACAAGAGAGATAATTGCTTTTTCTTCATTCAGGGCAGCATTCACTCATTAGGGTTTATCTTGATGAGGTTAGGATAGCTCTGAGGGCACTGTTGATGCTCATTGTAATGTGTTCATATCGGTGAAGTAGTCAGCAGACGTGATCAGTAATGCTGACCAGGGCCTTAGCGGAATGCTGGTGTTTGTCAGGTAGAGAGAGAGAGAGAGAGATACACTACCACCCGTATTTCGCCAAGGTTGGTCCTAAAAGTTTCAACTTGGTGTGCAAAGGATTATAAAGGTAATACTTTAAGAAAGTTCAGAAACGCAAGGTTTAGTAATCCCCTCTGCGGTCCAGAATTTCTTTTAACTTTTGTAAAATACGTGCTCTTATTACTTCAAATATGTTGCCCTCATCATTCATTAGAACTATATAGCTTCAATAACAATTTTACTTCCTCTAATCGAACAGTAAGTAGGGTAAGTATTGCATTCCACCCAAAAAATCCGATACCTAGAATTCACCGGAAATGCATGTTTTGAGGCCCGCTGAATCTAAAAAAACATTTTAAAAAAAAGGTACGTGTGTGTATCTGTGTGTACGTGTGGATGTATGTCTGTGAGTCTGTGAACAGCATAACTCAAAAACGAAAAGTAGGATAAAAACCAAACTTGGTATTTAGATTCAGAATCTTTCAAAGATGCGACACAAATATTTTAGTAAAATATCATATATTTAAGATATTTTCATGATAAATGTCCCAAAAAGCCCTCTTCATTGTGAATGGCTTTTGCATAACTGGTAAACCATAAGATATAGATAACACTTTTGTACACAAAAAATGTAGATCTCTTTAAAACAGACAATTTGTATCCTATACATTTTTTGTAGAGTGAACCATTTTCTAGATATTCCTTGTAATTTTTTAAATTTTCCAAAACGTTTTCTCAAACGGAAACCAGCTCTTACAAGATTTGACTATCGCTTAAAGTCTGCCATATTATACTTGTACCTACAATAAAATTATCATCTCGATTAACATGAAGTAGATGGAGAATAAGCGTTTGTAAGAATAGTTTGTTCAAGAGTAGGGAAAATCATGTGAGTGAAACACATCAGATTTTTTATTTCATATCCTTCTAGAATTGAGGCAGTATTTTATATCACAACACTGTGAATGCTAGTGTGATTGTAGTGTAAATTAACATTATTGTATGACAATGGTTTTAGATGTTTGTTAGCCATAACCATTGTTAGGAAATAAGTTTACACGGCCTCACTGAAGCTGACAATAGGAGTGGGTAACAATGAAGCGATGGGGTGAGTTGTTTATCACTTAGAAGAGACAAACAAGTGACGTCAGGGTAGCGTGCCTTTCTTTAGAAATGGAGGGAATATCTTCCCTAGAACATATGTTATAGTAACTATGATTGGCTTATAAAATAGACGCTAATGTTGGCGCGATTTATTAACCAATAGCAGCTCTATTATAATGTTTAGGCATATCGGGGTGAGGGAGTATAAATTCTTGAGCCAAAGGCAAGTATCGCGCAGTTCTACAGAATCATTCACGAGTTAAACGTCGCGCAGTTCTAAGAAATCTCTCTCGCGAGTTACATGTCAGGCAGTTCTAAGGAAGCATTCATGAGGTACACATTATGCAATTCTACAGAATCTCTCGCGTCGTAAAGTTAGTTACAAAATGTGAAATACGCGAATTAATAGTGCGCGGCAAATAAGTGATTGTAGTTACATTCGAAAATATAACAGTTTCAGTCAGGCGTGTATAAAGATTACAGAAGTGAACTATTAATTAAGTGTGACGGCAATAAAAGTGTGAAAACAACTTTTTTTATCAGTGTTATCTTTTAGTAACAACTCCTTTCCGTTTACACACCCTGATCAGAGTTATTTGCTCGACTGAGTAATAATAGCTAGCCGCAGGACAAAGAACCTAAAATTCAAAATAGTAAAACAATAACAGGTGTTCAGCAAAAAAAAAAGGATAACACGAACAGGTACTGCGACAAATTTAATGGTTTTAAAATTAGTAATGCATTAAGACATGAGTGACTGCTTAGCGGTCTAGTGGCTAACGCGCTGCCTGTAAAAGCAAAGGTCTATGATTTAGCTCCCCATAGGAGAGGTTCTTTAATTAGAACTATTCCTTATAGGGCCTGAAATTATAGATGAGGGAATGGATCATTATGCGAGCATGTACGGATGAGAACGGGAGAAACTCATTAATGTTTAAAGGCTCAGCCGGTCCTCTTGACTATGGTCAGACTGGTACGTTTGACTTTGGTATTCCGTTGTGTGCAGGACAAAGCTTTCAAATCCCGCCTCGGGTATGGAAGTTTGTGAATATACACATAAGAGTAAAACTCATATGTGCTACTTTCACATGACTTTCTCTACCTACTTTATTTCTATATACTTATTATTTTATTTATTTTACAGCGCTTTAACTACAGGGTCATATCGCGACGGATCTGTTATTGTAGTGGTGGCGAATGCGCGACTCGCGAGGCACTGTGACTCGCAGGCGCAACTCCTTTTGTAGCCGTCTATTCATTTGTTTTCCATGTGCTGCTGAGTGCTGTAGTGCGTGTTGCATATTTGATGACTCGAGAGAGAGAGGCATTTTCGCCACACGTGTGTTAGTGGATAACTCTTAGATGGATGTGTGGCGGACAGTTAGCCTTCTAGGTGTCATCCCTGTAACCACCCACTTCGTCGTGTCCACAGAGACCCTAGTGCATAGCAACGGATCTGCTTCGTGCCGTGCAGATGGCATTAGGATGTCGTTCAGTCTAACTGCTCCTTTCATACAGAAATGCGGACGGTTAGCCTTCTAGACCTTATCCCTGTAACCATGCTATCCTGCTTCGTCACGTGTCCACAGAGACCTTAGCGCATAGCAGCTGGATGTTCTGCTTTTGTGCCATGCAAGTGGTATTAGGGTGGCGTCCAGTCCACCTGCTTTCATTGTTTGTGGATATATGGCACAGCATTCGTTATTACTGCCCATTTTTCATTTCTAATATAGTTTTAGACTTAAGGTGGAACTTTCGTTCGAGGTATTAAATATCAATCCGGTATTTACCTTAGCGGCTGAGGGAACCAGAAGAAAACTCAGATTGGTCGACTGACGGAATTTGAATCCGGGCCACAGACGTTGCTGCCTGAGCCATCCCGTACCTATATATTCTTACCAAAATTATTCCTTGTTATATCTACAAACAACTGTTGTGAATGCCATGAATGAAATAATTTAAAAATCCGATGTGTTAAATTCACACGTCTTTCTCTTCTCTCGATCAAAATAAATTGCGTGATTTAAAGAGACCTTCAACTTTTGTGTAGACGTTTTCGTCTATTGCTTAACTTTACCAGTTATACAAGATTATACAAAATTCCTTCCTAATGAAGTGGACTCCAAGGCTATTCCCAGGCTATACATTTTATTTGTCATATAAATATCTTTAATATATGGTATTTTAATAAAAATCGCAAGAGCCAGTTTTTAGAAAATAAAAAATTTCGAAAAACGTTACATGTAAAATCTTGTGTCGCAACTTTAGAAGGTATTGCATTTAAATGCCAATGTTGGTATTTGTCGACGATTAATTGTTTAATATTGATGTTCACACACACGCGGACCTTTTTCTAAAAACGATTTTGTTTTATTTAAAGTGCTTAAAAGCAGGTATTTCCCATGAAATCTCGATATCGTATTTTTGGATGGAATGCAATAATTCCCCTACCTAATATACCTGTAGAGAAAATAAAAATTGTATGCGACATTCCTCAACTCGTTCAACTACTCCGATCCTAATTGATCCCTGGAAAAGCTATAGATGTATTCCCGCGACTTGAAGGTTTGAATTGCCATAACGTAACTACGCGTCATTTTTCATCACAGCGAATACGCAAATCAGTGCATTGGAGTAGCATAGTCAACTTAGACGGCTTACCCTCCTTTGATATAGGCTTATACCCCTAGTACTTACAACCGTGCCTATCGGGGAGCAGACGGACATTCAAGCAGAGAATAATGTACCCGGAACGGGGTATCGGCCCGTTGCCAAATACGAAGTGAAGATGAATATGATATGAAATTAAGGCGAAATGGATGAAAGGAAAGGTGGTGATAGCATAATTGGTGGAATCAATGGCGAGGGAACCTGGAGAAAACCCGCACAGAGGCCGCTTCGTCCACCACCATACATCCCACATGTGGGATCCTGGGATCGAACTCGGGTCCCCTTGGTGAGAAGTGAGCAATATGACCACTCGCCACGGTGCCGCCTGCATTGTCAACTTACTACAATAAATAGACTTTTGCATTGAGATCTGCTTTACTAAGTTTGTTTACGCAAGCGTTGATAGTTTACTTATCTGACAAAGGCTGTTGCTGGAATTTAGAAGCTCATATATATTATACTCCAGTGCTCTTCTTACCAACTCCACTAATTTTCCACTTTCTTTTCCTTCATTTAATGTTTTCATTAATTCATATTTTCATTGAACTAGAAATGATACACGTGGTATCCGTTGTATACGTTTAACATTACAAACGTTTATAACTTTAGTTGTATCAGATCCAGATAAACATTACATATGAATAATTTATGTTTGCAGCAATGACAATGGCAGCAATGATCACATTATTAGATTAGATTAGAATATGCAAAGATGGTGACGTGATCACCACAACATAAGGTTTTCTGTGTTCCTGAACTGGCTAAAACAAAATCTGTGAAGTGCGTACAATAAAAATGCCTGAATTTAACCTTAGCCGTCACGACGATGTAAGCATTATGAAATGGGATAGACAGTTTTCATTAGTGCACACCCCACATTTAATTTTGCCAAGTCTTTTTCACCTCACGAATCTCACTACCCCAAATACGACAATTATGTTTGTTAACTTTTGCAATTCACATGGAAAGTTGCTTCATCAGAGAAACACACTTTATCCAGGAAAGCATTGTCCTCTTCAATGTTATCCAAAACGTCTGCGGGGAACCGTCTGTTTTTGTCCTGAGGATAGATTCGCTGGCGTAACTGAATCTTGTAGGCCCGTAGACATAATCTTTTGTGGACTCATCATCAACCATAGACCGAGGAGTGGCAGGTTCTACAATGGCGCGTCGAATTGACTTCTCGGTCTTCTTACGAAGGCCGTAGGAATATTTCCACATTTTCCACAGACACATTCCGTTCCCTATTCTTTCCACCTGTAGACAAAAGACTACTAGTTTCTCGTAACTGCCTGCCCCACTTCATAATGCTTACATAGGGCGGGACATCTTCGTGACGGCCAAGGTTAAGGTCACGGCGAAAATTTCGTTCGTTTCAGCCAGTCCAAGAACACAGAAAACCTTCTGCTGTAGTGTCCACGTCGGCAACTTTATACATTATAATCTAACCTAATAATGTAGTCATTGTTGCCATTATCATTGTTGCAATCGTAAATGGCAAGAGACCATACTAATCATATGTCAAAGTTTTTTATCTAGATCTGATACAACTAAAGTTATAAAAATTTGTAACGTTGAACGTATAGGCCGAACACCCTATATATTACTACTTGCATTTACTATTCTATAGCATATAGGAGAAAGGATTTTCTATTTTATTGAGAAAAGGATATCCAATAACGAATTAGAAGTCAACTTTCAACATGCAATATATTTTGGAATAGAAAACACATATCTATTACATTATTTTAACTCAGAGTAATTTAATAGCACCCTTCCCTGCAATAAAATTATATAATAAACAACAATTGCATAATTAACTCAGATAAAAGCTATTTTTTTAGATTGAAACTGGTTCTTAAACTGTGCTGTGCAATAAAAGAAGAAACAGGAGAAAACTCGTTCTGATACCCTGTTAATAGAGAATCACACAGGACTGTTACGTCACCTTCAGTAGATATGTGATATTAAAACTGAACTAATGTACCAAATACATGACCATCACTACTGGTTACATACACATGTAATTTGCAGGCTTTTGCTTGAAACCCGTAATTTTGCAAACAGAGCGTATTAAATAAATACAAAATTGCATACTCTGCCGCGGTTCTTCGTGAAATGACGGGGCTTGTTAGGCATATAGTTGTAGCGTCTACACACTGCCCTACCCTTGTGCAACAATAAAGATCGGGGGGGGGGGGTAATTCACGTAGAGGACGACGCTAGTAAGACAGAATATAATTTAAGAAATATTTTTCTGCCTCATGGAAAACTGCATACGAAACAAATAAATACAATAATAAGATTTGCTGCTTCAAATCTTGAAGCATTTTGCTGAGCATTTCGGAGCTTGTTCTAGTCTTTGTCTCGCCGCAACACTATAAAAGAGATAGAAATTGTTACTGTACAACTGCTCAAAAATCGGTTTCACATTATTTCACATTAATAAACAGTTAAAGTGGCAACTATTAATTACATTAAACTTCCGTCTAAGAATTATAAACCCATTGATGCGCATTTAAAATAGTAATTACCAATTACATTAAACTTCCGATAAGAATTAGAAGGCCATGAAGTCGCACAAAAATCGAGTAGAAACAAAAACACAGACAGAAATTTGAAGGCCAAAGCAAGTTACATTACGCGAGGGAGAATGAAAAGTGTGGAGAAACTTGCAATGAACGCGCACCGCGCAGGTCGACGTACCAGGTGACATCCTCTAACATTCCTCTACGTGATTTTTGGATAAGCCGGACCGAAAGTCAGGAAGCGACGGTGACGCACCCCCTAACCCAGAACAAGCGATACGCAAATTAAATTAAATTGGGTTTTTATTTATGGACGCTCTTTAACTGCTGTGGTCCTTAGCGCCCGATTCTATATTGGGTGTGAAAACCGGTAATTTTGCTCAGAGGTCTCTTTATAACGCTTGAGTTTCTTTTACGTGTCGTAAATCTAGGACACGTGACCACGCTTTGCTTCCCTTCCGATGGAAGCCTTGCTAAGGATTTTTACGCCCGAAGAAATCCATTTCCCTTCGCCAGGTTTGGACCCGAGACATCGGGAACTAGAGGCTAGCATGGTAACCACTACACCACGGAGGACAACAAGCGATACGCAGGGACAGCACGACCGACCCTGGGGGAGAACGGGCCAACTATTGACAAAACACGGGAAAACAAATACATGCGACGTATTCAGAAATCCGACAGATTGTTTAACTTTAACGTAAACTTTAATCTAACCTAATCTAACCTAACCTAACTTTTCGCTGTGTGCCGGCTTTTATAGGTCTCGTCAGACGTTGTATAAAATTAAGTTGCTGCATTAGCCAGATTTTCATGAAGTGACGGATTTCAGTAAAAGCCTACAACATATACATAAATAACTCCCACAATAAAAATATGTTGCTGTTTTTATAAGAAACCAACAGAAACAAAAAATTCCCAAGGTGACGATAGCCAAAAACATTAAACACATCGGTGATTGAGCGAGAGGTCATGCTTTCTATCGTTATCAATCACAATTGTGTTTTCCAATGTTGAAATTGGATTTTGCAATAGCCAAAGCGCCAGTCTCACGAGTAACAAAGTTAGAAGAAAGGGAGTTGTTAACACACGCCGCCTTATTTATACAGAACAACCAGGTTGCTCCTTTTGTGTCCCTATAAAAAAGCTTCACATTTTTGGTTCACTTACATTTTAAACACAATAAAACGAAGCAGTTAATACGAAGAATATTACTCGCGAAAATTCTCAATAAAAGAACGCCATTTGTTTTCGTAAGCTCAGGATTCATCTACCGTTTCTGTTTCTTTCGAATGCATCTTTTTCCTTGTATCTCTTTGCGCGTGTGATCAAGGTAATTCCATATTTTCTCTTCATTTCATCTCATGTTCCAGGTGCGCTTCTAGGTTTCGTGTCGTATGGCCGTGCCGGATAGATGGTGCGGATGCTTGCTCAAAGGAAAGCGCACTCTCTGGGACACTAGAGGGCTGCTTGGTTACGGGTCGTTCGAGCCTGTAATTATTTGGGTCTTCCGCGCGTCTCTGTGGCCTGTCTGCCTGCGACATGTTGTCTCCTGTAGTTTCTTCATTTCATCCCTCCATCCAGGGGATGATAACGACAATGGATCTATGGAGGTCTACGTGTGCGTGTCACCCCTCCGTTGTGTAACCTATATAGAGAATGGACCATTTAAGTTGAAACTGTAAAGGGTCTTTCAACAAGAGTGTCCTATTTTAACATGTGATAGCTGCCGTTGTTATTGAGTTACAGCAGTCATTTTTTATGTGGTTACAGTTGTTATTGACAAATAGCCATGGAACGTTACAGCATTCAGCAACGCGTAGAAATTGTGAAAATTTATTATCAAAATGGATCATGTGTTCGCCAAATCTTCCGTGTATTGCATGAAGTTTACGGTGTGCATAATCGTCCCTGTGAGAGAGCGAACCTGGCGTTTGATCGATAAATTTGAAAGAAGTGGTTCGGTCAGCGATCAAATAACGCCTGTACGTAAGCGCTCCAAGGAAAACATAGGCGCCGTTCGTAAGAGTGTACGCGAGAACGGAAGCAAATCAATTGCTCGTGGAGCGCAAGAACTGGGGCTTTCGCCGACCACATCTTGGCGAATTCTGCATCTGGACCTGAAGTTTCACGCTTAGAAAATGGTGTTAACTCAAGAACTAAAGCCCAACGATCATCGGTTGCGCCGTGTATTTGCTGACTGAGCTATGGTGCAATTGGAAGCTGACCCAGATTTTTGTGGAGAAATCATCATCAGCGATGTAGCCCACTTTTGGATGGATGGTTGTGTTAAACAAAATTGCCGATATTGGAGCAATCACAATCCAATGCAGATTCAAGAACGACCACTTCATCCCCAAAAGGTTACTGTGTGGTGTGGATTTTGGTATGGTATAATCATTGGCCCATATTTCTTCCATGATGATGGAAGATGGAGAAGCTCTAACTGCCAATGGAGAAAGATACCGGCTCCTATAAGGGACTATTTTTGGCCTCAATTGGATAGTATGGATCTCAGAAACATCTGGTTCCAACAAGATGGTGCCACATGTCATACTGCTCTCGAAACAATCGATCTTTTGAAAGAGAGTTCAGAGGTTTCATCATTTCCTGTGGTGCTGATGTTAACTAGCCCCCGAGGTCATGTGATGTAAAGCCGATAGGTTACTTCTTGTGGGGTTATATTAAATCTGGAGTTTAGGTCAACAAGCCAGAAACAGTAAATGATCTTATGAATAACATCAGCGTGTTATTCGTGTAGTTGGACCTAATGTACGTTCTTCTGTCATTGAAAATTGGGTCAACCGTATACGCGCAACCCAACGAAGTCGCGGCGGTCACTTAACTGATGTTTTCTTCAACACGTAATGACATTAAATATGGTACCAAAATAAAGAAATAAATAAACCTCTATCATCTATAGAACGTGTTTTATTTAAGTTCAAAGATAGGACACTCTTGTTGAAAGATCCTATATAACTCCAAAGCTAAGCGTTGTAGAAAGAAATGTCCGTAATTAAAGTTGCTTGATAGTATGGGTGAGAGTAAATACCATCAGTCGTTTTTTATTTGGAGGACGTTATGACAATCATTTTATGGTCAATTAATTTTTTAAATGCAAACCTACAATTAGGGTCAAATTAAATTGACCCTAAAATGGCCATTATAACGCCCTCCAAATAAAACACGACTAAGCAACTTTTATTAAAGGCATTTCTTTCTATAACGCATAGTTTTGGAGATATTGTACAGTCTCAACTTAAATGGTTCACCCTATATAATATGATCAAGGCAAAAGGGATTTTTTTCCTGAACGTGGTTTTTCTAGATAGATAGAGCAGACCTTCCCCTTTTTCATATGAAAGTTATTGCAATATTCTCTTAAAACCATAAAAAGATCGGTATATTGCTCTTCAGCATAATATTCCTCAATGTTAACTTCTATAAACTGATTTTGCTTCCAGTGTCTAACTTAATTTCTCCTAGTTCTAAGTAAATCGTCCATCAAATAGTTCTTTAGTCTGCTTATATTTGTATTTATTTTCACAGAGCTCATCTAGCTTAAATAATATTTGAAGGAATAAAACTATAGTGTGTTTTTTAAATATATTTGTTTGAGATAAGCTTAATTCTGTACAGAGGCGATTTACTTTCCACGTATTTTTCTTTATGTTAATTATTATATTTTTCTTCCCTTATGCATTGCACATAATTCTCATTAGTTTCAGGTAATACAGCTTCCCTAACACTTTTTACTTTTCGTTTTCGTAATGAGTTCGGTTTCCTTCCTAGCATGTCTACGCCTTATTGCTCCATGTTACCTCATGTTTATTTTTATTGTGATATTTCAGGGATTTATTTATTGAAGTAAACATTTCTGCTCTTGATATAATTAACCGATATCTTTTTGTATAATGTACACTGAAGCTTAAGAAGTGACTTATTCCCCTAGATCGCAATACTGTTTCTGCGTCTGTAAAGTTTCCATCTTCAGGTAAACAACCTTTGACTCCACCCAGCCGGTATCTGTTTTCATTGTGACTGACTTGAAAAACAGTCTAGAGAAACAAAAACGAACCAATGACGGGGTGGTTTCTGTAAACGTGTTTCGCTGCAATTGGTACGTAATACAAAATAATTCGGCCTTCTAGAGCAAGCGGTGAAGAATTATTTACATGTATCTATAAACCGCACAATGACCATGATGTTTAGGTACATGGGAACTTTTACCAACGACTTTGAGACGGTCCAACTTATTGCCACCATCGATAGACAAAAAGACCGGCGTCCGCCTCTATGGTGTGGGGATAACGTGCTTGTCTTACATTCAGGGGGTCCAGCGTTCGAATCTCTGTTAGGGCGAGTTATCCGATAATGGTTTTCCGTTATTCTAAAAAGACGAATGTCGGGTAACATTAAACTCATGCTCATTTAAGAATCGTTTCGACCATTTCATTCATTCACCGCCCAGGAAGACCTATCAGGTTAAAGGACGTTAAATGTAAGAGAAACAAACAAACAAACAGAAAAACGCCATTAAGAAGAACAACTCCAAAACTTTCGTCTTTCCGTCCATATTTTTATTAACTCTATTATATTTTATTTATTGGCCAAAATTCATCGAAGCATTGCAGTAATACTACTCCACTAGTAAGAAATGGACAACTAGCTTGCATTGTTACCCTTTGACAGTTCGGCCATTTTTTGGCACGTAAGATACCCCGCCAATTCAGTGACTAGAATTATAATTGAGGAACAAAGTAGGTCACGCTGGCGGAGGCTAGGGCTAGATTTGTCAATAACAAAATTTAGGCCACTTTGTATACATTTTCTGCTCCTATTAGAGTATTAAGCCGTTTTACCCGAGTATTTATTTGTGTTTATAAAGCAAAATGTTAAAAATGTATCCTTTTGTTGCTAAATTTGGATGTTTTGCATTTAAGGAACCCATCATATACTTTATATCGAAATGTAGTGTGCATTTCAGTTTCGAAACGATATCATTAAGTCCACATGCAATACATTATCCAATACGCAGGCCTCCAAACGTGTTCAACAAGACAAGGATGTTACAGGGTTGAGAAGCACGGTTCCATTCTTGAGAAACCTTCTGATTACAGCCAAGGTAATAACTCTATTCGGCGTTAACGCGTGATTGTACTCAATAGCAAATAATTGGAATAGAATGTGATTGTCAAAAGCATCATTTAGCACGAAAAATTTACATCAAATACTTCGAGATATACATGAATGGATTATTTACATAGAACTAAATTCGTATGAGACTTGACAAAAACTGGAAGCATTATGACAGGTGTTCCTTGCGCGGTATAAAGAAGCCTTGGGGTAACGCAACTCGGTTATGACGTGACACTACCTCGATCTTTAAAAGTGACATTTGGCCAGGGATTGCCAACTGTCATACTAGTGTTTATTTCTGTTGAAAACGCTCCAGGGATATTGGTCACTGAAACGGCAACTCTAGGCCGAGCCCGAGAACTGTAATTATAGATAATTTATTAATTAATTTTTATTGATGTTAAATCATACTATGTACATATCTTTTTCTTATACTGCTTGTATATTTTAAGTAGGGTGATTTAACGTTATGTATGTATCTAGGTTACTAATATTAGTAGAGTTATAAATGGTTTGATGTAAATAATTTAAGCGCTATGTTAAAATACTGTCCATGACGAAATGTTTTAGCTACAGGAATAGTGCCTTCGAAGGCAGAAAATCTAGTTTTATGACGTCTCTTTGGTCGCAGGGCCATTATTCCTACAGCGAGGGTGTAACGCCGTTGTCCCTTTATTTGATAATTCGCCGTGACCAAGTGAGAGAGACAGATAGCTTAACGGTAAATGTAGGAAAAGCCGCGATTTATGTTAAACTTGGGCCAATGAGATCCCTGGAAGTTTATACAAAATAGTTAGACGCGTCGAGTGGCGCTAAAAATGGACCAATAGGAAAGGAAGCAGCCCCAGAAGCCTACGACTATAAATGGATCTGTTTGGAGCAAATTCGTGGAGTTTTAGCATTGCAGTTGGGCAGTTTAGCATTGCAGTTGGGCAGTTTGGTAGTTATGGCAGTTTAGCATGGCAGTTTGGTAGTTTTGTCAGTTTGGCATTGCAGTTTGGCATTTCATTTCAGTTTGGCATTTTGTCATGTGTGGTCAGGGAGAGATGCTGCAAGATGTGTGAGATATCGCGCCAAAAAGGGAATAAAGACAGTTTTAGAAACACACCTAAGAACCGCTACTCGTAAAGAGATAATAAGCATATTTATACTACGTGTCATATCCGCGCCGCGTTTTAACAGCGGTGGACAGTATTTTAACAGCGTCAATACCAGTGTTGTATACTACGTGGGTTAGTGAAATAAAAAGAGACGGCAGTGTCATCTGTTCATAACCAAAGCACGTCTATGTCTTCCTATATCACCACCCGAGATCTACGCTTCCTTTACCGAGGATAAGTCCATGCTCCCATATAGTTTAAAGAAAACTACTGCAGCTAGCCGAGGATAAAATTGCAGAGAATCAACACACTGCGAAACTCTGGAATTCACATGGGAGAGGCATCAAGGTAAGCCTGCAGCAACGGACGGAGGAGGTGACTGCCGCATCACTTATGATGTAGGCGGAAAGCGCAATAAAAAGTGTTTTCAATGGGTCAGTTTTTTCTACTAGACATCACTTATAAATTCCTTTTCGAACAATAGGGCTTTTATCCAGTTATCGTTCATGTAAGATAATGTTGAAAACACACATACAAAAGAATTAAATTTTGGTATATTTTCCATAAATGTATAAAAGTGATAAAATGAACGATCTGAAAAATCGCCAAAACCCGTAAACTGTATTATCATTTGATCTTTATGTCTAAAAGATTAGATTTTTCCCTCCATTAATCTGGATGCTAGAATTTTTTAAAGGTAGACGAATACTTTCTTGAGGGATGTATATCTATTCAAGGATCTCACAAATTTAATCCCAATATGAAACGCCTACGCGACATTGTGAGCGCAAGGAGTCACGTATGTCCAACATGTCGGTGACCACTTGGTCGGTACACGCAGACTGGCCCATTATGCAACGACGATACTACAAATTGGTCCGCAAATATTATGCTCCGCTAGTCGATATTTCTAGAGTCGACGGCAGGCAAGACAGATCACGGCGTAACCATTAGACGCGACCTAATTACGCATAGTTAAGTAGTTTGCCAAATCGAACTCTCCACAGGATTAGTTTCGGTTTGTAAAGAACCGGGAAATTGCCAAGCTATTTTGAATTGGCAGCAGATGAAAAGGATCTACTTGATATCTATGCCTAAATACGTTCTTCAAACTTTCGAGTAGAAAGGTCTTTTACGTCCTGTGTTATGTCGCTTTTCTGTTGGTCTTTCCTATATTGCTTAGCCGAACGCCTCCTGGTATGCCATGTCTACGAGCAGCCTCAGACTGAAACACTCCACGTTTACTAAAGCTAAGGTTGCGGTGAGTTTGCCTACCAAGGTATCCATTACTCAATTGGAAGAAACTGTGTCAACATCCAGTGATCTCGAATGTCTAACTAGCTAGTCGCTGAGGGAATCGTAGCATATGAGTTGTGGGGCTAGCTTTAAGCTAAAACAAACTATATAACAACACTGGTAGCACTGACCAAACCAAATATTCTCGTTGTTTAATTATTGTGAGATAAAATACTATAAATATTGTCGTATACCTCACATTTATTTATTATTTAACTTCAGAGGAGAGCAACTCGCTTATGAGAGGGATCGTTGAACAGACAAAGAACTTTAAACTCGAGGCATCGACAAGGGACGCAGCTAAAGTTAGATTCACAAAATAATTACACCAACATAATTTCTGGTTAAAGGGAGAGGCAAGGATTCTATTCTACCATAATTAAAAACTACAAAAGAAAGGATAGGTAGATTTATTATAACAATTTCTTACCCCATTTGTCTGCCGGGCGAGGACGCCATATCGTAGGCAGTTATCCGTCCAACTCACGCGGAGCCTACTCACAGAATGCTAAGAAGCCCACGCTAAGGCTTAGCGTCAGTAACGCCATATCCCCACCAATGACACACTGCTTCCCCTAAATCGCCCCTACTCTCAGATAAACTGCCACCTCCGACCCGGTAACCAGAGGGCGTATTACCATTAATATAATCTGTGCACATGCCACATCTCCCCCTGGCCACCGAAGTCGACGTCCTCGGCGACAGAAGGAAAATAAATACAATAAACATGAAAAAACAAAACAAAGACATACCAAAAATGACATACAAATGTGTGATGAACTAAAATATAACAACAATAGACATGTGTGTGGTAAGCACCCAGCCGACGATACAATGGTGCTGGGCGATAACGAGAGACGAGAGACGTAAGTGATGTTGACTAGTATTGTTAATGCACTTATCTTTAGCATCCCGCACACGCACACACCACGCTGCCTCAGTTCACAGGCACACAACACTGCACAAAATATCGCTGGTCTGCCGTAACTGTTTGTGGGTGAATTTAGACAGTGCCCACAACGACGATTTGTCCTGGTGTAGAATTATCACCGCAGGTCTCAGGTGATGTCAACAGGGTGGGCAGTCGCTGGCTTGGACTGCCCCCCGACATGGTGGCTCCTTATGCCACGGCAGTGTAGTGGCTGCCCGACAGCTTCCCTGTGGTGTTTCTTGAATTCTGGTGTGCCCCGGGAATGCTCTTGAATTTTCTCGCTCTCCGCCACAGCGAAATACTAAAACAAAACCACCACACAATAAACAGGATGCTCCCACAAACAATCACACAGAAAAGAATGGTATGTCATGTAAAATTAAAGATTTTAAAGTTTGAAAAGTTTACACTAAAAATTCTTATGACATGGGGCAAATAAAGAGAAAAAAAAATTAGTACAAATTGGCATAAGAACTAAATTTTACAGAGTTGCCATCCAAAGTGTAACTTACAATGCTTCACAATCCAAATAACAGTAAAACAGACTCAAAATACATGAACATGACAGAAATGAAACATAACCTTATTTTGGGATCCCAATATTACATCTTAATAACCAGCTGGTATCACTAACAAAAGAAAGTAAGTGCACTTACAAGACAATCACACATGACAATGAAATGAACTCATTCACACTGACCATGGCCCAAATTACACACAACACTGACTTAACTATCTACTCAAACTAGTGTATGCATCACTACAAACCACATCCACAATACATCTCTAAACTACGCCACGTGACATGCTTTCAACTACTATTGTCCTACTCTTGTCACCAATACAACTTTTCGTCCATATCACTATCTTTCTCATCGCAGTATGACCATCATCTTTCATAATCATCATCAGTAATAGTGCAATCTCGATCATTACTTCAAGCATCATCATCTTTCAATTTTCTCTTCAAAACAAAACATCTGCACTTACGGGTCTCATTTAGCATGCTGCAAATTCAAAACATCTAACATAGGCATAACCTTCAAGAAATCACATTAACAATTCAGGAATGACACAAATAACATGACACTATACTGTTGCATCCACATCCTCCAAATGAAAATTAAGCTGGAAAACAGGTGGTATTAAAATTTGCTATCTAAGATGGTAATAAACTTGTTGCATAAACAGAGAAAAAAAATATTTTCATTACATTCACTTCCATCCATTTAATCTCTCGTGTGAATTCATCACACACGCTATACTGGGCACGTTACAGCAACACCAATAAGCAAAATCTCTGAAAACATACAACTGTCGGGGTTAACTGTGGCACTTCCACCGAAGCTGACATCTCGTCTCTTCTCATCTCTCCTCATCAACACCGTCGGGGTTACTCTTACGCACATCCACCGAGGCAAATCTCAACTCTCATTTCTCACATAACCTCACACTACGCCATCGGGGTTACACTTTGGCACTCCCACCGAGGCAAATCTCACCTATATCACATAACCTCGAATACACACATACATACAAACACGATTCATGCAACAATTTTCTGCAAATAAAGATCACAGCATCATTATGAAACCCAAAATCAAATCGAGTCAAGTCAAATCAAATCATATCAAATCAAATCGAATGCAACAAAACAACATCACATCATTACTCAAAACGATATTGTCACATAACATTCCTGAAAATGAAAGCTCAATTAAGCACATAGTACACCTGAAACACATTCCTGCAGCATAATGCAACAAACAAAACAAATGATTTGCAGTTCCCAAAACATAATTCAAAATTTAAATTACACCCACAATAATAATACACTTGTAATTTAGCAAAGACATTCATATCACATATTCCTGAAAAGTAAAGCTTAATTAAGCATCAGTCAGTGAAACAATAAAAATTTAGCATACCTGTGTGAGTCGTAAAACTGTTTCATTCATCCAAACTTTAGCACTCACAATGATTGCATACTTACAGGTGATTTTTTTTCTCTCTTACTCGTTTTACCACAAAATTCCCGTGCAATTTTCCAAAATCTGATAACACACGTACAGCTGGTTCATCAACATCCACATCGTACTGGTCCATATTAGAAGCACATCAAACCTAATTAGGTGCAAATTGCTTACAATGCTTCACAATCCAAATAACAGTAAAACAGACTCAAAATACATGAACATGACAGAAATGAAACATAACCTTATTTTGGGATCCCAATATTACATCTTAATAACCAGCTGGTATCACTAACAAAAGAAAGTAATTGCACTTACAAGACAATCACACATGACAATGAAATGAACTCATTCACACTGACCATGGCCCAAATTACACACAACACTGACTTAACTATCTACTCAAACTAGTGTATGCATCACTACAAACCACACAAGGTTGGTAGCTCCTGAAACTTTTACTTACATGAGTGACTGCGAAAGATTTTCCCCTAAAAATATGCATTGCGGAATTAAATAAACCAAACTTGGCAACGGTAAAGCAAAATTATCATCATTATGATTTTCTCAGAGCGGCCATTAGCAGTAGTAGCGAACATTTCAAAATTCTAAAGTAACTCATACGCCGACAACTCGCTGGAATTCTCCACGTGAGAGGGGTCAATGACCGGGCGGCAGACAGCTGATTGTTTTGCATTGGCCACGAGAGGCGGATTAAACATCGCTAGCAACTGAGTAACAAGAGGCGTACTAACACTGGACATAGATTCTACTTCACTGTGCTCGCTAACTGGAGCAATTGCTATATCAGATTTCTGTGCAGTACGTCGCTTAGGCATGATTGCAGCACAAAAGATAACGCAACCAATAAACAAACAGTAGGACAGAGCAATACAGATTACACCAAAGTAAACACTTATAGCATCACATGAATGTAAGTAGCAAGATCAGAACATAGCCAAATAAAACAGTTGCAGAAAAAATACAATTAAGCGCCCGCGGCGAAATATCAGAAAATGATACTAACACACGGCTACACAAGCCACTTGGACACAATACCAAGATTTTTAATCAGAATGAACACATGGAAGAAAACAAAATGATAGCTTCAGTGAGAAACCTCGAACTGGAAGTTAAAAAAAAACCACGTCACACCTACTGTGACCACCGCTAAGATTCTCAAAAGGAGCAGAATACAGACTTGTAATTTATACTAGCACACCAAACTTCTCTTTTTTTTCTTAAATCAAATGTATATGATCTGATATACACACGCAAATAAACGCGCCAAAACACGTGCTGAGGAAGACTGGTTTCACAATCTAAAATTATTGCTGAAATGCATGACCACGCGGGAATTACATAACACACGTGCGTACATAAAAGTTACACGAAAAATGTCCCAGAAAAGTGCAGTAAATAGCTAGAAATCACAATCACTGGAATATAAAGTTATACGTTTCCAAACCACTGCTAATAAGCACAGAAAACAAGATTTGCAAACAGATAGCCAACACGTGACGAGCACATTTTGAAACTACAACTATCTCGCTCGTTTCACAACTCAACTTTCACAGAAACATTTTTTTGAAAATAACCAGCACGAAGAACGGAACACAGTGATATAATTTAAAGGAAATGAAGCCAAAATAAGGGGAAAATGGAGTAGAAGTTTTAGCGTCACGCCGGCAGACAATGGGAAAATACAAAAATGAGCTCAAAATTGAAATTTCGAAACCAGGCTTTCAGAAATTATGGAAACAAAAAATTTAGAAGAAGAGAATCACAAATTAAAGTATAAAAATCCTTACCCTTTAGCCAGAAAGAACTTTACATTTTTCACGACCACGTGGAGAAGCACAAACCGTTAAATTTGGAGGGGAAAAAATTTTTGCACTTAAAATCTCAAAACAAATCAAACCAATTACTCGGCGCCTCCGCCAATTACCCGCGACTCCACCAATTTGTCGTATACCTCACATTTATTTATTATTTAACTTCAGAGGAGAGCAACTCGCTTATGAGAGGGATCGTTGAACAGACAAAGAACTTTAAACTCGAGGCATCGACAAGGGACGCAGCTAAAGTTAGATTCACAAAATAATTACACCAACATAATTTCTGGTTAAAGGGAGAGGCAAGGATTCTATTCTACCATAATTAAAAACTACAAAAGAAAGGATAGGTAGATTTATTATAACAATTTCTTACCCCATTTGTCTGCCGGGCGAGGACGCCATATCGTAGGCAGTTATCCGTCCAACTCACGCGGAGCCTACTCACAGAATGCTAAGAAGCCCACGCTAAGGCTTAGCGTCAGTAACGCCATATCCCCACCAATGACACACTGCTTCCCCTAAATCGCCCCTACTCTCAGATAAACTGCCACCTCCGACCCGGTAACCAGAGGGCGTATTACCATTAATATAATCTGTGCACATGCCACATCTCCCCCTGGCCACCGAAGTCGACGTCCTCGGCGACAGAAGGAAAATAAATACAATAAACATGAAAAAACAAAACAAAGACATACCAAAAATGACATACAAATGTGTGATGAACTAAAATATAACAACAATAGACATGTGTGTGGTAAGCACCCAGCCGACGATACAATGGTGCTGGGCGATAACGAGAGACGAGAGACGTAAGTGATGTTGACTAGTATTGTTAATGCACTTATCTTTAGCATCCCGCACACGCACACACCACGCTGCCTCAGTTCACAGGCACACAACACTGCACAAAATATCGCTGGTCTGCCGTAACTGTTTGTGGGTGAATTTAGACAGTGCCCACAACGACGATTTGTCCTGGTGTAGAATTATCACCGCAGGTCTCAGGTGATGTCAACAGGGTGGGCAGTCGCTGGCTTGGACTGCCCCCCGACATGGTGGCTCCTTATGCCACGGCAGTGTAGTGGCTGCCCGACAGCTTCCCTGTGGTGTTTCTTGAATTCTGGTGTGCCCCGGGAATGCTCTTGAATTTTCTCGCTCTCCGCCACAGCGAAATACTAAAACAAAACCACCACACAATAAACAGGATGCTCCCACAAACAATCACACAGAAAAGAATGGTATGTCATGTAAAATTAAAGATTTTAAAGTTTGAAAAGTTTACACTAAAAATTCTTATGACATGGGGCAAATAAAGAGAAAAAAAAATTAGTACAAATTGGCATAAGAACTAAATTTTACAGAGTTGCCATCCAAAGTGTAACTTACAATGCTTCACAATCCAAATAACAGTAAAACAGACTCAAAATACATGAACATGACAGAAATGAAACATAACCTTATTTTGGGATCCCAATATTACATCTTAATAACCAGCTGGTATCACTAACAAAAGAAAGTAAGTGCACTTACAAGACAATCACACATGACAATGAAATGAACTCATTCACACTGACCATGGCCCAAATTACACACAACACTGACTTAACTATCTACTCAAACTAGTGTATGCATCACTACAAACCACATCCACAATACATCTCTAAACTACGCCACGTGACATGCTTTCAACTACTATTGTCCTACTCTTGTCACCAATACAACTTTTCGTCCATATCACTATCTTTCTCATCGCAGTATGACCATCATCTTTCATAATCATCATCAGTAATAGTGCAATCTCGATCATTACTTCAAGCATCATCATCTTTCAATTTTCTCTTCAAAACAAAACATCTGCACTTACGGGTCTCATTTAGCATGCTGCAAATTCAAAACATCTAACATAGGCATAACCTTCAAGAAATCACATTAACAATTCAGGAATGACACAAATAACATGACACTATACTGTTGCATCCACATCCTCCAAATGAAAATTAAGCTGGAAAACAGGTGGTATTAAAATTTGCTATCTAAGATGGTAATAAACTTGTTGCATAAACAGAGAAAAAAAATATTTTCATTACATTCACTTCCATCCATTTAATCTCTCGTGTGAATTCATCACACACGCTATACTGGGCACGTTACAGCAACACCAATAAGCAAAATCTCTGAAAACATACAACTGTCGGGGTTAACTGTGGCACTTCCACCGAAGCTGACATCTCGTCTCTTCTCATCTCTCCTCATCAACACCGTCGGGGTTACTCTTACGCACATCCACCGAGGCAAATCTCAACTCTCATTTCTCACATAACCTCACACTACGCCATCGGGGTTACACTTTGGCACTCCCACCGAGGCAAATCTCACCTATATCACATAACCTCGAATACACACATACATACAAACACGATTCATGCAACAATTTTCTGCAAATAAAGATCACAGCATCATTATGAAACCCAAAATCAAATCGAGTCAAGTCAAATCAAATCATATCAAATCAAATCGAATGCAACAAAACAACATCACATCATTACTCAAAACGATATTGTCACATAACATTCCTGAAAATGAAAGCTCAATTAAGCACATAGTACACCTGAAACACATTCCTGCAGCATAATGCAACAAACAAAACAAATGATTTGCAGTTCCCAAAACATAATTCAAAATTTAAATTACACCCACAATAATAATACACTTGTAATTTAGCAAAGACATTCATATCACATATTCCTGAAAAGTAAAGCTTAATTAAGCATCAGTCAGTGAAACAATAAAAATTTAGCATACCTGTGTGAGTCGTAAAACTGTTTCATTCATCCAAACTTTAGCACTCACAATGATTGCATACTTACAGGTGATTTTTTTTCTCTCTTACTCGTTTTACCACAAAATTCCCGTGCAATTTTCCAAAATCTGATAACACACGTACAGCTGGTTCATCAACATCCACATCGTACTGGTCCATATTAGAAGCACATCAAACCTAATTAGGTGCAAATTGCTTACAATGCTTCACAATCCAAATAACAGTAAAACAGACTCAAAATACATGAACATGACAGAAATGAAACATAACCTTATTTTGGGATCCCAATATTACATCTTAATAACCAGCTGGTATCACTAACAAAAGAAAGTAATTGCACTTACAAGACAATCACACATGACAATGAAATGAACTCATTCACACTGACCATGGCCCAAATTACACACAACACTGACTTAACTATCTACTCAAACTAGTGTATGCATCACTACAAACCACACAAGGTTGGTAGCTCCTGAAACTTTTACTTACATGAGTGACTGCGAAAGATTTTCCCCTAAAAATATGCATTGCGGAATTAAATAAACCAAACTTGGCAACGGTAAAGCAAAATTATCATCATTATGATTTTCTCAGAGCGGCCATTAGCAGTAGTAGCGAACATTTCAAAATTCTAAAGTAACTCATACGCCGACAACTCGCTGGAATTCTCCACGTGAGAGGGGTCAATGACCGGGCGGCAGACAGCTGATTGTTTTGCATTGGCCACGAGAGGCGGATTAAACATCGCTAGCAACTGAGTAACAAGAGGCGTACTAACACTGGACATAGATTCTACTTCACTGTGCTCGCTAACTGGAGCAATTGCTATATCAGATTTCTGTGCAGTACGTCGCTTAGGCATGATTGCAGCACAAAAGATAACGCAACCAATAAACAAACAGTAGGACAGAGCAATACAGATTACACCAAAGTAAACACTTATAGCATCACATGAATGTAAGTAGCAAGATCAGAACATAGCCAAATAAAACAGTTGCAGAAAAAATACAATTAAGCGCCCGCGGCGAAATATCAGAAAATGATACTAACACACGGCTACACAAGCCACTTGGACACAATACCAAGATTTTTAATCAGAATGAACACATGGAAGAAAACAAAATGATAGCTTCAGTGAGAAACCTCGAACTGGAAGTTAAAAAAAAACCACGTCACACCTACTGTGACCACCGCTAAGATTCTCAAAAGGAGCAGAATACAGACTTGTAATTTATACTAGCACACCAAACTTCTCTTTTTTTTCTTAAATCAAATGTATATGATCTGATATACACACGCAAATAAACGCGCCAAAACACGTGCTGAGGAAGACTGGTTTCACAATCTAAAATTATTGCTGAAATGCATGACCACGCGGGAATTACATAACACACGTGCGTACATAAAAGTTACACGAAAAATGTCCCAGAAAAGTGCAGTAAATAGCTAGAAATCACAATCACTGGAATATAAAGTTATACGTTTCCAAACCACTGCTAATAAGCACAGAAAACAAGATTTGCAAACAGATAGCCAACACGTGACGAGCACATTTTGAAACTACAACTATCTCGCTCGTTTCACAACTCAACTTTCACAGAAACATTTTTTTGAAAATAACCAGCACGAAGAACGGAACACAGTGATATAATTTAAAGGAAATGAAGCCAAAATAAGGGGAAAATGGAGTAGAAGTTTTAGCGTCACGCCGGCAGACAATGGGAAAATACAAAAATGAGCTCAAAATTGAAATTTCGAAACCAGGCTTTCAGAAATTATGGAAACAAAAAATTTAGAAGAAGAGAATCACAAATTAAAGTATAAAAATCCTTACCCTTTAGCCAGAAAGAACTTTACATTTTTCACGACCACGTGGAGAAGCACAAACCGTTAAATTTGGAGGGGAAAAAATTTTTGCACTTAAAATCTCAAAACAAATCAAACCAATTACTCGGCGCCTCCGCCAATTACCCGCGACTCCACCAATTTGTCGTATACCTCACATTTATTTATTATTTAACTTCAGAGGAGAGCAACTCGCTTATGAGAGGGATCGTTGAACAGACAAAGAACTTTAAACTCGAGGCATCGACAACGGACGCAGCTAAAGTTAGATTCACAAAATAATTACACCAACATAATTTCTGGTTAAAGGGAGAGGCAAGGATTCTATTCTACCATAATTAAAAACTACAAAAGAAAGGATAGGTAGATTTATTATAACAATTTCTTACCCCATTTATCTGCCGGGCGAGGACGCCATATCGTAGGCAGTTATCCGTCCAACTCACGCGGAGCCTACTCACAGAATGCTAAGAAGCCCACGCTAAGGCTTAGCGTCAGTAACGCCATATCCCCACCAATGACACACTGCTTCCCCTAAATCGCCCCTACTCTCAGATAAACTGCCACCTCCGACCCGGTAACCAGAGGGCGTATTACCATTAATATAATCTGTGCACATGCCACAATATGCCGAATAGATTTAATATAAAGTAAGATATGTATGGTGATTAAATGCCTCATAGACTTCATGTTGTAAAATGGACAACCACACAGGCTTTATTTCTTAATCAATGGAAGCATATTAGAATTGAGAGAAAGATTAGTACACATTATGTTGTTCGTAAAACAAATATAATGACACTGTGCATTAAAAGTATGAGGATGCGAGATTCGAGCTTGCGAGGTTTCCACATAACATTTCATTTGAGCCGTCTAAGCCACTCACCAATATCTACAATCTATATTTATAGTTGAAAGCTTGTTTACGCATACTCGGTTTCACCAAAAGTCGTTAAGTAGTTGAGGTTCGTAAAGGTTCGTTAAAAGCAGAATTCCGGTTTCAGATGCACCATTATTTTAAATTTTGGGAGCCACTTTTATCCTTTCAAATCACTGACGGTCCATCAGTTTTTCGATTTAGGTTATGTAGGTACTACAGCTCTTGTTAAACGGCGTCACAGTTATTTTCAATCCAGTAAGTGAACAATGTTCGAGTGTATAGAAAATACGGATGCAGAACGTTTTAGATTGGATTAGGACCACAAGTTTGTGACTTATATAGGTTACAAAAACAGGCAGTGCTCAAAATATTGAGGAAAAGTAACTCAGAACAGGGATATCCTACCTAAACAATTCTCACAGTTGTTACTAACCTTCAGGTATTATCTCACAGCCATGGTGTCATTCCATAGTGTTAATAGTGACTGCGGCAGAATTTCAAAATCCGCTGTTTGTAGTGGCCAGTTTTACCCCTAGAAGTTGTACGTGATGACATATTCTGTTGTTTGCTTGATCCAGAGATATGATAATGTCATCACTAGTAGAACAACAGCGTCACAGTGTGTCCGTGCCTTACAATTGGTCGAAGGAAGTCGCGTCAGTGATGCCAGCACTCCTACTTGGGAGCAAACGGAATAAGGGACCTTCGAACACAGCAGACCTGCCAGCAAGAATTACATCGCGGTCTCGCTTGGGCGAGCTTTCCGGCAAATACCTAAGAGTAATGTTTTTGCCTATTCTAAATTTGAATTACTTCTTTTGGTAAGTTCATTAAAAATTATATTTTCATTACTCTTACTCTAAACAACTATGCTCGGAATTGGAGAAGCACAAACGAAGGAATTTATAATTATTTTATAAGGTAAAGATTGCGTAACGTACAGTTGAAACAGAAACCATTTGTTAAGTTTTCAAAGTCTATTGCTCATTATTGTTATTATTCAATATATAAAAGTAAAAGGTATGTACGCAGTAAAGTACTTAAATTGTTATTCAAGTCAACATATATAAATACATGGAAACGCAGGAATACTGATTTTGTAGTAGTTATTTACAGTGTAATACAATCAAATAATCTAATTCGGTATTTCATAACTTCACCTTATTATTCCTAGGGAGTCCAGGGTTACCTAGATTTTTCTTAGGGATTACCTTCCTATAACAATCCACACCTTTGGGAGTATTCAGTATGATAGAATTACTTTATTAGAGCAACAACTTCTACCACTATTGATTCAGAAACATTTTTTAAATCATATGGTTCGGCAGATACGTGAACAAAGTATTTGAAGCTATCTTAAGTATCCGGAAGGGTAAACGAATTTTACACATATCAAATTTCCTGGCGTTTTAGCATTCTGCCTACACATATGCGTCGATTTTTTCATCCGGTAGACATATTGCAGAAAGTCACATTTTCCCTAACTATCCAGATAGTTTGTAATGCAATTTATTTATTAGTAATGTTGTAGGATGATGGTTAGGCTATGTTAACGGCAGTTTTATATTTGAAAACAGTTAACTGAAAACCTTCGAGACAGGTAGGCGTAATTAGGACATTCTGGTAGCACCAATGATTGTCTAATGACGCTTTATTTCCTGGATGTGGTTAAGAACACATTATAGCATGCCGTGGGTATTAACGTTAACATATACATGTTCGCTACGCTTCTCCTTTATTTATTTTCGTAGCCAATAAAAAGCGAAGAGACTTGCAAACATTTCTGTTGCCAACCTTTACATATTTGTTAGGAATTTCGTAGTAGAAGCACTGTCATTTTGACGTAATTAGCTGTATTTGTCAATTGTCAATGAAACGAAGCATCAGTATCCCTCTATAAAACCATTATTATCTGCAGAGGCTTCGATTTGAATGAGATTAAGTCATACTGAATGCATATGGTATCCATATTCTTTCTTTGAATAAGTAAATATATAAGCATATAATTGACAACAGTGAACGCTATAATGGAAACGTTTTAAACAATCCAGGAACTGATTGGATAGAGTGCATGTTTTTATCAAATCACATGTTTTCGGCTTCGTTCCTACGGATCTGTAAGAACACTTCTTTGGTCGGCGGAGACAGCTTTGATGCCTACCTTAGGATCGCGCTGGAGGCGAAACGGAAATAAACTATAAGAAAATACTCGCATAGCTCGACTCCACTTCGAGCAGGGACGTCTGTGTGCCTTGCATTGTTATGATTATTAAGAGGTGGAGGTGGATTTTGGCATTTAAGCGCTTCCGACGACTCCGGGTTGAAGGAGGGCGACAGATCCGAAGCGGCAAACACGGACATATGCGCGTTCCCTCACTTCTCCAGATATTACATACGTCCCTGACGCCGTCGGGATCTCCCATATAGGTCTCTCTGGAGGGCCGCCACGCACCGGACATCAGGGCGGGTAGTTTCATAAATAAAATTCCAACACCACAAACTTCGCTCGTCACGCCTGATTCTTCGACCCTGAAACTTAAGGAAATGAAGTGTCAGAAAAACTAGTGGAATTATCGCAAAAACAATCGTGGACAGAGTGAACGGTCCAATGGCAATCGAACCCGGAATCGCCGGAATGCCCACCTTACACTTTACCGCGAAGCCATCTCGCTAGGTAGGTAGTAGAAGTAGGATAAGGTAAGGAGGAGGACTAACGGGATGCCCTCGGGAGGGAGGGGTGAGGTGAGAAGAGACAGAGGGTGGCCGGAGCAGGAGGTACGACGGGGCAGAGGGCAGGGTACCTACCTTTTACATATTGAAACTCCCACATGGCAGCTGGTTCAACTGGCTCCCCCCCCCTTTCTGCAGTGTTGCACATCCCACTGGGAGACCCGGGACTCGGAGACCGCCCCATTCCCGGAGACAAAGGGCTGCATACAGCATCCTTTTCCCCTGATATACAACACTGAGACTCACGCCGACACTTTCGACCGTGAAAGAGACCAAGCAGATGAAAGCTGAAATGAAATGAGAATGGAGGTGAAATTGATGGACAAGAAATTCGGGGGATATTATGAACCTTCCCAGTATTCGTCTAACGACCCGGAGATGTTCCTGAATAAACCCATGGGGTCAGGAATATCGACCGCGTGAATCGAACCAACGAGCTCCCGAATAGGGGTCACAGATTTTCGTCTGAGTCATTCCGCTCGGTATCTCGCTAGGTTTGTGCCTCGTATAGAACATGACTGCCTAGCCAAACACCTGCATCGGATCAACATTTCGCATCTCTTAAATGCATATTATGCAACAATACAGAAGAGTACATTGACATAACGCCAGCTGAACAATTGCATTGCATTACAAAGTGACGATTGCAGGACAGCAAACTACTGGAGAGCAAGACTGCTAATGGCTTTGCTGTCAAATGCAGCACATTAGAAAACATCTGGCTCGTATTTCTACCGCAATTTGAATCTCACGGAAAAACTGACAGTTAATTTATTTTATCACACACTTAATGCAGAGAAAATCCAATCCATTAAAAAATCCGATATGAAGATTTTATCTGGTATATGCATTTTGAGGTCCCCGTGATTAAAAGCAAAAGTAGGAAAAAACATCCGTTTACTGTCTGTTGGTCAATCTATGAACAACATAACTGAAAAACCAGAAGTAGGATGGACATCGCATTTCATATCTAGCTCAGTACTTTTACGATATGTGTCTAAGGTAAAGATATACGGAAAATTTCCATCCCAAGAAAGCTCCTTTTGGATTCTTTGTGTTCTTAAAATTGATTTTCATTAAAGTGTTCCCTTGGAGATGTTCTCTTTAACCGGGTTTTAATCGGATGGGTTATACCAGACGTAGATGAATGAAATGTTTGAAATAGTGCTCCCAACAATCCCAGGCTCCACAAAGCTTAGGGTTACGTTTACTTTCTGAGGATGAGGAAAATTTTCTTACAAAAACATATATTTAGGTATTTCAGCGCAAATGAAATTAGAACTCCAGACTTATGGAGCTCCCACATCAAGTGAATTTTGAGATATTGACTGGAAGGATGAAAGGTATATTTAAACTCTCTGTAAAGGGTTAAATTTCTTTTCATTCGTCGTGAATTTTATTTCTCTGTAAACCGTAAGAGGCACGCAAGAATCCACCACAGTGACTACAGGAAGCACAACATGGAATTCGTTAAAATTTACAATTTATGTCAAATTATGAAATATATGGCGTTGTTCTTTTTAATATTCACAAATGTTAAGCAATATATTTTGAAATGTTAAGCAGTCGTTCCCTTCACCCTCTGTCAATAGGAGCAAGAGATTTTTCTTTTTCCCTCGAAATGTTCAATATTTTGCTTTAGCAGAACCCATACTTGGTTCACCACTACACAGATAAACCTCGGATTTTGACATATATCAGGTTCGACAGAAGGATACGGAGCCACAATTTCAGTTCATATAGGCCGTACGTTTTTTTATTTTTTTTAATAACATCGCACGAAATGTTATGAAAAATTTGTTGCATCCTGTACATGCGGTTAGTGCTTGCAACTCCCTTTCTCCCTGACGTGGATGTTAAACCTGTGTGGTTACACCGGAGCAAAAAATATCCCAACCACTTCATTCCAGAAATGACTGCAATTTCATAAATCAAATTTCCGGCACAGAGGCCATAACCATAAAAACTGCATTTTTAGACCAAAGTATCTACCATAAAAGCTTTTATGCTGGCATTTTTGCGTTTCATATACGTATCTGCTCGATTCTATTTCCCTGGCATGCATCGGTTTGTGGCCTTAACGGTTGAACATCTCAGGAAATGATTTCTGGTTTAGCACCGGCGCCCTTATTTTTCTGCATATAGCTCCATTGATCGATGCATATCCTTACCGTTAGACGGAGTAGCTCTGTAGCAGGTTCATTAGTCTTTTACCTGCTAAGGCTCGCTTCTGATCACGGCGAATGCAAATCTTTCCCCTGGAAGCTTTTTTGAAAGGAATTTTAAAGGGTGCTGCGTCGGGAGAATATGGAAATTAATTCTTCATGAATATCGCTTTTAAAATTATATAACGAAATATAGGTTGTAAGCCAGAAGAATAAAGCGAAAAGTAAAAGAGTTTCTGATTTTGGGATAAAATGCTTTTCCAGCAGCTCAGTCCATGGAGGGGAAAAACATCCAAATACGGAAAATGAAAAGGAACTTTCCTCCTCCCAAAATGAGAAGGAAGCTGTAGCGATAGTAAAAAATAACGTTGCCGATATTTTTGAACGGTCTGAGAATGAAACCAATACATACTGGTCTGGTAGCTAGATAACTGTTCTCGAACTTTTCACAAACGTATCTGTTGTTACTCTGATGATGGTGGTAGGGTTTATATCCGCTGAAGGTTTGGACTTCCATTCAATATGAACAACAAAAACAACATTAATAATAATTTTAATAAATTTTAGATCTACAAGCTATAGATGAACAATACAGACTAAGAGGTAAAAATGAAGTAAATATATGTAGACATTCACAATGTCATTAGAAAATGAAGATTGAAATTTTATGGACGTATTAAACGAACTCAAAACAGGCTCACAAAAAAAAAAGAATTGAATTCTACGAAACTAAAAGGAAAACGCAAGTAGATACAACAAGGTGGATTGGTGAAGTAAAAGTAACTTAAAATTGGCAGGAATTACTCCAATAATAATCTAGACAGAGATACCTTTAGAATCAAAGTACATAAGTGGCAAGTTGACCAAGAGGACAAACCGAAGAAAAAAAATTGGAATAACATGAATAGACGAGAGAGAGAGAGAGAGAGAGCTTAAAACCAAAGAATGAGAAAGTGCTTTTCGTATGGGCTCATTCACTAAAAAAATTAAAAATATAATAATAATAATAATAATAATAATAATAATAATAATAATAATAATAATAATAATAATAATAAAAAAATTCAGTTGAATTTTCTAAGCTTTCGCAGATATAAGCTAAAGTTTTTAAGGACCGAAACTTGTCTATTAATATTTAGTTCAATTATACGTTTTTCGGTTTTGCGTTTTCTAATTACATAATATTTTACTGATTCCCAAATAAGAAGTATATTAACTTATTTATTCATTTACACGTTATGTTTTAGCTATATTAAAATATTATGTGTGGATTCAATATACTGTATACTTGCAGCACAAAACAGTACGTTACTGCGTACGTGTTAACAGTACGGTCGGGCAAGATCATTCTTTCCCAGGTTGTATTTGATGACACTGGTGAATGACAGTCATGAAGAGATAGGCCTAAATAATGAAAAGCTCCCAGCGTGCACGAGGCAATTCAAGCTGTAGAAATTACACAGAGATTTCTTTCATAGTACAACTTAAATATTAACAACTTTTCTTAGATTAATGCATATTATAATCGACTAGTGTTGGCTGTGTGAAAATAATCAAAGCAGGAAGGAGCAACTGACTTTTTTAAAACAGTGTAAAGCACTCAGATTACTTTTGTTTCAGTTATGAATAACAGCACTTGTATGCATGTAAGTACTCTAAATGGTATATTGTGTCAAATATTTATGTGTCTGTTTCATTGAATGCTTTCTTATATTAAATAATACGCAACTGGTGTAAGTAATAATCCAATAAAATAATTTTCGATTCGTTAAGATAATTCACTTTTAGACTTTTCTCATTTCTACATTATTTTAGCCGTCTCCCTTTGAACACGTACGAGCATAACGGAGGTCGTACTGTAATGATAATAATAATAATAATAATAATAATTAATAATAATAATCCAATAAGGATGATAATCATAATTTTCTCATTGTATTTAAAAATTAATCAGGACCTTATACCAGCATAAAGCTCACCAGAATCTCCAGCAGATATTTTAGAAAAAGTAACATAATACAGCAAAATCCTTGATGTAACACACTCGCAATACTTTCTCTACTCCTTATAACTTCACATAATATAGTATTCATATGAAACTGATTGTTCTATGTACATTACGTTACTTGGAATGAACTTTTGACAAAAAAGATAATTAATCTAAATTGATGAATATAAATTATTTGCATACAAAACACGGAAAACGAAATCGTAACTTCATCTTTCTTTACTAAAGAACGCAAGTGGGGGAAAGAAAACTGAGATAAGATGTTTTAGACACACCACACGACAGCTCATTCCGCTGAAACTTAAATACGTATGATGGAATATTTCGTAAATGGCTAATGCTACAGAAAAAGGTTAATTTAGCAAACTATATCATACATGTAGTAAGCTTTTGTCTGTTATGATTTACAGTTGAATAAAAGTATACAGATTTTATTCCGAATAAATGGAACTTCACCGGCTATTCACAAAAAAATCTGATGTGTTACACTCACATGACTTTCTCTACTCCTGTACAGACTACTTTTACAAACGCTTATTCTCCATCTACCTCATGTTAATCGAGATAAACGTTTGCAGACTCTATCTTATTGCTAATTTTCTTGTAGATGTAAGGGGAATATATATTTACAAGGGCAGTTTGAAAATACAGTAGCCTTTAAGCACATACATCTCTTTTTTTTTTAAATTTGAGTTGGTATATATTAATTCACATCACATAAAGACGCTAGTTGTTACCGTAGGAGGCGCTTTCGAGAGATATGTTTCTCTCATCCTCAGCTGAGACCCAACTCAATTCACTGATGTGAATTAATATATACCAACTCAAATTTTAAGTATCCTATAACATCACAATAAGAAATACTTCTGGTTTACTATAAAACATACATATCTCTTAATAGCTGGTTGCTAGGTGCAGCACCATTCCCTTTCCCACAGATTAATACTCTTTGCATATCCAAGACAAAAAAATGAATAACGAATTCCCATTTCAGAAAATATTGAAAAATTTAAGGGAATAACAAGCAATATCTCGAAACTGGTTCACTCAACAAAAAAAATGTATATGACATAAATTGTGTATTTTAACGCGATCTACATTTTTTGTGTAGTAAAATTTTGTCTATCTCTTATGGTTTACCAGTTATGCAAAAGTCGTTCACAATGAAGAATACTTTTGGAGACATTCCCAGGAAATTCAAAATATACATTTTATTTGTCATAAAAATATCTTAAACATATGATATTTTAATCAAAATCGTTAGAGCCATTTTTGAGAAAATTAAAATTTTCGAAAAATGTTCCATGTAAAGGGTAATCTGTGGTGGGGGATTTTCTTGAAAACCTTCGTGTCGCATCTCTGGAAGATACTGAACCTAAATACCAAGTTTGGTGTTTATCCGACTGTTCGTTTGTGAGTTATGCTGTTCACACACATACACACGCACACACACACACACTTGTTTCCAAAAATGCTTTTTTTTTTATTCAGGGGGTCTCAAAATATGTATTTGCGGTGAAATCTCGGTATCGAATTTTTGGGTGGAATACAATACTTCCCCTACTTACTATACGTAGTAGAGAAAGTAATAAAGATATAGCTTTTATAAGCCATGAAAACATCTTAAAACATATGAATGACATTTTAATCAAAATAATTGGAGCCAATTTTCAGAAAGTAAAAGATAGCCACAATTTAGGTTGAAAGGGATTTCCTGGAAAATCCTCAAATCCTATTATTGGAAGACGCTGAACTAAAACACCCTATATGAAATTTATGCAGCTTTCCATTTTTTAAGTTTAATACACACAATTTCCTTTCTCTCCCTTCCTCCCTCCTTCTCCCCTCTTTCAGTTACACACACATAGGACCTTTTTATAAAAGTGTTTTTTTTTTGGTTCAGGGAATCTAAAACGTGGATTTTCGTGAAATTTCAATATCAACTTTTTGAGGAATTGGATACACCACCTACCATACATAAGTGATAAAAGACGAAACTTGGCGAATTTTCATATAATTATGATTATCATCATTAAAAATAATTACCCTATTATTTGTTCCTACTGCAAGAGAAGCAAAGGCTTACATTGGTTCAATATTTATGTTGATATAAATGTTTCGAAATTTAAGGAATTAATTTTGAAAAGCAATTGGCTCTAAGCTAGCTTTATAGATAGTGTTCCTTGGGTCATAAATATTACGTAATGACATTGTTTATTCTCAGGTTAGCATGACGTTAACAGGAAAAAGTTACAAATCGTAATTTCAGCGGAGTATATCACAGCTCGCATGGTAAAAGTAATAAACTTATGCTTTAACTCATTATTTGGGAAATGGTTTCATTTAAATCATGCACTATCAAGAATTACTCCTGATAATTCTGCTGGTTGTCACATATGAAGACTTGAACTACCAAGGAAACCGCATTAGGCTTACTATCATGAATTCTGCAACGTCGGAAGTAATTTAGGATGTTATATTTAAGAAGTGAATTCGTCTACATCTCCAAATTAAAATGAGATAATGTATTGAGGTATTGAGGTAGTGTATTCAAATAAGATTTCTCGTTCTATTACCGCGTTAATAAATTGTCCCACTTCTGCGCCATTGCATTAAAGTTTGTTGTAAAGTCCGCGTTGGAATTTTGAGTGGAAAATTTTTTCAGATGTATGTTATTAGTTTACATGAACGTTATAAATTATTAAAAGTTATTCCTTCGTTAAAATAATGCAGAATATTAATGTTCACTCTTTTCCAAATGCATTGAATATGCTTACTTTTTATAAATAGTAGTTTTAGTTAATTAATTAATTTATTTAGTGAGTTATAAAGCTGTAATTATGAAATGGAAATACAGCATATATCTAGTCGTAAGTAATTAGTATTAATTCCCTGCTGGAACAAAATAAAGTTTGTAAATTAAAATAAGAAACTACAAGTTCATGTTCTGCTAGGGACTGTATTAATTAGTAGTAATGGGACGATACCGCTGTTCCTCGATACTCGATACCGAATTTGAGCACGATACTGGATACTCGATACTCACTTTACAAAAACTATAAATGCTGCTTCACTGAATTATGTTCTTATTAGTAGTTTTCTGTGTATAAGTGTATGTGGCTAATTTTGTATTTTGTGCTAATTCCGAAATTGTTCCTAATTGACATGCTCCAATTGGCAGCAATATTTTTTATCTTGACAATGCCATAGGTTTTATATATATATATATATATCCCCTATTGTTAGTGAAGGCTAATAATAGTAATAATAACAATAATGATAATAATAGTAATGGATATACTATCCATATTACGAAAATTAGTCGTACGGTATACTTGTAAACTACTTTCGTTTGATTTGCGTAAACACAAACTAACAGATGTAAGGAAACAATAAACTTTCCATGCGCTCTACTATATCACGTCTTAAGTTCTGATTTGTTTTTGCTGGATTCACAGACTTTGGTCACCAGAGTAGGTAAATGTATTGGCTAAGTGAGTCACCAAACCCTATTGCAGAAACGTGATTTAGTGATGAGGTAAATCAACTTCATTCACCACTCAGTTAACGCTGCATCATGTTACACGGGTAACTCTACTCCTTCTCCATTGTTGTATATGTTTTCATTTAGACATACGAGTCTATAGAGTGTTGCATTGATTCACCCAAAGGAAACGCAATCAAGGTCTATCAAGGACTATAGTCCAGCTACTCTTTGGGGACACGTGAAAGGCAACATCGTGAATCTCTATTTCTTTATCTAGCATAAAGTTACATGGAACAACATTCAGTAATTCAATACTTAAATTTAAAAGCAAAGAAAACTTCGAAAACAACAAGTATTGAGAGTATCGAGATATCCACGGTATCCAAGTTGAGGCAGTATTTTATATCACAACACTGTAAATGCCAGAGTGATTGTAGTGTAAATTAGCATTATTGTATGACAATGATTTGAGATGTTTGTTAGCTATAAGGATTGTTTGGAAATAAGTTTACACGGCCTCACTGAAACTGACAATAAGAGCGGATAACAATGAACGAGGGGGTGAGTTGTTTATCAATTAGAAGAGACAAACAAATGACGTCAGAGTAGCGTGCCTTTCTTTAGAAATGGAGGGAATATCTTCCCTAGAACATATGTGTTCGTAATTTTGATTGGATATAAAAATAGACGCTAATGTTGGCGCGCTTTATTAACCAATAGCAGCTCTGTTATAATGTTTAGACATATCGAGGTGAGCGAGTATAAATTCCGAGCCAAAGACAGGTAACGCGCAGTTTAACAGAACCATTCACGAGTTACACGTCGCGCAGTTTAACAGAATCATTCACGGGTTACACGGGTTCTCGCGTCGTAAAGTTAGTTACAAAATGTGAAATACTCGAATTAATAATGTGCGGCAAATAAGTGATTATAATTACATTCGAAAATATAACAGTTTCAGTCGGGCGTGTATCAAGAGTAAATATGTGAAATTAATGAAGTGTGACGGCAATAAAAGTGTAAAAACAAATTCTTTTATCAGTGTTATCTTTAAGTAACAACTCCCTTCAAAAGATTTGCTCGACTGAGTAGTAATAGCTAGCCGGATGACAAAGAACCCAAAATTCAAAAATAGTAAAACAATAACAGGCGCTCAGCAAATAAGATAACACGAACGATACCGCGACAAAGTCCAATCCCTGTTAATCAGTAAGGACACAGTATCTGAAATATATCTAAATTAATTTGTGAGTTACATTCATAAATCTTAGATTAACGAACTCAATCTATAACGCAGTATTAAAGGCCTCATTAATCTTTCCCATATTATAACATAACGTAATATAACATAAATGTGATATGTGTAGTTGCAAAACATCTGAATGTACCCCGATTCACCAGTTTACATAATGCCTTTCCTTATATTAATTACAATAATTAAAATGATTGAGAGAAGAGTCATCGACTTTTCTGTTGGCCAAGAAACATTTTTAAGCTAACACTTGACAAGTACAGTTATTATGTCTTATTGGTCTCTTTTAACAACATGCACGTGAATCGGGCTGACTCCATACTAACACGGTATCTAAAATTAAAGCGTTACACGTTTACTGCATGATCATGAGAATATTACCAGTGCATAATTGCTACTAAAATAAATTGAAGTGGTGTTGTAGCTGTTAACAGTGACGTAATTAACAGGAAATGGATGGCCTCGGATCAATGTTGAAATTTTGCTACATTGCTCTCGTACCAGAGCTAGACAAACTATGATAAAAGTGCAGCCATAAACCAGCAACAGGACTCCTTGCTTATGCCAGTCTGTTCGATACCATAAGCTGAGCACCCTCTGAATGCGAGGCTCAATGATACTAGACAGGGAAAGCAACGCCGAAAGACTAGGAGGGTAAGTCAATAAGAATCCGCACATTATTTTTAATTTTCTTGTAGGTTGTCTATATCGGTGTGTGCGCGCGCACTCAACATGTTGTTCCTTTGTCTCCACTTGTGGAATGTTTGACGTTATCACTCCAGTGAGTGTTGTATTATTGCATAATAAGCATGGTTGCATAGTTCACCGTTTGCAAAAAAGAACACCGTACGGTCATCCGTTTTTCGTCGTCTGAAGGCGCACCAGAAGCCGAAAGCCATTGAAGACATTTCGCACAATATGGGGGCAATTACTATTCCGGCGAAATGTGTACAAATGGATTGAAAAGTTCAAAAATGTCGGACAACTGTGGAGGACGAGGAAAGAGCAGGACGCCCATCCATATCAACTAGTGACGCCAAAATTGAGCAAGTCCGTATCCTGATTCAGAGAACCGAAGATTGCCTGTCAATGAAGTGGCAAACATTGTCTTTTTTGGTCCACTCAAAAATGCCTTAAGGGGCCGTCACCTCACCACAGACCCAGAAGTGTAGGAAGCGGTGAATATATGGTTTGCTGCTCAACCGAAAAACTTTCTTTCTGAGGACATCAGAAAGCTTGTGCAACGATGCACCATGTAAATTGAGAAGCAAGAGGACTACGTTTATAAATGAGGTAATGGTAAGTTTCTATCATTGTTATAATAAATTTAAAAAATTATTTGCGGACACTTATCGACTTACCGTCGTACTTTGAGTAGACATCAGCAGGTAGTACGTTCTTGAAAGACCACTATAGTTCCAAACTTAATGAGTCCTACCGAGCAGAATGGCTAGGTGGTAACGTCTGTGGCCCACATTCAGGAGGTTACGAGTTCAAGTACCGTGGGCCGGCCAATCTGACTGTTTTTTCGTGGTTTCCCTTAGTCAGCAAGGTAAATACCGGGTTCAAAATTTAATACTACGACCCAAAGTTCCATAGTAAAAACATGATGTAATACATTCACATGACTTGCCCTATACTCTGTCGTTTATTTGTGGGTATAAAAACTAATCTTGCTAAAGTTTATCGTTATATCTACTTCTATTTAATCCAAACAAACCTTTGCAGAAATAGCTACATTGCACATTTTGTTATAGATACAAAGGGAACATCGATAGTCAAATGTTCAAAAACTGGACGCTATATGCTGGCCTTAAAATTTCATAGTGTTTCCATGCATGCAATCGTGAGAAACAACTCAAAGTTGACAGGGCTAAAACAGAGCTGTGTTGAACATTCCGAACGATTAATAACGGATACCTCTGAAATTCTGTTGCCACAAAAAAGGTTGCTTGAAATAAATTCTTTTAAAGAGGTCTACATTTCTCGTGTAGCACGATTTCATCTATCGCTTAACGTTTAGTAGTTATACCAGGTTATACAAAATTCCTTCCGAATGAAGAGGACTTCAAAGTCTATTCCAGGAAAATTAAATATTGTTATACACCGGGGTGAGGCCAAAAGGTTTGCAGCTAAAATATTAAACTTAGTTACCTCGGCATACCCACTGGGAGGACAGAGGTAACCAGAAAGCAACCCAGAACTTGCTGCCCAAATCTAAAGCGAGGCGAGGAATATTTTTAAAAAATTACATTTCAATTCATATTTTGCTCAGGTTTATTATAAATCAAGGTGCTCTACATGGTACACAAAAAGGTTAGACACAAAACACTGGGGGAGATGCCCCACGCACACACACCCACCACACATACACCCGTTCCCTCCGAAGATTTAAATTAGAGTGACGCCATTCTGGCTACAACTAGACCCGCGCTTTAACTGGCACACACACACCTCTTCCCTCAATTGCCTTTACTCCAACTAGGAAATGGAATTGCCGCGACAGACAATAATTAACATACGAACACAACAATTAGCTCAACAATATTATATACAGCAATAATGCGTCGCGTCGGACACAATAGTGAGGCGTCCTCGCCGAAAAAAATAAACACAAGAAAATAGAAGCATACAAAAGTGAACATGCAAAGATTACAAATATAAAGCTCTGTTGAATCCCCATATAGGCAATGATTCTGTTTGACAATAAAGTGGTTCCCACAGGAGCCCCCCAGCTCGCAACTCCTCTTCCGTATATATACATTGTATCACAACATACTGTTTGAGAATGGAGCAACACTGCATTGTCCGGTAAATTTTCCCACCACTTAACCGCACCCTCTGAAGAAAAGATGGACGGAAACTTATCACACGGATAACTGTATCACTCAATCACCACGGCACCACAGATGAATTTGCTGGAACACTGTAGAAATAGATCTGTGAACGACGGGCCCTGCCGGCACAGGCAATCCATGGGGAAAACACCCCCGTAGACTGCCTGGTGAGAGGGTCGAAGAAGGCGTAGCTGGAAACTGTGCGGGTGCGGCCGGGGGAACTACCACCATTCTCCTGACGATCTGGGACTGTCCTCTTCTGTGGAGGGGAGTGTTTCCTGGGGCTACCGACGGACTGGAACAAGATTTGGGGAAATCATCAGGGACACAATATACAAGAAAGAAATACACAAAATAAACATTACAAAACAAAAGGGGGGACACAAAAACTTAAATCTAGAGTAAGACCTTGCAAATAATACATTGATTGAGCGCTCAACTTCTGGATATGACTAACAACTATTCATGAATATTTTTTAATGTAGAGGCACCAAGTCAGAATTTAAAGACAAAGATTTTTGGTGTTTGAACAAGACAATAAAATTTAGAGCTTTTGATGCTTTACAATGATCTCTGGCCATAGAAATTACTATGAGATTAATACAAGAACCAAAACACATTGAGACATTGGACTAAGAATTTAAAAATAACATCTTCAGAGAAAAAAATTGCTAGTTCAATGTACTAGCAAACTACCATTTAGCTACAGACATTCTAATTACAGGATCAAATATAGGTAGAGGAACTATCACCAACTATGCTAAGGATCTACCCCCTAAGGAACGCTTTATGCACAGTTCGCAAGCGAGTAGTTCGAACTTTTTTGTTTTCTTTTGTTTTCACAGATACATATTGCCCCCTATATTCTGTCATGGTTGGAGTGTGGACCAATCCCCAGTCAAGAGATGCTGAAAAACACATTCATAAAACAGACACCAAAAATGAATGTAGTTAGAGCTGACCAAAAGAAAGATATTGTTGTAAGTAAACATGACATATAATGGATTTCAGACCTGTACTCATCCAGATAAATTGTAGTGAAAGGAACAATATTGCTGCTGGAGAGAAAGAAGATTCAACGACTATTTCCCTCATTCCAGGCAGGGACTTGCAAAACATCTATAGCTAACTTAAACAGTGAATCAGACAGACAGACATTACTGTGGACATACCGCAACACAGCAACGGACCCGTCTTGCCAGTACACAACGGCTCCTCAGCAAAAACATGACCACCAAAGAAAGAAAAACAAACACTACCTTACAATAATACAATCGTGTTAAAGAACCTTGGTAAGCACATGTTAATTTATCACTCAAAAGAAAATCTATTGTCACAACAAAATACATAGAAAAATGAGCAACCAAAACATTTTTTTATCTGTAAGAAAGAGAGAGCAGTTAACAGTTTTCATTTGGCTGGGACACCTACTGCGAACAAAATCTTGCTTTGTGACTTGGTTTGTCACACCTAAAACAAATAATTGATTGGCGCCGATCTGGAGGTGGTGAGCGTGGTTGCCATTGTCTTCTCTGTGGAAGATGATGGTCTGTTCCGCTCAGGATGAGAAGTATTCATTGCATATAACTGTTTACTCAACTGATCCACCTTTGCAGTTAACTCAGTGACATCATTAGTAGGAGGAGCTAGAAGAGCAGGCAAAGGTGAATGTCCTGTAAGGGAAGGGGTAGCTGACCCAGCTGGTAGAGCCCGAGATGGAGGAGCCACAACATGATCTGTAGTTTGTACCTTTGCAGCAACCAGGTGCTCTCTTTGTGTCATATAAAATTGTGCTTTATCCACCCGTTTAAGAGCCTGCAAAGACCGTCTACAGTAACAGGGTTCATTGGCAGGATAATGTTGACATACTCAGGTTTCAGACCTTGAAGTAAATTTCTTATTTGCTCCGTTTGCGACATACTCGGATTAACCTGATCACATAAAGACAGTACATCATAAACATAATGCAAAACAGGTTCATAATCTAATTGAATTCGCTGTCGGAGCTTAATTTCTAACTATTCATCTTGGTAAGCAACCTGAAAAGCTGTAATAAAAGAGAATTCTAAAAGAGCCCATTCATGAGAGGGATACCTGTGAAAAATTTTTGAAACCATTGTATAGCAGTATCTTTAACGTAATAAGGCAAATACTTCACTTTTTGAAAATCTGACCAGTTAGCAGAAGATACTCTTTCAAAATTAACAGGATTGTCAACTGCAGCATTAAAGGAAGGAGGTTCGACATAAGGTCGACTAGCAGACACAGCACCCTGAACAGCTTCTTGTACAAGTGTAATTAAATCATTATTGGTGGCTACCAGGGTCAATAACCCAGCACCAGTAGAAAGCGTAGGAGGGTGGTCTTCCACAGGCATGTTTGAGGGTTGTCTGTTATTTCTCTTTGGCATGGTGAAATTATATAGCAAAGTATTGACACAGAAAGGTAGGTGAAAAATGAATTAGACACAGGTATGTAATTAAACAGTAGCTATAAGAAAACAATAAGCTACATACACCATGTAAAATATTATTGTATCAGAAACAAAAGTAGGTATGAGTAAAGTGCATAAATAGTAATGCTGTAAGAGAGGTTGAGTTTTCATTTATAACACAACGCAATAAAAAAGGTCCATAAACAATGTCATAAATTAGCAATAAATCAAACATGTAAGTCAATGGTACACACAGGTGAGAATTAATCACTCAGTATAAAACAGTATAGGCCAGTAACATTCACAGAAACAAGTATAACAGTGGCAAAGAATTAAGTATAATACCACAGTGTAATGAAAACAAAATAGGTATATTGTGAAGCCACAAGAAAATAAGCTTAATGAGGCTAAATATGACCAAAATCAGTAGTACAATTGTACACAACGTAACAAAGCATGCAAAAATGAGTAATGCAATGCTGAAAATTAGTACAAAAAGTGAAATCCGCTGTTATGAACACATCTAGATAACAAGGTAAATAACAAAGAAATTTTCCTGGTATTTAGCAGCAGCTAACCAGGCCTGTGTTAAAATCATACAAAAATGAATGATGACAGTATCTGAAATGTAAAACAGTAAGTACACTGGCTGTAAAGAAAAGAAAATTCAATCTGAGCACTGGTAAGAAATGTTAGGTTATACGACACATTTGTAATGAACTTCGGTGACAAATTTGTCATAAGAAAGCAAGATTCATAACCCTCAATAATTTCACTAGCACAAGCTATTAGCAGAGGCATAAAATATAGATAAAAGAGACACAGATAAAAGTGTCAATATCAGGAGGCAATAGTCACATTTGAAAGATTAGTGTAGTTGTATCAGACCTACAAAATCCAGAAAGACACTGCTCGCATATATAACACACGTACACACAACGTGGGGGCCGGGAATGGGATAAAAAGTAGAAAAGGGAGAAAGAAAAGAAGAGAAAACACAGGGGAGAGAAGGAGAAAGCAGACAATGCAGAGGCACCAAAAAATTACACAACCATCACATGAAAGAAAAGAAAAAAGAATAGTCTACTAAATGTGAAAAATTTTCAGAGCCTAAAATTAAATTTTGCTATGCCAAAGAAATCATCGCCACGCCACAATTTGGAATAATTTTGAATTCGTATGTAAACGGCCACGCTACAAAGCCAAAACACGTGCTGCCTTACACGTGGTACGCCAACCCTTGAAAAAAGAATCGTATCACATCGCTGCGATCCTACATGAAAACAAAATTCACTAAGCAAAATAAGATACACAAATAAATCCTTCACACACACATATACCTTAAACCACAGATATGACCATCACGAGCACACAAAAAAAGTTTACACAGACGTGTTAGTACACGAAAAGTTTCTTCCTTTTCGCAGCGATATGAACACAAATATTACGTACACGTTATACACCGGGGTGAGGCCAAAAGCTTTGCAGCTAAAATATTAAATTTAGTTACCTCGGCATACACATTGGGGGACGTAGACAGAGGCAACCAGAACGGTACCAAGAACTTACTGCACAAAAATAAAGCTAGGCGTAGAATATTTTTAAATAATTACATTTGAATTCATATTTTGGTCAGGTTTATTATAAATCAAGGTGCTTTACATGGTACACAAAAAGGTTACACACAAAACACAGGGGGAGGTGCCCCACGCACACACACCCATCACACATGCACCCGTTCCCTATGAAGATTTACATTAGAGTGACGCCACTCTGGCTACAACTAGACCCACGCTATAACACACACACAGCTCTTTCCTCAATTGCCTTCACCCCAACTAGGAATTGGAATTGCCGCGCCGAACAATAATTAACACACAAACACAACAATTAGCTCAACAATATTATATACAGCAATAATGTGTCTGACGCGACAATACACACATACACATACATTACAATATAGACATTTTATTTATCATGCAAATATTTGTAATAGATGTTATTTTAATCAAAATCGTTGGGGTCATTTTTTGAAAATCATAAAATTCGAAAAACGTTTCATGCAAAGGGTGGTTTGTGTTATGGGGATTTTCTTGAAGATTTTTGTGTCGCATCTTTGGAAGGTACTAAACTAAAATACCAAGTTTGGTGTTGGTTTTTGTTTTGATTAATGCTGCCCAGAGAAAAAAGAACACAGATCTTTTTTCCAAAAATGCCATTCTTGTATTCAGGGGACCTCAAAACATATATTTCCGGTGAAATCTTGATAACGAATTTTTGGGTGGAATGCCATGCCTTTTTTTTTACCTCTGCTAGAGATATTAAAAATGAAAGTAGATGTTAATAGCGAATATTCTGTCATCTAACCCACAGATAATAAAAAGCAGCAGTTGCCTAGCACAAGGCTTTTGCGGAAACGTGATGTAGCAATATGGTATGGTACAGCGATGGGACCTAGAAGGCACTGTCCACCACACATCGATCTACGAGATATCTCCTCACTGATCCGTCACGATATGTCATAGTTAAAGGGACCTTCAATAAATAAAATAAAAGATTGTTAACCCGCTTATCTTTAAAATGTAAGGTGACAATTTTCATGACATTTCAGTTATACCAAACGACTCTTGTTGCACGTTCGTTATTTTTTATTTTATAGAAAATTGCTGTAGGATTGTAGGGTAACGTCGTATAGTATGGGACAACATGATTTTTGGAAACAAGACCAACAAAACCAGTCTGACAACCTATTATTGGAAGGTTTATTACTTATGAATTTCTTGGACGGGATGGATTTAGCAGGTCATTGGTGAATTTCGAACTTTGTTGCCTTTTACGGAGTAAATTTTACGATTCACTACTAAATAACGATTAAGTAAGCCCACCTGTGGAAAAGGCGGAGAATTGCCAAAATTCATAAATATAGGTTTTAGTGTTATTAAACACTTCAAACTTTTTACTTTAGTTCTAAGTAGCTTTAATAGCTATGCGACCTTTTAAAGCACATCATAAAAAGGTTTAAATGTCTGCCAAGCAACCTATAAAATTGTAGTGTATAAGGATACGTTTTGCCAACATTAAAAGTGAACAAACCATTCAAGAGAGGCATCAGGAATCTTCAAAGCTGCACAGGAGCAGCAAAAAATAAAACACAGTATTACTTTAGGGTTATAATTCTTAAACTATCTTTTCTTGGGTTCTCATTTGTCGAAATATACTCATTTTCAAATTATTCTATATGATGTAGTTTTCGGTATAAATCAATTAGATTTTGTAATCCCGCTTATGAATAACAGGATAAAATGTTTAGATAAATCTCTTAAAATTGCATAGTTGTGATATTAAATAATAATACTCAAATTCTGTAATTGTTAAGAAACTATTTAAATTTCACATTTAGCAATTATTTTACTCAAAACTAATAAGACAAGAATTAATCTCTATATTTAGTGATGCACTTTTAAGGAGTTTAATTATACATTCTCTCTCAAGCGTTGGTGAATTCGTGCGAATTTTCTTGCACACGGTAACGGCCTGTCAGGGTACCTTTCTGCATAAGTTGAAGTGAATATATTTGTTAGCCCCACGTTTGGGAGCCAATTTGAAGTATGATATTTGTAGGTAGTTGGAAGATGCTTCATGTTTATCTGCACAACATATGGAAGCCAATTTGTCGCGGTCACTTCGTGTTATCTTTTACTGGGCGCCTGTTATTGTATTACTACTTTGAATGTTGGGATCATTGTCCTCCGGCTAGCTATTATTATTATTATTATTATTATTATTATTATTATTATTATTCAGTCGAGCACATCTCTTGAACAAGGTGTGTAAACGGAAAGGATGTATTACTCAAAGATAACACTGATAAAAGAATTTGTTTTTACACTTTTATTACCGTCACAATTAATTAAGTTCACATATTGACTCTTGATACACGTCAGACTGAAACTGTTATGTTTTCTAATGTTATTATAATCACTTATTTGCCGCACTTTATTAATTCGCGTATTTCACATTTATAACTAGCTTTACGACGCGAGAGATTCTGTAGAATTGTGACGTGTAACTCGCGAACAATTCTGATGAACTAAGCGACGTTTAACTTCTGAATGATTCTGTTGGACTCAGCGACGTGTAACGCGTGGATGATTTTGTTGAACTGGGCAATACTTGCCTCTGGCTTTAGCTTTTTATACTCCCACACCCTAATATGCCTAAAGATTATAACCGAGCTGCTATTGGTTAATAAAACGCGCCAACATTAGCGTCTATTTTTATATCCAATCAAAATTACGAACACAAATGCTCTAGGGAAGAAATTCCCGCCATTTCTAAGAAAAGCGCGCCAATCTGACGTCATTTGCTTGTCTCTAATAATTGATAAACAACTCACCCCTCGCTCATTGTTATCCGCTCTTATTGTCAGTTTCAGTGAGGCCGTGTAAACTTATTTCCTAACAATGTTTATAATTAACAAACATCTCGAATCAATGTCATAGAATAATGCTTATTTACACTACAATCACTCTGGCATTTACATTATTGTGATACAAATTACTGCCACAAAGTTCACTTGCTCTTGCTGCATTACCATACGTGTAATGCAAATCTATCTGTTGAAGTAGATGGTTGCTTCACGTATGGATAGCAGATTTGAAGTAGGAGTTGTATTGTAGTTTTTATGTTGGGGAGCCGAACGTGAAGTAGTTGCAACCGCACGTATGGTACACGGTAGTCTTCGTTCCAAATTTAAAAATATTAACTTTGTAATTTCACTGTTTGTATAAATATTATATATTTATGTTTTCCTCGGCTGCATCAGTATTTATTTTTAGACATGAATGTCTTAGCATGGGGTGGTGCGACTGAAGAATGTTGGCTTACACAGATTATAATTTTACTTCACTCCTTTTATTAATGCTGGATACGATTTAAATATCACTTCATTGATATAGAGAGCTGTGGGATTCTTTTATTAATTACTTGCACTTTTTAACACGTAAACTATTTTCGTCTCGCAAGAATACATATTAAATTTCTCGAGGACGCATCTCGCGTCTGGTTAGGAACACTGTCTACAACCAACGCGTCCAGTTATGAGCGCTGTCTACAAGCAGCTGACTTGATTTCTACCGCCTAAAATTTATAAATTTCTGTATTTCAAGTCTCTGATTGACTATTCCTAATCCAATAGAATACTTTTATTTAACTTAGGTTTTTTTCTGGTTGTTGATTGGCTATTTTATAAACTATCACAAAAATTACATCATTATTGCTCCAATAATGACTAGTAGCATTATTACATTTTATTACTCATTATTGCCTTAAGGTTACCTCATTGTTAGCAACTTTTAACCTATTATTCTCACATCTCCTACATTATTAAATTACGTGATACATTCAGATAACATTATTACATGTATACCATAATGTAAACATATATAATGACTGTAATATATTCTTTTTATATATTGTTACATACACGTAAAGTGGGCTGTTATTATATATTTTTATTATATAATTTGACTGAAATCATTTGTGTTAAAAATACTGCCTCACTGTTCACTCATGGAATACATCTTTGACCTATAACAACGAAACGTTTGATTTTCAGACGCATGTACATATGAACTTGTTTACTGTTTTGATGTCAGGAACACGTCCCCCAAATATATGACACCAATAAATATACAGCCTGTATAATTTAATATTTTTGAAAAGCTAATCACTTTGAGTGAAACAATTTATAAAATTAGCCCCGAAAATAAACAAATAAATAAATAAAGTTTTTCTGGAACTAATTTAAAAATATATGCATGAGTTTTGGTGTACATATTATACATTAAAAATTAATAGCGGTATTAAGATTTCAAATGAATCAAACTGCTACTGTGTAATTTAGAAATTGCACATATGGGTATCCTTAAGTAGTATTCTCATTAACATTTGGTATTTCCTAATTTCCATACCATACATTCCTTTAATGGGTTTGGTTCAATAGAAAAGGCTGAAGTTTATTTTAAGATACATGTTTTGTATCTGTGTTTCAATTGGTTAGTATGGGACATGGGACTAAGATTCTTAAAATTGCATACTTGTTATAGCCAGAACTGATATTGGTGCACTTTTTGTTGTATTTGTAATACTCGTTCCATACAAAGTCGGGATTGGAAGTAGCTTTTCTGTAATAGCATACTATTGAATGTTTGACTTGGTTTGTGCGCTCTACTATGTGTTTCTTTCCCTATCTGTTGGATAAATGATCTAGTAGATAGCACCAGTTATTTTTAGTGTTGAAAGAAGACGAAATAAGGCTACTAATGCTGAATGCAGACACTACATTGAAGGTGTAAGTGAAAGAGCAGTTAAATCTAAATACTAAAGCAAAAATCACTCATTAAACACTGCAAGAAAACACACCAAGAAGATAAAAAAATAGAAGCGTGTGCATTAGGGTAAGTAATTCCAGGAAGGACAAACGTGGCTTTTATCTCGAGTTTAACTCATGAGAAGTTAACTAATATTGAAGTTACTAACATATAAAAGTATGATTAATGTGAAAACAAAGCAATCCTAAATAACTTTATTCTTCTTGTTACAAATTAGAATCTATGCTTTCTTTAACGTTTTCTAGTACCTATTGCGTTGCTGTAACAGTATCCATTCCAAATATAAGGTAAAGGTACGTATCACGGAAGGGTCTGTCGGCCCATGTGCTTCCAACGTGACCCCTGCGAGGGAAGAATAAGGGGAGAGAATTGAAGGGAAACGAGATCCGGATGTTGACGGGTGCAAGCATGGACGGAGTCCCTAACGTTTCCAGATAGAACACATCCGACGGCACACGATCTCTGTCCACAAGCTCAGCCTCCAGAGTTCCCCGGAGCGGAGCCCCACGCTGAGGAGAGACCTAACTCAGCGCTACCGCAGCGACGCCAGGAACGAAAACCTTTACAGAGCGCAAGCCACTGTCAGCCGCATCCCGCCGATCACCTGGCCCTACAAACTGTAAACATGACAAGGAAAATGATGGCTACAGAAAATGAGAGGAAGGAGAGTCGTAGTAGAAGATGAACCACCCCAGTATTCGCCTGGCGACCCAGGGAAGCCACGAAAAACCCATGGGCCAGAATGCTCCCCAATACCTCAGAAGTTTCTGCAAGTAGTTGGAGACGTCATATTCAATCTGATCTAATTTTATGATTTTAGATGAAACTTGTAAAATATGCAATTTATGTTATAAATATTTATGTAGAACAACCGCTCCAAAATATTCGTTGCTGTAGTTGTCTCTATGGGTCATTTAAATTAATACATTTTAAAAATGTGTAAAGATTCTATTTTTTTAAACAAAATGTATAATCATTCTATTTTTTGCAAAATGACCTCACTATAACGAACTGACGCGATGATTGCCTCTGGGTCCTTCGCTAATATGAAATCCACATCACGTAATTTAATATCTTTTTTTAGGCAGCACTACCTAAAAATAGAGCTTTTAACATAATGCATAGGAACTATAAGCTTTGCACTTCCCATTAGTGCGATAAAGTTCCATTGTGACCAACTTTGGTTAGACGTCCAATTACATGGCAATTACCCTCTGTATTTACAGTTGTTTAATAGTTCCACTTGGTTTTATTAGGATTTACTTTTATAGTGTCTTTTTACATGATGAATTTCTCATTGCGGTCACATTGTCCGTTCACAATACAAATTGTCATACTTAAATTTATCGCAATTCATTGTAGAGTTAATCTATACCTTATATTGGCAGCCTTGCGCTTCCTTTCATCTAAAACGTTATTCTTATATCTAGTATAACCTACATTAAGATAAAATGGCGGCAATTGTGACTTCAGAAGAAGCTGAAATGGAAAAGCCAGGTGAAATTTCAGAAGCCGCAGAAAGAATAACACTGGAACTACTTACTAAAAACTCCAGAGAGAGATATGATTAGAATTTAGGGCAAAACATGTTGAAAATAATTTCACTGAAAATGAGTGCTAGCGAATCAATAAAACATCAAAACACCTGACATCTTGCTGCACACGAGAGTTGGTTTCGTTTTTAACTTCATTTCTCTTGTTTCCAGAATCGGATATTCACGTGAGTAAATCTTCTAAACGTGATTTCTCTTAATTTTAGAAATCAATATATTATTTGGTTGATATTGTACAAATTCGAGCGGTGAGTAAAAATATTATATGCCACACGTGTTAAAATTGATTTCATTTTGCTCGTAGGATTGCCTTAGCTTCGCAAATATTTCTGCTCGCGAAATAAATCACTACTACATAATCTACTGTTCTATGCGAATTTGTAATTACTTAAAAGTGACGTGAAAAATGGTTATTCCTGTTTATTACTGCATTCCATTGATGGTTCTTAAGTCAGTGGACTTTCAGTAGGAACTTTATCTGATGTTATGCTTTCGTGAGCTACAGCTGTTTTATCTTTAATACAGAGGATGCAGGATTATAAAAACACTGCGTTCATTACTGTTGCTATAAAAACTTTCTCTTTAAAACTGCGGAATTTCAGGTTGCTTCCTGTGGAGGTGAACGCTACATTTGCTACCGAAGCCTTATGTTGTAGGTAGCAGGGCTTTGCTACCGGAAAAGATGCTGGGAAGGGTTGGTGCGCTTCCATCCCATTTACATCAGGGTCGTCCAGAAAGAAAGCCAACAAAATAACAAACGAGGATAGAAGCGTTCCCGCTAGCAACTTGAGAATGTGGGCTTAAACCTACTGAAATTCTCCCTAGTTGATAGGACAGCGTATTAAAGAGAATGTTGTCACCCTTAAGCATGTGACAGTTTAGAAATATGCAAACACTGGTTTATTTCCTCGGTTTTGTCCTTGATCAGGAATACAGAAGTGTAAAAACTTAAAACGCTATATGGAATAAGGCATGTTGGATCTTTCTGGTACTTAATGGTCAAATATTGTCAGTAACAATGCTTGGGCAGACTATAGCACAGTGGTTAGCATATACGTTAATGGAGGAGAAAAGTATATGATTGTTATACTGCTGTTTTATTTTAATCATAAAATTGTCTGCGATAAAATTATAAATTCAAATAGATATTCTGTAGAATATAAAGTGCTGTTTAATGGTTTATATTAGTGTTAACAGAAACAGCATAAATTTATTTGTATTCCTTAGTTATGCTTCTTTAAACAGAAACCACAAAAAGCCCGCTTTAACAGTGAGAAACAATGTACAAAGCAGTAATTGCTAGGGTATCAAATACCGCGGAATCTTCTGCGTATATTAGCTTTTAAATGAAGCTAAAGAGTTATTACGCAGTCTCTATTTACATCCAAGGGTTTTGTCTGCTGAAGAGAATATATATATAAGTCATAACATTTAGGGTTTTCGCAGAGTAACTTTAAAATAAAAACCCAGGGAAAATGGTTTATTTAGCTCGCGTCATTTATTCCGCTGGGGCTGCCTTCCTCTGGGAAATTACGGAAGCCCTATTGATGCTCAAAATGAAGGCTTGCATACAGAACATATTATGTGGCGTAAATGTGATAGGGTAGTGCAGGGACCGTAAGCCTGGTGTCGATTTAAGGTGACCTTTGATCCGCATTGTACTACAAACGGTAAATTCCTTAAATGCACTTGGAATAATGAACTACTTTTATTGCGTTTATGTTGACTAGAGCTTTCCTTAAACACCTGCTATTGGTGTATTAAATTATTCATTGTGGTATAATATCACTTAAGGAGATATTTAAAGCACTATCCTGCCATGTTAAATATACTAATTCATGACCCGTTATCTCAGAAACTACTTGAGTTATTAGACTGAAACCTTTACGAGTGTAGGGGTGCAAAGTATTATTTTGTTGGTTAATAACCTTTTAATTAAAATCTATTGGGAATTATTATTTTAGAAATCTGATATAATACATTCACATTACCTTCTCTACCCTCTATTCCCCCAGGGGCTCACTTTATGTGAGTACGGGGTCGGCGCCCGCGGGGTCCCGAGCCAATCATTTCATCGTCATCCCTCCACCCTCGTCCGGTACAGGTGGGTTCGTCCTCGTGACCGGGGGACACAAGGTAGGCTCTCATGCGTTCTGTGCATTTCATTTCGCCCCTCGCCATCGTTTCTTTCTTCTGTTGTCTATTTTCGACCATTTCGCACCACGACCGTTCGCACATCTCTTTTTCTTCCTCGCCGGCCTATCTTGCGTGCGAAACTCCCACACACTTTTGGTTTGTTTTCTGATTTTCTTTCTTTTAATCTTCCGTGGACACAGCCTGACGGATACCCGCGGACTGGGTGCGCAGCTGGATGAGTGGGTAATGGCGTCATCCCCAACACCCAGGGTCGTCATGTAGGGCCTGTGTTCGTATCCGCTGTTCAACTGCAGTCCCGCGGGGGGTAATTGCATGAGCTGCCGACTTCCCACGGCCATTGGGTCCCTCTGTCTATGTTTTGGGAGGTGTGACCCTGGGGTGAGACTGGTATAGATAGGCCACTCGCCCAAGCCGGGGTAACGCCCGAGAAGTCAGAGCCCGAGGTCGTAGACGGTTGCAATGGTGGATGATTTCTTTCGCTATGGAGCCCCTTTCTCCATTATTAGTAACAAGCGCCGAAAAGTCATTGTAACAGAAGTAGCGCCACCGCCATCTGGTTGGTACTTAGTGATTACCCGTACAGAGGAAGGACAATCTTTAGAGAAGGTGAAACCTTTTATAATCCAGAAAGGCATTGACTCAATAGATGGTCCGGTCAATTCCTGCACTCAACTACGAAACGGTTCATTGTTGATTCAGAGTAAGTCCGATCAACAAAGTTGCGCGCCACGCTTCTGCACGGTTACCTCATCAGTGTTGAGAAACACCGCACCTTGAATTCCTGTCGAGGCGTCGTTACCACCCATAGACTCGATGTGTGTCAGACGATGAACTAGTCGAATATCTTTCTGATCAAAAGGTGACAGCAATTATTCGAGTGCAGGCTATACGCGACGGAGTATTGATACCAACTCGTACCCTGTTTATAACCTTCAATGGTGTAAATCTGTGTACGAGTATTTCAGCAAGGTACGAGCGAATTGCGGTGAGGCTTTATATTCCTAGACCTCTGCGTTGTTTTAAATGCCAACGTTTTGGGCATTCGCAAGTCTCTTGCAAGAGTGCCGTTACTATCTGTGCCTCATGTAGCCAGTCGTCACACGATGGTACCTATTCATCAGGTCCCGTCTGCGTTAATTGCAAAGGGTCTCATTATGCGTGATTTGCCGACTGTCCGCGGTACTTGGACGAGAAGGCGATCCAGGAGCTCCGTGTAAAGGAGAAACTCTCCTTCACTGAAGCCCGGAGGCGTTACCATGCACGACAACCTTCGCTCCTGCGATCGGTTACATTTAGTTCTGTTGTTGGCTCGCCAGTACCCCGGAAGGATGCCGAAACACAGACCTGGACCATGACTGCATTGACCGCTACTACCATCCGACCGTCCATTTCTGGCACAGTTATCAAGCCATCTAAAGTTGGTCCTAAGATGCTGAAGTCACAAGGCACTGAAAAGAAATCAAAGCAGAAACTTCGTAGGGAAGATTTTCTTAAAGACCCTCCGCGTGCGCGCGGTAAGGAAAGTTCACCTCCTCCCCCTCGAAGGTCGCAGTCCCAGGATGCTCCTGGAGCAAGCCGCCCTCAGCGGCACTCTTCACCCATTGCCACCCAGAACCGATTCTCGGCGCTTGAATCGGTTTCTGGCACTGAGCGCGTGGGCCCTCCCTTCAAGGAGCCTGTGGAGTCTGACCAACTCCATACCAAAACCCGAGCCCAGAGGTTAAGCAGAAGGTTATTTTGAGCCGCCCTTCTAAGTAGACAGTTTAACCCTTTCCTTCAATGCTATCCTGACCTGGAATTTACGTGGTGTACGATCGCATAGGGCGGAAGTGCAACTTTTATTGCATTCGCATTCACCTATGGTCTTGTGTTTGCAGGAGATCAAGCTTCCTTCCCCCTCATGATCCTTTTGCTCTCCAAGCGTATACTCCGGTTCGCTACGATCTTGCATCGGATGAGGGTTTTCCTGCTCATGCAGGTGTCATGCTATTAGTGCGTAACGACGTTCATTCTCACACTTACGTCCGACTTGCAAGTTGTTGCCGTTAGGATTCAATTATCCTGCATTTCTTTTCTCTTTGCTCCATTTATTTACCTCCATCGTCTCCCCTCACTAACGCGGACCTCCGCGATCCCCTGTCCGCTCTCCCAACACCATTTCTTCTGATGGGAGATTTTAAAGCCCATCACCCCAGTGGGGTTCGCCTAGGGCTTGTGCAAGGGGAAAGCTTCTTTCCGACATTTTAGCTCAGTTCAACTCCTCATCCTGAATACAGGTGAACCTACGTTTCTTTCTTCTTCTTCTTCTTCTTCTTCTTCTTTCACTTAAACCTTGCGGTTGCTCCATCCAGCTTGCTTTTCGTCGCTGATATCCACTCCAGCGATCATTACCCTTGCATCGTTTCTCTTCTGTCTCACCACATCCAGCATTCCAGAGCACCTATCTGGCAATTTCATAATGCCGACTGGAGACTGTATTCCAGCCTCGTGTGTTTTGAGGACCAGCCCTTCACTGACGTTAACTAAATAGTGCAGCACCTTACGTCTACGATTCTATCTGCCGCCGAACGTACGATTCCCCGTTCGTCCTCCCACCCTCGGCGTATTCCTGTTCCGTGGTGGACCGAGGACTGTCGGGACGCCGTTCGTGCCCGTAGAACTGCGCTTGGGGTGTTTCGGCGACATCCTAACTTGATAATTTGGTTACTTTTAAACAATAGCGCGACAGGGCTTATCGCATTATTCAGGATAGCAAGAAGACGTGCTGGACTCGTTTTGTCGAGTCTTTTAATCGCTTGACGCCTTCCTATGTTGTTTGGGATACACTTCGTCGCTTCGTCCGGTAAAGTGTCATATTGTACTGTTTCTGGCCTTCAGGTTCCCAATGCCACCATAGTGGATCCGGCTGCCATTGCTAACACTCTGGGTGCTGCCTTTGAGGCGGTTTCCATTTCTGACCACTATTCTGCCGGCTTTCGCACTCTCAAAGACCAGCTGGATTCCAAGACCTATAGTTTTCGGTCTCCTAATAAGGATTGTTATAATGAACTTTTCACAATGAGGGAGCTGAGCACGATTCCCATTGCTCTAGGCACTCCGCTTCTGGGCCGGACGGCATTCATGTCCTGATGTTAAAGAACCTTTCAGCCGTCAGTAAACTCTTTCTCTTACAGGTCTATAACCGTATTTGGCAAGAGGCTTTTTTCCTTCCGTTTGGCGCGAAGCCACCGTTGTCTCTATATTTAAGCTTGGGAAAGATCGCCAACTACGTTCCAGCTACCGCCCTATCTCCGTCACCAGTTGCATTTGCAAGATGATGGAACGCATGATCAACGGACGATTGACATGGTGGCTTGAGTCTCAGAAAGTTCTGGCGAACGCTCAGTCGCATTTGGTCACCACCGCTGTACCTTCGACCGTCTGGTGTCTCTGTCGAGATTTCTGAGAAAGTGTCAAACAGTGGCTGCGTTTTTGACCTGGAGAAAGCTTATGACACGTTTTGGAGGGGTGGACACTCCATGGAATTTACGCGGTCGTATTCCCATATTTCTTCGGGAGTTTATGACGGATCACGTCTTTCGTTTACGTGTGGGCTCGGTTTTATCTAATCGTTTTATTCAAGATAACGGTGTACCGCAGGGCTCTCTATTCGGTGTCAAACTTTTTGCGATTTCTATGAACCCCATTGTTGATTGTATTCCCCCTGGCATTTCATCGTTCCTTTTCGTTGACGATTTTGCCCTTTATTGCAGTTCACGGCGGGCCTGTCTGCTCGAACGCCATCTCCAGAGCTGTATCGACCGTTTCTATGCCTAGAGAACGCCAACGGCTTTACTTTCTCCGCCGAGAAATTCGTCTGTGTTAATTTCTGCCGTCGGAAGACTTTCCCTTCGCCCTCTCTCCATCTTGGGTCGGATAGTCTTCCATTTGCAGACGAGGCAAAATTTTTGGGGTGGATCTTTAATCGAAAACTGAGCTGGACTTCTCACATTTCGTTTCTAAGGGCAAAGTGTGACCAGTCTCTTAATCTTTTACGCGTTTTAAGTGGCAAATCCTGGGGAGCTGATCGGACCGTCCTTCTGCGTCTTTATCGCTCCTTGGTCCATCCAAGCTTGATTACGGGTGCATTGTCTATTCATCGGCACGTCCATCTGTGTTATGTCGCTTGAATGTCATTCACCATCGTGGCATACGAGTCGCTACTGGGGCCTTTCCAACTAGCCCTGTGCCCAGTCTGTACGCTGAAGCTGCAGAGCCTCCGCTGTCTTTCAAGCGTGAGATACGTTTGTGCAGCTATGCATGTGGACTCTCAAGCTTGTCTGACCACCCGTCCTTCGAGTTATTTTTCGAGGATTTGCTTAATCGGCAATATTTACTTAGCTCCTCTGAATTGCTCCCTCCAGGGGTTCGATTTCGCCAACTTCTTCGGCATTTGGACGTTACGCCAGCGCCGACCCTTCCCTTGGGGAAATGCGGTTTCCTCCTTGGTTGCACGCTGAGGCCCACTGTCACCTTGAGTTAACGTCGATGCCGAAGAATGAGACCCCTTCTTCAATCCTTAGATCAGCGTTTTTACAACTTCAGGCGCAATTCAGGGACTTTCCTTTTATATATACTGATGGGTCTAAGACTGATCTTGGAGTAGTGTGTGCGTTTCTTTTTGGTCAACGTAGTTTTACCTTTCGTTTAACCGGCCAACGTTCGATTTTTACCGCCAAAGTTTTTAGTATATATCAGTCACTTTTATACATCCAGCGCCACGAGGTATGACACTGTGTTCTTTGCAAAGACTCTCTTAGCGCCCTTCAGAGCATCAATGCGCTGTACAATTATCACCCACTCTACAGCGCATACATTATCTCCACTCGCTCGGTGTTTCTGGCACCAGCGTCTCCTTTGTGTGGATTCCAGGTCATGTGGGCGTCTCTGGCAAGGAGTCTACGGATGCCGCTGCTAACTCAGCAACTTTATCGCTCAGCTGTTTTACTTCTATGGTTACACTAATTTGTATGTCATTTTACATTACTGTATCCTCTCGCGTTGGCGCGATGAGTGGGCGTCCCTTAGGGGGAACAAGTTACGGGAGGTTAAACCTCTCCCGGTTGTCTGGGCCACTTCTTCTCGTGCTTCTCTTCGGGAAGAGGTAATTTTAGCACGACTTCGTATCGGTCATTGCGTTTTTAGTCATAAACACTTGCTTAGTGGTGATCCCGCACTACTCTGTGATCAGTGTGCGTCACATTTTAACAGAATGTCAGGTTTTAGCTCCATTGCGCGATTGTGTATCTCTGCTTGTCGGTATAGCCAACATTTTGGCAGACGGCGCGCATACTGTAGAATGTCTTTTACGTTTTATCCGTGACAGTGGTTTTAGTCGACGCATTTAATGCGCTGAGCGTCTTTAGTATTGTGATTTTATATTGTCAGTTTTAATGGGGGGCTGTTCTCCCCTGGAGACATATGACGCTCTAGTCCCTTGACTTTTACAGTTCCTGACACGTAGTTTAATCTTTTATTGTTTGAATTACCATGTTTTTAGTGTGATGGTTTTAGTCCTGCGAATAAGCGGGTTTGTGTGCCGTGTTTTAATTTTAAATTTTATACATTGTAAGGGCGCTGTTGACCCTAGCTGTTTAGCCCCTTAACTCCCATATTATCATCATCATATCCTCTATGTTTATTTGGGTAGACAGACTTATCTTTACTAAAGCTTATTTTGTTATCTACTTCATTTTAATCCAAATAAACCTTTGCAGAAATAGCTGCATTACACATTTCGTTATAGGTACAAAGGGAACAGCGATAGTCAAACATTTCAGAGCTGCACGCTATATGCTGGCCTTAAAATTCCATACTGTAAGCATGCAATCGTGAGAAACAACTGGAAGTCGACAGGACATGAATAGAATGACAAAGTATTGAACAATTCGAACCATTAATAACGGAAGTCTTGGAAGTGGCTGGTGCCACAAAAAAGTTATTTGAAATAAATTGTGTGTTTTAAAGAGATCTACATTTTTTGGTAGTATATTTTCCTCTATCGCCTAACGTTTATCAGTTATACAAATTATACAAAACTCTTTCCGAATGAAGAGGACTTCAACAGGCTGTTCCCAGAGAGTTCGAGATAAAACATTTTATTTGTTATATAAATATCTTTAATATGTGATATTTTAATAAAAATAGTTAGCCATTGTTTAGAAAATGAAAATTTTCGAAAAACATTCCATGTAGAGGGTAGATTGGAGTGGTGAAATTTTCTTTAAAATCTTGGTGTTGCATCTTTGGGAAGTGCTGAAACCTAAATACAAAGTTTGGTATTCATCCGAATTTTTGTTTTTGAGTTAGGCTGTTTACAGCCGCGCGCACGCATACACTCACACATACGTACGTTTTTCTAAAAATGCTTTTTGTTTTGTTTTTTACTTTTTTATTCAGGCTGCCTCAGAACATGTATTTTCGGGAAATCCGGATATTGATTTTTTGGGTGGAATGAAATACCTTCTCTATCTATTATGTTGGCATAGAGAAGGTAAAGACTATTGGCATCCTTAAAATTTGGTTGAAATCGGTACAAAACTAAGAGCGGTTCAGATTGACGGGGTGCCACAAAGGTTTAATTTTTAGAACCACAGCACCTACGTCATTTACTAGAAATGGATAGAAATTTAAGATAAGTATTTTTGGGGAGTCTGTTAAAGCTGTACAATTTTTAGGATTGCTTCCTAAAATGCACACTAAATAGCATACAAGACACAAACTTTTCACTGTTATGCCTTCATTTATAATTATGTTTTGTTTATTGTTTGGCCCACCCTTCCTGACCATCTTTCACTCCAATTCAGTGGTTTGGCACTATTCCTTACCACATCGCAATAGTGAACTCATTTGTAAGTTATCTTTATTATCACAATTCAAGAATAACTCTCGCGTGCTAAGCCTGGGATAATGGATCAAGTTATCCTCGGGGTGAGAACCAGTATAATTACACAATTTCACTAACATTCAATTACCTTAACATTGTTACTTCCATGCGCGGGATGGTAATTTAGGATAAGCATGACACCCAGATTTGATGTTAATGCTTTACGAATTGTGAATAAGAATACATGTGAAACATATCTAATTTGAATATAGGATATAATAAATACATTTTTTAAGTTCCCCAAATTTCGGTGAAATAAAACACCTTTGAACACAAATTCTGAATTTAATCACTTTAAGTAACGTGGTGAAATGTTTCTAATTCAATGTAGATGTTTAAACCACGTAAGCACATTTGTATTGTTTTTGGTATCACAATTTGGGAACTATTGCCCAACACTAAACTTTGCAGAAGTTGAAAATATGCATAGAGCAATTGAAGAATTAACAAAGTAGGTTAAATAAAATGCACAACTTCTACATTTAAAATTACTCATCATACTTCCTTACATTTCAGTATCATTTGACAGTCTGGTATGACTTTAACTTGGAAATTTAATAATGAAGTGAATATTACCTCTTTAGTATGTCAGAGGAGACGAACCTTTCCATGGTATCCTACTGGTCTTCTGATATATATCCACCCTCGGACTGTAAGCACGTTCATACGTGGAATAATAATCTTGTAGCGTAGCAAACCTTACATTCTGACAATTCTCCATGCAGCAATATATCAGTCCCGCAAGTCCCATTTAACCTCGAGCAACTGCTCATCTGATTGAGTATATGACTTGCCATGTCGTTAGCATATACTGATTTTACAATTGTTACATGAATGCAGACACGATGCTCTTAAACCAACCTGCGTCGTCGAACTGCTCCGCGTGAGCATGCAGACTGAAGTGTCCTGATAGTTTTTCGTGTTGTCAGTGTTCAGTTTCGAAGTGAAATGAAGGCAGGAAATGGGGTCTAGAGGTTTCTGCAATCTTTTTTCTTTTATTTTTTTGTTTGAAAGCTATTGTCGCTTTAACATATTAGTGATATCGCGACTTTACAACCTTTTATAAAATAAATATTTAACAATAAAATAATAATTATTTTAACATATGAGGCAGTATTTTATATCACAACACTGTAAATGTCAGAGTGATTGTAGTGTAAATTAGCATTATTGAATGACAATGATTTGAGATGGTTGTTAACTATAAGCATTGTTAGGTAATAAGTTTACACGGCCTCACGGAAACTGACAATAGGAGCGGGTAACAATGATGCGAGGGGGTGAGTTGTTTATCAATTAGAAGAGACAAACAAATGACGTCAGTGTAGCGTGCCTTTCTTTAGAAATGGAGGGAATACTCCCTAGAGCATATGTATTTGTAATTTTGATTGGCTGACGAAATAGACCCTAATGTTGGCGCAATTTATTAATCAATAGCAGCTCTATTATAATGTTTAGGCATATCGGGGTGAGGGAGTACAAATTCTGGAGCCAAAGACAGGTATCGCGCAGTTCTACAGAATCATTCACAAGGTAAACGTCGCGCAGTTTTAAGAAATCTCTCCCGAGAGTTACACGTCAGGTAGATCTAAGGAAGCTTTCACGAAGTACACGTTACGCAATTCTACAGAATCTCTCGCGTCGTAAAGTTAGTTACAAAATATGAAATACGCGAATTAATAGTGCGCGGCAAATAAGTGATTGTAGTTACATTCGAAAATATAACAGTTTCAGTCAGGCGTGTATCAAGATTAAAGATGTGAAATTAATTAAGTGTGACGGCAATGAAAGTGTAAAAACAAATTCTTTTATCAGTGTTATGTTTTAGTAACAACTCCTTTCCGTTTACACACCCTGTTCAAGAGATATTTGCTCGACTGAGTAATAATAGCTAGCCGGAGGACAAAGAACCCAAAATTCAAAATAGTAAAACAATAACAGGCGCCTAGCAAATAAGATAACACGACAGAATACCGCGACAAATACTAGTAGTTTTAATCCATTGCAATGAACTATTATATAAAATTATGATACTATAACTAATCAAATTGATTGAACATTATATACTTTTACATAAAACTTATGCCCTTAAAAATTCAACTATCCTAGGATACATCGAATAGTTGAGTGCTGTTTGTAAAACACTGAGTATGTGGTAGTGTTGTCTCCATCTATCGTATTGTGGACATTCCACAATTATGTGTTTCTCGTTAACAGTATCTTACACTGGTGGCAGGTGGGTTGTTGATCCTTTGAAAGAAGATAACTGTGTGTGCACTTGTTATGGCCCTCTCTCAGTCGAGATATTAAAACCTGATCTTGTCTGGAAAGAGAATTATTGGAAAGATGTGTCGAAAAACTAGTTATTATATCACGGAGTTTGCTTCTCGTGAAGTTAAACCATCCTGTCTTCCACTGCTGGTAGAGGTTCTTTTTAATGGCTGAGCTAACATCATGGGCTGGAGTAGTTATAGTTGAGTAACTATAACTACCTTCTTTTGCTGCATAATCAGCCAATTCGTTGCCTTGTATTCCAATGTGGGATAGAATCCGTAAAAAAGACATTCGCTTTCCTTGCTTATTGGCTTTATGAAGTAGTGATTGAATATCTTGTGTAAGAATATGAGTTGATGACAAAGTTTATTGCAAGTAGAGTGCACTCTTAGAATCTGAGTATATAACAAATTACTTTGAGCATCGAGTTTTCAAAACATAAAACACAGTTTGTTTAATTGAAAACAGTTCTCTTGAGAAGACGGTACAAAAATCAGGAAGTCTGATTAACATAGTATGGTCTCTTGTTTCGCCCAGTCTACGTAATTCATAGTGATGTGACTTAACAACGTCACACGTTGGTGTTATCAATACCACGAAACATACCTAACCAAAAACCTACCCTTCAATCTAGGAAGGGTAGGATATGATTCTAACTAACGAAAAATTCCCCCGGCATCTCTGGATAGAGAGACCCTTAGAGACATTCATCACATACTTTAAAACTCTAAGCACACAGGCTTCTCAGATGGTTTGCCCAGACAGAAAAATTAAAGCCGCAAGGATAAGTTTTTCGAATATTACATAACTGGAGAAAATAGGAACCAAACTGTGTGCACCTGAACAGATCGCGGATTTTCTGCTCTTCCGATGATCTTTGAAGATTTACAAGTGAATTTAAGAGTTCAGGGGAATTCTAACGAAATGTCTGTGACAAAAACTGACAAAGAGGGCTACTTCAAAGAGTAAGCATTCTATATGAGAACGCTAATGGTATTAGCCTTGTTGAGGATTTTGCTTTTTTATTAAAAGTGGAACACCCAGAGAGCAAATGCTATACAGGCCATTAATCTGGAACAGAGAGAACGGGTTGTGAGGCCTAAGGACTTCACTTGGTTACTTTATTGTGCCTTGGGCGTTTTGACACAAAGTGCAGCTTCAAGTAAAGCTAAACACTAAATCTATTAACCATACTGCTTTGTAGCCAGTTTTATTTCTTTAGTGGTGCATAGGGAAATGATTATAAAATTTGGTTAAAAATAGCAATTCTGCAAAATTATGTTTTAACATTTATTCTCGGACAAAGTGTTAGCTTATACTATTTTCTTGATTCTCAAGGGATTACTAAAAGAATCTTTCGGGTAATTATGAAAAGCAATTAAATATGGTTGCGTTATATTACACTCTAGGTACTTATGGGGAGTCGTCAAGCGCTATCTCACTAATGTTAAATTAGCTATGTTAATGACCGTTTTCTCAGAATGCACTTGGCATGGAAATGTGGTATATTCACATGATGTTTCTTAATTTGTTTTGAGTAGACAGATTAATTTTGATGTTAAAATACCTATTGGAAAAAACGTTATTACTTTTTTTTGTAAGCTTCAAAATTTCAATAACAAGTTTCGGACATTTTATTTTTTTAAAAATCAACTACATGAGAAACTTCACTAAAGCAATTTCACATGATGATGGGATCGTTTGTACTATGTGGTAAAATTTTATGCCGACACTCCTTGTAATTTCAGGGAAAACGCGTAATTTATGTTGAAAAATGTTTTAAGTAATATTACATATACATTAAAAAGGTCTTTAAACTCACTTTAACATATTATTTTTAGAAAATGATTTATGATAATAATATTTTGATATTTTAATGAAACTAACACTAAATTGAACAGATATAAGTTATTTTCATAATATGCAAAAATAATAAATAAGTAAAATGTAAACTTTTTTGATGGAGGAGTAGGAAAAGGCTGAAGGGCTTGCAATGATAGGCACAGGCGAAGGATGAAACCTCTGAAAAGTGGGGACATCATCAAAAGAAGAAGGTACTTAAGTTAACTAATGTCTATTCTAACTTCTCAGTGTCTTTAATTTTTGAGTTATATACGCTCATTCGCTTGGCATAAAATATTTTTTGGATAACAAATAAAAATAAGATTTAAAACAAATGTAGCTTTTTATGGCGATTTCGTCACATGGGTATTCAAAATATGTAATTAAAAATCTAATATAACGAGTAGGCTTCTAATCTTACGGTCCCATTAAAGAAATATTAAGTTTGTATTCTTACGAACGCTTATTCTTCGATCCAGTCTTGTTAACCGGTGAAAAAATTTGCAGAAATGTTTTCATTAACATTTTGCTGAAGGTACAAGGGGGATACATAGGCTGAAGAAATTATTTTTTTAAAAGCAGATCACTGTGTGATGGTTTTGAAATTCCACTCTTTGGATGACCACGAGAAAAGAACGAAAAGAGGCTTAGGACTTGAACAAAGTATTTGAAAATTCATGCCAGTAACAAAGGATATTCGGATATAGTTAATGACACAGTAAAATTGTTTCATATAAATTGTGTGCTTTACGGTTTACCGACAGTGTAAAATTATACAAAATTTATTTCAAATGAAGAGGACATCATAGGTTGTTTGAAGAAATTAAGCATATATATTTTATTTGTCATACCAGCATTTTAAGCATGTGGTATTTTAAAAACATTGTTAAATCCATGTTCAGAAGATCAAAAATAACAACACATTTTCAATGGAAGGGCAATTTGGATTTAGGGATGTTTTTCAAGGCTTCGTGTCATATTTTTGGAAGTTTCTCATTTCAAATAGATGCCAATTATTTGTCACAAATTTCTTTTTTGAGTTATTTGTTTAGAGACAGGCAGGTACAGACACGTACACAAGGGCAGTTTTCTATAAGTAATTATGGATTCAGGGTACCTCATAATTGAATTTCCGTTGTATCTCGATATCGAATGTCATAGTTCCTCTAGTTCTTTTTAGTTTCTCTATATTTTTCCTTTCCTTCAAATTCTTATCAAATATCGTGAAGTTTACACTCAGTGTGATGAATAGAGACATACAGAACGTAATATGAAAAGAAAGACACTGCAGTGATTAAAATGAAGTAGATAGGAAAATAAACTTTCGTAAGAGTAATTTTTACCCAATAATAAAAGATAGAGGGTAGAAAAAGTATCTGAATGTAACACAGTTTTTTTTATTAATTATGAGGGCGGTTTAACGCTTTAAGGCCATGACACTGGATAACGGAAATATTCATTGTTTCTCAAATAGAAAACCCTTCCAAGACGTCATTACATGTATATGAAACCATACTTATTCAGGAGGAGATCAACAAAGGAACTGTGGTCATTCTTAACTAATCACGGTTGTCAGTTTTGGTCTTTTGCGACCAATTGCTAAGGGTGCACTTCAACACATAGGGAGTGAGAGGAGAGCGGTTTATGTGGCAGCAGTAAACATTTTCATCCCAAATGTTTCTATCACTGCGTGATTTATGGGGAGAGGTAAGGCTATGCAAATTTTTCTTCTCCTGAAATGAACAGTAGAGTCACATGACGTAATAAACAGCTAAATAAATGGTGGGAAGGAAAAGAATCTAGATTTGACTTTCTTAAAATCAATATTAATATCAATTCTTTTCATTACTATTTTAATGCAGAAAAATGCTTCCATATTATTGTATGTTTATGACAGTCTATCGACACTTTACGACCCTATCTTTTTATCCTTATTCAAATCGTTCGCTATTCTGTATAATAGTCTTTAGTTTTAATGGAAACTCAGTTATTTTCCCGTATTTTCTTCTTGTTAAGAAACTTACTCCTTAGGAGGATGTAATCCTGCCAGGTGTAGCGTGCCACAAACTTAAACCGTTACGTTGTTATATCTAGTACGATATAGAGGGTAATAGCGGAGAAAGGGTGAGGATGCAGGATCTATAACATAATGCTAATTTATTCCACCGTTCTCAGAAGCTGACTAAAACTTAGGCTTGGTGCAGGGTTACCTTGTATGTTCTACGTTCCTGAGCTTGTCTCTGAACTACGACTTAACCCTCTCCCATTATTTTCATGCACTGAGAATCTTCTAGCTACTACTCTGTTCCCTTTTGGCATGCAATCAAGCACGAGGCGTGTAAGTACCTACGATTCTTTAAAAAATGATACATTTACTTTCCAAATACGTTATCATCATTCATTACCTCCACCCTGCTACTTCTCCACATAATCACCGCAGTTATTCAGGTACTTGTAACGGGAAATCAGTTTTTGTATGCCTTTCTCAAAGAATGAAGTAGCTTGTGTTGTAAGCCAATTCTGCGCTTCTTATATCACAACATCATCGTCGTCGTTGAAATATTTTCCACCAAGGAATATCTGCAGATGAAGATTGCCTGGTTCCAAAAACGCACTATAGAGAGGGTGGTCGAATTGTTCCCAACCAAATGACGCGATGAGATCTCGAATTTGTTTGGTTGTGTGTGGCCGGGCATTATCACTCATTATTGTTTCCCCATAAACCTCACACAATTGGGGATGAATGTTTACTGGCGGAACATTTCTAGCATTCAAACAACGAATCGCTGATCTGACTTCAGTCGGTGGGTAGTTCGTTTTTTGAACATTTCAAAACGTTCTAACAGCAGGAAAACACAAAGTGACGTTCGCTTATAGCTGGGTCTGGCTTCCTAATGGATGGAGGAAGTGACCGTGCATGCTCAAAATCGCGACTGCAGCGCTGCCGCGGTAGAATATTAAAGTGGTACTTACCTCAAAAACACGCCTCGTATTGCTCTTACAACTCCTTTATCAGTCATTTTGATCATATCTGATTTTTAACAATTAAATTATTGTTGTATATGAGCATAAACCTTCGTAATGGGTCCCAGATTATGAAAATCATATTTATTGGGTTATTTTGTTTATTTTATGGCATTATCAATTCTTAGGAAGTTTTTTTATTTTACAGGATTATTTTTTCACTTTTTGCCATTTGTAACCTTTATATAGTCATATTATATTTACATCGAGTACAAAAAGAAGTTTATATTATTAAGATTTTACATACAAGGATAAACTTTCAAACGTCAAAAATTTCGAAAAAAAAAAATTCTATTTAATGGTTCGTCTGGAAAGGTTGTTTATGGGTGGGGACTATTGTGGCTATTGTCAGGGTATAATTACAGTTATGAATTCATGATCCAAACTAGATATTAGACAAATCAGCTTTTCCTTTTGTGCATTAGTGAGTGAATACAGTAAGTTTCTATTGCCCATATTCTTGTATCGTATCATAAACTGTGAAGTCCACAAACTTGCTCTTAATTCATTTTCTAAATCATCTTATCATTACTCCTTAATGCCACTCGTATGATTAATTATTTTAAACATACATGATAGGTAAATAGATAAGCAGTTGCAATAAACAATTCCGTATATTAAACCAATGCGTAATGGAAGGAGAAAGGGTTACAAGTTTTAAGTGAATAAGGAAGTCAGAAAGGGTAATTAGTTAAGCTGTAGAGCAGCTAAGGTATTAAGCATTCCGGCGAATTTATGTCAACAAGAAACCCAAAAGCCCAAGGTACAGGTAGCTAGAATTTAAGATGTTAAGAAATAAAGGATGTGTGAGGCTGCACGTAGGCCAGTTCGGAAAAATGACACAGAGGAAAGAATTCTTAGAATTTGGTAATCAAAGAGTAAAAGTTGTATTTCAGATCCGTAAGATTTGGCAACGTATAAGGTATGAACTTTGGTGTGTAGCTCTAAAGTAGGCGGGACTTAAGTTAATAAAAAAGCGTGTATTTGATAAAATTAGCGCCTATCTTTTCTTTTGTGTACAGGCTTATGGATTTACAGTCTTTTACGGTGATTACAGTTCTTAGTGACTAAGGCCGCGCTGGGATATCAATTAATTTGCGAAAGTGGCGAGGGGTTTTACCGGTAAGTATTTTAGCGACTCCCGGCAAGTTACGCTTATGGTTTCTTGTATTGCGGTAACAGTTATTTCAAACCGTAAAATTGATACTGCAGAAGTTAGCAGGTATAACAATTGTTATAGTTTCGAATGCTATGATTCATAGTCAGTTTCATGCTTTATCTTCAAACTATTGGCAACTCGCTTGAATAGCTCAAGTATTAGATCACATTAAATTTCTCAGCCAATTTAAACTGGTGTTATCCCTTCACACTACGCCCACGTATACCCTGAGAGAAACATCTCATTACCAACCACTGTAGCAGCCTGCAGCTGAATGAACAGCAGGGATCCTTGATTTCATTTATGGATTAAACCAACTGTTAAAATTAATAGAAATAACATTCCTGTAACTGTTCTAATTACTTTATTTCATCTTGTACGTACTTTTTCTACATATATAGCGGTTATATCCATGCATAAAGTAATTTATAACTTTCTGTGCCCTGATTTTAATAAATTAAATAAATCTCTGATTTAAAGCTTTCACGGCGTTGGTGTTTATTATACTCTAATGGATTGCAGCCGAGTGATATGTAATTACATGACCAAGCTGTCGCCCCTCTACACTACCGAGGCCTTCTTCAGGATAAGGAAAAACGTGTGCATTCCTGTCACCCTTTATAAGTGAAATGAATTCTTGTGATTGGTTCGGGTCTCGTAATATTAAAACACTCTGACTTGGTACAGCTAAAGTCAATCATGTGTCTAATTTATAAAATCAGTCAAAACATTTGGATTGTTCCCACATGGCTGGTTGATACTAAAGAACGTTTTGAAAAAAAAATCTGATGTGATACACTCACGTACCTATGCTGTATCGTTTATTAGTGGATGTACAACTATTCTTACTAAATCTTATTTTAATCCAAATAAGTCTTTGAAGAAATAGTACATTACACATTTCGTTATAGATACAAAGGGAACAGCAATATTCAAATGTTTAAGAACTGGACGCTGTACGCTGGTTTAGAATTCCATACTGTTTCCATGCAATCGCGAGAAACAGCTGAACGTTGAAAAAATCTTAAGAGAATGACCAAGAAATAAACAATTCCAATCTTTAATAACGGATACCTCAGAGATGGCTTATGCCTCAAAAATTATGCAAAGTAAACTGTGTGTTTTAAAGAGATCTACATTTTTTGTGTAGTAAATTCTCGTCTTTCTTAACGTTTACCACTTATATAAGATTATACAAAATTCCTTCCGAATGAAGAGTACTTTATGGTCTATTCCCAGAAATTTCAAGATATACACTTTATTTTCCATGTAAAACTATCTTTAATATGTGGTATTTGAATAAAAATCGTTAGCCATTTCTTTTAAATCAAATGTTTCGAAAAATCTTCCAAGTAAAGGATAGTCTGGGGTAGGGGGATTTTCTTGAAAATCTTCGTGTCGCATCCTTGGAAGGCACGGAACCTAAATACCAAGTTTGGTATTTATTCGACTTAGGTAATCGACATCTTAGGTAATTGCTTTCCCCATGCAAATCAAGGAATCAATAATAGTACTAAATATAATTAGCTGAAGGATTTCTATTGGTCGTTGCTATCTATTGGAACTGGAAAGCACTAAGGTGGGTCACTTAGAAGATCTCGTATCTCCATACATACAGTACGATTTTTTCCTCCTGGCACTAATCAACTGGATGCGCAGTAACTGGACGAGCCCATTGTCTCTCGGGAGGGGTTTTGGGTTAGTTGTAGGGTTCTGTCACGTACCTTAGGCATTCCTGTTGCGTCGCAGTAGGGACATACTGCAGGTATTTTCTTCCCTCCCCTATCCAACATTCTCTTCGTTTGCATTTCTGCAGGTTCAGGTGAAAAATCTGCTCTGTAATGTAACGGACTCTCTACGATCATAATGTAACATTTGGAACGCATTACAAAATTGTCGTTCCTGCAAAATATAGAAATTTTCTTTTGGAACTGTATAGCTATTTTTCTACTTCCACTATGTATTTGTGTTTTGCGGTTATTGAGAAACGCGCCATATTATGGGTGCAAGAAGAGCATGGTGTTTGATGCTGAACAATTCTTTCGGTGTAATTTATATTGGAATTGTCACATCACAGTAATGGTCCTACCAATTTCAGAGCGGCACAGTTAAACGGTAAAATATGTGTACAGATGAAACAGGTCGACTCCTGTACAGGGCACCGTGTTTGTATTTCCGACCACTGTAATGCTGTTTCGGCGTGAAACCTCACTGTGTTATTGCAGGCTTGTTTGAGATACACATGGTAGAAACTGCAAGGAATGAGCAGCATAGAATTACATTTTGTGTTTACTGTGGTGCCCCTAATTTAACAATTGCAGCACGAACGCTTTACAACAAAAAGTTTTAAAATTGGGCAGAAGCTGAGTGTTACCTTCGCTTTTAATTTGCATGCAAATGAACTACACACTTTATTTTTCCACTTTTAAGGAATTATTAAATTACAAATACTAGCGTCTGTAGCCTCTGCAAAAACTTTTTTTATAATTTAGATCTCCATACGTTTTGGCAAAATAGTAGCAATAGGGTTATTCGAAAGAACGGAGCATAGATATTCGAAGCCGACAGAAACACATTCCGCATGTCACTGAATAGAGAAATCGTTTACCTTTATGTTTGTTGAATGCATTTAATAAGAACATTTGTTGCATGAAAACATCGAATAGTAGTTCGTCTTACCAAGCAAATCAATTGCTTCCTAAAATCTGTCTCAAATTAGAATGATATTTTTGTAAACATTTGGAGGGAAGAAAGAGAGAGATATAGATAGCGAGACGGAACGCTCTCAGGCCGCTGACTGCTGCAAATAAGTTTATGGGTGTGTTCTCTTATTTGTTATAGCACAATAACTGACTCTTGGAAGTACAACAGCGTAAGTACCCTTCTAATCACTAAACAACACGAATTATACTCGGGGAGAGAGAAAAGTCTACAAATGTTTAGATTCATTTCTCTGTATCCTGCACATACACCACAGATGTGTTCTAGGCTTTTAAATTATGAAAGGAATGCTTACAATAGACATGCTATAGGCCTCTGACGAGAAAACGTTTGCGGGGTGTTTTGCTCTCCGGAGGAGTGAGAGAGACATATGACGTGGCAGATCACATTGATGCCAAAAATATATCTACTATCTACATTAAAAATATAGCGCAACGTTTGTATTCCAGCATGTTTCACTTGGAGCAGTGTGTAAGTGTTTCTAATTATTTATTAAGTTATTTAAAATGCCAAGTAAGAAAGGAACTAATACAAAGTAACCTCTGTTCATTCGTTCACCTTATGAATCTTCACGTTTTCAGCATTCTATTCCGCATTGCTAGCACAAGATGGTATGTTTTCTAAAAGGCCTAAGCCGAGATGATATGTTGAAGCAGAGCCGTAATCTTTCTCAGAAGGCGTTAGAATTGTCGATGTCAACACATTCCTTACAGCCACATTCTCGTCAGAGGAACACAGTATATACATAAGCACAGAGACATAGGTTAAACCGTAGACAGGCAGTTATATACTATGAAGTTATTATTGTTAAACAATATGCAGCCTAACTTTGTATTAGTAATAAGCAGTTGTTTGATAGATTATTTGTATTCCTACACCATACCATACGACCCTCTCGGAACAAACTAGGTCCCGCAGTGTATGTTATTTTTTATCATGCAGAGTCGCTTTTCATATTTAAGTCTGCATTTGCCACACCTCTGGATACTTCACAAGCCTGGAACACTTGTATGCAATTTAAAAGCAGTTAGCTTATCACCATGAAGCAGGTCTGTCAATCTGCCAAAATAAAATAAAACCCAGGAAAATCTTAAGAAATGGCGTGAGGCAAAATAATTGCGCTTTGTTTCGCGATTTTTAGAAATAAACCCCAATTTTCTACTGCACAATAAGATTAATTCTGTAACACATAGATTTAGTAAACTACTGGCAATGCCATATTCGACTTGCTTTCAAGAAGTTACCCCTGCTACAGCTAGTGATGCAAAACGTATCTGCACACATGTAGCGTAAAACTTGTGGCGGGTTGAGTCTGCTCCTTCTTGTTTACAACAGGATCCTTCTTGTCTGAATTGGGGTATAGTTATTAAACGTTGCATATAATATATTTTATGTCGAGGCAAGTGTTCGATAAATTTACTAAATTACACAAAATCATTTCTGTGCTCATATTTTTCTATAAACAATCAGCATGCCTTTATGGAAATAAACCGAAGATCACAGCCTGATTTGAGGACCTTGAACTTTCATTAATCTCGTGACGTGTGGGATATGTTTCCCACCTTCACGATTTATGCAGATAAAAAATCTGAAATATTTTCCATTTATCTGAATAACCATGTATACTGTAGAAAATTATGTTCTAGAATGTTTGTTTACAAATAGCAGTGATTGTTAAACTAGATTAGCGTGCAGTGAATAAATTTGTACGTTAAATTGTACGATCATAAAGTTGTGCAATAGAGAACACCAAATATCCCAAAAACATTCATAAATTTTTGTCGATTTCTTTCTCTCTTTTTCCTTTTCTTTTTTGACTTTAATAATTCCGAAAATTATACAGGAAATTCTCTGGCTATTCTGTGCAAAAGAAATGCTTTGCAATGATTAAGAAAAGTTATTGATTGAGAGATTTTTCATGTTACGCTTGAAGTAGGTAAATTTTATGGTAGTGATGTATTATCTGCCCCACGCTTTGGGAGCCAATTTGAAGTAGGTGTTGTATTGCTGTAGTTCTTTATGTTGGGGAGCCGAACTTGAAGTAGTAGCAACCGCACGTACAGTAAAAATTTTCGCCCCAAATGTACTTTCCGGTGGCCTTTGCTCCAAATTTAAAAATATTAACTTTGTAATTTGACTGTTTCTTTAAATATTATATATTTATATTTGCCTCGGCTGCGTCAGTATTTATTTTTAGATATGAATTTCTTAACAGGGCGTGATGCGACTGAAGGATTTAGGCTTACACAGATTATAATTTTTAATTCACTCCTTTTTATTAATTCTTGACACGATTTAAATAACACTTCACTGATATAGAGAGCTGTGAAATTCTTTTGTTAATTACTTGCACTTTTTAACACGTAAACTATTTTTGTCTTACAAAAAATACACATTAAATTTCTCGAGGACACATCTCGCATCAGGAACATTGTCTTCAACCAACGCGTCCAGTTATGAGCACTGTCTACAAGCAACTGACTTGATTTCTTGCGCCTAAATTTGTAATTTTTTTATTTCAAGTCTGATTGGTTAATCCTAGTACAATAGGATACTTTTATTTAACTAAAAGGTTTTTTTTTGTTGATTGGCTATTTTATAAACTGTCACAAAAATTACATTATTGTTGCTCCAAGAATGACTAGTAGCATTATTACCCTTACTTACTCATTATTGCCTCAAGGTTAACTCATTGTTAGCTCATTGTTAGCAACTTTTAACCTATTATTCTCACAGCTCTTACATTATGAAATTACGTAATATATTCACATAACATTATTGAACATATATACAATAATATAAACATTTACAATGGCAATTTACATTGCCCTTCGATGGCAGCAATAAGTTTAACTTCGTCGCCATGTCGCTGATAAAAGCTCTCGTAAAATGTCGTAGCCGACGTCCAGTTTAACGACACATGCAAATAGTTCTAGCACACCGAATTATGTTGTATTGGTTTAGAATATCTTTGTGTACCAATTGTAGGGAAACACTTTCTTAGAGGCGGTATCCGAACCACCCCTTCAATTCACATAGATTATAACATCGTTATCGGTTCGTTTTGTCCCTGAGTGATTTTTCAGGCCAGTTACATAGAGCTCTGATACTGGCTGAGTGAAGTCATAGGTTGGTTACATGGTCCTCCCCTTACGTAGGCAAAAACACTATTGCGATCTAGGGAACTATTGCGATCTATTTATTTATGTCAGTATACAGTCTATCGTGTGAGAAAGAGAGCTCGAGGAACAGTGAAAAAGGCAGTAGAACTCCAGAAATGCTGAGCATAATGGTGATAACAGTGTAACGGTGTAAATTCATGAAATCGAATTTTGGTTTTCCAGGCACAAATGCAACAACAAGTCGCACAATATATGTAGTGGCAGAAAGAAAAATATACGCCTAGGCTTTTACGCCCAGGTTGATCCAATAAACTTTGTTTCCATGCTTGTAGTACATAGAGGCAGTTATTCTGAAGATGCCTCACGAACTTCCGGACCATGTCAGGACCACATACAATAAATTCTGTTGAAGACATCAAAACTTAACCATAACAAACCTTATTTTCAGACATGAAGCTTTCACGCAGATCTAGGAACTCATGGTGGAAAACTGAGCTATGCCTTTGATTTACATTTTGCTCAAAAAGTATAAACGAGAAACCTACTTATCTCTCCTCTAATAAAAAATAGCATCCATGTGGAATCCACATCAAATATCTGTTTAATTTCAAGTGGAACTATCCAAATTTTGAATATTATACAGGGCTATTCAAAAAGAAGGAACGGACTTCACATATTTGTTTCTAATTTACGACAATAGATGGCAAGATACATGCGGTACATCACCGAATACAGGAAAGTCCAAAATTCTATTTTATGTGTTCAAAACGAGCAATTGTTATACTAGTACGACCAGTGCTTTTCCGTTTACATACGCAACCATTTTCTACGAATTTATTGTATTAATTGTAATTTTTTTTATGACGAGGTGGCTCGTTGTTGATCTTACGACGAAATACTCGCTGCAATGAAACAATGGATTCACTCTTTGCATATTGCAGCACACAAATGACTTTTCCTGAGGCGTCGCTATTTTCTCGTAAACACACACTTCACCGCTGTAGGCACTGATTTAAACTAATAGGTGGGGCTTTAAACTTTGAAATTTCCTCTATTCAATGATGTGTCGTATGTGTCGCTATCTGTTGTTGTTCATTAGAAAGAAATATGTAAAGTCTGTTCCTTCTTTTTGAATAACCCTGTATTATGCAACAGGACTATAGTGGTAGTAATAAAGAGGCTAGAGTGTTTATGAAACGAACCTTGGCAAGTTTATAATCTTCATACGAGCATGTTAATTAACATTATAGTCAAGTTGCACACGACTATTTTTTTGTCCACCGCACTATAATTTCAAATTAATTGTGTAATTAAATATTGATCGGATGGCTGCACAGATGGCACTACCTAGAACGTGTTTGCGAATAGTGCAACAGATGGTAGCATTGTTGAATCCACGCTGTATTTATTGATTTTGCAGGTAATGTGAAAGCAACACACACACACGACCATTGTGAACGTACAATTCGCAAATAATTATGTTATAAGACTATTGTTCAGTTAGTCATGCATTGAAAGTTAAATGTCTTAATTTTACTATATTTATGTAACTTTTTTCTAAATTTCCTCACATGCTGTTCTAATATCAGTGTGGTTTAAATTACACTTTAATAGCCTTGAGAAAATACTATTTCGGTTAATTTTATTTTGTTAATTAATTAAATGTTCCAAGAAGTGCAAAAAGCATAATTCTGTAAATATCTGATATATTATTTAAACGACAATAAAAACCTGGTATATAAAATTTGTCACCTCTGATTGTTTAAATAATGCTTAAATTTTAAATAATTTTTTCACGTTTTATCCTCAGTGTTGACATTAATTACGTCATATCTTTAGCAATTGTAAAATCATACACCAGTATTTATAATTCATTCTCACTGTGATTTCCCTGGAGTTTTGAACAAGATTGGTCATAAACTGCATCGTAACAGTATTTTTAATCTGAAAAAATGTAAGAAAATTCAAACTCTTGAAGTAATTACAGGGCATTGATCCATGTATTCATGGAGAGTTACGTCAGCGGATGGGGTGATGTATCTGTGAAACTTGGTATACTAATCTGAAAGTCTTTGTTCTTTTTTTTTTTGTATTTTTATAATACTTAACTTGCACTTTCATACTACCAATTGGTTTCTTAGTATAACAATGTTAAAGCCAAAACTCGTTATTTAATTATCCTGTACCATTTAGGTAAAACACTGCTTGAACTTAAAGCTCCATTTTCTCAATTCCTTTTCTTTCAGCACTTTACACTATTGAAAATGACCCTTGGACCATAGTGTTTAACTTATTAGCTTAAAATTTTCTGGACAACCTCAGGAATAATGGATTTAAAATTTCTTGTGCACTGGTTAAAGTATTAAATGGTTCAAATGAAATCGATATTTTCCATAACTCACGTTGAAAAAGTTGAAAAATTCAATAATATATAAGTATACCGATTTTATCTTAAAATAATTAAAATTAAGAAACGCTTACACAACTTCTTTGAGTGTGTATGCTAAGCTCAAATTAAAAATTTAGGAGCGATACAATAAACCATAGGGTTCAAGAAGAATTTCAATTCACATACCAAAAAGTGGTTAATTATGGAAAAAATATCTCAATAGCCGTTTGACATAGCAAAAGTCAAAGCTATAAGAAGCTGCCATTTTTACTTTCTCTATTGCGTATAGAAGTAGGGAAAGTATTATATTCCTCTCAAAAACGCGATATTGATATTTCACCGGAAAAGCATTTTTAGACAAAGGTCTATGTGTCTGTGAACAGCTAACTCGAAAACGAAAAGTCGGATAAATACGAAACTTGATATTTAGATTCAATATTTTTCAAAGATGCGACACGAAGATTTTCAAGAAAATCCCTCCGCCCAGACTACCTTTTACATGGTACATTTTCGAAAATTTTATTTTCTCAAAAATGGCTCTTAACAATTTTGATTAATATATCATGTGTTTAAGATATTTTCATGGCAAATGAAATGTATATCTTGAATTTTCTGGGCATGTCCGCAAAAGAGCTCTACATTCTGAATGACTTTTGCATAACTGGTAAACCGTAAGGGATAGACAAACTTTTACTACACATAAAAAGTGTAGATCTCGTTAAAACACACAATTTATGACATATACATTTTTTAACTATTTTCGAGATATTCTTGTTATTCGTTTGAATTTTCCAATATTGATACTTTTCTCAAGTGGGTATTCGTTATTCTTTTTTTATTCTTTTTTTTATTTCTCAGATATATATAATGAGAATGAAATGCTCCACATAGCAACCAGCTCTAAAAGATTTGACTGTCACTTAAAGCCCACCATATTCCCCTTGCACCTATCAGAAAATTAGCAATACGATACTTTCTGCAAATTTTTATATCGAGTAACATGAAGTAGATGGAAAATAAGCGTTTGTAAAACTAGTTTGTAGCAGAGTAGAGAAAGTTATTTGAGTGTAACAGATCAGATTTTTTTTATTTTCGTTACTATTTATTACTTTATAATCTCCGAGACAAAAAGCGTAACAGGTAATTGAAGTTAAAAATTTCAAGTAGTTTTAATACAGAAAAATTAATTGCTTAATTTTCTTTAATTTTGACCAAGTTTAAATGTGAGTATACTGAGAAGAGTGTAGGCTTATTTGAACTATTGATGTATTAAAATATTGCTATCTCAGCATGGAACTACAGTTGTAGTTTGCGAAATAAAATTCGCAGCAGTAATAATACTTGTTGACAGTTTGAAGAGGTGCATAGGAATACACGTGAGGTAATCTTTCGCAGAAAAGTTACTTTTGTATGTTATTTTGAAATTCACAGCCAATTTCCGAGCAGCAGAGCTATGACTTCCGGGAACAAGAAGATTTATGGTTCCAGGGAAGCTATGGAAACATGGCTCTCAACAATCCTTTATGAATAAGAGGAACGTCAGGCCAAGAAACCGCCGGTCTGGCTGCTGTGTTGACGTGAAAAATGTTCACGAGCCGCCATTCTGCGTGGGATTATTGTCCCGGTCTGCATACATATGGCACATGGCTTTCCAAACCGTTTACTCTTGAAGCCAAAATCTCAAAATCACCTCTGTTCGGCTGTGGTTATATTTCACAGTAATGCGCTACGATTGAGACACCTATTTACGATTTTGGGCAAAAATGATAAAAAAATTACATTTTACGCTTTTTAGTTTATTACTGTATCCGATCCTCTGGGGATATTTTCGTGTAAATACTTTTGTTTTCGGAGTGAAAATGCATGTGTTACGTGACGATTTAAATAACCCAGAGTGGAGGGTGTGGTAGCGCATTTGAAGCATTATCTGATATTTCTCGTATTTTTCAAAATTTCTAGGTGTAGTTTTGCAAATTTGCTGCACGTATGTTATTTGTTTTCCTAATTATGTTTTTAATTTAAAATTTACACTGTTTAATAATAAATACATAAGTGCAATTTCAGGCTAGTTTTTACGAGTAAATTTTCAGGTTTGTAATATTTCGGGCATTTATAACATTTAAAACGCTCCTTATAGTGAATCTTTTAACTTATCAAAGTAAATCTTTGGGAACAGTTTCCCCAATATAACTTACTAAAACTTGGTATGCAGTTATTAACAAACGCAAATTTACGTCACCAAACTCACTCAAGTTTTATACAAATATATTTCTCGCAAAACCGAAACTCACATTTGAACAAAAATTATTTTTAAACTAATTAATTTAATTAAAAGTATATTTCCTAGCAAACTTATTTTTTAACTCAATAAGGAACATAAATTTCAAATACTGTATAAAAATTATGAACATTGTATCGTAAGGAGAATTATTTGGTAAAATAAGTTAAGTTTTGTGATTTAAAACGCATAATTCATAAACGACTTAGCACATATGCACTAAACTTTGCAACCACTTTTTTATACAGACAAAAGATGTAGAAATTCAAAACACTCAGCAGAGTACTTTTGGCTTTGGCAAATTCAAAGCTTAGTCCCTTTAAATGCAGTAACGGTTAGGATAGGCATTAGCAAGAAACAAAATGTAGATATTGGCTCTGCACATCCTTAAATTGAATAGCCACCCGAACAATTTTGCGGTCCCCTAGTACATATTTTCTCCACCCTTAGCTTTGGTAGATAGATGAAGGGCTGTATTCAACGGAAAAATTGAGAGTTTATCGGCAATGCTCGTTTTGAGGTTTTATGAATCTAAAAAGCAATATTTTAATAAAATGCTTTGTCTATATGTGTGTACGAATAGTATAACTATGCAACGAAATGATGTCTGAAGATTAAGCTTCTTGTTTCAGTTTTCAAGAATGCTACAAAATGTTTTACACCAAATTTCCCTACCCGAAGTGACATTTGACATAGAAAAGTTCTGAAATTTCTATTCTCTAAAAATATCTGTAACGGTTTTAATTAAAGTATCATATGGAAAGGTGGAATCAGAAGACTGAAAAACTCAATGCCATAGCCGGAATTTGAACACGGATCTCCCGGTCTCCGTCCGGTTGCTCTAATCACTGAGCTACCATGGCAACATGCCTTTACGACGTTAAATTCCCCAAATTATTCGCATTTTGCAAGTTGTATTGAAATGACATACCCCAATGGCGACTTATAATGCTGTAAGTACTTTAAGCCCCGGGCTTATCACATCAAATCATTTGATTGAAATCCCGGCTATGGCATTAAATTTTTCAGTCGTCTGATCTCACCTTTCCAACTTTGTCCAACTGGCGGCTTGTGTGGAAGAACAATTTACTTCCAAAATAATCATGTGTTTGAGATATTGACATGAGAAATAAACGTGAACTTTCTACCAAAATCATGTGAAATCCTTTTCATTCTTAATTGTCTATATTAGGGTAACTTAAGAAGCTGAGAGGAAGCTAACGTCAGAAAACTGTGAAGTTCATTTAAACATAAATGTTTTGAAAAATACTTTCTCTTCGTAGGGGTAATGGTGCTGGAAATGCTCCATGCTGATGGTTTACTTTTTCCGAAACATACTGTTTCATCCAGAGAGACCTTGTAAATCACTGTGATTCTTGCTGTTATTGTAGTTTTTCCTTTCCTTTGCAAGAGTTCGTTGTTGTGACCACTGAATTTATTTTACCATGCTTCTAGTAAAAACATTTAGGGATTGTTTATGCATGTTGTATGTAACTAAGAACTTGTTTATTTTAAAATCATTTTAAGCAAAACAATGCATAGATACAACAGAGAATAATCACCTTTTAAGGAATGCAACTACCTATATATTAGGTATGTACGAGAATTTCAAGTCTAACAGGTAAAATTGTGACTGCATCTCATTTGATTTTTTTTCAAAAAGTCTGTTAACATATTTGCGCATATCTATGACTTCCAGCATAGAAAGCTCGAGTTTGAAATGCAGTTGGAGTAGGTTGCCTGGATAAGTCGTTTTCTCAGTGTTTTAGGTTATCCTCAAAACAGAAAAGTCAACTCAGTAGACCCCGGGCTCATTTTAGTATTAGTCTATCCCATTCGTTCATCTTCGCAACCTGAATTGTTATTAGGATGTTAAGTACTTCAAAAGAAAGAAGTTGTAAAATAAATTACTAACCCATGTCTAGTACTACATCAGTCAAAACTTAAATTCGTATATGCTTTTGAAATGTGATTTTAGAACGCGAAAACGTGCACGAGAAGAGAGCATACACGCGGCCAATCCTTCATTTCACTGTAATATGCTTTGGCATTGGGAGAAAGCCTTACAGAAAGTGAAGCTTTTTGCCATTAGTTTCGTATTACAGCCAAAATGAAATTTTCTAAAAGAAGGGAACGAAAGGATAAAGGAAAACAGAAGGTTCAATGGGAGAACTACTGTAAGAGATGTAGAGGGTAGGCTTCCCCTTTTATCATAATTGAAGTAGTTGGAGCGCATTAGTCCGTGGAGAGGGTCGGCCATTAGTGAGAGCTGGCATTTCGCCCATCAGCATGCTCGGAGTCCTTACCTCGAGCACCAGAGGTGTCAGCAGAATGAGATCCAACCACCTTATCATCGGCATTGTTCCAGCTACAAATGCCATGTCAGTCTTGGCTTCTAGAATATTCTTTAAAAATGTGGATTTGATGGGGGTGACGTTCTAGTTCTAAACCTGCTTCTTACAAGAAACGTTCGGAGAGCTTGTAGGCTTAAACATCGAGATAGCAAAAGTATCTTGCATTTAGCGCTTCAGATTTGAAAAGATCATCCAGTAGGCTAAACGTGATTTATGTGAGCGGTACTGTAAGTGCCTCTACACAAATAATAAACCATAAATCTGTACCCAGTACCATTCCTTTTAGTAGTGTTTTACGCCTGCTATTACTACCGCACAACAGGCGGTAGGGACTGATGATGCATGAGATGAAATCATAATTGGGAAAGGAAATTTGGAAATAAAACTTTCTAGGCCTAAGTTTAGGATACCTCCCCGGCGTTTGCCAATTATGAGGACTGAGGAAAGCCATAAAAATACCTGAGTCAAGGCGTGATCCTGGCAGGATCACGCCTCGGACACTCTTATCGGTAAACCTAGACTGCATACTCGCTATGACTTCACGAGAAAAATCGCTATAACCGATGCATCGTACCTATTGGTAATAATAGATTTAGACTAAATGGTCTATTGCCTGGTGCAATAGAAAATACTAGATGAAAGACAAGTAAAAGGCTAGCGTAACAATGGTCTAACCGTTCCTTTTTTACAGCCTGAAATATTTTTCATTTAAGTTAAGATAGGTCATCTACACTTTGCTCTTAAAATTCTTGTATTTCTGTCACTACAAATTATTGTTTATTGTCTCTAAACAGAATTTGGTGAGAGAAAACTAATTATAATTGTTGCATAAACTCCTTTAAAATATGAATTCAAACTTTAAACTATTATAAATGTTACAATAATTCAGATTGGTAAAATAAAATCATTCTGTTGTACCAACTGCACAGCAACCACACAGAATTTTGCAGATAACATCTTGGAATGTTGAACATTTCTTATGAAATAGCATTTTTTAGACAGTTGTAAACAAAAGGAGGATTTTTAACGGTAGATGATATGAATTAAAATGATAAGATTATGCCACTGAGGGTATACTATTATAACACTCCATGGTTACCAACTTTCCTAGCAGATGTGAAGGTTATTATTCAAGAGGCTTGTATAATTGATGTAATTGCGGATAATTTGAATGCAATAATTATGGAATCTGAAGAACTAGCCGAAATTTTACAAGCAGCAGAGAGAATAGCGTAAGAATTGCTGCCAAAAGGTCAAGGAAACAGTACAAAATAACATATAACAAGGGCAAGATAACAAAAGTGCACATGATTATAGTGAAAATGTGCTGTTAGCATATTTTTAAGATAAATGTGCCCCAATATTAAGGGCAACAGAGACATTAGTAAATAGGTATTATGAAATAATATCATTCTTGAATGGATGTCTAAATGTTAGAAGACGAATTATTCTCATAGCCTTCTTTATGTACAATGTTTTTCTTCTAACTCAGGGATGTCCAACCTTACAGAGAGAAGTTTCCCTTCCCACTCATTTACACTCGTTCTTCCAGGATTGAAACTTTATTAGTTTATCTTGTCAATCTCTTCAAATATAGTAGGTGGGGTGAACTACGGACTTTGAACCTTAACTCTTAAGAGAACTGGTTGAGTTTCACTGTTCTAACTCATTATTATCAGCACTGATGCTAAAAAGAAACAAATGACCATCGCAACCGCACTGAGCATCACAGATACGAAATAGGTAAAATAACTCTAATTCATAATCTATAATTAGTCTGTAACTTTTGATGACCGTCTAAAAACAGTACGAGGTGTGTTTCTTAAGGAAGATCCGTTTTAATATTTTACCGCTGCAGTCACGACTTTCATCACTTCCTTTATTCATTTTGAGACCAGACGCATGTGTTAGCGATCGTCACTTGATGTTTTCCTGTTATTAGAGTGTTTCGAAATGTTCAAATCAATCGAACGATCTGCCGACTGTGAAGTCAGATCAGTGATTCGTTGTTTTCAATAGCAAGAAATATTACGCCTGCAAACATTCATAGCCAATTGTCTAAGGTTTGTGGAGAAGCAGTAATGAGTGATGAATGGTGAGGAACACATAGCCAAACAAACTCAGGATCTGATCGCATCATTTGGTTGGGAACAATTCGACTGCCCTCTCTAGAGTCCAGATTTGGCACTAAGCAATTTTCATCTGTTTCTTCATCTGAAGAAATTCCTTGATGGAAAACGTTTAAACAACGATGGTTGAAATTGAGTTTTATTTATGGACGCTCTTTAACTACTATGGTTCTTAGCGTCCTATTCTATATTGGGCGTGAAAGACCGAAAATTTTGCTCAGAGGCCTCTTATCAGGCTTGAGGTTCTTTTACGTGCCGTAAATCTACGACACGGACCACCGGCTTTACTTCCCTTCTGAAGGAAACCGTGCTAAGGATTTTTACGCCCGAAAAAATCCATCGCCCTCCACCGGGTTTGAACCCGCCACCTGGGAACTAGAGGCTAGCACGGAACCACTAGTCTATGGAGGACGACGACAACAACGATGGTGCGAAACAAGAAGTGTAGACTTGGTTTTCATCACAAGCGGCATCATTCTTTGACGAAGGCATACAAAAACTGGTTTCCCATTATAACGGCGACTATGTGGAGAAGTAGTGTAAGGTGTACCGTAATGAATGATAATAAAGTATCTGAAATATAATGTTCTATTATTTTCTAAAATAAATTATCGGTACTTACTTTAAAAACACCTCGTATATAACATGCATGCTCAAAGCATGCAATTCTACTCGCAGGATAAAATCTCTCTTTTGATTCTTGTGTAGTAAATAATGATTTATGCAGTTGGATGTACCGGAAGCTCGTTCTTTAAGACCACCCCATAGCCAAAAGTCAACGGATTCATATTTGAAACATCACGGAGTCCATATTGGTGGAAAGTACCTACTGATGATATTGTTAAAAATGTATGTGATTGTTTTGCAGGAGGGCAGGTGGGGTGGCGCGCCGTTTTGCATGAAGTGATTCCTGAGTCTACGTGTTATGAATAAAATTCTGAATGAACGTTTCCAGTTTTATGGTTCTGTTATTCCATTGTTATATTCTTGGAAAACATATGGACAATGATAAACTTGAAACGAAACTACACAACGGAGTAACTTTAGTTTTATGAAGGCCAAACGATTAGGGTTCACTAAATTCTGCTATTACGTGTGTTAATTCCATCATTAAGATGGATTAATTTCATTAAGTTAGGCGTCTCCAAAGCTGTAATGTTTATAATATTTTATTCAACTGAATAACTGTATAGAACACAGTTTTATATATAAATGTAAACGTAATCCTTGTTTGCCCAACGCAGTTGTTCTCTTTATTTTCTCCTAAACAAAATATTGTAATGCTTTAAGTTTTCAATTACTTTTAAAACACACTTTATTACAAATAACAAGATATTTTTTATATTTCCTCATGCTTTTATTGAATTTTCAGAAGAAATTTTAGCTTGTAGTTCTGAAAAAAATTCTTGTAATTAATAATTACTATCATTAAGTGATTTGAACCGTTCTCATTTCCTAAACAAAGAATACTATTTTCAGCAGAAGAAGAAACTTCTAAAACACATTGTTAATTAAATAGTTTTTAAACTCACATTCTTCTTAAAATTCCAACGCCTCTAAATATAATTATCAGAAATGAACTTATGAGGGATGCTTAAAATTAGGGAACATTATACAGGAACATAAAAACTACTTAATATTATGAGTAATTAATTATTTTAGTACCAAAGAAGGTAATGTATTCTGTTCAAAAAAATCGATATCGAGTTTTCACCGGAAATACATGTTTTGAGGCCCTGAATCCAAAAGAAAGCAATTTTAGAAAACGGTCCATGTGGTGTGAACATCATAACTCAAAAACAAATGGTCGGATAAATATCAAACTTCGTATTTAACTTCAGTATCTTCCAAAGATGAGACCAATAGACTTTTAATAAAATCCCCATACCTCAAACCACCCTTTACATGGAATTATTTCAAAATTTCTTTGTTTTCTCAAAAATGGTTTATCAGTTTTGCTTAAAATACCATATACTTAAGATAATGACCGATGACATAGCATGGCAAATAAAACGCATACCTTGAATTCTCTGGAAGTAACTTTTGAGATCTGCTTCATTCGAAGGACATTTTGAATGCATTTGTTTAACTGGTAAATGTTAAGAAATAGCAATGTCTTTAAAACACTCAATTCGTTTAAAATATTATTGATAAAATCGGCTATTTTCAACCTGTTCGTTAATATTTGTTTCAATTGTTCAATACTTTTTAATTTTATACAGTACTGTCGCTATTCACTTGTTTCTAGCGATAACACAGAAAGAGCCATAAAGTCATAGAGAGCATCTTTTAAACACCTGCCAATCGATTCGGTTTACTCCATCCCTCTTGTACCTATAACGAAATGTGTAAGGCTATATCCACAAATTTTTATCGCGATCAAAATGAAACACATAGAAAAGTAAACTTGCATAACCATTTTTCTTTGTTTGTAGAATTTGAACCGTAATTATTGACAGGAAGATATACATAATTTAGTAAAGAAATAATAGTAAGATAGAGAAATAATGACAATAAATAATTTCCGTATATTAAAGCAACGTAAAATGTAATAAGCTTGAGTTGAAAAATTTGTCCGAAGAAAAAGCTAATTAGCAAGCGAAGTCATTAGTAATAGCTGAGGAGCGGACACGTTAGTATAAAGATTGCTGGAATGCAGCTAAGGTTTTAAGTTCACTACGTTTGGAGAGTCACGTAGATAGAAATTCGTAAAAGAGAAAGGTAAATGGAATTCTTGGATTCGGGAAGGTACAACTTAGCAATAAGGTAACAGAACAAATACGTAGGATTTTTAAGATTGGCCTACTTAAGAAGAAACATTGGTGGGATAATTCTAAGGTATTAAAAGAGCTTAATTGCAGTTGGCAGCGCCTAAGACCGCGCTGGGTTATTTTGACATGTATGTGTGTGTATTGTCACACCAGACACATTGTTGCGTCGTTGGCGACAGTATTGTTGGGGTAATTCATTCGGCTTTCGGTGATCTTAGCTAGCGGTGGAGAGTGGGGTAAGTGAGCGTTAGTTCTTTGTGTGTTGTGTGGTGAGCGTCACTTTTAGGTCGAGTGTTGGTTCTGGAAGGCCGTATGTGAAATCGTGTAAATGTAGTCTCGTGTGCGTAGCATCTCCCTTCAATTTCTTCCTTTTTATCTTTTGTGTGTGATGTAGGGGCACTGTGTTTATGTTGAACAAACCACAGGTAATGTGATTAATGTGAAATTCTGTGTATTTTGTTATAATCATCCCACGCCTGCTCTGGAATGTGTAGTTCAAGATTCTGGTCCTCTTGCTACCTCTGTAGCTGTGCCTCCAAATGTATATGCTGGGGTAACTAAAATTTTATATCTAGCTACAAACCTTTTGGCCTCACCCCAGTATATAACATTTTTACTATGAGTTACTTAGCTGTAGCCGCGAGGGGTTTTGCCGATAAGCATTTTAGCGACTCACGGCAAGTTACGCTTCTAGTATCTAGTTATTTCAAACCATAAAATTTGTACTGCAGAAGGTAGCAGGTATAATATAGTTATAGATTCGAGTGCTACAATTCATAATCAGTTTCAGTCTTTATCTTTAAACAGTCAGCAACTCGGTTCAATAGCACAAGTATTAGATCATATTAAATTTCTAAGTCAATTTAAACTGGTGTTAGCTTTTCAAAATATGCCCACGCATACCTTGAGAAAAGGATCTCATAGCCAGTCACTGTAGGCAGTCGGCAGCAGAATCAACAGCAAATATTGGAAATGACGTCAAAAAGTGACATTGGACATTCGTCATCAAACTTGGCGACAATTGCGTTGCTGGAAAGGACTTCAAAGCTATTTAAAAATAAATGTTATTGCGTAGAAAAATTAATGTGAATGTATCACATACGATATTTTAATTCTATTCTACGAATCTTAAGATTTCTTTCTTCACAGTTTTTACAGTTATTTAAATTCTCGTTGTACTCTAGAATACATTTAATGGCTCCTCCAAATCGCCGCCAATCCATATAATATGCATTTTTCTGTATCTAGGATATCTTAGCAGAAGAAAGTGTGTTATTGGCATCGTTGTTTACAGGGGGAAATGAAACTGGTGGTCCGGAAGTCACATATTTATCACGGAGTACCTGAAGGAAAATAACTGATGTCTGCTAACACAGGTGTCCCAATATTTATGTGCTTCAGGAAGCTTTCGTATGTGGATCGCGAATGCCCTCTAAGAGATTATCACAGCTCATTTTCAATATAGAAAAATTTAACTGAAAACAGCTAAACCTTTTCTAAATTCACTGGTGATGGAGGTCTGTAACGACATTCTAAAAAAGAATGCTACGCTAATACAAACGGTTGAGAAACATTGTAGAAAAGTAGTGTAAAGTTTGAAGAATTGGGTAAAATAAACTATCGAAACACATTTACTATTGTACTTCATTGCATAATGGTCCTTACTTTAATAATACCTCTGGTATAAAAATATCTAAACATAGAATATAGTTAGCATTATCAAGACAACAATAATTGCTGTTAAGCAATCAATGCAATGATTTTAAAATGTTGTGAATTTAAAGATGGATCACTTTTTGCTTGCAACCTAATCATTGTGCAATAACCAGATGAACAACGTTCTACTGGAAACTTTTAAAGCTAATGACGAGGTCTTGTAGGTATTGCTTTCTCTACAACGTGTAGTAAATAGGGGAAATATTTATTCACATAATTGAAATATGCATTTTGAGGCCCCTTGAACCCCACACCGTGTGTGTGTCTGTTAACAGCATAACTCTAAAACGAAAAATCCGTTAAAATATCCTCCGTGGACTATTGGTACCGTGCTAGCCTCGAGTTCACAAGGTCGCGGGTTCAAACCCGGCGGAGGGCGATGGATTTTTTCGGGCGTAAAAACCCTTAGCATGGCTTTCTTCGGAAGGGAAGCAAAGCCAGTGGTCCCGTGTCGTAGATTTACGGCACGTAAAAGAACCTCAAGCCTGATAAAGAGGCCTCTGAGCAAAATTACCGGTCTTTCATGGGCAATATGGAATGGGACGCTAAGAATCACAGTAGTAAAAGAGCGTCCATAAATAAAAACAAAACTCAAACTCTGTTAAAAAACCAAAATTGGTATTTATGCTCAGTATTTGTCAAAGGTCGGACACGAATATTTTAAAGAAAATCCCCACCCCAACTACATTTTACATTTTAACTTTTTTATAAATTTTTTAATTGGTTAAAATACATTATATTAAATATTTTACATGACAAATAAAATGTATATCTTTAACTTTCTAGAAATAGCATGCGAAATCCTCTTCATTCGGAAGGAATTTTGTATAATGTAGTATAAGCGTAAACGTTAAGCGATAGACTTAAACGTACTACACTTTAAATCACATAATTTATTTAAAATAATCTATTTTGCAGCATAATTCATTTCTGAGATATCCCTCATTGATTGTTCGAATTATTCAATATTTTGTCATTCTTTTAAAGTCCTGTCGATTTTCAGTAGTTTCTTGCGATTAAACAGTAATTCTATGGCCAGCATATAGCGCCCGGTTCTTAAACATTTGACTATCGCTCTTCCCTTTGTATCTATAACGAAATGGGTAATGTAGCTATTTCTGCAAAGGTTTATCTGGATTAAAATGAAGTAGATATAAAAATATGTCTTAGTAAGAATAGTTTGTATGTCTACAATAAACAATAGATGGCAGGGAAAGTCATGTGAATGAACACATGCAAATTGTTTCCGTTATAAAGAGTATGAAAATTGAGCAAAATCAAGTTAGCAAAACGATACTGCCAGATATCGAGCCAAAGTCTCCAGTTCTGTAAACTAGTGTCTTAAGTTAGGCGATGAGGCAATGAAATTGAGAATGCTGTTTAACAAATTTTTGAAATTGTATATCTCTTATTTTGTTTTCGAAAATTCACACACTTTAAGTAACTTCTGGTCAAGGATACTTCTTCAAAATGTTTTTGAATCTTCACATTGCGTGGCAACACTTTGGTTAAATTTCTTATATTGTGCTTTTTAATAATCGTCGAGCTATTCTGGAAGTTAGGGAATTCTTTTCTGTCGAATTGTGTGCCAAAGGTCGCTCTAAAAGCGTTTTCCAAGTTGGAGCAAGGTTCCTTCATTAAGATTCAGCTTGCTAATGGATCCCATCTAGAGTTGAACGACAGGGAGGGCATCTCTTGCGCACTCTTCTGGGACGCTGAATGGCTTTTTTTGCTCCGGCCACCTGAATATTAATGAAGCAACGTTGCTCCAAGTTGAAAAACATTTTAGGATGGACGTTCAAGCACAGACGGAGAAAATTAGATAAAAATATTCTTATTATTTAAAATATCACGTGTTAATACATACGATCAAAATATTTTGGTCTGCATTCCATAAATACTCGTATTAACTGAGGAGAGCAGCACCTTAGAATGGTATATATGTAAATGTTTGTTTGGGTATTCCAAACAGATTAATCTTTGGCGTATGTCCAGGCTTTGGAGACAAATTTTGAGACACTGATGATGGGGATCACGTTTGCCTTCGAAGGATTTAACATCTGCCAGGAATTAGCACGGTTGCAATTCTTAGAAAAATCTGATGTGTTACACTCACATGACTTTCTCTACTCTTGTACAAACTATTTTTACAAACGCTTATTTTCCATATGCGTCATATTAATCGAGATATCGAGATGTTAATCTTATTGAGAATTTTCTTGTAGGTGCAAGGGGAATTGGTAGGCTTTAAGCGATAGTCAAATATTTTAAGAGCTGGTTGCTATGTCCAAGTATTCCATTCTCTTCACATTACCAGGACAAAAAAATGAATAACGAATTCCCATTTTAGAAAAAGTATAAGTAGTGGAAAGTTAAAGGTAATAACAAGAAATATCTCGAAAATGGTTCACTCAATAACAAAAATGTATATCACATAAATTGTGTATTTTAACGCGATTTACATTTTTGTGTAGTAAACTTTTGTCTATCTCTTATGGTATACCAGTTATGCAAAAGTCGTTCACAACGAAGAATACTTTTGGAGACATTCCCAGAAAATTTGAGATGTACAATTCATTTGCCATAAAAATGTCTTAAACTTATGGTATTTTATTCAAAATCGTTAGTCATTTTTGAGAAAATTAAAATTTTCGGAAAATGTTCCATGTAAAGGGTAATCTGGGATGGGGGGATTTTCTTGAAAACTTGCGTGTTGCATCTCTGGAAGATACTGAACCTAAATACCGTTTGGTGTTTATCCGACTGTTCGTTTCTAAGTTATGCTCACACACACACACACACACACACACACACACACACATACGCGCGCGCGCGCACACACGTTTCCGATGAAACTTCGATATCGAATTTTTGGGTGGAATGCAATACTTCCCCTACTTACTATACGTAGTAGAGAAAGTAAAAACTATTTGCAGGACTTCGCCAGGAAAGCTTTAGATTTTACATATTTGGACGAAAGTAATACTTCCTTTATCTTTGTATAGGCGTTAGATCAAATTAAAAAGGAACACTTTTAATACTAATAAATAACAGGGATTAATATATGAAAAATATATTGCAATGTTTATCTTCATTATAATCAGTAATAAGTTTTTACCTTCCCTGGCGAGTACATAGAGAAGTTATTACGTTCCACCCATAAATTGTATACTAAGATTTTACCGGAGATACATGTTTTAAACTCCCCGAATAAAAAACGCGTATTTTTAGAAAAAGGCTCACAGCATAACTAAAAAGGAAAAGTCGGATATATACCAAACTTGGTGTTTGATATCAGTATGTTTCGAAGATTCGACACGAAGATTTTCAAGAAAATCTCCCAGTCTAGCTACCCCTTAAATGCAAAACTTTTAAAAATATTGAAAAATGTCTGGAACGATTATGTTTAAAATACCATTTATTAAAGTTATTTACATCACAAATAAAAATGCATATCTTGGAATTTCTGGGAACAGCCTGTGAAGTCCTCTTCATTCGGAAGCAATTTTAATATAATCTCGCATAGATCGTACACGTTATGCGCTAGAGAAAAGCGCACTACACAAAAAACTGTAGATCTCTTTAATACACAGGATTTATTTCAAATACCCTTCTTGTGGCATAAGTCATTTCTGAGAGATCCGTTATTTATGGTTCGAATTCTTCATACGTTGTCATTATTTTAAGGACGTGTTGGCTTTCAGCTGTTTTTTTAGATTGTATAGATAGAGTATGGAATTTTAAGACCAACGTGTGTCGTCCTGTTCTTCATTTGACTATCGCTGTTCCCTTTGCATATGTAACGAGATGTTAATGTAGCCGCTTCTCCAAAGGTTTCCTTTCATTAAAAATAAGTAGATAGAAAAATAAGCTAAGAATAGTTTGTATACTCACTAATAAAGACAGAGAGCTATGTAAATATATCAGTTTTGCGAATGTGTATTGCAGTATGCCTAGTGAATCAGCCGCCCTAGGTTTCCGTAACTAGACAAATCCATCGATTCTATCAAGCATGAAAATTCCCTACTCTCGACAACGGATACGCACTTCTTCAGCTGTACTTCTTGTAATATGTTTAATCTTTCCTGTGCATAACCAGCATTAATTATTAAATATTGTACAAATGTAAATGAATTGTAGAAAGTTTAGGAACATCGTAGATTAAAACAGGATAATACAAAAATGTTCGGTTTTGAGCATCTTAGCAATAGCTTCATATAATCAAGTTGGTTATCGCTTGGAAACAATGCCAGTACACCCAGCTGTAGAATAGGTTTTATTAATTTAATGCTAGGTCTTTCTGAATTGCGTGCAGGATAATACTGTAAGTGGCACACATAATTATTTACATTATTCCACAAAAATATTGACAATAAAAATTATTTGCAAGTATTTACAAAAGGCCACGAAAAAAAATCGAATGTGACACATTCCCACGACCTGCTCTACCCTCTATGTTTATTAGTGGGTATACAAATTAGTTTTACTAAAGCTTATTTCTTTCTGTACTACGTATAGTAAGTAGGGGAAGTATTGCATTCCACCCAAAAATTCGATACCGAGATTTCACCGGAATTACATGTTTTGAGGTGCATTGAATGCATATAAAGCATTTTTGGAAACATGTCCGTGTGTGCGTGTGTGTGTTCGTATGTCTGTTTGTGAACAGCATAACTCGGAAATGAACACCAAACTTGGTATTTAGGTTCAGTACCTTTCAGAGATGCGACACGAAGGTTTTCAAGAAAATATCCCTACCCCAGATTACCCTTTACATAGAACATTTTTCGAAAATTTTAATTTTCTCAAAAATGGCTCTAACGACTTTGATTAAAATATCATATATTTAAGATACTTTCATGACAAATAAAATGTATATCTTGAATTTTCTGGGAATTTATCCGAAAGTATTCTTCATTGTGAACGACTTTTGCATAACTGTTAAACCATAAGAGATAGACAACATTTTACTACACAAAAATGTAGATCGCGTTAAAATACACAATTTATGTCGGATACATTTTTGTTGTTGTTTAGTGAACCATTTTCGAGATATTGCTTGTTATTCCCTAAATTTTCCAATACTTATACTATTTCTCAAATGGGAATTCGTTATTCATTCTTTTTTGTCCTGGTAATGCAAAGAGAATGGAATACTTCACATAGCACTCAGATCTTAAAATACTTGACTATCGCTTAAAGCCTACCAATTCCCCTTGTAACTATAAGAAAATTAGCAATAAGTTTAACATCTCGATATCTCGATTAACATGAAGCATATGGGGAATAAGCGTTTGTAAAAATAGTTTGTACAAGAGTAGAGAAAGTCATATGAGTGTAACACATCAGATTTTTTTGTATCTACTTTATTTCAATCCAAATAAAATTTTGCAGTAATACCTACATTACACATTTCGTATAGATACAAAGGGAACAGTGATAGTAAATAAATTAAGAACTGGATGCTATACGGTGGCCTTAAAATTCCATACTTAAACTATTAGCATGCTCTGCAGTCAAGCCAAATTATTGGCATTATTTTAAGGCTTAGATAGTTGACTGACAAAATTACGCGAACTTAGACATAGAAATGTTGACACATTGCCTCAGGAGCCTTATACTTGAAATTCATAAGTTATATCTCCGTCGTTCATCCCGTAATGATAACTTTACTGGAAGTCTATTAGGCATTACTATTTTACGAGTACATGAACACTTTATAGCTTCAGTTTATTGGCTGTGTAAGTCAGCTTGATGTTTTCATCACTTCTACATTTATAGGGTCATAAACATAAATGTTATTTGTGCAGCGTTGACTCGAAGTAAATGGTTTTGTTCTCTGTCAACGTGTTAGCTAATTGAAGTGGGACAAATTAAGTTCTAGTACTGCCACAAGCGTAGCTGAAAGTACACCAATGATCCACCATTTCTTCCATGTTTGGAGGTGGTGTATTGGACTGAAATTTCATAAGATACCGGTTAAATTAGCCACAGATAAAAATATCGTCCCTTTTATCAAAAACATGCTTTTTTATGCTTCAGAAAGCCTAAATAGCAATAGATCCATGTTTATTTCTCATATGTATCTCCCTGGTGGAATTCTTCCTCTCAAAAATTACTAACTTCGCAACATTCTTTGCTTATTTCATCTCCCGGTTTCAGTATCGAGTCCTCAGAGTTGAATGCACTAAATGGAATTTAAATTAGTACCGGAAGATGGAGAAATAGTAATAAGTGTATAATTTATAATAGATCGTAAAATATCTTGTTATTATTATTATTATTCTTATTTAATGTTTAAACTTGGATTCATATTCTGGGGCATTGTACTAAAGACAGAACAGTTGAAGAGAAAGTATCTACCAGGTTGCTTTATTAACTCAAGGAGAGGGTTATAAGCATGTTGGAGCTTGCTGGTTGGGCGGGGGGAGGGGGAAGTAATTGATGCATTTTTACAAATGATTATGCAGCTCAGATGGAGTGCAAGGAAGAGTGTCAAGGGTGGGAGAGGGAGGGTTAGTGGCTTAGGGACGGGTATTTGTTTGTTTGTAAACAATAGCATCTGCTTGTGAACAAGTTTTTTTTCTCTTCTTCTGTTTCGTTTGTGTAATTTTTGTTGTTAGTTTATCTGTTTTTTTCATTTCTTGTAAATGTCGTTAGCTTTACACTTCAGTGTAATGAATATAGTAAGAAAAATATGAATTACAGTGTATTATGTAAGTCCGTGCGGTCTATGTGACGCTGTAATGTACGAGTTTAAACATGTAAAATGTTTAGGACCAATAAATACACAACCCTACTCTATTCTACTGTGTTTGTTGCTTATTATTTTCATGCTTATTAATGTTACCATGATTATTATTAGTTTCCGGTGCTTTAATAGCAAGAACGGTGATAGTTCCCTATAGAGTTATTCTGTACCCATGTTTTGGGATGACGTAAGCAGCTTTTCAGTCAAATGACTAGAGTTGTCAAGAAAGAGGAGAAAAGGATGACACTTGAAGGGGCAGAACAACTCATTTCAGAACAACTTAATCTCCTCTTTCATATATGGGTTACCTCTTATTTCCCAAGAATGCTTCTCTATAGACACTGCAGTATTTGTTAGATAGCTATTCAGCGATTAGAGTCATTATTTTATAATGAAGTAAATAGAGAGAACATTTTCATGTGCACAAGATATCAAAACGTTGCAAGTCTCTCTCTCTCTCTCTCTCTCTCTCTCTCTCTCTCTCTCTATGGAAAAGGTTACCGTCTTGAGAGATCTGCACGGTACAGGTCTGATTGCAAAAACGTTTGTCCTCATGTTAATGTTTTCGCACCATTCACTGCAAGAATGTTCCTGGTGGTGTGGTTTTGACTCAATAAAACTGTTACTTTAACTTTATAGGCAATTTTCAATTTTTACGAATAATTTAATTCAATAATAATACACTAATAATAATAATAATAATAATAATATCCACTAATACAGGGCAGAGAAAGTCATGCGAATTTAACACATAAGACTTTTTTAAAAAAACACTTCATTGTTTGTCAGTTTCATATGCTCCATTTCAAACGTCGTCAACTGACTACACCCTCGTGCGTAAGTAAACGCCCTCAAGCCCCAACTTTCGGCTGCAGAGAAGGGATACAGCTGTTATACCAGCGAAACCATGAATTTATGTAGCTGAGATATAATAAGGCTGATATTAGGGAAAGGGAGGGGGTTCACAGAATTAAATTGGGTGTTGGTGCTCTAGTCTTTATACTATTTTCATTTTACACCTATTGTTAGTGTCCTGTGTATTATCTTTCTTAACTCTCCTTTGGGTAATGTAATAGGGTTAAACCATGCATCGCAATACGGTATACGTTGTTTTGTGTTTCACTTTTATTTAAGATGCTATATTTAATATGTTCATCATTCTTTTTTCGTGCAGAGGTATTTTCATGTAGGGAGGGTTTATTCTTCTATCTTTGTCGCTATTTTTGTCTTGCTTTATTATTCCGTGTGTTATAAAAGCAGGTGCTGTCTTTTGCACCCGTGTGATTGATAGGATAACTATATCTATACGTTCTTTAAAGAAATGCGCTTATTCATTCATTCATAAAATCTTCATAAAAATATAACATAGGCTTTTTACTGAGTTATTTTTCAGTATTAATGGCACAATACCGAAAACAATATTTTATGCACACATATACAAATAACTAATATGAAATGCAAAATAAAACGTTCTTATTCGGATTACAATAGGATTCAGTTATCTAAATACAAACGGTACAAAAGTTATTGCACCAATAAACCTCAGTAATGTATATTCACTGAGAAATCCAAGATTACCGGGATTTTTCCAGTCTTCCATTTCCAATCAATTTTTCAGTATGTGAGACTGTTTTTGAGTACCACCCAATTTCAAACATACTTTCAAGAATTCAATCACTTAATTGACTTCTGTGGCGTGACTTTGTAAGCTTCATTAAAGAAAACTGTCGCCCATATGTGTAACTATGTGGCCCACACTGAGGGTAGTAAACAACCATGCACGCCCTTAAGGGAGACTTACGCTTAATTGCAATATCATATAAACTAATTTTTATCTGCCATATTATTTATTGTAAACAAATTAGAATTTCCATGTGTGTTTGAGAGATCATTAGAAACATACTCAAGCATTTTTGAAAACCTAAATAAACTAAAGTCCTCCCCCCGCATTTTTAGGTTTTAAATTTTTTTATTAGAATTTTTTATTCAAGCATGAAGTTTAACTGTAAATTTATATATTTGCATATTAATTTAAGCTATATGTATCTTTTCTGGATTTGGTTTTATAACGTTTGTATTATTTTGAAAATGTATCAAATTGCGTAATGTTTTTTCACTGCAAAATAATCATACAATACAAGAAGTAGGCATAATATTTTAATTTAATACACCATCATTTTTATTGATCTTAGAGTAGGCAGTGTAGAAAGTTTCATTAAGCTATCCGTAATAGGTTTTGAAAAAAGGTGCATATTATATATATTTAAACATATAGTCGCGGAAAACAAAGATTGAGAATAATATTGATTTACTTAAGCCCCGGTGTGAATTAAATTAATGTGACATAGCACTGAATTATAGAAAGTAAACAGAACAACACAACTTAACTAGCCTTAACTAGCAAATAATTGCACCAAGAAATGTCACTAAGTGTTGCGACGGATTCAATCATTGTGGTAATTTTTTTAAAAGTTTTATTCTATGAAATAAATGCATTTCGTTGTATTTTTAATCTGTATTTCAATATTGGATTTTCTCATAACAAAAATTTTAATTACATTATTATATGCTAACTACATGTCTACTTACTCTCTGAAAGAAGCCGTAGATTTTGAATTCATTATAAATGACTATTATAAGCGCTCTCTGTCGTTAAGACAGTCTCTGTTTCACGGCCGCAAATATGCTGTTGGTGAGGTGAGGCTAGATTTGAAGGGTGCTCTGTCTCACCTATGGATTATGATGGGTGAACTTAAGTTAAATAATTGGTGGTACGGTGTACCTGGAAGATGACAGCGCAGGTAGAAACATTCAGTGTGAGACTGTTTTGTGCATTTTCAAGCTACTATTACACTCATTTCTTTAACCAATAATGCATTCTAAACAGTAATTTGAAACTTATTTGTAATTAATAAACCACTTCTAGTATTTAAAATGATTTACAATTTTGGTAGAATAAATAAAAATTATGCCATATAAACTACATAAACAAAACCACACCTAGTGACGTTTGTAAGAAGGGGCGTGGCACAGTTGCACTGCTGAGGTAAATTTTTATATTAAGTTAGAGGTGAAAAACAAACAAAATATCCTGAGAACTGGGTTTGACACATTTCGAATATCCTCCCCACCTTAAGCGACCCTGACTTGACTTGGTGGAGCCCGCTATATTTTATTCCATAACCATATTTAAAATAATTCTAGTCATTTGTCTGAATTCGTGGTAATGTAAAAGTTTCCTTACCATGCAGTGTCACACTCCACACAGAATACTTGAGCTAATCTCTTTCTTAGTTCTTTCTTCAAAGACCCATAGAAGATGCATCTATTCAAAGCTTCCATTATCCATGCCATCCTTTTAAAGTCATAATAACATGTTCATGTTACAAGTTACTAAGTATCTGAAGCTCTCAACTTGCTCCACTAGCGTTTCTAGAATTCACAAGTTTAACTAATTTTATTTTACGTCATTTATTGTTGTGTTTATCTCTATTTATCTTATACACCTTAACGGTTTCATTTTTCTCTGTTAGCATGTCCATAGGTTTATTTCCTCCTTTGATAGCTGTGCAATGTCATTAGCAAATCTTTTATTTTATTCTTTTTTATCCTGCTATTACGTCTTCCTTTCTCTGAAAAAAATTCTCCAAGGTGATACAGACGAGGGTGGATGGTAAATGGCATATTTCTCCATAAATGAAGTCATTTTCATATAATGCATTTTCACTTTCTCTACTACGTATAGTAAGTAGGGGAAGTATTGCATTCCACCAAAAATTCGATACCGAGATTTCAACGGAAACACACGTTTTGAAGCTCCCTGAATCCAAAAAACATTTTTAGAAAAAGGACCGTGTTTGTGTCTGTGTGTTTCTGTGGATGTGAACAGCATAACTCAAAAACGAAAATTTGAACGAATATGAAACTTGGTATTTAGGTTCAGTATCTTTCAAAGATGTGACACGAAGAATTTCAAGAAAATCCCCCCAACCTTTTACATGGAACATTTTTCGAAAATTTTGATTTTCTCAAAAATTCCTTTAACGATTTTGATTAAACTATAATATATTTAAGATGTTTCTATGAAAAATGAAATGTATATCTTAAATTTTGCGGGTATGTCCCCAAAAGTCCTTTTCATTGTGAATGGATTTTGCATAACTGGTAACGTATTCCGTAAGGGATAGATAAATATTTTTTCCACAAAAATGTACATCTCGTTAAAACACACAATTTGACATATACATTTTTTGAGTGAACCATTTCGAAGATATTCCTTGTTATTTGTTTGAATTTTCTAATATCTATACTTTTTCTCAAATGAGAATTCGTTATTTTTTTTTCCTTTTTATGTCCTGGACATGTGAAGAGAATGGAATGCTCCACATAGCAACCAGCTCTTAAAAGATTTGATTATTGCTTAAAGCTTATCATATTTTCCTTGCATCTACAAGAAAATTAGTAATAAGATTAACATCTCGATATCGCGATTAACATGAATCATATGGAGAATAAACGTTTGTAAAAATAGTTTGTACAAGAGTAGAAAAAGCTATGCGAGTGTAATACATAAGTATTTCACTTATATTTATTTAGAAAACCATTCCAAAACACACGAAACACACTAATTCGTTTGTCATTAAGAAGAGAATTTTACATTACATTTTTCAAGATGAATAAAATATTTATTCAAGGTATTATTAATAGTAAAACTAAAATCTGATACAGATGTTTCAAAGAAAATCATTTCAGACTTTAACACGTCAATGTACAATGTAACATCTTTCAGGACCCAGTACTTCAGAAGATTTAAACAGTGAATTAAACACTCCGTTTTCCTTATCTTTACCATCCGTGCGAATAGAAGCAAAATACCTTAAGGATACTGAATCCTTTGTTAAGTACAAAGAAAAAACAAACGAGAGGAAATAAGAGGTTCTTAAGACGAACTAATCCTATCTGGATTCTTAATTGAACTTCTGTGCGCAAGTCAGTACCCATTAGGAGCTTACTGTTTCGTTTTATAAATTAAACATTTCTGCTTAACACAGTGTACAGCTCTCGCAGTTTCGTTAGCTTCTTAAGGATCCAAGTGTCAGCAAGCTGGCTGCATTGTGCTTTACTACCAGTTATGTACAAGGTACAACAAGCATTCCTCTTGCTCTCTGAGTCTTCCTTTATTAGTCACATCGCTTTTCCTTTGCCTCACCTATCCGTCACTTTAACCTATCCTTCCGCTCTCGTGTTGTGAATGAGAACTATTCTGTGACGTCACATGACATTCGCTTTGGTGACACTGCATTGGATATAAATATTCTCAGACATTTAGAAAAACTTAAGTTTACTGCATAATAGTATTGGATAAGTTGTATTCAAATATTTTGAACTATAAATATAGCTAGCAAGTTACAAACACGATTGCTATTCAAACTAAACCATCTTAAACATACAAGAGTTTAGGTCTTCAGACCTGTTCTATTTTCACATTTTTTATATTAATTTAAAATATGTCCTTTCATCATTTCCTAGGTCGGTCCACATATTTTCTACTTTTAGATTCATATTTATGCAGTTCTTTGCACATTTTATTTGCCTCCATTAATTTATGCGTATGTATCAATTATCGAACTTGGAGTACTAATCTGAAGCTTTTGTGTGGTATATTTAATTTTTAGCAATTTAGAAGTGTGTAGCCTGCCAGTGGTCCCAAATGTAAATCGTTAAATTATTTTTGATTCCCATATACTAAAGAGGAATGACAATAAAATCCATGTTAACTGTGCTACACAGGAGAGCTTTTATATTTGTCTTATAATATTAAAATTAAAATTTAAAGGGATTAAACCGTAAGCTTTTTTTTACTTTCTCCACAGCATACCTATAGTAAGCAGAGGAAGTATTGCATTCCACCCAAAATTCGATACCGAGATTTCACCGGAAATCCACGCGTTGAGACTCCCTGAATTATTTTTAGATAAAGATCTCTGTCTCTCTCTCTCTCTCTCCCCCCTCCACACTCTCATTCTCTCTCTCTCTTCCTGTGACCGTGTGTTTGTTTGTGTCTGTGAACAGCATAACTCAAAAAAGACAAGATTGTTAAATACCATACTTGGTATTTAAGTTCAGTTGTCTTGCAAAGATGCGATACAAAGGTTTTCAAGAAAATTGCCCACCCCAAACTACACTTTGCATAGATTTTTTTTTGAATTTTCGATTTTCTCAAAATGGGCTCTTAACGATTTTCGTTAAAATACCATGTATTAAAAATATTTACATGAAAATGAAATGTTTGTCTTGAATTTTCTGAGATTAGCCTGTAAAGCCCTCCTTATTCGGAAGGAATTTTGTATAATCTTCTGTTACTGGTATATGTTGAGCGACAGGGAAAAGGTATACACAAAAGAATGCGGACCTCTTTAAAATACAATTTTATTTTAAATAACTTTTTGTGGCATAAGCTATTTCCGGGATATCTTTTATGAATGGTTCGAGTTCATTACTTGGTTATTTTTTTAAAATCTTTCGATATCAGTAGTTTCTCAGGACTAGATGGAAATAGCAATGAACTTTTTTCTAACGCCAGTATATAGCATCCAGTTTTTAAACACTTGACTATCGCTATTCCCTTTGTCTCTATAACAAAATATATAATGTGATTATTTTTGCAAGATTTTATCTCAATTTAAACTAAGGTAATAGTAAAATTATCTTTCCTAACAACAGTTTGTATGCCCACTAATAAACGATAGATTGTAGAGAAAATCGTGTGAATGTAACGCGTTTACCTCTTTCTAGGGCAGGAGAAATATTTCAATCGAATCAAGAATTGGGAATACCGATGTTAATCACAAAACATGAAGCTCAGAAGAACTAGTGACCAGTTAACATTCACTTAGCCTGCAACACACTCCTTTGCTTTGTCTGCCATCGGTCTAGGCACCAAAGAAGGATGGGGGGAGACGTAGCTTTAAATGGCTCCACCAAGATGTCGTCTGTGTAAAATTAATGACAAGGAGCATGTCTACCATGAGAATATCATCTTCAAAAACTAAAAATATAAAACTCACTGTTGGCCGTAGAGCCAAAGAAGGTGGGGAAGGAGAAAGGGACAAAAGAAATTAGCCAACCAATCATGTTCAGAAAGTGGATCTCTATTTCTTCATTCTTTCTCGTGCCCCACCTCTCTAGTTTAATGCTTTGCTTCTTCGTCCGTCAGATGTTTCGAAACTTCTTAAGAGATTAATGTGAACCTTTGCTTACCTTGTCTTTCTCAATAGGATATTATGGACGAGTTTATCTTTGCGTCTTTATTACTCTTGGCGGTGCTCCATTTTATAGTTATAAATGTGCAGTTTAAAATATTTTGCTTTACTTAACCAAAAGTTCTGACTGAAAATAACTTATGTTATAAAATCCTTATTTTTTTAAAATTCTTCCATTTATATTGCCCTCTTTAAATTTCTATGGCCATATGGGGCGCTTCTGCTTTAGAATAACTACTGTTACGATGTATCAGTAATTCATTAACTGTAACTTTTATGTTACTGATTTCAGATACTAAACGCGCTTGCATGCGCTTTCACTATGCTTTAAAACTCTGCGGAATACAGAGTGTGATACCAACCAAAGGAAAATTACCTCGCCCCAACGGGAATTGCGACTGGAACCTCTACATGGAGTAGTCAAAACGCTGACCATAGAGGCAATCTAAATCCTCATTGTAAGAGAATACGAAAATGAATTGCAAATGTTTTATTTATTTTGAATAAAAAACCTGGATGTTTTAATTGAAAGAAATAATATCAAACAAATTCAGAAATATCAATCATAGTAATTGATGGACAAATAGTAGGTAAGTTTGATATTTGAAAAGTTAGGAGTATAGACTGATCTAGATAAAGAATTATATCCGCTCTATATTTGGAGTAGTTACTAAATGCTTGAGGGTGGGGGGGGGAAAGCCAAGGAAAGAAAGAAAGCAAAATGCTATAATACCAATGCCTTTCCCGTACTAAAGTTTATAAATAAAGCCAGAAGATAAATCAAAGTATACGTAGAAATGAATATTATAAGATGTCAAGTTATAGTCCATTAGAGAAAACTATATCGATCTACCACACTAACTCAGGATAGAAATAATTGTTCACACTTTGAGGAAAGATAAATCAGTATGGTTTGAATATGCATGACACTTGGTTGTGGCTATGGAATACCTAACAAAATGAAAACTTTACAGAAGTATATCATGATTTAACTCTCCCTTTCTAACCCTCTGTAAAATATTTATTTAGGTAGCGTTTTCAAAAGGGATAATACGATTTTCTTTCTTTTCGGATTATTATTGAACATTAAAATATAATGGATTAAATGCCAAAAGGTTAGAAACAAAGAGGCTATGCTTGTGGTGAATAATAAATTTTGAAAGATGAAATTATGTTTTATTTGGATTGTAAAGTAAATGATCATAAATAATGTTTAATTTCCTTTTAGTTGTTTTAGTTGGCATAAGTGCTCAAATTTCTTCCCCAGTCTGATTACCCACAGCTGGTCAGCAAGTTGGCCTTTAATCTAAAATATTACGGGTATGATTCCAGACTTGTATCAGAATTTATCTTTAACTGGGGTTGTTCACATCCTAATTGATATCTGGAAATCTTAATAATCAAATTATGTGTATATTATAGTGTTTAAGTAAAGTATTATATGTCACCATTCACTGATTTTCTCTACCCACTATCATTTATTTATACGATAGCTTCAGGAAACTATTCTTACGAAAGTATTTTTTTCTATCCACTTCATTCCAATCCTTTGCAGAAATAGTTTCACTACACGTGTGTTGTAAGTAAAAGGGGCCCTCATGTGCTCACCTTGGTGAGTATGGGAGTAGCGACCCCGAGGTACTTGAGCCACCCAGTGTCTGGGGGCATAACCAGTCCACCCTGTCTCCTGGGGCCAGAAATAAGGAGACCTGGTCCTCCAGGTTGGGGGTTAAGTATGGCGCTCTCAACTCCACTTGTAAAAACCTTGGTAAGACGGATGGTTTGTTGTTGGCGACTTGGAATGTTCAAACTATGTTATGACGTGGAAAAATGAAAGAAATGGCAAATAACTATTGTGTTGGCTGGACAATAGTGTTGCAAGAAAAACGTTGCAGTGGAAAAGGAAGAATAGATAAACAAGGATTACACTTTATTGTACTGTGGATCAACTGAGCCTGGACTACACAAGATATAATTTATTATCGCAAAGGGAATAAAGAAGAGGCTAATAGAGTTGGACCCAGTTAATGAAGGATTTAGTAAAATGGACTTAAGGTCCAATTTCAAAATGTGACTATAATTTCTGTGTACGCATCTATGGAGGAAAGAACGAGTTGATAGGGAAGATTTTTCGTGAGAGTATAGAAGGAGAGCGTGGTGAAGGAGTTTAAGGATACGTTGATGTTCTTGGGTGATTGTTGTGCTGGAGTGGCGGGGAGGCAAGTGTTGCATGAACTAGGTGTCGAGGTTGGTGCCTTGCATGAACAGTTTGTGATTGGAATTAATTGGATTATTAAGGAAGGAAGTTTTCATGTGTTATTGTTTTTATAGCTGTGTAGAATTGCATTATACGTTTACATTTGCTCAGGGTTGGTTCTTATTTGCCATATTCTGTGAGATTTCTATTGCTTAATTTTTGCATTTGTTGCTTTCTTATTTCTATTTTTGTAATCCTGGTGTTGCTCTCTGTGAATGCTCTGACTGTGTTGGTTTTGTACCAGAATGTGATTATCTATATAAACAGAGCTGCTTCTGTAATATGAGATGCTTAATTTGTGCTTGTTTTGTTTTTATTGTATTGATGTACTGACTTGAATAAATTTATAGCCAGAGGGCGGCGCTGATGACCACCGCAGTTTTGCGCCACTCAAACCGCTATTACTACTAAGTAAAAGGGGAATACAGGAAACCTATGTTTAAAAAATAGGTCGCTATTTGCTGGCCCATAGATTCATACTCTTTCCAAGATATCGCAAGAAACAACTGAAAAGCACAATATAAGAATTATTGAAAATTCAAACAAATATCGGACACTTTGGAAATGGCTGGTGACAGAAAAAGGTTATTCGAAATAAACTGCGAGTTTTAAACAGATCTACATTTTTTGTGTAGTACGTTTTTGCCTACCTTTATGGTTTACCAGTTAATGCAAAATAATAGGAAACTCCTTTCAAATGAAGAGCACTTCACAAGCTATGTTCAGAAAATTAAAAACATAAATTTTATTTCCCATGTAGATATTTCAATATATGGCATTTTAAATCAAACCCTTAAGCATATCTGAGAAAATAAAATATTTTGATAAATGTTCCATGGAACGAGTAGATTAGGGTAGGCGGATATTGTTGAAATTTAAATAGGAAATTTTGTATTTGTGCGACTTATTGTTTTTGAGTAAAGTTGTTCACAGACACACACACGCGCGCGCGCACAAACAAATAAATCTAAAAAAGCTATTTAAGTTTAGTGGCCTCAAAGCTGTGTTTCCCTGAAATCTCGCCATTGAATTTATGGGTGGAATTTAATACTTCCCTACTTATTCTAAGTACGTAATACAGAAAGTATTAACCGCAATAATATTTAAAGCCTGAGGCAACCACAGCAGAACGAGAATTGTTATTACTAAAATAACTTACCTGTGTTTACCTTATTAGTTAGTGATCCCTTACATTAATTGGCGTTTCCTTACCTGTTAGAGAAAGTAAAGCGAATTATGAAAGTCTGTTCTGAGCATTTAAACACGTTTATACGAATTACACAAATTATTTGGGACACTGAAATGTATAAATGAATACATTAGTGTGTTTAAATACACACACTGTTCTTTAGGCTTAGTGTGTGAAAAGTGTATACTCGCACAACATTGTTTCGTAACTTGTATTACTTTCTCTGTCACTAGCCGTGGTACCCAGAGGAAGCATTGTATTTCATAGAAAAATTCGAAATCAAGATTTCATCCCAAATACATATTTTGAGGTCCACTGGATCAAGAAGCTTTTCTAGAAAAAGCGTAAAAAGTGTGTGCGTGTACCAGTCGGCCACGATATGAGGGCGTGCGGTGTGAGGAGGAACTAAATAGTTATGGCCAGTTCATTTTAAAAGAATTACAATTAATATTATAAATCAAAATATAAACTAATTGCTTGGATAATATTATAATCCTCGTAAATTTGTATTTATAAAGGGCATAAAAATAAAATGGCAATTGGTATTCAGGATAATGACTTATTACACAAGGTAATCATCAATGTAAGGGTGCGGATGCTATTTTTATTAACAGAGGAATTATAATTTAAATATTTCAAGTTCTGATTTTTATTAAATAAAAAATTTCAAGAATGTTAATTTTCAAAGTAATTAAAAATCAATATATATATATATATATAATTGAATTAAAACAAATTTTAATGGGTATCTCTCTCACTACTTTAGTACAAATTAAAGGTATATATAATATTCAACCCACAAAAATTATTATTCCATAATATCTATATATTATAAAATAATAATTTAATCTATACTTAAATAAAATTCTTCCTAATCACAAACCTACAAATCTCACTAATAAAATTATTATTTTATATAGTATAAATTATTATACCAATATATTTTACAACAACAAAATTTTATTTAATATAAACAATTTTATTAATTTGAAATTATATCGAACTGCACGATAATAATTTCAGTGTAAATGAAAATCTTAACTCCAAGCTTAATTTGTTAATTCAATTATTCTTTCAAGTGCGGGGGGGGCATGGGAAGGATAGTCAGGTAAAAAGAATCTGCAATTCCGAGTTGAGGCTTGTAAATGTAGTACTGCTGTCTTGTGCAAGTGTTGATTTCCTTATCGACTTGCCCCTCACTCCCCTCTGATCCCAAGTCTTGATGTTCGCATCGTCAACAAATACAGTGGCGCCCTTCTCCAAGCGCAGTTTTATCGTGGCCGACTAGTAAGTATTTGTACAGTATAACCAAAATACGAAATTTTTGCTATTGTAAGTTCAGCATATTTCCAGGATACGACATAAAGATTTTGAAATACATTCTCCACCCTATACTAATATTCGCATGGTAAATATTTTGTTACTTTTGTTTTCTCAAAAATGCCAATAAGCATTTTAATTAAAACATTATATGTTTAAGATACATGGAATTTTCTGCAAACAGCCTTTGGGTTTATCATAATTAGGATAAAATTTGTTTTGTTTTGAATAACTAGTAAACTATAAAAGAGAGAAGACGTACGGTACGCCAAAGAAACCTCGCGCTAGAATACAAACATTTATGTCAATTATTATTTTATGGTATTAACAATTTTTGAGATATTTGTTGCTATTATTTTAATTTTAGTATACCTTATCATACGTATGCCAAAGTGTTTAGTCGCCAATGTGTTGTTTCTCTTGATGTTGTGTATACAGTTTTGGTTTTCAAAGCCGCGTATATGACTCGCATTTTAAATATTTAGCTCTCACTTCAGCTTCCTGTATCTCCTTGCACCTGAAAATAAATGTATAATGAAAGTATTTATACAATTCTTTTATCTCGCTTAGTATGAATTATAAGAAAAATAGGGTTTTTAACAATAATTCGTAAAATATGTACAAAATTAAGCAAAGCTGATAGAGACAATGGACGTGTGAAATTTTCCCTTAACCTGGTTCATCTCTAGCCGCAAAATCTGGCATTCTTTTCTTGCATTAGCTTAAACTTTCAGCACATACCTACTAACCTAACGTTATGTGAGTCCATGAAATTGGCCAATGCTTTAAATTTTAAATACATGCTTTCAGAGGAGGCAGTCAACCACACCAAACAAAATTACGTACTCTGGGACTGAATTTTCTATTTTTTTTTTTTAGTTTTAAAGCTACTTATTTGAAAACTGGTATATTTAATGAGTAAATAAAGAAATGGCTGTGGATAAACTCAAAGCTCTAGCTCAAATAGTCTCTCAGAGAATACAATTAAATGATTTACTTAGCGAGAAAATGCAAATTTTCTAAAACTGCCTTGCGCATTCAAATTTGTCAGAGAAGTATGATAGTGACATTTTCTGATACTTTAGTACAGTCAAAGTAAATGTAGGCATTTTATTAGTTGTGGAGAAGTAAGTTTTTATTTATTAAGAAGTTTTTGGTGTTAAAAGTTTTCTTATTTTCAGTATAAATTAATTTTATGTGAGCCAATGAGTAAAGCAACCATAAAATGCATGATTTATTCCTTATATAGCCCAGTTTAGATTATGTATACATATTTGCACACAGAGCAGAAGAAAATTGAAATGTAAGGAATAAATTTAATGCGCAAGTATGTAAAACTGTCGAGTGAGGTTAAAAGGCAGCCCAGGAGTGATTTAAACATGCCGCTGGGATTTTTAAAAAAAAACGGATTATGAAAACTATTTCGCCAAAATGATTCACAGTTGTATATAGAATATTCATTCGATATAATTAAAAACTCGAATACTTTGTCTTTAACTCAGTCCCCGTGTCCCATAATCTCTACTTTCCGCTGTGTAGGAAAAACATAATGTTTTCATTTCCAAGATAGCTCTGCTTTCAAATTTGTCTGCTCTTGGAAGTAGTTTATAATGGCCATTTCTACTGCTTAAGGCACCACAGGCGTTGAAAACTGTTGATACACGAAATGTAATGAAAATTTGGAAAGGCAAAATTCCAGGCCTAAGTTTAGGATAATCTAGGGGTATTTGTCAGTGAAGATTGAGAATAACGTTGAAAAATCCTGGGAGGACGGATTTTAACCGCGGACCTCCCTTTCACGAGTCCATGAATTGACATCAGCCATCCATGCTCGTAATTAAACTGTTTGCATAGTGTTACTTTTAAATGGGTAAAAAAACGCGGAAAGAGCACAATAGTTACGGTGGTCAATAAAGCCTAATGCAGTCATTTGTATGTCTCATAATCAGGGCTGGGGTTTATTTATCGTTTTTTGTTAAACGATAAACGCGAAATGTAACGGAGAAATTCAGCAAGAACTACATGCACGATACGATTTGTGCAAATGTGTTCAATTTATTGCTATAATTTTGTCGCGAATATTGATCGTTTCTGCTAAAATCTTTACTTCTATGACAAAAAAAAATATTGAATTTTTAAAAACTGTATTCGTTTTGTAGGTGTTAGCTGTAAAGGAATGAGAATTAATTTGGAAAGGTAGGTACATTAACCCGAAGGTTTAGACTATTTTATAACCTGCAAGACCATCCATGACAGCTGACAGAGTTATCCTGAGATTTTGGAACATTTCGTTAGAAATACTTTTGTTTTGAAGTTTTTGAAATAATTGCTGCAGCGAAAAAATTATTGACCGCGTTAAAACAGAAATAAACTGACGGAATACGACCATAAGCAGTGCAAGCGATCAACAATCGATAATGACGACTGAAAGCTTGTCTCAGCCGAATCAAAACCATCACGCCGCAGCTGCAACAACGAGAGTGATTGTCTATGACATTAAAAATTACCACGAAATTTTCATGAACGTTTTAAACTATATGTATTTTAAACTATAAATATATTTTATATATTTTTATGAAATTCTTTAAGAATCAACACCAAAAGACCTGGGCCTGCTCATAATAATTGATACAACTTCTCCTGAGAACGCTGCAGGCCAACAGCACGGTTGTGACAGAGAAGTTGCCTATACATCAGGGTTTAGGAATAGAAATTAGACGTTACATTTTTAAACCCAACCTCGTTCACAGCAGTGACATTTAATCATTATCAAGTCCGTGTGTGTCGGGGGGGCTAATTATAGAAATGAATACATTACATTTTCCAACATATATTCTTTTCTAGTTTAACTAAATCATCATTCTTTCTGACGCCTTCCAATGAGGTTTTGCCCCATGGCGGTTTTCTGATCAGACTATAGGGAGCAAAATAATTGCATAGGTCCTGAGTTAAAAGTATATCTGTAACACAATTTATGCTTATTGATGAGAATTGAGAACAATGCCACAGTTTTTGCTATTTGAACTATACATTTGCATAATCAAATAGCTGTATTACCTTTTGAAATAGTTAAGAACATCTAATTGGTTTAGAAGTCCTATGTAATGTAACAAAGATAAACTAACACTCTAGGGTCATTAGATATCACGAAAGCAACCTTTATATTTATTTTAACTGAATTTTCCGATTATATTGTACCTTTAAATTTATGATCTAATTCTTCAATAACCTTTCTCTATAATCTGAGTAATCTATCTTCCATAGTCATTTAAATAATCTAACTGTATTGATTTCTGTGGTATAATCGTAAAGCTCCTATCAATATGAAAGCCTAAACACAACATTACTTTTATGCGAGGCCATATCCTAGTCTGCTGTTGATATTTTCACCAGACACGTCAACCAAGTAACGATAAACTTGGCTTTCTGGCCATTTACCTAGTTCAGTAACCTAGAAAACGCCTTGCGTGAAATTGCGATGATATTGACGCCTCTAGGTCTAGTTAAAGCGCGAGAACTGCTATACCCAGTTTTCCCCAACTTTACTCCGCATGTCAACTAAAGCACGTGCAGCTAGTCTTCTCTTATTGCTTGCTGGACGCATAACCGCTTTTAGCAAGAGAAATTAGTTCAGTGTTTAAAGAAGTAGTTTTCCTTCACATATTCGAAAAATCCAAGAAAATGCAAGCATATGCATGAAATAAATATGTGAAGGCACTGGTGTATTTGTATATTAACGCCACAATGTTGTGAAATGTGTGGAGGTTAGTTCTCTTGTTTTAACTTGGCAGAAGGCACGTGCAGTTTGCTTAGGATACCGCTTGGTGTCTGACCACAGCTTAATACTTCAATTGAGCGTGAAGCTGAAGTGTACTATCATTGACTATTATTCACTAACGACTGAAAGTGCGTGAGTTTTGCATATATCGTATGTAAATGCTGCAAAATAGCAGAATTCGCGTAATGAACTGTTTATAGTGGTGAGAAGAAAATAGTGTTGCAGGATTTTAATGTCCTTTCGGAAAGAAACCCAACTCTACCAGTATGACAAATTGAAGAGCTCGTGTCTGAATTTTGGATGTAAGTGTTGGCAATGTAGGGAAATCCCGAAAGAAAATTAAAACAACTACAAAGTATTTCTTCTGATGAAACCTGGCATAACGGAATCAGATACAGATATCGAAGAAATTGTGCCACTAGGGATTACTCCTTAACTGTAAGTTAAATATTATTTAACAACAGTTTACCATTGCATGCTTCCGACACATCATTTTATGAGTGCATGGTGTTACAATTTCATTGCGTCAGTGTCGCATGGTCTTCATTATGCTCACTTTAGGGCGCGAAAGCTCTAGCCAATCCGAGTAAAGCAGACGCGGAGTAACACAGTTTGGTATGTTTACATGTGGAGTAAGGTTAGAATAAACAAGGTTTAGAGAAGCTAATTTTTTTAAAATTTGTCCGTGATTTTTCTTAAAATACGACCTTGGAATTAGAGTGCGTCAATTCACACACACCGTGTATAAGGAGGTTTAACAAACTACAGACAAATGCGGTTATATATGGTCAATAGTTTACTAATTCCGAAGTTCTTCACCATCCAAAATTCATTCGACACTCCTTATTTGCAGTTAAGATGGTAATAACCTGCAGTTTGTTGGTTACAAACTGGAATTTTACTTATTTGTATTAATGTGCTGGGTTGATGTACGGAATAGGTTATGATCTATAATTTACTAAAAAAAATAATAATTTTCATATTAGATGACATTTCAATAACGCAATACTGGAAGTATGCAGTGAAGGTTGCGAAAAAGGGATCGCAAGTCATTTGGACTCGCAGGCGCTACTCACTATCCGATTCTCCATTTGATTATCACATGCTGTTGAGTCGTTGCTGGTGTTGTATATTTGGCATCTCGCGGAAGGAAGGCATTTTCGTCTTCTCTGTGTTGTAGTATTGTAAACACGAATCGTTTCTTTCAAGTAACTTATTCATTGAACGAATTATAACTTCAGAAACAGCTTTAAAGTTTATGGTGAGGCTGTGGTTACGGTTATCGTAATGCTTTTTTGAAAATCCGTTTTTTTATAATGGAGTTTTTACTTTAAACATATTTGTTGTAACTTTAAAATAATTCACAGTAATAATTCTAAAACTAAATTAATATAATTTCCGGGCTATGTCAGGCAGTTTAAGAAAACTCAAATCATAAGTTTAGAAATTATAATTATTAATGATAGTCGATATCCTTGAAGGGCGGACTAAATATTTATTCTACCAAGGCTGACCTCGCAGCTCAATCGGTAGAAGACCTGCCTGCTGTGCGACGGGTCCCAGGTTCGATTCCCGGTTGGGGTGGGAATTTTTCACTAGTCAAGATTATTCCCTATCTTCCCCAGTGTCTGGAAGTATGAATGAGAGTGTGAACTTGTAAGTGATCTAATGAATAAAATCTAAAGACAGAAATCCAACGACAAGCGAATACGTGTTAACACCATTGTCCATAGGCAATAACATGTTCCAAAGAAAAGGCCGCCGGTAAGATCATTGCGTTTAAGGTGGGGTATAACTGGAACTAAAACAAAATACCAGCTTCATGACACATTGTCAAGAAACTACGAGGGACGTCCAGAAAGTAAAGAACAGTTGTACATCACATTCGGTGCCGGTCCCCCACCAGTACAATTGCATGCACTTTAGTCAGCTCCTTACTTCACCTCAGTGAGAGTCCAGTTTCGTTGCTATGAGGTCACGTCTGTCTGTGCTACAATATATCCAAATGGCGGCGCCAATTGAAAATCTCACCAAATGTGAAGTGCATAGCGTGATTCATTTTTTTGAATGCACAAAATGTTTGACCAATAGAAATGTTTAGACAAATAATGCAAGTATATAGCGATAATTCAATAAACGGAGCTTCAGTGAGGAAATGGTGCATAATGTTTAACCAAGAAAGTACTAGTGAGCACGACAAAGACCGGTGTGTGAGATCATCACTCATTGGTTGAAAGCAAATGTTGATGAATGAATTCAGGATATTCACTTGTTTGCGAAACTAAAGGACTTTTTGATTGGAAAAGCATTACCAACTGATTAAGACCTCAAAGAGGCAGTGCCAGTCCTTGGTGATAGAAGAAACTGTCATTAGAAACTGGTACACATTACAATAAATGCCTTGACAGCAATCGCGATTACATTGAGGATTAGAGTAAGGTACTGTATCTTTGTAAATAAAGTTTTGTGTTTATATCTTTTTATTATTTAGGTATGACCAAATCGTTCTTTACTTTCTGGATGTCCCTCGTATTTAACTGTAATCCTTTACAGGATATGGTTATACACCTTCCTCGCTCACTGATCTCCTTTTATACAATGATGTGGTTTATTACGAAAGATACAACTTTTTCTTAATTACACAAATCTTTTATTTAGCTTTATAGCAATAACATAAACAACTAACCTACCTAACAATGCCAAAGTTGATATACAGCTCCATTGAGGTATTTTTATCATATAAAATTTAATTTAGCTTTCAATAGTTTGAGTAAGCGGGTCATAACTAGCAAGGTGGCGCATGTGACTCACATTCAGGAGCTCGTGGGTTTGATTTCCGAGGCCGAACTTCCTGACCCATGGGTTTTTTCGGGCTTTCTTCGGGTCGCTAGGCAAATGCTGGAAAGGTTAATTGCATTCTCGGAATTTCCTGTCTCGCCATTTCACTTTCCTTCTTATTTCACTTCACCTTTCATCTCCTTGATTGTTTGCGCGTTGCATGGCAGGAAAAAGGGATGCTCTCTGTAACACTTCGTCTACCGTAATGAGGGCGTTCTGCAAGTCCCGGGCTCCCCGGCGGAATGTACAAGCCTGCAGGGCAGAGGAGAACCGATTGTAACAGCTGCCACTTGGGAGTTTCAACCTGGAAGATGTAGGGCCCCTGTCCTCCGCCCTGTCATTCCTTCTGATCCGGTCTCCCTCTGTCTCTTCTGACCTCGCACTTCCCTCCCGGAGGCGCCACGTTAGGGGCCTAAACAAAGAGATCTACTTAGGTCGAGGTCTTAAGCCCCCGCCGCTACTGGTTATACGTCAAACGAATCATATATTTTCAAATACAAAAATTATATTGCGTGGAAGTATGGAAACTGTTAGAGGTAGTACTATTTATAGGGCAAAGCTTACCCTAAATGATCAACTTAAATATACCTCTCTACTCGGCCAAAACGCAATGCGTAGCCAACTAAAATTATGTAACCTTCCAGCACATACTGTGCGAGTGTGAAAGCTTCGCCATGCATAGATAATATCCTTAGGGTACTTCTTTTGGTTCCTGAAGATATAAGGACAAATATCATGGACGTGATCCACTTTATTGATACCATGGGCTTTGATCAAATGTTCAGTCTAAGAGGCACAACGGGCTCCAAGTGTCTACTATTAGGCCTCTATGAGGCTACTCATATCATCATCATAAACATTATCATTTCTCCACTTTTTTCTGTGAAGTAATGCAGAATGCATCATTAAAATTACAGATTTAGTACTACTTTTAAAAATAAATTAAAAACATATGGGTATTATGCATATAAAGATAGCACAATATAAAAGTAAAGAGAAAATTCCATTTATAAGACTGCACAAAATACTAAAAATGTGTTTTTTTGCAACATTATCCTTTTAGTCTCCCCTTAAGCGTTAACTCTCTATGGTTTTATTCCTTTTACTTGCACTTTTCTTGATCCCATCTCGCTGAAAATTTTCTCCGTCCATCGGTGTAAGGTAAAGCTACAGCGACAATAAGGCAAACAATCCTGTGTTGTGTACGTTTGTTTACTTGCACAGGCTTCTAGAAAGAAATATAGAGACAAATCTAAGAGTTCGTTTAGAGTGCCAGTAGGAACCATCTTTGTGTTCAGCAGCTGGAAAGTTTGGAACAGGTTTTCCTTTTGTAGTTTTGTTATGAACACGCCAATAAACAGCGCTCACTCAAGTCTACGAAAGCTTTGCACAAAAACTGGAAAACGTTGTTCCCGCTGTGGCAAACGAGTACTGAAGCGAAGCTGCATTGAGTTCGTCTGTTGTGGGTTTGAAGGGATTGGGGCGTTGGAGAGGGGAGGTTGCCGTTATGATGCACGACGAGGCAGGTCTTGTGTGTCAACGTAAAACTTTCAGCGTACGTCGTAAAAATTGAGCCATGTCACAACCATAAAAATCGGAAGTGTTAGAGAGAGAGACAGACACACTTCGATGTATGCAAAACCTTCACTTTTTCCAGCAGACGGATCTGCAACTGAATGCTATTTTAGTGAAAATATCTGGTTTAAATGCCTTGCTTTCGAAGCGAACTAAGCTTCAATATTGCATTTGCGACAAAAGTAGACAGTTTAATATGCTTCATAACTTAGCAATCCAATTTAGTTATTCTGGAGAGGATGTGCTTTTTCATAATGGAAGCTTAAGTTTGAAAAACAATGAAGACCTTAGTGCCACTATATTAAACTCAGTACATCAGAACCCTTTCTGGACTAGACAAGACGAGTTAATAAACAACAACGCTGACGTGATACATTCACATGACAACGTTTACCAGTTATACAAGATTATACAAAATTCCTTCTAAATGAAGAGGACTTCACAGTCTATTACCAAAAAATTCAAAATATACATTTTATTTTTCATGTAAATATCTTTAATATATGACATTTTAATCAAAATTGTTAGAGCCATTTTTTAAAAAATAAAAATCTTCGAGAAATATTCCATGTAAAGGGTTGTTGGGGGTGTCGGATTTTCTTGAAAATCTTCGTCTCGCAAGTTTGGAAGGTACTAAATCTAAGTACAAAGTCTGTATTTATCCTACTTTTCATTTTTGAGTTATGCTGTTCACAGATACACACACACACACACACACACTCACACACACATACACACACACACACACACACACACGCCCCGACCTTTTTCTAAACTTTTTTATCTAGGGACCTCAAAACGTTTTTACGTTGAAATCTCGGTATCGAAATTTTGAGTGCAATGCAATACCTTCTCTACCTATTATGTACGTGGCAGAGAAAGTTAAAATTTGTTTCAAATGACTCTCTGCTCTCTTATCGTTTATTAGTAGGTATAAAAATTATTCCTTCGAAAGTTTATTTTTGTATCTACTATTTTAATGGAGTTAAATCTTTGCAGAAATAGCTGCATTACACATCATTAGGATTTAACGAGAACAGCGATAGTTAACTATTTAAGTACTGAGCATCATATACTGGTCTTAAAATTCTATTTTGTTTGTATGCAATCGCGAATCACCAAGTATGATCAAATCGAACCATTAATAACAGGTATCTAAGAAACGGCTGATGCCACAAAAAGGTTATTAGAAATAAATTATGTGTTTCAAACATATCTAGATTTTTTGTGTAGTAAGTTTAGTATTTCGCTTAACGTTTACCAATTATACAAAATTATAAAAATATCCTTCTGAGTAAAGAGGACTTCGCAGGCTATTCCCAGAAAATTCAAGATATACGCTTTATTTGTTGTATAAATATTTTTAATGTAAAATATTTTAATAAAAACCGTTAGTAATTTTTGAAAAAATTCAAAAGTTTTGAAAGGTGTTAGCGTAGTTTATTGTGGGAGGGAGGGTTTCTTGAAAATTTTCATGTCGCATCTTTGGAAGATGCTGCACTTAAAATACCAAATTTGGTTTTTAAGTGACTTTTCGTTTTTGTGTTCACAGACACACCCACCCACCCACCCACACACACACACACATACACACACATATGGACTTTTCTATAAATCCATTATTTTAATGCAAGGGGCCTCTAAGTATGTGTTTCCGGTGAATTTTTGAGTCGAATGCAATAGTTTCTCTACCTAATATATACATGGTAGAGAAAGCAATAATTGTTTGTGTGCAATATATGTTTACACATGATTAGCCTGATTTCAAAATAATATAATATTAATAAGACCAGCTAAAGAAAGATCGGAAATCGTTTACTTCTACTACATATTTAGAACAACAGATGGGACTACATTGTACTTAATAACACGATTGTTAGTGCTGTCGAGGATATTTGAGATTAACCTTCCATGGCTTTTCTCTTCCAGAAACCATTGCTGGTAGTTGCATTTCATTATGCACTAGACAAGAAGATGCGCGAAGTATGATGGATTCATCCTGCTAGGCTCTTGCCTTGACTCCGCAGTTCACATCTTGCAGGCATTCCTGGTCATTTTGCCTAATCCATTCTTGCTGAAGTTTATTCTTCCTAAAACCACATTGTCCTAAAATCAAAATTATTATTAAAGTCTTTTTATCAATTTCTCCCAAAAACATTTATTACAAAAACCCCATGGAAACGAGTTCCATATTGCATGTACTTGCAAAAGCGTGTAGGAGGGAGTGGAAGCCGTCAGGGCGTAGCGAGCTGCAAAAAGACTAAGAATGGACAAAAGCTTGCTAATCGTAAAGTATAGCCGAGTTTCACATCAGCACATGGAGAATCGATTTATAAACACTTGTCTGCAGCCACCTACATCCACCTTATAACTACAAGAAAATACGCAATGAAATCATATCTTTACACCTTTATCTCGCCGAACATGTAATAAATTGAATAATAAGCCGTTATAAGAATAGTTTGTAGAAGAATAGGCAGGAAGATCATGAAAATTTATACATTAATCGGCATGCAGTGGTTTCTTGTAATGGAAAGAGAGTGGTATTTCAATTTCACCATATAGCGGCCTACTTTTTAAAATTGTCCCACACCAGTCTCTTATATACGCTTTAACTCCAACATAATGGTAATGGAACTATTTATGCAAAGTTTATCTGGATTAATATGAAGCATAAGAAAATATAAAAATCACTGATTCTACGAATAATTTGTAGAAGCTCTAAAATACTAAGACAGCGACTAGAGAATATCATGTGAATGTAACATCAGACCTTTTCGGGGGCATTCATTTTCTTGCAGAGTGCAGAAGACACCAAACTACTAACCCTAAAATTACTTTTATTTTCAAAATAACATAGGTTAAAATTGCAAGCTTTATGTACATTTTGAAATGCAGCAGAAGCTCAGGAAAGAAGAAAAAAAATCTGATGTGTTACACTCACATGACTTTCTCTACTCTTGTACAAACTATTTTTACAAACGCTTATTCTCCATCTACTTCATGTTAATCGAGATAAACATTTGCAGACTCTATCTTATTGCTAAGTTTCTTGTAGATGTAAGGGGAATATATATTTACAAGGCCAATATAGAAATACGGTAGCCCTTAAGCATATACATATCTCTTAATAGCTGGTTGCTAGATGCAGCACCATTCTCTTTGCCACAGATTAATACTCTCTGCATATACAAGACAAAAAAATGAATAACGAATTCCCATTTGAGAAAATGAGTATTGAAAAATTTAAGGGAATAACAAGCAATATCTCGAAAATGGTTCACTCAACAAAAAATGTATATGACACAAATTGGTATTTTAACGCGATCTACATTTTTTGTGTAGTAAAATTTTGTCTATCTCTTGTGGTTTATCAGTTATGCAAAAGTCGTTCACAATGAAGAATACTTTTGGAGACATTCCCAGAAAATTCAAGATATACGTTTTATTTGTCATGAAAATATCTTAAACATGTGATATCTTAATCAAAATCGTTAGAGCCATTTTTGAGAAAATTAAAATTTTCGAAAGATGTTCCATGTAAAGGGTAATTTGGGGTGGGGGATTTTCTTGAAAATCTTCGTATCGCATCTGTGGAAGATACTGAACCTAAATACCAAGTTTGGTGTTTATCCGACTGTTCGTTTCTGAGTTATGCTGTTCACAGACACACACACACAGACAGACAGACATGTTTCCAAAAATGCTTTTTTTGGATTCAGGGGGTCTCAAAACATATATTTCGGGTGAAATCTGGATATCGAATTTTTGGGTGGAATACAATACTTCCTCTACTTACTATACGTAGTAGAGAAAGTAATAAAGAACACATAACCACTGGAAACTTCATGATGTTATGATGTACTTCTATCGTAACAACATCTGTGTTTTCTAGGATGTACTTTTCCCTGAATACACACATATATTAATGATTTTGGCCCCATAGTTTTACTTTTAGTTTGTATATATTTTATACTATGAAGTACCTATGTTTACAATCATTTAAAACACATATTACGTTCACGATAAAGTTGATCGATCAGCGTAATAGCTCAGTTATTGGCTCTCTGTGAATACAGGATGGGACAAACGGGACGTGCACAGCAAAACTCAAAGCCACTCTACAATTCATGTTTGTACTGCTCTAGATTAGCACAAGGCAATACGAATTTTTTTCAAAATTCAGAACAGCTAGTAGGTTAGTTGGCTAACTATAATTCTTCTTCTTATTTTTCTTCAATGTTTAGACCTTTCTGCCTGTTCTGTCTCCATCAAATTGATCTAATCAGCATTCTATTGTATTCTTCTAGTAACCTCCTCCTTCATGGATTACAACTCATAGCTGCTTTTGTTGTGGTTGTAGTTGGCACTCTATTTATATTGTATTTCCAGCTATGCTGCCATTCTTTAGTAGCTTGTATAACACCATCTTTCTTGAATTTCACATTTTTATTAATATGTTATTGAGCAGTCTACATATTTAAAGTGTATAGTTAAGGTCCAATGAATGTCATCGCTTTAGTTTTTCTGACAGATACTTTCATATTAATGCTTAATGCAATTTGATTCATTTTAAAGACTGCCGTTGTACTAAAGCAATATACAAAGCAGTCATCTGACCATCAGTAAATAAAGTTGTAGTACAATTTGGTATTGTGTTTTAAATTCTATTGATACTTATTCAGCTATATTCTTTCGAATTTGTGCTTACACACGCTTCTTGTGCTGCTTGATTTATTTCTTCAATCTTATTATTGCGAGATATTTCTATATGTATTGTTCACAGACTTTATATTACTCTTATCAAGTGGGATGATATTCTTTTATTTTATAATATTTTCCATAGAATATTTCTATCTACTCTATGAAATACTTTTTCATAATCGATAAATGCAACTAATGTGGATACATTAAACTCTTTCCGCTTTTCAATAAACCTGGTTGTGATTAATATGCACTCCACACAAGATCTATCATTTCTAAAACCATGCTAACTGCAATTAGTTGGCTAATTGAAGCAGTATTATCACCCGCAAATAATATTATGTACCTAACTATAAGATATAAATATGTGCAGGTATGTTGTAGTAGACTGTGTACAAGAGTATATATAAGCAAAGCTGATTTTCGCATAAGAAAGGCAGTAAATTAGCGAAGAAGGGAAAGTACCGAAGCCTACTTATTGTATTTTACGGGTCATGTGCTGTTACTGCAAATTTAAACCATATAGTCACTTACACAGGCGTACATAAAAATGGCTCATTTCTCTATATCGCAATACTATTTTCCCTCCGTAAGGTTTCCACCTTCAGATAACCAACTTATGACTTCCCCCAATCGGTATCATGTGAGTGGCCTAAAACAATTCAGGAGCATAAAAACTAACCAACGAACGATGTTTATAATCTATGTGAAACAGAGGGATGGTTCGGATACCACAACTACAAAAGGGTTTCGCTACTATTGGCACACAAAGAAAGGCTAAAGCAATTACAATATAATTTGGCCTTCTAGAGGAAGAGGTGAAGAATTACTTCCATGTGTGGTTAAACTGATCGACAACCACGACATTGATATATGAGAACTTTCATCAGCGACATGGGAACGAAGTTTTTGCTGCTACTAAACGACAATAAGAAAATCGACATTAAGAATACGGTAGTGTAGCATGAAAATACAAGGCTTAAGTTGTAATCTTACCCTTCGGAAGCTCGGCTATACTTTGGGGGAGGTAAAGTACCCTGTCAATCTAGTGCCTAGATTTGTGCTCGAAAAGCTGAGGTAGGCACGCTGGTAGGGTGTGGGGCTAGATTTTGTCATTACCAACATAAACAGCTCCGTTTTATTATGGGTCACATTTTATGTACGCCAGTATATATCATCTCAAAATATTTAGAAAAGTTCAAACAATAAGCAGTCCCTGTCTACCCATCTCATGTAAAGGGAGGCCCAAAAAGGGACGTGAAAAGTTATACTAAGTAAGTAGAGGGAGAACCGAGGGGTACTAAAATGCTAGCACAGAGGTTAGTGTGCACTTTGCTGTTGATTTTTTCCAGCATTTTTGTTGTTGAGTGAACCATTTTCGAGATATTGCTTGTTATTCCCTTAAATTTTCCATTACTTATGCTGTTTCTCAAATGGGAATTGGTTATTCATTTTTTTGTCCTGGTAATGCAAAGAGAACGGAATACTGCACACAGCAACCAGCTCTTAAAATATTTGACAATCGCTTAAAGCCTACCAATTCCCCTTGCATCTACAAGAAAATTTAGCAATAAGATTAACATCTCGATATCTCGATTAACATGAAGCATATGGAGAATAAGCGTTTGTAAAAATAGTTTGTACAAGAGTAGAGAAAGTCATGTGAGTGTAACACGTCAGATTTTTTTGCTACCGTCCGCCAAACCTTAATTGTTTCAACCTGGATATATCTGAATTTTTACATACCCCCCTTTACCTTTTAAAGGATTGCTTCCAACAATACATGGCATTCGTGTGAAGGAATGTTTCTTGAACTGGAAGCTTTGAATACTTATTTAAGTAATTTGCAAAATGTTTCGGAGCAGGTGCTATTTATTTAAAATGACATATATTTTGGTTCATCAAATTGTGAACACAACGGCCAACTAGCAACAATAAAGATAAAAAAATAGTTTAATTTATAGCAGCTTCGGTTTAACTACTATTAAAAGCATAACCATAACTAAAGTATCCTTTTAAACATCACGAAAGATAACTAGAAATTAATAAACATAAATAAAATTCAAATCACTGGTTGTATAAATATTATTATTTTGGTAGGTGCTTCAAAAAAGGTAATCTTTTATCTTAAATACTTGTTGCGTTTCTATAATATAAAATACCTATGGACACACATGATATTGCACTTCTAGTTTTACAAGCGGCAAGCTGCCTGTCTATATGAGGTAACGTCGCACCGCTGCTGTTTGCTAGTGCCATATTAATGACGTTCAAACTTCAGGAAGTTTGTACTACTACTACCATTACCACTACTACCACCACCACCACTAATAATAATAATAATAATAATAATAATAATAATAATAATAATAATAATAAACTACATACTAAAATGGAAACATCATATTGGCTTACTCAAACATGTATAAAAATCTGAAGTTTTTACGTTCATATGACTTTCTCTCCCCTTTAGCGCTTATTACGAAACTTTAGTTTCCCAGCTACTTAATTTTTATCCAAATAAAGCTTTCTGGAAATAGCTGCATTACACATTTCGTAATAGATACAAGGGAATAGCGATAGTCAAATGTTTAATAATTGGAGGCTATACTGTCCTAAAATTCCATACTCTTTACATGACCTCGCGAGAAACAGAAACAGAACTTGAAAACAATGGCTAAGAATTGAACAATTGGAACCACTAATAACGGATATGTTAGGAATGGCTGATACCACAAAAGTTGTGTTTTTTCAAAGGGATCTACATCTTTTATGTGGTACGTTTTCGTCCATCGCTTAACATTTACCAGTTATACAAGATTATATGTAATTCTTTCTGCATGAAGAGGACTTCACAGGCTATTCATAGAAAATTTAAGATAAAAATTTGATTTGCCATGTAAATAACTTAATGCGTGTATATGGTATTTTAATCGAAATCGTTAATCATTTTTTAGAAAATAAAGTTTCAAAAAAACCTTCCATTTAAGGGGTAGTTTGGGATGATGGAAGCTTTTCTTGAGAGTCTCAGTAACGCATCTTTGGTATTTATCCGACATTTCATTTTCGAGTTATGCTGTTCACAGACACACACAAACACACACACACACACACACGCACACATATGCGGACCGTTTCCTAAAAATGATTGTTTTTTATTTATTCAGGGATCTCGAAACATGTATTTTCAATTAAATCTCGGTATCGAATTTTTTGTTGGTATGCAATAACTTTTCTACCTACCATGTACGTAGTGGAGAAAAGTAAAAGGAATATAAAATTATAAGAAAACTTTTACGTCCACAATAAGTGAACAATACAGACTCAGAAGTAAAAATGAAATAAACATTTATATAGCCATTCATAGTAACATTATAAAACGGGGATTAAAACTTTGTGGGCGTATTCAACGAATGAACTCGAACAGGATCACAAAACAATTAATGAAATTCTACGGAAATAGAAGTGAAGCACAAGTAGATACTATGAAGGGATTGGTGAAGTAAAAATGACTTAAAATGGGCAGGAATTACGCAAGAAGATATTCCAAACAGAGCTATTTTTAGATTAAAAGTGCATAAGTGACAGTTGACCAAGAGGACAAACCCAAAAAGAAACTGGAATAACATGGCAGGACTAGAGAACGAAATCCCTTAAGCAAATAATGAGAGAACTATGGATTCAAAGGAAAACAAATAAACGTCTCTAAATACTTTGCGTGGCTCTACATGGGCTCATTCGCAATAAAAGAATAATAATGATAATAATAATAGTAATAAAATAATAATAAATATAATCCACTTATTTCAGTTAACTGTCTTGTGAGACAATTCTTCCTCAGACACGTTGAGAAATCCAAGTAGGCAAATTCCTCCTTTCGGCTACCCTAGTTGTCTTAAAATAACGAAGACGATGCCGTCCATAGATAAAAAGAAAATTTACAAGTGGCATGAATAAATTAGCCCGTGACCAAAACACTTGATCGTGAGGAATCATATCTTCTTTATTCTCTGTTTACCCTCCCCGTTGTTAGGGATTACATAATCCAGGACTTACAAGCGGATGTCTGGGATCAGATGCCTGTCGGGGAGCACAGAGTATGGATCAGAAAGAACAGCCAGAATGGGTGATTAGCCCGAAGCCTGGTATGAGAGCAAGGAAGGAGATGATATGAAATGGCGGTGAGATAAATAAAAGGAAATGTGATCGAGTAGTTGGCGGAATGAATGGCGTGGTAAACTGGAGAACCCAGAGAAAAGTCCTCCAGACGTAGCTTTGTTCACCACAGATCCCACATGCGGTTCCCTGAGATTGAGCCCGGGCCGCCTTGGTGAGAGGCGAGCGTTCTAACCACTCGGCCACGGCGCAGGAATCATATCCCTAAACGAAAAAGAGATTGAGCTACGCAAAGGTACACCGCCTCATGTTGTGAACAAGGTAACCAATATTTTATAATAAATATTATAAGAGCACGGATAAAAACCGAACAGATTCGAATCAGCACTACCTTATCCATTACTTAATTTATCATTCATTCATTCATCATGGTTCTTCTTATGGTATAACTCAAGAGATTAAATCTGTCCATTTAATCCGCGATACTCCTTAAATACTCGAGCAGAGGTCAAATGGCGAAAAATGCCGAAAAGTAACAATTTTGTCTTTATAAAGATTTATGAATTGAGATCTCTTCATTAATTTCATTATCATTACAGCCATAATACGGGGGGTGTTTTTTAAAGTAAGTGCCGCTTTAATACTTTGTCACTGCAGCGCTGCAGTCGCGATTTTAAGCATGCGCGATCACTTCTACATTCATTAGGAAGCTAGACGCAGCTGTGAACGATCGTCACGTTATGTTTTCCTGTTGTTAGAGCGTTTAAAAATCTTCAAGACAGTTGAACGACCCGCTGACTGTTAATTCAGATCAGATGTTACGCCAGCAAGCATTCTTCGCTAATTGTGTGGGGTTTATGGGAAAACAATCAGTAACGAAGCCTGACCACACACAGCCAAACAAACTCAAGAGCTGATCGCATCGTTTGGTTCCTACAGTCCAGATTTGACATGAAGAAATTTTCATGTTTCTTCATCCGAAGAAATTCCTTGGAAAAGATTTCAACGACAATGATGATGTGAAACAAGAAGTGAAAACTTGGTTTTTATCCCAAGCGGCGTCATTCTTTGATGAAGGCATACAAAAGCTGGTATTCCGATACAAGTACCTGAATAACGGCATTGACTATGTGGAGAAGTACTGTAAGGTAATGAATAATAATAATAATAATAATAATAATAATAAAGTATCTCGAAGATATTGTGCTGTTGTTTTTTAAAAAGTTATTAGTACTTACTTTACATACGCCTCGTACTTGTATTTTAAAACATAAAGTTCTTATATTTTAATTTTTAAAGCTGGTAATACATCCGCCATTTTGTGCTGGATTCTGCACCATTTCATAGAAAAAGTCATAATTTCTACACAATTTGAGGTACAGAAGGAAACTTTAATCCACCTTTTATGGGATGTTTGTCTCTACAAATTGCATGGCAATTTCTGTGCTCCAGATATGTGGTTTTCTTTCTTTGCAAGTATATACGAGTTTGTTTTCTCCGTGCTTACTTTCAACAGCTTTTTCTATGAGTAGCATTTTCTGGCATAACTGATTCGGCTAAATCAGCTTTTAGGATTAAGAAAAACCTCTGTTTTGTTGTAAATCTGCTTTGGTGTTAAAAACAAGGTTGATTATTTTAAAAAATGCTAACAAAATTTTAATCAAACTATGGCAAAATTGAGAAAAAACTTATCTTCTTTAATCAAACTTATTGTATAAAAGTAGGTGAGTACCCTTAAAAGGTATTCATCAGCATACTATAAACATTTCATTCTGACATCTTAAATAGTTTCGGACGTGGCGTTGTAGCGCTTCTCACGTCTACACCTCACTAATACTTCATCTGGATGAAGAGGTCGAGGTTGAAGTTCTCTTAAGTTCTCTCCTTAGCTGTCAGTCGATAGAGCTGTGAACAAATTCTATTCCTAGCTACCTAGCTTTGTTGAATCTCTGGATATTTGAGCGAAGGCAAAGTAATATGTCGAGTTCCTTTAAGATTGTATTTTTATTCCAAATAAAATTATCGAAGCGGTGGCAACTTCTTCTCCCTTTGGGAGAAACTAAGATTATCTATAAATTGAAGTTCTCATCTTCTCACTACTTAGAATAGTAAAGTATGTCACCCACATGTAGAAATTGCGGTTACCTGCCGCCAGTTAACTACTGGAAAACTTATGTGAGAGGGTGTCGACTCTGAGACGAAACTCCTTTTTATACAGTGCTGCTGTGACGCAAGATTTCGCGCCCTTTTAGCTGTCTGTTTTGATCAGTTACTTGTTTAGCGTTCTATAAGAAAGAAACATCCATTTTTGTAAGTCAGGCTTCTGTCTTACTTCTTTGGGAGAACCCATGTATTTTTGTCTCGCATCGAGCGGAATGGCTCGGTCAGTTTCGCCTTTGGCCCGCATTCGGTCCCGAAATTGATACCCGGCGATCGCCCTCTCTGGTTCATGGGTGTTTCATGGTTTCCCTGCGTCGCCAGGCGAATGGTGAGGTGGTTAATCTTCTACCACAAACTCTCCTTCCTTTCATTTCTGTACCCATCATCTTGCTTGTCATCTGTGTGAGGGTTGTAGGACCAAGCGACAGTGTTCGGCGGGTTGTGGCTGGGCGGTGGCTTGCACTCTGTAAAGGTTTCCTCCCTGGCAAATCCGCGTTATCTCAGTATGGGTCACCGCTCCTGGGGTCCCTGGAGGTTGGTGGCTTGTGGGCAGGGACCGTGCGGCGTCGGATGCGTTCCATCTGGGAACGTTAGGGACCCCGTCCATGCTTGTGCCCAAATATGATCGCCCTTCGGGTCTCTTTCCTCATTCTTCCCTCCTAGGAAACAAAAAGGGCCGACTGGCTTGCTCTACCTCGGTTCCGAGAGCCCCTCCGTAATACTTACGTTTACGTTTATCATTGTCTCCCTCACAACTCTTGCTTTTCTTTGTATTTCATGACGCTTATCCAACTCCCCATGGGCCATGAAGTTTTCCCTCTATCTCTATCCTTGTCTTTATTCGGATCCCCCTCTCTCTCTACTCATCGATACTCTGCTGATTTCTTTGCTCACTAATGTGCTTCGTTGGTGCACTTTTGCCCTGCTGCTATCTCGCTTCTTAACTAATTACAGTATTCCTTACCTATGTCTAAAATTTTATAATACAGTTATTTTACAGCATTTTATCATACTCTGGTGTGCAAAACCTAAGGACGAAAGTAATCTTCGCATGCTGTGACACTGCCAAGTAACACAGCTCGATGAAACTTGAATCATACAAAGAGGGAACTGCTACGGTATGTTACAGTAAACAGCTAAACGAAATATGCAATAAGACGAACAAAAATGCCACTTTTATTCATAGACCATAAGCCACACTAAAGTTAATACGACATAAGATGGCTCCCTAGATTTACAGAAACAGATACATGGTACTTAAAAGGATATATGATCACCACGGACAGCAATGCATGCTCTGCATTGTGCTCCCATGCTGGCCACAAGGTTGGTAAGCACTTGTAGTGGTAGGGCGTTCCATTCCTCCACCAGCGCTGTTGACAACTGTTGGAGGTCGTTGGTGCTTGTAGATGTGCTGCAATGCGTCTTCTCAAAGCATCCCACATGTGTTCGATGGGATTTAAATCGGGGGAACGGGCAGGTCAGTCCATTCGCCGAATATCCTCTCGTTCCAAGAGATCCTCCACCTGCGCTGTTCGATGCGGTCGCGCATTGTCATCCATAAAAATGGAAGTCAGGGGCGACTGCACTCCTGAAAATGCGCACATGGGGAAGGAGTACAGAATCAAAATAAGGTTGACCAATGAGCATACCGTGTTCAAATATTTGGAGGTTGGTGCGCCCATGCAAAATTATACCTCCCCAAACCATAATACTCGGACCTACAAAAACATCGTTTTCAGGGATGTTCCTGGGTTCATTACGTGTTCCCACCTCTCGCCAGATGAAGGTACGTCGAGAATCACTACTTAGACTGAATCTGCTCTCATCCGAGAAGAGCACGCGACCCCATTCTTCGTTAGTCCAATTTTGATGCTCTTGGGACCATCGCAAAACGGTGCCGCCGATGTGCGGATGTCAATGGAACACAACGTACTGGTCGTCGGGCAAAGAGACCACCTCTGTGTAGTCAACATGCCACTGTGTAACGTGAGATTGCGTGCCTAGCTGCCCTGCTAAATGTGGTTGCAATTGCACCCGCTGTTTGGCGTGGATCCCTTCTTGCCTATTGTACAATGTAGCGGTCATCTACTGTTGTAGTTGAGCGTAGTCGACCACCATCTCTCCTTGGGACAGCAGTGCCTGTGATTTGGAAGGTTCCCCATGCACGTGAAACAATGCTGTGAGCAATTCCAAATTCCTGAGCAACACTCGTCACACTTCGCCCTTCTTCCAGTTTCCCGATGATTCTTCCCCGTGTGAAGTCATCCAAATGGTGTCTACAGGCCAGGTTGCAATGAACACCACTACAGTGCACCGTAACAGCTCGCTAATTGGCATTATAGGCTCGCTACACTCATGTCATGTGACGTCCAGTTTTCTGTGTACGTGTGAGAGACCTCTGGCAACATGCTTCCGCATCTTCATCTATTTCCACCAAGTAGTTCATTTGTTATGTTACTTTACCCATCTCGTCCTTAGGTTTTGCAGTGTATCATTTATTGTATTCCTATTGTGATTATTGATTTTCTGTTATTTTCAGTATTTCTTTGTCGTGTGTATGCGCCCCTACAAATTTCTGAGTTAATGAATAAATTTAGCATACTTAAAATTTGCGGAATAGAGCTTTTAATCTTCCCTTAAAGCTTATTTTGATTGCCAGCGGAGGTATTACTATAATATTAAATATTGATACCTACTATAGCAAGATTTATAATGTGTTATGAATAACTGTAACGTTCCTCAAAGTCGTAGATGCTAAATAATCTCGAATGGGAACTGAGTGGTTATAGGAATTTTCTTTCCTACTTTACCAGCATTCTTATGGTTTTTAAAAATGTATACCACGATAATTATATGTGAAGTGTGTAATACACTAAAATTTATTCTTCTAGATACTTCACTGCTTATTTTTCAGAGTATTTTATAAACGCAGTTATTTCTTTTTTCGTTGCAGGTGAGTGAAGTTAGCTATTGAGGTGCAGCCCAACATTTCCAAATACTGGAGTTCTAAACAGTAGGTGCATAGCCTTATCGTTCTTATTTATAATTCCAATTCTGGTGAGATAGTAAGGGGATATAAATACGACAACCATTATTATAAGAAGGTAATCTTTGAAAACTTTACGGGGGTTGTGTATTTACAATGCAACAAACTCATAAAACATAAATATTTATAATTTGATGTCACTTGGCATAAAAGACAACTTCTTTGCAATCATTTCTTATTTATATTCTAATCAAGCACATCGAAGAAAGTAACGTATTTAACGCATATTTTATAATTATTTCACATTTATTTTATATAAAGCACTGTCACAATACTTGTTGAGACGGTACGTAGTGAGAAGTATTTTGATTCCCTGAAAAATACTAAATTTTTTTCGGAACTTCTAGTTTAAATGTATATCTGTTATTTCAATTAGGTCTTTCACTTAATCGAAAATAGCAGTAGAGGATTTTAAATGTAAATAGATTGATTCATCGAGAAATACCTGAAGGCTGCTGCTGTGAACTTTTACTACAACTGGAACGCAAAAATGAGCACTGCACAGCTTTGAATACGCAGTTAACGATATTAGCAAAAATTGTAGCTTAATCATTCAAACATGTTGTATTTTATAACTCGTTGTTCTGTGTGATTGTAAAATATGATTGAAGAAAACTAAAACAACTAAAATAAAAGCAATGGTACTGATGTACTGTTATGGAAAGCAATTATGTTATAAAATAAGGATTACCAAAGTGAGCGTTACTTGGTTGAACTACTTACCCCTCCCTCCAATATGCAGCAGGATCGGCTTTTGTGGAGGGAAAGGAGATGGAGAGAGAAAGAGGTGCGTGGATGGAATGATGAGTTAAGTATCTCAGGTCGTGGTGGCTAAACAACTTTATTCATCCGCACATTTCATATCCTCACTTATTCCTCTCCCGTAGTTTAGTCCACTACACAAAATATTTATATCGTCACGTCGGCGACTTATCTCGCGAGCATTTTGCGGTAAACTACTTCACCATTTAAACATTTTATCAGCACCTGTCCGACATAACATTGACGCGCACACCTATGTTTGTACGATTTCCTGAGTAATCTTGATCTTGCTTGTGTGTATAATATTTCGGCATATACTTTTTAATTTCTCCCCTAACCCACAAGAAAGACAACTTTATTTAATATTATTCTTTAAATGTATTTCTTTATAATAAAATAACATTTCTTTATTATAAAACTTTCCTGTTGAGAAAATATTACAGAAATACTCTCTTGTCTCTCTTATCGGAATCTGAAGTCCAGACGTTCCTACACGAACTTATGCGATAACACGATAGATCATACCCTTCTAAACCTTAACTTTCTACACATACTTCTAGGTCCTATTGAGACGAGCACGTGTATTACTAACAAAGGATTTAACACTGCTTCCCACTGAGCCTACATTTCTTTCTGCCAACGTCGTCTGGTTTTTATATTACATCGGTTTTTTTTTTAAAATACCTAGTATTAACTGAATACAAAAATACACATTGCCATAATTATTTGATTATGGACATAATGTACAACTTCAAACACCAAAGCCGCTTAATGGAAAAGTCCATCGCTAAAATAGAGGTTTTTTTGAAGTTCTGTTTAAATCAAACGAAAAAATTATTTCTGTCTTGTATTTTTACAGCTAGAAGGGTACTATTTAACTTCAGTCCACTCATTCTATATTAACCAGGGAAGAGTAAAGCATGGGACGCTGATCTCGTGTCCGCGGATTTGCGTCATTAGTTCTTGAAGAAAATTACTCATAAAATTTAACAGGCTGCGTATCTATTGGCAATTTACGTACGTGAGTAACTGTAACACCGATGGTCTGAATTCCTCTCTGACATTTTCGGATGCATGCCGTAACATCCTATCCATGCTGAAAGGATAAAAATGCCTTAAAACACCAGATTTACTGTTTAAGGGGAGACTAAATGGAAATCATGGCCAAAGAAAGACATTTTTAGTTATTTATGGAGTCTTAGAAACTGAAATTTTCTCTTTAATTTGAAAATATATATTATCTTAACTCCTACATATTATGAAGTAGAGGTAAACTTTAGCTCATCGTTTAAGAGAAGTTTTGCTCTAAAATTGGTACTACTGTTATTTGTGGCAGCTTCTTCGGTTCAAGACGTGGTTGCTTTCTTCCATTTCTGCTTTTTCTGTGAATGACAATTTCTCGCTTCGATGAACCGTTTTCTCAGTTTTTGCAGATAGTTGAATTAAGTTTTTAGACGATAAAAGCAGCCTCTAAGTGCTGTTGTGGATCTGATTTGGTATTAATAACATGGTTTGTATTTATAAAATCTTATATGTTACATTCACATGACCTTAACTGCCCTCTCTCTTTTATGAGTAGGTATACAAGTTATTCTTACGAATTCAGTTTAATTCGAGAAAAATCTATCCGGAAATAACTGCATTACGCCTTTTTTATAGGTAACACGGGTCAATTTTAGAACTGGTGCTATATGCAGGCCTTAAAATTCGATTGTCCTTCCATGACATCGCGAGAAGCAATTAAAAACCGACACAACTGTAAAGATGTAAGTATTGAGCAATTCGAACGATTAATGGTAGATATCTCGGAAATCGCAATGCCAAAAAAAGGTATTTAAAATAATTGTGTGTTTAAGACAGATCTTCATTTCTTGTGCACTATCTTTTCCTCTATCGCTTAACGTTTACCAGTTATATAAGATTATACAAGATTCCTTCCGAATGAAGAGGACTTCACAGGTTATTACCAGAAAATTCAAGATAAGCATTTTGTTTGTCATGCAAATATATTTAATATATGCCGTTTTGATCAAAATCTTTACAGCCATTTTTTAGAAAATCAAAAATTTCCAACCATGTTCCATGTAAAGGGTAATTTGTGTTGGGGATTTTCTGGAATATAGTGGTATCGTATCTTTGGAAGATACTGAACATAAATACCTAGTTTGTTATTTATCCGATACATATATATATATATATATATATATATATATTGGAATTGTGCTGTTCCCACACAAACATATATTCACCTTGTTCTAAAATACTGTTTATGCATTCATAGGGACTCAAAACATAATTTACGGAGAAATCTCGGTACGAATTTTTGGCAGGAATGCAATACCTTCTCCACCTACTAGGTACGTTGCAGAGAAAGTAAAAATATAAAACATTCCGGTCGTGTTTTGAAAGAGAGTATCTAACACTTTCATTCTCGACCGCTAGCTGTAGCCGAAGAGAGAGAGGAAAAACAAAATCAAGCACGAGAGAAAGTACTGCGCTGGCTTGTTAACAAGTTCTAAATCCATTACAAAGTTTCCAACTTCTGCACTTTAAAGGGTTTGCCACATGGATACTTCTTTCTGTTAGATCCATGGAGGAATATGTTTCTCTGCGCTCTTTACTAACAAACACATTTTCTGTGGGCTTTTATGCTTCTACACCCATATGTCTGCCTATCTTGCAAAGAAATTTAATATTATTTTCTCTACTACGCACTTAAGTAAGTAGAGGAAGTATTATGTTGCACCCAAAAATTCGATGTCTAGATCTCGCCGAAAATGCATTTTTTGTGGCCCCAGGAACACCAAAAAAGCATTTTTAGAAAACGTTTCTTGTGTAAGTGTGTGTATGTGTCTGTCTGTCCTAGAACACCATAACTCGTAAACGAAAAATTGGTTAAATAATAGGTACTGGACTTTGTCCAGTTTTTCACCTGTCACTTTCTTTAAGTTCTCACTGACGTTGTTCTAAGTTCTTATTTAGCTCAAATTCACAGGGAGTTCACTTCACTAAGGTGAAGTAGTTCAATTCTCTTACTTCACTTCCTTCGTGACGTAGCCTCTTCGAGCCGGACGGTTCACTCCACTCGAGAGTCGAACATACGGCCTCCAGAAACCGTGCTCCGCAATTGCACTCGCTGCACGTCACAACAGTCAATACGAACTCGCTCGGAGTATCGTTTTTGAAGTCGCACCAGAAATGCAGACTCTCTCATCGATGCAACGCAACTCGCACTCAACTCGCCTCGCGCTGACTGCTCCCGCGAGAACGCTCGCTTATATAAGCAGCGGAATCTTTCCACAGGGTACTGAAACGTTGTAAACTATTTCGAAATACTTACTGTAAGAGGGGGGAGAAGGAGCTTCCAGAAGGTTCCAGTTATCTGCCGATAGCGCTCCCGGTGTTTTCGCGGCGAGCGGCAGTTTATCTTGTTTATTTCGACTGACCAGCGCTAACCTCGCGATAACCTTGGGCCATAGCCGCTGCGTCACAGAACTCTTCCAAGGATGCCACACGAAAGGGTTTGAAGAAAATCCCCCACCGTAAACTGCCCTTTATATGGAACATTTTTTTGATTTACCTCCTTGAAGTCCGGATTATTCTGAGCCACTTTTGTATGACTGCTAATCCGTAAGATATACAGAAAGGTTTACTACTGAATAAATGTAAACCTCGTCAGAGCACACAGTTAATGGGAAATTACCTTTTGTGTGGCGTTACTCTTTTCTGAGATATTCTTTGTTATTGGTTTGTATTTTCAGATACTTTATAATTTTCTAAATTGCAAATCGCTATTCTTTTTGTTTATAACTATTTTTGTGTTAATGCAAAGAGAACAGAGTTTGAAAGCTATCACATAGCGACAGGCTTTGAAAAGCTTTAACTATCACTTTATCTTATTGCATTCTTCTTACACCTACAACAAAATGAGTAACTGAGTAATAAAGGTTTATCTGTATTAACAAGAAGATAGAAAAGAGTTTTTAAGCATATTTTGCAGAAGAATGATTATTTTTACTTTCTCTACTACGTATAATAAATAATGGGAAATGTTGCATTCCACTAAAAAATTTGATATCGAGATTTCACCGGAAGTGCATGTTTTGAGGTCCCCTAAATCCAGTAAAGAATTTTTGTAAATGTCAGTGTGTGTGTCTGAACAACATAACCCAAAATGAGAAATCGATAAATACCAAATTTGGTATTTAGGTTCAATATCTTTCAAAGATGCGACACAAAGATTTTCAAGAAAATCCCCCAAGCCCAGACTACCTATCACAGGAAATTTTTCGAAAATATTGATTTTCTCAAAAATGGCTCTAACGATTTTAATTAAAATATCCTATGCTTGAGGTATTTTCATGGTAAATGAAAATTTTGAATTTTATGGGAATGTCCCCAATGCTTTCTGATTGACTTTTGCATAACGGATAAATCGTAACGGATAGACAAATTTTACTGCATAAAATTTAGATCTCGTTAAAGCATACAATTTGTGTCACGTATATTTTTTTGTGGAGTGTACCATTTCTGAGATATTCCTTGTTCTTTGTTTGAATTTTCCAATATTTATTCTTTTTCTCAAATGGGAATCCGTTATTGTTTTTTTTGTATCCTGGCCATGCAGAATGGAATTCTTCACATAGCAACCGGCTCTTAAAATATTTGACTAACACATAAAACCTACCATATTCCTCTTGTACCTACAAGAAAACTATTAAAAGATAGTTTCTGAAAATGTTTATTTCGATTAACATGAAGTAGATGGAGAATAAGCGTTTGTAAAATAGTTTGTACAAAAGTAGAGAACGTGAAATGAGTGTAACACATCGAAGTTCTTTTTACCTTCTCCACAACGTACATAATAGGTAGAGAAGATATTTTAATGTCAGAGTACAACGGAATATGCAGGAGAAAATGAGCATCGCTGGAGTAAACAGAGCCGTAAAATGATTGCAAAATAAAATCAGATAAACGGAAGACTAGAAAGATAATGCTTAGCAACAAAAACAGAAAGTACATTTATTAAAAGTTAGATATTATGGCCAGAGTTTCAGAGATTACAAACCTAGTGCTGTGTTTTCTAAAGAAAATTCTCAGGCCAACAGTACTCGGTGCAAGTGCATCAAAGGAAATTCTCTGCTCTCTATAATTTATTTTTATATAGCTTCTATAAACTACTACTACGAAAGCTGTTTGTTCTATATAGGTTTGTTCAAGGTAGTTTGAAATGGTCAAAAATCACATTTTTTGTTTTAGGCATTAATAAAATCTATTCTTTCTAGTACGAGAACAAATATACTTTTTGGGTCCAAGAGGTTTTTAAGACATTTAAATACCATTTAAATGCTAGTCTGCATTCCTTTAAGCTTTCATGCAACGCCCCTTTTTAGAACACTTTTGTATCTTTCAACAACGAATCAGTATATCAAACCCAGCGAGCAGTTCAGAAATCAACAAAAGAGGACATGATCAAGAGAAGGCAATCAGAAAAGTTGAAGAACCCAGGAATGAAGGTGCAGATGATTATTATCCCGGAATGTACCGAATTTTGTGTCAGAATTTTAATGTTCAACCTTTAAATTCAGTTTTCTCTTAACAGTTTTGGATACTTATGTACCTTTTTCTCAGAAAGTATCAGAGGTAAAGAACTGAAATTTTCAGTACATGTATACAACACATAGATAAACTTTCTGAACTACAATTATAATTTTATAATCTATATTAGCGATATTAAGAAAGCAACAACGTCGCAAGCTTTCCTCATTTTTACTTTTTGACTTTGCAAATAATTTTTTGTCAATTTCTATTGAACTGATATGCATAACTAAGTAATTAAGGTTCAGAAGATAGCTGATTATAATGACAAGTATGCAAAAGTGTGATTCTGTGTTGCAAGTAGGGCAGAGAAAATGGCACATAAATTCGCATGTTAAAGAGTAAATTTTATTATTTTTCTGCTGAATGAATAAATGTTTATGCACGCAACTGCATAACGTATCAATACAAACAACCACCTGAAATAATTTTCATGATGTATAAAGTAATTCATAAAATATTCAGCAAAAACCATTGAGAACTTTAAGAGCAGTGGTAATTTAACACACTTAAGGTGTAATTTCGGTGTGTTCAGACTACCTTGTCCCCTTAATGTCAATCAAGATAAACATTTACAGAGATAGTTTCATTACACATTTCGTTGTAGGTACAAGTCAGATAGAGGAAACCGAATCGATAGTCATATGTTTAAAGCGAGTTTCTATATACTGCCTTAAAATTCCATACTCCTTTAATGACAAAGCGAGAAACAACTGAATAGTGACAGTGTATAAAAAGTGGCAAAAGTTTTGAAAAATTCACAGCAATAATATTTGGGTACCTTGGAAGTGGCTGATGCTATAAAAACGTTATTTGAGATGAACTGTTGTGTTTTAAAGAGATTTACATTTCTGTGGAGTACATTTTTGTCTATATCTTATGATTTACGCGATATACAAAATTATGTGGAGTTCCTTATGAACAAAGAGGACTATTCCAAGCAAATTCAAAATATATATTTTATTTATCATGAAGATATTTTAATATATAATATTTTAATCAAAATCGTTAGAGAAAGTTTTGAGAAAATAAAAAATAGCGATTAAAGTTCCATGTAAAGGGTTGTTTGGTTTGAGGTAATTTCTTGAAAGTTTTCGTGTCGAATCTGTAGAATATACTGAACTTAAATATCAGGTTTAGTATTTATGGAACTCTTCGTTTTTGAGACAGAAAGACTCGAATAATGTTTTTTTCGGGTTTAGAGAACCTCAAAACATAGTTCCGGTCAAATCGTCCTCAAATTTTTGGATGGAATACAATACTTACTAATACTATGTAAGTACATAGTAGAGAAAATAAGAAAATATTCAAACTATGTTATTTTCGTTAAAGCATAGATAATAAATGAACAAAATTAATCAATAAAAGAATATCTATTATCATGGTGGAGCCATGGTTTATCTGAACTAAAACGATAATACATTGGACACTGTTGTATTATTAAGTCAAATAGTAATGCATTTACAAAAGTTTTTTGTTAAATCTAACCCTCAGAGCCTGGAACCAGAGGACCAGCAGTAAGAACCGTACTGGATGTAAACATTCACACACGTCTCATTTCAAGTTCGCAGATTGGTTACCGAAGCAGCGATACCGCTGGGTAGCGTAGACGTGATCTCCGTTTACTTCTCTCTACCCTCGGCCAGTTGCAGACGGTGGTCTTTACCAAGTGGTTCACTTCGAAAATAAGTGGAGATGAAAGCTTTTGTTGAGTGCAGAAACAACCATTAAGAAAGAGTGGAGATGCTTGCGAATATTTAGTTCTATTGTGCGGTCCAAACCACCTAACGTTTCGCGAGAACAGTACAATGCAACAGGATTTTGCCAAACTTCACTCCGCTTCAGTAGAATGTTCCGCGTTCTGATAAATGCATCGCAGCTTTATACCATTAGAACAGGCCATCACTGAAGCAACTGAAGAGCAGTATTACACCGAAATTTAACTCACAACTGAGACTACTAAAATCCTTCACTACTCATTTTGGTTTTGTTATTGTCCGCCAAACCTTAATTATTTCAACCTGGAGTAAGTTACGGTCACAGAGCTCTACCTACTTGACTCCCTATACATCCTCTTTTACCTGTTAAACGACTGCTTCCAACAATGTATGGCTTTCCTGAGCAGGAATGTTTCTTGACCTGGCAATTCTTATAGCAATTTGCAACATGTTTCGGAGCAGGTGTTATGTTATGAAACCCAATGAGGTTTTGGTTCATCAAATTGTGAGGTCACGACGTCCAATTAATAGCAATAAAAATAAACAAGTAACTTAATTTATATCAGCAATGGTTTCATTGTAACAATAACCAAAGTTCTCCGTTTAACCTTCACAATATATTACTTGACGATTTTAGGTAGACGAAAGCTCAAAATTCAGAGAAAAAGCAATGTAAGGGACACAAAGTACTCCGCATTAAGGTAACAAAACAAACAACTCATTTACTGAGAGCGGATTCCGGGTTTCCAGCCGATTTTACAAACTTTACAAGTATACATACCTTGCAATTCATTAAACGCCTCTGATAAAATGGACGTATCATATCTGTCCACTATCAAATTCGGCTAAAAATAAAATGCGAATTTTGTAATTAAAGACAGGATAGGTTAGGGAAATTAAAGTTACGCCGATATCCACAATGGAAGCTGTACATCAAGCCACAGAGGTTGTTAAATCACGGTTATTTGAATGGTGGCATAAACTATGTCTAGTACATCTAAAATAACATACATAATAGCTTATGTTATTTAAATAATAATGTTAAAATTTCCAACAAAGGATTAAACCATCTTAGAAGGCTATAATATTCACGAAAACTCGCGAGGTGACAATGGTGTGGCGCCTAGCTAGCAAGCTCTAAGATTAAACCCAGCATATACTCTCAAGCAAGCGTTCAAGTAGCTGAGTGGAATTCTGACTGTATCCTATGCGATAATTTAAAATTTCCGTGCTAAGCTTTGATATTCAATTTGCTTATTGCCTTAGATCAAATGTGTGTAATCCTTATTTCATCTATATCAAATGATGTCGCGTTTAAACATATACATTGATATAATTTACCAATAAAGAAGCACTAACAATAGTAACATATTAAATGCAAATAAAAATAAGAATTTCAAATTAAAATGATAATAACAATGTTAAACATAATACTAGTTTAAACCAAGATTATTTATGCATATTAAAACACTAAAAAGAATTAGTTCACGCAGATGATTCGAGCCACCTATACTGCAGATAGATTATTTACAAACCACACGCTCGTTCCAACTAAACTGTCTAGAAGTATGAGTGATGCATAGTTAATTTAACATAATATATATTATTTACTTGACCCTGTATAGGTACATTTTCAGTTGTGCAAACGTCAACTGTCTAATTACGAGTGTTTTGCAAAAACGATGCTATAACATCGACTATATTATTAGTAATTTCGTTGTGTGCAACCAAAGACATCCATGTTACACTTTGGGTAGGTGCCGACGTTTACAAGTTGGCCTAAAAATTGCGGATTGCATAAAACTGCAAAAGCAGGGGCAGCTGACTCGCCTGGTATAATCTGAAGTTGTACAGGAATTTACATGTTAATCTTAAAAATCTCGTCTAAGAGTAGCATACCAGTCGAAACTAATGAACCTCTATAATGTCGCGAAAATGTTAAATTCTACAATGACTTCGTTAATTGCGCAAATATAGTGATGGGACGATACCACTAAATCTCGATACCGATACCGATTTCTGAGCACCGATAATCGATACTCAACACTCGGTTAATGAAAAAACCGTAAAGGCACAATAATTTCTTCAGTGAATTATGTTCTTGTTAGTAGTTTTCTGTTAATAATTGCCTGTAACCAATTTTGAATTGTATGCCAATTCCGGAATTGTTCCTGCTTGACATTTTCCAATTCACAGCAATTTTTTTATCTTGATAATGCCACTGACTATAATGTATCCCCTATTCTTAGTCAAGGCCAATAATAATAATAATAATAATAATAATACTAATAATAATAATAATAATAATAATGGAATTAATTGTTCTTTCACACAAGCCGTGTGTTGGACAGGGTTGGAAAGTTAGAATCAGATGACTGAAAAATTCAATGCCATAGCCGGGATTTGAACCTCGGATATCCCGATCTACGTCCGGTTGCTCTAACCACTGAGCTACCATGGCAACATGCCGGCACGCTATTAAATTCTCCAGCTGACTCGCATTTTTCCTGGTAAACCACAAGGAGATCTCAAAATGTATTGAGATGTCATACCCCAATGGCGACTTACATTCCTTGTAAGTACTTTTAAGTCCCGGGCTTTTAGTTTCAACCACTATTAGGTCAATTAATAATAATAATAATAAATATAATAATAATAATAATAATAATAATAATAATAATAATAATAATAATAATAATTTAGTTGCTTCCCTTTTTATGTAACTGTATTTTGTGCTTAAAACTTTCTTTTAAAGGATATTATATCCATATTACGGAAACTGGTCGCCCGGTATACCTGTAAGCTACGCTGGTGACCCGAGTTTGACTTGCATAAACAAAAACCAACAGATGGAAGGAAGGAACAAATATTTCCATGCGCTTATCTCCTCACTCCTTATGTTCTGATGTTTCTGCTGAATTCATACATTTGGTCACCAGAGTAGGTAAATGTGATGACTGAGCCAGGCTATTGCAGAAACGTGATTTAGTGCATTAGCTAAATCAGCATATGCACTAAGTTATGACTTAACACTGCACATAACATGAGTACCACTGCTCCTTCCCCCATTATTTTGCATGTTTTCATTTAGACACAAGAGTCTATGGAATATTGCATGTAATGCAATCAAGTTCTATCAAGAACTATAGTCCATCAACCCTTTGGAGACCGTTGCGAGGCAGTAACATGAACAAATCTCGACTCCTTTCATTCCTTACGTAGCATAAAGTTAAGCGCAACAACTTCCAATAATGCAAAACTTAAAAAATTAAAAGCATCGAAAAAGTAACGAGGGTTTATCTCAAACTATTATACATACTTCGATACTCTCGATATTCAGTGGTATCGAAGTATCAACGGTATCGATGTCCCATCCCTACCCAAATATATAAAAAAATCTGATGTGTTACACTCACATGACTTTCTCTACTCTTGTACAAACTATTTTTACAAAATAAGCCTCATGTTAATCGAGATGTCAATCTTATTGGTAATTTTCATGTAGATGCAAGGGGAATATGGTAGGTTTTAAGCAATAGTCAAATATTTTAACGCTGGTTGCTATGTGGCGCATCCCATTCTCTTTGCATGTCCAGGACATAAAAAAATGAATAACGAAATTGAGAAAAAGTATAAGTATTGGAAACTTTAAGGGAATAACAAGCAATATCTCGAAAACGGTTCACTCAACAAAAGAAACGTGTATGACATAAATTGTGTATTTTAAAGTGATCTACATTTTTTGTGTAGTAAAATTTTGTCTATCTCTTATGGTTTACCAGTTATGCAAAAGTCGTTCACAATGAATAATACTTTTGGAGACATTCCCAGAAAATTCGAGATATACATTTCATTTTTCATGACAATATCTTAAACATATGATATTTTAATAAAAATCGTTAGAGCCATTTTTGAGAAAATTAAAATTTTCGAAAAATGTTCCATGTAAAGGGTAGTCTGGGGTGGGGGGATTTTCTTGAAAACCTTCGTGTCGCATCTCTGGAAGAAACTGAACCTAAATATCAAGTTTGGTGTTTATACGACTATTCGTTTCTGAGTTATGCTGTTCACAGACACACAGACACACAGACAGACACACAGACAGACACACACACGGACATGTTTCCAAAAATGCTTTTTTTGGATTCAGTGAGCCTCAAAACATGTATTTCCGGTGAAATCTCGGTATCGAATTTTTGGGTGGAATACAATACTTCCCCTACTTACTATACGTAGTAGAGAAAGTAAATATGCGTCATATTTACAATAATTGTCTGTTTTAAGTTCATAGCCAGCTATATTTGTTGCAGTAAAACAGAAGTGGTTTTTTATTTACCATTGGTACGTTGATCACCAAATGCTCATCCGCTAAAAAAAAGAAAGCAAAAAAAAAGTTATGTGATACATACACTGAATTTCTTTACCCCTATCGTTTATTAGTGGATATGCAGACTACTCTTATTAAGTTTATTTTTCTGTCTACTACATTTTAATTCAACTAAAGCTTTGCAGAAGTAGCTACATTACACATTTTGTTATAGATACAAAGAAAACAGCGATAGTCAAATGTTTTAAGAATTGGACGCTATACCTGCTTTAAAATTCCACAGTATTTCCATGTAATCGCGAGAAACAAGTGAATGTTGACAGGACTTAAGAAAAAACAACTTGATGTGTTGCACTCACATGACTTTCTCTGCTCTTGTACAAAGTATTTTTACAAACGCTTATTCTTCATCCACTTGATTTTAATCGAGATAAACATTTGCAGAAATTGTCTTATTGCTAATTTTCTTGTACGTGCAAGGGGAATATAGTAGGCTTTAAGCGACAATCAAATATTTTCAGAGCTGGTTGCTATGTGGAGCATTCCATTCTCTTTGCATGTCCAGGACATAAAAGAAACGAATGACGAATTCCCATTTGAGAAGAAGTATAAGTATTGAAAATTAAAAAAGAAACAACAAAAAAACAAGCATATTATATAATTTGTGTGTTTTAACGAGATCCACATTTTGGTGTAGTAAAATTTTGTCTTATGTCTTACGGTTTACTGGTTACGCAAACGTCATTCAGAATAAAGAGGTCTTTTGGGGACATTTCCAGAAAATTCATGATATACTTTCATTTGCCATAAAAATGTCTTAAACATGGTATTTTAATCAAAATTGTTAGAGCCATTTTTGAAAAATATTCCATGTAAAGGGTGGTCTGGGGTGGATTAATTTTCTTGAAAATGCTCCTGTCGCATCTTTGAAAGTTACTGAACCTATATACCAAGTTTGGTATTTATCGGACTTTCGTTTTTGAGTTATGCTGTTCAAAAACACGCACACATATACGGAACTTGTTCTAAAAATGCTTTTTAGAGTTCAGGGGGCCTCAAAACACGTATTTCCGGTGAAATATCGATATCAAATTTTTGGGTGAAAACTATACGTATTAGAGAATGTAAAAAATGAGTATCACAAGCTTAAGGTTATTATACCGTATTTCTGCGAATTTAATGCGTACCTTATTTGTATAAATGCGGTATTTAAAATTGTGGTGCACATTAGATTCAAAGGGTGTTAAATTCGAGTGCAATATCCTTCCGCAGTTTGCTGTAACTGCATTCAACTTTATCATGCCCATCTTGTTTATCGTTGGCCTATTATTGCAAGGGGCGTTGAAATAAGGAGGTAGTTAGGAAATGGAGGGCAAACAGAACATCTTATGACGTTGCTTTCAAGCGTAAAGTGATTCCTTATGCCGAGAAAGTGTAACGTAAGTCAGAGAAAGAATTCAATGTGGCGGAGAGCAACGTTCGTTAATGGCGACAGCAAAAATTGGCATTGTTTACAACTAAAGCTAGCAGAAAGGTACTTTAATACTAATAGTAGAAATTGTTCATTTCAAATGCTTATGTAGCGCAATAGTATTTCATATTCACTTTAATAAGTAGTATTAACTTCTTTAACATTAACTGTGTCATGTAACAATATATTTATAAATATTAGACTTACGAGGTGTGATCGAAAAGTTTCCGGAATGACGTCATAAATACTACACAACAGTTTTTTTGTCTAATCTGCACTGTCACCCTCGAAGTAGTCTCCTTGGGAGTTGATACGCTTGTCCCAGCGCTTTTGCCACTGCTGGAAACACCTCTGGAAGTCCTCTTCTTTCAACATGTTCAGAGGCCGCTGCGATTCGCGATGGATGACATCATTGTCCTCAAAACGGTGTCCTGGAGCCGCAATTTAAGTCACGGGAAAAGAAAAAAGTTCACTGGTGCCAAATCTGGAGAATAGGTGGGATGGGGAACAGTATTCATCCTATTTTTATCCAAAAATTGTCGAACAGAAAGGGCTTTGTACGCGGGCGCATTGTCATGATGCAGGAACCAGTCACCACTCTTCCATTTCTCCGGCCGTTTGCGTCGCACATTCTCCCTTAATTTTTGCAGCACTTGTTTGTAGAACACTTGATTCACTGTTTGACCCTGTGGAACAAACTCCTTATGTACAATGCCTTTAATGTCAAAAACACAATCATCATTGACTTCACTTTGGATCGAATTTGTCTGGCCTTTTTCCTCCATTGTGAAGATTGTTGCTTCGATTCTGGATCGTACCCTTAAATCCATGTTTCATCACCAGTAATAATTTTCTCCACAAACTGTGGATCATTTTGTAACTGTTCTTTAAGATCTGTGCAGGCAATCACACGTCTTTCATTTTGGTCATTTGAAAGCAGGCGGCACGAACTTGGCGGCAATGCTTCTCATGTCCAAATTGTCTTTCAAAATGCTTTGAGCACTTCCAAAGGAGAGTTCTAATGAGTCAGAAAGTTCTCTTATTGTAATGCGCCTATCGTTTAAAACAATTTCCCTCCCCTGATTGATCTTTTCATCAGTTTTGCTGGAACAGGGTCGCCCCGAACGATCTGCATCTTTAACTGATGTCACACCACTTTTAAATTTAAAAAAAAACAAAAACAAAAAACAAATGCTTGAGTGTTGCCCATAACGTTCTCCCCATAAGCTGTTCTTAACATTCCATAGGCTTCAGTTGTAGTTTTACCGAGTTTAAAGCAAAATTTGATGTACGTTCTTTGTTCTCCGTAATCTGACGTTCTAGCTACGCGGAAAAATCACAGCACAAGCAAAACACGTTTTCACTTCAGAGCGTCTACCTCGTCACTGCATGTTCACAGGAAGTCAAGTGACCTCTCATTTTTATTGGGAAGGAACGCTGCATGTACTGTTTGAGCAAGAATTAAAGAAATCTCAGCGTCAGCATTGTTGTGAAGCCATTCCGGAAACTTTTTGATCACACCTCTTATTCTGAAGCGCTATTCATAAATCCACTGTTGTACAAAATACATTTAAACAAACTTACCCTATTATAGATAATCATTACATTCGCCAATCAACGTTTATTACTTGAAGTTTCAAATTTGGAGCGCGCATTATATTTAATGACGTACTGCATTCACATAAATGCAGTATTATTTTGTTCTGTTCGATATATTGTATTGGATTACGTGGTTTTCTTTTGTGTATATATATGCTGCGTTTAGTAATGAGTCATCGTTTAAGAGGACGTCTACGGCGGCTTGGTATAGTGCTAAGGAATTCTTTAACAGCAAGAGCGAGAATACTAATGGTGACACAAAATATTGGTTAAAGAAATATAAGTTCCGTAGGCCGCAACACTGTTCAAAGTGAAAACACTATTGCAGAGTGGAAATTTACTCACAATATTGTGTATTAAGTTTCCATTGCTTTATATATATGCTTTCAACAAAATTACAGTCCTTAATTCGCAGCTGAATCTGCGATTATCCACTAGTATAACCACAAATTAATAAGACATAAAATTGGAAACACTCCGTGTAAAAATATGATTCCTATTTGTATTGGTTCAGAACCGAACGAGGTGGCGACCCGATAACGGGCATTCGAAAGGACCCAGATTCGACCCCCTGCAACCATCCACTCTGACCCATGGATATTTCGTGGCTCCGCGGGTCAGCAGGCGAATGCTGTGGTGGTTCGTATTCTACCACAATTTCCTACTCCTCATTTCCTGTACCTATCATCTTCCTTATCTATTTCAGGGTTGTGGAGCAGGCGATGGTGTTCGGCGGGTTGCGGCTGTGACTGTGCGTTATGTAGAGGTTTCTTCTTTGGCATCGTTGCGGGACTACTCAGGTCTCGCCTCCGAGCGGGCCCCTGCAAGTGGGACTGCTGGGGATTCGGTGGCTTGTGAGTGGCCCGAGCGACGTTGGTTCGTTCGATGGAAAAGTTAGGGGCAAGGTCCATGCATGCGCCTGGAGTCAGTCGGATCTGGTCGCCCTTCTGGTCTCTCCCCAGGCACTTCATACCTTTGTATGGAAAATAAATGATAAGGAACATTATCTGCTAACATTAAATGAAGAAACCAGAAAAATCGGCACACTCTGCGCAGTTGATTGTACGTGCTCATAAGGCTGATTAATCGAAAGGTTACTTGAACTAGTATGAGTCAATCGATTTTTTTAACGGATTTTGAATCGAATGTAAAGCATAATATTGGACCCTAAAACTATTTTGTTTAATAGTTCCAACTGAGTGAGTAACTCCTACATAAACTACATAAAACAAGTGTTAACGATATAATAAAAAAAAAGCTTAACTTGCTTCATAAGGCACAAAAATCTTAGGATGTGGTGTGATATTAGGTACGAGTGTACAACTCCTGTTTGCACGATAATGTTGTCCTACGTGGCGTAGTGGTTACCATGCTAACCTCTAGTTCCCGAGGTCACGGGTTCAAACCCGACGGAGGGCGATGGATTATTTTTGGGTGTAAAAATTCTTAGCATGGTTTCCTTCAGCAGTGCGGTAAAGCTGGTGGTCGCCTACTGTAGATTTACGGCACGTAAAAAACCTCAAGCCTGATAAAGAGGCCTCTGAGCGAAACTACCGATCCTTCACACCCAATATAGAATGGAATGCTAAGGACCATAGCAGTTAAAGAGCGTCCATAAATAAAAGTAATTGGTTACAATAGTTAGAAAAACACAGTTGCGCAAGTTTATATCGCACTCTGTCAGATACATGCAGGTATACCTTGTAGAAAGGTATTTTAAATGACGAAACCTAGGAAAGTTTGTAGACTTCGTGATATTTCTTCACCTGAATTGCTGCGGGTGATTGGAAAAGCCCGGTTCCATTCAATTGTTCACACGAAATATCGAAGGATGAAATCTGGTATGAAAATTGTTATATACAAATTTCGAATCCTAATAAAAGTGATTCAACACCAGATAAACGAAGAAACCAGATCCTTTATTTGAAATTGTTTCTTTGTTTCTTGATTTAATCACCCGAATCTAAGCACTGTGTTCCAGCCAAAATGCTGCTAAATACTTTCTCCTAACCTACGACAACTAAGAAAACTTCGGATCATTGCATCGATTAACCCTTGTTTATGGAAAAGGAGTTCCACTTTAAAATCTAACTTCTGAAGCTCTGCAGAGAGCGGATGTTATAAACCGGAAATCGGAGAATAAACAGTTGAAACGATCCGCTTTAGCCTAGGCTTTTAGTGCAGAGAATTCAAATAATTTGAGGAATGAGATGCTCGAACCGAATTTCCAGCAGCGGTAATCACAGACTAAACATTTTAACGAACAATTTGTCTCGCCACTTGGCTGATAGCGTTTACTTTTGCTTTCTAAACAATTCAGCGCGTCAGCAGGGAGGAATGTTGGTGGAAAGTTACTTTCAATTTCCTGCCACTTAGAGAAGGTTCGTTTAAATAAACCAAGAGGACGCCAGACTCTTGAATGTGTTTGCTTTTGACTTTAACGGAGTTCGTATTGATTCTCCTTCTTAAGCAAAGTAAGGAATATGAGGCTGTGATTTGGAGACAGAGAATCCGAGGACTCAGACATTCCTCAATTATGAATAAACATCGCAACATCCCTTTGCTATGTACAGTGTGCGCACAAAATCCGTACCACTATATCAAATTCAAATTACGTGAGTAATTTAGATGATAGATTGTTATCGACGCAATGAATCATGTGACTGAAGATTAGTTAATGCCAATATATTGAAAGAATGGCGATTACACAAGCGATTACACAATTGAGGTGGCCGCTGTGTGAGTTCATGAGCGTCAAATTAATGGCAAATCAATTAAAAATGTCACGACGATTTCGTTGCGCGGTTTTGTGAAAGCAGCACCGACAAAGAAAACTTTGTTAGCGTGGGAAAAGAAAGCATTTTTAATGGGCAATGTTAGCAACGCCCGAGAATTGGAAGACCATCCACCAGACTTGGACTTTGTACTAACTGAAAAAATCTATGAACAATCTCCGGTAAAATCTATACGGAAACGTGCTCCAAAGTTGGGGATACCGGAATCAATCTTGAGGAAACACATCAAAGTTGATCTGAAAATGAGATGTTGGCGTTCCTGTGAATGCCAATGAAGATTTTTCAGATGGTGATTTGGAGAGACGTGTTGATGCTTGTGTCGGATGCTGCAAAAATTCCAAAGAATGGCTCAGAAGGCAAAAGTCATGTTCAAAAACGAATGTGCGATATATCGCATTAAAGACCATGGGGGTACTAACATGCAAGATATAAGGAGAAACATTTAAATAAATAAATAAATAAATACAGGGTATATGTACTTTTACATCAGGTGAGTTTCAATTTAATATAGGGATATACTGACTTTGTGCATGCACACTCTGTGTATAACAATTTTTATTTAACTTTGGTATTCCAGTTATAACTTTGTATTAATATGCAATTTTTCCATCGGTACAGGATACTTGGGCGGTTATCCTTTGAGCGTGTTGATGCTAACGAAACCTTTCCTAACTACTTTGGACCCGAACAGGATAGGGTAGCTAAACTTTCACGCAACGATATCTTCCCCTTTCTAATCAATCTAGTGATCTGTATTAATTGCATGCATGATGTAAAATTGTAAAAATTCATAGGTGCACTCAGGAGACTATAGTTACGTTAAAGTAATATTGATTAGCGATGTGTTATATGATGACCTAAAAATGTTTGAAAAAAACCTATAAAAAGACTTCTTTAAAATGGCATAATAATGATAAAGAGTAATATAAACATGTGATTTAATTTGCTAAAATTAGTATACAGGAAGTTTCAGATTAATTTATAGATGGACATAGCTGCTATGCAAGTAAAATGGTGAGTATAAGAACAATAATGAGATAATTTAGAAAACTAACTAAAATATATATTCCATGTTCTGGTTTGAAGAATCTGAAAAGAACACAAGTAAATTATTTTCGAAGCTATTTTGCAAACGTTTAGCACTGACCAGATTATACAAACTTCAATATCAATGAAGAAAACTTCACAGCCTATAAAAAGACACAAGGACAATATCAATCTAACTGTATGCTCTTATAAACACGAAAAACGGAAAAGCTTCCCTGCTTATACTTAGCAATAGGGATCCCTCCATCCACAAGCAGCTTTTTCCAGACTAACCATTAAGCAGTAATGTTTTTTACTTTTTCTACTACGTATAGTAGGTAGGGGAAGTATTGTATTCCACCCAAAAATTCGATACCGAGATTTCACCGGAAATACATGTTTTGAGACTCCCTGAATCCAAAAAAGGCATTTTTGGAAACATGTCCGTGTGTGTGTCTGTGTGTGTGTCTGTGTGTCTGTGTGTCTGTGAACAGCATAACTCAGAAACGAACAGTCAGATAAGCACCAAACTTGGTATTTAGGTTCAGTATCTTCCAAGGATGCGACACGAAGGTTTTCAAGAAAATCCCCCCAGCCAAGATTACCCTTTACATGAAAGATTTTTCGAAAATTTTAATTTTCTCAAAAATGACTCTAACGATTTTGATTAAAATATCATATGTTTAACATATTTTTATGACAAATAAAATGTATATCTTGAATTTTCTGGGAATGTCTCCAAAAGTATTCTTCATTGTGAACGACTTTTGCATAAATGGTAAACCATAAGAGGTAGACAAAATTTTACTACACAAAAAATGTAGATCGCGTTAAAATACACAATTTATGTCACATACATTTTTTTGTTGAGTGAACCATTTTCAAGATATTTCTTGTTATTCCCTTAAATTTTTCAATACATATTTTCTCAAATGGGAATTCGTTTTTCATGTTTTTGTCTTGGATATGCAAAGAGTATTAATCTGTGGGAAAGGGAATGGTGCACCTAGCAACCAGCTATGAAGAGATATGTATGTGCTTAAAGGCTACTATATTTAAAAATCGCCCTTGTAAATATATTATCCCCTTACATCTACAAGAAAATTAGCAATAAGATAGAGTCTGCAAATGTTTATCTCGATTAACATGAAGTATATGGAGAATAAGCGTTTGTAAAAGTAGTTTGTACAAGAGTAGAGAAAGTCATGTGAGTGTAACACATCAGAATTTTTTTTACTGGAGTGGAAGTAAAGGATATATAAAATTGTTTTATCTACGTTATCTCAGTTCAGTAGTGAATTTTCTGATGTTTGAAAACTCATCTGATGTATTGTTACTACCTCAATGTAAATGCAAACAAATAAAATAAAGACGCAAAAGGCAAAAAAGAGTCGAAATAATAGCGTAAAATAGAAAAATGTCCCAAACATAGAAAATGACAAAGAATTACAAACAGAAAAAAACCTCAAACAGTCCCACATCTATGGTGAGGGGGTAGTGTGTCTGCCACACATTCAGTAGGTTCCAAGTTCGAATCTCGGTTAGGATGAGTTACCTGGATAAAGTTTTTCCCATGGTTTTCACTTATCCTGAGAAGACGAATATCGGAGCTCTAAGCTCTAGGAACCCTAGTTCCATTTTAGAATCATCTCAACCATTTCATTCATTCACCATCCGATTTGGCCTGCAGGTAAAAGGACGTTCAACTTTATGCAAAGTTAAAAAATAAGGATGCACGTTCAAAAATTATTGTATCTAATAAACAGTGCTTCGTTGCAGCTCCTAGCGGTGTTGCAAGGCAAAAAAAACACACATACTGCTGTCTCAGAAGTCAAAAATTGCGGAGATGCAGTCCAATTAAGAGATAAGATCTTGGCAGAAGAATTTTAACAGCAGAGATTACTCGATTTCTTCACATTACTTCTTAGCTCTGCAACTATAGCGTGCGGCACTGGGATATAATGACTTAAATAGCCCGGTTGTGGGACACTCGGGGCGAATTAAAAGAGAAAACATTTATTGAAGTAATCTTATCTTATTTATGTCTTATTAGTTTTAAATACTATATTTTGTAAGTACATACGCACCAACAAATACATTCCTGCAATCTGCTATGAACGTTCTCTATGACTCGCCCAAACAAAACGGTTCGATGACACTAATTTGTTCTTTACTTTTCTTTTCTGGATGATAGTGCATGCTTATTGCGATATATTTTACTTTTCAAATAACCCAATAGGAAGTAATTATCTGCAGTCAGGTTAGGAGATCTTGGCGGCCAGGCAAGAAACATGTATTGAAGATAGTTCATTAAATCACGAACAGTACGCGTTGTGGAACCATCTTGCTGAAAACATAATTCACATCAAAATTAATTGCGTCAGGAATTTTCAACATTATGAAGCTTTGTTGGTATCGTTCTGACGGTCAGAGCACGACCAAGTACGGGCCGAGATTTCCAAATGCAGAGACGCTAACAAGAGACCATTAATTTTAGACTGTGGCGTTCAAAACTTTTAAGGGTTCCTGCCTACACTTTTAACGGCTGATCATCGCTCCAATAGCGGAAATTCTGTTTATTTACATAATCAAAAAATCGAAACTTGCGTCATCCGATAATCAGTCTGTTCAGAACATTAGATTAGCATTCAAAACGTCAGTAAACTGTTTATAAAACTTTATTCGAGGACGTTCATCAGGAATAAATTTGTACTTATGAAATTTGAGGTTACAGTGAAGGATGCGGCGAAAGCTTCTGTCCGGTAGATTCAAAGCCATTGACTGTCACCTTGCAGAGTGAGTTGGACCTTGCGTGCCAAACTCTAGCCTTGTTCTCAGGCGTAGGCACTGATTTTGCAATACCAAAAAATGTATCATAAACATTGCCAAAATATTTAAATATATTCATCCACTTTAAGTTACTGTCTCGGGACATCATAATTTAGGATTTGAGGTTTTATATAGTGCATGATTAATAATAACTTAACTGTTGTTTATTTGGAACCTAACAATGTTGCATACTTCATTATCTTTTAAAAGAAAAGTTTTAATATTACACCAACTTTAATTCCTGATTGTAAATAATTATAATTGAAAAACAATATGCAACATTTTAAATGTTTAAGGTTTTCATTTCGTGAGGCATTTCACATGACTCAAATCTGTTGAAACTATTCTTTTAAATATTAAGTATATAGGGCTACAAAGATGAATTTTCTATTACAATTATGTTACAAATATGCAAATAAATCGTTTGAAAATCACAAAAATGTATAATTTCAGCACCAAGTGCACTTAACTTAGCAGTTAGGGAATTAATTGTCTCTTCTTCTACATATTTTCTTAAGAACCTACTTTTAATTATGACTAAAATGTTCTTTCATTAATCAAATTACAGTTGTTACACAATATCTTTAAGCCAAACGATTTCACAGTCATAAAAGTGATTCCTTCGTTTATCTAAAGAAGTAACCGAATTATAACCTGCATTAAACAGCCAACCCACTTCTTCGGAATGTGTTACTTTCTCTACTACGTGCTTACAGTAAGTAGAGGAAGTTATCTATTGCACACAAAATTCAATATCGAAATTTTAGCGGAAATTGCACTTAATACCCAAAAACACCCCCTTAAGAAAAAATGTAATGTGTGTGTATGTGAGCAGCATAACTCAAAAACGAAAAGCCGGATAAACAATAAACTTGGTATTTAAGTTTAGACTGTTAGAAGGATACGACAAGAAGAGTTTCATTAAAATCCTCCACCCCATACTACCCTTTAATGAAAGATTTTAAAAAATGTTTGATTTTTCTCAAAAATGTATCTAACAATATGTATACAGATATTTGTATGACAAATGGATGTAGGTTTATGTCGACTTTTCTGAGAATAGTCTGTGAAGCTTTCTTCGTCCGGAAGAAATTTTTATAATTTTGTGCAACTGGTAGAACATCAACTACATACTACACAAAAAGTGTAGATATATTTAAAATTGCTATGGCAACGATGGGTGTCACTTTTGAAGCCGATAACTTTTCCTGCTTCGTTGGTGATTCTGCAGCCGTAATGTTGTAGCCCGGTCTTTTGTCTCGTGCGCCAGCTGTTCCAGTGGTAAGCTACGAGATCTTCCTCACAGGGTATGCGTAGCATATTGTTAAATGACAACATCCGTTTAATTTACTGTGAACTTATGTTTGAGTTATCGAATTGATTTGATGACCGTTAGGGATGAAGAAATGGACTTAATTATGAATCGCAGCATCCTCAATTATAACTGAGCTATTATACCTGCTAACTTCTACAGTATCAATGTTATGGTTGGAAATAATTGTTTCCGTCATAAAAGAAACTAAGCGTAACCTGCCGTGAGTCACTGAAATATTGACCGGCAAAATCCCTCGTGATAGCCGCTACTCACTCAAGCGCGCTACCGGGCGCTTAAAATATCACATGGACAAGTACCGCTGAATCTAAAATTACTCCACCTACTTCGTTACTCCATGCCAAATTATTTTCCACGCTCAGCCAATGCTTAAACATCCTACATGTGCCTCTGTTACCAAGGGGTCTAGCTAAATTCTCAGGATTTAAATGCCTTTCTTTTTTCCATAATTCTGCCTACGTCCCTGAAAACGTACTGAGCTTATAATCTAACTGAATTTCCAGAATCTTTAAGCTAACGAGTTATCTATTTCGGCTGATACTAATGATTTTGGCTATCCTGACTTCTTAATTATCTTCATCGTACCGGACAAACATTTCAACTCCTACTTGTGACATTACATACTGATTTAATATACGCAAATTGTTTATTGGAACTATTTCCATATCTGACTATTATTTCTTTATTTAATTATATTCACGTCAATAATTACGATAACAAATTACACAATTTATTTCAAATAAGTCTTGGTGAACAGCTATTTCCGCTATCATTGGTTTTAATTTTCAATACTTTGTCATTTTTAAATGTGCTGTCGGTTTTCAGTTGTTGCTCGCGATATCATGGAAACAGTATGGAATTTCTTTGTCAGCATATGCTAATCGTTTTTAAACATATGACTACATATTCGGTTTCCTCTGTCTCCCTTGTAACTTCAATGAAATATGTAATAAATCTGTTTCTGTAAGGGCTTACCACGATTAACTTGAAGCAGATAGAAAAAGTGTGTATTCACTTCACTTTCTGTACCTTCTATCGTTTACTAGTGGGTATACAAATTATTATTACGAAAGTTTATTTTACTATCCTCTTCATTTTCTTCCCGATAAACGTTTCCGGAAATTACACATTTCATAATAGATACAAAGGAAATAGCGATAGTCAAATGTTTAAGAACTGGACGCATTGGTATTTATCCGACTTTTCGTTTTTGAGTTATGCTGTTCACACACATACACACCTTTTTTGAAAACCTCATGTGTTACATTCACATGACTTTCTCTATTCATATTGCTTATTAGTGGGTATAAAGATTATTCATACGAAAGTTTATTTTCCTATTTACTTCACTTTAATCGAGATAAAACTTTCCGGTAATAGTCGAATTACTCATTTCGTTATAAATATAAAGGGAATAGCGATATTGAAATGTTTAAGAACTGGATACTGTGTACTCCCTTTAAAATTGCATACTCTTGGCATGCAATCGCGAGAAACAATATGAAACAATGAATATTGAAAAGAATGACAAAGGTACCGAACAATTCGAACCATTCATAACGGATATCTCGGAAACGGCTTATGCCACAAAAAAGTTATTGCAAATAAATTGTGTGTTTAAAAGAGATCTACACTTTAGGTATTACATTCGTCTATCGCTTAACGTTTACCAGTTATACAATATTATACAAATTTCTTCCAAACGAGGTGGACTTCTACAGGCTCTTCCCAGAGAATTCATGATATACATTTTATTTGTCCTGTAAATATATTTAATAATGGTGTTAATAAAAAATCGTTAGGGCAATTTTATGGAAAGTAAAAATTTTAAAAACATGTTGCATGTAAAGGGTAGTTTAGGGTGGGGGATTTTCTTGAAAATCTTCGTGTTGCATCTTTGGAAGGTAGTGAATCCAAATACGACGCTTAGTATTTATTCGAATTTTCGCTTTTGAGTCACGCTGTGCACAAACACACATATGGACTTTTTTCTAAAAGTGTTTTTTTTTTATTTAAGAGTCCTCAAAAAATGTATTTAGGGTGAAATCTCGGTATCGAAATTATGGGTGGAATGTACTACCTTCTCTACCTCCTACGTACGTGGTAGAGAAAGTAACAAGCTTTGGTAAGAATATTTTGTGGAAGCTATATAAAATGAACAATATTAGGTAGAGGAAGTCATGCAAATGTAACACAACAGGCATTTTTTGATACGAGATTCTCAGTTTATCTCTTGATTCCTCAGTTTCATGCTTACCGCTAATTAAGTCAGAGATATAGAGCTTTATCATCATTAATTATTTCAAAACCGGCTTGCAGCCATTGTGCTTCTTGTCTTAGTATGTGTCTGGTCGCAAATGGATTTTCGATAATGTGCAGCACAGTTCATCTTCTATAGGAATGAGAAAGGCAGCAGAAATGAAATGTCGTCTCTAATGCTCCCCATATGACCTTCGGGGGATACCTCATTCCACCAAGCGATGACTGGATTAATTTCTGAGGTGGAGGCACACAGAGGGCGGAATCCGTTACTTCAAATGCTATGGTGATGATGAGGACGAAATGATAGGACCTACAGCTTTTACCGTGGACTCCAAACCACGTTGGGCCTTTGAATACTTCACATCAGCAAGGCAGAAATGAAGGCATGGATTGGACCGACTTAACATCCCCACCCCAGAGCCTGTAATCGAATCCAAAATCCTCAGTACGAGCGCCGGAAACGAAACCATTGCTCTAACCACTGCGAACCCCAGAAATGAAACGTAAACTGGCAAAATTAAATAACATCGAATGCTGAGTTAGAGGTTTTGGCATCTATTCCATCGCTATAGTGTGCTTTGTTATAGTAGGTGTAAAACAATAACATATTTTCTTGGTAGAGTCTATTACTTTCGTTATTGATAAAAATGTTTACCCAGCAAATAGAGAATGGGGATAGGAAGTAATATGCACTAATGATGGGACAAATGCATTCTCAGTTGCTAGATATCTGAGCTCGGGTTTCAAACTCCACCTCTACTTAAATGTCACTCCTCACAGGGACAAACCTTTCTGTATCTACTGGAAATTGCACAGGTAACAAAAGTTTAAAAACATCGAAGATTAGGTTTCCCTACCAACTATCGTTTATTTTTATATATGTATATTTCAGAATCTATTAACACGAAAGTTTATTTTTCCATATATTTTATAACCGAGATGAGCCTTTACAGATATGGCTTTATTACACATTTATTTAAAGGCACAAGGGTGAACAGAGAAAACCGAATGGGTAGTCAAATGTTTAAAAGATAGTTGATATATGCTGCCCTACAAATTCCACATTTTTTCCATGATATTGCTAGAAAGAAATGAATAATCACAGTGCCTTAAAAATAGTGTTGAAGAAATCAAACCAACAACAATGTATATTTCAGAAATGGCTAATGCCACCAAAATTTAGTTGTAATAAACTGTGTTTTTGTAAAGATCTACATTATTTGTGTAGTACATCTTTTTCTGTCTCTTATAGTGTACAATTATTCAGAATTATACAAAATTCCTGCCGAATGAAGGGGACTTCATAGGCTGCTACCAGAGTTTTCAAGATATACATTTTATTTGGCATGTTAAATATCTTAAGTACATGGTACTTCAATTACAATCATTTGAGCAATTTTTGAGTAAATCGAAAATTTTGCAAGTTCTTTCATATTAAGGGTAGATGCGGTGGTAGAATTTATTGAAGGCTTTCGTATCGCATCTTTGGAAGGTGCTGAATATAATACAAAGTTTGGTATTTATCGATAATTTTCTTTTTGGTTTTTGTTTTTCACAGATGCAGACACAAACACACACCTTTTTCTAAAGTGCTTTTTCGGTTTAGGGCTTCAAAACAAGTATTTTCGGTGAAATCTCTGTATAGAATTTTTGGGTGACATACAATACTTCTACTAACCGTAAACAGGAAGTAGAGAAAGTAAAAAATTTGATAGCTCTCCATGGATTTCTATGAACTTGCTCTATCAAATATGTTTCCCGATTCGTAAATGCCTATATACGTTGTGTACGTACTAACATCCATATTGATTTGTTCCTTATTTTAGTAATTTCAGTTTTGATTTTTAAAAATGACAAGTAAATTAAACACAAACATCTTGTCACAGAAGAAAGTTCTCTCTTCTGCATAAGAGGAAACCTCTTGAAAAGTAGCACGGCAAATTTATTTGAAACTCTTGAACAAGTAACTGAAAACAGCAGAGATAATAATTAATTTTTGAAACTGAGGTTTTTTTCGACTTGTAAGAAAGCAGCTTTCATAGCCATTAAAAATAACGCAATTTAGATGTTAACCAGTAAGTAATCATATGAGTAAAAATACACTATGTGATCAAAAGTATCCGGACACCCCCACAAACATACGTTTTTCATCTTAGGTGCATTGTGCTGCCACCTACTGCCTGGTACTCATTATCCGCGACCTCAGTCGTCATTAGACATCGTGAAACAGCAGAATTGGACGCTCCGTGGAACTCACGGACTTCGAACGTGGTCAGGTGATTGGGTGTCACTTGTGTCAGAAGCCTGTACGCGATATTTTCACACTCCTAAACATCCCTAGGTAACTGTTACCGATGTGATAGTGAAGTGGAATCGTGAAGGGACATGTACATCACAAAACGTACAGGCTGACCTTGTCTGTTGACTGACAGAGACCGCCGACATTTGAAGAGGGTCGTTAAGAGTAATAGGCAGACATCTATCCAGATCATCACACAGGAATTCCAAACTGCATTAGGATCCACTCCCAGTATTATGACAGTAAGGCGTGAGGTGAGAAACCTTGGATTCCATGGTCTAGCGGCTGCTCATAAGTCACACATCATGCAGGAAAATGCCAAACGACGCCTCGCTTGGTGTAAGGAGCGTCAACATTACACGATTGAACAGTGGCAAAACGTGTGGAATGAGGAATCACGGTACACAATGTGGCGATCCGATGACAGGGTGTGGGTATAGCGAATGTCCGGTGAACGTCATATGCCAGCGTGTGTAGTGCCAACAGTGAAATTCGGAGGTGCTGGTGGTTCTATGGTGTGGTCGTGTTTTTCCTGGAGGGGGCTTGGACCCCTTGTTTTGTGTGGCACGATCAGAACGCAAACCTACATTGATATTTTAAGCACCTTCTTGCTTCCCACTGTTGAAGAGCAATTCGGGGATGGCGATTGCATCTTTCAACACGATCGAGCACCTGTTCATACTGCATGGGCTGTGGCGGAGTGGTTACACGACAATAACATCCCTGTAATGGACTTGCCTGCACAGAGTCCTGACTTGAATCGTATAGAACACCTTTGGGATGTTTTGGAATGCCGACTTCGTGCCAGACCTCGCCAACCTACATCGATACCTCTCCTTAGTTCCGCACTCCGTGAAGAATGGGCTGCCATTCCCCAAGAAACCTTCCAGAACCTAATTGAAAGTATGCCTGCGAGAGTGAACGCTGTCATGAAGGCTAAGGGTGGGCCAACATCATATTGACTTCCAGCATTACCGATAGAGGGCGTCACGAACTTGTACGTCATTTTCAGCCAGGTGTCCGGATACTTTTGATCATGTAGTGTATATTACAAAATCAATATTGAAGAAGCAAATAGTTTGCTGACCATCATCAGGACATTTTACGTGTTCGAAATGATTATATGATCGAGATCGGCAAAAGCGGTAAGAATGTCCTCGCAGGTGTCGCCGCGTACCAGATCTACAAATTAACTGTTACATTGCGAGAAACGGTGAATTTTTTATATTTTCTTGCTACTTTGCCTGAAAAACCTGTCTTAAGTTTCTGTCTCCTCATTTATAAATCCTCTTGGTGGTATGCCTTGTAATATAACGGTATTGGAAAGATCTGAGTAGGTTATAAGCCATGACAGGAGGAGTATTTAGTAAACATACCTCTACTCATACAGCACCTAGCAGGGCTTCAATATATGCAGGATTACGGCTAGAATCGTGCATATTTTTTATTTGCTACTAACAGATGCCCATAAGAGTATTTTTATAAACATAGAAATTGAAATTAATCTATTATATTGCACATTATTTATTTTAACAATGTTACAATAAATGTTATTGTTTTAAAAATTATTCGAAACTTCGATGCTCTTCCAGGAGCCTTGCTATGGAGCGTGAATGGCCTCTTTAATTTCCGTGCCAGCTTCTATGATCCTCCTCAAGAACTTCGCTTCCGTGTCCAGAGTAGGTTCTATGCTCCATAGAAAGAAATCCACTGTGAAGTCGGGCTATCATGATGGCTAAACCTTAACGCAAACTATCCGGTATTTTTATTATTTAGGGCTAGCATTCTATCTTCGATACATGGTTGTGTGTGTGTGGTATGCATGTGTGCATTTTGTAGCCTCAGGAGAAACGTCTGCGTTCGCGTCTCAGAAACTTGGTATATACAGGGTGGATAATTTAAGTTGAGACTGTACAACATCTCCAACACTAAGCGTTGTAGAAAGAAACGTCTTCAATAAATGTTGCTTGATATTATGGGGCAAAGTTCATTAAAAGCTGTTTATTTTGTGATGAGGAATAAAGAAGCAAAATAAAAAAATGTTGGTTCCCAATTACCAAACAACCAAATGACAAAATGACCATCCATGGATGGTCCAACCATTCATTATGCTCTTCGTACACAACCATTCAGAATTTTCGTTGTTATTTACGTTGGTATAAGAACAGTTGCAATGTGCTTTATACAAAACTGGTTTAGATTTTTATGAGGAATGAGAAAACAACATAAAAGGTAGGTTCCCATTTAGTAAATTAAATTGACCCTAAAATGACCATCTCAAAGTCCTCCAAATAAAACACGACTAATGCCATTTACTTTCCCCCATAATATCAAGCAACTTTTATTCTAGGCATTTGTTTCTAAAACGCTTAGTTTTGGTGTTATTGTACAGTCTCACCTTAAATATTCCACCCCGTACAATAGAATTTCAGTTTATTGCACACTATGAATCTATGAGAGGACATACATCTGTTATTCTATTCATACACGGGCAATCTTAGATTATCTAGATTTATTTTCTGAAGTGCTCAGGTTTTCCATAATTATAGGGTATTTTAAAATTGTAGCCTATTCACAAATCTGAAAATATTAAAGAAGTGAGTGTTTACATTTTATTATGGTATAATAGTGCAATTTCAGATTTTGATGATCCAAAGTGAAAAATTGTGCTTCCTTTTTGTACGATTTCCAACCATTTCCGGAAAGGGAGAGTGAGGCAGAATTATCGCACATTTTTCTTGTGGACGTCTGAAGGGAAAGGAAAAAAATAAAAAAATGCTAGACCGAGAGCCGAACGTTTGGCGGTAGGGGTGGCAGAAAGGCGCTATTAGTTGATCAGCTCTCCCCCATTCCAGAATTTATTGCGGTGGGAGGCCGAGGAAAGTATTATAGCCCCAAAGATTTCTCCGTAGACCGAGACTCGGAGAAGATCTATCATCCAGTGCCCCCCAGTGCTGGAGTCTGGGCTAATATGTCGATAGTCCACTTTCGATAACTATCACGAATTTGTAACACCAATATTGGAGCTATTTACGTCCGTTAGCCTTGGCGTAGTTTTCTCAGAGAGCCCTGTGCCTACGTGCTTGGAATGACTTCAGTTTTAACAAAGGATAAGGACGTTTGCAACCTTAAACTAGGATTTTTACTGTTAATGAACGTTATATATAATACCTGGCAACGAGCAATGCTTAAACACCTTATGCTCGTCGGTTAGTTTCATAATGCGTCCTCAAGGCTGATTTCATATCCCATGCAAGTTATGTCAATTATGTCTAAATCATTAGGAAACCTGCTTGCAACTGTGCCTACCTTCTTGACATTATAATAGAATTGGCTTTTGTATTAAGTGCCTCAACTGAGTATTTTAAAATAGGAAACCATTGTCTTTTGAATACAACGAGTTCCTGAAAGATTAATATGTTTCGAGAATACTCTCAGTTTTCATAAGAAGCCATTGCTTCCCGAAAAGTTTGAATGAATCAGGTTACCTGTAGTTCACTGAAGTTATTCTATCAGTTTTTGGAGTCGTACCCTCCGGAAGATCTGCCTCCAATACAACAGGCACCTTCCTGCTTCCAGGTTTCTGTCCGCTCTCATTTTTTTAACAGCGAGTTCTCTAAAGTTTGGATTAAAACGTAGTCTTCGCACAACTATGGATATATCTCAGTACTTGATATATGAAATTTTGGTAGTAACTAGGAGAAACTGATTTCCAGGGTTCTAGTTGCTCATTTCTTGTACAGCAGGCAACAGTTATATTTGAAAAAGTGCAAAATAAGTAATGCGTCAAATATTATACATTCAAGGATGGCGTTTACCCTAACATATTAATCCTTCCTGTTCAAAAACACACGGCCTAAGATCAACTATAATCCTTGACACAAAACGACAGACACCTTAAATAAACACGCTGCATTAAGCAAATTCACTAATGAAGTGGTTACAGCATTACAGAAACAAACAATTAAAATCAAAATAAGAAATATAATAATAATAATAATAATAATAGCAACAAAAATCGGATTTCTACAAAGTCAGATACCATGGTATTATCTATATTACTATTAAATATACTAAATGAAGACGCAAAGTGCAATGTAATGATAAAATAATGACATAAAATCGAAAAAAATCCACAGAATAGAAAATAGCATAAAATGACAAAATGACCTAACAAATTGGCGCATTTTCTTATTCTGGGACACGTTATCAATGTTTAGACGCAGCAATTAAAAGATGACATGTCATGAGAATCCGGATCCTGGTTAGTAGTAGTAGGTATATAACGGATTAGGTGAGGTTTCGTCATAATAGTAGATACAAGGGGTAAACGCAGGGTTTTATGTTACGAGTAGGAATGTTTAAGCCTTCGTTTCGCAATCCTATGAACAAAATAAAACCGCTTTTAGCACGTGTGGTATATATTATATTTTTAGAACAGCGCTTGAATTTGTAAAATATTGATAATAATATTATATTGATTCCTGAAATTAACAGAGATAACGTTTAGAACGCGTTCTTGAAACAAGAGAAATGACGTTAGAAATCGAGATGAAAGATGTTTTGATTTTCTGTTGATTCGATAGTAGTCATTTTCAGTGAAATTATTTTTACCATGTTTTGCCTTTCACCAGGTAAGGAAGCGATTAAATGAGATATCATATTACTTTTTGGATTTTTGTATAATACTTCTAGCGTTATTCTTTCTGCTGCCTCTGTAATTTCATTTCCATTTAATTTCTTCTGAATTCATAATTTCTGTCATTTAATCTTCGTTAAATAAATGTGCAACGTTTTAAATAAAAAAGCTGCAATACAACGTGTAGGTTAACTCTATAACGAAATGCAATAAACATAAGTATAACGATTTTTATTGTGAACAAACAATGCGAGCGGCATGAGGAATTAATCATATGAAATGACATAATGAAAGTAAAACCTAATTGAACGAAGCCGAGTTATTAAACATCACATTAATGCGATAGTATAAAGCTTTTAGCTCGTGTGCACTGTGTTATACCATGCTGTCTGAAAATGTATTTTACATGACTGTACAATAAAGAATATGAGGGAGGTAAACTTAATTAGCTTAAGCATGACAGAAATTCTTTTCCATTAGAAAACCTCCTTGTTATCCTAGGTAACGTTAACTATTTACGCTGAAGATGGACAAAATTGCTAATGAAGTTTGTGGATAAAGTATTTTCTGTAGACGTTGATAAATCATGATAAGATGTAACAGACCCAGCGAAAATACCCACTTATATCTTAGGATAATGCTTTCAAATGTTACAGATATAGATTATATTTTTGCTTTCTAGTGCTGTTACTAAATTCCATTACTTCATTACAATAATAAAGACAAGTTTTCGGCTTTTATCATGTGAGTCGTAGCGTTATAATAAAACCCTTTGGGCTGGTTAAACGGCCAGTGATGAGAATACGTTTCAGCATGTAAAAGATACAAGGCAGTAACATTGGTTTAGTTATATGTGGATACGCATTAGTTTTGCAACACTAACCACCCACAGTTCCGCTCTTTGCTATTCAAGATTCGATACTGCTTTTTTTCCCGTATTTTAATTTATTTTGCTTTGCATTACACAACATTTGGGTAACTAGCAAACACTAAACAGAGCGAAAATTCGACTTGGCAGCACTGGTATGGTTGTTCCATCTCATGTGGAAACACAACTTTTAGAAGTAGATTAGCTTTCTTAAGAACAAGCTACCATCAAATTAAATTCAAAGTAAGGGGTAAGTAAAGTAAAACAAAGGATTCATAAGTTCTGTACTATTTTTTTCAAGTTAGCCGCACTATAGGAAGTACAAGAAATTCACGGCTTGAGCTGCAGCATAAACCCAGGGTCTATAACTTCTGTTGTGCTGATTTTGTTATTACTATAAGACCTTGTGATAGCATTGTGCAGAAATATGATGCAGAATCTGGCCTTGTTGTGTGTTTCCACACTGCACATGTGGAAGACGTACTATGTACCCTTAATCTGGAAAGAATATTATGACTTTATTCAGTTATCACTTTCACTTTACTATGGTAATCTAGTTCAGTATTTCCTTCGCAAGATAGCGGCGTAATGAAATACGCGCGGAGTAGTCTCTTCTTGGATGGTTCACTCTTTGTTTAGTCGAACATGAGACGTCTCCAATCTCTTGCTGATGTCACAACTGTCGTCACAATCGCAATCGTAAAATCACTCTTAATGTTGCATCAGAAACGCACTCAACAACTCACTAACTGTTTCACTTGTGAGAACGTTTATATAGCTTATACAGCTACTGGAAATTTGCACGGAATTCTAGCATGTTCAAGAGTCGGGGAGAAAAGCTTCCAGAATATCTCTCGATAGCATCACTGGTGATTACGCTGGGCGAGAGAGTTATTTATCTCTATCTCTTACCGGTCGGTAGGTGCCACCCAACTGATAACTCGGCACGCAGCTGCTTAAGAATATTAATGTATGTCTTTATACCCATACTGTAATATGGTGACTTTGACCGAAATTTCCGTTTTGAAACCCTTTTTAAATGCCCCTTCTATTTGTAAGCAAGCCCCCAAATTACGCCCACTATAACGATTTGTTAAAAACTTTAAATTCTGGAAAACCATCTCCTGAACTCAGCTGTTATATAACATGTTGGCATTCTCGCCATAATATATACGAAAGCAACGGCCAATTACAGCTGCATTGGAAAACACCTGTTTTTAACAGTCCGCTGCACTGAGCATCTTGGTCAGTAACAACTTCATAGAGGTTAATTCTATGGTACTGGCCCGTAGCTCAGTCGGTAGAGCACCTGCCTGTTGTGCGAGAGGTCCCGGGTTCGATTCCCTGCTGGGGTGGGAGTTTTTCTCTAGCCAAAATTATTTCCTATTTGTATGATCTAATGATTAAAACGACAAGAGTAACACCTTTGCCAATAAGACCAATGTAGTAAAAGGCGGGGTATAAATGAAAGTATATTATAAGATATAATAAGATCTTTACTTACAAAATTTCGGTAATGAATACTTAAGTTCTAACAGTATATGTAAACTATGTAAGTAAACGGTTAACACGAGAAACAATATAGTTCCAATTACATTGCAAGCATAAGGAAGAGGTACAAGTTTCTGTAATGTTAGATCATTTATTTTTATTATCACCACAGGAAAAGGAGTTTTGTTACTATAATTCCAAAACATCACATGGCATGCAATTTGCATACAGAAGTGTGGGGAGGTGGCGGTAATGGAGTTGGAGAGAAAGAAAGGTACAATCTCCGCGTTTAACGTACTAACGCAAGGAGAGCTGCGAGTTCTGCTAGGGGCATATACTGGGCAAAATTTAACCGGTTACAAATCTCATTATTTGTAACATAGGTATTCTATATACTTCAGTTTTTTCTATTACCATTTTCTGCGGAGGTTTTTAGGTTTTTCGAGAACATAAAACGCACACACTGGCAACGTCGCAGCGTGTAGCTGGTAGCGGGGCAGGGGTGGACTCTCTCTTTCAAAAGCACTATCCACTAAACACACATCGGGTTCTTTTATCATAGAACCTGTGAGTTTCAATGCATAGTACAATGTTACTCTAATAATGATCCAACTTCTAAGTGGAACTAACATAAACATAAACTTCAGTCGGCGACTGCAAAACGCTTGTTGGACGATGAAGGCATCACTTCCATACTGTTAGTGTAAGCCAATAGCTACCAAGTTGTACTTGTTATTTCGCCAAAATACTACAGCACTCTTTGGTGTGTTTTTTTAGATTAATGCTCGTGTGGAAAACAAAACCGCTAGTCTCTCCAACATCCAGTTCAGGTATGTCGTTTTGGTTACGTCCGGTAGCCGGCTCTCACACTGACCTACCGTGACCTAGTAACGTCGCCTATGTCTCCAGCCACAAAACATCTACAAAACGTGTTCGCAAAATTATTAATTATTTCAAAAACCCGTTTGTCACATACATAGTTACTATCAAAACTAAGTCATAAATAAATTAATCTAACTATTTTACAAGTAACAAACTATTATTTTTATACATTCTCGTAAAGTACACCATCTAGTTTGAAAAAACAGCTATTTTTTCCAAAATGGCTGAACACAGAACGCAATGCTATTTTTTTGTAATACCTCCATGAAGTACACATTAGAAGGAATGTAATAAGTTCCCTTCCACCGTGTATACATATTTTCTAACATATACTGGATGCTAAAAACAATGTGCAGGAAATTGTAAAGTAAAAACGCAGCACCAAAATAAACATTTTGAGGATAGGAACAAGTGGTCGCAGAAGCTTTTGCTGTGCTAAATGCGTCAATATAAATCCGTTATGCTTGTCTGCGACTGTGAAATGTTTCCACCCGCCAGATGTAAACAAAGATCGCTCTTGTATCACTGTACTTGTCACTGTCGCTAGGTGCGTCTGATATTCAATGCCGCATTAGTTGTGTTGTGAAGCCTACTGGATGGTACGGTAATAGCAATCGCTCGTCTTATCAGTACAGTACGCCATGTAATGGAGACAGTATGCACACATTTGTTGTGTGAGTTGCATTTCAATTTGACTGCCAAATGAAGATGTTTCATGAAGTAGATTTCAATTATGTTCATCCAGCACTCCTGTTATTATATTGCATCTGCAATTCCATGTTGCTCTCCTCAAAATGCTTTTTTTTTGTACTGCTTTTTCACTGAAAAAAGTTCTGAATGTTGTTTTTCCGCATCTGTAGGTATATATACAGAGTGTAACACGCATTTTTTAATTTCCCTACCATGCAAATAGTAGGTAGAGAAGGAATTGCATTCCCCCAAAAATTCGATATCGAGTTTTCACCGGAAATGCATGTTGTGCGGCACCTTGAATCTACAAAAAAAATTAGAAAATGGTACTATGTGTGTGTGTCTGTGATCATAACTCAAAAACGAAAAGTCGGATAAATACCAAATGTAGGTATTTAGATTCAGTACATTCCAAAGATGCGACACGAAGATTTTCAAGAAAATTCCTAATCCCAAACTGCCCTTTACACAGAACGATTTTCGAAATTTTTAAATTTCATAAAAATAGCTCTAATGATTTTATTAAAATGCCATATTACAAATATATTTACATGACAAATAAAATGTGTATCTTGAATATCCCTTGAAGTACTATTTATTCGGAAGGAATTTTGTAAAATGGTAAACATTAAAGGATAGATGGAAACGTACCATACAAAAAATGTGAAGATTCTTTAAAATAGGGTTTCCCAGATATTCGTAATTAATGGTTCCATTTGTTCAATACCTTGTCACTATTTCTATGTCCCATTGATTTGCAGTTGTTTCTTGCGATGGCATGAAAACAGTGTGGAATTTTAAGGCCAGCGTACAGCGTCCAGTTCTTAAACATTTGACTAAGACCGTTATTTTTATAACCTAACGAAATGTATAATGTAGCCATTTCTTCAAAGATTTACCTGGATTAAAATGAAGTAGATAGAGAAGTAATAATAATTTGTATACCCACTAATAAACGATAGAGGGTAGACAAAGCCATGCGAATGTAATACATCAGAATTTTTGTTAGTGTTTAACTTACTGCTTAGCCATCACAGGCTGTGGCACTGATGATGCATGAAATTAAATGTTTATTGGGGTCGAAGCCTAAGTTTAAGGGACCTCCCCGAATTTGCCATTTTGGAGGACTGAGAAGAAGCATAGAAAAGCCTTAGGGAGAAAGGGCCTGTCTGGATTTCAACCCTGTGCCTCCCGCTCACGAGTTAATGCTTTAGCGAGCTTAGCCACCCGTTTTGTCGTGATGCCCATTCTTGCCACACACACTGCACTACGGATAAATGAAATTAAATCATAATTGGGAAAGGAAATTTGGAAAGGGAAATTTGCTTTTAAGGCACATTCTCAGCGTTTGTTGTAATATTGGCACTAATTCGCTCATTATATGTAGAAGAAATATTTTAATCTGGGGATTAAAAGCAAATGAAGAAACATATTTTCTCACCACTGTGGTTGAGTTTGAAATCAAATGACTTGTAAATGAAGAAACCAATGGAGTACACTCTAAACCGAGCTTCCTCCTCAGAGGAAGCAAAACCGTTTGTCTACGTCGGTTGGATTCAGCCGTCACACGTATCGAGTTATCCTGATTAAATTTTCATCAGCACCTGTTGCTACCGTGAACTCCGAGATCGATCTCAGGACTGGTACTACCAGATGATCGTGACTTGCGTATTTCTTATGCTCTGTCAAACAGAATTTCCCTCGCTTAGCGACAATGGCAGAATTTCGAGCTGTAGCAGTAATCCATTATCTGCCGGAATAAGTTGTATTTTTTCAGTAGCTGCCATCAATTTCTCTTTTGTCGAATCACGTTTTCTATTGTGTCTGAGACTGTCTCAGATGTGCAGAAAATGCTTCGCTAAACGAGGGTGTTAAAGCGCCACCTGGGGCCCGTATGGTGGAGTCCCACGCCGTGTAACAAGATGGGATGGATATTTTTTCCGCCCTTTATTTATCGCTTATCACACTCTATCAATTCCCTCTGCGAGAAAAGACCTGCTGAAAATGGGGCCACGTTTCTTTTGCGCTATTTCTCCCCTTAGATTGCTCAAGTCACTTTTTGCACGCTATATGTTACACATTTTTGACAGTCTGTGCGACCTCTATTTCACTAAAATCCACATTTTACTTTATGCAATGCAGTATCAACAAACATTTGTCAAATAAGGGTCATTCCATTTTTACAGCTATGACATTTTAACATCTACAATGGGAGCGTAGGTAAAAACCTAAGTCCATAAAACAGCAGCAAATTCCCTAACGGAATTGTTCTAGGCAACACATCGGTGAAAATTTACATTTTATATTTTGTTTGCTTATTATGCTTTATACGAAGGTAATCCACGAAGTAGCGACCGTTTGCGCACTCCCGCTAAGCAGTTCGCTAAAGGGCTCTTATTGCAGGTCGAATGGTTTCCTCCACATTATATGTACCTTATAAAAGAGAATAAATTATTATAATCTTAAAAAAGTTGCTTTATTTCTCCGCATAACCACCACCGTTATTTAAGCATTTATCATATCTGTCCACGATCTTTACGATTCCCGCGTTCTAGTCGGCTGTCACCAGTTCATTAAATCAAGATGTTTGATCACAATTCCAACAAGAATAGAACGAAAAATATATAAACAGAAGACATCTATAACTCATCTAGCATTACAGAGCTGTCTTGCACTATTTTATATTTGCTTGACTCTATAAATTATGTGTGATGAGTGACGGTCATCCGGTTCGAGCTTCGTCTGGCACATTTGTTCGACCATTATTAAACATCAATTCATCATGTTCACGTTCTTCTTACTGTATCACCATACACTTCCTTTAGTTATAATTTTCTATAGCAAAAATTGATAAAATTTAAGAATTCAAGAACACTTATACAAAGCACTCTTTTTTGTATAGCAATTAAAACAAATCAATGTTCCTTTATGTTGTGGTTTTAAGTACAAAATAAACTTTTAAGACAGAAACAATAAATGTTTTGGTAAAAGAGAGGAATTTTTATTGGTATATCTAAAGTTATTAATTCAAAATCAATACAAATTGATATCTCAAAAAGTTTGCTAAAAAGTGAAACTATTTGTTTTATGTTCCACATATTTGGTAAAAATCGGATTTTTAAATTCACCTGGTATTCCTTACCACTACCTCTTATTTTTACATCTCTTCTACAAACTATTCTTAGAAAGGTTTATTTTTCTGTATAGGTACTTCGTGTCAATGGAGATCAGCATTTGCAGAAATTGTTTCGTTACATCATTTTTGGTACCTAGGTACAAGAGGGACACAGAAAGATGACCCATAGTCAAATGTTCAAAAAGTATTGAAATTCTAAACACTTGGTGTTTCACCATACACAAAAGAATATTGACCAAGCGTTTAAATTAAGGTATTGTAAGACTGACACCCAGAAAAACGAATATCTCGAAAATTGTTAATCCCCGCCCCCAAAAGTAAAATGACATAAATTATGTGTTAGCAAAATCTGTGTTTTCCGATAAGTAAATTTTTGTCTATTTCTTGTCAATTGTCAAAATTATACAGCAAAATTTTTTAACCAGTTTTTTTAATTCGAAAATATTTCTATGTAAGGAGTAATCTGGGTAGGAGAATGTTTTTGAAAATCTTTGTGTGGCATCTTTGGAAATCGCTGAACTTACATATCATATTTAGTATCCAAATTTTCATTTTTAATTATTATGGTGTTCACGGACAGAGACAATCAGGTACACATACAAACAGATGCTTTTAACAATTTTGGTGGGGTTTCAGGAGATCTCAAAACATATGTTTCAGGTGAAGTTTCAGTATCAATGTTTGCACATGTTTTAGAGAAAGAAGAAAAAATAATTAAATCAAACAAAAGAAATTGTGGATATTTAGATATTTCAACAGCAATGTTAAAAACTGTTATTTAAATTATGAAACAGATATTAAGTAATAAAATTCCTCCGAATATTACAAAAATACGTAAACTCACGTAAACGTTACACCGATATACCTATCTATATATTATAGATCTTATATACTATACATATAGATATTACAGATATGTTATTATATTACATGCTAACACCACAGAACCTCTCACATAGGTCTACTTCTTCCCATAGAGAGGTCTCTCTGGGAGTCTGTCACAGACCGATCGTAGGGCAAATAGTTCCTCAAAGCAAATTCCACGGCCACACGTCTCGACTGCCCTTCATTCGCCTGATCCTTCGGACCCTGAAACATACCTAAGAGAATGAAATGACGGAAATGGAGAAAGGGAAGAAAATTCACGGCATTGTATAAATCACCTCAGTATTCGCCTCCCAAGCAGGTAAAACAGCGAAAAAAAGGAAGAATGAAATAGGGTGAGGGGAGGGGGAGGGGGAGAAAGAGAAAGAGAAAGAGAGAAAGGTCAGAGTGACCGGCATAAAGTAAGCCTCAAACGTTACCTGGGAATCATCTCGCTCGTTTACCTTCTTATACTGCTTTCGTGATTATAATATGATAATTACTAGATCACAGTTTGCACAAAATATAACTTGCTGTTTGTCTTACAAACCAGGCTTATATCAATTAATAAAATATCTCTTATTTGCCATAAAATATAATTATATGATATGCTGAATATGTTTTCCAAATATGCTTACGAATTTAGTAGTCCTTAAATTTAATGATTCTATGTTTAATTTCAAGGGAACTTCAACTTTTTCTAAAGAAAAATACATGTAATTAAAGAAGACATACATTGTACAAAACACTCGTTCCCCTATTACAGCAAGGCCAAAAAGAAAGACAAAAAAGCGCTAGGACATGAAGAATTAATTTTTTGTTCATTAGTAGGCAATGGATTATAGGGGTGAGTAGAAAACCCTCCGACTGCTTTTCGGAACGAAATTAAACATGTAAAACTGCCTAAAGCAATAAATTAACACAGCATCTTTTTTCAGAAATAAGTTCACAATAGCAGTGCATAAATCCTCGAAACACATGGCCTCATATATATACAGGGCAATGCATTGTGGGCAGACGTAAAGGCTATAAATATCCTGCATCGAATCGGCTTGTTAAATTTCTATTCTTGTTAAGCATGCGGGTTTTGGATTGTGGTATTCCATTGTGAGAAATATTAATACGCCACTGCATTAAAGTCTGTACCGTCCATAATTCTTATCAGAGCATATAAACTGTTGCAGCAACAACAACAACAATAATGATGATAATAATAATAATAATAAAATAATAATAATAATAATAATAATAATAATAGCGTTGCTTTTTACTTTATCACGCACATAGTACATGTTTTGAGACCGCCTGAAAACCCACCCCAAAACAGGATTTTTAGAAGAAGGTCCATGTGTGTGTGTGTGTGTGTGTGTGTGTGTGTGTGTGTGTCTGTCTGTCTGTGTCTGTGTACATCATAACTCAAAAACTTGGTATTTGAATTCAGTATCTTCCAAAGATGCGACACGAAGATTTAAAAAAAAAAATATACCCCACCCAAACTACCCTTTATATGGAACATTTTTTAAATTCTTTTATGTTATAAAAATGGCTGTAACGATTTTGATTCAAATATCATATATTAAAGATATTTATATTACAAATAAAACGTATATGTTGAATTTTCTGGGAATAGGTCCAGTATGTAGTGCCCGATTCCTAAACATTTGACTATCGCTATTCCCTTTGTATTTATAACAAAATGCAGCTATTTCCAGAAAGTTTTATGTCGAATAAAATAAAGTAGATAGGAATATAAACTTTTTAAGAATAATTTGTATACCCACTAGTAAACGATAGAGGGTAGGGAAAGTCATATGGATGTAAGACATCAGATTTTTTTAAACATTTAAGGTTCTTTAACCGGAAAAGTCGTATCGGACGATGAATGAAAATAAGAATAAAATGGGAAAATAAGTTTAGGGAAAGCCTTAGAGCTAATGTTTCTTTTAGGTATTTCTCTGCCAGGCAGTTTTTCATAATCAAATCCGGAAAGCCGGATGAGAGGCAAGGACATGACTCCTAAAGCTACTTAAATCTTCTGTGTTAATTTCACAGGTTGAAAATAAAGCATTACATCATTCTACAAAACGCACTCAATTAGAGATTTGACAGAAGAGTTCACAGATTTGAAGGAAAGTAACCCATTTTGTATTTTCCTAAGGAATAACGTTATACAGGATGCATCTTTATTGGGGTCATATATTTGGGAGACATCAAAACTCTAAAAAAAGTTCATATGAACATGGGCCTGAAAATAATTTATTTCAGAGTTACAACACACAATCGAAAGTTACAAAAATTGCTCGAAGTGGCTTCCTCATGCTCTGATGCATGCAGTAACCCTGCGATTCCATGCTCTGGCGTACTCTGTTGAAAATTCCTGGTGTTTTTTGTATTTGGTCAAATTCAGTTTGCATACGTCCTCTCAAAATGTGAACATCAGGTACAGGGGTCGCATAAACCAAAGACTACAAATGTCCCCAAACAAAGAAATCCATTGGATTCAAATCAGGCGATCGAGCAGGCCATGCAATGGGTTCCCCTCGACCAATTTATCTTTGCGGAAATCGATCATTCAAAAATTTACGAACTATCATACTGAAATGAGCTGGAGCACCATCGTGTAAAAACCACATTCGTTGGATGATGTCCAGAGGCACATTATCAGTTAAGTGATGCAACTAATTTCTGGGAAACTGGAGCTAGGTTTGTCCATTCAGACGCGGAGGGAAGTATGGGGAACCAATAAGGTGATCATGAATGATTCCACCCCAAACGTTGAGAGAGATGTTGATGGTTGTCCTGTCGTACTTCATTGGGATTTTAAAATGCCCAGTTATGAGTGTTATAAAAATTGAAGATGCCGTCGCGAGTAATACCAGGGTATTCATCCGTGAATAAGATACAGGCTAGGAAATTGATGAACACAGCGCACTGCTGTAACATGCATTGACAGAAACGTCTTTTGGCTCAAAGTCCGCTTCATTTAATCCTTGCACACTTGAAGGTGATACGGGTACAGAGGATTTTCATGCAGAATTCTCCAGATAGTCATATGACTAACTCTTTCTCTTACAGCCATACGTCTTGTGCTTTGTGATGGGTCTGCATCCACAGCACGAAAAACTCGTTCTTCAAGCTCAATGCCTCGTACCGCTCTTGGTCTCCCAACATCCTTGGTATTCCTCTATACGTGTAGTGCATATCCGTCTGTTCACCCATGGAATACAACTTTGACATATAACAACGAAACGGTTGATTTTCAGATCCATGTACATGTGAACTTTTCTTACTGTTTTGATGTCAGGAACATGTCTGCCAAATATGACACCAATGAAGTTACATGCTGCATGTGTATGTCAGTTACTGAAATAATGTATAGTGTTCATGCGCTCCTATTCCTCTTGAGTGTTGTTAGATTGATTTTGGAAAGTTTCTATAACTTCTCTAACTTCTTTAACTTAATAGCTTAAAAGTTTCTTTATCTACAAGCTATTAAAAAGAAGACAAAAATCTAAAATATGCCGGGGTAAATTGCTGTTTTATTTCAAAGATTTTTTATTAAAATTGAAATCTTATGCGGATATCCCCAACAGAAATGTTTGAAATTCCTCAAGAAGTGTATGGTCACTAGAGGTGTAGAGATTCCAATGCAGACTTACTTCCTGCTAAGTACTTCGCTACAGTAAGGGCAATTTAGCTTGCTCGTCCATAAGGCAAGAGTGGATACGTACTTGGCAAGAATTCATCTTAACCAAACATGGTTCGCTTTAGCGTAAGAAGCTTTGTGGGCCATTTTCAGGCTGTCGCGCCTAACTGGAGTACGTTGAACTGTGCTACCCTATGGCGGGACTGTGTCCCTTTTTTGTGTATTTCATTCATTGCAGTTAAGGTTGTGAGCGACGTACTTAAACGGGATGAGGGAAGGATTCCCAAGCACAAAGCCTTTTAAAATGTTAGTTACTTTTAACTTATTGAAAGGATTTATAATATAACACTTTCTAGGCACATAACGTGTTAAATATTTGTAACAGCACATATTATTTGTGAACGTGAAATACTAGAATGGATCTTCTTGGTCATTAAGGTTTTCTAGAAATTTGTATAAATGGTTCTTAATTGTAAAGAAATCCATTGAAAATAAAGTTTGTTAAATTACGAAAGGCAATCTTTTAAAGTAATTGTTGTTAAAGCTTGTAAAAGAGAGAAGAATTTAAAGTGGACTATTAAACAAATGAGTTACAGTTTGAGTTTTGTATTGCACAGTTATTGAGGAAAATCCTGTCATGCCCATGTCACATCCTTGGCATTATAGGTCTATAAGTTAACTAATTTAACAAGATTCACCCTCGGAATTGTAATATGATTTAATTACTGCAATTTATATAGTATAAGTAGTTTCGCAGAGCTTGAAAGGGCTCTTAATAAAAATACACATTAAAAAATTACAGCAGAGCGTGGTATTTCCTATTTCTAACTGTCTCAAATAATTACTTTATACAATGCCTGTGGGATCGTCTTGCATCTGTTGGAATTGCATTTATTTATATAGTGAAATGCTTTGTTCAGAGGCTTTTTGTTTTTGTATAACTACTTTTGAAGGAATAAAAATTTATATGGGAAACAACTACTTAAGATATCTGTATTATCAACGTAAATAAATTGTAATGGCTAAGAACGGCACTAATATTAGTTTTTAACAAACTATTTGTGATGAAAAAATCCCTCCTTTTCCCCTAAATTTGGAAGTAGTAGCCTTCACAAACTGAGTTAACGTGCGATTTACATTCCTGGGTAAATTAAAAACGTCATTTGTGCACTCTACCGGAAATTATAATGGACATGACCACCATTTTATGGGAATCTAAACATTATAATAAAGACTGTACTGCTGCAAAGCACAGCCGAGCGAGATGGTTCAGTGCTAACGCGGTTCGGTTCCCGTTAGTCCAGCCACTCTGAACATAGGTGTTTTTCATGATTTCCCCGGGTCAGTAGGAGAATTCTGGGGTGGTTCCCCCCTTTTCCACGAGTTTCCTGTGCATTATTTCCTATCCCATCATTTATTTTCATTTGTTTCATCTTATTGCAATGAATACACTACTAGTACTCCTACTACTACTACTGCTACTACTACTACTACTACTACTACTACCCACCTAACACCACCACCACCACTACTACTACTACTACTACTACTACTACTACTACTACTACTGCTATTACTACCTATCTACCTACCACCACCACTATTACTACCACTAACACTGCCAGTGCCTCGTGACTAACAACTTCAGAAGATTTACTGTTTGTTGGAAAGTATTACATAAATCTTCAGTCTGTGTAAAACAGTCTATACAGCTCCAGTGACAGAGTACAATATTCCGGTCTTGAAAAACAAACCTGCGGTTCACTTTTTAATCTGCTTTCCTCAAAGAGCGGATATACTTCCATTAGTTCTTGAGATACTCGTATATTTCAGGGAAAGTTCTTTGATGTAAATGGTTCGGATTTTATTGACTTATGGTTTCGAAATTTCCTTATATACAAGTTTCTTGTGGAACTTAGAGAAATGCTGTTTCAAGGTGAAACGCCTTATAAAGGTTTACAACATACAGTACCATTTAATGGTAGAGGCACTAAAGCGCAAGTACACGCACAAATGAAACTAAGCCAAAAACCACGATTCCCGTTGAAATCTCTGTATAGCTTTTACTTCCCTTTCAATTGTGTGCTAAACTGCTGACAGTGCAGACAGCATTATAAAATATTAATTTAATTTTAAGTATGAATAATGGAAATTTAATGACAAATATGATATAACAAAGCACGATTTTAGCTAACTTTTGCACTAAAAGTGACTGTACCTTATTTCTTGCTTCTCAGTATAGCACACTTTGTCATAGGTGTACGACAAGTTTGTACTTATGATTCGCATGTGCTGCCAAAATAAGTCGTGACAGGTACCAACTGGCATGAATATGGGTTATTCTCTTGCCCCTCAAATCCCCGTTAACCTAGACTGAAAGACCAGAACGCTATGAATTTGTGCCAGAACAGAAGTGGCACGGATCCATAAAATAGTAACATAATAAGTTTGCAAACGTGCAATTTACAGTCGCTTCCTTCAGTTTCCATGGTTTTCTATTGTCAGACAAGCCATTTCATTGCGCCTTTAGGAATAATAAGCATGACTTATTCTTGATGTAGTCTTGGAGTATACAAATAATTTCAAATACGTATTTCCCATTTTATTAAGGCAGCGTTATGGCACGGAGGCACTATCCCCGGAGCCGCCCCTGTGTCAGACTACATTTCTGCGAGTCGATTACGATTCGGAAACCCTCACTTACCTAGCCTGCACCATAAATGAGTCGAGCTGATTATAAAATTGTTTTTTAACTGGAAAATCTAATTTGAGGTCACTGTTTTACATCAGCATGCTTGTGTCCGTTCCAACACGACAACCCATGTTAGCTACTGCACCACCGACGGCCACTAGTTCAGGAACAGTAATATAAGAGCATGGCAAAAATAAATCTTTCTCAATCAAAAGGTAAACATCGGAACTTTCTATACAATGTGTTGTAGACCTATTCGTATGACCAAGATTTTTCAACAACACTTGTTCTTTGGACTGTTAAGAAAACTTACTTCTAGACTGCATACCATAGCTAAAATTATATCACGTGGTTTAAACAGTCCAAAAAGGATTCTACTTATTCTTTTAAAAACTGAAAATAAGGCATTTTGAGTCTTCTAACTTCACTTGAACGTACTGTGTATTGGTGTATTTTACGAATTCGATTAGTTGTAAACATGTGATGTGTTGAAGATTTGAATTTGTTACGTTTCTGCAGTGATACTGCCATACTGACTATGGCGGTAATAAATGTGTCGCGAAAGAGGTGATATGAATCACAGTACGAGTTTCTCTCCCCTCGATAGCGTTGCCATCGTAACGTATGCAAGCAAACATTGCCACAGGGCGCTAACAAATATAGTTGTTTATTGGTTTATTTTTACGCTTTTGGCCGTCGGTGGTAATTCTTCACAATTGCAAATAAGCCACCCTAAAACGCAGAGACCAGGTAGGCATTTTGTTTAAACACTGTCCACTCATTAGGTAAACATGAAGAATGGCTCCATGTGATCGGTTATCACGTAGAGCCAGGAATCACTGTAGATAATACTTCTCCAATGAAAAAGTTCCTTGATCTCCCCTTACCTTTGCGATTGACAGTTATGTATCAGCTTCATTGCAACATTTATTTTCTCTCCCGATTATATACGGTAGGTAGAGGATGTCTGGTATGCCGAGGAGAAATTTGATTTCAAGATTTCATTCTAGATTTTCTGTATACAAGGTGTTTAAATTCACATGGCTTTCTCTACACTATATCGTTTTTTGAGAGTTTACAAATTATTCTTACGAAAGCATACTTTTATATTCACTTCATTTTAATCGAGATAAACATTTGCAGAAATAACTTCATTTCACAGTTCATTATAGATACAAAGGAAATAATCATACTCAAATTTTTGAAAACTGGGCGCTATACGCTGGTCTTAAAATTCCAAGCTCTTTCCATGCAATCTCGAAAAACAACTGATAATCAACAGGACTTTAAAAATGACCAAGTATTAAACAATCCGAACAATTAATAAAAAAATATGTCGCAAACGGCTTATGGCACAAAAGGTTATTTGAAATAACTTGTGCGTTTTAAACAGAGATGAATTTTTTGTCCAGTACGTTTTCGTCTATCGCTTAACGTTAACCAGTGATGATAAAAGTATGATATAAATATAAGGTGACACAAACTTCCTTCCGAATAAAGAGAACTTCATAGGGTATTCCCAGAAAATTAAAGACATTCGTTTTATTTATTTATCATGTAAACCGAGAGGCTCAGGCGGCAACGTTTGTGACCCGCATTCATGAGGTCGTGTGTTTGATCTCCGCGGCCGACCTTCCTAACCCCATGGGTTTTTCCGGGGTTCCCTCGGGTCGTTAGGCGAATGCTGGGAAGAATCATTAAGTCCCTCGAATTTCCCGTCCCTCCATTTCACCTCCATTCTCATTTCACTTCACCTTTCGTCTGTTTGTTTCTTGCAGGGTTGCAGGTGTCGGCGGTAGGGCGGCGTGTGCATGGGAGGCAGAAAGGATGTTCGTGGAAACCTTCGTCCCCAGACGGGATGGACAGTCTCTGGGTCCAGCCCCTCAGAGGATGTGTAAGCCCCACAGGGGTAGGGGAGGACCCGAGTGCTCCAGTGACCATCGGGGGAGTTTAAAATCTGGAAATGGTGTGGACCCTGCCTTCTGTCTGTCGTGCCTCCTAGTCCGGCTGTCCTCTGTCTTCTCTTACCTCATCCCTCCCTCCCTCAAAGTGGCTCCCCGCTCGGGACATTGGCGCAAAAGATCTGCATATGTGGAGGTACGAAGTCCTCCTCCGCTTAGAATAAGAATCCTAATCCTTTCATGAAATATCTTGAGTATATTGATTGCATTTTAATTAAAATAGTTTAGTATTCCTCGGAGTTTTCGTTTTTGATGTATGCTGTTCACAGACATGGACGAAACACACACACACATTTTTCTAAAAATGTCTATTTTTTACTGTCTCTACCTTGTGCACAGTAAGTTAGAGAAGGTAATACATTCCTCTAAAAAATTCGATCCCCTGAAATATATGTTTTGAGGCCCTCTGAGTCCAAAGAAAACATTTTTGGCAACATGTCTACGTGTGTGTCTGTGAACAGCATAACTCAAAAACGAAAAGTTGGATAAATAGCAAACTTTCTATTTGAGTTTAGTATCTTCCAAATATGCCACACAAAGATTTTCAAGAAAATTCACACCCCAACTACCCTTGACATGAATCATTTTTCGAAAGTTTTGATTTTCTAAAAATAGTTCTTAACGAATTTGATTAAAATAGCATATATGGAAGATATTTGCATGGAAAATAAAATGTAATTGAGTTTTATTTATGGAAGCTTTTTAACTTCTGTGGTCCTTAGCGTCCCATGCTATATTGGGCGTGAAAGACGATAATTTTGGTCAGAGGCCTATTTATCAGGTTTGAGGTTCTTTTACGTGCCGTAAATCTACGACACGGGACCACCGGCTTTACTTCCCTTCCGAAGGAAGCCATGCTAAGAATTTTTACGCCCGAAAAAATCCATCGCCCTCCGTCGGGTTTGAACCCGCGACCTCGGGAACTAGAGGCTAACATGGTAACCACTACACCACGGAGGACGACATATTTTCTGGGAATAGCCTATTAAGTGCTCTTCTTTCGGAAGGAATATGGTATAATCTTATATAATTGGTAAACGTTAAGCAATAGACGAAAAGCTACCGTACGAAAAATGTAAATCTCTTTAAAAAAAATCCATTTATTTAAAATAAGTTTTTTGCGGCATTAGCGGTTTCTCGGATATTCGTCATTAAAGGTTCGAATTGTTCAATCCTTGTAATTCTTTTCAAGTCGTATCGATGTTCAGTTGTTTCTCGCGATTGCATGGAAACAGTATGGAATTTTAAGGCCAGCATGTAGCATTCAGTTCTTAAACATTTGCTGTCGCTGTTATGTTTGTCTCCATAACGAAATGTGTAATGTAGCTATTTCTGAAAAACTGTATGTGGATAGAAAAATAACTATTGGTGAGAATAGAATGTATACCGAATAATAAAGATAGAGGTTAGAGAAAGTCATGTGAATGTATCACATCAGATGTTTTATTCAGGGTGTCTAAAAACATGTATTTCGCTGAAATCTGGATATCGAAATTCCAGGTGGAGTTCAATAACTTAGCTGTCTATGTACGTGGTGCAGAGAGTATAAAAAGAAAAGGTGTTTATTCTTCTGATATCAACCTGTAATGAGCTCTTCATGCTGAATTGATTTTGTGTACTATGAAGCCATAAAAGGTAGAGCAACAGCTATTTCAAAAAACAACGTGGAACTATTTAAATAAGCAGCTGTAGCTTTAACCGTTTATACTACATCCTGTTGCTGATTTATTTCAATATTTGTTGTTACTATTGTTCGTGTGTGCTTTCCATTTAATTTGGGAAACAGTAGTTCCGAACGCAAAACCACTGTACCGAACAGGTACTGTTAAACTAATTTTCAGTATAACTAATTTTCAGTACTTGCGAATATTGTTGCTATGAATTGTTAGTTGATATTCCTACACGTAATCTTTTGGTGTGAAACTAAAAGAAATCTAAATACTGAAAAATCTGATGTTTTTCATTCACATGACTTTCTCTAGCCTCTATCGTTTATTAGTGGGAATACAAATTATTATTACTACTTAAGTTTATTTTCCTATCTACTTCATTTTAATCCAGATAAAGCATTTCGGAAATAGCTACATTACACATTTTGTTATAGATACAAAGGGAATAGTGACAGTCAAATGTTTTAAAACTGGGCGCTATATGTTGGACTTAAAATTCCATCACTTTCCATGAGAAACAATTGAAACTCGACAGTAATGTAGAAGAATGGCTAAGTAATTCGAACTATTAATAACGGATATTTCGGAAATGGCAATGTCACAAAAAAGTTATTTTAAATAAATTGTATGTTTTAAAGAGATCTACATTTCTGTGTAGTTCATTTACTTCTATTGCCTAACGAGTTATACAAGATTATTTCTAGAAAATTCAAGTTATACATTTTGTTTCTCATGTAAATTTATTTAATACATAGTGTAGCGTGTATTTGTTTACATTGTCGCGTCGGACACATTATTGCTTTGTAGCATGACATTTTTGGGCATAATTACTTCGATTGGGGGTTTGAATTTCGTCTGACATGGCATCTCTCCCCCACCTCCTAGCCAGAGGTGAAGAGAGGAATGTGGTGAGGGCAAGCAGAGGGACTAGTTTCTTTTTCTAGTGGCGTCGGTCTAGTAGCGTCAGTCGTCATGTGCCTCTCTTCAGGGCGAGTGGTTGTGTATGTGGGGTGCGTGTTTTGTGTGAGTGTGGAACATCTCCCTCCAATTCTGTTTTGTAATCTTTTGTGAATGATGTAGAGACACCATGTGGAATATTTAATAAACCACAGATAACGCAATTAATGTGAAATTGTGCGTTTTGTTATGAATATCCCACGCCTACTTTAGAACGTACAGTTGAAGTTTCTGATCCTCTCGTTGCCACTGAGTCCACGCTCCCCATTGTTTATGCCGGAGTACCTTAATTTAATATCTAGCTGCAAAAACGTTTGGCCTCATCCCAATATATAACAATAGTATTTGATGAAAATTGTTAGAGCCATTTTTTAGAAAATCACAGATTTAAAAAGGTCCTCCATGAAAAGGGTAATTTGGGGCGAGGGAACTTTCTCCAAAATCTTCATGTCGCATCTGCATCTTTGGAGGACACGAAGCTTAAATACCAAGTTGGTGTTTATCCGACTTTTCGTTTTTTATACTGTTCACACACACACACACACACACACACACACACACACGGGTTATCTTTTTCTAAAAGAGTTTTATATTTAGGAGGGTTCAAAACATGAGTTTTTGGTGAAATCTCGGTATCAAATTTTTGTATGGAATACAATACTTCCCCTACCTACTATATGTAGTAAGAAAGTAAAAAATGAAAGTAACACTAGTGCCGTAAGTAAAATCATCATAATATTCAGACCACAAGCTTCCTGGAGAATTAATTCACTGCTTCTTAGAACAAATACTCCCGGAATTCTTCTCGTTAATATGCAAAGCATTTTCTTCATCCACTTACAGAATCCAGCATATACCAATTCATATCTCGGTTTAGATTTCTTCAGTAATAATTCCGATAATCCAGTCATCAAAGCCTCTTTGATTTCTGCATCATTACACACGTTACCAATAGCTTTTTCCGTATAAATGGAGAAGTAAATTCCAAATCAAGTTGTTTATATTATAAGCTTCATAAACTCGAAATATGGCAACACGGATAACCGTATTTGTTTACAAAGATGTCATCACAATGACAAGCATTAGCGGTTAAGATTTAACCACGGCCGAATGGAGAGGAACGCGTCAAGTTTTTATTAAAATGTTCTAATTAAAATATCAATTACTAGGATCCAATTTTCCATATAATTATCGTGCAAAAATAGCGTGCAATACTACAGGGTAGGCCAAAAAACTACGAACCACCAGCGCGGTGTTTTCTCCTGTCCGCGTCCTCGGCGCTTGTTGTCTTCTGCCGCTATTATAGAAAGACGCCGATGAAACCATACATTTTAAAACTATATTTAAAGGCTTTACTTACTAACTTTGACAGGAAACGCTGAAACTGGCCACCGTCGTTGTCCATAAATTTTTGGCACCTCTTTCGGAAACTATCCATCGCTATCCATGAGGTGCCAAATATGTATGGACAACGACTGTGGCCAGTTTCAGCGTTTCCTGTCATAAAGTTGGTAAGTAAAGCCTTTAAATATAGTTTTAAAAAAAGTTGTATCTTTTCATCCGCGTCTATCTATGATAGCGTCAGACGGTAACGAGCGTCGGGAACGCAGACAGGAAAAACACCGTGCAGGCGTTCGTAGTTTTTTAGCTCACCCTGTAGCATAGTAGGTGTATTACAAAAACTGGGAAATTGCGGTGTCCCATCTTTTCAAACTTTTTTCTCGTTCTCAAAATCCTAATATCGCAATATTCTCTGACTTTGTTCAGTTTTACAACTGTCACTTTACTCTGTTCCCATTGCCACTGCTTTGTTTTAAGTACTTATCTAGTTCTACTTTACTGGGAGTTCACTTCACTAAGGTGAACTAGGTAAATTCTCCGTCATTACACTGCCTTCGTGACGCAGCCTCTTCACGCCGGGCGGTTCACTTCAGTCGGAGAATCGTTCTAGATGTCGCACTGGAAACTCACCGGCCAACTACTCGTCATTGGCTGACCGACGTGACTCGCTCTACTATTGCCACTGATTCAACAACTCTGAATGCTGTCAGGAGTCAGGAGCAACAGCAAGGTAGCTCGTCACGGTACCTATCCTTTAGTTACGGATTTACCCGTGCGATATGATAAATTTTAGTCTAGTAGCAAGCATCGCGAGAACGCTCGCTTATACAGTCAGTGGAAACTTTCAACAAGGTTCTCGAACGTTCTAGAACGATTTTCACACGCTTTCTGGAGGGGAGTGGCGAGAAGAAGCTCCCAGAAGCTTCTAGTCATCTGCCGATAGCGAGACCGGTGCTTACTCATCGTTTTTTTCTCCGACCACCCTGCACCGACCTCTCGATAATCTTGGTCTATAGCCGCTGCGTCACAATACTATTACTTGAGTTAGATTCCTTTATCACCCTGCAAATAACACTTTTATTGTCAGTTTCTAAACATCACATCTATGTTGCGTCGAAGGGAACAGTGAAGAGCTGAAAGGAATAGAAAAGAGAGAGAGTGAGAGAGAGAGTGGGAAAGGCAAAGCTCAGAGAGGGGGAGAAAGAGGGAGGGATGCAGGAGAGTAGACGCACAGTCTCGAAAAGTAGGACTAAGATGAATGGGAAGGTACATACCACGAGGTTGAGGGAGAAGCAGTAGGAAAGGGGGAGAGAAAGAGAGAGAGAGAGAGAGAGAGAGAGAGAGAGAGAGGAGTATCTCGGCAATAACGCGAGCAGAGCTGCGGGTTCTGTTAGCGCAAACATAAATTAAAATTTCACCAGCATACATTATGTCAACTTTCAGCTTCTATTACTGGCAACATTATTTGCATTACAGGTAGAATTAAAGCCTTGTTTTAAGATTGGAGCGTGAATACTTCATCAAGGCGTGGAACGCATTTTTCTCCTCCCCCACTGATCAGCAGGCAGCAATTCCAAGCCCCGTTTTTTTCCCTCGCACCTCTGCCCACACATTTTCGATTGGGTTCAAATCAAGCACGCGAGGGGGCCATCTATCACACTGATATCCTGCCTCTCGGAGAAGCAATCGGAAACCAGACGATTTGTGTGGACAGGAGGATTATCCTGTTGGGATTCGATGATTCCATCAGAATAGCTTACCGTTACCGAGCGAACTTTGCTGCTTGTTCACGGTAACAGTCTTAGTGGAGTTACGATATGTATGACGTACACACTCTATGATGTTCATCTTTTATGGATACGATGTGCATATAATTTGAAATTCTTCACATTGTGGGCTTAATGCCTTTTTTACTTTCTCTGTCTCTGTTACAGGAGAAGTGCGTATTCCACCAAAAAGTTCTTGGTCGAGATTTCACCTATTAACCTAAAAACAGAACCTTTAGAAAACGATTCATGTGTGGCGTGTATGAATATCGTAACTCAGAAAAGGAAAGTCGGATAAATACAAAACTTGGTATTTAAATTCAGTACTTTTCAAAGATGCAACATAAAGATTTTTAAGAAAACCCTCCACTCTAAACTATGCTTATGTGAAACATTTTTCGAAATGTTGTGGTTTCTACAAATGGCTCTAGCGATTTTGATTAAAATACTGTTTATTAAAGGTATTTACATGAAAAACAGAATGTATATATTGAATTTTCTGGGAATAGCCTCTGAAGTTCTCTTCATTCGGATGAAATTTTGTATAATTTTGTATAACTGGTAAACGATAAACGATGGGTGAAAACGTACTTCACGAAAAATGTAAGTCTGTTTAAAACACACTATTTATTTCCAAAAACTTTTTTGTAGCATAAGCCATTTCTCTCATATCCGTTGGTAATAGTGGAACTGTTTGTTACTTGGTCATTCTTTTCAAATCCTATCAACATTCAGCTGTTTTCTCGCGATTGCATGGAAACAGTATGGAATTCTAAGGCCAGCGTATAGCGTCCAGTTCTTAAACATTTGACTATCGCTGTTCCCTTTGTACCTATAAGAAATGTATAACTTAAGCTATCTCTGCAAAGGTTTATGTGGATTAAATTGAAGTAGATAGAAGATTGTACTTTAGCAAGAACAGTTTGTATACCTACTAATAAACGATAGAGGGGTAGAGAAAGTCAAGTGAAGGTATCACACAGATTTTTAGTTTTCTACTGCGTACTTACAGTAAGTAGAGCAGCTATTCCATTCCAACAAAAAATTCGGAGTCGAGATTTCACCAGTAATACACGTTTTGAGGCCCCCTGAACAAAAAGAAAAGAATTTTTAGAAAAGGGTGTGTAATATTTAAGTGTCTTACAAAGAGGCTGAACCTAAATATCAATTTTTGGATTTATCAGACGTTTCGTTTTTGGATTATGCTGTTCTCAGACACACACATGCAGACAAGTGGAGCTTTTTCTATAAAGGCTTTTTTTTATTCAGGTGGCTTCAATACATGTATTTCCAGTGAGATTTTCATATAGAACTTGTGGGTGGAGTGCAAGCCTTCTCTACCTACTGTACACTCGCTTTCATTTATGCTGTCATCGCAGCTTTAGGGGTTATGCTATTGGCCTTCATAGGTGGAGTTTGTGTCAATAGCAAGGAGATGCTGTGTGTATCTGTTTACCTTTTGGCGCATGCAGTGGCATTCTATTTTAGTTTAGAATTCTAGATTATTCACATATGGATAAATAGCTTTGATCAATAGCTTTAATCGCCTTCATTTATAATAAGCATGTTTGAACATATAACCAAATAAAATCGGTTTTGTACAATATCTCCACGAAAAAATGTTGTTAATGGCAATAAAATGTAAAGCTGAAATACATTACACCTTTTGCTCTCAAAGAAGACACATTTTCTAGACATTATTCTAAGAATCTGTCCAATCTCCGTTCTTGTCCAACACCTACCTAGACAGTGAATCACTTACGTGCTGGAAGAATTCTGGCTCTAAACATAAACGTTCCTACAATTTATTACCGTGTTCCAAGAGAACAACGAGTAATTCAGTGTCTAGGCGGTTAAAGCAGACGTTTGACAAGAATGGAGATTGGGCGGATTATTAAAATGATGTCTAATAAGTAAGTCTTCTTTGAGAGTAAAAAGAATAATTTACTTCAGTTTACATTATATTGTGGTTAAAATACTTTTTCCATTGAGAAATTTTGCGAAACAGTGTATTATTTAGTTGTATATTTGGATTGGAAAGATGGTTCCAATAATGTCGAGTAAATGTGTTCTCTCTGAGAGTAAAAAGTATAATGTATTTCAGTTTTACTTTACGTTGCTATTAAAAATTTGTTTTTCGTGAAGATGTTTGCAAAACAGGGTATATTTGGTTATATATTTAAACATGGTTATTATAAGTAGTGAAGAGAGAAACTATTGCTCAAAGTTATATATTCCTACGTGAATAACCTAGAATTGTGCACGTAAAACAGGACAACTCCATGCGCAAAAATGGAAACAGATGCACACATCACCTCCTTGCTAATAGATACTCTCCACCTGTGAAGTCCAGTAGAATGCCCCCCAAAGCTACGGTGATGGCATAAATGGAAGCGAGTGTACGCGGTAGACAAAGTAAAAATATAATGTGTTTTATTCACTTGACTTTCTCTACTCACTATACTATAAACTGTAATACTATAATCTTGCAAAAGATTATTAAATAACCTCCTTGTTAATCGATATAAACTTTCAACTTGCATTTGCACGTTTTATTGTAGGATACAATAGGTACAGTGTTAGTCAAACTTTTAAGGAGCGTGACGGTATGCGATGGCTTTGAAATTCCTGCTATTTGTATCACGAGGAAGGGAACTGAGAGGGCGGCTCATTTCACACAAATATTAATACATCAGAAGATGTAATTCATTCATGAACTATTCTAAGAGTTGGAATTAAAGCTGGTGGAACTCCAGGACGATTAAACCATAATTGAAATATTTTGGGGTGAAATATAGAAATATTTTGGGTGTATGTATACGTAAAATCTGAAATCATGACGTTGCCCCCTGCTTAGCTATTGCCTTTATTGGAAATTACAATATTATGTCAATAATAATAATAATAATAATAATAATAATAATAATAATAATAAATGAAAGCCTCTTCCTGTTTCGTTGTCATCACCCGAAAAAAAATAATGTCTCTTCCAAAACTGTTCTTCATTCAGTTGTTGCACTAATGGTTTCCTATTTTTTCAAATAATATTAATCGGTAAATGTGGAATTGGGATAACACTTTCAGGATAGAATCAATAATAATAATGTGAATAATCATAATTTTCTGTATTGTAAATAGTTTTGTGTGTGTATTCATGTAGCAAGTCAGGAATATGTTACGTAACTGCATGCATACATACAAATACAGATTTCATCAGAAGAATAAGATATTTACACAACACAATACAATAGTGCAGTGTTGGAAATACATGATCTCATTAAATACTCACTTATTTAGAGATATGGACGAAATAGTTGCAAATCTAGTTCTGTGCTTGAGATACATTGTTACAGGGAAGTTTTAAACCGTTCAGCATGTTGCTCATTTATAAATAATTCTTGAACAGAGTAATAGGCTTTGTTGCACAAATATCCTATACAAGCAGACTTATACTATTATACCAGATGACAAATTTAATGTGTATACGCTTTAACACTCTGATAGTGAACGTCTCTTTCGTATTTATGTTATGTGCGCATTACAAATGTGAGGTTACTACATCTCCTAATACAGCGTCCACAAAAGACTTGGAACACTAAGAGCCAGAGATAGATAAACTGAAACATGCTTTCTTAACCTGACAAGCCCCAGAAACGACGGAAAGGGACTTATGTGTCCGCGTAAGTTAAAATAGCGCTTAAAATTGCAAAATCCTTGCAGCGTATCAGAAGGCAAATTTGTTAAATAATGCTGGAAAATACCGGCAAAAGTACAAACGTGTCTTGTATGCACAGTTATGCATGCTTATAAGAGGTTTAAACCGTGGCTTGCAAAGATAAAAAAGAATCTGATGTATTACACTCACATGACTTTCTCTACTCTTGTACAAACTGTTTTTACAAACGCTTATTCTCCATATGCTTCATGTTAATCGAGATATCGAGATGTTAATCTTATTGCTAATTTTCTTGTAGATGCAAGGGGAATTGGTAGGCTTAAGCGATAGTTAAATATTTCAAGAGCTGGTTACTATATGGAGTATTCCATTCTCTTTGCATTACCTGGACAAAAAAAAAAAAGAATAATGAATTCCCATTTGAGAAAAGGTATAAGTATTGGAAAATTTAAGGGAATAGCAAGCAATATCTCGAAAATGGTTCACTCAACAAAAAAATGTATATGACATAAATTGTGTACTTTAACGCGATCTACATTTTTTGTGTATTAAAATTTTGTCTATCTCTTATGGTTTACCAGTTATGCAAAAGTCCTTCACAATGAAGAATACTTTTAGAGGCATTCCCAGAAAATTCAAGATATACATTTTATTTGTCATGAAAGTATCTTAAATATATATTTTAATCAAACTCGTTTAAACCATTTTTAAGAAAATTAAAATTTTCGAAAAATGTTCCATGTAAAGGGTAATCTGGGGTGAGGGGATTTTCTTGAAAACCTTCTTGTCGCATTTCTGGAATATACTGAACCCAAATACCAATTTTGGTGTTTATCCAAATCTTCGTTTCTGAGTTATACTGTTCACAGATAGACACACACACGGACATGTTTCCAAAAATACTTTTTTGTATTCAGGAGGCCTCAAAACATGTTTTTCCGGTGAAATCTGGATATAGAATTTTTGGGTGGAATGCAGTACTTCCCCTACTTACTATACGTAGTAGAGAAATTAAAAAAGAAGCGCACACACAAATTTTACGATTAGAGTGTAGCATTCAATTACGCATTTCTTAATCTAAATCTGCTGCATTGATTTAAAATGCAATAAATGAAACAATGTCGTTAGTAAGGTAAAAAACAAAATGTTTGTTTTTATAATTTGGCAATGCTGACAACATGAATTCCCTGAATAATGATCCTTTTTCACCAAAGTTATTGTGTATAATGTTAGTATGAGATACTGGTGACGGTCCGTATGTCGAGAACGTGAACTAATTTGAAATTAATATGCGGCCACATTATAATAAGGACCTCTCAGTTCTTCTCCTCTTGTTTGTATGACCACATGGGAAAAAAATGACGACCTTCCGGTAGAGAAAGGTATTAAGTACTTGAAAATTCAAAAAAAAATATCAAGGGTTGGCTTCACAAAAAATGTATATGATATAATTGTGTGTTACCGATTCACATTTTTTGTGTAGTAAATGTCTCTGTCTTACGCTTATTAATTATGGAAAAGTCAATCAGAATGAAGAGAGTTAGCAGGCTATTCAAGATATATATTCCATTGTCATGAAAATTCTTAAATATATTTTATTTTAATAAAAAATCGTTTGTGCCATTTTGGAAAAATCCAAACGTTCCAAAACTTTTCCATATAAAGGGAGGTAACATTTCTTTGAAGATCTTCGTGTCTCACCCTTGGAAGATTCTGAACTTAAATACCAACTGTCTTATTTAATCGACTTTTCATTTTTGAGTTATGCTGTTTTTATATTTAGTGAGTCTCGAAACGTGCATTTCCGGTGAAATCTCGGTACCGAATTTTTGGGTGGAATTCAATACTTTCTCTAGTTGCTTTAGGTAAAGTAAAGTAAAAATTGGAAAAAAGCAGGTTCGCACACCTTTATCTGTAAATGAAAATCTGATGTTCACTCAACGCCATGAGTTAGATGATAAAGTAGTCAGTTCGCTTGTTCACTTACACATTTTGACACTGGATACATACCAGACATAAACTCATTAAGGCATCCACTTGTCATTAAATTTGTATATTGTATAAGCAAGCCCTGAGCAAAACTGATTGATACCAGTATATGGACACGAAGGGGAAGAAGAATTTGGATAGCAACGGTATACATGAATTAGTGCTGCTGGAAGGATCCGCAGCAGCAGAGATTTCAAATTTCACTCAACGAGAGCTCCATACTCTGGCACGGACAACATATGAGCTTTATGTTTGGTTGACAAATGGCTTTACATCCAGTCGATATCCTTGTTGTAGTATGGGAAATACGCCAACGGGGACTTCATGAGGCTCAATAAATGTTCACAGAACGTTTTTCTGCCCAGGCAAGCTTATGGATCTACAAAACAAGCACTAACGACATACGGCTTGCAAGAGGAAGTGTGGGCTTACAGCAATAAAATGACTGATTTATTTTGATGGTGGAGAAGGTGCCTAAATCGTAGAGTTAGAAGAAGAATTACAACTTACATGCCTAATTTCTATTTATTGAATGCCTCTAAGCATAATATTAAACACAGGGAGAATAAATAATTGTAACTTATAGCGTCCTTTTTAGGTTAGGCAGTTATGTCATTATTATTAAAGTTATTATGTCATTAAAGAGGATATGAAAAAGAGCGTGATCCATATGGCGTCTCACGCTTAAAAGACACTACAGGATCAATGGGACAAACTGTTGCCACTGACGCCCAGCTGCAATCGGTCTACCAATTTAATGTCATCTGGTATATGATAAATCACCAAATAGTGAAATATCCACACTGCTATTTAAGGCTATTGTAAGACATTTAATTTTCACCTGCACTTTATATCTCCTCTTTGTATTTTTAGTACTTCGAAATACGATTTTACAGGAAAAAAGCTATACATTATCAAAGAAATATGGAGAGACAAAATTATAAAATCTACAATTTGGTAGGATATCATTGCTGTTTACGCTCGACAAAATTGCAATCCGCGTGGGTGGAATGTTTTCAAAAAGCAAAGAATTACCGATACACTCCGTTTTGCGCTATTGTATCCTATTGCGTTAACCTAATGTGCTTTTGTTTCCCCCATCCTCTTTTGCTTTCTTTCTGTTGGGTCCTTAGAGGTCCTTTCATTCATTTCTTTTTTTATCCTATACACGACTGTTTCTGAACATCCCGTTGCCTTAGCTGTTTCTTTTACTGCCTTACTAACACTCATGTTACTTAAAAAATAATCTGACGCATTCATTATTAATGTGCGTTCCTGCTTAGCTGTCCAGAATTTGTCTCTTCCTAGCTTCTCCTCCATAACCATAAATATTTATGTAAACTGTTAAATAAATAACCCACATAACACTTCACAGTGTTCCATACGCTGTAAACGTACACACTTCCTTACAACTGATGTTAACCTTTACTGCCTTCTGGCTCGCCCCTGCTGAATAAATAGATGACTTTTGTTTGTCGTACACAATGAATGCAAGAAGTTACAGGATTTTGGCTTCGTTTAAATACTGTCTCTAACCTCTCCTCAACAAATTTCTCTCGCTTGGTCCCCGTAGTAAACCCAATAACAAAAAAGTTTCTCATTGGCTAGCTTTTCTGCTGCAGAGGTATAGAATTTTCCGAAAATATTTCATTTAAGAATGAAAACGCTCATCTCATTAAACTTTCTAGCCAAGAAAAAAATATTGTTGCGTACTACTCTTTAATTTATTGGTTGATAGTGATAAGTATAGAAAGAGAAAATATCGGACTTTTACTAAAAAACTCGTTTCCTTTAAAACTTTGTGTCCACGAAATCCATAAAGACCTAAAAGTGATATAATCTGATAGCTAAAAGTATTCTAGATAAGATAATGTGACCAAAGCAGGAATTTATAAAGATTGAATTATGTTATTCGCAACTTGACGACAGTGGGAGACTATAAAAGGACGAAGCTAATGGCAAAACGTATGCGTTAGAAAGAGACAGATATAATCCATTTAGCTCCATACTGTGTTTTAAAGTTGAGACGAGCTATACGTAGTAACGTATTGACATGCTTGTTTAGTTTTGTTTAAATCAGAGGTGGTCAACATATTTCGAGCTTGGAGCAGTAAATTTATAATTTTTTTGAAACTAAATTAAATTAATATATAATACTAGTGGAATATTCAGGTAAGTGTAGCTGTAGGCCGATATACAGAATATAATGTTTCAAAATTCATTAATTTATTCTTATTATTCGCTTTTATTTTTAAAGAACATCATATAATGTAGCATATTTATTAAAATTATCACAAAAGGAAACATATTGAAAATATAAATGCTCCTTATTGCGCTGTATAATAAGAACATTCCAATAAATTTTCAATATCTGCAATGTTAATGTGATTTTTGAATTTTTTTCCCCGTTTACCAATTATTCAATATTAGGTGTAATTTTTTTGTATGCACAGAACACGTATATTGGCAAGATGTGCATCTGTGATAACTGATTGTAATCTATTTTTATTAACATTCGGAAAACGTTTATTCATAAATGTATTTGGAGCCAAATCTCGACAAGAATCTTAAAGCAAGATCTGAATTTCAGCAAACCGTCTGAAGGTCGTATTTCCAACATTCAGTCAAATTAGGAGAAAATTAGTCAGTCAAATTAGGAGAAGTGGGTGATGTGCATTACTCTTTAAACTTAGCACAAAGTCCTGAGTGGTTTCGGATTTCTATTATTTCCATGGGGTATTTATGAATCTCAGACTCTGAAATGGGACATGTATTTAGGAATAAATGTGTGTTACTCTGTTCCGATTCGAAAGAGGATACACTTGTAATGATGAATAAGCTTCACAATCAAATCTTCTGCAATCAGCGAGTCATTTAAACTGTGTTGACAAATCCTTGGTCCGCAAGCCCAGGGTTGGCCGCCCCTATTTACATGGACGGCACGGGCAGCATCGGTTTGACCGCCGTAACATTAAATGCAATAGACACATTATTGCTTAGGTGCAATAACTTCTGTGCTCATACGACATTGTTTACTACCACGCCCCCTTTAAGGTGATTAAGGCTTAAGAGTAATTTGAAACTTCAAGTAGTTTTGAACTAACATTATAGGAAATATTAAGAGCATGTACCGTTCTGAGACATACATAAGTCAACGGTTTCTCTGAACCTTGGAACTCTTAACAGCCTCGCCGGTTTTCCGGATTTTTTTTTCTGCAGGAGGTATTTTATGTGCCAATAAATGTCCCGTACAAAACTGTAACATGCAAGCGCACTTAAAAGTCCTGATATGGGTTGGAACGTACTTTCGATACAGAAAGCCAGCGTTTAAGCGATTCCGCCACTGCAGTCCAACTGGAAACCACGGTGTGCCCGCTTATGACACACTACCGGCATTCATGGTGCATTCTAATATCTAAAGATGCTGTCTGTTAAGCGACGTTTTAGCTAGTGGGTGGGGAAGACCTTCCAAGCAGATAGGGTTTACTTGATCTGAGGTAAGTGAGCGGTAAAGCCGCGCGATACTGAAATACCGTTGGCTGCTTTCCAATGTACGCGCCACGTGCGACACGAGGTTAGCATACTGTGTATCCCTCCTACCAGCTAAAATTTTACCTGAAAGAGCCAGCCCACCCCACTAGCTAAGACGTCGTTGAACAGACAGTATATTTATGGCTTCCATTACTGTAGTCCAATAATAAAATAATTTTTTATTCACAAAACTACAAACATCCTATAACTTTAACCTCAAATATTTTACTTTCTATACCACGTAACTGTAGGTAGAAAAGATGTTGCATTTAATCCAAAAATTCGGTAGCCAGATTTCACCGACAAAATATGTTTTGGGGCCCTCGAATAAAAGAACATTTTTAGAAAACTGTAGAAGCATTTTTAGAAAACGGTCTTGTGTGTGTCCGTGAACAGTATAACTCAAAACGAAAAGTCGGATGAACATCAAGTTTAGTATTGAGAAAGTAGTTGTTTACGTTGTTGAAGTTTATTGTTTGTTGAAGGTTTGCCTCAAGCTTGGGTAGCCAACTTGAGAAGCTAGTTTCTTGTAGTTGAAGTTGAAGTTTACACCACGCTTTGGGCATTAACTTGAAGAAGATTGTTTGTTACGTAATTTGCTACTACGCATGTGAAGCTGATTTGAAGATGATGTATTTTTGTTGTTACGCTCCAAGTTTAAAAAAATACATAACTTTGTTATTAAGCTGCTTCTATAGATAGTATTTATGTTTATATTTGCCTCGGCTGCGTCAGTAATGTTTGTAGAGTCACGTTTCTCTTAATCAGGGCGTGGTGTAACAAGAATGTAGGCTTACACAGATTTATTCACTTCTTTTTATTAATCCTTGGCACAAATTAAATAGGACTACACTGATATTAAGAGTTATGAGATTCTTTAATTTAATACTTGTACGCTTTACTTAATTTTCGTTTCACACGAATACGTAATATTTCTTTAGAGATGACATCTTCCATCTGGTCACTACCAAGATCTGCAGGTAACTGAACATATTTCAACCGTCAAAACCCGTAGCTTCTGTATTTCAAGTCTCTTGGTTGGCTAATCCTAGTCCAATAGAATACCTAGCTTTTACTAAAGCTGTTGATTGGCTATTTTAAACTGTCACAAAATTTACATTATCGTTGCCCTAATCATGACTAGTAGCATTTAAACTCTCAAACTCATTATAGCCTCAAGGTTACCTCATTGTTACCTCATTGTTAGCAACGTTAAACTTATTATTCTCACAGCTCTTACATTATTAAATTACGTAATTCATTCACATAACATTATTAAACATGTTTACAATAATATAAGCATTTGCAAAGACTGTTACATACATTTTTTACAAATTATTACATACATATTGCTTCAAGGCGGGCTCTTATTGAACTTGCATATTATATAATTTAATTTAAATTATTCAAGTGTTAAAAATTACTGCCTCAGTATTTAGATTCAGTACCATCCAAAAGATGTGACTACAAAATTTTCAAGAAAAGCCCTAATGCCAAACTACAATTTACATGGCAGATTTAATGAAATATTTGATTTTATATAAGATGACTCTTAACGATTTTAATTAAAATATCACATAATAAAGGTATTTCTGGGAATAGTCTTTGAAGTCCTCTTCATTTGGAAGGAGTTTTGTACTGGGTGAGCAATGCTTGACGCAACCGCGGGACCTGCTGGCAGCGCTGGCTGCTATCTCGGCGAGGAGTATATTTCCCCTCCACTGCGGAGGCTTTAGTATGAGTTGAAATCTTGCTCAAGTAGCGCATACAGCCTAGTTCTCATTACAGGAAATTCATGACGTATTTCAAGATAGAGTTATCGCGAACATATGGCCCCTTCGTTCCCCCGATGTAACCCCCTGCGATTTTTATATCTGGGGCCCATTAAAAGAAAGTGCACAAAGCAAATCCATATACTTTAGATGAACCTAAAACTAATATTCGTCAAAAAATTGTCATTTGTCAAGAGGAAATGTAAAGATCGATTTGCTAAGCAGAAGTCAGAAATGCTTGAACAACGAAGGGAGTCAGTTCTAGCGTCTCCTTGCTGAATATACTGATAATTTACTTTTTTCTTTTAAGTGTTTATGTTATGTATGTTAGAAATAACTTGCGCGACAAACCGTAGTATATTTACTGCGGACTTCCTGTCACCCGCACCACCGACACCAGCCTCGCCGGCCGGCCGCACGCACGCCACGAAACCGGTTGCATGAAGGATCGCTCATTCCGTATAATCGTGTATAACTTGTAACCGTTAAGCGGTTATTTGTTTCAAATAACTTTTTTCTGACATCAGCCAATTCCGAGATATCCGCTATTAATGGTTCGAATTGTTCAACTCAGCCATTCTTTTTAACTCCGGTCGATTTGCAGTTGTTTCTCGCATGTCATGGAAGGAATATGAAATGTTAAGGCCAGCGCATAGCGTCCAGTTGTTAAACATTTGACTATCGCTGTTGCCTTTGTAACTATAGCGAATTGTGTAATGCAGATATTTCTGGAAAGGCGTTTCTCGATTGAAATGAAGCAGATAGGAAAATAAACCTTCGTAAGAATAATTTGTATACATACTAATAAGCGATAGAGGGTGGAGAAAGTTGTGTGAATGTAACACATCAGATTTTTCAACATAACAATGCTTTAGTTTTTTCCATTTCAATATTTGAAAACTTAAAGTGATTTAAAAAGGGCCCGATATTCTAATTTTACATTAAGAGCATATATTCTGATTCTGGCTGACGTCGGTAGAAGAATTTGGGGTATTTTAGGTGGAAACTCTAAAAATCATATAATTCGTAAAATGAATTTCCAATGTGTTTATAATAGGCAAATAACCAATGGTATTGCATCATTTCATGTTGGAATGAGCTCACGTGAAACTTAACGTATTACTACATTTAGAAGCTCCTTTCTAGCAATATAGATGGAAATATGGGAGGCATTCAAAGGGATATATTCTTAGGAATATTACGCGAAGAATTCAATGAGCAGGAGAATTTAAGGAATTCGTTTAATGAGAACAGGGAGGTGTAGGATGGTGTGAAATGATCGGTCACAGAACTGAAATTCCTATGCATAATTCATAAGGGAGGCAGCGGCTGATTTTAGTAAGACATCAACAGGCTCTATGAAAGTAAAACAGATAGTGTAAAAGGAAAATGGATTAGCTGTTTTAATTAATTAAGACGCAGAAAAACAGAAGCAAGAGGAAAATTGCCGTTCTCTTAACAAGCGAACTGGAGGAATCCCTCGCTTCTCTCAAGAAAGATAATGGAAGCAGTGGAGCGCTTCACGAGGTTGACCAGAGAAGGAAGCGAGGCTAAGAGAACTCAAAGCACGAAGAACAAAGCCTGTTAGAAAGCTAATGGAAGAGAAGCTGGTCTCTAGTGAGAGAGACAGTAAGTAAGACGCATTCGCTGTTAAAGAATCCTTCACTAGGAAACATAAGACTGCTGCGAACCATGAACAAAAATGTTTCTGTTTTCACCCACTCAAACGGATTGATGCTTTCCTACCAACTGAGCATTGTTGCACTCATGTTCTTTCCTGTGTGCCGTGACGTGCTGCTTACTGACATGACTGAAAACTTGACGCAAAGAATTAAACCATTCCTTTTTATAATTTGATTAAGCAAAAAGAAAAATAAGCAAACAAATAAACACGAAAAAGGGTGAAAATAAGCACCAAATTAAGCAAATCGAACACGTAAATATGATGATAAACAGTTTCACAGAACTCTTACCTTATTGAAGGCTGTTACAGTACACAAGGAAGGTCATCCTGTGCCCGCATTCCTGAAAACATCAAGGCAGATCGTGTGGTCTTGACTCGAAATCCTAGGAAATCAACAAGGAGAGCTTCTGCTGAGTTGGTAATCTTTCGTCGCTCAACGCAAAAAATTCTGCAATCAGATCTGCACTTGTTTCCTAAAAAATCACCTAACGCATAAACCTAGGGAGAGAGAGATAAGGGGAGGAGGCACATCCTACTATGTGGGCAATGGAAGAAGAGGTCGTGGTTCATAGACGAGGCCTACTATTATCTGAACGGCGTTGTGAACTGACAAACGTTTAATTCTGCGCTAGAGAACATCCTCAAACATGACATAAAAAAGAGATTTATGGGTAAAAACTTAATGTGTAGACAGAAATTTATAACTATTCACTTGCTTCAATAAATCCATGAACAAGGACCGACACAAAACCATGTTGGTTTTATCCTTCAACTCTTGGCAGCAGGTCTCCCTGTGCAAGCGCAATGGTTCATGCAGGATGCAACCCGTCCACTATAAACACTGTTCTCTATTTCCTACACGAGACGTTTGATATTGGAGTCTGTAGCATTGTTTTCCTGAAAGAAGACGGCAAAATATAGCAACCATACAGCCCGGACATTAATCCGTACGATTTATTTTTTGTGGGTTTTCTTGAGGTCAGAAACGTAATGCATATCAAGGCCCATATTCTAGAGTTTTCCGTGTAGTATCTGAAGGCGTGGTGACAATTTGTTTTCAGGAGGTTGTGAGGCAAGACGGAGGTCATATTGAACATGTTATTCACTGGGGATACTGTTACAGACCACAATGAGTAATGATGTACGATTACTGTGTTTTCTTCAAATACAAATACAGAAACTCATATAAATATTCGGTCAAGTTTCTTCAAGTCAAACCTTTGCTTCTCCAAAAAACACCATTAAACATTGAAGTAACAATACATTCAAATAAGTACGTGCCTTTTGCAGCAATAACAAACAGAATCTTTCTTCTGAACTACAACACCTGTTATCAAAAAATTCTTTCTTTTTCTTACTGGAATTTCAAAGTCACTTAAATATTCGGTGAACAAACAGGTATGCGTATTCCCCTCGCACTGGTTGAATTTAATACTTCGTACGGTATCCTTTGTACCTGATTGCTTTTAGCAGACATGATTTCATAATAAAATTGTTTTTTCCTTATAGGCAGGCTCAATGTTAACACATTCTTCTAGCAGTCTTTCCTTAAGGTTATCTTTGGAGGAGATGGAAGAAATTCTAATTCATTTATGCACCTCATTCCATAAATTCCCTATTGGGTTAAGATCTGGACTCTATCTGGGTTACCTGGGTCCCTATTTAAACCTATTTAAGACCTCAACTCTATCTTGGTCACCTATTTAAACCTATCTCTTATCCTTATTCTTATGCACATTGATGAATCTTTTCTCTAAGAATGTTCTGCTACTAAAGTTTGTTATGCTGTTTTCAATGAAAATCAAATTTCAAACTCCACCTGTTTATCTACACCTCTATACCATCACATTGCCACTTTGTGTTTCACTGTAAGGTATACATTGTCTGTCCATCTCCGTATTGAGCCTGAGCCAAACACAAACTTTCCCTTCTCTGTCAAATATACAAAAGGGACTTTTATCAACAAAAATCACATCATTACACCATGCTTGATCTCTTTTACAGTATCTTTAGCGAACTGCAACTCTTTGCTCTGTTAGTTTTATTTACATTAGGCTCTTTTCTGGCTGCCCTTCCATTGTAGCATTCCTTTCTAATGGCCCTTCTGTCCCTTCTGTTTCTGGTTGCACTTCTTTACCATATGTTGGACGCAGTTCGATAGCTAGTTGGGGCACTTACTTTTGGATTAATGATTACCAGGCCTCGGTTCAGGGTTCCGAGACGCATAAGTTAGAAGCACACGAACCACTGTGTTGTTTAGTTCGAGTGGAATGGCAGGTAACTCGTGCAGGTAGCCCTTGCCTCAACGTGTAAACATCTAGTCACAGTAGGGCACAAAATAAACGTTCACATTTTCCAGAAAGTATCCAGTAAGGAAACTAACTGCGTAACATAGCAGTTTTGCATGATTGTACATGTTTTAACATTCTGAAATAGCCATTTTCCATGACAGAAAAAAGTGCAAACAATGTACATATCACAAAATAGATTTCTTCACAACTTCATTGCACCATTTACATTATGTATTTATTGATTTTAAATATTTAAGTAATAACCCAAATAGAGCAAATGAATACATACACTTCTTTACGTCATCACGGTGATTTACAAGGTGCATTCGCAATGTATAAATAAAAATCACTCCTATTTTCACTTAAAATAAGTTTATAGCTAGAAAAACTCGTTATACGTCACATGAGGTGACAGGTGCATAACGAAAGAATGGGATATCACACGAATCAAGTTTCGTGTATTTGTATTCATTGTTTGAATCCAATAAAATGTTCTTAATGGCACACATATCTGCAAAACCAGGGGTATTTCTCCAGAAAATTTCTTAATTTGGCGTTCACACCTGCAATAACAGTCTGATTTTGAATCATTCTGTTTTTGAAGCAATGTAATTACGAACTGAAGAACCCTAGGTATTTCTATATCTGACGCTTGCAGGTGTGATGTGGTTCTAGATATATCTTCAAAATGATTTTTAATGTATAGGAGCGATTCCATTAACTGTTCTGAAATCAGAAGTTTTACAATAGCCACAGCACTACATTCCTCTGAATCAAACGTATTTATTACGTCTATGACTTTGGGGTAATGTTCGGCATAATAAGTAACCGCTTCCAATTAACTGCCTCAACGCGTAATAATAGGAGGTGGTAGGGGAATATTAGGTGCTATTTCTTTAAATCTTTGAATCCTTGAAGGAGCTTTCAAAAAAACATTTTTGACGTTGGAGATGAAGCAGCCGACATCTTTAAAATTAGCCCTTACGTGTTCGGCCACTCTATGAAGGGATGTTATATGAATTAATTTAGGATATAGCACCTGAAGAGCTTTTGCTGCCTTCACCATGTACGATGCCGCATCAGTTACAAGCAAAAAAAAAACATGTTGTCGTTTGATTCCATGTGGATACAACAGACACATTGAATTTTCGAAGAGATTTTCTATTCTCTTATGGTTTACTTTGTCCAATATCTCAGATGTCGCTAACATTTTCTTACCTGCACGATCGGGCAACAAAACTCCCACAATAACATTTGCTACAAACCTACCACAGCAATCGGTTGTTTCGTCCAGTGAAACACAAATTTTCTGGTCTTGTAACACTTCCCTTATCTGTTTCAATGTATTGTCATAGCAAGATGTAATATAATGTTTTTTTAAGTTCGACTCTCGGGTAACAGTTTTACCCGTATATTTTTTTCTGGAAACGCTTTAAAATATTTATTCTCGACCTGTTGAAAGGGATGTTGTCAATGTACCAAAATGCTACAAAAAATCTCAATAAAAATTTTTCTGATTTTCAATGTTTGATTGTGATGTTGGAGGCCTTTGTAGATTGTGTAATTTAATATTTTTTGTGTGTATTTTGCTATTGTAGTACTTTTGAAAGAATCGAGTTCTGTCTGTCCTGATGTATTATTGCAGCGTTTGCAATATGCAGTGTTGTTTCCTTCGACGAGGAAATCTTCTTTTCCAAACCTCCCTATAGATGCATCCTGAAGGGAACGCTTGGTACTCTATTCTTCGACATGTTTCAAAGTACTGTGGTGTATAAATAAGAGCAATTAATACTAACACAAATATCAATGAACTGTGAAACTATAGTTCTTTACTCACTGGATCTCAAATACGTAAGGAGACTGCATCAACCAAGGCCAAGCAGCAATATGAATGTGCAGAGTGACCTTAATTACGCAACTACCTGTAGGTTGTTCCACCGGGCTAAGACATCAAGTCAACCTCGTGCGTTCCCAACTGCAGTCTGCTGATTCCTTAACCCAAAACAGAAGCCTGATGATTACCTCTCTCATAAGCAGTCTTTTCTTTCTCTCCCTCAGCTTCTGTGGACGTCCTGTTTGTGGCAAAGATCCCATCGGTTTATATAATGTTTTGCTTATGCTTAACATACATAATTTTTTAATACCAATTCATAATATTAAATAACTTTGCACTATATAGGAAAGTCATGTGGCCGAATATTTATCTGAGTACCTGTAAAGTCTTATGAATAAAATTAATGATGTGGCATTTCGTGCACTACCCATAATTATATTAAGGCTTCATTCAGCAATTATTTTAAAACAAACAAAACAATTTCTTACGTGTTACATTCACATGGCTTTCTCTGCCCTCTATCGTTTATTAGTGAGTATACAAACTATTCATACGAAAGTTTAATTTAGTATCTACTTAATTTTAATCGAGATAAACCTTTGCAGAAATGGCTAAATTACACATTTCGTTACATATAGAAAGCGAGTCAAATGTCTAAGAACTGGACGCTATACGCTGGCATTAAAATTTCATACTCCTTCCACGACATGGTGAGCCGAGGAAACCAGAAAAACCCATGGGCCAGAGTTGGAGTTTGCGGGGAAGCGATCCCGAGGATCTCCCGAATGCCGACCACAGACGCAACCGCCCGAGCCATTGCGCTGTACGTGGTAATGAAAGTAATTAAACGTGCTTTACGCAGTTAAACTGATTGGAAGTAATTAGAATATTTATATTTTGACGTTGGTGTGGTACATGCAAATTAAATTAAACTGAGTTTTATTTTTGGACGCTCTTTAACTGCTGTGGTCCTTAGCGTCCCATTCCATATTAGGCGTGAAAGACGGTAATTTTGTTCAGAGGACTCTTTGTCAGGTTTGAGGTTCTTTTACGTGCCGTAAGTCTACGACACGGTACCACCGGCTTTACTTCCCTTCCGAAGGATTTTTACGGCCGAAAAAATTCATCGCCCTCCACCGGGTTTGAACCCGCGACCTCGGGAACTGGAGGCTAGCATGGTAAGCACTACACCACGGAGGACCACATGATACATGAAGGTAGGTATATGTTTTAGCAATAAGTTTATTACTGTCTATAATTTTATTATTTAGAAAAGCATTGCAGTGTGCTCTGTTTTTAAATTTGATATATTGCCAAACACGTTTCTTAACATTTCACTCCCATTGGCTACGTTACATTTCTAATGCATATAATGGTTGGCCTGCCTTGGTGCTGTGTTGAGTGACTAGTAAAAAAAACCTGCCTGTAAGCTGAAAAGCGATCAGGCAAGTTTATTTTCCCAGTGGAGTAGGGCGTTTTTTACGGCAGCTTTGACATCTGATATGGTAGTCGGAACCAAGCGTTGGAAAATGCAAATAAAATAGATCTACTATAAAAAGGGTTTCATTTGTTTTCGCAACCAAGGTTGGGTTTATTTCTAACATCACTAGTTTGTAAGCGGTATTACCATTCTACATTTCAAAACTTCTGTTCAAGTACAGTGATTTTTGTGCTATGATTACAGCATACCCAGAGAGGTGGCGCCGCCGTAACTTGTGTGACGTCCATTCGGGGGTCCCGAGTTCAAACACCAGATCCGATCGCTAGAGATAATTTGATCTGCGAATTTACCTATCATCCCTTTCATCACTACATTTCACTTCTCTCTTGTTCAAGGCCATCCAAACACTGGGCTGATCAACCATCCTCCTGATATGCTATGGTCTAGAGTTTGCTTGCTCCCCGGCAGGCTAATGACACAAGACATTGGCTTGTAAGTCCTTGGGAGTGTAAGTCCTACAAAGAGGAGGGTAATCTGTTAAAGAAGAAGAGGAAGACGATTATAACTTTGTCAAACATTCGATTTTCGTAACCCTTTCAGCGATGCCTTCCATATATTACAACCTGAAAAATCAACCTTTGTGAAAGCTGACAGAACCTCGTCATTTCAAAAATTGTGCGCTACATTACAAAAAATGTGCTTCACAAGGTATTATTCACATGTATCAACATATTGTTATACACCGAGGTTAGGCCAAAAGGTTTTGCAGCATAAACATTGGGGAGCGTAACTGCAGTGGCAACAAGCGGACCAGGAACTTAGCTGCACAAAATTAAAAGCAGGCGTGGGATATTCATAACAAAATACACCTAATTTCACATTTACTGTGGTTTACTATAAAGTTACCTTGGTGTCACTATATCATTCACAACAGATTACAGGCAAACATTGGAGGTAGATGCTTAAATGCTCCACACTCACATGAAAAACACGCATGGTTACACACAACCACTCGCCCTGAAGACACACACTCGACTGACCCACGCTACTGACTGACGCCACCGAACAAAGAAAGCAGTAACGCTCGCTTTCCCCCTTCCTCTCTCCAGGAAGTGGGAGGAGAGATGCCGCATCGGACGGGATTCAAACTCCAATCAAAATAATTAGTTCAACAATGTCATGCTACAAAGCAATAATGTGTCCCACGCGACAATGCATACGCATATGCTACAATATGCGGCGGTCACCTCCTCATCCGTTGCTGTTAGGCTTACCTTGATGCTTCTCCCGTTGGTTCCAGAAGTTCACAGTGTGTTGGTTCTCTTCGATTTATCCTCGGCTAGCTGCAGTAATTTTCCTTAAACTATATGGGAGCATGGACTTATCCTCGGTAAAGGAAAACGTAGATCTCGGGTGGTGATATAGGAAGACATAGACTTGCTTTGTTTATGAAAAGATGACACTGCCGTTTCTTTTTTATTTAATTAACACTCGTAGTATACAAAACTAGTATTGCCGCTGTAAAATACTGTCCACCGCTGTTAAACTACGGCGCGGATATGGCACGGAGTTTAAATATGCTTGTTATCTCTTTACGAGTAGCGGATCTTAGGTGTGTTTCTAAAACTATCTTGATGCCTTGTTTTGGCACGATATCTCACACATCCTGCAGCATCTCTCCCTGACCACACATTACGAAAACTGTCTTGATTCCCTGTTTTGGCGCGATATCTCACACATCCTGCAGCATCTCTCCCTGACCACACATTACGAAAACTGTCTGATAAAAACCGTCTGATAAACTGCCCTGCTAAAACTCCATGATAAAACTGTCTTTATTCCCTTTTTGGCGCGATACCTCACACATCCTGCGCATCTCTCCCTGACCACACATTACGAAAAACTATCTCACTGCAATGCTAAAATTCCATGACTAACTGCCGACAAATTGTCTTGCTAAAAATCCATGATAAAACTGTCTTTATTCCCTTTTTGGCGCGATATCTCACACATCCTGCCGCATCTCTCCCTGACCACACATTACGAAAACTGTCTCGAATTTTCCCCAAACAGATCCATTTATAGTCGCAGGCTTCTGAGGCTGCTTCCTTTCCTATTGGTCCATTTTTAGCGCGACTCGACGCGTCTAACTATTTCGAATAAACTTCCAGAGACCTCATTGGTCCAAGTTTAATATAAATCGCGGCTTTTCCTACATTTACCGTTAGGCTATCTGTCTCGCTCACTTGGTCACGGCGAATTATCAAATAATGTGACAAAGGCGCTACACCCTCGCTGTAGGAATAATGGCACTGCGACCGAAGAGAGGTAATAAAACTAGGTTTTCTGCCTTCGAAAGCACTATTCCTGTAGCTAAAACATTTCATCGTGGACAGTATTTTAACATAGCGCTTAAATTATTTACATTAAACCATGTATAACTCTACTAGTATTAGTAACCTAGATAGATACATAACTTTAAATCACCCTTCTTAAAATATACAAGCAGTATGAGAAAAAGATATTTACATAGTACGATTTAATATCAATAAAAATTAATTAATAAGTTATCTGTAATTACAGTTCTTGGGCTCGGCCTAGAGTTGCCGTTTCAAATTGCCCTGTTCTGGAAAAGAATAAATTTTTTAACACTTGATACAATTTTCTTTTACAGAATAATTCCTCTGATTATGGCCTTTGTTGGTTTGTTTTGGTTTACATAGACCCTTCGCTATACCTTTTCCTTCACAAGGGTTCTGCCAAACCAGTGGTGTTTACACTTGGGTCATTCACTCTTACACTTTGCTATGGTTGATCCCTCTCTCATTTTAAAAAACAGGTTTTCCGAGAGACATTCTTATACACAATACACTTCCCGCACACGAATAACTTGTGGTGGAGAGAAATATGCTAATACCCATATTAAGTTCTAAAAATTAAATCTATTTACATACATATTGGTACATAATTATTATGCATTTATTTATTTCTTTACGTCCTTATTTATCGGGTGTATTACCTTTACTATTTGTTCACAGGGTTGCTACCTCATTTCGAGTAAAACTAACCTGATTCTTTTCATTACATTCTTCACCCTTCTCATTCTCTAAACATTTGTATGGTTTGAGCAACTGTTTATGATATCTCCCTACGATCTTGGAATTCTTTATTTCTTGTAAATCAAATGTATCCGAGCCAAAAATGTCAATCACCCGGTATGGACCTTTAAATAAATTTTCCATTCTATGATACCTCTTTTTTTTCTTTTTTTTATAATTAATAAAACTAATTTATATGTTTAAAGAAAACTGTCAGCATATTGCTAGCATACCAACCAATTAATAACTTACAAATATTGCTAAATATAAAAAAATAATAAATATTCTGACAATAAAAGCTGTTTCAACCTTAAGACAAACTTATTCAAGCAGAAAGAAACTGAAACATATTAATGGCAAAGGTGTTTCTTGTTCTTCTTCACTATCACTAATGAGCATTTAATACTCAAGTCTCTTTAGTAATGCAAAAAAAATATTCTGCACAACTGCTTACGATAATTCATTAATTCACATGTGAAAGCTCTCCTTTCCATGCACTGCAGAGTCAGGATCAATGATATTATGTCTTTTTTTCATTTTTTTTTAATTTGAATGCTGGATTTTTTTATACCAATACTAATTCTCCAAGTTCGATCAACCATTTCTTTCGCTTCTTTGTTTTAAATTCCTCCTTTCTTTTCTGCGCCCTTTTTGACATTCTTTCAAAAGCTTTCTTAAACGTCTCTTCTCCCGTTAGTGTTTTCGGATCTTTAGTTTCTAGTGTCTGTGGTAATTTCCCTTCAAGTGTTTCTATTAACTTCCCCTTCATCAGCTCAACTAATTTCCCCTCTAAACTCTCATTTTGTTCACTTAAGTTTCTAAGTCCTTACTCTGCTCATTTAATTTCCCTTCGAAATCCTTATTCTGTTCACTCAGTTTTCTTCCTAAGTCCTTACTCTGCTCATTTATGATTCTTTCTACGTCCTTACTCTGTTCATGTGATTTTCCTTCTAAATTCTTATCTTGTTCCCTTACGATTCTTTCTAAGTCTTTACTCTGCTTATTTACGATTCTTTCTAAGTCTTTACTCTGCTTATTTGATTTCCCTTCTAAATTCTTAACTTGTTCCCTTACGATTCTTTCTAAGTCTTTACTCTGCTCATTTAATTCCCCTTCTAAATTCTTATCTTGTTCACTTACGATTCTTTCTAAGTCATTACTCTGCTTACTTAAGATTCTTTCTAAGTCTTTATTATGCTCATTTGATTCCCCTTCTGAATTCTTATCTTGTTCCCTTACGATTCTTTCAAGTCTTTGCTCTGCTCATTTAATTTCCCTTCTAAATTCCTATCTGGTTCCCTTACGATTCTTTCTAAGTCTTTACTCTGCTTACTTACGATTCTTTCTAAGCTCTTACTTTGCTCATTTACTATGCTTTCTAAGTTCTTACTATATTCACTTAAGATCTTACCCCGCTCATTTAACTTCCCCTCTAACCTCTTATTTTGTTCACTTAAGTCCTTACCCATCTCGTCTATCTTTGTGCTCAAATGTTGGAGGAATATCATCAGCTGGTTCTGACCTGCGTCAATGACCTGCTCAATTGGTGATTGCCTTTCCAGCCTAACTTCTACCTCTGCTGCACCCATATTTTCTCCATCTGGTGTTATGCTGACAATAGCCTCCCCATCCAGTTCTTTCAAATCTTCCCTTGACCTACTCATGGTTCCGTTAGCAAATCCTACCTCCCTAGTAATGACTTTACCCCCTCTCAATAACATGTGTTCACAAAACTGAGTCACTACTCTGCATGCCTTTTTGTTTGTTTTTGTATAAATGTTCTAACCTGTATTTTCTCCTACGTTAATTGATGGTTCCGGGTTCGAATCCTGGTGAATTTCTAGAAGCGATTCTCTCAGCTGTTTTGTTGTCCAACGTAGGTAGACTAGAAGTTCGCGTTGTAATTTTGTTCTGCTGTGCCCCTTTCCTCTGAAGATTCTTCGTCTGTTCGTTGTTTCCTAGTCCTCCGTTTGTGTCGTTCTTCCCTTCGAGCTCCACGTTATGGCGCCAGTTTGCGGCAGTCACCTCCTCATCCGTTGCTGTTAGGCTTACCTTGATGCTTCTCCCGTTGGTTCCAGAAGTTCACAGTGTGTTGGTTCTCTTCGATTTATCCTCGGCTAGCTGCAGTAATTTTCCTTAAACTATATGGGAGCATGGACTTATCCTCGGTAAAGGAAAACGTAGATCTCGGGTGGTGATATAGGAAGACATAGACTTGCTTTGTTTATGAAAAGATGACACTGCCGTTTCTTTTTTATTTAATTAACACTCGTAGTATACAAAACTAGTATTGCCGCTGTAAAATACTGTCCACTGCTGTTAAACTACGGCGAGGATATGGCACGGAGTTTAAATATGCTTGTTATCTCTTTACGAGTAGCGGATCTTAGGTGTGTTTCTAAAACTATCTTGATTCCCTGTTTTGGCGCGATATCTCACACATCCTGCAGCATCTCTCCCTGACCACACATTACGAAAACTGTCTGATAAAAACCGTCTGATAAACTGCCCTGCTAAAACTCCATGATAAAACTGTCTTTATTCCCTTTTTGGCGCGATACCTCACACATCCTGCAGCATCTCTCCCTGACCACACATTACGAAAAACTGTCTCACTGCAATGCTAAAATTCCATGACCAACTGCCGACAAATTGTCTTGCTAAAAATCCATGATAAAACTGTCTTTATTCCCTTTTTGGCGCGATATCTCACACATTCTGCCGCATCTCTCCCTGACCACACATTACGAAAACTGTCTCGAATTTTCCCCAAACAGATCCATTTATAGTCGCAGGCTTCTGAGGCTGCTTCCTTTCCTATTGGTCCATTTTTAGCGCGACTCGACGCGTCTAACTATTTCGAATAAACTTCCAGAGATCTCATTGGTCCAAGTTTAATATAAATGCTTTTCCTACATTTACCGTTAGGCTATCTGTCTCGCTCCCTTGGTCACGGCGAATTATCAAATAATGTGACAAAGGCGCTACACCCTCGCTGTAGGAATAATGGCACTGCGACCGAAGAGAGGTAATAAAACTAGGTTTTCTGCCTTCGAAAGCACTATTCCTGTAGCTAAAACATTTCATCGTGGACAGTATTTTAACATAGCGCTTAAAGTATTTACATTAAACCATTTATAACTCTACTAATATTAGTAACCTAGATAGATACATAACGTTAAATCACCCTTCTTAAAATATACAAGCAGTATGAGAAAAAGATATTTACATAGTACTATTTAATATCAATAAAAATTAATTAATAAATTATCTGTAATTACAGTTCTTGGGCTCGGCCTAGAGTTGCCGTTTCAAATATTATTGTGAAAACGTTTCCAAAATATCAAATAACTTCTTCCTCTTCTGCATACTATATTTTATTAACTATAAAAACAGTTTAAATTGTGTATTTAATATTAAATCCACTGAATAATAAGCCTAATGCTGTACTACTTCTGAAAACGCCGGAAATTACACCAGCCATTCGCGAACTGAGCATAGTTCATTCATGTAGTCTTGAAGTAGGTTGATAGTGCCAGTATATAATAGCTGCTGCACCTTGCACCAACATAAAACTTGGCGAAATGGTGGAAAATGTAATTTTGCCAATAGATAATGACAATTCAGAATGCATATACCTGATACGTAGGAATAGAGAAGCAGTTAGAATTTATAAATGTCTGCTAATGACGTTACAATACAATATATGTTTTACGATACAATTTAACACAATACAATAGGTAAATAGGAGAGAAAGTAATATACAATCGTTACACACCCAACACGTGATTTTCTCTGAATGAGAGCGGGGACTACCAATATCTTAGCGTTTATCTGAAAACGAAACTGCATATTTATCTTGTTACAATTAACAACATATACTGTTGAAGCAGTAGTGGAAATAATTCTAGCATGTAACATCATTTTCATAATGTTAAAGGCCAGAATTGATAAGCAATTTTAATTGGGAAAGCCAGCCTTTTCCACAAAAGTCACTATTTCAGACATTTAAAATATCCATAAATTACAAAATGTTGACGGAAAATATAACTTACGTCTCAAAAACTACAATGACCTCTTGCAGTACTTAGAAAGTCAAATTTGGTGAAACATGTAGTTAGCGAAAGGAGAAGAATTAGAAACTTGCGCAATATGCAAGTATTAATCAAATCACAAACATTTTAAAAAGAGACGATTTTTATTACATAAGTGTGTTTTAATAAAATTTAAAGCATGAAAAGATTTTAATGGCGAGTATTTTCCATACTTTTGTTCCCGAGGAGTGATTTTTCCCACTCTACTATCCACTACAGTAGGAAATTGCATATTATGTGCGTATGGTGGTTACAGTAGAAGGTTTAAGTTGCAGTTTTAATCCCTCTTCTAATTTGAAATAAATAGAATACGAAAATGTCAAACATAATGGACAAATACTCGTGTGCCATTTTTTCGGCATTATATTGATGGCTACTGATGAATAACTAAGCCCGCATTGTACAGTGGAGTGTATGTAATCATGCCAAAATAATCAACATAGTTTATGTTGGTAAGGGAATACTAAACCGCCTCTGACATGAACAGTATACACTTCTTGCGTAGTTCTAGCAGTTCACTTAATGTTTATCTTACACCCCCCTTTTCATTCGCTCCTGGACCGGAAACTGACCTGTGTTCATAGGTTAACGTTTGGGAGCCAGAGGAGATGGACTCAATCAGACGCTGGTGTGGCCTTTCGTTGGGAAGCATGTGTCCCAGTCGCTCAGGTAAGATGTTTCCTTACTCCTCACTTTCGCCGCTCACCTAGGCCTGGCCTTTTTTCATAGGTAAATACATGCTTGTCAGACTACAATTCAAACGAGTAAGGATTGGTTCACCCAGAACGGTTGTGGAACGGATGTCAGGGAGTTTCTTCCAACATTAAAGAAAGAAAACACCAGAGGAATCCAGAAGTATTGGCACGTTTCCATGCACTCAACTATATGTGATATGAAGACACTCATTTACAGCAGTTATGTTAGAAAGGTATTCTGAATTAAGCCTTATTAACTTATTGTATGGTTAAAGCCCAATCAATGTAGTATTCTGCACTTAAATTTGCCTGTAGTTTCGTGGCTTACTAAGCCCTGTTTTACCTTTTTACTTTCTCTACTACGTATAGTAAGTAGGGGAAGTATTGTATTCCAACCAAAAATTCCATACTGAGATTTTACCGGAAATACATGTTTTGAGGCCCCCTGAATCCAATAAGAGCATTTTTGGAAAGATATCCGTGTGTGTCTGTGTGTGCGTCTGTGAACAGCATAACTCAGAAACGAACAGTCGGATAAACACCAAACTTAGTATTTAGGTTCAGTATCTTCCAGAGATGCGACACAAAGGTTTTCAAGAAAATCCCCCACCCTTTAAATGGAACATTTTTCGAAAATCTTAATTTTCTCAAAAACGGCTCTAACGATTTTGATTAAAATATTATATGTTTAAGATATTTTCATGACAAATGAAATGTATATCACGAATTTTCTGGGATTGTCTCCAAAAGTATTCTTCATTGTGAACGACTTTTGCATAACTGGTAAAGCATAAGAGAGACAAAAGTTTACTACACAAGAAATGTATATCGCGTTAAAATACACAATTATGTCATATACATTTTTTTTTGTTGAGTGAACCATTTTCGAGATATTTTTTGTTATTCCCTTAAATTTTCCAATACTTATACTTTTTCTCAAATGGAAATTCGTTATTCATTTCTTGTCCTGGTAAAGCAAAGAGAATGGAATACTCCACATAGCAACCAGCTCTTAAAATATTTGACTATCGATTAAATCCTAGCAATCCCCTTGCATCTACAAGAAAATTAGCAATAGGATTAACATGAAGCATATGGAGAATAAGCGTTTGTAAAAATAGTTTGTACAAGAGTAGAGAATGTCATGTGAGTGTAACACATCAGATTTTTCACCAAATTTTAATAGCCTTTGTCTAAAATTTATTCATCCAAGGAAAACAAATGCCTTTCGCACCTTCTAGGTGTTAATAAATATAAGCGAGGAATACTCTGTAAGGTTAATTGCTTTATTTAAAATTGATTTAACCCGCAGCTCCATTCACGTTATTGCGTTAAGTGGTGAGATTATTCTCCATTCCTCTCTCTCCAATTTTTCACTTAGTCTTCTACCGTTACCCTCTTTCTCCCTGTACCTGCCTCCCTCTTCCCCCAATTTTCTCTCATTGAGCAACGTAATATTACATGAGGTTCTGAAAACAGGTACTGAAAGTTGTTTTCTGGACGTTAAAATGGAATAATAGAGATTAATACTGCAAAAGACTGTGCCTGTTCGTTCTGTTTCTTAAGGGTTCAGAACTGTATTGTTTACCCTTGTCCTTTGCATAAAAATTTCACTTTTGAATATCTTAATACGTAAAACCTTTCCAGTTTTAGGTAGCAAAACTTTTCAAAATGCTATGTTCAGTGTTACTCTAGAAACTCGCAAATAAGACAAGATATTTGGATCTTTTGACATTGTGCAGTGTTACAAACCCCTATCCAATCCTTGGGAAACTAATTTGGTGTCATAAAGCCCACTATGTGCGACCTAACGTATAATAAACCAAATATTCGATTCAGCCATTCTTGAATGAAGAATTACCCCCTATATACACATCTTTACAGTTATTGTTTTACCTTTACCTACACATAAGACGTTTATTATTTCAAAATCAAAATTAGCAGAAATATTTGAGTTAGTGTTTTACTATGGCGTGAACGCGCGCGCGGTGCTACCTGCGGCCGGCCGGTAGTGTCTCCCGATACCCGGGGCCTGCGACGGGCAGTCGGGACAATAGCGAGCACGGAAACAACAGAACAATACATAGCGTGGAATAAAAGCCTCTTTATGTGCCGCTTACTTGTTCCGGAACATTCGTTCCGGAGTGTTCTAGTAGGCTCTTGTTCTTGAAAGTTCTACTTTGTATGCGGGGGTTATATAAGGGACTGCTGTCAACAGGACGAGTTAGTTTTGAGTCTGTTAGACGTGACAGTGCAAGTGGGCAGTACAGTTTAACTGTGAGTTGTACTCAGCCGTCATTTGTGAATCTTGCAGTTCAGTTGTGATTTGATTCGACGGTTCAGTTGTGTTGTATTCGAGTGTGTGCCAAAGTGACTCTAGTGTAACGTTTGTGTTACGTTGAGTGCCTTCTGACATAGAAAGTGTCTTTCCCAGGTAACTGGTCTCATTTGTTACAGTATGGATAAAACCGAAAGTTCGACTAACGGTAGAAATCATATACAAAATGGTATGTCAATCACATTTAATATAGAGGTATAATGTTAGGAATTATAGATTAACATGTCATGGGCATTGAAAAGCTTTTAATAATATATATTGTTGTGTAATGTATAATACATTTTTGATCTTGGTTATTTCAAGAGTGGTAATAAAATAAATAATAAGTAGTAGAGAAAGTAAAACGAAACCTAACTGCGTCTTACGTACTAGTTATTAGGCCATTGCACCGGAGCATTTAAGTGACAGTACTGAATTCTATGGTATCTCATGATGGTTGAAGCAAAGAATAATGCTCTCAACGAACAAAAACACTCATGCTGAATGACGGTTTATAACATACCAACTCTGAGCTTAATCTGATTCTCCATGACTGATTTATGCAGGAAAATATTATTATTAGTCTATCAAATGAAATCATCCTCGTGAAAACAAAATCAATGTGTTACAGACAAATTTGGAACGAGAAATGAGCTATTTAGTTCATTATACGCTAATTTCTGTGTAACAGCAATTCATTACTCTTTGATACCGTTGACAGATTGAGTCAACTGGATTAACTACGAAGCTGCTGTTTGTTCTTAATGCAGTTTACACATACGCTAATATTAACTGGTCTTTTTTGTCATTCGTGCCCTCCTGTAGTAATTTATTTGTAATGCCCCCCAAACATTATTCTGGATGAACGGCTAAGGAAAATAGGCAGATAGCGTAATGAAGCACTCAGTGGAAATAGTTAGAATTCCTTGATCACGATTCCTTACTTGTGAACATATTTGAGCAGCCACAGTATAAAGTGAGGGGACAACATTCTGGCAGTAGAATACTTGACTCAGTCCAAGACAAAAGTGCCGATATCAAAGGGTTCCTACTCACTCTGCAACTCGCATTCCCTGCTCCTTAAGTTGAATGCTATTTTCGCCAGGCAGCAGTTTCAGCTCATTCATCAGAGCTATCGATTTCCACACACATTTGTGGTCTGTGGTCGGGCCCTGTTCATGGAGATACATCAGTACTGTGAAGTGGCACAACCCACATAAACTAACGTTCCCAAAGTTCAGGTGTTCCTACCTCACACTATATTGCTGAAATGATCGAGCACACAGTTGAAACCCCATATTTTGTACATGAAATCTATTCACAGATCAGAGCTCTGCGAGGATGGGTGAAACCAGATGTTCCATTCCACTATGAGTACGGATGGAACTTCACAAGAGACTCTTTGTTTTAGATCTACAGTTCATGTTGCTCCTATGAGCAAATGCAATATTTGTATTTCTTGTGAATCGTTTGTTTCTGTAACTTTAACATCATCTTTGGCATATGAAGGTATCTTTTGCATTTCATCGTTATTTAAGTGTCTGTTCTAGATATTAGAAGTTGGTTCTTAAAGCACTTATTTCATTAGCATTACAATTAATAGCTCTTTCTCCACTTAACAACTATATGTTTAGTAAACATTGAGAGAATGAATACTGTTTGAAACTGACGTTTAAGGTGAGAACTGCAAAAAAAGTACTTGGAATATAAATGGGTAATTACTAAAATAGTGTGCTAATTTTTTCATTCAAAACTTTGTGTTATAACAAGAGACATTGTCAAGGTATAATCGTGATTGATAAGATTTTCCATCAACGTTGTCACAAACCTCTCTTTAGAGTAGTTAAAGTGTTATTCAGCCTTCAACAGATGAGTTGATATTTTAAGAAATACTAATATTCGTATGAACTATCAGACTCCGTGCTGCTGAAGTGAAGATTCACACCGAGTAAGCTCAAAAGAAAGGACTGCATCATTTCGCAATACCCAACATATCCCACTGTAAAGTATTCAAAACTTGTCGGATATAATTCCTTAAAATAATACATATGTTCACTTATGTGCATAAAAAGTGGATCATTTCCGTAGATCGCAATGGTGTTTTTTTCGCTCAGTAAGGTTTTCACCTTCAAGTAACCAATATTTGACTCTACCCAGTCGTATCAGTTCTCTGTGTGATGGTCTGAGGAACCATGCAGGTACACAAAAGGAACAAACGGACTTTGTGAAATGAAGGAGTGGTTCGGATACCGTCTCTATGAAAGGGTTTTGCTACAGTTAATACACAAGAAAACACTTATCCAATAAAACATAATTTGGCCTTCCAGAGGAAGGGGTGAAGACATGCTGCATGGTCATTAAACTGAACATTTATATGAGGGCTTTCATTAAAGTTATTGCCACCATCAAACGGCAATAAGAAAATGGTAGGGTAGCATGGAAGTAAGAGGTTTAAGTGAATTAAAGTAAGAACAAATAAAACGTTTCTATCTTTCGTTTATATTATATTTTATTTTTGTACCAAAACTCAGCGTCTTAACTGTCCTCCGCTTCTGAAAACATGGACAACTAGCTTGTAATGCTACCCTTCGGCAGTTCAGCCATATTTTGGGTGAGATAATATACCCTGCCAATCCAGTGGCTAGAATTATGTTCGAGCAAAAAAGAGGTTACACTGGCAGAGGGTGGGACTAGATTTGTCAGTACCAACATAAACAGCCGCGTTCCATTAGCCACTTTTATACACCCCGCTATTCATTAGATATCCTTCATTTGGTGTAGATAAAAGGCAAGTTCCGCCTGTTGCGCTTAATGTCTCAGGTGACCTCCAAGTAACCAAATATTCAAGTACGTCCATAGTGGATACATATTTCCCTCTTAAAAGCTGTTGCATATATGGCATGGTCAGCACATAAGCTGTTCTTGCACCGAGCACAACACGAGCTACCTATTGTGGCGTATCAGTAAGCATTGTCATAGCAGACGCATTATTGTGCTGAATTGTCGATAGCATTATTTGGTTAGGTCTAACAACCCTTCATTTGGGCGGAACACGCCAGAGAGAAGGCTTTGTTTGAATTCCGTCTGATATGACACCGACCCTGGCTGGCTAGCGTGGCTAGACAGGGTTTGGTGGGGAAGAATATAGTTAGCGTCACTTCAGTAAGTGCAGTTGAAGCAGCAAGTCGCATGTGTGGCCAGTCCTTGACTTCGGGACATCTCCCCTCATCCTGTTTTCCTAAGTGTAATATAGAGTCGCCAAACATTTGTAATAAATTACAGGAAATATGTATTATGTAATATATTTGTATAATGTCAAATCCTCACGCCTTCAACTAGATTTAAACACCAAGGTCCCGGTCCTGTTGTCGTTAGTGAGTTACGCTTCCCTAAGTGCGTGTTGGGGTGATCGGAATTGAATAATTTGCTAGAAATATTTTGGTCCTCATCCCAACATGTAACACTATTGCTATCTCATTTCTTGTGAACTTGTTCACACTGATTACGACTGATGTTTGAAACGGCAATTTTTTTTGAGAGAATAAAAACTTCCCAAAACATTTCTATATAAAGGTCTTTTGGTATAGAGGGTTTCTTGAAAATCTTCTTGTCGTATTCTTGGAAAATGCTGAATGTAAGTACCAAATTTGGTATTTAACAGACATTTCGTTAAAAAAATAAAACAAAAAACAAAACTTTTGTAACCATATATTGCAGATGAGGTATAGAAATAAACCATAGTGGATGGAGAAAGTCATATGAATGTAACGCATACGATTTGTTCAGTTTATTTACGATTATTCTTTTTGTTGTGAACATCGAAGTTACACTGATAGTGCTACCAGTTGCTAATTGGGCGTAGAAAGGATTTATTTCCTCAACACTTTCGCGGGGACAATAGTACTTCTGGTAGGTCAGAACTGATACTGTTAATATGTCTGAGCATTCATATCTTGTATGAAGTTAATTTTCTCCACATAGAGAAGCAAATGTCTTGCACCAAACACATGCAAACTGATTTGTGAGTAAGCGTATAAAACACCATTTATTAAATCAAATGCTAACTACAACAGTACATTAAAAATACCTTGGTAAAACATTATATCTTAGAGAGTCTAGTGCACTTAGAATTCATTTTTATGGAGCATCTTAAAGGTCCATCAATGATTGCCATGGTCTTCTTGATTCTTTCGGTATACAAGCATAAGCAACTAAATAATATTAGCATAAACCGATATTTCACGGGTTACTTTAAGGTTAAACTGAGCTTTAAAATAGTTATAAATTTATAAAATCGTAATAAAATAATTGAAAAATACTTTTGTAAGGCAATTTGGTAAAGTTAATGTGCCCGGCTTTTATCGTTGCTGAGGTAAATTGGTTCCAATAACAATATCTACTATATATTGTTTAAAAATGATTTTGCCTGCAGCTTAGACCTATATAGGAAGTCTTCCAAAATCGCTTTTAAGTGTATTTTTTAATTTATTTTAAAAATCAACAAGCGGGTTCCGATAACTGGAGTATATGTATATACAGAGTGGACCATTTAAGTTGGGACTGTACAATATCTCCAAAACTAAGCGTTGTAGAAAGAAATGTTTTTAATAAAAGTTGCTTGATATTACGGGGAGAAGTAAATGCCATTAGTCGTGTTTTATTTGGAGTACGTTATTATGGTCATTTTAGGGTCAATTTGGTTTGAACCTAATTGTAGGTTCCCATTTAAAGAATTAAATTGACCCTGAAATGATAATCATAACCTTCTCCAAACAAAACACGAATAATGACATTTACTTTCCCCATAATATCAAACAACTTTTTATTAAAGACGTTCCTTTCTACAACGCTTAGTTTGGGAAATATTGTATAGTCTCAACTTAAATGTTTCACCCTGTATATTTAGTGGTGTGTGTGTGTGTGTGTGTGTGTGTGCGCACGCGAGAGAGAGAGAGAGAGAGAGAGCACTGAAATTTCACCATTGAAAGGGGACATGGGCAATTCCTAAATCACTAAAAAGGGCTTGCAAAATTGGACATTATTATACAGATATGTTGAAATTATAAAAGAACACGCTTGTTAAGAAGTCTTACATTTCGCTGAGAATATCATGAACCCCTCCAAAAAAGTTGTTATCCCACAGAAAATACGTGTAACAGCAAGACAAACGCCATTGATTTAATTTTGGAAGTGACGGTCACGATTAGCAGTTGAGAAAACTGACAACACAGCAAAACAAAATACAGTCGCATCTGCTTATTAAGATATTTATGAGGTACTAATACAAACATTTTTAATAAGCCTTATTTGAGAAAGCTTTGCTGTATTTTCTACGTATGTTGTAATAGTGTTTATTGGCAGCATATGCTGAATAACTTATAAATTTAGAGAATACTGTCCGGCGTATTCAACCAAAATTTTATAATTAGTAAAAGAAAATGTGCCGATTTCAAGCGATTAGCTTGGTGGCTTGGAAATGAGAAACCTTCATATCCACCTGCTCTACCATTAACTATTGATATTAGGGTTTTCCATATTACGTGAAAACTGTGTAGTCTTATGTTTATAAGAGTAAATAACAATAGGAAGAAAGGGAAGCTACAAAACTTTAAAATGTCATCTAATGTGATTGTGTACGGCATTACTTAGGCATTCCGATAACCGTTTCGCCACCAAAAGGTACTTAAACGCTATACATAAGTTTCACAATTTGGAAGACTCTAGAGGGCGGTTGGATAGTCAGACGGAAGGGCCTCTAGCAACTGCAGCACAGTATCACACGTAGGCCACAGTGGGCCGTCTGTGCTTCAAACGTGACCCCTGGGAGAAGGGATGAAGCGAAGATACGAAGGGTGACCAGATTTGGACGACGATATGCATTAGAGCTAATCCTTACGCCGACTAGCCCTGCCTTAGCCACTCCTAAACTAATGGTCCCGAGAAGGAAGGGGTCTCCAGCATTCGCGCCAAGCGCCAGGGAGAAATCCTTCCAGAGCGCAAAATCTACCGTCCTTCCGCAGCATACCAATCTCCGTAGTCCGGTCCTACAACCCTGAAGCAGATGGGATGAAATAGATAAAATGAGGTGATAGAGACAGGAAATGGATAGGAAATTCGTGGTAGAAGGGGTAACTATTCAGGAGGTTAAAGTTTCATCATTGAAAAATATATTTTGTGTGGATCAAAGCACATTATTCAGCCTTCATTGGGGATGAACTGGAAGATAAATTAGCCAAAGAAGCAGCTCTTGAAAACAACGTTGTCCTAGCTTACGATAAGCAACCTAAAACTTCAATCGTCAGCACAATTAATGAGGAAGGGCTTCTTTAATGGCAATGCGAGTGGACCTGCACAACCAAAGGCGGTATGTGCAGAACGTTTATTTCATATGTTATCCAAAAAATGAAACAAAACATCCCAATCAATCCAGCATTAACAGCAATTATTAGCGGACATGCTAAAACCACGCATATCTGTACAGGATGCGAGTAATAATAGATGGTCCCACGTGTTCCTATCTACTAGAAGAACAGACGGTACAACGCCTCATCTACAGGTTCTCAACACTACAAAAGGAAAGAGATAACATGAAACACACTACAGAACTCCAGAAAACCAAATAGCTAGTGAGGTTCAAACCCGGCGGAGGGCGATGGATTTTTTCGGGCGTAAAAATCCTTAGCATGGCGTCTTTCGGAAGGGAAGTAAAGGCGGTGGTCCCGTATCGTAGATTTACGGCACGTAAAGGAACCTCAAGCCTGATAAAGAGGCCTCTGAGCAAAATTACCGGTCTTTCACGCCCAATATAGAATGGGACGCTAAGAACCATAGTAGTCAAAGAGCGTCCATTTAATAAAACTCGATTTCAATTTTTTCAGAGGAGCTTCTAAAAACCAAATACATAAGACTTTTTAATTCATTTGTCAGAACAATAGACTTTGATGTCCTAAAGTGAACTCCCAATTTAAAAATGTAAATAGACGTATTTCATGTATAGAGCACACTATATTATGAAACATTGTATTATTAACCTTTAGTGACGTAATGTAAAAATAGTATGTATATGTTGCGTAATAGAGCATATGCAATAATTTAAAAAGGGGTAATTATCCCTTTATTCGCCTAACGACCCGGAGAAACCACGAAAAACCCATGGGCAGAGTGGTCGACCCAATGGAAATCAAACCCGGAACGTCCCGAATGCAAGCCTTATACGTTACTCGGAATTATCTCAGCGGGGGGGGGGCGGAGGTTAACGATATTTACATGCTCAGAGCTGAGAATTCATAGAATTTTCATCCATTATTAGGAATATCAGGAAATATCTAGGAAGTTGCATTTATAAAGGGTAAAAGAGAACTTCATCACCAAAAACTGATGGATTATGTACTAAATTTAAGAGAGTAAATGAAATTAATTGATTTAATAATATGTTTAGTGTCTCAAAACGCGAGAACTTATACATTTATATTCAACATATCGGTTCACGGTATCAAGTTGCTTTCTTTGTAGGTTGAATGCATCCTTCTATAATGATGGTATCTCTGGGACGTACATTGAGAAGAGTTTTCCTTAGTTGCCCTGACGTTGTAGCTGCACATGACACCCGATTAAACTACTGGAAGCGAACACTTTACCTTGGAAGTGACATTATACCAAGTGAGCCATTAGCAGTGAACAAGGAGAAAGGAAGGGAGCACATATCCGGCACAAGTCAGTGGGTCAATAAAGGCAGCTATTCGTCTTTGTGCCCAAAAAGGAAGTCCTTCTAATGGAAAAGCTGCAGCACGGGATCATTTACACTAATTTTGCGTCAGAACCTCTGCTAATAGAATGTAAAAAACATTGTGTTTACGGTGTTGGAAAAAAAAACATGCAGTTTGCCAGCAGAACAACCAGCTTAAGTAAGTTTCATGGGTAAATGCTGACAAAATGTAAATTATGTTTGCCAAAATATAGAAATATACAAGAAAAATCCAAAACAATATGAAATAAATGCTTTAAAGCAAAAATATCTTTTACTTGGCTTGGAGCAAGTTCCATCATTGGTTTAAAAAATAGGCTTTGCATATTTGTTCCGTATTTAATAATAATATATAAAACGAAGTACAATTAATTCCATGAAGTATATGGATTTTAATCATCGCGAAACCTTTAAACTTGGAGGGGGAGGAAAACAAGTTATTGGTTCTTTTTTCCTTGCTTAGTACTGATTACAATGTGACACTAAGAGCAACGGTTCGTGAGAATAAAATCTCTTCAAAAAATAGAGGGCGTTTGATTTTGCACGTGACGTCACACAAGGAAATGTTGCATTTGCTCCTCCACTGTACCTGCCTTATCGGAAAGGTGGGTGCGGGTTTTTCCCACATGCGTTTCCTGGAAGAGCTGGCTTAGGTTTTCTAAATGTATTTTCTAATACTGCCCAATATTTGGAAAGCATCTTTCATTGCTAAAGGAAAATTTTACATTTTCCAGGCGGCGCTATGGCCGAGAGGTTTGACAGCTCGCCTCTCACCAAGGTGGCCCGGGTTCAGTCCTAGGGAACCACATGTGGAATTTGTGGTAAAAAATCAGCATCTGGGCGGTTTTTTTTCAGGGTTCTACCCGCCATTCATTCCACCATTTGCTCTATCATCACCTTTCCTTTCATTCATCTCACCGTTATTTCGTATCTCCTTCCTCGCTCTCAGGTTTCGGGCTGGTCACCCATCCTGGCTTTTCTCTCTGATTCACGGTCTGTACTACCTCGACAGACCCCAGGAACCCGCTTGTAAGTCCTGGGGGTGTATGCTGTAACAACGGGGAGGTCAAACAGAGAAAGAAGAAGAAATTATCATACTTCTACATCCTTTTTATATGTTTACCTGGTAACATATTTTTTTATCTGCCTCAGCCTTTTCTTTCCCTTTTTTCCTTCTTTATTTACCATTTCTATTTTCCACACAAAATTTGTCAAACACTGTCTCAGGTGACCTATGAAATAAAGAATATCACATATAGTTTTTTTAATTATTTTATTTGTGTAGCCCCCTTTGACTTCAACGCTCATATCAGGGATTTGACTTTGGAAAACCCCGTTGACTGTAAGTTGTTTAACGCAGTGTTTTATTTAATAATGCCTTTTTTACATGATACACTTACCTTTACTCCCATTTGCACATTCCCAGATTCTGTGGAGGGTAAGTAAAGATTCTAATTAAGGTACACAGGCACTGAATTTTTCTATTTTTTTAATTTTAATATTATTCGCCTGAAAATTGGCACATTTAGGAAATATGATTAGATAAAAAAATTAACTGTGCAAAATCTCCAGATAAAATAGTTTCTTATGTTATATAATTCAATATTTTGAATTAGCGAAAATGTGCAAATTTTCTGCAAATGCGCTGTCTTGTGCATTCAGATGCGTGAAAAGGTATGATAGTTACATTTTATAATACTTTGTTAAAATGAAAATAAATGTAAGGATTTTATTGGAGTTGATGTTATTAGTTGTGGAGAAATAAATTTTTGTTATTATCAAATTGTTGGTGAAAATGATTTCCTTCTTTTTCAGTATAAATTAATTTGTGTGAGTCAGTGTATAAAGAAATCATGCAATACATGCTTGAATCTTTAGATAGCACCTTTTAGGTTGTGTATGCACATTTGCATGCAGATCAGAAGAAAACTGGAATGTAAGGAATAAACTTCATGCACAAAAATGTAAAAGTGAGAAATTAATACATACAGAAAGCGTCCAGGTTAAAAGAAGCATGCCGGTGATTTAAACATTTTGCTGGGCTTTTAAAAACGGCGGACGATGAAAAATGATTGACCAAAACGACTCATAAGTATCAATAGAATATTTATAATTAAAAAATTGAACATTTTTCATTTCTATCTAAAAAGTCAGTCCCAGTGTTCCTTAAAGAAAATTTCCGCTGCCCTGGACGACAATTAAGCCCAAATCTTTGGGATGGAACTCGACTATACAGGCAGTCAAAATTAGAGTATTCTGAATTGAGACCTACTTCTTAGAAATTAATAATTCGCTGAATCGCTGAAAATAGCTTTTTTAAAGGTATAAACAACGTTATCTTTCTAAGTGTCTTAAGATGCATTTCTAATACAGTTGAATATGTATAGGGCTGTCTCATAAGTTCGTTCGCTTTTTCTTACGTGTCAATCACTAACAACGACTGGGAACACAGCTCACCAGCAGCATGGTTACGACAACGTAGTTGCCAAACTTTCCGTTTATAAACTTTATACACAAGGTCGTTCAAAAGATAAATAATTACGGCAGTTAGGTTTTAGTAAACAAACTATTTATTTCCTGCAGTATACACCATTATTGTCGACATATATTGCCTAGTTCCTGGCTACAGTCGCAGGAGCTAAATTGAGCCCCAATGTCAACACCCGAGTTGTAATACGTGGATTGTTGACTATCGTTTCATGAATTCCGTAACCATTGGTCATCCAGACCGTGGTTTGTCTTTTAGGGAGAAATTCCCAGCTCGAAATCGACTAAACTTCGTTACTGCATCTTCCTCGTAGACAGCACAAATTTTCTTTCGGTATTGTGAGGCGGTTTTACCCTTACGATAGTAAAACAGCATAAGATGTCGAAAATGTTTCTTTTTGCTTTCTATAGTTTGTAAACACAAATTTACGCCGTTCCATCCAACGCCAGTCACAAATACACACTGACATATCCAATAGCGATTGTTGTTGTTGTTACCTAAGTCGTAGGGGTGGTTAGGCAACTAAGATAACTTGAGTGTACAGATGTTTTAGGGTTTTCAGGCGCTATAGATGGAACTTGCGAGCAAAACGAACGAACTTGTGAGACAACCGAACATATGCCCTTAATTTCACTATGTGAGAAAACTCAAGATCCGAAGGAGAAAATTAGGCGCACTTCATTTGAGCATGCTATTTATACCTGATATCCGTAAGATAAATAACAGAAGGATTTTACTGTAAGGACCCATATGATGTTCATTCGAGTGCATATATCGTATCGATATGTCAGTGTTTCATGTTGGTAAGGAAATACTAAACCGCCTTTGCCACTCCCAGCCCCCACCCATTATAGCTGGGTTCTAGCACTCCATTTAATGCTTGTCTTATTTCACCATTTTTTGTCGCTTCTGAACCTGAATCTGAATGTTGATCATAGATTAATGTTGTTTTAGTGCCCGACTTTTGCAATTAAATCAATAAGAGACGGACTCATTCAGGATCTGGTGCCTTCCAGCCACTCAGGTGAAATGTTTCCGTACTCCTCCCATTTTGTCGTTTACCTTCTGACCTTTGTTCGTAGGCAATTGCCTATTGGACGGACTTGAATTAAAAGCAATAAGAGATCGGTCCACCCAGGACTGGTGTGGAATACAGATATGGAGTTTCTGCCAGCATTATAAGTTATAGGTTGTCCAACATAGGAGACACCTCGACACCATGACTACAGAGATCTATTATGTCCTCAGGAGGAAGGGTTGAAGTAAAGGAACCACACAGAAGGCTATAGACGTAGGTACACAGCCACAGAGACGCGCGGAAGTCCCTAACATTTGCAATCTGTACACGTGTTTCACCGCCGGAGCCATCGATGAACGACACACCAGTCGAGCAGCTCTCCGGTGTCCACGGGGAGTATTCTTTCCAGTGAGCATGCATCCGCGCCATTTTTCCGGCACTGCTATACACACGAGACCTAGAAGCACATCTGAAAGATGAGAAGGAAACGGAATGAAAGGGAAATGACGGAAAGGATATCATGGTACAAAGAAACGACCCCGAGGAAAGCACGAAAAACCCTGGGTTCAGTGGTCGGTCGCTGGGGATGGAATCCGGGCCTCCCGAATGCGGACCACATTAAATAAAGGAAAGTGCTATAGGAAACTAAAAGCACCCGCACGTTTCCGTGCACTCTACTGCACGGAGCTGTACAATCAACAACACACACTTCGAACAATTATTGTAATAAAATATATACTTTCAATAGCTTTGAATTTGTTGCAGTTTATAAACAACTTGCGTCGAGGTAAATATGTTGCATTTCCTTGCTTCTATAGCATGTATCTGTTTATGGTTCAGTGTTAAAACACTTGTGAATCTGTACAATTTCGTGGGGCTTCTGGTACTGAAATTAATAATCATCGTATAAAACCGATGCAATAGTAATTGATGCAAAAAGTAGGTAATCTTGATGATTGTGGCACAAGTGTCATATAAATAAAATCCACGAGAGAGATACCTTTCATGGAATCTTAGCATTAGAAACTGTAACAAATAATCGAAATAATTCACTTCCTCTGCTAACATAAGTTAGAAGGTATTCATTGTTCTTATCGAATGAGATGTTAGTCTCTCTCTCTCTCTCAGTTTGCATTTTTACCGGACGTGTTGAACCGATAAACGAGATAGCTACTTACATGCATGCAGTTCCTTCCTGGGACGGAAATGAGTAGACGTTGCAGATTGTGATGTAGCCTATTATTAGCAGAGCATGGTAGGCAAACATACATTAATATCTTAATTACTCTCTATTTAATAAAGCACGGAGGTGTCTGTAACTACGTCGCTCAGAGAAAAGAACACGCACGGTAATTTGGAATACAGGCATTTCGTAATTGTTTTAGGAAATGCGTGATAACTATTATTAGCACGCGTGACATATTGAGATCGCGCACGTAATTGAGTACAGAAACAACATGTTTATAACAGTAGGATAGCATGGCATTTTTAAAACGCTCAGATGAGGATTACCAATTTAACACTTTTGTTATACGTAATGTTTTTAAATCTAGAATGCATATGTAGGGCTTCTGAGGCTTTATGGGTTAATAATTAATGAACCATGTATTGGTTTTAAACTGCGGTTACTGAGCGTCTAAGTAATCTTCAAATAAAGTCTTCCTTCAAGATTTCAGCAAAACATCTTATTTGTTTTTTAGATTATTTGAATCTTTTCATGAACGTTTGATGCAGAGGATGCCATTATTAAATCTAACATACATTTGTATTTACTCTGCGAAAGCAGTAGACATTTTTAATTTGATTACAACTGGAAATTCCAACGAACGGAATTTGCTCTTCTTCCTATATATAAATAAATAAATAAATAAATAAATAAATATGTACTCGTATGCATATATACGTACTGAAAACTACAGGTCATTTGATACGCTCGCTTCCATTTACGTTACCGCGGTTTCAGGCGGCATTCTACTGGGCTCATTGGTGGCGTATAGCAAGGAACTAGGGCGCACTAAAGACTATTTAGAGCGCCTTATAAGCGTGTTTCTGTTTACATTTTCGCGCATGCAGGGACGTCCTGTTTTATCTGCACAATTTTAGATTATTCAGATATAAATATGTAACTTTGAGCAATTGCTTTAGTACTCATCGCTTATAATAACCGTGTTTAAGTATATAATTAAATAAAACCCCTTTTTTGCTCAATATCTCCACAAAAATATTTTAATGTCCATATAATGTAAAACTGAAATACATTATACTTTCTCAATCTCAAAGAGGACACATTTAATAGACATTATTAGAATCATCTGTAAAATTTAAATATACAACTAAAACACGTTTGGCACAATTTCTCCATCCTCTATGGTGTGGGGGTAATATGTCTGCCTCACATTCAAGAAGATCCAAGTTTGAATCTCGATTAAGGTGACTTATCTGGATAAGGTTTTTCCGGGATTTTCCGTTATCCTGAAAATACGAATGTCAGGTAAGTTTGTGTTGTGGATCCCGGGGACATTTGAACATAATTTTATTCATCGTCCGATACAACCTAAACAAATAAGACTCTGAACTAAACAAAATGTCCATGAAAGAGTATTTTTATGACAATAATTATAATGTAAAATGAAGTAAATTATACGTTTTACTCACAAAGAGGACACATTTACAAAACATATTTGAATAAATTGTCCATGTGAATGCTGCATGGAATTGCCCTAGCAATGTCTTCAAATGCAAGCTGGCTTCCCACATAAAATTCTTCTGCGATGCATACATTCCGTAAGCTACAGTTAACACACACCACTGCTTGGTAAAGCAACAAAGGCAGAACGCCCCAGACACATGTATCCCTGATACTTAAGCGCCCGCTGAGAAGGTTAGTAAAATGCCTCCCAAAGCTTTAAAGAAGACAATTGGAAGCGAGTCAAATTGCTCTCTGTCGTTAAGATAACCTCTACTTCACGGCGGAAAATTCCTACAATGAAAATTTATTTTTAAATGTTAATAAGTAAATATGTGAACAGTAATATTGTCAATAAACCAGAAATCTTGCTGTAATCTTGAATGTTTATAAATAGCACATAATAAAACATTATAATCACTGTTTTTAACAATAAGCATGTCATTCCAAATTAAAAAAATGTACTGAAAATCTATTAAAAGTTTTGGATGGCTTGAGGGGCCTGCTTATACATTCTCCGATAATTCGGAAGGGCAATTAGGGCTAAAAGCATCAGAATATAAATGAAAAGAAGTGGGGGGGGGCTCTTTAGCTACTCTATGATGCCACTAAGAACCTTCACACCTTCTAGAAACCGGTGAATGAGATTTTTTTAGTTCACCACAACGGGCTTTGTATCTTCTGGTTGTTTGTATCCGAGTGATTGTGTGATTTAGCCCGCGGTTCCAGTTTTAGAAACCACTGCATAAAAATTGCTATTTGTAAGCATAAACCTCATGAGGTTAACTATTAACTACGGACACACTACGAGGTAACTTCTATATTCGGTACAGAAATGTGGCTGGAGGCAAGTGTGTAAGTAAACTGTAGGGAGAAAAGCATTATTCTCACATAAAAGATATCAGTGTCAAAATACCCCTTCTCATTCGCTTGCGTATAGGAGCGGCTACAATAAAACAATTGAGTGTACTTTCAGCGAATACAAAGCAAGGCTCACGCGTCGTAGCGCTCCTTTGTTTTGAAAATACAAGTGTTCGGGCTTACCGGACGTTACTTTAATTGATTTGTATTTGTGGTGTTTATGAAGGTAATTGTATAGCCGCCACGGCTGGCGAAATCAACGATTTGCCTGGCGTCATCCTTGAGAGCGTAAAGGGATTTAATGGCACTCGAACACTGATGCACGCTTTGTCTGGAAATAAATGGACGGCAAGATAACACTCCGCTGTAGAGATTTCATTCCATTCAAATTGCTTTTTCCTTCCATAAAATTAGAACACCAGTGGTTTAATTAACTGCCAATAACTTGTTTGGTTTTTTTCCTGTCAGTTTAGATTTCGTAATAGAGTGAACTATTCGTACAATTTTAGACTCGTGTGTAGTAGTCATAATGAAAGTACTGTCTTCTTTTTACTTTTTCTACTACGACTTACAGTAAGTGTGAGAGTATGTACTCCACCCAAAAATTCTATATCGAGATTTCATCGGAGATATCCATATTTTGAGGCCCCCTGAACTTCCAAAAATTAAAAAAAAGCTCTGTATGTATGTGTCTGTCACTATGAACGGTATAGCTCAAAAACTAAATGTCAGATGAATATCAAACTTGGAATTTAAGTTCAGCATCTTGCAAGGATGTGATACAAAATTTTAAAAAATACCCCCTCTCAATACTACACTTTATGCGTAAAAGTTTTGGTAAATTTTTAATTTCAAGAAATTCTCTGTAATTATTTTTATTAAAATGCCATTTATTTAGGATATTTATATTATAAATAAAATGTACATCTTGAATTTTCTAGAAATAGCTGTGAAAACATCTTCATTCGGGAGGAATAGTATATTATTTCGTAAAACGACTCAACCATAAGTCACAGCAGAAACTGTGGGGCAGGTAACGTAGTCCAGACAAGTCTCTTTAAAAGTGTAGCGTATGTGTGTGTATTGTCGCGTCGGACACATTATTGCTGTGTATAATATTGTTGAGCAAACTGTTGTGTTTGTGTGTTAAGTCTTGTCCGGCACTGCAATTCCATCTTCCTAGTTGGAGGGTGAAGGCAAGTCGAGGGAAGAGCCTCTTTGTGTGGTGGCTTGGCGTCACTTGTAGCCAGAGTCTAATGTAGGTCTTCAGAGGGAATGGTTGCCTGTGTGCGCGTGGGGCATCTCCCTCAGTGTTCATCTGTAACCCTTTGTGTATAATGTAGGGCACCTTGTTTAAGTATAATAAATCAGAGGTAAATGTGAATTTGTGTATTTTTAAGGTTCTAAAGATCCCACGCCCGCTTAGTTTGTGCAGCAGGTTCCTGGTATCTTTCGTCTTGCCCTGATGCTACGTCCCCCAATGTTTATGACGGGGTAACTAAATTTAATATTTTAGCTGCGAACCTTTTGACCTCACCCCGGTGTATAACAAAAGATAGCGACAAACTCAACGGGCTATGGAAATGCACACAGAAGAAGTTTCCCAAGGAAATTTATGTTATCCATGAAGTGAAAACATTGGCTTCGGGTAAGAGCTTAGATTATTGCCATTGTTTTGAACAAAATATAACGAAGGAAGTACTAAATCTTACTTTATTTACTAAAGAAGCCTGGTTTCATTTATCTGGCTATGTGAATAGACATAACATTATTCATGAAGCTCTGAAAATCTGAATTAGTTCGTTGAGATATACTTCCATTCACAAAAATTAGGATTTTGGACTCCGATGTGCAGGAGAAAAGCCATTTTTCTTTTAAGCAAATTAAATTTTAAATTCTGACATATACGGGACACATTTTTTACATCCAAGAGGGCTTTCATGATGAACTTAAATGGTAAATGTTCAGCCTGTACCCCTCACAGAACACAATAACAATTTTTAAGCTTCTTACCAGGTCAAAATTCTCTAGGCTTGACTCCTCTTGATTACTTTCTTGGGACTTATTGTAAAAATAATATGCATGCCAAAACGACAGCTGAAAGTACACGTAAATCTTTGAACAGAACCAATCGCAGAAGATGCACATTAAAAAGCGTTTTCTAATACATCCAGAAAGAGTATGAGGCATACAATGGAGCACATGCACTTTAAAATAGATGGTTTAAAATCTCTATCTCGTTCTGCGTGTGTTACACAGTTAATTAATCTGTAATTACATTTGTTTCAAATTGAGTGTTACGAAATTATGTGATAAGGTAGCATTATAGTAGTAATTTATAGTTGGATATTAGTAAGTACCCGTTGGAAGCTTTCGAATGCACGACAGCACACGGCGCATACGCGGATCTGGCGTGAGCGCTTTCAACGCATTTCCATGAGACAGTTGAGCTGGAAAGAGTAGGGGTACAGATGTAAGGCTCACCATCTTATGTGCAGTTATTCATCACTAGAACTTCTCGTCTTTTGGATCTAAAAAGATAACATACATTTATTCATAAATCCATTTTGTATTTTAGGTTCTGAGATTAGTAAATGCTCCCTATGTTTGCAAATGGAAGTAATAGAAATCCAAAACCACTCAGTACTTTGTGCTCAATTTAAAGAACTTTGTAAGCTACCCACGTTTCCTAATTTGTCTGAATTTCGAAAATATGTTCCTTCAGATCGGCTCCTGAAATTCACGATCTTGCTCTAAGGCCTAGTCAATAACTGCATGAAATTGCCCACAAACAAGCAAGCAAGCCAATATATACAAACTATTTAAAAATCTATTTAAATATGTTTGCGAACGGTATGCTGATGTTTTCAAACAGATGTTTTGTTTTTTGTATTCCATCCGAGATGAAAATCAAGTGCGATAGCAAATATAAACGCAGCGGTGTGGACTCGCTTGTGGGCAGATCCTTATGGTGCCAACAGAACCGCATTAACTTCATAAGGGTTGCGTAAGCCTTGTTCATATTTCGGAACCTGAGTAGTACTAGAGCTCTCTTATCGCTGTAGTTGCTGATTCTACAAATTCCTCTCGGAGACGTTTTCGTGAGTGGACCACAGTACACAGTCACCCTGAGAGGTGGCTTATTGTCATGTCTCTGCTTCTCGAAAGCAGAGAAGGTACTAACTCTGCAAGATCTCAGTTTTTAATGCCCGAGGTTATTTCACACGGGCAAATTTGTATCTGGATGTCAACACTCGTGCAAATGTAGTGAGATTCCACAAACTGTTCACAACATTTAGTGCGTTTGTGAAAACATTTGTATTTTTGTTTGCGGACAATTGCATTTAGGCGTGAACTAAGGATTGTGTATAGATTTGGCTCCACATACATTTGTGAGCAAACGTTTTTCTGCCATGAGTGTTATTAAGAATAAAACAGTTCAACCATTATAGATGCACATTTTGCTAAAAATATGACGTCGCTTCTATTTGACACAACGACGGCTCCAGATACTATGTAACGTCATGTTGTCAAACCGACACCTGTACCAGATGCGACGACGCCATCAGCCATATTACATTATTTGTCACAGAATGAAGGGGTTGCTTCAAACAGCTGAATAATTACCTGGTTATCGGATAAGATCCAGCGCTGCATTTTCGTCGTGCCTATGCCTAAATCAAAGTTGAAAACGTAGTACAAAATAATTTCAAGAACCAAGCGTTATAGAGTCCTGCTGGGCAAGTGATTGCAGAGAGAGGGAGAGAGACGTCAAAAATTTCTATCTTTAAATACCATCAGGCAATGCTGATCTTGTGCTTTATATGGCATTGACATAAGGGATACCAGCAATATTTGCCTAATCCATTTACGGTTCGGTTACATTCGCGAATATTTGGAAAACGTTCCCCTTAAGATCACGCGATATATAACCTGTTTACATAAGAATCCGGGAAATTACTTGTCAGATTTTCTAAAGCCAATTTCATCGTTCTTCTTAAAGAAATTTTGTTCTGAAAAACCTAACTGTATAAAATTATGATAACATAACATAACATAAGATCTCAATGTATGGACCCTATAGTCAGCTGGTGTAGCTAGAAAACTAGTCTACTCTATCTCTACTTTATCACTATCTTAGAAAATAGAAGTAAAACCGTCACAATATATGCACATCAAAAGTGACACCTAAGATTCAGAAATTGGTAAATGGAAAAACTGGTACAAATGTCACATTAACATTGCAGATCTTAAAAATATAGAGCATTATTCGATTTTGAATATGGTTTTCTATAAAAAAATGTCAGAATTAGGAATAACTGAATGACTTTTGAAACCTCAAAATATATATCGCCTTCAGCTAAACTTATTGAATACTTTATTCATATTTTTATAATGCTTATGTTCAGATTCAAAATAGTTATTAGTACAAAATCCAGTTAGATGGCCCTTCAAAAAGCTCTATAATTTTACCTCCCAAGCTCAAAATAGGTTGGCTACCCCTGGTCTAACGAAAAGGAGGGTGGGAGGGAAAGGAGGCATGACCTATACTTCTTTAGGACATCGTACATTCATAAGAAACTTAAACTTGCTAGAAAAATTGTGGCACCACGGGCCCACTAAGTGTAAAGTGTACATATCAACAAACTTCCTGTGGCTACAGCTTACTTTATATGAGCTACAACTGTTGTCGATGTTTGCAAGTGATTATAAAACAATGTTTTTATTGCTGTGTGGGTTGCCGACAGAGCAAGGAGCAACATAAACTGAGAGTGGGATTGCACCTGAGCCCAACTACCTGTTGTTGTATAATGGTAAATTTATGCCACTCCACGGCCTTTAAGCCACCTTCCCCTCGTTAGTTATTGAACTCAACGCTCATTTCAGGACCGTGAATTATTTATGATACTTTCTATGGACAAATGTTACGTCCCTATTGGCTAGAGACCGCTACCGCCAGTAGTATATGGCTTTGTTTAATTCACACTTCCATTACCAAGTATCACTTCAAAGAAATATAGGCCCTTTTATACATTCATATTACTTTCTCTACCCACTATAATTTGTATTCATATAGCTTCTACAAACTGTTTTTATGAAAGCTTATTTTTTTTTCCTTTCTTCATATCGACAGAGATAAATGTTTGCAGAAATAGTTTCATTACAGGTTTCGTTGAGGGTACAAGAGAGAGGGGGAGAGAGAGGAAACCGAATCTTTCCACGACTTCGAGAGAAACAAGTGAATAGCGGCAGGACTTTAAAACAATTTATAAGTATTTAACCTCGATACAAAGATTAACGGGTAACTGGGAAATAGCTGACGTCACAAAACTTATTTGAAATAAATTGTGTGATTTAAAGCGTTCTACAGAAGATACTGCACTTAAATGCCGATTTTAGTTTTTTACTTATGCTACTCAGATACACATACACGCATGAACACTAATACATACAGGAAACGTTTTCTAAAAATGTTTTTATTTAAGGGACATTAAATCATGAATTTCCGGTAAAATATTAGTCGAACGTTTAGGTGGAATACAATACTTTTCTACCTAAAATGTGTGGGCAAGTTCATTACTATGTGTTGTAATCCTACAGTGAGGTACAGATATTTGCTATGTAATTGTACCTAATGAGCTGAAATAGTTTTCAGAATAGGATTCAGTTGTTTTAAAACATAAAAACTGTGCAGTTAAAATAATTTTAGCCTATTCATTTTGATCGCTTAGACTTTGGAAACAATAGCTGCTGTTGCTTACTATTTTTCTTTGTCTATTACGTATAGTAAGTAGAAATATGGTATTGCATAAAAAATTTGATGTCATGAAAGTTCAACTTCTTCCAAGGATCTTTAGAAAAATCCTCCCACTTCAAAATACCCTGTACATGAAAGACTTTTCGGAATCCTTTATATGGGGTATTTAAATTATATTCGAACCCACTCGCGGCCTCTCTCTACTGCGCGAGACAGCCGGCAGTCGCAGGGGAAATTATACCGGCAGAGACGGACTACAATCCTTGCCTTATAATAGATGCTGGAAATGTTGACCTCTGCTCTCAAACAGGCAGCATATTTCGTGTAAATATTCTCGCTCACTCTCCGAAGCTCAGCAGCAGGAATTCTTGTGATAAAGCGCCTCGTTATGATCAGAAAATTGGAGTGTGGTGTGCGATAAGTTCTAGAAGAATAATAGGGCCCATATTCTTTGATGAAACAATAATTGCATAGCTATATCAGGTTAATTTTGAAGCCATTTTGCAATCGCTTGACAGATGAAGAGAAATCGTATGGTTGGTTCCAGTAAGATTCTGCAACAGCACATACGGCTGCTGAATCATTACATGCAATAAGAGAGGTGTTTGTTGACAGAATAATTAATGTTGATTTGTGGCCCCCTCGTTCTCCTGACCTAACGAATTGTGATTTTTATTTATGGGGTTCTTTAAAAGACAAAGCGCAGTGTTGCAATCCTCGCACACTACAGGAACCTACAGAAAACGTTGTGCAAGAAATCGCAAGAATCCCTGCTGCTGAGCTAAATACGTAAATAAAGCGAGTTTAGCAACAATTCGTATTCTCATTTGTTACAGTATGGAATTTTAAGGCCAGCATATACCGTCCGGTTCTAAAACATTTGACTATCATTACTCCCTTTGTGTCTATAAAGAAATGGGTAATGTAGCTATTTCTGGAAAGGTTTATCTTAATTACAATTAATTGAGAATGGTTTCTATACCCTCTAATAAAAGATAAAAGGTAGAGAAAGTCATTTGAATGTAATAATAAGATTTTTCTGTTTATTCTTACTTTCTCTGCCAACTACCTATAGTATGTAAGAGGAAGTGCTGTATTCACCTAAATATTTGATGACGAGATTTCACCGCAAAGAGTGTTTTGAGGCCCTATGAATAAATAAAAAGAAATAGAGAAAGGTCAATTTGATGTGTGTGTGTGTGTGTGTATGTGTAAGTACAGAATCTTCTAAGAATGCGATATCAAGTATTTCAAGAAAGTACCCTCATTCTGACTACCCTTTAGATGGAAAACATTTTGATTTTTCGATTTTCTGAAAAACTGGCTTATATATTACTTTCTCTACTACGTACAGTAAGTAGGGGAAGTATTGTATTCCACCCAAAAATTCGATACCGAGATTTCACCGGAAATACATGTTTTGAGACACCCTGAATCCAAAAAATCTGATGTGTTACACTCACATGACTTTCTCTACTCTTGTACAATCTGATTTTACAAACGCTTATTCTCCATATGCTTCATGTTAATCGAGATATCGAGATGTCAATCTTATTGGTAATATTCATGTAGATGCAAGGGGAATATGGTAGCTTTTAAGCGATAGTCAAATATTTTAACGCTGGTTGCTATGCGGCGCATTCCATTCTCTTTGCAAGTCCAGGACATAAAAAAATGAATAACGAATTTGAGAAAAAGTATAAGTATTGGAAAATTTAAGGGAATAACAAGCAATATCTCGAAAACGGTTCACTCAACAAAAGAAATGTATATGACATAAGTTGTGTATTTTAACGAGATCTACATTTTTTGTGTAGTAAAAATTTGTCTATCTCTTATGGTTTACCAGTTATGCAAAAGTCGTTCACAATGAAGAATACTTTTGGAGACATTCCCAGAAAATTCGAGATATACATTTCATTTCTCATGACATTATCTTAAACATATGATATTTTAATCAAAATCGTTAGAGCCATTTTTGAGAAAATTAAAATTTTCGAAAAATGTTCCATGTAAAGGGTAGTCTGGGGTGGGGGGATTTTCTTGAAAACCTTCGTGTCGCATCTCTGGAAGATACTGAACCTAAATACCAAGTTTGGTGTTTATCCGACTGTTCGTTTTTGAGTTATGCTGTTCACACACACACAGACACACACACAGACACACACACACACAGACACACAGACACACACACGGACATGTTTCCAAAAATGCTTTTTTTGGATTCAGGAGGTCTCAAAACATGTATTTCCGGTGAAATCTCGGTATCGAATTTTTGGGTGGAATGCAATACTTCCCCTACTTACTATACGTAGTAGAGAAAGTAAAAAAGCATTTTTGGAAACATGTTCGTGTGTGTGTCTGTGTGTCTGTCTCTCTCTCTCTGTGTGTGTGTGTGTGTGTGTGTGTGTGTGTGTGTGTGTGTGAACAGCATAATTCAGAAACGAGTAGTCGGATAAACACCCCAAACTTGGTGTTTAGGTTCAGTATCTTCCAGAGATGTGACACGAAGGTTTTCAAGAAAATCCCCCACCCCAGATTACCGTTTACATGGAACATTTTTCGAAAATTTTAATTTTCTCAAAAATGGATCTAACGATTTTGATTAAAGTATCATACGTTTAAGATATTTTCATGACAAATAAACTGTATATCTTGAATTTTCTAGGAATGTTTCCAAAAGTATTCTTCATTGTGAACGAATTTTGCATAACCGATAAACCATATGAGATAGACAAAATTTTACTGCACAAAAAATGTAGATCGCGTTAAAAAACACAATTTATTTCATATACATTTGTTTTGTTGATTGAACCATTTTCGAGATATTGCTTGTTATTCCCTTAAATTTTTCAATACTTATTTTCTAAAATGGGAATTCGTTATTCATTTTTATGTCTTGGATATGCAAAGAGTTATAATCTGTGGCAAAGGGAATGATGCTGCACCTAGCAATCAGCTATTAAGAGATATGTATGTGCTTAAAGGGTACTATATTTAAAAATTGCCCTTGTAAATATATTATTCCCTTACATCTACAAGAAAATTAGCAATAAGATAGAGTCTGCAAATGTTTATCTCGATTAACATGAAATAGATGGAGAATAAGCGTTTGTAAAAATAGTTTGTACATGAGTAGAGAAAGCCATGTGAGCGTAACACATCAGATTTTTTTTATTAAAATAGATATATTTAAGTTATTTATATGAGTGGCAATTATAATGTACATCTCTTAGTTTTCTGCGTATAGCCTGTAACATCCCCTTCAACTTCAAGGGATTTTGTATAATTTTGAGTAACGGGTAAATCGTAAGATACAGACAAGAACATACTACACAAAAGAAGTAGATGTGTTTAAGATACGCCATTTCTTTCAGATAACCTTTACTATTGTATCGAGAATTTCCGATGTATCCGTTATTTATGAATTTTCAATACTGTCATATTTTTAAAGTGCCATCGCTATACAGTAGTTTTTCGCCAAATCATGGAAGGATTATGGAATTTTAAGGACAGCATAAAGTATGCTTAACATCTGACTATCGATTCGTTTTCCTCTATCCCCCTTGTAACTACAAGAAATGTACAATGAAACTATTTCTGCGAAGTTTTGTCTCGATTAAAATAGAAGTGGATAGAAAACTAAACTTTCTTAAGAGTGGTTTATAGAAGCTATATAAAATAAACTATAATGGGTGGAGAAATTTAACACACAATTTCTTACTCTTGCTTTTAACCACTATGAAAGAATAGATTATACCTCCAGACAACGCCGCTCGAGGCGATACCTGATTCTCTGCATGGCATGCGGGCACCTCCGGTAACACGGGGGCAATTCCATCAGCAGTTAAAGGTGAGCTCCTATAAAAGCTTTCGAAGAGATGATTGGACTCAAAATTACATAAAACGCAATAAATAACAAATGTTTGGAAACACTTAACACCAGCGATGCGGAAGGGCTAACTGTGCTCGGTCTATCTTGACGGCAAAACAAAGAAGCAGATGGCAACAGTTTGTTTATGCGTTTGGGGCGGGGGAGGTGTAAGAACTAAATGCACATTTTATATAAAATTACATCACCATTAAATATCTGTTGCTTATTTACGTCTTCGGTAGCTTTTAACGAAAACAGCTGATTATAACTTGAAAACAAAATTAGTATTAGCTTTTAGGAACTTTAGCTACATCCGCCTATAAAGACAACATTTGAACAAATAAAAAGAAAGCAAAAGAAAAAGGCAAACGTATAAGGTTTTCAAGGAAACACTACATTAAATGCATATTCCGTCAAAGATACTTATTCAGGTTTATGTGGAAAAATTGCAACATGCAAATTGTTCCTTGGAAACTACAATTTTTACATTCCTAAATATAAGAAAAATAAACATAATTTCAAGGGAGCTAATCCCTCTGCCATTAACTAGTTGTTACCTTTCGTAATGCATATAGGCGGGCATAGAAATGTCCGTTAAAGCCAGAACTAAAGGAAATTAGGTTGATCTGCCCCTGACTTTATACAGTGACGTCACGGATAATAAACCACCCACAATCCCTCTTACTATTCGGCCACGATATGATTGCGTGCGTTGGGAAGAGGAACTAAACAGTTACTGGACAAGTGGCCGGGGCATCGGAAGTCAGGTAAAGAAAACATCCACAGTTCTGACTTGCATTCACTAGCGTGACTGAGGCCTGCAAAATGTAGTACTGCCTTTTGTACAACTGTAATTTCCCTATCGCTTTACCCCTCGCTTCCTAACCTGGCATTGTCAACAAAAACACTAGCGCCCTCCTCCAAGCTCGCTTATAACGGAGCCGAATAGTATAGTTTTCAGACAGCACTCACCAGACCGTGTTTTACCTGCCGTCAGTGACCCTCGCCCCTGTTGCTTACGTTCTTTGTACTAATAATACTTCGAGTGTAGCTAACTTGAAGCCAAATCCTTAAGAATTGTTATGCCTGCATATAATCAACGTCTGTTTATTTATATCATCCAAATTTATTTTTTGAAATACAAAAACTCTACATTTCATTTTGTATTTTCATTTATTTCTCTACCTAACGCTTTTATACGTTATGTATTCCCATTATTCTGGGAGCGTGAAAACTCCCTTACAATATATCTCCTTTCCAGTACTGTGAAAATAATGATGCACTGCTTTTTTAATGTACTCAATGGTTTCGTGGCCTTGCCCCGAATGCAGTGCTTCGCAGCACCAAAAGCATTGATCTTTTCTAGATGGTACTGTGCTCTATTTCAACTTTTGCCACAATTTCATCCACAGTTAACGATCTCATCCATTGTTTCCTTGTTGCATTCGTTAGTAGCAGTCCATGGCGGCCGTTTGAGTCTGAACTTCGATGTTTGACCCATCCTTTTACATTGATGGCGTCCTCCTCGACCTCGGAAACCAGAGCACAGCATTGTAACCACCAAGCCACGCAGATTTTCTAACCAAACATTTTTACTATTTTATATAGCTTACACTTATTCTTAATGCAAAGTATAATATTCAAATATCGGTGTATGATCACTATATTTATAGATATCATAGGTTATAAGGTATGCAACGAAGGGGGCCACCTCGCGCACTGCAAATTACGGGAGATCTATTGTGGCTGCCAACCCCGAGAAGGAAGGGATGAAGTGCAGGAACCACGTGAGGCTACAGGCCACAGAGACGCGCGGAAGTCCCAAACAGTTCCTCGCTCAAAGACCCGTCCCACTACCGGAGCTGCGTAGCGGAGAGGGCGATGAAAAACCTGTCAAACAAGCAGCCCTTTAGTGTCCACGGGAGTATTTTTTCCTTTTAGCAGGCATTTGCGCTATCTTTCCGGCTCCGCCATACGCAGCGAAACCTAGAAGCACACCTTAAATACGAGAAGGAAACGAAAAATAGAGTAATGATGGAAAGGTAATCATGATCCCCACCACCCCAGGAATCGCCTACCGACCAGGGAAAACCACCAAAGATCCAAAGTCAAAGTGAGTGGTCGACAGAATCGAACTTGGGACCTACTGAATGCGTATCGATATTAACTTCAACCTAGTTATCAGAGCCCGGATTCTAATGACATGTCATCTTTTAATTGTTGCAACGTACACATTGCTAACCTGCACATAAGTCTTCATCATGGGCCACATGTCGCATATTTATTAGGTGATTTCTTTATTATATTTAAAGTTTTTCGTATTGTAGAGCGTTTTTTCAACTTTATGTCATTGTCTTATCCTTTTCGTCTTAATTTTGTTGCATTCGAGTATGTAATGGCTTTTATATTATTGTCATTTTACATAAGGATAACGTTTCAGCAATCGGAAATTTCACTGTTCAGCTGGGAAATAAGAATAACTTTGTACATTCTTTATTGCCCTTCTTGCAAAAAAAATCACATTACTATTTAATTATAAGTCTGCAGATGCTTGATTGTGGGTGAAGGGGTGCTGTTGTCGGGATCACCCTGAAGAATGTCCTGAATTTCTGCAGTGAAGATACACTCTGAAACTCGAATTCAAATCACAGTACGCTGACGGAACGAAACTTAAATACTAAGCGTATTTTTAAATCAAGTGGCTATATTTTTTTAAAAATACCAGAAGATAATTTTCCAAACACTTCATTATCATTCATTACTTTAAACCTTACACTACCTATCCACTACTTTTCCGGTGCATAGTCACCACCTTATCCTGGCACTTATCATAACGGGAAATCATTTTTAGTATGCTTTCGTGAAAGAATGATGCCACCTATGATACAAGCCAATTCTGCACTTCTGTTTTACAACAGTCCGGATTTGGTACCAAACGATTTTCTTCTGTTTATTCATCTGAAATTCTGCTACAAATTCTAACTGCATCTTGAATATGACATATTTTTACAAAGGGACAACCCTTAGAAAGCTTAGTTAAATCCTTTATTACATACGTTTCCTTTAATAATACCCTATATGGTGTAATTCTTTTTCTGATTTATTAATTCCACAGTATAATTTATAAAAACCTCGTAATAGAGTTATTTACTAATAATTTCACTTACATTTTAACACTATTTTAAAATTAGGATAACATTCGTTGTAAGCCACTCGTCTGAAGTTTTCTTGCGATGCCAGCATAGATGTAAATCTCAATTGTACCATCCTTGGAGAATATTTGAAAATAATACCATGATTGTAGATTTCCTGGTTTTTAACAAATAATGATATTGCTTTGTGCATCTCTTCAATATCAACTGATTTCACTTCACTGTAATGAGATTTACTGGAATTGGACTTCTGTTCAGGAGGATGTCCGTTTTGTAGATCCTTATAATTATATTCGCATTATGATATTTCCCTGTTATTCATATGCTTCATTATTTTCTAAGTAACGTTTTAGTTCCCATGGATATTCCCAATATCGTATAATTTTGTCCCAGCTGGGACTATAAAGTTCGCGTACCTCTCTCCTTTTAGAGCATCGCTTCTCACTATTGGTTTATTGATCTGCGCATTTTAGCCGCAGATACTTCATTTCTTTACTTTATCAATTTATCTATACCAGAATCCCAAATCCCCAACCACTTTTTTCAATGTATTCCCCAAAAGTTGGTTACATTCGTTGTTAATGATTTATTTGAAATCTTAAGGTACAGAAGGAAATTAAGCAATCTTTGAACTACCAACACCTTTTGGTGAATCTTCTAAAAATAATAAAAGATGACTGATATGTTCCATTTACATGACTTTCTCTGCCCTCTATATTTATTAATGGGTATAAAAACTGTTCTTAGGAAAGCTTAATTTTCTATCCACTTCATTTTAATGGAGACAAACCTTTACAGAAGTAGCTATATTACTCATTTCGTTATAAATGCAAACGGTATGGCGATAGTCAAGTGTTTAAGAACCGGACCATATTTGCTGGCCTTAAAATGCCATACTCTTTCTGTGTAACTGCGAGAAACAACTGAATGTAGACAGGACTTCAAAAGAATAAAAAATCTGCTGTGTTACACTCGCATGACTTTCTCTATTCTTGTACAAACTATTTTTACAAACGCTTATTCTCCATATGCTTCATGTTAATCGAGATATCGAGATGTTAATCTTATTGCTATATTCCTTGTAGATGCAAGGGGAATTGGTAGGCTATAAGCGATAGTCAAATATTTTAACAGCTGGTTGCTATGTCGAGTATTCCATTCTCTTTGCTTTACCAGGACAAAAAATGAATAACGAATTCCCATTTGAGAAAAAGTATAAGTATTGGAAAATTTAAAGGAATAACAAGCAATATCTCGAAAATGGTGCACTCAAAAAAAATTCATATGACATAAGTTCTGTATTTTAACGCGATCTACATTTCTTGTGTAGTAAAATTTTGTCTATCTCTTATGGTTTACCAGTTATGCAAAAGTCGTTCACAATGAAGAATACTTTTGGAGACATTCCCAGAAAATTCGAGATATACGATTCATTTGCCATGAAAATGTCTTAAACTTATGGTATTTTATTCAAAATCGTTAGAGCCATTCTTGAGAAAATTTGAATTTTCTAAAAATGTTCCATGTAAAGGGTAATCTGGAGTGGGGGGATTTTCTTGAAAAACCTTCGTGTCGCATGTCTGGAAGATATTCAACCTAAATACCAAGTTTGGTATTTATCCCGTCTGTTCGTTTCTGAGTTATGCTGTTCACAGACAGACAGACAGACACACACAGACACACACCACGGACATGTTTCCAAAATTCCTATATGCATTCCGTGCACCTCAAAACATGTATTTCCTCTGAAATCTCGTTATCGAATTTTTGGGTGGAACGCAATACTTCCCCTACTTACTTATACGTAGTAGAGAAAGTAAAAAGAATTCAACAATTCAAACCATTAATAACGGATATTTCATATGTGTTTTAAAGAGATCTACATTTATTTGTTTAGTCCGTTTTCGCCTATCGCTTGATAAATACCAAGTATAATGTTCAACCAACTATTCATTTTTGAGTTATGCCGTTGACAGATATATGTGCAAACATTTTTCTTAAAATGCTTTTTTTGGTGTGTTAAGGGGTCTCAAAACATGAATTTCTGATAAAATCTCCTTATGGAATTTATGGGTAGAATGCACGTGATATAGAAAGTAAAAACTATGCACTTCCGCTGCGCGAGGAAATCATACACTGAGAGAAGTACGGAGGAAAATAGCTACCTATGCAAAGAAGGTTAGGAAAGGAGATTCTGTATAGTTAGGTCAGGTTTTATTGAAGAACAGGCCGAATAGTGCGATTGAAGCGAGGGGAGACATATCAAGCAGGAATGCAACCACTTTAGTGATTTACAAATCTATGTTTCTTTTCAGAATAGAATCATCATTTTTTGCTCCAGTGTCATCAATTTGGATCTGGTTTGTTGTAAATGAAGCAATTGGCAGCCCGCGACTCCCACGGCACTTCTTGCTTAATCTTCTAGTGCAGCAGCGGAGGGCGTTTCTCCCTTGAGTAATGAACAAAATAAGAAGTAATATGGCTACACTAGGTTTACGTTTAGATACAAATGTATGTTGGTCAGGTAGTCCTGCTTTTGGACAATCCTCAGATATGGTGAACACAGTATAGCATTCAACGAATTTCGCAACAAAAATTCTCAAGAACGCATTTCATTCCTTGCATCAATCTTTGACTTTTTTACTATTACCTCAAAATACTAATCGATTTATTTAGATTCAGAAGGTGAAAAACGTCAAAGGTCAGTAAAAGATTTTGAAGAAGGAATATAAGTTCGCTGTTCCCGGCACGCATACTCACATTAACCAAATGTATCAGGAGTTACATCTTAAGGCAATGCACCTGTAAAACTTGCTGAAAATCTGGGGAAATTGCAAAAAGTAACTGTTTTTCTTTTTGTTGTGTTTCATTTGGCACCTTTGAGTTACTAATACCGACAATATTTGACGCTCTATGCGGCCTTTTAAATACTCCTGAACACAGTACTGTAATGCACGTTCGGATTATAAGTGTAGTTTTTCTCAAAGGTTATCAGCATTTTTCTTTACATAAAATGCTTCAAGTTTAAAACTTCTGACCAATTAACTTCTACGTTTTGCAAAACTTCACCAAGAATTACGGTAGGTAAGGTTTAAATTAAAACATGACCATTTTGACGCTACCTGACCGGTAATGACAGTCCGAGTGATGAGAACCCTGCCACAGTCAACCTTCACTGCTTAGTTTTTCAGTATCAGCTGTAGTGTTCTTGCCAATACTCTTTTGGCAGTGAAATGTAGAACATGACATCTAATATAATATCTTCGAACGTCCTTGCTTCGCTGGCTTTCGTATTGTTACAAGCGGGTGCTGTTTAATGTTTAAACCTAACTCAGATTTTAAATAGTAAGTTTCAATAGTTTTGAGATTAGGCAGTTAAGGATTATCAAATTTCATGTAGAATATAGTGCTATCTCTTCCTACTTTCCATGTTTCAACTTGAAGCAAATGCACTGTACTTAAGAAATTTACATAGTCGTTTTTTAAGTTCTATCAATAAGTTATTCATTCATTAACTGTTTACCCTCCTCTTATGTAGGACTTACACCCCCCAGGACTTACAAGCGGGTGCCTGGGGTCAGAGGCCCGTCGAGGAGCAGACACTCGTGGATCAGACAGCACATCCAGGATGGGTGATCAACCCGATGCCTGGTATGGGATGAAGGAACTAGATGAAGCGAAATGTAGGTGAAATGGATGAAAGGAAAGGTGATGATGGAGCAGTTGGTGGAATGAATGGCGGGGGAAACCGGAGATCCCGGAGAAAACCCGCCCAGACGCCGCTTTGTCCACCACAAATCCCACATGCAGGTCCCTGGGATTGAACCCGGTCCGCCTCGGTGGGAGGCGAGCGGTCTAACCACTCGGCCACGGCGCCGCCTCTATCAATAAGTTATGCTTTATAAAATTATTTGACAGTTCTATATGCATAAAATCGAAAAAATGGCATAAATACAAAACTATTTCTTCTTGTATAGATTCATTTGAATTTTCAAAAACTACAATGTCCGTTTTTTATGATGGTGTGTTAAAATGAAATTCTGAATAGAATGTTATCTAACATTCCCATGTTGTCTGCTGCCGTCAGTCCATTAAGTCAAATGTTCGGGCACAATTTCACCAAGTAAAGAATCACAAATAATTAAGGAAGAATATCTATAATTCATCTAATTATTGCACGATTGTTTTGTTCACTTCATTCTTCAAAACACCTGTGTGATGAGTGACAGACGTCCGGGTCGAGTTTCATCATGTTCATTTGTTCCTCCATTGTTAAACATTTCCTACCGTGTTCTCACATTTTTCCTTCGTTGATACTGTATCACATGTATCACCTAGCACTCTTTAGTTGGCGGTAAATGCCTGCAGGTTTCAACTTCCGAGCATCAAACATGGAATGCCTCTCACCTCACAGAGCTTTTATCACGCCTTTCATTTTGAACAATAGCAGAATGCACAATAACAACTTATTTCGACTGAGATTCAGACAACAATGAGAAAGGATGTCGAGTAAACCATTCGATAGATCCCGATGCGCAGATCGCTAAACGGTCGTTATTTAGTACATACCATCGTATGTATTAAAGTTAAATTAACCCTGATAAACAGGATAGGTCTGAAATGCATACACTTGGGTGCAAAAAAGAAACCTGACGATATAATGAGCTGTGCGTTAAGTTGGTAAGCTATTAGTAAAGCAGCTCCTTCCCATTCATGGCTCCACCTACTCTTTACCTAGTTCTAGCAACCCAAGTTGATAGGTGGCTTTCGCGCTGTTGGATATGCACCAGAGGCTGGAATCCAAGGCAGTTTTAGATTCGTTGAGAAAACATAATCAAATGAATTTGATTGTTTTTCCTTAGAATGGAAAAGTATGTAAGTTGACATTGGGGTATGTTATCTGAAGAGAAGTTAAGGATGCGTTTTGTTTTACCGGGTAAACTGGAGACACATGGAGAATTTCATAATGTGTTATATCGACATCGTAATTCAGAACCCGAGCAGTAGAACGGAAAATTGAAGATCGGTGGTTCTAGCCCCGACAATGGTACTGAATGTTTTATTCTGATTCTATCTTTCCATAGTTAATTCGGAATTAGTATTATATACGAGTAAAATAAATTTTATTGTTAGAATTTTTCAAGAAAATTAATATAAAGAAGGTTGCCAACCCATTTCAAGTAAAGCGAAAATGCTATGACTAGTCACGTTCCCCAATTCAAGACACCATAAACAAAGCATTACTAACAACAAACGATATGTATTCTAATGGAAATTCTAAAGAATATAAATATCTGTTAATAAAGTTTCAAGTAATAAAACATTATCTGAAAATAATCATAATCTACAAATGTATATGGAAATTGCCCTTATCTAAAACAAATCTTTATATGCGTTTAGTTCGTTTTACCGTGTTTGTTTCTTATGTTTTATAATTCAAAATCAATGTCAGTTGCTCTTGTTGCTTTGAAAATAACTATTATTCATAGAGGGTAAAACATAATAATAATAATAATAATAATAATAATAATAATAATAATAATCATCATCCCACAAAGCCCTACTATTAAATGATTTATTAGAAGTAAAATTCTTTTTTTCTCTCCTGAAAACTTTATTTATCAAGCTGTTTCCTTCACATGTTCTGTAATTTGTTTTTGTATCCCGTTGTAATATGTATTTTAAGCTATTGGTGGCATGCGGACTGCTTTATGCATTTACAATTAAGTGCACGACCTAGTTTTTGTGTTCGGTAAGCGCGTTCGTGGTATTTCTTTTACCAGTTTGACGCCGTTTTTGGAGATACTCCATAGCTCCACTATAACCTTGCTCATTAAGGTCAATAATTTTCAGTTTGTTATCCATATCCTTGGTTCGTTTCAAAAGGCATATGTAAACAGGATGGTTTACAAGCCAATTTCATCCAACCACTTCACTGTATTAATTATTTGTAATTAATGTATGCCCTTATGAATTACATGCATTCAATTTTAAGTTGTAATTTTATATGACTGAAAATTACACAAAATTAGAAAAAAATATCTATCCTACCCCTCCCCGGCTCCTGAGGCGGAAATCGACCACTATTTATTGTTTGAGTGCCAGACTTTCGACATCAAACCAATAAGAGACAGACAGATTTGGCAAATGTCTGGCGAGCACCTTGCAGCCATTGAGGTAAAATGCTTCTGTTTCCTACCCTTTCGTCTTTCACTTTGTTCAAACCAATAAGAGACTGACACATCCGGGTAGGTGCGGAACACAACTGATAAGGGGATTCTGCCAACATTAAATAAAGAAAAATACTATAGGAAACCAAAAACATGGAGACGTTTATTTTGCACCGAACTGCACATTAGCATTAGCGAGAATATCTAAAATAAACTAATACATTTGATGAAATAGCATAAGAGTTTAAATCACTAATTACAGCACACAAGCGTGCAACAGAGAAGGTTAACTAAGTTGATGATTGCGTCTTTCCGATTTATTTTCAATTATAAATTATGCATACACATACACCTGAAATACTAGGATATGGTGTGTGCATATTCTATATAACAGACTGTCATTATAGCTCTACATTATTAGGGCATTTAGCTTCCATCCTCGGTATCGTGATGTATAGCGATGAAGCACGTGAGGGTATTGGGAGGAGGCACAGAGTTTGGTGTGGTAGAGCTTGATCGCCATTGGTAATCAAGCTATATAGTTTAGAATTTATATCAGCAAATATCATTTCAGAACTTTTCGACCATGAAACTTCGACCATTCAATTTTTCAGCCATCTATTTTATTGACTGTTTCAGTCTATGATTTTCTTGTCCATACATTTTAGTACAGATAATGTACAATTAGAAAACATTTCGACCAGAAGTTTTGTTGACCACGACATTTGAATCGAGGTTGGTTGTCTGAGTACGCACGAGGTTGAAATTTAAAATCCACATTTTGGAATACTCATTTAGTATGATAGAATAAAACTATTATATTGGAGTATAGTGCTTACAGTACTGCTTTAATGGTAAAGATAAGTGAAATACCCTTAAGTAACAATGTTGTCATTAACGTGAAATATGTAATGGGGATATATAACAAACTTTGATGTGACGAGACAAGTAATATCTTGATAAGATAAAACATATTCATGAGGGAGATCCTGTGGAGTAATTGCTGTACAGGATATTGTATGCTGAGTAATACGAAGGGCAGTAAAAGCCTTCCGGGTTCTGCATACAGAGCTGAAATAGTCAACGTAGCAGGAGAGGAGGAAATGCTGATGGTTTTAGCAGCCTTAAGAGCTGTTAACAAATATCAAAACAGAAACCTCCGCTTTTCCTCGCATTCTAACAGATATTATAATTATTATGCCCTATTAGATACAGAAATACTCGGCAAAATGAGTTTTCCAATTTATGATTCCGAAAGAATACACAAACCAAATACTGTTAAATTATTCAGAACAGACAATACTTGGCAGTAGTCTCTTGTGTGATGTGATTTTCAAAGCATCTCTGTATAATTTGGGTAGTACACTTACAATGGCAACGTGCAAGAACAGATATTGACACTAGAATATGCCCAAACCGTCAGGAGAAATGATATGTACGTAATAATTCTAAACCAGTTGATGGCTACTGCTATAAGGCCCTATAAAGAATTCATACTTACATCTTTGAACTTGCACCCGTTAAGTATTTTCTTCAAGCCGCGTGTTTGTTTCATTAAACCAAGAGCATTTGGAAATATACGTTAATAAAATACAGGCGTCCGCTAATCTGTAGTTGCGTTACCATTGAAACATTAAGGATATGATAGTAGAGAAGGAATCAGTCACAAACTGTTATACATGGTTTAATATCCCTCTTATGATTGGTATTAAATTACAGCAAAACAATCCAATACAAATAAATTATATCTTTTAGTCCTAAACAACCAAATCGTAGCATATACATGCAATATATTTTACTATAAGAACGAAACAGTGCTTTGTTAGTGGAAATTAGCCAGTTTTGATTCTGGAAAAGTTGCACACATATAAAATAACAAACTAAATTTTACTATACAGTGATAGTATTACAAAGATGACTTCCAACTAAACGAATGTAAACTGCGCAGTGAATACATGTTCTAAGTAAGAATTTATATATTCAGTTCTTCTTGGTAGACACTCTTGCTTTCTGACATGTTTTGGTTTTCACATTTGGAGGCAGTGAAACACAACTCTGAACCCTTAATGCACACCTTAAGTTACAATCACTGTTATTGGCTCTCTGAGGGTCTATATTATGTTTCGTAAGCCTTCACATACATACATAGATCGAACTAAACATTACAATTATAGTTGCCGCACACACCTGTACTGACCAACACTGCTACGGAGAACGAACCGGCTTCTCCCAATGTGTAGCAAGCACTGAGTCAGCACAGTGCCGTACTCGAGCACATGCACCGCAGCAATCGGGTGGTTATGACTGCATTCGAATAATGTGTCTCTTAACATATTTTGTTTATATGCTAGGAGTTTCTGCATTATGTGAAAACTGTGTTATTAAATAAATACGGGACCAAAGAGTACGTGCAAAGGTTTAACATTTCTCTTAAGGCAATTATCCAAAGATTATCGACTATTAACACCAATGATTACTCCACTGCCAAAGGTACGTGTAGGCTATGGAACATTTCCGGAACCTGGAAGGCATCCGGGGGAGGTTAAGGAACTGAGACTTTCCGTCAACGTTTCAGATATTTGCGTAAATACAAGAGGATTTATCATCCGTTATTAGGAATAGCCGGAGCTATGATAAATTGCAATTATAAGGGATAAACAGGAAGATTAATTACAAATATCCTCTAGATCACTGTAGAATAATTTCGTAAACAACGGAGAGACGTAAAATTAAATTAATTAATTCGTAATTCGAGCTTAAAAAACTAACTGTGCAATGTCGGGTAGGCCAGATAGTAGTAGTAATACTAATAATAATGATTATGATGATGATGATAATAATAATAATAATGTATATAATTTCTTATGAACAAATCACTTACTGAAATTGACACACACACATCAAAATAATGTCTTTCTTTTGATCTTTTTCCAATGACAGCATTCAGTTCTTCGATCCCTTACTCACTACATTCTTATTTGATGACGGTAATGATGTTAGACTTCGTTTATACGTTTATTTTACAAGAATCTTTTCACATAAATATTGTGGTGTTGTGCTATACGAGGTATGGCCAAAAAGTTTCCGGAATGGCTTCACAACAATGCTGACCTGAGATTTCCAGACTGTACATGCAGCGTTCCTTCCCGATAAAAATGAGAGATAGCGTGACTTCCTGTGACCGTGCAGTGACGAGGTAGACACTCTGAAGTGAACATGTATTTTGCAGGTGCTGCGATTTTTCCGCGTAGGAAAAATGTCAGATTACGAAGAACAAGAACGAACATCAAATTTTGCTTTAAACTCAGTAAAACTGCAACAAAAGCCTATGAAATTTTAAGAACAGCTTATCGGGAGGACGTTATGGACAAAACTTAAGCATTTGAGTGGTTTTCGAAATTTAAAAGTGATGTGACATCAGTTAAAGATGCAGATCGTTCGGGGCGACCCTGTTCCAGTAAAACTGATGAAAATATAAATCAGGTGAGGGAAATAGTCTTAAATGACAGGCGCATTACAATAAGAGAATTTATGACTCATTAGGACTCTGCTTTGGAAGTGTTCAAAGCATTTTGAAAGATAATTTGGACATGAGAAGAATTGCCGCCAAGTTCATGCCCCGCCTGCTTTCAAATGATCAAAAGGAAAGCCTGTGATTGTTTACACAGATCTTAAAGAACAGCTACAAAATGACACATGGAGAATGACAATTATGGAGAAAATTGTTACTGGTGATGAAACATGGATTTATGGGTACGATCTAGAAACGAAGCTACAATCTTCACAATGGAAGAGTCCTTCATCTCCACGGCCGAAAAGGCCAGACAAGTTCGATCCAAAGTGAAGTCAATGATGATTGTGTTTCTTTTTACATTAATTGTGGCTCGATGTGTGCCGGAAGGTTATCCTTCTGGGTTTGTGCCACAGGGTCAAATACTCTACAAATAAGTGCTGCAAAGATTAAGGGAGAATGTGCGACGGAAACGGCCGGAGAAATGGAGGAGTGGTGACTGGTTCCTGCATCATGACAATTGCGTCCGCGCACAAAGCCCTTTCTGTTCGCCAATTTTTGGATAAAAATAGGATGAATACTGTTCCCCATTCCACCTATTCTCCAGATTTGGCACCAGCGGAAGTTTTTCTTTTCCGGCGACTTAAAATGCGGCTCCGAGGACACTGTTTTGAGGACATTGATGTCATCCATCCCGAATCGCAGAAGGCTCTGAACATCTTGAAAGAAGATGACTTCCAGAGGTGCTTCCAGCAGTGGCAGAAGCGCTGGGACAAGTGTATCAACTCCTAAGGAGACTACTTCGAGGGTGACAGTGCAGATTAAACAAACCAACTGTTGTGTAGTATTTATGACGCCATTCGAGAAACTTTCTGATTACACTTCGTAGGTAACCTATTTCTCAACCATCTCCTCTCTCCAGTCGCGAGCTTCAATCCTAAAATATTGGTCTATTCCACCTCAGTTGTTTCCACCAATAAGAATAGTATTCAATAAAAGTGCTGTTTATGATTCACCTTTATTTCACACCGAACACATCTCTCAGTGATTCACTTGTGTTTCTTGAAACCATTTGAAGCCATAATAGGAGTGACAAGGACTAAATGGTATTCCATCATGTAGATATAGGGAAATGGGTACTTTTTTCACTCAAGTGGTATTAGAATAATAAAGCTTAGGTTGTATTAATCCACTAGTTATGTTTTATTCGGATTAAACTTTAAGAGAGCCCACACGTTCCTAAGTGACCATTTTGCTTGGGGTCCAAGTGGACTCTAGGCAGAAAATACTATCTTATGTTCTACTTAGAACAAATAAAATAATTTTAAAACAACAATACTGATATCTCAAAGTTTTTAACAACAATGTACCTCAAAATTAGTATTGTCAAACAAACAACCGAATTACAAATTACAGTATTATTTTTATTTTCCAGCTCTATCGCATTAGATGAAATAATTTGTTTTATTTTTTTATTTTTCTCTGGGACTCACAACTGCATTTTAAGATTTTCATAATGTACTACCAGTACAATTTAAGTATTTTACATAGAGTTTTAAAATTCTTGTTCACGAAGTGTAACATCCAAGACACACACTTTCTACATTTTCTTACACTGGATATCGAGAATGAATTTATCGCAACGCTCACACTTTGTTATAGTCTTTCTATAATTTTTTCTTGGACATAACCGACATCGACCTATTAAAAGTTTAACCTTTCCGTTTTGACATGCCTACACTTTATAATGCACACTAGGAGTGTACTAAACTGTATCCATACAATTTAAAACCAACAATGCATGCTAGAACAACTGTAAAACACAAGGCAGCCAAGATAAAATTCTCAAGATGCAAAAATGCTATGAGACATGAACTATGAACTGCTATGAGGGGTTGAAGTGGATCCGAGTTGTATTTTAATTGTTTACAATTGTATTTATTGAACATTTTACGGAACTATTTTATGGTATTGAAACTGATTCAATTTGTAACACATTACAAAGATTTCAGAATTCTAAATTAGATGTTTCACTCATAACAACTAAAAAATTTAACACTGGGGTCCATCTGGACCCCGCATAGCAATCTGAAGGTTAATATGTTAGGAAATACTTGTGGCTCGATATGTGACTGAAGGTTAGCCTCTTGGGTTTTATTCCTTTACCACACCATCTTGCTTTGTAACGCGTCCACAGTGCCTTAGTGTCAGGCATCTGTATATCTGTGGCTAGATAGAAGAGCATTCGCTGTTACAGATATTTTCATGTTTAATATTGTTTTAGACTTAAGGCAGAACTTTGGCCCATAGTACTAAATATCCAATCCGGTATTTTTGGAGAAAACGACAAAAAACTCAGGTTATATTGGTCGGCCTACGCGATTTCAACCCGAGACCTCCCGAATGCGGGCCACAGGTCTTATCGTTGTCTTATAGTCTTATCATTGTGGTCAATCTCATTTCCAAAGGGTAACACTTTTATTACACGTCATTAGGTAGAATACTATTGCGCAGGAGCTATTGAAGCAGTAGGAATATTAGTATGCTTGTTTAAACAACATTAAAGTATTTTGTTGGTCTAATTGCTCATTATGCAGTTCCTGATGCGCTATAGTTAATTACTTGAAGGTGGGGATATTTATTAATTTTAATTTCTCGTGTTTTAATTAAGGGATTCTCGTTTAAAAATATTCTTGGGAAAATATAAGGAATATTCTAGAATTACGTCAATATATTTTGAACAAAGGATCTAAGAAGAATAGGGATGTAATTAAAAATAATTGTGTCTGTATGGTTAATTGAATTCGCGTTCACTGCTCTGAAAAAGCTTTAGGAATTCAATCCTTTTTTATTTTATTAATGAAAGCGTAAAAGAGAGAGGGGACCAAGTTTGTAGTGAAGGACAGAAAACTGTGATCGATCAATCGATTAATTGTGTCTGAATCTGTGAAAGTATGCATAGAACTTATTCTTCTCGTTTTGCTTTTCTTACTTTTATTCTGGGTTTACTTCCGTTTTCATAATGATCCGTGGTCCTTCCGAAACTAGGAGCTAGTTGTCCACTCAGGACGGGAAAAGTTGGCAACCTTGGTTATGATGGAGGTAAAAAAAGAAAAATCATTAGTAGGAAACTTTGACAGATATTAAATTGACTTCATTGGTTTGTGGGAGGGGACTGCAATAAAAGTCGCAGCAGTTTTAATTACCTCCATTAAACTCTTCTTCAACCTTTCTTGACATTGCCAATAAGCTTAGACGTTTGCTAGAGGATGTTATGGAGTAGAAAAAGAAAGCTTTTCTGATGAAAACGCAGACAATAAAATTCTTCCATAGGGAAAACGAAAGATGAAATACTGAATAAATCGGTGCTGAATGTGATGCATTTGTAAATAGCTAATGGATGAAAGGAAGGTGTGCTAAAGGTAGCAACATTTTAACAATTAAACAGAAATGTTACAATAGTAGAAACCCAAACATGCGGTACCAGGTTTGAAATCTTTATGCTTAAGTTTATAGTTTAAATGTTTAGTAGCTGTGTCGGGTTAGAGAATGCACCACAGAATTTCATGAATGTCGCGGGAAAATGCGCGTTTGGTTTGCATCCCTAGAAATACTCAGTCAAGAATTTCAGCATATATTTTAATTTATAATGTTGTTTTCATTTGTTTTTATGTTTAATAAACCAAAAACATTCATAAAAATTTGAGCTTTAGGTAACTTTTGGTCCCTATATTTTGGCGTTAAAACACTTCCACACCGTGAAGTTTTCATATAGCTTTCGGAAATGCCTCGAGCCTTAAGTAAATTTATGTGATAATAATTTTACTGCACTGTGAAGGATTTTTGAGACATTAAATTATGAAGTAATAAGACTTTCTACAATATATTTTGGTTCTAGAATAAAATAAATAACTTAGGCATTTCAAAGAAACATTATTATTAAAATTAGAACACGCGGAGCCACTTTACACTTGGAAATAATACTTATTTATGCAACATGTGTATGTCTTAATGATTATGTAACGAACAATGTTTCATGAGTAACTTGCTAGAATTCACGAGATGTATGCAATAGTTTATACAATCTTAATATTATAAATTTTAGGAAATAAATCACCAAATCATTCGGATACTATATCTGACATAAGTACGCGGATTTATGTGTTATTATAAGTTAACTTCTCTCCCTGCATTTCATTTGCCATTACTTGGCGAGTTGAACCGGTAAGCAAGAGTCACTTACATACATTCCCTTCATGGGAGAGAAGTGAACAGGTGTTACGTACTGTGATGTAGCCCATTATCAGCACAGTATGGTATTATGATAAATTTAGATCTTAATTTTATATGTTTAATAAGGTACAGACGGTTTTTACATCTTCGGTTCTCAGAGAAAATAATATCACAAAATGGTTCGATCTCCTCTCTATAAGCCACGGCAAATTGAAATGCCGGTATTACGTCATTGCTTTAGGAAATAATTCCATTATTGGCACGCGTGCCATAATGAGCTAATTATGCACTATATTGAATACAGTAACATGTTTGTAATGGTAGTATTGAATATATTCAAAGTTATCTTATAACAGTTTTACTACTTTGAAACGGATCTTTTGGTGATTGATTTATGAAGGGATAGGAATACTTTCTAAATCATAAAAGTTGGTTCTGAATGTTCTTACTCAAATTTCATTATGTGGAATAACCTCAATTTTTTAAATGAAATTAATTATTAAAGTTTAACATCTTAAAAAATTGAAACTTTCGAAATTAAATTTAAGGTAATGCATCTCCGAAGGTTGAAAAATCCACAACATGTAATATAACGTGTTGAAATTAATGCCAGCTTTCAAAATTCTAGCTTTTATGGTTGTTTAAATATTAATACTTTATTGTGTAAATTCGTTATTCCAATAGAAAGCTCCACACAATGCATCTTTAAAAATATTTAGATCAAAGATTAAAAAATCGAGTTTTATGGTAAATGTGTTTACTAAACGATCTATTAAAATTCATTTTTACTTTCTTTTACCACGTACCTAGTAGTGGGTAGAGAAGTTATTGCATTCCACCCAAAACTTCGATACTGGGATTTCACTGGAAATACATGTTTTGAGGCACCTTGAATACACAAAAGGCATTTTTAGAAAAAAAAACTCTCTCTCTCTGTTTGTGACAACAGTGTAACTCAAAAGCAAAAAGCCGAATAAATACCAAATTTGGTATTTAAGTTCAATATCTTCCAAAGATGTGACATGAATATCAAGACAATCCTCGAAGTCCAACAGCACTATACATGAAGAATTTTTCGAAATTTTTGATTTTCTAAAAAGTGGCTCCAAAGATTTTTATTAAAGTACCATATATTAAAGAGAGTTACAAGTCAAATAACATGTATCTTGAATTTTCTGGAAATAGCCTATGAAATCCTCTTCATTTGGAAGGAATTTTATGTAATCTTGTGTAACTGGTCAACGTTAACCAATAGACGAAAACGCACTACACAATAAATGTGGATCTCTTTAAAATACACAATTTATTTCAGATAACTCTTTTTTGTGGCATCAGCCATTTCTTGGTTCGAATTGTTAAATACTTAGCTATTCTTTGGAAACCCTATCGATTGTCAGTTATTTCTCTCGATGTTATGGAAGAGTATGGTATTTAAGGCCAGTTCTAAAGCTTTTGACTATCCCTACTCCCTTTGTACGCATAACAAAACGTTGAATGTAGCTATTTCCGGAATGGATTAAAATGAAGTAGATAGGAATATAAACTTTCGTAGGAATAATTTGTATACCCGCTAATAAACCGTAAGAGAAAGTCATGTGAATTTAATAATCGTACATCAGATTTTTTATACTAATCCTGAATTATTGTTTAACATTTTTTTTGTACTTTCCAATATTCTTCATTTTTCAAAAGTTAATAGCTGATTACTCAAAATTGGAGCATTTTTAAAAGAATAAATGGTATTTTTCTTAATGTATTTTTGATAGGCAGCACATGCATTTTGAAACAAGTTTGTAAAAGTTCCATCGTGTAGAGCAATTTCAGCAAGGAAAAATGTGAAAAATTGCAACAAAACAAGATTTAAAATTGCGCCTATTCATCACCATGCACCTGTCCATTTATATTTTAGGAATTTGTAGTTTAAATGCGCCAAGTAGAAAAAAAATCTGTTTTCTTCAAGTTAAGAATTCCTATTATTTTATTATGAAGCATTTTCATGGATAATTTTTAAAATTGTTGGTCAAATTTCACAAATGCATTGCCTTAAATTCATTTAATGTTTAGGATGACATTTTCAAATAGATCAAATGAAATATAAGTGTCTGTAGTGTAGTTAATGCTAGGCACTTCACTTAGGTCCCTTTTACATTCTTGGAATCAAATCTCTATTCCGCAGATCCTGTGAGCACAAAGATATTGGTGTTTGCAGTCGCTGAGATAAACCAACAGAGGACATATTTCCAATTTCTACAATCGTATTGAAAATCCGGATACCATTTCTACTCTCTGTATGGAAAGATGTGACGAACCAAGGCAATGCCAATATCGCAGCGGTGCCTAAACTTAGAGGGCGTACACGTGTGCAAACCTGTGAGGAATTATTTAACGCTGCTTTCTCTCCTGGCAGTGAATATCAGCGAAACCGCAATATTTGTAACAGTTGGATAGCGGTCACTGGGTAAATAAACGTCCCTTTCGTAGCTAGCCATTTGAATTATAAAGCACACGCTGATCCTCACCCCTTTCACCCCCTCAACTACAACAAAACTCGTCACGTCAGCCTCTGATTTAAATTGATGTTGCGTTGTTAAACATGGATGCATTGTTTCTTTCGCTATTATATAAAATGCTTGGAGCGCCACCGTCGCCGTAGCTATGCCGGGCTCTAAAGCATTGCTACATTGTATATAAAATACAACGCGTGTCGTTTTCTATACAAATTTGTTCCCCTTTGTGAACTGCAATGTGTTATGGGCTAATTGGAGGCACAAAAGGCCGATGATACATTGCCGCAACATATCGGCTTGACATATGCGTGGAAAGAAGTGAAACATTGATGGCCACGATTGTGGTGCTGGCGGCTGGATAGAAAGTGACACATAATTTCTGTGGTACCAGGTAACGATCAAACTGTGTGCGGGCGATAAATTAGTGAGCGTGGTGCAAATAGATCGTAAACAGCACCACAGTGACGTCATTTAGCGGTTGAGGCTCTTTCTGGACTGCAGCTATACTGGACTCTTATACAATTCATTATAATGTGGCTTCAGGAGTACAGTACGCGTTTGTAATACTATATCATACGCGCAGGGGCCTAGAACACTAGAGTTGTGTAGTTGGTGCCAGTTGGCCACGTAATTAGCAATTCACATTTTCTCCGCCAGCGGCGTGGCTGTATTTTTACTACGTCCTTATCTTCATGCGCTTTTTGTGCCTCTGTCATGTCTTCAGGTTCCACCGGTTTGGGCCTTCCTCGAGTAGTCGCTTTTTTGCACTCCGCCCAAAAATTCGATATTGACATTTCACGGAAGTACGGGTTTTGAGGTCTCCTGACTCTAAAGAAAGACATTTTCAGAAAAAGGCCTGTGGGATAAACCCCAAACTTGGTGTTTAGGTTCAGTACCTTCCAAAGATGTGACACGAATATTTTCAAGAAAATCCCCGTACCTCAAACCACCCTTCATATGGAACATTTTACGAAATTTTTTATTTTATAAAAACTCGCTCTAATGATTTTGATTAAAATACCATATATTCAATACATTTACGTTACAAATAAAATGTATATCTTGAATTTTCTGGGAATAGCATCTGAAGTTCTCGCCGTTTAGAAGGAATTTTATATGATCTTGTACAACTACTAAACGTCAAGCGAAAGACGAAAACGCACTAGACAAAGATTATAAATCACTTTAAAACACCCAATTTATTGTGTCATCAGCCATTTGCGAGATATCCGTAATTAATGATTCGAGTTGTTCAATACTTGGCCATTCTTTCCAGTCCTGTTGATTTTCAGTTGTTTCTCACGATGTTATGGAAAGAGTATGAAATTTTAAGTCCAGCATATAGCATCCAATTCTAAAACATTTGATTATTGCAGTTTCTTTGTATAAACAGGAAACCAGAACTCTACCGATAAACTTTCACAAGTAGTTTAGGGACCCCATGTCCTCCAGCGACTCGTTATACTGTAATTGTATTTCGTTTGGTTTCTTGCCCAAAGCTCTTAGCTTTGTATCTGTATAGCACCGAAAATGCTGCACAGCAGTCCAAATGTGAAAGTATGGGCTCTGTGTCTTGTTTATAAACAAATTGTTTCCATTCGCATAAGGTACCTGCTGTTGACAACATAATGCCCTCTTTAACTCGTTGCCCTCAAGTTTACATTCAGTACTGCTCGGTTCTGTCTAGGGTTTTGTTTTCCGGCAGTGATAGTTGGGCGTTAACAGTGATACACAGCAGTATGGATAGGATGAAGAGTTGGCCAATATGCACCTCCTGTATGGGTTCACTGAAGAAGGTGGAAGAGCACAACTACCCTATGCTGAGCTATTTCCGTACACACGGCAACCACATCAGCGTACTTTTGTATTTGTACTACGATAAACTGATCCTTCCGTATTAGAATGGAAGATGCTGGCCTTAGGAGCTGTATCAGAATTTTCGAGCTGGAAGAGAATGTGTTGCACGCAATTGGTGACAATCCTGTCGCTAGTAGTCGGCGCGTTGCACCAACTCTGAACACAAGCCAATCAACTGTTTTGAGAGTCGTACATGAACAGTTGCAGCCGTATCAATCACAGAAGGTGCAGTCATTGCAGCAAGGGTACTTTCTATTTCGAGTGGAGTTTGCAAATTGTTTCCTACAGCAATGTGCAAAAACCCACAATTTTCTTGCTTTGGTGGTGTTTACAGACGAGGCAAGTTTACAAGAGAGGGCATGTTCAACCGTAGGAATAGCCATGTATAGGTTACGAAAATATACACGCACTGGGGTGTAGATCTTATCAACAGAAGTTTGCTGTGACTGTATTACGATTTCATAATTGGACCTTACGTGCTTACGGATACGCTGAAGGGAGCCGTATACAAATCGCTCCTTCAACATCTCCTTCCACAGTTCTTAAAGGATGTGCCTCTGAGAATTCGTCAGCTGAGGTTGTCGGCATACTTTTCACTCGATGTTAGAAATCAAATTGATGTACATTTTGGACGACAATTGATTGGGCGCGGTGATCGTATTCTATGGCTGGCTCGGTCACCAGACATGTCACCAATGGGTTTCTTCTTCTGGGGGCGTGTGAAGAGTGTAGTTTACCAGACTCCGGTTGGTCTCGCATTGACCTGCATGCTAGGATTATCGCAGTCGTGGAAGTAGCACGCCAAACTCCTGGAATGCTTGAGCGCGTAAAACAGTTGATGTTGCGACGCTGTACACTCCACCGGATCATTCAACACTTGGTGGTCATCATTTTGAACAATACCTGTAAGGGAACAGTTCTGCATTTGTTACGTACTGCAGCGTTCACTAATAGATCAGATTGAACACACTTGAATAACAGTGTATGTGCTTCGTCTGCGCAATGTTGCATTACTTCGTGTTGTACGTTTGGTAATTGCATATTATACAAGCTTCTTCACTGTTATGAAGGTATTTTCCCAGAAACAATGGTGATTGGGGTAACACGCCGAATAAATCATACTTACATTATTACTCTGTAAGGAGCCGCCGGAGACCATGGGGCCTCTTATTCCAAAAATGTATCTCTGAGCGGTCTGTGAAGGTTTGTCGGTGGAGTTCTAGTTTATTTTGTATAAAGAAATGTTTAATGCAGTTATTTCTGCAAAAAGTTTGTTTTGATTTAAATGAGGTAGATATAAATAAGCTTTAGTAAGAATAATTTATATACCTACTAATAAGCGACAGAGTGTAGAAAAGTCATGTAAATATAACCCATCAGATTTTTTAACGTATTTATTTAAGGTCGCAAAATGCAACTTTTTTACTTTCTCTACTACGTATAGTAAGTAGGGGAAGTATTGTATTCCACCCAAAAATTCCATACCAAAATTTAACCAGAAATATGTGTTTTGGGTCCGCTGAATAAAAAAAAAAGCATTTTTGGAAACATGTCCGTGTGTGTGTGATTGTCTTTGAACAGTATAACTCAGAAACGAACAGTCGGATAAACACCAAACTTGATATTTAGATTCAGTATCTTCCAGAGATACGACATGAAGGTTTTCAAGAAAATCTTCCCAACCCAGATTACCCTTTACATGTAACATTTTTCGAAAATTTTAATTTTCCCAAAACTGGCTCTAATGATTATGATTAAAATGTATGTTTAAGATATTTTCATGACAAATGAAATGTATATCTCGAATTTTCTGGAAATTTCTCCAAAAGTATTCTTCATTGTGAATAACCTTCGCACAACTGGTAAACCATAAGGGATAGACAAAATTTTACTACACAAAAAATGCAGATCACGTTAAAATACACAATTTGTCATATGAATTTTTTTGAGTAAACCATTTTCGAGATATTGCTTGTTATTCCCTTAAATTTTGCAGCACTTATACGTTTTCTCAAATATGAATATTTGTTGTCCTGGTGATGCAAAGAGAATGGAATATCTCTTAACGCATCGTCCATGTGTCTCACTTGTATGTGTATATACACAGCCTTTAATGTCTCTACTACTTAACCATAGTAAGTTAAAGTATTGCATTCCATTAAAAAATTCCATACCGAGATTTCACCATGTTTTGAGACACCATGAATAAAAAATCATTTTTATAAAATGGTCCGTGTGGGCAGTATATCTCAAAATTGGAAATTAAGGGGAGGGTCTTCCATGGATGCGAGACGAAGATTTTAAGAAAATCCCCCATCCCAAACTATCCCTTATATGGAAGATTTTTCGTTATCTCTAATTTTCTAAAATGTGGGTCTGCAAATTTTGATTAAAATTTCGTATGTTTAAGATATTTACAAATAAAATGCATATCTTACATTTTCTGCGAACATCCTGAAAAAATACAATATGCTGAATGTATTTTGTATAGCTTGTAAACCGTAACTTACTATACTCTAAAAAACTTAGAGCTGGTTAAAAGATACATTTTATATCACATTTCTTTTCTCGTATATTTTTCCCAAGCGGTAAGTGGCTATTCGTTTTTTCTTGATGTTAACTTTGCGACACCTGTCTGTACTATGCATTTGTGCTAATGGTAGGCTAATTGTTTGACCTAGCACCTGTGTTCATGATTTTGACAATCAGCGATGCTGAAATCTTATTTTATGTGTAAATTTGATATTAAATAGTCGATAGCATACATATATATATGAACATATATAAACAGATTGTAACTTAGATAAGTAAGGAACAGGCGAGCTAGCTAATTCCAGGTAAAAGATAATTCTAGGTAGAGCTCACCTTTCACCAAACTAATGAGCAGAGGACTGGTAGCAGTAAGGAGAAATAGAAAGAGACAGATAGAGAAAGGAAAGAGACAGAAATATTGAAGCTGCTTCCGGACGCGTCACGTGGGCATGTATGCGAAATCTTTTGGAGCAGAATATTCTCATACATAATAAGGTAACGCGGTCTGAGGACCAATTAGAAACTTCGTTACATCTTGAGGCGTGGAGGTAAGCGTCACTAGGCTTAGGTATAAAAAGGGGAAGAAAGGCCCAGATTTTCACTCTCTTATAGAATCTCGGCGACACACAGTGTTACTCTCTGGACGACAAATGCACGTGTGTGTATATGAGTGGGAAGACGTGTGCAGTTACACTAGGCTCCTAATTTATTGTAATGGTGGGAATTGTTAACATGGGAAAGCCGCCCATAAATATTTATTGAATAATAAACCACATTTATTAAGGGAAATGCAGTGTATTTTAATTTGCCTCATCTACGAAAACCCTGAGAGCCATGAAATTAGCTAGACAGGTAATGAGTAGGAATGAGAATACAACAACCGACAAGTAGCAATAACCGGAGACAAGAACACTGCAGCAGAGGGCATCAGCCAGAGGAACAAGGTTTTCCAACAACAAATTATGCACAACGATTTCCCACTACAACTTCCATAAATAAAAAAAAACTCAATGAAACAACAAGAAGTAAATAGAAGCATAAGTTTTGTAAGAATAGCTTTTAGAAGAATGAATAGAGGAAGTCACGTGAATATATCACATCAAATGTTTTCTCTGGTCATGCAAAGAGAACAGAATATTAAAACCATTTATTTCCATTCGCTTTTAAAACGATTTGATTATCGCTTAAGCCCACTGTATTCTTCTTGTTTCTATAACGAAATGCGTAATAGAACCATTTCTGCAAATGTTCATCTCGATTAACATGAAGCAGATAAATGAATAAACTTTTGTAAGAATGGTTTGTGGAGGAGTGAGTAGATAAGGTTATTTTTGTGTAACATATGATTTTTATCTTCTTTGTTACTCACTTGTAGTAAGTGCATTCCAGTAGAAAACTTGATATCGAGATTTCACTGGAAATGGGAAATGCATGCTTTGAGGCCCCTGAATTCAAACAAAGGAATTTTTATTAAAGTGTGTGTGTGTGTGTGTGTGTGTGTGTGTGTGTGAACAGCGTAACTCAAGAGCGAAATTTGAATAAAAACAAAACTTGGTATTTTAGTTCAGTAACTTCCAAAGAGCTTCCTTTAGAAAATTTCCCACACCAAACTGTCCTTCACGTGGAGTTTTTGTTGTTATTTTTCGTTTTCTTGAAAATGGCTCTAATCATTTGGATTAAAATCCATATATTTACATGCCAAGTAACATGTTTGTCTCGAATAGTTTTTGGAAACAGCCAGTGAAAAAAAAAGTTGTATTTATGGACGCTCTTTATTTACTATGATCCTTAGCGTCCCATTCCACATTGGCCGTGAAGGACCGGAAATTTTGCTCAGAGGCCTCTTTATCGGCTTGAGGTTCCTTTGTGGGTCGTAATTCTAAGACACGGGACCACCGGCTTTACTTCTCTTCCGAAGGAAGCTATGCTAAAGATTTTTACGCCGAAAAAATCCATCGCTCTCCGCTGGGTTTAAACCCGCGACCTCAGGAACTAGAAGCTAGCATGGTACCCCCAGTCTACGAAGTCATAGCCAGTGAAGTGCTCTTCAGTCCACTAATAGCTTTTTTGTGGCGTAAGTCGTTTAGGAGATATGCTTGTAATTGCTTCGAACTTTTCAATACTTAAGCCGTTCCTTGAAGTGGTCATTAATGAGTTACGTCTCGCGATGCCATGTCAAGGTCAGGTAACAAACACCTGGTTTTTAAACACCTTCGGCGGCACTGTCACCTTCGTTCCCTATATCCTTCTTGTAGCTACAACAAAATGTCTAATAAGGCTAAATCAACAAACATTTATCTCATTAATAGGAAATAGAAAGGAATCTTGAAGAGTAATTTGTAGAACCTTAATAAATACAAACTACAGTGGGTAGAGAAAGACATGTGAATGTAACATGTTTTCTTCACTTAAGTGTAATGATAAGGCGGCGCCGTGGCCGAGTGGTTAGACCGCTCGCCTCCCACCGAGGTGGCCCGGGTTCAATCCCAGGGACCTGCATGTGGAATTTTGGTGAAAAGTGTAATGATACTGTATTATTGGATTCTCTATAAATATAAAATTAAATTATATATTCCAGTTAAGAAACTGCGTTCCAAGTATGCAAGAATAACTGCTGGAATCTTTTTCCGGGACTTCAGTTAGAGAGATCTAAAATGATCATTGTAAAGTAATTCAAATTACGTAAACAATACAATACACCATCTGTTTCATTACCTTCATTAAATTTCTTTGAGTTTGGTTAATTCAGAAAATGTGACGAAGTGAACATCCCTTTTATTTGGGATGCTGAACCGGTATGACATTTTTAAGTTGGATTCTACAGTCTTTGTCATATCCCACATTTCGATCTCCGTGTCTACCATTTCAATCTTTTTCTCCAAAGGCCTACCGAGCATACGCTTTCTAATTCATTCTCTCCATTGCATATCAGGTCTTCCTCTTCTCCTTCAGAGCTCATTTTGGCCAACTTTCCGCTTCCATCCTTTTCACATACTATACCATACCATAATAACTACCTAGTTTCTATCCTCCCAGTACTGGTAAGAATCCTTTCGGTTCGTCTTCGAATGCCTGCATTGGATAGACGTTGTAATTTATAAATCCTACATGCTCTCCTTAGCAAGTCCGTTTTCACTTTCTCAATTATCCTTTTAACATGAGTAGCCTTAACAGAAGGCCTAATGTAGGCACCTGGAGCACTTTTTGCCTCTTGTCTGCGGCGATCACCTTCTCATCCGTGCTGTTAGGCTTACCTTGATGCTTCTCCCGTTGGTTCCAGAAGTTCGCCGTATGTTGGTTCTCTTCACTTTTATCCTCGGCTAGCTGCAGTAGTTTTCTTTAACCTATATAGGAGAATGGACTTATCCTCGGTAAAGGAAAACGTAGATCTCGGGTGGTGATATAGGAAGACATAGACGTGCTTTGTTTATGAAAAGATGACACTGCCGTTTCTTTTTATTTAGTTAACACTCGTAGTATACAAAACTGGTATTGCCGCTGTAAAATACTGTCCACCGCTGTTAAACTACGGCGCGGATATGACAAGAAGTTTAAATATGCTTATTATCTCTTTACGAGTAGCGGATCTTAGGTGTGTTTCTAAAACTGTCTTGATTCCCTGTTTTGGCGCGATATCTCACACATCCTGCAGCATCTCTCCCTGACCACACATTACGAAAACTGTCTTGAATTTGCTCCAAACAGATCCCTTTATAGTCGCAGGCTTCTGGGGCTGCTTCCTTTCCTATTTGTCCATTTTTAGCGCCATTCGACGCGTCTAACTATTTCGAATAAACTTCCAGGGATCTCATTGGTCCAAGTTTAATATAAATCGCGGCTTTTCCTACATTTACCGTTAGGCTATCTGTCTCGCTCACTTGGTCACGGCGAATTATCAAATAAAGGGACAAAGGCGCTACACCCTCGCTGTAGGAATAATGGCACTGCGACCGAAGAGAGGTAATAAAACTAGGTTTTCTGCCTTCGAAAGCACTATTCCTGTAGCTAAAACATTTCATCGTGGACAGTATTTTAACATAGCGCTTAAATTATTTACATTAAACCATTTATAACTCTACTAATATTAGTAACCTAGATAGATACATAACGTTAAATCACCCTTCTTAAAACATACAAGCAGTATGAGAAAAAATATTTACATAGTACGATTTAATATCAATAAAAGTTAATTAATAAACTATCTATAATTACAGTTCTTGGGCTCGGCCTAGAGTTGCCGTTTCAAATTGCCCTGTTCTGGAAAAGAATAAATTTTTCAGCACTTGATACAATTTTCTTTTACAGAATAATTCCTCTGATTATGGCCTTTGTTGGTTTGTTTTGGGTTTACATAGACCCTTCGCTATACCTGTTCCTTCACAAGGGTTCTGCCAAACCAGTGGTGTTTACACTTGGGTCATTCACTCTTACCCTTTGCTATGGTTGATCCCTCTTTCCTTTTAAAAACAGGTTTTCCGAGAGACATTCTTATACACAATACACTTCCCGCACACGAATAACTTGTGGTGGAGAGAAATACGCTAATACCCAAATTAAGTTCTAAAAATTAAATCTATTTACATACATATTGGTACATAATTATTATGCCTTTATTTATTTCTTTACATCCTTATTTATCGGGTGTATTACCTTTACTATTTGTTCACAGGGTTGCTACCTCATTTCGAGTAAAACTAACCTGATTCTTTTCATTACATTCTTCACCCTTCTCATTCTCTAAACATTTGTATGGTTTGAGCAACTGTTTATGATATCTCCCTACGATCTTGGAATTCTTTATTTCTTGTAAATCAAATGTATCCGAGCCAAAAATGTCAATCACCCGGTATGGACCTTTAAATAAATTTTCCATTCTATGATACCTCTTTTTTTTCCTTTTTTTTATAATTAATAAAACTAATTTATATGTTTAAAGAAAACTGTCAGCATATTGCTAGCATACCAACCAATTAATAATTTACAAATATTGCTAAATATCAAAAAAAGATAATAAATATTCTGACAATAAAAGCTGTTTCAACCTTAAGACAAACTTATTCAAGCAGAAAGAAACTGAAACATATTAATGGCAAAGGTGTTTCTTGTTCTTCTTCACTATCACTAATGAGCATTTAATACTCAAGTCTCTTTAGTAATGCAAAAAAAATGTTCTGCACAACTGCTTAAGATAATTCATTAATTCACATGTGAAAGCTCTCCTTTCCAGGCACTGCAGAGTCAGGATCAATGATATTATGTCTTTCTTTTTCTTTTCTTTTTTTAATTTGAATGCTGGATTTTTTTTTATATACCAATACTAATTCTCCAAGTTCGATCAACCATTTCTTTCGCTTCTTTGTTTTAAATTCCTCCTTTCTTTTCTGTGCCCTGTTTGACATTCTTTCAAAAGCTTTCTTAAACGTTTCTTCTCCCGTTAGTGTTTTCGGATCTTTAGTTTCTAGTGTCTTTGGTAATTTCCCTTCAAGTTTTTCTATTAACTTCCCTTTCATCAGCTCAATTAATTGCCCCTCTAAACTCTTGTTTTGCTTACTTACGATTCTTTCTAAGTCCTTACTCTGCTCATTTGATTTCCCTTCTACATTCTTATCTTGTTCCCTTACGATTCTTTCTAAGTCTTTACTCTGCTTATTTACGATTCTTTCTAAGTCCTTACTCTGCTCATTTGATTTCCCTTCTAGATTCTTATCTTGTTCCCTTACGATTCTTTCTAAGTCTTTACTCTTCTCATTTAATTCCACTTCTAAATTCTTATTCTGTTCACTCAGTTTTCTTTCTAAGTCCTTACTCTGCTCATTTACGATTCTTTCTAAGTCCTTACTATGCTCATTTGATTTCCCTTCTAAATTGTTATCTTGTTCACTTACGACTCTTTCTAAGCCCTTACTCTGCTTACTTATGGCTAAGCTGGTAACACTTAATTCTGTTTCTACATCCATCCTTAGTTTTTTTACATCGTTTCTTAGACATAGTTGTCCTGCCTGAATTTCTTGCACTACCTTCCCTTGCTGACTGAATTTGGAGTCCAATTGACTTTGTAATCGGGTGACCTGTTCACCTGAATATTCCCTCATCTCCTTAGCTAATTCCCCTCTCATCTTCCGGTTTTCCTCTCTGACATATTCACCTATCTGTATACTCTTCTCATTTAATTTCCCTTCTAAATTTTTACTTTGTTCACTCAAATTTCTTTTTGACTCCTTACTCTGCACATCTATCTTTGCGCTCAAATGTTGAAGCAATATTAGCAGCTGGTTTAGACCTGCGTCAATGACCTGCTCAATCGGTGATTGCCTTTCCAGCCTAACTTCTACCTCTGCTGCAACCATATTTTCTCCATCTGGTGTTATGCTGAAAATAGCCTCCCCATTCAGTTCTTTCAAATCTTCCCTTGACCTACTCATGGTTCCGTTAGCAAGTTCTACCTCCCTAGTAATGACTTTACCCCCTCTCAATAACATGTGTTCACAAAACTGAATCACTACTCTGCATGCCTTTTTGTTTGTTTTTGTATAAATGTTCTAACCTGTATTTTCTCCTACGTTAATTGATGGTTCCGGGTTCGAATCCTGGTGAATTTCTAGAAGCGATGCTCTCAGCTGTTTTGTTGTCCCACGTAGGTAGACTAGAAGTTCGCGTTGTAATTATGTTCTGCTGTGCCCCTTTCCTCTGAAGATTCTTCCTCTATTCGTTGTTTCCTCGTCCTCCGTTTGAGCTTCGAGCTGGTCTACCCTTCGAGCTCCACGTTATGGCGCCAGTTTGCGGCGATCACCTCCTCATCCGTGCTGTTAGGCTTACCTTGATGCTTCTCCCGTTGGTTCCAGAAGTTCGCCGTGTGTTGGTTCTCTTCACTTTTATCCTCGGCTAGCTGCAGTAGTTTTCTTTAACCTATATAGGAGCATGGACTTATCCTCGGTAAAGGAAAACGTAGATCTCGGGTGGTGATATAGGAAGACATAGACGTGCTTTGTTTATGAAAAGATGACACTGCCGTTTCTTTTTTATTTAATTAACACTCGTAGTATACAAAACTGGTATTGCCGCTGTAAAATACTGTCCACCGCTGTTAAACTACGGCGCGGATATGGCACGAAGTTTAAATATGCTTATTATCTCTTTACGAGTAGCGGATCTTAGGTGTGTTTCTAAAACTGTCTTGATTCCCTGTTTTGGCGCGATATCTCACACATCCTGCAGCATCTCTCCCTGACCACACATTACGAAAACTGTCTTGAATTTGCTCCAAACAGATCCCTTTATAGTCGCAGGCTTCTGGGGCTGCTTCCTTTCCTATTGGTCCATTTTTAGCGCCATTCGACGCGTCTAACTATTTCGAATAAACTTCCAGGGATCTCATTGGTCCAAGTTTAATATAAATCGCGGCTTTTCCTACATTTACCGTTAGGCTATCTGTCTCGCTCACTTGGTCACGGCGAATTATCAAATAAAGGGACAAAGGCGCTACACCCTCGCTGTAGGAATAATGGCACTGCGACCGAAGAGAGGTAATAAAACTAGGTTTTCTGCCTTCGAAAGCACTATTCCTGTAGCTAAAACATTTCATCGTGGACAGTATTTTAACATAGCGCTTAAATTATTTACATTAAACCATTTATAACTCTACTAATATTAGTAACCTAGATAGATACATAACGTTAAATCACCCTTCTTAAAATATACAAGCAGTATGAGAAAAAATATTTACGTAGTACGATTTAATATTAATAAAAGTTAATTAATAAATTATCTATAATTACAGTTCTTGGGCTCGTAGAGTTGCCGTTTCATGTCCTAGGCATTAATCCAGTCTGATGATCCGAATAAAACGAACATGTCATTGATTCTTATATCCTCAGGTTGCAAGAAAAAGGAGCCTAGGAATACATATCTATGCACAGCAAATCCTTCGTATTCGCAGAATATACCATGCTGAGAGGTTTTAAGTTCCCTCTTACATTTTCTGCATAAAGAGTCTTGAGTAAGCCCCATTATGTATAAATGTCTACACAAACTCAACATTTGGCCTATAAGATAGCTGACGACACCCCTGAACTTAAATTTAATTAATTTCAGGAGAAACTCACTAAGTTCCCCGCCAGGCACCGAAATGAAATCATGGGCTTGCCTGGGGTAGTTTGTTTACTTTAGATCTCAAGATGAGCCCTTGCTGTAAGCTGGGCTATCTCATAATTGACAGTTCTAGAAGACACATCACAGAAGAGCTCGGGACCAAATGAATCAAACCCTCTTAACAAGACTATCCGAGATCTCATTTCTTCTAATACCGGCATGACCGGGAACCCAAAGAAGAGTAACCTGGCAGCTAACACAGAGTCTACCAACATCCTTTGGCATTGATACACAACTTTGGATGTAGTTTTGACCGATCTAAGAGTTTGTAAGCCTACCTGGCTTAATTGCTATCACACACGCGCGCATATATAAATGTAGTTTGGGTACTGGATACTGGGTGGAATATAGTTTAGATTAGTACGGAATATTTTATTACAATTATACTGTTTAGTTTACTAATTATTTATTACAAATTGGGAATAGCTAGATACCAGTTACTTTATGTTGCAGGCTTCCAGTAACAGTATTGCAGATTTTATTTTATTTATCTGATAAGATATTCACCTCGGCCCGTCTGCCTGGAACAGTAAAATTATTCATAACACAGGCTACAATTGCTTATATCTTAGCCTGCAAAACAGTGAAAGGATTTCCAAGGATAATGGTAGAACTGTTCCTAGGACTCCAGACCCCAGCCCCATCCTTCCGCCGAAGCGGGAAACAGCCGTGAACCACCTACGGCTCCCAGCCTTCAGGAGAGATCCTGGGTTTCTGCATCAGAGAGAGTTTCTGGGTCCCATTCTTCCCTGGAATGTGTTACCACTGTGCAAGATGGACTTACATTATTCCTAGTCCCTAACAGAACCCGTATCAGCAGGGTAATGGAACACATCTCCTGAAGTTTAGTTAGAATCAGTGAGTGTCCCTTGTAGGGTAGCTTGAAACACCACCCCCCTACTGTCCAAAGGCGGTGCCCACTCACTCTTGCAACCTCATTTACAAACAAATGCAAAGGAGGAAGGTCCACCAGTATCTCTAAGGCGGACTGTGGGTGTCAGCACCGTCCCGATTATCACCAAACATGCCAATCTTTGCAGCGAATCCGGCTTGGCAGAAACTGCCTTCACAAGAAAGGCAGGCCACCAGACCAGCGTCCCTTAGGATATCAAGGACCTCATTACCAAGGTGTATAACCATTTGACCACCTGAGTCCAATGACTCCAGCGGGCCCCAAAACATGTTTATGGGTTACTTTTGTTTTAATTACTTTCTCTACTACGTATAGTAAGTAAGGGAACTATTGCATTCCACCCAAAAATTCAATACTGAGATTTCGTTGGAAATACATGTTTTGAGGTGCCTGAATCGATATAAAGCATTTTTGGAAACATGTCCATGAATGTGTATCTGCCCGTAAGTCTATGTGTCTGTCTGTAAACAACATAACTCAAAAACGAGGAGTCGGATAAATACCAAAGTTAGTATTTGAGTTTAGTATCTTCCAAGGATGCGATACGAATCCCCCACTCCAGACCCCTTTCCATGGAACACTTTTCTAAAATTGTGAGTTTCTCAAAAATGGCTCTAACGATTTAGATTAAAATAGTATATGTTTAAGACAATTTCATAACAAATGAGGTGTATAATATATCCTGAATTTTCTGGGAATATCCCCAAAAGTACTCTTCACTCTGAATGACTTTCACATAACTGGTAAATCGTAAGAGATACACAAAATTTTATACAAAAAATGTAGATCTCGTTAAAACACACAATTTATGTCACTTTTTTGTCCTGTAAACCATTTCAGAGATATTTCTTATTATTTGTTTGAATTTTCCAATGCTTATACATTTTTTCAAATGGGATTTTTTTTGTAATGTCCTGGAGCATGCAATGGAATTGGAATGCTGCACATAGCAACAGCACTTAAAAGATTTCACAATCGTTTAAAGCCTACCGTATTCTCCTTGTACCTAGAAGAAAATCGGCAACACCATAGTTTCTGCAAATATTTATCTCGTTTATGAAGTAGATGCAGAATAAGTGTTTTTAATAATAGTCTGCTCAAGAATAGAGTACGTCATGAGCGCAACACATCATATTTTTAGTAACATCCCACAAATCATTAACAATCGGTTTTCAAAAATAAAAAAGTATTATACACGTGCTATTACGTATACATTTAGTTCGGGAGAGTGTGTGTGTTTACGCAATAATGACAGCGAGAAATTGCGTTTTATGCTACGAAAAATTTGATGCCTTGCATTTATATAACTTTCTTTACTCTCTACTCAGTCCTATTCAAACTATTCTTACAACAGTATATTATTCGGTAGTTCTTTATATATAAAAAAGCTTTGCACATTTGGTTGTATGCATAAGTATACAGGATACTCAGATTCTTTTTCAGTGGTTCAGTATGTAATGGTTTTAAAGGTCCATGCTCTCTGCACGAAGTTTGTTTTAATGTTAACTCCGCCTACACATTATTAGTATTATTATTATTATTATTATTATTATTATTATTATTATTATTAAAAATTCTTACATATTCCTACGTCTCTGGCATTGTTACTTACTGAGGGTAGCTAAATTTTTAGTGCCATTGTTGCGGTATTTTATCACTTAAATGATATCAGTCTGCTTTTATATAATATAAAAATAATAACAACCCGCCTTAAAACAATATGTGTATAATATAATATATAAAGTGTATGTTACTGTCATTGTATTATGTTTATATTATTATGTACCTGTATATGTATAATTTATATGAATGTATTACGTAGTTTAACAATGTAGGAGATATGAGAATAGAAAACTGACATGAAAATTTATTGCGGTGAGAATAATATAAAGTTTACGTATTAAAAAATGCAATTAGCAAAACTCTCATAGGTCTATAGTAGGATATATCAATGAAGTGTTATTTAATCGTGTGAAGGATTAATAAACAAAGTGGAGTACAATTATAATTGATCTAAGCCTTGTTCTTTAGCCATACCAGCCCTGCTAAGAATTACGTGTTCTGCAAATTACTACTGACGAAGCCGAGGCATACATACATAAGTAAACATAAACAAACATAAAAAATTAAAAAGTTTATTTTTAAACGTGGGGCGAAGGCCATCGGAAAGTTTGTATCGTACGTAGAGCGAACACTCCTAGAATAAATCTCCTGCAAATTGGCATCCATTATGAGCGTGGTCTAAAACAGCTTCAAATTGGTGCAGCTACCATACGTGGGGCTGCAACTACTTCAAGTTTGGCTGTCCAACAGTGGGGCTACAACTACTTAAAGTTTGGTGCCCATAAATGGTGCAACACCACCTTCATCTTCTCTTTTCCGGAATTCTGCCTACGTGACTGCAAACGTACTGAGCTTACAACCTTACTGCAATTTCAGAAATTCTTAAGCTAATGTGCTCCCTCCTTCTCGTCTCACTAATGACTCTGGCTAACGTGACTACTAATTACCTTCGGCTTTCTGGACAAACATTTCAAATCAAACTTGTTACATTATACACTGATTTAGTATACGGAAATTACTTATTGCAATTGTTTCTCTACTATACTGTTATTTCTTTAATTGATTATTTATATCTGCCCGTCAATAATTACAGTATCATATACTCGTGCAATGTATATACGCACACTGAATAGTTATGCTTGAAAACTGAAACCTACAACTTAGTTTTGTTATCAACTATGAAATATAAACATTTTTTCTCCTTTGGTAAAATCGCGGAAAGTAAAATATATAGCGATTATTTTCGTTTAATAAGGGAATATCTAAAAAAAAAGGACGGTAACATAATTTAAGAATGCAATTTTTCGTCAGTATGTGTATCCAAACGTTGACGCACAAGCAGTTTGCGTTTTAATTTGTTTGACTAACGCCTCATAGCCGAGACTTACAGAGGATTATCAAACGTGCAGGAAGGGTGTTTGATCGATCTGTTGTCCCAGCTGGAGCTCTCGATTATGAGAACCACGAGCGTGATGAAACACGGGCCCTCATTACACACAGAGGCTGCCGCAAACGCACATCGACAAGACTGTTAATTGTTTCGTTAAATTCGTGAACGTGCACCACGTCACAAAGTAAATACAAAACATAATTAAGTTTTCGAAACCACATTTGAATGCCAAAGGCATATGTTACTTTGAGACTATGGTTGTTTGGACGATGCGTTTAGCGTCTCCAAAGTTAAGTTCACCCTAATTCTCATTCTGTTTATGTATACATTGTTCTCTTGAAACACAAACGGGCATCAGCTGAATTTATGTTCAATTTATTTTAAACACAAAGTATCGGATTTGTTTAATCTTTGCACTAAGGTAATGGTTTTTCATTTGAATATTCATAATGAAGGATGCAAACAAATGTTTAATACGAATGTTTTGCTTATTTCCACTCTAAAACAGTTAATTTCTCTTCCACAATCTGGAAAATAGCTACCATTGTGGTATTAAATACTTTTCAAAAGTTATGAATTCTGTTTTTTTTCTGGAAAAATGTTCCGTCAGCAAGGGCAGGTGCACAACAAATGCCTTCACTTTTATAAGGAGAACCATACGTATCAAAGAGACTAACAACAGCTAGTAGCAGCAATAGCGCAGTCATTAGTATTCTTGGCTGTCAATCGGTGATGCTAGGTTCAAACCCCGTAGAAACAGCTGAATGGGACACATTTGGCATAAAATGCAACGGTAAAGGTAAGGAAGCACGCTCGGGCGCCCAAAAACAGGACAGAGCACCACAAGTAGGCCACAACGGCCCCTTTTGCTTCTATCGTGACCCCTGGGGCAGAGCGCTGAGAGGCGAGACCCAAAAGGCGACTAGATCCGAATGAAAACGGCGAAAGCATGGACGGGGTCCTTAATGTTTGCAGATCGAAAGCATCCTACGGCGCCCGGGCCCACTCACAAGCACCTGCCCGAGAGCACCCGGAGGCAGGTCCTAACTGAACTATTCCACAACTACACAAGGGAAGAATCTTTACAAAGCGCACAACCTGCCGAACACCGTCGCCTGGTGCTACAACCTTGAAACAAGAATATGAGTACAGGAAATGAGAGACAGGAAAGTCGTGACAAAACATGAGTCACCCCAGTATCGCCTGCCGACCCGGAGAAACTACGAAATAACCATGGGTCAGACTGGGCGGTTGTCGGGGATGGAACCCGGGACCTCCCAAATGCGAATCACACACGTTACCGCGGCGCCACCTCGTTCGGTGTATGTTTGGGGTGAATCGAATTTTAATTTCTCGCGTTTCTTTCAATATTTAAGTACATGTCACAGAGGTACTCACAATGAATGTTTGAACATGGCGTGATCACCATTAGCTGTAAGTAGCAGAACGTATCGAAGTTTTATCAGTGGCATACTCGGTCGTCATTGATTTTGATCTATTGTAAACAACCATGAACTCGACGACCATTAGGTGACCTATATCAAGTGCTCCCCTAACAATCCAGTGTAAGCTCTGAAAGTTTGTCGGTTGAATTCTGTAACATCCGTGTGAGTCTTCTCATCCTGCGGATTGGTAACTAGGCAACCCTTCATTTTACAGACGATGCGAAATGCAGGTGCTGACACCGCATTCACCAACCCACTGATTAGGGCTACGGTGATGCTCGTTGTTAACTTGCTCTAGTAGCGCACGCTCTAGTTAAGACATTGGAAAGTCAATGTGAAGTTCGGTAGTTCAAATCATTTCCTGCATTTATATATGATGTTCATTAAAGCATATTCTAACAAGTAACAATTTGTGTTTTAGGAAATTCACATAATTAAACTAATTAAGTGTAACGACACTTCCATGCCAAACTATCAATTCTCGTTAAATGAACTAAACTTAAGAAAGTACCTTCAAGAGGCAGTATTTGAACCTGGGACCTTCACCACTGAAGGCCAACGCGCACACTTTTGCACTATGAGTGCAAGTCACTGCACGGACCGCGGTGCGGCCGAAATAGATACGATGCGATACAGTGTTTATGGCATAGCCTGTATAACGCCGGGACTGCAAAACTTCTCAATTCGCAGGATGAGAAGACTCACCCGGTATATATACATACAAGGTGTGCGTGCTTATGTATGTATGTATGTATGTGTGTGAAACGACTTTCTTTACCGATTATGTCGCATTTATTCTGTATGTGTTTGTACTAACCTACAAAAGTGATTTTTTTTCAGTTATGTCATTTACGACAAACTTTTTCCTTGTGTCTTTTATTTAATTTAAATTTACGATGAGAACTTATCAGTAATTTAACATTTTTTCCATAGAATATAAATCCCTGGGGATCTAATACATACGCACCTACACCTGATATATACAAATATGTACATTTCTGTGACTTGATTAAAAAGTTAAATTTGAATTATAATTATTTAAAACTAGTAGTATGGTTAGTTGTCTTTTGCTGTCTGCTGTTTTAAGTTCAGCAACATTAACCATATCATTATTTGAGTGTGGTTAATCCTTCCTTTTCTAGGATGATTTCGTGTATTGCATAAATGGTCGAAGGTAACTAAATGAAGGAAAAATAATCCGTTTTACCCTCTGAGCATTTACTTCGGCAACAACATTAGTTATGCGCATTTCTGGTAGCATCCTTAACCGAGAGAGAGAGAGAGAGAGAGTGAGAGTGAGAGAGATGAAGACAATGATATAATAGAACAGCAGCATTTTTACATTTTGTGTTTTGAATTTCTTGCTTACGCTCCTAGTTTTGTCATAATTTATTACTTTTATTTTATATAAATCTCAATTTTCATAATTACAAGTACGCGCTACATACGTATCTTTTATTAATTAAGCACTCGATCCAGTCCGTTGTGGTATCCACTCTATAGATGGAATGACCAATACTCTACATTGCGTCGTTGTCTTTATTGTAGATTGAAATAAAAGTATGTTAGGTCAGTACTTTGCCACACCCATTAATCGCTTTAACATTTTATTTTGATAGCCCGTTTCTATGCCTAGGGAAAAATGCCACCTTTATTTATTTATTCCTTTCTATTTTTCTCAGTTGAAGACTAGTGTATTTATTTCCTTCTTACTTTTGTGTACGCATAGGTAAATTTTAATTTAAAACATTTATTTTCTCTCGTTCTTTGTTTGAATCTTTCACTGAAAATTGCGATGGCTTATGTTGGCTTCACCGGCAATTTTGCATGGGGAAAACATCGAAGCCACGCAGCCGCTTTCGAAAGTTTGTCAAAGACGAAAAGGACAGGCCCAACGAATGCCGCAGGGGAAAATTAAAGAATTGAACAAATAGAATTGTGATCACCTATTCAAAAAAAAAAAAAAAAAAAAAACTGTACCCAGGGAAAAACTCTCAGGTATAAGAACAGAACCAAATCTAGCCATTAACTTGCTTTATTTACATCAATAAGCTATGCTACATTAACATAGCCCCTCACAGATAAGCAAATCACAGTATATTAACACCAAGCTCATAAAATAATAAAACAAGCATAATAAACGAAATGCTTTAAAGAAACATCAACAAAATTTAAATTAATAATTAGGTTATTAAATGAAATATAAACTTCAATAATGCCTTTAAGTAGAAAAGTCAAAATTTACTTTTTTTTTAAAAAAAAAGCAAAATGTACCACAGAAAATTAAAGTGAATTTATAATTCAACCTACACTATCAGAAACTGATTTAATAGCAAATGAAGCACAATATTTAATAGCCAACATTAAAGTAAGCCGAAAATACACAACTTTGAAATCAACCATAAAAAAATAAAAACCAAGAAAACATAAAACAATAAAACCAAATGCATTCAAATAATAGTCGTTTCAGGGCAACATTTAGACATGCTGTATATATTGCAAAGCATTAAGTTGTAACTGATAAAAAACTATACTACACACCAAAATTCTTTTAAATTTTAGAAATGATAGATCACCCTTTAAAAGCCGCTATTGTAATTAATTATAGGAACCAAAATAATAGGACAAATACTAGTAATAGACGAAAGAATTGCATAAACTTAAACCCTGGAACAATCCGCCAATAATTTAGCTGAAAAAGGTAAGATATGAAATTAACCAGAAACAGGAAATAAAACACTTAAAGCAAAGCATAAATCATGACAAACACATGCACTAAGGAATAGAATAACTGGTCACGAGTGAAAGCCATAGCAAAGCTTAATTTAACATCACCCACTGGACAGTCAAACGGGCAATACTTAAGCAATCAAAGGAATGGCAGATGGCCAAACACCAAAAATCGGTGGAAACAGCCAAATGGTATTCACTCCACCAGAAGAAATGTTGAAAAGTATCTTTCTAAACTATATCTCCCCTATAGTGCAAGTGTTGGTCTCACTTCTTTAAGGTTAGGAAAAGTACAATTACTACAGCTGTTAATGAATCCGTATTATAATGGTCCTATCGCTAATACAGGGCCAAAAGAAATATAGTTTCAAAGTAGCAAACCGAGTTGTTTCCTCAAGTGGTAAAATGTTCATGTACCCACTTTCAAATGGGGCAAAATAACGTATTTGCTTTATGAATGCTATTAATGTAGCGTGATCCAAAAGATAACAAATATAACGCAGACACAGCTTTTGGTTTACTCAGCCCTAAAGTTTTTTAAGCTTGTGTTCATAGCCACAAGTATCTCTTGGCATTTTCTCAAAAATATAATTTAAGCATTAACGGAATACAGAGGAAATAGTATTAACACTTTGATAAACTCTAAAAACTTAACACATTTACATTTACCGTTTCAATAAAGAGTTTTAATAAATTTAAAAATGCTAAAAACGAAAGTATTAACTCTATCTCACAAAGTCCAGTCACAAAAATATGTGAGCCAGCAAATTCCAGCCAACATGACGAATTTATAATTTAGTAATACCTGATGCATTTAACTGTTAACTAGACAATTTGAGAAACTGAACACAAATAAAATAGCCACACAACATTATACTATATATTAAACCTCAGAATCAGTCACTTACGATAGCCTTGGGACATAATCTCTTAATACTAGGTAACTCCCATTCGCTTTAAAAGAACAAAGAAAGAAAATGAGCTGATCAATCAGATCCTACCTTCATATAAGCTGGAGTAGAGAAATCTTTCATGAATATACTGAAAACTTATGCTACAGACCGAGTTTTGAAAAGTAGCCACCACTTTAACTAAGTTACATTAACCATGATGACATACAGGACAAACATCTCAAATATAGCAAGCTATGACAAAAAAGAACGTGAAAATAGCAGCCATCTCACTCCCACAGAGGGACAAACACTCCCGTCTCGCTCGTACTAGCTACGTGCCAAGTCTGCCTCGAGAAAACGGCCAGCAAGCCACTCCATGGCGACACAGGAAGCCACGCCCCCAATTCATGGAGGTTGTAAAGCCAGAGGTGTGGGAGTGAGTCGGATAAAGAGATCGTAAAAAGCACAACGTAAGTTACTGGGAGTAGATATAACAGTTTTTCAGTTAAAATATAACAATCAGCTCAAAATTCACAAAAGAACCATCCTGAAAACCACATACTTTCAGTTGTCCATAAAGGTTCTGACTTTCGATCGCATGGATTTGAAGTAATGACGTGATTAGAAGAATGAGTTTATAGAGATTGACATTTTAACAAAAATATTATCTTCGCTAAAATGATAAACGACGTTGCAAGGCTTCGGATAATGTCGCCAACTTCGCAAACGTCCTACTGGTCATTGTCACCACTAGGTTACGCACTTCATCCCTAGCTTGACCTAAAAAGGTGCAGGGCTGGAAAGGGCGGAAGGGAGAAATGTTATCCATACCTTGATTCAACTATTGCTTAAAATTAAAAACCCATTTTCTGATATGACGATAAAATATAAGGGAATCTAATCTAACTATTATTATTATTACTACTATTATTAATAAAATTAATAAATAAAATATTTCATATTAAAGCAGAAATAACTTGGGCTATCTCTGCCGATTGACATGTTTATAACATAGTGGCGTATAATTGGTGTCACGCATGGTTAAAGAGATAGAAACATCCTCGATGTACGCCCCAAGTTTAGCTAGTCTGTAGACAGCTAGTTCTGTTTCTCCTTCTCTGGTGTCTAATCGGAGATGATAGCACATGAGACAAAAAGCTACTTAGCTCTTCTCCTTCGGCTATGCCTTATCCAGCAACGTCGTCAACAAGTTATGACATCATGATATTAAAATGTATTGAAGGAAATAAATGAACACTCGCAAATCGAAAACACGAAGTGGGTTGGGAAGAAATTACTGAGATAGAGAGAGACAGGGATAGTCCACTATCTCTTTCTTTCATTCTCGCTCGCTCTGCAGCTTTATTCCTCTCTCAACGTGCTCATTGTCAAGGAATGCCACCACTACGACTTACACTCAGAAAAGAGCAATGATTGACTGATGCCCATTGGCTGTAAGCACTCAAATCAGTGCTATTGCATAACCTATACTCACCCGCCTTCGTTCCTCTCTAAGGAAAGATAATATCAATCCTGCAATTCAGTCCTACCGCAGCTGTTATTGTAAGGCAAATGTGACCTCTCCCTTCAACATGTATTCTCTTATCAACTGCGAGGTGAGGTGTGGATGCCAAGGTTCTCCTTCTTCTAAAGAATGTGTTTTTCTTATTACTTTCTCTACTACGTATAGTGAGTAAGGGGAGTGGTGCATTCCACCCAAAAATTCGATAGCAAGGTTTCACCGGAAATACACATTTTGAGGCTTCTGAATCCAAAAAAAGCATTTTTAGAAAACGTTCTGTATCTGTGTGTCTATGTGCATGTATGTGTGTGTGTGTGTGTCTGAACGCACAACTCAAAAACGAAAATTCGGATAAATACCAAACGTGGTATTCAGGTTCAGCATCTCTCAGGAAGATTTTCAAGAAAATCCCCCACCCTGACTACCCTTTACATAGAAGATTTTTCGCAAAATTTTGATTTTCTCAAGAATGGCCCTAACGATTTCGATTAAAATATCAAGTCTTTAAGATATTTTCATGATAAATAAAATGTATATCATGAATTTTCTGGGAATTTCCCCAAAAGAACTCTTCTATCTGAATGGATTTTCCACAATTGGTAAACCCTAAGAGATAACAGCATTTTTCTCTACAAAAATGTACAACTCGTTAAAACATACAATTTATGTCCTATACATTTTGTTTTGTCGAGTGAACTATTTCCGAGATATTCCTTGTTATTTGTTTGAATTTTCCAATACTTATACTTTTTCACAAATGGGAATTCGTTATTCGTTTTTTTATGTCCTGCACATGCAAAGAGTATGAAATGCTCCACATAGCATCCAGCTCTTAAAAGATTTGACTATCGTTTAAAACCTAGCATATTCCCCTTGCACCTACAAGAAAATTAGCAATAAGATTAACATCTCGATATCTCGATTAACATGAATTAGATGGAGAATAAGGTTGGTAAAAATGGTTTGTACAAAGGTAGAGACAGTCATGTGAGTGTAACACATGAAATGTTTTATAAAACACTAAGAAAGATAAAAGTTAAGTGCTCATAAGGCTTTACCATGTGCTCAAGAACCCCCCCCCCCGGCCCGCGCGCGCGCACACACAAACACACTTTCTCTTTGGTTTAAAGCATAACATCTATACACCTTCCACTCGATATAGCATAGATCGCCAAAATTTAATTTCTACTTTATGTTTTGCATACAACATGTAGAAATATCAAGCTTCACACCAGAGTGACATCACGAATGTTTTCTTACAGGCAGAAGGATAAAAGAGTTAGAGGGTATTGTCGTGAATACTTATTGTTAATATTACATTGGTTAACATTAAATTTGTTCATTTTAAAAAGAGATGTAATTCAGTTTGTTGTACCATTAGCCTTCTTCGCTTCTCCGCCAGTACATTATACTACTAACTAATTGGGAAATACCATTTGATTATTAGCTGCATAGCTTTGCATCAGCCACCATTCCTGCGTCCACACAGAATCAAATCTACCCACTCTTGCCACAGGAAGCACCGACTTGCAAATGCACTAACGTACACAGATAATGTACGTAGTAAACTAACCACGAACATAAGCGAATTCCCTTGATAACATACGTCCAATTAAACGTTTGTATCAGTATCCTCAACTTGCGGATGTGTTTTAATGATAGGATTAGGTGTTGCCTTGCTAGAGCTAAGCTTTTGTCAACCTTTTCTCCAAGTTAGTTATGCAAAACTCTGCTAAAGGTAACTAGTGTACAATTTGTGTGTAACTAGTTTGTACAATTAGCATTTTAGCTGGAATCTACAAATGAAAGGGGCAGTTGATAATTATGACCTAGTAGTCAAAGCGACTATAAATAAAGAAAAATAAAAAAAAAACAAATAAACCTCTCATGAAGTTTCCAGAGTAAAACTAAAAGTGAAAATCATAGTTATATGCATAAATACATGCCAAACCTTAAGTACATATAATTAAATTTGCAGAATGTATAAAAATAATTGAATTTATTTAACTCTAAGTGAAGAAAATTTCCAAAAATGACATATTTATTTTCGGATCAGTCTTATTAATTTGAACATACTCTTCGTTTAATATTTAGTTTCTTATTTTAAGTGTAATAATTATATATTAAATATATTTTTAACAAAATTGATGGGCTTTCTCTACTCTTGTACAAACTATTTTTACAAAAGGTTATTCTCTATCTACTACATGCTAATTGAGATAAACATTGCTAATTTTCTGTAGGCGCAAGGGGAATACATTAGGCTTTAAGTGATAGTCAAATCTTTTAAGAGCTGATTTCTATGTGGAGCATTTCATTAACTTTGCATGTCCAGGAGATTAAAAAAAACAAACAACAACAAAAAAAACGAATAATGAATTTCCATTTCAGAAAATTGTAAGTATTGGAAAATTAAAACAAATAACACGGAATATCTCGATATGGTCCACTCCCCCCAAAAAATCATACCGCATAAATTGTGTGTTTTAACGAGCCCTACATTTTTGTGTAGCGAAAGTTTGTCTATCTCTTACGGTTTACCAGTTGTGGAAAATCTATTCAGAAAGAAGAGTTCTTTTGGGAAAATGCCCTGAAAATTCAAGATATACATTTTATTTGTCATGAAAATATATTAAATACATGATATTTTAATCCAAATCGTTAGAGCAATTTTTGAGAAAATCAAAATTTGCGAAAAATATTCCATGTAGAGGGTAGTTTGGGGTGCGGGGATTTTCATGAAAATCATCGTGTCGCTTCTTTAAAAGATATTGAAATTTTGGAATTTATCTGACTTTTCGTTTTTTAGCTATGGTGCTCTCAAACACACAGACACACATTGACCTTTTTATAAAAGTGCTTTTTCTGATTTAAGCGGCCTCAATACATGTATTTCCGGTGAAATCTCGGTATAGAAGTTTTGGTGGAATGCAATACTTCGCCCACTTACTATATGTAGCAGCGAAATTAAAAAATTGTAACTTCCGTACTCTTTGTAGCAGAGGAATAATGGTATGTAAGCCAATACCAGTATTTTAAAAGAATTGTATTTAGAATTGTTATGTTGTGTTCAAGAGTGTTAACTAACGAGAAATGTATAGCGTCGATATATTATGCAATGTTGGTTGCAGGGAAAATCAACAAGCGAGAGATTTAAACTGAGATTTAAAATGGTGAGAACTATAGACATTGGAAAGGAATATTCACGAATGTTTAAGCAATCTGTGAATGTGTACCCCTATATACATGTACCGCGTGAGTCTTATCCTGCGGATTGCTAAGTAACCATGCATGTTACAGACGATGCGAAATGCAAGTGCTGACACCGCATTTACCAGCCCGCTGATTAGGGCTGTGGTGGTGCTCGTTGTTTACGTGCTCTAGTAGCGCAATGATTAACATGCGAGAAAGTCATGGTGAAGGTCGGAATTCAAATCACGCCTGCGAACAAATGAGCTTTTTGTTCACTCCTGTTCATGTTTCGAGAACGTTCTAGCAAATCATGATTTCTTTCCGAATTTACTAGAAAGTGGATTTACCTATAAATACGAAGTTCCAGCCGTTTGTGCTTACTGTAGAACAATGTTTTCGAATAGAGAGTATCTTCCCCGTGGAGAATACATCATGCAAAGTTTCACCTTTATCATCTGCAACTACACCAGGAGCTATGCAGCCGGACCATGGACGGAGAGTGGCGTTCGCTAGGTGGATCATACGACAAACTGAACAAGATCCACATTTTTTGGCAACTATGTTATTTACAGAAGCACACAACCCAGGTCATGTAAATCGCTACAACATGCACTACTGGAGCACTGTAAACCCACATTGGATGTGAACGGTGGCCTTACAAGTTTGATGGGGTTTGGGGTTTCAACGTTTGGACTGGTATAATCGATGATCATCTAATAGGCTCGTATTTTTATGATGGCTAACTCACTGGGAATCGCAATATTCACTTCCTACAACACCAATTACTTACTCTACTGGATGAAGTGCCGTTACAGAACCAACTAACTATGTGGTACCAACATGATGGGGCGCCAACTCATTCGGTCCGGCTTATTTCAATGTCACCTACCCTGAGCGATGGATTGGACGGCATGGACTAATAAGGTGGCCCACACGCTCACCAGATCTAACCCCATTAGATTATTCTTATGGGGTTATGTTAAAAATATCGTGTACCAGGAGCGGCCAATGACCCCTCAACAGCCCAGGGAACGCATTATCATAGCTTGTCGTGACATCACATTCGTCACGTAGCGTCGGTGATGATGGTGCATCCGCCAGCATGGTGGCCAGTCCGAACATCTATTACAACCACATGGATGAAACGGGTAAATTGTAGATGTTTATCTGTGTGATGGTCCAGCATGATGTCATAGTCACTGTTAAATGCACTACTTTGGGAACCAGAGAGGCTCGCAACGATCATAATATGGGCTTGCAAACGCTATCTAGTTTGTATGTATGTACTGCATTTTGTAAACTCTCAGAACAATTTATTGGCTTTCTTTTGTATGAAAGAATAGCTTTAAATAGTAAAATATTATTTCTTTGTAAGTTATAATTACAATGTTATATGTATTCATTAAAAATATTCTAAAAAGTAACAACAATTCACTTAATTAAACCAATTAACTGAAACGAAACTTCCATGCCAATCAGTTCTCGTTAAATTTACTAAACATAAAAAGTACCTTCAAGTAACAGTATTTGAATCTGGGACCTTCACCACATAAGGCCAATGCACACACTGTTGCAATACGAGTGCAAGCCACTGCACGTACACCGGTCTAAAACAGTTATTTCGACCGAAATTGATACGACGCGATGCAGTGGACAGTGTTTACGACATAGCCTGTATAACTTCTCAATCCGCAGGCTGAGAAGACTCACCCGGTATATCGAGGATTGTATCAGGTATTGTAGATATAATAAAATAAAGTTACGTACCGAGAAGTGAAAATATGGGAAGTTATTTAATACCTATAAACGGTTAGAGCGAGTAAAGGTTTTAAGAACCGATTTTTTAATGGGCTTTAGTATGTAGACCACTGCAACCTGTTAATATTCATGTAAAGTATATTAATATTAGAGGTTATTAACAGCAATTCTGAAAGAAAGTAACAACCATAAAACATTATTAAAAACAGCTTCTCAACTCTACGGGGACGGAGTAACGACCGATCCAAGCTGCTAACTGAGTTAAGATTGGTAACTAACTGTCAGGTTACTACTGGTTATGATGGTACAGTACTGGTTACTGTCAGGTTATGATTTACTACTATAAATACTCTATTGATCGTCACAATCGTCTGATGAGTAAGAGCAAATCGTCATCGCTACCGTTCCAAGTAAGTAATCTTTAATCCATATTTAAGGGAAAATTTATTTCTACGTATTGGTACCACTGTTAAACATGACAGCTTCTATGCGCTCAAGGTATGTAGTTTCTGTTTTTAAATAAATGAGAGTTGGTTTTCTCTACTTATGTTTTCAACAGTTTTTTCTTTGAATGACATTTTCTGGTAGATATAAATGACCCGTTTTGTCAGAAACTATTTGAAGGTGCCAAAATTAAATTTTTGGATGATCAAAACTGCCTCTAAGTGCTATTGTGGATATATTTTGGTGTTAAGACGGTTGGTTATTTTTGAAAAGAAATAATTGCTGACAAAACTTAAAAAAGGTTATATAATTAATATTCATTTACATTGTGTAAATATGTCAGTCTGATATCTTGAATACTAAGTAGTTTCTGAGATAATGAATCTTAAACTTGAGAGATTAATTTCGCTGGTTAGGAGTGTTAATCTTCTCTTAGATAAACATCTATACCAGCTTCTTTATAAAAAGTACAAGTGACTTCATATATGTAATAATATATAAAGGAGTCGTCCTTCGTGGTGTAGTGATTACCATGCTAGCCTCTAGTTCCGAGGTTGCGGGTACAAAACGACGGAGGGCGATGGTTTTTTTTCGGGTGTAAAAATCCTTAGCATGGCTTTCTTCGGAAGGGAAGAGAAGCGAAGCCGTGGTCTCGTGTCATAGATTTACGGCACGTAAAAGAACCTCAAGCCTGATAGAGGCCTCTGAGCAAAATTTCCTGTCTTTCACGCCCAATATAAAATGAGACGCTAAGGACCACAGCAGTTAAAGCGCGTTCATAAATAAAACTGAATTCATTTATTTATTTTATTTAATACATAAGGGCACTAACATCACAAAAATTGTTAAATACCCATTACGATTTCCAATTTCCTCTATCTTAAATGGCCATGAAACATTAGAAGTCAAGAGTCAATTATTTAAATGCGTGCCTATAAGCACATATCTTGTAAAGAAAAGAAGAAACTGAAATACACCAATTAAAGAAAAGTCGCAATAATATCCATGTGTTTCAATTAAATTCCACACGTGCAGTATATTACAGGAGTTATGAAAACAACCCCTACTGCAGCATTGGAGACACTCTGGAACCTGACTCCTTTACATTTAGATGTAATAAAGGAGTCAATAATGCCACTCTACAGACTGCAACACGCTAAGCAACTGAGAATCTCTGAAATGGACTCAGGTTTACTAAGAATTAGGAAATACATCGGAGACGCATCTTTGGAAATTCCCTCAGACTATATAATTCCAATTAAACCTTTATAAAGAACTTCACGGTCATTATTGATCCTGAACGTTGAACGAATAAAACTCTGTAAACTCCTGAGAAAGCTTAGATGTGGTTTACAGAAGATGATTGAAAGGGTGGTTCAGGAACAGGATCCGGAGTATATGACATAAGACCAAGATGTTAAAGCTTTTTTCCCTTAGGTGAATATGCTACTGCTTTTTAAACTGAAATTCATGTTATTATTCAATACATACTCGTACACGAAACATCAGGACAATTTTCACTAATAAACAGATCTTCTCTGACCAGGCTGTACTTCAGTCTCTAAGTAGTCATAAGATAACTCAGGACTAGTTTTGTATTGCCTAAATATGCAACAATTTTGGCAGAACAGAATGAATTTCAACTCATCTAGGTACCGGGTTTTGGTGGCATAGAGGAAATGAAAAAATCTGATGAACTTGCAAAACACGGAGCAGTCTCACAATTTATTGGGCCAGAGCTCTAGGAACATCTCGATGTTTAGTAAGAGAGGCCATTAAGACCTGGTCCAAAGTAGAACTTCATAAAACCTCTCTTAAAACTCCAGGAAACAAACATGGTAAACTATTTGTTACAAAACCATGTAAGAAAGGAACTGAAAGCTTACTTAAATGTAACAGCCTTCAGTTGAGAACAATTATTGCATGCCCCTGTGAAAAAGGATCTTAATACGATGGGAGTGTTTCAGGGTAACTGAGATTGCAGATTGTGCAAGAAAGAAACTGAAACATCCCAGCACATTATACTTCCTGTAAAGCTTTGGCTCACAGCAGATATATTGTTTTTGGGAAAATGCTTCTTAAACCAGAAGAATTTGAAGCCATATCTATTGTATTCCTTGTTAAAGGGTGCAGGCATAATGAATTGGCTTTAAAACGATACAGGTAGCACAATAAGCCGATGGTTGAAGTACATCCAGAGCAATGATGGAAATCCGTATCGAACAAGCTAAGACAAGACCAGACTGTGTTACGTCCTTCCCGTTTGGTCTAACACTTGCTTGAAAAATGGTTTCAAACAAAGACTTCTGGACATAATTCGAAATCAATACTCATTACAGATGATTCAGTATTTCTGCACGATTTCCAAGTTAAGTATACATATGTGGGTTGATTATTATTAATGCAAATAAAGAAATACATAAAAAATATATAGCTAATTGTAAGAATAACTGAGCCATATAAAACTTTATAATAAGGTCCCTGTGAATGTCTGTGTGTGTGTGTGTGTCTTGTGAACACCTTAACTCAAAAACAAAAGGTGTGATAAATACTAAACGTGGTATTTGAGTTCAGTATCTTACAAAGATGCAACATGAAGATTTTCAAGAATATCAACCACCTCAAACTACCCTTTACATGGGTTTTTCGAAATATTTTACTATTTGAAATATGGTTCTAACGAAGTTTATTAAACTTCCATATATTAAATATACTTGCATGACAAATAAAACGTATATCTTGAATCTTCTGGGAATAGCCTGCGTAATGGTATTCATTCGGAAGGAATTTTGTATCATCCTGTATAGCTAGTAAAGTTTAAGCGATAGGCGAAAACGTACTCAACAAAACATGTAGATCTCTTTAAAACATATAATTTATTTCCAATAAACGTTTTTGTTGCATAAGCTATTTATGAGATATACGTTATTATGGATTTAAAAGTCCTCTTGATTTTCAGTTGTGTCTCGCAATGTCATGGAAAGAGAGTGGCACTTTAAGGCCAGCGTGTAGTGTCCAGTTCTTAAACGTTTGACTATCACTGTTCCTTTTGCATCTATAACGAAATGTGTGATGCATCTATTTCTTCAGAGATTTATCTCGATTAAAATTAATTACATATAAATAAAATCTAATGTGATACATTTGTATGACTTTCTTTACCCTGTGTGTTTATCAGTGGGTATACAAATTATTCTTACTAAATCTTATATATCTATCTACTATTTAATCCAAATAAAACTTCAGTACACATTTCGTTAAAGATCTAAGGAAACAGTAATATACGCTGCCTTAAAATCCCATACGGTTTCCATGCAGTCGCGAGAAACAACTGAATGTTGAAAGGTCTTGAAGAGAAGACCAAGAAATTATCAATTCGAACCTTTAATAACGGATATCTCAGAAACGGTTTATGCCACAAAAACTTATTTGAAATAAGTTGTGTGTTTAAAAGAGGTCTACATTTTTGTATAGTACGTTTTCATCTATCGCTTAACGTTTACCAGGTATATAAGATTATACAAAATTTCTTTCTAATGAAGAGCACTAAATGGCTATTCCCCAAAAATTGAAGATATACATTTTATTTGTTATATAATATCATTTATATGTGGTATTTTAATTAAAATAGCTAGGGACCATTTGCTAGAGAATAAAAAATTTCGAAAAATGTTCCATGTAAAAGGTAGTTTATTGAAAAGCTTTGTGTCGCATCTTTGGAAGATATTGAACCTAAATATCAAGTTTGACATTTATCCGAATTTTAGTTTTTGAGTTATGTTCAGACAGACACAGATGTACGTTTCCAAAATGATTTTATTGGGATTCAGGAGGCCTCAAAACATGTATTTCGGTAAAATCTCAGTATCGAATTTTTGGGTGGAATGCAATACTTCTACATGCTATACGTAATAGAAAAAGTAATAAGCTTTAGTAAGAATTGTTGCACACCCACTAATAAAGGATAGAGGGTAGAGAATGCCATGCGAATGTAAAACATCGGTGTTTGCGCTACGTATATTGTAGCTTGGGTTATATGTACAAATGGAAAGAAAAACGACGTGTTTTATGTTTGAATAACTCCTTTATCGGCTAACTCACCGCCTGGTACAAATTCCTTTTAAGTAATGTGTTACATAGACCTTTTTATTTAAGGGATGCAAAAAGCTGTGTTATATCTCTTCTACACCGGCTGGTGGTGGAAGTTATAAATGTTCATATCTCTCACTGGCTCCTGCTTGCAACGTATTTTGTATGGACATTAAAACTATAAAAAACAGAAGCTTAACCCCCGAATCCCAGGGGCTGAAATCCCCTAATTGCATAAATGTGTTCAAAGTGAATTCTGGTCCCCTTATGGACCGGTTGTGTACTCCCCCGCCATAAAAAATGAAGCCCGTTCCACGAATCAAAATATTGCGTTTGTGGCCATACACGAAACACTGGCTCTTGTATATTTTATCCCCTATCAAAATACAGTTTGCTCTCTTTGGTCTGAGCGCACACAAGCTATACACAATACCGGTTCAGTGGAGAACACTAGATTAACAGCGTAATGGTTAAATGTCTGGGAATTTAAAGCGAGCTTTATAAAAATGCATTAGAATTAGTTGGTTGGTTTGTTTGTGCCACGGTCTACTTGTTTTAAAAGAAAACACACCTTTTGGAAATTTATTAGCATGGCAAAAGCTGCAGCACGTGACGTGGAACAATTCTATTTAAGTTAGAATTTAAACCCATAAAAGTTTTTGCAAGTGACCGCGTAATAAGTTTGATCTACAATATATAGGAAAATATACGACAAATGTTTGTACAGACAATAAATGCTAATTTTTGAATTGTATGTATATCTGATGTGAACGTGTATAAATGAGCTACCATGCAGCAAAGAATCTTATTTTAACTTTCTCTACTAATCACCCATAATATGTAGAGGGGGTATTCCACCCAAAATTTCGATGCTGAGATTACACTGAAAATACACATTTGGAGACTCCCTGAATCCAAAAAGGAGGAGTTTTTAGAAAAAAGTCCGTCTGCTTGTGTGTGTATGTATGTATGTGTGTGTGTTGGTGTGTGTGTGTGTTGGTGTGTGTGTGTGTGTGTGTGTGTGAGAGAGTGAGAGGTGGAATGAATGGCGGGAGAAACCGGAGAACCCGGAGAAAACCCGCCCAGACGCCGCTTCGTCCACCACAAATCCCACTTGTAGGTCCCTGGGATTGAACCCGGGCCGCCTAGGTGGGAGGCGAGCAACATAATTAAAACACGAAAATTCAGTTAAATACCAAAGTTGGCGTTTAAGTTCAGTAACCAAGGATGTACCACTAAGGCAGTAAGGCACAAAGAAACTCCCCCACCCCAGTGTACCATTTATATCGATAGCTTTTCGTTATTTTTGATTATCTAAAAAATGGTCCTTAACGGTTTTGCTTACAAAGACGAAACCGAACATTTTTTGAAAATCAAACAAGGATAACTTTTAAAAGATTTAAATGATTTTATTGTTTTTCAAGATATTCCCCATTAAAATCATTAGATTTTTGCATTCGATGAAGCCAGTCGTTATAGATGCGATGCCACTCTTCGACTTCAGTAACCAGGAATTTATAATATTCTATTGCTTTATCTGATGACTATAAAGTGACTCCACGTGCTTTATCTTTAATTTTTGGAAGAAAAAAATAAATCGCAAGGTTCTAGGTCAGGATTGTATGGTACTGATTCCAGGGCATCCTAATACTGATTGCTAGTTTTTCTGTATGCGAGGATGCGTTGTTATGATGTAACATTATTTCTCGTTTTGGGCTTTTTTAACGAACTTTTTCAAAATTTTACGGTAAGCAGACTTTTTTATACCAATCCGCAGCAACGGTACGTCTATCTTCTAATGCTATAGTAGCAATATAAAGATTATAAAAAAACTAGCAACCATCTTCTTACCAGCATCGCTAATTCGTCGTACTTTTGTAGGCTTAGGTTCTATTCGAAAAGCCCGATCGAGCATATTGACGTTTATTTTAGGATCATAACAGTAAAACCAAGATTCATCACCAGTAACATATTCCAAATCAGATTTGAGTTGCCACTTTTGAAGCTTTTCAGAGTTTTTCTACAATCAATGCGCTGTTGGTTTTGATCGGGAGTCAGGTTATGTGGAATACATCGACAACAAAGATTTATATCTAACTGCTGATGCAAAATGTTCTTCAATTTGACTCATTCTAATGCCCAATTTGACCCGAATAAACTCATAGGATGTCCGTCGAGCTTCTTTAAGCATGCTCGAACAGCGACAATATTTTCATCAGTAGCAGCAATTTTCGGGCGTCCTTCAGGAAGTTCATCAGTAAGAAAATAACCGATCTCTTTTGAATTCGCTGTACCGATTATAAATTTTTGCCTCAGATGGGGCATCTTCGCCAAATGCGTTTCTAAGGCAATCTTCACATTTTTTAGGCATTAATGAAGATTTGAAATCGTAAAAAATCATAGCCCGGAAATGTTCCTTAGTCAAATTCATTTTTGGGTGAACACAAAATATTTAAAGTATGATGATTAACAAATGATTAAAACAAATTGAACAAACTATGCGCAATCAACTCTAAAACATTATAAAGTAGCTGTTAAATTTAAACAAATTTCATTTGTATTTAGAAATATGGCATTCTAAACATTTTCAGTATCAGTCTCATACCATACCATACGTTTAAGATATTTTCATTACAAATAAAATGTGTATATTGAATTTTATGTGAATAGCTTGTTTATTCTCAATATTTGCACGTTTGGTAAACCGTAAGCAGTAGAAGAAATCGGACTTCGGATAAAAGTGTATATTATTTATGACTTTTTTTATGTGGAATGAACTATTTCAAAGATATTTCTTATTATTGATTTAAATTTTAAATATACTTATATGTTTCTCGACTTGAATGTTTTATCGTGTTTGTTTTATTTTTACCTTTCCAGTGGTCATACAAAGAGCTTGGAATTTCGCAGCAATCGCATAGCGAAATTCTCTTTAAACATCTGACAATCGCTTTGTCTACTGTGACCTACTATGAAATGCGTATATGTCTATCTGGATTAACAAGAAATAGATACAATAATAAGCTTTAGTAGGTATAGTTGGTAGAAGAGTGAGTAGAGAAAGTCATGTAAATGAAAACACATCCCATGTTCTGAAATTCGTTTCCACATATGTGAGTGTGTACTTTATCTTTCCCACAAGAATTATGGGCCTATTGTCATGATACTAGGTAGACATTTAATATAGCTTAGAAAACAGCTTATTATCTTAATTGTAGCCTATTATTTTAATCAGTTTCATTAAACGGTGTGATTCTAAATAAAAAAAACTCTAAATACTGGTATGTTGCTTATTGTGCCAAACCAAAGTTTATAAGATTACTAGTGGCTAATCGTAGCTTTAGCTGCGAATTAAGGACTGCAATTGTTGAAAACGGAGCGTATTTATCAAGAATGTTCATAAGTATACTTAATTAAACGTAACTTAAAACTCAATATTGTGAGTAAGTTTCCACTCTACAATAGGGTTTTCATTTTCAACAGTTTTGCGGCCTAAGGGACTTTCACGAATAGTTTGTAGGTCATTCGTATCCTTGATCTTGCTGTTGAAGAATCCCTTAAAACTATACCGCGCCTCCGTGGACGCCTAGGTCATTCGTATCCTTGATCTTGCTGTTGAAGAATCCCTTAAAACTATACCGCGCCTCCGTGGACGCCCAGGTCATTCGTATCCTTGATCTTGCTGTTGAAGAATCCCTTAAAACTATACCGCGCCTCCGTGGACGCCCAGGTCATTCGTATCCTTGATCTTGCTGTTGAAGAATCCCTTAAAACTATACCGCGCCTCCGTGGACGCCCAGGTCATTCGTATCCTTGATCTTGCTGTTGAAGAATCCCTTAAAACTATACCGCGCCTCCGTGGACGCCCCCTTAAACGATGACTCATTATTAAACACAAGACATATACACAAAATAAACCACGTAATCCACTAAACACATTGAACAGAACAAAATAATATCTTATTCACGTGAATCTAATGCGGCATTAAATCTAGTGCACACCCCAAATTTGAAACTACTACTTCTTCCTTCAGGTTTAGATATTTGCCTGTTCCTGTCTCATTTATTTAAGTCATCTTTTTAGGGGGGGTCGTCCGATTGATCTTCGTCTCCTAGGTTTGTAACAAAAGGCTTCTTTGGGGATACTTTCCTCTGGCATGCGGTGGAGATGTTCAGCCCATTTGTTTCTGCATTTTTCTTTTTCCTATAATAGTGATTGTACCTTCAGCTCTTCTCTGATTGCCTCATTTCAGCTGCTTTTATCTTACGTTCATCTTTTTTCTTACCAGTCCATGCTTCACTCCCATAATTTATCACCAGCACTACCACAACTATATAAAATCTTAATTGTGTTTCTCTCCTTGCCTTATTTTTAAAGGCCTGCTTGATAGTTCCACACAGTGCTTGAAATTTTTGTAGTTTTACTTTCTGTACCACGTAAGTAGAGCAAGTATTGTATTCTATCAAGAAAATTGATACCGAGATTTCACCGAAAATGCTAATTTTGAGATCCCTGAAACAAAAAAATGCATTTTTAGAAAAAGCCTGTATGTATATGTGTGTTTATGTGCGCGCGTCTGTGAACACCATAACTCAGAAAGCAAAAGTGGGATAGATACCAAACTTAGTATTTAGGACCAGCAACTTCCAAAGATATTACACGATGATTTTCAAGAATATACCCCCTAACGAACTACCCTTTACATGGAACATTCTTAGCAATTTTTTACTTTCTAAAACATGGCCATTTCAATTTCGATTAAAATATCATATGTTAAAGATACTTAAATGACAAATAAAATGTATATCTGGAATTTTCTGGGAATAGACTAGGAAGTGCTCTTCATTCGGAAGGAATGTTTGTATAATTAGTACATTAATGGTTCGAATTGTTCATTTCTTGGTCATTCTTTAAAGTCCTGTCAACATTCAGTTGTTTCTCGCGATTGCATGGAAACAGTATGGAATTTTAAGACCAGCATTATAGCGTTCAGTTCTTCAAAATTTGACTAGCGCTGTTCCCTTTGTATCTATAACGAAATGTAATGTAGCTATTTCTGCAAAGGTTTATTTGGATTGCAGTGTAGTAGATAGAAAACTAAGCTTTAGTAAGAACGGTTTGTATACCCACTACTAAACAATAGAGTGTGGAGATGTCATGTGAATGCATCACATCAGAGTTCTTTGTTTTTATCCCGATCTTGGTCATAAGTTACATCGCAGCCGAAATATTGGGAATGGATACTTGTTCCAGTATATTATATTTTAATACTGTTTTATTTCTTACTGGATATCGTCTCTGGAATACCATTACTTGTCATAGGTATATTCGTATCGTATTTTTTACACATTTGGTTCAGTTGATACACTACGTGATCAAAAGTATCCGGACACCTGGCTGAAAATGACGTACAAGTTGTGGCGCCCTCGATCGGTAATGCTGGAAGTCAATATGGTGTTGGCCAACCCTTATCCTTGATGACAGCGTTCACTCTCGCAGGCATACTTTCAATCGGTGCTGGAACGTTTCTTGGGGAATGGCAGCCCATTCTTCACGGAGTGCGGAACTGAGGAGAGGTATCGATGTAGGTCTGTGAGGCCTGGCACGAAATCGGTATTCCAAAACATCCCAAAGGTGTTCTATAGGATTCAAGTCAGGACTCTGTGCAGGCCAGTCCATTACAGGGATGTTATTGTCGTATAACCACTCCGCCACAGCTCGTACAGTATGAACAGGTGCTCGATCGTGTTGAAAGATACAATCACCATCCCCGAATTGCTCTTCAACAGTGGGAAGCAAGAAGGTGCTTAAAATATCAATATAGGTCTGCGCTGTGATCGTGCTACGCGAAAAACAAGGGTTGCAAGCCCCCTCCAGGAAAAACATGACCACGCCATAACACCACCACCTCCGAATTTCACTTTTGGCACTACATACACTGGCAGATGACGTTCACCGGGCATTCGCCATACCCACAACCTGCCATCGGATTGCCACATTGTGTACCGTGATTCGTCACTCCACACAACGTTTTGCCACTGTTCAATCGTGTAATGTTGACGCTCCTTACACCAAGCGAGGCGTCGTTTGACATTTTCCTGCGTGATGTGTGGCTTATGAGCAGCCGTTCGACCATGGAATTCAATGTTTCTCACTTCACGCTTAACTTTCATAGTACTTGGAGTGGATCCTGATGCAGTTTGGAATTCCTGTGTGATGGTCTGGATAGATGTCTGCCTATTACTCTTTACGACACTCTTCGAATGTCGGCGGTCTCTGTCAGTCAACAGACAAGGTCGGCCTGTACGCTTTTGTGCTGTACATGTCCCTTCACGTTTCCACTTTACTATCACATCAGAAACAGTGGACCTAGGGATGTTAAGGGGTGTGGAAATCTCGCGTCCAGACTTCTGACACAAGTGACACCCAATCACCTGACCACGTTCGAAGTCTGTGAGTTCCACGGAGCGTCCCATTCTGCTGTTTCGCGATGTCTAATGACTACTGAGGTCGCGGATGAGTACCAGGCAGTAGGTGGCAGCACAATGCACCTAAGATGAAAAACGTATGTTTGTGGGGGTATCCGGATACTTATGATCATATGGTGTATATTGTTTTCTGTGGCCTTTCTGTAGCTTTCTTGTAGTTGAAAATTAAATCTAAGTCCTCTACAAGCAGATGGGCATATAATGCTCTTCTTAGTTCTAACTTAATTCCCTCATGTACCATCTTTTTCTATTCTTGTAGAATTGTGTGTGTCTGTGCGTGTGTGTGCAGAATGAAATACATCTACACATATATGTTAAAAATTTGGAGATTGGCTATAACCCTGTTTCAAGGCCATGGTTTGTGTTTCTTTTGTTATCTTCCCATCCAATTTAATTACCAGTTTTGTATATTTCTTATAAGCCTTTAATTTTGATTAAATGAGGTGTGTATCCTTTCTAAAACAGTACATTCCGTAATCGTGGGCGATTAAGTTTGTTAAACGCTTTTTCCAGATCGCCAAATTGGTTTATAGGTTAAATTCTCTTGGTTTTTTTATTATTTGTTTTATGGTGAAAACATTGTCTATACATGCTCTGCCTATTCTAAATCCATGTCGTACTTCAGTTAATATCTTCATTCCGAAGTAATGATTCGTGAGTATATTTTATGTAACATTAAAAAAATGTACCTCTATAATTTTTGCAGTCACTTCTTTGTCCTTTTTAAAATATACTTCAACTATTTCCCATTATTTTGGAATTTTCTTTGTCCTCCAACATACATTGAATAAATGCATTAACCGGAACTGTAATATTATTCTTCCATATTTAAACACTTCTGTGGGAATATTATCTACTCCTGGGGATTTTCTATTTTTCATGCTTTTTTATTATCGTTGCCTCTGTTTCATCAAAAGTTATCATATCCACTGTCCTTTCCTCACATTCTTCGCCTGGTAGATTTCCTATATTTTCAACGCATAGTAGTTGCATATAGTACTTACATTCGTCTTGCGAAATACATGATAATTTCGCTGTATCTCCTTCTGTTGATTTTAAATGTCTCGTCACTTTCCAAGTTATATTTTATCTCCCATAATGGTTATGTTCTACTACTGTTATAAATTTATTCCATGATTCTTTATAACTCTCACTTGTTTTAATTTTAGCTACATTTCACTTTTGTTTCTAATTTTATTTATTTTCTTAGTTAGATATTTGAAGTATTTTAAATACGCTTCTTTTTTGTCTTTTATTTCTTCATTCCAATATGTAATTTTTTGCTTTGTTTTGAGGCAGTATGTTATATCACAACACTGTGAATGCCAGAGAGGTTGTAGTGAAAATTAACATTATTGTATGACAATGATTTTAGATGTTTGTTAGCTATAAGCATTGTTAGGAAATAAGTTTACACGGCCTCACTGAAACTGACAATAGGAGTGGGTAACAATGAAGCGACGGGGAGAGTTGTTTATCACTTAGAAGAGACAAACAAATGACGTCAGGGTAGCGTGCCTTTCTTTAGAAATGGAGGGAATATCTTCCCTAGAGCATATGTGTTTGTAATTGTGATTGGATGACAAAACAGATGCTAATGTTGGCGCAGTTTGGTAACCAATAGCATCTCTATTGTAATGTTTAGGCATATCGGGGTGAGAGAGTATAAATTCTTGAACCAAAAGCAAGTATAGCGCAGTTCTACAGAATCATTCACGAGGTAAACGTCGCGTAGTTCTACAGAATCTCTCGCGAGGTACACATTACGCAATTCTACAGAATCTCTCGCGTCGTAAAGTTAGTTACAAAATCTGAAGTATGCGACAACTATTACGACAGTAATTACATTCGGAAGTATAACAGTTTCAGTCAGGCGTGTATAAAGATTACAGATGTGAACTATTAATTATGTGTGACGGCAATAAAAGTGTAAAAACAAATTCTTTTATCAGTGTTATCTTTTAGTAACAACTTCTTTGCGTTTACACGCCCTGCTCAGAGATATTTGCTGGACTGAGTAATAATAGCTAGCCAGAGGACAAAGAACCCAAACTTCAAAATAGTAAAACAGTAACAGGCGCCAAGTAAATAAGATAACACGAACAGATTACCGCGACAGTTTATTATTTTTTGTTCTTAAAATCTCTCTTGACCTTCTTATTATGTTCTTTATATTTTGATATTCTGTGTCTATATCATTTTCTGTTATAACTTCCATTAAATTTGCGTCATCCAGTATTGGAACAAGTCTCTTATGCTGTTATGGTAATAGATTAGTTTTAAACATGTATTTTTTATCTTGTTACAGCCCTTAGATATATGTTGTGGCATTTTTCCACTTCGCCAAGATATAAGTATCTGCAGTTATTAAATAATGATGTGTATACAGCTGCGCTTCTCTACTGACAGCTGTATCTTTAACTAACATTGTTAGTTTGTCATTTTCTATAATATTGATCTGGATTCTCTGGTAGTCCATTTATATTTATGTATATACTTTTTCTCATAAATCACATTAGTTAACTTTAATTCGTTAAATGTTGAAAAATCCCTCAATGTTTGCCATTTTCATTTAAAACTTCTTCTCCATATACCATACATACATTTGGAATTGGAGAATTAGCTACTTTTGCATTTAAATCTCCTGCTATACTACGTAATCAGTTTTCTTGGATCACTGAAGCATATCTTAAAATTTATCAGTTTCTTCGGATTTCCCTTCTTCAGGAGCATGTACTCCTACTTTTAATAATTATCCTCTCTCTGTTTTAAATCTTACATTATTCTTTTGTTTACAAATTCATAGCTCATTATGTTATTTTTCCATTTCCTATCAACCCAGATGGCAACAGCTTTAGCAGCTCTTGTAGCTGTTCCTCTCCGGAGTAGATGATCACATAATTATCTATTTATTTAGTACCCTTTAGCTTCTTTTTTCTTTTCGTTGTAATTGCTATATTAATATTTCTCTGTTTCAATTCCGTTGTTAATTGTATTTTTTTGTATTTGTCAATCCTCTTAACATTCCGGGTTCCAATTCTTAATATTTCTGTTCTTCCTAATCGTCTATCCTTTGTCGTCATATTTGTCCGTCCAGCTTATTTGTATGAGACCGATGAGAAATTTTGTTTTACATAGTGGATTTCCAGCCCAGCGCAAAACCCCCAATCTGGAGCACCAGAGTTTTCTGTCGGAACCCTCTCTCCTAGATGGTTGCTTCCGTTAAGGAGTCAGTCTTCTCCAGCTGTTGTTCCGCGGGCGGTATTTTATTTCCCGCCTACCTTGTGGGCTTTCCCCTGTTTGCCACCTGGGAATGCACCTTCTAGGGGCCAGAGGTCCCCCGAATTTGAAACTTAAAGTAATAAAAGAAGAGTTGGTGGGCGAATGCAATACGCATCAGTCATATAATAAGTTTAAAAAACTTATTTTGTACAACAGTGGATTTGTGCATAGCGTTTCAAGAGGAGGGAAAACGTAGGGAGAGGAAGCGAGTGTGGGAGAAAGAAAAACAAACATCTCCAAAATTAATGTAACAATATAAGCTCAGGTGTATGTTTTGCTAGCTAGTTAGTAATTATCATGATTCAAAAGCGTTTAAACCAATTGGATTGTCCTTTAAAACCTTTGAATCCATCTCTCAATTGGCTATCCTCTAACTCTTCGGCCAATGACATTATTAAACATTGTCAAGGTATCCCTAGCTTTGTTTATTTTATTAAGATGTTAGTCATATTTTCTTATTTATACTCTTATATCTGCAGTTCTTCGAAAAAAACGCAAGACTTCTGTCTTCCTTTATTCCTGTGCATCACTTTATTGAAATGTTTATAGTTTATTGCACATTTCTCATTCTCCATTGAATCGTATACAAACTCCCAGAAGTTGAAAGATTTCACTCAGCAATGTAATTTTTATTTTCCATCACTGTTCTTTCATACCAGATGCGAGTAGACAGTAGTTGGAAACTTGTCAGACATGAAAAATACAACGACAAGGCTGGGACTTAAACCACGGAGACCCAGATTTCCGTGTCTTTGACCTTTTCACGTTGGATTAAACTTTACAGTTTATTTTTTATTATTATTTTAGATCGTGATAATCTTTGTTTTTGGTGATTTATTTCTGCTCAAAGAGCGTTTTATGAAGCATTTTCTCTGGATCGTCATTTATGAAGATTATGAATGTGGGATCTAACGCTTTTGTCTTAAGACTTGATTAATTAAAATTCCTGGAGTATACTAGTACAAACTGAAACAACTTAATTGCTTCTGGAAATTTTAGGAATGAAGTACACATTATCAGAAAAAGCACGCGATTAATGTAATCAGGAGACACCCACTTGTCAATTACAAGAGGTATCCAGCTATGATTACTATTCCATAATTACAAGTTCTACATACCAGTGAAAGGAAGGAGATCACGCTGGATCAGACATTTTACAAAGACAATATTAGTTCAAGTTTATTACAAAATTGTTTGAATTACATGGTTGAACGCGGCAATTTCCAAGAAGGCTGGCCCGGACAAGGATAGACTATACTTTGCTGGCAGTAACTGAATGGCTTCAAGAGAACCAGTCGAAGCACATACACTCCTATCGGTGCATGCGCAGAGTCAAGCTTCTCCAGCCATGCTCTATGCGACCGTTATGATTACTCAGATATTTGATACTTAACGACCACTACCGGTCATACCTAAACGTACACCCCAACTCCCAACTACCAAACTATGAAATAATAAATAATAACACCAATTAAATTAATAAAGACTCCCTTATACGCCACATTATCTAAAACTAGATTCTAACTATCCCTTATCACTTCTATCACTGACTTAAAATACGTCTCAATGAGTGATGCCATAGTTCGTTTTAAACAAAGGAGTTGACGTTTCTTAATTATACTCTCTTGTCCATGAAGTTCATGCTTTGCTGCCATAGCAAAGTGCAGATCTTACTAATGTTTTGTGTAAGCTTACTCTGGTATCTCTCTGCACTAATGAAGGCTTCATTATTGTGTTTATTATTGCCATAGTTTTATTCATATGAATAATTTTGTTTCAGATGTCCTCTTCATCCAATTATCTTAATGCATGTCTAAGATGGGTGAATGAATTTACTCTTTCCAATATTTTTAATATAAACAAATTTTGCTCTGTGGTGAGCATTTTCCACGAAAAGTCATTATTTTTGTTTCTTTCTGTATTAAAGTTCGTATTATAGTTCATGCCAATTTTGTTGAAGTTATGAACTGAATATTGCAATTCATCCTCAGAAGGGGCTACTAATGCAAAAGTAACGTGTCTAATTTAATTGTATATATCCATGGGGTTGCTCCCTTCATTCTGTAACTAGATTTCCCAAAGTCATGTTTGGTTATCGCCCAACAGGGAAGAGATCGCTGAGCCACCCAAGTGCTGGACACAAAACTTGTCTAGGGGGTCGTTAGTTGTAAGACTTGTACGGAAGAAGTAGTATTCATTATAGTCTGATACTGCGAACCGGCTGGCCCATTATAATACTGAGTATTCATTTCAAAGTGTGTCATTACGCCATTGTTTTAAGTCGATTTTTGAAGCGAATGTTACTTCTAAAGGGAATGACGTAACATAGAATGCATGTGACGGAGAAGTTGCCTAGCACGTATGGCGTTCCTCGAATACGGCAATGACATTAATCATAAAAAGTAGTTCGAAGGTCATGCCTCCCAGTGTCATGCGTAAGAGCGTGAATTCAATTAAATAATCAAACGCCTTAAACTTTCTGCATAACATTCTCAATGACCATTCATTCCACACAGATAATGCTTTCATTACCGTATAAGGGAGCCACAGCACACTCTGCTGATAAGTTCATGTTGTCTTAATCTAGCGATGACAAAAAGTGCCCCGCTTACAAATTTCAAGGACCTTTGATATCGGCTGACCACAGTGCAATCGGTAGCACAAGCACCTTACAGACCACCGTATTTTGCCACGACGTGAACGCCTTGCTTGTTACGCAACTTCTCCGATGCACAAGTCATACGCCTCTGCGGAAATACTAGGCGAATAGAATCCTAGGCTCAGCGGCTAGACAAGTGAGGTCATACAGGATATAATGAGACACTTTGAAATGAATATCCAGAATGATCAGCGGTTCGAACATGTAGAGGGAGGGGTGAGTGAGAAAATGAGTTATTTGTAGCATTAAAATGCAAAACAGGTACAATATTTATATCAAACGTTCCATCTGAAATATCATGCAGCCAAATAGGGATGTAGCGTAGAAGCTGGGCTTTCACTGTGTGACATACTGTGAGTGTAGCATTTATAACTACATCATTAGGCTTTTAATCTGCCATGTGGGAAGAAACTTGCTTGTATTGTCAATGTTTAAGTTTCAATTTACATGCTCCCCGAGAAAGGTAGCAAGCGGGCACTAGATTTTGAGGGCCTAAAAATGTTTGAAAAATTGCCAATACAGTAACTAAATCTTTAAACAAGTTATTGAAATTGCAAAAAATAATCTAAACTCACATGTTTATTCAATTCATTAAAATAAGTGTACAAAAGTTATAAATTAATTGCTAAGAACGCGTCGCTTTGGGATGGCTGTAAAATTCCTTTCTCTGTATGACCGTGAGAAAATCGCGAATAGCAATTTTAAAGTTGAAAAAGTATTTGACATTTCAAACCAATAATGAAAGCTATTTCGTAAAGGTTAGTGCTACAGACATTTTTATAGAACATAAATTGTGTGATTTAACGAGGTCTGCATTCTTGTATATGTAGTTATATTTTGTCTGCCTCCAATTTTTCTATCTTAACATTTACGAGTTGCAAAAAAATTAATTCATAATGAAGAGAACTTCACAGCCATTCCCAGAAAATACAAGTGTTGTATTTCATTGACCATTAAATATCTTAAACATGTGGAATTAAATCAAAGTCGTTAGAGCCATTTTTGACAAAATAAAAAATAACGACATTTTGTTCATATAAAAGTTAGTTTGCGGATGTGATTTTCTATAAACTCTTTGTGTTGTTTACTTGGAGGACGCTGAACTTAAATATAAATTTTGGCATTCAGCAAAATTTTCCTTTTTAGTACATACTATTCACAGACACACATACACATGACTTTTCCTAAAAATGCTTTTTTATTGGATTTACAGGATCTCAAAACGTGCATTACCACTGAAATCTCGGTATCGAGCTTTTTGTGAAATGCAGTACTTCCTCTACTTACTATAAGTAAGCGGTAGAGAAAGTAAAATATATTTGTTCCATGTTCTTGTTCGAAGAATCTGAACAGAACATGACGAAGCATGTTTTTGAAGAGCATTAACTCTAAAATTGACTGTTTTAAGCTCCCAGATTATAAAAAAATTCATTGCGAAGGAAGAGGACTTCACAGTCTATGACACTACACAAGCATAACGATAGCAATCTGACTATAGCACTCATTAGCGCGAAAAAGAGAAAACTGACCTATCTCATTCCTAGTTTGGAACATGAATTCATAACTGCAATTATACTTGCTGCCCTGACAACAGCCGCACCTGCTCCCACAACCACCCTTAAACATTAAATAGGAATGCGATTTTTTCCCCAAAAAATGGGAGTAAAGGTTGTAAAAAGTTACTTTTATTTTCCACTTCAGTGAAATGTTTGATTATTGAAAAGTTATTCTTAAGTAAAGTGTCAATAGTAGAAAACTCTTTATAAACAATAACGCAAAATCAAAAAGAAATGCCCAGTAATAGAAGATGATAGGAAGTGAACAAACATTACCTTATAAATATGCTTTTTCATAATCTGAGACCATTGTTAAGAATTTATGTACATGTTAGTAATGTCTAGGATGCAACAATTAAAAGTGACTTGTCATCAGAACACCGGGTCCTGGTGTTTTAAGTCGCAATTTACATGGAGATTTTATATAAGCTAAAAGTAGCTCACAATTTACAAACCACAGTGTTATTCACAGAAATTAATCTAAGGAAAAAATATTTTATTTAACGTTTACGTCACTGCCATCAATACTGTTAAGCAAATTAATTAGTACGTTTTACCTTTTAGTTTGTATTTCAAATGAACTCTTTAATATTTCGCTAGGAGTAACGAAGCTATAGCATTATAAATGCTGCTTTATTTCCCAGGTGATTCAGCCATTTGTCATACAGAGCAATGATTGCGTTTGACCAACTAAAAAGTTATACAATAACGGAGAATTTATACGTTCCATATGTGGTGGATGTTAGCTGATACAATTGCAATCAAAAGAAACGACAGATTTTGTTGTTTATTAATATAATTATTTTTAATTTGTACGTGCTCTCCTAATAATCCGTTTACTTATGCAGCACTCAATTATATATTACATAATATATTAGTCTCTTTGTCATGCAATTACAGATAGAGTTATCGCACTATAAGCTATAATTAAAGAGCAGAAGCATTAAAACTTTATTTGTAGTATTCCTTAAGGTCGAAAGGTTAATTTGCCAGAAGTGTTGAAAAACATGTCTCTTGAATGCAGGTATAGGTAAATTTCTCATGTAATTGCAGAGAATTATAATATTTGTAAAAAATATGAACAAAACTGTTTAGCGTATACATATTCAAACTATTGCGAGTATTGTGATCATGTATACAAAGAGTCAAATTATTAGATTTGGATTTTACATACAAAAGGCAGGCCAGAATAAACATTGCCGGCTAATATTCCTAATTCAGTAAACAGTGGTTTACAGTGTGTTCGGGATTGAGCACCACAAATTATTCTCGTAGCTCTTGGAACCTATCTCTCAAATATGATTCCATGAAAGCAGTACTGGTATGATTAAATCTATAGTAATGTAATTTTGGTTGTAAACTAGTATGTGAGATAGAATCAAAAGCTTCAGTAAAGCCATGAAAATGTCCACAGGTTGACTTACCTCATGCAATGTGTCAGGAACTATTTTCCAGAAATCTGGTAGTTGCTTCAATTGTGCTGTGAGAATTTCTAAATGAATATTGGTTACAAAAGAGTTTGTTAGTTTCAAAATAAATAATAATCTAAGTACTTATTGAAATTTCAAATATGTTTGGGATTATGGAAATTATTTTGATAGGTCTGTAATTATTGAGATCATTTTTGCTTCATTTTGTATACATTATGACTTTTACATATTTAAAAGCATCTGGAAATATACATTCATCGATGCAGATGTTGAAAATATGAATTGACTGCTCACATATAAAACATGCAGCTAGTTTTATTAATTTAGAGTTCATACCATTAGATATCAGGTCATGAGCTATTTCTCAGTTTCTAAATAGCCATCTTCCACACTAAATTGCTTAAACTGAAATTCATTTGGAGTCTTACAACGTTTATTTAAAAAAAAATTTAAAGCCGTGGTTGTTGCATTAAATTTACCAACAATATCATCAACTTGTTTAACAACATAAGAGTTAACGTTTTCTACTTTAAAATCTGGCATAGATTCTAGATATAGATTTGATTTGTCATGAAAATATCTTAAAATCACGGTGTTTTATCAAAATCGTTAAAGCCAGTTTTGATAAAATAAAAAATGATTTGTTCATGTAAACTGTAGTTTGTGGGTAGTGATTTTTTTTAAAAATCTTCGTGAAGTATCCTTGAAAGACGCTGAACTTAAATACAAACATTCCTTTTTGAGTTATGCTGTACACAGATAAATAGACATATACACGGACCATTTTCTAAATTGATTTTACTTCATTCAGGGAGTCTCAAAACGCCTATTTCCAGTGAAATCTCGATTTTGAGCTTTAGAGTGGAATACAATACTTCTTCTACTTACTACAGACAGGCACTAAAGAAAGTAAAAAGGCTTCATGAGGTGCACTTTAGGTGTTGATGTATGTCTAAAACGGAGTAATATGAATTTAAAGTTGGAGAACATAATGATTATTCGTGATCATATACATTTAAATTGTCATGCGATGCACTCAATTTCCCCCTTATGATGACATATTCCTGGGAAATCATATTAAATAATAAGTAGAAATAGGTAATTAATTATTTTTTCATACAAGCCATTTGCAGGACAAGGTTGGGAAGGATGAATCAGACAGAAAAATTCAATGCCATAGCAGGGATTTGAACCACGGATCTTTGATTTCTGTTCAGTCGCTCTAACCGACTGAACTAACAGGGCAATATGTCAGTATGATATTAAATTCCCCAAATAAACTTGCATTTTTTCGGTAAACCACAGGAAATCTCAATTTCATTTTCAGATAACTTACTCTAATGGCGACTTACAGTATCGTAAGTACTTTAAGCCCCGGGCTTCATGGTTAACCAACTATTTTGGTTAACCATCTACCCTTCAATTCTTGCCCTATACACGGCTTGTGAGAATGGACAATTAATTACTATTGATTTACTTAATAGTTAATTGACCAAACACTTAAGATATTTACATGACGAAGTGTATAGCTTGATTTCTCTGGAAATAGCTTATAAGACCTCTTTATTCGGAAGGAGCTTTATATAATTGCGTATGACGGTTAAACCATAAAATATAGGCAAAAGTTTGCTGCACGGAAAATGTAGATCTCTTTAAAAACACACACTTGAGACAAATAACTTTTCTCTGCCATCAGCCGTATTCGATGTATCCATTGTTACTAGTTTGAATATTTTGTCACTTTTAAAGTGCTGCCGTTATTCATTGTTTCTCGCGATGTCGTGGAAACGATATGGAATTTCAAGGCCAGCATATAACGATCTCTTATTAGATTCTGATTTCTGTATCTACAAAAAAGGTGTAGTGTAATGATTTCTGTGAGGTTTATTTCAATTAACCTGAAGCAGATAGTACAAAAATCTGATGTGACTTTCTCTACTCTTGTAGAGATTATTTTTACAAACAAATTTTAATCAAGATAAACATTGCTAATTTTCTTGTAAGTACAAGGGAAATATGTTGGGATCTAAGCAATAATCAAATCTTTTAAGAGCTGATTGCTAAGTGGAGCATTTCATTCTCTTTGCATGTCCAGGGCATTAAAAAAAATAACAAATTCCCGTTTGAGAAAAAGTATAACCAATGGAAAATTCAAACAAATAACAAGATATATCTTGGAAATGGTTCACTCCACTATTAAAAATATTATATGACATAAATTGTGTGTTTTAACGAGATCTACATTTTCTGTGCAGAAATATTTTGTCTATCCGTTAAAGTTTACCAGTTATGCAAAAACCATTCAGAAAGTAGAAGACTTCTGGGGACATTCCCAGTAAATTCAAGTTGTAATGTTATTTGTCATGAAAATATCCTAAATATGTCATTTTAATCAAAATAAAAATACAGCCATTTTTGAGAAAATCAACATTTTCGAAAAGTGTTTCATGTAAAGGGTAGTCTAGTGTGGAGAGATTTTCTTCATAATTTTCATGTTGCATCTTTGAAATATATTGAACATAAATACTAAGTTTGGTATTTATCCGACTTTTCGATTTTGAGTTATGCTGCTTACAGACATACACACCCATAGACTTTTTTATTCAGGGGAGCCTGTAAACGTGTACTACCGGTGAATTCTCGATATCAAATTTTTGGGTGGAATGCAATACTTCCCCTACCTACTTACTATACTTAGTAGAGAAAGTAATAAGCTTTCTCAGGTATAACTTGAAGTTATATGAAATAAACGATCGTGGTTTAAGCAAGCCATGTTAATGTGGCGCATAAGATTTTTTTTTAGTCCGTGACGTCAAACATATGCAAATTGTGTGCAGCGTCAGTGGCTACCGGCTAAACTTCACAGAAGTGTTCAACATACACTGTGTATAACCAACCACCTGCTGAGACAGGCGAGTTTGCACAAATTCTGAGGGAGAGAGAACTGAGTTTTCCTAACGGGTATAATGGAGTTCTATGTTAGTCTGCCTCCAAGGGAGTTGAATTGACATATACTCTGATGTAGGTCTAATAAGATAGGTCCTTCGAGAGATATAGCACACTTTGGTTTTAGAGGAAGATGTGCTTGCTTTGAGGAGCTGGGTACTTGTTGCAAAATAGAATTTGTACTCCCATCTCTGGAGATAATTCCATGCAAAGTATTATTGAAACTCTGGATTCTTAATTTGAACAAAATTGCTTTATTTCTCCGCTGAAGAGCCGTAGAGAAGTGTGTATTGTACAGGTAGTTTATTACAAATTAAATATTCAAAAAGAACTGAAATTAAAGCCAGCTTTAATCGCCTAATGATAAAACACATAATTACAACTTCCAAGTTCATGTTCAATATGACTTCTGCTTCTAACAAGGCATATACATAATCTCTATGAATCATATTACGGCCAATGGCTGCCACTGTTCACTTACCTGAACTAGCAGTTTGTTTATATTTAGTCCTGAATTTCTTTTGAATAGACTTGGCTGACAGTGAACCACAATGAGCCCGCTCCGCACTGTATATGTCTCCATGCTGACTGATAATAATGACCTTACTATCGCAACATAGCGTGCTGACCCGCACTCGAAAGTGCTTTAGCGGATGTAGAGTAAACTTGAGGATATACTGAAACTTTTTAAACGCATTAAGACTATGTCACTACTCTCGGTTCAACAGCAGTGAAGCATAGCGTTTTATAACTGATATAGGTATTTTAATTTTAGTTTAGATCTGTATAATAGTCGGCCACGATATGAGTGCTTTCGGCGGGAAGAGGAACAGTTATGAAAGAAGTAGGCGGAGCATCGTGGGAACAACCAGGTAAACAAAACCCGCAGTTCCGAGTTACATTTACTAGCGAGACTGACTCCTGCAAATGTATAAAGTAGTAGTGCTGTTTTCATTGGGCAACTGTGCATTCCCTTATCGTCTTGTCCCTCACTTCCCTCTCATCCCAAGCTTTGATGATGTTACGCATTGTCAACAAAAGCAGTGGAACCTCCAAGCGCAACTCACATCGTGGCCGACTAGCAGGTGCTCGAGAAACCGAAACATGCCGGCGTATCTATATTTCTTAAGTCTCTTTGGTTATCTAAAGTTGAAGTAAACGCTTTTGGTGTCTAAATCACTTCTTTGTGAAATATTGTATAGAAGAAAACTCTGGCACATAAAGATGAACTTGCAAAGAAATGTTAGTTCTAAGTGATTTGTGAAAAGCAGATGCAATTAAAACTTCCATATGATTGGTTGGAGGATTGGCCCGCTGTGCTGTAAACGCTGTTTTCTCTACAAAAGAAAAACTTATTTTCGAAGTAAACAGTACACCTAAAATTATTACAATTCCTACTCTAAAGGTAAGAGCTGCAGGGACCATTGAGCAATATGGTGTGCGAAATTAGTGATTAAATATACGTTATTCAGAGAAAAAAATAGCTTTGTGCTTCACCAGACACCATTATTATTTATTATTAACCGTACAAAAATATGTAAATATAATTTGTCCTTCTATTTCATTTCTAGCTATTATTTTACTGTATTTTACGAAAATTATTTTGACCCAACTTAATTAGGCATAATAGTCTTTTATGATTTGTGTACAATTTTCGTTAGCAACAAACAGTTATAAATTATGTGTGGTTGTATTTATTGAATTATAATACTTATTTTGTTTAATTCCAGTAGGATATAAAAGCAAGCATTTCGTTTTATATGGAAGGGAGTAAAGTTTGCCGTCCTCTCATTTCTGGAACTGATAGCCTATCACATTCGTACTGCATAACACATCGGCCATTATGTTGCTGTAGCATAAAGCTCTCAGTCAGCAGTTTATATTCTGAAACTCTACATGGTACCACAAATAAAATGTTTAAAAGTATGTATAAGTAAATAAACAATATCACTGAGGCGGAGGTCCCGGAATCGATCCCACGGACTGCCTACTCTCACCCATGGGTTTTTTCGGGGTTTTCTCATGTAGTCAGGCAAATTTTGGACTGGTTTCTTTGTTCCCCAAAAATTCTTGTCGCTCCATTTCGTTCCATTCTTCATTCATTCCTCTTTCATCCCGCTGATCTCTTTCAGGGTTGGAAGTATCGGCTATGGTGTTTCGATGCAGCGTAGTAGGGGAAAAGGATGCTTCTTGTGAGTCTATACGCCCTCGGCTTTCGGCTGGCTGCAGGGATATCCGAAACCCCTTGAGGGGCATTGGACCCCCATTGTGTGGGGGTGGGGTCTCCGGTCTGTCTGTCTGTCTGCCGGGTATTCTATCTGGAAACTTAGGGATCCTGTCATTGTTGTGCCGTCGTTCCTTATTCCAGTGTTTCCTCTCGCCTCATCCTTTCTCCCGGGGACGCTTCCTCGTGAGACATAGGTACAATATCCACTCTGGATCGGTGCCGAGTCCCCTCCGTAGTGAATTCAATCCAATTCAAATAAGCAATATTGCTTATTCCGTACGTTGATTAAGATTTGAAACATATAAAAACTGTATATTCCTATTGGCAAGAGAGACTTTATTAGATTTTGTTTTATTGTATATTTATGTTTAAAGGCAAAAATAAAAGTGATAACTGCCTTAAGCTTCTCATGTATTTCACATTAATTAAGTTGTAATGAAATTTACAGCTCCTATAATTCTAGATATACCAGGCAGTTTTAATGTTTGTGTAATCAATAATATTCTGAATTATTAGCCCTAATTTAATTAGAATTTTATTAGGCAGGGATGGACTAGGTTTAATTACGAAACCTAAAAAGGTTATGATACCGTCAAATGCTTACCTCTTATCCAAGCATTTTCGAACACATTACAAACTCTTAAACTAAAGCTGCGATTGCCGTCATACCCGGGATACTATTGAGTGGTCGTGAATGTTACTAAATATGTTAACAAAAACATGTGCGCTGGTTTTTCACTTGTTTCAACTGAATATACTGAATAAACATTAGGTGTAGGTCATACAACGCGCACTGCGACCTACATAGAGCTATTGTAGCTCCACCCTCCAGGAGGAAGGGATGAAGTGAAGGAACCACAGGAGGCTACACGTTACATGCAGGCAGATACAGAGACGCGCGGAAATCCCTAACAAGTCCAGGCTCGAAGACCCACTGCTGTAGCTGCTAGAGAGGGCGATTAAGGCCCCTCTACTGTCCGCGAGGTGTACTCTTTCCTTTTAACAAGCTTCCGTGCAACTGAATGAAAGGAAGTCGTGGTAGATGAGAAACCATCCCAGGCATTCGCCTACCAACCAGGAAAAACAACGAAAAACAGGAGGTCAGGTTGGGCAGTCGACGGGAATCGAACCTACTCACTCGGTAACATTAAGGTTATTGTATATCTGCTGTTTTTTTTGTAAAGCTAATTGTTTATATGTATTACCACCTCTACTGCTTGTCTGTAGTCAGTAGCGGAGTATAGCATTACACCCAAAAATGCCATTTTGAGATTTTACCGGAAATACAGTATTGAGACTCCTTGAATCCAAAAAACAGACAAAAAATGTGTAGAGAAAGGTCTCTGTGTGTGTGTGTGTGTGTGTGTGTGTGTGTGTGTGTGTGTGTGTGTGTGTGTGTGTGTGTCTATGAAGAGCATACTTAAAAGTAAAAGACGTGAAACACAAAACTAGGTATTTAAATTCTGCACATCCAAGAATGTGCCTTTTACATGGAAAAGTGTTCGTTGGTTTTATAATTTTAGAAATATTTCTAACAATATTGATTAAAATATCACATGTTTAACATATTTGTATGGGAAATAAATGGTATACCTTGATTTTTATGGGAATAGTCTGTGAATTCGTCTTCATTGTGAATTATTTTTGCGTAATTTTAAACCTAACAGAGATATACAAAACCTTACTACTTAAAATATGCAGATCTCGTTAAAAAATCTAGAGTTAGGCCAGTTTTACGTCAACGTGCCACAATTAGCCAGCCGCGGGTGGCATAGGTTCCACATCGCTTCTATATTAGAGGCCTTCACGAAAGACAAATATTCTTTCTTCTATTTCCGCTCCCCTATCTTATCGGAACTGGTTCTGCAAATCGGTTAAAATAGGCGTGAGTCTAAATGATAAAACAGTAAAACCTTCCAGGCTGAAAGGCCGTGGTTTAACATTAAAAATATTGACCACGACCTAGCAGTTCGGAAAGTTTTATTGTTTAAACACTTAACTCCGGCTGTGAAATCCCTCGTACATAAGTTTAACTGTTTAACACTCATTTTCCCTCTGTTAGCTTTCTGGTCGCCTGTATCTGCTGCGTTTACTCTACTGACTTAGCGCTGTTCAAATATGTATTCACGTATACACCCCCTTAAACTATTCATCTGCAGTTTAAAATATTCTAACAGCCAAATTAATGGAGGGGAAAATCTAATTTACTTTTTATTTCACATAAAGATACAATGGTAGTACAGTTTATTGTTTTGGCGGTTTTTGAGATCGTTAATTTTATCGGTTTTATAAATTCTTGAAAAATATGTCTAAATTGCAACTCTTTTGTATGCAATGTTTTGAAAATTATCTTACGTGCATTGAGTAGAACTTTTTTTGGTGTATAGTTGATCTTTTTGGTCAAAATAGGATTTTATTTGACGGAGAAATAAAATCTTAAGGTTGGGAATTTTTAACATTTTCTTTTTAATTCTTCATTTTCGGCTCGTTTTGTATGACTTCATGAATTTATTTCTCCGCCAGTTAGTTACATGTCGATGAAAGTGTATGCATAAAAATATTGGATTTCCCCTTTTAATTTGGCTTCTAGAAGTTTTAAAGTGCATAAGAATACTTTCATGAGGGGGTGTGTATGAGGATTGAATCCACAATCGTGGCGTACATGGTATCCACCCGTAGATGGAAGTCATGTGCCAACTATGCGAATGCAGCTAAAATATTTAAATTTTCTACTAATCATATTTGATATAACTGCAGATTTTGGTGTGTGAAAATTTACGTGAAAAAGATTTGTTCCGTGAAAATAGAACTTATCAATGCCGGATGTCGTTTGCTGAAAAATCTTGTGTTACATTTACATGACTTTATCAACCTACTATAATTTATTTTCTAAACATATTCTTATGAAGCTTTGTTGATCGAGATAAACCTTTCCAAATATACATTACACATTTTGTTTAATGCACAAGAGGGATAGAGAAATCGAATCGATGTGTTTAAAAGCGGCTCGCATGGATTTAAAATCCCATGCTCTTTGTATGACATCGCGTGAAACATGTGACAAGAGTGACAAGATTTAAAGAAATTACAAAGCATTGAAGAACTGAAACCTATATTAACGGATACCTTGGAAATGATTTATGCCACAAAAATGATATGTGAAAGAAATGTGCGTTTTAAAGAAGTGCACTAGTCTTTAACAGTTATACAAAATTCGTTCCAGACGAAGTGGATTTCACAAGCTATTCTCAGAAAATTCAAGATATACATTTTCTTTGACGTATATCTTAAACAGATGGTATTCTAATGAAGATCGTTAGACATTTTCAAGAAAATCAAGCATTTCAAAAATGTTCCGAGTAAAGGTTAGTTTGAGGATGGAGAATTTTCTTGAAAATCATCTTCTACTGAACTTGAATACTAAGTTTGATACTTATCTACTTTTATCTAGTGTCACAGACACTATCGATATCAAATTTTTAAGTGGAATGCAATACCTTCTCTACTACGTGGTGGCAGAGAAAGTAAAGGTCAGATGTGATGCATTCACATGACATTCTTTACCTTCTATCGTTTATTAGTGGGTATACAAATTATTCTTACTAAATCTTATTTTTCTATTTACTACATTTTAATCCAAATAAAACTTTACAGAAAATACTAAATTACATATTACGTTATAGATACAAAGATAACAGCGATAGTCAAGTGTTTAAGAACTGGACGAGAAACAACTGAACATCGATGAGACATTAAAAGAATAACAAATATTGAACAATTTGAACCTTTAATAACGGTTATCTCAGAAACGACTTTATACTACAAAAAACTAATTTTAAATACATTTTGTGTTTTAAAGAGATCTACATTTTTGTATGGTACGTTATTGTCTATCGCTTAATGTTTACCAGTTATACAAGATTATACAAAATTCCTTCCGAATGAAGAGAACTTCACAGGCTATTCCCAGAAAATTCAAGATATATATTTTGTTTTTTGTGTGTGTTTAATATATGCTATTTTAATCAAAATCTTTAGTCATTTTCTAGAAAATGTTGTTGAAAATATTTGTGTCACATCTTTTGAAGGTACTGAACCTAAATGGCAAGGGTGGTAGTTATTCAACTTTTCGCTTTTAGGTTATGCTGTTCAAAGGCACACGGTACACACAGAAATACACGGACTTTTTTTGGATTCAGGGGTCTCAAAACATGTATATCCGGTGAAATCTCAGTATCGATTTTTTTGGGTGGGATACGATACGTACATGAGAGAGAAAGTAAAAATACAATGCCAATAACCAGCAATGGTGTTGCCAATAGAGGATTGGGTAGTGAGAACTTCAGGCTAATTTATATATCAGTGGGGCAGACGGGACAGTTTTTGCGCGATCTGCAGTTTTAAAACTTGCACAGCTATGTATAAATCTGAAAGCATGTATTGAAAATCCCTCGAAATGGCCCATACCCAGAGCGATGTCCCACTGCATCGTGCGTATTGTGGAATGCGTCAAGTGGTTTCATTACCAGATTATCAGCAATACGCGGCTTCTCTCGCCAAATCGAAAGCAAAGGCGTGTTTATTGTATTTTGTGATTTTATATATGTAGGGGTATGCTCCTTTTTTACAAACTAGGTGTTTTGTACCTGTATGAAGGTTCACTGTAATCAAGAGTACAATTACCTGTATATAAAAGCCTTAAAGTAATAAAACCGAAGGTAATTTAAATGTAAAAAGTCATTTTAAATTTAAGGGGCTTCAGAATTAAGTATCAATAAATTAACATATCATTTTATTTCTTTACTTTTTACTGTCTCTACTACCTACCTAGTAGGATCAGGGGGTAGTGTATTCCTCCCAAAAATTCGGTCGGGACATCAGCGAAAATAAATGTTTTGAGGTTTTCAGGATAATAAAAAATTTGAAGTGATACATTCACATAACTTTCTCTACCGTCTATCGTTTATTAGTGGATATGCAAGCTATTAGGTTACTTACTATAGCTTACTTTCCTGTCTACAACATTTTAATCCAAATAAGCCTGTGCAGAAATAGCTATATTACACATTTCCTTATACACATAAGGGGAACAACTATAGTCAAATGTTTAAGAACTGGACGCTATATGCTGGCCTTGAAATTTCATTGTTTCCATGCCATCGCGAGAAACAACTGAATGTTGAAAGGACTTGAGAGAATGACCAAGAAATGAACAATTCGAATGTTTAATAATGGATACCTCAGAAATGGCTTATGCTACAAAAAATTATTTTAAATAAATTGTGTACTTTAAAGAGATCTACAGTACTTGTGTGGTACGTTTTCCGTCTATTGCTTAACGTTTACCAGTTATACAAGATTATACAAAACTTCTTCCAAATGAAGTGGACTTCACAGGCTGTTACCAGAAAATTCAAGATATATATTTTATTTGTCATGTAAATATCTTTAATATATGATATTTAATCAAAATCGTTAGAGCCATTTTTATAGAATAAAAAATATCGAAAAATTTCATGAAAAGGGTAGTCTGGGGTGAGGAATTTTCTTGAAAATCTTTTTTATGGTACTGAATCTGAATACTAAATTTGGTATTTATCGGACTTTTCTTTTGTAAGTTATGCTGTTCATAAACACACACACAGACACACACGGACCTGTTCTAAAAATGCGTTTTTTATTCAGGTGCTTCGAAACATGTAGGTCCAGTAAAACCTGGATATCAAAATTGTAGTTGGAATACAATACTTCCCCTAATTACTATACGTGGTAGAGAAAGTAAAAACGTTTTAGAAAAAGTCCATGTGTTTCTCTGTGCGTGTGTGTTTGTGTGCACATCATGACTCAAAAAAAATTGTGTGAGTACCAACTTTGTACTTAATTTCAATACCTTGCAAAGAAAATCTCTCCTCCTCAAACTACACCTTATTGGAAAAAGAATTGAAAGTTTTTAGGTTCTCAGTAAATAGGCATTTTTATAATAGTATCAATTATTTAAGCTATTTATTTACATGGCAAATAAAATGTAATATTTGAATGTTCTGAGAATATCCTCTGAAATCTTCTTTATTTAGAAAGATTTTGTATGATTGGTAAGGGTAAACCGTAAGAGACAAACGAAAACTGCGTACACATAATTTATTTCAAATAATTGCGGCATCAGCAATTTCCGAGATATGCGTTATTATTGGCTGGAAATTTGACAAAGCTGAGCCATTTTTAAGGTGCTATCGCTATTTAGTTTTTTTTTTGTTAATTCCTCTGCCACATACATAGCAGGTAGAGAATGTATGCGTATTCCACTCAAAAATTCGATACCAAGATTTCACCGGAAATACATGTTTTGAGGTCCCCTAAACAAAAGAAGCATTTTTAGAAATAGTGTCTCACGTACGTGAGTGTGTGAATAACATAATTAAAACACGAAAAGTCGTATAAAGACCACACTTGGTATTTAGGTTCACTACCTTTGAAAGATGCAACATGTAGATTTTGAAGAAAATCCCCACTCCAACTACCCTTTACATGGGATATTTTTCCAAATGTTTCATTTTTAAAAAGTTGCTTTAATAATTAAAATATCATATATTAAATATATATACATGAGAAATAAAATGTATATCCTGAATTTTCTAGTATTAGTCTGTGAAGTCCTCTTCATTTGGAAGGAATTTTGTATAATCTTGTACGACTGATAAACGTTGAGCGATAGAAATAAAACTACCACGCAAAAAAATGTAGATCTGTTTAAAACACACAATTTACTGCAAATAAGCTTTTCTGTGGCACAAGTCGTTTCTGATATATCCGTTATAAAATTGTCCATACTTATTCTTTTAAAGTCCCATTGATTTTCAGTTGTTTCTCGCGATTGCATGGAAACGGTATGGAATTTAAGGGCTGCATATATTTTCCAGTTCCTAAAACATTTTACTATCGCTGTTCTCCTTAAATATATATAATAACGAAATGTGTAGTGTAGCTATTTCTGCAAATGTTTATTTGGATTAAAATGTGGTAGATAGAAACATAAGTTTGAGTAAGAACAGTAAGAATAAAGTTAGAGGGTAGAGAAAGTCATGTGGTTGTATCACATCACATTCTTTTAGTTTGTTTTTGGCGACCGCCCACTCTGACCCATGGTTTTTTCGTGGTTCCCCCGGGTCAATATGCAAATGCTGGGGTGGTTCATCTTCTACTGCGACTCTGCTGCCCCTCATTTCCTGTATCCATTATCTTCCTTGTCATCTGCTTCAGGGTTGAAGGACCATGCGACGGTGTTCTGCGCGTTGCGGCTGGGCGGCGTTTGTGCACTATGTAAAGGTTTCTTCTCTGACGTCGTTAAAGGACTGATTAGTTACGTCTCGCCTTCGAGTGTGCCCCGTCCCTGGAGACCACCAGGGTTGCGGTGGCCTCTGGATGGGCCCGGTTGGCATCGAATGTGTTAGATCTGGAAAAGTTAGGGACCCTGTTCGCGCCTACGACCGTCAACATCGGGATCTAGTCACCATTTGTGTATCTCCCCTCATCCCTGCCCCCTCCTAGGGTACGGTAGAAGCAGAAAGAGCCTACTTGCCTGCTTGCTGTGCTCTGCCCCGGTTGCGCGGGACCCTCCGCTTGTTCGTACCTTACCCCTATTTTCCTTCGCACATGAGCCTGAAATCGACCTGTGTCCAAACGTTAAGGTTTGAGTTCCAGACTTTAAGGATCAAATAGGAGAGGGACTAATCCAGGAGTTGGTGTGAACCGTCGTTGCGAAGCATGCCTTCCAGCTAGTCTGGTGAAATGTTACCGAACTCCTCCCCTTTCGCCACTCACCTATGCCTGACCTTTGTTCATAGGCTAATGTGCGTGTCGGACTTGAATTTAAACCAATGAGAGATCTGCTCAACCAGGGCTGGTGAGAAACACACATAATAAGGAGATTGTGCCACCATTAATTAATAAAGAAAAACAGTATAGAAAATCAAACGTATCGAAATGTTTCTATGCACCCGATGTTCTCTCCCCTCTCTACGAATTTACAAGTTGAATTTTGGTACTTTTTTGCGAGGGAAAATCTCATATACAAAAATTCTGCACGAGGTATTCACATTTTATTATGCAGTATAAATGGATATATTCTAAGCTCTTAGTTACATTTTAAACCCCAGATCTTCCTCTATTCACCCGCATGCTATATTCGCAATACGGATATCGAAAAGAGAAATGAAAACAGTTCGACTCGGTTCTACATATAATGAAATCCTATGTGGTGAACTGCATCAAACCTTTTAATCACCGTAAAATCCGTCTGTTCTATATTTCTGCTCAAAATACCCGCTCACGGAGTATTAATTTCACATGACTTTAATTATAAAACAGGTATGTGTATAGTATGCTTTAATTATATCGGAAAAAAGAGAATATTGAAGCTTTTACGGACATTTGGTGGCACTGGATTAAACTTTATTCTTGTGAAATGTTGAAACATCAGCATGTTGGAAGCGAAGAAACTTCAGTCTTATCGGCCATTCAAAGGAGTTTCAATGAAAGGCATGAATGAATAGAATTATAACTTTGGATCCATATATCTTGAATCAAACAATTTTAGAGACCAGTAAACTGAACTTTTCTAGTTGTCTTTCTGTAAAACGTTACAAACTCTACACTTCTTATATTAAAATTTCCTCTAACTTTGTAATGTTCAATTATTTTTAATTCCGTTTAAGAATCAGTATTTTGCGCTTTAACCAACTTTTAAACTAAACAAATTTTGTTCAACTTTGTACTTCTGCGCACAGTTTCTCCACAAATAATATTTTTATCTACACTTGGTTTTATTAAAAAGGATTTGGAACATCCGCTGCTAAAGTCAGTAATAAACATTCAAAGCATTTTTCAAATACAGTAGAATCCCGATAACTCGACCTAATGTGGACTGAGATGGTGTCGGGTTACCGAAATAATATGTACTGTGTGGTAGTATTTTATATCACAACAATGTAAAAGCCAGAGTGATTGTAGTGTAAATAAGCATTATTGTATGACATTGATTTGAGATGTTTGTTAATTATAAGCATTGTTAGGAAATAAGTTTACACGGCCTCACTGAAACTGACAATAAGAGCGGGTAACAATGAGTGAGTTGTTTATCAGTTATTAGAGACAAGCAAATGACGTCAGATTAGCGCGCTTTTCTTAGAAATGGAGGGAATATCTTCCCTAGAGCATATGTGTTCGTAATTTTGATTGGATATAAAAATAGACGCTAATGTTGGCGCGTTTTATTAACCAATAGCAGCTCTGTTATAATGTTTAGGCATATTGGGGTGAGGGAGTATAAATTCCGTGCCAGAGACGGGTAACGCACAGTTTGACAGAATAATTCACAAGGCAAACGTCGTTCAGTCCAACAAAAGCACTCGCGGGTAATACGTCGTGCAGTCCAACAGAATCATACAAAGGTTATACGTCGTGCAGTTTAACAGAATCTCTCGCGTCGTAAAGTTGGTTATAAATGTGGAATACGCGAATTAATAATGTGCAGCAAATAAGTGATTATAGTGACATTAGAAAGTATAACAGTTTCAGTCGGGCGTGTATCAAGAGTAATTATGTAAAATGAATAAAATGTGACGGCAATAAAAGTGTAAAAACAATTTCTTTTATAAGTGTTATCTTTCGGTAACAAATCCTTTCCGTTTACACACCCTGTTCAAGAGATATGCTCGACTGAGTAGTAATAATAGCTAGCCGGAGGACAAAGAACCCAAAATTCAAACTAGTATACAATAACAGGCGCTCAACACGAGATACCGCGACAAATTGGCTCCCATACGTGGGGCAGATAAACATGAAGCATCTTCCAACTACCAACAAATATTCTACTTCAACTGCAAATTACATAAATGCATGTCCTAGCACAATATAGGAAACAAAAGTATAACTTATCATAAAAGTTATTACTGTGTACGTAAATTTAAAAATACATACATAGAATAGGGAAGAAATTGTTAGTTCTTTGTAGAAAAAATATTGTAATGTTAGACTACCTCTGACAATCATTTCGTCGCCGTGCAGCTTCATCACGTACTAGAAAAAGCAATAAACCTTCAAACCTTCAAAACAAGTGTTTGTGCTACACACATTATTAGCGGCAATTTTTGATTTCGTGACAATGCTCTGGCTGATTATGTTCCCACTCAACACGCGGTCAGCTCTTTTGTAAGTGAGCGAAAATAACAAAACCTGTCATCAAATTAGTGTGATAAATAAACTGCAAAATATGAAAATACCATACCATACCAAATACCTGAACAGATCAAGAAAACACATAGACATATGCATGAATATTAACACTAATACGTACACTAATTAAAATTTACCTATACTGTTTATACAGCATAGCGTATTATAGAAAAATTATTACAGTCAAGTTTAACAATAAAAAAAAAAAAAAATGGTCGTCGAGTTATCGAAATTCTACTGTAGGTACTATTTGCTCAAATGTAAATTAACTTTTAGAGTATATTTCAAATTGCATACTCGTGCATTAAATTTCATCTATTGATTTTACGTTTACATTTTGTAGTAAAATGTTTGTAATAATTTTATTGAAATTTACTTAATGTGAACCAGCGCGATGGCTCCGCTGTAACGTGTGAGGCACGCGTTCAGAAGGTTCCGTATTCGATTTGGGCCGGCTACTCTTTTTTTTCGCGGATTCCCCGGGTCAGTGGACGAATTTTAGTCTGGTTTCCCTTCTACCACGAATATTCTGTTCTTCATTTCCATTCGTCTGTTTCATTGACAAGATGAATGTTTCAGAATAAAGGAAATGGACTTAGCACTAATAAATTTTTGGTAGCAGCATTTTATTTGCTGTTGGGGAAAGCAAGCATTTTAAGGGTATGGCTTCTAATCCTTAAACAATTTGGAAGCATGGCTGAATATGCTTTTCTTTGTCAGCGCATTAATACGCTTAAATGGAATTAAGTGATTGATGTTTACATTGTCAGAATCAGTAAATTTTAGTTTTCCTGTTAGCGTAGAAAAGTATTTTGTACATTATGTATTTTACATGTAAATTACGGGTAAATTGCGTAGAAATAACTCGCCCGATTCTGGTCACAAGGAGCCTTTATTGAGATTCCCTGTACCAAAACGTTCTGTACATCGTGCTTGCAAATCTACCCCAATCTTTACTTCCTTAGTCTTCTACGTCTAATTTGCTTTTCTGCGACATTTAATAATCTGTGCTGATAAGCATATTAAAGCAATATACTACGACACAACGGTACAAAATGATCTTATTTTTATCTTAGTCTATAGGGTATAGGATACTGACAGGACAATTTCAGCATTGTGGCCAATACAGGTCTATTTAATCACTGAAATGAAGAGATGAGTACCAAGAGCGACCAGATTGGTAACACGTACGCGCACACACACACACACACACACACACAATACCAATAGATACAGAATAATTAAGATCTGCATTTATTTATTACATACCATACCATGCTGTGCTGATAATAGGCTACATCACAATCCGTGACACCAGCTAACTCCTCTTCCAGGAAGGTAATGCATCAAGTGGATCTCTGCTTTAAAGGTTCAACACGCCAAGTAATAACAAATTAAATACAGGGATAGAAGCTAACGTCTCGTTTATGAATGTTTGAAGACACTCTCAATTATGTCAGCTATGCATGTCAGATATGTCATCCAAATTATTTCATAATTTATTTCCTATAATTTATGATGTTAAAATTGCATAAAATATTTATCCAATTCATGGATAATCTTATTATTATATTCCCTGACGTTCGAACAACAAACATTTACTCGTTCCAAAATCATCAAGATTATTCACTGTTGCATAAGTAACATAAGTAACGTGCACATAAGTGTCCTGAGAATGTCATAAGGTATATTATGCAACAAAACTATAATGATAGAATTTAAGACCCGCGCATGTTTATGAAACAAGCAAATAAATTGAGAAATGAAATTGAGTTTTATTTATGGATGCTCTTTAACTGCTGTGGTCCTTACCTTCCATTCTATACACTGGGCGTGAAAGACCGGACATTTTGCTGAAGAGGCCTGTTTATCAGGCTTGAGATTCTTTTGCTTGCGTAAATCCACGACACTAGACCACCGGCTTTACTTCCCTTCCGAAGGAAGCCACGCTAAGGAGTTTTACACCGAAAAAAAAATCCATCGCCCTCCGCTCGGTTTGAAACCCACGACCTTGGGAACTAGAGGCTAGCATGGTACCACGGAGGCCAGCTTTTCCACGGAGGACGACTATGAAACGAGCGTTAACGAGTTTTAAAGTTTTTATGCGAGCGCCTTAATTACCATTATAGTCAAGTTACATACTGTTTTTGGTCGACCACACTATATTTTCAAATCCTTGAGATTTTATAAAATTAACTTACTTTGTTAATTATTTGTAATTACACTATGTGATCAAAAGTATCCGGACACCCCACAAGCATATGTTTTTCATCTTAGGTGCATTGTGCTGCCACCTACTGCTGCTACTCATCCGCGACTTCAGTAATCATTAGACATCGTGAGACAGCAGAATGGTAGCTCCGTGGAACTTACGGACCTCGAACGTGGTCAGGTGATTGGGTGTCAATTGTATCAGAAGTCTGTACCTTCACACTCCTAAACATCCTTAGGTCCGCTGCTTCTGATGTGATAGTGAAGTGGAAACGTGAAGGGACATGTACAGCACAAAAGCGTACAGGTCGACCTCGTTTGTTGAGTGGCAGAGACCGCCGACATTCCAAGAGGGTCGTAAAGAGTAATAGGCAGACATCTATCCAGACCATCACACAGGAATTGCAAACTGCATCAGGATCCACTCCAAGTACTACGACAGTTAGGCGTGAGCTGAGAAACCTTGGATTCCATGGTCGAGCGGCTGCTCATAAGCCACACATCACGCAGGAAAATGTCAAACGACGCTCAGCTTGCTGTCAACATTACACGATTGAATAGTGGCAAAACGTTGTGTGGAGTGACGAATCACGGTACACAATGTGGCGATCCGATGGCAGGGTGTGGGTATGGCAAATGCCCGGTGAACGTCATCTGCCAGTGTATGTAGTGCCAAAAGTGGAATTCGAAGGTGGTGGTGTTATGGTGTGCTCGTGTTTTTCTTGGAGAGGGCTTGCACCCCTTGTTGTTTTGCGTTGCACGATCACAGCGAAGACCTACATTGATATTTTAAGCACCTTCTTGCTTCCCACTGTTGAAGAGCAATTCGGGGATGGCGATTGCATATTTCAACACGATCGAGCACCTGTTGATACTGCACGGGCTGTGGCGGAGTGGTTACACGACAATAATATCCCTGTAATGGACTGGCCTGCACAGAGTCCTGACCTGAACCCTATAGAACACCTATGGGATGTGTTGGAACGCCGACTTCGTGCCAGGCCTCACCGACCTACATCGATATCTCTCCTCAGTTCCGCACTCCGAGAAGAATGGGCTGCCATTCCCCAAGTAACCTTCCAACACCTGATTGAAAGTGTGCCTGCGAGAGTGAACGCTGTTATCAAGGCTAAGGGTGGGCCAACACCGTATTGATTTCCAGCATTACCGATGGAGGGCGCCACGAACTTGTACGTCATTTTAGCCAGGTGTCCGGATACTTTTGATCACGTAGTGTAAATGCTGATCGGATGGCAGCACTGATGGCAGGTTCTTAAGCTTGTTTGCGAACAGTGCAACAGATGACAGCACTATTGAGTTCCACGCCGTATTTATTCAGTTTTTGTAGGTAACGTGAAGGTAACATATTTTGCAGCAAAGGAAATGAATCAGTTTATTAGAATATTAGGATTACAACGTTGAGAATTTATTTTACTTTATTTTAAATACAGATATTTCGTTGTTTATCTGGGGATGCATTCCAGTGAAATGTTTGAATTTGGGACTTCTGCTGTGAAAGGGTTAAAAGGTATGGATGATAGGGGAGCTGCGCACGCCACCGAGTAATATCAGAATGTGCCATAATAGTTCAGTTACGTTACATGTAACCAGTGTATTACAAAAAATATTAAAGGTGCCATAACTAATTTTCTTGCAACCCTTTTGCTCGACTCTTTTCATTCGCAAACATTCAGCTGTGGTGGTATTAATGAAAGAGCCCAAGAGATAGCCGATTTCTAACAGTTGCGACTTCTGTGAATATAGCTCTAAATATACGTGCAGTAAGAGGTTGAAGGAAAAGCTAATTGTCATGTTGCATAACCATAAAAAAGCAGTATTATAATTACGAAAGTAAATAGCCATAGCGTCATTTGGGTTTTATTTCCCTCTCCGTTTTATGGTGTGTACAGCCTGGGAACTGATATTACCCTTTTACTTTGTTTTGTTTTTGCGGAGAAGCGAGAGAATCTAATACTGGATTATGTGATCTCATCTCTTCGAAATAAAGGTATGAAGGTAATGGAAGTTGTTGCCCGATTCACGCTTTAGCTTCGTGTTAGTACCTGTATAGTGGGTTCCTTCTTCAAATTTGGCAAAGCAAACTTTAGGCAATACTTTCAGAATGCGTGTCAGCTGCAACGGAATCTGTGTTTACGTAATTTGTGTTTGTATTTGTTATCCCCACGTTGTGGAAGCCAATTTGCTAGAGAAATTGCTTTACGTAATGTTGTTTACATCAGTGTTGAAGCCATCTTGTGACGTCACTCCTTGTTTGGTTTGTAGCTCCATCTGGCGTAGCAATTTGCATCAGTTTTGAAATAATTCATTTTAAATGTCCTCCAGCTAGCTGTTTGGGTCGAACATGTATCTCTTTGCAGGTTGTGAAATGGAAAGGACTCTTTTATCCAGAAATTATACTGATGAAAAAAATTTGTTTTATAATTTTTATTGCCGAACACGTTCACTAACACTTTTACATATTGATTTAGATACTCGCCAAACTGAAACTGTTTGTAATAACTTCTTACTTATCACTTTTAACTCGCGTACTTCAACTTTGTGTATATTTAACTGTATAATATTTTAGATCTTTAATGATTTTTACTGCGCGTAACTTGACGAAATGAAGGACTGACTGACGACGTGTAGTGTACACGAAATTTTGATGAACTGAGGGGCCGACGTGTAAAGTATTGAGAATTTTGTTGAACTGAGGGCGATCTACCACGGACTCGACTTTATATACTCCCACTCCTCGACATGCCTAAAGATTATAAATGAACTGCTATTGGCTAATAAAACGCGCCAACATTAGCGTCTATTTTAATATCCAATGAAAACCACGAATACATATTGCTTTTAGGGAAACATTCCAGAAGGTTCTACCGAAAACGCGCGAAACATTACGTAACTTCCTTGTTCCCAATAACGATAAACAGCTCACCCCATCGCTGCATTATTGCGTTATTATTGACGTTTCAGTAAAGCCTTTTAAACTTATTTCCCAATATTAATTATAATCAATAAACATCTGAAATCAATGTCACATAAAATACATATTCATATTACAATCATTATTTACATTTAAATAATTTGTGATACAAATTACCGTATCACAGCACATCCGATTTTTGCCGGGTTTTACCAATTCGGGAATTATAGCGTGATTTGCATGTTTAATACTGAGATTAGTAGGAAGGATATCCCTTTCGTCTCTGACAAAATTACCTAACTGCTGTCGTCAACAAAGCTATTGGTTTATCAGTGTTTTATTTGTATGAATAATAGGCTGTAATTTGGTAGACCTTTATCTAAATCATGTCATGGTTCCATTCATATACGGGGCATAGATCGCGTATATGCGTAGTTCGCTTAGCCTGTAAGGCGACCTTTGGAATGGGCTGGCAATTTGGTAGACGTTTGTTAAATCATGCCATGGTTCCATTCATATACGGGGCATAGATCGCGTATATGCGTAGTTCGCTTAGCCTGTGAGGCTACCTTTGGAATGGGCTGGCTTTTCACGCTGGAATTCTTCGGTTCGCTCCCCGCCGGTTTCGAAGGAGTTCCCACTGCTGAGAAGCGGTTCTGCAGCCAATCTCTGTCGAATTATTTTGTTATGGCGAATTAAAGTTTTACGTGGACTTGGTTGCTTTCAGGTAGAGGCATGGATCTTTGCCAGCGGTAAACTAGTGGTAACGAAGATCTAGGATCATGGACAAGTAACTTTATCACTGGATAAATAACATGAATATGTATAAAATTTGAATTTAAGCTGTAATTAAACTCTTTTTAACACACTATATCACTCCCTGAAATATTCCCTTTCTTACACTTGCACCGAATACTATATTGCCACTTAGAATATTCCTGGCGTTATGAACTTTGTCTTTCACTAACTCTCACTATCATTAATTCTGACGTAACTTTCTGGTTTAAACAAACTTAAATATTTATTATCAATAACTTCACGGAATTAGCATTAATATCGCCGGAATATTAGCATCGACACTTTCGTTGTCCGCGGAATAATCGCACTCGAATTTTCTCTGATTAGCGTGGATTCGGCGTGGTTTACATATCGAAAATGGCAAACTGACGAATGTTTCTTGCTGTATTTATACCAAACCACCCCACGCTTGGAACATAATTAAACTAATTTCCTATTTGTCACTATTTCGCGCCGTTGGTGGCGTTAGTGCTCAATGACGTAATTTTACTTTCTTCTTATTGGCTTAATGACTCTAATACGTGACTATATTACATAACCTGGGACTTTCCCTGTTTTCCTCAACATTTTGCCTTCTACGTCGCCTACTCTACCTTCGCTAACCTTAACAATAAATGAATAGACTTTTACCCCTCGATTAAATACAAAGACGTGCTAGCTAACTACACCAAAAGCTTCACTTCTACGCGCACAAGATACTTTTCAGAACATCCTAACTTGGAAAAGCAGAAAATTCTAACACGGGCGATATTTACAATGATAAAAGTTAACAAATATTTCTATACCTTTAACAATATCATATTACATATATAAATTATCCTGATAATATAATACGCAATATAAAATTAATTACGGTGGCAAAACTGGTCTCAACTGCAGTGACCTCGGTATTGTTTCGCTAGTTCACTAGCGGTGAATGATCTGCTCAAGGCTACGCTTATCAGTTGTTATACTGTGTCAGTTGCTGACTCAGTTCGAGCTGTAAAGACTAGAGTTTGTTTATTGTGCATCTCAAAAGTGAAAGTTTATTTAAAACATCTGTGTTGTTTGTAAATTATATTAGGCTTTACTTAATATCCCGCAAAATGCCTACCGAAAAACTCGCGCTTGAACAAATAATTTTTATGTACAACAGGTACATACGTAAAACCGAATCATGTAGACAAGCGTGTAGACAATTTCAGGATAAATCTCCTGGTATTAAACTTACAGGTAGAGAAAATGTTAGATGTCTGGTAAATAACTTTAGGGCAACGAGTTCGCTAAACGCTAAACTAAGAAGCATTGTAAGAACAGATTATTAGAATTAAGCAAGAAGAACTTGTGTGTGAATGAAAATATCATCTGAAGAAGTTATGAATGTCCCATTGCAGATGGACACCTCTTTTAATACAGCATATAACAGGAATAGTAGTTGCACAGTGAGCGGAGTATGCATAAGCACGATCCGCGGTCTGGCAATATAAGGAACGCACTGTATTATGTACGTCAATTCCTATTATAGCGTGCAATATTAGTATTTTATACTTCTTAGGTTTTGCATACGGCTTAGGTGCAGCGTGTCCGGGGAAAAAGGATGCAGTTTGCAAAGTTTATCCTTCCCTCAGTCTTCGACTAGTTACCGGGGTATAAGGACCGCTCCCACCAGTGGCGTTGGACTCTATGTGGGGCGATGTTCCCGGTTTACCGTCCGACTACCGGGGCGTCTGCGTGTGGAAAATGTAGGGTCCCTGTCATTTTTGTACCGTCACTTCTGGTTTCGGCAGCCGGTGTCTCCCTCACCTCATCCCTCCTTCCTGGGGATGCCTCCTCTTGGGGCGTAGGTACAATATCCATATTCCTTGGATCGTACCGAGTCCTCTCCGATACGCATTCCATTCCATTCCAACAATATTTTCTACTAATGGCAATCTCAAGCTGTGCAGGTATGTTCTAACTCCATGAATTCGCATGCTATTACATAGGCCTTGTAAATTCATTTTAGTCTCTTAGTAATTTATGAATTGAAATACGGTATTTTATCGCCCATGTCCATAACACAAAATGGGGTTTTTCAATGGTGAGGGAATTTTAAAAATCGGGTGAGTGGTTTTTGAGATTAACACACACACACAGAGAGAGAGAGAGAGAGAGAGAGAGAGAGAGAGAGGGCGGGAGATAGGTAGACGGGTGGGTGCTTTTGTTTTATAATTCTTGTTAACACATACAAGACAAACTCTGATTTCGTTATATACGAGGCGTGTTTTTAAAGTAAGACAAGAATCTTTTTAAAGAATAATAGAACATTATTCTTTAAATATTTGATTACCATTCATTACACCACACTTTACGCTACTTCTCTATAAAGTCTCCGTCGTTATTCAGGCATTTGCCGCAATGGGAAACCGGTTCTTGTATGCCTTCGTCAAAGAATGATGCCGCCTGTGATGAGGCCAACTTTCACAACATTATCGTCGTTGAAATGTTTCCTAGCAAGGACTTTCTTAAGATGAAGAAACAGACGAAGATTACTTATGTTTTCTACCAAAGCTTGCACCCAATCATCCGTGTTCACAGGCAGTCGGCTGTACCCGTGGCTCATCATGCATATTTTCACGAACTTCGTTAAGCTGTCTAACCCACTTGCTCACCATTCCAGCACTCATTATTGTTTCCCCATACACCTCACACAATTCACTATGACTGTTTGCTGACGTAACATTTCTAGCGTTCAAAAAACGAATCACTGATCTGACTTCACAGTCGACGAGTCGTTCGATTGTTTTGAACATTTCAAAAGGCTCTAACAATAGGAAAACCAAAGTTACAATCGCTCACAGCTGTGTCTGAGTTTTGCGACTGCAGCGCTGCCTCGACAAAATATTAAAACGGTGTTTAATTTAAAAATACGCCTCGTACTATATCCCTCCCCATCAAAGCCTAGCCTTAATTGTGAGGAAAACCAATGCTCCGTGCATTCAACACGGAGGGTAGTGGGCGGACGGCCCAGTAATAACTGACCTAGGTTATTGAAATGTAGAAGTGATTAATTCAAAACGTTACTTTGTTTAAAATAGTAACAATAAGTCAGCATAAAATAGAAGGAGCTTTTTGTTGCAATAGAATGTTTGACGGCAAGCTAAAGGAAGGACTGTATGGCAATTAGGATTGTCTTTGGGCAATTCTTAGATTTCATCTCTAAATGACAGGCAAACTGTGCTGATTAGTGTTTTGCCATTTTCTAAAGCAGCACATGCTTTAATTATTTCTTTCCTTGATTTACCTAACTGTTTATAACTTGGCCAGTTAATCTCTGTCACAAAAAGCTTTTATCAACATTTCTGATAACCTCCGTTCTCGCTAAAGTGCCAACATCTATCTCAATGATGAGTTAAGTAAAAACCACTTCATGATTGCATAAACTGATGATTGCATTAAAATGAGTACCAGGGCTAAAAGTACAATCTAGAGCACGGAATCGTGCTTTTGGTTTCCATAAAAGTTTTCTTTTTTAATGTTTGCAGAATGTCCTTATCTGTGTTCCACGCCAGCCCAGTGTAAGCCAAACTCTTATTGTTTTGAATTAAAGTCCGACACACACGTATTAAGCTTTGAACAAAGGTCAAGTCTAAGTGAGCGGCGAAAGGGGAGGAGTACAGAAACATTTCACCTGAGTGCCCGGAAGACATGCTTCGCAACGACGGTCCGCACCAGTCCCTGAGTGAGTCCATCTCGTATTGATGCTAAAAGTCTGGCACTCAAATATTAACCTATAAAGACAGGACGGTTTCAGTTTCAGGAAAGAGGGAAAAAGGGAGAGTAAGACAAACATTAAATGGAGTACTAGAAAGAGGTAAAGGTGAGGGACTGGCCATGGCAGAGGCAGTTTAGTATTATTTACCATCATAAACCACTGTGTATTATATCGGCACGATTCCATGCACTCGATGTATGCAAGCTAACTTTATATTTAGCTGGTGGAAACGCCGAAAGGGAGAAATAGTACATTTAAACAACTATTTCCTAAACTAATCATACACTGAATTCCCAAATGTACTTCGCTTTCGACTTTCAGTGTTAACACGGTTAAATCGGAATGTTGGGAAAAGAGTGAAAACGGTGTTATAAAAATGGAAATGGAAAATTTATCGTTTTCGCGCTTGAGCTGCGAAATAAACTTTCTCAAGAAACATTTGAAGAGGATAAGGAAGACAATAGAGGAACGTTATGGCATACCCTTCCGCAAATTCTCGATGTTTTTATCAAGCAAGTGTTAGGAAATTGATCGGGAATAATTGAGGTAGACAGATACATAATTTTAGGAACGTATGAAGGTTCATAGTTGCAAAAATGTAAAATAACCACGTGTGTAGCTTCCATATTCCCCGAAATTACAGGATTTTATTTTATCATAGTTGATAGTGCTATAAAATTCCCTTCAGGATAATTCAGTAATGCGATTATGGAATTATATGCATTGTCCTTCAATCTTTTTATCGGATCATTGCCGGGACCGAATTATAATTATTACGAAAAAGCAAAACGAGGATAGATTATGAACTTATTTCAAAGAGAGCTTTAGAGTAGTGAAAATACGGTGGCAGAGACCAATAAAGTCGTTATTAAGAGATGCCTTAACGGCAACTTGCATGCCAAACCTAAATTTTTATTGCTTCACTTCGCATATGCCAGCCTTTATGGTGACATATGTGAACAAAAATGGAATACCTCGACGATACTCAGATTATCCTGATACTTATACATCATGAAATATTTTATCCAAATTATTATCAATAATTAATACGTCTTTATACCTCAAATAATACCTTTAAATTGATATAGTATTTCTTCTTTTGTCTTCGTCATCATATTCACAGGCCTTGACCATTTCGGCTCTCAAAGTTCATCTTCCCATCGTCTTCTAGGTCGTTCCATATATCTGTGCTGTGGCTGGTACAATAGTGGTTCTTATTAATCTATGAGTCCATTTTGAAAATATGAACGTAAAATTTTTGTTTGTAGTTATGTATGTTTTCATTTAAATTAAACACCCTGTCAAATTGTGTTAGCTTGGATTGTATTGAGTACGGAGGGGATTCGGCACTGATCCACATAGGGGATATTGTACCTACACCCCACAAGGGGGCATCCCCGAGGAGGATAAGACGAGAGGAGACACTGGACGACCGGAACCAGAGGCAGGGATGGCAGGGTCCCTATGGTTCCAGATAGAGACTCCCTGGTAGACTGACAGGCAGACCGGGGACTTCAGACGGGTTCCAAGTCCTTCAAGGTGGTTTGGATACCCCGGCAGCCGAAAGCCGAGGGACGGAGAGAGTCGCAAAGATCATCCTTTTGCCCTGCAACACTGCACCGAAACACCGTCGCCAACACTTCCAACACTAAAAGAAACCAACGAATGAAGTATGAATTAAAATGAGAATGGAGATGAAGTGGAGGAACAGGAAATTCGGGAAATGTGAGAATCCTTACTAGCATTCGGCTGGTGACCCGGGTCAGGAAGGTCGGCAACGGGAATGGAACCCACGACCTCCGTATGCGGACCACAGACGAAACCGCCTGAGCCGTGCCGCTTGGTGTCTAATTGTGTTACTTGGGATATATTTTTTAGAGTAAAACCTTCAACATAGGTATCTCAGAATTTCATTTTTGCTATTTCTATGAATCTTCTATCTGATTTATTCATGACCCAATTTTCTACTACATACATTATCCTGGAAATATTATGATTTTATAAAATATCAGCGTTCTTTCTTTTGTGCTCTCATTCCGTACTGTTCCTTTAAAGGTTCCTAAAGTCAAGCTACTTTGGAATTTATAGTGATTTTCCTTTAAGTCATTTTCCCATTTGCATGATATCTGACATACTAAACAATTAAAGCTCTGAACTTGTTCTATAATTATATTGTTTAGCACGATCAATGTAAGTTGTGTGAATATATTAAGAAGCATATAATGTAATGTGTGTAAGATAAACTAAAATTCTATGCCTATGTTACATTATTTTCAAAGCTGAGAACGTTAGTTACCGTGCGGGTGTGATTTAAAAAATACTATTTAAACTGTTATGTTTAATATTTTTAAAAATTGGATTTTAGATATATGATACCGTTCCAAAAAACGTTAAAAATTAGCTTACTGGAAATTTATGGTGATCCGAAAAACACTTCTAGAAGTTAGTCAATTTACTTTATTTTCAACCTATTTATTAAGTCAACATTATTAAAAAAAATCTCGAAGGGCATAATGCCTACCTCCCATCGTTATCGTAGTCACTGGATTCCGTTTATTTCTTCTTTGAGGTATAACTATTGGATGTGTCGGATCACAGTTGGATTCAGCTGACTTAACGTTGTAAAATGCGGACCCCGAAATAAATTATCAATTTGAGGAAAACGTGATAATAGTTGAATGCTGATCAATTGTAGTTTGAGTGAGAAAGTGTTTACTAATGTCAACAGCTTCGCCAAGAGGCGGCCTTACATTGCTGTGTAGAATCAGTAAACTTTACCGTTTGAAAACGCTTCCTTTGTACCGCTGCTTTAACAGAAAGCGTATAGTCGGCTACAGCAGAGCAAATGTAAACGAGAGATAATATCGCTGCTGAATGCATAAATGATTTCTATCAACCTCCTATGGATTCAGGGTGGTACAAATATAAAAGGTAAAATACTTTTGTCAAATGGATGTGGTACCTATTATGCTGGGCTATATAAAAGCTAAAACGTTTATGACTATAATCAATATCGAGTAATTTAATATCGAATGAATTACTACAATTTTTATACATAAAATATTGAATTCTTATATTTCCTCCAAATGAATGAAGATGATATGAAGTAAATCTCAGAATAATAAACGGGAATGCAAATCATTTGCAACATTTTTGTAACTAAGGTTCGTAATCTCCTTTAACTAATTTAAACCATTTCTTCCTTTTTAACATTTGACCTTTCTTTATGCCAAATACCGTTGCAGCAATACGTACTTCTATACAGCCAGTTTTTCTATGTAAATATTTCAGTAGTTAGATACTCGCAAATGGAGTGTTTCAGCTTGAACAGGACCAAATTTTGCAACCCTTGTAGGGCATTTTTTTGTGTAATCTGGGTTTGTCTGATAGCTGTAAAACTTGAGTGTTTGGGGGACTTTGCCGGTAATACAGCTACTATATATTCTGAATTTCCACCGAAGTTTCTAGAAAGGGAGAACAATCGAAAATGCACACTTCAATCGCCATAAAGTATCACCAACGATTATACAGTGGATGTGTTTTCACTAAGTGATCACCAGGCCATATATCTGTCTTGCCAATAGATTGATAAAACTTTCTCCCACATACACATGCAGACGTTAGTGCGAATAGTGAAGTGTCTAAAGGCCGTTTAAGAGCAATTTAAAAGTTCTGACTGCAAATATTGTTGATAATAAAACGTGCATATTGCTGTGTGAGAGTGCGCACAAGGACAGGTACAACCTTGATAATTTAATCACCAAACGTGCATGAATATTCCACTTAAGCAACTAAAATGTTTTGCCTATGAATGTTATTTCTTTAGACAATGCAAAATGCACATATACACTGGTGTGCAAAACCTAAGGACGTAAGTAATCTTCGCATGCTGTGACACTACCAAATAACATAGCTCGATGAAACTTGAATCATACATAGAGGGAACTGCTACGGTATGCTACAGTAAGCAACCAAACGAAATATGCAATGAGACGAACAGAAATGCCACTTTTATTCATAGACCATAAGCTACACTAAAGTCAATACGACATATGATAGCTCTCTGGATTTACAGAAACAGATACATTCTGCTTAAAAGGGTGCATGATCACCACGGACAGCAATGCATGCACTGCATCCTGCTCCCATGCTGGCCACAAGGTTGGTAAGCAGTTCTTGTGGTAGGGCGTTCCATTCCTCCACCAGCGCTTATTGACAACTGTTGGATGGTCGTTGGTACATGTGGATGTGCTGCAATGCGTCTCCCAAAAGCATCCCATAGGTGTTGGATGGGATTTAAATCGGGGGAACGGCCAGGCCAGACCATTCGCCGAATATGCTCTCGTTCCAAGAGATCCTCCACCTGCGCTATTCGATGCGGTCGCGCATTGTCATCCATAAAAATGAAGCCAGGGCCGACTGCACCCCTGAAAAGACGCACATGGGGAAGGAATACAGTATCACAATAATGTTAACCAGTGAGCGTACCCTTTCAAAGATTTGGAGATCGGTGCGCCCATGCAACATTATGCCTCCCTAAACCATAACAACCGGACCACCAAAACGATCATGTTCCAGGATTTTCCTGGGTTTATTACGTATTCCCACCTCTCGCCAGATGAGGGTACGTCGAGAATCACTACTTAGATTGAATCTGCTCTCATCTGAGAAGAGCACGCTATCCCAATCCTCGTTGGTCCAATTTTATGCTCTTGGGACCATCGCAAACGGTGCCGCCGATGTGCGGATTTCAATGGCACACAATGTACTGGCCGTCGGGCAAAGAGACCATCTCTGCGTAGTCGCGTGCCACTGTGTATCGTCAGATTGCTCACCTAGCTGTCCTGTTAAATGTGGTTGCAATTGCAGACGCTGCTTGGCGTGGATCCCTGCTTGCCTGTTGCACAATGTGTAGTTATCTGCTGATGTAGTTCAGCGTGGTCGACCACCACCTCTTCTTGGGACAGCAGCGCCTGTGTTTTGGAAGCTTCCCCATGCACGTGAAGCAATGCTGTGAGCAATTCCAAACTCCTGAACAACACTCGTCCCACTTCGCCCTTCTTCCAGTTTCTCGATGATTCTGCACTGTGTGAAGTCATCCAAATGGTGTCTTGGTGTTGCAATGAAGAACACCACTACAGTGCACCGTAACAGCTCGCTAATTTCCACACTCGTCTTGTCCTGTTTCGACAACTGCCACGTGTTGAGGGACCAGACCCATTTGGCACTATAGGCTCCCTACACTCACGCCATGTGACGTCCAGCTTTCTGTGTAAGTGTGAGAGAACTCTAACAACATGCTCCCGCACCTTCATCTATTTCCACTAATTAGTTCATTTGTTATGTTACTTTACCCATCTCGTCCTTACTTTTTGCACACCAGTGTACTTACTTTTACTTTTATCGGCGTTTCCTCTTTCAGCGGTTCCTCTTGTTTCCTTGTTCCAGCCTTGTCTGTTTGACCAAAGGTCGTCGTTTATGTTTCTTTGTCGCATGGCTCGTGCAGCTACTACCCTGTTGTTCCAGGTTGACCACGCTTCTTCCTTCTTTTTGGAGACCATTCCAACACATTTTTTGACCATCTAGGCATTTTCCGAACGTGACTATACCATACGTGAATCATACCTTTCAGTCTATCAAATACGGAATATGATTGACACATCCTTTCTCTTATATTCTAATTTATGTATCACCTTTTACATTCTGGAGAAGTGGCAGCTTCTCCTTAAACCATCTATTTTCACTGCGCACAACCTTTGCATCTAACGTTCTGTCAAGACCAAGCTTCATCTCCATATGTTATTTCCATATGTTATGCTAATCTGCATATTATTTCAATAATAACTCTTACAATTACTTTTTTAGTTCTTTCTTGGATCTTTCTCTACTCCACAATATTCCATTTAGTCCGTGTAGTACTTCTCTTGCATGGGTAATACACTCGTCAACATCCTAAAATACACAAATACTCAATTTAGTTTAATTTAGGAGAACAGATTACGTAAGAACTCTTGCTAATAATCCAGAACTTCAATTAGGAATTCGAGTGTTTCTAAATCAAACCAGTTGTTTGCTTCCCTGTACTAGCTTATGCTTCAGTATACCCGATAGTCAGTTAGCTGTATGAATCCTACACAATTCTTAAACTTCAGAATGTAATTTATCTTTCATCTGGTTTCTCATCACTGGAATGTCATTCAGAAGTTAAGATGTTTTGGGGTATTGTGATTATGCTCTGCTGCGTGTTGTTTCAAGAGAATCCTCATCCACATTTTTAAACAATGAATGAATGAGTGTATTTATTTAAATAAAAGCAGACACACATTGACCCCTATCAATCGCACGGGTCTACAGACCGTACGTGCCTCCATAATACACGGAACATTAAAGCAAGATTAAAAAGAACATAGAATGGAAGGAAAAAAATAACATTACACGAAAAAAGAAGACAAATATATTCGGATGTAGCATCTTATATAAACAACCCACAAATAAATGGCAAACCGTATTACGATATATTATTACGCTCTATTATTTGAAACCAAGGACAGTTATGAAACAAAATAAATACAACTCATTAACAATATGTGAAAAAGGACATCAAATAGCATAAAAATAAAGCACCAACTTCCTGTAGGTAGACTTAACTCTGCTTTCTTTACCCCGTTCCCTGGTATCAGCCTTCACAATCCTCGGCTTAAGTAGAAATTTAGTCTTCCCAGCCTACCAGTAGCGTCCAACATGCCATTAACTCTCCATTCGTGGTGGTAAAGGATCGCGGTTACCTATATTTTCCCCATTCCTTCGTATCCCTACAGCTTGCCAAGATATGGCCCCACGACTCCTCCCAAATACGGCAGATTCGCGTACAATTTTCATTAGTTATTATCATCCTCCATGCTCAAGTCTAAGCCACTCGTGCCCCTTTCTAATGAGTTTGGTGCCCGTTTTGATGTATTGCTCCTCACCCCGCTCAGATATTAGCCCAGACTGCGCCTTCAACGCCGTTCCCCTTGCATTGCGTAGTTGTTTGTTGTCTATCAATATCACAAAACGGTTCTTAATCTTTCTACACATACTCCGTCTATTTCCCTGACCCCCCATCCATATGAAAAAGAGTTTTGGCTAACACCACTAAAACTAAGGTAATACTTTCGAGGTATTCATTACCATTGTAAGGTAAGTCTCTATAACCATTTTAACAGAAAAAAAAATCTGTTCGAGATGAAACCCTTCCGTTATACAGCTAGATCTTTCTGTGCTTACAGAATACCACAGAAAGCATTTATCTCCGATTTTAAAAATTCTGGCAGAAAACTTAGTATAGAGGTAAGTCGGTTTTTAATGTTCAAAAAGAACAATCGGTATTAAAAAGCTGCCATTAATGAGAAAGAGGCAAAGACATTGGTAATTCCTGATTTAGGCATTCTTTGTCCTCCGTCAGATCGAAAGGTATTTTCACCGCAAGTTCATATACTACACAGCAATGTGTACTCTAAATGCAAGTAAAATTCTTTTTAATCACCTCATAAGTTGGAAAATGTAGACTTTTTTTTTAAAAAAAAAAACTAAAAAGCTAGTGGAATAAAATATCCTAAAAAACATCAAAACACATAAACCGCAATATCGTCCATTGTTTTTTTCCCTCCGTTCACCTTTAACAAGAATTAAAGCAGAGACGTGTCTCTTCTATTCACAGAAATACCAACGTTCACACAGGTGTGAACCCACAGTGTTCAAACACAGGCCTCTGTAAACGGAAGGCATTTGCTCGTTTTATCCTTTCATTTATCACCATGCAAATGCATTAGGTCCCTTTACGCGCAGATTAACTTAAAACCCGGCGACACAGCACAGGCATTACGCGCCCCTAAATGACGATATGTGTTGTAATAATCGCTAATTCTGCCGTACATAGAGCTGTCCACCGGACCAGAAATGTGTGCCTTTAATGAGGTTTCATTTCAAAACGCGCATCTATGCCTAACTGGACTGTCTATCCTTCATTTGACAAGTGAACAATGAGGACACGTGTGAATGCTCTATTTACATGAACTACTAACAGGTCTGTTTGGAGAGTTAAGATAGACAAACACATTTATTTTATTTTGCGTCTACGAGTGTTTGGAACAGTTAGTGAATCAAAGGCTATATTACGTTTTATTCCTGTTTTTCTGCTTTTGGTGTTTTCTCTATTTTCTAACACAACGGTCACATAGTTTTATCAATAGCAATATTGTTAGAGTTTTTTATTTATCTAGAGAAATTCAAAACTTGATGGGATTTAATTGACTATTTCATAATTAGAAGAAATAAATACAATATACTCATTGACTCAATCACACTGTATTGTTGTACCATCTCATTGTAAATATCCCACTAGATGGCATTTATTTGTTATGATCTCAGCTATTTTCTTGTTACCAGTTTTGCCAGCTATATAATGTTCATTGAATTTTATAAACGATTTCTGGTTGCTGATTCAGGTTTATATGTATTAAAACAGTTGCATTCTGTACATGGCTATCTATGGGTGAATACTACTCAAGAAGTCCTTGTTGGTTCAATTTAATTTTTATTAATAAAGTTACTTTCCATACGTGGCTATTCATAATCTCATGGACTAGCATTTTATCATGGATTAGCATCTCGTGAATAAAGCGATTCTGGAAGCATGATCGTGTGTGTATCTGTGTGTCGGCCTGTGAACAGCATAACTACAAAACGATAAGTCGAATAAATACCAAACTTGAAATTTTAGTTTAGTATCTTCCAAGGATGCGACACTAAGACTTTCAACAAAATCCCCCTACTCCAAATTACCCTTTACATGGAGCATTTTTCGAAAATTTTGATTTTCTAAAAAATGGCTCTAACGATTTTGACTTAACTACCATATATTAAAGATATTTACATGACATGTATATATATATATATCTTGAATTTACTGGGAACAACCTAGGAAGTCCTCTTCATTCGAAGAATTTTGTATAATCTTGTATAACTTATAAACGTTAAGCGATTAACGAAAACGTACTACACAATAACTGTAGATCACTTTAAAACACACAATGTATTTAAAATAAGTTTTTGTGGCATAAGCCGCTTTTGAGAGGTCTGTTATTAAAGGTTTGAATTGTTCAATACTTATTGTTTTAAAATCCCATCTATTTGCAGTTGTTTCTCGCGATTGCATGGAAACCATATGGAATTTTAAGGCTAGCATATAGCATATAGCCAGTTCTTAAACAGTTGTTTGCGTAATGTAGCTATTTTTTGAAAATGTTTATTTGGATTAAATACAGTAGATCAGATAAAAATACGCTTTAGTAACAATACTTCGTATACCCGCTAATAACGATAGAGGGTGGAGAAAGTCATGTGAATGTATCACAACAGATTTTTATTGAAAAGTTGCTGTCCATAATTTCATGGGCAATTGCTATTCAAGAATGCTTTGTGTAGTATAATGTTTATTAAAGCGGTTGTATTCTATATGTATCAAGTCATACAGCAGAAGCTATGATATAACCTAAATAATATAAACAATACAAATTATAAAATAACTTTTAATTAAGGATGACGAAATAAAAATAGGACAAAATCTTAGTGAGGTGATAAAAACAAATCTAAGGGAGGTTATAAACAACAAATGCTATGGAGGTGATATGTAGAAACAAATACTAGGGGGTGATACAAAGAAATGCTAGGGAGCTGCTGAACAACAAATACTAAGGAAGTGATAATTGTGGGGATAAGCAGCCATGTTTTGTCAAAACACGTCGTTCCTTATATTTTATTGGCCAAAAGTATAATGACGCAGTAAGAGTGAAGTTGTTGAATAAAACAATATCCACTCAAAGAAAGGTGAAGCAGGTTGGATAGTACGGTGGTGTAAGGTCTCCCAAAGTAAAGTGAGTTCTTTGCTTGCAACCTTCATTTCGAATAGTTTTGCCTCCTCCCATCTAAGGGAAGGCGTTTATCGGGCTTTTACTTCACGACCTGCTGCAGTATGCACTTCCCAGTATATTTTCTCAGCCTTTAATTGTTCATAGCAGTGTCAGCTTCCAAACAAAGTTTTAGCTGCTTATGGCAGAAAACCCTGGTTAGATCAGTGCTACAAGTAGCGTTTACTACTGGAATGAAGGTTCACAAGCACTTTGTCACTTCCAGGACAGAAAATGGTAGAAAGTTCATTCGTACTTCTATTCATTTTCTGCACTAAAGTCGATCCTTACTGTACTCGACTTTTGTCTCATCTAAAAAAAACCTATTATATGAATAGAAGCACAAGACCTGCACTATTTTCCAGTCCATGTTACAGATAGGAATCTTGTTATTATAGCGTTGGCTTTCTTGAAGGAAACTTGAAAGCAGCATTTACGACATGTTTAGAGCTTATCTCACGTTCCATGTTGTATTGCGCTGTTAGCATACAGGTTGAGACACCCTACTGAGATATTCTTGTATTACTGAGGAGATGTTCTCATTTGAATAGTTCTCGAGGATTTTTCTACCTCTAGGGTACCGAACTGTGAATATTTCGAAACGCAAGGCACTATACTGAACTCTTTGTTTTCTTTCTCACATTTTATAAAGAAGTTCGTTTGTAAAGTTTGATGCATATCTGTTGCAATTACTGGATTATGCATATTAAAACAAAATTTAAGCTATTTTATAAAAAGCGCTCCTTACGATACAATTCTCTCAATTTTTAAACACATTTTATGATTTATATTCCTTATTGAAAATAAGTCCACTAAAAATACGTTTACTACGAAATTTACTTTTCAGTTTATCAATTTTTAAAATCATTTTTGTTCAGTTGGCAGTTTAGATAAAAATTTGGATGAGCTTGGTGTGTAACACATTTGTCTTACATTAATAACTGAATAACAAGTATTAATTAGCACTCATTACAAAAACTATTTCTTAAGTTTCACTCTAATAACTTAAATTGTATCACAAGGGGCATTTTAAATCCGAAAAACCTCTAAAATATTGTGGCATGTGCACAGATTATATTAATGGTAATACGCTCTCTGGACGCCGAAGCGTGGCAGTTTATCTGTGAATAGGGGCGATTCAGGGGAAGCAGTGTGTCATTGGGGGGGGATATGGCGTTACTGACGCCAACTTGGCGTAGCTTCATTCTGTGAGTAGGCTTCGGGTAAGAGAGTCGGGCAACTGCTAACACACACGATGTCCTCGTCGGCAGGCAATGGGCAAAGGTATGTAACTAACTTCATCCAATAAATTGTGTGCCATCCACGCCTTTTAACTTTTAATTATGGTATAATAGAGTTCCTTTCCTCTCCCTTCAGCCAGAAATTGCGTTGGTGTATTAATTATTTAGAGAGATAACTTAGCTGCGTCCTCGTCGATGCCTCGAGTTTAAAGTTCTTTGTTTGTTCAACGATCCCTCTCATAAGCGAGTAGCTCTCCTCTGAAGTTAAATAATACTAATAAGTGAGGCATACGACAAATTGGCGGTGGCGCCGAGTAATTGGTTTGATTGTTTTGAGATTTTAAGTGCAAAAATTTTTTTCCCTCCAAATTTAACGGTTTGTGCTTCTCCACGTGGTCGCGAAAAATATAAAGTTGTTTCTGGCTTAAGGGTAAGGATTTTTATGCTTTAATTTGTGATTCTCTTCTTCTAAATTTTGTTTCTATCATATCTGAAAGTCTGGTTTCGAAATTTTAATTTTGAGTTCATTTTTGCATTTTTCCCATTGTCTGCCGGCGTGACGCTAAAACTTCTGACTCCATTTTCCCCTTGTTTTGGCTTCATTTCTACTAAATTATATCACTGTGTTAAGTTCTTCGTGCTGGTCCTTTTGACGTATCTATTTTCGTAAATTGCGAAAAGTGAATTGTGAAAATTGGGTGATATTTGTGTCGTTAATAATGTGTTTGCGTGTGTGAGCTGATTTACGTAACATTGCATTCTAGATTGCGTCATATTGAAAGTATTAACGACTCGAAAGTACAACAAATTAGTTCAAAATTCGTGTGTTGCGTGTTTAAAATTTGCGTGTGTATAAAAAGTGTGGTGCATTTGTTTAGAATAATAAAGTAATAAAATGAAAGAGGTCACGTATATATATTGAAAATTTTGTGCGTTGTACACTCGCGGAAAAATTACGGAAATGATAATGCTGATAATTTTGCTTCACCGTTACCAAGTTTGGTTTATTTAATTACGCAATGCATATTTTTAGGGGAAAATGCTTCATAATTACTCATGTAAGTAAAAGTTTCAGGAGCCTACCAGCCTTGCCAGTATCTGCACCTAATTAGGTTTGATGTGCTTCTAATATGGACCAGTACGATGTGGATGTTGATGAACCAGCTGTACGTGTGTTACCAGATTTTGGTAAATTTGCACTGGAATTTTGTGGTAAACGAGTAAGAGAAAAGAAAAAAAACACCTGTAAGTATGTAAACATTGTGAGTGCTAAAGTTTGGACGAATGAAACAGTTTCACGACTCACACAGGTATGCTAAATTTATTGTTTCACTGACTGATGCTTAATTAAGCTTTGCTTTTCAGGAATATGTGCTATGAATGTCTCTGCTAAATTAAAAGTGTATTATTCTTTTGGGTGTAACTTAACTTTTAAATTATGTTTTGGGAACTGCAAATCATTTGTTTGTTGTATTATGCTGTAGGAATGTGTTTCAGGTGTACTATATGTGCTTAATTGAGCTTTCATTTTCAGGAATGTTATGTGACAATATTGTTTTGAGTAGTGATGTTGTTTTGTTGCATTCGATTTGATTTGATATGATTTGATTTGACTTAACTCGATTTGATTTTGGGTTTCATAGTGATGCTGTGATTTTTATTTGCAGAAATTTGTTGCATGAATAGTGTGTGTATTTGAGGTTATGTGATATATGTGAGATTTGCCTCGGTGGGAGTGCCAAAGAGTAACCCCGATGGCGTAGTGTGAGGTTATGTGAGAAATAAGAGTTGAGATTTGCCTCGGTGGGAGTGCCAAAGAGTAACCCCGACGGTGTTAATGAGATGAGGAGAGATGAGAAGAGACGAGATGATGTCAGCTTCGGTGGAAGTGCCACAGTGTAACCCCGACAGTTGTTGTATCATTTCAGAGATTTTGCTTATTGGTGTTGCTGTAACGTGCCCAGTATAGCGTGTGTGATGAATTCACACGAGAGATTAAATGGATGGAAATGATTGTATTGTGAATAATTTTTTTTTCTGTTTATGCAACAAGTTTATTACCAGCTTAGATAGCAAATTTTATTACCACCTGTTTTCCAGCTTAATTTTCATTTGGAGGATGTGGATGCAACAGTATAATGTCATGTTATTTGTGTAATTCCTGAAATTTTAATGTGCTTTCTTGAATGTTATGCCTATGTTAGATGTTTTGAATTTGCAGCATGGTAAATGAGACACGTAAGTGAAGATGTTTTGTTTTGAAGAGAAAATTGAAAGTTGAGATAACAATGTTGCTGATTGCAATACTGCTGGTGATACTGATGATGATTATGAAAGATGTTGTTAATAATGAGATGAGAAAGATAGTGATGTGGACGAGAAGTTGTATTGGTGACAAGAGTAGGACAATAGTAGTTGAAAGCATGTCACGTGGCGTAGTTTAGAGATGTATTGTGGATGTAGTTTGTAGTGATGCATACACTAGTTTGAGTAGATAGTTAAGTCAGTGTTGTGTGTAATTTGGGCCATGGTCAGTGTGAATGAGTTCATTTCATTGTCATGTGTGATTGTCTTGTAAGTGCACTTACTTTCTTTTGTTAGTGATACCAGCTGGTTATTAAGATGTAATATTGGGATCCCAAAATAAGGTTATGTTTCATTTCTGTCATGTTCATGTATTCTGAGTCTGTTGTACTGTTTTATTTGGTTTGTGAAGCATTGTAAGTTAAATTTTGGATGGCAACTCTGTAAAATTTCGTTCTTATGCCAATTTGTACTAATTTTTTTTCTCTTTCTTTGCCCCATGTCAAAAGAATTTTTAGTGTAAACTTTTTAACCTTTAAAATCTTTAATTGTACATGACATACCATTCTTTTATGTGTGATTGTTTGTGGGAGCACCCTGTTTATTGTGTGGTGGTTTTGTTTTAGTATTTCGCTGTGGCGGAGAGCGAGAAAATTCAAGAGCATCCCCGGGGCACACCAGAAGTCAGGAAACACCACACGGAAGCTGTCGGGCAGCCACTACACTGCCGTGGCATAAGGAGCCACCATGTCGGGGGGCAGTCCAAGCCAGCGACTGCCCACCCTGTTGTCATCACCAGAGACCTGCGGTGATAATTCTACACCAGGACAAATCGTCGTTGTGGGCACTGTCTAAACTCACCCACAAACAGTTACGGCAGACCATCGCTATTTTGCGCAGTGTAGTGTGCCTGTGAACTGAGGCAGCGTGGTGTGTGCGTGTGCGGGATGCTAAAGATAAGTGCATTAACAATACTAGTCGACAGCACTTACGTCTCTCGTATCTCGTTATCGCCCAGCAATATTGTGTCGTCGGCTGGGTGCTTACCACACATGTATATTGTTGTTATATTTTGGTTCATCACACATGTGTATGTCATTTTGTTTTGTTCTTTTCATGTTTATTATATTTATTTTCCTTATGTCGACGAGGACGTCGACTTCGGTGGCCAGGGGGAGATGTGGCATGTGCACAGATTATATTAATGGTAATACGCTCTCTGGACGCCGAAGCGTGGCAGTTTATCTGTGAGTAGGGGCGATTCAGGGGAAGCAGTGTGTCATTGGGGGGGATATGGCGTTACTGACGCCAACTTGGCGTAGCTTCATTCTGTGAGTAGGCTTCGGGTAAGAGAGTCGGGCAACTGCTAACACACACGATGTCCTCGTCGGCAGGCAATGGGCAAAGGTATGTAACTAACTTCATCCAATAAATTGTGTGCCATCCACGCCTTTTAACTTTTAATTATGGTATAATAGAGTTCCTTTCCTCTCCCTTCAGCCAGAAATTGCGTTGGCGTATTAATTATTTAGAGAGATAACTTAGCTGCGTCCTCGTCGATGCCTCGAGTTTAAAGTTCTTTGTTTGTTCAACGATCCCTCTCATAAGCGAGTAGCTCTCCTCTGAAGTTAAATAATACTAATAAGTGAGGCATACGACAATATTACAGCGGGGAAAAACGCACTGGAAAATTCTCTTACTAACCAGCCTGAAATATTGCTTATGTATTTTTCATTAAATTAGTATACATTTTTACTTTCTCTACTACGTATAGTAAGTAGGGGAAGTATTGCATTCCACCCAAAAATTCGATACCGAGATTTCACCGGAAATACATGTTTTGAGACCTCCTGAATCCAAAAAAAGCATTTTTGGAAACATGTCCGTGTGTGTGTCTGTGTGTGTGTGTGTGTGTGTGTGTGTGTGTGTGTCTGTGTGTGTGTCTTTGAACAGCATAACTCAAAAACGAACAGTCGGATAAACACCAAACTTGGTATTTAGGTTCAGTATCTTCCAGAGATGCGACAGGAAGGTTTTCAAAAAAATCCCCCCACCCCAGACTACCCTTTACATGGAACATTTTTCAAAAATTTTAATTTTCTCAAAAATGGCTCTAACGATTTTGATGAAAATATCATATGTTTAAGATAATGGCATGAGAAATGAAATGTATATCTCGAAATTTCTGGGAATGTCTCCAAAAGTATTCTTCATTATGAACGACTTTTGCATAACTGGTAAACCATAAGACATAGACAAAATTTTACTACACAAAAAATGTAGATCGCGTTAAAATACACAACTTATATCATATACATTTGTTTTGTTGAGTGAACCGTTTTCGAGATATTGCTTGTTATTTCCTTAAATTTTCCAATACTTATACTTTTTCTCAAATTCGTTATTCATTTTTTTATTTCCTGGACATGCAAAGAGAATGGAATGCGCCACATAGCAACCAGCGTTAAAATATTTGACTATCGCTTAAAAGCTACCATATTTCCCTTGCATCTACAAGAAAATTACAAATAAGATTGACATCTCGATATCTCGATTAATATGAAGCATATGGAGAATAGGCGTTTGTAAAAATAGATTGTACAAGAGTAGAGAAAGTCATGTGAGTGTAACACATCAGATTTTTAAGTGTATAATTGGAAACTAATTAAGGTAACCTTATGTGCAGAAAACGTTACAAAACACTTGAAATTTTAGGGAAAATGTGAGATATCAGAACTAGCATGTCAACATACCCTTCACTCAGAATACTAGTAGTATTCATTTTCACTCGAATAATTAAAGTATTCACATGAAAACATTTCTAGAAACATCTAACTTAATACACTAAACTGCTTAAAATATAATTTTTGATCCCTGTTTGTCTAATTTTCACCAATCGTTCCCCTTAAATTATGAAGAAGTAGCTTAAACTGCGAATGATATATTATTTGTACCTATATTAATTTTAATGTGTCATTATTTACTGTACCTTATGTGGAATAATTATTGTAACTTTAATTAAAAACTATTACATATACAATAATTCACATTGTTCAAAACTTATTTTGTAAATGAAGTCGCAGGCGTCTTAAGGTTCAGAGAAATAAAAGTAAAATAAGTGGCAGGTTTCCAATAATATTCTGTTCTACCGTTTCTTTGTTAATCAAGTTCTTTTTTGCTTAGTTTTTATTTAAAAAACTCCAAGTGACTTACAGCCCATAGATCAGACGCCTGTCGAGGAGAAAGAAACTACTGGAGTATACTAGGCGTTGTATCGGTAACAATTCTAAGCTTGATATGATAGTAAACAGAAAATCCATCAAAGAACATAATACAGCTAAGCATTTGCATAAAAGTCGAGAAAGTACATTAAAACAACTTTGATCAAGTCTATCGAACCAATATCGAGAGCTCGGATGACGTTAAAAAGAAAAATGAAGCCACAATCTTAAGTTTAATAAACCTATAAAATGATACTTGCGGAATAAATCATGCAAATGTAATAAAAAGGTCGATGCCACATTCACATGACCTTCTCTACCCTTTATAGTTTATTAGTGGGTTTACGAACTATTCTTGTTGAAGCTTTCTTTTCTATGCTTATTTTTCTGCCTACCTACTGCATTTTAATCCACCTTTGCAGAAATGGTTACATTACGCATTTCGATGTAGATATAAAGGCAGCAGCGATTGCCAATTTAAGAACTGGACGCTATACGCTAACCTTAAAATTTCATACTTTTACCATGACATCGCGAGAAATAACTGAATGTGGCAGAACTTTAATAAGAAAATGACCAAGAAATGAACAATTTCAAGCTTTAATACAGGATATCTCATAAATATTTAATGCCCACAAGAACCTTATTTTAAATACATTGTGTTTTAAAGAGATCTACATTTTTGTACAATACGTCTTGTTCTATCGCTTAACGTTTATCAGTTAAACAAAATTCCTTCCGAATGAAGAGGACTATACAAGCTATTCCCAGAAAATTCAAGATACACATTTTATTTGTCATGTAAATATGCTTAATATGTGGTACTTTAATCAACATTGTTACAACAATGTTTTAGAAAATAAAAAGTTTCGGAAAGTATTCCAGTAAAGGGTAGCTGGAGTGGGAAATTTTCTTGAAAAATCTTTGCGTCGCATTCTTAGAAGGTACTGAACCTAATACCAAGTTTGGTATTTATCCGACTTTTAGTTTTTTGTAAAGCCGTTAACACTGCACTCATACACACACGGAAAATTTTATAAAAATGTTTTTTTTATTCAGGGGTTTCCAAAACATGAATTTTTGCTGAAATCTGGGTATCAAATTTTTGGGTGGAATTAAATACCTTCTCTGCCTACTTCGCATGTACGTGGTGTCCTTGACTCACTGGGCTACCTGAAATTAATGACACTCTTAAATATTAAAATGTAAGTAATTATTTTAATTATAAACACTAAAATTTGTAACTTAATGCCTTACTATAATCACTAAATCACGCAAACCTTATACGCAAATGAAGGGGTATAGGAAAAAGAGTCGCTTTCTTGCACACAAGGACCGCCTTGCGATTACCCGTGGCGAAAATGCCTTCGTTCCCCGATTCAAAAGAATATACAATGTGTCTTATACCACCCATAAACATGTAGACATTTTACTGATTAACAGCCAAACAGAGACTAGGAGCGGCAAGACAGAGACTTCAGTTACATATACACATATACATACATATATAGAGTGGTCCTTCAACCATCTGGCCGGTAGTCGCGATGCGTGTTCCGCGTGTTATATTCAGTGTATCTGTTTATTATTCTCATTATTGATACTAATACCATATCATTACTGACTTTATGATGATTGTTACGGTAAATTGAACAAACATAACTACTTTTTATTTTATCAGTACTAACCTTATTCAGTCGGTGTTGAAAGTGGTGTCCTTCGGCAGATAAACATTCTTGACAGCTTCTGATGAAATTACCATTCACAGGCATAAGTTCTTGTTGCATAATTTCCCTAATTTCTGTTCTTATATTGTTTTTAAGATCATCTATGGTGCAAGGATTATTCCTGTAGACTCTATTTTTGAGAGTTCCTCAAGATAAAAGTCACACACAGTAAGATCCGGCGATCGAGTCGGCCATAATCCTTTAGTTTTTCTTCCGTTAGAACTCTTCGTTTCTTTTTACAACTTACAGCATTAAATGAACCCGTTCTCTTCACTTTATTCACTAGATATCTAACTGTTTCTCTACTCGGAACTGGAACACCAGGAAGCTTATCGTGAAATTGCCTACACACCTGTCTACATGTGTCTGTTTTCACATACGTGTCATACATAAAAAGTCTTTGTTCAAGCGAAAATTTGAATACCATTTCTGGGTTGTAATAATACGATAATTCAATCGCACACAAAGACACACGCGTCTCGAGCCTATACACAAGAAACAACAACAGCTGACTGAAGCCCGCTACCACAAGTCCGATAAGTGGAAGATTCCGTGGCCTTGAGTTCACTCAGACGTGTCGCAATAGACTGCCGTGCAATTCCCGGCCAGAGTGCTGAGGAACCGCTCTGTACTTTATGTATATATGCATAATTATACCTACACGTAAACACATTTCAAAAGTATGGGAATTGTTAACAGTTTTAGCTTCTTTTTATCTCGTATGAAGCAGTTATTTGTGTGTAAATTGATACGCTGGAGTACCTGAAGAATTAATAAAAACATTTGACGTGATGTACGACTTTCTTTACCCACTATCATTCATTCCTCTTTTAGATTAACTGAACTTACAATCTGAACGCGATCTTGTATTGCTGAAGTCCCATTCTTACTCCTTGATCGTATTCAGTTTGCTGAGTAGCTGTCTTGGTATATAAAGCATTAGTTTATATACCAGCCACATCCTCTGTAGATTTTAGAGTTGTGTGCGTTTCCTTTTGTAAATATAGGGTAAACCAATCCACTTTTCCACTCATCTGGGACGTTTTAACTATAACAAACATTCGGTGTAACTAAGAGTCCGTTTTCAATTTCATTCTCTGTTTACGTTAACAGTTCAGTATTTGTGTTACCACGCCGGGAGAATTTTGTTTTTTGAAGGTACATAATATGAAGTAAGTTTTCTAATTTCCTTCCTCAAAACATCCATATAAACCTAGTTCACGTTAATGATTATATATTTTGACAGAAATGGTTTCAACAGACATTTTGCTGTAGCACAAGAGCATACAGCAGCTTGACAAGAATCAGCTGTTTTGCATGTCTTTCTCTAACATAACAGTGTTGTCATGTCCTTAAGAGAAACAAAGTAATAGCACTTGGAAGTGAATTAGTTAAAATACTGAAAAAAAATCTGATGTGTTACACTCACATGACTTTCTCTACTCTTGTACAATCTATTTTTACAAACGCCTATTCTCCATATGCTTCATATTAATCGAGATATCGAGATGTCAATCTTATTTGTAATTTTCTTGTAGATGCAAGGGGAATATGGTAGCTTTTAAGCGATAGTCAAATATTTTATCGCTGGTTGCTATGTGGCGCATTCCATTCTCTTTGCATGTCCAGGACATAAAAGAATGAATAATGAATTTGAGAAAAAGTATAAGTATTGGAAAATTTAAGGAAATAACAAGCAGTATCTCGAAAACGGTTCACTCAACAAAAAAAATGTATATGATATAAGTTGTGTATTTTAACGCGATCTACATTTTTTGTGTAGTAAAATTTTGTCTATGTCTTATGGTTTACCAGTTATGCAAAAGTCGTTCACAATGAAGAATACTTTTGGAGACATTCCCAGAAATTTCGAGATATACATTTCATTTCTCATGACATTATCTTAAACATATGATATTTTCATCCAAATTGTTAGAGCCATTTTTGAGAAATTTAAAATTTTCGAAAAATGTTCCATGTAAAGGGTAGTCTGGGGTGGGGGGATTTTCTTGAAAATCTTCGTATCGCATCTCTGGAAGATGCTGAACGTAAATACCAAGTTTGGTGTTTATCCGACTGTTAGGATTTGAGTTATGCTGTTCACAGACACACACACACACAGACACACACACACACACACAGACACACACACACAGACACACACACGGACATGTTTCCAAAAATGCTTTTTTTTGGATTCAGGAGGTCTCAAAACATGTATTTCCGGTGAAATCTCGGTATCGAATTTTTGGGTGGAATGCAATACTTCCCCTACTTACTATACGTAGTAGAGAAAGTAATTATAATGAAAACTTCCAGCATCTCAATAATTGCTAATGCTAAGAAAGAGTTTGACACAAAACTTAGGTTTTAACAATCTCTGCATTTTGTTCTTATAGGTTTCTGTTTACTCATTATGACTTTAATGAATTTTATATAACTATAAAGAGAAACACAACTTTGCAAGCTTTTCACAGAACATTCAAGTTGGAATCTCGAATTTATGATATTTTAATCTATATATTAGTTATTTTTACTTTCTCTACTACGTATAGTAAGTAGGGGAAGTATTGCATTCCACCCAAAAATTCGATACCGAGATTTCACCGGAAATACATGTTTTGAGACCTCCTGAATCCAAAAAAAGCATTTTTGGAAACATGTCCGTGTGTGTGTCTGTGTATATGTGTGTGTGTGTGTGTGTGTGTGTGTGTGTGTGTGTGTCTGTGTGTCTGTGAACAGCATAACTCAAAAACGAACAGTCGGATAAGCACCAAACTTGGTAATTAGGTTCAGTATCTTCCAGGGATGCGACACGAAGGTTTTCAAGAAAATTCCCCCACCCCAGACTACCCTTTACATGGAAGATTTTTCGAAAATTTTAATTTTCTCAAAAATGGCTCTAACAAATTTGATGAAAATATCATATGTTTAAGATAATGTCATGAGAAATGAAATGCATATCTCGAATTTTCTGGGAATGTCTCCAAAAGTATTCTTCATTGTGAACGACTTTTGCATAACTGGTAAACCATAAGAGATAGACAAAATGTTACTACACAAAAAATGTAGATCGCGTTAAAATACACAACTTATGTCATATACATTTCTTTTGTTGAGTGAACCGTTTTCGAGATATTGCTTGTTATTTCCTTAAATTTTCCAATACTTATACTTTTTCTCAAATTCGTTATTCATTTTTACTTTCTCTACTACGTATAGTAAGTAGGGGAAGTATTGCATTCCACCCAAAAATTCGATACCGAGATTTCACCGGAAATACATGTTTTGAGACCTCCTGAATCCAAAAAAAGCATTTTTGGAAACATGTCCGTGTGTGTGTCTGTGTCTGTATGTGTGTGTGTGTGTGTGTGTGTGTGTGTGTCTGTGTGTGTCTGTGAACAGCATAACTCAAAAACGAACAGTCGGATAAGCACCAAACTTGGTATTTAGGTTCAGTATCTTCCAGAGATGCGACACGAAGGTTTTCAAGAAAATCCCCCCACCCCAGACTACCCTTTACATGGAAGATTTTTCGAAAATTTTAATTTTCTCAAAAATGGCTCTAACGATTTTGATTAAAATATCATATGTTTAAGATATTGTCATGACAAATAAAATGTATATCTCGAAATGTCTCCAAAAGTATTCTTCATTATGAACGACTTTTTCATAACAGGTAAACCATAAGAGATAGACAAAATTTTACTACACGAAAAATGTAGATCGCGTTAAAATACACAATTTATGTCATATACATTTCTTTTGTTGAGTTAATCGTTTGCGAGATATTACTTGTTATTCCCTTAAATTGTCCAATACTTATACTTTTTCTCAAATTCGTTATTCATTTTTTTTATGTTTTGGACATGCAAAGAGAATGGAATGCGCCACATAGCAACCAGCGTTAAAATATTTGACTATCGCTTAAAACCTACCATATTCCCCTTGCATCTACAAGAAAATTATCAATAAGATTGACATCTCGATATCTCCATTAACATGAAGCATATGGAGAATAAGCGTTTGTAAAAATAGTTTGTACAAGAGTAGAGAAAGTCATGTGAGTGTAACATAGATTTTTTTAGATTAAAATGACGAAAAATGTACCATGCAAATGAAGTGAAGATTTTCGTGAACAATTTTTACCCGGCGCCTCTAATTATATCCGATATTCATTGGAGTTTTAAGTTATGCTGCACCCCTCTCTCTCTCTCTCTCTCTCTCTCTCTCTCTCTCTCTCTCACACACATACATACAGACAGATCAATTTATGTTTATATTTAGAAATTCCAAAGATCTTGAATGTTGTTTTTCGATGATTTAATACTTACGTTAGCTCTTAAGTGGAATGCTCTCCAGTTTGGAATTCATGTTTTCAAATTCTTATAAATAATATCAAAATAATTCAGAAAAAGTTTCTCGGATTTATTTCTTGGAAGTAATATAACAGATCAGCACATAGTGATGGTAAGCACTACCAGGATCATTTCGGTGAATTTAATATTGACAAACTGAATGTTAGAAGAGCATTTACTGATCAAATGTTTCTCTATAAATTCATTAAATGTTTATATAATCTATCCTGCTTAGAACAGTTAAACTTCAATATTAGGTATTTGAACCTAGCATTACATTTTCCTTTTATCTGTCAGATTACTAGGCCTATATCATATAAGAGTTGTATTTTATTGAGTGTGTGTTTAATGCATAACAAAGTATCACTGGAAAGTGTACTTGATTTTTCTCTCAAGTTCTCTTCATTTAAAAATGTTGTCAAAATAATTCTGAATTAGATATGGGCGTTACTGCTTGCTTGGTTTGTTTATATTTTGTCTCTATGTATGTGTTTTTGTTTATATATACCGCGTGTGTCTTCTCACCCTGCGAATTGGTAAATAGACAACCCTGCATTTTACATACGATGCGAAATGCAGGCGCTGACGCCGCATTCACCAGCTCGCTGATTAGGGTTCGGTGGTGCTTGCTGTTAACTTGCTCTAGTAACGCAATGGTTAACATGCTGGGAAGTTATGGTGAAGGTCGGAAGTTCAAATCACGCCTGCGACGACTAAATGAGTTTTTTATTAATTTTTGTTAATGTTTCGAGAACGTTCTAGCAAACCATGATTTCTTTCTGAACAAGTAACAATTTTTGCTCTAATGAACTTCATATAATTAAACTAATTAAGTGAAAAGACACTTCTACGCCGAACTATCAGTGTTAAGTTTACTAAACATAAAAAGTACCTTCAATTGGCAGTATTTCAACTTGGGATCTTCACCACGAAGGCAAACACGCAGGTTGTTGTGCTACGAGTACAGGTCACTGCACGCACAGCGGTGCAAAGCAGCCATTTCAGCCGAAATTGATTATTATGATAAATAAATAAAAGTGCTTTTCTGGTTCCAGCATCCCGAAAATGTTTATTTTATGTTAAATCTTGCTATGGGATATTTGGATGATTTGCAATACCTAATTTACCGATCTTAAGTAAATGACAGAGAAAGTAAAAAAGAGGAACGTGTATTTAATGCTGTTTCTGTTATCCTAGAGATATTTAAGTATGCATATGCTACAAAACACATTTAGACTATGAACCTCTGTTACTGAAACCATCTTTAAGGGTATTATAGAAGTATTTAGAGTGTTTCAAAATAACATTTGGAATTGCTTCGCAATAAAAATGTTATATTTTAATGATTATTGTTTATTTAACCCAACTAAATGGAACTACACTTTAAGGCCTATTCAAGCGTGCGGGTGTTTTAACTAACCATGTGTAAATTACTTCAACCAGGTAAAAGCCTGTTTTTTAACCTCCCGTGGGGTTAGCTGTCATACAAAATAACGAGCAGCAGTAGACGGCTGGTGGCTTGTTCTTCTTCCACTGCTTTTAACGTCTCAGGTGTGTGTCAGTTCAAATTTAAAATGGGCTATAAATGTGGTCGGGACTTTTATGAAATAATTTTCTTGATGAGAATGTTAACGATAAGTGTGTTAGAATTCTTAACTAAAATGAAATTGTTTTCAAATGGACAATAAAACACGTTGACTAATTTTTAACCAATTTATAACAATAAATTAATTGCAAGTTACACCAATGATATCGTCATTGGAATCCAAGAAGTAACTTATTGAATACTAAGCTACACAATTTTTACTAAACTACGGTGCAATAGTATGTTGTTGAATATTTATTGCTTAGACATGAGAAAAGTTACACAACTGCTAATATCCTATCTTCCTCCGTGGTGTAGTGGTTACCATGCTAGCTTCTAGTTTCCGAAGTCGCGGGTTCAAACCCGGCGGTGGGTGATGGATTTTTTTCGGGCGTAAAAATCCTTAGCATGTCTTCCATTGGAAGGAAAGTAAAGCCGGTGGTCCCGTGTCATAGATTTACTGCACGTAAAGGAACCTAAAGCCTGATAGAGAGGCTTCTGAGCAAAATTACGTCTTTCACGCCCAATATAGAATCGGGCGCTAAGGAGCGCAGTAGTTTGAGGCAGTTATTGTTTCGTTATTTGCACCACGCTTTGGGCGCCAATTTGAGGAAGGAGTTGCATTTTATTTCGACTGATGGGCAGCCGAAATTGAAGTAGTTGCAACCGCACGTATGGAACCCGGTAGGCTTCGCCTCAAGTTTAAAAATATTAACTTTGTAATTTGACTGTTTCTTTAAATATTATATATTTATGTTTGCCTCGGCTGCGTCAGTATTAATTTGTAGAGACATGAATTTCTTAACAAGCTGTGGTGCGGCTGAAGAATGTAGACTTACGCAAATTATAATTTTTACTTCACTCCTTTTTATTAATCCTTGACACGATTAAATAACACTCCACTGATATATAGAGAGCTGTGAGATTATTTATTAACTACTTGCACTTTTTAACACGTAAACTTATAATATTCACCATAATGAATTTTCGTCTCACATTGAATACTATTAACTTCTCGAGGACGCGTCTCGCGCCCAGTTAGGAACGCTGTCTGCTAGAACTAACTTCTGAATTTCTACAATTTGCTCTATTTCAGTTTCTGATTGGCTAATCCTACTCCAATAGAAAACTTTTGTTTAACTTGAGCTTTCTTCTGGTTATTGATTGGCTATTTATAAACTGTTTTAAAAATATTACATTGTTGTTTTCAAGAATAACTAGTAGCATTATTAAACTTTCTAATTCATTATTGAAGGTTACCTCATTGGTCCCTCATTGTTAGCAACTTTTAACCTATTATCCTCACAGCTCCTACATGATTAAATTACGTAATAGATTCACATAACATTATTGAGCATGTACATTATAATATAAACATTAACACAATGACTGTAATATACATTTTTTATACATTGTTACATACACACATTGCTTTATGGCGGGATGTTACTATATTCTATATTATATAATTTGACTTAAATTATTTAAGTGTTAAAAATACTGCCTAAAGTTAAAGAGCGTCCATAAATAAAACTAAATTTCAATTACTGTTAATATCCACCCGGAAATATAGGGCGTTTTACAAAATTGTGCGGGAATTACTGTAGTAGGACAATAAAACCAACAAATTTGAATATATTATATTTATGAAATTTTACATAAATAGCAAAAAATGAAAAATTAACATTAATTAACATCACCAGTAAACATCCATTAAGCCCTTAGCAACACTTACTATAATTAATTATAGCCGATAGATAAGTTGCAAAAATTAAAGGAACCCCCGATAGTCATGTTGCAGGTAGTAAATCATGATTCATGTTCTTCATACAGACAGGTGATCCCTGTGTTATCCCTGCACCCGCTAGCAGAGTTTGTGAAGTTCGTCATAAACGGTGAAGTGCATTTTTTTGCATTATCCATGTCCAGGCGTGCTTTTATATTAGACTTCAATTTTTCCCGAATATATACCTTCTAGCAGGCTGTATAATTCAGCGATCCTTCTATAATTCACGAAGGACAACTGCCACAATTCTGAAAGTTATGATTAAGTATTATATCCCGGAATAAAATTCTCTTTCTTTCTTCACGTCTATTTATATCTTTTACCTGAGCAGTACTTTTAAGACTTAAATGATTTCAGTCAAATTATATAATATAAAATATAATAACAGACCGCCTTAAAGCCATATGTGTAGAATAAAATATATAAAATGTATGTACCAGTCATTGTATTAATGTTTATACTATTATGTACATGTTCAATAATGTTATGTGAATGTATTACTAATTTAATAATGTAGGAGCTATGAGGATAATAGGTTAAAAGTTGCTAACAATAAGGTAACAATGAGGTAACCTTGAAGCAATAATGAATTTAATAATGCTACTGGTAATTCTTGGAGCAACAATAATGTAATTTTTGAGACAGTTTATAAATAGCCAATCAACAACCAGAAAAAAGCTTAAGTTAAATGAAAGTATTCTACTGGAATAGGAATAGCCAATCAGAAACTGAAATAGGGTGAATTGTACAAATTCAGAAGTTAATTGCTAGCAGACAGCGTTCCTAACCGGACGCGAGACGCGTCCTCGAGAAGTTGATTACGTATTCAGTGTGAGAGAAAAATAGTTTGTGTTAAAAAGTGCAAGTAATTAATAAATAATCTCACAGCTCTCTATATCAGTGAAGTGTTATTTAAATCGTGTCAAGAATAAATAAAAGGACTGAAGTAAAAGTTATAATCTGTGTAAGTTTAATTCTTAGCCGCACCAATCTCTGCAAATAATTCATGTCTCTAACAATCATACTGACGCAGCTGAGGCAAACACAAATATATAATATTTAAAGAAACAGTCAAATTACAAAGTTAATATTTTTAAACTTGGGGCGAAGGCTACTGGAAACTTTTTACCATACGTGCGGTTACAACTTTCCTCCTAAAATAATCCAACTTAATACGTTATATGAAATTGGCCCACTCTCTTGCTTTCTTTTCTAATTAGTATTCCACAAAACTAATCTAATGTTTTTATTCAAAATATTTGTGATTAATTGATTCTTTCCTCCAGTTTTTAGTTCTTTTACAATCAAACATATGTGCTGTAAATCTTTTTTCCCTCCACATAATGGACGCTCCTCATTTCTCTGAACGTTTCTCTATGTTGCAGTACTTGTACTTTCATTGCCGCCTATTTCCTCCTTGTTTACTTTATCAGTACTCTTTCTCTCTATACCATGAACATTTCAACATAAGATACGAATTATCTGTCTCTTTTGAATCATAAAACAAGTTTCGTTCCTCTGTGTTTCAAATCACAATCTTGTCTGTTTCCAAAATCCGGTTATATTTATTTCTCTCGTTGCATGATTTCAATGACATAGGTGTACTTTATCAAGGAAAAAAATCAATCTGAGCACCCAGTTGCAAGCAGTAATAAATCAGCACAAATTTACATTAAAATTCTGATTATTTGGAATATTCCCATCGCATGCTCCTAGGACTCATTACAAAACTAGGAGATTAAACAGGAAAATTTTCTATTAACAGCCCATAATCAGAAAGTACCATTTCCGTCTCATCCTCAGCAGGTTTATGGAAAAATATTCTGAACAGTTGTCGAAAATAGTAGTTATAAAAGAATTGTGTATCATCTCACTTTGTATCGCCATTAGAAATCATCTTAATCAACCAATCCATCGAATATGAATAGGCTGAAGTGACCCACTTGTTGGCCTCCACGATTGTTGAATTTAGAAATTACCTATGTATAATCTGCTGTAACATAGATTCAACAGGTATCAGATGGTATTGAACGAGTAGAACATAATTGCAGATATACGGTGTCAAATACAGCTTATAACCCCATTAGAACAACCATTTGCAAAGAAAGAAAGCTGAATAGTACATAAATTAACAACGTGTTTTATTTTTACCCTTTTATTCGAACACTTGTGTCAAATGAATAGCAGCATGTGAGAATTATCACTAACTGCGTCACTACAAACGCTCTGTCAGAAGTGAGAAATTGATTGGAAAAGGTGGTATAAGTACAACGGGCAATATGGATTTCTGTTGTAAACGTCCACTGTTCAGTTTCTATATAAATCCTATAAATTTGCAATGAGAAGTTTTAAACATCCTGTATAGTCAGTTAACTATCACATGAAGAAAATTGAACATAAAATTTACGTACATTACTAAATAAATAATTACAGACTAAAGAGAAGTTCTCATTTTCACAAAAAGGCAAGACCTCTGGACACTTTTAGAATTAGCTTTACTGCAGATAAACCAGGGATGCATTCGCAGGGGAAAACATGTTTTACCATTCCCCAACTTGTTCTTCTGTTTACTTATCTTGAGTTCATATTTTATTAACAGTGTAGACGTAAGGTCCAATTACCAGCAAAGCACGAAGTTGGAGAAAAAAAATAAGAGAGAAACGTCACGTGACACAAAATGAATGGCGTGAAGGAGTGATTTCACAACTCGTGAATCTTGTTGCAAAGAAGCTAGTATCTGATTTTGGGCTGTTGTACTACCACCTGCTTCAAAACCTGCTTCCTAGAAAAGAGATTTAAAATATAAAATTCTCTAAGTCTACTTTCCCCCGTTAATAACACACACACACACATAATCTGCGCGCACATACACATGCACAAGCACACGCATACACACACATGTAAAAAATGTACTTGATCCAGCGTGAAATTTATGCACGGTTTTTCATCGTCCACATTATGTTGTTGTCAGTACCTCAGTTCCAAATTCATGAATCGTTTATGTCTACAGCACAGAGGCTTTTGGTTCAACACGGTGTAAAAATATAAAGAGCAGGCAGCTTTCTGTACACTTTTATCATGTTTTACGCTGAAAAATATAAAAAACAGCTCTGTCATCTGTCACATCATAAACCAGCAGTATCCAAATTAACATATCGCAACCGACATCCTCTGTACATTTTTAATAAATTTTCCTCTCTAGCTATGAGAGTAGAATACAGATGAAAATGCTTTTAAACTACTGTTCGTTATGTATGAATGACCCTGCAAATGGAATAGTTTTAACCTTACTGCCTATATGCACTCTTACTTTAGGTTCTCAAAATTTAGGACCCTAGTAAAGAAGTTACTAGGGTACTATATAACTGAACTATGTGATAGTCTTCTACTGTTAAAATGTGGGAGGACCGAACTGTGGTATCGGGAGGTCTCAGATTCAAGCCCTCGGGGCCGACCAACCTAGACGAAGGTTTCTTCGCGTTTTCCTCGGTCGCTTGTACGAATGGTGGGTTGTATAATTTGATCCGCGAATTTTCGTATGATCCCTCTTCGCCACCATACCAGACACTGGCCTGATTACCAATCCTGGATATGCTATGATCTAGAGTTTGCCTGCTCCTCGATAGGCCACTGGCCCGATGCATTGGCTTGAAAACATAAAGCGCCAAAAATAATTACATAAATGCCATTAGGAGTTATTCAGGAAATACGAATTATGCCCAACTTGGAAACGCACTCTAGTTTTATCGTAGATAAAGGACTCTCAAGGATGTTGCTTAGCTCCTACGTTGTTTAAAATCCTTCTATCCGAGGCTTTGAAGAGCTGGAGAAAGAAATGTTTACTATGCTCGAAGTTTATCGTCCTTAAACTTCATATTGGAGGGAGAATGAACCAAATGTTTCAAATGTTATTTAGATGTTCTCGGGATCCATAGAGCTTAAAGTTACCCTGCTATCTTCTTCGTCGAAAAAATCCTTATTCAGGTAAATGAACCCAAGCGGAATTTGAACTCGGGACCTCTTAAATGTTATGCAGACGTGCTACCCCTGCACCACGGAGGTGGGAGACGATACTTATATTCATTAAATTTTTCCGACGATCAAATTATTTTTTCTGAATATATAAAAGATATAACTATATGGGAATATAAAAGCAAGGGTTTACAAATAAATTTAACTAAAACGAAGTACATGGTTATTGGACGAACTACTTAGGAACAATAATGTCAAGTGAAGAAGGTAGTGAGACTGAAGTTCAACAAAGACTACAAAAAGGAAGAGTTGCTGTAAGATAATTGCTTTAAATAATTTGGAACAAAACTATTTGTAAGTATGTAAGGAGAAGGACATAAAGATCAATAATTTCGAGTATTGCGTTGAATGGCTCTAAGCTCCAGGAGGTCTTTAAGGGAAATTAAAACAAATTAAAGGCCATGGAAATTGAGTATTGGAGAAGTTACTATATTTCTAGACTTCATAAAAGCTGAAATGAAATTTTACGAGAGTGGAGGAAAGCGGCAGCAGTAAATAATATTAATGCAATTGAATGAAGGCGTTTAAGTTGGAATGGCATCTCAGAAGAATGTCACAGGATAGTTGACCATTGAAACTGCATAGTTGGCAACCTCGACAGAAGAAGAGAGGAGGACCATGATGGTGTAGAGCAAGGGTGACGAAAACGACTTCCTTCCGCGAGTCACCAAATATGCAACACGCACTGCATCACTCAGCAGCATGTGAAAAACAAAGGGACGGTTGTAGAGTGGGAACGGCGCCTACGAGTCAAAATTACTCGCGAGTCACGTTTTCGCCACCTCTGGTGTAGGAGTGATTGCGTAAGACAGTCCATGGAAGATTAGACAAATGGCATAATGTTTGGAAGGATAGAAGATGCAAGACACACGCACACACACTTTATATATATATATAAATTTCCGTTCTCAGAATTTAGAAACATAATGAGGAAAAAAAATCCAAATGTTTAATTATCGGTGGAAAAAGTCCATATGTTCGATTGAGAAGAAGGCTGTCTTATTAGAATTTCTGTCTACAAATTATCATTACGCCTTGTCCCATTTTCTGAACTATTCTAAAAACCTTTCAGTTCACTTAATTAAGTGGAACAATATTTTATTTATACTGGTACCTTTCGTGGGCAGTGCTTCCAGAATTTTTCTTGTCGATATTGCATACACGTTCATCTCTCTTGCGAGAGAGCGAAGTTGGGCTTTCAGCATTCAGGAAAGGAACTTCTTTGGACTATACCGTTCCCAGTAGCGGATTCCTACAAAACGACGTGTGTATAAAATTCGTATAGTAAACTGCATGATTTGGTTCATGTGTAGATCCTTGTAGCATTATAATTACCATTTTCCTAAGACTCTATCCATAGATCGTGAACTATTCAGTAGAACCAGCAAATTGTATATCAGAACCACATTATTACAATGCTTCAAGAAAGGTGGTTAAAATGTCAACAAATAATTAAATAAAACCAAGCCATTACTAGCTCACTTTTAAAATTAAACAAGTGAATTCTTAGGAAGGTGCTGGACATGATCACTTCAGAAAACATCTGCAGATGATACGGTTATTCCAAGATACTACTGTAGACTATGTGGGCAGTAAATAGAAAAAAAAGCAACGAGGCGCTAGAGAATAGGAATCTTTTGCATCTCCATACAAAATTACAAAATCTGCCATAGGAAAACGTTTGTTTTAGAACCAACTAGAACTACAGAACTCAAATCCCTACGGTGGGTAAGGGAAGAGCATAAAAAGCACTAATGGCTCACGTGCGGGAATAAATTATTAAGTCCCATACTTCTCTCGTATACGAATACTTATTTTATTATGTTCTTAAATTTCTATCATCACCCACTTAAACGGAGGAAATAAAAGGGTGTTGTTGCTAAACGCTTTTGAGATTACAATGGCATCGAGTATGAATGTGTTTATAGCATATACATAGTAGTGATATATTTCAGGTTATTGTTATCCCTTTCACATATATAGATAGTTTTAAAATCGTTATACACGGTGGATCATTTACGTTGAGGCGTTTTGGGCGCCCTTGGCCACATTTTGGGTACCTATCCTTTCAGAGAGACACTGTGGAATTGTCGGCATCATAAAATAAGATCCACTATTGCTGAAGCCTTAAAACTAAAAGGTCATACAGTATTTCAGGAAGTGCATGGACTCTCTCAAGACGGCTCCTCTCGTCGGATTGACATACTAGCCATCCCAACAGGCTCATAATCCGGATATATCATCGATCCACAGTGAGAATGGAGCAGAATGAACAACCAGCTGAAGTACACACTGAAAAATGTCGAATCTACGTGCCTACCATCCCCTACTACCTTGAGAAGTACAATTTATCATCCATTGAAGTCATTGGACTGATGGTTGGGGCAAGAGGAACCATACCTAGGCACTTTGCTGAGTTTTGCAAAAAGTTCAGTCTCAAGGCCAATTTCATGTACAACATTGCAGCTTTTTGCTCTTAAAGATTCAATCATAATTCTCCAGAACCATCTATATTCAAATTAATTTCATTCTGTAGGGTATGACTAGCAGCAGAACAGCCACACGTTTAGTAATTTTCCCTCTAAAATAGAATTTTCCGCTGTTTTCTTTTACTCATAATTGGAATTTATTTACGTGATAACCATTTTTTGTCTTCTTGTGATACTCTAATAATTTGTAAAAGTATTAAACTTTGTCTGCTTGGCACCCCTACTTTTGGGGAAGCTGAAAGCTTTCCTTCTGAATAAAAATCTCCAAAACTAAGCGTTGTAGAAAGAAATGTCTTTAATAAAAACTGTTGGATATTATGGGGGAAAGTAAATGCCATTAGTCATGTGTTATTTAGAGGATTATGATGCTCATTTTTGGGTCAACATAAAGTGACCCTAATAGTAGGTTCCTATTCAAAACATTAAATTGACCCTAAAATGATCATAACGTCCTCCAAACAAAACTCGACTAATGGAATTTACTTTCCCCCATAATACAAAACAGCTTTTATTAAAGACATTTCTTTCTACAACACTTAGTTTTGGAGATACTGTACAATTTCAACTAAATGGCCCATCTGTATATGTGAGAAAGAATTACTTTAGATCTCTAGTACAGCAATATAGACAATATACCACATTTCCTTATGCATGTTGAAAGGAAGCGCTTATCATTATCTGTCAACTCAGTCTTTTTCAAAATATAATTCAAAATTCCATATAACTGTGAAAAAGCTGTGAATTTAAACTCAGTATCTGATATATGACTCTAGGTAGGGATTTGTTTACTACACATAGGTAGCCATAGTCAGCCGTGGAGAGGGAGATGCAAGTAAACACTCCATCCCTTTCTTTTATCCATAAGACAATAACATAAGCTATTGTGCTCGTCCACTGCAAAACAAAAGTATACTTATGCTGCGTTGCCGTCATAGGAACAACTACGGCTCATTAGTTCAACGCAGCATGATCCACGTCTCGTAGTATGCAGTCGAGTGCATGGAATCGTGCCGATATAGTAGTTATGTTGGTAAGGAAATACTATCCAACCTCTGCCACACCCCACCCATTACCGGTTCTAGCATTCCACGTAATGTTAACTATGGAGAAACTGTGACTGCGGGAATCTCACTTAACGTTGATGCTGATCGAGTGAACTCCCTACTTTTTGTTACCTTGTGTGCTACAGGTGGTTAAGACAATGATACCTAATTTCTAAATGTTAAATTGATAGGATGTTTTCACTATCTTATTAATAATTACTTAATTCTTTTCAACTATTCTTACTTTAATACGGTGGAAAAAAATATCTTAGTGTTTTTGAGACAGAGTCTTCTCCAGGTGATATTGCAATTGCTTGTCACCGAGGTAAAAGCAAATAAATATTCTAAAATACTTCACTGTAGTTTAATTAATATAAAGGTTAATTCGCTGATTCTTACATTGGGCACGTAGAGCCCACTGTGCGTGTTCAATTCAAGTATGGTGATCATGTCGTTGCTTCCTCTCCTGTTCGAGCAGGGTGGACAGTGAATTCTGACTTCACGATATCTGCTTTCACTCTTTTGCACGAAATCCTAGCACGATTGCTGAGTTAATTAGGTCCCTGATGGTTACAAGTTTCCTAGTGCTTTGCGATGTTAATAGAGGATTATGGGCAAAAACTTAGTTTTTCATGCAAAACCCCGTTTTAGGTTTTTTATGGAATAATAATTTGTAATCTTAGATCTATATGTTGGCCAACTTTTAGAGCCGTATAACACTTGTTAAGTACATTCCAGGTATGAAATCGTGCCGATATAATGCTCAGTGGTTTATGTTGGAAGGAAACACTAATTCTCTTATGTAATACCCAACTTCCACCCCTTACACTCCACTTAATGTTTGTATTACTTACCTCATTTCGCTCCTGAGCCGAAAACGGACAAGTGCTCATAAGTTAACGTTTGAGTGCTCTTTTGACATCAAACCAATAGGAGACGGTCTCATCCAAGGCCTCGCGTGCACCGTCGAGGCAAAGCGTGGCTTCCAACCACTCGAGTGTAGTGTTTCTCCACTCCTGTTTTGCCTTTCACCTAGGCCTGGCCTTTGATTATACGCCAATGTATGTATGTCGGACTTGAGTTCAAACCGATAAGATATTGGCTCACCCAGGGTTCGTGTGAAACACGGCTGATAAGGCGCTTCTGCCAAATTTAAATAAGAAAAAACCACGAAATGTATCGGCAGGTTTCCGAGTACTCGATTGCATATTTAATTACGTCTGATTTAAATGTCTGCGCTGCATTTTAATACAAGAGGTACTTTTAAGGTAATTTTCTCCACTTTTAAATTTTGCTCACAATCAAATGCCATAGGATGCTACAATTTTCATACTAGGAACTTAAAAATTTAGTGCGTTTCTAAAGCCTAAGATTAGCATAATAAACATAAGCTGAAGCAACCCTCATATAACGATTTCGGATAATTAATCAACGACAAAAAATAATCCATGCGTATAAAACTGTGTCGCAAACACAACGTTTTATTTTTAATGCAGATTTACAACAAGTAACAAAACCCTTAAAATATCCACATATTCACCCCCCCCAAAAAAATATAATTGTAAATAGACTCCATTCAGACACAGATTTTGATGTGTGTGTCGCCGCCTAGTCCTAAACGGAAACGTATCTGAATATTTTAACGGCCCCCAAAACGCGTTATTGGTGAAAATTAATATTACATTTGGCATTCAGTATATTTTTTGCTATTTTATTTGTTTTTAAGCTTCTTAAGTTACTGAAGAATAAGACACGAGACGTTAAAAGGACTGCAGGACACATTTTAATTACACAGCTTACTTTTTTCATCTGGAAATAAAGGAATAGAAAGCTCTCTAAGGCTGAGTAAAACCTTGAATAAAATTATCTTGTGATAAATTAAGGTTATGATAGCAAGCCATAAGAAAAAGAAATATACCTGCAAGAATCTCCTTTGTGCGAGAGAAACAATAGAATTAAACCGAGACTTGACTTTAATTTTAATATTGAGCTTCTCTGGTTCAAATAATCCACATAAAATGCATTATACATAATATCTATATATAAATATATCTATATCAATGTATATGTAAATATATCCAACTGTATTTAAAGCTTAAAAACATATATAATTTGTGTCAATTGTTTCCCTTAATTGGTCACGTTTAGAAAGTCGGGAATTTTTGGTTTTTCAATCTAGAATAATTTTCATGAGTCTTCACAACTAAATTACTTGTATCACAACCTCAAAACTGCCCAGGTAGGTCCATGATTTTATTGCAGGACCTAGCGATAAATTGTGTTTCTCTTGAACTTTACTAGACCTAAGCTTAAAGGAGTTGTTGGCCATCCTACAGGCCACAACACTTTGCGTAGACATTTATACATAATGGGACTTGATCAAGACCCCTTATGCAGAAAATGTGGAAGGTAATACGAAACCTCCCAGAATATACTAAGCGAATGCGAAGGATTCACTATGCATAAATATATATTCAAAGGCTGCTTTTCTTTGAAATCTGAGGATATAAGAAGGGTGGATATCAAGGACATGGTTCGTTTTATCCTGACTATCAGACTTGATTAATTCCCAGGGCAAGTGGTTCCAACAGCCTACGTGTAGGCTTCTGTTGAGGCCACTCGTCATTGCCAGGTCAAGCGCTACCACGATACTCTAGTACACAGATAACCAGTCTTAAACGAAACGGGGAGGGTGGATATACTTTAGGCATTGTTCGTGGAGCTATAACGCAATTATGTGGTCATGGGTTGTACAAACTTCAATTATTTGTTACCTTGTAACATGCTATTGCGACCAACCGTCATTGAGTGAGTGAAGGGGAAATGCTTCATAACGCAAAAAGAAGTTGGAGTAAAGCGACCATATGGACCTCATTAGGTCATAAACGCGGCTAAAGAAATAGACCAGCTACGGTGCAAAAAGAAGTCAGCTTATACTTCTAGTCCATTATCTAGTCCAGAACAGCACAATCAGTCATGGCCCGATGAAGTGAAATTGCAATTAACTAATATATCCATATTTTAAACAAACAAACAAAAAAAACAAATAAATTGCTCGTTAAATGCATGGAACACGCACAGTTATATCATGAAGCCATTCAATGTTAGTCATACTTATGACTACCATTGCTACGTAATTCTGATTTGCGCCGTAGCCTGTCCATCTCGTTAGCCAAGCTCTTAAGAGACAAAATTGCGCTTCACTGCTCTGGTATCTAAATCGCCCATTTAGGAGTCGGTCGTAGAAAGCGAGTTAACACAAATCCAAAGATCCGCAGGTCACTAAGTTTTTCTTTCTCCACTGTTTATCTATAGCAAGTAGAGAAAGGTGAAGGTAAGGAACGAACGCAGGGGCTCTCGAAACCGGGGTAGAACATGCAAGTAAGATACAGTCCCTTTTTGCTTCTACGGTGACCCCTGGGAGAGGAGGTAGGTAGGGAGTGAGGGAGGGATGAGGGAAGATATTCAAAGGGTGACCAGATCCGGATGATGACGTTCGCAAGAATGGACAGGATCCCTAACGTTTCCAAATCGAACGCATGCGATGCCGCACGGGCCCGCCCTCTAGCCCCTTCAGGGATATCCTAAAGGACTGCCCGGAGGGGGCTCCTAGCTCAACATTCTAACCCAGCATTCTTCTGCAGACCCAGGGATGCAGGGTGAGAGTGGGTCAGAGTGAGCGATCGCAAATATTGCATTTCAACCAAAAATTCGATACCGAGACTTCACCGGAAATACACGCTTTGAGACTTACTAAATCAAATTAAGAAAATGAAATACAGAAAGCAAGCAAGCAAGAAAGAAAGAAAAAGCATTGTGCGTGTGTGTCTACCAACAGCATAACTCAAAAACAAAAAGTTGGTTAAATAGCAAACTTGGTATTTATGTTCATCCTCCAAGGATGCCACAAGAAGATTTTCATGAAAATCCCCGCAACCCAAACTACCCTTCATATGGAATTTTTAAATTTTTTATTTATTAAAGAAGTGGCTCCAAGGATTTTTATTAAAATGCATTAGTTTAAGACATTTGCATGACAAATAAAATGTATATCTTGTGGAAGGTGTATTGTTGCTTCACTGTTGGAAAGCCAATTTGAAGGAGGAGTTGTAGTTCAAATGTTGGGGAGCAATTGCCCCACCTTTGGTACAAAGTTTCGGTGGCCTTCGCCCCAATGTTCACTTTCCGGTGGCCTTCGCCCCAACTTTACTTTCAACTTTGTATTTTAATGTTTCTTTAAATATTATATATTTAGGTTTGTCTCGGCTGCGTCAGTATTAATTTGTAGATACATGCCTCTCTTAACTGGGTGTGATACGGCTAAAGAATGTAGACTTACACAGATTATAAATTTTACTTCACTCTTTTTATTATTCCTTGATACGATTAAATAACACTTCACAGATATAGAGATCTGTGAGATTATTTATGAATTACTTGCACCTTTTAAACACGTAAACTTTATAATATCCTCGCCGTAATGAATTTTTTTCTCGCACTGGATACGTATTAAACTTCTCGAGGATGCGTCTCGCGTCCAGTTAGGAAAACTGTCTACAAGCAACTGACTTCTGAATTTGTACAATTTGCTCTATATCAGTTTCTGATTGGCTATCCCACTCCAATGTAATATTTTATTTAACTTACTGGTTGTTGATTGGCTATTTATAAACTGTCTGAAAAATTACATTATTGTTGCTCCAAGAATTACTAGTAGCATTATTAAACTTTCCAATTCATTATTGCCTCAAGGTTACCTCATTGTTAGTAAATTTTTATCTATATTCTCACAGCTCCTACATTATTAAAATACGTAATACATTCACATAACACTATTAAACGTGTAAACAATAATATAAACATTAATACAATGACTGTTACATACATTTTGTATGTTATTTATACACATATTGCTTTAAGGCGGGCTGTTATTATATTTTATATTATATAATTAGACTCAAATCATTTAAGTGTCAAAAATACTGCCGCAATTTTGAATTTTATGGGTATAACCCGTGAAGTTCTCTTCATTCTCAATTTGCATAGCTTGTAAACCATAAGAGGGACAAAGTATTACTACACACAAAAACGTAGATCTCGTTAAGGCATACAATTTGTCAAACAACATTTCTGTGACATTAAATATTGTAAGAAATTCTTTATTATTATTGGTTTCAATTTTCAAATGCCTATACCTTTCTCAAGGATATAACACGAACACTTTCAAGACTACTCTTTATATAGAATATTTTTGTTATTTTTAGTTTGCGCAAAAATGTCTACAGTGTTCTTTTTTATTATAATACGACATATTTATACACAAAAGTGTGTATATTGAAATGATTGTAAATAATGTGTGAATTCCTCTCCATTCTGAATGGATTTTGCGTAAGTTTTTGTATCCGGTAAGCCTTACGAGACAACAAGGGTTTACTACATAAAACATAACAAACAATTTATTAAAATAAACTTTTTGTGGCATTAATAATTTCCGGGATTTTCGTTGCTCTTAGTTTGAATTCTCTGAAATCTTCAACCATTTTTAAAGTGCTTGGTGACCACCCTCTTGTTTCTCATGATGATGTGAAAATAATATAAAATTTCAAAACCAGTATATAGTGACCACATTTTAAAATATTTAACTGTAGCGCCAAATTGTGTATCTCTTTTGTACACTGGCTTCCATTTATACTGTCACCGCAGCCTCAGGTGGCATTCTACTGGCCTTCACAGGTGGAGTATGTATAGCATATGAGTATAACACTTTTTTTTTTAGTTATATCATTTAAAAATGCGCGCTCGGTGTTTTGGGTTTCAGCGTCAATCCCTAGGTATGCTTGTGTTGAAATCTATATATCGAAATTTTTAATGGAATTAAACACCTCTTCTGCATTGTTTCAGTGATAAAAAAGCAACAAAAAAAAAAGGAGTTGAAATATATCGCAATGGAATGTATCAATGGTTTTATTTTACAGTCTTCTTTAAAGAATGTATTCCTCTAATAGTTGTCTTGTTTAACATTCTATCACTTAGTATACATACTGAGGCTTTCACGGCCGGCGTAATGGCTAATAATTGAATTGCTACTATCCGGGATTGTAGGTCGTAATCCAGAAGGCATCGTAGATACAGACGTTTTGCCAAGCACTGTACTTGGCGAAACGTCGGTATCTACAATGCCCTCTAGAAGACGGCCTACAAGCCCGGATAGTAGCAATTCAATTATTATTCTATCACTTAGATTTTCTTGTTGATATTATATTCACGGTTGAAAAACCGGTATATTTTATACCCAGTTTACTGTTTTTCAATATAACATTCCTCCTGAAAAGTAGCAATCCTTTAAGAAGAGTGGTAGCACAAGCTAAAATTTCGAATTTTTATTAAAACCAACTTAAGACATCAGTTAGCATTCTGTTTTACTTTCACGTGACTTTCTCTACACTCCATCGCTCATTAGTGGGTATACAAATTATTCTTATAAAAGTTTGTGTTGCTATCTACATTATTTTAATCTAGATAAATCCTTCCGAAAATAGTTGAATTATACATTTCATTATAGATACAAAGGGACTAAAGATAATAAAATGTTTTAGTACTGGACGCAATATGCCGCCCTTAAAATGCATGCTCCTTGCAACAATTGCAGAAACAACTGAATAACGAAAGGAATGATGAAGTATAGACCAATTTGAAATATAATAATAGATATCTCGGAAATGGTTGATGCAATAGAAGAGTTGTTTGAAATAAATTGTGTGTTTTAAAAGATGTATATTTTCTGCAGTACATTTTGTCGATCGCTTAACGTTTACCAGTTATACAAGATTATAGAAAATTCTTTGCGAATGAAGTGAACTTCACAGGCTATTCCCTGAAAATTCAATATATACATTTTATTTGTAATGTAAATATCTTTAATTTGTGGTATTTTAATCAAAGTTATTAGAGCCATTTTTGGAAAATAAATAATTTCTAATTTCGAAAAATCTTCCTTATAAAGGGTAGTATGGGGTGGGGTATGTTCTTTAAAATCTTCTTGTTGCATCTTTGGAAGCTAATAAACCTAAATACCAAGTTTGATATTAATCCAAGTTTTATTTTTGAGGTATGTTGTGCACAGACACACACAGACCATTTCTTAAAATGCTGCTTTTGGATTTAAGGGGACTTTAAACATGTATTTCCAGTGAAATCTCGGTATCGAGTTTTAGGGTGGAATGAAATACCTTCTTTTCCTACTACGAGTATGCACGTGGTAGAGAAAGTAACAAGTGAACGGTAGAATTTATATTGTCCCCAATATATCCAAAAATGTTCTACAGTAACTTTGACTTTTCTATCTAGAACAGATAAAATTGTGACAAAGACTTTATCAGATTGCTTACATGTGCACCTAAATTTTACATTGCTTAATAAATTCAGTTTGCTCAGCTAAGTATGAAAATAAAAGCTCCTTACAGCCCCCTGGCACCGATATCGGCGAAATTTGGCTCTACTCTTGTACAAACTATTTTTACTAACGCTTATTCTCCATATGCTTCATGTTAATCGAGATGTTAATCTTATTGCTAATTTTCTTGTAGGTGCAAGGGGAATATGGTAGTCTTTAAGCGATAGTCTAATCTTTTAAGAGCTGGTTGCTATGTGGCGCATTTATTGGTATTGGAAAATTTAAGGGAATAACAAGCAATATCCCAAAAATGGTTCACTCAACAAAACAAAATGTATATGACATAAATTGTGTATTTTAACGCGATCTATATTTTTTGTGTAGTAACATTTTGTCTATCTCTTATGGATTACCAATTATGCAAAAGTCGTTTACAGGAAGAATACTTTTGGGGACATTCCTAGAAAGTTCAAGATATAAATTTTATTTGTCATGAAAGTATCTTAAACATATGATATTTTAATCAAAATCGTTAGAGACACTTTTGAGAAAATTAAAATTTTCGAAAAATGTTCCATGTACAGGGTAATCTGGGGTAGGGGGAGTTCCTTGAAAACCTTTGTGTCGCATCTCTGGAAGATACTGAACCTAAATACGAAGTTTGGTGTTTATCCGACTGTTCGTTTCTGAGTCATGCTGTTCAAAGGCAGACACACACACGGACATGTTTCCAAAAATGCTTCTGCATTCCGTGCGATTGCTCTAACCAACTGACACATCATGGCAACATACGGGTTGGAAATTAAATTCCCCAACTGTCTGACATTTTTCCCCTTAAACCACAAGGTCTGAAATTCATTTTGAGGAGACTTACCTTAATGGCGACTTACAATGTTGTATGCTTTAAGTCCCGGGCTTCATAGTTTAACCAAACTATTAGGTCGATCAATGGAAACTACTTGTTCTTTCATACAAACCGTGTGGAGGAAACATTTGGAAAGCAGAATCAGACCGAAAATTTCAATGCCATCACCAGCAACCGCACGGAAAGTGGAAGATCCATGGTTCAAATCTCGGCATTGAATTTTTCGGTTACCAACATTGTCGTACACCCATTTGTGTGAAAGAACAATTTATTACCATTAACTATCAGTTTATTACAACAGACAGAAATTAACCTTTGTAAATCCAATAAAGCAAATTGCCCATAAATTCTAACATAGGAATAAAATAGCAATATAGCCATCTTATACAGTTACACCATCTGCGTACCTCTTGTCTAAAGTGTCAAGTGAGCGTAATTTTGTTAACAAAGCAAGACGGCATGTTTTAATAAACTGTCTTATAATTGCTTATTACTTCATCAAAGGTTTAGTCAAGTTGTATTTCAGTTTTGCAGTAAATCGAAGCATGATATAACTTTCTTTTAAATTAGGTTAACCTGTTTTGGCGAGCACGCATTTACACACAGTATACACCTCCTTTTCTCCGCCAAGATAGTTTAAGTAATCGTGGAAAAGATTAATTTTTTAACATATTAAACCTAAAGTTAAATTTATAAAGTAAACGGAATCAGAAATTTCGATTTTTTCTCTTAAAATTTTCTCCACTTTTTCGTCTTCAAAAGTCCTTTAAGTCTTACGGTGAAATTTTATGTATTATGTCTATGTTAATTGGCTGGTTTTTCAGTGAATTTAAATAGCTTTCTCTGCGGTGATGAATTAGTAACTTATCCATGAGTTGTATATAACATTCTATGTAATCTTAGCATTATAAATTGTAGTAAATAAATCATGAAATAATTCAGTGTCCATAGCATAAGAGAGAACGTCTTCGTATACTGAGTATAAATGAACTGGAAGAGAAGTGAGCAAAGATTATGGACTCTGATGTAGCCTATTATATGCATGCGTGTAAATAATTATAAAATAAAATCTTAATTGCTCTATATTGTATCAGCTGACTTCATCTCAGACGAGATCTTAAGCTCCAGCCTTGGAATAGCAACGCCAGTGGTGCTGGCATGTTTGGTTACGTCTCTTTATGGAGTTAGGATTAGTTGCGACTATTTGGATGACGTCATCATGCTTCAAGACACCTTATTGGCTGCTTGGCAGACGACAGCGATAGCAATGCCAGCCGTGAGTGGTCTCCGGGAAAAAGAAGGCAGGAGCACGACTGTCAGCGAAGCTACATCTTTCTACCGAGGTTAACAGCTCCAAGTATCCGGGTAACGTAAGCGGTATGCACGGCACATTTTTCGGACATTTCAAAATTTAAAAAATTATTTTTGATGAGTAATTCTCAAAATGTTATTTTTCGTGCCGGTGAAGTATACTTTTATTGTAGTTTGTGACGGCATATATTTAGGCTCTGGTTCGTGATAAATAGCATATCATTTTGCCGCAACTTTTAACGAGACAGAAAAATCTATACGCATTTTGTATTCAAACGTACTTCCAGAAAGAAACTTGTAGTGAAAGCCATGATGTTAAACTTTAATTATAATGCTCAAGTTATTCAGAGACATTAACAGACAAGTCATGAGAACAAAATGTTGTTTGCAAATCCAAATAGCTATTTAACACCCTTAATTGTTGCTATGCATTTAATAAAATCTTTGTTTAGAATTTTCCTAGTTGATAATTCTCCCAGAATTCCTTGTTATATTATAATTTTAATCATCTCCAATTTAGCGTCCTTTGGGGGAAAAAGAAATAGTTCTACAAATATAATTATTTGACTTCAGTACGCTAATAGTTATGGCACCAGGAATTGATTTTCATCCGTTCATAAGTTAAGTGGGCGTTAGTACAGTACAAAAATGGCAATAATAAACGGCACAAAGCTAACAGTAGAGCGAAATTATCTTCTTCCATTCAAGGTTTAGGTCTTTTGACCTGTTCCGAAGCTAACTAAACTGGTCACTCCATCTCCTCCGTTGTCGTCCAACACCACTGGTAACAGGTCTGTAAAATAAAGCTTGTCGTGGATACCTTGAAGGGGGTATTCGTAGGACATGTTTTTTTTAACGTTTTTTGGTACCTCTGTATTTCTTCATTAATGTTTTCTTCCATTAGTTGTTCTCTTATTACAGTATTCCTAATCCTATATATTCTACTAATTCCCAACAATGATTGTAGAAATCTCATTTGGGCTGCTTCCAATCTTGTCTTTTTCTCTAGTACTTAGTGTCCACGTTTCACAAGAGTACATCAGTGCTGGTTTAGATGGTAGAACAAAATGGTGCAATATTTAACAATGCACAGAGATTTGTGCAACTCCGCTGCTCAGAGTAGAAAATACTTTCATCTCCTCTCTAAGCCACAGTCACTTGGAATACCGGTATTGGGTCATTGCTATTATTCGCACGTGTGCCATTAATGAGCCAATTATGCTCCTTGTTGAATACAACAACAATCTGTTAATAATAAGGTGGATACTTTTTTTATTCAAAGCAACTGTTTATGTTACGGTATTAAAAATGGAGTGGAATTCCTTCAACAGTAATACCTTAAATTTCACCTCAACCATGCAGATTATATGCATGTTTTTGTTTCTCCCCTGTTCATTTGTTATAAATCCACGTGTTCCCTGGCACCTAGCTATTCACTCACCGGTGTATAAAGTTGTGTAATTGCAGCAGCAATAGTGAGAACGCACAGTGCCCAATATTTTCGCGTGTAATTGTGTGCTGACGCTGTCGCATGCAGGAACAATAGAACATCACATCAAACGGAACAGGACGAAGCGGGGTGTGAGAGTTATTTGACACAGCTCATCACAGCATTGTCAAGCGTTCCCTTCCGAAACGTTTCGGGTGCAATTCTCAGGCGTCAGGTTCATTAACACCCATTTCACCGGAGAAAGCTGGGCATGGATCTCTAGGTAACAGTATCCAGGAATAAGACAACACATAAACACTTTGAAACAGCAGTTCTGTATAAGAATAGACCGATATTTGTTTTATGTGTTCCAAAAGAAACGTCTTAGTTGGGTAATTCTATATTACTTTAAGAAATGTGATTATAATTTCATTTAACATCATCGTATATAACACGATTAGGCCTTTAGGTCAATTCCATCTCTTCCTAGGGTGCTCAATATCTCTTCGTCCTCTGGGTCTATAACTGTGTATTATTTTGGATATAAGATTGGAATCTATTCTGTTGACATAACCATGCCATTCTAACCTGTATATATCAACTGTTTGTGTTGCACTGGCGAATTTCTGAATTTTGTTTGTGATCCAACATGTTATACTTGGCTAGTGGTCTCAGTAGCCTCATTTCCGGTGCCTATATTCTTGGTATTTTGATTTTTTTAGGGACCAAGTTTCTGATCCACAGAGTAGTGTTGGGACGGCAAAAAAATTATAAACATTTGCAATATGTTTTATAATATAATATTTAAAACAGTCCCCTTCTAACTATTCCAACAAGTATTATTTTAATTTTATGAAATAGTTGCTATAGTTTGGGTAGCTTAATGTAAATTTCATTTATATAGCCGCATCCTAGTTATTTGAATTCTGTTGACTCATTAGTAATAAAAGTTTTGGATTTAACTGGAATTTTTTCACGAAAGCGTTTCTCTTTTGAGTTCATTAAAGAATATTGTTCAGCGCCGTTATCTCTAAGGTTGAAGTTGAAAACACAAATTGGTTCTCAGCAAAAAGTATAGTATTTAAAAGTACGTCATTCACTTTAAAATTAAAGGACACTTCTGATTGTTAACTTCTGATAATTTCGATAATATACATAATTCTTATTATATATATATATAAGTCTTACTGGTCAGTATATCAAAAGTCTGTGTCTAAAAGCAAGTTTTACCATATTGCTACAAGCGATATGGAAACCCTGGAAGTATATTTTTGTCTTCCCCAAGCCAGAAAGTAACTTGGCACACACTCGCCTTTGCTGTTCAAATGTATTTCTTTTTCGGATATTCGTAGCTTACGTTAAAACATCTCCAGGAATGAGGTTGGACATCTGTTACCATGTCGGTCGGAAAAATAATTAATACTGTATTCGGCAGTTGGTATGTACCATCAGGATGCTTTAATAGCACATAGTCTATATCAGGCATCATCAATACGTGGCTCTAGGGAGCCGGCTTTACCTGCTCCGCGCCGCACAGTTTGGCAGAACTAACCTGACACTTCACGTTACTGCTGGCGGTTAGCTGGTGACCGCTCCCTCTCAGCGTTGCCGGTTTTTTTTCACTCGCTGTCCTTGTACTGTGCCTGCACTCTTATTATCTGAGGAATGTATGCATATACTACAACATGAGTGACATCACACCTCTCCTCGCGAGATGTATTTGTAACACGATTGGATGTGATAAGGCCAGTCTCCTTAGCAGTTGAGCGATTCACAGGGCTGTCAAGCGCCGAGTTAGCCATCAGCCACTTTAGTGTCTGCCACAAGGAAAGCTGAGCAACATGTCGGTTTATAAACCCAGTGGCATTTCCTGTAACTGCACGGGAGTAACTTTGCGATACAAATTGATTTGGAGTGTTGTAATCATATTGTTTCATGGAAGTATATTGGTTTTATGATAACACAGTATTATTAAATAATACAATTAGCAAAGTTAAATATGGCCAGATATGATCAATTTTATTATGTATTGCACCACAGGATGGATTATACAAGGACTGAATAATAAATGATTTAATAAAAACATGTTAATAGTTATTCAAGTGTTCAAAGGCAAAATAAACAAGTTGTTATTCTTCTTACAGTATAGAACAGATCCAGCAATAGCAATAAATTACATTACAATAAAATGTATTGTAATTACATCCATAAACATACACTTCAGTTGCAACAAACCTCATCTTTCTTCCCTTGGTATTTTTCATACTGGTACCATGGCAAAACGAATAATGGCGCTCTGGAGTAAACTATTTTGCATGGTTTAGCATCTTATTAGAAACTAAACACTTGGCATCATTATCTTTTGCTGAAATAACCTACCCTTTAACATACTGTCCTCCACTGTAAATGAAAACCCCGCAGGACCTGAGGGAGAATATGAATGGCGTTTTCCCCATTGCTCCTCCTTCAGTTGCTCCCATCAAGTTATATACTGAGCAGACAAGCTTTCAACCGGACTGCTCAGTACTTTAGTATAGCTTGTCTGTATACAACTACTCATTTATTTATTTCAAAACGAATGATGCTAGCCACAATTTATTATACTTCAAATTTAGAGTAGCTAATAGCTTGGATTATTAACTTCTATAGAACATGTTGAAATTATGCTTCCCCCTGCGTAAGTTATAACTTAATAACTCAACACATTTCTCCATGTTCTTACCGCTTCTTGGAGGACCGTGCTGTCAATACCATTACCCTGCTGTGTACTGTACTCCAATTCGTCCAAAGGCGGCGTGTGTTAAGTAAACTCATAGGGCAAGTGGCGGTTGTTAAATCAGGAGATCTCGATGGTCAGAGGTTCTTGGAGATTATCCGAACTGTCAAGGAAACTTTCAATTAGCGCCAAGGATTGGTTTGATGTATTGCATGTAGCCTCATTTCTTGAAAATATCCATGACCTAGCTCTACATCGTCCATGAAAATCCGTCAGTACTCTCCAGTGACCACAGTCTGATCAAAACTGTTGGTCCCCTATTCTCTGTGCGGAGATGAAGACATGCGGATTTTGGATGACCCAATAACCTGACTTCTGTGCGTTCACACAACCTCACAAATAGAATAAAGAGCCGCATATTAGAATTCCTAGAGGGAGTATTCATTCTTCATAAAGTGCGAAATACATGTCTTAAAGCCCTCTGCATACCAAAATATGTATGTGAAGAAAATCCTGAATTTTCTTTAAAATTGGAATTAAATTTTTATTATTGTAAAATTTAATACGTCACAGAATTGTAGTAATAGTTACTGCTACTGTGGGTATGTAATAATTAATTTAATGGAATATCAAGCTCATATATTATACAAATATATTTCGCATTCGCAATAGTCAAAAGCCTTTCGCCATGCATAAATATTTATTTAAAATATCTACAATACACTTTATATCCATTATGAAAATTAAATTGAGTTTTATTTATGGACGCACTTTAAATGCTGTGGTTCTTAGCGTCCCATTCTATATTGGGCGTGAAAGACCGCTAATTTTGCTCACAGGCCTCTTTATCAGGCTTGAGGTTCTTTTACGTGCCGTAAATCTACGACAAGGACCACGGGTTTTACTACACTTCCGAAGAAAGCCATGCTAAGAATTTTCACGCCCGAAAAAAATCCATCGCCCTCCGCCGGATTTGAACCCACGACCTTCACGGTATCACTATTCCACGGAGGACGACATCCACTTATGGCTAGTTATACTACACATGCCCATAAATAGTTACATAATGGTAATATGCACTTTGTATATTGGGGCAGTGCGCAAATGTTTAAATCGTGCCGATAAATTCCAGGTTTATCATTGCGACTGGCGACCATTGGGCGTGATTCGTGGCAGCTTTTGGATTGACTGATCTGGCTCTGTGCTAGCCTAGATCACGCGCTTAAGGAGGGTAATTGTGTTAGCAGTTTCATCTAACATTGTTTAAATGTTGGAAATGGTGTCACGTGAAGCTCTCTGTTGATATGTTTAGTGTGTGTAGCTATCATGATATATATTACAGCATATATGTATATGACAGAATCATCATGTGATGATTGTGTTAAGCTTTGCTAGAACTGAGTCAAATGTGGATCGTCAGTTTGAATTTTTATAGAAACTCAAACTGCAACCGTTCCACAAAATATTTGCAATTGTGAAAAGAATTTAAGCAGATTGGGTCCGTGTTAAACAAAAAAAAAAAAAAAGGAAAACGATTGAGAGCCAACAGTTGTAACCCAGAAAGGGAAAGAAAAACAATAGACAATATAGTAATCGGGTTAAGAAGTCCTAAAGTATTGTTTCCTCTTTCATTACAACCCTTTTTTATGACAGAATGTCTGCATGGCCAAGCTTTCCTTACAGAAATTCTTCTAGAGTTCAAATGTATGTCCAATACTTGCCAAACTTACACTACGTGATCAAAAGTATCCGGACACCTGGCTGAAAATGACGTACAAGTTCCTGGTGCCCTCCATCGGTAATACTGGAAGTCAATATGATGTTGGCCCACCCTTAACCTTGATGACAGCGTTCACTCTCGCAGGCATACTTTCAAACAGGTGCTGAAAGGTTTCTTGGGGAATGGCAGCCCGTTCTTCACTGAGTACGGATTTGAGGAGAGGTATCGATGTAGGCCGGTGAGACCTGGTATGAAGTCGGCGTTCCAAAACATCCCAAAGGTGTTCTATAGGATTCAAGTCAGGACTCTGTGCAAACCAGTCCATTACATGGATGTTATTGTCGTGTAACCAATCCGCCACAGCCCGTGCAGAATGAAATGGTGCTCGGTCGTGTTGAAAGATGCAATCGCCATCCCCGAGATGCTCTTCAACAGTGGGAAGCAAGAAGGTGTTTAAAATATCAATGTAGGTCTGCGCTGTGATCGTGCCACGCAAACCAACAAGGGGTGCAAGCCCCCACCAGGAAAAACACAACCACACCATAACACTACCACCTCCGAATTTCACTGTTGGCACTATACACGTTGGCAGATGACGTTCACCGGGCATTCGCCATACCCATACCCTGCCATAGGATTGGCGCTGTTCAATCGTGTAATGTTGACGCTCCTTACACCAAGCGAGGCGTCGTTTGGCATTTTACTGCGTGATGTATGGCTTGTGAACAGCCGCTTGACCATGTAATCCAAGATTTCTCACCTCACGCCTAACTGTCATAGTACTTGTAGTGGATCCTGATGTAGTTTGGAATTCCTGTGCGATGGTCTGGATAGATGTCTGCCTATTACTCTCTACGACCCTCTTCAAATGTCGGCGGTCTCTGTCAGTCAACATACGAGGTCAGCCTGTACGCTTTTGTGCTGTACATGTCCCTTCACGTTTCCACTTCACTATCACATCAGAAACAGTGGACCTAGGGATATTTAGGAGTGTGGAAATCTCGCGTACAGACTTCTGACACAAGTAACACCCAATCACCTGACTAGGTTCGAAGTCCGTGAGTTCCACGGAGCGTCCTATTCTGCTGTTTCACGATGTCTAATGACTACTGAGTTTGCGGATGAGTACCAGGCAGTAGGTTGCAACACAATGCACCTAAGATGAAAAACGTATGTTTGTGGCTGTGTCCAGATACTTTTGATCACATAGGTTATGGGTGTAAAAGGGTTATCATTTCGCACACCTTTACTAACGAAAGGTAAGATAAGCATATTCATAGTGTTCTGTATCCTTTGCAATATCCAGAGGAGGAATTGTGGGCCACCTATTGTATGAATTGATTCATATAGTAGTGCCGGGGAGCGGCGGACTGCCAGTCACTTCGTCCGAGGGAAACTGTTATACACAGCTACAACATTATGAGTATTCTTCACCTGAGTTCATTTAGCTTTGAAAGTGTCAAGCGTAACTATAAGATAAATACAAACCCTCATAGCTGTAAAACATTCAATGATTACAAAGAGAACTTCAGAAGACGTTTTGCGGAAATTAAATATATAAACGTTATCCTTCAAACAATGTAAAATTTAAAGTGTTATCGTTCGGAAAGTTGCATTTAATGCTCAGTTTTAAAAACTTTGCTTTTATTAAAAACAATACGTTACAAAGTGTGCTTGCTCCCGATTAAAATACTTATATAGCTCCTTTGAGGGCCTATATAATGAAGAAACGTATCCCTTGATAACCTTTTGTATGTTTGGAAAAGAATGCATTAGTTATGAAATATAGGAGAAATACCTTCTATGATTGTTGTACATTAAAAATAGTTCACCAAAATCTTTAAGTATGCCGAAAACCACACACATCTCCTTTAATGTATATAAATTCTTTTAAACATCGATATAATATATTTTTCTTTAAACTTGTTTAAATGGATTATCTTTGCGACAAGTTTATTCTCCTTGCACTCACCATACCATCTTCTAGTTACAAGGTCGTGGGTTCAAACCCGGCGGAGGATGATGGATTTTTTCGGGCGTAAAAATCCTTAGCATGGCTACCTTCGGAAGGGAAGTGAAGCCGATGGTTCCGTGTCACAGATTTAGGCACATAAAAGGAACTCAAGCCTGATAAAAAAAGCCTCTAAGCGAAATTACCAGCCTTTCACCCCAATATAGAATGGGACGCTAAGGATCACAACAGTTAAAGACCTTCCATAAATAAAACTCAATTCCTTGCACTGCATTCCAAACCGTTTACCAGTGACAGAGTTTGCTTTTTCTTTCTGTCTTCCTTTGTTTTTGTACTACATTTTTTGTTCACGCACCAAATGGTTATGCTCAACGTCACATTACTGATCAGTACGTAAACACTTTCATCTCTTGATGCAGTTTGCTTTTCTTTCACCGTTCCCTGAAAGTTGCTCAAAAGGAACTCCTCAAGCTGTGAATGGCGTATGCCCTAAGAGTACTTAAGCCGACATCCTCTGTAGCTGGAAGAGGCACACAAATAAGCATTGTTCCAAAGTAAATACCCTTTCTATCAAGTGTAAACAAAAGAGACAGCGCTAATCCGCTCCAAAGAAAGGAACACAAAGCTGAAAATGCTGTTGCTATGCTTCTGATTACTGAAGGTCGATCCAAGCATTGCGAAAGCACTCTCGTTCTCTTCTGAAGATCTGTGGAAATGTGCTATATTGAAACAGCGTTCTTCACAGGAATGAGACACTGCGTAGTTATCATTTATCCTTTCATCCATTTCGTTTTCTTCCCATTCATTTTAATTGCATGATAAAAGAAATTAATACAGATATTAGCTTCTCTTACATACATATGTCCGAATACCTTTATAGGATAATTACTTCGATAATAAATGCTTTACTGAGCATTTAGTGCATGAGTAGTAGTGACTTCACAAGTGGTGTAAGAGTGATTGTATAGGAAATATATATACTATTTTATTTAGTCCTAGCGTAATATATACAGGGTGAACCATTTAACTTGCGACTGTACAATATCTCCAAAAGTAATCGTTGTAGAAAGAAATGTCTTGAATAAACGTTGCTTGATATTATGGAAGAAAGTAAATGCCATTATCGTGTTTTATTTGGAGGACGTTATGATTGTCATTTTAGGGTCAATTTAATTTTTTAAAATGGAAACCTACCTTATGTTGTTTTCTCCCCTCTGATAAAAAAAACTAAACATGTGTATAAAACACTTTGCAGTTTTTCTTACACCAACGTAAATAATAACGAACATTTTGAATGGCTGTGTACGAATAGGGTAATCAATGGTTGGACCATTCATGTATGGTTATCTGAGGATCAAGTTACGCTTCGTAATCGGGAACCAACATTTTTTATTTTGTTTCCTTATTCCTCGTCACAAAATAAACAACTTTTTATAAACCATTTTTTAATCAGAAAACAACATACAAAATGTAGATTCCCATTATAAAAAAGTTAAATTTACCCTAAAATGGCCATCATAACGTCCTCTAAATAAAACGCGACTAACGGTATTTACTTTCCCTCATAACATCAAGCAACTTTTATTCAAGACATTTCTTTCTACAACGCTTAGTTTTGGAGATATTGTACAGTCTCAACTTAAATGGTCCACCCTGTATATAACAAATGATGGTTGTGTAGTAGTAAGTGTAACGTTAGTGTTTTAACATTTACTACCAAATTGTAAAGTGCCTTCCTTAAAAGCCATAGTTATTTTATCAAAACTAAGCTTAATCTTACATTTTATGAATACAAGTTTGGCAAGGAAGAGATGGATGGCCAAAACTGAAAATAATTCGCACATTTTATTGACTGAATTACATGCTCTTCATTTTGTGGTGTTTATAGCTTCCTCGTTGGATGAGAAGGTGATTACTCACGTCACATACTTTTCCACAATGCATATACGCGTATTCCCCCTTGTGCCTCTACTTCTGAACTGCCTCTAATAATGGCAGTCAACCCAACCACGTTTTTGTCTTGCAGCTTTATCACACATTTTCCCAGCGATGCATCACTTTGCCGAAACTTGTAAGGAGTTTATCTATTTCTCACCCACAGTGTTTGCAAAGGAAATAACGTGCTCACGCTTAATGATCTCTGTTTGTTTCAATATGAAATGAGAAGATAAGAGAATTTTCAAATCAATCTTAAGTATGAATTTGTATTTTTATTTTGTAATATATTTTAATATGTCTCAATGAATGAAGTGGCTGTCCATAAAACAGATATTAACATATATTATTATAAATATTAACATTTGCAATCAGTGTCATATTTGAACATCCAGTAATGACTGCAACATCAGCATATAAAGAAGATGAAATTTTCGACTGTCCGCATATAAGTTAGTGTATTGTCGTTAGGGTATAGCGTCATCATTTCTGTTGCCTCCAATAGAAATCAGGAGTAAACGGAAACACCTGCTTTAGAGATTTTCAGATTAAGGGGAAAGTAACGGGTTCGTGTACAAACTTTTATCTCAGGAATGCCATATTAACATAACTTATCATATGTAATTTTGATACACGTGCGAAAGGCCAGTACCCCAGATGACATTTTAGAACATATAATCATTAGAGTCACGGAAACTAATTCGTATGATGACAAATTCCTTTAAACTTATTTACCTGGGTAGTACCTGTGTATTGGTATAGTCTGCATTTTCAAACTTTTTGTCAGATGATTTCTTAAAAGGAGGTGTTCTTGAATCAGGTTTTTATGCTGATTCCAGAAATAACTTCCTTTTTTTCTATCACCTCAGGTTTTTACACAAAATAAGTAATGTTTTGAAAATTTTACTAATGAGCGTAGAAAAGTATGCAAATACCATTTCACACAATGTAAGTTTTTATTGAAGGACCATTTTGAGAATACTCTCAAGAACTCCCCTAATTTATTTCATGACTACATTTTAACAAAACAAGAAGCCAAAGTGTTTCATTTAATTTTTTCAAACTTTCTCTTCTTTGACATCCTTGCAGATCCTTTAAGATGACTATCCCTCCTCAACATCCAGCAGTAGTCGGCCATCATACTTTCATTCCATCTCCCCTGGTACCTCCTCTCCATTTCCTTAATATCTTGGTAAAAACGTTCACCCTGCTCTTCACTATAATGTCCCAGATTTTCTGCAAAGTAGTCGATATGTGAATGCAAAAATTCAGCTTTACACTCTACAACCCACCGTCTTGAAATTTTCCAACATTGTTTCGACAATGGCCTTGTAATCAGGATCTTTGTTATTGTCTAAGAAGTTTTCAGTAACTGATCGGAAGGTGGTCCATGCTTCTATATCTTTCTCATTCATTGTCTTCTCAAAATCTTCATCCTTCATCAATTTCTTTATTTGAGACCAACAGAACTTCCAGCCTTTAATTTGTCTTGTGTAATGAAGGGAAATTTGTTGGAAAGGTACTTGAAGCAGAGTCCATCCTGTGGTAGAGCCCTTATAAATTGCTTCATCAAGCCCAATTTATGTGTAGTGCGGAAGCAATATCTTTATATCTCTATATTTTTGAAGTAAAATTGTGAAAAACAGTACGTGATAGAAAAAAACTAAAAGTAGTTCTGAAATCGGTATAAAACAGTGAGTCCGAATCACTTATTAGTTTTCAGTAATCCGATATCATGCAGACTAGTGTAATTGTTCTCTCACACTAGCCGTATATTGACACTAGCTTGGAAAGTTGAATAAGCCTTGAAAAATTCAACTTTCCAACTGAATGGTAATTATAACTATGTATTTAGTTATACATAAAGAGCATATGTACTGCTCTTAACATCACCTTTACGGATTCCTGCATGCATGGCCGCATGTAGGCCAGGAGAAAGGGAGGTTCGTCTCATCACTTGACAATATTAGTAACGGAACGAAGAATCGCGTAATGAGAAAGAACTCGAGTTCAATAGACCAAGAGTATGCACAAATACCCACGAACGTAATTGTTCTTTCATACAAGCGGTGTGCAGGTTTAAGTTGAAAATATAGAATCAGACAGAAAAAATGTAATTCCATAGCCGGGATTTGAACCACGGATCTTCTTCAGTTTTCCGTGCTGTTGCTCTACCAACTGAGCTAGTATGGCAACACGCCAGTATGGTATCATATAGTTATAGGTGCTTTATAGTTAAACACTATTTGGTCAGTGTTATCTCAAAAATAAAATTTGTGTACGTCTTTGGTTTACCGGAAAAAATGAGAGACATTTGGGGAATTTATTGTCCTGCCGATATGTACCATGATAGTTCAGTCTCTTTATCCGGGGTACAAATTTGGTTCACGGATTGGCTATAATATTAAATTGTTCAATCTGATTCTATCTCTTCAACTGATAGACATATTTAACTGTTATATTTCAGTGGTTATTCGAATATAAAATATTTTGTAACTGGAACTGAAAAATAACCACTTTTCCCACCCTGTTCTCCAGGGAACCCTCTCAGGACACCTGGCTAATGTCACCAGATGGTGACTTAACAAAACTGATAGTGATCTCTAAATTCATAAAATATTTTTCACTATTACACACGTACGTAAGGCAACATGTTCTTATATCATACAGCTAGAGTATTCTGTACCCAAAAGAGAGAAAATTTTGAAAGTATGTAGAGACACATTATAGAAAATGCAAACATCTAAGCTGCAACTTTTGTTCTGAGAAGTTATTGATGCAACAAAAGCGAACAGCTCCTCTTGAATGCGAGTTATCATAGAATGTGAAAAGCATCACCATTCAATGCACCTCTTTCAACAAAATCACTTTGGTTTTCAAATCTATCTCCATTGCCTTTAATGTAATTCTTTCATCTTCTGGAAGTTTAGAATGCTACACAGTTCATTCCTTCTTGCAGCCTTTTGTCTTATTGATGGCACACACCAAGTAATGCAGTATTTCATCAAGAGAATTCGCTAATCAGTTTTCTTTTTGTTGCGTGGGATTTATAGAATCGCTTTGGAATACAAAATGATAACAGTTGTGTGAATGCTGCGACACAATCGCAGTTTATTTCAAAAGGACTCGCATATATTTTATGCTTTGGCCAGAAGCTTTAAAGGAATACATATGAATTTTCACATATTGTTACACTTTCTCGAATTTTCCTCCCATTAAACATCCATATGTGTCTCTTATATTACACTCTTTACTTAAAAGTTAACGAGTCTATACAGGTTACGTTATTTACTATAAATGTTTGGGCAATATATTGCTTGCAATAACATTCAGCTGTATCATAACTCAGCTTTTTTACGTAACGAAATCACGTAGAAGAAACCAAATAAAACCGCAATTTAAAATAGTCTTATAAATCCGCATTACATTTAAACTTCTAAAAGCATTAAAAGATGTAACAGAATATTTCTGAATTCATAAACGCTATGTAAAAATTTGACACTAATCACATTTTAACGAGCTCTATATTTTTACGCAGTAAACTTCTATTTCTTAAAGTTTCTAAATCTTTATAGCCCCTTTAAGGAAAAAAACCACTACGACGAAGAATTAACAGCTATAAAAGCAGCATTACAGAACATTCTATATAGACCATTCATCTCATCAAAATCAAAATCAGCCATAGACTGGATATTAAATTACAATAATAAAACAACAATAAATATTAAAGAAATAAGAAGCCTAATTAAAACAGTTGAAACTGGAAACCATGTCATTCTACAATGGATCCCAGCTCATTTCGGACTTTTGGGTAATGAACATGCGGATCAATTAGCAAAGAAAGGTGCAATACAACAAATAAAACCTGCAGGGTAAATAGAAATAAGTAAACAATTAAACAATATTAAACAATATTCAAAAGACAGCAGAGACTTGATGAAGAAGATAAATTAAAAGATAAATATGCGGCGATATTCTTTGTTAAGTTTGAAAGAATGCTACTGTTTATTTGCCGCACTTATGAAAGACAATTTGTCGCGGTCACTTCGTGTTATCTTTTACTGAGCGCCTGTTATTGTTTTTAATTTTTGGGTTCACTGTCCTCCGGCTAGCTATGATCTTTTTGGTCGAGCACTTATCTTATACAGGCGTGTAAACGGAAAGGAGTTTTTATCCAAAGATAACACTGATGAAGAATTTGTTTTACACTTTTATTGTCGTAACACATTATGCACTTTCACATATTAATCTTGACACTTGCCAAACTGAAACTTTTATAATGACTTATTTACTGCTCATTTTTACTTCAACTTTTTGTGAAATTAACTTTACAACACTTGAGATTTTTCATAAGTTTGCTACGCGTACACTGCAAATCGATAAACTATGCGATGTATTCACCATGACTGCTTCTGTTTAACTCAGCGACGTGTAATGCACAAATGTTTCCGATGGACTGAACGAATTTGACTCTGACCTAGCCCTTTTTATACTCCTACACCCCGATATGCCTAAAGATTATAACCGAGCTGCTATTGGTTAATAAAACGCGCAAAAATTAGCGTCTATTTTTATATCCAATGAAAATTACGAAAACATATGCTCTAGGGAAAAATGTTCCAGCAAATTCTAAGAAAAACGCGCCAATATTACGTCATTTGCTCATCTCTAATAATGATAAACAGCTCACCCCCTCGCTACATTATTGCACGCTATTATTGTCAGTTTCAGTAAGGCCGTATAAACCCACTTCTTAACAATGCTTACAATCATCAAACATCTCAAATCAATGTCACACAATAATGCATATTCACACTATAATCACTCTTGACATTTACATAATTTGTGATACAGATTACTGCGTCACATGCCCCACTAGAAACATAATTATAAATATTTACAACTTGTTTGGAAATTTTATAATTGGGTTTTTAGTCTCCTGAATCTTGGAACACACGCTATTTATCACTTTCACTTAACACTTCACACGCATTTAACACACGACATATGTTTTGCCTTTATCTCGCCACAATTTACTGGCTCTGGTTTAATGTGTTTAGACATTAATCTGACATTACAATTTTTTATAGCAAATACTGTACCCTGAATTATTTAGTTACTGTTACAAAAATGGTTTACTTTCTTATATTGTTGACAAATTTATGCATTCAAGAATTTTTGTAATTATTAAACATATTTACCAAAAATATTCACCCTCTACACAAATATATTTACATCTCTTAAATCTAGACACTGTTTCACATTATCTGTTTGCTACATAAGTATTTGTTTTAATTATTTTTACCCCATTTTTGTTGTGTTGTGCTTTATATTCACAATACTCTTGGAATTATATCTACGTACTTTTACTTTAATATAACATTAAGTTTTAATTATTACATGCTTCATTTCAAATGCTGTTACAGTTACTCAGAAAATGTTATTTTTCCCTTTAAACATTTAGTTACGTCCAGAATTTATTTTTCCTTCCTTATAACATACATACATAATTAACCCTCTTACATTCCAATACATTGCTCTGCAGTTCAGCTTTAACTATCCTGAATTTACTTTTTATCATCTTGGTTTTCTGTTTCTTCTTTATCCTCATTGTTGTATGGTTTCAGCATCTCAATATGGAACTTTCCAATAGCTTTTCGAGTTGTTGGGTTACATAATTCATATGTATTTGTTCCATATACTTCAACAACTTCATATGGTCCATGATATTTTAGAAACATTCGCCAATAAAGTTTATTTGCTTTATCCGACAATTTCTTGGTTTTTACCAAAACTAAATCTCCTATTTTGATCCTCCATTCGTTTCTTTTCTTTTCTTCATGTTTCATTTTTATTTTTATGGCCTTTTTTTCATCCTCTCGAATGCTTGTCGGAACATCTCTTCTTCTGTTTGTGGTATCGAGTGCTCATCTGGAATGGCTTCTGGAATTTTCTTACATATTATTTATCTTCTTTCCTAACTTAAGTTCACATGGTTTGTATCCTGTCACATTGTTTACTGTTTCATTGAGTAGATTCTGAACGAAATTCACGTATCCATACCATTGGGTTTGTTTTCGATGACACAGCACCCTTAAATAATTCGAAATTTCTTTAATTTCCCTCTACACTGGGTTGGAGTTCGGTCTGTATCTTGACGAAAAATATTGTTTAATGCCTTTTTCTTTGAGTCCCTCCATAAATTTTTTTCCTGTGGTGGACGAAGCATTATTGCTCAATACAGATTGGATCGGTCCTTCTTCTATCACATATGACTTGAGTAGTCTATTCAAACATGCTAAACTTGTAGGTTTTCTCAAAGGGTAAATTCTTACATATTTGCTGAATATATCATAACAGACAAATATATATTTGTTTCCAAATTGACTTGGAGGCATCGGACCAATAATATCAATACTAATTACGCATCTCGGCTTATCCCTTATAACCGAATTAGTCTCAAATGCATATGCTGCATTTATTTTCTTTGCCTTCTGACACAGGTTGCAGCACGATATAAATTTCCGAACTTTCTGACGCAATTTGGATATGTATAAATTTTCTAAAATCATAGAAGTTGTTCGGTCCGTCCCTGAGTGTGCTAACCCTTCGTGAAAATTCTTAATTAGTTCCTTTTCCATGCTTTTCGGAACCATTATCTTCCAACTAGGCATTTCTTTTCCATGCTTCTTGTATAATGTCCCATTCCGAATTGCTACAATTTCTTTCTTTGCCTCTTCAATTAGCGGTGCATTTCCTTTTAGTTCAAATAATTTTGCGTCCTCATTTTGAATTTCCCCCATATTTTTCAATTTTCTTATCATTTCTTTGCTTAAAGGAATTTCAATTGTCAATATTTTGACTTCATTTCTAGGCCTTTCAATATTCTCGGGAATTTGTGGGTTGTAGTTTAATCTTGATAGCAAATCACTGAAGGTATTATTTTTGCCAGGAATGTGTATAATCTCAATATCGAATGCAGATATTGCGTGAATATATCTAGCAAGTTTTCTACTACATAATCTACACCGTTGGATGAAAGTTAGGCTGATGTGATCTGAATATACTTTCACCTTTTGCTGATAAATATAGGTTTTAAAACGAATTAATGAAAAATATAGTGCTCCAATTTCCAACTGAGTCACCGAAGAATTCCGCTCAATGTTTGTAAGTCCTCTAGAAGCTGTACTAATGACGTGAAAGTCATTGTTGATGTCTCGCTGTCCTAAAATTCCGGCGAATCCTTGCATTGATGCGTCGACATAAATCTCGTATTTCAAATCTTCTCTGGGCCTCTCGAGCAATATGGACTTAGCAAAGAGTTCTTTTACTCTCTCAAAACATTTTTGATGATCCTCTGTCCATCTCCACTTATTATTCTTTCGCAGTAGCTGCCGTAGTGGTTCTATTTCAGCCGAATACCTTGGTACGAACTTACTCTGAAAGTTCAATACCCCTAAGAGACGTCTAATTTGCTTTACGTTCCTTGGTGGTGGAATTTTCATTATTGCTTCTATTCTCTTCTGATCAGGTCTTATACCTCTTTCATCCACTACATAACCCAGAAAATTTATTTCCTTGACACAAAAGTTTGATTTTAGTATGTTCACAGTCATACCATGTTGCAGTTTATTTAACACGTAATGTACATTATTCATATGTTCTTCAAATGTTTGACTTATGATGAGGAAATCATCAATATACTTTATTAAAAAGTCATCTGCAGAATTTCCAAAGATACTGTGAATGGCTCTCAAAAATCCACTTCCTGAGTTTTTTAAACCAAAAGGATTTACACAAAAACGATACTGGATCACCGAGTATTGAAATGAAGTGTAATCACGCACTTGTGGATCTAATTCCACTTGCCAATATGAAGCAGTGAGGTCAATGGATGTCAAAAATCTCCCTCTTGAAAGTTTCGTAATTAGTTGTTCGATTCCTTCACTTTGAAAATGATCAGGCTTCATATACTTGTTGACTATCTACCGTCTAATGTTAATCTCAAACTACCATCTCGTTTAATACTCCAACAGATTGAATTTATGTACTGAGGATTACTTTGCTCAATAATCCCATCTTCTAACATGCTATTTATTAGTTGTCTAGCTTTGTCCCGAAGACTTATAGGCAAATTGTCATACTTATGTCTATATGGTGGCACGTCTTCCACCTGAAATGTATGCTGATATACATTACATCTGCCTGGGATATTACTAAATACTGAACTATTGTTCATCAAAACATCATGAAGGATTTGTTTTTGCGTTTTCGTAATGTTATAAGCTTCTTCACACTTGTGTATTATTTCCTTATTTCTCTTCTCTTCCCAGCTGTTGTCTGTCTCGCTCACACGGTCGTTTTTTGTTGGGATTGTAAATTTCTCTACTTTCTCTGGCATTTCTACTAGCTGTTGAAAATATGGCGTGGTATTCCCTTCATATTTTGTGACTAATTGTCTTATCTGACTGTTTTCATCGGTTTCTGTTATTTGCACAAAAAACCCCTGGTCACAAAGATTTTTCTCATCCTTTGTCATTTCAATCACAGAAACTTTCTCTTTTATAAATGGTACCTTTATTTCTCTATCGTCTTTTGTCATTTTTAACTGTTCATGTTTAAAATGTATACGTGCTTCATATTCATGTAGGAAGTCACATCCTAAAATTATGTCACAAATCAGATGGTTTACAATAAGAAACATAACCTCAAATTTCTCTCCGCCGATAAGTATGTTAAGTAGAGCTTGTGTTTTTTTGACCTGTGTCGTTCTTCCGATTGCAACACGACAAACTAAATTACTAGTGGGAAGAGCAATAATTTTGTTACCTTCATTTATCAAATTTATATAAAATTTCTGCGAGCAAATTGAAGCTGACGAACCAGAGTCTATAGTTGCAATTATCTCTTTCTTCGCGATTTCCATCCTAACATGAGGTGACTCGAAATTTTCCCCCTTATCTTTTGTTGCTGCAATCTTATTACAGAGTGTGTGTGTAGGCATATTGTTTGTATTGGTAATGGATACTGAATTATTAAAGACGTCCTGAGAACCTACTGCACAGGAGTCTATTAACATTTTTTTTGGTTAATTTCATGTTCATGTACGGGACTGCCATTCCTAACAGGAGCTAAATCTATCTCATTTTCACTACCATTGTTTGAGTTCCCCTTCCTTGAGTTCGAAATCCTCGATTTCTGAAATTATGTCCCCTTGGCATGTAATTTTCTTGTCGTTCCTCGGATCTTCCCCGGTTAGTGTTTTCCCTCCAGTGAGTGAAATTTCCCCTTTGTCTTATGTACCGCCTTCTTTGATTTTGCCCTCTTTCCGGCAATCTTTCTGTCCTGACGTAATTTATTTCTTCCTGTCGACCTGGTCTCCCATCTGTCCTCGTTCTTTCAAATTTTGGAACGTATGATTGATACCGTTGTCTGGTATTATTCTCATGACGTCTGTCTTGTCCTCTACTTTGCTGATAACTACCTTGGTAATTTCTTCTATCTCGCACATCTAAAAATCTATGGTCCCACTCTCGAGATATATCTTCTTCCTGTTGTTCCAAAGCTGTCATTAATTCTGTCATCTCATAGATATTACGTGGTTTTGCAATTAATAAATAATTTTGTATCCTTAAAGGATAATGCCTTGTGAGCAAATTCACAAAATCTTCCTCATTGATTGGAGGTGACAAGTTCCTAATCTGACTTGCATGTTTCAGTAAGTAGTCAGTCATTGATATTCCCTCTCGTGGATCAAATTGACCATGACTAAGCATTGCTCGAATTCTGTGCTGTACCGTAACATTCCAAAATCTGTTCAAGAATAGCCTCTTAAAGGATTCATATGAAATTTCACCCCCTGATACCATTTGTAACCAATCTAAAGCCTTCTGGTCCAAACATCTTTTGCAACTATCATTTTTAATGCTTCCGGTATCTTTTTAATTTGAAAATACTCTGATAAGTCTGCAATAAACTGTACTGGACTGGAGTTTTCATTGAATTTTGGAAGTGAAAAATCACTTAAGATATGGTTGTAATTTTGCAAATTCCCTACTCCCATATTTAAATTCCCTAGTGTTACTTGTGCACTCTGAGTTTCAGCATTAGCTATGTATGAAGCCGCCGCAACACTCACATTATTAGTCATACCTGAGGAACTACCTCTATTATTATTTTGTACATCAGATACATTAACATCACATATATTTACCCTTGAATTTAATTCTAATCTATTTACAGTACCTTGCAAATTTTCTATTGTCTGTTCCATTTTTTTATTATTCTCATTTTGAATAGCTTGGTGCTTGTTAATTTCGGAAGCTAGTTTTTGATTATTTATAGACAAAACTTTAACTTCTTCGGACAATTTATTTCTTTGTGTTTCTGACTCCTTCTGTATTTCAGATATCTCCTCTCTGAAATTAACTTGCACCTGAATTAAATCTGCATTTGTAGCCTCCATCATCTCTCTTAATTTACTTGAGATGCTACTCATTCTGCTACCTAACTCTGTACATTTTACATCAACATGTTCTATTTTATTATTAACCTCACTTTTTTGGTTAGATATTTCCCTGCTCATGTCTAACATTTTCTTTGAAACTTCCCCTATCTTATTTGCTATCATTTCCTGATTTTCATTTCTCATTTTTATTATACTGCTATCTAGCTCCATAAATTTCTTTTCAATTTCTTCCTTCTTTTGATCTAATTTATGCTCTAATTTCTCATTACTCTTACCAATTTCTTCCCTTAATTGATCTGTAATACTCCTACCAATATCTTCCCTCAATTCCCTATTATTCTTTTGCATATCTTCCCTTAATTGATCTGTAATACTCTTACCAATATCTTCCCTTAATTCGCTATTATTCTTTTCCACATTTTGAGTTAGTTTTTCTAATTTCTCACTATTCTTTTCCATATCTTCCCTCAATTCCCTATTATTCTGAGTTAGTTTTTCTAATTTCTCATTATTCTTTTCCATACTCTAAGTTAATTTTTGTTCTAAGCTCCTACCAATATCTCTCAGCATTTCCATCATCATACTAGCATCAAGATTAACATTTCCTGCTGTTCTATTCTCACTTTCTGCACTAACATTTCCTCCCTCAAATCCTACATTGTTTGAGCTATTTTCTGTAACCTGTATTGAATTACAGCTAACTGTTACACTATCACCCTCCATAATTGTTTCTTCAGTATTATTAGTAGACATTGTTTTCTTAATCCTACCACTCAAGTACATTTAAACTTTTACACCTTTTTTTAGAATAAAAAAATCACACTTTTCTAACCTTTCTGATGCTATCTGCTGATGTTGCCTTGATGTCCAGCTTCCTGCCCCTCTCTCCTAGATGTGTATGTCGCTTCTGCGTCGTATTATGATGAATCTACGTCGTCTCGATGTTTTTGTGTGCTGTAGTTGAATTCCCCTGTTGCCTTTTAATCTCGGAATTACGATGTCCACTCATCCGCGTCGTCTGTCGTGCCTGTAGTTGTTTCTGGAATCTGCGTCTTGTAGTTCAGTTCACTGCTCCATTCGCTCCACGTCCTGGTTCCTTTGCCCCTTCCTGGTTATTACGCTCCTTCCTGGTTATTCTGCCCCACGTTCTGGTTGCCAAATATGCGGCGATATTCTTTGTTAAGTTTGAAAGAATGCTACTGTTATTTGCCGCACTTATGAAAGACAATTTGTCGCGGTCACTTCGTATTATCTTTTACTGAGCGCCTGTTATTGTTTTTAATTTTTGGGTTCACTGTCCTCCGGCTAGCTATGATCTTTTTGGTCGAGCACTTATCTTATACAGGTGTGTAAACGGAAAGGAGTTTTTATCCAAAGATATCACTGATGAAGAATTTGTTTTACACTTTTATTGTCGTAACACATTATGCACTTTCACATATTAATCTTGACACTTGCCAAACTGAAACTGTTATAATAACTTATTTACTGCTCATTCTTAATTCGCGTACTTCAACTTTTTGTGAAATTAACTTTACAACACTTGAGATTTTTCATAAGTTTGCTACGCGTACACTGCAAATCGATAAACTATGCGATGTATTCACCATGACTGCTTCTGTTTAACTCAGCGACGTGTAATGCACAAATGTTTCCGATGGACTGAACGAATTTGACTCTGACCTAGCCCTTTTTATACTCCTACACCACGATATGCCTAAAGATTATAACCGAGCTGCTATTGGTTAATAAAACGCGCAAAAATTAGCGTCTATTTTTATATCCAATGAAAATTACGAAAACATATGCTCTAGGGAAAAATGTTCCAGCAAATTCTAAGAAAAACGCGCCAATATTACGTCATTTGCTCGTCTGTAAAATGATAAACAGCTCACCCCCTCGCTACATTATTGCACGCTATTATTGTCAGTTTCAGTAAGGCCGTATAAACCCACTTCTTAACAATGCTTACAATCATCAAACATCTCAAATCAATGTCACACAATAATGCATATTCACACTATAATCACTCTTGACATTTACATAATTTGTGATACAGATTACTGCGTCAAATATTATAAGAATATTAAAGATAGACTTGCTATATAAAAATGCCAAGAAAAACTGCAGTAGCCTTGTTTAGGATGGCAACTGGCCAGGATTGCCTCGCAGAACACCTCTATAGGATACTATGCCTACCTACCCCCAAGTGCATTATCTGTGAAGAAATATACTGAATAAACAGCATCTCGCCAAATGCAAAGGGCTTAAAAGTGATAACTTACAGACTTTATATTGGGAAGCCAGAGGGAAAATGATGCAGATCAATTATTCCCCAGTGCCATTGGTGAACAACAACTACTTTAAGGAAAAATTACCACGAACATTTTTTCCATACAACGGTTAATTTTTTGGTGTGATTGCCTTGAAAACACACACACACACACACACACACACACACACACACACACACACACACACAAAGAATTCCTTTCTAGAGAATAAATTGAATTGTTATACAGATACGTAATTCCCAGTAGCAATGACGAAGAAGGTATAATGCTTAAAGTATAAAAAGTAAGTCAATCCCAGATTGCAAACGTTCAGATTAATATCCTCATCCGAAAGTTAAAAATAAGGTAGGAATCAAGCTTCGTTCCTACCCTAGATAAGCGATAGAGAACGAAAGCTCACTTTTTTAGAAATACCTTTTTGAGACTTTAATCCACGGAATTTATTACTTCATACTCCATAATATGCATTTAAAAAAAGAATACCCCGTTTTTTAACTTAAATTCCCAGGTATATTAAACCATATCGGAGAAAATGTCGTATGTGACATAAAAGTATATTTCTGCGTTGGTCCTCTGGTACAAATAATTCTCTCTTTCTCTCTCTCTCTCTCGATTACTGCTATGTGCACAAGGGAATAAAGGAAATGTAAGTTTATTTGTATATCAAATTTTCATTGTACCAGAATATATATGAGAGTTAGGGATGGTGATTCTTTGCAAATGCGATATGACCGAAACGCTAACAGAATAGTATAGGACTTAATACCTCGACCTACGCATATCTTTTGTACCTAGGTACCTGGGGGCTCCCCCGGAACGAAGGAAGGAATGAAATGAGAAGACAGAGGGCATCCGGACCAGGATGCACAACAGACAGGGACCATATCATTTACAGATCTGAACTTCCGGATGCTGGCTGGTACAGCTGCACTCCTCTGTGGCGTTACACATCCCCTGGGGGTCCATGACCCGGAGACATCCCCAGAGTATCCTCTTAACATGCCATGCACAGGCCGAGACCTTCCGCCGACTCTTGCAATCCTGAAAGAAACGAAGCAAATGAACGTTGAAGTGAAATGAGAATGGAGCTTAAAAGGAGGGACAGGAAATTCGGGTAATGTAATTATCCTTCCCAGCATTCGCCTGGCGACCCGGGGCAACCCTCGAAAAAACCCATGGGTCAGGAAGGTGCGCCACAGGAATCGAACCCACCACCTTCCGAATGCGAGTCACAGACATTTCCGCCTGGGCCATCCCGCTCGGATATGATTAATAAAAGCTTGTACCTATATTTTAAATTTTCACCAACCATAAACCACCTTTTAAAGAGTTTCGAACATGCGATAAAGTGCAAAAAGTATACTAAGATGCGATATAATTAAAAAAATCCATCATTTTTCTTAAATTAAATATTTTCCCCCTCTTCTGGAATCTTCAGCTATGGAGTTCGTACACTCTTGGAAGGTTTGACCTCTTGACCACCGTTCTGGAAGGCGAAAATATATGTTAAAACAAAGCATTTCTTTTATTCAGTGAAATTAATAATTAATTTAAGTTTGCTTGTTCCATTATGCATTTAAAATATATCGGAGTCCAATTCAAATCTGTTTTTTTGGACTTAGGGAAAACATAGCTCCTCCAAATTACAATGTAAGTATCTTTATGTATAGTTTTAGATCAAATTTGTGGTTCAGGTCTCAGCCACAGTAAACTGATTACCAAATTAGAGACCTCTTTCTCCCCGTTTGCACCTGATTTGTGGGATGAGTTGCTAACTTTGGGCACGGTGCTAAAAGGTGTGCTGGAGGATGGTTATGTTTCAATTTATGGACTACGTTTCAAATGAAAAATGGGAAGCAAAACGAAAAAAACCTGATGTGATATATTTCATGACTTTCTCAACCTCTATCGTTTATTTGTGGGTCTACAAACAGGTCTTACGATGGCTTATTTTTATATCTACTTCATTTTAAAACCAGATAAACTTTTGCAGAAATAGCTACAATACACATTTCGTTATAGACACAAAGGGAACAGTAATAGTCAAACTGGACGCTATATTCTGGTCTTAAAATTTCATACTGTTTCCATGCAATCGCGAGAAACAACTAAATGTTGACAGGACTTTAAGAGAACGCTAAGTATTGAACAATTTGAAGCATTAATAATGGATATTTCGGATATTACTGATCACAAAAAAGGTATTCCGAATAAATTATGTTTTTTAAAGAGATCCACATCTCCTGTGTAGTACGTTTTCGTCTATCGCTTAGCGTTTACCAGTTATACAAGATAACACAAAATTGCTTCCGAATGAAGAGGACTTCAAAATGTTGTTCCCAGAAAATAGATATACATTTTATTTGTATATAAATGTCTTCCATATTGTTATACACCGGGGTGAGGCCAAAAGGTTTTGCAGCTAAAATATTAAATATTAGTTACCCCGGCATAAACATTGGGGGGTCGTAACTACAGAGGCATACCAGAGATACCAGGAACTTGCTGCACAAAGCTAAAGCGGGCGTGGGATACTTATAAATAATACATATAAATTCACATTTAACTCAGGTTTATTATAAAGTTACTTTGGTGCTGCTACATAATTTCCAAAAGGTTACAAACAAACACTGGGGGAGATGCCCCACACTCGCACGGACCACGCATTCCTACACATAACTACACACTCTGAAGATATATACTACACTCTACTGGTGACGCCAAGCTCTCAGATAAAGAGGCTTCTCTCTAGGAAGGTAGAGGGAAGTATACCGCGCCGGACAAGAATTCAGCTGACAAACGAAATAATTAGTTCAACAATATCATTATGCACAGCAATAATGTGTCCGATGCGGCGATGCACGCACATATGCTACAATATTTTACATTTTAATCAGAATCGCGAGAGGCATTTTTAGAATATAAAAAAAATTCAAAATTGTTTCATTTAAGAGCAGTTTAGGTAGTAGGATTTTCTTAAAAATCTTTGTGTCGCATGTTTTTGAGCTACTGAATTAAACACCAAGTTTTGTTTTTGAGATATGCTGTTCACAGGCACAGAGAAACACATGCAGATCTCCTTCTAAAACGGCTTTTTACTTTCTTTACTACGTATAGTAAGTAGAGGAAGTATTATATTCCACCCAAAAAATTGATATATAGTTTTCACTGTAAATACATGTTTTGAGGTGCCCAGAATTCAAATAAAGCATTTTCGGAAACATGTCTGTGTGTGTGTGTGTGTGTGTGTGTGTGTGTGTGTGTGTGTGTGTGTGTGTGTGTATCTGTCTCCTGTCAGCAAGTCTGTGAACATCATAACTCAAAAGCGAAAAGTTAGGATAGATTCCAAACTTGGTACTTGAGTTTACTATCTTCCAGGGATGCGACACAACGATTTTCAAAACAGTTCCGCCACCGCAGACCACCCTCTACATAGAAAAGTTTTGGGAATTCTGATTTTCTCGAAAATGCCTCTAATGATTTGATTAAAATATTCTATGTTTAAGTTGTTTTATGACACTTTAAATTTATATTTTGAATTTTCTGGGATTTCCCAAAACCCCTTTTCATTCCTAATGACTTTCGTATGACTGATAAACCGTAAGAATAAACAAAATTTTACTACACGGAAATGTAGATTTCGTTAAAACACACAATTTATGTCATACATACTTTTTGTGGAGTGAACCATTTCAGAGATATTCCTTGTTATTTGTTTGAATTGTACAATACTTATACTTTTTCACAAATGGGAATTCGTTATTCGTTTTTTTATGTCCTGCACATACTAAGAGTATTAAATGTTCCACATAGCATCCAGCTCTTAAAAGATTTGACTATCGCTTAAAGCCTATCATATTCCCCTTGCACCTAGTTTCTGCAAATGTTTATCTCGATTAACATGAAGTAGATAGAGAATAAGCGTTTGTAAAAATAGTTTCTACAAGAGTTGAGAAGTCATTGAATGCAGCACATCAGAGGTTTTTGTATTTAGGGGACCTCAAAACATCTATTTCCTGTGAAATATCCGTATCAAATTTTTGTATGGAATGCAATAACTTCTCTACCTACTAGGTGCGTGGTAGAAAAAGTAAAAAGAAAAGATGTTTTTACTTCAAGTGCAACATAAAGTTGAGCTGTGCAGGTTACTAAGGTTTTTAATCTTGACACTGCTGGACGATATCAATCGAGTCAATCGATATGAAATCTTTAAGTGATGCCATTTTTCATTGTTAAAATGGATAGTTGCGGTATACGATATTTTCATTCTCAGCGGTTTGTTATTAATTATGTAGACTCTCGTTAAGGTCAAACACCCCAGAGTTTAGCCAAGCAGTTTTGCAGACACTGAAACACATTTAAGCAATTGCAATATTGCAATTTAATTATAAGTGACAGGGGAACAGAAATGACATAACAAAACGTTTACATAGGCTCTGTGATTTCATTCAACAGTGTTTCTGAATCATGAACTTGCATTACTTAAGTTAATTTTGTGTATTTTATGTTTATTATTCTGCTTTTGCATCAGTAAAAGTTTTTCTTTTTTCTGTGTATACTTTAGCCTGTATCAATTTATCCTTTATTTTTCTCTTTAACGTATATTTGCTCAAAACAAATTAAAAATTTAACTTTCATTAACTCAATATCAACCCCTTAGAATGCGATTTTAATTTCAAATAAATGTTATTTCAAAAGACATTGCTTGTTTATCATAATTAACTCAGAACTGTATGCATTTTATACAAAACCATATAAAGTGCTTAATTGCAAATTCATAAACATCACAAAATGCTAAACTTACAAATCAAAATGAAAAATTTCGGATTTTAAAACGCTAGAAGTCACAAACCTTAAATATTGTAAATTATAAATTATATTTAGTTCATGCAAGAAATTTTACAAAACAATTTCATTGTGGCCCCAGTACGGAGCATATACCCAGATTTTAATGATTTACTAATATACAGGTTAGCCCACATAGTGTTACAGGTGAATGTCTCTTAAACGAATAGAAAAAAAAACAAATGCCAAGAATTGCAAATCTTATAGGAGTAAGGGGGCCTTCCAAACTGTGATACGAAAAATATTTACCCGGAGCACCTTATGGGGCTCATGTAGCTCAACCTCAGAATTTTAAATGTAACCATGTTTTTTTATATATATTTTGGTTCCCCTCAATAAACTAACAACTTGTTTCAAAAATGAATTGTTGAGCATCTTCATTGAAGTTGTTAAACCTCAAGAACTCGGGTTGGAAATAAGGTATCAAATGAAAGAACATGGGTATTGTGGTTTCAAGGTCACCTGAACTCTTAAAATACAATACTGTATGGGTTAGACATTTTGATTATTTGCTGTGGCTCTTCAAAATTAAAAATCTGATGTGTTACACTCACCTGACTTTCTCTACTCTTGTACAAACTATTTTTACAAACTCATATTCTCCATCTATTTCATATTAATCCAGATAAAGATTTGTAGAAAGGTTCTTTTGACATGCAAGGAGAATTACATTTTACACATAGCGACCATTTCTAAAAATATTTGACTATCGCTTAAGGCGTACTATGTTCCCCTTGTTTTGTAATTGCAAAGGCAATATAGAAATACAGTAGCCTTTAAGCATCGACATATATCTTAACAGCTGGTTGCTATGTCCAGCACCATTCTCTTTGCCACAGATTAATACTCTTTGCATATCCAAGACAAAAAAATGAATAACGAATTCCCATTTGAGGAAATAAGTATTGAAAAATTTAGGGGAATAACAAGCAATATCTCGAAAATGGTTCACTCAAAAAAACTGTATATAACATAAATTGTGTATTTTAACGCGATCTAAATTTTTTGTGTAGTAAAACTTTGTCTATCTAAAAGGTTAACCAGTTATGCAAAAGTCGTTCACAATGAAGAATACTTTTGGAGACATTCCCATAAAATTCAAGATATACATATTATTTGTCATAAAAGTATCTTAAACATATGACATTTTAATCAAAATCGTTGTAGCCATTTTTGAGAAAATTAAAATTTTCGAAAAATGTTCCATGTAAAGGGTAGTTTGGGGTGGGAGGATTTTCTTGAAAACCTTCGAGTCGCATCTCTGGAAGATACTGAACCTAAATACCAAGTTTGGTATTTATACGACTGTTCGTTTCTGAGTTATGCTGTTTACAGACACACACACACAGACACACGAAAATGTTTCCAAAAATGCTTTTTTACCTTCTCTACTACGTATAGTAAGTAGGGGAAGTATTGTAATCCACCCAAATATTCGATACCGAGATATCACAGGAAATACATGTTTTGAGACCCCCTGAATCCAAAAAAAGCATTTTTGGAAACATGTCCGGGTGTGTGTGTTGTCTGTGTGCTTGTGAACAGCATAACTCAGAAACGAACAGTCGGATAAACACCAAACTTGATATTTAGCTTCAGTATCTTCCAGAGATGCGACACGAAGGTTTTCAAGAAAATCCCCCCACCCCAGACTACCCTTTACATTGGAACATTTTTCGAAAATGTTAATTTTCTCAAAATGGCTGTAACAATTTCGATTAAAATATCATATGTTTAAGATATTGTTATGACAAATGAAATATATACTTATCTCGAATTTTCTGGGAATGTCTCCAAAACTATTCTTCATTGTGAATGACTTTTGCATAACTGGTAAACCATAAGAGATAGACACAATTTTACTACACAAAAAATGTAGATCGCGTTAAAATAAGCAATTTATGTCATATACAGTTTTTTTGTTGAGTGAACCGTTTTCGAGATATTGCTTGTTATTCCCTTAAATTTTCCAATACTTATACTTTTTCTCATATTCGTTATTCATTTTTACTTTCTCTACTACGTATAGTAAGTAGTGGAAGTATTGTATTCCACCCAAAAATTCGATACTGAGATTTCACCTGAAATACATGTTTTGAGGCCCCCTGAATCCAAAAAAAGCATTTTTGGAAACATGTGTGTCTGTGAACATCATAACTCAGAAACGAACAGTCGGATAAACACCAAACTTGGTATTTAGGTTCAGTATCTTCCAGGGAAGCGACTCGAAGGTTTTCAAGAAAATCTCCCACCCCAGGATACCCTTTACATGGATGATTTTTCAAACATTTTAATTTCTCAAAGACGCCTCTAACGATTTTGATTAAAATATCATATGTTTAAGATATTTTCATGACAAATAAAACGTTTATATTGAATTTTACGGAAATGTCTCCAAAAGTGTTCTTCATTGTGAACGACTTTTGCATAACCGGTAAAAGATAAGAGATAGAGAAAATTTTACTGCACAAAAAACGTAGATCGCGTTAAAATACACAATTCATGTCATATACATTTTTGTTGTTGAGTGAACCATTTTCGAGATACTGCTTGTTATTCTCTTAAATTTTTCAATACTTATTTTCTTAAATGGGAACTCGTTATTAATTTTTTGTCTTGATATGGAAAGAGTATTAATCTTTGCCAAAGGGAATGGTGCTGCACCTAGAAATCAGCTATTTAGAGATATGTATATGCTTAAAGGCTACTGTATTTCTATATTGCCCTTGTAAATATATATTCCCCTTACATCTACAAGAAAATTAGCAATAAGATAGACTCTGAAAATATTTATCTCGATTAACATGAAGTAGATGGAGAATAAGTGTTTGTAAAAATAGTTTGTACAAGAGTAGAGAAAATCACGTGAGTTTAACACATCAGATTTTTTTGGATTCAGGGGGTCTCAAAACATATATTTCCGGTGAAATCTCGGTATCGAATTTTTGGGTGGAATACAATACTTCGGCTACTTACTATACGTAGTAGAGAAAGTAATATATATATATATATATATATATATATATATATATATATATATATATATGGCAGATTTTGATGTACAGGTAAGATATGAGGCGGCGCCGTGGCCGAGTGTTTAGACCACTCGCCTCTAATCGAGGCGGCCCGTGTTCAACCCCAGGGACCCACATGTGGGATTTGTGGTGGACAAAGCGCCGTTTGGGCGGGTTTTCTTTGAGTTCTCCGGTTTCCCCCGCCATTCATTCCACCAACTGCTCCATCATCACCTTTCCTTTCATCCATTTCACCATCATTTCGTTTCATCCACCTCCTTACTCCCATACCAGGCATCGGGCACCCGCCTGTAAGCCCTGGGGGGTCTAAGTCCTACATACGAGGAGGTTAAACAGAGAAGAAGAAGGTAGATATGATTTTAGTACTAGGTGCATGCAGGAGAAATGATCGAACTGCATCGGCAGTGTTCAATCTGAGATACGGGATCAAAATGTCAAATATTAAATTCAAACGGGCTGGAAATGCGACCACGCAAGTATGGAAGTGTAAAGAACAAGAATCGCTTGAAGATGTAATCAAAAGTGAATGATGAAAATACTATCAATATTCTTGCTGCTGTAGAAGTAAGTCCACAGATAACACTCTTGGACTACTTTTTATAACACAGAAAGTCATGTTTAAAACACCTAAGAGAAACCAAAGTTTAAACCAAAGAGAATAAGAAACTTCGAATGCATAAGCTTGTCGCACTATTAGCCCCGTTTGTTGTTTACCTTAAAAAAAACACTTTCCAAAAGAATTGCCAAGTGTTTATATGTTAATTGAGTCTACATTGAGCATTGAATAAAGTAATTTAAATTAACCACTTGGTATTTTTTGACTTACTTATTAGTTTAGTACTATTATCTAGCATTATATACTTCAGTGAAACACGCTTTAGAAGCTCAATGGTTCATTTTAACCGAGCGGGATGGCTCATGCGGTCCCGGGTTCTAATAACATGGACCCATGGACCCACTAATCTGACTGAGGACGTTTTTGTGGTTTCCCTCAGCCGTCACAGTAAATACCGGAATTGGATATTTAATACCACGACCCAAACTTCCACCTAAGCCTAAAACAATAGTAAAAATGAAAAATAGGTGATAATGGCGAATGATCTGCAATCTATCCACAGACAATGAAAGCAGGTAGATTGGACGGCACTCTGATGCCATCTGCACGTTACGAAGCAGAAGATGCGGCTGCTATGCACTGTGGTCTCTGTGGATACGTGACGAAGCAAGATGGCATGGTTACAGGGATGAGACATAGAAGGCTATCTGTCTGCCTTTCTATATGTAAGCAGCAGTTGACTGGACGGCACCCTAATGCCGCCTGCACGGCACGAAGCAGAAGATCCAGTTGCTTTGCTCTAGAGTCTCTCTAGACACGACGAAGCTGGTGAGTCAGGATGAGACCTAGAAGGCTAACTGTCCGCCACACCTCTATCTAAGGGTTATCCACTAACAGATCCGTCGCGATATGACCCTGTTGTTAAAGCGACGTAAAATAGAGTAGTAAAAATATCAGCTTAGAAAAAAGAATTCCTTTTAGGAAAAAAAGTTTTAATAAAAGTTGCTTAGTTTATGGAGGAAAAGCAGAATATAAAAATAATTATCATGGTTTCATTTAAAATTCTGAGGTTGGACGCGTGTGCTCCCTAAGGGCCCAATAGAAATATTTTTCATAACACAGTTTAGAAGGCCCCTTGCTCTTATAGTATTTGGAATTCTTGGTATTCGTTTTTTTCTATTCGTTTAAGAGATATTCACTTGTAATACTTTATGTCGGCCACCCTATATATTATTTAAAAGATCGTAAATGTACCTTTAGAGGCTTCCTGAATTCTAAAAAGAACACTTTTAGGAAAATGTCCGCTCGCGCTTGTGTGTGAGTGTTTCTATAATCAGCGTACATCAAAAACGAAAAGTCGGTTATATAAAACTTTCAAGGATACGACATGAAGATTTTCAAGGGATTCCCGTCACCCCAGACTATGCTTTACATGGAAAATTCTAATTTTCCCCAAAACGGCTCTAAAACTTTTGTGTTAAAATATCAATATGTTTATGCTATTTTTATGACAAATAAAACACACATCTTGCATTCTCTGGGAATAACCTCTGAAGTCCACTTCATTCTGGATGACCTTTGCAAATTGGTAGATCGTAAGAGACCGACAAATCTTACTACACAAAAAATGTAGATCCTTTTAAAACACATAGTTTACGTTAAATCATTTTTATGAAGTTAAACACTTCCGAGATATTCCTTGTTATTGGTTTGAATTTTTAAACACTTATACTTTTCTTAAATGTAAGTGGTTAATTGTTTTTCGTAGTCATGCAAAGAGAATGTAATTTCAAAGCCAGGCTCTTCAAAAATCTGACGATCGCTTTACTTAAGAATCCGCAAACGAAATATGTAAATGTGAATTGAAAGTTTATCTGGATTAACAAGAATTAGTTAGAATAATAAGATTTTCTGAGAATAGTGAGTAGAGAAAGTCTTGTAAATGTAACACGTCAGATATTTTTAGATCTATGTAGTGATACGAAGACTGTGTGTAACAAATGAAAAAATAGAACATGTGAATAACTGCTTATCTCAAGTTCTTCAATGGAGGAAACTGGATTTCCAAAAAAATGGAATTAATTGACCTAATAGTGGTTGAAACTATGAAGCCCGGGACTTAAAGTATTTACAACATTGTAAGTCGCCATTGGGTATGTCATCTCAATACAATTTGAGATCTCCTTGTGGTTTACCGGGAAAAATGCGAATCAGCTGGAGAATTTAGAGTCATGCCGGCATGTTGCCATGGTAGCTCAGTGGTTAGAGCAACCGGATTGAGACCGGGAGATCCGTGGTTCAAATCCCGGCTATTTCATTGAATTTTTCAGTCGCTTGATTCTACCTTTCTATCACTTCCAAACGGGTGAAAGATGAACAAGAAGGAGAACGAGAAGAAAAGAACACATCATTTCACGTAGTGTCAACTTAGATTTTTACGAGAAATGTATCTTAATGCAGAGTGTTAACTTGTAAACTTGTGGAACTGATTGGATGGCCAAATTCGGTTGGCACAGTCCACCTCGTACAGAGGTTAATGACAAATGAAAGCTAATCCTATATACCACTGATTCAGGGCTACCGATGCGTTGATATTGCTGCATTGGATATACATTCTACCTTCCATTTACTCATTAGCTTCTGTCTGCTACAGAAATCGGACATCATTTCTGCAAATACTCGCTCGCTGTGGTTATACAGGTGTCATTTGTTGCCGGCGGCAAGAATTTGCCCGGTAACCCAGTCGATTTTATGGAAGCAATTACAGCTGCGTACCCAGGAAACTAGGTTTTTAAATATTTGATCCTTAAAATGTAACGTCATTTTGATCATTTGATCGTGAATGTCTAGTTAAAACTATGAAGTCAAGCGCTAAAATAAAAGGCCGAAGGGGTACAGATTTCCACCTTTGAATTTCTAGGAGGACAAATGGAAACAAAAAGCGTGTGAAACGCATGTTCTAGGTGTAATAGAAAACCAATGAAAGGACACGTTAATGCATGGCTGTATAGTACTCCACTTTTACTAGACCGGTGAAACCCTTCTCGGTCCCATTTACCACTTTAGAATCGTAACTCGGTCCCGTATCCCAAGAAGTGGACAGCCTAACTCAGTCCCGTCTTCCAGAATGTAAACAATCTAATTGGTCCTGTAGGAAATGCATCTGAATCTACTTCATGATGAATAATTTCCATTCCCATTTTAAAAAATTTGGACTTTAAACAAATCTATAGTGACTGCAAAACGATATTGAGTTTCGCGTTTCACGAAACGGATTTTAAATCGCAAAATCAGATGTTATATATAAAAATGCTGTACTAAATGCATGTAACACCAAATAGTTCAACAATCGGTGTGTTATTAAACAACCTACAATTCTAATAAAATGAAAAATTTTGAAAAAACGCCAAAATCTCTAATAACGTTCGTGATTTTGTGTAATCGATCCATTAATATGGCTACCAGAAATTTTTAAGTGTGTACGAACACTTTCTGCAGACACTGTAGCTGCTCAGATATGGTTAAGATTATGCAATGCTAAGTTTATGGTTAAAAATCTTAGCTTAATGTACGCCATGAAACTATGTGCCTCATAGAGCCACATTTATGGTTTATAACTGGCAACATTTTAAAGTAACTGCTTTCATTAATTATGGGACCGAGTTGGGTTGTTGAATTTTACTCACCAAGATAATGGGACCAAGTTAGGATGAGTTTTGCTAGCCTATTGATGGAAGCGGGATGACCCAGCTCACTAAGGGTCAACTTGTTCTATTTCCCTCCTTTTACATACCCGTATTACCTTCAATTAATTACCTCGCGATGCATTAATGAGAATAATGTGGGATTGAAGGGAGGAAAGGATCCATGGCAAGTTGACCCTTGCCCAGGTAGCCGGACCAGCCCACATTAATGTTATCACTGCAGTATGTGAGGTTTAAGTTGAAAAATGACCATTTTGACGCTACCTGACCGGTTTAGGAGCGGGGTTGTGCTAATGATGGTTCGAGTGCTGAGAAAACCTGTCAAGTCACCCTTCACTGCCTGTCTCTGAGTATCAGTTGATACTCGCACTAGTACTGTTGCCAGTTACACTTTTGGTAGTGAGATATCTCCGGCTGTCCTTGCTTCGCTGGCTTTCGTATTGTTATAAGCGGGTGTTGGTTGTTCTCTTCTAACTTCCGTGTTTCAACCTAACCCAGATTTTAAATACATTGCCGTTTGTGAAAATTGCAACACCAAGAATGAAACGCATGAATCCAATGAATTTAATATCACAGGTTACGTACATGACAAGTAAGAAATCATAAACCTTTCAAATCTATGCACAACTTTTGAGCGCTAATATTCAGTATTTGGTGTGGCCTCCATGCGCCGTGATTAGAGCTGCTATACGCGGTGGCATTAAATTGAAAAGGTTCTGAACAAGTTCCTGAGGGATTTCCCTCCACGCAGTTTGTATTCAAGCTCGCAAAGCCATTACACTGGTTACTGGAGGACAGTGACGGACCAGGTGCCGACCAACCATATCCCAGACATGTTCGATGGGCGACACGTCAGTTGAACGTGCAGGTCAGGGAAACAATGGTACCCGTCGCTCTTCGAAGAACGATTGTACATTCCTCGCAATATGTGGCCGGGCATTGTCCTGTTGAAATGTGGCCTGTGGAGATACCTGCAGCAGGGGGAGTACCTTAGGCTCTACAACCACCGTTAGGTTCCGGTTGCTGTTCAAAGTGCTCTCAATTCGTAGGAGGCGAGATCGGTTGTTGTAACCAATGGCGCCCCAAACCATCACACCTGGTGTTTGTCCGCTCAACAATGCAGCCCTCCAGGTTGCTCACCACGGTACTGCCGGACACGTATGCGGCCATTACTGTAGGACACGAAAATACTACTTTTTCCCCTCAGAACCCCAGTGATGATGTTCACGTGCCCACTGTAGTCGGAGGAGCTTGCGGTTTCTGGTCAATGGAAGCCGACGTAATGGCATGCATGCAACCATTCCAACCTGCAGCAGACGGTGACGAACCGTTGATGCAGACAATTTCGCACCTGTTGCAGTGTTCCAACGTGAGCCAACACTGTGGATAAAGCTGTACGGTCCATTATGGTCATGCGGACAAGATGACGGTCATCCCGTGCTGTGGTCATGTTCCGTGGTCCAGTACCCGCTTTTCGCTGCGTACGACCTTCATCTATCCACTGCTTCTACACACGCATCACTGTCGTAGCAGCATGCCCTGTACGAGCCGAAATGTCACGGTATGACAAACCCGCTTCCCGGAAACCGATCATTTGACCTGTTTGAGCTCACTCCCATGCCGATATGGCTCACTTTGACGTCGACGAGGCATTCTGGCACACACTTTATTGTTTCCACCTTGTTTGACAGCTCTGCAAGGACTACACTGGGCGCAACACTGACGTTGTTGGACCGACACGAGATGGCTATGCTAGGTCTATGTGTACCATATCTCCCTGCAAACCTAATCACTTATTGCTTGCACACTCTTCTACACTTCCACCAAGTTTGGAGTTATTCAGGAAATTCTTTCTTGGTGCGGCAATTTTCACAAACGGCAGTGTAGTATGTTACAACAGTAAAGGTTTTGAGATAAGCTATTAAGGATTACCAACTATCGTGTGGAATATAGTGCTGTCCCTTTCTACATTCCATTCTTCATTCTAAAGGAAATACACTATAGGCCGCTAAGTGTATAGCGCTAAACTGTGATTTAATCTGGACCTTTCATGAGCTATTCTGTTTAGGACTTATGGAGCTTTTGAACTGTTATATTTGGAATACAGGTAAGTGCTATAAACGATTTGTAAAATATATCTGTAGACTAGGATCCTGGGGTATTAGTTCGCGAATTCTTCGGCATGCTACAATAGGTCAGCAATAAGGTCTGAGGGTAGCCCAGATAGAGGTAGCTGGTGAATCTTTGATAACGGAAGAGACAATTTATCGCGTATATCTTAAAGTGTAGAAGAGGAAAGAAAAAAAATTACGATGAAGTGATTTTATTGCAATATTTTACAACACTGCACCTCAGAATTTTCAGAATAAGTTCTTCTAAGGTCTTCAAAGAAATTTGCGGTTGCTTTACTCTACACATGACTTTATTAGAAGAAGATGTAGGTCTTTTATGTGGAATCATATACTTCATAAACTTTTATGGAAAATTATAGGGGTTAGATAAGAGGTTTATAAATTGTATCCTAAAATATTCTATTTAAATTCAATTCAGTTTTATTTTTGGACGCTCTTTAACTGCTATGGTCTTTAGCGTCCCATTCTATATTGGGCGTGGAAAACCGTTAATCTTGCCCAGATGCCTCTTTATCACGCTTGAAGTTCTTTTACACGCCGTAAGTCTATGACACGGGACCACTGATTTTACTTCCCTTACGAAGGAAGCCATGCTAAGGATTTTTAGCCTATTGCCCTTCGCCGGGTTTGAACCCGCGACCTCGGGAACTAGAGGCTAACATGGTAACCACTACACCATGAAGGACGACAAGAGTCTTGTAAAGACGTACTGCTAGAGGTTTAAAAGCAAATTGAACACCATTCATATGCACATTAGATACATCTAAATAATAGATTTCAATTCGATTTATTGAGATTTATGGAAATTGAGATTTCAGTGTAGCATGTAGATTTTAATGTAAAGTTAGAAAATGGAATAAGCTAGAAACATGAATATGTTTTAAGTTCTAATTAAGAGATCATTGATCCAAGCCCCAGGATCTGGTAAATTTAGTTACATGCACACTATATACGCTTAAATAATTGGGATAATCTTTTGGGAAAGGGTCTCTTGAAAGTTTAGTTTTTGAAGTGTTACCGACAATACACATTTTATAAGATTGGTACTTATATGCCTTTCTCCTGAATGTTCTATAGTTTGCAAACTTAAGTATTTTGGCATGTGAATAAAAATATGAAAATGGGAATAAATGTGACAGTAACAAAAATAAAAGCCAGTGCTAGCTTCTCTGCCTTCTTAATGCGCGCGTTTTAAGTGTAATTGATCTCCAGTTATAGCAGTAATAAGTTAAACAATGAAAAGAAGCGATATTGCACCAATTTGGCACTACATACTTGCATCCTGATGATGAAAGCGGGTTGGACCGGCTATCTGTCTAAAGGTCAACTTGTCCATGTATCTCCTCTCCTTACATTTCTGTACTGAGAATGGAGATAATCAAATCTTAATTTGGAGAGGAAATGAACCAGAGAATTATTTATTTGATCAGGAATCAGTGAAATGCATGCTGACACACATGTTATCTTTTTATCTTTTTTCCGTAAATGTTAATATTCTGTGTTGCTAAGCTGGAGTTCTGTGAAGGGAGTTTTGGATTTGTTCGCCGACTACTCATGGTTTGTGCCAATAAAACGTTATTTTGGTCGTTTGGCTGCTACTATTGTTCGGGCAAGTCGTGTTCTATGGTGCTCCGTTATTTTCGATGACCTTTTCTGTTTTGTTGGTCTTTTAGTATGTTTTTTTCTAATTTATTTGAGGTTTTATAGCAGATTCCTAAACATTCGGTTTTATTTTTGTGTTAAGGAGTAATTTACACGTCATAAACTTGTTCATTAAGCTCTTGGAGACTCCTTGCTCGGTTGTATTGTGGTCCAAAATTCTTCATAACTTTGTTGTGCTTAAGTTAAATAGGACAACCACAGTAGTAAAGCGCTTTTTTAAGATAAAAACTATTCATCGCATTAGGAGACTCTACTTTGTACTCGATGGTAGATCACTTCCATCACTCTATTTCTAAATTATTCTTCAAATTCTACCTTAAGAGTTGTTCCGCTTCGATCCTGTGGTTTGTTTTCTACTTTCCCTCGCATAACTGTGTTAGTAAACCTTTTCGAAAACAATTTTATCGTCAGCTGTTGTGTTGAAACTCTTGCGCATTAAAACCAATTAAACTTGAAAATTTAAAATTTACAATTTATTACACTAGTCTGCATGATATCGGATGACTGAAAACTAATAAGTGATTCTGACTCACTTTTTATGCTGATTTCAAAACTGTTTTTGGTTTTTTTCTACCACGTACAGTTTTTTCCCAATTTCACCTCAAAAATATAGAGATATAAAGATATTGCTTCCGTCACTAAACATAAAATTGGGCTTGATGAAGCAATTAGTAAGGGCTCTACCATAGGATGGACCCTGCTTCAAGTACCTTTCCAAGAAATGTCCCTTCATTACACAAGACAAATTAAAGGTTGAAATTTTTGTTGGTCCTCAAATAAAGAAATTGATGAAGGATGAAAATTTTGAGAAGATAATGAATGAGAGAGAAATAGAAGCATGGACCGCCTTCCGATCAGTTACTGAAAACCTCTAAGGCAATAACAAAGATCCTAATTACAAAGCCATTATCGCAACAATGTTGGAAAATTTCAAGAATATGGGTTGTAACATGAGTGTAAAGGTGCACTTTCTGCATTCACATATCGACTACTTTCGAGAAAATATGGGACATTATAGTGAGGAGCATGGTAAACGTTTTCACCAAGATATTAAGGAAATGGAGAGGAGATACCAGGGGAAATGGAATGAAACTATAATGGCCGACTACTGTTGGATGTTAGATGTTAGAAGAGGGACAGTCATCTTCAAGGATCTGCAAGGAAGCCAAAGAAGAGAAAGTTTGAAAAAAAATAAATGAAACACTTTGGATTCTTGTTTTCTAAAAATGTAGTGACGAAATAAATTAGGGGAGTTCTTGAGAGCATTCTTAAAATGTTTCTTGAATAAAAAACTTACCTTGTGTGAAATGTTTTTTGAATACTTTCTACGCTCATTAGTAAAATTGTCAAAACTTGTGTAAAAACCTGATGTGATAGAAAGAAAACGGAAGTTATTTCTGGAATCAGCATAAAAACTTGATTCAAGAACACCTACTTTTAAGAAATCATCTGACAAAAAGTTTGAAAATGCAGACGGGTGTTATCAGACTTTAACTTGCGGTTCATGAATATACCTTTTCTGTGTAGGACTTAATTTTAGGTATACATTTTGAATTAATTAAGCTCCCAATTAATCGGGAGCAGAATCATATAACTTAAATGTTCAAACGTCAACGCCTACACTGAGGTATTCCATTTTGCAGCAGAGCAGACTATGCTTGTGCTCTGTTTGAATCTGGTCTAATGCTTTTTCTATGCGAGCGTAAATTTTTTATTCCACAACAGTTGGTGTTCTGCACATGGTTATTGTTGTTATTAATATTACAAAGCCACATTGGTATCGTTGAAAATCATCAGAATATTTCACACAGCTGCTTTTATAAGGACCATTAAGCTTGCTAAACAGAAAATAATCTACCTCAGTGCAATAGCTTAATCCCTGCGTTGGATATTTGTATTAATGCATATACCAGCTATGCATTAGAATTTGCACGAAATTCAGTCATCTGTGTATTGTCATTTTTTTCTGCTCTGAATGACAGAATTGGCTGAGGATAACAGATTTTCAGCTCTGCTTTTAGTAACTGACTAAACAATCTGCACGTCATGAATATTAGCTACATGAATGTAAATAATATTACTAACTCAGATAGATAATAATGAGATTACCTTGATACGTTATAGTATTTTATGTGTTAATTATGTATCTACAGATTATCGTTCTTTGTTTTCAGCATTGTAATTTGTAGAAAAATCTGATGTGTTACACTCACATGAGTTTCTATACTCTTGTACAAACTATTTTTACAAACGCTTATTCTGCAACTACTTCATGTTAATCGGGATAAACATTTGCAGACTATCTTATTGCTAATTTTCTTGTAGATGTAAGGGGATAATATATTTACAAGGGCAATCTGGAAATACAGCAGCCTTTAAGCACATACATATCTGTTAATAGCTGGTTGCTAGGTGCAGCACCATTCCCTTTGCCACAGATTAATACTCTTTACATATCCAAGACAAAAAAATCTGATGTGTTACACTCACATGACTTTCTCTACTCTTGTACAAACTATTTTTACAAACGCTTATTCTCCAGATGCTTCATGTTAATGGAGATATCGAGATGTCAATCTTATTGATAATTTTCTTGTAGATGCAAGGGGAATATGGTAGGTTTTAAGCGATAGTCAAATATTTTAACGCTGCTTGCTATGTGGCGCATTCCATTCTCTTTGCGTGTCCAGACATAAAAAATCTGATGTGTTACACTCACATAACTTTCTCTACTCTTGTACAACCTAATTTTACAAACGCCTATTCTCCATATGCTTCATGTTAATCGAGATATCGAGATGTCAATCTTATTGGTAATTTTCTTGTAGATGCAAGGAAAATATGGTAGCTTTTAAGCGATAGTCAAATATTTTAACGCTGGTTGCTATGTGGCGCATTCCATTCTCTTTGCATGTCCAGGACATAAAAAAATGAATAACGAATTTGAGAAAAAGTATAAGTATTGGAAAATTTAAGGAAATAACAAGCAATATCTCGAAAACGGTTCACTCAACAAAAAAAATGTATATAATATAACTTGTGTATTTTAACGCGATCTACATTTTTTGTGTAGCAAAATTTTGTCTATCTCTTATGGTTTACCAGTTATGCAAAAGTCGTTCATAATGAAGAATACTTTTGGAGACATTCCCAGAAATTTCGAGATATACATTTCATTTCTCATGACATTATCTTAAACATATGATATTTTCATCAAAATCGTTAGAGCCATTTTTGAGAAAATTAAAATTTTCGAAAAATGTTCCATGTAAAGGGTAGTCTGGGGTGGGGGGATTTTCTTGAAAACCTTCGTGTCGCATCTCTGGAAGATACTGAACGTAAATACCAAGTTTGGTGTTTATCCGACTGTTAGTTTTTGAGTTATGCTGTTCACAGACACACAGACACACAGACACACACACACACACAGACACACACACGGACATGTTTCCAAAAATGCTTTTTTTGGATTCAGGAGGTCTCAAAACATGTATTTCCGGTGAAATCTCGGTATCGAATTTTTGGGTGGAATGCAATACTTCCCCTACTTACTATACGTAGTAGAGAAAGTAAAAATGAATAACGAATTCCCATTTGAGAAAATAAGTATTGAAAAATTTAAGGGAATAACAAGCAATATCTCGAAAATGGTTCACTCAACAAAAAAAATGTATATGACATAAATTGTGTATTTTAACACGATCTACATTTTTTGTGTAGTAACATTTTGTCTATCTCTTATGGTTTACCGGTTATGCAAAAGTCGTTCACAATGAAGAATACTTTTGGAGACATTCCCAGAACATTCAAGATATACATTTTATTTGTCATAAAAATATCTTAAACATATGATATTTTAATCAAAATCGTTAGAGCCATTTTTGAGAAATTTAAAATTTTCGAAAAATGTTCCATGTAAAGGGTAATCTGGGGTGGGGGATTTTCTTGAAAACCTTCGTGTCGCATCTCTGAAAGATACTGAACCTAAATACCAAGTTTGGTGTTTATCCGACTGTTCGTTTCTGAGTTATGCTGTTCACAGACAGACACACAGACACACACACGGACATGTTTCCAAAAATGCTTTTTTGGATTCAGGGGTCTCAAAACATGTATTTCCGGTGAAATCTCGGTATTGAATTTTTGGGTGGAATACAATATTTCCCCTACTTACTATACGTAGTAGAGAAAGTAAAAATACAATAAAAGCAACTGATACTTTAGATGCATATTTCAAGTGAACCACTTACTTTTAACGAGGGGTGTGTTATATTTTCGGAACTGAGTTAATTGTGGATTCTTATATCTTAACACACACATATTTCAATGTAAGGGATTGCATTTAAATTATCATTGGAGTTCTGCTTCACTATATCTATGTTTTAGGTACAGGGTCGCACTGCGACCTACATAAATCTGTCGTGGCTACCACTGCTCATTAGGAAATAAGCGAAGGAATTCCAGGAGGCTACAGGACACAGGTACACAGGCAACAGAGGGGCGTAGAAGTCACTAAGATTTTCTGGCTCGAAGACTCGACCGTCTACTGGAGCTGTCCAGATAGGGCGATGAACGGCAGTTGCAGTCAGGCAGCTCTCTCTGGTGTCCAGGGGTATTTCCCCCCAGCATTCGTCTACCGATGAGGGACAATCACGAAAAACCCAAGTCAGAATAGGACGACGGAAATTAAACCGGGTCCTCCCGAATAAGAAACTCACGTTACCGCGGAGCTAATTCCTCATTGTATCTAAGTATTAGTGTCATGTTATGTTCCAACATGGGACGGAAATTTCAGTAAAAACTACATGCGCCTAATGATATATAGGGTGGAACATTTAAGTTGGGACTATATAATATCTCCAAAACTAAGCGTTGCAGAAACAAATGTCTTAATAAAAGTTTCTTGAAATTATGGGGAAAGTAAATGCTATTAGTCGTGTTTTATTTGCGAGACATTGTGATGGCCATTTTAGTGCCAACTTAAATTGACCCTAATTGTAGTCTCCCATTTAAAAATATTAAATTGGCCCTAAAATGACCATCATAACGTCCTCAACAAAACACGACTGATGACATTTACTTTCCCTCATAATATCAGGCAACTTTTATTCAAGATATTTCTTTCTACAACGCTTAGTTTTGGAGATATTGTACAGTCTCAACTTAAATGGTCCACCCTGTATACTACTAATGCGCATGCACAACCAGCGTAGGATCTTAGATATACGTTGAGATTGCTATGAAAGGGTATATAGAAACAAAGTTGTTTTGAGGTGAAGGACCGTGTTGGCAATCGCACTGATTTTCTAACGTTTTTGTGTGCGGTGTTTAAAATTTAACTTACATGCATTTAATACTGCAAATAGTTTTGTATCTTACTGGAGATGCCATCAAATTTCATAAAATGATGGAGAAATACAGTTGAGAAAAAGGAAAAATCCGGGTGCTATGGAAGAAATTCAGTAAAACTGTCGGTGGTTAATAGAGTAAACCGGTTTTTCTACCTTCAGATCGAAAACAATGTTGGTATAAAGTTCACGTGTTATAAAACCACATGCTGTAGAAATGTACGTATATACATTTTAGAAACATTCCACATTTGATAAAGCTCCTCAGTTTCCAGTATTGTAAAATTAATAAAATAAAAGTGCTTGAAAATGCCAGAATACATGAATACACTTCTGCGTATTAGAAATGAGGATATTCTCCATATTAAATTGGTTACTAGACTTTCAGCCCTTAAGTGGTAGTGGTTGTGGTAGTGGTAGGAGTGGTGGTGGTAGTGGTGGTAGTGGTAGTGATGGCGGCGGCGGTGGGTGGTGGCGGCGGCAGTAGTAGTAGGTACTTAGTATTACATTAATTGCATAACACAGTCGCATGGATCACAAGACCGTACATGTCCTCTAGAAAAATACCTGGTCTGTATACGTGACTTGCAGAATCGACCAAAAACAACTATATTTATAATCACCACACTATATACATGCATATTGACCCGGGTACCAGATATGCCAGTAAAAACATTACAACCATGTATGAAGCAATGGTTAGTTCCTCATTACTATACGGCAGTTAAATATGGGGATGGGAGGGGGTGGATAATGTAAATAAAGTATAATGTAATTTTTGGAAGTGCATTCTAGGGTTGGGGAGGGGTACTTCAAACTACGGAGTTCTTCGTGAGGTAGGATGCTGAGAAGATGCTGTATTTGCTAAACTGAATGTAGTTAGGTACTGGCTGTGAATAATTGAAGGTGATCAAACAACTCTGAGAGCAATATGTTATCGTCATCAAATGAACAACATAGAGCGTCCAAAATGGTGGGCGGCGGGGTTACAACGGGAATTATCAAAAATAGGCTTAAACCATATCTGGCAAAGGGGTAATGAAAATACACACAGTGCCGTAAAAAATGTCAAAAGACGACTATGTGATGTCAACAGGCAGAAAATAGAGTCTGAATGTAGACAAAGATCAACATTGAGCTACAAAATGAAATAAAAACCAGGAGGGGTAAGGAAACATATATTTTGGAATTAGGTATAAAACAGAGGACGGGAATAGAATGACTTAGGTTGGGAGGATGGAAGGATCGCAATATTGCTGATGATGATGGCAGGATTATGTGGGGAACAAGAGGACTGGACGCATATTTTGGTAGCATGCGTGCAGACGGAGAGTATTAGGAAAAGCTTAATACCGGAAGTATTTTGGCTTCCAACAGACGGAGGGCAGCATGCTGAGACTTGATTCTAAACAGCCTTTAAGTAGTGAATCAAGGTCTCTTTAGGGGAAAGAGGATCTGTAGCCTGTGGTAATTGCCAAACAAGGGGTGAAAGTCAAACTAATGTCCTTCGGCTTACCTAAGCGAAGCAAACTTCGACTGCACTCGTGTTCGAACAAAATATATCAAACGAACATCGAGCTGCTACGCACACTAGCTGCGTGCGTGTCCAGTATACTTCACATACAGATGACTCAATTGTGTTACCAAGAGTAAGATTTGTGTTTAGATACGTAATACGCCACCACCGTAATACGTCTTGCTTTGACTATTCAGTAGGAAGATATCTATTAATGGTGCTTAAAATATCTATCTGCTACCCCTTAGTAGGATGGATACACCTAGAATAGATAAACTGCCGATACATCAGCGGTATAGATTTAAAATTCGGTTCTCCAAACCATCTATTACTTTAGTCAATATAGCTTAGTTTATATATCCGTAGCATACAATTTTAGTACATTTTAGTGTGCACATGTTCTCTATTAATACTGAATGCTTGTGAGGAGTGTTAATTTGGATTTTCGAAAATGTCTTTCACAAATATTGCCCTACTGTATATGCTACCAACAATGCGCAAAGGCAAAACGTGTAATCTATTATGACATTTGTAAATTAGCTTGGTGAGACAGGGCATGTTTAAAGGATGCTGTAACCAGATATCATACCGACTGTTCAAAAGATGCCGGTCCCTAAGATCATTCCAACGGTTCAAAGCATGACTGTTGATCATATCAACATTATTTGTTACTAAAGCAGCTATCAACTTATGGAAGTGACGTCACTATGATTAGGCTAAAATTGCAGCACATAAACACAGCGGTCAGAATTACGACGACAGCTTTTCTGTTTGCACTCCATTCGCATTCTATCTGTAAACTATGATGTCTTAATAAGAATCTGTGCAATTTAAGCGTACCCGTTCCTTGAAGATAATTTCCTGCCTAAACTTCAACAATCGATATATGCAGACCATAAAAATTTCAGTGTACAAAATAAAAAGATATTGAAATAAGTAACTATAATAATTATAACTAGTAAACTATAGCTAAAATGCTCTTAATAATGAGGTCCCTCTTACAAACGCATAGTGTTATATTTTTGTACTTAAATATGCCATAACTGGCATCTGGTGTGTCAAAATCTGACAAAAAGTAGATTTTATTTATAATTATATTGAAAATGTTCGATTTTAATTGTTATATATATTGTATTTTACTTTATTAACTCTCTGAAATATATTTATTTCCCTTTGTAAACGTTCCAAACATAGCCACAGAATGCCCACTTGATTATTATGATTGTTGTTATTATTATTACTATATTTTAATTTCTAGACTGTTTCAGAGAAGCCACAGAACAAAATGACCTAGGTTACGCCAAATGTAAAGGCGTTTCTAAAGTTGCGACAGATAGTCGCCAAGCTATCGCCTGATTGCCAGGTAGCAACAAGCGTTAGCCTATAATTGCTAATAAAGCCTGAACGTGATCTTCGAGGTAAATGGTCAACAGACGTTGTGGTGCTTAAAGGACATCTAAAGGTCCTTTACCAAAAATGAATACCAGTAGGAGAAACGTACGTATGCCTTATATAAATGCAACAGAAAGGGAAGCTAAAGCAGACAAATAACAAATACTGGAGTTGTTTAAGTTAACACAAATACTTAGGAGGCGCGTTTTTAAAGACTGCTTTAATATTTTGACGCTGCAGCGCTATAGTCGCGATTTTGAGCATGCTCGATACTTCTTTAGGAAGCCAGACGCAGCTGTGAGGGATCATCACTTGTGTTTTCCTGTTGTTATAGCGTTTCGAAATGCTCAAAACAATCGAACTACCTGCCGACACTGAAGTCAAATCAGTGATTCGTTTTTTGAGTGCAAGAAATGTTATGCCAGCAAACATTCATCGCCAGTTCTGTGAGGTTTATGGGAAAGCAATAATGAGCGAAATGCCTGGCACACAACCGAACTCAAAATCTGATCGCATCATTTTGTTAGGAATAATTTGACTACCCCTCCCTGAAGTCCGGATTTGGCACCCAGGGATTTTCATCAGTTTCTTCATCTGAAAAATTCCTTGGTGGAAAACATTCCAGCGACGATGATGTGAAACAAGAAGTGCAGATTTGGCCTTCATAATAGGCGGCATCATTCTTTGATGAAGGCTTACAAAAACTGGTTTCCCGTTACAAGTGACTATGTGGAGAACTTGCGCAAGATGTAAGGTAATGAATGATGATAAAGTGTTTGGAAAACAATGCTCTGTTATTTTTAAAACTATCGGTACTTTCTTTAAAAATACCCCTCGTAGTAAAACTTTCTCGTTCACGTAGAAAGGATATGGTTCAATCAATTAAAAAATGCGTTGTTAAAAATAAGTAGTACGTTTCCATACTATTGTGATCTAGTTGATATGATTAATATTTTAACAGAAACTGTAAGTCATGTAAACATACTTTTTTTCGGTTCATAGTGAAACTGTACATGTACATTATAAGAAACAAGTCTGTACAACGTAGGCAAACTTGCCATGTTATCTTCGGTAAATCAGTATTAGCTTAACCTTTTCAAAATAATTCAGTACCTTCCTGAGAATCAGATTGTATTATTTTAGTTTCTAAATATGTGTTGTAGCGGCTGAGATTGTAATTGGTAAGGTAAATTGACAAACATCTCAATTTTAGGAGTTTTGAATACGTGTAGTAAAAATGTTAATTTTAATTACATGATATACTTAATTTGCGTATTAATGTCAGTGATGCCTATGTAGGAAACGCCCCCATTTACAGTATTTTTTTCATATCCTCATTTCTGAACTCACTTATAGTGGAACCACATAAGAACCAAGGAAGACGGTGAGAACCAGATTATGGTCCTGGAATTTTCTGAATAAGTGAGAAGTTTTTTAATGAGATATTTGGACCTGTATTTCTCAGTTTAAACATTTTAGACATTCAGGAATATATTATTAGTGTACTAATGGAGCTATAGGCATGACTTTTTTGTTATTTGTTAGTATTACCCTAATAAGTGATACTATGAATTCAAAACACTTCATTTATTAACAATCTTGAATATTTATTTTAAAAAAATGTATTTTTAAAAATCGTTTAAAAGGTAAAAGTTTTTTTTAATCTGATTCATAGTATTATAAATGAAAGCTCAGAAACAACCTGGACAAATTTAAGGAACATAGAACTAATAGTTGTTTAATTAAGTTTATCAGAAATCTATAAAACATTCTGATGTGATGCAGTCGCATGCATTCTTGTACAACCAATTTTGCAAATGTTTATTCTTTATCTATTTCATGTTAACCGAAGTAAGCATTTGCTAATTTTCTTGTACGTGCAAGGGGAATATGGTAGGTTTTAAGCAATAGTCAAATCTTAAGACCTGGTTGCTATGTGGAGCATTCTCTTTGCATGTCCAGGATGAATAACGAAGCCCCATTTGAGAAAAAGTTAAGTATTGGAAAATTCAAGCAAATAATAGGCAATATCTCGGAAATGGTTCACTCCACACCACCAAAAATGTATATGACATAAATTGTGTGTTTTTAACAACATCTACATTTTTCTGCGTAGTAATATTTTGTCTATCTCTTGCGGTTTACCAGCTATGTAAAGGTCATTCAGAATAAAGAGAACTTTTGGGGATATTCTCAGAAAATTCAAGATATTCATTTCATTTGCCATGAAAACATCTTAAACATTTGATATTTTAATCAAAATCGTTAAAGCCATGTAAAGGGTAGACTGGGGTGGGGAGATTTTCTTGAAAATCTTTGTGCTAAACTCAAAAACCAAGTTTGGTATTTATCGGACTTTTCGTTTTTGGGTTATGATGTTCGGGCGGCGCCATGGCCGAGTGGTTAGACACTCGCCTCTCACGGAGGCGGCCCGGGTTCAATCCCAGGGATGTGGGATTTGTGGTGGACAAAGCGGCGTCTGGGCGGATTTTCTCCGGGTTCTCGGTTTCTTCCGCCATTCATTCCACCAACTGCTCCATCATCGCCTTTCCTTTTATCCATTTCACCATCATTTCGTTGCATCTACTTCCTTCCTCCCATACCAGGTATCGTGCTGATCACCCCTCCTGGATATTCTGTCTGATCCATGAGTGTCTGCTCCTCGACGGGCCCCTGACCTCAGGCACCCGCCTGTAAGTCCTGGGGGTCTAAGTCCTACATACGAGGAGGTTAAACAGAGAAAGAAGAAGAAAAAGGAGTGTTATGCTGTTCACAGACACACACACACACACGGACATGTTTCCAAAAATGCTTTATTTGAATTCAGGGCACCTCAAGGCACGTATTTCCGGTGCAATCTCAATATCGAATTTTTGGGTGGAATGCAATACTTCTCCCATTTACTATACGGTAGAGAAAGTAATAACATTGACAACATAGGGAAGGCTGTCTTACCCTAACACACGAACTTAAGAGCCGCAATCTCTGTGTTTTGCCATTTAGTATCCGTTTACTGCAGGAAGGCAACTAGTCCAGCATTTATGCGTTACCTTTTTTGACAATTGTGGTTTTAAGTGAGTCAATGGACGTTCGTCACAGAAAGAGAACCTTTCTACACAAAGCGCGAATCTGGCAACGCCTTCAGTTCTCTGTATACTGCAGGTAGGGAAGATTTTAGTTTTTTGTCTCTGCTGTTAAATAAGGAAATATTGATATGTTGTCTTTCTGCAGTAAGTGGTTCATTTGGGTATTATAAAATCCACAACGGTCAGTGTTCAGAAGGTATGTTGCAGAGTTGAGTCAGAAACTGCCTTCCTTGTAAAGTTCATACTTTCTGGCTTTCCCAGAGGACATTTATCTAGTTATAAAATGGGTGTTTCCAAATTATCCCATTATTCCTTTTGTTATGGTTGACGTAATGGAGTACTACTCTAGTTTCTCCGGCTTCTAGTTCCCGAGATCTCGGGTTCAAACCCGGCGGAGAACAATGGATTTTTTCGGGCGTAAAAATCCTTAGCAGGTCTTTCTTCGGAAAGAAAGTAAAGCCCTTGGTCCCGTGTCATAGATTTATGGTACCTAAAATAACATTAAACGTGATAAAGAGGCCACTGAGCAAATTTCCCGTCTTTCACGGCCAATATAGAAGGGGACGCTAAGAAATATAGTAATTAAGGAGCGTCTATAAGTAAAACGATACTGCGAGTTTCTGACTACTGAAGACAGAAAATTGCAAATCTCTTATCTCAATACTCTTTTCAATAGCTATTCAAATAATTTGTTGGTGGTAAACCAAACTGTAGTGATTATGGAATACGCTTACGTTTTTTATAGTTACGTAGAGCAAAACTTGTTCTGAAATTTTAAGATGTAAACACTTTTATCTCACAGCTTATGTCTGCCGTCAGAATCTAGCCCACTCACCTACTGATTGCTCGTAGTTGTACTTCATGGTGCATATAAAACGTGAAGCTATGAAGAATCTTTTAAGAATATAAGCTGGAAGAAAATAGTTGATCTTCTGTGGCGTAAATATTAGGTTACTCTGCATGCATTTCTTCTAGATATGTATACTACAGTGCGTCGTTTTATGGTGAGGCCACGGATCACGCGTATGCGTGCTGCGCACACTGTCTATTACACTAGCGGTTTTTCGTTCCGCAACTCCCGCGTTACTTACTCACGAGTGATAGTAACATGCACTATAAGGAGTAACCTTGTTATAAGTGGTGTTGGAAATGGTGTCCATCTGCGTGAAGACATTTCTTGCATCTACCCATTTACACGCATAAGTTCTTCTTGCGGAATGTTCATAATTACAGTTTTAATGTTGTCCTTAGGTTCGTCTATGACTGGCGGATTGTTTCTATAATGTTTCTTTTTTTTTTAGTTCTGCATAAATAGATACACCAATTTCGGTGAATGTTTTTTCAATTCGTAAATTTTTTCCTCCGTTAGAGCATCTCTTTTTCGCTTCTTAGGTTTAGGATTTAGAGATCCCGTTCTCCTAAACTTATTAACCAGACGTCTAACATTTCTCTACCTGGAACTGGAATATCAGCAAACTTCTCCTGAAATTGTCTACACCCGTGTATACATAATTCGGTTTTTACGTATGTATCGTAAATAAAATTTCGTTGTTCGATCGTAAATTTGTCTGCAGGTATTGCAGTGGGCTGATAACAAGCCATTAATAATCTTAAGCAAAACACACATATCACAGATGTCTTGAATAAGCTTTCACCTTTGAGAGCACAATGTGAACTCTCTTTACATCACGAACACAAAGCAGCGACTGAATTACAGCTAATAAAGATAAGCTTGAACGCGTCATGTGCCGCCACTTCCGCATCGGAAAAGTACCGGGGTCACTGCAGTGTAGTCTGTGGCCTCAGCTTAAGATGCCTGTACTGTACAACGGCTATAGACAGAACAAAAAACTGTGGAGTTTCAATAATTTGCTAAATTATGTACTGTTTTATTGCTGAATGCGGCACAATGGCCAGATTTTTATCGAACTAAAGAATCCCTTCCACTCTAACAACATTAATTTTTATTTTTATTTTGTAAAAACGTAAAATTTTCAACTATAGTAGCATGGAGCTGAAGTGTAGGAATAATTAGTATTAAATTAAGTACCCGTAAACTCCTGCTGACTATAGCGAATTTTGTAGAATTATAAAATGTGTACATCTCATCAAACATACACATTGCAGTATGAAGACGAATACCCTTTTAGTGATTTTAAGTGTAGCGTATAAAAGTGCATGAAATTAGTTGAAATTTAGCAGTAGAATTAAGTTCAGATATCACATACGTGCTTCTGTTTCGCCATTTTTAGAGAGCCTATAACAGGATATCGTGATTAGAATTAACTTTAAATACCATCGTTTTTATTGTACTTATATACTTTTAATTATATAATTTTAGGAGGTTTTAATATGTTAGAAACCATTCTTCTCTTAACGATTTAACAAAGAATCACGAAATTTTCCACAATATTTCAGAACATCTGGAATAACTATATTTCGCATTTACATAATTTTGTTTCAGCAAACAAGCCCTTCTTATTTCAAGTTTGAGGAAAATTAAAAAGATTCAAGTTTGGTTTTTATTCAAACAAGAGCTATTAAAGCTCCAGCAATGCCACTTCGCGGATTCATTGCTTAAAATTTAATAATGTTAATGAATTTTATTTTGGATCACTAATACATACACGGGGACTTGTATTTTTCACAGAAGTTTAACTTATTTTAACTAAGTGATATATAAACCTCGCATATTTTAAATGAATATATCTTTGAATAAATACATTTCATTATAATAAATGTAAAAAGTGTAATTTTCGTCGCATTTAACATTTTCAAACACACTTGTGTGTTTAAATGGCCTAAGATTAAACTATTATATACCACTTCCAGCAAAAGAGGTTGTTTTTTGCTTCAACTTCAACAACACTATATGTTCAGACCATAACGTCTTATATCGAAAACTTGCATTATAAATAATTACATCGAGTCAAAGAAAATTCTGCCGAGATAATGTGGTGTGCATGGGGATATTTGGAAGGTCCAATTGTTATGGTTATAGATTAGCATCGATTGAGTTTATGAATGTTCAAATGAAAAGTTGTTAAGACATTCCGTTGACTGACTTTCAAGATTTTCGAAGAACTAACAGAACTTTATTTATGCTAATCCATTTGCCCTCCTCAAATATCCTTATGTGTATCATTATTATATCTATACTGAATTTACAAGTGGGTTGATTTGTTTTTATTTTTAGCATTTATGTATCGTGCTTTTTAACATTTATTTCTTCCTCGTTTAATATTATTTTCATATTAAAAGTGATTTTATTGTTCGCTTTACTTCAACCACCATAATTTATATATAAATTAGAGGTGATTGTCCTTAGCAAAGGTTCCGACCATTTCAGTTAAAAAAAATACTATGTAGGTTGAAACAACAATCCAGTACGTATACAAACATTTTACTATTAACTCATAACTGTAACTTCAAGGTAGTATGGGTTCCAATATTACTGCTTGACTCGGATATTTTCTCATCAAGTCACGATTCTTCGTTCCTTACGAATATTACCAACACAACACGACAACGCCCTTCCCCATTTCCTCTCTCGCTTTCATCTTACATCAGCCATACTCGCGCAGATTATTTGTTAACAGTACATAGGCCGCCATAAGGTTCAGTATTTATTACAATTATTTTCTCGCCTATAAGTGTTTTAATATTAGGCAACATGGACGTGGCTGTCCGCAAGATGAACAAACAACACAATTTAACTGAATAAAGTTAATAAATAAAAGATAATTCTTTTACTAATGAACATACGTGAGAAAAAGACATTTTAACCTAGATCACAACACACAGGAAGTAATAATATAAATTCCTCGAAAAATTATTTAACACATCTACTAAATTTAAATAAGTTCTATATTTTTCTAGTAGTAAGTTTTTTCTTATTTGATTTCACTATAACAGAAAGCTTAACAAAACTGAAGAAGACTTCAGAAGTCTGAAGGTCAAAATTATTTTCCAAAATAACAAATCAAATTTGCGATATTTTAATTAATAATTGGAGCAGTTTTTGAAAAATAAAATATAACAAAACTGTAAACAAATGTTTCGGTTAGAATAATTCAATGAAATTCTTTACTCTGTATTTAAAAATTCCTATGTATGACTTAGGCATGTTACTGAATTTACATTTTTATTTACGCTGTTTACACGCGTGAGCTCACAAACACCCACATAATTAGTGTTTTTATTGTCCCTCATCTCTGGATTGGGCCCTAGATCGGTCTTCAAACGATAACCGCGTAACGATCCCATTACATACCGTTTCCACGCAGATTTTTGCTGCTCCAAAAGATTCCTTTCCGCATGTTCTAGTAACATCCCTTTCTAGAACATTCCGCTTTGTATGCGGGTTCTATAAGGGCGTGTTCTTGCCCGGGAATTTAGTTAAGAAGTTACGAAGTTAAGTGGAGTCAAGAAGTTGAAGAGTACGGACAGTGCTGAGTGCAATTCATTTGAGACCCTGCAATTAGAGATGTCATTTAGGAGGGCAGGGGGGATCAATTCTCTCCCTAGATTACGAGAAATAATTAGGCTACTCTTATTAGTGCTTCTTTATCAAAAGAAAAATTGCTACAGCTATACTCTTAATACAAATGTTTCACATTTGAGAAGTAAACGATTTTCTTTTAGGCTAAATGTATTGTTAAAATTCACATGAAAATTCGGTAAACTGCTTCAGGCAATCTTGTCCCTCCTAAGCACAAACTGAAATGACGCTCCTGTCTGCAGTCCAGTTGTTAGCTGTGACTCAGCAGTTCAGTTGTGATTCGATTCGACGAATCAGTTGTGTTCTGTTCTGAGTGTGTTTCAAAAGAGCTTCAAGTGTAAAGTTTGTGCTACACTGAGCACCTAAGTGACAAAATGTGCTTAGTAACAACTGGTGTTTTCATTTGTTACACTATGCTTCTTTGTTTTAGGGAATTTCAAAACCTGCATGTTCATTGAAATATTAAGATTTAATTTTCGATGCAATACGAAACTTTCTCTACATAACGTAGGTAAGTAACAGAGAAGGTAGTAACGTAGTCATAAAAATTCACATTAATGCAGGAACAGGAAACACAGCTTTATATGTACTGGAATACTAATTAAAATCCAAATAGAATACTTTTGTTACACTCTTTCTTAATTAAGTTTAGTTATTTTTATTTTCTTTTATAACTTCTTCTTACATCTTGTTTGGAAAATGCAAAATAATGTCATACGTGAGCTTAAAATTTAATAAAATACCCGTTTATAAGCAACGGAAGTAACGTAGTAGAGTTGAGATTGGTTTATAATGAATTTAATGCTCTAAAAACTTTATAAAGGCACCTTTAAGTTATCACATGCGTTATACTTTACAATAACGCTAGCAAAAATATGTAATCTTCTTGTAAAGGAAAAGAAGGAAAAGAAAATACGCTCTTGATTCTGTGACCAGCATTATGTACTAGATGTTCTACTGTTTCCATGGCAACCTCGAGAGCCTCTCCGTCACTGCGCGCTTCCGACAAGCACCATGATTTAATCCATGTAGATAAATCCGGAATGTCGCTCTGATACGTACACCCGGCGCTAATGTAGATATAATCTTCCCTCGAAGCTCGGCGGAGCTACGTCAGCAAGTGCGCAACGCTGCCTGCGCACCAACAATTTCTGCTTCCCTTTTGTTTACATGTACATATGTCGTAAATTAGAGGTGCTCTACGCCAGTGAAAAGTCCCTACACGTATTTTCCAAACCTGCAGTTTTACAGTATTCGCGAGTTCTCTCAGGTTGTAGAAATGAAAATATTTAAATAACAAGAATAATTAGTTTATTAAGTACCCGTGTGATAAACCAGAATTAAACCCTTGGTTGAGCATAAAATCAAGGTGCAAAATGTGTCTTTCTTCCCTTGAGTAATATACTGCTGCATTTGAAACAGAAATTTATAGTACTATTCAATGCATCCATAAAAACATAAGGGGAGCGTACACTAATAAACAGACGTTTATCTTCTCAGACAGCCAATCTGCACTTAAGACTCTTTAAGTAATCATAAGGTAACATCCGGAGTGGCTTTAAACTACCTAAATATGCTCACAAGCTTGGCAGAACGAAATGAACTTCAACTCATCTGGGTGCCGGGTCATAGAGGGAAATGAAAAAGCTAACGAACTTGCAGGACAAGGAACAGGTTCACAATATATGAGGCCAGAGCCGGCTCTAGGAACATCTCTGTGTTTAGTATGTGGCAGTAATTTGTATCACAATAATGTAAATGCCAGAGTGATTGTAGTGTAAAAAAGCATTATTGTATGACATTGATTTGAGATGTTTGTTAATTATATGCATTGTTAGGAAATAAGTTTACACGGCCTCACTGAAACTGACAATAAGAGCGGATAAAAATGAGCGAGGGTGTGAGTTGAATATTAATTAGAAGAGACAAACAAATGACGTCAGATTGGCGCGCTTTTCTTAGAAATAGCGGGAATATTTTCCCTAAAGCATATGTTTTCGTAATTTTTGATTGGATATAAAAATAGACGCTAATGTTGGCGCGTTTTATTAACCAATAGCAGCTCGGTTATAATCTTTAGGCATATCGGGGTGTGGGAGTATAAAAAGCTAAAGTCAGAGGCAGATTTCGTCAGTCCAACAGAACCATTCGCGTGTAATACGTCGCGTAGTTCAACGGAAGCATACATAAAGTACACGTTACGCAATTCTACAGAATCTCTCGCGTCTTAAAGTTTGTTATAAATGTGAAACACGCGAATTAATAATGTGCAGTAAATAAGTGATTATAGTGATATTAGAAAATATAACAGTTTCAGTTTGGCGTGTATCACGAGTCAATATGTGAACTTAATTAATTGTGACGGTAATAAAAGTGTAAAAACAAATTCTTTTATCAGTGTTATCTGTGAGTAACAAATCCTTTCCGTTTACACACCCTGTTCAAAAGATTTGTTTGACCGAGAAATAATAGCTAGCCGGAGGACAATGAACCCAACATTCAAAGTAGTAATACAATAACAGGCGCCCAGCAAAAGATAACACGAAGTGACCGCGACAAATTGGCTTCCATACATGGGGCAGATAAACATGAAGTATCCTCCAACTACTAACAAATAATAAACTTCAAATTGGCACTCAAACGTGGGGCTAACAAAAATCACACTGCAAGTAAGAGAGGATATTAAGAACTGATCCAGAGTAAAACATCATAAAACCTGGCTTTAAACTACAGGAAACAAACTTGGTAAACTGTTTATTAGAAAACCATGTAAGAAAACAGTTGGTATCTTACTTAAATGTAACAGACTAAGCTGAGAATGCATTTCTCATAGGACATGCTCCAATGAAAAACCATCTTAAAACGATAGGAGTGTTTTAAGGTAACTTAGATTGCAGATTGTGCAAGAAAGAAACTGAAACAGCCCAGCACATTGTATGCTCCTGTGAGACCTTGCTTTACAGAATATATACTGCTTTTGGGAAAATGTTTTTAGAAGCAGAAGAATTTGAAACCATATCTGTTATAAGAGTGGTAAAGGATGCAGACATAATGAATTGCTTTAAAACGATACAGGTGGCACAATAAGACCAAGGCTGAAGTACGTCCGGAGCAATGATGGAAGTTTGTAATGACCAAGACAAGATAAACCCTTGTATATCTTTTACTTTTAATGCTTATCTTAAACTGGAACACGTCTTCCGTTTAATTACAGTTTAATGCCATTATGTAAGATGTTCATGTGGATATTGGAAAGGCATTTGAGGAATAGCTAAGTGATGATTAAATTATCAGATACCTAATTGAAAGACCCTGAGACAGAATTATTTTAAATAGTCATCTCTTTCAGATGAGCATGAGTTCTTAAACAGATTCAGACTTACAAATCAGACTGTCCTAACCTTATTTAGTTAAATTCGAAACCGGATATGGTACATAACGAGAAAATAAGAATTATAAAACTATGAGTTTTATAATTGGATTTCTGCTAAAATAACAATATAGTGAAAATTAAGCTTTAAGGTTGCTCATAGATAGAATTCCTAAATCTTACAGCTTTTATCTAAGGTTTTCAAAATGTTACTCTATCCCATTTATAATCGTCTTTTACATTTCATGCAGATATGTTTAATATTTTTTGAGAAAAAGTTATATTTTACATCCATATGAAACAGAAATCGGAAGTCCGAAAAACTAAAGGTACCGCCATATTATTTAAATACTAATACACACTGGCATATCGAATTTAAATCACTACCTTGGTTATCTCAGAGAAAATGTTTAAATCTTAATTTTTTTAACAATTTATTCTCAGTGATCGAATTAATTATGTCACATCTTCAAGAATTTAAAAGTGTAGCTAAAACTATATGCCAGTTTTATTAAGGTCATTCTCTCCGAGCTTCTGTGAACTTTGTTTAACAACATTGGTTCCATTTTAGCAGGTGGAACATTTTAAATCAACAAAAGTGTAAGAAAGTCGAGTAAAAGACATTGGAATTAAATACCGACCAGTAGGTTTGCACATAAGTGTTTTTATTATTTTTTTTCTCAAAATTTTGACCAAATTTTAGCTATAAAAATCCTTAAAGATAAAGACTAGGAACCACATAACGCAATTGACCCATGCATCAGTAAACATAAGGCCGAGCGAGATGGCTCCGCGGTAACGCGTGAGACTTGCATTCGGGAGGGCCATCCTCCCTAAGATTTTTCTAGGTTTTCCTCAGTCCTCATAACTGGAAAATGCAGGGAGGTACCCTTAACCCCTTCCAAAATTACTTGCCAATTGTCATATGTAGTGAGAACGGGCGCCTCCCAAATTTATACCTACGAGAAAAGTTCCATTTCGGCCAACGTTTATCTTCCTATTCCGTGGAATTTTTTTTACGTCAAATTACCTATCGTGTTTTTTTTTTTTTTTTTTTTTTTTTGCTTTTTTTAAACTGGCAGATCTACCATAGTTCCATCTATAGTTCCATTTGTACCTCGCCTTTAACTCATTGGTCCTATAGGCGGCCTTTCATTTGGAACTTATTGCTTAAGCAATGGTGTTAATTCGTATTCGTTGGTTTTCTTGCACTTTTGATTTTTAATCATTAGAATCACATACACATTCTCATTCATACTTCCAGATTCTGGGGAGGATAGCGAATAATCTTGGCTAGAGAAACATTCCCACTCCCCCAGCCGGGAATCGAACCCGGGACCCCTCACACGGAAGGCAGGTGCCCTACCAACTGAGCTACGGGCCAGCCTAACCAACAGCATTGAGTTGCGATATAAGAAGCAGATTAGCGATTGTCTTCTTTTCTCAGACTTCACGCATACCAACACCATTGCACTACGTTTTTACTTAACTAGAAGATTAAAAATGGGGAGCTGCAGTTAAACTTTTGGTAAACCTCAAAGCAAACTACGCTTATAATACCGAGGCCAAATGACACGTGTTGAGTTTTAGAAGGTATAGCGTGTCTGCCTGTTACACACAAAGCAGAACGATAATAACATGTGCCAGAAGTTGAAGTATTGTTCATAAGAAATGAGATATTAGCAGACAGAGCAAATATGGATTCACCAATATGCTGGATATTAAATGAACGTAACCAAACAGGAAGGAAGAGCAAAGGCAATGCTGATGAAAATGTGAATCACTTCTTCCCCTCAAAAGTTCTAGAGCAGTGTAGAGGGGAGTGTAGCAAGTTTAGTCCCGTTCAGATTTGGTCCGTTTCATTTCTTACATAATTTATAGCTCCTCAATAGAAAACACATGGATTGTTTCAAAATAGAATTCTAATTTTAAATCTAATGAAATACTAATACATTCTAGTTAGGAAATATAAATCAGTACTTCGTTGAATAATAAGAAACAATTTTATTTTTCCCTTTACAATTTTATAAAGTAATGCCAAAAGAGACTCCAGGTAAATGAAAGTTTTTAAGAGCAGATGACAAATTAAAAAAAAAGAATAAGTGGCTAAGATAAAGTAATACAAAGAGATGATCATTTTGTTTAAGAATTGAAAACCAACCGGTAAAATAAATATTAGAAGACAAAATAAAAGGTAGCACAACAGGATATATAGATTGCTACAGACAGAAACGTGTAATGCATGAAGGAAGAAGAATACGATTTGAATTAAAACTATTTAATCAGCTTTATAACAAAACATTTTAAGATGCAACCGAAGTTCTAGCATAAATAGATAAATACAAATAAGCAAATAAATGTTTTGAAGCACCCTCGTGGAAAATAATTTCAAGTTACCTCAGATAGATGAGGTGCAGTATTCAAACTTAAGTTCAATATTCAGGTTACACTGAAACAAGGCAATTTTATAAAAGGCTTATGTGTGTGGTAAAACGCAAAAAACAAAAATTCGATAAATGCCACACCTGGTATTTAAGTCCGCCGTATTTTAAGCACGCGAGGCATTTTCCAAGTTTGCAAGAATTTTTCCCAGCCCAAACAACCCTTCAGATATTAAAGAAGTATTTGTTGCTTTATACTTTCTCAAAAATGTTGACTAACAACACAGGTTTTAGATAGTGAAACAAACTATAAACTATATTTTTTAAAATTCCTTTTTAAACATCTATGCTTAACGTCTCCCTGGGTATTATTTGCTTTGATGCACCACTATGTTCTTATAATTTAGGATGTTGATGATGTGTTTATTTAAGGGAACAGCAACAAATTTGAATGTCCAAAGAAGTAAGATTTGGCATAGTTATTTGGGAAAGAAAAAGCTCTCATGAGAGAAAGTTTACCTTGATCTCTATGGAGAGACAAGAAAAGAAGTATGTTAGAAGGAAATAGCGAGAAGACGCGATTTCTGGTTTTCTCCATATAATATTTAAATATATATATACATATATATATTTTGCTGTAGAAAGTTTTATTAATATAGATATCATCTCAGAGGTATTCTTTGAATGAATGGGCGTGGTATTTAATTATTTCCAAACCTAAATGAACCGATCATAGAAGGTTTGTATAACGAGGTGCAAAGGAAGGCGTCTAGTTTAACGTCAGGAGATTCAGTACAAATAAAACTGCCTGGTGTTAAAAGTTTGCATTCTCATTATTTGTTTTCGCTGTTCATAACTTCGAAGGGTTGGCACGTTGGTGAACCGTATATAGATAAAACTTTTTTTCTTTATTAAACCATATGACGAATAATCATCCTCTGCAAAAACAAAAAATTCAATATTTTGGGTAGAAAGCAACATATTTTGAGTTAGTCATCATCCTGTATCATAAAATATAAGGGGATTGAAAGAATATATAACAAACCTAGCTTAACATTGTAATAAAACAAATGAATTAAAATATTAATTTTTTTAGTTGGAATTACTGACATGAACATTTATAAATGCACCTTAATAAAGTGCATAACATGAAAAAATATTTTGTATGATTCACCTCTTATTAACGTTTTAAAATAAACTGAATAGAAAATAAAACACTAAATTCCATTATTAATAAAGCTATTAAGATCCTTACATTTAGAAAACAACATAAACTACAAAAATATAAAACAACATATTATTAACATAAAACCTTTTAATAGCTGAAAATAAAACATAAGTCTTATAAATCCAAAATTACTTCCAGTTTTCAAACTACAAAGGAAAGAGAATGGTTTTATTTTCAAAACTAAAATTTTATTTAAACTAACCTCTGGTGTTTAAAATTTAATACTAAGAATCAACTTTACCTTACACATTATTTTAGTAGGCTTTTATATAGGATTGATTCTCTTCCTATAAGCAATTTTCATGTGCCTTATTAATGTCCTTAGGTATATTCCTATGATTTTGATTTGCATATATACTGATTCATTTAGAAGAAATGGTAGTTTTGTTGATATACGTTGCTGAATTGGCTTCAAATAAAAAAAGATAAAATTAGTTTAATAGTTTCCTTTCTGCCCATTGTTCTTTGTTTCGTTTACTATTTTAACTTCAATTACTCTACAAACTTATGTGAAAATATAGACAATAGGCTAACGTTAAACTTTGTCAGATTTGCAACCTTTCCACGTCATTACATTACTTTCACCTTCGTAATGCCCTTCCCAAACTTCTATGACGTGGTTTGCTACAGTTATATATCGTGTATGTCGAAATATGAAAACGTTGCATGAAGGTAAGCTGTAAGTGGATCGACATATAAAGGGTAGGTTGTATATATAAAGTGCAGATAAGTAACATGAACTATATTAACAAATCTTAAGGAATGCAGATAAATATAATGCTGTGAATGTTAAGCTAATATTCCAATATAACAATTAGTTAAATAGGACAAATGTTCTTCAATTATGCTTCAGTATGGTCCTTTGCTGCATAAATGCATAATACAAGTTACCTTGCTGCAGAAAATGCAGCATAAAATATTAAATAAATAAAAACGTTACTTAAATTGAGTTGTACATACCTATAATAAAATACGCTTTAAAATTGAATGTGCCAGGATTACTTGAGTCAGAAAATATTGCTTGAATTAAGGCTAGATATAATGAATGGAAGTAAAACTTCCGCGATCAACGGTGACTTGTCCCATTCACACTACACATGTACATTAGTTATTGTGTCTGCAAACGTCAAGGTAGAAAGAAGATCCCAATGTGGCCGTAAAGCTGGCGGTAGAAGAATGTAAAGTTAGGTTGACTGTTTGTTCCGAGCTAATCTGCTCCGAGACGATGGTGAGGGAAGTAAACCTTACCCATGCGTTGACATTAGCACGATAGTTGCAACCGCGGTAAAACATGTAACGTCACAGCTTTAAGATTTGAGCAGTAAAGTAACAGTAGATAAAGCAATGCTTCTTAAAACTTGTTAATTATCTGACCATCATTTGAGTCGCATAGCCGGGAGAAGAAAGAACAGCAAACGATTTCGTAGCCTTAAACATCACTAAGGTATTACAAATGCCTCACCCTAATTGCCCTTATTTTATACCCAACAAAATCCGCGCTTGGAAACAACTAGGCTTGAGTAACGTACTCATCTCAGCCATCTGGGTAAGTAAGTGAAAATGTGCGATTGTTTCTTATCTGTATGAACTATATATACTAATATTATAAAGAGAGAAATGTGATCATGTATGTGCACACGTGCGAGTTGCCTACGAGGTAACGTATGAGGCCCACATTCGGGAGCTCCCGGGTTGTATTCCCGTCGACGGTCCACTCTCATCTTGAGTTTTTCGTGGTTTTTCCTGGTCGATATTCGAATACTGGGGTGATTTCTCATCTATCACGATTTCCATTCCCTCGTTCCGCTTTCATTCCCTTTCCTTCTCATATTTCATGTGTGTTTCTAGGTTTCGTGGCGCGAGGAGGTGCCGGACAGTTGGCGCGGATGCTTGTTTCAAGGAAAGAGTATTCCTTGTGGACAGTAGAGGGCTGTCTGACTGGACAGGTCGTTCATTGCTCTATCTGGCAGTTCCAGTAATAACCTCCTACCATTCCTTCACTAGATCTCTTGCTTCTAGGAGTTGAAGTCCACAATAGGTCTCAGTGTACGAGATGTTCCAATCCGTTGTATACCCTATACCCTATGTGTGTACATGTAGGGAAATCTCAGAAACCACTGAACCGATTTTGATAATTCTTTCAAAACTGAAAAACCACTATTTTTGTCGAAGGACATAGGTTGTAAGACTACTTCTAATTTCAGCTCCTAAATATTAAAATGCTAAAAAGAATTCGCAATACAAACATATTGGAGTTACAAAGAATACGTTAACTTTACCTTTCATTGAGAATGGCATAGAGAAGAAAATAGTTTCTTTTATTGTTACTTCAACTTAAGACAAAAGCAGCAAAGATTTCAATCCCTGCTTAGACGGTTCCGTTTAACATGTGAGAACCTAGAAGAGAGTAAAGCAAAAGACAATCGCATTCAAGTTGTAGTGGTTTAGAAAAACTTGTGCAAAAACTTTAGGTGTATTTTGTATGCTGTATTCAAGCTCATTACAAAGGTGTGTTAAATAAATTATATAAAGAAATAAAACTTTTTCCAGATTAAGGGTAACTTGTAGGCGAATTCTGTCACAAAACTGAATGTTTTCTAATAGTTTTATTTGAAAGATTATACATTTGAGAATGTTCTAAAGCTGTTTTGTTTGCTTATCACCTCTAAGTTCATTTAAAAAGTTAAATAACTTGACTGTGCAACTATGCTACGCCTCTTAACAAGATTAGTCATTAAAATAATTATCGTTAAAACAGAACAAAAATAAAAGGAAAGGAGTAACTCTGCAGTTCTTTTCGTAGAACCTGGTAATTTAAAAGTCACAGCATAAACTGAGTAACATTTCTTGGTGCAAATATTTTCGGGCCAAGACTAACAGCAGTGTGTTGTTTGCGCGTTTTCCCTTCCATGACTGAATGCTTCTTCATATGACTACATCAATGGAAATCTTTTGCACCGTTTTCTAGAAAGTGACAGTTTTCCATAAATAATGTTCCTTTTCTCTAAAACTACTTACCTTACAGCAGTGAAACTCGGTATATCTTCCAGAAGTGAACAGAATACACTCCTGTGTAAGAGATTTTGATATTTTGATCATGCGTACCACAACTGTAATTTTTATTTAAAAATAATGGCTTAAGCAAAACTTTTCGAATTCTTTATTGTTTTTAGTTCTATATTGTGGCGTATTAATAATTTGGGGGTTACATTATTGTTCTACATTGTCATTACCTGACACATTGTTATTTACGTCACTCTTGGCTGGTAGTTTTGCTAGCCACGAGTGGTGGGAGATATAGCGTCTATCTCAGTTAGGATTCCGTGAGGAACGGACCGCGTGTGTAAGCCGGGCTTTGGATCGTTGGACATCTCCTCCTACCTTCCGCTTTTAATAATGTAGGAACCCCAAACGGTTGGGAAATAAATCTAGGAGTATGTGAGTATATTTGTCTTATGAATTTTGTATAGTGAAAAACCCACGCCTTCCTCTCAACCTCCACTACACGTTTCGGTCCTCTGCAGCCAAGTATGCGTACGTTCCCTCGATGTACGTGCTGGGTACTCAAAATTAGTTTAATTTTCATCTGAACCTTTAGGCCACCTACCCAGCATGTAACAATATATACCCTTTAACTACATTGGTCTTATCGGCGGCCTTTCTGTCGGAACTTATTATCTGTTGGCAATGGTGCCAACTCGTATTCTCTTGCACATTCATACTATCATTCATACTTCCGGACTCTGGGGAGGATAGAAAATAATCTTAGCTGGAATATAATTCCCATCCCCAGCCGGGAATCAGGAAACCTCGCTCAGCAGGTAGGTGCTCTACCGGCTGAGCTACGGGGCCAACCTCTACACTTGATTAATTAACACTGCATAGGAACTTTACGACAAAGTGTTATTAAATTTACTGATTTTATTCTCAGGAAAAGTGCAATAAGGAAATTGAATTTTTCAAATTCCTTGTTTGCAATTTTTATGATCTTAACAAGCCAGGAAAATGTTTCAAACTTTCAGCATTAGCGGTCATTGTATTTCAAATTCTCATCCCAGGTTTAATTAAATTATCTTAAAAACTTTGGAAGTTGTAGCGAATTGTTTGTAACCATGCATTCTCACCTACTGCTCCTTCAATATCCCAAATTGCTCAACCAATATCCATGAGTGACAATGGATAAGTTTGTTTATTGGATGATTACAGAATGAGTCATTTTCAAAACGTTTACTTTGAGAGCTTGAACATAGAAAATATTCATATCAACAGTAGTTTCTATAAATACTGATTTCAAAATGTTATATCTCTGGGGCTAAATATATGGGTCAAAGGTTTAAACTTCCATCTCATGTGAATATATGACTACTCGACTATTCCGACAATTGTTTCACCACAAAAGGATGCATTACCAGAATTTGTATAAGACTGTTGGTTGGATGTTATGGAAATTAGAAATACATCCGCAAATATGTGATAAGCAATTGCGTGAATATCAGTGGATTTTTCGTCCGTTATTAGGACTATCAAAAAGGCAATCCTAGTTCTAAGCCCAAAGGGGGAGGTTTAACATTACACACCTCTGGATAATTTCATAGTGAATACAGGGGAATTAAATTAATTGAATAATTATTAGAGGTTTATAAAAGTCATGCATGCAGTACTCGGCGAGAGTTTGAGTGTTTTGTCTCTATGATGTGTATAAGCATTTTTTTTTTATAAATTTAAAAGTGCTTTTAGATGGATATTAATATCGTAATTAATGAAAATGTGTGACTATATGTGAGAATTGAGAGTGACATATATACAGAGAGAACATTTCAATGCATAATTCCCCGCGATAAAGTGAACAAAACAATTTTGCAGAAGTGGAAACGTGATTGGTGCTCATCCTTCAACAGCAAGCTCCACGCTGTGTGTCTCACACTCAACTCCAGGTTTCTGATATATGCCTCAGAGGAGCTGATCAAGTCCGTATTGCAGGCTTCGCATCGGCTATACAGTTTTAACGCATTCTCATCTATTAAAACAGTCCTCCATCTACATGTGACCAGTATAAAAGCAACCTCACTATCCAACACATAATCCCAGATTATCATAGATACTGTAAACAAAGAGTTCATGAATCATTTCCGAACAACCTCTCTTAAGCCCTCACTGACTCAAATATCTACAATGTACTCTAATTTATAAAAGGAATTCAATTGTACGGTGGTTTGTAATATTTATCAATAATAAAATATTAACGTTTGCTGTAATGTAAACTAGACTATGACCTTGGGTTAGAGTGACGTTAGTCAAATGAATAAAAAGATACAATTCTATTTTGCTCTATGAAGGTATGCATGTTCATAAATTAAAATTTAATCATTCACATAAACGCGCAACAAGTAAACAGTGATTACTGTTCCGTCCGCCGTTGTTTCAAGATAGCTACAACGAATTTCCTCTAATAAAATGATTCCCTATGCCTGTTATTTCACTGAGACATTCATCTTAAAAGCTGGAATAATTTGCAATATTTTTCGCGTGACGAGGTTAAATTATCTTTGGAGGGTGCTGATGCACTATAGGTACCAGCTATCGAACTTTCCAATAACCTAATTACAACCCCCTGAAGTATGTATTCTCTATTGTGTGCAAATCGGAAGCTTTTTATAGTGGGTAAGGGTATATTAAAACTAAAACATGTCACGTTTTGCAACTTAATGGTAAAATATGAAGAATGTTTATTTTAGGAGTTGTATTTATGTTATTAGCCCCACGTTTAAGTGCATATTTGAAGAAGGGCGTTGCCTTTACGTTATTATCACCACGTTTAAGTGCCAATTTGAAGGTTGTATTGTAGTTCCACTGTTGGGGAGCCAAACTTGATGAAGTAACCGCCCCACGTATGGTACAAAGTTTCCGATGGCCTTCGCCCCAAGTTTAAGAATCAACTTTGTATCGTAATGTTTCTTTAAATATTATATATATTTATGTTTGCCTCGGCTGCGTCAGTATTAATTTTTAGAAAAATGCATCTCTCTGCAGGGGGTGATGCGGCTAAAAAGGTAGGCTTACACAAATTATAATTTTTACTTCACTCCTTTTATTAATCCTTCACGAGATTAAATAACACTTCACTGATATAGAGAGCGTTGAGATTATTTATTAATTACTTGCACTTTTTAACACATAAACTTTATAATATTCTCGCCGTAATGAGTTTTCGTCTCACACTGAATACGTACCGAGCGAACGAACTACATTGCCTTCTAGCGACTGGCGTTTACCGCTTAAATTTATAAATTTCTCTATTTCAAGTCTTCTTTTACTCTTTATTTAACTTTCAGCATTTCTGGTTGTTGATTGCTATTTATAAAGTGTTTTAAATATTACATTATTGTTCCAAGAATTACTAGTAGCATTATTAAACTTTCCAATTCATTATTTCCTCAAGATTAACTCATTGTTAGCAACTTTCGGCCTCTATTCTCACGGCTCCAACATTATTAAATTACGTAATACTTTCACATAAATTGTTATACATGTACACAAAAATATAAACATAAATAAAATTACTGTTACATAAATTTTATATATTACAGTATATACATATTGCTCTAAAGTGGGCTGTTATATTTTATATTATATAATCAGACTGAAATCATTTTAGTGTTAAAAAATACTGCCTCAAATCATCATATACCTACTTTCAGAGTTGGACCAAAATAACCCGTTCCTTCTTTATAACTATTACAATGATTATGTTTACATTAATTGTTCCAATCATGTTTTTCTAGTTTGCCCTGGCTGTCTTTTTCCGGTAGGTAGACAATAAAGATTTTGAGGGGTATTCGGTCAGTGTCCATTCTTAACAGGTGCTCGTACCAGGGGTCTCAGCAGTTTCATTTCTGCTGCTTCCATCCGCTTTCTATGTTTTTTTCAGATTTCACAGCCGTATGAGAAGGATAGCCATTTATTTTGTAGGTATAATTATTCCCAACTTCTTACCTCACATTTTCCTAGTGTTCGTTTTATAGTTCCTACTAGCTGTAGGAATTTAGATAATTTGATTTCTTGATCCCTTATTCTATCACGTGCAATTTGAGAGCCCAAATAATTAAAATTAGATACCCGTTGTAAAATAGCATTATGAATAATAATTTTCTCTCCTAAAACTTTGGTTTTCCTTTTGAATATTGTCAGATTATACTCTTGTATTATTTTGTACAGTCTAAAAATTGCTCTTTGAAAGCTTTTCTCAGAATCGGACAGGATAGTCAAATCAACTGCAAACATTAAAATGTTTAGAGGCAGAGCTCTAAGTACTTTGTTTTCAGTTGTCTTTCTAATTTTTTCACATATTACACTGCCGGTCAAACATTTGGGACACTAAGTGTAGTAATTGTAACATAGAGGTAACTTAAAGAAATTATAGGATAGTAAACATAATTCTGACATGTTTTACTGTCTCATGAAGGATTAATGTAATAATAAACATTACTTTTATTTCGCTTTCATTTTGTTCCAAGGTTTATTTATTCTAAGAAATAAATGACCCATTTAGGCCATTCTTTCTGGCATGAGCCATTTCCGAGAAAAGAGTTATTATTTGCTTGAATCTTTTAATACTTTATAATTTGTTAAAGATGCTATCGCTATTTTGTTGTATTTTAATTTTAACACCTCAATACCCAAAATCCGGCGGAAGGCGATAGAGTTTTTCAGGTATGAAAATCGATAGCATGACTTCCTTCGGAAGGGAAATAAAGCCGGTGGTCCCGTGTCGTACATTTACGGCACGTAAAGGAGGCCTCTGAGCAAAATTAGCGGTCTTTCACGCCCAATATAGCATGAGACGCTAGGGACCACAGCAGTTAAAAGCGTGTCCATAAATAAAACTCATTTTAATTATGGTTACGCGTTTCGTTGATTTTTTTTTCTGTATCTTTAGCACCTGATTTTCTCACTTTAGAATTTGTTGTTATATTATATACTAACATAGCTGTTTGCTCCTCTCTGAAATTAGCAACACATTTTTAATTTGGTTATAACTGACGACTCTCGTGGTCTGATATTGCTCCTTGCAAGTTATTTGGTACTAGTCGAACTACTCTCTGTCTTTAAGACAGCCTATATTTCACGGCCGGAAATATGCTGTTGGTGGAGTGTGGCGAGACCCGCTGGATGCCGCCTGGGATTAGGATGGGGTGGGCTTCGATGAAATAATCGGTGGTACGGCATGCCTGGATGATGACGGTGCAGGTGAGACCTGTTTTGTAAATTTTTAAAGCGTATTATCGTACTCGCTTTTTTAAACTAATATTGCAATCTAAACCGTGATTTATTGGTTGCTTGTACTTACGTGGAATAAATAACAATTCTAGCTAAACGCTGAATTGCAATACCTTTACTCTGGGTGTCCGGAAACTTTTGACCGACAATGTATGTTAAATTAAAGCAGGCGACAAAGGGAGCCCTGTCTTAATACTCGACCGTCGGGCTGGTTACTCTTCCAAGCAAGATTTCTAAAACTCATCATCTCCAGAAAAAAGCTGCTGTACATAAAATTTTATAACACGAATCCTTGGGTCCCTACCTAACTCCAGAACTTAAAACAGTAGTATTGTATTTTTTATAATTTCCAAGCACGATCCTCAGTCGTATTTAATGTTATGTAGAACAGGCCTGCTAAAGCCCGTATCTTGTAACAGCCCTTCTCTTCAACAGAGCTCATTGCAGTGGGATGGCTGAAAGTCAGCATCGCTCTGAGAGAGACTCTTTTCTCAGACCTAGCATAGAAAGGTATTTTATTTCTAAAAATTAAGGACACAGGACAACCATCTTTCAATACGTCATTGTGCAGCTTCACGAGATTAGTTTTATCAGGGTGCTTTCTTAGCACTGTTTGCACTAGGGAGCTTGAGAGATTAGAGAACTATAAAGAATAAATATCCACTAAATACAAGGCCACTGTCTTACTATTTTATTCACGAAGCCTTTTGGTTCAGTCTTCTCTTTCGCCTTCCTTTAGGTAAGATACGGAACACGGAACATTCTTTTACGTAGGGTGCTATTCTCGGGGAAGGGTGGGGTTGTTAATAATCTTAAGTGATGATCATACCGCGGAAACACTTTTTTCTTCAGCCGTGACGCTGGTGCGGTTGCTAAGGCTTACATGTAGCGCAAAAGGTTGCGTGTACCCGTCTGTATTATATTTTGTTAAACATCACCGCCCTCCTCGTTTTCCCTTTTCTTGCCACAACAAGCTCTAATATTTTGGGGAGATGGAACAATTTTTTTCGCGTTGGTGTAAATTTATAAAACGACAATGTAGAAGAAACTTTCATATACAACCTAGGTTACTGTGTTACTAATGTATTGTGGACAATTTACTAACAAACATCTGATTTAAGAAGATCAGTAGTTGCGGTTCAAAATCGAAGTTCTGTCCAGACTAGCACTCCAAAGTGCAGAAAACCTTTGTGCAGAATACTCAGACTTTAATTTTACCATTGATTCGGTGCATCATGAAGTGTTACGTCACATAGCCTTTATAAGTTAGGGTTTTGTCATAAGTGGCAACTTTTACTTCCCATGGCGCATGCGTGTTTCTACCTTCGCACGTCACTGATGTTATACCGGGTGTTTCAGAAATATTTTTACAAAATTCGGGTATGGGTTCCTCACAACAAAAGAAGGAAAAAAGTTCATATGAACATATGTCCCACAATCCTTGGTTTTTGCGTTATTCCTGTCACAATGAAAGTGTGAATTCAACGGCAACCTCAAAACTTCATTTCTCTATGCATCCATACGCCCATTGTACTACTACATACGGTAGATGGCGAAGTGTTGCCATGGATACTTGTTTACGTTTGTCATTTGTCATTAGTCTGTCTTCAACGTATCAATTGTGTATATGTAGTGAGTTAACTGCACGTGTTTCGTTCCACCATGGTTGGATATTCATTTCGTGAACAGGCAGACATGATTTTTATGTATGGTCGCGCGAATGGTAATGGACGCGAGGCTGCACGGCTCTATCAGATGGAGTTTCCAGACCGAAGACAACCGAGTCATCCAACCTGTGTCGCTGTTTATCGTCGGCTTGCTGATAAATGTGATAAATGCCTGGCTCCGGCACATTTTAGTCGCATTGTTCCAGATGCACTGACTGGTATCTACCATGACCGATAGATAGGCAGAAGAGGATCAGTTCCATGGCCTGCACTTTCTCCCGACCTCAATCCTGTGGATTTTTACCTCTGGGGGCATCTTAAATCTTTGGTTTATGAGCAGCCATCCCGGATGCAGAAACGCTTCATCGACGTGTGCGAAGCCTGCGAAACCATTCTACACCATCCCGGAGTTTTTGATATTCATAACTTCAATATCATTGATGGCCAATTGTTTTTAAGGTTAATATTGGATTTATATTTTCATCAATTAGGTATAAAATCCGTAAAGAAGGTAAAGCAATGAAGACTAGTACTATTGCTGGTAAAATTATTCAAAAAATTTCTAAATATTGACCATCTAGGGTGCGACATTCCATGATTCGACGAGTACAGGCATGCATAGAAGCATGAGGAGGATATTTCGAGCATTTATTATGATTTTTGTGTGTTATAAGTGTACCACTGTGTTGAACACCTCCTAACGAGAAAACAAAGCATTATGGGACATATGTTTATATGAACTTTTTTCCTTCTTGTGGTGTAAGGAACCCATATCCAAAGTTTGTAAAAGTATTTCTGAAACACCTGTAGAATGGGCACTAATTCTCCATCAATTTTTGGATAACATCAAAGTTTCTTTATTGTTTCAAACTAATTTACTAATGTTGAGTATTGTTTAGGTTTTATATATGAAGTTATGCAAGGAAATTTTACGTGTAAATCTGAAACCGGTGTCAACTTGGGAAATCCCCAACTTGTTTAAATAAAATTCCAAAGACGCCGATGAACCACGTACTGATAGAACTTCTGTGCCCGAGCAGACTGTGTAATGTACTCGAGGAGCCTTTGAGAGAAGTCTTTAAGCATCGAATATTCGTTTAAGTACCCCCAGCTAGATGTGCCAAGATTAACTGCTTCGAAAACTTTGAAGTTTACAAGGAAAAACCGAGTTTCTCACATTCAGGTGTTACACAGACTAAATTGTGCAGCTCAAAAGGCATTTTGTTATTCCTTACTTTACACTTAAAGAACTAAAATCTTCTATATCGCAACCTGCTTATTGGTAAAGGCTGCATTTCAAAATTTTTATGAAGTTGTAACGCGGATAGAAGGGCTCGCACCCGAGTACTTCGTGCTATCTTACATAGATACTGTCTCGGATCTCCGAAGTTCCCTTGAAGTTCTCTGCCGGACTGCTTGTCGTAGAACTGAGGAAAAATTCTGTCCTATCCTAATTTGATATTCCTCAGGATTATGTTGGTGAAGGGAACTAAAAACCTTAAAACACTTAACTCATTCAAATATAATGCCCATTGAAGCGGCTAGCAGCTTTCTCTTGCTTAACACAAATATATAAAAGCTGTACATTTAATGTTCTCGCTACTGTGAATTATTTTGTGGATCTATCTAACTGCGACACACTATATTTCCCACTTACATACACGCACGGAATCTTCCTCCTGATATTACATGTATTTCATCGCTGACAGCCACCAGGACTGCTATGTATAGAGTGCGAGTGGGAGAAAGATCTGAATGAGGAACTTTTTTTTGAGGGGGGACAGGAATAGAGGATTTAGGAAAAACAAGATATAAAGGGGTATTTGAGAGGAAAAAGGAAGAGGTATAGAAAGCTAGTTGTACTGTGGTGTCTCTGTATATTTGGGGCATAATTGGTGTCGTGTTGGCCGTAGCAAACCTACGGTTCGTGGGTGATTCCTTGAAGACGGAGAACTCCAAAGTTGGACAAACTCCTCAGTGGGGAATAGGTAAGAGTCATGGCCGAGGCCCTGAACAGTAACCTAGGAACAGTGGTGTCGTAAGTGTGTAATTTGGATCCGTGCCCGGGCCTGTTACCTCCGGCAGTTGGATGTTGTGCTGTGTCGGTGGAGATGTGGCGTCTATCTGTTGCGGCGTCTGTTCTGTTGAGCGGGTTGATGTAGGACGTGTTGTTCTATGAAGTTTCGAATCAGTTGGTATCCTTCCTCCAGCTTGTGGTGGCTGTCCTGTAGCTGGCGTAGGCTGGTGGCAATGTCTGCATTGGTCCGTAGATGTTCTTCGCGGATACCGGCAATTGAGGCCTCAATGGCCGTCAACCGCTCGGCCCGGTCGTCGGTTGTGTCAGTATCGTGTTCTTCTTCTAGGTAGTTTTTGATTCGGTACAGATTTCGCTGTATTGACGGCAGTAAGTCTGGATCGTCGTAGTGGGATAACTCATCAATTGACGCCCTGAGTCTGTTGAGACTACCAGTGGCGCTGGCGTAGTTCCGGTTTGATGTGCGCTGCTTTGCTTCAATGCCTGCAAACCACCGGTTTTTGGTTAAGTTTGACGATCTCTGCCTGTATGGTTGCTGAGGCCGCTAGAAGCTCGGTGATTGAGGCCTCTATGGCCGCCAGCGTGGAGGCTGTGTGTGTGTTGGTGACGTCTTCGTTGTTTCGGTCCCGGCGAGAGCGGGGTGGTTGAGGTGGTGCGTCTTGTTGCGTCAGTTGTGAAACTGCCCGTCTTGGGTAAAGCGGGCAGCAAGCTTGACCCGTGAAGTGATCCGTCCTGCAGTAGGTGGCGCAGAACCTTCTACGGCGAGAAAGATCATGCTACTTGCAGGTGGGCGTCAAGGCCGGTGAGCCACAGTAGTGGCAGCGTGGTGAGTTGTTGCATTGTTCTGCCGAGTGCCCATACTGGCAGCATCGACGGAACGGTGGAGTCCGTTGTGTGCGGCTGGCTTCAAATCGGATCGTGGTGCCGAGGAGCTCCACGTCCGTCTGAAGAGCAACGTCGTAATGCGCCTTGTTGAGGAAAGCAAGACGCACCAATGGTGTCGGTCCGTTCCTTGAAACAATTCTGGTCGCCTTCACCATTGAAGGCCAGCGTTGTTGGAGCTGTTCCAGGAGAATCTGCGTTGCTAGGTTTCTCTGAACCCCGACCGCAACGGCGCAGAAGCGGCCTTCTTGGTCGGGGGTGGTGTCCGGTGAGGCATCTGCGTTGTCGTATGAGACAGTCTGCTGCGTCGATAGGGCGCTGAAAGAATCAGCGGTGCGGGTATATCGAGCGAGAGCTCGAGTTCGAGCTGCGATGTCGGCGTAGGTCCGTCGAGGTGCTGCAGTTGAGTACTGGCGGCGGGTGACGAAGTAGTGGGCAGGCCACGAGACCGCAGCCATGCGTTGAGTTGCGAGCGCCACATGTACTCATAGGCATAGGAACTTGAGGTCTGTTTCCCCTTTTATATTTCCTACTATGACGCTAGAATTTGTGCCTTTATATGTGACAATTATTCTCAGTGGTCATCTACTTAGCATGCCATGAAAATAAAATGCTCCAGCTAGAAGTCGCGCTTCCCTTTGACTGCTCTGATAAAACCCAATATCTCCATCTCACTTTACAACCCTCGCTCCTCTTTCTATTTTCTCAACTCCCTTGGCTTCTAGGAATTGCCCCTCTATCTCTATCTCACTCCAACCGCGAACGCCTCACTTTTTTTCTGTGACTTTGCTTAACCCATGTGTACATTAGTGTGTGTGTGTGCCGATGGTCTTTCACTCCTGTTGCTAGCTCGTCTGGTTGTTGTTTACAGTGTTCTTTACATGTCTGCTTTCTTGTTAATTACATTCTGTGGTACAAGCTATTGTACAGTAAAGCTATTTTAATATCATTAGTTATTCCTGTCATTTTCAATATTCAATTGGTATATGTTCCCTTACAAAGTTAATAAACACAAATGCTGCACTTGGTATATCTTTGAATGGCAAAGGGACTAGCCAAAAGTAACGTGTGTCTTGGGTTCATAAAAGTCGGTATCTATAGTCCTTTACATTATGTTCACAATTGGAAATGCAGGAGAAGCTGCAACACATATTTCTGGAAATTGCAGAACAGAAGAATGACGTTGTTAGCAGCGTTGTCTTTCAGGCAAGATAGAACGAGCCCTTATTTTGCGTTAGTTGTAAGGACATTCAACTAAAAACTTTCCAACTGTGGCATTGAAAGAGGTTCAGTATGTCCAGTATGAGTATGTCCATCCTAATACCTTTTATCTTAGGGGGTTCATCAAGTCAAAAGTATAGAAAACCAAAGTAAGGAATCTAAGAGGATAAAAAGGGTCATATTTGAGAATCATATGCGTAGATTTCTGGCTATATTTGAAAGTAGGACACAAGGCCCTGAAATGGGTGGCGATCATGTTTAAATACGTTGAATTGCACACTCACGAACTATAATAATGGTCTTATATAGGATTGATGTCCGGATGACGATTTCTTCATTAAAATGGATTCAGATTATGACGAACCTGCATTTTTACTCAGCTTAAACATATAAATATCTCGATTTTTAGCAATTTTGTGACTAAAACATTCCATTATATAAAGGTGTTACTTTACATAATGATAAACCACTCTGAGTACATTTACGTTATTTGATCTAATAAGTGAATAACTAGTAAATTAAGAAGCAAATAATGTAATAATTATAATCAAACATTGCTAAAAATAAGACAATGTATTACCTTTAAACAGGTGAGTGAAATATTAATTAAATAATTGAATATCGAAATTATAACTTAATTACAATAGATACGAAATTGGAAGGGAGGGAAGTGGGAACAGCAACAAGTTGACCCTTAGCAGGTAGCCGGACCAGCCCACTTGGTTGTTAACAGCCGGTTGTCAAGTGTGTAACACGGAATTTTGATGTAATAATACATCATCTTTTTAATCGACAACTTACAACAGCTAATTATTGCTCTTATAGCATATGCACCATAAACCTTCTGTTGTCCGTAGAACAATACCTGTATGCGAGTTTGTGGTCGTCCTGTATATATCTGCTGATATCACCACATCTGTACAAAGCTCCTGCAAGGAAGCCATAAAGATGTTGCTGAGACTGAAGATATTTATGGCTTCCATGCGTTCGAATAATATAACTGAAGGAAAGTTTTGTGCTACTACCAGTGAAAATACACGAAGTTGCAAGTACGTGCATTTATTAGAAAGTAATACTGGTTTTGCAACGTACGTAGGTACCGGACTGGAGTTCTAGAAACCACAGAGTGACCCGAGAGGGTTAATCCGAGAGGTGGACTATATGAACCATAGAATCATCTCCTTGTTCCTGTACAACGTTATCACCATCTATTATATATTAACATACCATGTGTATGTCTTGAGATTCCTGAAGCTGCATTACTATTGAGGAACTCCAGATACCACCTTGTTAAAGTATAAACATTGCTGTCACGTACATTACTGAAGATGGGTAAACAAGTGCTTAGAAATTCCGCACAACAAATACGATATTAAGGAAACATTCTTTGGGATGCAACGATTTCCTAGACTACTTCAAAATTATTTGTTTTTATCTAACATCAAGATCTTTGGTGTGCTTATAGGCACTCGAGCGATTTTATGAGCTGTTATAGTTTTATTAATTATTCATGTTATAAGAGTTTAGAACGAATTGTCATTACCTGCTTCATAGCAGAATGGAATTATTGTTACCACAGCGTTAAAAACCTCACATCTAATTATGGTGATTATATGTCTCCAGCAAATGAGTAATGTCTGCTTTTTATTATTAATTTAGTTCTATAGCACCTATTTGTTTTTATACCCTTATGTTTTATTTTGAGATACATTTGGCTCGTGTATCACGTTGGACGAATCTTGAAGAGTGCACAGAAGCGTGCCGAAACTTGTTGTTTCCTATAGTGTTCTTCTTTACTTAATGTTGGCATAAAATATTATATGCTCCATACCAGCCCTAGGTGAGACAATCTCTCATTGGTTTCAATTCAACTCCGACACACAGGTATTAGCCAATTGACAAAAAGGTCAGGTCTAGGTGAATGGCTAGAAGGCATACTTCGCAACGACAGTCCGCAACAGCGCCTGGATGAGTCCTCTCGTATTGGTTTTATGTCAAGTCTGGCATTCAAACATTAATCTAGGTAAACGGGTCGGTTTCAGGCTCAGAAGTGAAGGAAAAGAATACCAAAAATATTAAGTGAAGTGCTAAAACCAGATAAGGGTTGGAGGCTGGGTGTGCCAGACGCGACTTACTGTTTTCTTACTGACACAAACCACTGCCATTATATCGGCGACATTTCATGCACTCGACTTACTTACAGTATCTGGAAGGTGCTAATGGTGATTAAATCAGCAGCTGTAATCACTCTTTGTACGAGGTGAATAGTAGATACCATGTTCAAAGACTAGGTTCTGATAGAGATAATTGCTCTACCAAGATGGATGTAGGAATTGCAATGGTACTGTGATAAGCAGAGAGTGTGTCTCACTGGTGAAGAAATGCAATACTTTCCGTAGCAACTGCGTGACACTTCCATTCTTCACATTTACCGCAATAAATAAACAACCCTTGAGCCTAATATAACGAAATGAATAATTAGATATATAAGTATATAGATGTGTATTTATAAACGGGGTCTTCAGATTTATTCGGCCGTTGCCACCGTTGCAGTTGTCTGCGTATGACATTAGTTTGAAGCGAGTTTATTACCTGTGCCTCTGGCAGAGGACTAGCGAAAGATCAGTGGAAGGAGTAGATGTCAACAGTTTTAAGGTTATCTTAGTGAAATGGGACTTGTATAGTACCTTTCCATCATTTACATTTGGAACTTATTTCGTTTGCGTCTTGTAAATCCGTAATCTCAGCATGTATGCTGATAGATAACTCAAATAATTGGGCGGTTTTTGTAGGGTAGAATGTCTCGACTTTAATGGCACAAATTTTCATTACAAAAAAGAAGCCTGTTCATATTCTTTACAGCATGCTTTGTTCTCGGAACTTAATGAAATTCTAAAATAACGGAGAAAATCACTCGTAACGATAGAATCCCCTCGTATCCTTCCAGTTCAGAAATAGCACTAAGCCATGGAAATTCTGCCATAGGAAGCCATTTCCATCTAGCGAGCAAAGAACGCACAAAATATCATAGTGAGAAACAGTTCTGCATCGCCGCAGTACATCAAACTGCTTCAGAAGTCGGAAATGCTTGCAGTTTGAGGTTTAATTCCCCATCTCACCTTTGAGACAAGGGACTGGCTGAACCAACAATGTCATTCATTTAAACCGACTGGCGGTAAAAGGCGAATAACTCTGAAGACCCATATATATATATACATATATATATGTATATATATACATATATACATATATATATATTGCTTAAGCTATAGATGTAAAAATGATAGTTATAAAGTAGTTATACTTAAGGAACGCATCTGTACAAAAAAAGAAAAAAGAAGTACAGTTTTCTTCTAATTGCTTTGACTTTTTCATCATATAGTTAGCACATAAAACATACATAGCACGCGGAATTTAATGGAGAATGCCAAGCGGTTGTTGATATATTAGTTTTTTAGTCCTAATAAATCACTTTTTGCTTTGGTAATCCGAGAGGATCCTTGGAGCCTACGTTTTATCGTAGAGTTCCCAGTTGTTAATTTGAGCTTAGTAAACAAACATAAAAAAGTGGTTTTCCAGACGTTTCTTAACTTGAATTATTTGAAGAGAATGTTGTTGCAATTATTATCCTTTTCAGTTTGAGGTATGTAAAATAACTTCAGATAAACTATTTAATATTTTTAACCAGTGTGCCATAGTTTCTAAATCCGTATTTCCTGAGGCTCTCCTGAAAATTTCAAGTTAATAAATCATAACTGTGGTACAGGGAGAATTTTGAAGGGTGAAAAATGCTGAAAAAAAGTGATTGAGAAAAAGGGCGTTTAAGTTCAACACAGTACTTTTTCTAAATCGTATAGGACCAGTTAAATAACAATTTGTGGCTTTAAAAATGTTTGTCACAAAATGGCAATGAAAATAAAAGTTATACGTATCATAAAAATGTAAAAATTAACATTTTTTTACCAAATTTCAGGATGCATTGCCTTAAAAAACAGCTACAGTGAAAATGCAGCTTCAGGATGTTGAACCTGAAAAAATATTAAATTACAGAAATACGTGGAATTATTGATAGGACCCACACAATGCTCTTCTTTCTCCGGTCGCAACATTTTCAAGCCAAGCCATGCGACAATCCCGGCTCACAGCAGCTGTCTCACAATATAAATATTAACTTACAATGGCAGTTAACGGAAATGAAGTGTTTCAGTCGGCAGCTACTTTTACTTTAGCTACGATGTACATAGTGGGTAGAGAAGGTATTGCATTCCAACCAAATATTCGATACCGAGATTTCACCGGAAATACACATTCTGAAACTCCCTCAATACAAACGGGAACATGTTTGGAAAAATATCCGTGTGTGTAGTCTGTGCGCGTCGGTGAACAGTGCAATTCAAAAACGAAAAGGCAGATAAACACCAAACGTGGTATTTAGGTTCAGTACCTTCTAAAGATGGGACACGAAGATTTTCAATAAAATCCCCCAACCCCAAAATACCGTTTATATTGCCATTTTTCGAAATTTTTGATTTCCTAAAAAATGGCTCTAACGAATTTTTTTAAAATACCATATATGATAGACATTTACATGAAAGATAAAATGTATGTCTTCAATTTTCTGGGAATAGCTTGTGAACTCCTCTTCATTCTGAAGGAATATTGTATAATCATGTATAACTGGTAAACGTTAAGAAATAGACGACAGCATCTACTCATAAAATCTGATGTTACACTCACATGACTTTCTGTGCTCTTGTGTAAAGTTTTGTTACAAGCGCTTGTTCTCTGTCTACTTCATGTTAATAGAGATAAACTTTTGCAGAAACTATCTTATTGCTAATTTTCTTGTAAGTGCAGTGGGAATATGGTAGGCTTTGAGCGATAGTCAAATCTTTTAATAGCTGATTGACATGTGGAGCATTCCATTCTCTTTGCATGTTCAGGAAATAAAAAAGAATAATAAATTCCCTTTGAGAAAAGGCATAAAATATTGGAAAATTCAAACAAATAACAAGGAATATCTCGGAAATGGTTCACTCCACAAAAAATGCATAACACAAATTGTGGGTTTCAACGAGATCTACATTTTTTTGTATAGAACATTTTTGTCTATATCTTATTATTTACCAGCTATGTAAATGCCATTCAGAATGAAGAGGACTTTTGTGGACATTCCCAAAAATTCAATATATACGTTTCATTTGTCTTGAAAGTATCTTAAAAATATAATATTTGAATCAAAAACGGTAGGGCTATTTTTGAAAAAATCAAAATTCTCGAAAAATGTTCCAAGTAAAGGGTAGCTTAGGGTGGGGGATTTTCTTCAAAGTCCTCGTGTCGCATCTTTGAAAGATAGTAGACCTAAGTGATATTTATCCGGTTTTTTTATTTTTGAACTATGCTGTTCACAGACACAGACACCCGAACCTTTTTCTAAAAATGCTTTTTTCTACTTAGAGGGTCTCAAAACATGTATTTCTTGTGAAATCTCGCTATGAAATTTTTGATTGGAATGCAATACTTCCCCTACTTACTCTACGTAGTAGAGAAAGTAAACATTTATATGTTTAAATAAAATGTAGATCTCTTTAAAACACCATTATTTGAAATAAGCTTTTTTGTGGCATAAGCTATTTCTGAGATATCCATTATTTAAAGTACGAATTGTTCACTTCTTGGTCATTCTCTTAAAAGTCCTGTTAACATTCAGTTGTTCTTCGCGAGTGCATGGAATCATTATGGAGGTTTAAGGCAGCATATAGCGTCCAGTTCTTAAAACTTTGACTGTCGCGTTCGCTTTGTATGTGTAACGAAATGTGTAATTTAGTTACTTCTGTAAAAAATTATTTGGATTAAAATGTATATTTTAAATATATGCTCCTTAAAATTCCACACTGTTTCCATGTAGTCGCGACAGACAATTGATTTTGAAAGGATTTTAAGAGAATGATAATGTAATGAATAATTCGAACCTTTAATAACGAAAATCTCAGAAACGGCTTATGCAACAACAAAAAGTTTTGGAAATAAATTGTGTGTTTTAGAAAGATCTACATTTCTTGTAAAGTACGTTTTTGTCTACCGCTTACCGTTTAACAGTTATACAAAATTATACAAAGCTTCTCCGGAATGAAGTGCACTTCATAGGCTATTCACAGAAAATTCTAGAAATACATTTTATTTTTCATGTAAATATTTTTCATATACAGTATTGTAAACAAAATGGTTAAAGCCATTTTTAGTAAATAAAAAAAATTCGAAAATTGTTCCATGTAAAGGGTAATTTGGAGTTGAGAGACTTTGTTGAAAATCTCTGTGTCGCATTTCTGGAAGCTCTGGAACTTAAATACCAAGTTTTGTATTTATTCAAATTTTCATTTTTGAGTTATACTGTTCACAGGCACAGACGCACATACGGAAATTTTCAAAAATACTTTATTTTGATTCAGGGGGCCTCAAAATATGTATTTCCGGTGAAATCTTGATTTCGAAGTTTTGGGTGGAACGCAATACTTACTATACGTAGTAGTAAGCTTTCGTAAGAGTAGTTTGTATACCCACTAATACACGATAGAGGGAATGTACAACTTCAGATTTTTATGTATAAGCCATATTCAGAAACCTCGCTTCCCATGCCTGATTTGAAGACCTCTAATGATACCCAAATCTTGATTACAAATAAAACAGACATGGCAACAATCTATCTATATATGTCATTAGCCGCGAAAACCTAAGCTCCAAGTTCTTAGCATTGATAGTACGAAACTCTACAAACATTTTACGTACTCAGGAAAGTTAAATTAACAGCTATGAATAGAGGAGTGAAAGGATGCTAGTCATTACTATAACTAAATTTTTAATAAATTTTATAGAGCTATTAATTTGTATTAGCATTACATCATAAGCACCGTGCTTATATAAATCATACTAAATCAGCAGGGGTAGGTTTCTGGGAAGGATAGGTTTTCGAATTATTGTGAAATGCAACAAAGTGACATTCGCCCTTCGTTTCTGATTACAGTAGGTTTGGACATACATCATTTTCTCATTAACTCAAAATTAGTGATTGATATATGATATATCATATCTGTTGTCTGTTATATGATAATATTTTAATTACTCTCATTAAGGTAATTATAATATCATACTGTCTGTAATTAAATAGAAGCGAATCTAATCTACATGCGGATTCACAACAGTTTAATTGGTTTTAGAATATGAGCTTTTAAGGGGCAAAGTAGTATAAGTAAACAAAAGCATCGATTCTGATCATTATACTAGTACGCCCGCTCGCCTCTCACCGAGGCGGCCCGGATTCAACCCCAGGGACCCGCATGTGGGTTTTGTGTGGACAAAGCGGCGTCTGGGCGGGTTTTCTCCGGGTTCTCCGGTTTCCCTCGCCATTCATTCCACCAACTGCTCCATCAACACCTTTCTTTTCATCCATTTCGCCATCATTTCGTTTCATCTACTTCCTTCATCCCCATACCAGGCATCGGGCTGATCACCCATCCTGGACATTCTGTCTGTTCCATGAGTGTGTCTACTCCTTGAGACGGGCCTCTGGCCCCAGGCACCCGCCTGTAAGTCCTGGGGGGTGTAAGTCCTACATAATATGAGGTTAAACAGGGAATGAATGAATGAATACTGGTAGGTTATTACTATCCGTTGTGATGGCTGGATGACAATAGCAATTATTAAGGAGAAAAAGGTGGGATCACTAAGCTTGCTGTCAAGACACGTGCGCAGACACTATTGCGTTCTAATGCCTTTGGTTTATATTATTTTCTTTGGATAAAATAATTCTTATTGGAAGTTCTTAATACGAAGTTTTTCATACACTGAAATGAAAACTCCTTTCTTCTGTAAAATCATGGGTAAGTGATTTACATCACTTCATCTCTGAATATACAGGGTGGACCATTTAAGTTGAGACTGTACAATATCTCTAAAACTAAGCGTAAAAAGAAATGTATTGAATAAAAGTTGCTTCATATTATGGGCCATAAATTCGCCCAAATTGTAGGTTCTCATTTAAAATTGACCCCAAAAACTACCGTCACAACGTTTTCCAAACAAAACACGACTAATTGCATTTACTTTCCCTCAAAATATCAAGCAAATTTTATTGAAGATATTTATTTCTACAACGCTTGGTTTTGGAAATATTGTACATCTCAACTTAAATGATTCACCCTGTATAACGTTAATGTACCGGCGCACCTCATGCAAATTTCACAGACACGATTTTTGTTTTCAGGATATCCTACTACATTTATTAAAAATTGGATATTGCTTGTAAATATAGAATGCATTTAGAACTAACGGGTATTCGGACACTTTAAAACATTTTTCCTTCCCTACTCAATTGATTTTGAGTTAATAGTGCTAAGCTGTAATAATATAATATAAAGGCTTTCTTTTCGAATTCGAGATGCTTATTGCACCTAAAACAATAAAGCTTTTTAATATTTGCGAAAACCGTATTCAACGGTCGTGTGCTATTTCTCAATTTTGTGATTCAGGCATAGATTTCTCCCAGAAAGAAATTCTCTCCGTACTGTTGACCTAAACAATGCTAGAAAATCTGGCCTATGCATAATCATCTGACTATTCAGATGATGGTCCTAACAATCAATGGATTCCTGATCATTTGCGGTCAGTGCTTCTGGTCAGTGTTGCAAACAAATTCACTTGTGTGAATGTGTTAAAATTCTCAATCAAATATATTTCCGTACACAACTTCTCTGACTAACCTGTCGATGCAGTAACAAATTAATGAATAGCAATGATTCGAGAATAATCAACAAATTGCGGAATTCAGAGATTACAAGAGAATGTACTTCAGTATCTTCCAATTCCATCTCTGCTAACACTACTACCGTTGTTTGTAACAAGAAACAAATTCCATTAACTTTTAGTTTTAATACTTTGTTTTTAATAATTATACGTTTTAAAGTTCCCCAATAAATTTTGTTCAGTGAACCTGCATTCTCATTATTTTAGTGAATAATACAAGAACAGAAGCTAAAAATAAATCTAAAAACTAACTACTTACGGATGGTATTATAAAAACTTAGTTGAGTATTGCCATGCAAGAGCTAAAAATAGGATTTCACTTTGAATAGTTCCGAAGACATTTAACAGCTATTGTTGTTTATAATAATCCGGTAAACCGAGAGATCCTTGCATGGCAAAATCTACTATATTCGGTAAGTACATTTTTACTTTCCGTACTACATATAGTAAGAAGTATTAGATTCCATCCAAAAATTCAAACCGAGATTTCACCGGAAATACGTGTTTTGAGAGCTCCTGAATCCAAAAAATAATTTTTAGAAAAAGGTCCTTGTGTGTGTGTGTGTGTGTGTGTGTGTGTGTGTGTGTCTATGTGTCTGTGAACAGCATAACTCCAAAACGAAAAGTCGGATAAATACCAAACTTGGTCTTTAGGTGCGGTGTCTCTAAGATGCGACAATAAAGTTTTCAAGAAAATCTCCCCCCCCAGACAATCCTTTATTTGAAACTTTTTCGAAAACTTTGATTTTCTCAAAAATTGCTAACGATTTTGATTAAAATATCATATATTTAAGTTATTTTAAGACAAATAAAATGTATATCTTGAATTTTCTGGGAATCTTTCCAAAAGCGCTCTTCTTTCTGAATGGCTTTTGCATAACTGGTAAACTGTGAGAGATAGACAAACTCTTTGTACACAAAACATGCAGAGCTAGTTTAAACACACAATTTATGTCATATACGTTTGTTTTGTGCAGTGCACTATTTCCGAGATATTCCTCGTTAATTGTTCGAATTTTCCAATACTTATACTTTGTTCTCAAATGGGAATTCATTGTTGTTTTTTTTATTTTCTCTACTACGTATAGTGTAGGGGAAGTATTGCATTCCACTCAAAAATTAGATACCGAGATTTCACCGGAAAAGTATTTTTGGAAAAATGTCCGTGTGTGTCTGTGAACAGCATAACTCAGAAACGAACAGTCGGATAAACACCAAACTTGGTATTTAGGTTTAGTATCTTCCGGAGATGCGACACGAAGGTTTTCAAAAAAATCCCACCACCAAAGATTACCCATTACATGGAACGTTTTTCGAACATTTTCTCAAAAATGGCACTAACAATTTTTAATGCAATACCATACGTTTAAGACATTTTTATGGCAAATGAATTGTATATCTCGAATTTTCTGGGAATGTCTCCAAAAGTATTCTTCATTGTGAACGACTTCTGCAAAACTGGTAAACCATAAGGGATAGACAAAATTTTACTACACAAAAAATGTAGATCGCGTTAAAATACACAATTTAGGCTATATACATTTTTTTGTTGTTGAGTGAACCATCCTGGAGATATTGCTTGTTATTCCCTTAAATTTTCCAATACTTATACTTTTTCTCAAATGGAAATTCGTTATTCATTTTTATGTCCTGGTAATTCAAAGAGAATGGAATGCTCTACATAGCAACCAGCTCTTAAAATATTTGACTATTACTTAAAGCCTACCAATTCCCTTTGCATCTACAAGAAAATTAGCAATAAGATTAACATCTCGATATCCCGATTAACATGAAGCGTATGGAGAATAAGCGTTTGTAAAAATATTTTGTACAAGAGTAGAGAAAGTCATGTGAGTGTAACACATCAGATATTTTTATGTCCTGGACATGCAAAGAGAATGGAATCCTCCACATAGCAACCAGGTCTTAAATGAATTGACTCTCGCTTAAAGCCTACCATATTCCCCTGTACCTACATGAACATTAGCAATAAGATAGTTTCTACAAATGTTTATCTCGATTAACATGAAGAAGATGGGAAATAAACGTTTGCAAAAATAGTTTGTATGGATAGAGAAGGTCATGTGAGTGTAACACATTAGATTTTTTTATATTCATTTTTAGCTTCTGCTCTTGTATATTCGCAAATAGTCAAACGAAATAGTCATTTCGAAATAACATAGCTCCTTGTTAAATTACTTATGATAGTTGTCACAGAATTGATAATGCTGAGAATGTATTATAAAGGATCGCGAAGCACAGGCATTTTATCGCGGCGTTTCTCCAGGGAGAGTGCTGGAGATACGTCAGTATATTAAAAACGTCGATGGATAATGAGTTTGGCGGTTAATTTAGTAGCGATCCATTAAGTGTACGCACCGGTCCCATCAAAGCTGACGCTGTCATCCTCAGGAACGTAGTCTATTGTGGCCTTCCCCAGGCAAGTAATGAGAAGTCGATTGCTGTCAAGTGCCATCTATAACACCTGCTAGGAGGCGCTAGTGTTAGGGATACTTTAATCTCAAAGAATAGCTTATTAAGGAGCACAGTAAAGTAAGTGTAAAATTGTATGCTCCCTGCATGTTACATGCTGATATCGACAAAATCCGTTCATGCAACCCCAGCATTATAAACAAGTAGTTACGGTATTTAATATCGTGCATAATTGGCTGATTATAACACGTGTGCCAATAATAATGACGCAATATTGTATTCTAAGTTGCTGTGGCTTGTAGAGAGAGAATTAAAATGGTTTTGTTATATTCTTTTCTTTAAGCAATGAAGACGCAAGTACATCTATGTATTATTAAATATAGAATAATTATCATCTAAACTTATTATTACGCTACATCACAGTCCGTGACACCTGCTCACTTCTCTCCCAGGAAGGGAATTCATGTAAATGAGGTTTGTCGGTTCAACACAGCAGGTAGTAAGAAACGAAATGGAGGGAGAGAAGCTAACGTCTAATTAACGGACAAATAAAGAGGCTCTCGGGTATGTCAGCTATGGATACCGAATTATTATATTATTTATTTCCTACATTTTATACTGGTAAAATTGCTTAATATGTTGCATCACATTCGTGGATAATCCTAATGTGATACTTGTAAAAATTGTCATACTCACGACAATGAATGTGACAAACATTCATTCGTGCTGTAATCATCGATACTGTCAACTTTAGGTTTAAATAACTATTATGTGTTTAGTCAGAATAGGCACCTTTTAATGTGATTTATTGGGTATAATAAAAAGCACAGCCATCTAGAAGATGGACTTCTTACAATGAAAGAGTTTTGTATAATGAAATATTAATATCAACTTTCATTATATCACTCTTTGGACTAAATAACAAACTACCGTCCCCAACAATGGGCTAAACAATACCAATGCAATATGAGCAGATAAGAACTACCTTTTCGATATCAAAATCCTTAGAGACATTCTTTAGAAAATAAAAAAGTTCGAAGAATGTTTCATGTAAAGGGTAGTTTTCTAGGGGATTCTTATTATATCTTCGTGTCGCATATTTGGAAGCTACTGAACCTAAATACTAAGTTTGGTATTTATATGACGTTTCGTTTTTGTTATACTGTTCACAGACAACACACACGGTCATTTTTCTAAAACCTTTTTTTAATTCAGGGGACCTCAAAATGTGCATTTTCGGTGAAATATCGATATAGAATTTTTGAGTATAATACAATACATTCTCTGGCTACTATGACATGGTAGAGAAAGTAAAAGTTGTAATCACATAAGTTGTACAACTCAAAGCACCTTGACAGACTATATGCGGTAGGCCACGCTACTTAGAGGAGCTATACAATACACGTAATGACTATTAGTTAACTAGTTTCAGTGACAATAATTGGAGCATATTCCCAGTATGTCTAGCTTACCCATTGAGTGTGGTTACTGAGACAAATGAATACTTGCTGGAATAATTTGTTACTTTTGTCCCATTTAAATTTGTAATCGCTATAATAATTAAAGTATAACGAAGTCTCGGTTTATCGCTCGGAGTTACGCTCGGTATAGCGTAGATGTTGCCTTGGGGTCTTGAAGTCTCGGTTTATCGCTCGGAGTTACGCTCGGTATAGCGTAGATGTTGCCTTGGGGTCTTGAAGTCTCGGATTCTCTGTCTCGTACTTGAAATTGCTATAGAGATTATAGGTTATATAATCTCGTACACTTACACCTGCATAGATCCATTGTAACGCAGAAATCCCTAACAATTCCACGACCCGTCCCACTGTTGGAGCTGCCTAGAGAGGACGATGAACGACCCGTTGACCAAGCAGCCCTCAAGTGTCCGAAGGAAGTATTCTTTCCTTTGAGCAAGCATCGCGCCATCTGTTCGGCACCACCATGCGCCACTAAACCTAGAAGTAAACGTGAAAGACGAGAAGGAAATGGACAGAAAAGGAAATCGTGATATATGATAAACCACCCCAGAATTCGCCTACCGACGAGGGAAAAACACGATAAACTCAAAGTGATACACGAATCGAAACTCAGACCTCCCAATTGTTAGCCTCTCGCTTTATCGCGTTACCATTATGCTATAAATCAAGCCTATTCACTATGGATTCTTTTATCACGAGTAGGTAATGAGGCCATGAGCTGGGTTTTATTCCAGTTGCAAAATGAAAGTTTGTTTGAAAGCGGCTAACCAGATTAATTTCCCAATTACTTGTTTTGCACCTTTTCTGCGTAATTATCTTCCCAATACCTCGCTACTTGTAAAAATGTTAATGGAAGCTAAAATCATTGTAGTCGCATGCTATCTCCTCCAGGGTTCTACTCACGAACTGTCGCGGATTCAGCCATGGATGCTAAGAAATCGGAGTGCCTTGCTTGGAAAAAGTTTCGGTTTTATATCTGCCACGACGCGCATATTCGCACCAATATAATTGTAACATATATTCTTATTAGTGCTTTTCATAGCGTTATATGAGAATTAAATCGCTGCTTTTCCTATAGCCACGCTATTAATGACATATCTGGAGATTCCTATGTATATCTGTCTCTTTTCCTCATCGACCTGCTCTCCAATACACAGTCACTTTTTCCAGCTTCCTTTGCTGCTGGGTCAGCTTTTGTTTAATCCTACTGTTCACTAAAGTCCAACTATTAATTACTTCAACTCGCTAGCACACTTTCCTGTGCAACGCTCTTTTTCTTTTACAAGTATTCCTTCTTTCTACATGAGATTTTAATATTTTATATTACATGATATTTACAATATTTCTAAATATTTGCATCTGTTTCCCCTTCCCAATTATTTCAATTTTAATATATTTCCTCCTATAGTTATTTACATATACGTGATCATAGTCTTTATGTTAAATTATACATATTTATTATGGAGTAGGTATTCTCACTACAAAAGTAACCTTAGCATGTATTCTAAGAATTATCCTAATTGGTACAACGTAAAATATCTAAAGAATAATTGTTTGAATGAAGGGTCAAAATTTTATACAAAATACTACACAAGCTCTGATTTTAGGAGGTAAATCATAATATATTTATGACTAACTACATGAAATCAACTGTTCTCTCGCTGTTTTTAGGAACGCAAATTAGGCTGAGATAAGCTGTTGATAATTTTTTTTGAGCCCACTGCCCTCTGAATGCGGAATAGCCGATACTTGACCGCAGCTGGTTGAACGATTATTGGCCCTTGTTAGACATAAAGCTTCATTAGTTCGTTGAAGTTAATCACATAAAACAGGTTGAATGTTTTAAAATGTTGTTTTTTATCATAGAAATGAGTTACGGTAAAGCATCATCAAGAGCAAATGAATATAGTAATTTTACTTCAGAGGGAATTAAAATGATTTAATGCTGTGTAATTAGTCTTTAATGCACACTTGAGTTTTTTTATTGTAATAGAACGCCTAATTCATTAGCTTTTATAATGTGCGATGAATTGGAGTAATTTAGGCCAGCCTTTTATGCCTGTAACACAAGAACTAGTATAAATCTAAAGTGATAAAGAATAAACTAATCTGGAATTTTCATTCAAGATAGCTATGCTTTTAACAGACAATTACATAGTATTAACTATGAACAGAAGCTCGCTGCAAATACCAGGCTATACTTTAAACAAAATAATGAAAGAATTCGGGAAGTCTCGGGTTCCATTATTTTCAGGCCGGCCCTTCTGACCATGCGTTTTTTTATGGCTTCTCGGGTCGGTGGGCAAATCCTGGTGTAGTTCCGCCCACAGTACGAATTTCCTGTCCCCATCATTTCATTTCGTCTGTTTCGGGGTTAAGGGGTCAGGCGACAGCGTTCGGTGTATTGCGGTGATCGGCGGATTGTGGCGAGTCTGTTGAGGGCGCCCTTCTTGGGGTAGTTCGTAGCGGAAATGGTAACGCGTGACTAGCGCGTACTAGGATGTGGCAAGTGCTAAATCTGAAAGCGTTTGGGACCCCGCTTCCTGCGCACATCATTGCCATCTCTCCCCCATCTCTCCCTCCCTACCTCCCTCCCAGGGATTACATTAGAAGTCAAATGAGCCATTGTGACCTACTTGCGGTGCTCTACCCCATGTTTCTGGAGGCCCCTCGGTATGTGTACTCCCAATCTGGGCAACTATATCTACCTGCTTCATAATTTCTTCATAACCTAAGATGTCGTAATTTTTCACAACGAACAAGTTTCTCCATACTGTTCTTCTTAAACTGTGAATCTTTATGTAGCTTACTTATTACAAAATTTTGTTTTTTATAACCAACTTGCTATGTAAAATTAAATTGTGGTTTCTACCAGACGTAATTTTAAAGTAAGTACCCATATTCTTTTAAAAAAAGAACAGAAATTATTGGTACTTACTTTAAAAATGCGCCTCGTAGTTACACTGTGATATTCGGAATGATGAGATTCTCTTCTTTGTTCTATGAGATGTGGCTTGCAGAAAAGAACTATAATAAATTAAAGTAAACAAATACACGATGTGTGGTTTTCATTCAATTTAATTATATTTTGCAGCTTTGAATGTGTTGCAGTCTTGTTGTAATGGCGCTATTCGTGTGTTGAAACTTATTTATATTTTATTTACGAAAATTTTAAAATGCTTATAAGTTCAGTTGGTACACAATGGATGGTAAATAATTTTTCCTTTTAAAAGTTTGGCTTATTTCTCTTATTGGGTTGGTCACCTGAAGTTTCCGAATTAAGTAAATGAACTTACAGGCGACAATGTAGATGTGAGCCGATACAATTATTTTAATGTATGTTAGGTAATTTAATTACCGGATTTCATAAAGCTTGCTGGTGGTTACAATGTACAATTAAGATGCTTCTGCATTTACATGAATATTGATATGGTCCTTGTTTAGTCAAAATATAATATTACGATTTCATACTGTTGTGTCTGTCATCTGAGTTATGAGAAATATTGTCTTTACGTTGTTTGCACCACGCTTTAGGCGTCAATTTGAAGTAGCTTGTACTGAAGGAGTTGTATTAGATTTCAACTTTTGGGGACCCGAACTTGTAGTAGTTGCAATCGCACGTATAGTAAACAGTTTCAGGTAGCCTTCGCCCCAAATGTATTTTCAGCTGGCCTTTGCCCCAAGTTTAAAAAAGGAATTAAGTTTGTAATTTGACTGTTTCTTTAAGTACCTATTTATATTTGCCTCGGCTGCATCAGTATTATTGTTAGAGACACGTTTCTCTTAGCAGGCTTGTGGTGCGGCAAGAATGTAGGCTTACAAAGCTTATAATTTTACTTCACTCCTTTTATTAATGCTTGACACGATTTAAATAAAACTTCACTGATATAAAGAGAGAGCTGTGAGATGTTTTTATTAAATACTTGCACTTTTAACACGTAAACTATTTTTTTTTGTCTCACACAAAATACGTATAAAATCTCTCAAGGACGCATTACGCATCCCGTTATAATCACTGTCTGCAAGCACCTGAACTCTAAATTTGTAAAATTTTCTCCTTTTCAGTTTCTGATTGGCTAATCCTACTCCAATAGAATACCTTCATTTAACTAAAGCTTTTTCTGGTTGTTGATTGGCTATTTTATAAACTGGCACTAAAATTACATTATTGTTACTCCAAGAATCACAAGGATACAATAATATAAACATATACAATGACTGCAATATACACTTTTATATATTGTTACATACACATATTGCTTTAAGGCGGGTTGTTATTGAATTTATATTATTTAATTATACTGAAATCATTTGAATATTAAAAATATTGCCTCAGTTCACATGTGGTCCCTATGTTTATCTGTGAACAACATGACTCATAAACGAAAACTCGGATAGATATGAAACTTAGTATTGAAGTTAATTTACGTTCCAAGAATATGACACAAAGATTTTCAAGAAACCAAGATTATGCCTTATATGGATCATTTTTCAAAGGTTTTGATTTTCTTAAAATGGATTTTTTAAAGATACTTACATGACAAATGAAATCCGGATTTTTTTAGGAATAGCCCCTGAAGGTTTTATCATTCTGGATGACTTTTGTATAACTGGTAAACTGTAAGAGACAGATGAAGTCTTAGTCCACAAAAATGTAGTCCTCGTTAAAGATATAATTTATGTTAAATAATTTTTTGTGGACTCAGCCTTTTCCATTTATTATTTAAATTTTCAAATTATTATACTCTTATAAAACTGGTAGTCATTATTAGTTTTTTTCCCTAGTAAACAGCATAACGCAAAATCTAAAAGTCGGTTAAAAACAAACTTGGTAATTAAATTCAGCATCTTCTAAGTATGTGACACAAAGATTTGCAAAAAAGTCCCCCTCTTCAAACTAGGCTTTATATGCAACATTTTTAGAAATTTTAATTTTCCCCAAAATAGCTCTAAGATTTTGAATAAAACATTTGCATGACAAATAAAATTTATATCTGGTATTTTCATGGAAAAAATTTCTGAAGTACTCTTCATTCGGAAGGCAATTTATATAATCTTACACAACTGGTAAACGTTAAACGATAGTCGAAGACGTTCTATATAAAAAATGTAGATCTCTTTAAAGCACACATTTTTCTGTGGCATCAGCCATTTCCGAGATACCCATTACTAATAATTCCAATTGTTCAATACATTGTCATTCTTTTCAAGTCCTGTCAATCTTTAGTTGTTTCTCGCAGAAAGAGTATGGAATTTTAAGGCCAGTGTATAGCGTCCAGATCTTAAACATTTAGCTAAATGTATCTAGCGAAATGTGTAATGCAGCTATTTTCAGAAAGGTATATTTCCACTAAAACCAGGTAGATAGGAAACTAAACTTTCGTAACAATAAGTTATAGAGGGTAGAGAAAGTCATGTGAATGCAACACATTATCCTTTTTATTTTTAGTTTAAGAGAGTTTATTAAAAAGTGTATTATAGTTTTTGTGTGCGAGTATAAACGTCTTAAAATCAAATAAACCTGATGTCGTGTTATGCATGCAATAAACCAAATATTATATATGTATATATATATATATATAATTATAATTATCACTCAGAGCTTGATATGTTATAACTAGAGATGGGCATGAAGGAGAATCTCCCAAAATATAAAAATATGATGAAAAATCCTAAAATATTATGAAATATGTATTTCAAACTTAAAATATCTTACACTTTAAAGGTATGCAGCAAGTTCACTAGTTTAAAAAATAGACTGCATAGATTTTCTTCATATCTATTAATAAAACATTAAATGGAATACTGCAAATTACAATACGCCACTAAAAGCACCGCTTCGCGAGAATAAAACTTCTTCAATAATGGAAAAGGTTAAATTTCGCATCTGATGTCGCACAGAGGAAATGAAAAAAATGTAGCAACTGTACCTCACTTGGAAAGGGTAGGGCGGACTTTTCCAGACACATTTCCTGGGTTTCTAAAGTGTTTCAAAGAAAGCTGCCCGCACAGAATATCTGAAAATCCCCATTCACTTAAAACCACCAAACCTTAGGTCTTAAAAAATGTTAAGAAATGTGAGAATTTTCATACAATACGAAAATTTCACTAACATTTTATGAAAAGTTGGTGCAGTGAATTCTACACACCGAAAAATTAAAAAAATACTTGTTCCCATAATGATAGCAAGCAATGTTTAGAATATGAAATTTCTAATTTTTCCTGTCACTAATTATGGTAAATGCTCACGCACAGAGATGCTAGTGTGAACAGACTGTGGAGCAGAGCAAAACTTAGATAAATTTCGGATTTGAAAGATTGCTTTCTCTCTCTCCCTCCCTTCTCTCTTTCTCTCCCTAGCTGGCACGTTTACAAACAGTGTTTACCCGCTCTGATTGACTGAATGGTTTACAGTTTTGAGCAAGATAAGTTACAAATTTTAGTTTAGCATGAAATAGAAATTGTTTAATTTCTTAATGGTCATTAACACAGAAATTCGGAAATTAACCTGAATAAAAGAATGCGTGATGGTGGTGGTTTTGCAATGTTGTATTGGATTACCGAATTTCATTTCTAACGTCAACAGCCTTTATAGCAGCTTTCAACAGTTCTCAACTCGTGAGAATTTAACAGCTGGAACAAAGAATTTGGGTTCTTTCCAGATGCTTGTAAAATTTGAAGAAACTGGCTCAGTCACAAAAGTGTAAAGAAAACGGAAAGACATAACGTTTAGTTATGTCTTTCCGTTTCCGAGAAACACAAGAGAAAGCCTAATAACAGCAGTATCAATAACGCAGTAATATCTTTGGGGATGGAGTCTTTCAAAAGTCACTGCAAAGTATTAAACTTCGTAAGTTTGCAATATTTGTAGCAGCAAAATAACACATTTTTGCTGGACACACAGTAATATATTTTATACAATGTGAAGAAGGTTTGTATCTTTACGGTATTTGCCCCACACTTTGGGAGCCAAGTTGAAGAATGGTGTTGTTTATATGTTATTTGCCCTATGCTTTGGGAGCCAATTTAAAGAATGTTTTTTGCTGCTACGTATGGAAAGAGTTTGAAGATGATGTATTATATTTCGACTGTTGGGGAGCCGAACTTGAAGTGGTAGCAACCGCACGTATGGTAAAAAGTTTCCGGTAGCTTTTGCCCCAAATGCTTAAAAATATTAACTTGGTAATTTGACTGCTTCTATAAATATTATATTTATGTTTGCCTCGGCTGCATCAGTATTATTGTTTCTCTTTGCAGGGTTGTGGTGCGACTGAAGAATGTAGGCTTACAGAGATTATAATTTTACTTCACTGCTTTTATTAATGCTTGACACGATTTAAATAACACTTCACTAATATAGAAATTTGTTTTTTTATCAAATACTTGCACTTTTTAAAACGTAAACTATTTTTCGTCTTACACTGAATACGTATTCAATTTCTCGAGAACACATCTCGCGTCCGGTTAGGAACACTGTGTACAAGCAACACGTCCAGTTATGAGCACTGTCTACAAGCAACTGACTTGATTTCAACCGCCTAAATTTGTAAATTTCTGTATTTCAAGTCTCTGATTGGCTATTCCTAATCCAGTAGAATACTTTTATTTAACTTAATCTTTTTTCTGGCTGTTGATTGGCTATTTTATAAACTGTCACAAAAATTACATTATTGCTTCCAAGAATTACAAGTAGTTTTATTAATTCTAATTCATTATAGCCTCAAGGTTACCTCATTGTTAGCAACTTTTAACCTATTATTCTCACAGCTCCTACATTATTGAATTACATAATACATTCACATAACATTATTGAACATTTATAAAATAATATAAACATATACAATGTCTGTAATATACACTTTTTATGTATTGTTACATACACATATTGCTTTAAAGCGGGCTAATATTGGATTTATATATTATATAATTAGACTGAAATCATTTAAGTGTTAAAAATACTGCCTTAAATGATACGTTTATAAACATCTTTTTACTGTTTTCAATATCGTGCATAATTGGTTGATTATGACACCCGTGCCAGTAATAGCAATACATAGTAATGGCCTAATAACTGTATTTCAAGTTGCGTGACATATAGAGAGAATATGAAACCCTTTTGTGATATTCTTTTATCTGATCAACGAAGATGCAAAAGCTTATATTAGAATAACTAACATCTGAATTTATAATTAATTAAGCTGTGCTGATAGTAGATTACATCACAGTCCGCAACACCTGCTCACTTCTCTTCCTGGAAGAGAATATATATACAAATGGCTATCTTGCTTATTGGTTCTATGCGTCAGATAATAACAAATACAATGTAGGGAGAGAAGCTAACGTATCATTTGCAATCTTATTAAGCCACTCTCGCTTTTGCCAGCTGTGGAAGTCGAGATATTTAATGATTTATTCCCTACAATTAGTAATGTTAAGGTTGCATAAAATGTTGCTTTCAACTCATGAATAATCTTAATAAGACACTCATTCACTCCTGCCATAATCATCTAGATTATCCACTTATTTAGTCGACTTACCTTCCTCGTATGCAGGGTTTAACTCTCCACACCTGGGGTCACAGGCCTATCGAGGAACAGACGAACATTGAATCAGAATAAAGAACTCGAACAGGGGAACGGACTGTAGCTAGGTATGAGAGTGATGTAAGAAGATATATGAAATAAAGGCGAAATGAGTGAAAGGAAAAGTGATGATGGAGCAACCGGTGGAATAAACGGCGGGTGAAACCGGATGTCTCGGAGAACCTCCCCCAGACGGCGCTTTATCCACCATAATTCCCTCATGCGGGTCCTTGGGATCGAACCCGGACCGCCTTAGTGGGAGGCGTGCGATCTAATCACTCGGCCGCCCAAGTTTATCCACTTGCTGGATAAATTATTATTATTTGTTGCGCAACATTGAACATGCTAGAGCGGTTTTTATTCAACCTAAGTTTCTTCTTCTTCTTCTTCTGCCAACAGTTTACGGAATTCTCCCAGTTTCCTACTGTAAGGTTGCTGGTTCTTTAGCGTAAACGAGCAACGATATATTTTACAGAATATGAAGGTCAACAAATGGAATGATTGTTGATGGAGTTATGTTTCGCATCGCTGAGGTTCACAAACGGAAATGGAACATGAATATTCCTTTCAACGTTAACTGCTGTAAATTTTCTCAAATACTGAGAAAGACCCTTTCTGATACTTTTCAATCGTATCTGTTTGATATCAAATCTAATTGAAATATGGTACATAAACCAGATCTCTCAAAAATACAAGGCGAAAACTTTTACAGAAAAGTTCTGATGTGTTACACTCACATAACTTTCTCTACACTTGTACAAACTATTTTCACAAACGCTTATTCCCCATATGCTTAATGTTAATCAAGATATCGAGATGTTAATCTTATTGCTAATTTTCTTGTAGATGCAAGGGGAATTGGTAGGCTTTAAGCTATAGTCAAATATTTTAAGAGCTGGTTGTTATGTGGAGTATTCCATTCTCTCGGCATTACCAGGACAAAAAAATGAATCACGAATTTGAGAAAGAGTGTAAGTATTGGAAAATTTAAGGGAATAACAAGCAATATCTCAAAAATGGTTCACTCAAAAAAAAAAAAAAAAAAAACGTACATGGCATAAATTGTGTATTTTAACGGGATCTACATTTTTTGTGTAGTAAAATTTTGCCTATCTCTTATGGTTTACCAGTTACGCAAAAGTCGTTCACAATGAAGAATACTATTGGAGACATTCCCAGGAAATTCAAGATATACATTTTATTTGTCATGAAAGTATCTTAAACATATGATGGCATTTTCGAAAAATGTTCCATGTGAAGAGTAATCTGGGGTGGGGGGATTTTCTGAAAACATTCGTGTCGCATCTCTGGAAGATACTGAACCTAAATACCAAGTTTGGTGTTTATCCGACTGTTCGTTTCTGAGCTATGCTGTTCACATACACACAGACATGTTTCCAAAAATACCTTTTTTGGATTCGGGAGGCCTCAGTAGAGAAACAAAAAATCTGGTTATCTCTCAGCTTCTGGGATTTACATTTGGTCATAGCGCTGACCTCTGAGTCTCTCCGATCAGTTGGCCGGCGTTGTAGGACACCGCTGTCCCCGCGACAAGCTTGGCTCGTGCTTACCATCTCCGTAGTTATCGAATGTTTAAGCTTGCCGGTTGGTCTTTGTAGGTATACCGTCTACGCAACATATGTATTTTAAAATAACTATTCTTTTTACTTTCTCTACTACGTATAGTAAGTAGGGGAGGTATTGTATTCCACCCAAAAATTCGATACCGAGATTTCACCGGAAATACATGTTTTGAAACCCCCTGAATCCAAAAAAAGCATTTTTGGAAACATGTCCCTGGGTGTGTCTGTCTGTGTGTGTCTGTGTGTCAGTGTTACTGTGTGTCTGTGAACAGCATAACTCAGAAACGAACTGTCGGATAACACCAAACTTGGTATTTAGGTTCAGTATCTTCCAGAGATGCGACAGGAAGTTTTTCAAAAATCCCCCCACCCCAGACTACCCTTTACATGGAACATTTTTAGAAAATTTTAATTTTCTCAAAAATGGCTCTAACGATGGCTCATACGATAAATCATACGATTTATCGTATGTTTAAGATATTGTCATGAGAAATGAAATGTATATCTCGAATTTTCTGGGAATGTCTCCAAAATTATTCTTCATTGTGAACGTCTTTTGCATAACTGGTAAACCATAAGAGACAGACAAAATTTTACAACACAAAAAAATGTAGATATACAATTTATGTCATATACATTTCTTTTGTTGAGTGAACCGTTTTCGAGATATTGCTTGTTATTCCCTTAAATTTATTTTCCAATACTTACACTTTTTCTCAAATTCGTTATTCATTTTTTTTATGTCCTGGACATGCAAAGAGAATGGAATGCGCCACATAGCACCCAGCGTTAAAATATTTGGCTATCGCGTAAAACCTACCATATTCCCCTTGCGTCTACAAGAAAATTAGCAATAAGATTGACATCTCGATATCTCAATTAACATGATGCATATGGAGAATAAGCGTTTTTGTAAAAATAGTTTGTACAAGAGTAGAGAAAGTCATGTGAGTGTAACACATCAGAATTTTTTTAACTAAGAAAACGTCTGTTAAACAGAAATCAACTTGAGATATGCTCTTTACTTATTCTTTAATTCTTTAATTATTTTTAATCAAATAAATTCTAATTTGTTAATTCTTTATAAAATTAACAAGTCCGTTATGTTTAGTTTAAAAGCACTTCTAACGTAATATTTATTCTGATTAATACGGAGTGAATAGAATGATATATATATACGAACAGCTTAAGCAATTATTAGGAATATTAAATATATATGGTCATGTAAATATTAAATGTGTAATTATACAGTGGTCCCCAGCGATTCCTTAGCTATACGAAATTCTTTATCGGCTAGTCTTATTAAAGTGAGATAATATGAAAGAGTTACCATTGTTTAAAGTATCTAAGAATCTCTCCAACATGTTTTGTTGTTAAAATAGGGACTCACTGACATTCCTGAAAATTAGACCATGTGTTAAAATGATTCTGAATAGTATTTGAATAATTAAAAATTGTTTGAATAAATTAAAATGCTTAGTTTTTACAAAATGTTATGATAAAAGCACAAAATCCAGGGCAGAATACTTAATTTTTATACCATTTAAGAATTATGTATATACTTTCTTAATTATGATTCCTCATTTCATGGAGAAAAAGGTTATAGAACTTTAACTGCAAAATATTTCGAATTATGTAATATAGATCGCGTTTAGTAATTAAACATAAAAAATAAGAAAATTATAACAAAACATCACACCAGTTTTTTTAATATCCTTTCCAAAACATGTGCAACAAATTTCAGAATTGTCCCAGTTCACCTGTAAAGACTTTTATCATCATAGAATTTCAAAAACCTTAAAGTTTTAACATTTGTAGTTTGAAATTATAGGAACTGAAATAAGCAATACCTGTTACTACCTATGCTGTATAGGTGGTGAAGCAATAATATTCGCCCGAAAAGAAATAACTGTAATAATAAGAAGAAAAAGGATAACAAGAATGAGAATATCAATAACACTAACAAGAATAATAATAGGAAATGAAAGATTTAAAATATTGAAAATGAAAGGCAACAAATGAAAAAGATGGATTAGAAAAGGGGAATAAAAAGATAATGATATGGATTAAGAAAACGAACTGAATGTAATAAGTAAGAGAATTTAAATAAAAATAAAAATGAATAAAGGTAAAATAGAAACCATGTATTTCTTAGTGGACAGATACGAACTGAAACCGTGGAAGTCAGCAATATTTCACGAGCAACCAGGAGGTAGGTCATTAGAAAGCACTTAGGCTCTTTAGAATTCGTGAAGTCAGGAACAAACCCGCTGGCTAGGAGTACCATAGATGGGAAATTCCAGAATCAGTCATCCACACAGAAAAATCAAGCAGGAGAAAATAACGTGATAATGTCAGCCGCGGATAAGACGAAATTTCTAATTCTTGAGAACCGATGAAAACGGAGAAAACTTTATAAAAATAACCAATAAGAAGATATTAAAGTCACATGGCTAGAAAAAGGGTTGGATGAAAATAGAAAAGGGGAGTAGACTAGAACATTATCTAGGACGGGAGAGCAGATTCAGAGGGGCATCACATCACTACTTCGTGTGAAGCTAGTGTCAGGGGAGGTTGCTTCACTCATTATAAGAATATGCGCGTAGAATAGGGTGTTAAATTTACAAAGCCTAGTTTGGAATATTTCTCTTAATAAGGGAGAATAGGAAGGTAAAAATATGCTAGTTTGGATTCCAAATTGTAGCCGGGATCGTTAAGGCAAATCTTGTGTGACGGGGTATTCGAGAAGGGATAGTATTTGTGTGGATTTCACAAAAAGGGGCATGTGAAGGAGAATTTAGTGCGTTCATCTCCCATCCACACCTCCTGAGACGAGAGTCTCATACACCACCAACAATCCACCCTTTACCTTAATTCTAACCTTCTCCGAAAACACACCCGCCACCAGACACACCACCTTACATTCCCTGCTACAGTAAGCATATTATAAAGCTTTTCAGTATAGTGTTTGCACCTACAAAACATACGGCAGAAGAACCCGAGACATTTTTACTTTGTCTACTACCTACCTGTAGTAAGTAGAGTAAGAATAGTACTCTACCTCAAAATTTGATAGCGTGATTTTGCCAGAAATGCTCGCTTTGAATTCCCCTAATGCAAAAAAAAAAAAAACATTTTTAGACAAAAGGAGAGTGTGTGTCGATAAATACTAAACTTGTTACTTAAGGCGTGTTACAAAGCTTTCCCAGGAAACCCCAACCCCAAATACCCTTCATATGGAGAAAATTTCGTTACCTTTTATTTTTTTGAAAAATGACTAACGATTTTGGTTAAAATACCATATATTCAAGATATTTACATGACAAATAAAATGCTTAACTCGAATTTCCTGGGAACAGCCTGTGAAGTCCTGTTAATTCTAAATGATTTTTATAAAACTGATAAACCGTAAGAAATGGACAAAAAATACTATACAAAAATGAGGAACTCAGAACACACAATTTATTCCACACACACAATATAATATTTTGTTGTTGCAGTAACCATTTCAGAACTATTCTTTATTACTGGATTCAATTGTCAAATACTTTGTAACATTTCAACTTATAAGTGCTATTCGTTTCGTTTCTTTCTTTCTTTGCTTTTCGTTGTCATGCAAAGACGACGAAATTTAAGTAATTAAATAAGGACCCGCTTTTAAAATATTTGACTATTACTTCAGCCTACTGTATTCCCCTTGTACCTATAACGAAATGTGTAATAAAAGTATTATCCTACAAATATTTATCTCGATTAACATGAAGTAGATAGAAGAATAAGTTTTTGTAAGAATAGTTTTGGAGTAGTGGAAGAGAAAGTCATGTGAATATAGCACATCAGATTTTTAAAGGTGGGATGTTTTACAATCAAATGTTACAAAGCAATTCTCATAATTCCTAATTTTTCAGCTATCACTCTCCATGATCACTTTCCGTTTCGAAGTATCTTAGGTTTTGTAAATATATTTTCTTAATTAAAGACTAATTCCCCAAGCATGACACGGGAGATTAGTTTCTGCAACGTAATGATGTCGGAGACGGGTTGATTTTTTTCTATAGAAAGAGGGTTATTCTAACTGCGTTATAAGCTTAGCTACTCATTGCAGTGAATAAACATTATATGGTCCTAATATTCAGAGCAAGAATACATTTATTAACAACTATTTTCTAGATAGCAGTTGAGCATTCTTTTATCATGATAATCTAATGATGGATGTGGGTCACATCTACGTACATTAATTTTGTTTTTATTCCTTTATTTCCACTACCATTACTTAAGGCACTGGAAGCTGCATTCATCTGAGAAATTTTGTATGGAGATTCCACAGGAAACAGGTTTTCAAATCCCCTTAATTAAGAAATATGATGTGTTGCATTCACATTACTTTCTCTACTCTCTATCATTTATTAATGGATATTCAATTTTTTCTAATTCATTTTAATCTAGGCAAACCATTTCGTTACATATGCAAAGGGAATAGCGATTGTCATATGCTTAAGAACTACAGTTTATATGCTGCTCTTAAAATCCAATACTCCTTGCCATGCAACCGCAAGAAATAAATGAATGTCGACAGGAATTTAAAAGAATGACAATGAATTGAACAATTCAAACCGTTAATAACCGAAATCTCTGAAATAGTTGATGCCACAAAAAACATCGTTTGAAATAAATTTTGTTTTAAAGAGATCTTTATTTGTTTGTGTATTGCGTCTTCGTCTATCGCTTAACGTTTACCACTTATACAAGATTATAGAAAATTCCATCCGAATGAAGGGGAGTTCACAGGCTGTTCTCAGAAGATTCAAGATTTCCATTTAATTTTTCATGTAAATATCTTTAATATATGGTATTTTAATCAAAATCATTAGAGCCATTTGTTAGAAGATAAGAATTTCGAAAAATGTTCCATGTAAAAGTTATTTTGGGATGTGGGGTTTTCTTGGAACTATTCGTGTCGCATCTTTGGAAGGTACTTCACTTAAATACCAAGTTTAGTAGTTATCCGACTTTTCGTTCTTGAATTATGCTGTTCACATAAACACACACGCACGCACGCACACGCGGACCTTTTACTAATTTTTTTTTTGATTCAGGTTACCCAAAAAGTAAATTTGTGGTGAAATCTAGGTTACCGAATGTTTGGGTGGAATGCAACACATTCTTTACCTAATATGTACGTGTAAACTAAAAATCTGCTGTGGTACGTTCATAGGACTCTGTTTATCCTCTATCGTTTATTAGGAGGTAACAAATTATTCTTACTAAAGCTTATGTTCTATCTATTAAATTTTAATCCAAATTAATCTTTGCAAAACTAGCTGCATTGCATATTTCGTTATAGATACAATGGGACAGGGATAGTCAAATGTTTAAGAGCTGGACGCTATATGCTGGCCTTAAAATTTCATATTGTTTCCATACAATCGAGAGAAATAATTGAATGTTGACAGGACTTAAGAGAACGGCCAAGAAATGAACCTTTAATTACAGATATCTCGAAAACGGCTTATGCCACAAAATAACATATCTGGAATAAATTATGTGTCTTAAGGATATCTACATTTTTCATATAGTGCATTTTCGTCTATCGCTTAACATTTACCAGTTATAGAAGATTACAGAAAATAGCCTGTGGACTACGCAGGCTATTCCCAGAAAATTCAAGAAATACTACTTATTTATGATGTAAATATGTTTTAATGAAAAGCGTTTGAGCCATTTTTAAAAAATAAAAAATGTCGAAAAATGTTCTATGTAAGGGGCAGTTTGGGTGGGTGGTGTTGGGGTATTTTCTTGAAAATCCTCGTGTAGCATTTTTTGAGGGTACTGAACCTAAATTCCAAGTTTGGTTTTTATGCAGCTTTTCGTTGTTTAGTTATGTTGTTCACAGACACACACACACACACGGACTCTTTTTTCGAAAATGCGTTTTTGGGTTCAAGGGGTGTCAAAACATGTATTTACGGTGAAATTTCGGTATCGAAGTTTTGGGTGGAATGCAATAACACATTATGTACATGGTAGAGAAAGTAAAAATGTAAAACCGTGTGAATGTATCAGCGAGTTACGCGGTCCACAGGCTTACAAAGGGGAACGTCGGAAAGTGTGGAACAGCTGACAGTGCAGGACAGCATGGTTTTCAACAAAATGATCGTAATTAACAAAGTCAACTTGACAAGGATAGCTTCCCTTTCACTGTCATTGGCAGCCTCAGTTCATTGGAATCTCTAGAATGTGCGAGACGCAATTTATAGGTTATTTGTGATGTTCTAGTTTGTTACTCTGCACGGAGTAAATTCCATTAAATAAATACCGCGAAATGGAGTTTCTTTCTTTAACTTTGAATTTTATATTTCACGAAGGTTCCAAATATGAAAACGTATGATAATTACATGTAGAATAATGGAGCAATAGAACGCGAAGTGGGAAATGTAACTCTGTATACCTCGGCTGAGTTCAGTAAGCAATGGGTCTTTATATCATTCGTGACACTCGGAGTGCTTACATAATGACATGGTACTTTTATGAAATTCCAGAATTTATTTGCACATGTTGCAATATTCAGCAGTTTATGTGTAAACCCTGTCTATACTAAATTGAAGAAGATATTTCGTATGCTATAAGTACGTGGACAACAGTATGCTCAGCCTCTGACTGCAGTGCGAGGTGTCCCGGGTTCGATTCCCGGCTAGGGATGGGAATTTTTCTCCAGCAACATTAATCTCTATCGTCCCCAGAGTCTCGAAGTATGAATGAGAGTGTGAATGTGTGTGTGTGTGTGATCAATGGTGAAATCTAGAAATCCAACGACAGATGCATATGAGTTAACACCACTGCCGATAAGGTGATAAATATGTTCCAGAGGTAAAAGGTCGCAGCAGTCAGATGTAGATGAAAAAAAGTATGTTTTTCTTTGAAGAAGTTTATGTTAGGAGGAGTTGTATTGTATTTTGACTGTTGAGGAGAACACTTGAAGTAGTTGCAACCGTACGTATGGTAAAAAATGTATCTGGTAGCCTTCGCCCCAAGTTTTACTTTCCGGTGGCCTTTGCCCCAAGTTTAGGAATCAATTTTGTATTTCGAATGTTTCTTTAAATATTATATATTTAGGTTTGCCCTCGGCTGTGTCAGTATTATTTTTAAAGACATGAATTTCTTTGCAAGGAGTGGTGCGGCTAAGAATGGAGACTTACACAGATTATAATTTTTACTTCACTCCTTTTTGTTAATTCATGACACGATTTAAGTAACACTTCACTGATATAAAGAGCTGTGAGATTATTTATTAATTATTTGCATTTTTTAACACGTAAACTATTTTTGTCTCAAACTGAATACGTATTAAACTTCTCGAGAACGCGTCTCGCGTCCGGTTAGGAACACTGTCTACAAGCAACTGAACTAATTTCTACCGCCTAAAATTTGTAAATTTCTGTATTTCAAGTCTCTTTTTGGCTATTACTAATCCAATAGGATACTTTTATTTAACTTAAGCTTTTTTTCTGGTTGTTGATTGGCTATTTATAAACTGTCTCAAAAAGTACATTATTGCTGCTTCAAGAGTTACCAGTAGCATTATTAAACATTCTAATTCATTATTGCCTCAAGTTTACCTCATTATTGGCAACTTTTAACCTATTATTCTCAGTTCCTACATTATTAAATTACGTAATACATTCACATAACATTATTAAACATGTACATAATAATATAAACATTAATACAATGACTGTTACATAATTTTTGTTTTTTATACACATATTGCTTTTAAGGCGGTCTGTTATTACATTTTATATTATATAATATGACTGAAATCATTTTAGTGTTAAAAATACTGTCTATCTTTAGCCAGTATTACCTCTCATCCTCCCCAGATCTTGAAGTATGAGTGAGTGTGTAAACTTGTATATGAAATTAATTTTTAAATACAAAACTCAAAGTAAACAAACCCAAAGATTAACATCATTGTACATCATTACGCATGAGCAGTTTTCCAAAGCAAAAGCTGGCAATATGAGCTTAGATGTTAAAGCCGGTACATAAATGGAAGAAAAAGGAATAAACTTGCACCGTCCAGAAGTACTCATTACCCCCGGGTATCGGAACCACTGCCGCACCGAGTCTAATCCAATCCAAACGACACCCTAACGGGTGAGGCTCGGACGTTTGGCCCAGCGTACTTATAGTAACCTCACAAGTACCACGAGAGTACAGGTTCCGCAACGCCCGCATCGAAGGGGTCGGTAACCGCCTTACGGGTAGGGGAGCCGCTACACCAGTGTCCATCCGGGAGTTCAATGTATCTACATGAATCTATGTAGATCGACGTGCTAAGTCCCTCTCCCTGTTAAATCCTATTCCTAATCCTAACCTTAATAGCTAAGTACATTGAAATAGTCCTCAAAGATACAAGGAACAAATGAGTGAATTAAATCATGATAATAGAATGCATTAGGTCGGTTCCTGTTATGACGCCAGCTTTGTTTACATATAGACGACATCTTAAATAAATGGATAGTTTTAGAAAACCCAGGAATAAGAGTTGGTAATAAAACTGTATAAATAATACTTTGTTTGCAGGCGATGTGAACATAATCTGGTCAGAAAAATAAAATTTGTTTACAAAAAATCCTTTCATGAGTTAAATAAACCAGGTGAGTTAAATTATGTTAGAATATAAATAGCAAAATAAAAAAGTATGACTTTTGAAGGCTAAAATCCAGTGCGGTCTAAAGTTGTTCTAGAGGGTTAAAGTTTAGAACAAGTATAGAATTTTAAATATATAGGATGCATTATCAGATTTAATATAGAAAGGAATATTTACTCTAAAATAAATAAATTCCGGACATTAGGTGGAACTATATAAAGTTTTAAAAACAAAATAAGGAAAGAAACAAGGATAAAACTCTACAGAGTTATCGCAATCCCACAATACTGTACGGCTTTAAAACTTAGCTTCCAACTCAAAAACAGAAATATAAAATTCAGATTGCGGAGATGAGGTTCCTTAGGCGAGTAAAGGGTTACACCAAACTCGATAAGATTAAAAATGAGGAAACATGATAAATTAGAACTATAGACAAAATTCTGATGCGATACGTTCATATGACTTTCTCCACCCTCTATTACTTATTACTGTGTTTAAAACTATTCTTACTAAAGCTTATTTTCCCATCTACTTCATCTTAATTCAAATAAATTTTTGCAGAAATAGCTACAAAGCAAACTTCGTTATAGATGCAAAGGGAATAACGATAGTCAAATGATTAAGAACTGGACGCTGTACGCTGTCTTAAAAGTTTCATGTTGTTTCCATGCAATCGCAAGAAACAACTGAATGTTGAAAGGATTTTAAAGAATGGCCAAGTAATGGACAGTTTAAACCATTAATAACTGATATCTCGGAAACGGCTTATGCCACAAAAAAGTTATTTGAAATAAATTGTGTGATTTAATGAGATCTACATTTCTTGTGTAGTACGCGTTTGTCTATAGCTTAATGTTTACTAGTTATTGAAGATTAGACAAAATTCCTTACGAATGAAGAGGGCTTCAAAGGCTATTGCGAGAAAATTCAAGATATACATTTTATTTGTCATTGTAAATATCAGTGATATATGGAATTTTAATCAAAATCGTTACAGCCATTTTTTTTAGAAAATAAAAGGTTTTCAGAAGTCTTTTATATAAAGGGTAATTTGAAGTGGGGGAAGTTTCTTGAAAATCTTCATGTCGCATTTTTGGAAGGTCCTGAACTTAAATACCAAGTTTCGTGTTTATTCGACTTTTTGTTTTTAAGTCATGCTGTTCACAGACAGGCGCACACACACACACACACACACACACACACACACACACACACACTCACTCGGACGTTCTTCTAAAATGCTTTTCTTTGGATTCTGGGGCCTCAAAACATGCATTTACAGTAAAGTAGCATTATCGAATTTTTGGACGTGATAAAGTAAAAATGCATTGAGTACATGAACAGAATGAATGAGGAGACATACCCACTACATGCGAGGAACTATCAAGAGTGCGACGAGATGTTGGAAATCCTAGGAAGAGCTGGACTGATGTATCCATGCAGTGATGATGATGATGATGATGATGGAACAGAGGTGGTCATGCTGGCAACGGATGGGGTTAGATTTGTCAATACCAACATAAACAGCTGTGTACCATTATGGCCCACTTTTTATGCGCGTCGATGTACATATACAACTGTGCAAGCATATTCACTTGACACCCGTTAGGGATATGGTATATATTGCAATCTCTGCAAGCATTGCCACTTCTCAGTGTATAGCCGCATGTTCATTTGACTTGGGATAGCAAGGAGCAGATGCTGGCAACCGTGGGAGTTGACATATGGAGTTTACTGGCGTGCCGCATGCCCTCGTTGGAGTTTAAGCTTTACAAGATAACTTCGAAGGAAATTTAGCTGGGGAGAACTCTAGCCCTTTCCATTAAACACTCCGTTTTATAGGTAAGTGTATCCGAGTTCTGCTGCAAGCAAGGTAATATCTTGTACATAAAACGAGATGCGACTCTCAGGTGTTCAGTTTCTGGCCTCCATCGTCCCTTGCAGCGTTGCAATTTCCGGCTAATATACGATTAGAAGTTCTCTAAGTATCCCCTTGCACATACACTAAAAGCTTAGTGTTGTAAATATACCCTTCAGTTATGAAGAAGGGGATGAATTCGATCTATCCACTGCTGAGCAGCTGCCGCAAAGTGTATAGACTCCCTAGCAAACATATTTAATAGTTATATTCATTATAATTCATGTCCCTTACTGAAGCAGTTTTTTATAAATAAAAATTTTTGAAAAAAGATGCAATTCTACTGTTGACATTACTATAGTTTCGAAAAAGTGAGTTATAAAAACAAATGTTTGTCTCCCTTGCACGACTCTCTGCCCATAATCCCATTAATATTATATATAATATATCAATATAAATAATAATAATAAATAATTCTTTATTGAGTGTTGAGGTATTACAATTCATTTGGGCATGATTAGTGTCGAGCCCTGGCTCCTATTGTTTACAGTATTTAACAATCGTGTGCATTGGCTTGCTTTACGCTAACAGTTCCTATCATTGCCCAACTTATCATCCTGCTACCTTCCGTATTATTGAATATATTCACTAAATATGATTCCGATTCTGTCTCTAAACTCTCTTATTTCTATATACTAATATTCTCCCTAGGTTATGTCCGCTTTGCCGCATTCCTGCATTTCCACGCTCAGTTTTACCTGATTTACTTATAGATTTCCTTATTCTCTCCTTGCAATACCTACTACCGTCTTCGCACTTAAATAATGTATTTCCCTATTACCCGTTTACCTACATTACTTTCATTTCTTTCTTCAAAATATTATTCGACCACAGTACGTAGTCTATTTACACTTTGACCTTTTACATTTATAAAGGTCTATTCCCCGTGTACGCCCTCTCCGTATTTCCCGTTCAAAATATCAAGGTCATTTATTTCACAAAATTCAATAAATTTTTCACTTCCCCTATCCACAGCTTTGTCCCTACTGTGTCTAAAACTTTCTCTTTTTTGTAACACATCATTTATATCCCACTCCTCCGTTAGATTTACATCATTTTACCCTATTCTTACATTGGAGTCACCCATTATTACCATCTCAATATGTGCGCGCTTTTCCATTAGCCTCTCTGTATCTTTTTCTAAAAGATTTGCCTTACTTCCTGCTATTGCAATCCTATTCCGCCCCTGAAAGCTCTAAACTATTCTAGGTTTTGTGTACTTCTCAGTCTGTAACCTTCCATTGATTACGTATAATATAGGTGATTCAACGGAGGGGGGCACCACGCGCGCTGCGATCTCCATAGTATTGCGGCTACTACCCCCAGGAGGAAGGGATTGGGTGAAGGAACCACAGGAGCCTACAGGCCGTAGGCCGACAGGCCACAGAGACGCGTAGAAGTCCTTAACATTTCCAAACTCGCAGACCGTCCCACTGCTGGAGTCACCGAGAGAGGGCAATGAACGACCCACCCAATCAAGCAGCCCTCTAGTGTTCACGGGGAATACTTTTTCCATTGAGCATCAGCGCCGGTACTGCCGTACGCAATGAATCCTAGAAGCACACCTGAGAGATGAGAAGGAAACGGTTGCAAGAAAAACTATGGAAAGGAAATCGTGGTAGAGGAGAATCCACTTCAGATTTCGCCTGCTGACCCCGGGGGAAACCACGAAAAACCCAAGGGTCAGAGTGGGCAGTCGCCTGGGATCGAGCCCTAGTTACACATGTTACCTGGTGTCACCTCGCTCGGTAGAGGTATAAAGCGACTCCTCTCTTGATTCTATGTTAGAATAATAACATAACATAATTTATAATTTTGTTAAGTATCAGAAATAAATAAGAAAATACGCAATGTGCACATGGTCAAACATACAATATAGAAAACAACTCAGTTACAGGTTTATACCAGTTTTACTTCCTGTACAACGTAAGTTGTGGGAAGAGAAGCTATTCCATTCCACCCAAAAAATCTATATCGAGAGTTTACAGGAAAATGTATATACGCTTTAAGGTCTCCTGATAAAAAAAATAAATGAAAATAAATAGCATTTTTACAGAAAGGTCCACGCACGCTTGTATGAACAGCATAACTCAAAAACGAAAAAAACAATAAATAGCAAACTTGGTGTTTAAGTCCATCCCAAAATATCATTTAGATGCAAAATGTTTAGAAATGTTTTATTTTCTAAATAATGACTCTAACGAGTTTGTTTAAAGTATCATATATTTAGGATATTTCCCAAGATGAAAAATAAGGTGCACATCTTGAATTTTCTGGGAACAGTCATAAAGTCTACTTTATTTAGAAGGAATTTTATATAACTCGTAAAGGTTAAGAGATAAATAAAAACGTACTTCACAAAAATGTATATTTCTTTAAACGCAATTTATTAAAAAAAGTTTTGTGGCATCAGCCATTTCCAGTTAATATTGGTTTCAATTGTTCATTACTTTTTTGCATTATTTAAAAGTGCTGTTGCTATTCACTCGTTATTTCGCGATGTGATGGAATATGGATTTTTAAAGACACAGCGAGCGGCTTTTAAATACGTGACTGTCGGTTCGTTTTACTCTGTCCCTCTTGTACGTACATCGAAGCGATATCTCCAAATGTTTATCTCCATTAACTTGGAGCAAATATAAAAATGAGCTTTGAGGCAATATTTTTAACACTTAAATAATTTCTGTCTAATTGTATAATATATAATTCAATAACAGCCCGCCTTAAAGCAATTGTGTATGTAACAATATAAAAAGTGTATATTACAGTCATTGTATATGTTTATATTATTGTACACATGTTCGATAATGTTATGTGAATGTATTACGTGATTTAATAATATAGGAGCTTTGTGAATAATAGGTTAAAAGTTTTAATAATGAGGTAACCTTGAGGCAATAATGAATTAGAAAGTTTAAATGTTACTTGTGATTCCTGAAAGCAGTAATGTAATTTTAGTGACAGTTTATAAAAATAGCCAATCAACAACCAGAAAAAGCTTTAGTTAAATGAAGGTATTCTATTGGATTAGGAATAGCCAATCAGAGACTTGAAATACAGAAATTTACAAGTTTAGACGGTTGATATCAATTCGGTTGCCTGCAAACAGTGTTCCTAACCGGACGCGAGACACGTCCTCGAGAAGTATAATACGTATTCGTGTGAGACGAAAATAGTTTACGTATTAAAAAGTGCAAATAATTAATAAAAACATCTTACAGCTCTCTCTCTATATCGATGAAGTGTTATTTAAATCGTATCAAACATTTATAAAAGGAGTGAATTAAAATTATAATCTGTGAAAGCCTACATTCTTCGGTCGCACCAAAACCCTGCCAAGACATCCATGTCTCTAACAATAATATTGACGCAGCTGAGGCAAACATAAATATATAATATTTAAAGAAACAATCAAATTACAAAGTTAATATTTTTTAATCTTGGGGCAAAGGCCACCTGAAAGTACATTTGTGGCGAAGGCTACCGAAAACTGTTTACTATATTTGCGGTTGCAACTACTACAAGTTTCGGCTCCCCAACAGTTGAAATATAGTACAACTCCCACAAAAAATGACTTCTCAAATTGGCGTCCATACAAGGAGCTAATAAAACTTCTTCAGCTTGCGTAGTAATAGTTTGTAAAAGCTATAGGTATGAAAATAAATGATGGTCGGTGGAGAAAGTCATATGAAAGTAACACATCAATTTTTTGTAGTTACTAATGTAGGTACTTGTGCGGGAGTTAAAAATGGATGATGCCGCATAAAGTTCAATCTGAGAGAATTTAAAGCTGTAAAAATGAATAATGCTACAGAAGTCTTATATTTGAATGGGCTCCTATTTGTATGCAAGTTTCTATCTCTTATACTGAACAACTAATGCAAAAGTGCACAAAATTCATCCAGAACAAAAACAAACCATTTACAGACATAACATACATACACTTTATTCACTACGAAAATATCCATCCTTGAAAGATGAACTTAATACCAAATTTGGTACTAACCCAAACCTTCGTTTTTGGGTTATGCTCCTCTGTCTCTCATTCACACTTCGCTATTTTGTAAAATTGCTTCATACATTGCTTCATACATATTTAAGTATTTAAATATTTTATTTTCTTGACTTTAAAGGGGAAAATCTTTTTAAAGAATATTTATAATAGTTTATTAAAAGAGAGTTGTATGAATTTAGAATTTGTTATTAATTTAAGGATGTTGAAATTTAATTCTTATTTTGTTTAAGATTTTTAATTATATTTGTTGTTTCCAATAAAATATCGATATTGAAGTTTTGGGTCAAAAGCAGGTGTTCCTTTACTTAACTGAAAATAATAAATGACAATAGACTCTTAAATTTATAGCTCATTTTTCCTAAGTGTTAAAATATTGTGTTGTATAAAACCTTGATAATTTTTACACAAATATTATTGGAAATTAAAGAATCAGGAGTACAAATTCTCACTGCTATATATGAAAGCGTTTTGATATAATAAATGAGTTCTTTATTTTTAAGAAATCAAAATACTGAACAGTACTGAGCTACGAGTGTTAGTTTTTCAAAACGAAGTTTGATAACAGTACTTCACATATTAGGCAGTGATTTTATAAACAGTTTTACTTGCAAAAGAAGCAAAACTAGGACGCGGTTATGCAAAGTATTTTTTAAAAATAAACAAAAGCTTATATCAGAATTCCAAATTGGGCTTTAACTAAACACATTTTGAAGTGTGGCGAAAAGTTTTCGTGACTCCTATCGTGCATTTCGTCGCAATTTCTCCTTGATGCTGTGAAACTTTGGTATTCAGGTTCCCCCGTATTCACATACAGATATGATATACACAACAGGTTTTCTAATTCCGTTCACGTAAACCTTTAATATGCATTCCGCTCCCGTTTCGCCTTTACCTCGTAAGGGACAAGTTGCCCTCTACAGCTTTGAACTCATGATCCTGTTGTAATGACGATATTTGTTTGTCTTTAGCCTATTAAATTTTATAAAAAATTTGCTTTAATGCCTGTACTTTGTGGACGCAATTATGTTCATCTATCTATAACAATATTATAACACCAGAGAGAGAGAGAGTATCCGACTTCCATTTTTGACTTATGCTATTCACAGACTAAGACACACACACACATGGACGTTTTTCTAAAAATGCTTTTTTCGGATCCAGGGGGCCTCAAAACAAGTATTTTCGGTGAAATCTCGATATCTAATTTTTGGGTGGAATGCAATGCTTTCCGTACTTAACTATACGTAGTAGAGAAAGTAAAAATTGCTGTACATATAGTTATACCCTTGAAGATTTGTCCAGATTTCTCCGAATATTATTTACTGCTCGAAATATACAGCACACGCAGTGTGGGTAGCTCTATGTCTTCAGGATGTGAACTGAAATCAAGTTTTCCCCCTATTTGCCATACAGTAAGTCTTCCCAATTCAGAGGTCCACCGCTTCATATTAGAGACTAGAACAAGTAAAATTCATATATTTAAGCCCTGAAAGGAAGAGAAGGAGCGGTATTTATAATCGGTATTCATCGCAGCATTGGTCAGATTTCTTTTCACATTTGTGCTATGGATGGGATGGAATGGATAAGGTATCTTTATTGGTTTCAAATTATTGAAGTTATTTCACAAGTATTTAGTGCATGGGTCATTGACCGTACATGCATATTTAAGATACAATAGGGTGACAAAATAAACAACAGAGAAAGAAAACACAACAAAAAGGAACAAGAAAAAGGGAAATAGGAATAAATTACCTTTGTCTAACTGAACAAATTTGACCTATCTTCGCGCACTTTAGCCAAAAAATTGCCCATGTTTTGCCAGTTCCTCTCACCAGCCAGTAGATCCCAACATGCCAATCTCTTTCTTGAGGGACTTAAGAATTTCTCTTTCAGTTTAATTGTTTCCTGGTCCTCCCACTGTGCACATTCCGCCAAAATATGTACCCAGTCCTCATCCAAATCACAGAATGGGCAGATTCTCCTACCAGAATCGTCAGTCATTTTCCGTGCCCTCCAGGTGAGTCAGCTGCCCCTAGGCATTGGTATCCATGCAACCTGCATTTTATATACTAATGTGAAAACATTGACTCTTTTATCAAACAAACTGTTATTCGTTGTGAGTTTCGAACTGTGCACCTGATGTAAGGTTGTGCAGATTTTCACTTCATTTTGAGGTACCTTCACCCCGAAATAAAACGTACCCTACATCGGATAAAAGATCTGCTCTACGCTCAAAACAAGGAGACGAAAATGTTGATCTTTAACTAACATTGTAAACATCAGGCAACAGATTAACAACTGCAAACTGAAAGTGCGACAGCATTGCCGCCTTGTATTGGCTTATGTCTTTGCATGAGAATTTTTGTTCTTATAAAGCGGTAACGTTCGGGAGGTCCCAGGTTCAAAACCCCGAAGCCGACCAATCTAACCGAAAGATTTTCGTCGTTTTTTCTCTGTCGCTAGGCGAATACTGGTTTAGATAGTTTGCTCCACCAATTTTCCTATTATCCCTTTCATCACTATATTTCAGTTTCTCCTCCTTCCCCGCCATACCAAGCATTCGGCTGATCACCCATCCGGATATGTTATGATCCAGAGTTTGTTTGCTCCTCGATAGGCTGTTAGCCCAAGGCATTGGCTTGTAAGTCCTTGGGGTGTAATCCCTGCAAAGAGGAAGGTAATCCGTTGAAGAACATGAGGCAGAATAATATAATGTTTTGTCTCCGAATAGTTGTAGAATACGATTCTGGTGTGTTCATGGGCAATATGCAAATCGGTTAGAGCAAAGAGGTTTAAATCTTATTTAACAGCAGAACGCTGTAAAATTGTGAGTTAAATGACAGAATTGTCACTTTTAACTGAAAACATCCTCATGTGATATAATTATGATAAAAGCAGAAAATGGAACACCGCTTACGGCTGCGACAGAAAACGATCGACGCGGAGGAAAATACGTTTTTATGTTATTTGCAGCCTTCACACCAGCAACGAGTGACACGCAGTTCAGATAAATTCCTCAAAGAACTTAATTTGTTCCTAGAATTAAATAAAGACGCGAGGCAGTGAAGCGAATTGAAAATAAAAGTGTTTGAAATCTTCCTGCCTTCAAAAAGAGAGGAAATTGTAGCAGTGTGTTCTTTTTTACGACTGTTCCCAGAGAAGATTGATTGCTGGTAATCTATTCAGAGAATACGCATTCGAGAGGCTGCTGCTTCTTTCATTGTGTTGGAATGCTCACCGCAGAATGCTGCTTAATTTAGACGTTATGCATTCTTTACGTAACGCGCAGGAAATCTGTCAAATTGACGTGGGTAATGGCGCGGTACGTCTGAAATTGGCAGCTAACACTCTTCATTCTTCAGAATCAATGTGAAGAAGATAAGTAATTCAAGATGTCTCTTAAGGCTGTTATGCAACTTATTTGATAATTATTCCATTCTCTTATCTTTTCTGTTCTCCTGTATTTCCTTCTTAAATTATCTTCTCTCCCCTCGCTTCCATCCCTTATTTCCTCCTCTTCTCTCCTCACCACTTATGCTTCCTTTCCTTTGTTTTCTTCTCCTCTATTTCCCTCGTCCCTTTCCATCCTTCTTCTCTGCTCTTTATTTCTCTTCTTCCCTTCCCTTCTAGCACACACGTAATAAGTGAAACCGAGGTTTCACCGGAAATACATATTTTGAGGCTGCCTGAATCCACCAAAAGTATTTTTAGAAAAAGCTCCATGGACGTGTGTGTCTGAACAGCATAACTCAAAACCGAAAAGTCAGATAAACACCAAACTTGGTACTTTATTCAAATCCTTCCAAAGATGCGACACGAAGGTTTTAAATAATATCCCTCCACGTCAAATCTACCTTTACATGGAACATTTTTGAAGTTTTAGATTTTCTAAAAACGGCTCTAACGATTTTGATTAAAATACCACATATCAAACATATTTACATGAAAAATAAAACGAATATCTTAAATTTTGTGGAAATACCTTGTGAGGTATTTACCATTTGATTCGTAAACAATTTTGCACAATCTTGTATAACTGATAAACGTTAAGTAATAGACAAAAACATACTAAAAAATCTGATGGTTACACTCACATGACTTTCTCTACTCTTGTACAAACTATTTTACAAACGCTTATTCTCCATATGTTTCATGTTAATCGAGATATCGAGATGTTAATTTTATTGCTAATTTTCTTGTAGATGCAAGGGGAATTGGTAGGCCTTAAGCGATAGTCAAATATTTTAAGAGGTGGTTGCTATGTGGAGTATTCCATTCTGTTTGCATTACTAGGACAAAAAAAATAACGAATTCCCATTTGGGAAAAAGTATAAGCATTGGAAAACAAGTAATATCTCGAAAATGGTTCACTCAACAAAACAAAATGTATATGACATAAATTGTGTATTTTAACGCGATCTACATTTTTTGTGTAGTAAAATTTTGTCTATGTTTTATGGTTTACCAGTTGTGCAAAAGTCGTTCACAATGAAGAATACTTTTGGAGACAGTTCCAGAAATTTCGAGACATACATTTCATTTTTAATAAAAATATCTTAAATATATGATATTTTAATCAAAATGGTTAGAGTGATTTTTCAGAAAATTAAAATTTTCGAAAAATGTTCTATGTAAACGGTAATCTGGGGTGGGGGATTTTGTTGAAAACCTTCGTGTCGCATCTCTGTAAGATACTGAACCTAAATACCAAGTTTGGTGTTTATCTGACTGTTGGTTTCTGAGTTATGATGTACCCAGACACATACACATACACACGGACATGTTTCCAAAAATGCTTTTTTTGGATTCAGGGGGTCTCAAAACAAATATTTCCGGTGAAATCTCGGTATCGAATTTTTGGGTGGAATACAATACTTCCTCTACTTACCATACGTAGTAGAGAAAGTAAAAATCTAGATCTCTTTAAAACACAGAGTTTATTCAAAATAAGTTTTTGTGGCATAAGCCATTTTTGAGATATCCATTATTAATGGTACGAATTGTTCATTACTGGGCCATTCTCTTGAACCCTGTCAACAGTCGGTTGTTTCTCGCGATTCCATTGAAGTAGTATGGCATTTTAAGACCTGATTAGAGCGTCCAGTTCTTAAACATTTGACTATCACTGTTCCCTTTGAATCTATAACAAAACGTGTAATGTAGTAGCTAGAAAAATAAGCATGTATAAGAATAATTGGCATACCCACTAATAAATGATAGGAGGTAGAGAAAGTTAAACTAGTCGCGGGCATCCTTTCCCCAACCGGCTTCAAAGCGAACGGAAAGCTTTGAAGCCTGACCATAAACCCATCAGTAAACGATTAGTAGGGTCTTCCCATCCCTTAAACACAACACGTGGTCCTTTCTCCAGCTCCACCAAAGCAAAGCGTTGTTGCAATGTCATTTCTGCTGTTTCTTCGGTTTTTAGCAGCTGTGACTGTTCGCTCGTGCTTTTCTTCCATGTTCAGCTAAGCTTCTATATTACTTCTTCAGAGAAGTTATATAGTGTTTTACTTAGTGCAGTTTTGTAAGTTTAGCAGTGTTTAATAGTTATTAGCGTTTAATAGTTTAATTAAGATGTGGAGACCTTGGGAAACGAGCCAAGTTGATGCCCCTCCGGTCGCACCAGCAAGTGACCCTCTGCCGAATATCAGTAATGCCAAGACCACGAAGAAAAGGGCTACAAAAACTGAATAAGCAAAGCCAGATTTTTATGTGTAATGTTCAAGAACATGTAGAAAAGAACCTTTTATGTGGAAAAACGTTTGTTATTGTTTTGAATTTCTCAAAAACAGCTTAACGATTTTTAGTAAAATACCGCAAGTTTAAGATATTTGCAGGAAAAATAAAATTTGTATCATGAATTTTATATTCTGGGAATAACTTGTAAAATTTTCCTCGTTCTCAACTTGTTGTATTACTGGTAAATTCTAAGAGAGAGACAAAATCTTACCTTGCGTAAAATGCAATCTCGGTAAAGGACAAATTTTAGGTCAAATTGTGTTAACCATTTCCGAGAAATTTTTTGTTGTTGGTTTGAATTTTGAAATACAAGTTGGAAGTCTCTGTTTGTATTTTCCTCGTGGTCATGCTAAGAGCATGGAATTTCAAAGTCATCATATAGTCATCTGTATTTTAAAAATCTGACTATCGCTTTAGCCTATGTATCCTTATATTTACAACGATATGTGCAATGAAATTTTATCTTATTATTTAAGAAGTAGATAGAATAAGCTTTTGTGAAAGTAGTTTGTAGAAGAGTGAGTAGAGATAATCCTGTGAATATAATACATAAGATTTTTTTTATTTTCTTTCTTTTGCCTTCGTATTTTTACTTATCCTGCATTTTATAATAAAGCTATTCATTTAAGTAAACAGAAGATGTCATGCTTATTAATCTTACACCTTAAACAATACACAACTTCTTGTATTAGCTTTATATTAATAAAACATTGTTGTGATACAAGTGATAAAAAACTTTTTACCATAGCTCCGCGCACAGCATAATCAAAAATGATGCTTTGATTTGGGAGTAAGAGTTCCTTTCAAAATAAATTAATATTTATGTATTTTAATTATTTAATGATAGTCCAACAATGTATAGTTTATTCGGAACATGTTTCTAAGTTTCTCTCGGATATGTTAACATGCATTTCTATTCTTGTAGCGCAGTATATTAGTTCAGATCATTCATTAGTTCAGTTATATTTTAAAGCGTTTGCAACTTAAATGTAATTACTATGCGATTCATAGTTATTTACATAGTTATTTTGTGTGTAAAGCAAGCAGACAAACTGCATGATTGTATTCTGTACATGTGGAAATCACCTGCAAAGTTTTGCTTTTAAATACTATTTTTAATTTTGGCAACAACGCGCATATGCATATGGATGTCACTAAGATTTTATGGTGCTTGCGGTTAGGGAGGGTAGGGAACAAGTGTTTGGCTACTGCACAAAGGTCGCCGCTTGGGGATCCGAAGGCTGCGATGACCATATGTGAATGTATTACATCAGATTTTTTTTATTCAGAAAGAAAACTTTCAGCTTTGCCAAGTACGGATTGCCAATACGGATTCAAATGTGTGTATATTAATACTGAATCTATTTGTCTTCTTTATTAAGTTCACAAATAAACGTTTATGTCAAAAGATTTATTTTCTTTTATTGTTTTATTCAAAACTAAACATCCGTATTTTGGCTTTAGTGTTTTTATTAAGTATTCTCCATTTCGTCTAAAACACACACATTATATATCTTGGAAATTAAAATTTCGTTCTCATAATGAAGTAACCAATTTGCAGCGACAACGGAGGCGGAATTACATTCTACTATGCAATGGTACTGATCTCAACCATCATGCATGACTTTCCCAACCACTTATAAGGGAAAGCGCAATCGTCTCTGTATTTCAAAGCATTTTACTAAAAAGAAATAACAAAGGTTTCATTAACTTATCCAGTGTGTGTAATATTTGGCATAGATTATCAATACGTAGATCTAGGGAGCCGACTTTACCTGCTCCGCTCCCATTAGCGTCTGCCACAAGGAAAACTGAGCAGTAGGACGTTTGTAAACTTATTGGCGTTTCTTATAACTGCACGGGAGTAAGTTTGCGACCCAAATTGAGTTGAAGTGTCATAATCATATTGTTTTATGGAACTACATTGCTCATATGATAATACACTATTATTATTATTATTATTATTATTATTGGTGTGGCGGTGGTGGTGGTAAATAGTACAATTGGTACAGTTTGAATATAGCGAAACATGATTCATTTGAACATTGCATCATAGTAGAGATTATATAAGCAATAATAACACTGTGGAACAGTGATTTTGGTGCCTTATAATTCTGACCAATTTCTGACTATATTTGGGTGAGTGATTAAACAATGCTCTGTTTTTTCCCTATCAGCTCTAGTTTTTGAGATACAGCTTATTCGCATTATACACCAATTTAATCTTACTGTCCACATATGCAACTATATTACTTGCACACAATTAAATACAGAATACATTTGGATGGATCAAGCACATATTTTTTCATTAAGCAACTTTCTGTCTACTACCATAATTTATTTGTACACTAGTCGCATTAGGTTCATTGATTTTCTTCCATTAGGTCGCTGAATCCTCGTTTAGGTGATTTCCTTCGATGCAATGATATTGGACTTTCGCGCTGGATGCTCCAACAGCATATCCGGTGGTCCACGATACCATGCTTCCATTATACTTATTCTCTGGTTAAAACGCTGACCCTATTCCTCGCTTACATCTTCAAGATTGTCTGGAAATCGGTCCAAATGACTGTGCAACTAGTGTAATTTGATGCCCATGTTACAACCAAGTGCACAGAAAGAAGTGAGAACAGTTCTTTATACAAGTAGTTAAGAACCTTGTAGTTTGCAAGGACATTCTTTACTACCATACAGAACGACAACCACGCAGCTGCCTCAGTATCGTTCATTAACTTGAAATTTCTCATCATTTATGAGTTGTCGGATTTGTGGTCCATCAAATATACCTGCTTTTATTTTCTCCATGCTCAGTGCAGGAAATTGTGTACATACATGTTCAAAACATGCTCCATCTCGATTCAACGCCTTGATGAACTGCTTCATTAACCAAAGTTTGATATGCAGTGGTGGCAATATGATTTTGTTTCTGTCAACCAAAGGTTCTGTGAAAAGGTTCTTTTATCCCCAACGATCATGCTTTCTCTAAGAGGCCACTGACTTGTCACCCAATGTTGATCTTTAGCTCTAAGAGTTCCCTAGGCATATAAAGCATGGGTATTTGGTGTACCCACCTTGTTGTCCTAGAAGAAACTTCATCATTTTTATGTCGACACAGATAATCCATTGGTATTCACGACATGAGATCTTCTCTAGGACTGTAGCTATTGTAGCTTGATTTTCATGCATATTAATTGAGTGACCAATTGGTATTGACCTGTATTTGTTCCCATTATGCAAAAGAACACATTTCAAGCTGCGTTTGGGGCTATCAGTAAATAACCGCCTCTCCGTTGATGTGTATTTTCTTATACCCGGTTTCATTAACAGTCCATCAACATTGGTGCAAAAAACTAACTGGTTTTCTGTTGTGAAGAACGGCAGGAAATCTTGCTCTCTTTTGCGATAGACTGTCACTTTTGTTCCCGGTAACAGACATTGTTTCTCTGCCAGCCTAGAAGTTAACAATTCTGACGACTTCTTTGGAAGACTAAAATCGCTAATGAGGTCATTCAATTCTGCTTGATTAAAACCAAATACAACCGATGAAGGTCCTGCGAAATCACTGTCATTTTGCTCAGCATAGCTTTCAGCTGATTCATCCAATTCTTCTGATGTCTCTGGAAGACTGATAAATACTGGAACAGGTATCTCCTCTGAAGGTGGAACGGAACTCGTGCAGAGCATAGATCGGGATATTCCCACGTCTTCCGGTTTTTGCTATTGTTGCCCTTTACATTTACTGAACAAAAGTAGCAATCATCACTGTGGTTTATTGGTTCTCGCCATATCATTGGTTCCCCAAATTTCAAGCACTTCCGCTTCCCATTTTTCCACTGTCGCGGATGCTCGTGCATATTTTACATACGATTTGAGGTGCCCAGCCTTATCTTCGTCTCCAAGTTTTACTCTAAAATAGCCCAAATAATAATGTGTATTCCCCACAGATGAAATAAAACGCATCAGGATTATTCACACATTTTCTTCGTAATGAAAATGCCTATAAAAAGGAGACATGAATATCAGAATAGTTAAAATACAACTGCAAACAACATGAATAGACCTTGGGTAAAATAAATTAGTATAATGCAAATAATATAATCAATTTACAAATGGTGCTGTAAAACAAAGTAGTCATAAGAGCAATTTATAAAGATATCATCAGTATCTCATAAACTGGAGCTGCTAGAATGAAATGGAAGACATTTTCGGAATCAGCAGCATCAAAATATAATCAGATGGAAAATTCAAGGCACAATGAAAAGCATTTTTTTTGTTCCCCCAGTGTAATAAATGATGTAATAAAGACATGAAATAAAATTATTTAATAATTCGTATGCTCAAAGCAAAATAAAGGAATTGTTAGTTCTGACCAGCAAAAGCAAATTGAGCAGTGGCAATAAATTACAGTACGATAAAATGTAGTGGACTTGCTTCCACAAACATTGTACATTTTAGTTGTTCGAATAAACCTGAACTTTCTTCCACTAGGTATTTTTTATACTGATTCACATGACAAGACGAATAGTGGCATTGTAGATTAAAAGTTTAATATGATTTAACGTCTTATTACAAAATAAACACTTTACACCATTATAGGTTTCCTCCCGAGCAGGATTGAACCTAGTTGGTGTTATTGATCTACGTTTGACCTACTGACCTCCATGATATTTGAAAATTACGCGACAGAACCGGTGCTGCGATGAGGTACGGTATGAATGACGCCAACGTTTTCCCCTTTGCTCCTCTTTCAGCTGCTCCTATCACGCTTATGCACTGAGCAGGCTAGCTTCCAACCAATCTGTTCAGTACTTTACAACAGCTGGTTTAAATGATGGCATTTGTACCTCTTCCACCTGGTATCATCATTCCTGTAAAGTGGAATCAGAGAGTTGATTTGATGTTGCGTAAATAAAAGTTCACGAAGTGTTTAATTTATTTGTATTTATTTACCACAGTAGGTTTGCTTAACTAATTATCAGTCGACAAATTAATAACGTTTGTGAAGAACTTAAATAATGTAATACTTTTATATAATATATTGTTTGGGACGAAATAATTTCCTGAAACACTTTTCCTTCTATCCTTAGGCATGTGTGAATATGTGTGTATCGGACTTTTCATACTTGGGTTTTATTATTCAGACATGCGCGCAGACCTGATTTATCAAGGTAATTTATTTTGGATTGATTATTATTACCTATTATTATTATTATTATTATTATTATTATTATTATTATTATTGCACTTTTCCATGCGTGTACAAATATGGCGTATAGATTGCCGCAAAAACGGATGTATGAGGTCATTAAGGCACTGACTCGTGAACCGGAGGATCGCGGTTGAAATCCCGTCCTCCCTGACAGAGTTTCCTTTTCCAGATTAAATGTCAGGGAGGTACCTTAAACTTAGGCTTGGAATGTTTCCCTCCCAAGTTTCCCTTCCCAATTATAAATTAATTTCGTGTATCATTATTGTGCACTACCTGTTGTGTCTTATGAAGTAAGAACCAGCGTTAATCACTTCAAGAAATCTGATGTGATACATCCACATTACTTTATTTACCTTTATCGTTTTTAGTGGGTATACAAATTAGTATTACTAAAGCTTACTTTTCTATCTATTTTATTTTAATCCAAATAAACTTTTGAAGAAATATCTGCATTACACATTTATTTACAGATACAAAGAGGACAGCGATAGTCAAATGTTTAAGAACTTATCGCTATATGCTGGCCTTAAAATGCCACACTGTTTCCATGCAATTGAGAGAAACAACTGAATGTTGAAAGAAATTTAAAAGAACAGCTAACTATTGAACAATTGGAACAATTAATAAAGGATATCTCGGAAATGGCTGATCCCACAAAAAAGCTTATTTGAAATAAATTGTTTGTGTTTAAAGAGATCTACATTTCTTGTCTAAAACGTTTACGTCTATCGCTTAACGTCTACCAGTTATACAAGATTATAAAAATTCCTTCCGAATGAAGAAGACTTCAAAGTCTATATTCAAGATATACATATTTTGTCCTGTAAATATCTTTAGTATGTGGCATTTTAATCAAAATTGTTAGCCATTTTTTTAGAAAATAAATAAATTCGAAAAATCTTCCATGTAAAGGGTAGTTTTGTGTGGAATGATTTTACTTGAGAATCTTCTTGTCCATGTATTGAAGGTATTGAACTTAAATACCAAGTTTGGTGTTGGTCCGACTTTTCGTATTTCAGTTATGCCGTTCACAGACACGAGTATGGAACTTTTTCTAAAATGCATCTTTTTTGTATTCAGGGGTCCTCAAAACATTATTTCCTGTGAAATATCGGTACCGAAATTTTCGGATGGAATGCAATACCTTCTCTGCCTTACTAGGTACGTGGTAGGTAGAGAAAGTATAAAGAAAATATAGACTCGCTTAAATCTTATTCCGTCGCCTTAGAAGATCTAACCACACAGTTTTCAGATGAATCAGGAGCTAGCATTGACCGTGATGAAGATACTGTAGAGACAAGGAAATATTGTTTGATACAGTTAGATACCTTTCCTTCAAGTAACACAACTAATCTGTTATTAGACGGCTACCAAGAGTCTCAAATTTACGGATTGTACAACACAGCCCGGACACGTTCTCGTAATTGAATTTTACCAACATGTTTGTACTCTCCCTCGTCTCTAACAGCAACGGAATAACAGAAGGATAATTATTAAGTTATATTAAACGTTACATGCTGAAGTGCAGTGCTTGTATGCGTGCGCAGACGGGGCTCGAAAAAACTGAGGAGCAATTTCGTGAGGCTGGGATGGTAATGAAAAAATATACGAGCAAACAAGCAGGAGCGCGCCGAGTGCAGAAGATTAACAAAGTGTAAAATACGCGGGTAAACTTGATGACAGAATGGTAAATCACCAATTACAATGAAGTGTTATTAAACACTAGCTTTGTTTATCTATGCAGAAATTCAGATTTATCAAACCGAAATATTAGAACGCATGATTCAGTATGTCAAACGTGTTATGAGATAAATAGAGAAGCTTTTTAAGTAGCTTGGTTTGGGTTAGTATTGCAAGCAAGGACCTCCGACCCAGTATTAAGGAAAAAAATTATTTCGTCTTTTGTTTAAATTTGTGTATAATAGTTATTTTTATTTAAATCTTTAGGATAAGGGAGTGAGAGAATTATGAAACATTTCTTCAAAAGAGTACAAATATCGGCCATTATGGTAACGGCCGGCAAAGCGCAACAGTGTCCCTATATAATAGGACTATAAGCGGAGGGGGGCTTAGCACCTCGGCCTACACAAACGTGGCGCCACCTGGAGAGAGGAATGAGGTGAGAGGAGACAGAGGACGACTGGACTAGGAGGCACGACAGGCAGAGGGCAGGGTCCCTACCATTTACCATATGAACTCTCCAGGTGCTGGCTGGTGCAACCGATCCCCCCTCTTCCCTTAGGCTTACACATTCCTGGGTGGTCCGAGACCCGGTGACCGCTCGCAGTCAGGAGGACGAAGGTTTCCATAGAGCATCCTTTGCCCCAGCCATGCACACGTTGAGACCTCCCGCCGACACTTGCAACCCTGAAAGAGACCGAGCAGATGAAGGACGAAATGAAATGAGAATGAAAGGAAATGGAGGGACAGGAAATTCAGTGAATGTAATGATCCTTTCCAACATTCTCCTGGCCACCCGGAGAAACCCCGAAAAAAAACCATGGGTCAGGAATCGGCCACTGTAATGGAATCCAGGACCTCCAGAATGCGGGCCACAGACGTAGTCCCTGAGCCATCCAGCTCGGTAACGATGTTCCCAACTTTCACTTTCCCCCTCCTCTCCAGGACAGGTTCAGGCAGAATTAAAGAAGAAACAGGAAGGTACATCCACCGCTCACCAATCGACCACTTCGAAATAAAATCAGAAGAAATGTCGGACAAAGCAATTCATGGTAGTATATACACTACCTCAGCGTAAGCGTACCAACCTAGGAAGACCATGATTACCCCAAAGTTAGGGATAGCCAGACCAATAGTAATTGAACCTATGACTTCCAAAATGCGAGCTTCAGATGTTACCGTCCGAATAATTCCACTTAAGTTATTAGTTACTCTCAAATTAATACATAAATAAGTTATGAATTTAATGAAATTACAGTTGGCATCCTCTGTGTGTTGGGCATACTTCTTTTTTATTGTTCCACGTATACCCCAACTGTAACTAGAATGATTTTTATCGGCGGTCTTTTACCACAGCAACCTACTGCCTCTCGGCAGGGCCAGGTTCTTTTGGTGTTGATTTGTAAAAACATTCCTGAAAAAGATGTCGAATATATGGTTTAAAATATGGTAGAAATGTGAAAATTTCATGGTAAGTTTTAATGTCATAGGCAACGGCTGTCAATGTCGTATCTGCGACGTAAAGTTATTGAAATATGGCTGGAGACAAGCTTTCAGTCGTTGTTATCGATTGGTGATCACGTGCACTGCTTATAGTCGCGTTCCCGCCAGTTTATTTCTGTTGTTTCAACGCGGTCAATTATTTTCAGCTGCAGCAATTACTTTAAGAACTTCTAAACGAAAGTATTTCTAACGGAATGTTCCAAAAGCTCAGGAAAAGCCTGTCAGCTGTCATGGATGGTCCTGAAGGTCATACAAGAGAATAATAACAGGGGTTAAAGTATCTTTCTGAACGAATTCTCATTCCTTTACAGCAAACACCATGAAAAGTAATTCATGTTCTTAACATGAAATGTTTTCATTTTTACCGTAAAAGTAAAATTTGTTGGAGAAATCGTCAATTTTCAATAAAATTCGTGACAAAATTATAGGCATAAATCAGTCATATGTGCATAATTCGCGCATGTACATTTTGCTGCATATCTGGGTTACATTTGGCGTTTACGTTAATAACAAAACCACATCAGCCGTGCCTATCGACTGTGGTGTTAACTCTTATACATTGTCTTTGGGTTTTAGACATTAGATTACATACACATTATCATTCATATGTCCAGATTCTTCGAAGATAAGGGAATAATCTTAGCTAGGCTTAGTAACTGATTTCTACAAGTCAAAAGATACAAGAGTTCATTAAATTGATTTTTATGCAAAGTACCTAATTATGTTACACTAGCTGGTGGCCCGGGTATCTTTTTAAACTCGAATGTTCTTTATGAAAGTATTGTACAACAACCTACACTATTTTACTGACTTCTCCCCTTTACCCCTTATAATCGTAATTCCATGCAGCCCTAGTCATTCCTAATAACGGATAAAAATCCCCCGGTATTCATGCACAAGGATGTGAAGCATCGGCGGAACGTTTGACTTCTCTAAACACCCCCTGACAGTTCAGGATATGTTGCATACTCTATAAGTAGTCTTTGACGATGGAAAAATCATCAGTCGGAAGGTCCAGTAAGGTTTAGATAATCACAGTGGGTGATATTCTAAAACGTTGTACCTTCGCTTTGGTCTCATTTATTCAATCACATAAAAGCAACATATTTTCACATTTTACGTAGACCCTTAATATAGGGTAGTTAAATTACATTCGAACCCACTCGAGGCCTCTCTCTACTGCGCGAGACAGACGGCAGTCGCCGGGGAAAGTACGCTGGCAGAGGCGGACTACAATCCTTACTTTATAATAGATGCTGGAAATGTTGACCTTCTGCTCTCAAACAGGCAGCTATCCCGTGTAAATATTCTCGCTCACTCTCCGAAGCTCAGCAGCAAAAATTCTTGTGATTTCTTGCACAATATTTTCTCTAAGTTCCTGTAGTGTGCGGGGATTGGAACGATACACTTTGTCTTTTAAAGAACCCCATAAATAAAAATCACAACTCGTTAGGCCAGGAGAACGATGGGGCCACAAATCAACACTAATTATTTTGTCATCAAACACCTCTCTCATTGCATGTAATGATTCGGCAGCCGTATGTGCTGTTGCAGAATCTTGCTGGAACCAACCATACGATTTCTCTTCTTCTGTCAAGCGATTGTAAAATGAATATTTACACGAGATATACTGCCTGTTAGAGAGCAGAAGGCCAACATTTCCAGCATCTATTATAAGGTAAGGATTTTAGTCCGCCTCTGCCGGCGTAATTTCCCCGGCGACTGCCGGCTATCTCGCACAGAAGAGAAAGGCCGCGAGTGGGCTCGAATATAATTTAACTACCCTATATATACGACGAAATGAAGCTGAAGCGGCTGAATATGACGATTCCCCATTCCCAGGCCACCAAGTTAACCGATTTGGAAAATACTGTGATCATCCAGAAGAATAATATTCTGAGTTGTCAATTAATAAATATCGGTTCATTTATCTCTAATGTTATTGGAAACAATGTTTTTTCTCTCTATATTCAATTATTTAACATACCCTGCTAACGATCTTCTTTATAACATACAAAGGAAATAAAGCAAACATCTCTTAATTGCTTTCCATTGGTTGCTCTAACGAACTGAGCTATCATGCCAGCATGATATTAAGTTCTCCAATGACTTGTATTTTTCCGGTAATCCACAAGCGTACTCAAATTCATATTGCAAATAACATACACCAATGGTAAAGGTAAAGGTACGTATCACGGAGATGTCCTCGGAACCAGGGCAGGGCAGTCGGTCATTGTGCTTTCAACGTGACCTCTGGGAGTCAAGGATGAGTGGAGAGACCTGAAGGGTGACCAGATCCGTATGCCGACCAACGCAAGCATGGATGGGGTCCCTAGCGTTTCCAGAGTTTTACGACTTTTTTCTTCTCAACGTAAGCATATATTAATAACTTTATTAGGTTTAAAATTTATTGTTTTAGTATTATTTATTATTAAGTACTTTTATTTAATTATAATGAGAGGAGAAATGTATATAACAATTTTTTTATCATTTGCAGTTTGTGACAATTATTATAAAAATACTTCATAAAGTTACTTCTAAAGTTAAAAAAATAAAATACTCATATATTTAAACATTAAATAAATTATGTTCTCTAAATTAAATTTATTTATTAAAAAACTAGATATCCTTGAAAACGACTAACGTTTCATTACTAATTAAGAATTTTTAATACTTAATACAATAATTAAAACACTTAAACTTTCAAATTCAAGGAATGAAAATTATAATTAATTTCAATATACTCAGAATGCATCCGACGCCGCACGGTCCCTGTACACAAGCCACCAAACTCCAGGGTCCCCCAGTGTAGCCTCGCGCTGAGGAGGGATCTAACTGAGCTGTACCGCAGTGATGCCAGGGAAGAAAGCCGCCGAACACCGTCGTCTTGTCCTACAACTCTGAAGTCGATGACAAGGAAGATGAGTACAGGAAATGAGAGGAAGAAGAGTCGTGGTAGAAGCTGAACCACCATAGAATTCGTCTCCCGACCCGGGAAAATCACGAAATTCCCATGGGCCTAAGTGGGCGGTCACATACACCAATGTCGACTTACATTTTCGTAATCACTTTAAGTTCTGGGCTTCATAGTTAACCAAGTAAGAGGTCAATTAATAACACTAGTCTGTATGATATCGGATGACTGAAAACTAATACGTGATTCTGACTCACTTTGTTATGCTAATTTCAGAACTACTTTTAGTTTTTTTCTATCACGTACAGTTTGTTCACAATTTCACCTCAAAAATATAGAGATATAAAAATATTGCTTCCGCCACTACACTTAAAATTGGGCTTGATGAAGCAATTTATAAGGGCTCTACCATAGTATGGACGCTGCTTCAAGTACCTTTCCAAGAAATGTCCCTTCATTACACAAGACAAATTAAAGGCTGGAATTTTTGTTGGCCCTCAAATAAAGAAACTGATGAAGGATGAAGATTTTGAGAAGACAGTGAATGAGAGAGAAATAGAAGCATGGACCGCCTTCCGATCAGTTACTGAAAGCTTCTTAGGTAACAACAAACATCCTAATTACCAGCCATTGTCGAAACAATGTTGGAAATTTTCAAGAAGATGGGTTGTAACATGACTGTAAAGGTGCATTTTCTGCATTCCATATCGACTACTTTCCAGAAAATCTGGGACATTATAGTGAAGAGCAGGGCGAACGTTTTCACCAAGATATTAAGGAAATGGAGAGGAGGTACCAGGGGAGATGGAATGAAACTATGATGGCCGACTACTGTTGGATGTTGAGGTGGGACAGTCAGTCATGTTCAAGGATCTGCAAGGAAGTAAAAGAAGAGAAAGTTTGAAAAAAATTAAATGAAACAATTTGGTTTCTTGTTTTGTTGAAATGTAGTAATGAAATATATTAGGGGAGTTCTTGAGAGTATTCTTAGTGTTTCTTGAATAAACACTTACCTTGTGTGATATTGTATTTGCATACTTTTCTACGCTCATTAGTAAAATTGTCAAAACATTACTTATTTTGTGTAAAAACCTGACGTGATAGAAAAAACGGGAGTTATTTCTGGAATCAGCATAAAAACTTGATTCATGAACACTTACTTTTAAGAAATCATCTGAGAAAAAGTTTGAAAATGCAGACTGTGTAATAATTGAATGAGAATTTAATATCGAAGCGGTATGTTGCTATTGGAGCTAATCATTTAGAGCAACAGCACGGAAAGATCAGTGGTTCATATCCCGTCTTTGGCATTGATTTATTCAATTCTATTCCATCTTTCCAACATAAGCCTATACACGGCATGTGTAAAAGTAGCTTAATATATATTGCTTGGAATGAAATATTTGCGGTATTTGTCTTAATTTACTTGCATATTCTGTGGAATAACAACTATTTTCTCCTTTTTGGTATTCTCAACCAAAACACAAGGCCTTCAATGCAAACATGTTCTTTTTATCTCCAATGTGTTCGTATCCATTGTCAACAGCTTTGTAGTCCTTTTTAATATTTTAGTAATTTATTAAATGAAATTAGAATATATTTTTAGACAGCCTGGCCAAAGAGTAGTACTTCTATCACAATGCATAGAAGCTAAAAGCTTTAGATTATCACACTAGTGATAATCTTCATCAACTTTGGTTTCAAGTACAATCACGTGGCGATTACACTTTGTATTGCATGTTTAATAACTCTACTTGGTTTGATTAGGTTTTGCTTTTCGTTATCTTTTTACAAGATTAATTTCTCATGGCGCTCCCATTATCTGTTCATAATACAAATGTCATACTTCAATTTATGGAAATTCGTTGTAGGGTTAATCTATATGTTATATTGGCCGCCTTCTGCTTTCTTTGATCTAAAACGTTATTTTATCTTTTATAACCTACATAAAGATTGAATGGCAGAAGTTATAAATTCAGAAGAAACTGAACTGGAAGAGCCAGATGAAATTACAGAAGCAGCAGAAAGAATAACACTATAAGTACTTAACCAAGAAATAATACAAAAAGCAATATGATATAGCACTTGGCTGTTGTAAAGCAAAACATGATAAAAATAATTTCAATGAAAATGACTGTGCGAATCCAAAAACAATCTGAAAACTCCCTCTTTTAACATTATTTCTCTTGTTTCAGGAACCGCGTTCTAAACGTGAACTCTGTTAGTCTCAAGAATCGTTATAATATTACTGAGATTTTATAAGTTCGAGCACTATCAAAAATCTGATGTGATACATTTGCAGGACTTTCCCTGCCCTGTATCGTATATTAGTGGGTAAAACAATTATTCCCACTCAGGCTTATTTTTCTATCTCCTACCTTTGCAGAACCTTTACATTACACATTTCGTTATAGATACAAAGGGAACAGTGATAATCAAATGTTTAAGAACTGTAGGATATACGCTGGCCTTAAAATTCCATACTGTTGCTTGCAATCACGAAAAGCAACTGAATGTTGAGAGGACTTAAGGAAGGACCAAGAAATGAGCAATTCGAACCTTTACTAACGGATATCTCAGAAACGACTTGTGCCGCAGAAAAGCTTATTTTAAATTGTGTGTTATAAAGAGATCAACATTTTTGTGTAGTACATTTTCGTATATCGTTTAACGTTTACCAGCTATACAAGATTATACAAAATCTCCTCCTAATGAATGGGACTTCATAGGCTATACCTCGAGAATTCAAAATATACATTTTATTTGTCATGGAAATATCTTTGATATATGGTACTTTAATCAAACTCATTAACAGCCATTTTTTAGAAAATTAAAAATTTCGAAATATCTTCCATAAAACTACTAGTTTTGGGTGCAAGGAATTGGTTAAAAATCTTCGTAACGCATCTTTGGAGGATACTGAACCTAAATACCAAGATTTGTGTTTATCGAACATTTCGTTTTCGCGTTATGCTGTTCAGACACACACACACCGACATGTTTTCAAAAATGCTTTATTTGGATTCAGGGCGCCTCAAAACGTGTATTTCCGTTGATATCTCAGTACCGAAATTTTGGGTGGAATACAATACTTCCCCTACTTACTATACGCAGCAGATAAAGTAAGATTGGTATATGCCACACCTGTTAAAAGTGGTTTTATTATTATCGCAGCATTGCGAAACTAAGGTGTAATCCTTCGTTTCGTAAACATTCCTAATCGTGAAACAAAGCTCTACATTAGCCCCTTATATCATAATATACACTGCCGTTTACAAATATTGCAATACCAAGAAAGAATTTCCCAAATAACTCCAAACTTGGTGGAAGTGTAGAAGAGCGTGCAAGCAATAAGTAATTAGGTTTGTAGAGAGATGGGGTATACGTGGGCCGAGCAGAGCCCTCTCGTGTCGGTCCGACAAAGTTAGTGCTGCGCCCGGTGTAGTCAGTGCAGAGCTGTCAAACAAGGTGGAAACAATAAAATAAGTGCCAGTATGCCTCATCGACGTCAAAGGGAGCCATATCGGCATGTGAGTGAGTTCGAACGGGCAGAATGATCGGTCTCCGCGAAGCGGGATTGTCATACTGTGACATTTCGTCTCGTGCTACAGCAGTGATGCGTGTGTGGAAGCAGTGGATAGACGAAGGTCGTACGCAGCGAAGAGCGAGTACTGGACCACGGAACATGAGAACATGGCCACAGCACGGAATGACCGCTATCTTGTCCGCATGGTCATAATGGACCGTACAGCTTCATCCACAGTGTTGGCTCGACGCTGGAGCACTGCAACAGGTGTGAACTTGTCTACATCAACGGTTCGTCGCCGTCTGCTGCAGGTTGGACTGGTTGCATGCATGCCATTAACGTCGGCTTCCATTGTCCAGAAACCACAAGCTCCTCCGACTGCAGTGGCCACGTGAACACCGTCACTGGGGTGCTGAGTAGCAAAATGTAGTCTTTTCGGACGAGTCCCGCCTCAACGTGTCCTACAGCGATGGCCGCATACGTGTCCGGTGGTACCGTCGTGAGCGCAACCTAGAGGGCTGCATTGTTGAGCGGCATAGCGGACAAAGACCATGTGTGATGGTTTGGGACGCCGTTGGTTACAACAACCGATCTCGCCTTCTACGAATTGAGGGCATTTTGAACAGCAACCGGTACCTAACGGTGGTTGTAGAGACTAAGGCACTCCCCTTGCTTCAGACATCTCTACAGGACAATGCCCGGCCACATATTGCGAGGAATGTACAAGGCTTCTTCGAAGAGCGACGGGTACCATTGTTTCCCTGGCCTGCACGTTCGCCTGACATGTCGCCCATCGAACATTTCTGGGATATGGTTGTTCGGCACCTGGTGCGCCACGGTCCTCCAGTAACCGGTGTCACGGATTTGTGGGCTCGAATACAAACTGCGTGGAGGGAAATCCCTCAGGAACATATTCAGAACCTCTTTGATTCAATGCCACGGCGTAAAGCAGCTCTAATTGCAGCGCATAGAGGCCACACCAAATACTGAATATTAGGACTCAAAGGTCATGTATAGATTTGAAAAGTTTATCATTTGCTACTTGTCATGTACCTATCCTGTGGTATTGAATTCATTGTGTTTATGCGTTACCTTCTTGGTGTTGTAATTTTCACAAACGGCAGTGCATTATGATAGATCGTGTCCGCAATAAGGAATTGATATTTGAGATGGCCAAAGAATTATCAAAATCGAGGGAGTAGTTTTTGAGATTACACTGCATACATACACACACCCACGCAAATAAAATTTTCCTCTCTTTATTATATTAACATAGATTCAATTAAAGTGCAAGTTATATAGATAGCATTAAATTGTTTCCGATTAATGCATATTTTGTCATTTCAATATAAAAATAACGCCTATGCCTTAAAAAGCTCTTCAGATGTTTTGAAAAAACAAGCAAAGAAAATTTGTAGTACCTATGTATGGTTTTCCGTACTGTTGGCAAAGCAGATTTTGTGTTCTGTTTATGGACTATGTTAATTCTCGGAAATGGGGGAATCCAAACATAATCCCATATTAATACAACAAAACCACAGCCCCCATGATATCGCGTTTCGGCTTATGCCGGTCCGATGACCACAAAAACAATGACAATTACCGTTAATCTACCTCCCCGACTCCGGAAATTGATCCGGTTTCCGCCAGTCCGACCTTTCTTTGTTCACCGGACATTTCGTGATCTGACTTTTCCTACGTCGGAGCCTTTGCTTTTTAAAATGGTATAGAATTCTTAAGGGAGAGAAAGAAAGGAAGAAACGATGCTCCACTTCGGAAGAAATATGGCAAAGAGCACCGGCGATCCCCAAAATCCCTCGAGTACAACAAAACAGAGACGGGAAAAATTCCTGTTTCTGAGAGTGTATCTCTGAGGTTGTTTATTTCCATGGTAAGTTACGGAGCAATCTTGCATATTCACTATCATATCTGTCCAAGGCTGTACGTTAAGGCGAAAAGTTGAGTACGGATACAGCTGTTACAAATGTGTAACGCAAAACTTTAGGTAATATTATTGCAGAATAGAACCTTTACTCTGGCGATAATATTACTACTAGGTACGACTATCTGAACTGGTACTTCTCGACCATAACCTCTTCAGCGTTCTGTTTGCCGAATTGCATGAGGAACGTGTAAGAGAATTAGTTGAATGTAAATCCTTTAATATGCAATTGTAATTCGATTCATTTCGCTAAAACTGTGCGTTTATGCAGAAAAAGGAGCTTTTTATCTGCATTGGTTTGGCGTCGACTCACATGTTAAAATTTCTTTTGTTTGTTTCTGCTTTTGCATTTTCTACTATACTACATTACTGACCAAAGGAAACCTGGAGGATATTATCCCACTTTTACTTTTTTTACCACGTACTTAGGAGGTAGAAAAGATACTGCATTCCACTCAACAATTCGATCCATGTTTCACCAGAACAGTTTGTTTTGAGGTCTCCTGAATAAAACGTAAAATCATTTTTATAAAAAGGTCCGTATGTGTGTCTGTGTATAGCATAACTCCAAAACGAAAACTCTGATAAATACCAAACTTGTGATACGAAGGTTTTAAATAAAATCCCCACACTAAACTATGCTTTACATGGAATATTCTTCTTAATTTCTGGTTTTATAAAATTGGCTAACGATTTTCAAAAAGATACAACGTATAAAAATATTTACATGAAATATTTACATCTTGAATTTTCTGAGATTGGCCTGTGAAGTATTCTTCATTCGGAAGCATTTTTGTATAATTTTGTATAACCGTTAAACTTTAAGCAATAGACCAAAACGCATTTTACAAAAAAAATGTAGATTTGTTTAAAACATACAATTTATTTCAAATAAATTTTTTCGTGGTGTCAATCATTTCTGAGATAACTGTTATTAGTGGTTCGAATTTTTCAATATTTAGCCATTATTTTAGGTGCTATAGATTTTCAGTTGGTTCTCGCGATTGCATGGAGACAGCATGGAATTTTACGGTAAGCATATATCATCCACTTCCTGAACATTTGACTATCGTTATTTCCTTTGTATCTGTAAGTAAATGTGTAATGCAGCTGTTTCCGGAAAGGTTTATCTGGTATAAAATGAGGTAGATAGAAAACTAAACTTCCGTAAGAATAATTTTATACCCACTAATAAGCGATATAGGGTAGAGCAAGTCATGTAAATGTAACACATATGTCTATTATGTGAACATCTTAGAAGTTCCAATTAAGTAATAATGTGGTCTGGAAAATATGCTCAATACTATAGTATCTAAGAAACCACATCACAATTTAATCCTTCTGTGAATCTGCATGTGCTATGCACGGTTCTAATTACTTTGTATACCAAGATTCTCTGCAAACTGCTGCAGTTCTTTCCGTTAAGTAGCAAAGTGGCAAGTACGTTAACTTTGTGTCAAATTTTTCAGTATGGCTTGGATTATCCAGTAGAAATTAACTGCAATTATATTCTGAAAAATATTTTTAAAAGAAGCAGAGTCTCTTCAGAAATTACTGAGCATACTGCCTGCAGATCTCGGCTGCTCCGCTGTTTCTTCATTTATCAAAGTAATATGTAAGTATATTAACGAAAATGCAACATTTTCTGGTCTAATAATGGAGAGAGCTCTTAAATATTGGTACAGCCTATTAAATTTAGAAGAGAAGAACTTGTTGAGGTAGTGTTTGGAATTTCAAGAAAGGAGCTTAAAGAAAAATGGGTGGAGTAATAGTATACAAACTAATTTGGAAAATAGTGGTCTGGGAGAAATTTGGAGAAGGAGGAAAAATAATGTTAAGGTCTTTTGGAAAGAAACTAGGTGGAGGTTTGAAGATATAGAGATACAAAACTTATTTAGTAACATTGGGAAGAAAAGTTCCTTGGAATCATACATATTAATACAAAATGTATGGGCTAGAGAACAGTATGTGGAACTCAAATAAGGAACAAAGAGAAAGTATAGCCTGGATACGAGCAGGTGTATGGAGACTAATAGGAATAAGAAATGGGTTCCCACAGAACCAGTGTCCAATATGTGGGGAAAGAGAAGATTTAGAACATATCGTTTTTTATTGTAAAGGTACACAGCATTGGAGAAAGCAAGCTGTAAATGGGAAATGGTTAAAACTGGACAGGAAAGTAGCCTTAAGCAAGAGTTTTAAATAGGATAGTAAAAAGGTAGGAGAGTACCTGTCGAAAGTAAAAAAGAAATGGTTATGGACAATAAAAAGAAATGTAAATTAGTTTCATCATGTAATATTAAGTTATCTAATTATGTTATCATTATTATAATAATAGTATTATTAGATTATTATTTTGGTATTACTACTATTATTTAATTTTTATAATTATCATTTTTATGTATAATTAAAGAATGTAATATGGGTAAAATATGGCAAGATAACAGCTTGAGCTGATGTATAGCCATATTCTAAGGAAGATTGCTAGCACAAATAAATAAATAAATAAGTAAATATTAAGATTACAACACTAAGTAGAACCATCTTCAGCTAGTATGGTTTACAAGCCTTCTGTCTAGCTGCGATCTCTTCTTTCTACTGTGAAGACACTATTCTTATTTAAAACCAGCATATTAATGAACGCAGTTTGCGTCCCATCTGACTTTACTGTCATTACTTTTCTTCTGAAAGGCACTGCAGTCGTTAACGTTCGACAAGCCAAAGCTAGTTATGGGACGTAATCAGGATGAGGTAACCTTACGTTCTTCACTGCACCAATAAATAAAGCAAGCAACAGAAAAAAGTAACACTAACTGTGAAGTGGCAACAGCACATTCCTCAGAGCGAGATATGAAACTACGTTCTTACTTGTGGTGGTTACCCAGGATAATATCCTTGTTCATTTTTGTCTTCAATAACATTGAAATATTGCCACGCTGAATCATACACTACGCGGTGTTTACTTATAACAGCGCAACCAAAGAGTGAGGCAGGGAAATGTTCCTCGAGGTCGGGTGAAGAAAATTAAATCCCTTTACTCTGATTAAAGAAGACGCGAGGTTGTCCGGCGTAAGACTGTGGTCACTTGCAGATACTAATGCTCCTTTGAAAAACGTAAATTAGACATTACATGGGGGAAAGTTAACTTTGAAATGCGGCGTTCGTTGGCCACCTGGCCCACAGCATTCCTTTCATAATGCTGTAATTAGAGACTTAATCAAAGGCTTCGGAGTGTTGAATGAAACAGAATCGCTTATTTTGTAAGTAGGGAACGGAAGTGACTGTTTGTGACGGCACCCTTGAGAGCACCGAGTGCTGAAGTCAAGTGCTCCTTGGGAAAAGAACATTTTTACCGTTAAAAAGGTGCGTCGCTTTAATAAGGTCATGAAGCGAGGCGTGTCACGCACCACAGGGGGCACATCCGAGAGACGTACACAAAGGCATTTCATAAATGGGTAACTAGGTGCCGGCTACCCCTGAATATCCACACACACACACACACACACACACACACACACACACACACACACAAACACATCTTCCCTTCTGCTACACTTAATAGAATCTATTAACTCAGACTAGCGTGTAGCACGTCCGATAAAATAACAGGTTCCAAGATGGAAGGAAGTTATTTCCGAGCAAACGCAGGCAAATGTGTCCTTCTAGATGGAGGCTCTAATTGATCACTACCTTCTTTATTTAAGACAAGCAGTTTTTCTCAAGCAGACCAGTGAAAAGTTTGCGGTGAAGGGATAAAAAGTTCATTTGATGCTTATCAATATGAAAAAGGGCGTATGACTGACTGCCTTTAAAATAGGATACACTAAAAAAGGAACTTTATTAGAATGTGGTAAAACTTATAGAAAAATAACACGATTCTTTGTCTCTGTAAAGTTTAAAAAAGTGTCGAAACCCCTGGATGCCAAATGAATCAAGACAGGCACAGTATCTGTAACTAGAGGTCAGAAGAAGAAGAAGAAGAAGAAGAAGAAGAAGAAGAAGAAGAAGAAGAGCCATTCATCACAACATGGAAATGAAGCTAAAGCGGAATATGTTTTAAGGAAGTAGCAATGAAGTCAAAAATATTCCTCATACATTAAGGGACAATCTTATGTGTTAAACCAGCGTGTTGCTGCTGTTATACATTCACATGAATCTACCAGGAAATAAATCGGCAGGAACTACTTTAGTCCTTCTACAAATCACTGGGATTGGTAATGCTTTCAAGGTCTACATTCGACAAAATCATGTAACCCATGGCAGAACCAATTGTTGGAACATTTTGGGTTTAAGAAAGAAAAATAACTTAGATGTATTATGAAGTAGTGGTAAACCCATATTGTTGGAAGGGGATCCACAGGATACACAGGATATTTAGTCAAATATTTTTTATACTCTGTCATGAATTTAAATTTTTGCAAAATTATTAATTTTGAATTTGTTTTAAGAGGTATTCCTATAAGGCGGTTTTGAAAAGCTGCTTGTGAGAACACAACGAATTAAAGCTTTTCCCTCAGGTAGACATTAAAGTGTAAGATATTTCTTGGAAACGCAGCATGGAGAAGTGAAACATGAATTTGAATTATGCCATTTATTTAAAACTGTAATGAATAAAATTAAAACCGTATAAAAACAGATGATTACAGGTGTTTTCATATTCCAAGAAACAGACATTATCCTCATCATTATTTATGGATATACATTCATTGCACGTATGCCAATGAATAGAATCATCACGTTTATCGGTGTTCCAATTAACTGTCTCGGAATCGCTAGCAGAATGGTGCTGTTCATCGAAATCTGATAAGATCGATTACTATGTTCACTTATTTTAAAAGCAGACGCCGGACTGACATCTAACAACCATTATGTATTATGGGAGTGGATTGAATGGTTTTTAGGCTTGATCTATGTTTAAAAGAATAAATTACGACTTCTTTTTGAATCTCGTCTGTCATTTAGTACCTCGTGATGCTGCATGTATGTGTTATCTTTTTTCGCAGCAGCTAGAGTTGTATGATCTGATGACATCAGCGTATGTTGAGGAAGACACTGTAACGCAATAACCATTGACCTTAAAAGAGTGGGCTGCATGCACTGATAAGTATTGCTGACGAGATATAAACAATTTAATGGATGAAATGTTAATTTTTGTGTTTCGTTTCCTTTTAAATTAAGTTCGTTGGTTAAGGTGACGGTAGTATGATGATAGTATCAAAAAGAATCCGTGTTAAGCAGTGTTGTTAAGCCATATGCTTTGATCCTGTCTTTAATTTAGCTGAGTTCGTGTACTACCACGCATGTTTACTTATAACATATCAGCCCGATTTTCGCTTGTGCATTTTCACTGCTTTACTCCTCGTGTTCACATGCAGGTGTCTACATGCAGATGCTAGCATTAAATCCTTGCTTTATTTCTCTATCTGCGTTGCATTCGCTTTAGTAACGCGATTCAAAAATTACATGTAACTTTTAAGTCTATTTGAGTTTTCTCCGTCTACCTTCATACCGCTATTATTGACAGGAAGAAATGGTGCCAATAAATAATTTCATATTTTAAATCAACTTATAATGTAATAAGCTTGAGTTGAAATATGTGTGCGGAGAAAAGGATCATTAGCGGGTTATGTTAACGAAAGTAATTAGTAACAGCCGAGTAACGAACGATTAGCATAAACGTTCGTGGAATGCAGTTAGGTTTGGGTTCAGTACGTTTGCAAAGTCACGTAGGCAGGGAATTCTATAAATTAAAACAGTGAAAGATACGGCTTAGCAACAAAGTAGAGAGACACATACATAGTGTTTCAAGATTGGACCGCATGAGAAGGAACCTTGGTGAGGGTATTGATATGTGAGCGGAGCTTAAGTTAAGAAAAGTTTGTGCATTCTAATTAGACACACATTCGTGCATACATTCGTGACTTTTCTGAGATTATTGACTGGTGTGACTCACTATTTTTAAGTTGTGTAGCGCATACGCAAGTGCCGGCGTTTGAAACATTTAGCGACTATTGAGAGGGATCTCCTTTCGGCGACTTACGGCAGCTGACTTTTTCTTGATTATTGCTATAGAATTAATTAATTAATTCGCGAATTCAACAGTTGGTGACACTTCTTGAACTGATCATTTTAGCCAACATTAAAATTTATCAGGTAACTAAATGGTGTTATACTTTCAAAATATACTCACGTATTCCCTAATATAAAGAATTCATAGCTATATCACTACAGCAGCTGGCGCACGAGGCAGCGCAAAACGAGCTAATAGATGGCGACATCACAGAACTCGTAACAGAGCAGGTAACATTAAATGTTATAAAAAATTGAAGCATGGAGCGGTATCAAACTTGCTGCACCGAGAACGGCTTCAATGTTATCATTATTGTCTACTATAATTTTTAAATATATTGAAATATTTAATGAAAATGTGTTTGTTTTCCCTGGCAAAAGGAAAGAACATAGGGAGGTTAAAACTCGAAACTGACTAAACGCTTGTTGTTTGGAATGGTGTCCCTTATTTTTGTCGTAGGACTACAAGCGGCATACTATTTAGCCGTAACTACGTTAATATTCCTGACAGTTATAGGTGCGATCAGCTGACAGGAGGTAGGTACTAACAAGAAACAGTTGCATTATTTCTACATGTGTAACACACTCCGATGGTTCGTATCTCCCTATCATCCGATCGGGAGCAAGAAAATATGCCGTAACGTGCTCTCGAGTGAAATAGCGGCTCCTCTCCACTCCAACCCGCTCGAAACTTCAATACTAACTGGCTTTAATTCCATTACACCATCTAATCTTCTTTCCATCTTCTCGATGAAGCGAGATACTCCTTATGGACTAACATAAAACTTGCAAGATGTCCCTATTGCGTAACAAAGGCAATTTTTACCTATTGGCGCCGACGAATGGGATAGGGCAGCCCCATGCTCTCCCTGGAACTACACTGTGGCATACTTTACCTCTCCTATTCCATGAACTGCAATTATATTTATTTTTATTAAAGCTACTGCTCTAATATGACACCATAATGCATGTTTGGTTCATACTTCGCAAGGATTTTGCATCATTTTGTTGGAAACTGTTCTAGAAAAACTGTTTGCGCCATACAGGAGAATGGGCATTACCGAATGCAAGCATACGATGTAAACATTTCCATTGGCAGAGTATAACATATTAATATTATGAAGTACGTTTCAGAAATTGGTGGTAGCATCTGATGTGCGGCTAAATATTACTGTTGTAAATTATATGGTTACAGGAGATAAGGAGAAATACTAAGTAAAAGCTAAGGTCATTAGGAGAGGTATAGGATATCGTATATAAGACAGAGGAGGACAACTCCCGCACTGCGGCCTACGGGAGATCTATTGCGGCTACTATTCAGGAAGAAGGGATGAAGTGAAGTAACCACAGAGGCTGCAGGCAGACAGACTACAGAGACTTGCGGAAGTCCGTAACAGTTCCTGGCTCGAAGACCGTCCCACTACTGGTGCTACACAGAGAGGACGATGATCAACGAAGCAGTCGTCTAGTATCCACGGAATGCTATCTTCTTTGAGGAAGCATCCTCACCATCTATCCGGCACCACCGTACGACACGAAACCTAGAAGTGCACTTGAAGAATGAGAAGGAAACGAAATGAAAGAAAATTATGGAGAGGAAATTGTGGTGGATGAGAAACCACACCATCATTTACTTACCGACAAGAAAAAACCACGAAAAGCTCGTGGTTAAAGTGGGCGGTCGACGGAAATCGAATCTTGGGCCACCCGAATGCGAATCTTACACGTTGCAATGAAGCCATGTCTCTCGGAAATAAGAAAAGATTTCATTTCAAGCACTTCAGATGTCAGTAGAGGGAAAGTAATGGAAAGGATATCCAAGAGTCGTATTAATGAAGTGCAAGATAATTATATCTTTATTGGGCTATTTGGAATAGAGCTAGCTAAATACAAAACACTTTGCATTGAAATGAGAGTAGACTATGTCCCTGCCTATGGAACAGAATTGGCCAACAGGAAGAGGCAAATGGAAGCTGCGGAAATGGATATTTAGAAGTATGACAATTTCTAAAATCCAGCACATAAGAAATGAAAACATAAGCAAAAGAATTCTGCCAGAATAAATTATTTGATACAGAACAGAAACAAAAATGTTATGTGAATGTCTTACTGAAATAACGCGGACAATAGGGAACCGAAACGACCTCTCCTGTAAGAAAAAGAAAGAACAAGCACGACCTGACATGGAGATGTATGGAAATAATCTAATGAAGAAATTTTGAAGTTTAAAGTAAAGTCAGATTTGTTTGGAGAATAAGAGATTACGTTAACTGTGGAGATTAACCCTAGAGAGTGGCGCGGGGTATTTTCTGACCCCAGTCAGTTTTATTTGCAACTTATATATAATGATTTCGGATACCTGAACCCTGCCTTTCCCTTACCTTTCGCTGCATTCCTTGGCTTTTGTTAGAGGTCGTTAGCATTGAAATACAGGTCATACATTCCTAGAATATAGCCTGTTTATGTTCTTCGGCTCAAATGGGGACAGGAAATACCCCACGCCACCTCTCCCGTTCCCTGATGTGTCTCGTCTGCATATTGTTTCTAAGTTACAGTGTGTTTTTAGCTGAACCTTTGAGAAGTTATGGTTATAATATTTACGTATTTTTTAGTCTTAAACGTAGTGCTGCTTTTATATCAATATGTGTTATGAGGAACATCAGGCAGGGTTATTAGCCCTAATAAGGGAAGTGGAAGAAGAGAAAGCATTAGGTGGTGAAGGCAGCGAAACCGAAGATGAACTTGAAATACTGAGTTCAAATAGTGAAAATGAGCAAAGTGCAGAAGAGGATGAGTTACGGCATGGAAAATGGTTCAGCCTCCTCAAAATTAATGTACTCGCTCTCACAAGATAGTGACTCACTTTACCAGGTGTAAAATCTGTAGCTAAAAATGCAAAATCTTCTATAGAAATATTGCTTGAGAAAATACGTCATTTTATAAATGCAGCACAACCAGAAAATCAAGAACAGGAATTGCCAGTGAAGAAAAGAATGAGGTGTAATGTGTGTCCGAGAATGCAGACAGAAGGACAAAACTTTCGCGTGTAAAATGCAAGCAGCAGGTGTGCAAAGACCATAGTGTAGTCGTGTGTAGGAGCTGTGTGTGAATTATAATATGAGTATCAACCTATTTTCTTATTGTTGAGATGAAAAAAAAACACATTAACTGTGATACTTTATGATTATGAGTGAAGTGAACATTTAAATATATTTTTTTTGTGCTGCCCATTAGTGCAAATTGCAAGAAACTGTCAATTCAAAGTTTTTGTTTTATTTTTTAAAGTAGATTTCTACAACCAACAGTTATTTTAATAGTAGTATATTACTCGGTATATGGAAGCAATAATTAGATAAATTTACTAATTCGGTCCATTTACAACAATCGTTTTATTCCTGGGGTCACGAGTGACCCCGCGCGACCACTAACGTAAGACGTACCTGCGGCAACTGTCTAGGGTTAAGGAGAATCTAGCGTTAAGTTAACCTGAAGCTCAGTGGTATATAGACTAAGAGCTGGCATTCATCCTGTTGGCGGTCATGTGTCACATACTGCTCACGACTCCATGATTAGATATCGGCAGGGAGTACTGGAAAATCAACAAAACTTGTTTCTTGATGTCTGCAAATCACGCTTCCCCTCGCGATGGGAAAATTTTAAAGCGTCCTATGATCGGGCACCAAGAAAATCAGGATGGTGGGCCCAAACGATAAAACAGGTGATAAAAGCTTTCTTTAAAAACTTTAGTTTTGAGAAGGCCATCGAACGAAATGTAGTCTTGTAGATATACAAAGAGGTCCTCTGGGAGCTACATGAGCATCAAAATCGAGGAGATGATGTTACAATGGTATCATGAGAGCCAAAAAAGTCAGCAAAGGCAGGCAGGATCAAATTATGTAGGGATATATCATCCGATCACAGCTGACGCTGCATTATCCGATGAACAGACATCATTATATTCCCTGGTAAAAGAAAGGGCACACTCTCAGTTCAAGTACATTTCGTCGTTTTTGACAATACTACTGGAGATGCGGTGAAGGGGACTAGAAATCTATTATGACACCTGCAGGACAAATATAAGAAATAGTTTGGCCAGGTCATCTTAGAACCCATGGATCGACCGGATGAGCTGCTTATTCTGAGAGCTACATTTTTACTGTCGCAGAGTATCCGGAGTCTGATATCTGAGAGTGAGGTTTATCCTATGGCACGGGAGCTAACGGAATACGGCAACAACTCCCGATGATCTTTCCTATGAATTTTGGTCTTATATTTTGGTCAGTCATAAAATCTGAATCTGTAGCAGTACTACAGGAACTTTGGGAAAGTGGCAATGTTCCGGATAACTTTGCGGAAGATATTTTAATCCTGATCCCGAAGAAGAAAAATTCAAGGTAGCTTTGGACTTGTCCCATAATCCTACTAAATTCGGATTATAAAATATTTGCAAACATTCTGTCAAATAGACTAAAACCAGCAGATGAGGAAGCTCTGCATTTAGATCAAACAACGTTGCAGAGAAAGAATATTCTTATTACGCTATCAGAACTTCGAGATGTGCTAATACTTAGTGCGCAGTAAAATAGAACTGCAGGAATGTCCGCTATCAATGGGGCTGTTTGCTTTGAGCTTAAACCCGTTGCTACAGACGATAAGGGCATAGTGCAAGGAATTTCCATGGTAGGAGAATGCCTCAAGGTCACGGCTTATGCAGATGACGGGAGGAGTTAGCCAGAGATATCAGTGATCTGAGAGAGATAGCTACAGCCAGACATTTACAGCCATAGATCAAGCGCGGAATTTAACCGACAAAAATCTGAAATCCATCATTGGTGTTTGGGAAAGCCCTACAACCATCCTGAGCATGATGTGGGTTACACACACTACGATACTGGGTGTTGTCTGTACACAAAACTTCTCAGAGATGATCACGTTTAACTGGAGGCAGAAGAAAACGCGCTCCGTTTCACCTTGCATGAAGAGCGCTCACGAAATTTAACACTTCTGCAGCGCATTTGATATATTTATACCTATGCATTGAGTAAGCTGTGGTGTGTGGCACAGATACTGCCTCTTCAATAAAATAAACAATAATCAATAAACAATACGCTCAGCAGATTGAACTCCTACTTGGTCACTTCCTTTGGGCAGGGAAGAGTAGCACACTCATTTACGTCTGCCATTGAAAGTGGTGGCTGTGGTTTAGTTGACGTTAACAACAAACGCCTTTCGTTGCTGGAGAAAACAGTGCTGTCTGCGTTACTCGGCAATTTTTCTCGGATTGATAAACGTTTTGGAACGAACAGTTAAATCATGCGGCAGGAACAGTACGGAAATTTCAACAGCTTATCGGCACGCTATACTTCCTCAAAGATTCCGGAGAATCAATGGATCAGTTTCTGATAACCAGAAACCTTTATCGATACCTTGCTTCTCATTCCAACACACATCCTAATATAGAAAGCAAGTACAGGCGTAATTGGAAGTTCATTTGGACAAGTGCAAAGAAATCACAATATCATCTTAGTCTGGAACGATACGGAATACGAGGTTTTCAACAAGGTGTTTCCAATAGCGGTGAAGTTATGGCGTCATGGAAGGGTAATCTCGAATCTTTGTAGCATATGTGCAGCAGTGGATACTCTTGAGCACAGGCTGCACTGCTGCCAACGGGCAAAGGTAAACAGGAGGAACAACTACCTTCTGTACAACAGCTGGCACAACTGGAATTTAAAATGAAGGGCATCAAGTTTCATAACTTTAAGGTGTGGTTAGTTGCAGACACATTGCATTGGTTTATCGAAGTAAGACTGGGAGGGCCAGTGCATGGGATACATCTTCTTGTCTTCCTGCAATAGCAACGATGGAAATAACCACGGAAGAAAATTATATGGCATGTGGAATCTTAAGAAGAAAAAGAAAAACAAGCAGCTGGAGACTGGGACAGAATAGGTTTCAAATAATGGAAATCACTTATATAAATGTGAAGATAACTACAAGCAGGACTAACGGTTTCATATTAGTGCCCTTAACATATAATTGTATATTTATAATTTCAACTTTAGTAATAAAAAAAGAACAACTGCATTAAATGGCCTACACTATTGTAATTTGCGTTAAAATATTTAGACGTTAGAATTTCATAATATACTAGAATAAAAAGCTAAGTAAATTAATAAAAATGATTGGTGTGAAGTCGAAGGGGTTTCACAATTGTATTATGGTGGATGCTATTTTATAATAGAGATGCTGTGTAATATGAAATGCTCGGTTTGAATTTACTCTGTCTCTCACACAGTTGGTATGGCAAGTTTATGTTTGGTATGTTAGAATTGATTTTGGCGGATAATTCCTTACTCAGTAATTAATAAGAATTCTTACATATGTGCAACGCATAGCTAAATATTCGAATGTTTCTTTTTGTCCGTTGTGTCTTAAGATATACTTTAAATTCTATTAGCTCTGGTCATGGCAATGTTGAATATTATCTAAGCTTTTCCGTATTTGGAAGGTAAGGTGTTTATTATATAAGTAATTAAACAAATTCAATAACGACGCAGTATTTTATATCACAACACTGTGAATGCCAGAGTGATTATAGTGTAAATAAGCATTATTGTATGACATTGATTTGAGATGTTTGTTAATTATAAACATTGTTAGGAAATAAGTTTACACGGCCTCACTGAAACTGACAATAAGAGCGGCTAACAATGAGCGAGGGGGTGAGTTGTTTATCAATTATTAGAGACAAGCAAATGACGTCAGATTGGCGTGCTTTTCTTAGAAATGGAGGGAATTTCTTCCCTAGAGCATATGTTTTTATAATTTTTTATTGGATATAAAAATAGACGCTAATGTTGGCGCGTTTTATTAACCAATAGCAGCTCGGTTATAATCTTTAGGCATATTAGAGTGTGGGAGTATAAAAAGCTAAAGCCAGAGGCAAGTATTGCCCAGTTCAACAAAATCATCCTCGCGTTACACGTCGCTGAGTCCAACAGAATCATTCAGAAGTTAAACGTCGCTTAGTTCATCAGAATCGTTCGCGAGTTATACGTCGCGCAATTTTACAAAATCTCTCGCGTTGTAAAATTAGTTATAAATGTGAAATACGCGAATTAATAATGTGCAGTAAATAAGTGATTATAGTGATATTAGAAAATATAACAGTTTCAGTCGGGTGTGTATCAAGAGTATTGTATGTGAAATTAAAGAAGTGTGACGCCAATAAAAGTGTAAAAACAAATTCTTTTATCAGTGTTATCTTTGAGTAACAACTCCTTTCCGTTTACACACCCTGTTCAAGAGATGTGCTCGACCGAGAAATAATAGCTAGCCGGAGGACAATGAACCCAACATTCAAAGTAGTAAAACAGTAACAGGCGCTCAGAAATAAGATAACACGAAGTGACCGCGACAAATTGGCTCCCATACGTGGTGCAGATAAACATGAAGTATCCTCCAACTACTACCAACAAATCCCACTTCAATAAGTGTTATTTTTTACTCAATGTACAGTTTTTACGACGAAAAGTATATGATTCCGAATCAAATATTCTTTTACATATTTTCTTTAATTACTTGTGGACATTTTTTATATTATAATCATTAACTCTTTGTAACTCGCGTAGGCTATTAATACACATTTTCCCTGTAAGCGTCTTCTACCTCAGTGAAAATTTTCTTAACAATAATAACAGTCGAATTTTGTTTATTTAACCTCTTATCTAGTTGTTATTGATCGTAAAACAAATTCAAATAGTTTAAAAACCCTTATATAGAATAAAGAACAAATTCATAAGAATAACGCATTTACAATAATAATATATATAAAACTTGCTTATTGTTACATATTTTGCTTTATCACAATATTTTTATTGTGAAGTCAATCCTGTTTTAGATCACTTTATTCAATGTATGTTCAGTGTTACTCAATTTCATTATCTCTTGGCATAGCAGTAAACACAATTTTAATTAATATTTAATTATATAAATGCTCAAGGTAAACTTGATGACACAATTGGTGTTTAAAATTTCAATAATGCATTAATAATTGTGATAAACAATGCATACATAAATATACAACGTATCAAATTTCCCATCCATTCCATTGGGTTTCCGTTTCACTATTCCTTAGCAAGTTTTGCAGGTTACTCTCAATCCTTTTTACTAATATCTGCTTCAACAGCCTCCAATCTTCACCCTCAACGGTCTTTCCTTCAAGCTTTTAAGGGGACAAGGTACTCTGAAATGCTACAAAATTACTTTTTTTGTTTTAGGCACTAATAAAAGATGTATTTCCAGTTTCAGAAAATATCTATTTTGCGGTGGTTAAGAGGATTTTAAGACCTTTAAATACCATTTAAATGCTAGTCTGCAATCTTTTAAAGCTTTCATGCAACGCCCCTTTTTAAAACATTTTGGTATCTTTCAACAACGAACGACTGTAGCATGCCCAGCGGGCAGTTCAGCAATTATCAAAAGGGGCCAGGACTAAGAGAAGGCAATCAAAAAAGCTTCAGAGTCCAGGAATGAAGATGTGATGACCATGACCCTGGAATGTACTGAAGTGTGTCAGAATTTTAATGTTCAAGCATTAAATTCAGTTTTCTCAAAACAAAATTTTTGGATACTTATGTACCCGTTCCTCAGAAATTATGAGAAGTAGAGAGCTGAAATTTTCAGTACATGTATACAACTCATAGTTAAACTTTCGGAACAATAATTGTAGTTTTATAATGTATATTAGTCATATTAAGAAAGCAACAACAGCACAAAATTTCCACATTTTTACCTTTTTGACTTTGCAATTTTTTTTTCAATTTCTAGTGAAGTGATATACATAACTAAGTAATTGAAGTTCAGAAGATAGCTGATTATACTAAGAACAAGCATGCAAAAGTGTGATTCTGTATTGCAAGTAGGATCAGAGAAAAATGTACATGAATTCACATGTTTTAAGAGTAAATTTTATTTTCACGGACTCAACTACATAAGCTTTCAGTCAAACAACCACTTGAAATAATTGTCAGAATTTTTATAATAATACATAAAAAAATTCAGAAAAAACCATTGAGAGCTTCAAGAGTAGTGGTAATTTAACACACTTAGGGTGTAATATCCATGTGTTCAGACTACTTTATCCCCTTAAATGGCGTTGTGTTCCTTCTGGCAACATACAATATTTACGGCAATGTATATGTGAAAATCCAAAAAGCTACCTTTTCTTGTGATTTTTTGGCTTTTTTTGTAATATGCTTATAACATAAGCGTATAATGCACACAGCATTTTAACGCTTGTCAAAACGTCGTTAAGACTAAATGTTTTATTTATAATTAATCACTTTGTTATGTAATATGAAATGCTCCTTGGGACCTACGGTTTATCGAATGGTTCTGAAACGTTTAATTTGAGCGCAGTATGCAGACTTAAAGAAACTGTTGTGGGGGTATTTCTTATTTTTAATTAGTTTAAAAAAAAATGTTGGTATGCGTGATGTTGCATTTTTCAACTTTTTTAATTTGAGTTATGGAAATAAATTTTAACTGAACTATTTAGCAGTTTTAACTAGGAACAACCATTTTTAGTTTGATAGTAAAAAAACAATTATGTAGTACAAAAGTACAAGTTATCGGTATAATAAAATAATAATGATAGTAATATTAATAATGCAAAAAAATCAATTTTCACCTATTTTTTACCACATTTAATGCATACATATCATTAAATCTTTAGCACAAATCATGGTTCAAAATGAACCATTAATTAGCTGATTAATAACTTGTTTAGTTTTTGTTCATCTGATCACACAGGTTTTATGTGCGACAGTAGATCAATTACAGAAAGCTGTGTACGCGGTAAATACACATGCACAACCATTGTGTAATCCTTCGTAAGCTATGAGGTGTTGTTCACACAAATTAAAACGCAAATTGGTTTTACACTATCGTGCAAGTTACGAATCTCGTTAATTACAAAGGAACAAATTAGCGCGTTATCATGGAAATTGGTTTCAACACTTGTAGTTCATTTTAACTGGGAGTATAGCAACGCTAAGTTGATAAGCCTGATTTCTATTCAGCTGGTTTTGAAGTAATCTAGACCCCACAGTTCATGATGATGTCACAATGATATATCCCAAAGAAATTAAGGTGGATTTTAATTGTTCACAAATGTATTAACCAACGTAATTTGAATAAAAAAAACTCATAAAATATTCTGACGTAAACCCCACTGAAATAATGCAGGAAAGTCATTTCTCTTTAGATATTTCTAACATTTCAAGAAATTTCATTGGATTATTATAAAGCCAGTAGTGAAATCAATGAAGATACACGTCAATAAATTTAATTTTTAACCGAATGGCGAGTGTTGTAAGTGAGTGCTGTCTTCTCATATCCTTGAAAGAATGTCAAGTGCGGAATTTAAATCCACGACAGCTAACAACAAATCCAGTCTAGAATGATAGTCACAATTCTGGATTTACGATTATTGTAATATTCATCTGCATAAATTCCGTCACAGCCGCTCAAGCAGCTTTTATTAACCTTGTGAATGTACTGAATTTCCCATTTTTTTTCTTTTTCTGCACCTTCCTATTTACGGCTCATTTGCACGTCCTTTTCCTGTTTTTTGTTTGTCCTCTTCCATAATCACTTTCTCTGCATACCTTGTGTTTCTTGTATGGCAATTCAAAATAACTAAATAAATGTTATCATTTTGAAGGTTTGTGTATGTGGGAAGTGTGCTTTTAAAGTAAGTACCATTTTAATATTTTGCCGCAGCAGCGCTGCAGTCGCGATTTTAAGCATGCGCATTCACATCCTCCATTTAATTGGAAGCCAGGCGCAGCTATCTGTGATCATCACTTTGTGTGTTCATGTTGTTAGAGCGCCTCGAAATGTTCAAAACAATCGAACGGCCCGCCACCTATGAAGTCATATCAGTGATTTGTCTTTTGAATGCGAGAAATGTTACGTCAGCAAACATTCATCGCCAATAGTGTTAAGTTTATGCGGAAGCAATAATGAATGATAGAATGGGAGGAAGTGGGTTATACAATTTAACGAAGGTCGTAAAAATGTGCATAATACACCGCGTAGGGGCCAACCTCTGTGATCACGGCTGTGTAAGAAAACATTCGATAGGGCATATGCTTCACCATACCGGTGTTGTCTTCGCATTTTCCATAAATTTCAAGTTCAGCTCTCAACATTGTGACAAGATGGGTGCTCAAAGAACTTACTGATGGGCACAAGAGCAAGCGATCTGCTTCTGCACCGACTTTTCTCTAGCAAAATGCTGAGGAAGGTAATGAGACATGAGTGTTTCACATCACTTCCGAATCAAATCAATAACCATGAAGTGGCGGCACACAACATCCCCCGTGGAGAAGAAATTGAAACAGACGATATCCACGCGCAAGATCATGTGCACTGTTTTCTCGAACAGACAAGGTATTTCGCTGCTTGAATTCTTTCCCAGGAATGCAACAATTAACAATGAGAGACACCACGAAAGCTCCTTCGTGCAATACAGAACAAAAGGCGTGAAATGTTTTGGTTCATGCCCGGCCACACACAGGAAAATAAACTCAAGATTTGATCGCATCAATTGGTTGGTAACAATTCGACCACCCTTCCTGCAGACCGGATTTTTCACAAAGTGATTTTCGTCTATTTCTTTATCGAAAGAGATTCCTTGGTGGGAAAACATTTCAACGACAATTATGTTGTGAAAGAATAACATTTTCTATTTTCATGGAAACTACAGCAGATAAGAAAGCACATTAACACAGTTAAATAGAGCAAGATTTCAGCTACACACTGTTATTTTTCCACATCATCAGCATCATTCGTTATGAACTTTTGCCAACAATGAACAAGAGTCTGCATGCCATGCTCGTAAAAATCTGAACCAGCTTAGGCTAGCCACTATCTAACAGCTGTGACAACAGCATCTGAGTCTGGAAAATGTAGACACGTAGTGCATCTTTCATAGGCCCAAAGAGATGAAAGTCCTAAGGTGATATCAGGACAGTGGTAGGACAGTCCAGCTAAATTTGGTAATGAGCTCCATGGTCGCAAAATTGGTGTGGGGCCGTACATTATCATGCTGCTGTCGGAAGTTTGTATCCTTCTCTGGCCTGATTCTGGTAATTTGTGCTTTCAGCCTAGTCGTCTTGTAGCGTTCGGAACTGACATTTTCTCGAGGTTCAAACGTAACCAAAGGAACCATATATTGCCTATTCCAGAAGACTGTGCACACCACTTTGCCTGCAGATGGCTGTGTCTTGAACTTCTTCGTTATTGGAAAAGTCGGATGTCGCCACTCCATAGACTGTCGTTTAGATTTTGGCTCGTAGTAGTGACACCCCGTCTCATCTCCGGTGATGATGGAGTTCAGAAACGTGCCACCTTCAGCTTCGTATTGGTTCAGCAGGTCCCAACAAATTTCCATTCGACGAGTTGTTTTGGTCTTGTGAAAGCATCCGCGGTTATTAAGGTTGCACAACGTCTTGTCTAAGGTATTAGAGCCGACATTCAGCTCTACACTCAATTCCTTGGTCGTAATCCGCCGATCATTACGAATGAGTTGATCGAGACGCTGTTCAAATGCTGACTACCGCGCATAGTCGACCAGGGCGTGGCTTGTCCTGCACATCCTTTTCACCACTTTTGGAACCTTGTATCAACCACTTACTCACATCTACCGTATCGTCCACATACACCTTTAGCAAGCGTCGATGGATTTCAAATTGGCGCAATTTGTTCAGCGGTAAGAAATAAAACCACATATTTCTGTTTTGTACGTACCTCGATATCAGTAGCCATTTTGGAACGCTCCTCTGCTACTGCTCTCTGTCGCAGAACAATAAAACTAACAGGATACTAGCGGGAAAGTTCAACAATTAATACTACCCAACATAATATGGCTCGCATACTCAAAGGCAACACAAAATCAAATGGGAGGAATGACCCTCGTATAAAAGCGGAGGAAGTATTGGATTACAACCAAAAATTTAATACCGTAATTTCACGCTAAATGCACGTTTAAGGCCTCTGGAACCTAAAAAAAACACTTTTGAAACATGATTTGTGCGTGTCGTGAATAGCATAACTCAAAAACGAAACTAAATTTGGCATTTAAGTTCAGCCTAAGAATGCGACACGAAGGTTCCTTAGAACTGCCTGACGGGTAACTCGCGAGAGAGATTTCTTAGAGCTGCGCGACGTTTACCTTGTGAATGATTCTGTAGAACTGCGCGTTACTTGTCTCTGGCTCAAGAATTTATACTCCCTCACCCCGATATGCCTAAACATTACAATAGAGCTGCTATTGGTTACTAAAGCGCTCCAACATTAGCGTCTATATTTTAGTCAATCATAATTACTAAAACGTATGCTCTAGGAAGATATTCCGTCCATTTCTAAAGAAAGGCACGCTACCCTGACGTCATTTGTTTGTCTCTTCTAATTGATAAACAACTCACCCCCTCGCTTCATTGTTACCCCCTCCTATTGTCAGTTACAGTGAGGCCGTGTAAACTTATTTCCTAACAATGCTTATAGCTAACAAACATCTAAAATCATTGTCATACAATAATGTTAATTTACACTACAATCACTCTGGCATTCACAGTGTTGTGATATAAATACTGCCTCAAGCTTAAAGACTAACAATTACCCTTGCATCTACAAAAAAATTAGGAATAAGATGAACATCTCCATATCATGATTAACATGAAGCATATGGAGAATAAGTGTTTGTAAAAATAGTTTGTACAAGAGTAGAGAAAGTCATGTGAGTGTAACACATTAGATTCTTTAAATAGAACCTACAATTCGTGTCAAGTTAAATTTACCCTAAAGTGACCATCACAACGTCCCCCAAATAAAACATGACTAATGGCAATTACTTTCCCCCATAATATTAAGCAACTTTTATCAAAAGCATTTCTTTCTACAACGCTTAGTTTTGGAGATATTGCACAGTCTTAACTTAAATGGCCACGCTGTATACATCTATACTTGTTGGAAACCATCAAAACTTACTATATACTCCTATTTAACTACGTTCACTGGAAACCAGCATAAATGTAGTGGTAGTCAGCAGACAAATCCTCTACTAATTTTAATAGGTGTATTTATATTTATAATTTATTTCGAAATTCCTTAATAAGTTATAAAATTAAAAGTTGCTTATAATATTTCATTATTTTCATAATAATTATTTAAATATTTAATTTATATATTTATTTATTTATCTGATAAGATTTAATTTAATTGTCATATTAATTGTTGTATTATTATCCTTTTTATTTACCTCATGTATCAATTTTAAGTTTCGTCACTATATGCTAACTTTCGCCTCATTTAACCAAACACTAAATCTTCTTTCGTTTTCCTTCTATTACCAAATATACACTCACTTTACTCCACATTAATCCACTTCAATCACATCTTCCATTTTATTCTAACAAATCGCAAGAAGCGGCTGAATGCTGACAGGACTTCAAGAGAACGGTCAAATATTTAATAATTCGAAACATTAATAACGGATATCTCAAAATGCCGCATGCTACAAAAAGCAAATTCGGAATAAATTATGTGTTTTAAAGAGATCTAGATCTTTTTGCAATATGCTTTTGTCTATCTCTTAACGTTTACCATTTACGGAAGATTATACAAAATTCATTCCGAATGAAGAGCACTTCACAGGTTATTTCGAGAAAATTCAAGATATACATTGTATCCGTGATATAAACATCTTTAATAAATGATGTTTTAATCAGAATCGTTAGACCATTTTTAGAAAATAAAAAAATTCGAAAAATGTCCCATTTAAAAGAGAGATTTGGGGTGAGGAATTTTCTTGAAAACCTTAGTGTTACATCAGCGAACTAAAATACCAAGTTTGATGTTGATTCGACTTTTCGTTTTTGAGTTGTGCTGTTCACAGACACGCATGCGCGCGAGGATCTTTTTCCAAATATTATCTTTTTTATACAGGGAGCCTCAAAAAGTGTATTTCCGGTGAAATTTCGGTGTCGAATTTTTGGAAGGAATGCAATACTTCCTCAGCCTACTATAGGTAAGTAGTAAGGAAAGTAAAAAATGTAGAAAAGTTCAGCGAAAATTCACTTTTTTTCGCAAATCGAATCATAGGCTAAAAAGTTTTGAACTTCGTCTTATAAGTCTCGAAATCGCAGCTGGTTTTCTCTGGTAGTGCGAAATCAGTGGCTACAGACTCGCACATAAACTCCAGCAGTTTGCTCAGGGAACAAGAAAGTTAAGATTTAGTCTGAGAAGTACGGTGCTCAAGTCTTAAACATATCTAAGGGCTTCTCATAGTTGCATTTCAAGTGACAACAACTTGCGAAGCTCAGAGGCTTTGAGTGGTTAGAGAAATGACATGAGGTATGCCAAGATATCACCTTAGGCCTGCCACTAACTAAGTTTCTAAGATGGATAGCTGCAAGTTTCCGCATTCATTTCCCCTCCATTCCTGCGGGGATAATTGCAATGAACTGTCAACGCACATAAAATCAAAATGTTCCCCAGTTTGTAGGGTACGTAGGAGCTTACCTCGAGTTTTGACTGACTAAGTTTCAAACAATTTTCACAATGAAACTCATGCAAGCCCTGCTGCTTCACACTTTAACATTTCTGACTTCCACGTGTTCTCGGATTGCCTCTGTGATCTCTGGTTAGGATTCTAGCCTCCCAATCGTATATACTGGGCTCGATTCCCGACTAGAGGATGAAAATGTTTCTTTATCAAGAATTATTCCCTATCCTCCCAAATATCTGAAAGTATGAATGAGATTGTAGAATTCCGTGTAAGTTTAATGTCAAAATCTGTTGTGTTACACTCATATGACTTTCTCTACACTCTATTACAAATCATTCTTGTGAAGGTTTACTTTCTATCTACTACGTTTTAACCCAAATAAACCTTTGCAGAAATAGCTACATTACACATTTCGTTACGTTACAAAGAGAAGAGCGGCAGTCAAATGTTAAAAAAGAATGACAAAGTATTGAACAAATAAAACCGTAAATAATGGATATCTGGGAAATTACTGATGCTACAAAAAAGGTATTATTTTTGTGTGGTACGTTATCGTCTATCTGTCGCTTACCGTTTACTAATTATAGAAGATTATACAAAATACCTTCCGAATGAAGACTTCGCAGACTATTCCCAGAAAATTCAAAATATTCATTTTATTTGTCATGTAAATATCTTTATTTGCGGAACTTTAATCAAAATCATTAGACTCATTTCTAGAAAATGAAAAATTTGAGAAGTTTTCCGCATAAATGGTAGTTAAGAGTGCGGGATTTTCTTGAAAGGCTTCGTATCGCATCTTTGGAAGGTACTGAACTTAAATATGTTTGTTACTTATCTGACTTTTTGATGTTGAGTTATGCTGTTCATAAACACATACACAAGGACGTTTTTTCTAAAAATGCATTTTTTTGTACTCAGGGTGCCTCAAAACGTTTTCGGTGAAATCTCAGTATGGAATTTTTGGATGGAATGCAATACTTTCTCTGTCTACTATGTACGTAATAGTGTACATACTATCTTTCAAGAAAGTAAATGAATACTTTTCGTGGGTCAGCATCATTCAGGCCTTCCGTGAGTAAGGGGTATGCAAACTAAATCGTCCGGGTTGTAGATCTATACTGTCGTGGTCGCCATCTTAACAATGTATGGCGAAACATGTTGCAATTCTCTCGCTGCTGAGCTATTACCTACATGGCATTGGCAAGATAAAAGAAAACACGTGGAATAATGATTTTAATAGAACCAACATCTACCAGTATGTTACATATAATCCTCATACTAGCAACTGCTCTCACAGCTCATTGGTTAACGCACGCTGTTCAAAGTGTGACGAGGATTCACGGTTTGAATCCCAGCATCCGGTCATACTTTCCAGGTTTTTCACCTTGCAAGACGCAGTAATAAACAATTTATTACAGTTCTCTTGCAGCTAAGTTATTACTACATGATTTCGAAGAAACTGCGAGGAGATTGAATGATAATGTTTAAGGAATCAACTTCTAAATGCTGTATACAAAGCATCTGGTCACAACAATAAGCTAATACATAAAATAACAAGAAACTGATAAATTCTCATCTTGAGAAAATCAAACTTACAGCTGCAAATATAACTGTGTATAATATGATGGAGTATAATGCATAAAACTGAAAAGGTATGTTCTGTATAACTGCTTGTTACAATACAGTTACTCCACTTATTATAAATAACAAAAAGAAAGCTTAGCTAAGGATAATGGTGTTTTAAAAGCAAACTAAACAACTGCTATTTCATAACTGAGGGCACGCTATATATTAAGAAATAAATTAATTTCTGAAACATTTCAGATTTATAGATAATGCATTCTCCTGGAACAAGTAACTTGCCAAAACAACGAATGGAAAACAAAAATGAAATCTTAATTTTATCATATAGTAATAACTTAACTGCAACAGAACTGTAAATTTCTTTACTACTGCGTCTTACAAGGTGAAAAAGTTGGAATAAAAAGTACGACGACATGCAGGGATTCGAAACCTGGACCTTCGAAACACTGAAACAGCGTGCGGTTTACCAATGAGCTACGATAGCACATGTTATTATGTGGATTATATATAACATAGATGTTGGTTCTATTAAAATCATCGTTCCATGTGTTTTCCGTTTTCTTGCCAATGCCATGTAGTTAATATCTCAGCAGCAAGAGAATTGCGACTTATTTTCTAATATTTAGTCCATGTTTCGCCATACTGGGTTAATATACCCATAGAAATCCTCGAAGTGAGTGACAGGCTAAAATGGCGACCACAGCAGTATACATCTATGGCCACGGTCGATTTAGTTTTCATACCCCCAAATCACGGAACGCCTGAATGATGCTGACCCGCGAAAAACGTAAATTTTTTTCATGAAAGATAGTTCACCCATAGTGATATAGTTTGTTCAGTCTTTTGATATAGGGAAGGGGGAGATAAGGATGTCGCGCTGCCGGTACGGCAGTTACAACGAACGGTCGCCACACGGTGTCGACCTGGACACGTACAACCGGTTTTATCTTCCCCCTTCCATTGTCTCAAAAGCCTCTGAACAAATAATAGAAGCTTCTGAAAAGCGAGTGAATATCATTGCCGCTGAGCAATTTCTCCTAAGGTAAAAGCTGCCGATATGATCCAAGATGTTAAAGGCGGCGTATACCTAAATGAGAGAAAAAAGTGTCCTTGTTTCCTTATTAATCGTTTATTTTCCTTATAGAATACTCAAGACATCAAGATTTTATCAGAATCTTATTTTGGCGTACTACAGATATGAAAGAGCTTCCCTGTGTCTGTGGAGCCTATTTAGTAAATATAAATAGTGTGTTACATTCACATTACTTTCTCTACCCACTCTTCTACAAAGTATTCTTACAAACGCTTATCCTTAAAACTGCTTTATCTTAATCGTTATAAATGTTTGCAGAAATGGGTTTTTTACACGTTTGTAGATACGGAAGGAATAAGAAGACTAATAAACTAGTAATTTTGAGAAACAAGTAATACCTGAAAAATTCTGTTAGTAGAATACTTTTAGGTTACAGCAGGATAGCGCATCGTGATAAAATAAAAATTAGACTATAAATTGTTTTTCATACTGCGTTGCACCTGAATATCCCATGGCTCTTAAATCATAGCACAAAAATTAATTACACATACATGTAGTGCAATCAAAAAAATTAGTCAAAGCCTTTTTAATCCGGTGCATCTTCTACATATTTTGGCAGTGTTTAATCAAATGTTATGGTTTCTCCACAATATGAAGAAAAATATATAATGTATTTACCATGAAGCTGCACATTTAAAAACAATTCTATCATTTATATGTTGTATTTTCGTAAGGGTACTTTTTTGAGCTACATATAGCTACCTCAATCAACATGTAAACAAACAAGAGTATTCAATTACGAGGCGTGTTTTTAAAGTAATTACCGATAATTTCTTAAAAAATAAACAGAACATTACTTTCCAAATACCTTATTATCATTCAGTACCTTACACTACTTCTCCACATAGTCACCTCCGTTATTCAGGCACTTGTCGAAAGTCAAGTCTGCACTTCTTGTTTGGCACCAAGAAATTTTCACCTGTTTCTTCAACTGAAGAAATTCCTTGGTGATTTCTATCACAGACGGCATCATTCTTTGAAGAAGGCTTACAAAAACCGGTTTCCCGTTACGACAATTGCCTGAATAACAGCAGTGACTATGTGAACAAGTACGGTAACGTATAAAGTAATAAATGATAATAAAGTATTTGGAAAACTCACTTTAAAAACACGTCTCGTATAGAACATCCCATTTTCTCTCTTACTGAAGAAGGGTTCGTGCCGGAACTACTAATATTTTGGGTTGCTTATCTCTTCTTAGTCACCAAGGCCAGAACAGGCATGATTATTTACATGATCTAACCTAAGTTAACACGCCGAATATAATTGCTACTCGTTTACTTACACTGCCATTTGTGAAAATTGCAACGCCAAGAAGAAACGAATGAATTCAATTAATTTAATACCACAGGTTAGGTACACGACTAGTAACAAATAATAAACTTTTCAAATCTATGCATGACCTTTGAGAACTAATATTCTGTATTTGGTGTGGCCTCATGCGCTGCAATTAGAACTGCTATACGCCGTGGCATTGAATCAAAAAGGTTCTGAATAAGTTCCTGAGGGATTTCCCTCCACACAGTTTGTATTCGAGCCCACAAATCCGAGACACTGGTTACTGGAGAACCATCACGCACTAGGTTCCGACCAATCATATACCAGACATGTTCAATGGGCGACATGTCAGGCGAACGTGCAGGCCAGGTAAGCAATGGTACCCGTCGCTCTTTGAAGAAGGATTGTACATTCCTCGCAATATGTGGCCGGGCATTGTCCCGTTCAAATGTGGCCTGTGGAGATGCCTGAAGCAGGGGGAGTAACCATCACACTTAGCGTTTGTCCGCTATGCCGCTCAACAATACAGCCCTCCAAGTTGCGCTCACCACGGTACCACCAGATACGTATGCAGCCATCACTATAGGACACGTTGAAGCGGGACTCGTCCGAAAAGACTACATTTTGCCACTCATCACCCCAGTGATCGTTTTCACGAGTCCATTGCAGTCGAAGGAGCTTCTGGTTTCTCGACAATGGAAGCCGACGTAATGGCATGCATGCATCCAGCCCAACCGGCAACAGACGGCGACGAGCCATTGATGCAAGACAGGTTCATATCTTTTGAAGTGCTCCAGCGTCGAGCCAACACTGTGGATTAAGTTTTACGGTCCGTTGTGGCCATGCGGACAAGATGACGGTCATCCCGTGCTATGGTCATGTTCCGTGGTCCAGTATCATTGTTGTAGCAGCATGTCCTGTACGAGCCGAAATATCACGGTATGACAAAGGCGCTTCCCGGAGAACGATCATTCTGCCCCGTTCGAACTCACTCACATGCCGATATGGCATGATAGCGTCATACCTGCACCTACTTTATGGTTTCCACGTTGTTGACAGCTCTGCACTGACTACACTGGGCGCAACAATGACCTTGTCGGACCGACACGAGAGGGCTCTCCTCGGCCTACGTGTACCCCATCTCTCACTTATTGCTTGCACACTCTTACACACTTTCACCAAGTTTGGAATTATTATTCGGGAAATTCCTTCTTGGTGTTGTAATTTTCACAAACGGCAGTGTATATCAGCTTACTACTCAATCTGGAAACACACAACTGTATTTACTAAACCTGTATCAGGTATTCAATGACTTTATCTACTACCATCGTTTAATGTTATACGGCTTCTAAAATATCTTCATATCAATCGAGATACACATTTACAGAAGTATGTCATTACATTCTTCGTTGTTGCTAAAAAGAGGGATAGAAGAAACCAAATCGATAGTGAGATTTTAAAAGCGAGTCGTTGTATGGTGTACTTGTAATTCCATACTATTTCCATGATATCGCGAGAAACAGCTGAATAGCGACAGAACTGATCTGATGCGTTTCATTTACTTTACTTTCTCTATCCATTATGGTTCATATCTTTATAGCTACTACAAGCTACCTCTGCGACTTTTATCTTACTTTATTTTATGTTACTCTAAATACACATTTCAGAAATAGTTTCTTTTAACATTTCTTGAAGGTTCAAGGTGCGGCAGTACCGCCACCTGTCAGAAGTTGTTCTGGTTCGTTAGCCCGTAGCTCGCGACTTACATTTCTGCAGCGTCCGCGTAGACTCCGGATGTTCGTCGTGGGCTATCTCTCTGCATCTCTATCCTCTGCTAGCTGTAGTAATTACTGAAATATGTAAGAGCAGGAACTTTTTCTCGGTAAAGGAAACGTAGATATCGGGTGCGGTAAGGGAAAAAAATATACGTGCTTCAGTTACAAGAGGACGACACCACTGTTTTATTTATTTGTTACTTCTAGTAATTCACAACACTGATATTGTTGCCGTTAAAACACTGTCCACTGCTGTTGAAACACGGCGCTGATATGACGCAAAGTTTATATATTTAACAAACCTCTTCACTTGTAGCGATTCTTATGTGTGTAGCTAACCCTGTCTTAATCCACTAACCTTTGGCACGACATCTCTTAATTATCCGGCAGCATCATCCTCTGCCTGCAGTTTCGAAGCATCTTTGGTCTTTCGATTTTGGTCTTAGCAGATCTATTTATTGTCGGGGGCTTCTTGGGCTCCTTAATTTCATATTGGTGCATTTTTCGCGCCACTCAACGCGTCTCACTATTTCATATTGATTTACATGGATCTTATTGGTCCTATTCCTCCCCCACTTGTTCAATTTCAACATGAAGTCGCGACTTTCCCTAATTTTACCATTTAAGTTTGTTGTATCACTCACTCCGGTCACGGCGAATTACCGTATAAAAGGACAATGGATCTACACCCTCGCTGTACGAGCAATACTTTTGCTACCAGAAAGACATCGTAAAACTGACCTGGTGCCTTTGGAGACACTTTTTCTGCATCTAAAATATCTCGTCGTGGACAGTATTTTAACATAGCGCTTAAAATATTTCCATTAAACAATTTTCCACTCCTCTAATATTAGTAACACAAAGACAAATATATCATTAAATCACCCTTCTTACTTCTTAAGCTAAACAAGTAGTAAAAACAGAAAAATAGTTGTACATAGCATAATTTAATTTCACCAAAGTACTAATTACCTAAATTATTAATAATTCCTTAGCTCGGGCTCGGCCTAGAGTTGCCGTTTCAAAGGAGAATACAAAAACATAATCGTTAGTCAGATGTCACTTGTTATGCTGGCCTTAAAATTCCATCCTCTTAAATGACATCGCAAGAAATAGTTGAATAATGACGGCAGTTTAAAAAAATCACAAATGTATTAAAAAATTAAAACCTATAATAACGGATATCTCCGAAATGGCTGTTGTCACGGAAAGGTATTTGGAATAAATTGTGTGCCGTAAAGAGATCTACATATTTCGTGTAGTACATTTCTGTCTATATCTTATAGTTTGCACATTAGTGTAAACCTAATGTAAATTATACAAAACTTCTTCCAAATGAAGAGGACTTTACAGGCTCTTGCTAGAAAATTCAAGATATACATTTCATTTGCCATGAAAATATCTTAAGTGTATAGCATTTTAATCAATCGTCAGAGGCTCTTTTGAGAAAATAAAACATCATAAAAATGCTCCATGTAAAGGAGTGGTGAGATTTTCTTGAAAATATTCATGACCCATCTTTGGAGGATACTGAACTTAAATACCAAGCTTGGTAGTTACGCGAGTTTTCGTTTTTGAGTTATACTGTTCACACACACACACATACACACGCAAGGAGATTTTTCTAAAAATGCCTGGTTTGAAACACCAGGCCTCAAAGACGTATTTACATGAAACCTCCATATTGAATTTTTGGGTGAAATACAAAAATACCTTCTCACTACTATGTACTGGCAAAGAAAGTAAAATAAAGATGTTATTAACAATGCTTAATCAGAATGTTGATCGTGTCGGTTTAAGGAATGAACCTTATTTCAATTACAGTCTGCATACCCTAGTCGGTGAACTTCTGTCATTTATGTAGTCCTAAATTGGACGAAGTGGAACAATGAATAAAACGACTTAGTTATCGTTAGCTTGTAACACGGATGTAGTTATTCAGAAGCACTCAAGTATTTTACAAGGGCTGACCAACATAGACTGAGAGTGATCTTTTGCTGTACCTTTCTGATAGTTTCCTTCTGTACCACGAATATTTGAAAAGAGCGGGCTTTCAAGTGTAATGTCCGTAGTAATGCTCTGTTTTTAGACCCTGATTGCATTTCGCATACCAAATTGACTAATGGAACGATTTACCAGCATACAGTTCCATCTCCCACTATTGTTACAGCAGCACACTACACTCAGTATTGCCTAAACTGAGGAAGCATATTGCAAGGAAACGACCAGAACTTCATTGGACTGGGTGGCGACTTCATCATGACAACGGGAGTTCTCATGTCGCAAATCAAGTTGCAGTTTTTGGCTAACTGTGTACCGCATCCACCTTATGACCCCGAACATATACCTCGTGATTACTTTATTCCCACCATTAAAGGCAACGCTCCGGGGCATTCAATTTGAGAACTCTGAAACAGTTCTCAAGAAAAGTGAGACGATTCTCAAGGACCTCACAAAGAATAGCCTACACCATGTATTCCAGGACCGACAGAGATGCTATAAAAAGTGTTTTGAAGTAAGAGAGGATTACTTTGAAAAAAATCATGTAAACTTCGAAATGGTGTAATAACATCTGTGAAATAAAATCAGTTTGAGTCTTTATTCATTCAGCCCTTGTAACTTTCGGTCAATCTTCATGCAACCACCGTAAGTGTTCCATTTATGTTAGGCGTAGTAGGTGCTGATTTAACATAATACGTAGTAGTAAATTCCGTACTCCTAAGTATCCTGGAAGTAAATTGTTTATGCTCGACTCATTTGTTAGCGCCCTAAGTTTTTTCTTGTCCAATTCAACGTGGGAAGTGAGTTAAGGTACAAGAAAATAAAATGTGATAAAAGCTTGAGATACTGAACCTTGGCTCCTGAATAAACAATTAAGTACTCAGGGAATTAAATAAAGGCTTACGAAGAAGAAAGATAATAGAGCGTGTTAATTGTTCCCATGCTGAAAATGTTTAAATTTGCACAGTATTTTAAGACTTATCTGTTAACGTGTCTTTGTAATGTTCTGTTGCAGGGGCGGCACTTGCGGTGATATTTTTCTGCGGCATTCTCGCTCAAGGTAAGAGCTTTTCTTCTCTGATAAAGCCAATTTGAAAGGATTTTTCTTCCAATTTTGTTCCACTAATGACTCCATTCTCAAGAAGCTGAGCTTTACGGGAACGCCTCAGAATCGGCAGATAAATGAAAAAAATTTCTTCTTGTATACATTTATGTTCTGATGAAAATAATTTTTTGTGAATATTGAGGTGGAGCCTGTACTCCTTATAATGCAGCCTTTGTGTTCTTTTTATTCCAATCCCTTAAATTATAATAGTAAATAAATGAGGAGGAAAATCTAAAAAATATGTTTTACATGCAATGTTGTGTTTAACTTCTTGTTATAGTGTTTTTATTTCGTAATACGGATAATTATGTAATTTAAAGCATTCATGTTTAATCTTTAAGATAAGTAAAGACGTTCAAAAGGTGTGAATCTGTCTGTAGTAACCAATGAACTTGTACAATATGATTTTCTAAAATTTTATTTTTAACGTTATTCAAATACTCCTGTAAATATAAGATTTGTTTCTTTAGGAAGTATAGATATGTTTAAGACATAAATATGTATTCAAAAACTAAATCTATATTATTTAATTTACAGTTTAATATTGTATACTACTGGAAATTTTTCCGTCATCGTAGAATCAAGCGTTTTCATAGAGGTATATTTTTCAACTAAGAGATTACTTCAAAGTATTTCTTCATATTTGAAAACCTTACTTTGCTTGATACTGTAGTTATTGGCAGGAAGACATAAAAAATTAATCGAAGAAAGAAAAAGGATAAAGATATAATTGCAATAAATAATTTCGTATATTAAATCGGCGTGTAATGCAATAAGCCTGAGTTGGAAGATTTGTCCGGAAAGGAAAAGGTAATTCGCAAGTCATTTAAGGAAGACGTTAGTAACAAACGAGGATACATTAGCTTAAACATTCTTCGAATCCACTTAGGGTTTTGTTCAGTACGTTGCAAACTCATGTAAGCAGCAAGAAAAGCGAAAGGTACGCTCAGCAACAAAGTAAGAGACGCATACATTGGATTTTAAGATTCGACCGCGCGAGAGGGAACGCTGGTAGGGGTATAGAGTTATGGGCGGAGCTTAAGTTAAGCAAAGTTCGTGTTTTCAATCAGAGATATTCGTGCATAAATTCGTGATCTCTGAGATTCCTGACTCTCGTGTGTAATTTTTAGGTTACGTAGCGCTCATGAACGCGCTGGCGTTAATAAAATTCAGAGGGATCTTTCCGAAAAACATTTCTGTGACCCTTCACTTAATTATTGTTATAAAAGTAATTAATTCGCAAATTCAGTAATCGATGATTCTTCTCAAACTGGAGTTTTAGTCAAAATTAAAATTTATCAGTTAACTGGTGTTATCCTTTCAAAATACACTCACGCATATCCTGGAATAAAGTACTCGTAGCAATACCAATAGAGCAGCTGGTGCACGAGACAACGCAGAACGAGCTACGCGGTGACGCCATCATAAAGCTCATCAACAGAGCAGATAACATTAAATGTTATAAACGTTTGAAGCAGGGAGCGGCATCACCTTATTGTCCCACAGTTTTTCATGAAGTGGAAGTAATGCTTTCGTGCATCAATACTCAAGTTTTTTTTTATTTTTATAAAACAAACAACTCCAAATTAGTTGCAATCAACCAGAATTGTTAAGATATTATCCATCGAAACTGAATGAATGGAAAGTCTTTGTTATTTTCAAAAAATGTCACAAGAAGATTATAAAAGAAAAGTCTCTGTGCTGCAACTAACTCTGAAGCTTGTATACTTTTTTCAGGAAAGAACATTGTCTTTTTAGTGTTATCTGAACTATTGAAGTTTCAGAACTGTATCCAGGAATCTGTACCTTGAAAATTTGTTCATCTCAACGTTTTATCTGATATCTCCGTATAATTAGATAGTAGTCGAATGAGTATCAGAATTTGCACCAATTCAAATAGGTGCCTTTAATGTAGTCATTTTTGCAGTAAAATAAAATGGTTGATTAATAATATAATAAAATGATTTAAAACTTTCTGGGGAAAGAGATAAATAATGTGATTTTAACATAGTTTAGTAGAGGAAGTGTAAATATTCAAAGGAATTCACTTCTTTGAGTAGAGGATAAGCAACTTGGTCTGTAAGGCAACAGCCTTGTGATAGTGCCACTCTAAAATAGCATTGCATTATGTTGTGCATTAAGTGTACAGGTGGAGCCTTTTCTTAAAATGATTCAGGTAAAACAATTATTGCTGTAGGTAACCCATTTGAGCTAACTACAAGTGTAAATTGTAAGCCAGCCAACCTCAGTGACTCATAGCACCTATTGTTGTGAGTAGTCCATATGAGCTAACTGTAAGTGTAAATAATAAGCCAGCCTGCTTCAGTGACTTGTAGCACCGACTAACATTCTGTCTATTTAGCGATGTTTTGATAGGGGTGGGAGTGCCCTTCCAAACAGGTAGGGTTTACTACTGGAAGGAGGTAGTGTATACTTGGTCTGAGACACGTAAGGAGTAAAGACGCGCGACAGAGGAAAGACTGCGGTTCTTTATCATTGTACGCGCGGCACGAGTTCAGCATACTGTGTACCTCTCCCATCAGCTAAAGCTTTATCTGAGAGGTAAGCTACTCCACCCCTAGCTAAAACGTCGCTCATACCATCCGGTTAAATGTATTCACGAGTAATGATACATGATAGCAGGTACTATAGTAATATAAGCATGCACAAACGTAATAATATCCTTTAATAGTGCCTATAGTATTATTGGATATTGTGGGTATCTGTCAATAGGTGTATGATCGCATTCCATCCGAGGTGCTATGGGAGCATTCCTTCTATTGCCAACATTGTAGGCCAAAACACAGCGAAAAAAAATCATTTAAGCGAAACCGAGGATAGTGTTTACACCAAAGCACGAGAGCGAAGCTCGCATGCGTTCCGTAACGGTGTTTATGATTCACTGCTTACATAAGTGGCCCACACCACTTCATTCGAGCAACATCTTATAATTCACTCCTTCCTTAAATATTCTGCATTATTTTGCCAAATGTGGCTTTGTTTAGTGACAAGATCTAATTCAAAATGTCGCCATATTTTGTTGTATAACCGAGGCAACTAGTTTGGGCGGGTGGGCAACCAATATATTCGTAGAGGCAATATCTCCTACTAGATCAACAACCTCATTACTTCTAGATTATTTTACATACTGAATTTAATGGATTCTGTAAGTATTTTGCATGTTATGGTCTTACTGATATATACATGATACTGGTGTCATGCTATTATTTATTTACTACAAAATTTACTTTTCAAAAAATAACAAATGCAATGAGAGCCAAGTCCAAATATACGCAGCTTATTTTCTACTTATTTCTCGAATTTGGGTTATATCTGTTTTCCAAGATAAAAGGCCACTTAAATATTGTTTCAATATTTTGTTTAGTCTCCCTATGTCCCATTTTTCAATAGATTTGCTGCTGGATCAGGATGTTATTGTGCTTGGCCTTGCGGAAACCTACATTTGAATACACGCGAAAACCAGCCCAACGAAGTGTAGCACTGTTGTGGTCGAGTTATATAAGATAGCGTTTATCGTGGTAGTCGACCGGTAGTACCCTATTGTACCATTGCTATCAGTTTGTCAAGGAATACTGTATTACAAATCTTTCCCTACTTCTTTGCTACTTATTTTGTCTCAGAGTTAATCCTAGAACTGACTTTAAAAGTCTCATTTTTGCTGCTTTGATCTTCCTTTTATCGGATTTTCTTGTCAGCTATCTAAGATAATGACATATTGTAATCTTAGTTTAACTTCTTTCCTCACTCATTTCCATAATTTGGCCATTTAACATGTTATGTTTGAGTGAATTAATTTCGATATCTTTATTACTATCGTATACTGATATCTCGTTTCTTGTATACTTAAAAGATTTCAGTTTTGCTATTATATAATCATTTATCAACATTTTAGCCGTTTTCATACGACGTTCACCTCATTACTTCATACTTTCATGTTTGATTTCAACATTTTTTGTTTGTTTTACAGCCACATTACATTAAAAAAGTATTTTGTCTACTGCTTTTACTTTCTCTACCAAGTACATAGTAGTAGAGCAGGTATTGCATCCACCTAAAAATCGATACCGAGATTTCACTGAAAATGCATGCTTGGGGACCCCTGAATTAAGAAAAGAAAAGCATTTTTAGAAAACGGTCCGTGTGTATGTGTGACGTTGAACAGCCTAGCTCGAAAAGTCTGATAAATACCAAACTTAGTATTTAGGTTTAGTACCCTCCAAAGATGCGACATGAAGATTTTCAAGAGAATCCTCCATCCCATACTACCCTTTACGTGGAAAATTGTTCGACTTATTTTATTTTATAAAACATTGCAGTAATGAGTTTGATTAAAATCCCACATATTAAAGATATTTACATGTCAAATAAAATGCTTATCTTGAATTTTGAAATGTGTTAATGTTTTAGAAGTAGAGCAGTTAGGAGTTCCCAAAAAGTGGAAATCCGCAAAATCAGAAGACGTGGCAAGCCTGGACTCACCTTACACTAGCGATATAAACAAGTATCCCGCTTACAGCTTTCACGAACCTTGGATATCGACCAAACAAAACAGTGCAAAAGAGGCTTTGATAGGACACATACCGTACAGACTGTCATCTGTTTTTACAACTTGGAAGGTTTTCGCGTTCACGTTGAACGCCTTGCTTGCTAGGCAACTTCTCCGATTCGCAGGTAAGAAAGATAACATCGTACATGTCATGACAAACTGAAATGGACATTCAGTGTATGCTAACCGACGGACCAGCCAACTGTACGGGAGAAGCGCTGTATATTTAATTTTAGCTAATAGTTCTTGTGCTATCTCAAACGTTCAATCTCGTATTTCATATAACGTTTGCTATTGCACTTTTTAATTTCATTGCATAGGATGTGTGTTATTTCAAACGTGCAGTTATATTGCCGTTATTATTACAATTTTACGTGTGAACAAATCTTCTACGTGTAAATCAATAGTTGGTTATGCAACAAGTTCAGAAAATGTAATGCTTTTAAGGAAATGAGAACCTTTTATAAAGAACCATAGACTAGTGCTGCACATTTAAATTTGTCCACTATTAAGCATTTCCGAATTATTAAAAGCATCGTGGCAATCGTATGATTGCCTACGTTGTTGTTAAACGTCAGTACACAAACATGTGTCGCATTGCTATTAATTCCTTCATGGATAGAAGCTTAGAGCTTTACATTAATGAAAACGAATGATGAAATCTATGAAGAAAGTATATTCGACATACCAGGTACTCTAAAATAATCGGCAATCATTTGTATTTGAGCTGCTTCCCAAAAAGGGAATGCAGTACAATGCTGTATTCGAAAGTTCGATTTAGTCAAATTTCTTGCTTTAAACAGAATCTACTTTTACATGGCATGCTGTCACGTATGTCAAGGCGAAAGCATTTAACTTATATTATTTTGATAATATTTGATTGATTTTAAGATATTCAGAATTTAGTCGAAACTTAATTTTTATATCTTCTTAACATATAGAAGCTTTGTTAAGCTGTGTACGTGACGGGATGTAAGTAGCTACCACTTCCTATGGTAGAACCCAGGGATGTTCTAGTAACGCAACTTCCTGACGGAAAGCTCTGGAACAATGTTACATCTGCAACTTGCGATGTAGTGCGTTCGGTAGGAATTTTCCTACCAACCCACGTAAATCCTGGGGACCAGCACACCATATGTAGTAAAGTCGCCATGACATTTGACGTCATTCCACAGGATATTACTTTGTTATTTAAGTGAGTCCGGGAGTTCTCTCGGGGGCATTTTGTTGTCTGATCTCCAAGTCTCAAGATAGACACTCTACGGCGCTCTGGGTCCGTCCGTAGGCTCGCCGATGGCATACTTTGGACACTTCCCCTAAGGTAAGGCCTGATGGCTAATCACCTGTCTTAATCTTCATCCTAGTGTCAATTGTAAAGATTCAGTTTAGGAGCCCTGTCATGTAAACCAAACACTAGCCACTTGAAGTCATTAAAATACTGCTCAGTACGTTAGTCGCAGTTAAACCAAACTTTTTGATATTGCTCTACCTTCTGATCCTGAATCCTACGTCCTCCAGTCGCAACCCCCTGGTTGTGACATTTGGTGGAGGCACCGGTTTTCGATATTTATTTTAAAAAGTATGGTTCGATCCCGTACCTCTCTATAAAATTCGCTATAGCAGTCCCGTATTTATGGGTTTTGTAGTAGCGTCGGCTTCTCTAAATTATTTTGAGAAGTATGGTTTCGATCTCGTACCTGTCTGTTAAATTTTCCCAGTGTATTTATGTATTTAGTTTCGTACTGACATGATTAGATTGAACGTATCAGTCTCTAGATCAAATTTTTCCCGTTAAACTGATCTTTATTTTTTAACTGTGTCATTGTCGATTATTCGGTTTTACGTAAAGAATTATTTTTCATTTTCGAAATATTTGGTGACATGTAAAGTAAGTGACATCAAAGCGTCTATGCGTTTGCTTGACTAGTGGCTATGGTTTACTTCAACTGCTTTACAGCAAACACACATCACAACGGCTACAAATTCTGCTTCAGCCGTAACTTTGCTTCTAGGGTATTCCGTAACTGTGTCTGCGGAATTCCTTGCTCGGTCAGATTTGAACCCAAATCTATTTACAGAAGTGCCATATTATTATCTCATTGCCGAACAGAAACGTATACGTAGCAGGGAACCGCTCGTGCTCGTCGGAAGAAAGCAGAAATGCAGGCGCTCCTAGCAGTAGAAAAATACTTACAGATCGAAAATGCCAAACTCCAGGCAACGATTGTTGCTCTTCTGTGGGAAATTTGGCATATAAAGTGGCCTATACTTCAGATTTTTAGGAAAGAGGGATTTTATTAATTAGATAGTGCTGTGAATATGCCATTTTAATTTCTAGAAATAGATGTTGAATTACACGGGTTTATATGTCATTGTTGTTATTGGAAACGCCGTGTAAAATTATATGTATTTCGCTATTTATATAGTATGTTTTCTATCGCTCTCTCTCTTTCACTCAAAATAACATAACTGAATATGATACTGTTATCATAGGATACTGTTCACGGTAGTGCGACTCTCTGAATTCAAAAAGATCCTGCTTATTCCTTTTTTTAAGCAACAAGGTATCACTTCAGTCAGGTTTACGGGTTTCTTATGGTGTGCTTTCTTTATTTTCGCCTTGTGGTTTAGCAGTGCTGACCTTAATAAAGCAGGCGGTATACAATATGAATTATGAGCCTACCTTCCCCCCCATTACAACTTTGTATAATATCAAGAGAAAATACGGGGCATACATGATTCATGGGCGAGTGTTTCCACATGTGATGGTCTGAGAGGAATTATTCATGATGGTAATGAGGTATTATATTTCAGTAAACAGATTCTTTTAAAGACGGCATAAAAATCTGTTTTTTTAACTACTCAAATGCCAATTAATTATAGCAGAACCTGTGCATTTTCACGATTTACCGAAAACGATTACCCCGTGATACATAAGGTTTCTCATGTAAGACAGAATTTAAAATGATTGACTTTCTAATCGGTGTACTAGATGTAAATCGCAAGATGTGTACTGTGGAATATTACAGGGCAATCACCGAAACAACAATCTTGAATTTGGAATTTATCATTATGCTAAGATAGGTAACACGTTAAAGTATAGCACCTCTGAAAAATGTGCTACTGTTATTGTTGATCTAGGTCTAAATGTGGTTCAGCCAGGATTTGTACCAAATGGTGCTAAGTGTGGTGAAAACCGGATGTGCGTGAATCAGAAATGTGTACCAGCAGAAACGGTTCAAAGGCTACATGCTATTGTAATGGTAACGGAGTCTGCAATTCGAAAAATCAATGCCATTGAAATATTGATTATGTCGTTGAAATGCTCCACCAAGGAATTTCTTCATACGAAGAAACAGAAGAAAATCGCTTGGTGCAAAATCCGGATTGTAAGGGGAGTGTCAAATTGTTTCCAGCCAAATGATGCGATCAGACCTTGAGTTTGTTTGGCTGTATGTGGCCGAGCATTGTCACTCACTATTGTTTCCTCATAAATCTCATAGAATTGCGGATGAATGTTTGCTGGCGTAACATTTCTCGCATTCAGAAAACGAATCACTGATTGAGTTCACCATCGACGGGTCGTTCGATTGGTTTGAGCATTTCGAAACGCTCTAACAACAATAAAACACAAAGTGACGATTGCAAACAGCTGCGTCTAGCTTCCTAATGAATGGAGGAACTGATCAGGCATTCCCAAAATCTAGACTGCAGTGCAGCAGCGGCATAGTATTAAAACGGTACTTCTTTAAAAACACGCCTCGAAGTTTAACAAGGGGATTATTTGGAGTTGGCAGCAGAAAAATAAGTTTATTCATTGCTATGAATAAATCCGCTATTTAAGTTTCTAAGCAATCGAGCAGGTAGTAACGTGCGAGTTCCTGGGGTCGGTCAATCTGACCATGGGTTTTTCGTGATTTTCCCTGGTTGGTAAGGCGTATGCTAGGTGGCTTCTCACCACAAATTTCGTTTCCAATATTTCCTATATTTTCGCTTCCGCTTTATGTTTCAGATAGGCTTAAGAGCTTGCAGTGTCGGACAGATGGCGCAGATATTTGCTCGTTGGAAAGCTCTTCTTGGCCTTGCCAGATGGCAGCTTTCTCTGAGCCAGGGGGGTGGGGTCTCCCCGGTTCCGAAAGTCTTCTCTGAGCATCCCTTTGGTGTGACTGGGTCATCAAGCTTGGAATCTATAGGGAGCTCTGCGCGTCTCTGTTGGTCGTTCTGCTTGTGGCCTGTAGCCTCCTGCTATTCATTCACCTTATCTGTTCCTCCTAGGGGTGTTAAGAACAAAAGATTCTAGTTGTGTCGAGGTACGAGGTGTCCCTTCCTTGGTTATTCATTCATGCAAGTTTCTAAGCACAACAAACTAAAGGCTACTTTAGATGTCTGTAACGGTAAAACCAATCTTATAATTTCTTAAATATGCATCACATTAAATTGATGTATATTGTTATATTGTATTTATTTATTTATTGCCACAGTGCTAAGACATTTACAATTAGATTGTCTACTGAAATTTGGCCTTCGCCACTCATTCAGTAGGCATCCACTAAATTTCATCTACAGTTTACAATTCCACATCAGTAGACTATCTTGCTCCTGTTTTTCATGTCCCATTTCCACTTTCTTTTCACTTGTCACTTTTTAATTACTTTACCATCAAACATTCACCACAATTTTCCAATAAAAATTTCAACGTTTTGTTTCATTGAATTTATCCATCGTCGTATTGCTAAGCTACACTACCACTTACTTATCCTCATCCACTGTCCAAAGCCATTTATTTTTGCCTTTGCACAGAAACTGTCCAATGCTCCTACCGTCTTTACACATCATTTCAATTATAGCGATATTTCTATTCCCCTTCAACCACTTCTTTTTAATAAATTCTCTTCTCCAATTTTCTGTTCCTTGGCATATAAATATTATGTGTTCAATATCTTCATTTCCACCACATATCGGACATTGGTTTTGAGGCCATTAACCCTCTTAGCCTCCATGCTCCTGTTCTTACCCATGCAATAGATTCTCTCTCTTCTTTATTTATTATGTCTATATGCTTTTCCCTACTCCATGTATTTTTAATTGGTATATAACAATGAGTTCTTTTCGGCAATCTCACTAAATATGTTTTGTATTTCTATATCTTCCAGTCTTGTCCTTGCCTTTTTCCAAACTTTTTTTCATATTCTCTCTCCTCCACATGTCTCCTGACCCATTTTTCTCAAAAATGTTCCGTAAATTACTTACCTATCCACCATTCTTTAAACTATTCTCTTGGTATACTATACATTGTCTTAACACATCACTTTTTCCTGAATTTAAAATTCTAAACCAACATTTCAAAGCTCTTTGCATTATATTCCCTTACTCGCCACCCTGCAAATCTCTAATTGCACTACCTGTCTTACAATTACATCCGGTAACCCTAGTATTTCTCTACAAAACATCCTGTGCACCTCATCTATACTTTCCCATCCTCTATCTAATCCCCCATATTTCTATAGCATACATCATTTTTGCCTCCACAACCATCTCATAAACTTTCTCCAGCCATTTAACACTTATATTGGGTACTCTATATTTGCAGCTCCAAGCTTCATAGGATTCTGTTTAGCAGTTTTAAATGAAAAAGTAACATAAGATATACATATATGTGTATAAAACGAACTTTTAAAACAATTCTATTCTTATTTTCTCTGTGTATTTATAGTAAGTGGAGGAAGTGCCGTCCTCCACCCAAAAAGTGCTCCACTCCACCCAAATTTATAAACGGGTCCATGGTGTGTGTGCGCGTCTACGTGTGTGTGTATGTGTGTGTATATATATGTCTGTGTCTGTGAATAGCATAATGCAAAAAGGAAATGTCCTTTAAATACCAAACTTAGTGTTTAGGTTCAGCGTCTTTCAAAGATGCAACAGAAAGATTTTCAGGAAAATCCCCCAAAACGAACTACTCTTTAGATGAAAATTTTTTCGAAATTTTGTTTTCTCAAAAATGGCTATATGGATTTTCATTATGGATTATAGCTTTAAATTTCTGGAAACAGCCTGTAAAGTCCTCTTCATTCAGAACAAATTTTGTATAATGTCTAACTCGTAAACCATAAGAAAGAGAGAGAGACAGACAGAGAGAGAGAGAGAGGCTACACAAAAATTTAGCTCTTTTTAAAATACACAATAAACTTTTCGTAGTATTAGCTGTTTCCGAGATATACTTACGTTATTATGGTTTTGAATTTTTCACTAGTTTGTCATTTTTTAAATATTTTCGCTATTCATTGTTTCTTGCGAGGTCATGGAAGGAGTATGGAATTTCTAGGCTAGCATATAGCGAACAGCTTTAAAGGATCTATCTATCGATTCGGTTTCCTCTATCCTGCTTGTGCCTTCAACGAAATGTAAAATGCAACGACTTCTGCAAAGATTTATCTGGATTAACATGAAATAGGGAGAAAAATCAGCTTTCGTAAAAATAGTTTGTGAAGCTATATAAAACAACAATAGTATGTAAAGAAAGTCACGTGAATGTAACACTTAACATTTTTGGATTCAGTTGTTTACCAAAAACTACCGGATAAATGTCGGTTTCATCTTCATCTATATGTGAAAGTGAATTTCTGTCAAATGTTTGGTGTTAACAGACGCATTTGGAAATGCAAACTGTTTCATATATCCATAATGAAGCCAACGATGTGTGGGAAACCTTAATGGGCATGCTCAGTGGCTGTCCATAAAATGTTGTGTTTGTTAGATGATATAGCGACAATTCTCTGTGGTCAGACCCACGTCATTCTAACTCTTGGTACATGAGAGTACTCGGAATGTATTATACCTACTTCATTAGAGTGTTCATTGACCAGTTTTGACAGTTGTACACGAGAGGTGGTTAATATTCCCTTATGTTGACCATGGAGTGTCGGTTGACATAATCAACATGCGCTGCGTGTGCTTTGAATGACGGTTTTATAGTCTTCCGGTTGAAATAGCGCATGAATAGAACCAATAGCTGATTATTGCCATTCTTTTCTGCAGGCGACAGCAACACATAATGCTGCACAGCATTGTTCGAGATTCACAGAACTCTGGAATATGCTTGACACTGTTAAGACAAACATTCATAAGCGATTAGTAACTGAGAGGAGGATCTCGACATGTGTTTATGCCTTAATATTAGCTCGGTTAAGGACTAATAAAGAAAATCTGACGTTATATCCGCATGAATTTCTCTACCCTCTAACACTTATTAGTGGGTATATAAATTATTCTTACGAACATTTATTTTCCTAACTACTTCATTAGGATTGGATTGTGAAACGGAGAGGATTCGGCACCGGTCCATTGAATCTGGATTTTGTACCGACGCCCCACGGGAGGGAGGGATGAGGTGAAGGGAGACACAGGAGCGATGGCACAGCAATAACAGGTTCCAAATATAGAAGCCACTGACCGAAGAGCGACTGCTGGTGCCTGCCTGCCTAGGAGTTGCTGGAAACGGATACGCGTGATGGCTCTAGCGTCAGTGGCGTGTCGCAAACCAGCCAATGATGACCTGTCCATGATGCTTTACATAGTGAGGTGATGTATTACGTCACTCATGGCGATATTTGTTCCACATTACATGTTACTTTCTCTGTCGGTGAATGACGTCATCTTCTCTGCAGCATTGTGACGTGCTGGTTGCATAAGCCATGACCATGGGGAGGCGAAAACAGCACAACACATACATTACTTTCGCAGCGTTTTCAAATATTGGTGACATTAATTTTTCCGATCGTTCTGGGGTCTTTTACCAACTTCCATCTGGAAATTGGCACCAGTTTCTCTTATATAAGTGTCGTCGCTAAAATGGGTGGACGCGTGAGTTAGGTGATTTCTTTCGGGCAACATCTCCTTCCTTTTTCATTCTGGATTATTGTGTTGCGCCCTGTCCTATTGCGTATGTATTTTTACTTTCTCTACTACATATAGTAAGTAGGGGAAGTATTGTATTCCACCCAAAAATTCGATACCGAGATTTCACCGGAAATACATGTTTTCAGACCCCCTGAATAAAAAAAGCATTTTTGGAAACATGTCCGTGTGTGTCTGTGTATTTGTGTGTGTGTGTGTGTGTGTGTGTGTGTGTGTCTGTCTGTGAACAGCATAACTCAGAAGCGAACAGTCGGATAAACACCAAACTTGGTATTTAGGTTCAGTATCTTCCAGAGATGCAACAAGAAGGTTTTACAGAAAATCCACCCACCCCACAATCCGTTTACATGGAACATTTTTCGAAAATTTTAATTTTCTCAAACATGGCTCTAACGATTTTGATTAAAATACCATACGTTTAAGATATTTTCATGACAAATGAAATGTATATCTCAAATTTTCTGGGAATGACTACAAAAGTATTCTTCATTGTGAATGACTTTTGCATTACTGGTAAACCATAAGAGATAGACAAAATTTTAGTACACAAACAACGTAGATCGCGTTAAAATACACGATTTATGTCATATACATTTTGTTGATGTTGAGTGAACCATTTTCGAGATATTGCTTGTTATTCCCTTAAATTTTCAAATACTTACCCTTTTTCTGAAATGGGAATTCGTTATTAATTTTTTTATGAACTGGACATGCAAAGAGAATGGAATGCACCACATAGCAATCAGCTCTTAAAATATTTGACAGTCGCTTAAAGCCTACCAATTCCCCTTGCATCTACAAGAAAATTAGCAATAAGATTGACATCTCGATTAACATGAAGCGTATGGAGAATAAGCGTTTGTAAAAATAGTTTGTACAAGAGTAGAGAAAGTCATGTGAGTGTAACACATCAGATTTTTTATGTAAAAATACTTACTAATGTACCACGAGAGTAGTACTAAATGTTTTGTGGTAACTTTGAGTAAACGTTATGAAAAGACTTCCTGAATGTTCATTATTCTAAATGCATTACAACCATAGCTAACCAACTCTGTTTATAATTTTGGCCCTAAATTCCATAATCAATAATAATATTTCGTGGTCTACTCATTGCAAACCTCAAACCGGCTCTGATTAACTCCACAGGGATTCGTTAAAACTAATGAATATCATTACATACGTAACAATTAATGAACCAGTGATACCATATGCATGCATCTCTTTGTAAGAAACTGAAACCACAACAGCATTTAATTCTTTCAATTCTAATTTAATAGATCTATTGGGCAAGTCAGTTAAAACTAACTGTGCAATTAGTTTTACTTTCCTTATCACGTATCTACTGGTAGTTTACCTCTAGGTAGATTGTATGTGCAATATGTTCACAGTCACACAGTCTCTAAAATAACAACTGCATTACAATCTTTATTAAATATAAATAAAACCATTGGTATAGTAAGCGCAAACTGCCCAGGGTCTTAGAAACAGGCAAGGAAATATCGAAACTTCTTATGAAAGAAATATAAAATCTAATAACTAAAACAAATATGTATAGTAATGTATATATAAACCAGAAGGTTTCTGTTTTATATACAGGGTGTCTGTTAATTCAATACCTATTTTCACGTAGGTCCGATTCACTAAACATGGTAGGGAAAAGTTGTTTTGGTCATGTAAATTTAAGATTATTTATTACCACTGCAAATTACCCTTATTAGAACTCAACATAAGCACCAGCATTGTCAGTACACATTGATACATGAATTATTCGTTTCTTTTAGTGAGACGTGTTTTATCTTGAGATAGCATCAGTTCCCATGGGAACGTTTAGAGCACTTATGCTTCAAACTCGTGCAGAAATTTTATTCTCTCTACTACGTAGAGCAATCAGGGAAAGTATTGCATTCCACCCAAAATTTCGATATCGATATTTTACCGGAAATGCATGTTTTGAGATGCCCTGAATCCAAATAAGCACTTTTTTTAAAAAAAAAATACTCGTGTGTGTGTCTCTGTGTGTCTGTGAACAGCATGACTCAAAAATGAAAAGTCGGATAAATACCAAACTTGACATTAAAGTCCAGTATCTTTAAAGATAGGACACAAAGATCTTCAAGAAAATCCCCCCACCACAGGCTACCCTTTACATGGGACATTTTTAGAAAAAAATTATTTTTTCAAAAATGACTAACGATTTTGATTAAAATATATATATTTAAGATACTTTCATGACAAAATGTATAACCTGAATTTTCTGGAAATGTACCCAACAGTCTTCTTCCAGAATTACTTTTGCATAACTGGTAAACCGTAAGAGATATGCAAATTTGTTCTGCACAAAAAAGTGTAGAGCTCGTTAAAACATACGATTTATGTCATATGCATCTTTTTGTGGAGTGAGCCATTTCCGAGATATTCCTTGTTATTGTTTGAATTTTCCAATACTTTCTCAAATGTGAATTTGTTATTCGTTTTTTATGTCCTGAACATGCAAAGGGAATGAAATGCTCCCCATAGCAACCAGTTCTTTAAATATTTGACTATCGCTTAAAGCCTACCATATTCCCCTTGAACCTACAAGAAAATTAGCAATAAGATTTCTGCAAATGCTTATCTATATTAATATAAGTAGATGGAGAATAAGTGTTTGTAAAAATAGCTTGTACAAGAGTAGAGAAAGTCATGTTAGTGTAGCATATCAGGTATTTTTTATTCTGTTAAGCAAGCTGAGCGTGGAAGTTTTTGTAATATGTATCCACCAATAGGAAAATTACTTTTTAAGGAAAATCTGTCATTGAATAATATTAGAGGAAGATGGCACGTAAACTTGGTAGTAGAAACTTAAGAAATACATGCGAGATCTGAAATACGCGAATATCTTCACTTGAAATTTCCAAATACGCGGACATATAAAGCACTTGCAATTCGGAAGTATCCAGAAGCGGACATTTAAGACTTATAAACTGGAAGTACGCAAAAACGGGAAAGTAATTCATAAAGTGGAAGTACGGGATGTTATGTAGTGCCGAGGAACGTGAAGCGTCTTGGTTTACAGAAAAGGAGATTCACACGAACAGTTCTCAAAATCGGCCTCTGACGCAAAGATAATAAACATTGGTATGGACAGGATAAATCCGTTGGAGTGGGGCTAAATGGACAATATAAAGTGCGTGTAAATATATTTATTTAGCCAAAAAGGGCATCTTTATGGGCAACGGGAAACACGACTTAAGATAAGAGAACCAACATTCCACCCACGCACCTCCTGTAACTCTCCCTCTTCTTACCCTCCGTGAAGACGGTACCTGCCTCACATGCAATAAACATTTCATATGTAAAATAGAAGTGAAGTGTTTTAACAACAAAACCAATGCTGCACAAACTAAATGTTCTGATGTATTTCAATATTGCATTGTAATCTTCAAACCAAATGGGCTTTGAAGCTTGGTTTGAGTCATATAATAAAAGAATCATATTTTTACTATTGAATATTCCGAATTACATTGTTTGATTTATGCCACTATGCCTCTAAGATGTTAACCTTTTTTCCTTTAAGTTCTGCTTGAGAGTTAGTGTGCTTTCTGTGCAGTTTATTATCTTACTGTCGATTTATTTGGAATGTGGGCTTTGTATCGTGAAACTGCTGACTGTTCTTTGAATGTATATGTGGTCAGTGCGCTAGACAGACGGCCTTAATTCTGTAGTCGCCTTACTGTACTACTTGTTTTATTTCCATTCCATTTTATGTGTGTGGAACTTTGTATACCGGTATAAAAACATATAATCCAGTATTTAGGAACAGGGAAACTATTAAAGAACCCCAATCAAATGGGGTGCACAAGATAAATCTCTCGAAATGGAATTACCGCCTTAGACATCTCACCGGTTAAGCGAATCTGGGACCCTAAATTAAGCATTAATTTATTTTCGCTCACAGGTGTGAAGGAATGTCCTTTTCGCCACCATCGTGATTTAGTGTTAATACTTTCAGCATCTGTGGTCTTGTGGTTATTATGGAAGCTTCAAAATTCGGAGGTCCCGCGTTCGATTTCCGGCTGGAAGATAGTTCTTATTTAGCAATAATTATTCCCCGTCTTTTCCCAAGTCTGGAAGCATGAGTGAGAGTCTAAATGTGAGTGTGTGTGTGTGTGTGTGTGTGTGTGTGCGCGCGCGTGCGCAAATTTAATGTTTATAAGGAAAAACCAAAGCAATCAAACCCAAACACTGACAAAATAATCAACAAGTGAACATCATTGCCAATGAGCAGTTGTTACAAACGCAAAAGCCGCCGATAGACCTTAGATATTAAAGGCGGCATACAAATGGAACACCAGAAATAAATAAAATAAAATTTTATCAAAATTTCGTTTTTAAACACAAGCTTCTCTACAACAAATCTCCCTTTGTTTGTTACCAGACAGCACAGATAGTTAATTACTCTACTATTGTAGCAAGTAGGGGAAGTATTACATTCCGCCCAAAAATAAGATAACAAGACTTCAACGAAAATACATGGTTTTGAGGCGCCCTGAATCCAAATAAAACCTTTTTGGAAACATGACCATATGTTGTCTGTGAGCAGCATAACTCAAAAACGAAAAGTTGGATAAATACCAAACTTGGTATTTGGGTTTAGTACCTTCGAAGGGTGCAACAGACAGATTTTCAAGAAAATCTCTCGACCCCAACGTTATAAAAAAATTTAGATTGTGTGAAATATGGCTCTAACCATTTTGATTAAAATACCGTATATTAAAGACATTTACATAGCAAATAAAATGTATTTCTTGAATTTTCTGAGAATAGCCTAGGAAAATTTCTCATTCCGAAGGAGTTTTGTATAATCATATATAACCTTTAAACGTTAAGCGAAAACGTATCACACAAAAAATGTGAATCCTTTTTAAAACACACAATTTACTTAAAATAGGTTTTTTATGGCATAAGCCGTTTCTGGGATATCCATTATTATGAGCTCTCATTATTCAATGATTGTTATTCTTTCAGTGCCTCGTCAATTTTCAGTTGCATGGAAACAGCATGGAATTTTAAGGCCAGCATATAGCGTCCATTTGTTGATCATTTGACTATCACTGCTGTTTTTTCCTCATGTTCTCTCTCATTTTCTGTATCTCCCTTTTTCATTTCGTCCTCCTCTTTGTCTTCGGTTTTTTAATTCTATTCTTCTTTTTCTCACTCATATACTATGTACAACGTAGGTATCTTTGATGTTGGAAAATTCGCTTTAAAGCACAATAAATCTCTGTTCCCTGAGTTGCTGATAATGTTAAAAATCTTGTGTGTTGCATATACATGAGTTTCTCTATCCACTCTTGAACAACCTATTCTTACAAAAGCTAACTTTTCTTTGTACTTCTTGTTAATTGAGATAAACTTTGTTTGTACATCTACATACTCGTTTTAGGTATAAGAAGAATACAGTAAAGCAAAAGATGCAGATCCCTGTATGAAGGCTTAGAAATTCACACTGTTGGCATAACCACCAGAAAAAAGAACAGCGACTTATTGCTTGAAAACGCATAATTGTTTGAAGCTTCAAACCAAACTAACAAAGAATATCTCGGGAATGGTTAATAACGCCACAAAAAGTTTGACATAAAGTGTGTACTTTAAAGAAATCTACATATTTTATGTAGTAAGATTTTGTCTATCTCTTACAATTCAGGGAAGATGCTGAACTTAAATTGCATGTTTGGTATTTATCCGGTTTTCGTTTTCAGTTGTGATGTTCATAGACACACACTCACCGACCTTATTCTAAACGTGATGTTTTGAATTCAGCGGACCTAAAAACATGTATTTTCGGAGAAATCTCGATATCGAATTTTTGGATTTAATGCAATACGATTTCTACTTACAGGATGAATCACCTAAACCTTGCACCGAAAATACTTCGGAAATGAAAAGTGCTACTGATGTGCAGTTTTCACAGCATTTATTGGTGGTCAGGAGCTCGTACATTTGGCCTATAAACAGATTTTAATAATACTGGGAAAGTGTATTTTTTGAGCATATGTACAATTTTTTAAATGGAACAATGCCTAGTTACATCAACAGAAAAAGTAGGGTAAATTAGAATATCAGTGACGTTTGTTGCAAGATTCTAGTGCAAGTGGTTTACGAGAAATCTTATTTTGAAACTTTGACTCACCGACAACTTGTGATAGCACAAACTAAAGAAAAACAAAAGGGAATTACAATACTTCTGGGAATTCTTACAAGTAAAGAGAACATAGCCCTTCAAAGGTTGTGTTCAAAATGACCACCGGCAGGTTCAATACATGCTTCCAGGTTGCTACGGAAAAACTGCTGCACACGTTCTAGCATTTCAGCGGAAATTTCAGAGCAGGCAGCAGTAATACGTCGTTTCATATCGTCTGGTGTAGTTGGTACATTCTTGTAGACAGAAAAAGTCTAAACGGGTCAGATCCGGTGAACGGGCCGGCCAAGGTACAAGTCCACATCGTCCAATCCAAGGATTTGAAAACAATTCGTTAAGGCAAGCTGTAGTACTCCGTACACTATGGGCTGGACAGTCATCATGTTGGTACCACAGGTTCCTCCTAATCTGCAAAGGAACGTCTTCTAGCATCTGTGGCAGATGGTCCGTCAGGAGGCTGCGATACTTGTGCGAGTTCATTGTTCCTTCTATGAACAAAGCGCCTATGAGCTGATGGTTCACTATCCCACACCACACGTTTAAACTGACGTTCCATCTGACGAAGCCAACGGGAATTGTCAACAGACCAATTGTGCATGTTTCTGCGGTTTACCTGACCATGATTAGTAAATGTTGCCCCATCACTAAACAAGATACATGATGAATCTGGAGTATCATGTCTTAATGCCCACGTACAAAAGTTAACACGATTCTCAAAATCGTTTCCATGCAGCTCTTGATGGAGAGAGTTGTGATAGGGATGGAACCTATGTCGATGGAGAATGCGCAGTGCACACGCCTGACTTATGCCACTTCCACGTGCGATTGTGCGGGAACTAATTTGCGGATCTACTGTAACGGCACCAAAACATTAATTTCTGTCTTTTCTCCAGTCACTTCTTTGTTTCTGTTACGTTTTCTAGGTGTTACAGTACCACTTTCACGTAATTAGTTGAAGAGGTTGATAAATAATTGCCGAGATGTTTGACGTCTATTGGGATACGCTTCCGCATACACCGTACAGGAACGAACTGCATTCTTCCTACATTCTCCATACACCATGAGCATGACGGCTTTTTCTGCATTAGTAAACCCCATCTTCCACTCACGACTTACTGCTTGAACTCTCACAAACTAACTGACCAGAAAATCGCAATGTAATCAGTGAACAGAAGACAATGCAAACAAACATAACAACAACATCAAAACTAGCAACTAAGCGGGTTGAATTGGACAAACAATTGTCGTATTAAATAAAAATACAAAGCAATAATAGAAGCATTATCTTGAATAAATTGTTTTATTATTCTATCAATTCAAAAAAAAACCCATTAATATTCATTTCTTATTTAATTTTTCAGGATAGTATATTTGATTTAAGAGTAATGATAGTTATAGGTAAAATTGGGTGGAATCTTTTCAAAATACGATTTCTCGTAAACCAATTGTACTAGATTCCTGCAACAAAGATCAGTGACATTCTAATTTACCCTACCTTTATTCTGTAGATGTAACTAGGCATTGTTCCACTTAAAAACTGTATATTTGCTCAAAAAGTACACTTTTTCAGTATTATTAAAATCTGTTTATAGGCTGAATGTACGAGCCCCTGACTACCAATCCATGCTATGAAAACTGCACATCGATAGCACTTTCAAATAGGTTTTAGTGTGTGCAAGTTTTAGGTGATTCACCCTGTATATATGTGGCAGAGAACGTAAAAAAGCTTGTCAGAAACTTCATGGTTATAATTATTTATTACACAAAATTTTTCAAAACACCAATAATCAACAAGAGAATGGCCTGTAGCCATTATTGGGGAAAATTAATGAGCATATTTTACAAAATGTTCGGTAGGTTTTAAATAAAAATTCAAAACAATCGGTTTAAATGTTCTTGAATAACAACACAAATGCTCATATTTTTAAAATTAAATATCTTACTTATGAGAATCCCAATATAAATAATAATTACTCACACCAGTTTTGGTTACGTTTTCGTAACATTATTGTAGTTCATTTTGATTACAGCATTATACGTAATATAGACATAAGGCAAAATGAAATAAACCATCAACATCCCTATAAACCAAAGAAAACGTAACTAACTTGGGATTAAACCTGAACATGTGTATAAGACCAAAAAGAGAATTTCTTTATTTGTTTAATGTATTTTATTGCTAAACGTAATTGAAATTCCGATATCGAACTAGGATGATCTTGTTCGATCATTCAAATTAAGGAGGATATTGAATTCCTTGGGAGCCCGAATACATCGGCGCTTCTGGTATTTCGCTCTCCGCGGTGAGGGAAAATTCCTGAAAAACCTTCAGGAACACAACTAAAGCACTTTCTGGTAATGCTGTCTTCTAACTCACTTGCGTCTGTATTAAGTTTAGTTTATTTTTTCAGTTCGTACACTACAAAAACGATTTACATAATGCATGGTTTCAAATTTTTAACGAAGCTGTAACCAGTTGTTAAAGAAAATGCCTCAAAACACATACCTAATGACTAAAGCGTAAATCCGTGCGTAAACTAATCAGCATTTGTCGCCTCAGGCTTTTCATGGTATCACAAACAGTTCAAATGTTTATTTTTAGTTCACTCATTCTCGTTCGCTTAGTCTTGTAGAGACTAAGTTTAAGCCCTCTCTTTTAAACAGCTGAAACACAAACATATATAGTAATAATAATAATAATAATAATAATAATAGTAATAATAATAATAATAACGTAACAATTGCTTAGAACAAACAAACGTATCATTGCCATAAAATAAAAAGAAAACGCAAATAGTAATTAAAACCGCGTTCTTACGCAGATAAACCACAAATTATTTCTGAACTTGAGACACATGCAAAGGATTACACACACTATGTGATCAAAAGTATCCGGACACCCCACAAATATACGTTTTTCATCTTAGGTGCATTGTGCTGCCACCTACTGTCTGGTACTCATCCGCGACCTCAGTAGTTATTAGACATCGTGAAACAGCAGAATGGGACGCTCTGTGCAACTCACGGACTTCGAACGTGATCAGGTGATCGAGTGTCACTTATGTCAGAAGTCTGTACGCGAGATTTCCACACTCCTTAACATCCCTAGGTCCACTGTTTCTGATGTGATAGTGAAGTGGAAATGTGAAGGGACATGTACAGCACAAAAGCGTACAGACCGACCTCGTCTGTTGACTGACAGAGACCGCCGACATTTGAAGAGGGTAGTAAAGAGTAATAGGCAGATATCTATCCAGACCATCACACAGGAATTCCAAACTGCATCAGGATCCACACCAAGTCCTATGACAGTTAGGCGTGAGGTGAGAAACCTTGAATTCCATGGTCGAGCGGCTGCTCATAAGCCACACAACACGCAGGAAAATGCCAAACGACGCCTCGCTTGGTGTAAGGAGCGTCAACATTACACGATTGAACAGTGGCAAATCGTTTTGTGGAGTGACGAATCACGGTACACAATGTGGCGATCCGATGGCAGAGTGTGGGTATGGCGAATGCCCGGTGAACGTCATCTGCCAGCGTGTGTAGTGCCAACAGTGAAATTCGGAGGTGGTGGTGTTATAGTGTGGTAGTGTTTTTCCTGGAGGGGACTTGCACCCCTTGTTGTTTTGCGTTGCATGATCACAGCGCAGACCTATATTGATATTTTAAGCACCTTCTTGCTTCCCACTGTTGAAGAGCAATTCGGGGATGGCGATTGCATCTTTCAACATGATCGAGTACCTGTTCATACTGCACGGGCTGTGGCGGAGTGGTTAAACGACAATAACAAACCCGTAATGGACTGGCCTGCACAGAGTCCTGACTTGAATCCTATAGAACACCTTTGGGATGTTTTGGAACGCCGACTTCGTGCCAGGCCTCACCGACCTACATTGATACCTCTCCTCAGTTCCGCACTGCGTGAAGAATGGGCTGCCATTCCCCAAGAAACCTTCCAGCACCTGGTTGAAAGTATGCGTGCGAGAGTGAACGCTGTCATCAAGGCTAAGTGTGGGCCAACACCATATTGACTTCCAGCATTACCGATGAAGGGCGCCACGAACTTGTACGTCATTTTCAGCCAGGAGTTCGGATACTTTTGATCACGTAGTGTACATTGGAAAGGGAATAAATGTACAGTGTTGGTCTAAAGTGAATCTAACAACTACAAAACTAAGGAATCTGCTGTATTCAAATATTTGCTTTTTTATTTTCCCTACTACTTTCCCATGGTAAGAAGAGAAGTATTGTATTCCACTCAAAAATTGGATTACACCGAAAATAGACGTTTTGAGATACCTGAATCAAAAAGTGTTAGAAAAAGGTGCACGTGCGTGTGTCTGTAAACGGCATAATTCAAAAACTAAATAGTCTGTGAAATATCAGACTTGGTAATTTGAAGCGATTCGTGATCCGAAACTTTTGAAACCACACCCTTTTTTTCAAATTTGGATACTTCTTAATCGAAGTTGCATCATTTTAGATAACGTTTAATGTTGCCTGCTTTGTTGTTGGGCTCTACGATGTCGCCATATTTTAGCTGGTTCCGGGTTGTCTGATCAGTTGGCTGCTACAGTGGTATAGCTATGAGTTATTTATCCCAGGCATGAGTGTATCGTGAAAGGATAACACTAGTTTAGTTCATTAGTTTTAATACTGACTTACATATTCTATTTGAAAAGGATCTCCGAATTTTGAATTAAATAATTAAATTATTTCTATTATTATAATAATAACGATAATAATGAAGCGAAGCTTAGTTGCGGTAAGTCACAAAAATGTTACTCGTAATGATCCCTCGCAATAGCCGCTATATCTTTCTCACTCAAGCGCGTTCCTGGGCGCTACACAACTTAAAATAAAACTAAATTCCATACGAGTAATCACAGGCGTCGTCACACGATTAAGTAAGTAAGATTTAAAATGCATGCTGGTTTCTCAATTTAAGTTCCGCCTACCTATCGCCATCTCTGCCAATATTCTACTTATGCGGTCCAATCTTAAAACTCTACATATACGTATATGAAGCTGTTTCTAATAGTGCCTTGCTTGAATCTCGGAATTGCATTTCCCTTTCTAATTTACAAAATTTCTGTCCACGAGACTTTGCAAACGTACTGAACTCAATCTTAATTTCTTTCCAGGAATCCTTATGCTAATACGTTCGCTGCTCAGCTGTTACTAATGCATTTCCTTAACATGAGTCGCTAATGATCTCCTTCTCCGGACATATCTTTCAGCTCAGGCTTGTTGCATTATGCATCGATTTAATACAAAGAAAATTATTAATTATTGCAATTATTTCTCTATCTCACTCTGAATTCTTAATTTAATTATTTATATCTCCCAGTCAATTATAGTATCAAATTTAACTTCAGCCTTCTAAAAAGGATGCAAAACGAAGTTTTTCAAGAAAATGCCCTACTTCAAACTACCCTTTACCTGGAGAACTGTTAGAAAAATGATTTTTTCAAGAATGGCTCTAAGATTCTGATTAAAATATTCTATGTTTATTATATTTGCATGTTAAATGAAATTAATATCTTAAATTTTATGGACTAGCCTCTTAAGTCATGTTTATTCTGAATCACTTTTGATAATTTTTTAACCAATAGTGATATACAATATCTTAGATCCCGTTAAATACATAGTTTATATGAAACAACTTGTTATGGGTTTAACCATTTCCGAGATATTCATTGTTATTGGTTTGAAGTTTTAAATACTTGCATGTTTCATAAATGAAAAACAGTTATTTGTTTTTTTTTCTCTCTCATGGTCATGAAAAGGCTTGGTATTTCAAAGCCGATACATAGAATACGCTCTCACAAATTTGATTACTGTACCGTACAGCGATATGTGTAACAATCAGCTAGAATAATAACCTTTTGTAAGAATTGTTTGTAAAAGAGCGCGTGGAAAGTTATGTGAAGTAACAACAGATTTTTTTTAAATTAGCCATTAGCCTTAATTTGAGCATGGAATTGAAATTGCAGACGTTAAGGATAAAAACAAGGTTTTCTATAAAAAAAATCGTATAAAGCCTTTGTTACACCAAACAATAGGAAGTGGTGAAGACCTAACCCTGTTGGAGGGATCTGCCTCATGGAATATTACGCGGCGCACGCAGTAATTGTCGCGGTCTGGGACGGTATTGTGTGCAGAGCCTGGTTTAGGGAGGGGATGAGAACGCCTTCACTGATAAGCATATTGTGTTTATTAGCTCAGCTCAATCATATTATTGTTCTCGTAAATCTGATTATATTAATATTAGCTTCCACAAAGCAGGATACCGGTTCTAAAGCAAACCACAGCTCCTGTTTGGTGGTAAAGGGTTCTAAGCCTTTTTCTCTTTGACGTTGCATATACGTGCACAAGTACGCTGTGCAAGTGCGTTGATCGAGAACTTCTCTCTGGGAGTTAATGCTTTCGCGTTTAACGCGGCTTTTCCTAGCAACGCACATTCTACGTCGCGTGCAACCTAACACGTCGAGCGCAATACGTAGCAGACTCAAACAATGAAAAATAATTGAAATTAATTAGTTTTGAAGATTGAGAAGCTAGTAACAGTGAACAGAGTTGAAGGTTGTTACACCACATTACTAAAATGTTCCTACTTGAGCGCGTCAGGACAACGGTTTGCTCCCATTGTCAGCATGTTTTCAACTGATGTTGCCGGTTATTGTCTGGGGAATGTGTGTGGTTAGTGGTGTTCTCTGGTGCTGGGCTGATGAACCTCCAAAGGCAGCTGGGTGGCGGTAGTTCAAAATTCATTAGGGGATTCCTGTGTTTGACGATATTTATTTTTTCCAGATGTCCAATCTATTGCTGCTATTGATCGGTTTTAAGAGTTTTATTAGCAGAACTATGTATGAGCCATTTTGAATACCATATTACTAAATCTTTCCCACGTCTATTCAAAACCTGGTATAGGACGTAGATGATATTTTTCCTATGGTTCCAAAAAGAACTTTCAGAAGATGCTTTGAAATTATGAATTCACAAAAATATCTATAAAATGCACAATAAAAAGAATAAAACGGCCAATTACCTTACCTAGATATCAAGATCATTAGAAATAATGCACACAACAAACTAACGTTTGGCATTTACAGGAAACCAACACGCACAGAAAATTATATTAAAAACAATAGCTACAGTCTTACAAGCCACAAACATGCAATTTTAAATGGCCTTACAAGCAGGTTAGTACATATACCATTGGATAAAGAGGAATACCAGAAGGAATACCAACACATTATCCACATAGCCATCATGAATGGATACCAGAAAAAAACAACAGATAAGAAGATAAAAAAGTTTGAAAGACAGAAATACATCCAACAAACGACTATTTTACTCGGACAACAAAAACCACAAGCATATAGGAAGTTCACTTACCTCTCTTGGATACATCATAAATTTCAAAGGATTTTAAATAAATACAATATCACCCTGTCTCCACAGAATAATCACACTATACAGAAACTACTATGCAACAGAATAAAATAACCCAATCCCCAACGATAAATCAGCTGGTATATATCAAATAGTTTGTAATGACTGCAACTTAGTATATCTACCTATGAGGAACCAAAAGAAATCTTTAAATAAGATTTAAAGAACATATGAGATGCATTTACCAAAAACAGACGGATAAATCAGCAGTAGCACATCATTTCTGGTCATCAAAGCATTAAATCATTCCAAACATAAAACTCTTAAAACCTATCAACGGCAGCAATGAATTGGACATCTGGGAAAAAATATATATCGTCAAATACAGGAATCAGCTAATGAATTTCGAACTACCGCCACCCAGCAGCCTTTGGTGGCTCATCAATCCAGCACCAGAGAACACCACTAACCACACACACTCCCCAGACAATAACCGACAAAATCAGTTGGAAACATGCTGACGATGGGAGCAAACCGTTCTTCCGAAACGCGTTCAAATAAGAACATTTTAGTAATGTTGTGTAACAACCTTCAACTCTCTCTATTTAAAAAAATAATTTAAATGTTTTCCTAAACTACGCAGTTCGTTTTGCGCCAACATAATGCGTCTGGCGCGACATACCTACTGCATCAAGAGAAGTCTAGTGCGTAGTGTGTTGCGTGATAAAGGTCTTGTGTGTAAAGTTATATTTGATACGCATCGTGTATGCTACAAAATTACACCACCTCCTACTGTTCGATTTTCAGCTGTAGAAGACGAACAGCTAATTGAATTGGTTGCTGAACACTCCATTTTGTGGAATATGGCGAATGCAGACTTCAAAAATACTTTAAAGAAGGATTCACCATTGTAGCGCTGATGAACGCTCGCTCACCTCACTCATCTAGCACCACGGCCAACAATGAAGAAAACTACGATAATTTGTGTAATTTCAGTACTTTTTGTGTACCAGTATAAGGAATAGACCAGCCACATGTTCATTAAATTCTGAATTAATTAAGAAATGCAACTTCCCTTCTTAATATATACCTCGGAGTTAGGGCAACTGTTTCTACTGGTGAAATGGATATTTTCATTCGATTGTATGGTTTTGTATACAAATCATCTTGATTTTGGTTAACCAGGAAACTAAACTTTTTTCGGGTGAATCTGAAGTATGCTTTAAATTTCACATTTTCTTGTAATAGGTATTTCTCAATTATTATTTTAAAAACTCCCTGCTTTTCTCTATATGAAAACACTTCACTAACAGACTTGATAAGCAATAATGATCAACTACATAATCAATTTCGTCTTCTATGGCTTCACAGTCAGAAAAAAGCTATGCCTATTGCGGCTATTAGCAGTTTTGATACACAATTCATTTTTACTTTCTCTACTTCGTATAGTAAGTAGGTGAAGTATTGTGTTCCACCCAAAAATTCGATACCGAGATTTCACCGAAAATATATGTTTTGAGGCTCCCTGAATCCAGAAAAAAGCATTTTTGGAAACATGTCCGTGAGTGTGTCTGTCTGTTAACAGCATAACTCAGAAACGAACAGTCGGATAAACACCAAACTTGGTATTTAGGTTCAGTATCTTCTAGAGTTGCGACACGAAGGTTTTCAAGAAAATCCCCCACCCCAGATTACCCTTTACATGGAACATTTGTCGAAAATTTTAATTTTCTCAAAAATGGCTTTAACGATTTTGATTAAAATATCATATGTTTAAGATATTTTTATGAAAATGGAATGTATATTTCAAATTTTCTGGGAATGTATTGTTCATTGTGAACGACTTTTGCATAACTGGTAAACCATAAGAGATAGACAAACTTTTACTACACAAAAAATGTAGATAGCGTTAAAATACACAATTTATATCATATACATTTTTTTGTTGAGTGAACCATTTTCGAGATATTTCTTGTTATTCCCTTAAATTTTCCAATACTTATACTTTTTCTCAAATGGGAATTCGTTGTTCATTTTTTTATCTACTGGACATACAAAGAGAATGGAATGCGCCACATAGCAACCAGCTCTTAAAAGATATGACTATCGCTTAAAGTCTACCATACTCACCTTGCACCTACAAGAAAATTAGCAATAAGAGTAACATCTCGATTAACATGAAGCATATGGAGAAAAAACGTTTGTAAAAATAGTTTGTTCAAGAGTAGAGAAGGTCATGTGAGTGTAGCACATCAGATGTTTTAATCTGTTCTCAACTGGAGAGTTTCTTCGACAAGCCACGTTTTATCCGTTTGTAGGAAAACATAATACGCAGCGCATTACGTGATGCGTTTAGGGTCGGTGTTTTAAACTACGCGCGACATAAGTGCGCCGCTAGGAAAACCCACGTTTATGGTGAAGAAATGCTGCCTAGAGAGAAAACACTCGATTCCTATTTTTACGCATACAGTCTGTTCATATAGTAAAATTGTAACACTAAACGTTTCTATTCAATTTTTCCCTTGCCTGCGACTTGCCTGTAGAGAAAGTATTGTAGCGTACCACAGTGTCCCACACCGTGTCAGAACCCCAGTCGACTAGTTTCACATCTATACCAAAGTGTAAATATTTTTATATAACTACAGGAAAAGATAAAATCAATGCGTTATCCTTATGACTCCCAGAAAGCCGAAATTATGCGGTGTCGTCATCCCAAAATAGTTAATAGTATCTGATAGGGAATCTGTAACCTAACTTCTATGGTGAAGAAATATCGGGTCGTATCTCAGGAACTGGGAGCAAGAGAGGTCTTCGGGGTCATGCAAACGCTGATAAAAATATCTAATATCACACATTCACAAGACTTTTTCTATCCTGTATCGTTTATTGATGGTACATAAATAAGCCTTTGCAGAAATAGCAGCATTACACATTTCGTTATAGATACAAAGTGAACAGCGACAGTCAAATGTTTAAGAACTGGACTCTAAATGCTAGCCGTAAAATTCCATACTGTTTCCATGAGAAACAACCGAATGTTGACGGCACTTTAAAAGAACACAAGTGATGAACAATTCGAATTCTAATAACGGATACCCAAGAAACGCATTATGCCACAAAAAAACCTTATTTAAAATAAACTGTGTGTTTTAAAGAGGTCTACATTGTTATACACCAGGGTGAGGCCAAAAGGTTTTGCACTTAAAATGTTAAATTTAGTTACTCCTGCATAAACATTCAGGGGTCGTAACTACAGAGGCGTACCAGAGATTACCAGGAACTTGCAGCACAAATCTAAATCGGCCGTGGGATATTTATAAATAATACATATAAATTCACATTTAATTCTGGTTTATTATAATGTTACCTTGGTGCTGCTACATAATTTCCAAAAGGTTACAGACAAACATTGGAGGGAGATGCCCCACACTCACATGGACCACGCACGCTACATACATTCACACACGCTGAAGATATACACTAAACTGACTCTACTGGTGACGCCACGCTCTCGGACAAAAAAGCTCTTCCCTCAACTTGCCTTCACTTTCCTTTACCAGGAATTGGAGGGAAATATGCCGCGCCGGGCAAGAATTCAACTCAATAATATCATTATACACAGCAATAATGTGTCCGACGTGACAATGCACACACATACGCTACAATATTTTTGTGTAGTGTCTTTTCGCCTGTCACTTAACATCCACCTGTTATACACGATTATACAAAATTTCTTCTAATGAAGTGAAATTCACAGGCTATTCCCAGAAAATTCAAGATATAATTTTATTTGTAATGTAAATATCTTAAATACATTGTATTTTAATCAAAATCATTAGAGCAATTTTTTAGGAAATCAAAAACTTCAAAACATCTTCCATGCAAGGGTAGCATGGGGTGGGGGATTTTCTTGAAAATCTTTGTCGCATCTTTGGAAGATACTGAACATAAATACCAAGTTTGGTATTTATCGGACTTTTAGTTGTTGAGTTGTGTGTTCACAGACAGACACAAAGGTGCTCAAGCGCAGTCCTTTTTCTAAAAATGGTTCGTTTATTCAGGGTGTCTCAAAACATATATTTCAGTGAGATCTCGGTATCGAATTTTAGAGAAAGCAATACTTCTCCTACTTGCTACACGTAGTAGAGAAAGTAAAAAATGTAGCTCAATTTTATTAACACAATCACATACCTGTGAATCAAAGATTAGTGTTTCACACCTACTACACACGGCATGGAACCTGCAAGGTTGGCGCTATCTAGTAGGCATTACCGCAGCGTGTCGTCGTCCTCCGTGGACTAGTGGTACTAGCCTCTAGTTCCCAAGGTCGCGGGTTCAAACCCGCGGAGGGCAATGGATTTTTTCGGGCGTAAAAATCTTTAGCACGGCTTCCTTCGGAAGGGAAGTAAAGTCCCGTGTCGTAGATTTACGGCACGTAAAAGAATCTCAAGCCTGATGATTCACGCCCAATATAGAATGGGACGCTGAGGACCATAGTAGTTAAAGAGCGTCCATAAGTAAAACTCAATTTATTTTAATTTAAACCGCAGCGTGTCCTGGTTACGTCTTTCTTGCTCGGACATCAAACTAAATCTAGTACCACTTCGGTCTTGCACAAATAGTGTACCCAATATGCAAATGCACATTAAACAAAACGAATCTTCTGGAAAATTTTATGACTTACAGCACCAGTTATGAAATGGCAACAGTGATTAATCAAAAAACAAGAAATCTCACTGTATTGCACTCAATAAAACAATTTATACAGAGGTATCACAGGAAATACATGTTTTGAGAATCCCTGAATTAAAACCTGGAAAAGGATCCGTGTGTATGTTTCTTTCTGTGACCATCATAACTTGAAGATAAAAGTTAGGTTAAATGCCAAACTTGGCATTTATAGTTAAGCTTCTTCCAAAGATGCGACTTGAGGATTTTCAGTAAATACCCTATCCTTAGAATGGAAAACGTTTGGTTAATTTTTATTCTCTAAAATGGTTTTTACGATTTTGATTAAAATATCATATGTTTAAGATACTTTCATGATAAATGAAATGCATATTTTGAATTTTCTGGAAATAGCCTGTGAAGTCCTCCACATTCTGATCGAACTGAGTAATTAGTAAACCGTAAGGGATGGACAAGATTTTACTACACAAAAAGTTAGATATTATTAAAGCACACGATTTATGTAAAATAAAACCTTTGTATAGTTAACCATTTCTGAGATATAGCTTGTTATTAATTTTAATTTTCCAATACTTATAATTTATTTTCTCAGTTTTTCAGAGTTTCAAAAGCAGCATATAGCGACATCCTCTTTAAAAATCCTACTATCACGTTAACTACTGTATTCTACAACGGAATCTGTAAATGTGAATTGAAAGTTTATCTGAATTAAAAGGAAGTAGAGAGAATCATAAGGTTTTGAAAGAATAGTTTGTAGAAGAGTGAAAAGAGAAAGTGTATCACTTCAGTTTTTTTGTCTATTTTGGATGATCATTTTATACTAACGTGTATGATTAGTCACAATAAAGAACTAAAGTCACTTTTAAAAGTTTAGTTTGAGTGTATGTGTGTGGGAACTTCGCTTATAAAATGGACTGGGTTGTTAATAGATAAACGTTTAGTAACTGACATGATAGCAAGAACAAATTAAGTAAATAGTTTGAAATTTCAATAGAATATCCTGTTATATGAGTTTGTTTTATTTGTTGAACGATAGCAACAAGTCAGTTTGTGTCTTACATATTAGTTTAATTAAGCTAAGCTGGTATGACTAGGCAACATCCCTCCGTGCTGGAGAACAAATTTGGATCAGGAACCTTGGAATTAAGCAGCTACAAATCACATATACATATTGATTTATTAAATCATGCAATTCATAGCATGGGATTAAATTTTTTAAACATCGCAAGGCAACGAATGTTTAACAACCTTTGCATGGAATTTCGGAAAGTGAATGGGGTCCTGCTTGAGCACCAGCTTATTGTCGTCTGCGTAATGAGTAAAGTTCTGTTGCGGATTGCAGGAGCATGTGAAGGATTGGTGCCAGGACCCAGCAATGACCAAGGATCTGGCTGTTATGAAGTGAACTTTATTGAATAATATCTGCTTTCGGTCTTAGAGAGTCCATTGGATTTGGAAGCTGTAGTCGGTGGCATTTATTTTTGGGGATTCTCTCAATGTTTACGAAGCTTCGTCGAGCTCGTTATTTCTTCGGTGCAGAGTATTCGTCTACGGATGGAAAACCTAGGTTCACTGAGCAACTATTGTGATGCTCAGGAGCAGTTTCAGGCAAATAGTAATACGAAGTTCCTTGCTCCATTAGATGTATTATTACCCTTTTTGTACTCCAAATAATAAAGGCAGGGAATAAGCATAATATTTTAATAGTCGTTTTATTTAAACATAACCGGAATAATTTGCTGCTATTTTTTATCATGGCCAGCGATATTCCTATGTTGTTTACTGAAGAGAAGTAACGGTCGTACTAATATGATATTGTTTATGCCACGATCATGGCTGAGTGCATAGCAGGTCTCAGCAGTGTAATGGCAAAGCCCTTAAAATGGTAAAACAACAATGGCATACAACTGTTTGAGCGTTACCGTACCCTTGCTTTTAAAGATTCATTAAATTAACATCGGAAGCAACTGGTGTGTCTGTGAATGCTGTTTTCAATGCGTGGACGTGAAGGAGGCGGAACTGAAAAAAAAGAGAGAAAAGGAATCGACGTGCAGTGCTTTAAGCAAAGTGAACGAGTTAGTGAAGAACGCTTATCTCTTTAAGGTGGATAGCTCTTTCTTAAACAATGAGCCCCTATTACTATTTCATTACTTTTTTGCTGGTATCAGCAATAAACAGTAATAACCTATATATATTGTTAGTACATGCTGTCTAAATAGCTACTTGTCGGACTGTAACACGCTAAAAGGTAGTACTTTACCTGCGCAATAAAATCTAGATTGCAATAACATTCATACCAACATTAATAGGGAATTAAACAAAATACTTAATCATGAAACAAGAAATATAACCCAAAACCGTTTAATGTTAATCATCAACCTTACAACATTTTTCACAAAACAATTAATTTAAAACGAATATAAGCTTTCATCGTTTTATTGTTTATCAGAAACATTTCAAGAAAATGAAAGGTTTATTTCGCAACATGGAAGTAAAAGTGGCAGTTCCTAGCAAATTTAAAACTATTCTCTGAAAATGAAAATCAACCACTTGTTTCTCGACATTTCCACTGACGGAAGAATCATGAGTCGTAGATGCTGATGCAATACTGTTAAACTATCGTGAATGTTGAAGTAGAGGAACACAGGAGAAACACTGCTTACCTTGCACCGGTCTTTAAATGCAACATACTTCTCCTCATACTGCTGCCGAGATTTTGCTGGCAGTAGCTCCGATCCAAAGTTTTTCGAAAATCCCTCATGATTTTCAATCATATTCTCAGTCACAAGCTTGTTGTTTAGAAACGAGCTCTGTGCCGTCTACTGTGTTTGACTCCGGAGTTTATGACGTAAGTGAACTTGAGCCTGCGCTATGTTGTTCTCCCCTCTCGCTCTAATTGATTTGACACGCTGTTTCAAAAGTACTTCTCTTCTCCTTCCCGGGACAATAATATTACACGAAGTAGGATCAGTAATACATTATATTACCGTATCAAACTAAACAATTATGAACATACTTTCAATAAGTAAACCTGTGAAATGCATATATGTAAAAAAACATAATTATGACCATATGCACTTGTTGTCAATACATTTAAACTGCTGGTGTAACACCATTTACATCGTAGGCAAGAAGCTCCGTAGTCCACTGCACGCTTGCAATTTAAGAACAAAGACATTCTCCTGAATAAAACCCAGTACAACCCCGCCCCATGTTGTTACGATCAACGCTTCATAGCATAGAATTTTTGGAGGCTGTGAAAATATGTCAACAAATGACTGACTGTGCTTTTTATGTTTATGCACGATAACATTGCTTCACTCTTGAATTAGTATATTTAGTTTCTTCAGCAAGTATAGGGGTTGTATTTCTTTAACACTCGGTGCTGGTGTAGTGAAAGATATTACGTGGTCAGTATGAAATTGGGAGGTAATAATGACACTTTCTTGAGAGCTCCCCAAAGTAAACAGCTGAGAGGACGAAATGAAACCCCTTTATGCATTCACGAGATGTCAAGCGCGGAGTGATACTATGCTCATTGTTTATGTGTGGACCCATTTTCGGTTCGGGAAGTCCATAGAACCTTTAGTATTTGAACATGTAATCTTGTCATTATATTGAGGCTATCAGCAGTTTAATAATTGAGTAGGAACCTTTATATTTCATATGTATTGAGAGAGGATAAACAGACAAGCTTGAGCCTGTGTATAAAGGATAACATAAGATTGTCCTCTTTTGCCAGTGTCATTAAGATTTGAATCAAGCTATTAATACATCCAAGAACATTTTAATCGCAAATTTAATGTTAAGTCATATTAAATGAAACATTCACTTTTGTTGATAATTAAGTTGTTATTTTAGGCCGTAGTTCATAAATAATGGACACTAATATAAGATTCCATTTGGCATTTTATTGAATAAATCAAAGCAGCGCATAAAAAGTATAGTTATTGATTCTAAAACTTGAAGATGTATCAAAATGTAGGAATATAGTAAGTTAAGATAAGGTTAAATTGGTAAAAGTATTTAATAACATGCTTGGAATAATAACAAAGTTTTAAAAAATAAAATTTGCAAAACAATCTTCTGATATTAATGTACGGTTCAGATAAAAATAAATTAATGAGACAACTGAGATGCGAATCTAGATGCGATGCTAGATTTTCAAACAGATTAATAAGTTAAAAACAGTGGGAGGAAGAAATGTCCGCAAATTCGGCATAATAGTGGCAGAGCAATGTCTTCTAGCCAAATATTGGGGATGAAATGCATCAAACGTCTCCAAACGTGCAGTAAAAATGTATAAGAAAGATTTTAAAAAATATTTATTTAACACTGGACTAACTATATTTGCATAACCATGACATTTATTTTTGCTAAAGAAATACGGTATCAGAGTAAATGGGTACAAGGCTCACAACTTAAGATTTGCTGACGCCAGTAATGCCAAAGATCTGCAAAATATGATCCAGGAGTTAAATAGCTGCAGCAAAACAAGCCGGCCTATCGATGAATATAAGCAAAACACAAGCTATGACAAATAGCTAAACTATAACAATGACAATTGACACTAAGTGGTACAGTATGAACTAGAGTACGTATACCTAGGACAAGTGTTAGGATTGAGAACAACTTGGACGAAAAACTAAAACGCAGAATAGCAATAGCATGGAAATTATTTTGAGCCTTAAAATTCATTCTACTGGACAAGAAACTCAACCGGAAAATAAAAATCAAAACACTAGACCTCTGCATCTTCCCATCACTACTATACGGGTGCCAAACTTGGAACTTGACGGAAACACAAACGAAACGTATTCAAGTTTGCCAGAGAATAATGGAGAGGAAGGTGTTAGGACTATCCCTCAAAGACAGAGTGACCAACACCAGGTTAAGGGAATAACAAAACTAGACGATGTATCCCAACGAGCCATCTATTTGAATTGGAAGTGGGGAGGCTTCAGAACAACAAATGGGCATACATTTCTACAACGTGGACTCCCTACAGGGACAGCAAGGTAGACCCAGAACAAGATAGGACGACGTCTTCAAGAAAGCTTTAGGAGCACAATGGATCAGACTGCACACGACCGCAGCAGTTGGAGAGACATTCGAAGTAGGCAGGAAGTGCTAAACACAACCATCTAGTGTCCGATGGGAATTATGGGAAGAAGTGTGCAAAGTGAGGAAACCCAAACAAGATCTGCAGTGCTGATTGCAAAGAAGCGAGTAAGCAATAGTGTGAAGTGGGAAGAAAGAACGCAACGGAAAACACCACTTACGCGGATTAGCTCCCCGCCCGAGTCATATAGAGCTACCCCTCGCAAGAGGAGGCTTTAGCCCTTCAGGGAAAATTGGCTATTCATGCATTCAATCTAAGGCTAGATATATTTCATTTATATTTAGTATCGCCCATTATTCCATGGAACTACTAGTTTGATGCGTAAGTACGTAGCACAATGCTTCATTGCTAGAACATCATTTATCATTTCTCATCTCTTATTTGTTATTAGGAGTGTTGTGTGTTTAAATACAACTTGAATGTTACAGATATGAAGAAATTTTGCACTAATTGTGGACTAAAGAGGATGGGAAGCCAAATGGGTTCTTTTCTTTTTAGCTTAACACACACACACACACACACACACACACACACACACACACACACAAAAGAAAGAAACACAGCTAATGGGGCCTGAGAAACACTTGTGTCGTCTGTTGGGGATAATTTCATTAGAGGAAGCCCAGAAAGAAAACTGTTTTATCGTTTCAAAGAAGACTGCTTTGACATGAGTGATTCGCTAACTTCAGGAAGATCATTGGACTTTGATGAAAGCCTTTTGAAACCTTTAATTACGAATGTCTTCCAGCTAGAGAAATATAACGCAACCAGGCAATCATCTGGTCGTGCAGCAAGTTTCAAAACGATTTGAACTTGTCTATCAATCAAATAATAGCCATTCGTTATACTACGCAGGCGTAATGATTTAAATATTAACTATTTAACTGTTATTCGCCATCGTTAAATGCTTTAAATCCCATTTATTTCTTGTTTTAAATGTATTGAGCCATTGCAAAACCCGTTCTGTCATTTTGAGTAATGCGAAGTTTTGATAGCACTTGTTGCTAGTAATATGAACTAATGAACTACTTTAGAAACACATCCTCAACTTGTATAAAAATAATAAGGTATTGATAGACTTTAGATTCTTTATAAGGTAATGATGATGTGTGTCTTAAAACCGAACAAAATACAAAAATCATGTTTCTTCCTAAATGAAGGATATGACTAAAATGCAGTGCTAAGATTGTTTTCTTACTCCGCCACACCGTTATCGCTGCGCAACCATCTTATACGTCATCAGAGACAGCCGTGCGCTGAAAGCAGCTGGGAGATCACAAGTCAGTCATTGCTGCACGTGTAATACGTTTTCAACATTGTTTATGTTGGTATTTAAGTTCAAACGTAGCGTCCTTTGTGGTAGTATTTTGGTGATGATGTTACTGAGTCAGTTTATTATTATACAAACAACGTAATATTGTGAAAAATAAAATGCCTTAATGTTGTGCATATGGCTGTAATGTGAGAGTGGAAACACACAAGGAACTCACTTTCACGTGTCTCCAAACAGAGACGATTCTCCCAGAAGATATATGACATGGTTAGAATGTACCAAAAGAAAAGATTTTTGCGTGGTTCCGATGCTCGTTTATGTTTCTCCCATTTTAAGGACAAAGATTATGAACAGACACAGCTTAGAGAAACAGCTTTTGACAGATGAAAATTTCAGAGAGCCTTTATTAAAACCTGGAACTATTCCTACTGTAAGGGAAAATGAAGACAGTTTCAGATATAAAGTTCTAGTATGACAATTGATCCTTCACCATCTTCATTCAAGACCAAACGACAAAGAACAGAACGATATGAGGCTAGAAATCTTCAAAGCATAGTTTCTGAGATGTGCGGTAGTGTTACATGCAATAAGACTGACAGAGAAGGCGATGATGATAAAAGTAGTGAAATGCAGAATAGAATGTGATTAAATAATCAAACATTCAGAAGTAAAATGTGAACTAGGTACTGAAATCATATAGAAATATATATTGCTGGAATCTGAAAATAGCTATCAAACAAGCAATGATGAGGAAGATCAGGATAAGCTGAATGAAAGTTTCAAAGGAACCTGTTACTTCAGATTCTGATACAAGTGATAACGAGGAAGAAGAAGGAGTAGTATAAACGTTCACAGAAATTAAGATACAGCTGAATATTTCATTGTTGCTTGGACATCTCTACTTTTATTTTTCAAGGTATGTGTTTTATGTAGAAATGAAATCAAACAATTTTTCGTTACATTAAAGGACAGTGCTATGTGTTAAAACAATGTGTTTTTGCGGTAATACATTCACTTGGAACTCACAAAGTTTGTCGAGAAAGAAACCGGAAGGAAATGCTTCAATAGCAAGTTCTTTATCATCATCCGGTATATTGTTACAGCAGTTTAAGTCCTGCAAATCGCTGGGTTTGGCAATGTTTTCAAGGCGTACATTCGATAAAATCATTCGAAACATGGCAGCACCAGTTGCGAGGTTTTGGATTCAAGAAAGAAAAAAAATCTTGAGTTCACCAAAAAGTTGTGGTATACCTATATGGTTGGCAGGGATGGGCAGTATGACTCCCAGGGTTTTCAGCCAAATATTTAGTCTATTCTGTCATTGATTTAAATTCCTGCAGAAATATTGATTTTGAACTTGTTCAAAGAGATGAAAGGCGATTTGGAAAAGGCTGCTTGTGGTGACATAATGACTAGGCTTGCAAAACAGGAAATGTGTAGAGTTGAAGTTTTCTCTCTTACAGACATAAAGGTGTAGATAATGTTAAAAACTTAGTATCCGGAAGTTGAACATGAATTTGACGTATGGCATTTCTATAAAAGTCTAATGGAAAAGAAATTAAACGCTAGGAAAATTACACAGAGCTGATGATATGGAAAGCCAGTATAAATAACCATTTATGGTGGGCTGCGCAACACCGCAATGAGCACGGTAGCATATTATTTGAAAAATTCACCAAATTCATCACATAAAAAATTAATATAAATGGCTAAAAAACGGCGAATGGAAATCTTGTGAACATGATGAATTGTTGGAAGAATACCAAAGAAATAAATTATGGATTAAAGGTGAATCAAACGCATATCTTGCTCTGAAGAAACTTATTTTGGATAGCACCTTCTTAAAAGTTTTGGCTAATTTTGGACATTATAAACATACTGGCATTTAGAAGGTTACCACAATCTTCGTCTCAGATGTGCTCCGAAAATAATACCTGTTTCATGTAACGGCCTTCAACTTAGTTCCATGATAGAAGCGCTAGATCACAATTTCAATGTAAATAAAACAAATCTGGTGTCAAAACTGAGTACTGCAAAGCATCTAAGTTTTTGATCATGAAAACCAAATATGAGGAATCTAACAAAGAATTGAAACTTCTGATAATGCGAAAAATAAAAAAGAATATCTGCATCCATCTGCATGCATCTACCGGACGCAGTAATTGATCTGTCACTACCGAGGTATATAGCTCACGCGCTTCGACCCCCATTAGAGTTAGTACGACTGAAACGCTTCTATCGTTTTCACTCAACATAAGGAGGTGGTCACAGACACGTTATATAGTTTTAAATAAATAATGATGAAATTAATAATAATAGTGATGATATTTCATAGGCATATATTCCTTACACGTACACCAATGGATGGAATCAGCACGATTTTCGGCGTTCACACTAACTTTCTCGGGGTCTCTGTCAGAATGGTGTAGACCTTCAAAATAGCTCTTTTTTGGCTCAACTGATAAGGTCGGATACCACGTTCTCTCATTTTCAAAGCAGATGTTGGACTACTGTTTACCACCTAGTAGGTATTAACTGGATTATGATAAATAATTTGCCAGATTTTGCTCTGCTTTTGTTATTCAGAGGAGTTATGAGCTTTTAGTGAAACTAACACGTAAACTTGTTAGTATTTAAAACACCTATTCTGCGTCTGGGTGCAATGTGGCTCTCATGACGTCACGCGTCTGCTCAACAACAAGCTATAACCCGATAACCATTCACCTTGGGATGGTGAAACTGCGTACGTTGTTATTTATTCCTGACGACAAATAAGCTAACGTAGTGAATGAAATATTCATTTCTGTGTTTCTTTCCGCTTTAAACGCTTAGGTAAGCAGAAGAATAGGTACAGGACATAAATAGATTTCCTCTTCTTGTGCTTCTCTGATAATATATTATGCAAAACAGTAGTTGTTTTGAAATTATCGGTAAAGGAAAAATCTTATGTGATACATTCACACGACTTCTCACGGTAGATATACATCTACCCTCTATCGTTTATTAGTGTGTATACAAACTATTCTAACTAAAGCTTATTTTTCTATCTACTGCATTTTAATCCAAACAATATTTATATTTGGAATTTACTTTATTATAAGTAATTTAGTTGTTTTTGTTGAGTGAGAAATAATTATATTTAATACTTCTTCCATTGTTATAACATTATTATTGGATTGAATATCTCTTTGCAGAAATAGCACATTACACATTTCGTTATAGATACAAAGAGAACAGTAATAGTCAAATGTTTAAGAACTGGATACTATTTGCTAGCCTTAAAATTACACACTGTTTCCATGCAATCGCCAGAAACAACTGAATATTGACAGGACTTAAAGAGAATGACCAATAAATGAAGAATTGGAACATTTAATAATGGATATGTCAGAAATGGCTTATGCCACAAAAAAACTTGTTTTAAATAAATTGTGAGTTTTAAAGAAATCTACATTTTTGTACAGTACATTATGTCTATCGTTTATGTTTACCAGCTATACATGATTATACAAAATTTCTTCCAAATAAAGTGGACTTCACAGGCTGTTCCTAGAAAATTCAAAATATACATTTTATTTGTAATGTACGGTATTTTAATCAAAATCGTTAGAGCCATGTTTTATAAAATAAAAAATTTCGAAAAATCTAGTTTAGTCTGGAGTTGGGGCATTTTCTTGAAAATCTTCATGTCGCATCTTTGGAAAGGTACCGAGCCTAAATACCAAGTTTGTATTTATCCGAATTTTCGTTTTTGAGTTATGCTGCTCACAGACATACACACACGGACCTTTTTCGAAAAGTGATTTTTTATTAAGGGGCCTCAAAACATGTACTTTCAAGGAATTCTTGGTATAGAATTTTTGAGTGGAATGCAATATCTTTCTACCTACTATATACTTGGTAGTGAAAGTAAAAGGTTTCATGGTTTAAAGTTAACATTTCAATAAATACATAAAAGAAAGTTTTGGAATCCGGAGCTCGAGTGTACTTGATTCCTCTATTTATTAAAAACAAGAAAAGGGATGAATAAGTGTTCATGCTAAGCAATTCCAACATCTGTTACGTACTTGGTGCATTCTTCTTTCCTTGTTATTACGACCCGCAGGTATTGGGCCTTTCATCTTCGTTACCCGAAGTCATGAAGCCTGAACCTTCAGGTCACGCACTGAAAAGAGAATCACATGAAAGAATCGCTGTTATCATTCAGCAAAAGGACGACGTAGAAACACTCATAGATGAAATTAATAGAAAATTGGAATTAAAGGAAGCTCATGGAAGATTGAATTAAACTTGATGTGGAATAAAGGTGGAAAACATTAGTTTAAATGTGTCACAATTTACTTATGCAAAGTGGTCGATGAATTGCAGTCAAATTCACTTGTCAGGAACGCATACTACCTGAATCACACCCAGAATCTCTTGGTCTTGATTTATCAGCATAATAGCAGCTAACAACTTCACTCATAAATGTGCAGCTGGCAAGTCCCGAATATGATTTTTAAGGGTGTTAAGTGCATTAAAAGCCATAGAAGAGAAATTAATGAACATTTTAGAATTGCAGATTACAGTTTGTTCAGTCAGCAGTGTGGAATTATTAGTTCCCTTACGCATTTTTTGTGAATCATAAAATTCAGCTATATCTCAAATACAGTTTAATCATCTGATTTGCAATTATTAAAGCAACCCCTTTAAATGATAGCATTTTCATTGGCATAAACTCTCTCTAAGTCGTTTATAGCTTTTCTGGTTGTAAAGCTGCTCTAACGCTTTAGTTCAATCAAATAAACTATTCCTTATCTTATCTTCTGATACGGAGGGAACTCAGCACCGATCCAGAGTGGATTCTGTACCTACACCCCACGAGGGGGCGTCTCTGGGAATAAGATGTGGCAACAACAGACACTGGGCGGCCGGAGCAAGGAACGATGGAACAGCAATGACAGGGTCCCTATATTTTCAGATACAACACACCGACGGACGAACAGGATCCCACCCTACACAGTTGTGGACCAACGCCCCTCAATCGGTGTTCGAATACCCCGGCAACCAGCCGAAAGACGGAAAGAGTTACAAAGAGTATCCTTTTCTCCTGACACGCTGCACCAATCACCGCCGCAACACTTTCAACCCTGTAAAGAGACCAGCGTGATAAAGGAAGAAGGTAAATAAATGGAACGAAACGCAGGGACAGGAAATTCGGGGGTTGAAAAAACCACTGCAGAATTTGCATGACGACCTCGAGAAAAACCCGAAAAAAACCCATGTTTTAGGGTGGGCGATCGCCGGGGATCGATCCCAGGACCTCCGAATACGGGCCACAGACGTTGACGCCTGATCCATCCCGCTCGGTGAATAACCTATCTACTCGAAAAGCTTTGGCATTTTATGTTGGTAGTATGCAGTCTCGAAGAGCTCCACACAGAAACACGTTTCCTTTCCTTTCCTTTTCTTTCTTTTACTTTTTGGTAGTGTTTAATGCCGGTTCTTACTGCATACGGCAACACAGGAGATGGATACTAATGATGTATGAAACAAAACTGTAATTCCAAAAGGACCTTTTGGAAGGAAACGTTCCAGGCCTAAAATTAGGTTACCTCCGGGTACTTTCCAGTCATGAGAATCGAGGAAAACCTGGGCGGTCCTAGTTGGGCTTGAGCCGTAGGCCTCCCGCTCATCACTGGTGATAATGGAAGAATAACTTGTCTTCTAAACGTACAAGTACAGAACGCTTACAGGCAACTGTTTCGTAGCCATCTACTTTAACACTTTCATGCAGGAGGGCATTTGCGTATTCCTACCTCTGCCTTTTGACGCTTTGTGGCCGGAGGAAGAAGGTAAGATCATTAAGGTCAGGAGGCGGTTAGTAGAGTCTCTTAACATTTTTGCACAGAACATCCTAAGGTGGGTTTTATTTCCTTCTAGGACAACCAAATCCATTCTGTATGCTTTCACTGAGGAAACCTCTGCGCCATATGTGGCACACCATCAGCATATGTCATCGGACCCTTCGACTTAAAAGATGTACAGTTGAAAAGGAAATAGTGGGATATGAAAGGCGGGGAAATTTATGGTACTTTGTACTCCATTGCAGCACAGGAAAATGGCAAAAACATGAAATGCCCAGTTTTAGAATGGACGAGTGTGTATACAATGCCCAAGGCATTATCGCTAATCCATCCCTTTCAGTATTGCTTCCAGCACGAGAATGATAAAATTCATACCCGTAAGCATTCTCATTTATGCGCTCATACTTTTGCAAACAGAACTAGCTATGTATATCGCATTTAATTTGTGTTGGTATCAGTTTAGCGTAAAAATACAGTTAATCCTGAGCCATATATGTGCTCAATTTTTGTAAAATAGTAACGCAACATATAACTCGGAAACAAAAGTTCTTAAATTGTGTTTACATTTTCAGAATTTCTCTCTATCTTTTTATTTTTCACAAAGAAAATAATGGGCACCCCTTTTAAAAATTATTAATGATTAGGAGTAGAAAGAAATACATAAAGTTTCTATTATTTTAGCTGACTATGGTAAACTTACCTGTATTAGAATTTTAAATACTAAGTTCGTACTTCTTAGTATGTTCTCGCTGCTGTTGCAATTGAGATAACAATCATCCTGTTTATATAACTAATAATAATAATAACAACAACAACACAGTGGCGCTACAAGCCATGAAGTGCCTTAGGTTGCCGACTGCCGGTCTCATGCCCACGTACGCATGGCAGAAGTGGGCAATCATCCAACCGATACGGGGAGATGATGTGGCCAGCATCACACATCCTCCAGCTAGAATATTGACCTACCTACCCGGGATCGCTGCCTATCGCAGCGCTTCACTTTCCTCACGATGCTGAGTAGGCACCGGTCTTATACCCTGGAGTTAAAATCCGCACCAAAGGGTAAGATCGAACCCGGGCGCATTCCGTAGCCGGGAACAAAAGTGTTACGTTCTAACCCACGCTGCCAAGTATAATAAATTACTGAATGAAAAAAAGGCAACGAAGGTATTCTAATTAAGGTGCAAGACGTTATTTAATAAATGATTGAATAACTATTTACAGTGGGATAAATTAAAGATTGGAAGAAGCATATAAGCATGAACAGATTATTTTAATGCTTTCATATGAACGGGTTATTACGATACCTATTTAAGGTGCTTTACACATAGGATATGTCAATTAAGTAAAAAGTTTGGGAAAGTAACTTGAAAAAGTTCTACATTTAAATTATAAATGTTAGCATTTACAATAAAACAATAGCAAAAATCCATGCTAGCAATGGAATAATATAATTTAAAGCAAGTTAGGTGGAACAAAGGATCTGGATGTGCATAAGAAACTATAAATGTTTTTGGTTGTCCATCTAGAACAATAACAGTAACATTAACTCAAAAGGACGAGATATAATCCTGAAATTTTAGAAAGTCGTGGCAGTTCTAACTATGGTTTACGATTGTGAAAATTGGTATCTTGCAGGCAACAAACGAAAGCAACGGAAACGAGGTTTTTGAAAGCTGTGAGGGATACCGAAAGATAAAAAGAAGTTCAATTATTTGGAAAGTTATATATATATATATATATATATATACACACACGCACACAACTAAAAATAAGCGTATATAAAATTAAGTATTTTCAACATACAGGATGCACATTTAAGTTGATACTATACAGTATCCAAAACTAAGCGTTTTAGAAAGAAATGTCTTGAATAAAAGTTGCTTGATATTATGGGGAAAGTAAATGCCATTAGTCGTGTTTTCTTTGGAGGACGTTCCGATGGCCATTTTAGGGTAAATTAATTTTTATAAGTGGTAACCCACAATTAGGGTTAATTTACATTATCTTTTGTCCAGGATTATCCAGGATTCCACGTTGTCTAGTGGAGTATCGCGATAGTGGAGAGAGAGAGATAGAGATAGAGATGGAAGGAGAAATGCAGCTTTCAGATTGGAACTGGCTTGTCAGCATGATGATGATGATGATGATGATGATGAGTAACCGAACAAGATGGCTGCGCGGCAACATGTAAGGCCCGCATTCGGGAAGTACCGGGTTCGATTCCCGCTGACCCCAAACTCTGACCTTGGGTTTTTCGTGGTTTTCCTTGGTAGGTAGGCGAATGCTGGGATGCTTTCTCATCTATATCGATTTTGTTTCTATAATTTACCTTTCATTCCCTTTATTTCTCATGTATTAGATGAGCTTCTATGTTTTGTGGCATACAGAGGCGCGGATGTTTGCTCAAAGGAAAGAATACTCACCGTGTATACTGGAAGATGGATCGTTCATCGCCCATTCTAGGTAGCTCCAGCAGTGGGACGGAACTTCAAGCCTAAATAGATCTATGCAAGTCGCAGTACGCGACATGTCCCCCTCCGCCATATAACCTATGCCTGTAACCTAAGATGAAGGTTTATGTTAATTAGGCTTATTTATGATGGTCAAAACTTTGATGTACAAAACTTTATAAGTCATTGTTGTTAACCCTAATGTTTCTTCTGACCTTGAGTAATCTACAATATGGTCAGTTCTTGGAGGTAGAGGACGCCGGTGATGAAACTATATAGACTGTCCTTCCAAACACTACCAACAAACTATGAGGTCTGTATCTTACTAAACAAGCGAGTAGGGAGTTATAAACCCTGTTAATAACCCACTTCAGAAGGGGTTCCGAATTGGCTTCTGCAATTTTTGCTAAATGTTAAAATAAACTACAGGGATACGCCCTATTTCAGCAAAGTTACGCATTTTACAAAGGGGCATTATGAAATACAGGATTCTTTAGTGAACATGTGCATCATGAGTGGTAATAACATTATTATTTATTATTAAAATTATGAAGTAGTAAAATTACTGTGGTAATCTTTATTGCATAAGAAATGCAATCTCAAGCCACCATCCAGGGCTACATCTCTTACTTGGTGAGGCTGAGGTTCCCGCTGTAAGTGCGCAGTTCCTTCGCAGTATCTAATCGGACAGGCAGAAGGAAGATTTTGTGATCTGGCTGTATTATATTTATATATGTGCAGAAATGTGAATGAAACCGTTCAAGGCAAATCATTTAATATGATAATATATTTAATGAGGAGTTCTAGATTGGAAGCCTGTTAATGCGTATCCAAACTGCTTTTAAGCGGATTCCTTATCTAAATGAGAATACAGTAAAACCTTGGTTAACTGAACTGGGCTTAATCGTAACGGCGGAAGAGGAAAAAATAATAAAAACAAAAGAAGGAATGAACCAAAAAATAAAATATGCTCAAATTCGCGCTGGCTACGTTGCTGCGAAAATAATGTGGCCATACTCTTTTGCACCAATCCTAAATCCCAATGCAGTTAGTGGGAATGTATGCAGTCAATCCTCACCTCCTACCCCGATTCCAAGAAATATATCGTTAAAACAAGTGTTAACTTCTTGCACACGTATTCAATGTTATTTTACTGTTGGTGTTGGCCATTGTGGTTTATTTGTTTTTAAGATGTCGGCAAAAAGTAGAATAAGCATTGAACAAAAAATCGAAGCCGTTAGCGATAGAGCGAAAACGGACGTGAGATTCAAAGTATTGGAGGTTAGAAACTACAAACTCATGTTCAAGCCTTAACGGGAAGTATCAATTACGACAGTATAACACAAGCTTCTGTTTTTATGTGACGTTGATTTTTATAAAACAAAGTATATACCCAGTGAGTCAGCTACCCCTAGATATTCCTACCAATGCAACCCGCAGTTTATAATCTAATGTGAAAACGTTGACCCTTTTAGCAAACCAACTGTCGTAGCTCTGTCCTTTTATTCGTTATATACGCAACCGCCATTAATGATTAAAGACCTGAATGAGCCAAGAAGCTGCAAAAGGTTTAAAAAAGACGGCTCATGGATATTATGCTTGCAAAGAGGTAGAAGAATGTTCTCCCGCAGAGCATAACAAAACACGTGGGTTCTAGGCGCGTGGGTTAACTGACGGCATGTGGTGAAGCAAAGGTTAGTTTCGGAGGTTGGAATCTAATATTTACATCAAATTGCTTTGTTTCTTTTTTCTTTCTTTCTACTGTGTTTATTTTCTGTATTTTAGTATACTAATTTATTTATTTTTGTTATTGGCTCTCCTATGAGCCAAAGACACAAGAATTAAAATCATATAATAATTGGAGATCATGTTTACCCTAGTAACCTGTACCGAAACTGGTGTTGTAAATGTATTACGTAGTTAACTTTCGTTCCTTTGGGCGCATGTCGACGCTATTAAATCTAACACTTTTTTCATGTTTAAACCTTATGTTTTACTTCTTCTGACAAAGGACTTGTGAATGTGCTAGGTTCACGGGTAAACAGCTTAATAAATTGTTAAAGACCGTGGTTTTCACCAACGAAGTAAATGTTCAAAATGACGACCCCCTTCATCAATGCACATTTGCGTACATTGCCGGAGAGACCTTCCTGCATGCTGTAAAATGCGCGATGTAATCTGCCTGCATTCTTTACATATGAATGCCCGTAGATGATTCGGGCTTTGCGGTTCTTGACCGTAGACCCGTTCCTTTAAATGATTCCACAGAAAGAAACCCAGTGGGGTGAGATCAGGGTATCCAGGGGCCATGCAATTGGGCACCCTCGCCAATACATTTTGCGGATATGTTCTATGTAAATGATTCCTTACAACCAGTGACCAGTGTGGTGGAGATCCATATCACTCGCGCTTAAAAGTTGCGTCCGTGGAGAGCCTGGTGTAGTTGTAGATGGTATGGATGATATTTATTACGGTGCAATATGCGCATCATTGAGGACCGACTTAGACTTATGTGCAGATCTTGTGCTATGGTCCTTGAACTGGTACGTGGATTGTTTTCGATTGCATTTATCACAGCTTCTTCATTGCCTCCAGAGGTTATTGGAACATCGCGAGCAGATGGTGCTCTTCCAAATCATCTTGTTTCACGAAGGCGTCTTTCGACCCTTCGAAAAGTGTCTGGAGTAGTTTCCCTCCTTCCTGGAAACCGTTCTGCATACAGGCGCTTTGCTGGCAGTGCATTACACCTTGTTTCTCCATAGATTAACAGCATGTCAACATACTCGTCATTTGTATACGTTATGACAGAAACCGTGGCTCGTAGAAAGGTTTCAAATACTCAGTAGAAAATGGAGAGTTTATTCACACCAAACTTTGACACAGGCGCAAATAATTAAAGCCACTCTGCATGTGTGAAGTGTTTTAAACTTGACTGAGTGGACCAAGCATAATACCGAGCACAATAAAATACCTACTATGAAGTACAAATTATCCACTTGTCAGTGTAAAACATGACGATTACTCTATTTTGTGCATACTTATAATGTTATAAAAATGTTCTTTGTATCACAATATCAAATCATAGGCCCAAAGAGATAAAACAAAAGGTAATAAAAAGTTTTAACTTAACACGAATGATTTGAACCCGAACTGAAGTGGTACAGTGGTAAATGAACCATGATAATACCATTCGGTCAATCCTACCTTGCGAGCTGGGGTTCCTATACGACTAAATAATTGTAGAACTCAGACCCCATCTGGAATCTTTACACGCGTTTTGCAGCTTCATACAGTGTTTTGAGCTTGTTTGGGTAGTTTTAACTCAAATAAATAAACTTAATAGCCATTTCAATTACTGTATGAACTTAAATATGCCATAGTTTGTGACAAAAGAGAAATTATCTAGCTAATGCTTAGCATATTTTTGAAAAGGCTGTACAACGAACCTTTGTTGGCTGAAGACTTAAATCCAATTGGTCGCACTGCGTATATCTGAAATTTTGTTTTCAAATAGTTTTGTCAACCGATGCCTGTAATAAGTTGTTCCTTCAGGGACGTTTTTAAATGTGTGTCTGATTGTATACTAAAGAATAAAAGTTTGTAAAATCAGCTAAAAGTGCTGCTGCAGCATCCAGTGTCAGGATTGGATGTTTTTGGAATTGACATACATGGCGATTGCATTCTGTCCCGTAAAACACTGACGCAATAAGTTATCTATCCCACCACTATAAAGTGTTATGCAAATCTGCCATTAGAAGGCATTCAAGAAAGACGTAAGTCACATATGTCACTTAGCATGTTACATAAATTCAAAAATAATTAGGGGCAGCTGACTCACCTGCTATAGAGCTTACCAAACGGTGGCGTTATGTAGCTGCTCGCAAGAGTTGCGAGAAGAACGTAAAAAAATTACTCATGCTATCATTTAGCAGTTGTAAATACTGTAATGCATATTTTATTACTGCATATACTATAGTGCTTGTTAAACAATATTAAATTCATTTGGAATGCAATTATTTTCTTGCTTTCGCTGCTGAAAACCGTTACCATCCATTATTCGAAAAAATGCGTTATCCGAAACTCCTCTGACCCCTTTAGATGGTTTAAGCGGGATTCCACTATACTAAATGTAGCCGATGGGCACCATATTGTCACGAACGTGACTGAGGAGATCCGTGTTACGTTTATTATCTAATATTAATTGAAATTACTCTCATTATTCTGTTACAGCCTTATAAATTCATATAGAATCATATTTTATATTTCTTAATTTCTTAAGTCTTAGTGAGTTCTTTATATAACAGGAAACAGTGGGTTGCCACTTCCCTTGATATTTCAAAGGGATTTCACTATGCCATCATTTCCTTAGGAGTACGTGTCTTTCTGCACGACTCTTAGCTGCACTCTGTGGATCACATAATCCTTGGACAGTCTTAAGCCTGCGCATTTTCCAGGGCGTTGGCAGACCATATTTGGTAATAGCTGCCACAGTATTAGAATGAACCCCTCTAGGTTAGTCAACTCTGTATAAGCAAACGCTTGAGCTCTTCTCGGGGGCTTTGTGTTGTAACTTGGCCGGGAGCGCTATGCCACCCGTCGGCATGTCGGTCGACCACCGTTCAACTGCTGACTGCGCATCACACAACTAACCGGCCACAACGGTAGCCTTGCTGTCCGCTTTCCTCACACACGGTGGGACATCACCTAAGGTAAGCCCCGTAAGGGAACTCATAATAATGTTTAAATCACCACACCTTCCCTGTTATTGTAAACCCAACACCCTCCTTATAAAGATTTACCATAGGCAGTAATAAATGATAATCGTTCAAGCCAAGCATTGGAGTTGTCTCTCCCCTCTGCTTTTCCCATGCAGCTTCTCCCCCCAGTCACTAACCAACAGGGTTGTAACAATATATTGCAAAATTTAATAAAAATATCCTTCCTCAAGAGCACTTTAAGACGTTTTCTCATGTTCCATGATATATCCTTATTTCCACGTTAATAGCTAAAAGGAAATGTGCTCCTAATTCTTGAAGGTAAGCTTCTGTAATACTTGGACTGTGTTTTAGGAAGTTCTAAACTCTCCGTTTCTTCCCAGTTATTTATTTGACCACTTCAGTGACCACCAAGCTTGCTGAAATCATCCAACTTTGAGGATAAAGGTTTAAAATGGAGCTGGAAAACTTTGAGTCTCCTTGTTCCTGGGGAAGTTCTCTAACATGAATCTTAATGCCGCTGCCGCTGCAGGCGGGGAGCAAACGTGAATAACGTGGTTTACTTACTCACTCCTCCTTCCACTGTGAGATTTCATGGGAGTGGTAACTTGTTACACAGCATAGGGGTCGTGGCACAGGAATTTATCCAATGTACCCTTATGACTAGAGCCCGGAGTTTTAGGTTGTAACCTATATTTTCCCTCGCTATTTAATTAACACATTTCAAGATATATATTTGTTTCACACTTCCTGGAGCAGAATATGTGAATTTCATACACCTAGAAAAACCTAAATGAAAGGTTGACACCTAAAATAACCTAAATAGCTTTTTTCCATTTTATGAAATGATTTCGGATTGAAACTCACAGTAAACTTATTTCCAGCACTTATAGCCAGTAGTTACATATTGCTACAGTTAAACGTAGTACATGTGACGTGGTGACACCTGGATGTAGCTGATAGAAGGTCAGGTGAGCGTAACCTGTGTAAGGAGATCGCCTCTAATTCACCGAGAGTACAACAGGCAGAAAGTGTGGTGATTGACTGTTGCAATACTTTTCTAATGTAATTGTTGTATAGTGAAGCAATGCCTAAATCACATTTATTGAAAAAGGGATTCCTGCAGATCCACACAGCACTTTTGTTAGTGACAGACAGTGCTGCCTACATGTTGAAGGCCGGGGGGTTCTACAGTCCTTCCACCCGACCATGCTACATGTTACATGCTTGGCCCGCGCCTGCACCGCCTTACGCAGGAGATTAGAAGCCACTTTGATGACATGAACAGCCTGATATCTCTGGTCAAGAAGGTTTTCTTAAAATCCCCAATACGTATATAATTGTTCAAAGAGAAAGTACTGGCAACCCCTCTTCCACCTGAGTCGATACTTACCCGTTGAGGAACTTGGCTGTCTGCTGTCATTTACTATGCCAAGCACTTATGTCAGCAATGAGTTGGATGAAACAGAAGTTTCCTGCATTGCCAAGGCTAAGAAATCACTCGAGTGCCCACTCTTGCCGATTCCCTTACATATATTAAGACACGTTTTTGTTATATACCAGAAGCTATTCTCTAGTTGGAAGATACAACATTGCCACTGAAAGATGCTCTAGATATCATTGGCAATGTTTTCAGTAAAGAAATAACTAGATATGGGAGTTGAATGTTCTTCGAAGTTGCACAAGATTCTTCAACGAAATCCTGATGTTGAAGATGTGAAATTCAATTCAGTATTGCAGGGAGAAAAGTGTAGAGTAAAACTGCCCCTAGAATCTGCTGCACTGGCATCTATGTTCTACGCTCCAATGACGTAATGTTCCAGTGAAAGAACCTTTTCTTCATATAAGAATGTGATACGTGATAATAGGAAATCGTTTATGCAAGAAAATTTTAAAATGTATGCAACTATCTACTACAAGCCAAAAAAACAAATCTTAAAGATAAATACCAAAAAACAAAATTATTGATATTTGTATTGATTCACAAAGCAAAACATAAAAAAACAATTTTAATCAAGAAAAACCTAAAGGAACCTATTTTAAGCATATAAGAAACCTAAAAATCCGGACCCTACTTATGATACATAAAATAATCATGGCTGGTTTCACTGATTTTGTGTAAATACAGGCAAACGTTAAGTTAATCAAATCGTTTTTAACTTGTTTCGTTTCCACCGGAAAGTTTATAACGGAGCGTTTTTCCCGGAATGTAGTTGGTACCCAGTGTTTAATAGCATAAAGTTTTATTAACTTCTGGTTGTATGTATGTATTTATTTTCCATAATGCTATACAAAAATCTTACAATTTTTCATACATTACTTTGAGTTGCTATTTTATTCTTTAATCGACCATGCATTTTAACACCGTGGTTCTTTATGCATGGTTGATCATAAGAGATTCATATTACTATTTTGCTCTTACACACCCCATATATTCTCCTATTCTTTTTATATCTCTCCCTTTTGCATTTTCATTATTCTAAATTTAAATACTTCTTTCTTAACATTCTCCCATTCTTTACGTAAACACTGATCTCTGCACAACTTAGTTTCTTCACATTCAATTATATAAGTCATTATCTGCCGCTCCACAAAGAGGACACCTAACCAAATTCAATCCCTTTCTATCTCCCCTTAGCCTATGTGCACTTAATCTAGACCAGGCCCACCCTTCTCTCGCTAACCTATTACCTACGTTCACGTACTTCATTCTTCCCCAGTCCATCTTTAATTGTCTGTATAGTTCCAAACTTTTGTTTGCTTCCAGACATTGAAATAATTCTTGTTCCTCTATGTCTTGCAGTCTGTTCCGCACTTCTTTCCAGAAACATTTTACTAACCCCTCTCTCTCTCATCCCCTAAGTTACCCATTTCTATTTCCTGTAGGATTTTCCTTATTCCTTGAGCCCAGTTCATCCCAGCACTATATTTTTCTTGCATTACTAAACATTGCCTCAATAAATTATGTTGTCCAATGATTCCCATCTATGTAAATATTTAAGCATGCTTTCTACTATCATGCCCTTGCTACCTATTCTTCCCAACTCCAACATTGCTGCTCCATTTGGTGATGAAATGGATAAACCTTATATACATTTACAGAATGAACTATGTGCTTTATCAATCATCTCCCATCCTTTGTCACTTCCCAAAATCTCTGACCCATTGACCATTTTTGCATCAACTACCCTTTCCAATCTATTAATTTGCATATCTGGTATTTTCTTTAAACACATTCTTATGGCAGTCATTGCTGATGTTCCCTTAGCTAAGGCACTTATCTTGTGATCGTTCCATCTCCTATTACTGCTTATTCTCACTCCTAATAATCAAACTTGTTTACTATTTGCAACTCGTCCAATTCCACATACCACCTTTCCTCCTTCTGCAGTTTATTGCCCTGTATAAATACTATTATCTTTGACTTTTTAAATTTTATTCTCAAATCCCACTTCTTACAAAACAAATATATGATATGGTGCAATTTGTTTTGGACCTCCTACTGAAATGGAACCTACCACTAAATCATCCGCAAAAAGTAATCCTGGAATTTCTCTATTATTTCTAAATAACTTCGTTAGTAAGGGATAGTTACCTAATTTGGGGAGGATTTTTTAAGAGGATATACCAAGAAAATTAGAACAAATTGTATTAACACAAACATTAAATATGCTTAACACTTTAGAATAGTGAATGATGTTCAGTTTGTCTTCTCTTTAGACATTTACGTTAGATATTCCCAAGAAAAATTATATTGCAGTTAAAGTTTATTGTAATATATCAGAAGGGTAAATATACACACAGGTGTAACGCAAGGTTGTGGACTTTCTCCATTGCTCTTCATAATGTACATTAACCATATGAATAAAAGTTGGATAGAGCTTCTACATGGATATGTAACTTTAAATAGAAGAAAATCCTTAGATATAATTTTTTTTCAGATGGTATAGTATTAATAGCAGGTAATGAAGATGATTTATCACTCTCTGCATAGAATTTATATGAAATAGCACATCGGTACAATATGGAAATTTCATTAGATAAAACTGAAATAATGGTATTTAAGGGATTATATCCAATTGCAAGCAAACTTTGTATAAAATCTAAAATATTAGAAAGAAAAAATGAATTTTCACACCTTGGATACAAACTGTTATTTGTTGATGAAGCTGATATAGACGACAAAATAATAAAGTTGAATAAAACAGTGGGAATAATCAATAGCGTATTCAAACCAGCTTTAGTACACAAGCACACTCGTCCAAGGCTGTACAAAACCTTAACAAGACCTGTCCTACTATGGTAGTGAGGCTTGGAACATAAAGAAAACTGATATAAGCAGAATAACTGCATCAGAAATGAAATTCGTGTGGACTGCTGGTTACACTAATTGGGATCTAAAACCAATGAGTTGATTTTAAATGAGCTAAAGATGCAACATTACCAGAACAACTGGAGACAACAGTGCATAGGATGGGTCCAGAGCGCATTCCCAAAGCTGTTATACAGTACATTCCTAGGGGAAGGAGATCACTCGGCCGTCCCAAGAAGAGATGGAGGGAAAATTCCTTAGCGGGATCGCAACAGGCCTAACAACTCGTGATGAACTAACGCTTTGTTGGATAAAGAAGAAGATATTACATAACAAAGTTACAGAATCGTCTCTTTTTAAAATGGGTTCCTAATTTGGGAAGGTCCTATGTCCACTATATACAAACCAAATATTCAGTTATTTGACATCTTTAGCAACTTTAACAGCACCCATTACAAATATATTTCTTACTTGGAGTGTTAACATGCCGTATGTGTGCATTTCATGAATTTTGAGCACCAATTGTGATCGTTTCAGAACATCCCTGCACAATAGACGCATGCTGCGTCTTCGTTTTCTTCATTTTCATCAGCCAGCTCAATTTCATCTTTGTCGGATTCCGATGAAACCTCAATGACCCTCCGTTCCTTGCCAGATGATTTGCCACGTCGATGTGCTTGGATTGATACTCCGTGCTTTCCACGTCCCAAATTGCATCGGTGTTAACAACCTTTGTTTCGATTCCACTACTGATGTTATAAGAAGACCCAGTTATCAGCATACCCAGCGTTGATCTTCTGAATCCTACTAGACTTCTAATTTTTGGCAGAGGGCTGATGTCAGTGGTCATGACAAATCTAGACTTTGGAGTTTGAACAACAGCATTTTATTCAGATTAATTTGACATATTCTACTTATAATTAAGTAAAATGTTTTTACTTTGCATTTTGAATGGCATGCCCTACAGGGTGATTTAATAGTAACACAGAAAAGGTACTATATTGCATAATTAATAGCAAAATAACCACCTTGCAATTATTAAAACGAATAATTTGGGTTCCCAGTTTGGAAAGTCCCATATTAGAAATCGCAGACTTCTCCAAATTGAGGCACCTGCATGTGTTAATAAAACATATTAAAACTTCGTCTTCGAGGCCAATGTTTTCCTTCGTTCTTGAGTCTGAAACCGACCTGTGCTCTTTTTGAGATTAATCTTTTGACAGCAAAGCAATACGAGATGGACTCATCCAAGGGCTAGTGTTGATCGTCGTTGCAAAGCATGTCTCCCAGCCATTGAGATCAAATGTTTCCATACTCCTTCCCCATCCCCTCTCACCTAGCCTTGACCTTTCATCATAGTCTATGCGTGAGTGCTGTACTTGAATTCAAACCAATAAGGGATTGGCTCACCCAGGACTGGTGTGGAGCACTGATAAGGAAGTTCTGTCAACGTTAAAGAAAAACACTACAGGAAACTAAAGGCATCGGCACATTTCCATGCACTCGACTGTACATTTAATCTACTGTACCAGTCGCACCACAAAAATCTGTATTGACATAGACATATTAAATTACCTGATGCTTGATTACTTGAACTGGTTATACTGCCGGTATACTGCTCTCATTGTTTATATTTCGAAACCAAACTCTTAAATATAATCATGACATCACGTTGAAGGGGTTTAATTGTTGTTGCGATTGCACCACGTTTAGGCACCAATTTGAAGCTGTTTTAGACCACGCATGTAATGGATGCCTATTTGCGGGAGATTGTTTCTAGAAGTGTTCGCCCCAGGTACGGTACAAACTTTCCGGTGGCCTTCGCCCTACGTTTAAAAATAAACTCTTTGTGTTTTACGTTTATTTATTTTTACTTACGTATGTATGCCTCGGCTTCGTCAGTGGTAATTTGCAGAACACGTATCTTTTAGCAGGGCTGGTACGGCTAAAGAATGAAAGCTTACACAAATTATAATTGTATTCCACTCCGTTTATTAATACTTCACACGATTAAATAACACTTCACTGATGTATCCTACTATAGAGCTGTGACTTTATTGTTACTTGCACTTTTTAACAGGTAAACTTTATATTATTTTCACCGCAATTAATTGTCATGCCTCACATTGAACCCGCACCAAACTGCTCGGCTACGCTTCCTTGTAGCGTCTACCACCTGAATTTGTACATTTCCTCTATTTTAAGTCTTTGATTGGCTAATCCTACTCCAATAGAATATTTTTATTTAACTTTAGCTTTTTATAGTTTTTTATTGGCTATTTATAAACTGTTTTAAAAATTACATTATTACTGTACCAAGAACTATTAGTAGTCTTATTAAAGTTTCTAATTTATTGCTGCCTCAAGGTTACCTTATTGTTAGCAACTTTGGGCTTTTACTTTGTAATTCTGTTTGCTACGGAAAGCAGCTTGCCTCTATTCTCACAGCTCCTGCATTGTTAAACCACGTAATGCATTCACATAACATTTTTATACATGTACATAATAAAATAAGCATAATACAATGACTGTAATATACACTTTATATATTATATTATACACATATTGCTTTAAGGCGGGCTGTTATTATATTTTATTATATAATTAGACTGATATCGTATAAGTGTTAAAAATACTGCCTCAAAATATGACTAGGTAAAAACTTTAAATTGGTTAGTCGACCCATATTAGCACTAAATAAGTGTACTCTCTACGTGAATCACATAATAATGACTATGGAAATATGATAAAAATGATGAAAATTAATAGGTACGTGCTGCGTAGTCTGCTGCACGTAAATTACTTAATTTATTAAATCGAGCACACACTTCAGCGCGCGGAGGCTCTGAGCATACCAAGAAACATAAAAAGACTGAAAAATGTACATAGTTCCAAGGAGAATAAACAAACATACCAGTTCAGTCACGAACCCATAGAATTCGGTAGGTATCCGAGGGTTATTGTTTTTAAAATTATTCATAATACTTCGTTGAATACGATTATGTATTTTAAGAGAATATTCTCTGGCAATGTCCATGAGGGCGAGCTTATTCAGCATATTTTCAAAGTATTGAATTTCTGGACCGAAAGCATGTGCCATATCGTTTTCTAGGGACGTTACATAGTTCATTTGAGTTGAAACATTATTGGGACTTTAACATCCATTATGTTTGTTGAAACTCAGAATGTGGTGTTAAAAGAGCTTAAACCAATTAAGATGGCATTAGAACCATAATAAAAGACAGTGAAAATAGCTATCGTAGTAATTAATCCTCTAGAATTCAGAGATTTATCATCAGGCATAGGAATTCTTAAGTAGTTGGCTTCAAGTTATCGACACTCAAACCAAAGACTGCAAAACAAGAAAGATAAGGGTACTGACACATAGCTAAAATCCGGTCCGAGTGATGTCTGCAAAATCTATATGATCATCCGAAGGTTGAGGGAGGTTTGTTATGTGCGACATTCCTGCCTATAGTCCAGTGACAGTTCAGCCTTATTTCATTACGTCTTAGCTTTAATACTTATAAATTCATATGCCTCGTTATTATCTTCATGAATCAGTGAAAAATACTACACAAAGAACACTAAGGTGAGACGGTTGACTCGAATAGCATTGATCAGAGGATGGAAATCAGAGCGGGTGCTTGAGGGCATTGAAACGATTGTGCCGAGAGTAGATAGTGTATCAGGTGGTGAAGGCTATCCGATATTCCAGTGGACACTGGCTGTTCGTCTATTTTCGTTAATTATCCGAGTTTCTTTATGTCCTAAAAGCTTCTGGGAAATCGGAAATTCTTATCACTTCAAACAATAATAGAGATTTAACTACCTATTATCACTTTAGCTTGTTTTAATACTAATGGATTCTAAACCACACAGTTATACCAAACTCCTATAACCGGCCCTGAACCAAAGAAGAAAACCCATTTTAGAAACGGTCCAAGGGTGTATGTGTATTATTGTGAACAGCATAACTCAAAAATTAAAAGTCGGAAAAATACCAAACTTGGTATTTAACTTCAGCATCTTGCAAAGATGTGACACAGATTTTCAAGAAAATCCAACCACTTCAAACTACTCTTTACATGAAAGATTTTTCGAATTTTTTTATGATTTTCTAAAAAAATAGCTGTAATGATTTTGATTAAAGTACCATGTTATATACTGGGGAGAGGTCAAAAGGTTCGTGGCTAGATATTAAATTTTAGTTATCCCAGCATATACATTGGAAGGCATAGCTGCAGAGGCAGCATATTCCAGAGCAGCTGTAGGATAATTATAACAAAATACACAGAATTTAACATTAATCACATTACCTGTGGTTTATTCAGTATAAACACGTATATCCAGAATCACACACAAAAGATAAAAAGGAAGAAATTGAGGGGAGATGCTACACACACGAGGCTACATTCACACAATTTCACATACCACCGTTCAGACCCAACACTCGGCCAAAATATTGACGCACAACACACAACACACAAAGAACTAACGCTCACTTCCCCCACTCTCTCCACCTCTGACTAGGATCGCCAGCCTAGGAGGTGGCGAATCGCCACGGCAGACGAACTTCAAACACAGCGCTGAAAGAATGACTCCAACAATACTGTCGTCAACGACACAATAAGTGTCTGGAGTGAAATTACACACAGACACACACGCGCTACAATATACTAAAGATATTTATATGATGCACTCTCCAACTACTAACGTATTATTCTCTAAGCACTCTGGTACTGAAGACTGTTTGACCGGAATCTTCACAATTTTGCCCAATTGCTTTTTCGACGTGACCCTTGGGAGGAAGGGACGAGGAGGAGACCGTAAGGGCGACCAAATCCGAACGAGTATGTGCGATAGCAAGGAAACCCCTAACATTTTCACAAACCTGACTCCGGCTAGCTCTGCCTAAGCTCCAATTCAACCGGGAATCCCGTGACTATTGTGACAGCTCCCAGGAAGGGGGTCCAGCAGTTCCACTAAACGCCAGGAAGAAATCCTTTCAAAGCGCAAGTTCCACCGTCCTGTAGCAACACACAACCGCCGTTGTCTGGTCCTACAACCCTGAAACAAATGAAAGGAAATGACGGGGACTGAAAATTCGTGGTGAAGGGGAGCAACCTTAGCATTTGACTACCGACCTAGATAAAATACGAACACAGCCCATGGTGAGAGTGACTGGCCCTCGAAAATCAAACTCGAGACCTCCATAATGCAAGCTTCATACGTTAATGTGGAATGATCTTGTATAATCATTGTCGCGAAACGTATTTCACCATCTTTATGGGTACATTTTAACAGGAATAATGGAATGTTCTTCACAGTAAAATCCAATAGTTTTTGTCTTTGAAGTTTCTTTCCATAAAGAAAACCAGCAATCCACTGATATTCTAGAAAACATCACTGTGGTAACACGTAAAACACTTGTTAATTTAAGGTCTGTGATATCAAACGTTTACTTTCCCTACACCTAGTTAAAATAGACAGAGGAAGTAATATATTCCACCCAAAAACGCGATATATCGAAAACTAATTTTTCAGTTGACTCTATATTAAGAACAGGCTTAGATGTATAAAAATATAATTAATTTATGTATATATATATAATAACAAAAATTAAAAACCTCAAAAAAAACATTTACCCAGATCTGAAGTACTTGCGATAAGCAGGTCGCCGCTAAGATTGTCATCTCGAGTGAGATGCCTTAGTGGTCTGTCTAGGAAACAACTTGAGTCAATTGCGGAATTCCAAGTCCCACCGGCATTTTGTCAGAGTAGATCAATGCACGAAGAGCGGGAGAACCGTGTTCAAATCCCGGCTGTGGTGTTGAATTTTTCAGTTGACTCTATATTAAAATCTTGCCAAGACCAGGCTAAAGTCTATAAAAAGTATAATTAATTTATATATAATAATAACAAAAACCTAATTTGGTATTCAGTATCTTCAAATACTGAGGCACAAACACTTTCAAGATAATCCCCTAAACCAAAATAACTACACTTTACATGGAACACTTTTGTTGTATTTCATTTTTCAAAAAAATATCTAACAGTTTTTATCAAAGTCGTCCACTTTCTGTCGTATTCCTCACTTTCCTGGAATATTTTATCCAGTAATTTACTCTAAAAACACTTTAATGCACCACCGTTGCAGTAGCTGTAACAGTGTGAGCAGCCTCACACATACCCACGATACTCCAAGAGTAATTTCGCTAGTATACGGCATGACTGGTTCTGAGACAATAAACATGTTTTTGTTTCAATAGCACCAGAAAAATCAAAGGCATCAACCTCCCCTCTTTTCCCCCTTATTGCTATGTTATCAAGTCATCACGCTCTGCCATAGGTAAGAGGAGGATCACGCCTCAAAAACCCCCAGAAAACGATACAAAATCCGCCGAAGATTTTCTTTGGCGCTCTATGTACGTTAGTGAGGTCTGGATATATCCACTTCTTAAATATTAACTTAATTATGATGGAGATGTGAAGCACCCCTTGTTCCTCAGCTTCACCGTCGTGTCTGACTCAACTTCTTGGTACAGATGTTGACTAATCATATGGATCTGCCTGGTGATTTAATTTTTTTCAAACACGAAGAACCTATTTTCACTGATGCACTTGTGGATGGAATTGTTAAAACTAAAGCAAATAACTTATATGATTCCTCAAATACATCTTTATTTTCTTGGCACAATTTAAAACATCCCACTATAGTAACAGACGTACATACCTCATCAGCATACAAAAGACGCAGTTGATTCTTTAAACAATCAATTCTTTGAAATATCTTTGAATAAAATCGTTGTAAATTTTCAAGAGCTGAAGAAGATTTAGCGTAATTTTTAAATTTCGTGGTATTCACATGGGCAACAAATTGTAAATTGTCACAGTCCTGAAACCTTACCTTCATTCCAACTGAATAGGAATACAACATTTAGAAAAATAATATCTTGAAGTTTTTTAAAACTTTATCCTCTATCAAGCTTCCATGTTCTCTTCTTTTACTCATGTTTGTCATATTTTTAGCTTTCTCAGATAAGTCCAAAAAATATTGTTTATTTAATATATTGCTTAATAAATCATATGTCACCCTGTTCTTTGAAATGCAATAAGCAATCTACAGTGATTTCTTTTACAAAACTTCAAAGGAATGTCTCTCAAAGAAAAAATGTCGTGAACACTACAGCCAGAAAAGTAAATTCAAAGCTATTGATTTCGTTCCAAAATCCCTTACTAAGCTGAATTGATTTTTATCATATTGCTTGTCATTCATAATATTCTCAAACATGTGTTTTAATTTTTCCCAGTCTTCTACAATTACAGTGAGTATTTTGAGTTAGATCACCACAAGTTTCTCCTAAGGTTGGAATATGTCTAGCTGAAAATGAATTGATGTTCGTTTTGATGAATGGTGGAAAAATAAAGGAAACCCACTGAATACTTGAAAAAAGTGACATTTAGAAATGCAATCTAAACTTTATTGAAGCACCAAGTTTAGTCGATGAGCATAGCAATGTACAAAAACAGATTAGGTGATCTGTCCTTCATTTTCTTCTCAAGGCCATTTAAGTGACCTGCCATTACACTTGCCCCATAATAACACTGAGCCACTAATTTGTTCTCGTACTAAAACTCAGAAAAAATCCCATATAGAAGATTAAACAAAGCCTGAGATGTTCTATCATCATTCATTATAGAACCCTAGAAAACGCTAAAAACATTTCCTTCAAAATTTACTCATCTTACTATGAGAGAACATTGTGATGTTTGAATTATATCTGTATTATCATCAACTTCAATAGAAAAAATGTAATGTTATGTTTACATGATCTTGTATGTATTCAGATTGTAGTTTATGACTTTCTTTTAATTTGTCTTGGAGTTCCCACTGATTACACTATTAATTTGAAAATGGTGATTTTAAAATTCCAATGAACTCCTCGATATTAATAAAGCAAGCAGTTCCTTGAAATTTTGACTATTTATTGAACTTACACTCCCATGGTGCCCCCTAAATAAAATTTTGCTTACTTAAATATAGCAGAGTATATATAATTCTCTGAAAAAATAGTCTATTCATACGAACATTTTCATTGAATTGAACCATAAATAGCCTTGCATTTTTCTGTAGAGCGTCAGAATTATATTTATATTCTTTAAACAAGTGTTCAATCGTAGTTTGCATTTAGGTGTTGAGCGGAATATTTATGCTTATTTAGAGCTCGCGTAATGTTCTTAAAATCCGAAAATACTTCCTTATTCCGGACATGATTAGTATTAAAAAGTAAACAGTGCCAACAAAATAGCCTTTCTGAACTGAAGCTACTGCACACCCACGGAAATTCGCAAAACCAATATGTTTTAAAATTAACATATTAGTATTTACCGTCTTTTTATTTTTTACCGACAATTTAATGGCGTGATAGGTCTTCCAACTGATAACACGTCTTTCTTATCCTCATCTTTCTACCTGGAGAACGGCGTCTCAGGTATATTACATACTATGTCATTAATTGGATTCATTTCGCAAACACAAACGGTAACATCCACACGCCACTTGTAAACACCTCACTCATAATAGGAAAGCATCCCCCTTGAGTTTTGAGTTTCTATATCCCTCCTTCTGGCCCCTAAACAAGCATGATTCACAGTTAGTTGGGAAGGAGATGAAAGGATTCTTATCTGTCGAGACCATCCTAGCACTTGCAGGGTTAAAATCGCGAGCAGAAAAAATGTGACGTCACGTTGACATAGCAACCATATAAACTAGAGGAAGAGACGATGCTTCGCAGACGTGTCCCTCCACATTGTGGTTAGAGAGAGATGGAGCTTACACACTCTCTCTCTCTCTCTCTCTCTCTCTGCCAAGTGTCGTTTGCCAGCCTGTCGCCTGAGAATGCGTAAGCAATCTTGGGAATGAGAGTTGACTACAGAGAAAAACATGGCAGAGTAAAAACAGCCTCTGAAGACAACGTTGAGAATTTTCAAATAAATATTGATTGCATTATTCTTTAATTTTTAAGCGCAAATAATGTGAAGGATCCCTTCACTCTGTTCACCCCAAAAACCGCCACTGGTGTAACCTCAGAAGTAAGACATAGAGTATCTATATTACTGCGTATTTAATTTTTTTTCCATAAATATCTTCAAAATAATCCCCATGAGGTTTGAGGACTGCTTTCCGGACGCCATGTTACTTTTTAGATTTGTCGCATAACAGACAATTCAGCTAATCGAAACTTGTAAAACGTTGATCTCCAAATAGACTTTTAGCTTGGGGAAAATCCATAATCAGGTGGATCCATGTCCTTGTCCTCTTATTAACCTCGATCCACGAGCTTTCTCTTGCAAAATTCATCCGTCTCTCCTCCTAGACATTGACAACAAGATCTTCTATAGTGGATGCTCTCGGGAGCGTTGATTCCCTTCTTTAATAATACCATGTTCAGTAACATCAGCTAGCTAGTCTTTTCCTCAGTGAAAAAAGTTGGGCAGATGTGGCAAGGAGAAAGATGATGTCATTGTTAGCGAAGGACTATAGGACTAAGAGAAATATATTATGTTGTACTTTGTACGTGGTGTGTTTTTAAAGTAAGTATCAATAACACAACATTATTTTCCAAATATTTTATTATCATCCATTGCCTATTGTAACATCCACCGTTGCAATACTTCACATAGTTACCGCCTTTTTTTCAGGCACTCGTGGAAACGAGAAACCAGTTTTTTGTATGCTTTCGTCAAGGAATGGCGTCGCCTGTGATAAAAGCCAAGTTTGCACTTCTGGTTTGAAAGCATCGTCGTTGAAATGTTTTCCACCAAGGAATTTTTTCAGATGAAGAAACCGATGAAAATCGCTTGGTGCCAAATCCCGTCTGTAAGGAGGGTGGTCGAATTTTTCCCAACTAAATGATGCGACCAGATCTTGCGTTAGTTTGTCTGTGTGTGACCGCACATTGTCACGGACCAAAAGGATTCCATGCGAAAGCATTCCACACCTTTAGTTCTCTATTGCACGACTGGGTTTTCACAATAGAGTCTTTGTTGTTGTCGCATTGCTGCGAAAGAATGCTACCAGCAAAACACCTTGTCTGTCCCAGGAAACCGCGCACAAAACCTATGAGTGGATAGGAATTTCTTCTTGGCGGGGTATATTGCTTTGATTCAGGGTGATGTGAGACACCCGTGTCTCCTCACCTCTAACGATGTGTGAGAAAACTCAGTGCAGCGGCAGATCACTTGTTCTGGTGCTAATCAGAAAGACGTTTGGGCACCCATCTTGAGCACAATCTCGAAATCCTAAGCGTTCTGCCGCAATATTGTAACGAACTAACCTTGAAACTTGTTAAAAATGCGAAGACAATATCGATATGGTGAAACGTCTGTCCTTCCGAATGTTTTCTTCCACAGTTTCTTATCAAATCATCCGTGATTACAGACGGTCGGCCGCTCCGCGGCTCATCATGGATTCATGACCTTCACCTTCCTTCACGACCTTCGTTAAGCTGTCTAACCTATTTCATTACCATTCCACCACTCATTATTATTTTCCCATAAAGCTCCAAAATTAGCAATAATTGTCTGCAGGCGTAACACTACTCGTATTCAAAAAACGAATCACTGATCTGAGTTCACAGTCGGCGGATCGTTCGATTGTATTGAACATTTCGAAACGCTCTAATAACAGGAAAGCACAGAGTGACAATCGCTCACAGGTACGTCTAGCTTCTTAATGATTGGAGGATGTGATCATGGATGCTGAAAATAGTGACCGCAGAGACAAAATATTAAAACCGTACTTACGTTAAAAACTCACCTAATATCTATGTGTTTGTATTAGGCAAAGCCTGCTCTTCCCTCCCTTCTACATCCCTTGCCTACGAATCTCAGAAAAGAAGTTACGTCACACGAGTATAGTGTGTAAAAACGTAATTAAGCCGGATGACTATGGTTTATACTATCAAAAAACGGTGTACCTGTCTACTGTACATTTAGAATACGCTTCTCCTGGCAATCCATAAATTTGCGTCGACAAGTTGCCGTGACGCGAATGGTTTTCGTCGTCCATTTAAAGTAGGAAAAGAGGCGTTACCACATTTAGTTAAACCTGTGCACGTTTCGGAGGGGGGAAAACCACACTAAGGAAGTATTTGAAAATAAACACGCATTTCCATTAAGATGGCAGTGTGTATGCGCTGTATCATCTCTATATTCTCCTAGTATATTAAATAAATGAATGGACGGTTTTGGTTACTCTGCAGTGATAGTCTCCAATTGTTTTGTACCTGAGTACTAAAAGAGTGCAAGTCGAATTTTTACACAGCCACAATATCAAGGACCTCTATAATGTAGAAAGATTTGATGGGAGCTAAATTTGTGAATTCATAAACCAGAACAGGTTGGCATATTGTTAATTTTTTTGCGATTCAGCTAGCCTATGGTCTAAGTGCAATTTGGGCAACTTAGTTTTAAAAGCCTTAAAGGTGGGGACAGAGACAGATAAAGAGGGAGAGAGAGATCGAAATTTGGATGCGTATCTGGTTTGTGCTCGCGAATTAATCTGTGCGTTTTTTCTATTTTTTTAAGTCCGTGTATAAAGATTGACCATCACGCTCCAGGGATATTTGCGGAGATATATTCATTCAACTGAGCTAGATGGTTCCGCGGTAATGTGTGAGGCTCGTATTCTGGAGGTCCCGGGTTGGATTTCCCGACAGCCACCTACTCTTACCTTAGATTTTTCGTAGTTTTTCTTGGCTGTAGGCTAATGCAGAATGGTTTCTCATTTTCCACGATTTCTTTTCTATCATTTCCCTTTCATTCCGTTTCCTTCTCATCCTTCAGGCGTGCTTCTAGGTTTCGTGGTATTAGTCAGTGCCGACAAGTTAGCGCGTGCGCTTGCTCAAAGGAAACGGTGTTCCACGAGTACACTAGAAGGCTGCTTGGCTGAACGGGTCGTTCATCGTTCTCTCTGGACAGTTCCAGTAGAGGGTTCGGATCTTCGAGCCAGGAACTGTTAGGCCTGCGTCTCTGTGGCCTGCCTGCGGCCTTGGCTTTCCGTGGTTTCTTCACTTCATACCTTCCTCCTGGGGGTGGCAGCCACAATACATCTCACGTACGTCGTAATGCGCGAGATGTCTCCCTCCGTTGTAAACCCTATACATATTTATTCAATTGTCATATAAACGTGGATGATCAACACCAGTATTTCGCTTCTTTCTTCTCATATAGCCGCTTCACAATATTAAGCAGAGCTACAAACCTTGCCTATAGGTATTTTTTCTCCTGTGTTTACAAATTGTTTCATTAGTACATCATGTTTATTTGATACATGTATTTTTTGTGTCAGGTTTCTTGTCTTCTATTGATTATTTTTATGAGTTTAACAGAAAATGAGCCTCAAATAAATGCGCAGATTGACTAGGGAGAGGCTAAAGCGTTAAATCTGCCTGATATTCACTTTTAACGCCGTAAGTAGTTCCGCGTAAAATTCAAGTCCGTTAAATTAACCTCATGGGAATTAGAGTCCTGGGGTCGCAGTTTGAGAAGAATGAATGTTACGCATGACCCCAAAAGTTGACTTCGTTTTGTTTGCTTTAAAATATTTATTTATGATTAATTTTTCAGTGTTTTCTTGCGGAAAACAAAAACGTTCTTCTTTAGCAACCAAGGAAAGTTCGGGCATAACGCCAGCGGTAGAATAATTGTACATTTAACATTAGAGAACGTCAGTCTTATTGGGCTATTCTTGACCATAATGCAAAGCTTTCTAATGTTAGTAATGAATATTTATTTCTCAACGCTCATAATTACGTAATTAAATTACATACATTTAAGCTACAATAAAATGTGAAAATATTATGTTATTTGCGCTATAAATTCACTTCTGGATTGCTTGTCTATGCTAATTTACGGTCTCAATACACACGACACATAGTTTTCCATGTATTGATGACTCGCTGTCTACTTGCTTGCATTATTCATCTATTTCGTCTGCCTTTAGCCGATCATCTTTGTAGTCATCCGCAACTATTTCTCTTTGGCCTTATCCAAATAATTTCCCATAGCTTTTATATTTGTATTCCCTTTTACAGTCGGAATCTTCCTCATTAATACTTCCTACCAAACTTTTACATTCTGTTGCCAAGATTGTGCCCCCTGTATGTTTGTTTGATTCCAATATAATATATACAGTGGAAATCCGTGTTCACTTCACTGTGCATTGGACATTTGACTATATCCTCATCATGGCTTATGCTTTTCTAACTCCTGTTCTTGCCCATGCAAATCGTTCTGGCTCTAGTTTATCGCATATTTCTATGTACTCTTCCCTCTTTCCTGTTTTATTTCCCTATATATCAAGGAACTCATTTCTCTTGTACTGCCAAAGATATCTTGTCTGTCAATATCTTCTAGTCTTAATTCTACTTATTTCCAAAAATCTCTAATGTAATATTCTGCATTTATCCACGAATCTCCCATACCTATCTGTTCCGTAACTTGCTGATTTTTAATAACCATCACCCTTCCCACTTACGTTTCTCTTATATATGCAGAATATTATATGATAATATCGCTTCTTCTATGTTGGAAATTCTATATAAATATTCATAGCTCTTATGAAAATGTTGATCTTGGTGGAGTACATACCCAGTTCTAGCATTTGGTGATGTTATCGTTAGACCTAAAACATATTAGCAAAAAGATCTATTGACTTTATCAACCTCTCCTCAAGCATCATCTACTCCCCACACCTCTGCCACGTGTAACATCTGTTTTTCTACTGTGACAGTGTAAATTCTTTCAAGCCATTTAGCATTTATATCCTGCAAATTTTTTAAAATGATGTTCTAACATTCATGGCCATGTTGCCTTTTATAGATATATTGTTTTATTCACTCCAACTTCATTCGTCCTCGAAGTAAAATCTCCTTAGCACCTCCATTTCATTCTTTTTATCTGCCATTTATCATCCCAAGGGTCGATAATTTTTTTTATAAACCATGATCATTTTCTTTTAATTTCCTTTCAGTCCCAAAATTATTTGCCGCCTCGTACTAATGTTACTAAGAAACTATATTCACACACTACATGTGTATAATCTAAAATAGTAAATGTGCTTCGTGTATCAATACTTAGCGCATGGCAAATACCGCACTTTGAGGCAGGATTTTCAGCACTTAAATAATATGTCTAATTATATAATATATAATTCAATTACAGCCCGTCTTAAAGCAATATGTGTATGTAACAATATATAAAAAGTGTATATTACAGTCATTCTAAATGTTTATATTATTGTATACATGTTCAATAATGTTATGTGAATGTATTACGCAATTTAATAAGGTAGGAGCTGTGAGAATAATAGGTTAAAAGTTGCTAACAATGAGGTAACCTTGAGGAAATAATGAATTTGAAAGTTTAAATGCTACTGGTCATTATTGGAGCAACAATAATGTAAATTTTGAGATAGTTTAATAAATAGCCAATCAACAACCAGAAAAAGCTTTACTTAAATGAAGGTATTCTATTGGAGTAGGATTAGCCAATCAGAGACTTGAAATACAGAAATTTACAAATTTAGGCGGTAGAAATCAAGTCAGTTGCTTGTAGACAGCGCTCATAACTGGAGGCGTTGCTTGCAGACATTGTTCCTAACCGGACGCGAGACACGTCCTCGAGAAATATAATACGTATTCAGTATGAGATGAAAATAGTTTTACGTGTTAAAAATTGCAAGTAATTAATAACAAATCTCTCAGTTCTCTCTCTATATCAGTGAAGTGTTATTTAAATCGTGTCAAGCATTAAGTAATCTGTGTAAGCCTACATTCTTCAGTCGCACCACAACCCTGCCAAAGAAACATGTCTCTAACAATAATACTGACGCAGCCGAGGCAAACGTAAATATATAACATTTAAAGAAACAGTCAAATTACAAAGTTAATATTTTTAAACATTTTTTGGGGCAAAGGCTACCGGAAAGCGGGTACTATACGTGTGGTTGCAACGAATTTTAAGTTCGGCTCCCAACAGTTTAAATATAGTACACCTTCTTCAAATTGGCTTCCATACGTGGGGCTGAAATTATCTACTTCAATTTTATTAGTACCTACTTCAGTTGCAGTGAGTGTTCCTGGAATAAATGTGAAAGGTTGGAAAGGGAATTGGATTGAAAGAATTGAAATGATGATTAAGTGAATACTTCTACTTCAACACTGCAGCGGTGTACAAAAACAGCACAGCTACTGTTTGCACAACATATTCATGTTGACATATCACCACTATCATCATAATACGGCTTGGTCGTAGCAACACCTTTACCGCATACATACGAAGGCAAGTAACGACTATTTTCGTAAGATCTACCTAGATCGCTGTCAGGGCTCTATTCAAGTCGAATGGTTTCCTTCACATCTTTTCGCAGATTTGTGCAAGTTTCAGTCGAAACAAGCTGTTGTTATAAATTGTGATTGTTCAAAATAAACTGTGTGATACAAAGTCCCGCCAGCTGTGAGGTGTTGAACACTCGGAAGTTGAAACCTGCAGAACTAAAGGAAGTGTATGTTGATACATTAATGAAGAAAGAAATGTAAGAAAATGGTATGAAACGTTCAACAATGGACACAAATGTGCATGACGAAATTCACCCGGTCTCCACCATTTATCACAGGTGATTTGGAGGATCACTTGAATAACATAATGATACAAGACACGCTAAGTGCTAGATGAGTTGTAAATTTCTTTCCCAAACAGCTCTCGTCCTTTGCTTGGTTTAATGTACAGGTGGCACCCGACTACAACGGAGATTCTAAAGCTCGAGGACAGATGTGACAAATACGGGGCTGTTCTATAAAGAATGATTATAACTTTTTTGACAACATACCTTTCTAATCCTCATAATTTTGATGGTCCTTCTCAAACTAGTCTCCTTTGGATGCGATGCACTTGTCCCAGCGTTTCTGCCAGTCTACAAAGGCACGCTGGAAACCATTTTTGAAAAGTCCATCAGAACTGCTTCTGCAGCCTTCAGTACTACTTCTATGATGGAAAATGCCTCCCACGAAGGTGTATATTGAGATTAGGGAATAGAAAAAGTCACACGGGACTAAATCCGAACACTAGGGAGGGTAAAGGATGAATTACACATTGGTGTTTGCCAGATATTCAGCAACATTTGCAATATGCGGCCATGCATTATCGTCGTGCAGCATCTAGCATGTTTCACGAATAATCTCTTTTGCTCCTGATATAGACTTGCACAGTTTTCAGGACATGTCTGTAGTACTGTCCAGTCATTGATGTGTGTGCAGGTACAACATGTTCATGAACCATTTCATGAATATCAAAAAATGAGATGACCATAACTTACGCAGCAGAAGCAACTACTTTTACTTTTTGGGGCTTGGTGATGAAGGAGATTTCCACACTGAGCTTTGCTGTTTGCTCTCAGGATCAAACTGATGTAGCCAAGTTTTATCATCAGTGATTACCTTTGAAAGACACTCCGGATCTTCCTCTAACATCAAAGCTGCGTATTGTTTATCGTGTGTAGATGGAGTAGTCAATAAAGGTAAATAAATGTACGTGTAACGGAGGTGACACCGGAACCGGGGCTGAGCCCCGCACGGAGGCCAGTCGGCCCATTGTGTTTATGACCCCTGGGAGGAAAGGATAAGGGAAGAGACCCGAAGGGCAACGAGATCCGGATGCCGACGAGTGCAAGCATGGAAGGAGTCCCTAATGTAGAACTCATCCGACGCCGCACGGTCTCTGACCACAAACCACCAACCTCCAGGGTCCCAGGGAGCGGAACCCCACCCTGAGGGGAGATATTACTGAACGGTATCGTAGCGACGCCATGGAAGACAACTTTATAGAGCGCAAGCCACCGTCCAGCCGCAACACACCGAAATGCGTTGCCTGGTCCTACAACCCTCAAAACAGATGACAAGGTTGATGAAGGACAGTCGTGGTAGAAGATGAACCACCTCAGAATTCGCCTGATGACCCGGGAAAACCACGAAAAACCCTTGAGCCAGAATGGACAGTCGCCAAAGACCGATCCCAGGACCTCCCAAATACGGGTACAGACGTAACCGCCTGAGCCATCCCGCTCGATTGCGGTAGGTGATACTGAACATGTCTCAGCTTGCCCGCCTCTCACAGAAGTGCCAAGAAGGAAACTAGAACAGGTGTTTGTTACACATTAAGTTAATAGAATATCGTAAAATTAAATTCTATTGCGAGAAAAACTTAGGATCATTCTTTATTGACCAACCCTTGTATTTAAATAACGGAGGTAATTGTGTGAAGACATGTGCGCAGTAGGCTTCAGATTTTGTAAGAACGTAGGTTTTCACGGCCGGTGTCACAATTATAACTAATATAATTTTCCGGGCTGTTATGCCGTGGTCTGCTGAAGAAAGATTTCCCAGACGTTTCGTTTCCCACGCAGTTGTGGACGAAACGTCTGGGAAATCTTTCTTCAGCAGACCACGGCATAACAGCCCGGAAAATTATATTAGTTATAATAGCTTCAGATTTTGTAAGCGGTATGGCTTTTTAATAAACTTCTTTTCTGAACACATTAAAGGCAAATGGGCGTTATTTCTTGAATGACCCTCGTATATTCGATTCTCTAGTTGGTCCCTATGATCCCCCAAAACATGCTGACTTTACTGTTTGCTTGTTCACTGTATACGCTTCAACGTACTACCTTCTTCAATGGCCTTCAATTCTTATTGGTTCCTTTTCCTGTTAGTCCGAGCTCTTTATTACATACTCCTCAAAAACCGCTTTGTCATGCCTTGATTCAAGACCTCCAGTTACAGCTATAATTCTTCTGTCCTGCTCTATTTGTAATTCTTCTGTTCTCTGCTGCTGCTATGCCTGATGGCTAATTGGTACTTGACCGAAGCCCCCTCCAAAAAAAAAAAAATTGCAAACGATCTTTGATTATCTCACGAGCCGCCTTGCAGCCCATTTCGTTAACATAGAAATGAGCATGAGGAAGGAAAAAATGAAGATTATAGTGTGTCCAGGTCAAATATCGTATAATACATTAATTGTCGTAATACTTATCATAAATAAAGGAACTTGTATTGCCATATATAACTATTTTTGCCTTATCTCATAATTCTGAATATTCTGCGTTACTACAGCCATTCACTGCAATAATGAAAATGCGGAAGATGTTTTTTTTTAAAATAAAGTTCAATCCGATTCGTTTAAGGGATTTTTGCCCAATGTAGGGAAAAAAATCTCATAATATTTGGTAACATGTTTTTTGAAACTATAAACGTATACATTATCGTTTTAGCCTTCAATAACCGAGCGGGATGGCTCAGTCGGTTACGTCATGGCTTTTTTTCGGGGTTTCCCCTGATCACCAGGCGAATGCTCTGAAAGATAATTACATCCCCCGAATTTTCTGTACCTCCATTCCATCCCCATTCTCATTACACTTCACCCTTCATCTACTTGGTCTCTTTCAGGGCTGCAAATGTCGTATTTATCCTACTTTTCGTTTTCTAATATGCTGTTCATAGACAAACATACAAACGGACCTTTTTCTAAAAATACCTTTTTAATTCGGAGGACCTCAAAACACGCATTTACGTTGAGATATTCCTATGGAAGTTTTGGAGAAAACGTAAAAAGTTCTGTTCCGTTTATTGAATTCAAAAGTCCATTCACAAAGTCTGATTTTAAAACGTCTTCCTATTTGTTAATGACTCCAAAGGGTTTATAGCTTCTATTAGCTAAACGTTGACTTTCTAGGAAATGTGACGGATTTTCTCTTTTGAATTACAAGGCTAACGCCGTGTTTTCCTGACATATTCCCATTGTGTGGGGGTTTTCTGAGTTTACAATGGCCTGCTGAGAGATGAACTATCGCTCTCATTTGGGTTCCGCTACATCACAGCCAATTTTGTTTCCCGCAATGATTACTTTTCTGGCATTATTTTGCTGTGTCTCGCTTATTCTCCATCTACTACATGTTAATCGAGACTTTATCTACATTGCTAATTTTCTTGTAGATGTAAGGAGAATATATATTTACAAGGGCAATATAGAAATACAGTAGCCTTTAAACGTAGATATTACTCTTAATAGCTGGTTGCTATGTGCAACACCATTCTCTTTACCACAGATTAATACTCTTTGCATATCCAAGACAAAAAATGAATAACAAATTCCCATTTGAGAAAATAAGTATTGAAAAATTTAATGGAATAACAAGCAATGTCTCGAAAATGGTTCACTCAAAGAAATTATATGACATAAAGTGTGTATTTTAATGAGATCTACATTTTTTGTGTAGTAAAATTCTGTCTATCTCTTATGGTTTACCAGTTATGCAAAAGTCGTTCACAATGAAGAATACTTTTGGAGACATTCCCAGAAAATTCAAGATAAACATTTTATTTGTCATGAAAATATCATAAACATATGATATTTTAATCAAAATCGTTAGAGCCATTTTTGAGAAAATTAAAATTTTCGAAAAATGTTCCATGTAAAAGGTAATCTGGGGGGGATTTTCTTGAAAACCTGCGTGTCGCATCTCTGGAAGATACTGAACCTAAATACCAAGTTTGGTGTTTATCCGACTGTTCGTTTCTGAGTTATGCTGTTCACAGACACACACACACACACACACACACACACACACACACACACATAGAGACAGACAGGCACACACACGGACATGTTTCCAAAAATGCTTTTTTTTATTCAGGGAGTCTCAAAACATATATTTTCGGTGAAATCTCAGTATCGAATTTTTGGTTGGAATACCACACTTCCCCTACTTCCTATCCGTAGTAGAGAAATAATGAAGCTGATCCTTAAGTCACTTAAAAGCATTAAAGCGAAAATCTGTAAGCTATAAAATGTTTCACAAATAATTGTAAATATTTTCTATTCTAATTCTATTGTCTTAATACGCACTATGTTAAGTAAATCGTGAAGTAATTTTTATTTAGGAGGAGTTGTATTGTGTTGCTGCAGTTGGAGAGCCAAACTTGATGAAATAACTGCCCCACGTATGGTACCATGTTTCCGGTGGCCTTCACCCCAATGTTCATTTTCCGGTGGTCTTCGCCCCAAGTTTACTTTCTGATGGCCTTCGCCCCAATGTTTAGGAATCAACTTTCTATTTTTATGTTTCTTTAAATATTATATATTTATGTTAGCCTTGGTTGCATCAGTATTAATTTGTAGAAACATGTTTCTCTTAACAGGGGGTGGTGCGGCTAAAAATGTAGGCTTACACAGATTATAATTTTTACGTCTCTCCTTTTATTAATCCTTCACACGATTAAATAACACTTCACTTATATACAGAGCTGTGAGAATATTTATTAATCACTTGCACCTTTCTTTTTAACATGTAAACTTTACTATATACTCGCCGTAATGAATTTTCGTCTCACACTGGATACGTATTAAACTTCTCGAGGACGCGTCTCGCGTTCAGTTAGGAACGCTGTGTACTAGCAACTAGCCCCTGAATTTATACAATTTACTATATTTCAGTTTCTGATTGGCTAATCCTACTCCAATAGAATACTTTTATTTAATTTTCATGTTTTCTTGTTGTTGATTGGCTGTTCATAAACTGTTTTAAAAATATTACATTTTTTTTCCAAGAATTACTAGTAGCATTATTAAACTTTCCAATTCATTATTGCCTCAAGCTTACCTCATTGTTATTTCATTGTTAGCAACTTTTTACCTATATTCTCACAGCTCCTACAATATTAAATTACTTAATACATTCACATAACATTATTAAACATGTACATAATAATATAAACATTATACAATGATTGTTACATACATTTTATATGTTATTTATACACATATTGCTTTAAGGGGGCTGTTATTGAATTTATATGTTATATAATTAGACTGAAATCATTTAAGTGTTAAAAATACTGCCTCAATCTGGGGGGAGGAAATTTAAACACTGCTAATGTACTTATGTGCTTCATAATGAAACAAACATTGGAAGGTCAATTAGAAAATATAACATTGTCACAAAACAGGTAGAATTAATTTTGTACTTACAAATACATCTTGCATGTTAGCAGTTTCCCCAGATAGGTGGCAAATCCATTTATCTCAATCATGTACATTTTATGTTTATATTTTAATTAGGGTCGATTTAATACTTACCAAGGTAGGAAAGAGTCCTTTGACACAGTTCATTTTACGTGTCCAGATAGGCTTTATGGCTACTTGAAGGTCTTGTCCGCTGCAGTGGTTTCCGTGAGATTCATGCGTAGCTTCAAGAGACTGTCGCTAATACAACAATAAAATAAAATCCTCCAACTCTGAAGTTGATGGTACTTAAGAGCGCTTATTGCACATAAGGGCTCTAACAGATGATAAATCAACACGTATTACACTGGGTGGACCATTTAAGTTGGGACTGTACAATATCTCCGAAGCTAAACATTGTAGAAAGAAATGTCTTGAATAAAGTTTCTTGATATTATGGGGGAAAATAAATCATTAGTCGTGTTTTATTTGGAGGCTGTTGTGATGAACAGTTTAATTTCACCCTAATTATAGGTTCCCATTTAAAAAAAATTGAATTGACCCCAAAATGGCTATCATAATGTCCTCCAAATAAAACACGACTAATGGCATTTACTTTCCCTCCATAATATCAAGCAACTTTTATTAAAGAAATTTCTTTCTACAATGCAGAGTTTTGGAGATATTGTACAGTCTCAACGTAAATGGTCCACCCTGTATAGGCAAAACGCTAAATTCCGTCTTCGAAACCTTGAACAAGATGGAGGATAATGAAAATTTATATTGTCATGATGTCATGATATTCTGCTTATTTAGGAAGACAGAGAAGATTATATCCAGATTTTGGCCTCAGTCATTGAAAACTTTGTTGATAGGATAGCGACTCTGTTAATCAGGTTTCATGTTCAAACAGCACCATAGAAAATCTTCGGCACATTTTATATCGTTTTCTGAGGGCTTTTGGGCCGTCTTCTTCACCTTACATATCGCAGAGCGTGGTGGCTTGATAACACAGCAATAAGGAGGAAAAGAGAGGAGGTTGACGCCTTTGCTTTGAAGAAGGTTAATTTTATGGTGTTGTGTTGTAGTTCGACTGTTGGGGAGCCGAACTTGAAGTACTTGCAACCGCACGTATGGTACCCGGTAGCCTTCGCCCCAAGTTTAAAAATATTAAGTTGGTAATTTGACTGTTTCTTTAAATATTATATATTTGTGTTTGCCTCGTCTGCGTCAGTATTATTGTTAGAGACATGGGTTTCTTTGCAGGGTGTAGTGCGGCTAAGAATGTGACACGGATTAAATTTTTTTTTCACTCCTTTTTATTAATTCTTGACACGATTTAAATAACACTTCACTGATATAGAGAGCTGTGAGATTCTTTTATTAATTATTGCGCGTTTTAATACGTAAACTATTTTCGTCTCACAGTGAATACGTATTAAACTTCTCAAGGACGTGTCTCGCGTCCGGTTAAGAACGCTGTCTACTAGCAACTGACTTCTGAATTTGTACAATTTGCCCTATTTCAGTTTCTGATTGGCTACTCCAGTAGAATACGTTCATTTAACTTAAGCTTTTTTTCTGGTTGTTGGTTGGCTATTTATAAACTGTCTCAAAAATTACATTATTGTTTCCAAGAATGACTAGTAGCATTATTAAACCTTCTAATTCATTATTGCCTCAAGGTTACCTCATTGTAAGCAACTTCTAATCTATTATTCTCACAGCTCCTACATTATTAAATTACGTAATTATATTCACATAGCATTATTGAACATGTACATAATAATATAGACATTAATACAATGACTGTTACATGCATTTTATATAGTATATTATACACATATTGCTTTAAGGCGGGCTCTTATTATATTTAGTATTATATAATATTTAACTGAAATCGTTTAAGTGCTAAAAATACTGCCTCAGCTTTTTCTGGTGTTATTGAACCAAAACATGTTTACTGTCTCAGAAGTAGTCGTGCCGTATACTAGTGAAATTGCTGTGGTCGTATTGTGGGTATGTGGGTGTCTAGTCGCACTGTTACAGCAATTGCAACGGCAGTGCATAAAAGTGTTTTTATAGTAAATTACTGGATAAAAATATTCCTGGAAAGTGTAGATGCTCTACATTCTCGTCAGAAAATGGGCACTCCCCATAAAATATTCGCAGTTGATGATATTCGTTTACTAAATGCAAATTACTGTTTTGTTATAACTGACTGATCGTGGTTAGATAAATGTGTATATGTATATGGTTTACTGAATATGACATACATATTGTGTCAAAAAAATTATGTTATATTTTTGTCCATAATCCTGTTGATCAGGAATATGTTATTAAAAATATATTAACCAATTTTAGTTTGAATTAGAAGGAAAACATGATGCTTTATTTATTATTTAGTTATGTTTGCTTCTATACAACAACAAGCATTGATACCACTGTGAGAATACAGTTCTGTTTATTTTTTGTTATAAAGTATTACTATGTGTTTAACGAATACCATTCAAGCTTTAATTTGAAAATCTTCTCACACTGCACATTCTACGTTTAGCTTACCTGGGCGCTCATCAAGTTTTCCCCTTAGCTTTTAACCCTTTTAAAGGCGTGACCTGCACTAGTCGATAAGGTATGGGTTACCAATCACGATAAGAGGTCTGTATGACAAACTGAATGCACTCACTCCACCTCTTTCTCTTTTAATCAATACGATCAAGAGCGTAAACATATATTTTGTTTCTGGGCCATTTTGTAACCTTTGTTGTGGTTATTGGTGTAACTATTTAGCAGAAGAAATGGCGCATCCTTGCACCGCGGCCTAAAGCAACCAATAAAATGGCCATGGCTTCGCAAGGCCACGTACAACGATAAATAATGTAACGTAGACGCGAGGTGCAGTGAGATTTTCTTTGGCGCTCTTTGTACAACCTAGAGGTTACAACGGGATGTCCTGCAATTATTTCTCTCAAAATTAGATGCATTCGGTTATACTATGTGCCATTATTATTCTATGATCAAGCACTGTGCAGCAGATTATCTGTACAAACTGTTTGGAATAATCAAGTAATTTAAAAACGTAACATTGTTAACATTGCATTCATTAAGTAGAAGCAGATTTTCAAAGCTGATCAGGTACTAATCCTAGTAAGTTTGTGAACGGGATTCGCAAAGTGATGAAGGAGCGATTTGTAATACGAATGTTCGGTGAGAACACGTAACATACAGAAGAGTTACATACGGAAATAGCATTTGTCTCATTTGACATTTGGAATACAATGTTGTTTTACTTCAAATTTTAGTCCCTAATCGTCGAACACAGCATTTATGAAAGGTTTTATAGAAAACTATCGATTTATCGCACTCGATAATTACGAATTATTTTGAGTTAAACACTATGTCAATTCTGTTGCATCGATAATGCTGTAAATCTTTATTTCTTAGTCGGAATAAGTATGTGATAATCAGAGTTAAGTAAATAAATAGAGGCCAAACAAAATAAGCTAAAATCAGGCAGTTATCTTCAATGCCATAGCCGCAATTTGAACCACAAACCTCCGCCTTCCGTGCCGCTGTTCTGACCTACTGAACTATGACCACTTGCCGGAAAACCGCTAAATTCTCCTGACTCACATTTTCCTGGGTAAACTGTGGTTCAAATTCCGGCTATAGCATTAAATCTTTTCGCCTGATTCTACATATTGAACTTCATATCCTTGAAAGAGCTGGATTTAAATACAAACTTCGATATTTATCGGATTATCTGTTTTTACGTTCTCTATTACGTACAGTAAGTAGGGGAAGTATTGTATTCCACGCAAAAATTCGATACCGAGATTTCACCGAAATACACGTTTTGAGGAATTTTTGGAAAATGTCTGTGTGTGTGTGTGAGAGAGAGAGAGAGAGAGTGAGAGAGAGAGCGAGAGAGAGACTGTGTGTCTGTCTGTGAACACCATAACTCATAAACGGAAAGTCGGATAGATACGTATTTGAGTTTAGCATCCTTCAAAGATTGGACACGAAGATTTTCAAAAATTCCCCTCACCCGAACTACCCTTTACATGGAATGTTTTTCCAATCTTTTTTTTTATTTTCTCAAAAGTTGCTCTAACAATTTTGATTAAAATACAACACGTTTAAGATATTTTATGGCAAATGAAATCTTGAATTACTGCATAAATGTGGGTCTCGTTTAAACACAAATTTATCATATACATTTATATTTATTTTTTTTGTCGAATGAACCATTTCGTAGATATTCGTTGTTATTTTCTTGAGCTTTCCAATACTTAAACTTTTTCTCAAATGATAATTCTTTTTTTTTATGTCCTGGACATGCAAAGAAAATGGAATGCTTCATATAGGAACCAGCTCTTAAAAATGTTACTATCCCTTAAAGCCCATGATATTCTCCTTGCACCTACTAGAAAATTAGCAATAATATTCTGGAAATTTTATCTCGAGTAACATGAGGTAAATGGAGAATAACCGTTTGTAAAAGTAGTTTGTATAAGAGAAGTGGAAGTCACGTGAGTGCAATTTTAGTTTATGCTATGTGCGCCCGAACACACACACACGCACAGACACACACAACATGTACATACACACTTTGGGGGAAGGATCGAAGTGATATCAAGACGTGTATCTCCAGTGAAATATTGGTACAGAACTTTTGCGTTTAATTCACTACTTTCTCTATCTAATATAGTTATGTGGTACAGAAGGTAATATATACATAACGCGTAAAAACCATGTGGGAAATTGTAGTGCAGAAAGGCGTTACTAAACTAAGCATTTTGAGAATAAGAACACTGAGTCGGAGATGCAGTTTAATAACAGGAAATTTAAATCTGTATTATGAAATATCTTCGTTTTCCAGTCAAAATCAACTGTGACTCACAGGATAAGTGTACAAGTACTGTCTCAATTAACGAGTTCTGGTACACAATGAGAAACTAATCATTACATACCAGCGTAGAGCATCCAGTTCTTAAACATTTGACTATCGCTATTCACTTTATATCTATAACGAAATGTGCAATGCAGCAATTTATGCAAAGGTTTATTGTTTCGATCATTCTGCCATAATCGACGAGGATGATATTCATAATGTAGTCATCCAATGTGCGGATGTGGTTATTTCCAGATGCATTCGACTGTACCCTTTGTACTGAACAAGACGAGGGTTCGGTATCATCCATAAGCTTCACAACACAAATGTGGCGTAGAACATTAGACATACTTAGCGACAGTGGCCAATACTGCATAAGAGTGCGTTTACTTCGCATTTTTCACGCACCAAGCAATCGGAGACTCTGACATGACGGATTTCATATTGATGCAAGCGCAGTAAAACAGCTTCTGGGACCTCTGTTCCTATCCTCAAAGTGCTTATTATGGTAGTCCTTCTACTCTATAAGTTTGTACACACTATTTTTCTATACCTAGTATATAATATTATAGTCGGTCACGTTATGATTGCCTGCGTTGGGAAGAGGACTAAATATTTGCGGAGAAAGTGGGTGGGCATCGGAAGGACAATCAGGTAAAGTAAACATCCGCAGTTCCGAGTTACGTTTCTTAGCGTGGCTAAGGCCTGGAAAATGTATTACTGTTTTCGTTGTGCAACTGTACATTTGCCCCGTCGCCTTGAACCTCACTCCCTTCTGATCCCTAGCCTGGAATTGTAAAAAAAAAAAAAAAAAAAAAAAAAAAAAAAAAAAAAAAGCACTGGTGCTCTCCTCCAAGCGCACTCGTATCGTGGCCGACTAGTACATATATTTATTTCAACAAAGGAGTTCAGCATATCAATAATCATCATTATTCACCAAGTGTTTAAATAAATGTTAATTTTCCTTCTCTTGTAAAGGTATTAATTATATATACACATGTAAATTTGCAGCCTGGCTGACAATATACAATGGAGTAATGCTTTATTTTGTATAAAATATTTCGGTATTCTTCAAAAACAGATTTTAGTCTAACTTTTATTCCCTTTTTGTACAATTTAAGCAAGAATTTCAAAGTAATCCAGCACAAACGTTAATATATTGCCTCTCTATCTTACTGCTACGTACATAAAACTCTATCACTGATAGCTCAGCTTTAGTCCAGAAAAAATGTTATTGATGCTAATACATGTTACATATATTGTGTCCCCTCTGTTTATCTTTTTGATAAACATGTATAAACTGCAGATGTTGTGTTGTTTTATGAGATTTGTGGCCGAGTTCCAAACGCTTTCAATGTTGTGCTTTCATACGTGTGAATTGAAAGTGAAATGCCAGAAGAGCATTATGTGGGGTGATAGAGGAAGCCTCTGCTCAGATCGATTCTAAATGAGGTGGAGAGCAGTGTGCGCATATTAGTGCAGTTAAATTCATTCTCGTCCCCCCATGGAATGTCACATGTTCCGCCAGCGTTTGGGCCAGCTGGCCACGCAATTACTGTATGTACATGATTTTTAATATATCAGCGTTCCTCACTATTACTGCTGCCATAAAACAGGGGAGCGAAAAACATTAATGGAGCAGAAGGGTTCGGATTCATTTCGTCCAGCTGAGAGGGCATACTGCATTTGTGGAAGGCTGACTAACTCGTTTATGTACGCTATACATAATATAGAACAATACGTTCCACCGTAAACCTCACCCACACCACTCACTCATTTCAGTGTTCTTAAAGAGGAAAACAGAAGGGCGTGGCATAGTCACCTGAGATACCTTATAAAAATACTGAGCGAAGTGGCGCCGCAGTAACGTTTGCGACTCGCATTGGGAGGTCCGGGGTTCAATCCCAGGTGGCCGCCCACTCTGACCCATGGGTTTTTCGTGGTTTCTCCGGGTCAACAGGCAAATACCAGGGTGGTTCCTCTCCTACCAGGCTCTCCTGTCCCTTATTTCCTGTGCCCATCTTCATTGTCATCTGCTTCAGGGTGATATCGTAATTAGGGACACGAAGATATAAATAATTAAATAAAGATATAATATTAAGATAGAGACATAACTGTAATAAATAATTTCTGTATATTAAATCAATGCATAATGCAATAAGCGCAACGTAAAAGATTTGTCCGGAGAAAAAAGGTCATTAGAGAATCAGATTCAGTAAAGTCATTAGCAACAGCCTTATAACGAACGCGTTAATATAAAAGATCCTGAAATGCAGTTGGATTGGGTTCTGTACGTTTGAACAGTCACATAGACCGAAATTCTGTAAATTAGAAAGGGAATAAAATTCTGAGATACGGGGAGGTACACCATAGCAACAAGTTAAGAGACTCATACGTAGGATTGCGTATAGAGAAGGGTCGTTGGTAGGGGTATTGATATGCAGGTGAAACTTAAGTTAATAAAATAGTGTGTATTGATAAAATTAGCTCTTTTCTTTCGTGCACAGCCTTAGAGGCTTACAATCTTTTACAGCGATCGGCAGTTGTTGCGCTTAAGACGCGCTGGGTTATCAATTGCTTAGCGGTAGCCAAGAGGGGTCAAACAGGCAATTTAGGCTTCTAGTTTGTTTTATTGCGGAAACGCTTATTTTAAACTGTAAAAGTTGATACTGCAGAAGTTAATAGGTATAATAAGCCAGTTATTATACTTTCGAGAGTTACGATTTATAATCATTTTTATTCTTTATCTTCAAACTCGCTTCAATAGCTCAAGTATTTGATCACATTAATTTTCTCAGTTGATTTAAACTGGTGTTATCCTTTCACACTGCGCCCACGCATACGAGAGAAAGAACTCATAGCCAACCACAACCGCAGCCGAGGCAGATATTGAAGATGACGTCGCGCGTACGTCGTCAAGGCTTGTAGGACCAGGCGACAATGTGCGGCTGCGTGGTGGATGTGCCCTATGTAGAGCTTTCTTCCCTGGCGTCTTTGTATGACTACTCGGTTAGGACTCGCCTCCGACCAGGCCCCACCAGGGGGACCACTGGTGTTAGGAGGCTTCTGGGTGGTTTCGGCAGCGTCGGGGCCCCGTTAGGGGTCCCGTTCATTCTTGTTACGGTCGTCATCCGAAACTAGTCGATCTTCGGGTCTCCCCCGCATGCCTCCCTCCCAAGAGTCACGGAAGAAGCTAAACGGTCCGTTGCGGCCTATTTGCGGTGCTGTGCCCCGGCTGGGGGGCCTCCATTCGCCCATACCTTTATCTTTTACCTTCAATAAATTTACTGTTCATCGTTTATAAGTGTGGATGAGCATATTAATTTACACAATTTTCGTACTTTCTTTAAAACACTTTAAAATATGATTTCAGTCTAATTTGCTAACTAAACTTGATTTTTACTCTCTCTCTCTCTCTAATACTTGCCTATGTAAGTAGAAAAGGTATTGTATTCCACCCAAAATTTCGATATCGGGGTTTTACCGGAAACACATTTTTTTATACTCCTTAGAAATAAGGAATCTTAAAATAACTTCCGTGTGTGTATTTGTGAGCAGCAAAGCACAAAAACGAAATCTTGGGTAAGTACATACTTGGTATTTAAGATCCGTATCTTTCAGAGATTAGATATGAGGATTTTCCAGAAAATCCCGACATTCCAAACTAGTCTTTACATGAAAAACGTTTGTTCCTTTTTATTTTTTAAAAAAATAGTATTTTGCTTAAAATACCATACGTTTTAAGATATTTGCATGACAGATAAGACGTTTATCTTAATTTATCTGCGAATAATCTGTGATGTCCTCTGCATTCTAAATTAATATTCTTCCAATTATTAAACCATTTATTGACCATTTCAAAGATTTTTATAATTGGCTTGAATTGCCAAGTATTTTGTACGTTTTCAACTGCTTAGTCGCTATTACTCTCTCCCCCTCCTTCCCCCCTCTCTCTCTGTCTCTCGTGGTCATATAGACGGAAGGAATTTCAGTCATCACATAACGACCGGCTTTTAAAACAATTGACTATCGCTTAAGTCTACTGTATTCCCCTTGCACTTGCAAGAAATGTGTGATATAACCATTTCTGCAAATGTTAATCTCAATTAAGATAAATCAGCTAAACGAATAAGCTTCTACAAGAGTATTTCGTAAAAGAGTGGTGGGTCGGAAAAGTCGTGTGAAGTAACACATATTTTTCCGGTAAAACGTGTCATACCCTCTGGGTTCAAAGCCACTGGCGTGGGTTAACCAAGCAATAAACAGAACGTCGCAATTATTACTGTCATGAAATTCCTTAAAATAAAATTGATAAATTTGAAACGATATTTCTACATATGTTACGTTTTTTGCAGAAAGTTATACTCTCTAGGCCAAAATACTGCTAATGCCATTGATTTGCTTAAACCGTTTATTCTTTTTCAACTGGATACATACATTTTACGTTATTTTCTTCCGAAAAATAATGTTCTTAAAACTGAATCGCAGGGTGACGTATCATAATCGTGTGATGCAGTTTCGTTGAGGGGGTTCATAGACAAGGGTTGCGTAGGACAGGACTTTTGTCTTACTACTACTGTACAAAGTACCATATGTACATTCCCGTTACCCCTAGACATCTCTAAGAGCAATTTCGCCTTTTTCTTAACTTCACCTGCTCTAAACTTCTCACCTAGTTCTTAGTTGAGCAAGAAGAGAGCAAGAAGAGACTTGCTCGCTGACCCGTGAGACATTCAGACTGACTAGCTGTTATCTCAAACCTAAGGATGGGGTACAAAATATAGCAGTGATCTCAATTATTTGTCTCCCTACCCATCCGCAATGCATGTATTTGATAACGTTCACAACAAATATGGCTAATTTGGTTCTAATATCGCTAATCACTGGTTGTTTTTGGTCCTCAATTATCCTCTTAGCATATATTTTCGCAATGTGTAATGATTATGACACTCCAGAGGCTGCATACATTGTATAAATGATCATAAACTTTCTGTCCTTGAATAAAAGTTATTCATTTATCAAGTTGTGCCCTTATGGTACTCCATCAATCACACAAAGGTATATATTTTTCACTATAATCAAGAGCTTTAGCATAATGTTGAATTAAAATTTCTTAAATAGACCGTAACTCTCACACTACTTTCTACAAATACACTTGGAAGGTTTCCTTTTGCTTTCATAGTCTTGGGCCAAAATGTACCACATTTATGTTTATGTTAGATTAACACCCCTGAAAGATCTATATCTATTTTCTACCTGTATATAAACTGAAGTGTAGCTGCTGATTGTTCTGATTTTCTGGACAATGCAACCCAGATGTGAATTCATAATTGAATCCAATTTGGTCACAGTGCAAAATAAACTGTGGCTGTACTGTTGGTAACGTCCCTCGCCCTAAAGTCTCTTACGGACAAGCCACAAACTATTGCTCTGGAACTACATACATTTTAGATATGTATTCCCTGTTCAAGCCGAAAGTCAATATGCGTGCTGCAAAATTAGCTGAAATTAAGTATAAATCGGGTCTAATCTTCACGCCCAGTGAACACTTCTTAGTATTTTAGTCACTCAGCAGTAGAAATGGAAAAATTCCGGAATACGCATATAAATACTGCACGTATAGAAACTTAATATGCCATTGTTTCCAAAACAGTTTCACGAATAGCAGGGAATATATTCCAGCAATTAACTTCAGAACGGCACGGCATTTAATAACTTTAATCGCTCCTACTTTGATCCGCGCGTAACGCACATTTTTATCACGATGGAATTTTAATTACGTCTCTCTTAATGGCTGCGTTCAAAGGTGAATGCGATAATGACGCTCTTTACTGCTCTATATATTAAAAGCACTTTGATGGGTAACCTTCTAGAGCAGTCATTATAAAATTCGCGCGTTTCCAGCGACGCAAGCTCGCAATACAATAGTACGTAAGAGTATAAGTTAATACCGATTTTTCGGCTCGCTATGCTGCGGTTCTTTGTCGTCATTAGTACACTTGGTTGATTGCCATTGTTTCAGAAAGTATCTGAAAGACAAGAGCATTCATTGAGCTGCCAGCGTAAAACGTGATACAAAAGTCAAACTACATTATTGCTATCCCAAAATACTGCACTCTTAATTGTATGTTTTACTCACATTAAAATGGAGGTGTCTAGTGCTTGGACCTAGGATATAGGCTGACGGCGAGGTAACAAGACTATCTTTCAAGCATTTGTTCATAGCAAATATACTAGGTTTAATCGGGTACACTAGGTTTAATTAACAAACGTTTGCATGATCATATCCAGCATGAACGCCCAAAATTTCGATATTTTTAAGTTTTCAAAAATCAATATGTTATTACACGAGTTCACAGAAATCGTATGCTTATTGCAGAAGGAGAGAGAAGGTGGATTATCATAATACACAACGGATCTGCTCCATTGAGCTCGGTTACTATGGCTCTTCACCTCATGCTTGCCTGGCTTAGCCGTTAAACAAACCAACACGACTATGAAATAGTTCTGTGTTCCTGAGGGCAAGTCCCTCACAAAATACAGATCATTACTCAAACTTTGAACGTATTAACGATTTAAATGAACTCTGAATAATTTAAAAGCTGGGTAAAAACTGGACAAATTAATAATTTAGATAAATCCCGAACAACTAAAAAATTTGGATAAAGCTAAACAAAATCACAAAAATTACAAGCAATCAAACATTACCCTAACGCTAAAGGAACTCGCGCACTACATATAAAAATCTGATGTGTTACACTCACATGACTTTCTCTACTCTTCTACAAAGTATTTTTACAAACGTTTATTCTCCATATGCTTCATGTTAATCGAGATATCGAGATGTGAATCTTATTGCTAATTTTCTTGAAGATGCAAGGGGAATATGGTAGGTTATAAGCGATAGTCAAATCTTTTAAGCGTCGGTTGCTATGTGGCGCATTCCAATCTCTTTGCATGTCCAGGACATAAAAAAATGAATAACAAATTTGAGAAAAAGTATAAGTATTGGAAAATTTAAGGGAATAACAAGCAATATCTCGAAAGTGGTTCACTCTACAAAAAAAAAATGTATACGACATAAATTGTGCATTTTAACGCGATCTACATTTTTGTGCAGTAAAATTTTGTCTATCTCTTATGGTTTACCAGTTATGCAAAAGTCATTCACAATGAAGAACACTTTTGGAGACATTCCCAGAAAATTCGAGATATACATTTCATTTGTCATAAAAATATCTTAAACATATGATATTTTAATGAAAATCGTTAGAGCCATTTTTGAGAAAATTAAAATTTTCAAAAATGTTCCATGTGAAGGGTAGTCTGGGGTGGGGGAATTTTCTTGAAAACCTTCGTGTCGCATCTCTGAAAGATACTGAACCTAAATACCAAGTTTGGTGTTTATCCGACTGTTCGTTTCTGAGTTATGCTGTTCACAGACACACACACACAGACACACACGGACATGTTTCCAAAAATGCTTTTTTTGGATTCAGGGGGTCTCAAAACATGTATTTCCGGTGAAATTTCGGTATCGACTTTTTCGGTGGAATACAATACTTCCCTTACTTACTATACGTAGTAGAGAAAGTAAAAATCTAATGACCATGTCAAAATAAAGACAATAAAACAAAGTTAACAAATATAAATCATGTATGTGGCTCATAAATACATTTTAATGCCGAAACACAAGCTTATCGAAAAATGGCAACTGACAAACACGGATAAGCAATACGGCCAGCAAGCCCACCGGTTATTCAAAACTCGCCTTACTAAACCTACAAGAAACTCACCAAAGAAGAGATGTGACCTTTCAGGTGAAGGACGACCGGACCCAGGTACCGAAAAACCCGACAGGCTACATACGGTAAATAATTGAAATACTGTAAACTACACCACTCAACGGCAGGTACTGAAATTATTTGGAATTCCTTGACCCAACAAGAAAGAACCTAATGTGCGGCAACACAATACCTTGCTGCACCCGGGCCTTCTGCATTCGTGTTTCATTGCTATTCGTATCAACATTTTAGGCTTTTGATACTCTCATGGACCACTTTTAATCTAAAAGAATGATCTCTGGCATGTTGGGGTTTTATATATCAAGCTTCATATAATCCAACTTTAAAAATAAAAAAAATAAAAGTGTTAGTTTCAGTGTGTACTGTCATGTATTGTAAAATCAGTGGTTTTGTAAACAACTAAAAATTACCGCAAGTATTTGAAAACTTTTCTATTATAAGAGTATGGTAAGTACTTATTCTGGGAATTTAATTTGAGAGACTTTTAGTCAGCACGAGTTCATTTAAGTGTCTTTTTTACATGTAAGTGTGGTGTAAGAGGTTTTATTATAGTACTTATTATTAAATAATGTGGGGCATCTCAGCTGCATTTGTGGTTTATCATGGAAAAATGAGACGTAGGGGATGGCGGCACGGTAACGTGAGAGGCTCGCACTCGGGAGGTCCCTGGTTCAATCCCTGTCGGGCCGGCCATTCCGACACACGTATTCAGGATAAGAATAACAATTCTGCTGGGGTGCTATCACAGGAATCACTCTTAATGGAAGAGGGGAGGAAACTATTCGGTAGGAACTAATTTTAAGTTTTCTTTTCAGCAGGAATGGGCTTGTTTTCTCAGTACTTTTGTAAAATAAAAATATAAATTATTTCTTTTCGTTATTTTGAGGATTGTGTAGCAAGAACTACCCCTCAATAGAAGGGGGTGGAAGATGTTCGACGTGGGGAAACGTTAAGGATATTTAGGACGCATGGATCTGTCTTTTCAATAATAAAATTATATCTAAATATCGGCATATTCATTCCTTTAGGGCGATAATGCGTTACCATACCCTAAATGGGATACAAAGTTGAAAAATCTTGAATGGGTGAATTGAAGTATTTTAGTACGATTGAGAAAATTTGGCACAATGGAGAAGTGACAAAATTAAACGAATTGTATGCTCGCAATATTTTATTGCTTTAATTCATATAAGTGTAAATAAACTAATTGGAATGTTTGTTTTACTGAAACCGCCAAATCCCTGATCAAAGCCGGATATTTCTGCTAGTATATTATATTAGTGAGGTATACGTGAACATACGATTATATTGTGTTTTGCAATACTCTATCCATGGCTTAGAGCTTATTCTCTCCAGTACCGCATTGTTTCTCTTCGTAATTGGGGACGAGTTGTTTTGGGCAGTATTTGTACATTTTATAAATCGTGACAGCTTTAAATGTATTTGTTTTCAGACGAATTCAAGAACACACATACATGGTGGACCATTTAAGTTGAGATTGTACAATAATTTGAGGCAGTATTTTTAACGCTTAAATAATTTCAGTCTTATATAATGTGTAAATTCAATAACAGCCCGCCTTGAAGCAATATGTGTATGTAATAATTTCTAAAATGTATGTAACAGTCATTGCATATACTTGTATTATTGTATCCATATGTAATAATGTTATCGGAATATATTACGTAATTTAATAATGTAGGAGCTGTGAGATTAATAGGTTAAAGGTTGCTAACAATGAGGTAACAATGAGATAACCTTGAGGCAATAATGAATTTGAAAGTTTAACAATACTACTTGTGATTCTTGGAAGCAATAATGTAATTTTGTGACAGTTTATACAAATAGTCAATCAACAACCAGAAAAAGCTTTAGTTAAATGAAGGTATTCTATTGGATTAAAAATAGCCAATCAGAGACTTGAAATACAGAAACTTACAAGTTTACGGGGTTGAAATCAATTCAGTTGCTTGTAGACAGTGCTCATAACTGGACGCGTGCTAGCAGTTAGTGTTACTAATCAGACGCGAGATGCGTCCTCGAGAAATTTAATACGTATTTTGTGTGACAAAATAGTTAACGTGTTTAAAAAGTGCAAGTAATTAACAAAAGAATCTCACAGCTCTCTATATCAGTGAAATGTTATTTAAATCGTGTCAGGCATTAATAAATGGAGTGAAGAAAAACTTAAAATCTGTGTAAGCTTACATTCTTCAGTCGCACCACGCCCTACTAAGACATCCATGTCTCTAACAAAAGAAATACTGACGCAGCCGAGGCAAACATAAGTAAATAATATTTAAAGAAACAGTCAAAATTACAAAGTTAATATTTATTTCTAAACATTTTTGGGGCAAAGGCCAACGGGAAGTACATTTGGGGAGAAGGCTACCGGAAACTTTTTCCCATACATGCGGTTGCAACTACTTCAATTTCGGCTTACCAACATAAGAACTGACGACGATAACGACCTTGGGACTTTTTCAGGTGAGGTTACAGATTCCGGAATATGAGGATGTAGATTTACGACAGGGGTGAGAATAGATAGATACAAATTAGAGGCGTTTTAGATAATATTAAACTGCATCCTTGGCCTATTTCCAGCCATCCAAATACAACTCCTTCAATACGACCTACTTCAAAATGACGCCCAAAGCGTGTTGCAAACAAGTTATAACAAAATACCTTCTTCAATCTACAAAACTAAGCTTTGTAGAAAGAAATTTCTTGAATAAAATATGTTTGATATTATGGGGGAAAGTAAATTCCATTAGCTGTGCTATATGGTTATGTTACGGTGAATTTACTTTTTTTTTTAAATGGGAATTTACAATTAGGATCAATTTAAATTGACCTAAAATGTCATCACAACTTCCTCCAAATAAAACACGACTAATGGCATTTACTTTCTCTTACATTGACTTTCTTTTATTCAAAACATTTCTTTCTACAACGCTTAGTTTTGGAGATATTGTACAGTCTAAACTTAAATAGACAACCCTGTATACACGCAAAAGGGGAGCAGCATACTACTTTATAATTCAACATCTGGTTAATGCTTTCCCTTAACAAAGAAAGCAATACGTAGCGGTAGAAGCCAATATGGCAATAACCTCACTGGACTGTTATCAGTAAGTTGAATTGCGTACTTAATCAAATTAATTCTACCTAATTAGGTGATTAACGTATCAGAAAATAAACTAATGAGTGTGTATAATTTAGAAGCTGCCTGTCGCACAAATTGACAGTTACATTCTGTACCACATTTCGTCTTTCCTTTATTCGCATAGAGACAGCAAAACATCTATGTGATGCATTATCTTGTCATTTATAGAAGGCTCAAAGGAAAAACATTTCTGATGCGTTACGTTCACAAACTTTCTCTGCCCCTATCGTTTAACAGTGGGTATACAAATTATTCTTACGAAAGTTAGTTTTTTTTATCTACTTCATTTTAATTGAGATAAACCGAGAGGTAAAAATGGCTAAGTTACAAATTTCGTTTCAGTACAAAGCGTGACTAGCAAGAGTCACGTGTTTAAGAACTTAAAATTCCATACCTACTCTTGCTATGCAATCCCAAGAAACAACTGAAAATCGACGAGACTTGTAAAGAATGACAAGCTATTGATCAAATCGAACTATTAATAACGGATATCTCGTAAACGGTTGTTATCACGAAAAAGTTATTTGGAATAAATGTGTGCTTTAGAGATCTACACTTTCTGTGTAGTACGTTTTCGTCTATCACTTAATGTTTACCATTTATACAAAATTATATATTTTACACAAAATTCCTTTCGAATATAGAGGGCTTCACAGGTTATGCACAGAAAATTCGAGATTTACTTTTTATTTGTGATGTAAATATCATTAATACATGGTATTTTAATCAAAATTGTTAGAACCATTTTTTAGAATGTAACGAATTTCGAAAATGCTTATTTGAATTGAAATGAAGTAGATATAAAAATAATCTTTACTAAGAATAATTTGTATAAACGATAGATGGTAGAGAATGTCATGTGAATGTATCACATCAGATTTTTAGATAAGTTCAGTGTGTGTGTATGTATGTATACAATAGCTCAAAAACGAACAGTCATATAAGCACCAAACATGGTATTTAAGTTCAATACCTCCCCAAGATTTTCAAGAAAATCTCCCAACCCAAAACTATGTTTTACACGGAAGATTGTTTTCTAAATTTCTTAATTTCTAAAAAATGGATAACGATTTCGAATAAAATGTCATATATTAAAAATATTTACATGACAAATAAAATATATCTCTTACATTTTCTGAAATACCTATGAGGTCCTCTTCATTCCGAAGAAATCATGTTTAACTGGCAAACATTAAGCGATAGACGAAAACACACAATTTATTTTAAATAACGTTTTATGGCATCAGTCATTTCTGAGATATCCGTTATTAATGATTCTAATTGTTCATTACATTTCCAAATGTTTTATATCGATTAAAATTAAGAACATAGAAAAATAAACTTTCATAAGAACAATTCGTATACCTACTAATAAACACTAGAGGATAGAAAAAGTCATGGCGTAACACATCAGATTATCTAGTACTGACAGTACTAGCTCCCTCAACCTAACTTGTATACCACATAAAATATCATTTGGCGTATTCGCTTCTAGTCTTAAGTAAGCTTTTTCTTTTCTTTCTTCTTTCTAATCTTTGCTGATCATGAAGTTCGGTGTATGTGTGTTTTCTGAAGCTTCAGCTTTCAGCCCAATTTTACCGTATGACTAACAAGTTTTGGTGCCGGATTAAAATTGTTTGGTAACTTCAGCACAGCTACTATTTGTGATAAATGTCTTGACCACTAGACTAATTTTCTCCAACTCCTGGAACGAATAAGGAAGAATTTATCACAAAGTTAAAGCCCTTACTTCAGTCAAATGCGCATTTTAGTAGTACGAGAGTAGGTCAATAAATATCGCAAACTATTTTTATTTTTTTGTAGGTTGGCTGTATCGGTTTGTGCCTGCGCATGTTGACATGTTGTTCCTTTGTCTCCGCTTGTGGAATGTTTTACCGTTATCATTCCAGTGAGTGTTGCATTGTTGCATAATAAACATGGCTACACCCCCACCGTTTGCAACCAAAGAAGAACAGTGTGCGGTTATCCGTTTTTCGTTGTCTGAAGGTGCACCAGGTGTCAAAAATCATCGATGACCTTTCGCACAATATTTGGGCAATGTTTACCCCGGTGAAGTGTGTGCAAATAGATTGAAAAGTTCAAAAATGGACAACTGTGAAGGATGAGGAAAGAGCAGGACGCCCATTCATATCCACTAGTGACGCCAATGAGCAAGTCCGTATCCTGATTCAGAGAACCGAAGATTGTCTGTCGATGAAGTGGCAAACCAAATTTTTGTTTGGTCCACTTAAAAATGCCTTAAGGGACCGTCGCTGCACCACGGAACAAGAAATGGTGAGGCATCAGAAAGTTTGTGAACGATGTGCATTGAGAAGCAAGAGAAATACGTTAAAAAAATTAGGAATTTTATAAGTTTCTATTATTGTTATAATACATTTAAAAATTATGTGTGGATACTTATTGACTTACCCTCGTATTTAACGCTTGTTCTAACTTCATACGGAACCACAGGCGGTGGATACTTATGATACTCGAAATTAAATGAAAATTGAGAAAGGAAATTTAAGAATAAAATGTTCCATGCCTAAGTTTGGAGTACCTCCCCGGCATTTGACAGTTTGAGGACTGAGGAAAACTTGGAAAAAACTCAGTCAGGGAGGAGGTCTTGGTGGGCGGACATTCCGTTCACGAGTGCATTCCTAAAAGACCTCAGCTGCTAATGTCGGTAAATACGCATTACGTCTCGTATTAACCACTACTTCTGGCTATGTAGTTACCTATATGCTATAAGAGTGCACGTTAAGCTATGAGACAGTATTTTTATCATTTAAATGATTTCAGTCTAATTATATAATATATAAATTCAATAACAGTCCCCTTAAAGCAACATGTGTATATAATAAGATACAAAAGGTCTATATTATAGTCATTGTATATGCTATATTATTGTATACATGTTTAATAATGTTATGTAAATGTATTACGTGATTTAATAATGTAGGAGCTGTGAGAATAATAGGTTAAAATTTGCTAACAAAGGGTAACAATGAGGTAATCTTGAGACAATAATGAATTTGAAAGTTTAATGCTACTGGATTCTTGGAAGCAATAATGCAATTTTTGTGACAGTTCATAAAATAGCCAATCAACAACCAGAAAAGTCTTTAGTTAAACGAAGGTATTCTATTGGACTAGGATTAGCCAATCAGAAACTAAAATGGAGCAAAATTTACAAATTCAGAAGTCAGTTGGTTGTAGACAGTGTTCCTAACCGGACGCGAGATGCGTCCTCGAGAAATTTAATACGTATTCGTGTGAGACGAAAATAGTTTTACGTATTAAAAAGTGCAAGTAATTAATAAAAAAAATCTCACAGCTCTCTATATCAGTGAAGTGTTATTTAAATCGTGTCAAGCATTAATAAAAGGAGTGAAGTAAAATTATAATCTGTGTAAGCCTACATTCTTCAGTCGCACCACTCCCTGCTAAGACACTGTCTCTAAAAACGATATAAAAACTGACGCAGCCGAGGCAAACATAAATATATAATATTTAAAGAAACAGTCAAAATTACAAGGTTAATATTTTTTAAACATTTGGGACAAAGGCCACTGGAAAGTACATTTGGGGCGAAGGCTACCGGAAAATACATCTTCTTCAAGCTGGCTTTTCATACGTAGTAGCAACAAGCTATCTTCAAATTGGCTCCCAAAGCGTGAGGCAAATAACAATGCAACAAAAATAACCTTCTTCTCAACTAATCCAATTTATTAAAAAAATATGAAAATATTTCATTTAGGACTTGAGGTCTAAAATATTTTGTCATCAACATACTATGGTCTCAAAGTGAAGTATAAGCTAATACACTAACACTGCATTCATCCTCCAAAACTATTTTCTACTGGCGGATGCAAATATGGGTACAGAATATGCAAAATTATCTAATTACTTACTCTAAGAGTTCGTTTCAACAACCGATACTAAATTTTAACGCAATGTTAAACTCTTTTAACGCTGAAATTAACGCAGATTCTCTTTAATCGAACAATATTAGCTATAACATTGTGTTAAACTCAGTGTTGATTTAACACCGCCGTCCCCTGTTGCGGCGATCACCTCCTCATCCGTTGCTGTAGCTTACCTTGATGCTTCTCCCGTTGCTTCCAGAAGTTCTCAGCGTGTTGGTTCTTCAATTTATCCTCGGCTAGCTGCAGTAATTTTCCTTAAATTATATGGGAGCATGGACTTATCCTCGGTAAAGGAAAACGTAGATCTCGGGTGGTGATATAGGAAGACATAGACTTGCTTTGTTTATGAAAAGATGACACTGCCGTTTCTTTTTATTTAATTTAACACTCGTAGTATACAAAACTGGTATTGCCGCTGTAAAATACTGTCCACCGCTGTTAGACTATGGCGTGGATATGTCACGAAATATAACTATTCTTATTGTCGCTTTCAGAGTAGCGGATCTTAGGTGTGTTGCTAAAACTATTTTGATTCCCTGTTTTGGCGCGATATCTCACACATCCTGCAGCATCTCTCCCTGACCACACATTACGAAAACTCTCGAATAAAATGCAATACTAAGCTGACATGACAAATTTGACTTGATTCCCTTTTTGGCGCGATATCTCACACATCCTGCAGCATCTCTCCCTGACCACACATGACATAAACTGCCGTGAATTTTCTCCAAACAGATCCATTTATAGTCTCAGGCTCCTGAGGCTGCTTCCTTTCCTATTGGTCCATTTTTAGCGCGGCTCGACGCGTCTAACTATTTCGAATAAACTTTCAGGGATCTCATTGGTCCAATTTTAATATAAATCGCGGCTTTTCCTACATTTACCGTTAAGGTTGTCTTTCTCACTCACTTGGTCACGGCGAATTATCAAATAATGGGACAAAGGCTCTACACCCTCGCTGTAGGAATAATAGCACAGCGACCGGAGAGAGGTAATAAAACTAGGTTTTCTGCCTTCGAAAGCACTATTCCTGTAGCTAAAACTTTCCCTCGTGGACAGTATTTTAACATAGCGCTTAAATTATTTACATTAAACCATTTATAACTCTACTAATATTAATAACCTAGATAGATACATAATGTTAAATCACCCTTCTTAAAATATACAAGCAGTATGAGAAAAAGATATTTACATAATACGATTTAACATCACTAAAAGTTAATTAATAAGTTATCTGTAATTATAGTTCTTGGGCTCGGCCTAGAGTTGCCGTTTCAAATTGCCCTGTTCTGGAAAAGAATAAATTTTTCAACACTTGATACAATTTTCTTTTACAGAATAATTCCTCTGATTATGGCCTTTGTTCGTTTGTTTTGTTGACAGAGACCCTTCGCTATACCTGCTCCTTCACAAGGGCTCTGACAAACCGGTGATGTTTATATTTGGGTCATTCACTCTACACTCTCCCTTTAAAAACAGGTTTCCGAGAGACATTCTTATACACAATACATTTCCCGCACACGAATAACTTGTGACGCATACAAATACTCTAATACCCAATTTAAGTTCTAAAATTAAATCTATTTACATACATATTGGTACATAATTATTATGCCTTTATTTATTTCTTTACATCCTTATTTATCGGGTGTATTACCTTTACTATTTGTTCACAGGGGTGTTACCTCATTTCGAGTAAAACTAACCTGATTCTTTTCATTATATTCTTCACCCTTCTCATTCTCTAAACATTTGTACGGTTTGAGCAACTGTTTATGGTATCTCCCTACGATCTTGGAATTCTTTATTTCTTGTAACTCAAATGTATCCGAGCCAAAAATGTTAATCACCCGGTATGGACCTTTAAATAAATTTTCCATTCTATGATACCTTTTGTTCAGAATGCTAGACTTTTTCTTGTCCCGTACCAATACTAAGTCTCCCAATTTGATCAACCAGTGTTTTCGTTTCTTCTTCTTAAACTTTTCTTTTCTTTTCTGCGCCTTATTGGCCATTCTTTCAAAAGCTTTCTTAAACATCTCTTCTTCCGTTAGTGCTTTCGGATCTTTAGCTTCTAGTGTCTGTGGTAATTCCCCTTCGAGTGTTTCCATTAATTTCCCCTTCATCAGCTCGATGGGCTTATAACCGGTAGTAGGGCTCACACTTTCATTTAAAATACTTTCGATGCGCTGATAGTGATTTGCCCAATCACTGTGTTTTTTATTGGCCAAAATTCTCAAATAAACCGAAATGTCCCGTATTATTCTTTCGCAGGGATTGCTTTGTGGGGGGTATTTTGAGCAATGATACAACGTGATTTCGTTTTCTTTTAAGGTGTCTACAAATTTTCTGCTGGTAAATATTGAAGCATTATCACATAAAATTGCCTTCATCTTTCCAAATTGTGGAACATACGACTTCATTATCTTCCTTAGGCATGTTTCACTTGTAATCTTCCGGACTGGGTAAATTTTCACAAATTTTGAAAATACATCTATTAACACTATTATATACCTAAATCCAAATTTACTACGGGGCATCTCACCATGACAGTCCAAGGTCACTAACATTCCTGGTTTTTCTCTTAGTATTGAGTTTGTCTCGTATTCGTATTGTATATTCAGTGGCTTTGCTTTTTGACATTGTAAGCATGTCGAAATTATTCTCCTTACTTTATGGTGTAATTTTGGAATATACAGGTTTTCTTGGATCATTAAAGCGGTGCGTTCTGAGCCAGAATGTGCTAGAGCTTGATGGAACGTGCTTATGAGTTCATTCTCCATGTTCTTAGGTATATATGTCTTCCATTTCTGTATTTCACTGCCATGTAGTTTATATAACACGCCCCCTTTTAACCCTATGTTTCCCTTGATATTTTCATCTATTTCTGGGGCCTTTTTTATTAATTTATTTAACTTCTCATCTCGTCGCTGCTGGTCCCCTATTCCTTTTAATTCTTTTATCAATCCTTTACTCAAGGGTATTTCAATACTCATTAATGTTACTTCATTTTTAGGGCGTTCTATTCTCTCCGGTATTTCACTGTTGTTATGTAACCTAGACAGCAAATCGCTAAAAACATTTGTTTTTCCTGGAATGTGTTTCACCTCAACATCATACGAAAGAATCTCATGGATGTACCTAGATAATTTAGTACTCGTAAGCCGACAACGTTTCATAAATGAAAGACTCACATGATCTGTGTATATTTATTTATCCTTCGAGCATCTATTGTCATCCTAAGTTCGCCATTGCGTTTCGTCACCCAACATAATGGACTGCTGTACGGAGAATTTGACGTTTGTATTATTCGGTCTCTCAACATCTTATCGATCACCTGTTTGGCTCTCTCCCTTAATGCAATCGGAATATCCCGATACTTGTGTGTGAAGGGTGCAATATCTTGTACCTTAAAACTGTGTTTGTATGCTTTGCACTTGCCTGGGACGTCCGAAAATACCGCTTTGTTTTCTTGTAACATTCGCCTTAATAGATGCCTTTGTGTCTCTGTGAGGTTCTCGGCAAGGGTCACTTTCTCCTCTACTGCTTCTACCTGGCTGCCGGTATCTTGGAATTCTTTATTTCGGGCGTAACCATAATCTTTCTCATTGTGCTCCGTATACCCGTTGTAAAACCTGTCAGCGAACGCATGCATCTCATCGGTTTCTTCCCCTTGTACTATAGCAATTAATTTCTCACTCCTACCTGTTTGTAATAATTGTACGAAAAATCTTTCTTCGGCTATATCTTCTTCTCCTTGGGTTTTGTTATAAGTATCCTGCTTCATACCCTCTACAAAAGGGATTTCTAATGTTTTTCTGTTCTTCTCTATTTTCAAAACTTTATCAGCAAAATCAACCCTAGCTCTTAATTCAAACAAAACGTCACACCCAATCAAAATGTCACAAATCAAATTATTGATTACCAGAAAAATAAACTCAAAATTTTCTTCTCCTATTTTCATGTTCAACATTACTTGCATTTTTATTCGGGTAACCTCTTTGTTAACTGCTACCCGGCATACCGTGTTCCTTATGGGTAATGTCATTAGCTTAATTCCTTTATTTACCAGGTTCTGATATAACCTCAGGCTGCATACACTCACATTGGCTCCAGAGTCTATTAAAGCGTTATATTCTTCATCCAATAATACTACTTTTATGCTAGGGGAATCTGTCAGATCCTTTTCCGAGTGATTTTGAATAGAGTTATCAGTTCTCCCAGTATAAATTCATTTTTGAGCCCTGTTTCACATTTTCTGTTTATTTGAGAATTTTGCGCGCTTAGAATCCGCTCCGAGCTCTTGAATGGATCCTGTCTTAGTTTTCCGGGTTATCGACACTATTTGGTGCTCCGCTAGTCTCTTCCACATTTCCCTCTCTCTGCATTTGCCTATAGTTTCCTCTGCTTCCTCTAAAATGTCCCCGGGAATGTCTCTCTCTCCTTTCGTTTCTTTCTGGATAATTTTCGTCATACCTTTCTCCTACATCACTTTCCCCTCGGTCAGAAAAATAATGTTCTCTGGATCTGTTTTCATTGTTTCTGCCTCTCCTATAATTAAAACGGCCGCTATATCTTGGTCTGGTTTGTATAGCATTTATGTGATATTGGCTATCACCTTCCCTCCTGAAGCGGTTATTTTGACAGTTTCTGTTCCCGGATTGAGGTACGTCGTTCCAGTATCTCTCTCTGGGGTTATAGTTCCCTCTCGCGTTTCCTCTCCAATTCGCATTCCTTGAATTATCCGGTAATGTTCGAACTGTATAGTTTTGTACGTGGTTCCTACTACTTGTCTCGAATGATGATACCAACTCAATCAATTCGGGAATAGAATTTGGCTTCGCAATGAGTAGGTAATGGTGTATACGTTCTGGATAATGTGGTACAATCATATTAATGAAATCCCTCTCGCTTATGGGTGGCTCGATTAGTCTACTACTCTGTGCTTTAGTTAGCAAATAATCTACCATGCTTAGGTTTCCGCGTTCATCGTACTTGCCATTAACTAGGATAGATCTCACCTGGTTCTGAGTATTAGTACTCCAGTACTTATTCAAAAATGCCCTTCTGAAATATTCAAAATTATTATTCTCCCCCAAAGTCAATCTTACCCATTGGAGAACCCTTTGACGTAAACCTTTACGAACGATTAACATCTTTAGCTCGTCCGGAATCTGCTTCAAACGGAAATACTCCTCAAGGTCATTTAGGTATTGTTTAGGATTATCAGCCGAATTTTCCTCGAAAGTAGGTACCCCTATCTCATTTAATAAATGGTAGTTTGCATTACTTGCATGGTTAGATGTACATTGGTGCCCTGAATTAAAATTATATGGGTCGGCAGCTGGACTTTGGCCTCCATTTACCTCCCTAAAAGTGGTGCTAGTTTCACTGGGTGAGCTATCATCACTCTGTCTCACACTTATCCCTAGTCTACCAATAGAGCGTTTTAACTCCTTTACACAATTTTCATGCTCTTCCACCCTCTTCACAATTTCATGATGATTTGAGAGCTGTTCAGTCATTTTTGACGAAAGTTCATTCATCTTTCCCTGATCCTTTTCTAACACTATTCTAAATTCTTTGAACTCCCTTTGAATGTTAGATTCTAAGGTACTTTGTTTTTTTTTCTAAAGAAACATTTACAGCTCTTAAGTCATCATCCAATTGTTCCTTTATGGCTAAGCTGGTAACACTTAATTCTGTTTCTACATCCTTCCTTAGTTTTTCTACATCGTTTCTTAGACATAGTTGTCCTGCCTGAATTTCTTGCACTACCATCCCTTGCTGACTGAATTTGGAGTCCAATTGACTTTGTAATCGGGTGACCTGTTCACCTAAATATTCCCTCATCTCCTGAGCTAATTCCCCTCTCATCTTCCTGTTTTCCTCTCTGACATATTCACCTATCTGTATACTCTGCTCATTTAATTTCCCTTCCAAATTTTTATTTTGTTCACTCAAATTTCTTTTTGACTCCTTACTCAGCTCATTTAATTTCCCTTCTAAATTGTTAATTTGTTCACTCAAATTTCTTTTTGACTCCTTACTCTGCTCATCTATCTTTGCGCTCAAATGTTGAAGCAATATTAGCAGCTGGTTTTGACCTGCGTCAATGACCTGCTCAATCGGTGATTGCCTTTCCCTAACTTCTACTTCAGCTGCACCCATATTTTCTCCATCTGTTGTTACGCTGACAATAGCCTCCCCATTCAGTTCTTCCAAATCTTCCCTTGACCTACTCATGGTTCCGTTAGCAAGTTCTACCTCCCTAGTAATGACTTTACCCCCTCTCAATAACATGTGTTCACAAAACTGAGTCACTACTCTGCATGCCTTTTTGTTTGTTTTTGAATAAAAGTTCTAACCTGTATTTTTTTTCAATGTTAACTGATGCGTTCCGGGTTCGAATCCTGGTGAAGTTCTAGAAGCGATGTTCTCAGCTGTTTTTGTTGTCCCACGTAGGTAGACTAGAAGTTCGCGTTGTAATTTTTGTTCTGCTGTGCCCCTTTCCTCTGAAGATTCTTCGTCTGTTCGTTGTTTCCTAGTCCTCCGTTTGTGTCGTTCTTCCCTTCGAGCTCCACGTTATGGCGCCAGTTTGCGGCGATCACCTCCTCATCCGTTGCTGTAGCTTACCTTGATGCTTCTCCCGTTGCTTCCAGAAGTTCTCAGCGTGTTGGTTCTTCAATTTATCCTCGGCTAGCTGCAGTAATTTTTCTTAAATTATATGGGAGCATGGACTTATCCTCGGTAAAGGAAAACGTAGATCTCGGGTGGTGATATAGGAAGACATAGACTTGCTTTGTTTATGAAAAGATGACACTGCCGTTTCTTTTTATTTAATTTAACACTCGTAGTATACAAAACTGGTATTGCCGCTGTAAAATACTGTCCACCGCTGTTAGACTATGGCGTGGATATGTCACGAAATATAACTATTCTTATTGTCGCTTTCAGAGTAGCGGATCTTAGGTGTGTTGCTAAAACTATTTTGATTCCCTGTTTTGGCGCGATATCTCACACATCCTGCAGCATCTCTCCCTGACCACACATTACGAAAACTCTCGAATAAAATGCAATACTAAGCTGACATGACAAATTTGACTTGATTCCCTTTTTGGCGCGATATCTCACACATCCTGCAGCATCTCTCCCTGACCACACATGACATAAACTGCCGTGAATTTTCTCCAAACAGATCCATTTATAGTCTCAGGCTCCTGAGGCTGCTTCCTTTCCTATTGGTCCATTTTTAGCGCGGCTCGACGCGTCTAACTATTTCGAATAAACTTTCAGGGATCTCATTGGTCCAATTTTAATATAAATCGCGGCTTTTCCTACATTTACCGTTAAGGTTGTCTTTCTCACTCACTTGGTCACGGCGAATTATCAAATAATGGGACAAAGGCTCTACACCCTCGCTGTAGGAATAATAGCACAGCGACCGGAGAGAGGTAATAAAACTAGGTTTTCTGCCTTCGAAAGCACTATTCCTGTAGCTAAAACTTTCCCTCGTGGACAGTATTTTAACATAGCGCTTAAATTATTTACATTAAACCATTTATAACTCTACTAATATTAATAACCTAGATAGATACATAATGTTAAATCACCCTTCTTAAAATATACAAGCAGTATGAGAAAAAGATATTTACATAATACGATTTAACATCACTAAAAGTTAATTAATAAGTTATCTGTAATTATAGTTCTTGGGCTCGGCCTAGAGTTGCCGTTTCACTGTGCTAAGGCATTTTAACAAATGTTAGAAGATGGTAGCACAAATCAAGTTGTTCTTGCTAATTTCCTGTATTTGGTATTTATGAATGTAATTTATAACGGAAGAGGAGCAATGCGACATAAATTAGAAAATCTGCAAAAGGAGGAATACAGACCGTCCAAAACTTGGGTTTTATAAGAAAAACGAGGGTTTAGAACACTAACAACAAAAACATGCTTCTTTCTACTATTGTACACGTGTTAATTATTTCGAGATTTTATGCTACTGCACTTTTCCTTTAATTGTACGTGATAATGTTGGAATTTTCAACACTACTTTTTGTGGGCCTATGCAGAATATTTTCGAAGCAATTGCTTGATCCTTAATCGTGATAACACATTTTCGCCCGCTTTGGTTTCAATGCAGTTTTAAACTCTTTTCGCAACCGGGATATTTGGTGCCGCATTTTAGGTTGGCATAAAATCGCCGCAATTGCTTATTGGACCTAGAAGAAACTGAAATTTAAGGATTAGCGCTGTTGTAACACATTCCGACATCAAAAGGGTTTAACGGAATTGTTGTACCCATCTTTTCTTTGACCATCCCAATATCTCGTCTTCCCTAATTAGAATAAACGAATTATTGGTAAGCTAAGATGGTCGTGCGGCAACCTTCTAACATATGTACCAGTTTTTGTAGTATTCCATGTGAAATCGAATGGCAAACCCTTGCATTTTGTTCTTCCGTTATAATTTTTCCTATTAAGGGGTGCTAAGGAAAGCATATTTATCAAATATTAGTACCTATAACCCAACGGTTTTCACATTATTGAACGACAAATGTATCACATTAATTCATTTTGTCGCACTATAATTGCGCATAGCTCCGGAACTCTTTATTCAGAATATTGCACCAAATATCATTTTGTAGATAAAAGTCCGCAAATCTATATACAGTTTTACCTTATTTTAAGCATCTCCGGATTTTTATAAAACTAAAATATCAGATTGAAAATAATCCATAGTGTCATTAAGACTATTTCGCAATTTTGGGAAAGTGGTAGTGTTAGGATGTTTGCAGTTATAACACAAAAAGTGAATAAACGCAGCGATTTACGTGGTTGATGCACGATGATCACCAACCGCTCTTGAATCTGTGAGGAAATAATCAGAACCCATACTGCTTAGTAAGCATTCTCATTGTTTAACCTAACGCAAAGCTGCTTGCTTGACTTCAGTTCAAAGCAAACGTGCGAGAACGACCATGAGCACGTGTTTTACTACTTCTGCGTATAAAGTAATTTACTTCTTTGTTTTAGACGAATCTTTGTCAGTCACAATTACAGTAAAATATGCGTTTGTTTGTGTTTAAATTACAGAATCTTACTGGATATAATATTTGTTTTCTTATTCTTTACTAATTACACTTAAAAATGGACATTTCTTCACTTAAATAAAAATAAAAACAGGTCTACTTATTAGCATGAAATAAAGTTTGGGGATTCAAGATAAAGCTCTATTTAAATAATTAGATTTAAACGCTTCAGAGTTAAGTATAGCAGCTTGAAGTTGGCAATTTTAGGAATATACGAATTAATTTGAAGCGTTGTATCGGGCTTCTCTCCAATACAAAAGGTTTTGTTTCGTTTAAAAATGCAAGGTTGATTTTCCTTCTATTTCGGACGATTTAAGATGAAATGTCCGTATGTTTTAATCCCTTCATGCATTATCTTTTTAAATTATAATTCTCGCTTAATAACCTGGCCCCTTACCTGTCCCTCAGATTCAATCCCAAGAGTGATGTTATAAACCGCATTTCCGACGTTTCCATTCTTTCTATATTCGCTTCTTTTAAAACCACGTTATGCAGCCGTAATTTTATACGTTTTCTCATTATTTCCTTATGTTTTAATGCAGCCATTGATTGCATTATATTTCTTAACGTTACTTTGTATTCCCATATTTTTATTATATACCGCGATATCACTACCCAAATATTTAGTGCTATGGTATCATTTATAACTATTTTGAATCTTATATGCTTTTCAATTGCCATATTTTTGCTTTTATTAATATATATTTTCATACATTATTCTTGAAAAATATTATTCAGTGCCATAACAATGCTTTGCAGTGCGAGAGAAGCGGGTGCATTTCAATTAAATTACTCGCAGATTTTCTACTAGACTGCATCATTATTCCTGTGAAACTTATAGGTTTTGTAAACCATCTAATCAATGCATTTAAACGTATTTATAGAAATACTACAATTTATATTATAAAAGGAAGATATACTGAGAACATTCCAATTAATCAGCGTGTAAGTCAAGGATGCAGTATTTCAAGAAGCTTATTTTTAATATACATGGACGACATTTTAAGGGAATGGAAAAATGTTCCACCAGATAGCATAAAAATTTCGCTTATTTTTAATATTGAGATGATGTTATTTGCGGATGACCAGGTATTAATGAATAAAGCTGAAGTCGATCTGCAAAAACTCAATACATAATCTAAAAAAAATAGCTACCAGTTGTAATTTCAAGATTTCAGAATACAAAACGTAGGCTTTTGAAGGAAAAAGTAGTGTCAGAACAAAAATTATTTTAAATAATACTCCTATAGGAGAAGTTACAGGCTTTAAATATTTAGGATCTGAAGTCAACTTGTCGCACTAATCTGTTCGTGTTATCTTTTTTACTTGTCGCCTGTTATTGTTTTACTATTTTGAATTTTGGGTTCTTTGTCCTCCGGCTAGCTATTATTACTCAGTCGAGCAAATATCTCTGAACAGGGCCTGTAAACGGAAAGGAGTTGTTACTAAAAGATAACACTGATAAAAGAATTTGTTTTTTACACTTTTATTACCGTCACACTTAATTAATAATTCATATATGTAATCTTTATACACGCCTGACTGAAACTGTTATATTTCCGAATGTAATTACTGTCGTACGCGTACTTCACATTTTTGTAACTAACTTTACGACGCGAGTGATTCGGTAGAATTGCATAATGTGTACCTCATGAATGCTTCCTTAGAACTGCCTGACGTGTAACTCGCGAGAGAGATTTCTTAGAACTGCGCGACGTTTACCTCGTGAATGATTCTGTAGAACTGCGCGATACTTGATTTTGGCTCAAGAATTTATACTCCCTCACCCCGATATGCCTAAACATTATAATAGAGCTGGTATTGGTTAATAAATCGCGCCAACATTAGCGTCTGTTTCGTCAGCCAATCATAATTACTAAAACATATGCTCTAGGGAAGATATTCCCTCCATTTCTAAAGAAATGCGTCATTTGTCTGTCTCTTCAAAGTGATAAACAACTCACCCCATCGCTTCATTGTTACCCACTCCTATTGTCAGTTTCAGTGAGGCCGTGTAAACTTGTTTCCTAACAATACTTATGGCTAACAAACATCTAAAATAATTGTCATACAATAAAGTTAATTTACACTGCAATCACTCTGGCATTCACAGTGTTGTGATGTAAAATACTGCCTCAAACTATAAAAACGTAAGCGAAAACATAAATAAACTTATAATGTTCCAACAGGTATGCGGTACAATAAATAAAAATCTTAAAGGAAAAACAACAAAAAGATATCCCCAAAAGTGTTATAATATAACAGCACTACCAGTTATATTGTGTGCATCAGAGGCATGGACCTAAGTTGCAGGTTGTACTAGGATGGATAGACTTAGGAATGAAGATATAAGTAGGGAACTAAATGTGGTATCACTGGAAGAAAGAATACATAATTTTAGTGGATAGAACATATGTAACCACATACCTAAGAAAAGATTAATATAATAGGCCAAAAGGAAGACGAGACTAGGCGAGACCGACTAAGCCCTGGAAGAAATCTCTGTGAGGCTGGAACAGGCTGTAAGCCTAATGAAAAAGAAGTCTTTAAGTCTATCGACTTTACTCGATAATACACCTGTACTTAGTGAACCGTTCTGTAATTAACACTTTTCTAACTTTTAGTTCCTCTGGATCTAGATTTTTAGTTGGTATCATGACATCGCGATTCTAATCTCAAGCAATTAGGAGATTCACAAGGTAATTGCTAATAAGCATCACCAGTTGTCTGCTACTGACATAGCGAGCTCTGCTGCCGTTTGCAGTTGTCTTTGACGTAAATAAGACGTTAACCAACAATTCGCTGTAAAAGTGTGCTGAAACGCATGAATTTAAACTTTTAACATGATGTTAGTAAACACGGTGTTAGGATATTTTAATATCGATTGGTGAAAACGACTCTAAATGCTTTTATTTGTTTAAATTTTACGAACATAATTAAAAGCTCAAATATCTGTTCTGCAGTATATTCTTGCAGTTATTAATTACTGATTGTCATGGGTTGGAAAAACATGCCTTTTTATAACACTGTTTCCACCTTCTATTGGTTGACTGAAGCAAGCATCAAATTAGGAATCTTCTACTTAAGTGGTTTGTAGTTCTACTTCAGCCCCTAAACCACCTTCCTGCCTTGGGACTTCAATTCAGCCAGTGTTTGTGCATTTTGTTGCAATCCAGCAACAATGTGCTACATTTATCCTTGTGAAGATACTTTTTCTTTTATCCTACGGCATTCGTTAACATAACCATCTACCTTTAACATTTTTTGCAAGTAATTCTGAAAGCTGCCCAATTTAACACTCAGATAGTCCAGCTCCTTGTCATCTGATTCTCCACGCTGTTCCCATGGAAATAGCTCATCTCCAGAACTTATAGCAAATTTTTAAGATATGAATTAACTCCGGAACCCGTACATTTTTCGTGTACTGTAACCGGGAATACGGAGTTCAACCGGAAATTTCATGTTTACTGAAAACTTAGTTGCGCTAATACAAAGTTTCACAACCGAGCGAGGTGACGCCGTAGTAACATGTGCAACTCGTATACGGAAGGTCCCAGGTCCGATTCCCGGCGAACGCCCGCTCTGGTCCATGGGCTTTTCGTAGTTTCCCAGGTCGACAGGGAATGCTGGGTTGGTTCATCTTTTACCACGGCTCTCCTGCACCTCATTTCCTGTAACCATCATCATCCTTTTTATCTGCTACAGGGTTGTAGCGCCAGCCGACGGTGTTCGACAGGTTGTGGTTGGATGGTACCTATGCGTCGTCCAAGGACCGCTCGGTTGGATACCCACCTCTTGGTGCTTTCGGGGATCCCCCCCCCCCTGAGGCTCGGGGCCCAATGAGTGGGCTCGGGCGGTATTCAGACATTCAAACTGTAAACAATAGGGATCCGTCCGTGCTTGCTCCCGTCGTCATCCCGTCCCAGGGGTTACCATAGAAGCACAAAGGACTGGATGACCTGCGTGCAATGCGCTGTCCGCTTCCGTTCGTCAGTACCTTTACCTTTTATAAAGTTTCAAATGCCTATTAACAATTCTCTGCCAATTAACACAGGCAACAAAATCATCACAATTGTATAATTATCACCACATTACCAGTCCTACACTACTACACTGCCACGCCCTTTTGCGAGTAGGTATTTCTTGTATTCCTTTGAAAACAAACAGCCTTCAATTCTACCACGACTTCTGTTATGTACGATTACTGCCCAACATAACTCATTAATCGTGCTCAATTAGTAAGGGTAACGATGCGTTTAATTCTCCCTCCTAAATAATTATGTAAATAGAGGGAAGGGTTCGCTGGTACTGAAGAGGAAAGCGCTAGAGCGCCATGGATGGGCGGTGCAAGCAACAGTATGTGTTTATTTACTAGTATAATATATTAGAGTATATATGCCAAATATGTCGTATATACATCAGTTACCTTAATTAATTGAGTCCGATGACTGAACATGATAACTCTGAATAATTTACAATACTATTCCAAAAGGAAATTACAATCAAAATCATGTGCAAGAAGCATTCAGCATTATTCGCTGAAGCAATAAATATAGAAACAGCAGCTTTCTCATATGCATATTCGATTTCGTTGTACTGTCTTGAGTTTAGAAGTATCTCTTTTGTAGGATTCAAATAAAAAATAATGATTTTGGTATAGAAGGTTAAATTTTTACACAGTATGCAACAAAACAAATTAAATATATTTTTATACTGTATGAAGTGGTAAGAATAAAAACCTATTCTGCTTCTTAAAACTATGCTTCATAAATAATTTCCTATTTAGTTCTTTATTAGATAACCTCCCTGCTTTATTACTGCTCTCAAACGCTTAGGTATACTTTTTACCAAATTCTTAGATTTTTGCGAGTCAGTTTTTATCCATTCTTCGATCAGAATTTTCCTTAGTTCTTCTTGGATGAAGAGTGAGATATTTATATCAACGTTATTCCACAGATTCCCAATTGGATTCATAGTGACCACGGGGTGTATCCGGCACTTCGGACATTTATAAAAAAGACAGAGACGCACCTTTAAAGCTGTATGCTTTGCATCTTTGCCCTGGTAATAGGTACTTGAATAAGCCTGGTATTCCTAGATGCTCAACACCACAGTAGTGGTAGCCCCAAGTATGGGAGTCAAGTTGAAGTTGCGGGAGATATGTTTCTTGGGGTGGCCTTCGCGCCACGTTTAAAAATCAACTTTTTTATTTTAATATTTACTTAAATATTATATCTGTATACCTCGGCTGCGTCAGTAGCAATTTTCAGAACACGCATCTCTTAGCAGGCCTGGTATGGCTTATGAACAAGGCTTACCGAAATTATAACTGTATTATTATTCCTTCACATGATTAAATAACATTTCACTGATGCATCACACTTTAGAGCTGTGAGATTATTGCTTAATTGCACTTTTTAACACGTAAACCTTATATTATTCTCACCGCAATGAAATTTTTATATCTCACATTGAACACGTACCGTACCGATCAGGTACGCAATCTTGTAGCGTCTGCCGCTTGAATTTGCACATTTCCTCTATTTTAAGTCTCTGTTTGGCTAAGCCTACTCCAATAGAATACTTTTATTTAACTTAAAGCTTTTCTAGGCTTTTGATTGGCTATTTATAAACTGTTTTAAATATTACATTATTGTTGTAACAAGAATTATTAACAATCTAAACTTTCTAATTTATTGTTGTCTCAAGGTTACCTCATTGTTAGCTCATTGTTAGGAAACTTTCGCCTTCTACTGTATAATTCTGTTTGCTACGAAAAGCAGCTTCCTTCTATTGTCACAAATCCTACATTGTTAAATTATGTAATGCATTCACATAACATTATTATACATGTACATGATAATATAAACGTAATACAATGATTGTTACATGCACTCTATATATTGTTATACACATATTGCTTTAAGGCGGGCTGTTATTAAATTTTATAGTATATAATTAGACTGATATCATTTAAGTGTTAAAAATAATGCCTCAACACTTACTTCAAATTGGACAAAAAATCCTAATATACACGATCAACAGTTTTTTCGATAACACAAGCTCACTAACGACGCTAACCCCAACTACCTCCAGTATGCTTCACTATTGGCAAAACATTCTGCTTACTGAGATAATCGTTCACTTTTCGCTACGTGATATAAATATCGTTTTTTCACGTCTGTAAGTAGAAAATCATCCCAGCAGGTTTCATCTGTATCTACTTGCATTTTTTAAGCTAATCCTCGTTTTCTATTAACAGCTATGTATGGTTTCTTGCTGGTTACTGGGTCATTTAACTCGTGTGTTTCTATTACACCCTTATAGTCGCTATACCCACTTGTAACTTGTTTATCGAGTTCCTTACAAATATGAGCTATACGTTTTTGACTACTTATGAGAGGATGTTTTATTTTCCAAAATATTGAGCATTGTTAACGTTCTGTTAATGCTTTTGGCCAACTTTAATGCGGCGTGGTCTCTTATCCTTTGTGCAGTTTTGTATCTTTGGACTGTCGCCAAACATGGTTTTAATACTACAATGTTGGCTATTTCAGTGTATTTAAGCCCATCGTTGTGTTGGAAGATTAATGTCTATATTAAAATGTATTTTTTTCGTTTACGGCAGATTCCCAACAGCTCAAAACAAGCCTCTCTGGAGTTAAAAAGATAAACTTATGTATTCCATAGCCCTATCCTGGCCTTGAAGTGATAACCCCGAACAAGTGCGAAGTAAATTTGAAATGTGAATATTAATGGGGGATGATCTATGAGTAACAACCACTATTGTGCATTTACCAAAATTATACAATACAATAAAATGATAATCTTCTTATAGTTGGATGCTACATAAATAAAGAGGCATCCTGCATTAATTTTATTTTTACCACATAATTTCACATTCTCCAAACTTTAAAAGGCACCAAAAATCGAACAGTATTAAGAGGAGCAACTGTATTTAAAAATTTTCTGACAATTTTCCCAATTTTCAGCTTTCAAATAACAATACGTACAAAATTTTATAATTTATACGTTTCACCCATTCTGAATAAAGTAAGTTACATAATTTATTACCCGAGTTTTGATGTTAGTTGCCTCCAGGGAGCAGAAGCCGCTGTCATTTTAGAATTTGGACATGCTTCCCGAGAGAACCCACTTAAAGTGTCGAAATGGTCTGCCCAATATGTTAGTTGACGAACGGAAGACTCGAGGTAATCTATGTACAGAACTATTTTATTGGTATTGCTGCGGGTTGCAGGTTAACCTTGTAATGCAAGTCATAAGTATATAACGAGCGCGCTTAGAAATATTTCGAGTACAATATGCATATAATTGCAAGATAGGAAGTCTACACTTTGCCCCGCGTTCCTTATCAAGAAATCTCCGAAATGATGTAACGTCACACGGCCGTAATACTTCACGCGTAACTGTGTGGTTGACTGGCTTTACAGCTAGTTTTAGTTTAATGTGATACCTATATAACAACACCTGAATAGTCTGCTGCGACGGTGTGATCATCCGTCAAGTAGGTAAACACAATTTTGGATAAAGGATTTACGATTCCCCGTTTGAAGAATAGGCTTTATTCGACGTAGCTGCTCCAGTTAAGGGGGTTAAGCACAAAAACATTCAGCCGAATGCTTATTCCCTCGGCGATTTCTTGAAGCTTTTGCTGCGAACAATAACTGAGTGGAACGTGTTTATCAACAAGTGAATCCTAGAATTTTTTGTGGAATCAGTATATCAGTGTTAACATCGTCCAGATGCCTACTAGTAGTTCACTGTTTATTTAGTTATTTTCCCAGCAATTCTTTCCAACTTACTACGTCTCTCTAGTATTTTCGTGGTCTCTGGTTGATGACCAATTGAATATAGCGGAAAAAATTGTCATATTTCAAGTGAATGGCCGCTAAGAGGTTTTCTCAAATTGTTAACACACATAAGCCCGTAATGAACACCTTGGGTATACAAGAATGCATTGAGAAAGACATTTTATTCAGTACTAACGGGTTTTGGATAAATTTGTGCATCACAAAGCAGTTCACGTTGGGAATATGTTATTTTATATAAGTAACTTTCGGGATATATGTGAATAATATGTTCATAGCCAACTTCTCCCTTAAATCTGTAAGCTCTGAATTCGATTAGGTCGATATTGCTATTAGACGTAATTCCAACCTTCAGCGTGCGTCGGACCTCCTCTCCGGCTGCTCGTTGTCTTCCTTCCTGGTCTGCGAGTTGACCTTCTGTAAGAGAATGCCCTGTAACACGTCTGTGTCGGCCCATGTGCTCTTAACTCTGATTTAGAGTGTGGTCACAGGAGACGAAATTAAAAGGTTTAAGTTAACATTAACTGTAATTTATTTGCAAACTTCTTTGCAGCCAGTCGTGAATTCTATTCCACCATTATTTTACTGGGTTATGCGGCTATCTGTCAAGTTGTACCTTCCACCCTATATTGCTTTTCTAAATTGCTAACAACTTCTTCATACCTTGGCCATCTGAGTAGCATGAGGTTCAACCCCCGAGGAAATTGTATAAAGAAGTGTGAATTCCGGGGGCTCTGCTTTATTTATACACCCCGCTCTATACGCTATTTTGAAGCAATATTGCGATTGGCTGGTCACATTAGTGTCATATGGGAACATTTGCTCTCGTCTCTCATCATGACGAATTTTAGCTTCCCGCTTCTGTCTCGGTCTCTCGCTATTTCTTTTCAGCTTCTACTCGTCTCTCTCACTTAGGCGTCTCTGCTGATCATATTCAACCGATGACCCGTACTTCGAGCACCCCTAGGGATATCTTCACCTGGTACCGCGTGGCTTCAGGCACCTAAATTGTACAGCTGCACTGCTAGCTAACTTCCGTTACATTTACCATATAACTATACACAATTGTATAATATTATTTAATTTAACGCAGATATTTACATTGATGTAGCACTTTTTCCGCTATGTGTAAACTAAAACATACTTTGGCAACGCTGTTTACTTGCATTCCAGAAAAATATGATTATTGCTTACGATTTAGTGCATAATTATGATTGTAATATGACTAAAAATACTAGGTTCAAAACCAATAGAAGATTATAGACCACCAAAAATAGTCAAAGGAATATAAAGTGCAGAAGTGGGGAGAACGCACACTGTCGATGTTATAGTTTGGATTGATTGGTATTTTCAGCAAAGAGTGTGGTGGATCATTCGGGCCTTAAGAAAGGCACTGTTTTTTATTATTAATTCCTTGATTGAATTAATTTTCAGATGTATTTTTGGCGTACCTAATTAGATGGCATTAATTATGTCTGCTGGTAAGTTTCTGTCCTATAAACATCGCAGTACAAAGCCTTGAGTACCCCAAGTCTCCAAAACAAAGTCTGCTCAACTATTGCGTAAATCGAAGTTCTTCAAATATTAGATTAGTTTTTACTTTCTCTACTACCAACTTGCAGTAAATAGAGGAAGCATTGTATTCCACCCAAAAATTCGATGTTGAAACTTCGCCGGAAATACATGTTTTGAGGCCCACTGAATAAGAAAAAGCATGTTTAAATGGACTTCTGGTATTTTTGTGTGTGTAAACACAGAAACGAGAAATCAGATAAATACCAAACACTATATTTAAGTTCCGTATTTTCCAAAAATGTGAGTCGGAAGATTTTTAAGAAAATTACTCCATCTCAATTACCCTCTACATGGAACATTTTTCGAAAATGTTTATTGTCTTAAAGTGGTTCTAACGATTTTGACTAAAATACGATACATTAAATATATTTTCATGACAAAGTGAATATCTTGAATTTTGTGAGAATAGCCTGTGAAGTCCTCTTAATTCGGAAGGAATTTTGTATAACCTTGTATAACTGGTATACGTTAAGTGTTAGGTGAAAACACACTACGCAAAAAAAATCTAGATCTCTTTAAAGTACACGAGTTATTTCAAATAACTGTTTTGTGGCATAAGCAGTGTCCTAGATATCCTTTATTAATGTTTCGATTTGTTCATTTTCTTTTGTCATTCTTTTAAAGTCCTGTTGACATTCATTTGTTTCTAGTGATTGCATGGAAAAAATTATTATAAAGAATAGTGAGGAATGTGTCCTGCAATTTGTGTTGTACAGTTTTGTTACATCCTATATATGCTGGCCTAAAAATTCCATATTGTTTCCAAGTAATCGCGAGAAACAACTTAATGTTGGAAGGACTTTAAGGGAATGACAAAGAAATGAACAATTCCAATCTTTAATAACGGATATCTCAGAAATTCTTATGCCACAAAAAACATTTTAAAATTGATTGTGTGTTTTAAAGAGATCTAATTTTTTGTGTAGTACTTCTTCGTCCGTTGCTTAATGTTTACGAGTTACACAAGAATATACAAAATTCCTTCTGAATAGGAGAACTTCATAGGCTATTCCCCAAAAGTTCAAGATATCCATTTTGTCCTGTAAAATATCTTTCATAAATTTTAATCAAAATCGTTAAGTTCTTATCTTTTAGAAAATAAAATATTTTAAAAAATGTTTCATTTCAAGGGTAGTTCGGAGTGGGGGAATTTTGAAAATTTTCATGTCGCATCTTTGGGTATTTCGGTTCAATATCTTCCAGTTCAGTATTTATCCGATTTGTGTTTTTGAGTTATGCTGTTCAGAGACACACAGACACATAGACGACATGTTCCCAAAAATGTTTTATTTTGATTCAGGAGGCCTCAAAGCACGTATTCCCAGTGAAATCTCATTATCCAATTTTCAGGTGGAATGCAATACTTCCGCTCTTACTGTACGTAGTAAAGAAAGTAAGGCTTAATGGCTTCTTTTTGCAAAGAAACATATTTAATTTTATAAAAAATAATATGTAAAGAAATTGATATATTCTAAATAAACTAATGCATAACTCAGTAGATAGACATCTCTTACTTTGGGTACGCTGGTAATTTTTCGGTGATACAAATTGCATAGTATGTGTACGTTTTCTTAATTATCCCACCATTTTGAATAATATCGTACGTTATATTCTTTTCTGACAATAATAACTGTGCAAGCTTCAACAGGCATATCCCATCAATGTAAGAGCCTATAAATCCTAAGTTTAAGGAAGTAAGATTAAGATTTATTACAAAAAGGTTATTTTATTTTCTTGGTAATCCTCTTTAAGAGGTAAGAAATATCACGAGATTCCCTTTACGCTATTTTGTTGCAACTCTACACTTAATTTATATTCATAATCCTCCCATTCTGCTTCAGTAAACAGACAAACATCAAATCGAGAAAGAAGCGTATCCTAACCTCACTATTTTATGTTCGCTCCCTCGTAAATGGCTGATAAGATCAGGGAGCGAAAGGAAATCGACGTGTGTGACAGAGGAAGGGAATAAAATAAAAGCAGGAAGAGGAGCATATTAAACGCCGGAATGAGGTTTTGGTATCGCGGTTCGTGGCTACAGAGGCATGTTCTTGCTGAATTATTCACGAGCCGAGAGACATGTGAAAGCGCCGCGTAGTGCGAAGCTCAGCAGATTTTCCTCTCGAAACTACAGCCTCGCTCAGAATTACAGAAACCGGAACAGGGTCGCTGTTCTTCTTTGCGGTTATGATGTGTGGTATAAACAAAGATCTCTTTAGTTTACTCATACGTTGTGAATCAGGTCATGACTTAGGACCCATGTAGAAAGCAAATGCTTATAGGGTGCTTATGTAAACGGGGTGTAACGGAAATAAAGATACATTACTAAACCGATGAAACACGACATTATTATGACAATTCTGTCCATTAAGTGTAAGAGTACTAACATTGAAAATCCAGTATTTGTATTATTACTTTCTCTATCACGTACTGTAATAGTTAAATGTAGCTCTGTATTCCACACAAAACATCTAAATACTTCCTCTGTCACACACGTCGATTTCGGATAAAAATGTCATTTCTAACGCTCCCCATAGGCCTTCGGAGATACCTCATTCCGCCAAGCGATGATTGATGGCACCATTTTTGAGATAGAGACAATCATTGGGCGGAATCCGTTGCCTCCAATAGTAGGGCGATGATGAGAATGGCGGTGGGATGAGAGGACCTACAGCTTTTACCGTGGAATCCGAAACACTTTCGGCCTTGAGGATACTTCACACGAGCAAGTCAGAGGTGTAGGCGTGGATACGGCAGACTTAAAATCGCCACCTTAGAGCCGGGAATCAAATCCCGGATCCTCAGTACGAGAACTGGAAACGAAAACACTGTGCTACCCCCGCGCCCTTAATTCGGATGAATGTTAAACTTCGTGTTTAATTTCAGCATCTTTCAATAATGCGACTCAAAGGTTCTCAAGATAATCTTCCCAATCTTTGGGTGGAAAATGTTTCGTGACTTTTTATTTTGTCGAAAATGCTTCTAACGATTTTGATTAAAATTTCCATTAATAACGAAACGATAACTTGAATCTTCTACCAATAGCATATAAAGTCCTCTTCATTTCAAATTGTCGCAGTAAGCTCTCGTGTTATCTTTATTGCTGAGCGCCTGTTATTGTTTTACTATTTTGAATTTTGGGTTCTTTGTCCTCCGGCTAGTTATTATTACTCAGTCGAACAAATATCTCTTGAACAGGGTGTGTAAACGGAAAGGAGTTGTTACTAAAAATAACACTGATAAAATAATTTGTTTTTTACACTTTTATTGCCGTCACACTTTATGAATTTCGCATATTTAATCTTGATACACGCCTGACTGAAACTGTTATATTTTCGAATGTAACTGCAATCACTTATTTTCCGCGCACTATTAATTCGCGTATTTTACATTTTGCAACTAACTTTACGACGCGAGAGTTTCTGTAGAATTGCGTAACGTGTACTTCGTGAATGCTTTCTTAGATCTACCTGACGTGTAACTCGCAAGAGAGATTTCTTAAAACTGCGCCACGTTTGCCTTGTGAATGATTCTGTAGAACTGCAAGATACTTGCCTTTGGCTCAAGAATTTATACTCCCTCACCCCGATATGCCTGAACATTATAATAGAGCTGCTATTGTTTACTAAATCGCGCCAACATTAGTGTCTGTTTTATAAGCCAATCAAAATTACAAACACATAATGCTCTAGGGAAGATATTCCCTCCATTTCTAATTAAAGGCGCGCTAACCTGACGTTATTTGTTTGTCTCTTCTAATTGATAAACAACTCACCCCATCGCTTCATTGTTACCCGCTCCTATTGTCAGTTTCAGTGAGCCCGTGTAAACTTATTTCCTAACAATGCTTATAGCTAACAAACATACAAAATCATTGTCATATAATAATGTTAATTTACACTACAATCACTCTGGCATTCACAGTGTTGTGCTATAAAATTCTGCCTCAAAATAAATATTGTATGCTTCTGTATAGTAGGTAAAGTATAAGAAATAGATAAAGCTTACTATGCAAAGCATATAAATCTCGTTAAACCGCAATTATATGCCTTTTGTTTGTTTTGCGCTTTCAATTTGTGGAACATACTTGCTATTGGTTTGGTTTGATTTGATTTGTGCAATCCCTTTCTTCGTACTTCCTCGTTCAAGCCTTTCTCGGAGGTTAAGATGGCAAAATAGGCTACTCTTGACGTCAGTGCTGAAATACACTTTCAGGATCCTATGGGTTAAGATTATACGCAATCCATTAACAACTTGCAGGGAAGCATACCGCAGCACACAAGTATAACATGCCAACTTACGATACAATTTATGTACCTTGAAACTAGAGATAAAGGTCATTAATGACGCAGAACGAATCTGGTCATTAGACTTCATATACTGGGGAAAGTCATATAAAGGTATTGTTACCATGTCCTGTGGTTCAACAAGACTTAGTTCATTTTAGCATGGTCATCGTAACAAAACAGAGACAAGGATGTTACATTAGGTGTGTTCGCCACATTTTGTCCTGTTTCCTGGTATTTAGCAGAGATTTTGGCAAGGGATCCTAAAAATCCTACATTATTGGCGGATTCCCTATGGAAACTAATCTATAAGTTCTATAGATTTAAAACAAATGCATACGTGAATATTTGCTTAGCATTTGCCAATATTATTCAGTACCTTCAATTGTTCTCTCATTTAAGTAATGCCGAAGTATCAGATGTTTCATTATATATTTCTACTCACAATTTGCAAGCCTATCTACTTAAGAGGGTTTTACCGTTACGTGTTATTGAGTATTTCTTAAATCACGTACTGCAAGGTTTTATTTACCTATTATGAATGGTAAACGCAAAGGTAAAAGTATAGACAAAGGGTGGGGCCCTTCAACCGCGACAGTGCACCACAAGTAGGCCGCCCTTTTTACTTCTATCAAGGCTCCTGGGAGGGAAGGACGAGGGGAGAAACCCGAAGTGAGACCAGATTCGGATGATGAATGGCGTAAGCATTGATGGGGTGCCTAACGCTTTCAGATCGAACGCATCCAATGCCACCCGGGGCTGCTCATCAGTCACCTGAAACCTCAGCGGTCCTAGCGGGGCGGGCCCACTTGGAGGCGAGATCCAACTGAGCAGTCCCTCAATGACGCCAGGGAAGAAATCCCTGCAGAGCGCACAGTCACCGCACAGTCACCGCCCAGCAGCAACCCCCATCGCCTGGTCTTACAATATAGAAACAGTTCCGGGGAGGATGATAGCTTAGGGAAATGAAGGGCAGGAGAGTCATGGTATAAGCCACCGCAGCATTTACCTGCCCATCCGGGGAAACCATGAAAAGCCCATATGTGAGCGTGGGCGGTCGCCAGGATCGAACCCGGGACCTCCCGAATGTGACTGGCACACGTTATCGCGGCGCCACCTCACTCATTAATATCAGCGGTAGCTTATGTATAGTTTATAATTTGTGAGCATATCTTAAGGGTTGTCCTTTCCGGGCGCATGCTGAAGGACCTGAGATATTTTATAAAGCTGAAATTAATGGAAATAAATTTAAAACAAAAACCACAGTTATTTCTTAGTAGAGTTGCAGATAGTTAAATGTTAGTTTTAACCCATTTGTGGCTCAGTAAGATAAATTAAAATATTAATTGACTGTGTGAAATTTAATTCCCCATCTTCCGCCTAATATACCAGAGCAGAAAATATTGCACAACACAACAATGTTTGGAACAGGAATCTATTAACGCTTTAATGGCGTTTCAAATACTGTCCTGGAAATTCCATTAAGGGTGTGTTTCACTTCTAATGGTAATAAAAATAAAATAAAACAGCAAATTCCTCCCACCGGTTTGCAATTACATGCATAGATTTAAGTTAATTTTTTGCACTATTTCTGTTCGACATTAAAGTTTCAAAATATTTAGTCTTGATTCGGAAATATTTCGCTGCAACCTCGATTCGGAACCTTCGCATATAAACCACTTTCAATTTTATACAATATCAATCAAATTTTATTCAAACTCTTAGGTATACAATTTTAAATCCATACGGGCAGGGATTCATCTAAATGTTGATAATTTATAATATACTCTCCAAATGAAATACTTGCAAGCTTTACCGATTTCAATCCCTTTTGAAATGTGGATAATTTTTCTTAAAACTGTTGTATAAAAACCTCAAATAGGATTTTTATGTGGTTGGAGAGTTTTTAATGGAAAAGTATTCACGAAAAACCGCATACCATACACTTCGGGAGAGTTTAAGAAGACGTTATGGAATTAGTCCTATTCTTATACTCTTTGATAGACAGGGAGGTCTGAAGGTTCTCGATAACCACTTGTTTAAGTCCAAGTTGGATTTAGAATGCCGCGACTCCGTTTCGGCACTGGTTACCCACAATTTAACTCATCTGAGGTGGGTGCCAGGGCATGTGGGGATTCTGGGCAATAGATGAAGGCGCTAAGAAGGGAAACGGACCAACCTTTTATGGAACCTAAACAAACAATGTGGCTGTCATCTGGACTGGTTAAACTGACTATCAGGGACTGAATTCTCAGAGAACACGAGAAACACTGAAACTCATCTGTAGGTTTTAGCACTCCAAAGCTCTCGCATACAAAGATTTTACAGATTTAGAAAAAAAAAGAGTTTTATTTATGGACGCTCTCTAACTCCTATGGTTCTTAGCGTCCCATTCTATATCGGGCATGAAAGACCGGAAGTTTTGCTCGGAGGCCTCTTTATCAGGCTTGAAGTTCCTTTATGCGCCATAAATCTACGTCACGGGACAACCGGCTTTACTTCCGTTCCGAAGGAAGCCATGCTAAGGATTTTTACGCCCGAAAAAAATCCATCGTCCTCCGACGGATTTTAAACCGCGACTTGGGGAACTAGAGGCTAGCATAATACTTCTAGACAACGGAGGATGATTTGCAGATGCAGGTCGCGGGATTTGCTAAAATTAAAAGGAAAAGATTTGGGGGGCTACGGAGCTCTATCACAGGATACTGTCCTCTTAGAGAGCACCTGCACAGAATGGGATAGCAAGTGAATCCTGCTTGAGACAGCTGTCTATTGAGCGAGTGCCCAGTATTTGCTCATCAAACGTATCATTTTTGGAGGAACTTTCAACCATCGAGATCCAGAGCCTCATTCAGTTCATTATGAATTTCAGACGCCTGGATCGCTGACAAGACTGGGAGTGCGCAATAGCTCCGCAAAACTCGCAGTGCAGGGCAGTGTTACCGCATATGATAATACCCAAACTAAACTAAAGGTGCATCTTCTGTTTCACCACACTGTATACAAGGCGATTCGAATTCGTATACTTTAATGTTCTATTTTTGGCATTCGTTGTATTGGTTCTCCTGACGCTTGCAGTGACCTTTATGATAATTGTTAACGAACTGAATAAGTATAACGATAATATTTAAACCTCCTATGTGTTACATTCACATAACTTTCTCTACCCTCTTTCGTTTATGTATTTTTCCGAAATCCTAATTTTCTACTTCATTATAATCAGGATAAACCTTTGCAGAAATAGCAACACTACACATTTCGTTATAAATACGAAGGAAATAGTGACATACAAATGTTTAAGAATGGGACGGTATATGCTGGCCTTAAAATTCCATACTCTTCCAATGCAATCGCGAGAAACAACTGAAAATGGACTGGACTTAAAGAAAAATTATTGGACAGCTATAACCATTAATAACGGATACCTCGGAAGTGGCTTATGCCATAAAACTTTATTTGAAAAAATTGCGTGTTTTAAAGATATAAGATTATTGTGTAGTACGTTTTCGTCGCTCAAATTTTACCAGTTATACAAGATTTTACAAAATTCCTTCCGAATAAAGAGGACTTCACAGACTATTCCCAGAGAAATCAATTGTATTTGACATGTAAATATATTTAATATATGCTATTTTAAGCAAATTTGTTAGAGCCATTTTTTCGAAAATAAAAAAATTAGGGTACTTGGGATGGGAGGATTTAGTTGAAAATCGTCGGAAGATTATCCGATTAAACACCAAGTTAGTCATCTATACAACTTTATGTTTTGAGTTATACCTTTCGGATACACACGCACGCACGCGTGCATAAACGTTTATCTAAAATTACCTTTGGGGGTTGAATTTAGTGGGCATCAAAACATATATTTGCGGTGAAATCTCGGTACCAAATTTTTGGATACAAGTCAATATCTTCTCTACCTACTATGTACGTGGTAGAGAAAGTAAAAAATTCGTTGGACATAAACCCAATTTTCATAAATATTGAAATGCTTCAAAAATCTCCTACCAAGTTGACATAGCTGACGTAGTTGATTCTCCCACGCTCAAACACACCGTTGCTACCTGATTGCCTGATAATCCTGCTACTGCAGTTAGTGCTCATTTAAATGCACAGTGCAGGAGATGATGCAATATTAGTGCATCACAGCAGTCAATCAATCATTAGTACCGAATATACACACAAACTTGAAAGAGGAAACTTGCCGATGTGTTTACTGTCTCTGCCTTAAGTAGAGAAAGTATTTGTTCGACCTAAAAATCTCATTCCAAGATTTCACCGGAAATACGCATTTTTGAGACTCCCTTAATAGAAAAAAGTCAGAAAATGGTCCTTTTATGTATGTATACAGAGCGGACCATTTAAGTTGAGACTGTACAATATCTCCAAAACGAAATGTCTTGAAAAAAGTTTGTTTGATATTATGGGAGAAAGTAAATGCCTTAGTCGTGTTCTGTTATAATGGTAATTTTAGGGTCAATTTAATTTTTTTAAATGGGAACCTACAGTGTTCGCAAACCTACAATTTAAAAATGATCAACACAATGTCCTCCAAATAAAACACGATTAATGGCACTTGCTTTCCCCCATAATATCAAGCAACTTTTATTCAAGGCATTTCCTTCTACAACGTTTAGTTTTGGAGTTATTGTACAATCTCAACTTAAATGGTCCACCCTGTATGTACGAGTATGTATGTGTGTGTGAACAGCATAAATTCAAAATCAAAAAGCCGGTTAAATGTCAAATTTGGTGTTGTAAGTTCAGCGCCTTCCAAGAATGCGAAAAAAATAATTTCAGGACATACTCATCCCAATTTACCGATTTCAGGGGAATTTTTGTTATTCTTTATTTTCTCAAAAATGGCGCAATATCAAATGTTTAAGATATTATATAATAAATAAAAGGCATACCTTATTTTATCTGTCAATATGCAGTAGTTCTTTATTCTGAATGAGTTTTGTATAATTGTTAAACTGTAATGAACACAAAATCTTACATACATTTAAATTTATGTCAAATAACACTTTTGTGCTGATGAAAGTGTTAGGAGAATCTGCCCCATTTGCGAGTCGGAAGAGTCATGGGTGTAAGCTGTAGGGGTATGGAGGAATGGAGGGAAAAATATTTACCGCGACTCTTTGTTACTCCTAATAGAGAGTTAAGGCATATTGGACGCTACTGGCAGGCAAGGAACACATGGGTGAATTTCTACTGAAGCACTGGGTGAAATGCCGCAATGGTGCGACTATTGGAAGCAAGAATGTAGTTGGCACTTCTCTCGTTGTCACCAATAATCGCTGTTGATTCTGCTGCCGGCTGCTCCAGTGGTTGAGCTATGAGTATTTGCCCTCAGGGTATGCGTGGATGTATTATGAAGGACAACGCCAGTTTAAATGTTAAATGAGAAATTTATTGTAAACTAATATTTGAGTTATTAAAGTGAGTTTCCGACCCTTCGAGATGAAGAAATATACTGATTATGAATCGTGGCACTCGAAATTCTAACAACTGAATTATTATACCAGCTAACTTCTGCAGTATCAAAGTTATGGTTGGAAATAACTGTTTTCGCAATAAAAGAAACTAGAAGCGCAATCTGTATGAGTCACTAAAATGTTTACGGACAAAATCCCTCGCGATAGCAGCTACTCACACAACAGCGCCACTGGGCACTTTAAACATCACGCTAGCAAGTACTGCTGAAGGTATCAGCGAGAGTAAATCTCTGATTTAGATACCCGTCTTGTTACTACTTAAGCCACGCCTACATTAGAATTAACTCCCACCAACATCATTTTTCATGCACAATCAATACTTCAATCCTACGTCTAGCTAAAACCTTGGAAATGCCTTTCACTACTTTTTTTCAGAATATTTTGCCTACGGGCTGTGTAAGCTTGCTGAACTTATAAACCTAACTGAGTTTCCAGAAATCTTTAACGTAATGTGCATGTTCGCTGTCGCTAATGACTTTGGCTATCATGACTTCCTAATTACTTCGTATTTCTGCACAATATCTTCCGAGGCAAACTTGTTACATTATACATTGACTTAATATTGAAATTGTTTATTGCGATTATTACTCTTACTATTATTTCTTTATGTAATCATTTATATTTTCCCGTCCATAATTAAGATATACTTCCTAAAGCAAGAAAGCTGAGATGGCTGATATTAGGGAATCGGGTGTGTAAGAATAGTTAAACGTTGGTGCTAATGTTGTGTTTTTTATGTAATTTTTGTTCTTTCACTTATTGTTACTGTGATATGTATGTGTGTGTCTCAACTGTTCTTTACTATCATAGGGCATAATAATGCATCGGAATAGTCCTTATCATTGATCTGTGGGTTCTTTAAGGTGCTACATTTGAATATGTTTTTCTTCATTCGTGCAATGGTGTTTTATTATAGTGTTATTTTTTTAACTCGTTTCCTACTTTTTTGTCGTTTTATTATTGTTATTATTATCATTATTAATCGTTCTTACTATTCAGTGCATTATAACATCACGTTCGGTCTGCGGACCCGTGCGATTGGTAGGAATCTATATAAATAAATACGCTCATTCATTCATTTATTCAATACTATTGTAGCGTTAACCATTTCCAAGATATTCTATGTTGTTGGTTTGAATTTTAAAATTCAACTTTGAAAGCTGCAAGTTAATATTCGTTTTTTCTCGTGGTCAAACAAAGAACATGGAATTCCAAAACTATCACAAAATGACCCGCATTTTAAACTACTGTGTGTATCTTAAACCTACAACGAAATGTATACAGGTGTAATGAAAGTTTATTTCGATTGAGATGTAGACGGAAGAATGAGCTTTCCTAGGAGAAATTTATGGAGCATAGAATATAGAAAAGCATGTGAATGCAACACATAATATTTTTTTTTGTTAATTTTTATAGCTTTGTTTTACGCCATTACATGGTAAGGTCAGAAACTGCGCATAAAACGTGAACTAGAAAGTGATTTATCCTCTAGCAGACTGCGTTCACCAAAACCCAAGCACTTCCTGTTTTGAATTTACTACTTCTTGCAAAAGTTAATTATAAACTTGCAGAATAAAAATGCTTGCCAAAACTTGAGGTTCCACGTTGACGTTTAGCATGGAGTTGGACCTGGCCTTCTCTTAGCGCGACAGGTGCTGATTTTTTCACTCTATCCTCTTTAAAGTTCATTACCTGTCATTTCTAACCTCTCTACCGCCTCTTTGAGGTAAACGAAGCATTGATTTCTACTTAAAATTTCGATATAAAGGCGTATGAGAATGCGCGTGTACCTAAATTGAAGAATATTATGCCTATATCCACATGTCTTCCTGTAACTGCTGTTGTTTATATTTTATAGATTCTACAAAGTATCTTACAAAACCTAATTACTTTCTCTACCACATACATTGTATGTAGAGGAGGCATTATATTCCAACCAAAAATTCGATACCGAGATTTCACCGAAAATACATGTTTTGAGATCCCTTGAACCCAAAACAAGCATTTTAAAAACGCTCGCAGCTGTGAACAGCATAACTCAAAAACGACAAGTTGGATATATACTAAACTTGCTATTTACCTCCAGTTCTTTCCAAAGATGGGATATAAAGATTTTCCCCACCGGAAGCTCTCCCTTACAAGGAAAATTTTTCGAAACTTTTTATTTTCTAAAAAATGGCTACAACGATTTTGATTAAAATACCATATATTAAAGACATTTACGTGACAAATAAAATGTATATTTTGAATTTCCTGTTAATAGTCTTTGAAGTCCTATCATCCAAAGGAATTATATATAATCTTGTACGACGTTAAGCAATAGGCGAAAACCTACTACACAAAAAATACATATCTCTTTAAAACACACAGTTTATTTCAAATAACTTTTATGTGGCTTTAACCATTTCCGAGATATCCCTTATTAAAGGTTAAAATTATTCAATATTTGGCCATTCTTTTCAAGCTCTGTCGATTTTCAGTTGTTTCTCGGGATGTCATGGAAAGAGTATAAAATTTCAGGACAGCGAATAGTGTCTAATTCTTAAACATTTGATTATCGCTATTCATTTTTACCCATTATTTAAGCCAATGCTAATCTAACACTTCAGATGTTTTTTAGCTACTTCATATTAATCGAGGTAAACGATTGCACAAATAGTTACACATCATATTTAATTGTAGGTATGGGGTGGATACAGGAAGCCGAAGCGAGAGTGAAATGTTTAATGGCGGGTCGCTATATACTGGCCTTCAAATTCGATACTCCTCCCAAACCTCGCGAGAAGCAACTAATCATTTCAAAAATGATAGAAAAGTATTTTAAAAAATTAAATCAGATATCTCAGAAATGGCTATTACAACAAAAAGTTATTTGAAATAAATTGTGTGCTTAAAAGGCAACTGTGTCCTCGACATAGTTTCTTTTTGTCTATCCATTATGTTTAACAGTTATAAAAAACTATTCAAACCTCTTTACGAATGAAGAGTGTTTCACAGACTGTTCCCAGAAAATTACAAATGTACATTTTGTTTTCATGTAATATTTTACAAATTATATGAAATTTTAATCGAAGCACATATAGGCATTTCCAGAAAATAACAAATAATTACACGTTTTCCATAAAGCGTAGTTTCGGTATGAAGATTTTCTTAAAAATCTTCGTGTTGCAATTCTGAGCTTAAATACCAAGTTTGGCGTTTAAGTTTAGATGCTGAGTTCAACGCTTTCCATCCATTTCATTCATTCTTCGTTCATAAGACCCCCAAGGTATATGAAACTAAAGAGAAAAATCTTAGATGTTACATATACATGGCTTTCTCTGCCCTCTAACTCTTATTAGTGGGTGACTATATAAATTATTCTTACGAAAATTTATTTTCCTGTCTAATTCATTTTAATCATATAAACCCTCCCGGAAACAGCTGTATTACACATTTCGTTATGGATAAAATGGGAATAGCGATAGGCAAATATTTTAGACTGGTCGCCATACGCTGTCCTTAAAATTGCATTCTCTTTCCACGATATCGCGGGAAACAACTAAAATCGAAAGGACTCGAATGGCAAATATTAATAAATTCAAATGTTTAATAACGAAAATGTCTGATGATATAAAGGACTTATTTGAAATAGCTTGTGTTTTAAAAGGTTTACATTTTTAAGTATGTTTTCGTCTACCGCTTAACGTTTACCAGTTATACAAGCTCATATAAAATTTCTTTTGGATGAAGAGGACTTCACTTAATCAAAATCATTAGAGCCATTTTTTATAAAATCAAAAGTTTCAAAAATGTTCCATGTAAAGCTAGTTGAGGGTGGGGGGATATTCTTGAAAATCTTCGTGCTGCATCTTTGAAAGGTACTGAACCTAAATACCAAGTATGGTATTTAACTGACTTTTCTCTTTAAGTTATGCTGTTCAAAGACACACACACAGGGAGAGATACAAATTAAAACAAAATTAAGTTTCATTTATAGACGCTCTTTTACTGCTGTGGTCCTTAGCGTTCTATTCTATGCTGGGCGTGAAAGACCGGCTATTTTGCTCAGAAGGGTCTTGAGGTTTTATTACACGCCGTAAATCTACGACACGAGACCCAGGTTTGACTTCACTTCCATAGCAAACCATGCTAAAGAGTTTTACGCCCAAAAAAACCCATCGCCCCTCGCCGGTTTGAACTTGCGACCTCGGGAACTAGAGGCTAATATGGCAACCAATACATCAGGTAGGACGACCACATACACATGGACATACGTGAATCTTTTCTTTTTTGATTCAGGTGTCCTCAGAGCATGCATTTCTGGTGAAATCTTGGTAATAATGTTTTTGATTGAATGCAACACCTCAACCTACTATGTACGTAGTGAAGAAAGTAAAGAGGAAAAGAGAGAAAATGGAGCCTCGGTTATCAGGAATTGATTATTTTTATTATTATATAATGATACTAATCTGACCCAAGTAGTCAGAAATCACTGTTAATTAAATGGATTATCTTCGTTAACCATATTAATATTACTATGATTATTTTCAACTTAGCTGTAGTCAGCTAACAAGAACATAGACAGGTCCTTGGAAATATTAGACATATTTTGAAATGAGGTAAGCAGATTGTGGCTAGAATTTTTCTAGAGGTGAGTTGTCAAGAGCGGAGCTACACATTTGAATACCAACTTAAATCCCCTCGTTCCCATATGAGCCACCTTTTCTCTTCCCAAGTGTACAGATAAGTTGTCATCTGAGAAGCGTTTTCCGACATCTCTTGTATATCTGAGTACAAATATTCTTAAAGGTGTGTACAAAATATTAAGCGAAGTGCTTCCTAAAACTTCTAAGAAGTATTTAAATGATAAAGCTATATGGAATATTCTCTATTTTTCAACCCCTATGTTTAATACGAGGGCTGTCCAGAAAGTATCCTCCGTTTTTAAATAAACATGAAACCGATATACATACAAAGGTTTACTATATATCTGAAAACAACAGCTTTTCTCTATATTTCCCATAGTCTCCAAACAGATTCAAGCACTTGTCATACCTTTTCACAGTCTTTGAAATACCCTCTGCATAAACTTCTGCCGCCTGTGAACTAAGCCAACCTGTCACGGCGTTTTGAAGCTCTTCGTCATTGCCAAAGTGCTGAAATGCAAGCTACTTTTTGGAGTATGGGAACACATGGAAGTCGCTAGGCGCCACGTCCGGGCTGTACGGGAGATAGTCAAAAACGTCCTATATGAACATGGCCAAAAGTTCATTTGTGTTGTTGCTGTGTGAAGGCCATTGTTCTCATGCAAAAACACAACACTAGATGCCAGAAGACCACGGCGCTTGTTTTGGATTGCTCTTCTTAGCCTTTTCACACTTCACATGCATTTCACACTTGGCAGGATTCTTTATTTCGGTGCTCATGTTAGGTTTATAACTAGCAAATCCGCGACAGTACGATGCTCTCCACCTTGACAGTAGAAGCGTACTGAGTCACTGCGCACGCTGATGTTGAAATAGGGCGCTACCCCCACTACTTCTCGTGCTAGGCATGAACGGAGGTTACTTTCTGGATAGCCCTCGTACTAAACGTAAAGTTTTCAAAATACTTCATAATATAAATGCCAGGTTCTGTCTGTGAAAATTATTTAATCCAGGTGAAAAGAGGATTTACAGAAAATGTAGGAAATATTCAGTTATTAAATTATATTGAAGCAGTGATATTTATTTAATATTTTACTTCATACTTAGTAAACGGCGTTAAGGTGATCCGCTAAATAATATATATGTTTGTTAAACATAAGTCATCTTTTTTATTTTCTGGAGTTTTGCAGGAAACAGATAGCAAAGGAGAGTCTATTACTGTTAAAGATTTCCTGTTAAATATATTTCGGGTTAAGTACGTTGTCTTGAAAAATAATTGCTTCAGATTACTTCAAAACAAAAAGCCGGAATATAGCTTGTCTATACTGGGAATCGAAACCTAGTCCTGTATTTGGAAGGCAAGTGCATACAGATTCCGAAAGGTTTTCTCCACTTAGATATTTCTGTATGAGTCAATTTCTCATATTTAATTTGCCGAAAGAGCAAACAAGTTACAGTATACATATTTTGGCAATTTTTTCCAGATTCATTACTTTATTCTTTATTTTTAAATTAAATATGTAGTATTTAAAAATTCATTTTATGCGTATTTTATGGAAACAATTTTGACACTGTCACCGACATATGATTTAAGTTGGCCAAGAAATAAATTTGTGACCTCGTAAACTTTGAGGTGTTAACGTTGAAGTTCATGAGGACAGATTGCTTTACACCGTCAAATCAAATTCCAGTTTTACCGCAAATTCAACTATTATACCCACAACATTCAGCTATTAAAGGCATTTAACATAGCCAACACCCTTATGGAAAAGTTAAAAAAAAAAAAAAATACGTGCAGTTTTCAAACACTTATAAAACTAATAAAATTAAAATTCTTGGAAAAAAGACAGAATACGCAAACTGTAATGTCGTTTGTTCTTTAAATACGAGAACTTCTCTCTGATGAATTTAGTTACTAGAATTTTTACTTTCTCTACTATGTATATATAGTAAGTGGGGAAAGTATTGCATTCCACCCAAAAAATCGATATTGAGATTTCACCGGAAATACATGTTTTGAGGTGCACTGAATGCATATAAAGCATCTTTGAAAACGCCTGTGTGTCCGTGTGTGTGTGTGTGTGTGTGTGTGTGTGTGTTGTGAACCGCATAACTCAGAAACGAACAGTCGGATAAACACCAAACTTGATATTTATGTTCGCTATCTTCCAGAGATGCGACACGAAGATGTTCAAGAAAATCCCCCCACCCCAGATTACCCTTTACATTGAACATTTTTCGAAAGTTTTAATTTTCTCAAAAATGGCTCTAACGATTTTGAATAAAATACCATAAATTTAAGACATTTTTATGGAAAATAAAATGTATATCTCGAATTTTATAGGAATGTCTCCAAAAGTATTCTTCATTGTGAACGACTTTTGCATAACTGGTAAACCATAAGAGTTAGAGAAAATTTTACTACACAAAAAATGTAGATCGCGTTAAAATACACAATTTATGTCATATACATTTTTTGTTGAGTGAACCATTTTCGAGATATTGGTTGTTATTCCCTTAAATCTTCCAATACTTTTATTCAAATGGGAATTCGTTATTCATTTTCTTTATGTCCTGGACATACAAAGAGAATGGAATGCTGCACATAGCAACCGGCTCTTAAAAGATTTGACTATCGCTTAAAGCCTACCATACCCGCCTTGCGTCTACAAGAAAATTAGCAATAAGTTTAACATCTCGATATCTCGATTAAGATGAAGCATATGGAGAATAAGCGCTTGTAAAAATAGTTTGTACAAGAGTATAGAAAGTCATGTGAGTGTAACACATCAGATTTTTTAAACTAGAGACGAAATATTTCTATATTCATTATATTTCACGTATTGCGTTTGGAAAATGCTTAGTGGTGTTTTTATAAGCTGAATTTCTTATAATTTCCAAGAGCAGACTTAGTGTTAAGGAAAGAAAATAGGCAAGTCTAAAATAATACCATTGAAAGGCACCCTGCTACATTAGAAAACTGTTGAACATTTTATTCAACATGCATAAGTAAGGAGAATACAAAGGTGTCTATAAATAGAGATATTTATGCAGCTTTCTTTACATCTATTTATTTTTAACGGTATGTTAAACATAGACACATTTCCTTTAAGTGTTTATTATCAGAGTTTTGCATTGAGGCATTAAACTTTTAGAAATTTTAAGAGATTTTCTGACAGCTTATTACGGTGCACGTATAAATAATATACCCATCATAGGCATGTTATGCCAGTCAGAGAAGAAAATGATGGAAAGAAAGGAAAACAAATAAGTTTTTAAGTTCCAAAGAAGAATGCGAAGAGAGGTCTAGCTTTGGAATTTATCACTGATTTATTGATGATATCCTCTCCTTGGGATCTAGATTTAGAAGGAACTGGTTCGGAAATGTGATTTCCATAACACTTTAAATTTGTTTTTTAGTTTCTCTACCACATATATAGTAGCAGTATTGCGTTTAACCCAAAAATTATATAAGGAGATTTTACCGGAAATGCATGTTTTGAGGCAGCTTGAATCAGAAACAGCACTTTTAAAAAACGTTCGCGCGTAAATACGCGTGTGTGTTTGGGTGGGTGTATGGGGAGTGTGGGGTGGGGTTGGGTATGTGTGTGAGACGAGTAGAACTCAAAAACAAAAAGTCCGATAAATACACGATGTTTTCCAGACAGTTTCCCCAATCCAAGCCTTTACATTAAATATTTTTCAAAACCTTTATTTTCTGAAACACAACACTAACGGTTTTGAATACAATGCCATATATTAAAGATACTTACATGACAAATCAAATGTATATCTTCCATTTTCTTGGAATAGCGTGTGGAAAAGTTTACAAGTTATACAATACTATACAAAATTCCTTCCGAATGAAGAGGACTTCATTCCCAGAAAATTCAAGATAGAATTTTGTTTGTCATGTAAATATGTTTCATATATGGTATTTTAATCAGTCATTTGATCTGTTCTTTAGAAAATCAAAATTTTCGAAAAATATTCGATGTAAAGGGTAGTTGGAATGGGGGATGTTCTTGAAAATTTTCATGTCGTATCCCTGGAAGATGCTAGTCTCAAATACCAAGTTTGGTATTAATCCGACTTTTCGTTTTTGAGTTATGCTGATCGCAGAAAAACAGACACACTCAGGGGCATAGTTCCAAAATGCTTTATTTGGATTCAGGCAGCCTGAACACATATGTTTCGTGTAATCTGGGTATCGAATTTTTGTGTTGAATGCAATACTTTCCCTACTTAGTATACGTAGTAGAGAAAGTAAAAAGTTATACGAGAGTTGTTCTCGTGTATAGAATATATCGTGATTATGCACACGAATTAAAACAGATGTTAAACGATAATTATTTAAACCATCCATAAGAAAAGTATTCATTTAAGATTGCTAAATATGACAAATTATCCAAATATATTTCCGATCGTTGTGGGGTTACGCCTTATTATAGAACAAAGAAATGAAGTATAGTGTATTTGATAATAACTAGTTACCGGTTGGATTAGTTATAGAACATCTTACAGAGATTTGTTACTAATTTTCCACAACTTCACCGTTAATCCTGTCCCTATTAGATGGATCATCGAACAAGTAGCTCTGTAATGGTCAAAGCATCCGATTTTACAAGCTTGATTCCTTCAAAACTCTCATATATTTGGACTTATTATATATGGCAATGGAATTTAAAACTTGGTGGTCACTATGGAGCCTCTAGAAATCAAAGTGTTAGTTGTATTTGTAATACATGTGTTGCAGTATAGTGTAAAAATTGAAAGTCTATAGATCCTCTAGAAATCACATTTAGTTGCACCTTTGATGATAAGTAATGGTATGCAAGGTAATATAATTTGGATCCTTCTGAAATCACAACATTTAGTTGTTTGTAATATTTTAATGACCCGGGAACTACAGGGGTATAATAGCTTGGGGGTAGAGTACAGTAGGGGGCGTGCAGCTCTCGGGAAAGGGATGTTGTGGTGGTAAAGAATACTCCGGGTAACGCACCTGCCCAAGCCTTGAGCCCTTTTATTCTAGCTTAAAGGACTACGGGCTAGCCTGTAAGTAACTCAGCTTTTTACATACTTGACTGGTGGTAAAGTAAAGTAGACGTAAAAGAACGAATTACGGAGGGGTCCCCGGAACCTGGCAATACACCGCACGCAGGCCAGTCGGCCCTTTATGCTTCCAACTGGGCTCCTGGGAGGGAAGGATAAAGGGAAAGATCAGAAGGGTTGCCAGATCCGGATGCCGACGGGCACAAGCATGGACGGGTTCCTTAACGTTTCAGGATAGGCGAAACGTATCACATAAAGAATGAAGATGTCTTTAAAACATAGACTTTACGTAAAATAACTGTTTGTTTTGCATAAGCCGTTTCTGAGAGATCCGTTATTAAAGGTTCGAATTATTCAATATTTTTCATTCTTTCAAAGTCTCATCCATTTTCAGTTGTTTCTGACCATTGTATGGAAATGGTATGGAATTTTAAGGCCAGCATATAGCGTTCAGTTCTTAAAACATTTGACCATAGTTGTTCTTTTTGTAATTATAACGAATTATGTAATGTCGCTATTTTTGCAAAGATTTATTTGGATTAGACCGTAGTAGGTATAAAACATCTATTAAATGTATTAGATATAAAAACAAATTTGATGTGTTGCATGTACATGATTTTCTCTACTCTTGTACAAACTATTTTTACAAATGCTTATTCTCCATCTACTTCATGTTAATCGAGATAAATATTTGCAGAAACTTATTACTTAAGCTATCTTATTGCTAATTTTCCTGTAGGTTCAAGGGGAGTATGGTAGGCTTTAAGCGATAGTCAAATCTTTTAAGAGCTGGTTGCTATGTGGAGCATTCCATACTCTTTGCATGTCCAGGACATGAAAAAACGAACAACGAATTCTCATTTGAGAAAAAGTGTAAGGATTGGAAAATTCAAACAAATAACAAGGATTATCTCGGAAATGATTCACTGCCACAAAAAATGTATTGGTATAAATTGTGTGTTTTAGCGGGATCTACATTTTTGTGAAGAATTTTGTCTACCTCTTACGATTTACCAGTTATGCAAAAGTCATTCAGAATGAAGACTTTTGGGGACATTCTCAGAAAATTCAAAATATACATTTCATTTTCCATGAAATGTCTTAAAAATGTAACATTTTAATCAAAATCCTTAGCCATTTTTGAGTAAATCAAAATTTTGATAAAATGTTCCATGTTAATGGTAGTCTGGGTTGAGAGGATTTTCTTGACAATCTTTGTGTCGCATTCTTGGAAAATACTTAACTCAAATACCAAGTTTGATATTTATCCGACTTTTCGTTTTTGAGTTATGCCGTTCACAGGTAGACACACAGGCGAAAAATGTGCGCGCGCGTACACACACATACACACATGGACCTGTTGCTAAAAATGCTTTATTTGGATTCATGGCACCTTAAAGCATGGGTTTCAGGTGAAGTTTCGGTATCGAATTTTTGGGTGGAATGCAATACTTCCCCTACTGACCGCACGTAGTAGAGAAACTAATAAGCTTTAGTAGATAGATAGATAGATAAGGTATCTTTATTGGTTTCAAATTATTGAAGTTATTACACAAGTATTTAGTGCATGGGTCATTGACCGTACATGCATATTTAAGATACAATAGGGTGACAAAATAAACAACAGATAAAGAAAACACAACAAAAGGAACAAGAAAAAGGGAAATAGAAATAAATTACCTTTGTCTAACTGAACAAATTTGACCTAGCTTCGCGCACTTTAGCCAGAAAATTGCCCATGTTTTGCCAGTTCCTCTGGTAAGCCAGTAGATCCCAACATGCCAATCTCTTTCTTAAGGGACTTAAGAATTTTTCTTTGAGTTTAATCGTTCGCTGGCTCTCCCACTGTGCACATTCCGCCAAAATATGTACCCAGTCCTCATCCAATTCACAGAATGGGCAGATTCTCCTGCCAGAATCGTCGGTCATTAGAATACTTTGTATCCCCTTAATAAAGATGAGGTTAGAGGAAGTCATGCCAATGTATAGCATCAGACTTTTTTACTTTCTCTTACCACTCGATAGTAGATAAAGAAGGTTTTGCATTACACAAGAGCTTTCCACCGAGATTTCACCGGGAATACATGTTTTGAGGTCCCCTAAATAAATAAAAGAAACCTTTTTTAGAAAGTGGTCCATGTCTTCTGTGTGTGTGTCGTTGAGGCTGTGACCTGTTGGGTCTGTGAAGAACGTAACTCGAAAACATAAATTCTGATAGATACCAAACTTGGTATTTAAGTTCAGTATCTTACAAAAATGGGGCACAAAGATTTTAAAGAAAATATTCCCACCCCATATGGAACATGGAACATTTTTCGAAACTTTTGATTTTCTAAAAAATGGCTCTAATTATTTTAAATAAAATACCATATATTAAAGATTTTTCAGGAGAAATAGAACTTGAAATTTTTGGAAATATCCTGTGAAGTCCTCTTCATTCGGAAGGAATAGTGTATAATCTTATACAACTGGTAAACGTTAAGCGATAGACGAAAACATACTACACAAAACATGTAGATCTCTGTAAAACACACAATTTATTTCAAATAAGCTTCTTTGTGGCACAAGGCATTTCTGACATATCCTTATTAATGGTTCGAATTGTTCTTTTCTTGTTCATTCTTTGAAGTCCTTTCAGCATTTGGTTGTTTCTCGCGATATAGCGTCAGCATATAGCGTCCAGTTCTTAAACATTTAACCATCGCTGTTTTCTTTGCGTCTGTAACGAATAATGTAATGTAACTATTTCTTCAAACGTTTATTTGGATTAAACCGTAGTAGATATAAAAATAAGCTATAGTAATAATAGTTTTTACGCGCACTAATAAATGGTAAGAGGGTAGAGAAAGTCTTGTGAATGTATCACATCAGATGTGTTGGCTAAGATTCTCGAATTACGGTGTTGTTATAGTATTATATGCATAATACAATAAGGAAAAATCGCGAAATGGTGTGCTAAAAGCAAAAATTAATTTAGACCTTTTGTTGTATAGCGAATTTCGTATTCTAACCCATTTAATTTATTATTACTATTGTTATTATTATTGCTGTTGTTAAACCAGTTTGATTATGATTGCAGTAATCATTGTTAACTATTACATATTATATTATACTTTTGTGTTGCCAATCTTCAGTTCTTTCTAGACGTCCCTATATTGGACAATTGCGCTTTTTTCGAGAATTCCAAGACGCCTATCTATTTCAATTAAATTATACATTGAAAAACATCATTCACTGTCTGCGTTAGACACTGGAAGAAAGAAAGAAAAAAAATTCTACCCCACAATTTTATTTATAAAGGGGAAACATAATTGAATCTAGTACTGGATCTAAAACATTTCATAAATATATGTAAATATTATTAACATGAGATAAAACCAAAAACATTTGCAAAACCACTCGATTGTAGATTGATGTTTAAGGTTAACTTTTTCACAGTATTGTACGATTTACAACAGTGCCATCGACCTTGTGTTTACTATCTCTATTACTTATAGTAAGTAGGGGAAGTATTGTATTTCACCAAAATTTCATGTCGAGATTTCACCGGAAATGCATGTTTTGAGGCCCCTGAATAAAGAAAACTAATTATTAGAAAAAGGTCCGTGTGTATGTGTGTGTGTGTGTGTGTGTGTGCGTGCGCGAACAGCATAACTCAAAAACGAAAAGTCGGATAAATATCAAACTTGGTATTTAGGTTCAGCACCTTCCAAGGATGCGACACGAAGATTTCCGAAGAAATCACCCATCCCAAAGTACCCTTTATATGGAACATTTTTCGAAATTATTTATTTTATAAAAATTGGCTCAAACGAGTTTCATTAACATACAATATACTAAAGATATTCCCATGAAAAATAAAATGTATATCTTGAAGTTTCTGGGAATAGCCTGTGAAGGTCACTTCAGTTCGAAGACATTTTGTATAATCTTGTACAACCAATAAATGTTAATCGATAGACGAAAACGTATCACACAAAAATGTAGATGTATTTAAAATACATAATTTACTTAAAATAAACATTTTTGTGTCATAAGCAATTTTTGAGATATCCGCTATTAAAGGTTCGAATTGTTCAGTGCTCGGTAATTTTTTAAAGCCCTTTCAGCATTCAGTTGATTTTCGCGATTGCAAGGAAACAGTATGGAATTTTAAGATTAGCATATAGTGTCAAGTTCTTAAACATTTGACTATCGTTGTTCTCTTTGCATCTGTAACGAAATGTGTAATGTAGCTATTTCTGCAAACGTTTACTTGGATTAAAATGTAGTATATAGAAAAATAAGCTGTAGCAAAAACAGCTTGTACATCCACTAATGAATGATAGAGGGTATAGGAACTCATGTGAAGGTATCATATCAGATTTTTTTTGTATTCTACATTGTACCTTTACAAAATTCAAATAATCTTATAATGTTAATCCAGGAAGAGAAAATTAAGTATACATCTTTGAATATGCATATTGGAATAATAACATTTAAAGACACACTTTTTTAGCACTTTAGTATATCTTCGCGAATAATATAAAACAATCTCCAAAAATCTCCGCACACACAAAAGTAAGAAACAAATCATAAATTACTTATATTTGTTCTTAAATTCCAATTTCATAAGTAGACGATGCACATAATATTAATACCTTTGTTCTTATTATATTCTCATGCTGCTAACTATTCTGAAGTGAAGCAGGTGATGAGGTCTGCTTTATAATTACTTGGAAGATTCTCGACGTTTGTAGTTAATTAAGCCTGAGAGCTTGAGGCTTGCTTGAATTTTCTAAATTCTCTCTCCAATGCCCTACAAGAGTAGAGTAGTCAAACATAAAATCCATAAAATCAGAGAGTTCTTTTCCATCTGCAAATAAGTGAATTACTCGGATTAGGAACTGACGCCAGATAAACTCTGGAGGTGAATATATATTATTACTCATACATAAAATACTTTGTCTCTAAACAATGGAAAATGGTCTGAAATTGGTATATTCCTTAAAAGTTTAATTTCATAAAAGGCTAAATTTCAAAGTTTACTTTAATTTCTCTACAAGTAACTCACGTTTTGTAGAAAATACACAACAGAATTAATAAAATCGTTTTAAATGTTTATGGGAAGAAGTAATTTTTATCCGCATTAGAGCTGGAGGTGTTTAAAAACCATTGAATTAATAGTTTCAATACCATGAGGCGTGTTTTTATAGAGTACCAATAATTTCTTTAAAAAATAACAGAACATAATTTTCCAAATGCTTTAATATAATTCATTACTTCACACCTTACACTACTTCTCAACATAGTCATCAACGTTATTCAGGCACTTGTCGTAACGGGAAACCAGTTTTTGTATGCCTTCGTCAAAGAATGATGCCGCCTGTGATAAAAGCCAAGTCTGCACTTCTTGTTTCACAACATCATCGTCGTGGAAATGTTTTCCACCCAGGAATTTCTTCAGATGAAATATAGGAAAATAGCTTGGTGCCAAATCCAGGCTGTAGGGTGGGTGGTCGAATTGTTCCCAACCAAATGATGTGATCAGATCTTGAGTTTGTTTGGCTGTGTTATTCATGAACCAAAATAATTCCACACCTTTTTGTTCTGTATTGCACGACGGAGCTTCCGTAACGTCTCTGAACAGTCGTCTTTGTTGATTGTCACATTAATGGACAAGAATTCAGTCAGAAAAACACCTTGTCTGTTCGAGAAAACCATGCATCTTGCGAGTGGATATCGTTGTTTGAATTTCTTCTTTATGGTGAATGTTGTGTGCCTCCACTCCATGGATTGTTGCTTTGATTCACAGGTGATATGAGATACCCATGTCTCATCAACTATAACGATGTGCATTAGCAAATCATTGCCTTTCTCAGCAAATCGCGTGAGAGAAGTCAGTGCAGCGGCAGATCGCTTGTTCTTATATTCATCAGTAAGATTTTTGGACACTCGTTTTTAACACAACTCCCGAAATCCTAAGCGTTCTGTCACCATGTTGTGGAGGATTGACCTTGACATATCGAAAATGCGAAGCTTGCACTAAATCATCCGTGATCACAGATTGCGGCGCTCCGCGGTTCATCATACTCATTTTTGCGACCTTCATTAAACTGTCTAACACACTTCCTCACCATTCCATCACTCATTATTGTTTCCCCATAAACCTCACAGAATTGGCGATGAATGTTTGCTGACGTAACATTTCTCAAATTCAAAAAACGAATCAATGATCTGACTTCACAGTCGGGGGCCTTCGATTGCTTTGAACATTTCAAAACGATAACACAAAGTGACGATCGCTAACAGCTGCATCTGGCCTCCTAATGAATAGAGGACGTGATCGCGCAAAATTGGGACTGCACTGCAGCGGCAAAATATTAAACGGTACTTACTTTGAAAACACGAGTCATAGTTCTAAGACAATAAAAACAACTTAAAACACATTTTATTGGAAGGTGATTTGATAATGTGCATACACACTGCTGTTTTTGAAAATTGCAACACCAAGAAAGAATTTCCCAAATAACTCCAAACTTGGTGGAAGTGCAGAAGAGTGTGCAAGCAATAAGTGATTAGGTTTGCAGAGTGATGGGGTACACGTAGGCCGAGCAGAGCCCTCCCGTGTCGGTCCGACAAGGTCAGTGTTGCGCCCAGTATAGTCAGTGCAGAGCTGTCAAACGAGGTGGAAATAATAAAGTGAGTGCCAGTATGCCTCGTCGACGTCAAAGGAAGCCATGGGAGTGAGTTCGAACTGGGCAGAATGATCGGTCTCCGGGAAGCGGGTTTGTCATACCGTGACATTTCGGCATGTACAGGGCATGCTGCTGCGTGTGTGGAAGCAGTGGATAGATGAAGGTCGTACGCAGCGAAGAGCGGGTACTGGACACGGAACATGACCACAACACGGGATGACCGTCATCTTATCCGCGTGGCCAAAATGGACCGTGCAGCTTCATCCACATGCTGTTGGATCGACGCTGGAGCACTGAAACAGGTGTGAACTTGTCTGCATCAACGGTTCGTCGCCGTCTGCTGCAGGTTGGACTGGTTGCATGCATACCATAACGTCGGCTTCTATTGTCCAGAAACCACAAACTTCTCCGACTGCAATAGGCACGTGAACACCGTCACTGGGGTGCTGAGTGGCAAAATGTAGCCTTTTCAGACAAGTCCTGCTTCAACGTGTCCTACAGTGATGACATCATAGGTGTCCGGTGGTACCGTGGTGAGCACAACCTGCAGGGCTGCATTGTTGCGCGGCATAGCGGACAAACACCAGATGTGATGGTTTGGGGCGCTATTGGTTACAACAACCGATCTCGCCTACTACGAATTGAGGGCACTTTGAACAGCAACCGGTACCTAACGTTGGTTGTAGAGTCTGAGGTACTCCCTCTGCTTCAGGAATCTCCATAGGGTACATTTCAACAGGACAATGCCCGGCCACATATTGCGAGGAATGTACAAGCCTTCTTCAAAGAGCGACGGGTACCATTGTCTCCCTGGCCTGCATGTTCGGCTGACATGTCGCCCATCGAACATGTCTGGGATATGGTTGGTCGGCACCTGGTGCGTAACGGTCCTCCAGTAACCAGTGTCATGGATTTGTGGGCTCGAATACAAAGGGCGTGGAGGGAAATCCCTCAGAAACTTATTCAGAACCTTTTTGATTCAATGCCGCGGCGTATAGCAGCTCTAATTGCAGCGCATGGAGGCCACACCAAATACGGAATATTAGGGCTCAAAGGTCAAGTATAGATATGAAACGTTTCTCATTTGTTGCTTGTCATGTACCGATTCATTGAATTCATGCGTTTCCTTCTTGGTGTTGCAGTTTTCACAAACGGCAGTGTATAATGAACGAATCTCCATTAGTAACACATATTCAATACGGAGTAATACAGTATCTTTGGTCGTACAATATATATAAACAGTGTTCTTAAATTGCATAAATTAACTCATCCTGTGCCTTCCCATTTTCAGGGTTAAACTCCAGGTCTCCGATACTTCACGTTAAAGGCAATTAGCGAGAAAGGTTGGAATTATACGCTGTTGTTTCAAAACGTTACACGAACTATGTTTTGTTTTTTCGAGAGCAGTTGAATTACTGTCCAGATCACTCTCAGCTCGGTTAAAAATAAACGTTTGGTCCTTTGTTTGCGGAAATCATTTCATTACATATTTCGTTGTCAATGCAAGAGTCAGCATTGATCGAAATAAAAGCCAAATGTTCCTTTAGAACAGAGTTAACAATATTTACATTACTAATTGATTACTAAGAAGTGTGAAAGGTATTTGCTTAGTATTGATGTGCTGCACGGTAAAAGAGAGTAGGTAACATATGAGGAGGGGTAGTTACGGAACTTTGATACAAGGTTGATGGCGATTTAACTTTCTGTTACGCAGACAGAATGATTAGTACGTATGTCGTACTGGTAGATAAGGTGGTGTGATAGTCATGCATCAAACGTTTCCAGTCTGTTTTTGCTTTCTCTACACGTACATGGTAGGCAGAGAAGGTAGTGGAGTTCACCCAAAAATTCGATACCGAGATTTTACCGAAAATACGTAAAGTTGGGGCCCCTGATTTCAAATAAAGTATTTTTAGAGAAATGTCCGTGTGTGTATGTGTGTGTGTGTGAACACCATAATTCAAAAACGAAAAGTCGGATAAATACCAAACTTGGTGTTTAGGTTCAGTACCTTCTAAAGATGCGGTTTTAAGCAATATCCCCACACTCAAAACTACCCTTTACATGGAACATTTATCAAAATTGTTAATTTTTCTTAAAAATGACTCTAAGGATTTTGATTACAATACCATATATTAAAGATATTTGAATGACAAAATGTATATCTTGAGTTTCCTGGAAATAGCCTGTGAAGCACTCTTTATTCGGAAGAAATTATTTATAATCTTGTATAACTGGTAAACGTTAAGCGACAGACGAAAACGCACTAAACAAGTAATGCAGATTTCTTTAAAGCACACAATTTATTTCAAATATTGTGGAATATCGGAAAATGAGGAAGCAGATAAGGTAGCCAAAAAGTAACTTTGCTGCCTCCAGTGAAAGCATCGCCACTGCCCTACAGAGATGCCCAAAATTATTCTTTTAGCAGACCAAACAGTCAAACGGAAGCAAGACTGGGCTATTAAAACATCAAGCAATATCCACATAGTTAGGAAAGTCTCCAGGAAACCCTGCACAATGCAGACTCTAAAAAGAAAAGACCCATTGATTATATCATGTTTGCGAATACGCCATTCACGCTTAACCCATTCCTTCTTACTCACCAAAGAAAATGTTTCTCACTGCGAGACCTGCAATTGCCCTATCACCATCAAACTCCTTATACCATGGAGAGAATAAGACGTGACATCTCAGAAGATATATGTTTACCTTTAAACAACCCTACTCATTTCAATAACACTTTTTTGCTTGAAAGACATAAAACAAACAAGATTTAAATATAACACATCAAATAAAAATGTAAAGTAGGTGATAAGTTATGCTGTTCTAGCTCTATTCAAGACTTAATGATGTGAAATATGTTTGTAACAATGTATTACAATTATTGTATTACTCTAATGAATGTAAAGTATACAATTTAGCATTATTATGTACTCGGATATATGGATGCAAATCACGATATGACGTATATCAAAGCGATTATAAATATAGAAAAAGAACAACTTTTTGTGGCATCACCCATTTTGAGACATCCCTTGTTAATGGTTTGAATTGTTCAATAATTAGTCATTATTTTGAAGTCTTAACGTCTTTTAGGTTTCTCTCGCGATTGCATGGAAAGAATATGGAATTTTAAGGCTATCGTACAGCATAACTATCGCTATTATCTTTGTATCTATAACGAAATCTGTAATGCACTTATTTGCGGAAAGTTTATCTCGATTAAAATGAAGCAAACAGGAAAATTAAATTTCGTAAGAATAATTTACATACCCACTAATAACCGATATAATGTGCTTACAGCAGGTAAAGGGTATTGGCAGAATATCCGTCTTTCCGGTACCTGCGAGTGAGAGGTATTAAGCTTGGAAATACAGCCAAGTGCTGCGTGTAGCCTAGAGCTGAGAACCTGGCGCGGGTTGGTGAAGATAGCTTGCCACTTCGATACATACACCTCTCAGTTGTTTTATCTAATGAAGCTTGTATCCCTTTCTGTTGACGTGCCGCTGCAGCTTGTACTGCCACAGCAAAACCAATTTCTAGGTTAGACTTTGTGTATCTCACGATAATACCAGGTGGTTCGATGCCTGAATGTGATTCTGAAACACAGATGAACTGACACGTTTATGGCTTAGGCTCTTAAAGTATTTCACAAATATACTTTCTCTATCGCTGGCCTATATTGAGTAGGAAAGTATGACATTCCAACGAAAACCTCGGTACCGAGATTTTCCTGGAAACACGTTTTGAGACATAAATTCAAAGAAAGCATTTTTAGAAACAGGTCCGTGTGGTTGTGTGCGTGTGTGTGTGTGCGCGCGCGCTCGTCTGTTTGTCTAAAAACAGTCTAAATCGAAAACCAAAAGTCGATTGGACACCAAACCCAGTATTTAAGTTCAACGTTTTCCAAGGATGATACATAAAGACTTTCAAGAAAATCCCCCACCCCAAAATTACTCATATATATATATATATATATATATATATATATATATATATATATATATATATACCGGGAGAGTCTTCTCAGCCTGCGGATTGAGAAGTTATGCAGTACCGGCGTTTTGCACCGCTATGCCCGCAGTGACTTACACACGTATTGCAACAGTGTGCGCGCTGGCCTTCAGTGGTGAAGGTCCCAGGTTCAAATACTGACACTTGAAGATACTTTTTATGTTTAATAAATTTAACGAGAATTGGTAGTTTGGCAAGGAAGTCTCGTTTCACTTAATTAGTTTAATTATGTAAATTTCATTAAAATACAAATTGTTACTTGTTAGAATATGCCAATCCACTTTCTATTGCATTCGGAAAGAAATAGTGATTTGCTAGAACGTTCTCCAAACATAAACAAAAACGAATAAAAAACTCATTTAATCGCAGGCGAGATTTGAACATCAGACCTTCACCGTGGCTTTCCATTTAACCATTGCGCCATATGAGCACTTAACACCACCGTAGCTCTAATCAGCGAGCTAGTAAATGCCGTGTCAGCACCTGCATTTCGCATCGTCTGTAAAATACATGGTTGACTAGTTATCTATCCGCAGGATGAGAAGATTCACGCGGTATACATACATTACTTCACTTTCTCTTGACCAAACAAAGTAAAACCCACATTACTAGATACTAGTGACTCTTTCTGGAGAGTTGTTGAATAAAGAAGAGGCCCATCTAATTTCAACCTTGCGGTTGTTTTACTATCGGGATCAACGATCTTTAAAGATATATTGGGACCTTATCCGGTTAAATTATATTTCTTCACTTTCTGATTCCCCAAGATTGCTTATTTTCTTCCTCCATTATTAGCCTTGCGTAGTTACTTCCCAAACTCTAAGATTTTCTGCCTTGATTTCAAATTTATCAATCCCTCCTCTTTATCTCTATTGGTATATAACCCATTTCTCAATCCTAAGTATTCCTCTCATTATTTTGGTTTCTTCGCATTGAAAAATCGCATGCCAATAATTACCTTGCCTTCCACACATTGGACATTCCTCTATTTTCAGACCCCCTCTTATTTCTTTCAATTCCACTACCCCTGTTCGGGCCCATGCAGCTCCCTGCCTCGTCCTCTGATTACCTTTATCCACATAGTTCTTCTGCCTCACACCTTAATCTCCCTGTATATCTTCAATGACTTTTTGCTGCTGAGACTACTAAATATCTTCTGGATTTCAATGTCCTCAATTCTTTGTTTTACTTCTTTCCAAAAACTCCTGTCTTTAACCTTTCTGTCACACCACTTCACACCCAACCAAATTTTTTCATGGCCTCTTTGATTCTATTAACCCATGTATTACTCCTCATTGCTTTTTCATAAAAATAACTACCCTTTACATAGAAAAGTTACATTATTTTTTATTTTCTGAAAAAAAATGGCTCTAGTGATTTTCATCAAAATACCGTATGTTTAAGATATTTGAATGACAAATAAAATCTAAATCTTGAGTTTTCTGGAAATATCTTATGATGTCGTCTTCATTCATTTTGACTTTTTTAAACCGTAAGAGATAGACAAAATCTTACTACAGATAAAAGGTAGATATCGTTAAAGTACACAATTCATGTCAAATAATATTTTTGTAGCGTTCACTATTTCTGAAGCATTCTTTGTTATTGGTTTGAATTTCGTGCAAAGAGCATGACAGTTTAAAATAGTTGCATAGCAACCGGCTTTTAAAAATCTGACTTGCTTTAGTCTGCTGTATCTTTAGTATACCTACAACGAATTTTATAAGTGTGTAATGAAAGTTTACGTCGAATAACATTAAGTAGTTAAAATACTAGAATTTTGTAAAAGAGTGGGCACTTAAAAGCGTGTAAATAATCACAGTAGAGATTCTAATGTTCACTGAGACATATTACACTCCAATGAAGCGTTCACTTGGATTGGCAAAATGTGTGCCTCAAGTGTTTTAAATTAATAACTCATTTAATTTATTCACTCCTTATTTTGTATCAACATCTTAAGGGGAAATTGAATGCACTATTTTTCCAATGTATAATTTTCTACCTTCATGACCCATTATGAAATTATTTAAAATATCAGACTGATTGTACATAGATGTATGTCTTATACGTTCATCGATATACTGTTTTATTAAAATGGCGTCGATTGCGGAAGATAAGGTTTTGTCTTAATAGCATAGTTATATCAACGTTTTATTTCCTTTTATCATTGTCAAATTTCGTTTAGATATCTTCAGTAGTTTCTGAGAAAATGGGTCATTTACGTCAGAAATTACGGGAAAAGCTGAGAAAAGTAAAAATGGGGAAAACCTCGCATTGTTTGCAAAGAAAAAAACACATGTCTTGAACGCGCAGGTACTGTCATATTTAGCAGTGGTACTAGTTTGTAGGCAAAACTTGCTTCGAAGAGTATGGGGAATTACCAATTTATAGAGAAGAGTTGCAGAATTCAGGTATATAAGACCCAATTTTAAAATGTTCATATAAATTAAAGAGGACATTTATAAGACAACACCAGAAGTAACATTACCATTGTTTATCTATCTATATAATATCCTTTAAGCGCATTAAATAGTAATTTGGACTAAGAGCCTATAATGGAGGTAATTAAGACACCAGTATGGTTACAATACTCGCTGTTGCTCGTATCATAATTTCTATACATGTGTCTTGATTATCACTATAGGCAGGTTGCGTACTATCTGTTCAGTGACGTTTTAGCTAGTGGCGTGGGAAGCCCTATCTCTCAGCTGAAGCTTTAGCTGGTGGGAGGGGTACACAGTATGCTGAACTCCTGCCTCGCTGTCACCGACAATAGAAAGCAGTCAGCAGTTTTCCTCTATCCTGCTTCTTTACTCATCACTTGACTCAGACCAAGTAAACATTACCTCCTTCCAGTAGCTAAACCCCTACTTGCTTGAAAGGACTCCCCATCCACTAGCCAGTTGATAATGTGTAACGTCGCAAGGTTTGCGTTCCGAGGGGAATGATAGGCAAGCGTAATGGGAATGTACAGTTGCACAATGAAAACAGTACTACATTTGCACGCCAAAGACTCATTAGTAAATGCAACTTGGAACTGAGGATGTTTACTTTGCCTGATTGCAGCTACAATTTCCAGCTCATTTGTTTCGTAACTGTTAGGTTCCCCTTCTTACAGAACGCACCCATATCGTGGCCGACTTCTCTACACATATTCATAAATTTCTTACCTTTTTGGCCATGCATACTTGATGGCAACAGCTGGTATGCTACTGAGATGTGCACAGGCAATAGTTTGATTTTTCCCCAGAAATAATGACCTTAATTAAACTGTTACATTTACGCTACAACCTTAAAAAGCTAGACATTGAAAAACAGATAACAAATGGAATTTATCGGAAGATTATTTGTAATTAACGCTCTTTGATGAACAGCTGCATTTTAAAGAGGTTCATTAAAGTGTAGCTACCAGAGGTGTAATTACAATATAATTATATGATCGAACATACACACTTAAAACAACGTGTGAAAATACGAGATGATGTGTATAGTTCTGCCGCTTCTGCTCAGTATTCATCAGCTTGTTAACAAAAACTGAAAAGGTAAATAAATGAAGTTTGTGTATTTCTCAAGGAATAATTTCATTAATTAAATCATTTTAAAAACAAGAACTAGAAAAAATCTCAATATATTACATTCACGTGAGATTCTCAACCCTTTCATTTATTAGTAGGCATACTAACTATTCTTACAAAAACTTGTTTTCTATGTGCTTTATTGTAATCTAGAAATTAAATGCAGAAATACCTACATTTCACATTTCGTTTGATATAACGGGAACGCGAAGGTCAAATGTTTAAGAGCTTGGTTTTATATTCTGGCCTTATAATTATATTCTGTTTCCATGCAATTGCGAGAAACAACTGAATATTGACCGGACTTCAGCTAGTGTATCCTTCTTCTTACCTACAACGAAATGCGTATTGAAAGTCTAACCCTATTAACAAGAAACAGATAGAGAAATGAGCTTTTGTGAGTAATTTTTAGTAGAGTAAGAGAGCCATTGGAACCCATCACAGTTTTGTACATGAATTTTATTTGTAATAATAATAATTATAATAATAATAATAACTACAACGAAAATGTTCTAATTCATGAATTCTAAAAGAAAAGCCAAAGTTGCTTATGAGAGTATACCATGTCTCCAAAATGTTCATATTCTAGTGTTGAGGCTCTGAAAATCCTGATTAATATTGTGATGTAGCACCTATGGTCCAAGGTAATGGGAAGGGCGGCACCGGGAGGTCGGAGTAAACAACGATAGCGGTCGCTCGCGATCATAAACACCGTGCTCGTTATCAGCAGATAACTAGAACCTTCTGGAATCCTTATATCCCTCTCCTTCAGAAAGTGTGTCGAAATCGTTCTTGGACGTTCGAGAACCTTCCACTGACTACACAAGCGAGCGCTCTCGCGGGAGTGTGTCAGTGGTGACAGAGTGAGTCAAGTCGATCAGTTAGTGAGTGAGGGAGCAGGCGGGTGAGCTCCCGTGCGACATCAGAGCGATTCTCCGAAGGAGATGGTGCCGGCTGTCATGATATGCGGCGAGTACTACTGCGGAGGACGGGTTGTGGAGATCTAGTGTTCGATTCACGAATGAAGTTGTGGCAGTAATTTGTATCACAACAATGTAAATGCCAGAGTGATTGTAGTGTAAATAAGCATTATTGTATGACAGTGATTTGAGATGTTTGTTAATTATAAGCATTGTTAGGAAATAGGTTTACACGGCCTCACTGAAACTGACAATAAGAGCGGGTAACAATGAGCGAGGGGGTGAGTTGTTTATCAATTATTAGAGACAAGCAAATGACGTCAGATTGGCGCGCTTTTCTTAGAAATGGCGGGAATTTTTTTTAGAGCATATGTTTTCGTAATTTTTGATAGGATACAAAAATAGACGCTAATGTTGGCGCGTTTTATTAACCAATAGCAGCTCTGTTATAATGTTTATGCATATTAGGGTGTGGGAGTATAAAAAGCTAAATCCAGAGGCAAATATTGTCCAGTTCAACAGAATCATTCAGAAGTTAAACGTCGCTTAGTTCATCAGAATCGTTCGCGGGTTACACGTTGCGTAGTTCAACGGAAGCATACTTAAAGTACACGTTACGCAATTCTACAGAATCTCTCGCGTCGTAAAGTTAGTTATAAATGTGAAATACGCGAATTAGTAATGTGCAGCAAATAAGTGATTATAGTGATATTAGAAAATATAACAGTTTCAGTCTGGCGTGTATCAAGAATCAATATGTGAAATTGAATAATGTGTGACGACAATAAAAGTGTAAAAACAAATTCTTTTATCAGTGTCATCTTTCAGTAACAAATCCTTTCCGTTTATACACCTTGATCAAGAGATATGCTCGACTGAATAATAATAATAGCTAGCCGGAGGACAATGAACCCAACATTCAAAGTAGTAAAACAGTAATAGGCCCTCAGAAATAAGATAACACGAAGTGACCGCGACAAATTGGCTTTCATACGTGGTGCAGATAAACATGAAGCATTTTCCAACTACCTACAAATATACCATACTTCAAATTGGCTTCCAAACGTGGGGCTAACAAATATTCTACTTCAAATTGGCACCCAGAACGTGGAGCGAAATAACCAGGAAGGGACGAAGGAACCACGACGTGGAGCGAATAGAGCAGTGAAATTAACTACAAGACGCAGATTCCAGAAAAAACCACAAGAACAACCGACGAAGCGGATGAGTGGACATCGTAATTATGAGAATAGAAGGCAACAGGGAAATTCAACTACGACAACAAATACAGCAAAACGACGCAGATCCATCGTAGTACGACGCAGAGGCGTCATATACATCTAGGAGAGAGGGGCAGGAATCTGGACATCAAAGCAACATCATCAGATAGCATCAGAAAGGTTAGAAATTTGTAAATTTTTTTTTATCCTAAAAAAAATTGTGAAAATTTAAATGTTATTAAGAAGTGGTAGGATTAAGAAAACAATGTCCACTAATAATACTGAAGAAATATTTATGGAAGGGCATAATGTAACAGTTAGCTGTAATTCAATACAGGTTACAGAAAATAGCTCAAACAATGTAGGATTTGAAGGAGGAAATATTAGTGAAGAAAGTCATAATAGAATAGCAGGAAATGTTAATTTTGATGCTAGTATGATGATGGAAATTTTGAGAAATTTTGGTGAAACATTAAACAAGAATAATGAGAAGAATAATGAGAAATTAGAGCAAAAATTAAATCAAAACATGGAAGATATTGGTAGGAGCTTAGAAGAAAAACTAACGCAGAATATGAAAAAGAATAATAAGGACTTAAGGGAAGATATTCGTAAGAGCTTAGAACAAAACAGGGAAGAAATTGAAAAGAAATTTATGGAGCTAGAAAGCAGTATAATAAGAATGAGAAATGAAAATCAGGAAATGATAGCAAATGAGATAGGGAAAGTTTCAAAGAAAATGTCAGACATGAGCAGGGAAATATCTAACCAAAAAAGTGAGGTTGATACCAAGTTTGAACATGTTAGTGTAAAATGTACAGAGTTAGGAAGTCGAATGAGTAGCATTTCAAGTGAGCTAAGAGAGATGAATGCAGATTTAATTCAGGTGCAAGTTAGTTTCAGAGGGGAGATATCTGAAGTTCAGGAGTCGGAATCACAAAGAAATAAGTTGTCCGAAGAAGTTAAATTTTTGTCTATAGATTTGAATCAAAAACTAACTTCTGAAATTAACAAGCACCAAGCTGTTCAAAATGAGAACAATAAAAAATTGGAACAGCCAATAGAAAATCTGCAAGGCACTATAAATAGGTTAGAATTGAATTCAAGGGTCAATATATATGATATTAATGTATCTGATGTACAGAATAATGATAGAGGTAGTTCCTCAGGTATGACTAATAATGTGAGTGATGCGGTGGCTTCATCTATAGCTCATGCTTAAACTCAGAGTGCACAAGTAACACTAGAGAATTTAAATATGGGAGTAAGGGACATTCAAAACTATAATCATATCTTAAGTGATTTTCCACTTCCAAAATTTAATGAAAACTCCAATCCAGTACAGTTTTTTGCAGACTTGTCAGAGTATTTTCAAATTAAAAAGATACCGGAAGCATTGAAAATGATAGTTGTCAAAATATGTTTGGACCAGAAAACTTTAGATTGGTTTCAAATGGTATCATGGGGTGAAATTTTATATGAATCCTTAAAGAGGCTATTTATGAACAGATTTTGGAATGTTACGATACAGCTACGAGTAATGCTTAGCCATAGACAATTCGATCCCGGAAAGGGAATAGAAATGACCGCTAAAAAAAAAGCAAGCAAATTCTGGATAGTTAAATCTGAACTGCAGAACAAAACTATTGGAATGTAAGAGGGTTATCTATGTATATATGTCATGAGAAAGGAGAAGTAAATTCTGGATAAAAATAAATCTTTAAAAGGGAAAAAGAACCTTTTCTTAGTAAACTGTAACAGCATTTGAAATGAAACATGTAATAATGAAAACTTAATGTCATATTAAAGTAAAAGTACGTAGATATAATTCAAATAGTATTGTGAATATAAAGCACAAAACAATAAAAAGGGTAAGATAATTAAAACAAAACACTTATGTAGCACACAGAAAATGTGAAATTGTGTCTAGATTTAAGAGATGTAAATATATTTGTGTAGAGGATGAATATTTTAGTATATATGTTCAATAATTACAAGATGAACCAGGTTAAAAATCTTGAGTGTATAAAATTCTGTTAATAATCTAAGAAAGTATAAACATTTTGTAACTAATAGTTCAGGGTACAGTATTTGCTATAAAAATTGTAATGTTAGATGTATGTATATAAACACATTAGACCAGAGCCAGTGAATACTGGCGAGAAAAAGGCAAAATGTAGGACGTGTGTTAAATGCGTGTGCAGTGTTAAGTGCAAGTGATAAATACCGTGTGTTCCAAGATTCAGGAGACTAAAAACCCAATTATAAAATTTCCAAACAAGTTGTAAATATTTATAATTATGTTTCTAGTGGGGCATATGTGGCAGTAATTTGTATCACAACAATGTAAATGCCAGAGTGATTGTAGTGTAAATAAGCATTATTGTATGACATTGATTTGAGATGTTTGTTAATTATAAGCATTGTTAGGAAATAAGTTTACACGGCCTCACTGAAACTGACAATAAAAGCGGGTAACAATGAGCGAGGGGGTGAGTTGTTTATCAATTATTAGAGACAAGCAAATGACGTCAGATTGGCGCGCTTTTCTTAGAAATGGCGGGAATTTCTTCCTTAGAGCATATGTTTTCATAATTTTTTATTGGATATAAAAATAGACGCTAATGTTGGCGCGTTTTATTAACCAATAGCAGCTCTGTTGTAATGTTTAGGCATATTAGAGTGTGGGAGTATAAAAAGCTAAAGCCAGAGGCAAATATTGTCCAGTTCAACAGAATCATCCACGCATTACACGTCGCTGAGTCCAACAGAATCATTCAGAAGTTAAACGTCGCTTAGTTCATCAGAATCGTTCGCGGGTTACACGTTGCATAGTTCAACGGAAACATACTTAAAGTACACGTTACGCAATTCTACAGAATCTCTCGCGTCGTAAAGTTAGTTATAAATATGAAATACGCGAATTAGTAATGTGCAGCAAATAAGTGATTATAGTGATATTAGAAAATATAACAGTTTCAGTCTGGCGTGTATCAAGAATCAATATGTGAAATTGAATAATGTGTGACGACAATAAAAGTGTAAAAACAAATTCTTTTATCAGTGTCATCTTTCAGTAACAAATCCTTTCCGTTTACACACCTTGATCAAGAGATATGCTCGACTGAATAATAATAATAGCTAGCCGGAGGACAATGAACCCAACATTCAAAGTAGTAAAACAATAATAGGCCCTCAGAAATAAGATAACACGAAGTGACCGCGACAAATTGGCGTCCATACGTGGTGCAGATAAACATGAAGCATTTTCCAACTACCTACAAATATACCATACTTCAAATTGGCTTCCAAACGTGGGGCTAACAAATATTCTACTTCAAAGAGAACCCTGAGGCGTGAAGAGACTACGTCGCGAATGGAGTGAGGTGACGGATTTGAATTAGTTCACCTTAGTGAAGCGATAGTGTGAACGAAGTGAACTCCAAGAGAAGCTGAACTAGATAAGTTGAAAAACTGAACATAGTCACAATATTTTAGACATTATGGTCGAAATTACAAGCGGGCTTATAGTTTATGGCTGGGAGGTGAAGATGGTTTATTTTAGGAGGAGTTGTATTGTAGTTCAACTGTTGGGGAGCCAAACTTGATGAAGTAACTGCCCCACGTTTAGTAGAAAGTTTCCGGTAGCCTTCGCCCCAACGTTCACTTTCCGGTGGTCTTCCCCCAAGTTTACTTTCCGTTGGCCTTCGCCCGAATGTTTACTTTAATTATTATATATATTTAGGTTTGCCTCGGCTGCGTCAGTATTAATTTGTAGAAACATGTATCTCTTTGCAGGTTGTGATGCGGCTAAAGAATGCAGGCTTACACAAATTACAATTTTTACTTCACTCCATTTATTAATCCATATTAAATAACACTTCACTTATTAGAGAGCTGTGAGATCATTTATTAATTACTTGAACTTTTTAACATGTCAACTTTATAATAATCGCACCGTAATGTATTTTATATGTCTCACACTGGATACGTATTTTAACTGCTTGTGAACGCGTATAGTTCCAGTTGTGACCTGTCTACTAGGACTGACTTCTACCGCCTGAATTTGCAAATTTCATCTATTTCAAGTCTCTGATTGGCTAATCCTACTCCAGTAGAATACTTTTATTTAACTTTTAGTCCTTCTGGTTGTTGATTGACTATTTATAAGCTGTTTTAAAAATATTACATTAATGTTTCCAGGAATTGCTAGTAGCATCATTAAACTTTCCAATTCACTATTGTCTCAAGGTTACCTCATTTTTACCTCATTTTTAGCAACTTTCGGCTTCTATTATCACAGCTCCTATATTGTTAAATTAACTAATACACTCTCATAACATTGTTGTACATGTATACTATAATATAAACATTACCACAATGACTGTTACATATATTTTATTATATTTTATATTATATAATTAGACTTGAATCATTTAGGTGTTAAAAATACTGCCTCAAATGAAGAACAGCGGCTTCCAATGGTGAAAGAATTATCAAAATGTGACGAGTGGTTTCCGATCTCTCTCTCTCTCTCTCTCTCTCTCTCTCTCTCTCTCTCTGTCTCAAACACACACACGGACGCTAATAAACGTGGCCATTTTAAAACGGACATAAAGAAGGTTAAGGCTCTACCACTGCCAAATATACTATATAACGAAAATTAAGTTGTGCAGGACTTCAATTGGAAATTGTATAATACCTGTGGATTTTACACAATAAAAATGCAGAGGAAACACTGGTTAGTTTCTTTTAAACTGAGCATAGCTTTAAGCGCGTTCTGATATTAAAAGGTGTCAGGAAACAAGAGAGTTGCCTAAATTCTGGCATAAAATAATTGTACAACATATTGAGAGGAAAAAGTGGTACGCCAGTATTTTATTCAGTACACCATGTAGAACCTTCCTTTAATATATAGTCTTCCAAATCTCTTCTTCCCTGTTCAGCACATTTGAAGTTTTTTATAGCTCTGCAAAAGGCATTGTGCTAAACTGATATTATTGCGTAAGAGCATTATATTTAAGTCGTGTATCTTGTACGAGTTCTACTATCAAGCGACTTAAAATTTTACAATTTAAAAACAAAAGTCTTATTTTTTACATTCACGTTACTTTATTTACACTCCATCGCTTATTTGGGTATACAAACTATTCTTACGAAAGCTTATTTTTCTATCTACTTCATCTTAATTCAAATAAACCTTTGCATAAATAGCTACATTACACCTTTCGTTATGGATACAAAGGGAACAGCGATAGTCCAATGGTTAAAAACTCAAAAAGAGTTTTATTTATGGACACTCTTTAACTACTATGGTCCTTAACGTACCATTCTATATTGTACGGGAAAGACCGTAAATTTTGCTCAGAAGCTCCATCAGGCGTGAGGTTCTTTTACGTGCCGTAAATCTACGACAATGGACCACCAGCTTTACTTCCCTTTCGAAGGAAGCCATACTAAAGATTTTTACTCCCGAAAAAATCCACCACCCTCCGCCGGGTTTAAAAACTCGCCATACTATTTTCAATGCAATCGCGAGAAACAACTGAATGTTGACAGGACTTTAAAGAATGATCGAGTAATGAAGAATTCGAACCGTTATACCAGATATCTCGGAAATGGCTGATGCCACAATAAAGTTTATTTGAAATAGATTGTGTGTTTTAAAGAGATCTACATTTCTTGTGTAGTGCGTCTTATTCTATCACTTAACGTTTACTAGTTATCGAAGTTTATATAAAATTCCTCCGAATGAAGAGGGCTTCAAAGGTTATTCCCAAAAAATTCAAGATATAAAGTTTGCATGTGATGCAACTTTCATTAATATATAATATTTTAATTAAAATAGTTAGTTGTTTTTTAAAAAATCAAATATTTCAAAAAATCTTTCATTTAAAGTGTAGTTTAATGTGAGAGAATTTTCTTAAGAATCTTCTTGTTGCATCTTCAGAACGCACTGAATCTAAATACCAAGTCTTGTGTTTATCCAAATTTTCGTTTTTTAGTTATGTTGTTCACAAACACACACACGGACCTTTTTCTAAAAAATGCTTTTGGATTCGGGGGTCCTCAAAACATGTATTTCCGGTAAAATCTCGGTATCGAAATTTTGGGTGGAATGCAATACCTTCTCTACTTACTATGTACATGGTAGAGCAAATAAAAGATTAATATTTCATAAAGTAATGACCTTTTTTCTGAAAAGTATCAGGGATTTTAGTTATAACACTAATAACCCGGGATGTGACGTGTTCATCTCTTCTTCTGTAACAAATATTACAAACCTCTAAATCAAAATTGTTGGTTTCAAAATGGGATTCTTAATGTGGTGGTATCTAGAATTGAACATATATTCGCAGTTCAAAAGGGATTTATCATCGGGGATTTAGCGTTGAGTTGGACCATATAATCGGGGCTGAACAGACCAACTTTGATGAAACTTTCCGGTTGGTCGTATTTCCAAAGCCTGTATTCCTCCGGAAGTAATGGAAAACCCCTTAGGATGCATGTTCAATAACACCGTAGCTGGATGTGCCTCCGGTCAACACAGAATTTCTATTCCAATTAATGCGTAGTTGTGACATTCCACAAACAACCTAATCTGAGGTCGGAAATTGAGAGAAGGTGTAGGGATGGGTGGAGTGCTTCTGCCTATGATGTCAAATTACTGTGAATGCAGAGCAGAAATTGCAATGTTAATCAAGTAACAAGCAATTCAAATGTATTTCCGGTACTTCATATATCATACCATATTGCTGATTTAAACTAAATTTCACTTCATACAATGGTGTAGTAAACTATCGAATACATTTTAACATTCATACTATAGAGAATATGATTTCTCAGAAATGTTCAGTGTTAAAATCTCTTATCCTCCTCTAGGAGAAAGGCCCTGGAGTTCAATCCTGGGATGGTCAAGAGTCGGTCTCATTTACAAATACTTATTAAGTTATTACTTTATAAGTGTTAATGCCAATTTGAAATTAGATGGAAATTAAGCAATTGTCCACATGTTTAATCATGCGAAAAAGCAAAGCAAAGCTAAACAATCTCTCATTACCCTCCCATCATAGGACTTATATCCCCCCACCCAGGAGTTACAAGCCAATGTCTGTGGTCAGTTGCCTGTCGAAGATCTGAGGATCTATGGATCAAGGAGTAACAACCAGGGTGTCGGGGGATTAGCCCGACGCCCGACGAAGGAGATGATAGATGAGATGCGAGGGATGAATGACAGTAAAGGTGAAGATGGAGCACCGGTGGAATGATGAATGGCGAGGTAAAACCCGAGAACGCGGAGAAAACTGTAGCGGAAAACGTTGTTCCTGGTAGATTACCTCTGCTGCAGTGTTCTGATCTCCGGCTATTGCTGTTCCGCAGCTACTGATTTCTCCATTCCTAATAAATTTATCGAATTTCACTAGTCTCAGGGTTTTCGTAGGTGAGGAAAATTAAAATACCCCTCATAGATGTGGTTTATTATCACATAAATACTTATGAGCGGTTAGCTTTTCCCATTGTAACAACTCCCACCCTAATAATAAATTAGGAGCCTCATCTAAATGCACACGCTTCACGCCCATATGCACACAGGTGCATTTGTCGTCCATAGAGTATCACTGTGTGTCAACGAGATTCTATAAGAGAGTGAAAATCTGGGACTTTCTTCTCCTTGTTATACCCAAACTTGGTGACGCTCACCTTCGCGTCTCAAAACGTAACTGCATTTCTAATTGGTCCTCAGACTACGTTTACTTATTATGTATGAAAATATTCTGCTCCAAAATTTTTCGCATACGCGTCCCAGTGATGCACCCGGAAGCAGATTCAATATCACCGTCTCTTTCCTTTCTATATCTGTCTCTTTCTATTTCTCCTTATTGCTTCCAGTTCCTTTCTCATTAGCTTGGTGAAAGGTGGGCTCTACCTAGAATTATCTTTTTCCTGGAATTAGCTAGCTTGCCCGTTCCTTATTTATCTAAGTTACTATCTGAATTTGTACCATTCTTGGTTGCTAAATATTCTAACACTGTCTTGCTGAATTATATTATTATGCACAATTCTTGTTTGATATTGGTTTATATATACACATACATACATACATACATACATACATACATACATACATACATACATACATACATACATACATACATACATACATACATACATACATACATACATACATACATACATACATACAGGGTGAATCACCCAAAACTTTCACCACAAATGTTTCGAAATGAAAAGTGCTATTGATGTGCAGTTTTCACAGCATTGATTGATAGTCAGGAGCTCGTACGTTTAGCCCATTTAGCCTTTTGATAATACTGAGTAAGTGTGTTTTTTGAGCAAACATACAACTTTCTTAAATGAAACAATACCTACTTCTATCAACAGAATAAAGCTAGAATAAATAAGAATGGCAATCGTCTTTGTTGTAGGATTCCAGTGCAAGTGGTTTACGAGAAATCGTATTTTTAAAACACCAGACTATTGTTTGTTCCCTTCAACCTGCTTAGTTGCTAGGTACGATGTTATGTTTGCATTATGTTTTCTGTTCATTGATTGCATTGCGACTTTCTGGTCAGTTAGTTTGTGACAGTTCAAGCAGTAAGTCGTGAATGGAAGATAGGGTTTACTAGTGCAGAAAAAGCCGACATACTCATGGTGTATGGAGAGTGTAGGAAGAACGCAGTTCATTCCTGTACTGTGAATGCGGAAGCGTATCCCAATAGACGTCAACCATCTCGGCAATTATTTATCAACCTCTTCAACCAATTACGTGAAAGGGTACTGTAACACCTAGAAAACGTAACAGAAACAAACAAGTGACTGAAGAAGCGGTAAAAATTAATGTTTTGGCTGCCGATGCAGTAGATCCGCAAATTAGTTCCCGCACAAACGCACGTGGAAGCGGCATAAGTCAGGCAAGTGTACTGCTCATTCTCCATCGACATAGCTTCCATCCCTATTACATCTCTCTCCATTAAGAGCTGAATAAAAACGATTTTGAGAATCGTGTTAACTTTTATCATTTAGGCATGATACTCCAGATTCATCATGTATCTAGTTTAGTGATGAGGCAACATTTAGTAATCATGACTAGGTAATCCGAGGAAACATGCACTATTGGTTTGTTGACAAGCCCCGTTAGCTTCGTGAGGTGGAACGTCAACGTCCATACAGTTTAAACGTGTGGTGTGGGATAGTGAACCATCAGCTCACAGGACCTTTGTTCATAGAAGGAACAATGAACTCGCACAAGTCTCGTAGCCTCCTGACAGACCATCTGCTACAGATGCTAGAAGACGTTCCTTTGCAGACTAGGAGGAACCTGTGGTACCATCATCATGGCTGTCCATCCCATAGTGCGCGAAGTACTACAGCTTGTCTTAACGGATTGTTTCCAAATCGTTGAATTGGACGAAGAGGACCTGTACCTTGGCCGGTCCGTTCACCGGATCTGACACCTTTAGATTTTTTCTTTGGTAAGGCTGAAAGACACTATCTTCAAGGATGTACCAACTACACCAGGCGATATGAAAGGACGTATTACTGCTGCCTGCTCTAAAATTTCCGCTGAAATTCTAGAACGTGTGTAGCAGTCTTTCCATAGCAGATTGGAAGCGTATATTGAAGCTGCCGGTGGTTATTTTGAATTCAACCTTTGAAGGGTTATATTCCCTTTACCTTTAAGAATCCATAGAAGTATTGCAATTTCCTTTTGTTTTTCTACAGTTTATGCGGCCACAGGTTGTACAAGTGTCGGTGCTTAAAAGTTTCAAAATAAGATTTCTCGTAAACCGCACTAGAATCTTGCAACAAACGTCACTGACATTCTAATTTGCCCTACCTTTATTCTGTTATGTAACTAGGTATTGTTTCGTTTAAAACATTGTGTGTTTGCCCAAAATATGCACTTTCTCAGTATTATTAAAATCTGTTTATAGACTAAATGTACGAGCCTCTGACTACCAATCAATTCTGTAAAAACTGCACATCAATAGCACTTTCCATTTCCGAAATATTTGCGGTGCAAGTTTTAGGTGATTCACCCTGTGTATATATTGTGTGTGTGGTATATCCTCTTTCCATACCCACCCAGACGCGTTTTTTCACCACAAATCTCACATGCTTTTCCCTGGGAACGAACCCTTGTTGGGAGGCGAGCGGTATAACCACTGGTCCACGGCTTCTCATATATTTAATCATGAATGGCTCAAAAAATCTCGACTCCATACGTATACTGTGAAACAAAATAAATCCATCCGCCTCTGTGGCGTGGGCGTACTGTGTCGTCTACAAGGAGTCTCGAGTTCTAACCTCGGTTAGGTTGAGTTATCTGTATAAGGCTTTCCCTTATCATGACAAGGCGAATGTCGTGTAACTAGTGTTAGGCAATCCGAATGAAAACTTTCGAATTATTCGACAATCCCCAAAACCGAATTATTTGGTGTTTTCTGTGAGCATTCGATGCTTCATTGTACTGCCTACTGATAGCTACCCAACCTATCGATAATATGACCCATAGCACAGATTAATATGGTATGCTGGAATATATTCACCTGTCTCCGATATCCATAGAATAAATACAATTATAGCTATGAAGGAATGAGCAAATATATTAGCTTCATTTTCAGGGGGGAAGGAATTTACACTGTGGCTGTCGTAATGTTGCCAACTTCGCTAATTACATCACTAATTTTCATACGTTTTCACTTATTTTTACCCTAGGTTAATTACATATTGAAATAAATGTCAGGTATTAAAATTAATATCACTGTATAATTTTGCTTACACAAAGAAAATGAGCACAAATAAATAAAAATGGTTAATTTGGTTATAATACCATATGTGAATTTTACAGACTTAATTGCACAAAGTGTGCGATAAATCGGAGTAGAATAATTTTTTACAAAATCTGAATAACTTTTTTGGATGTTGTATGAATTTATTAATTATCCATACACTCAACTAGATACAATTAAAGCCAAACTGCTATTTTAAACACATTCGAAAATTATAGCTATTTCTCAGCGCAGAACATAACCTAACTCAGCACAATCATGATACACATTATGAATAAATCCTGAAACTAATAATTGTGTAGTGTGTAATAAAGACGCTTAACTGTAAATTATTTTTGTACTATATATTGTTGCAAGGCAACTGACAATTTTAATACCAGTTGGGAAAGCAATAATTATAGTTGCTTCCGTGAAATAGCTTCGTCTTAAACTTCATTGATTGTTTAACAGTAACCTTTATGGATAAAATTGGATTTTCGACCACATAAACACTACATGTTTACATCAACTGTGAATATCATTATAAAGAAACGCAGAACCGAATACAACCCTGAAATGGACTGTAGGACTATTGAATGAATGTGTAACATATTCCTATGACTACCGTTCAACATGTTTATATGAATGTTTATATGTCCATTTGAGCCTCATTTCAACTATTTCGTCCATTCACGCCCGATATGATCTACCCGATCAAGACGTTAAACTGAAAAAATTCAAAGTTCCGGATTAATAAACTCTTTATGCGGAAAGAAGAATTAAAACTTTAAAGTATTCAGTAGTTCAAAATCCCTAGCACTGTAATATTGCAGATGTCAGTCACGTTAAGTTCATTTATTTTTATCACATTTATGCTATGTTTGTAAAAAAAATTAGTATGGAGTTCGTTCCCAGATGTTCCTAAGCAGAGCACAATTTTTTACACCGGGAATGTTTGGGTGGTTCGGTTCTCTGTTCTGCTGTATCCCTTCACGTTTCCCGTTTCTGAGTTGAATAAAACCTTATATTTAAATATGTAATTCCTTGTTACATCTCGAGCCTGAAAATAATTTCTAAGTTTTTCCAATACGCGAATGGCTTCGTAGTTGAATTTGTTACGCTGCGCTCTCTGACCTCGATGCAAGGTAGCACTGTTATCTACCGCCACCTTAATTACATGGAGCGTGACACAGGTCAGTTCGAGGTTGCTAAATGTAGTATTCTAAAACATTCGGGATTCTGGGAAAATTCATTATCTGATACATGTTGATTCCACAAAAGAGAGAAGGAAACATCTCTTCAATTTCTTTTAGCTGTCTACAGTCTAAAGTGTGTTTTACACTAACATGCAAGATGGAGTGATGCAGTGATACATATATGTTATTAAGTAACCTTTACGACGAATATGGTGTTTAAGGTGGGAAAAGCTTCTATAATACGCATCCATTCTAACATATAAAGGTACCAGTTCAACTGTGGACATCCATACAACTTCCTTTCTGCATTATACAAAAATATGTAATTAGTGAACGAGAAAGAAAACATATTTATATAAAATAATTTAAACATTGGAAAGCCTCAGTTTCAAATATGACTTTAAAATACGAAAATAAACAAGGAAACCGTGGTGCACTTTTACATATATATATACTTTTAAATCTGTTTCAAAACTGCTATAAAATCAAGGGTAATTTATTTGGATAAACTGGTAAAATGTAATATTTTTAGACAAACTAATATACTCAAGAACTTGCATTCTTGCATATGATTTTTAGGAATAATTTGATTGGCATTTGATTAAAAATTCTGATGTATTGCATTACCTATTCACTCTTTTACAAACTTTTCCTATAAACGGTTATTCTTCTAATTCTTGTTAATCAGGATAAACTTTCATCATACATTTAGACACTTCCTTGTACGTGAAGGAGAAAATAATTGACTGCTCTTCCGTTGCCTTGGTTCGTCTCTGGTCCTAGATCTTTTCTCCTCGTGTTCTGCAACTTGTATTTACCTTATTTAAAATTCCTGGTTGCATGTTTTGGCCGTGTACAACTTTAGTGATTGTTGTTTCTTTCTAGCTGTCGTTACGTTATAATGTTTCAGTGGAAGCTTTACTTTAATATTATGATATTTGTCCGGATAGTTATATGTTTTTGAAGTACGTATCAGCTCATCGGTGATCATGAAATTCCTTTAACCTAGTAAGGGTTTTCTTTCGTGTTTTAAGAAGCCAAGGCAATAAATTACTATGTCAATTATTCAGTTTAACATAAAACTGTTTATTTATTTTTTTAAAGAAATGTGACGTTTTACTAGTATAATAATTACCTTTTTCTGTTTCCTATTTTACTTACTCCAATTTTAAGCTCAATATTGTTATATACCGGGGTGAGGCCAAAGGATTTTCAGCTAGATATTAAATTTACTTACCCCAGCATAAACATTGGGGGACGCAACATCAATGGCAACGAGAGGATCAGAATCTCAACTGCACATTTTAGAGCAGGCATGGGATAATTATTACAAAAATACACGGTTTTTTTACATTACCTGTGGTTTATTAAATATTAAACTTGGTGTCTTTACATCGTTCACAAAAGATTAAAAGAAATACATTGGAAGGAGATGTTACACACACGAGGTCACATTCACACACGCTTCCATGCCACACACTAGACCAGCTACTAGACCAGACCAGAACGCTTGCTTCCCCCTCTCCTCCCTATACCTCTGGCCGGGCGGTGGGGAAAGATCTCGCGTCGGACAAAATTCAAATCCCAACCGAAATAATTATACCTAACAATGTCTTTGCTACAAAGCAATAATGTGTCCGGCGCGACAATGCACACACATACACGCTACAAGAGTTCATTTTATATCACTAATGTTGATGACAATATTCTTTGATTTATATTCGGCGATATATTAACAATTATAAATAAAATTTAATTTCATTGAGCTATCCTATATGTCACTCACCTTGAAAATTTTTGCAAGAGTATCTAAAAAATTGAAATTATTTACTTTTACATTTGATTTCTATGTTTAGCGAAATAAATATTTAACTCCTTCACAAATTATTTGCACTGAACATTTTTAAACTAAATACAAGTAACGATTAACAGTATTAATTCCTTATTTCATAAATTTATATTTTAAACGTTTCTTTTAAATGCCTGTTTGAACTTTTTATGCACTTCTTTCTATAAAGGCTTCGTTTTCGTTCGTTTAACATAACGTATTTTCCTTTTTATCGCCATTAATTGTCTTCTAATTATTTTTTCATAGAAAAAATGAATTTATAACATAAAACTTTTGACAGTATTTCAAATCTTTTAACACAACACTTCCTATAATTCACAATTTAAAAATTTTAATACAATAACGTATAACTTATAAATATATCAAGCGTTGCGTATCTCCTTGAATTACAATTCTGATTTGCTTTTATATGAGTTTAACTTCATATGTCGCTTTCAAATCATTTCATTTCTGCGTCACCTATACAGTAGGTAAAGCGATGGTAAAATTTTTAAGGAGCATGCCGATATGTGAAATGTATGCTTTAAAATTCCATGCTCTTTACATGATAAGAATAAAATGAATAACGACTTTCCATTTCAGAAAAGTATACGTATATGAAAATATAAACCAGCAACAACGAATGTCTCGAAATGGTTAACTCCAAAGAAGGAAATATGCTTGTACTAAATTGCGTGCTTTAACAAGATCTACTTTTTTGTATAGTAAGATTTGCCAGTAAGTTTACGATTTACCAGTTATATAAAGGTCATTCAAAGTGAACAAGGGTTCACAGGCTATTCCCCAAGAAATTTAATATATACATTGCATTTTTCATACATATGTCTTAAACATATGATATTTTAATCAAAATCATAGAACCCTATTTTTAGAATATCAAAAATAAGAAAAACTTTCATGTAAAGGTTAGTTTGTGACGAGAGAATTTCTTGAAAATATTACTAGAGGAAGTACAAATAAGGAATGTTTAAATGGAGAAATTCTTAAAACATATTGATTGTATTCAAATTGCCGAACCTACAGAGCTGAAATTTTATATACGGAAATTTAAGAAATATTATACTATATGGGGAGCCTCCAAAAAGTTATGAATTTTAGGATTATTTTCTAAAATATGCATAATAATGATGTTACCGCATCGTTAATGTCACATAATGCACCTGAAACTTAACGCCAAGTGTAACATTACAATCTAGGTTTTAAACCATGTTTAAGCTTAGGAAACCAGAAACGCCTTCTTTCTTAAACATTTGATTTATTTTATAGGAATTGATACTTTTTTCACAGCAACGAAATTTGAAACCTGTCTTAATTATTCTTGCAAAGTCAATCTTTCAATTTCTGAACTCAAACGTATGTGCTAAAGTTAATATTTTCCGTGGAATTATTCCCTAATTCTTTATTTAGTGTTGCGACATCAGGGGATTACATATTAATGGGAATATAGAATATGCTACAATAACACAGTTTAAAACTATTGTTCTGTAATTAATGCCACTTTTGACTTGAAATGATATAAACTAATACATAAGTTGGAGAGTAAAAAGAGATCCCTTAAATCCCAGACATGATGGCTAGAAACAAAAGCCAAAGAATAACAGAGTATCTCTTTCTGAACAAAAAATGGTAAAATTAGTATTAAGATTAAGAGAAAGATGAGCGCCCACAAACGAAATATTTTGGTCCAGTTATATTTAAATATGATGGTGATTTAGACGCTTATTGGTGCGTTGAAGAAAAGGTCGGTTACTGAATGTCTTGTAAATGGCTTACTGCAGCTTTCAAACAAAATAGTATACCAATTATATCATCATACGATGTGCCTCATAGGGCGCTGGGGGAGTGCAGTGGATTAGTTTCCCGCTCTCGTACTGAGCGTCCGGAGATCGATTCCCGGGTGGAGTGGCGATTTTAAGTCGGCACAATCCACGCTTTACCTTTTTTTTTGGAGTGGAGGAGAAAATGATTTAGTCACCAAACTCAGTCCCGATGGGAGTCAGGACTGAGAGTGTGAGACTCACCAAGCGTCGGCATACCCACTAAAACTCCTCCACCGGAAGGAAAATGGATAGTAGGAGAAAGAATGGAATAGCGTAAAGGTTGTGCGGTCCCACATAGCACCCGCTTTAGTACGTGAAAGCTGTTGGCTGCCGCCCTACGAGTGGGAGCGGGTGAATGTAGTAACTAGGGTGCAACCAGGTTTCATGGCTGCAACACTAGTGGATATGGCGAGGTTTTAGAAGGCAAATTAAATGAGTTAGCTTTGATGGTTTTAGGTGTAGGATTAGGAGATGTTGCTTCTGGCTTTTATGTCCTGTAGCCGTCGTCTGCGAACTTCAATGGAATGACTGGTCGTCTGTGGTCTGTTGGTGAAGGTAACTGTCAGTGACTCTATGGCCCGGAGACAGTTGTTCACTGTTTCCAGTCGTGCTGGAAGGTCTGTGACAATGGTCTGGTGGTGAAGTTCTATGTTGTTCTTGAGATCCTCTAGGTCTTGCAGCTTCTCGGTGATGTGTGTGATGGCTTCTTTCAGGGTGGCTAAACGGGCACCGAAGATTAGGAACTCCACGTAGAAGTCCTGAGTGGCTTCCCGCGACGCCGCTCCGGACGAAGGTGCTGGTGATACCGTTGAGATAGTGGTGTTCCGCTCTGGAGCTGAAGTTTTATTGTGGTGTCTTGCTGAAGGCGTTGCTGGCTGTCGACGGTTGCGCGGGTATAGTGGGCACTGCGCCTGTTCCTCTCATTCCACCACTATCCTCATTACTCTAACATCGGAGGCAACGGATTCCACCCGCTGCATGCCTCCACCTCATAAATATGTCCAGCCATCGTTTGGTGAAATGAGGTAACCCCGAAGGTGTTAGGCCACTTAGGGAGCGCTAGAAACGATGATGGGTCTCATGGTGAGAGATTTGTTACGAATTACACTCAACATCTTAAGACCAATAGGGCCGATATAAGGAACTGCTGGGGGGCTCGACATACTACCTACAATACTCCCTTCTCCTCTTGATGTCTTATGGGAGCAGATTCAAATATCAAAGCTGTGATATATATATACTAGTTGCCGCTCTAAGATTTTGGATTCGAAATTCCGTGTTTTGCAATAGGATGGGACCTCGATACCGTCGATACTCTCGATACTCTGTAACATCCAAGTAATACTTTGAGATAAACCTTTGATAGTTTTTCGATACTTTCGAATTGTTAAGTTTTGCATTATTGAAAGTTTTTGCGTTTAACTTTGTGCTAGCTAAGGAATGAAAGGACCCAGACTTCACATTACTGCGTCGCACATGTCCCCAAAAGAGTTGCTGGATTCTAGTTCTTGATTGACTTTGACTGCGTTTCTTGTGGCTGAATGAACGCAACATTTAGATTCTTGTGTCTAAATGAAAATATACAAAACAATGGGGAAGGAATAGAGGTACTCATGTAATATGCAGCGTTAACTGAGTTGCGAATGAAGCTGATTTAGCTGACACACTCAGCCATGTTTCTGCAATAGCCTGGCTTGGTGACTCACTCTCAGCCATTGCATTTACCTGCTCCGGTAACCAAAATCTGTAAATTCAGCAGAACCAAATCAGAACTAAAGATATGAGGTAATACAGCGAACGGAAATATTTGTCATTTCCTTCAGTCAGTTGGTTTGTGTTTACGCAAGTCAAACATTTATATTACGTATGTATATACTAATGTATGAGGGTGGGTAGTAGAGAGGTTTAATCCATAAACTTACTTTGCTTCCGAGTGTTAATTGGCTAATTACGTATTACCGGATGAAAAAATACATATGTTATCTGGAAGTTGTGAGTAGTGGTGGAATGGTGCAATACACACATTATTTTTAGTTGAGTTTCATTAAAATATATATTAGTTTATATGTTCAAGATTGCAAATGAGGAAGAGTTGTAGTATTTGTTTTACTATGGATAGAAAATCCCTTGAAACAAAGTTTTTAGCACAAAATATAGTTAGATAAAAAGGGAAGCAAAGATATTTTTATTATTATTATTATTATTATTATTAGTAGTAGTAGTATAAGCCTTGGCTAACAATAGAGGATATACAACCTGTGGCATTATGAAGATAAAAATATTGCTGCGAACTGCAGAATGACAAACCAATTTCGAAATTAGTATTGAAATCAAAATTGGTTACATGCATTAATACACAGAAAATTAATAATAATAATAATAATAATAATAATAACAATAACATAATTCAGTGAACAGCTATCGCGTTTACTATTTTTATAAAGTGAGTAGCGAGTATCGATTATCGAGAAATAGTGATATCGTCTCAACACTACTTTGTAATGAGCCGCATAATAGATTATAATCCAACTACTAAGATGTAAAAAGTGTTATGTATTAGCTACTCAGCAGGTGTCTGAAAGCACCTGGGAGCTAAATATTTTCGTCACTCCGGAAGTGAAGTGACGGATTTGAATATTTTATAAGCCAAGGGACCAGAAGCCAGCTCACGCACACCAAGGTGGTTCCATGGCCTCGTCAAATGGTGCGTGATATAGAACCTAACTCCGTTTCGAGGCTCAGGAACTTGCACTTTCTTGTAGCAACAGGACGTCGTGTTTGTATTCCGGCGTCACGTTTCCGTCCAGTCCGGAGAACTCGATTAGGAGAGCGACACCTCGGAAGACTTCTTGCGCTTGCTGTGGTCATCGTAGCGTGTCAAGCCGGGCTTGAATACCAAACATGGCACGTACCTTGTTCGTGCTTGTAATCTTTATCAAAAAATGTTTTGAAATCTTGCAGGGAGCGCCTTACATGCGAATTTCACGCCTAAGTTTTGGCTTCGTAGAAGGGCTTTGTGATTGGATTACTTTTTCTTATCCTTTGTATCTTCGCTGCAGGATTTTCGTCAAAGTGTTACATAACAGCTTACTTTTAGATCTTTGCTCTCAGATATTTGAATTTTTTCACCATAACATTTTATATAGAACGTGTACCTCCAACCCTAAAAGTGTATTATTTTTAACCTGAAGATTTCAAATGAATCACACCTTGTTTTCTAGATGAAGGCTGAAACATAAGTTTAGAGAAAAAATTTAAGTAAATTTTACTTATCTTTCAGATGAGCAAATCTTTTATTTATAACTTTAATGGAATATTTTATTATCTTTAAGTGTTCAGCATGTTTTATAACATCTTAGGCAATAGAGAGGATGAATGTAATAATTGGGATAAACGAACCATTAAATGAAGCTTACCACGCATTTATCCCTTCCAATTACAGAAAGTACCCATTAGTAACAACAGCTAAATCACATAAATTATATTAACCTGATAATTAGTCAGATATCCTACACATTACACAATGAAGGTGGGCACTTGATGTCGTCCCAAACCTTGTCTACAACAAAACAACATGTAAAAAAAAGGTGTCTTTTATCGTTATTTTTATTACGAGGGCGGATCGAAAAGTAAAGCACAATAATTTTTTTTCAAAAAAGTTTAAAGGTTAAAACAAAAAAAACCACAAATGAACTTACAACTTTTACCTACTTTTTGAAATAGTCACCAAGTTTCTAAACACATTTCTCCCATCGTTATACCAGTTTCAATATACCCTGTTCGTAGAAGTCCGTCTCCTTGATGTATAGCCATCTGCGGACTGCTGATTTCACTTCCACATCTGACGCAAAGCGTTGGCTGGCCAGGAATTTCTTCATGGGACCAAAGAGATGAAAGTTCGACGGTGCAAAGTCCGGACTGTATGGTGGATGCTGGAGCACCTCCCAAGCAAATTTGGTGATTTTCTGACGAACAACAACAGCAATGTGGGGGTGAGCATTATCATGAAGTTTGACATCATCAGCATTCATGTTGTGGCGTTTGTCACGAAGGGCATGATGCAACTTCACCAAAGCTTTCATGTAGACCGCAGCATTCACAGTGGTCCCGTGATCAGCAAAGTCCACCAATACAAAACCATGCATATCCCAGAACACCGTCACAAGTACTTTTCTAGCAGATTGAGTCACTTTGAATTTATTCTTCACTGGGGAACCAACATGTTTCCACTCCACGCTTGCCTACTGGGTTTCGGACGTGTAGTGGTATGCCCACGACTCATCGACGGTGACAATTCCTTTCAGAAGGTCATCCTCTTCTGCGGTGTACCGCGCTAGGTGATCCAAGCTCGTCATCATTCACTGGTCCTTGTGATTGTCTGCCAGGTTCTTAGACACCCAGCGAACTTTACGAAATTTCAACGTGCCATGAACAATATCGTAGACTGCGCCATAGGAAATGTTGAGCTGTTACAAGTTTCGCAGTTGCACACGCCGATCGTTAAAATTTGCCGCCTCAATGCCTTTGACATTCTGTGGTGTGGCAGCTGTTATCGGCCTCCCAGAACGTGGCGAATCACTAAGGTTCACACGGCCCTCTAGGAAGAATACACAACTCCTGGAGACGTTGCTACGGTCCATACAATCATCCCCATATAAGCCACGGTTTTCCTTGTGAATATCACTCGGTTTGTGCCCTTTGGCCCTTTTCTCTTCACACGTTGACGACAGTAACATGCGTGCCATATTTGCATAGTTCATGCTTCTCTCGCTAGAGTTGCACATGAAATAAAAATTACTCTTTTTATTGAAAACTTCAAACTATATCTGTGTGAAATTGCAACATTCCTGCTGCAATTCCAAGGCAGAAAAAATTATTGTGCTTTACTTTTCGATCCGTCCTCGTATTATATTAAAATTGTAGTTAAACTATCAGATTTTTACGTTCAAATTCCTAAACATTTATCCATATAGACGTAGTTGAATAACTTAATCCTGTTCTAAAGTTGAATATTATATTTAGTTAAAGTGCTTTCTTCTAAAGGGACTCTAACATTGGAAGCTTCTTTGTGTTGAGTAGTCCTGTATTCTAAAAAATTATGCTTCACACCTTTTATAAACTAATTGTTACACTTCCTCGGCTGGATGATCAAAGTGTATTATGTAAGGATTTTGTTCCTTCTCGGCTGAGAAGGTGCTTTCATTTACAATCTGGTTGGTTGCTAAAGTGTATGCCTTCTTATGGTTTCAAAAATATAGATAAACCAGTTTTCAAAACTTTGTAGATAAGTTCTTATTATAATAAGCATCTTCCTTGAGAAAACTTTGCTTTGGGAGTTTAGCTCTAAACTTAAGGTCCCTTTTAGTCCAATGTATCCTAGCAAGGCAGCCCAAACCTAAGATGAGGGCATGGCTCAACTGGTTAAGCTGTATGTGCGACATTCCATGTGAAATGAAACTGCATTTTTGTTTCAATTCTCCTATTATAAAGATTGCTAAGAAATGCATATTTATAAAATACTAAACACAAGATTTATCGCGTTAGTGAACGATTCATTTAGCACATTTATTCTTTCGTGTCGTTTTAAATGTTCAGAGGTTTGGAACCTTATATTTCAGAACATTGAATGGTCTCATTTTGTAAATACGTTGTTCTTTTGTTACACCATATAATGATTATTTTTTAATATTCACAGAATCTGGTCCAAAACTTTTATTTATTTTAAGTTTCTTTGGAATTTTATAAAATTAAAATATTCGACTTAGAATAACTCTAATATTACTGATAGAAGCTGGTACTTTTGGCAAACAGGTATATTTAGGATGTTCGTAGTGATAAAAAAATACGAATAAACGTAGTCTTTATTTCCTGATGTATACAGGATTTTGCCAGGTGCTCTGCAGCAGCACATGGAAGCAATGGATATTTGATGCAAAAAACTTTATTGAACAAAGGCAGGCTGATTCAGCAAAGTGACACAATAGAAACAAGCATTTCATGTTAACTTCCATTCTCTTTAGTCTTTCCATTGCTACGTAATTATCGACAGGAGGATATAAATTACTAAATACACAAATTATGGTAAGGTAGAGAAATAATTGCAATAAGTAATTTCTATATATTTAATCAATTTATAATGTAATAAGGCTGAGTTGAAAGATTTGTCCGAAGAAAAAGGTCATTAGCGGATTATGTTAATGAAAAGCATTAGTAACAGCCGAGTAGCGAACGTGTTAGCACAAAGGTTTCTGGAATGCAGTTAAGAGGCGATTTCAGTATGTTTGCAAAGTCACGTAGGTAGGAATTCTGTAAATTAGAAAGGGAATGAAATTTTTAGATTCGAAGAGGTACCGCACTGAAACATTGTCAGATCCGCATACTTAGAGTTTTAGGATGGACCGTATATGTAGGAACATTGGTAGGGGTAACTGTAGGTAGCCGGAGCTTAAGTTAAGAAAAGACCATGCATTCTACATCAGACTTACTTACTTACTAAAACTTGTGATTTCTCGCGTGATCTTTGGTTGGCGTACCGCCTTTGAACGCTCTAGTGTTATAAAGATTTAGCGGCTGTTGTGAGAAATCTTTCCGAGTAACGTTTCTGCGACTTACGACCACTAAGCTTCCTTCGTTATTATTATTATTATTATTATTATTATTATATTAGAAGCAATTGATATTTTAATTCAACAGTCGGCGAGACCCATCAAGCTGTATATTTGTGTAGACATTAAAATTTATAAGCTAACTAGACTGCTGTTATCCTTTCGCACTACACTCACGCATATCCTGAGACAAAGGACTCATAGCTATACCACTGAAGTAGCTGGCGGACCAGTCAACGCAGAAGGAGCAAGGAGATGATGACATAATAAAACTCGACAACAAAGCAAGTAGCATTAATCATCATCTAATTTGATACAGCTTCGAGAAAGCAGCATAAAAATTTGAAGCAAAGGGTACGCCTTCAAAGGTGTCGCACCACGAACGGTTTCACCGTGTGCCAGCAAGTTTAAAAATGAGAAATCTTGTGAGGTAAGCGCAATAAGCTATTCATTCTTTTTTAATTCGAAATATGTTATTAAGGTAAGCCTCAAGGTAGTGTAATACGTCGGTACATTCCTGCGTTCCCGTTTCCAAGCCAAAAGCTGCCACAATAGCCTTATTCCTTAAATATCTCCAAGAAGTGATAGAATTACAAAACAAATGCTGGTATCAGTAGTTTATCGATACTGTGTTACGCTTCTTTATATAGTAATGTGAATCTGCGAGGGACTCAACAGTATCATTGACTGCATAGCAAACTCTGTTTTCTTACGCACAGCAGCTTGCTTGACCTTCATTTGAGTAACAAACCTGCAAAAGTCACCCCGGCCACATGTTTACTTCCTTCCGCATGTAAAATACGCTACTTATTTGTATACTATGAATTCTTATCAGACGCCACTATAATAAAAGACATGTTTAGCTGTATTCAAATTACAGAATTTATCGATATGTAGTATACTAATTATTTTGTAGTCCAAAGGCGTCTAAATTAGAAAAAAAACGGAAATTTTTTCACTTAAATAAAAGTTGCAAGGACTTGTTTACACATGAATATGAGATTAAATATTTAAGAATGAAAATAAACTTCGATTTAAATTTTCTGAGCAATAATGGTCTGAAGATGAGAATTTTAGGAAGTTCAGTAGATTTTAAAGATTTTAATATCAAGACTATGATGCTCTGCATTTTATGTCTCTGCATGAAACAATTTATCAGGTTGTCTCCAAATACAAAAGGTTTGGTTTCGTTTAAAAACTGGAAAGTCGATTTTTCCTCTTTTTCGGACGATTTGAGATTAAAACTGCCAATATATAGTTAAAAGTGATCGACTACAAATAATGTCAGTGTTAAACATTAAATGTAACATAAATAACCCGAGAGTATACGAGTGTAGGTAGGTTAGGTAGGTAGGCATGCTTGCTTACATGCTGATCTAACTCAAGGTAATAAGTCGCAGACAATAACTGCTATCCGATGAATGAATTACGTATTTCAGCCATGCTATCTGAAGACCTGTGATTTTGTTTACCAACATTTGTGAAAAATTGTCCAACACTTTTATATTGTATATCATTTATGCAACGAGAAAGGTCTTTCTTTTCATCCTCCTGCTATTTTTGCAATTATCATAATAGGACATATATAGGTACGACTATATATAATTTATCATATAACTTGTATTCAAAATATAAGTATGGTGGACATATTTTGTCCATCTTATTAATCCAAGTCAGATAAAGAACTGATTTTGTTATTTGTATGCTGAGTTGTAACCTTCTTGCTTTAGAGTCTTTATTTGTGATATAAATGCTCCTTCTTCCTTCTTGCAAGTATGCTCATCTCTGTCTGGGTCATCCTACATTCTTTCTCCCTGAGGGTCGATGTTTCAAGGCCATTTTCGGGATACGAGTTCTTCCATTCGTTGCAGACGTGCTCTCCAATTTTCTCTATAGTGTAAAACCTTATCATGTATTGCATAAACATCCAATTCATCTCTTACTTGTTCATTTTTATTCTGTCCCTTCAGGCACAACCTCTAACAGCTCGTAAGGGTTTCATCTCTGCTACTTGGATGCGGTTTTTGTCTTTTTTCTTGTGAATCCACGATTCACTCCCATATAAAGGGGTCGGCACAGCCATTACTTTGTACAATTTCAACTGTGTCTTTCCGTGTAAGTTCAAAACTTTTGCTTATTGTTCCACACATCATGTGATATCTCATTAATTTCATATCCAAATCTTGATCATAATTATAGCTCACATCGTATCCTAAATAATTAAAGTTTGTACCTGTTGTTATATAAATTGATTCATATAAGCCAGTGCCAGTAAGGGTTTAGTTTTATGGTGGTGTTTACTCTAGATCAGAAGTACAGTGTGTGTTATTTCCTTGATAATAGTAATTTTCTTGGTGGAGATGAGTTTATGGAATTTATCTGAAGGTGAGTTACTGGTATAGTTCAGGAAGTAAGCAACTGTGACGGATAGAAACAGATACATTCACTGTGACCAGTAGAACTATTAAAAATAACTAGTTTTGAATTTGTAGAACAAATTATAACATTAGTGAATTGATTTGCTATAAAAATATTATAAAATAAGGACAGCAATACGAAAAATATTTTAGTTCAATAAATGAGCAAACGAGCAATACTAATGATTTGTAACATAATAAACTATAAGCATATTTAATGAAACTTTCAATATTAAAAATAGTCAAATATGTTAATAACAATGTTTTAGTTTAACGAATCATTCACTGAATGCAAAATTTCTTTTTCTCAATAAGCTAATTCATGGTAGAAATAATGGTTAAAGAATGAACCTTCATGTCAGTTATACCCAGCGTAACCCGTTAAGTCATTAAGGAACTGGAAATATGACTTTCTGTTAGATATTGCTGTGTATAACATTTTGTTGCTCACAAAACTGGACAAACATTAATTGCTTATTTGCACAGTGATTACGCTATTGTCATTCCAGAGAACATCATAATACTTCTTTTTTTATTTGCCAGAAACATTTACAATCCCTAGGGAAATGAGGCATTAAATGATAACCCGGAGCTGTATAAAAACTAACTATATTTATAAGCAATTTACATGGTTAGAGGGATAGTAGTGGTAGTACAAGAAGGAAATTAAAACTAGCACATCTTACCTGGACCCCCTGCTATGTCTTAAGGTTCACAAAATAAACGTTAACTAAGTTATGTCGGGTGTAGTACCCTTGGCGACCGTAGCTTCGCTGTTAGAAAGTCCATCGAGAATGTGTGAGAGTCGAGTGCGTGTGTGGCCTAAATCTGTGGCCAATAAATACTTTTTGACCCGCTGATGGTGCTACCTCGTGTACTAAAAAGCCGGCTTCCTATATTTCATCATCTTCCAAAACACCCCCAATACTATCCCAAATTTCGGTTTTCTATTTGAACCTCTCTATGGCTCGCTACAATACTGAGTATTCTGCCATCAGATGGCAAGCTATGACGGAATTTCCGGACAGTTACATAGGGATGATGTTGCTTTCTTTATCCTGTAGAGATATGAAATAAAACCATCATGATTTGTCAAGAATTGTGCATGTAATTGGACCCTAGATATTGAGAGTCTATGTGGATGGTGGGATAAATAGTTTTGTTTGGTATGCTACTTCTAGGCTGACATATGTCGCGATCCAAATATTTATATAGGGGTTTAGCAGCAGTTCGTTTTCTCGAGACAGAGGGATGGAGCTATAGTCAATAGTGGCTCTTGCTGTGTTGACCAGATAGTCAGCTCTCTCATTTCCTCAGATTCCTGTATGTCCCCTGACCCAGTGAAGTGTGATATGGATTTCCTTCCTGAGGATTATGACGTTCTTTCTGATGAGGGTTGCAATTGGGTCAGTTATTCTTTTGTTTGCAAGAGCATATAAGGCTGCTTTGGAATCTACGTGAATTACGTACGACTTTTGATTTGATTTGGTGTTGGGTCCATTCCATGATTACAAATTTCCTAAAATGGTGGTGTATGCCGTTTAATACGACATAGTACTGTTGGGTCTCGTGCTAGTAACGTTTAGGCAGTATTCTGTGAGCACTTAAGCAGTATAAGAAGAATAACTGCATTCCCTTTATTGACTAGCGTTTGAGATTTTCCTTTATCTTGAAAAGACAATTCAGCTCTTTGGACGACGCACTCACCAGCATTCATCTCTATAGATGTGAAAGACATCCAAGCAGAAAACTTAACTGCATGACCTTCACAGCTGGGGATATTAGAAAAATGTTATTTTTAAGAAGCTATGAATTAGGTGCTCCAATCTTAAATAAAAATATGATGCGTTATATTCACACACTTTTCTACTCACTCGTCTACAAACTATTCTTACAAACTTTGTTCTACCTGCAACTTGTTAATCCAGATAAACTTTGAATTCACATTTATTCATTTGGTTGCACCACTCAGAAGGTAAAGGGATAACCAAATTTTTAAAGATCATATCGCTATGTGATGGCTTTGAAATTTTTTGAGCTTAGCATGACCACGAGAGAAATACGAATAATGGCTTCGCATTTGAGAAAAGTCAATTATTTGAAAATTAAACCAATAATAAGGACTATCTCGGAAATGGTTAATCACACAATAAATTATAGAACATAAATTGTGTGCTTTAACAAGATCTACACCTTTGGTACAGTAACATTTTGTCTCTTTAAGGTTTATAAATTACGTAAACCTCATTCAGAATAAAGAGGACTTCAGAAGCTGTTCCTAGAAAATCCATAGTATACATTTAATTTTTCATGAAAATATCTTAAACATATGGAATAATAATCTAAATCATTACAGCCATTTTTGAGAAAATAAAACATTTGAAACTTTCCCATGTAAAGGAAAGTGAGGTGGGGAGATTTCCTAAAAAATCTTTGTGTCGTATCCTTAGAAGATGCTGAACTTAAAGTACCAAGTTCGGTATTTAGCCAAGTTTTCGCTTTTAAGTTATGCTGTTTACAGACACCATTACACGCGCGAGCGGAACCTTTATTAGAAATACTTTTTTAATCACATGACCTGAAACGTGTACTTCCGGTGAAATATCTTCATGGAATTTTTGGCTAGAATACCTTCAATACATTTTCTACTTACTGTAAGCACCTAGAGAAAGTAAAAACTGGAAACCTTTTGTTGCATTACATTTCATCAAGTAGTGTATTCCACTAACCGAATAGGTAGATACAGTACGTGCCAAACTTGATCAGGAATGCCCACCTATAAGGTGAGTAAACTACAAGCACATGGGTCAATACGGGCGGGTGGCTTCTCTCAAAGCTTTGCAAGTGTTGGGATTGTTCTCCAGTTGAATATGCTGCCAACAATCAAATGTTCGTACGGTCATGGGCAGAATTGCATCGTAGCTGAGTTTTGATGACTAACTCTGTGGAGAATAACAGGTACTGTTTCAAGTTGATTGGAGCATGGCGTGAATCAATTAAAGAGAAGAGGAGAGGCAAGCAGATTCACAAAGGGCTTCCCAAGAACTTCCTGTGCCCAAGCACCATGTCTCTATGATTGTATGTACAGAATTCCCTGATCCTGTAGCGAGTAATTACAGGACTGTGATCACAGCTGAAAGATTACCCGAAACCAGCGTTTATTGGAAAGTCAGTTATTTTACAGGCATTTGTGTACGAGTATATTGACGTGCATAGAATGTGACGCGTAATAGAACGTACCCATTTTGTTGATACTCAGAAACTACCCCTCCCTCAGCCAGTGTGATCTGCTCTGTTTTTCGAGCATAATTCTAGTCACTGGATTGGCAGGATGCGTTACCTCCCACAAAATATGGCCGAACTGCCGAAAGGTAACATAACAACTTAAACCTTGCATTTTGTGGCAGTATTTTTAACACTTAAGTAATATCAGTCTGATTACATAATATAAAATATAATAACAGCCCACCTTAAACCAATATGTGTATAAATAATATATAAAGCGTATGTAACATCCATTGTATTCTTATGTACGTGTATAATAATGTTATGTGAATGTATTATGTAATTCAACAATTAGGAGCTGTGAGAATAGAAGCCGAAAGTGGCTAACAATGAGGTAACTTGAGACAACAATAAATTAGAAAGTTTAATAATGCTACTAGTAATTCTTGGAACTATAATGTAATATTTAAAACATTTTTAATAAATAGCCAATCAACAACTAGAAAGAGCTTAAGTTAAATAAAAGTATTCTATTGGAGTAGGATTAGCCAATCAGAAATTGAAATAGTGGAAATATATAAATTTAAGAGCTAGACGGCAGACGCTACTAGGCAGCGTCCCCAAACAGTTAGACACGTATTCAGCGTGAGACCTAAAATATTCATTACAGCGTGAATAATAAAAGGTAAACGTGTTAAAACGTACAAGTAACAATAATCTCACAGCTCTGCAGTAGCATACATCAGTAAAGTGTTAGTTTATCGTGTGAAGGAATAATAATAGGAGTGAAGTAAAAAATTATAATTTGTGTAAGCCTTCATTCTTTAACCGCACCAACCGCTGCTAAAAGATACGTGTTTCTGCAAATTACTACTGACGCAGCCAAGGCAAACATACATTTATAATATTTAAATAAACATTAAAATACAAAGTTGATTTTTTTAAATGTGGGGCGAGGACTGCGGGAAAGTTAACGTGGGGCGAACACCACCGTAAACTTTGTAACGTGCGTGGTCTAACAACTTCAAGTTTAGCTCTCCAACAGCAGCAATACATTAACTTCAAATTACAACTACTTCAAATTGGCTTTCTATACGTGGGGCTGCAAATCTACTTCAATTTTCATATCACACCCTTGTTTTCTTAATATCGGTTTGATTATTGCCATTCGATAATAGCGCTAATCTTCACCTCTATATCGACGATGAAAGATGTCATTCAAATGTTGTAGCTTGTCGTCCAGTTTAAAAACATGTGCAAGTAGTTTTTCATCCCTCCTCTTCCATCTTCCTCTAGAAGGCCAAATTGTGTTGTAATTGGTTTAGCCTTTCCTTGTGTACCAATAGTAGTGAAACTGTTTCATAGAGGCGGTATCCGTAGCTACTTCAATTTCACATCAATTATAACATCGTTCGTTGGATATTTTTTTGCGGCCCTGAATTGTTGCTCAGCCCAGTAACATAGAGAACTGAGGTAGAAAATAACCTGGGGGGTTGAGTTAGAGGTTAGTTACCTGAAGGTGAAAACCTTACGGAGGAAAAAGCAATATTACGATATAGGTGAAAGGGCCTACATTTACGTACATAAATGTACACATAAATATGCTTTGAAGCAAATGAAAACTTTTTTTAAAAGGTTAAAACTGAAATTATTCAGTCAAACCTGAAATTCACTATTTTACATCTGGGATATCTTGTAGGCAGATATCTTTCATCATTTTTAGTCGGCCACCATTATATTTCGGTGTAGTTGGTGTATCAAACAGAAAATGTTGTTTGGAAATAGTCTGTTCCTGGAGCAAAGTAAGTTTTTCGATATAATTTGGATTTATTAAGTTCTGTGTTATTTTATTACATTGCAAACCATTTGCCTACTCATTTAAACTCTTTAGTAAATTGTTTCTTAAAATGTAAAATTACTAAAAGCGAATATATAAACCTCTCTTAAAACATATTGTGCTACTCAAACCTCCAAATCATATTACCATATTATTTGTTACAGAAGCAAACATTTCTACTTCAGGATTAATTCAGGATTAAGTAATTAAACGGAGTTCACATAATTGAATTCGTAAATTAGGCCTAACATCTAAATTATTCCTTTCCTATTTTTGTTTTCTGCAGATTAGGAAAAAATTATCTTCAAAGAGGCAAATAACTGCAGATAACAAAATAATTTGTGAAGTTTTTGCTATGATTATTCAGTTTTTTTAAAGAAGACCTCCAATGTATGAGAGTTTAATCAAATATTCTTTCTTGGAAGGAGTTACGTCCTAACGTCATCAGCGAAAACCGGAATCTAATCCAAAGTACAGAAAGAAGATTATTGAGGAAGTATTCATTGAACTTTGTAGACCTTAAGATGCAGCTTTATATTCGCTTCCAGTTCTCTAGGAATAAATTCCATATTTATCTTGAATGACGTGAATACCGGATCTGAGGTATAACAAGAATCGGGTTTAATGCGTTCCTCTGGGGTAGCCTAACTCACGTGCCCGCAGAGAGAAATACCATTTGCAGTCAGCAAATGTTTATAGTAGGAAAAACATTACTTGAGCTGTTCTGTTGATTTGTTTACTGTTTGACATTGGGTATCTACATAGGGGCATATGTTTATTTTGTTAGGTTTTTCTCGAATAGAGTCGCATGGGGACTGTTGTTAGAATTTATACAGAAATTCTCTGGTGTCAACGTTAGGTCGTTAGCAAAATGTAATGATTGTATGCATGTAACATAAAAAGAAACAGGATATAACAGTTCTAGCAGAGAAAAAATTAGAAGAGATAATATTAGTGCGTTCAACAGGTGCCAGGCTTTCATAGAAACGAATTATTGAACACATTTCTTTAATAACAGCTAGTGCAACATACTCAAATTGTTTCACATCGTTAACATTATTTGGGGTAGGAGTTCTCAACCTATGGTATGTCAGTTATGGCCAAATGGTGCGTAAATATTTTACAAATATGTAAAATTAATAATTGTCTTAAAAGCAACAAATATTTGACAGTTGCAATACATTAGATTAAACATCATAAAGGATTTTGCATGATATCATATAAAAGTAACACGGAAGATGAATTCAAGTTCGCCTTTGTGATGTGGTGGTAGCTTGCCTGCCTCACATTCTGGAGGTCCCATAATCGAATCTCGGTTAGGGTGAGGTACCCAGATAAGTTTTTTTTTTTTGTCGGGATTTTCCCATATCCTGAAGAGATGAATGTCGGATAAGTTTAAGCTCTATGGACACCGGGCTCATTTGAGCATCATCTCGTTCATTCATCGTCTGATATGACCTACCAAGTTCAAGGACGTTAAACGTCAAGCTCCCTGCCCCCCAAATCAATTCTAGGATATTGGCGGAGCGCAATTCAATATATTTGATGAGATAATAATGGGGAACACTTTGTATTTTGTTTAGCTGCATTTTCTTTGTATTCATTCACGATATTTTAACCTTAACAAAATTAACTTTGTAGGTGTTTCACAGAATAACCCTTTGGATAGGAATAGACGTGTGCAGTTTTTTCTCCAATAAATGCTTAATACTAAATACAGTGCCCTCGTGTTACAACAAGGCCACAGCCGCCTTATGTGCGTATCGGCCGAAACGGCAGTGACTCGGTCTTATGCCACTGCGCAGAAGCAACGTAGGACATGTCAAAGGTACGTTTATTAGCTGTGAGCTGTCTCAGACGTTGCTTTGTCTTTGTGTTGTGAAGTGTTTCGACAATACGTGCGTTCTTGTGATTTCCCTAGGAATGTTATTCTCTTATTAGTACACGGAAATGCTTGCCAACAAATTCACGCTAAATCAGCGTATTTTATGTACGATACATACATGAATACTGAATCTTGTAGACAGGTGTGTAGACAACTTCAGCAGCAATTTCCTGGTTATCCAGTTTCGGGTAGAGACACTGTGAGATGTTTGGTTAATAAATTGAGAATAACGGGGTCGCGAAACGCTAAAAAATAAAGTTTATAGGAACAATCTCCACACCAAAGACGAACTTAAGAACAATATAAAAGAAGAAATTGTGAACACTAGACAAGATTATGCGTGTAAATGGTAATGTCATCCGACAATGTCCGGAATGTATTCACGCAAATGGACACCACTTTCAACAACACTTATAAAAAGGTTAGTACTCATTACATATAAGTTACTAACACTCGTGGGCAAGTAACGCGAGAGCTACGGAACGAAAAACCTCGCAGTGTAGTAAACTCTGTGCGGAGCAGTATTCGGCGATCCGGGATCTTGACACAGTCGAAGGCACTGTACTATACACAAGAAATAATTAAATAAACCACTTGTATTCCTGTGAACATAGAGAAAAGCTTATTGTGACCCTTGTACCACAAAACCTCGCAATTCCCTCGTAAAATTTGCTTATTGGTACATCTAATATCCTGCATTGAATGTAATTGTAAGTCACAGGAAAGCTTACGAAACCTAACCTAGGGGATAAATGGCGGGCTCCGCCGCTACATGGATGTAATGAGGGGCAGTCGGCCGGTTGCCATTTAAGCGAAACCGGTAGTTCATCCCCATTTAAAGAAGCATTTAGCAATGCAACAAGTAAGTGTTTCAATTACTTTAATGTCAAAACGTGCATCCTAATGAAGCGACAAAATAAATTCCGAAGTAAGCCTCTCGGGCAAACCACCACCCGAGTATGATTGGTGGATAAAAAATATGTGTTACATTCACGTGACTTTCCCTACTCTTAAACAAATTATTCTTACAAACGCTTATTCTCCATCTACGTCATGTTAATCGAGATAAACATTTGCAGAAACTACCTTATTGCTAACTTTCTTTTAGGTGCAGGGGAATATGGTAGTGATTGCTATATGCAGATTTCCATTTTCTTTGCATGTCAAGGATATACAAAAACGAATAACACCTTCCCGTTTGAGAAATAGTATACCTGAGGTGGGGAATTTTCTTGAAAATCTTCGTGTTGCATCATTGAAGGATATGAACCTAAATACCAACTTCGATATTTAACGTACCTTTCGTTTTTGGATATGCTGTTCATTGACAGTCCCGCACGCTCGCGCAAGTGCAAGAGCATACACGGACCCTTTTCTAAAAATGATTCTTTTTAATTTCGGGATCTTCAAAACTGTATTACCGCTGAAATCTCGTTATCGTATTTTGGGTGTAATGTAATATTTCCTCGGCTTACTACATAAATAGTAGAGAAAGTAAAAATCTGTTATAATTGCATATAATTGTCATTATTTTTCTACAAATTATTATAGAAAAAGCTAATACCGAGCGGATGACTCGTACGGTAACGTCTGTGACCCGCTTTCGAGAGATGCCTGGCTCAAATCCCTTTCGTGATTTCCCTCAATCGCCAAGGTAAATACGGGATTGTATATTTCATACCACCATCCAAGATTCCACCTTAAGTCTAAAACAATATTAAAAATAAAAATAGACGTAAAAGCAAATCCTCTGCCATCTGTCCATAATTAATGAAACTAGGCAAGCTGGACGGCACCGTAATGCCATCTGTATAGTTTCTTAGCACTAAGATCTCTGTGAATACGTGACGAAGCTGTAAGGCAGACTTTGCAACACGGTCCACACCAGTCCCTAGATGAGTCCGTCTCGTATTGGTTTGATGTCAGACGTCTAGCACTTACACATTAACGTAGGAATACAGGCCGGTTTCAGGCTCAGGAGCGAAGGAAAAGGAGGGAATAAGACAAACACTAAGTGAGGTGCTAAAACTAGGTAAGGGGTGGGGGCTGGGTGTGGCAGAGGCGGTATAGTATTTCCGTACCAACATAAACCATTGCTTATTACATCGTCACGACTCCATGCACTCAGCCGTGTATAAAAGAAATACAATTATAGTTTATTATTTCTACCATCTCCCATGAACAGAAAATATCGTGTTCAGAAGGGAATTTCTATCAAACAAACGCACGTAGCACAAAAGGACGTAATACTAATAACAGTAAAAGCAATTCTGCTCGATAGTCTAAATTAGGTTGTCGCCCCAACATCTTTACTCGTCGGGTAAAATGCAAAACTGTAGAGCGCATAGAAGTACCGTTTTATTACTGGTCGTGTGCCCAAATTTCTCGGGTCCCGCTGAAAGCAACGTGTTGGAGTAGTTACTATGTTACCGCTCCAGCGTTAGCTTTGAGATCAAAACGTAAAGAGTGAAAATGCTTGGTAGAAATTAGCAAAGACTTTATTGCATAACATAACTTTTCTGGTATAAATTTAATATAAGAACTCAGGTACTTGCTGAATTTTCGGTAAAATTAAAAAAGAAGTAGTTATTTAGATAACTGTGGAGCAAAATGGGTTTTTTCAGGACGAGTAAGAAGCTGAACTGAGGCCGGAATATGGAAACGAGTCCTGAAAAAACACTTCCCTGAGCTACGTACAATATTTTGTTTCCTATTACTCATGTGTTGAAATACTTTATATATTGGTTAAATATTGGAATTAAATTAAAATGAGTTTTATTTATGGGCGCTCTTTAACTACCATGGTTCTTAGCGTCCTATTCTATATTGCGCGTGAAAGAACAGGAATTTTGCTCAGAGGTCTCTATCAGGCTTGAGGTTCTTTTACGTGCCGCAAATCTACGACACGGGACCACCGGCTTTAATTCCCTTCCGAAGGAAGTCATGCTAAGGATTTTTACGCCCGAAAAAATCCATCACCCTCCGCCGGGTTTGAACCCGCGACTTCGGAAACTAGAGGCTAGCAGGTAGCCACTACACCACGGAGAACGTCAGGTTAAATATTGTACTGCATATCATGTTCACATGAACGCAGTCAGATGTTTCACGTGCTCATTACTGAGCGGGATGTCTCAGGCGGTTACGTCTGTGGCCAGCGTTCGGGAGGTTCCAGGATCGGCCCCGGCGACCGCCCACTCTGGCCCATAGGTTTTTCGAGGTTTCCCCGGGTCGCCAGGTGAATGCTGGGGTGGTTCATTTCACCACGACTCTCCTTCCTCTCACTTCCTGTACCCATCATCTTCCTTGCCATATGTTTCACGGTTGTAGAACCAGGCGACGGTGTTCGGCGGGTTGCGGCTGGGAGGTGGCTTGCGCTCTGTAAAGGTTTCTTCCCTGGCATCGCTTCGGTACCGCTCAGTTAGGTCTCTCCTCAGCGTGGGGCTCCGCTCTGCTGACCCCGGAGGTTGATGGCTTGTGGACAGGGATCGTGCGGCGTCGAAAGCGTTCTATCTGGTAACATTAGAGACCCGTACATACTTGAGCCCGTCGGCATCCGGATCTGGTCGACCGTAGGGTCGTCCCTCATTCTTCACTCCCAGGGGTCACGTTGGAAGCACAATTGGCCGACTGACCTTCGTACGGTGCTCTGCCCCGGTTCCTGGGGCCCTACGTGATACGCACTTGACGAGATGCTCATTGCAGTTGAGCATTGCTCAATACATGTTGGCAATCTTGTCCTTTTCGTGCAGTGGTGCCGTTGTTTCGACTACTCGTATTTCAACGCATTGCTGAGTATGGGACTCGGAAGTTTAGTAGCATTATGAAAAGAAATATCTCTAAGTAAATCAATTACGGTAAATAATAGAGTAATGTTCAAATTTTAAAATTGGTATAGAAGCGTGAAATAATGCAATAGGGAAGAAAAAGGCTTATGCAAACTAATTCTCATAGTAGATTTATCAATATGTATTCATATGTTGGTGCTGGAGTACACAAAGTAACTGAACGGATAAGTTCAATTTGACACACTGATTTGGAAACGGAAAAACACGAAATACTGGATAATAAAACAACGGATATTTTTAAATTGATAATAGCAAAGTCATTTAAATTTGTAGAATTAGGATTAAATATCGGTAAAATAAATGAGTCGTATGATATTAAAAGGCTTCACTTACATCATGATGGTAAAAATTCTGGACGATCGTTTCGAGACTTCAAGGTCTCATCTTCTGCAGGATTTTTGGAAGTCGACTGACACTCGTTTCTCGATACCAAATATATCTAACCCATGTGGACGCTTGGAAGGACATCAGGTGGTAATTTTTATAACTACTGAAGGTGAACCAGATGGCTGCTGTACCGACTAGAAGTAGGGTGAACTCCATCTCGATTAGTTTTCTTCTGTGACACCAATCCTGTAGAATTGTCTAGTTTTTATTTAAAATACTACATTTACACCACTTTTTCTCAAGCAAATGGCCGTTTTTGAACAAAACCAGTTACAAATTCCGATTGATTGCTACCTATCTAAAGCTAAAAAACTCAATTTTTTATTTTGTTTTAAAATTTCATAACTTATCTTCGTGTTGCAATTCTTGTTCACTTAGTTATAGATTTTCATCATACATTCTTTCAAAATGAGTAAACAATTCCAAACAGTCTTTTCGATATAAAGCAGAGTTTTGGATTTATGGGTTTTATAACTATTCTCTCCTGAATACTCAGACTAGTGTTCTCGAAGTCAGAAATAATGTTTTACACGCAAGATTCACAAATGAGAAGCTAAAACTGACGCTGAAACCGAATGTATAGAAAATTCAGCTGCTGAATTAATCCCTGGCAAGGTTTAGATGGTAGAGGGACGAAAATTATATACAGACGTCATTTCTTATCTGTCATATTAGAACTGCACGGACATAATGAACGCTAAGACTTCTTGCGATCTTTAGAACAGATATGGCGAAATAAGGACTGCAACTCGCATTGTAACTCACTCTCTGATTGACTCTCCAAAATTTGTGAATATTTACTCTGCTTTTCTTCAAACAAGAGGAAAAACTAAAGTGAAGTTAAACTCTTTGTCATCAGTTTATAGTTTTCGACAACAAGATACAGAATGTGTCAATAGCACACTTCCTACGTCCAGAAGATTATGAAAAACAATGCAAAATGTCAATTTTTGTCAATTCCCTTCGAATATTTAATGCTGTAACACCAATATGTAAGGAACTGCCTCCCTTTGAAGTCTCATACTCATAACTAAGGAAAGTCCTTTTAATATGACGCTTTTTATTGTTCAACTTTAAAGTACCTCGTCTTGTAGTTAATTTCTACTAAAAGTGGACACATCTTTCATTTTTGGTGTTGAAATGTGGTGGTTTATTTCTCTCCCGCTTCTTTTTCCTTTTTGCTTCTGAACGGGCACAATAAAGTTGATCCCCCGATATTGCAGCCGCCGAGAAAATAATGTCTTGATCCCAAGAGTTGGTCAATAGGTGTCGGCTCCATGTGACCTTAAAACCAATATCACAGTGCACACAGAAAAGATATTGTGTTGCCCCTCAGGTTCTGGTCCGATGTCCTAGCACTACTGCAGTGCAGTTTGCGTTACTATAGTTTCTTCACAATTAGGGTTTCATTTCAGTTATTTTTGTTATCAAAGCCAGATTTGTGTTTTCCAAGCACTTCATAAATACGAACTAAGGTTCTAAGGATCAGTTTGGAAGGAACAAATGGTACAATTTGAAATTGTAATTTTAATAAAATTAGTAAATTAAGCAAACCTTTAACCGTGTTTTAAAAGCAACATTTCGAAACTGAGTATGAATGCTAAATATTGAATGGTATTTGATTCCTTATCCAGTCAAAGCTTTATGCCATTTACCTACTGAGTACACGACACATACACAAAACGTCATCTTGATTAAACTGCAACACTAAGATATCGTACTTAAATCATTGTTAATAAATTCTAACACACTGCAATTCTAACTTGCAATTTCAAATAAAAGCTTACCTCTCAGTTTTAACATCAGCTTTCAGAAATAGAGCACCAAGATAACCATTTATACCAAATAACGTTATTTGTAGTATTTTATTTACTCTTATTGTTATAAGAATAAATAAAAAGGAAACAGTTAAGTGAACAGAAGAGAGAATAATTTACATAAGGAGATTTAATAGTGAAGAAAAGAGAAGGTTAGGAGAAGAAAGAAGAGAGAGAGATGGGGAAGAGGATGGAAGAATAAGTGAACGAGAAGAAGAAAGAAGATATGGAGTAGCAAAAATAGGGAGGGAAGGAGAGGAAGAAAGAAGAAGGGAGAGATATAAAGGGGAAGAAATTAAGATCTAGCACATATCAATACATATTGAAATAATGACCCTATGGATTACATGACAAGACTACAAAGTATTGCAGCAAAAAATTACTAATGCTATATGAAGAATAACAAACTTAAACAATATTACTAATAACTAATGGACAATACAATGACACTTTAAACAAATCTGATGTGTTACACTCACATGACTTTCTCTACCCTTGTACAAACTATTTTTACAAACGCTTATTCTCCGTATGATTCATGTTAATCGAGATATCGAGATGTTAACCTTATTGCTAATTTTCTTGTAGATGCAAGGGGAATTGGTAGGCTATAAGCGATAGTCAAATATTTTAAGAGCTGGTTGCTATGTGGAGTATTCTCTTTTCATTACGAGGACAAAAATAAATGAATAACAAATTTGAGAAAAAGTATAACTATTGGAAAATTTAAGGGAATAACAAGCAATATCTCGAAAATGGTTCACTCAACAACAAAAAGTGTATATGACATAAATTGTCTATTTTGACGCAATACATATTTTTTGTGTAGTAAAATTTTGTCTATCTCTTATGGTTTAACAGTTATGCAAAAGTCGTTCAAAATGAAGAATACTTTCGGAAACATTCCCAGAAAATTCAAGATATAGATTTCATTTGTCATGAAAGTATCTTAAATATGTGATACTTTAATCAAAGTTTGTTAGTCTTTTTTGAGAAAATTAAAGTTTTCGAAAAATGTTCCATGTAAAGGGTAATCTAGGGTGGGGGGATTTTCTTGAAAACCTTCGTGTCGCATCTCTGGAAGATACTGAACCTAAATACCAAGTTTGGTGTTTATCCGACTGTTCGTTTCTGAGTTGTGCTGTTCACAGAGGGACAGACACACACACACACACACACACACACACACACACGGACATGTTTCCAAAAATGCTTTTTTTGGATTTAGGGAGTTTCAAGACATGTATTTCAGGTGAAATCTCGGTATCGAATTTTTGAATGGAATGCAATACTCCCCCTACTTCTATACGTAGTAGAGAAAGTAAAAACAACTTTCGCAGTTATATGATGATAATATAACAACAAAATTCAGCTTATTGACTGTTACAACTACTAGACGTAAATAAATACATAAATAAAGCAGTATATTATGGAAGGAGGAGAAGCGGGATGTCCGGATGGGATGGATGACTAATAGCAAAGGACGCGGTAGCTGGTGAATGGTGCGAGGGGAAGTATGGTGCACTGAAGAAGAAAGGGAGGAGATCGTTGGTTACAAGGAAGCAGTATAAGTGGGAGTTATTGCCAGCATGAAGAATAGTTTTGGTGGATATTAATAGATGTGACAGTTAAGTGTATTGTGAAATTGTTAATATGATATCAATGTAAATGATTATTAGAATACTGAAGTGACATGGAAGTGGAGTGTAAATGTAATAATTGCGAATTTAGGATATATTTTAGTGTTAAGAAGTTAGGGTAAAAGAGTGAGTCGATTGTAAATCAACATTTAACCAATTAGGATATATAATTATATAAACACCTCAAAAGAAATAAAAGAAAATAAATTTAAATGTCTAAAACAATTAAAGTAGACAAGCACAAAAACGTTTAGCCATAAATGAATTATTATGAATTATTTGTTTATTGTAGTGTTAGTTTTGTATTGGAGGTGCTGGATACCAGTACCTAAGTTGTCGGTTTCTGACGTATATTTAGTTGTTTAGTTAGAATTTATTTAGATGGTTTAGTTAGTTAGTTGGCTACCAGTGGAAATGCAATTTTTGTATGTTTATTTTGAACTAGTGGATGCAAATTTTAAAAAAAATATTTTACTCACTTTTACTATTACTTTTTTTTTGTATTTCCTTTATTCTTATTAGTTATAGTTAATTATCTGTGCAATGATAATGTAAGTGTATTGTATTAATAAACTCACAATTTGTTAATACACGTCCCGGTTTAGGTAACAAGGTGCCGGGATGAGTATTACAGATTTTATTTATTTATTTATTTATTTGTACTAAATAAAACGACACCTTTAATTCACTGAATTGGACAACCCTGCTCACGTTAGGAGGGCGAGAGAAGAATGAATCCTGCAAGAGATTTGTACAGTTTGTTTCCACGCAGACAGGGGTGTGTTTACATCGAGTAGTGTCATCACTGTTGCACGATTTCGGCTTTTAGTTCATATCTCGTAGCTATAACTGGCAGACAACTACCTTCTCTACCATGTTCTGAGGTCCACTGAATGCTCGTAAACAATAATGATGATAATAACAAAGCATATTCAGAAATTGATGCCGCGCGCGCGCCTTTTTCTGAATAACGCAACTCAAAAACTAGAAGTCGGACTAATACCAAACTTTGCCGAGCGTATTGGTTTCGCGGTGACATGTTAGGCTCACATTCGGGTTGCTCCGGATTTGATTCCCGGCGGGCCGGTGACTCAGACCTTGTTTTTTTTACTGGTTTTCCCAGATCGGTAGGTGAATTCTGGTTTGTTTTCTCTTCTACCACGAATTTCCTGTCCCCGTCATTTCTTTTCATCTGTTTCAGGATTTAAGGACCAGACGACATTGATTTGTGCATTGCGGTTGGACGGTAAAAGTTGTTAGGGATTTCTACCTGGCGCTTGAATAGCGGCCTGGTACATCTTCCTGTGGGGCTCATTTCCGGAACCCCTGAGTTGATGGCGCCGGCGTTAAGATTAGCGTCATTCTGGAATAGTTAGCATTTCCGCCTTTGCTAGCGCTCATCATCGTCCGGGTCTGGTCGCCATTCGAGTTTCTCCTTCATCCCTTCCTCCCAGGGGTGAAGTTTGAGAAAATCCAAATTATTGGAAGTAATATCAAAGTTCATACTTTCATGAGGCAACGTGTAAGGACTTCAGGATGTATTCGAAAGTATTCCCCTACCCTTAAATGCAAATGTTTATGTTAAATTTTATTTTTAGTTTCAAAATCCATGTACCCAAAAATCCAATACCGAGATTTCACCGCTTCCTGAATCCAAAAAATCGTATTTATAGAAAAAAGATCCGTGCATGTGTGTGTGTGTGTGTGTGTGTGTGTGTCTATGAGTCTGTGAACAGATATTGAACAGATAAATAGTCCACTTGTTATTTAGGTTCGTACCTTCCACAGATGCGACACGAAGATTTTCAAGAAAATCCCCCCACCTCAACTACCCTTTGCATGGAACATTTTTTGAAAATGTTGATGTTTTAAAAATGGCTTTAACGATTTTGATTCAAATATCATACACTAAATATATTTACATGAAAAATAAAATGTACATTTTGAATTTTCTGGGATTCTGAAGTCCTCTTCATTCGGAAGGAATTTTGTATAATCTTGTATAGCTGGTAAACATTATGCGGTAGACGAAAAGGCACTACACAAGAATGCAGATCTCTTTAAGACACCAATGTATTTCAAATAAGTTTTTTTTGTGCATAAGCCATTTCTGAGATATCCCTTATTAAACATGTGAATTGTTCATTTCTTGGTCATTCTTTAAGGTCCTTTCAACATTCGGTTGTTTCCCGCGATTGCATGGAAACAGTATGAAATTTTGAGATCAGCGTATAGCGTTTGACTACCAGTATTTTTATTTATAACGAAATGTATAATGTATAGCTAGTTCTCAAACCGTTTATCTCGATTAGAATTAAGTAAATAAGAAATGAATTTTCCTAAGAAGAATCTGTATACCCACTAATAAACGACAGGTCTAAAGAAAGTTAGGTGAATGCAACACATATTTTTTAAAACTGATAAAAGATCTTGTTAAAGGCACCAGAAGGTGTTTCCAATTTAATTAGTCTATCATCCAAATCAACGGGGAAAAAGGCTAGCATTTTTTAAGATGAAAGAGCAAACTATAACAAGATTAAGACTATGTGTCCTTTTTCCAGATTTAGCACCTTATTAGTTTATTAATTTTTTAAAATTACACTAACTTTCGACTGTTTGAGTGCTGTCTTAAAAAATGTGTTATGTGCACTCCGTAGAGTAATTTTTACATAATACCTGACAATCTTACCGATATTATTTAAACCACAGTAGCAATATATTTTCAGTTTCAAAAACTGAAGCATTAATGACAAAAGTTCAGTACGAACATCAAAATTCCAGATATTACATTTTTATCCTCGATAAAAACACGCATTTTCACTGCGACTTCATGTATTATGCCAAAATATTTGTTTTATTTAATGCTTATAAAATCACCGTATCATAAAAAGTTCAAAAGTCGGTCCATTTTCAGATAAATTGTGAAACAAGTTAAAATAAAAATCCTTACAAATGCCAGAGAGCGTATTGCACATAAATTTTAATGCCGTTTGATCTTTCTCCATATTAAAGATATGAATTTTCTCTCCGCTAATTCGGCTTCTAGAGTTACAGTTACATGCTTGAATGTTCCATAAATAGTCTACGAAGTGCTCTTCATTGTGATTAGATCCTGTATAACTTATAAATCATAAGAAATAGACCAAAGTTTACCTAAAGAAAAATAAAACTCGCTGAAACACACAATTGGGTAAAATATTTACATGTGGCATTAGCCCTTTGCAAAATGTTTGCTGTTTATTTGAAATTTCCAGTATTTTAATCAATTCATTGGAAGTGCTATTCTTTTATTTCTGCTTTTGTAAAAAGTGTAGAGTTTCAAGGCAGGTAAATATAGTTATCAGTAGCCTCTTGTGTAACTACTAGAAAATGTGTATTAGATCCGTTTCTGCAGGCATTTAGAAGTATAACAGAAAGTGGATAGCAGAATAGTCATTTATGAAAGAAGTGACAAAAGTGGAGTTTTATTTTGGACGTTGTAATCCTATGAGCAAAACAATAGTAAACTATGATACGAGTAAAAGTAAGGTTTTATTTTGCGAGTAGGAATGTCTGCGAAACGAAGGCCGTAGGACGAGTTTCGCGATCTTACGAGCAAAATAAAACCACTTTTAACATCAATAACATTACATTAATTCCTGAAACTAACAAATATGACGTTTAGAACGCGTTCTTGAAGCAAGAGAAACGACGTTACAAAGCGAGATGTCAGATTTTTATGTTTTGTTGATTCGCTAGCAGTGTTTTTCAATGAAATTATTTTTACCATGTTTTGCCTTACACCAGACAATTAAGCGATTGAATGCTATATCACATTGCTTTCTGTATTTTTTGGGGGGGTAAGTACTTCTAGTGTTACTCTTTCTGCTACTTCTGTAATTTCACTTTCATTTCAGTTTCTTCCGAGTTCATAATTTCCGCCTTTTAATATCTATGTAGGTTACAATAAAAGAATAACGTTTTCAAAGGCGGCGTTAACGTAACTTATACGGTTTACGTATAACGTATAGAATAACTCTACAACAAATTTCGATTAATTGAAGTATGACGATTTGTATTGTGAATTTGGGCGTCATTAGAAATTGATCAGGTAAGAAGACATAATGAAAAGTAAACCCTAATGAAACCAAGGCGAGTTATTAAAATGTGCAAATACAATGGGTAATTGTCATGTGATTGGACTTAAAACCAAAGTTTATCACACTGAGATTATCACACTAGTGTGGTAAGCTAAAGCTTTTAGCTCGTGTGCCTCTGTGTTAGAAGTTCTACTTTTAGGGCATGCTGTCTAAAAAACAACTTAAGATGTGTCCACGTGCACCATTTTAGACAGCGTTAAATATTAAATTATGAAGCATCCAGCTGAAATATCTATGGAAATAGCAGTATACATAGCAGTGTAGCTATGAATATGTAGCAGTATACATTCGGACATGGGCAATGGCGAGTTTTACTCTGCCGTTGTTTGGCCTTCGTTGTTGTTTTGACCCTCACGGCACCAGTTCTGGTATCATGATCACTTACACAATATGACATTCTATAATATTAAGAAGGTTGTAGTCCCCAAAAAGAAAGGAAGGAAGGAAGATAAATTACTCGCCTTTCTCATTTTTTATTTTATAAATAGAAAGTAAAATGGATATCTCTTTACCTGCAGTATTGAATAAATATCTTACAGAAATTGCGTTTTGTTTCGTCGACTTCAGTGGTAACAATTTCAAGATTACCCCCTCCGCGACTTGCAAATTTCTTCTGGTTCCGCCGAATTCATTTTCGAGTCATTCAAATAAAGCGCCATTACATTAATCAATAAAGGCCTCCGCTTAATATACATAGAATTTTCATCGCTAGAAACAAGGGCGGTAACAGTGCAGTGTTATAACAATTTTATACCACTGAGTGTTATAATCTTCAATTTATAGTATGAGAGTTTAAAGCATTGCTTTTAGTCTAAAAAGGCTTTTGAATACATAACATGCAGAATAGACAATTAAATCAATAGTGGGTAGGGAAAGTTGTGTGATTTTCCCACAATTAACAACTTTCTTTCACTTTTTTGATATGATCATTTATTTCACATGACTTCTCTCACAGAAATTAAGAAGCAGGCTTTGGTATGAAGTGTCGTATCAGTTTCATATAGGAAATATTAAAATATTTCCTAAGTTACCACTGCAATATTTATGGTACAATTGCATTGGCCAAAATAAAAATACTTTATTGTAACACTTGCTGCAACTTGCTTTGGTAAAAAACCGTCCGTATCATCGAGTAGCTTACCGAGGCATGGCGAAGCATTTTGGTCGGAAGAAAGGAAAAGTCACGACCCTTTTGCACACTAGCCGGATAACTAAGTAAACCTATGAGCGGGAAATCTCAATGTAGCGCCAGGATTTGAGCAGGCACACAGCGGAAGAAGCGATAGCACTGACAAAAGGGCCATGTTGGCGACGACAAAATTATGTAGAGTACGGTATAATTGAAGATTAAACAACATAGGTTAAGAGAAACTTAAAACTTGTCATGCACTTCTTTTAATGCTTCTATTCGTGTTACCAATTTATTTATTCGTGATCTACACCAACTTATAAATTTCATAAAATGGCAGAGTCGCAAAATAAATGACGCTAAAATTTTTGAAAGAATTTGAAGACTACATGGGGAAAACGATCAAAGTAATAGTGTGCACATTATGGTTACAGTCATTCGAAGTTTGAAAAGAGCATTTTAATAAATAAATTTGTATCTATTGTGATTTATTTATTATATTATTGACAAACTTAAAAATCTAAAACGAAAATATACTTAGAAGTGTAACTGACTCATATTTAATTGCAAATGTGTGTTATGACATCGAATTATACATGAAATTGCATTGCACGATCAAAATCACATTCAAAGTTTAAAAATTTGTATACTAGGACAACAAATAATTATTATTTCAACATATAAAGGAGTAGACAATAAAATACTATTGACTTCCATCATTCAATGCCTCAGTAGAGACAGTTAATAACTTTAGAAAGCTAAGAACTATGAAAAAAATATTTAAACTCCTAAAACTCCAAGCATTATAGTGTTATATTTTTAGAACCTAATCCTATACACATTAACACAAGCTGCATATATATCACCACTTCTGCCACTAGTAACTGTCTATAATAGTTCTGAGCCAATGGAAAGAAACCTGAAAAAATATGGCAAAGTGTTGTATAGTGTACTGTTCATAGAATTTAACCCCATTTGCATTTATGCAAAATCCAGATCTGCAGCACTTTCTACCACTCCTTATAACTAACGCTTAAGTTGGGACCCTGTGAGCCTAAGCGACCGGTACTCAATGTCAACAAACACCTCCTACCAACACAGAGGCACTGTCACTGATTGTACGTTGTGTTAGTTTTATTTACGTTATACCTGTAGCCTCAGTTGACCGCACGTCACACCGGGCCCCAAGTTCCTAGCCTACTTATAATAAGTTCTGGTTCATTGGTTCTCCACACTTGGTCAGACATTGTAAGTCTAAGTACTTGGATTGAGATACAGGAAACATTCATTGCCAATAGAATAGAAATGGTGGTTCTCTTTCTTAATGGCACTGATTTGATCTAACATTTTTCTCTTCTTTGGAGACGCTATTTGTATCACTTTCTAAGAATTTTCACTGTTTAACTCTGCAAATCCCATAAAAAAACCAAGGAAAATTAGACTAGCACATAAATAATGTGTTCGGGAAAAAATGAAAAAGAAAGAAAAATAAATAAAACAACACAAGTACATGTTACCATTTTGCTAGACCTGTGCATATTCAGAAAATAGTTATTTAAGAAACCAACTAAATTCTGATCGCTGTTTCTTGAAAGTAGTGCAACCTATAGGACTTTGATAGTTGTTTCATACAGTACGATATTTTAAAAAGCTATAGTTTTGACCGGGTTGGTTTTTCGCACATAATACCTACCTGAGATAATCTTGAGATGGCACTACCAAGCTAATTTCTATAAAAAGCGGACTTTGATATTTTTTCCGCGTGATCTTCAATCGTTATTTAGTATTTGCAAATAAAAATATCATCAAAGGAACAGAATAAGAATGATGTGCGGGTTTATTTACCACCCCTATATTTTGCGTTGAAATTATCTTTATCATCAGGAGAGGGTCGCAACAATAAACTAAATCCGAGCACCAAATTATTACCTTGGATAAAGGCCAATAAAACAGAGTGCGCCATTAATTACACTACCTCTGACTTGTTACCATTCTCTTTCGCGTAGATGCTTTTAAGTTTCGGAAACAGACAGCATACAACGAGCACAAAAAATACAGCCCTGGGACTAAATTAAATGATGGGTTACATAAGAGGACTATACGAATTAAGGTGGGTGGTAAAAATGGCACCGGCTGAGCTTTGATTCCCAAGGGAGTATAATCAGTGTTATGTTTAATATTTCAGTTTTAATTTCCCTTCCCTTGACTTTATTTAGTAAAGGGATAGCATTCTACATCGCTGGGTTATCAAATTGGACGCTTCGACAACACCGCAGAAGAGAGTTTCTTTAGAACTGAACAAAAATAGACTAAATAAATAAATAAAATCCTTATGAATTGCACTCACGTGACTTTCTCTACTATTGTAAGACTATTTTTACAAACACTTATTCTGCATCTACTTCATGTTAATCAGATAAACATTTGCAGAAAAAGTATCTTATTGCCAATTTTCTTGTAGGTACAAGGGGAATATGGTAGGCTTAAGCGATAGTCAAATCTTTTAAGAGCTGGTTGCTCCAAGGAACATTCCATTCTCTTTGCATTTCCAGGTCATAAAAAAGTAAAAGTATAAATATTGGAAAATTCAAATAAATATTAAGGAATATCTCGGAAATAGTCCACTCAAAAAAATGTATATGACATAAATCGTCTGTTTTAACGAGATCTACATTTTTTGTGTAGTAACATTTTGTCTATCTCTTACGGTTTACCAATTATGCAAAAGACATTCCCAGAGAATTCAAGATGAACATTTCCTTTTTCCAAAAAAAATCTTAAACATATGATATTTTAATCAAAATCGTTAAGAGCCATTTTTAAAAAAATCAAAATTTTCGAAAAATGTTCCATGTAAAGGGTAGGTTGGGTGTGAAGATTTTCTCAAAATCTTCCTGTCGTGTCTTTGGAAAATATTAAACCTATATACCAATTTTGGTATTAATAGATTTTTTATTTCTGAGTTATGCTGTTCAACGACCACAGACACACACACATGGACAAGTTTCCAGAAATATTTTATTTGGATTCAGGGGGTCTCAAAACAAGTATTTCCGGTGAAACATCACTATAAAATTTTTGGGTGGAATGCAATACTTCCCGTACTCACTACATGTAGTAGAGAATGTAATAAATACATTGCGGTGGTATCCACTGACATCTTATGCATACATCTATTTCTTCAAACTCGAAGACATACATTATTAGTTTTCATAAACAGAAAAAAAAATCTGATGCGTTACATTCACATGCATTTCTCTACCCATTCTGCTACAAATTATTTCTACACAAGTGTATTCTTTTATCCACTTCTTGCTATTACAGTTAAATCTTCATTACACTTTTACACATTGCGATGTAGGTATAAGCAGCATAAATTAAAGCGATAGCCAATTGTTAAGCGATGGCTTTGAAACTCCACTCTCTTGCACGAGAGAAAAAAAAGCAAATAGCGATTTGCAGTTGGAAAACGTGTAACATATTTGGAAATCAAACCAATTACTAAGAATATCTCATATGGTGAAGGCAATAAAAAATGTATTTGATATAAATGGTGTGCTCTAACCAGATCTACATTTTTATAGTACTATTTACGGTTTACCAGAAATTCATTGACAATGAAGAGGACTTCACAGGCTACACCCAGTAAATTCAAGGTATACATTTTATTTGTAAATATCTTAAAACATACTGTATTTTAATAAAAATCGTTATAGCCATTTTTAAAAAAATATGGATATTTTTTCCATATGAAGGGTAAAGGTAAAGGTACCCATCACGAAGGGGCCCCCGAAACCAGGGGGAGCACCCCAAGTAGGTTGTAAAGGGCGTTTTTTGCTTTCAACATCCCTGGGAGGAATGAAGGGCGACCAGATCCGATGCCAATGGGCACAAGCCTGGATGGGTTCCGTAACGTTTCCACATAGAACGCACCCGACGCTCTCCGGTCCCCCTCTCACCAGCCAACAAGCTCCAGAGTCCCCGGAGAGACCTAACTGAGCAGTACCGCACGAATAAAGCCACCGCCCAGCCACAACCCGCCGAAGACTGTCGCCCGGTCCTACAACCCTGAAACAGATGATAAGGAAAATTATGGGTACAATAAATGAGGGGGAACAGAGTGGTGTAGAAGAAAAACCACCCCAGCATTCACCTGTCGATCCGGGGAAACTTCGAAAAACCCTTGGGCCAAAGTAGACGGTCGCCGGATATCGATCCCCGGACCTTCCGAATGCGAGTCACTAACGTGGCCGCCTCGGCCATTTCGCTCGTTCATATGAAGGGTAGTTTGGAGTGTGGGAAGATTTTTCGTGATGTATTCCTGGGAGATCCTGAACCAAGCTCAGTGTTTATCCGAGATATTGCTTTTGAGTTATACTGTTCACTCACACAAACGTTTTTCTAAATATTCTCTTTTCAATTCAGAGGGCCTCAAAACATGTATTTCCGATGAAATCTCGACATGGAATTCTTTTATGTAATACAGTAATACCTACACATAAAGGCAAGCAGTAGAGAAATAAGAAAAAATGGGAGGAGCTGATGGCTGGTTCATATTGTAGATAATTGTTCACTTCAAGCTTCATGCCACAGCATTAAGCACTTTCTCATGTTTTGGTTTCATATGCCTTTCAAGAGGAAGGAAAAGTGTACCCGTATTTATCATTAAGCAACTGCCTTGTTTCCATTAGTAGTGTTCAAGAAACCCACAGTATTTAAAGGCAGCGTTAGGAAAGCTCATTACCAGTTTTATTCGGTTCTTTTCTTAAGAAGAAACTGAATGGAAGGCCAACCATCATTCATTGAGTGTTAGCGTGCGTAAGTACCAGCAATTGTCTCTTTTGCAGCTACGAATAAATGAAAACTATTTAAAAACGAGTGACAAATATTTTTGGTAATATGAATAATATAGCTAAATACACATTTTAGCAGAAAATTCCCTTTATGTGCAGCATTTCAAAACGTGCTCCGAATCCAACATAACTGCCTCCAAATACAATATTAAATAAGTTTCCGAAGGCGTAAGTATTGTTTAGGGTAATAATTGGTAGGTGTTAAAATCCTGAGTGTATAATCATTAGGCTTGTAATTTTAAGGGTCGATAGAGTGGAATGCAGATCACTGAACTTATTTACGTCTATGACGGAGTGCACGTCTGTAGCCCAATAGACAGTAGATGATAAAATATATTAATCATAAGTTGTTAATATTCATCCAATTAGTCAATTAACTCTTTGGCTATTCAAGGGTCGTCAGTGATTTATATATCGCACTGCTGCTATCTGGTATTATTCTACCTAATTTTTACAAGTCTAGTAGTAATTTTAACTTGTCTGTTTTAGCATATGTTTTACCATCAAAGAAGTTAAGGGAGATACAGGTCACCATGATTATTTTAGTGCCATATTTGTTTCGGAGAAACTATTGAGACAACTCAGAAGGGGCGTGTAGATGGGTATGGTTAAGAAACACCCGCGTTTCTTTGATTTTGAAAATATCAGCATATGTAGATCTATATTTTAGGATGAATTCTATAGATATATGCTATAAAATTAATATGCCTTATGAATCTAGAACGCATTTAAAGTATTTTATGAGTATTAAATAGCATGTCAATCTCTAGAACATGTTTTATAAGTAATCTGTGTTACTAGACAAGTCGGAATGACAAAACACGAGAGAAATCAGCGATAAGGAATAAATGATTAAGCAAAGGTAAAAATAAAGCTGCGTATGACGGAGGGTCTTTCGAAACCCAGGCAGAGCAAGCCATTCGGTCCTTTATGCTTCCACTGATTAAGATTCCATTGGCTATATAAGCGAGTGTTCACGCGGTTGGTGAGTGGGAGAGTGGGACGAAAAAATCGGTTCTCCTAGCAAGTTTGTGACAAATGCGTGATGCGCAGTGAATACTACTGTTTCCGGGGGATATTGGAGAAGTCTCGTTTTTCCTTCCCAGTGAAACAGCGTCCGGAAGAAGAGGCTATGTCGTAGGTATTTCGTTACTCCACGAAAAAATTGAAGTGAATGAAAACTAAATGAAACGATAGGGGAAATTGAACTAGTTCACATTAGTGAAGATAGAGTGAAATAAGTGAAGCACCAGTGAAGTTGAACAAGATTATAACAGTGAACTGACATTGAGAACTTCGAGTAGTGACAGTTGGAAAACTGAATAAAGTCATAATATGTATTTTCATAATCTGGGACCATGATAAGGATCTATAAACACGTTGGCAATCCCTATGATGCAACAACTAAAATATGACGTCATAAGAATCCGGGATCTGCTAATTATCAAAACATTCAGTTACTTATTACTTTTTCTACCATGTACCTAGTAGGTAAAGAAGGTATTGCATTCCATCCAAAAATTCCATGCCGATATTTCACCAGAAATACATGTTTTGAGGACTCTAAATATAAAAAAAACAATATTTTTAGAAACAGAACCGTTCGTATTTCTTTGAACAGCATTCATCAAAAACGAAAAGTTGGATGAACACCAAATTGGGTGTTTAAGCTCAGTACCTTCCAAAGATTCGACACGAAGATATTCAAAAGTATCTTCTACTCCAAATTACCTTTACCTGGCACATTTTTGGTAATTTTTTATGTTATAAAAATTTCTGTAACAGTTTTGATTTGAATACCATTATTAAAGATTTTTTCATGAAAAATAAAATGTTTATCTCAAATTTTTTTGGGAATAGCCTTTGAAATCCTCTTATTTCGGAAGAAATTTTGTACATGCTTGTATAATTGGTAAACCTTAAGCGATGGAGAATGTAGATCTCTTTATAACTCAAATAACGGTTTTTGTAGCATCAGCCATTTACGATATATCCGTTATTAATGGTACAATTGTTCTATACTTAGCTATTCTTTTAACGTCCTGTCAACATTCAGTTGTTTCTCGAGATTCCATTGAAACAGTATGAAACTTTAAGCTCAGCGTATAGCGTCTAGTTCTTAAACACTTAACTATCGCTGTTCTTTTTTTATCTATAACGAAGTGTGTAATAAAACCATTTCTGTTAATGTTTATTTGGCTTAAAATGAAGTAGATATAAAAATAACCTTTAGTAAGACTAGTTTGTATACCCACTAATAAACGATAGAAGGTAGAGAATGTAACACTTCAGATCTTTTTTCTGTTGGCTTCTGCATGTCAAAAGTAAATCTGAAAGAAGAACAAACAGTAGAGAAGGATAGCAGTGGGATTCGTTGGAAAGTTCCACCAACAAACTATATTTAACCCTTCTACTAGCCGCCCCTAGGATCATAACCAGCTGTCGGGCTGAAGTCTGTGATACACGATTCCACATATAAACAACTCAAAAGAATGTTTACCGTTAGACCTTTGCTGTCATCTAGGAATGTAATTCTAGACGTTGCCATACTGAGTGCGTCAGTCACGGCAGCAAGACGCTCATTTCCTAATGGCGCCGCTCTCTCTCACACGGACTCGGCTAATGATCTCTCCCTTCCATTCCAAAGCGTTTTACGCTTGCCCTCATTCAAATGTACTGGAGCGAGATTGGCCGAATGTACGCTTTCTGGCAATGTCTCCTTGATGAGATCACACAGGTACTTTGCTAAAGATGCCGCCCACGCTACGATGCATCAGGATCTTGAGCGTGCGGTATCCTTTATGGTATTTTATAAGTAAACTCGGTTTACCTGCAATAGATAGGTACAATACGTAAAATCTAACGTGTTATTCACATAACTTTATCTACCTCGTATTCCTACGAAAGCTAATTTTTACTTTCTCTACTACATATACTAAGTAGGGGAAGTATTGTATTCCACCCAAAAATTCGATACCGAGATTTCAACGGAAATATACGTTTTGAGACTCCCTGAATCAAAAAAAAAAAAACATTTTTGCAAACATGTCCGTGTGTGTCTTTGAACAGCATAACTCAGAAACGAACAGTTGGATAAATACCAAACTTGGTATTTGGGTTCAGTATCTTCCAGAGATGCGACACGAAGTTTTTCAAGAAAATCCCCCACCCCAGATTACTTTTCACATGGAACATTTTTCGAAAATTTTAATTCGATTCTGATTAAAATATCATATGTTTAAGACATTATTATGACAAATTGAAATGTATATCACGAATTTTTTGGAAATGTCTCCAAAAGCATTCCTCGTTGTGAAGGACTTTTGCATAACTGGTAAACCATAAGAGATAGACAAAATTTTACTACACAAAATATGTAGATCGCGTTAAAATACACAATTTATGTAATATACATTTTTTGGAGTGAACCATTTTCAAGATATTGCTTGTTATTCCCTTAAATTTTCGAATACTTATACTTTTTCTCAAATGGCAATTCGTTATTCATTTTTTGTCTTGGATGTACAAAGAGTATTAATCTGTGGCAAAGAGAATGGCGCTGCACATAGCAATCAGCTATTAAGAAATATTTATATGCTTAAAGGTTACTGTATTTCTATATTGCCCTTGCAAATACAAAACAAGGGGAACAAAATAGGCTTAAGCGATAGTCAAATATTTTTTATACTGTGAAATAAAGGACTGCTATGATTTTGTGAATCTTCTATCGGCTTGTGCTTCAAAGGATTGCTGATTTGGACCAATTTCGTAAGATCGTTTCATTTTATTAATTCATATCTTATTGTTCGTTAGCATTTTAAATGTTCCTATTTTAGTTTTTATTTCTTGTTTCCACGGTTTAAGGGTTGTATCATTTTATTCTTACATATATTATTTGTTATAGTACCATTTTCTTGGTGTTTCTCTTATTTAAGACTTTTCATAATGCCTAGTAAGAAACGAACCAGTTTTAATTTTAATGTTAAGATGTTGTTTTCCGTGAAAGCTTCCATAGTGATTGGTGGTACCTTGAGCTAAAATAACGACATATTTGGTGAGGTTAAAACCACACAGTGCACAAGCAACTCGGTGCTGGCGTTGTGTTTTTCAACTGTAATAAATATTGATGGTTGGAGTTCTGAAGAATTGATAAAATTCTTCATTTAAGCAATGATTTGCACTTAAAATCATTTTCAAATTATGATGGTGTTATGCCATATCCGCCTTACTTGTGCGCTGATGAGGTTTGGCTGCAGGATATTGTAATTGATGATGTAAAAGTAATCTGCAATGCAGTAACAAATAATTTTGCATTACAAGGGATCATACCAGGGGATTTAGGCAGTGTGTTAAAAACATTTTTCCAGTGCTGTCACTACGGTGTGTTTACTGCACAGTTAAAATCTATAGCTTTTTGTCCTGGTAATGCAAAGAGAATGGAATACTCCACATAGCAACCAGCTCTTAAAATATTTACTATCGCTTAAAGCCTACCAATTCTCCTTGCATCTACAAGAAAATTAGCAATAAGATTGACATCTCAATATCTCGATTAACATGAAGCATATGGAGAATAATCGTTTGTAAGAATAGTTTGTACAAGTGTAGAGAATGTCATGTGAGTGTAACACATCAGATTTTTTATCTATTTCATTTTAATCGAGATAAACCTCTGCTTAAATAGCTGTTACACATTTGGTTACAGTACAAAGGGAAACATTTGTGGCCCGCATTCTGGAGGTGTCGAGTTCAAATACCGTGGGCCGGCCAATTTGACTTTTTCTTCTTTTCTTTCCCTTAGTCAGCAAGGTAAATACCGGGTTGGAAATTTAATACCCACGACCACTTCCATCTTATGTCTAAAACAATAGTAAACATTGATTTGATACATTCACATGATTTTCTATACCCTCAATCGTTTATTTAAGGGTATAAAAACTACTCTTACTGAAGCAAACGTTTAGTGAAATAGCTACATTACACATTTCGTTATAGATACAAAGGGATCAGCGATAAATGTTTAAGAACGGACGCTATATGCTATCCTTAAAATTCCAAACTATTTCCATGCAATCGTGAGAAAAAGATCTGATGTGTTACACTCACATGACTTTCTTTACTCTTGTACAAACTCTTATTCTCCATCTATTTCATATTAATCGAGATAAACATTTGCAGAAACGCTAATTTGACATGCAAAGAAAATTACATTTTACACATAGCGACCAGTTCTAAAAATATTTGACTATCGCTTAAGGTGTACTATATTCCCCTTGTTTTGTATTTGCAAGGGCAGTATAGAAATACAGTAGCGTATAAGCATAGACATATCTCTTAATAGCTGGTTGCTAGGTGTAGCACCATTCTCTTTGCCACAGATTAATACTCTTTGCATATCCAAGACAAAAAAAAAAATGAATAACGAATTCCCATTTAGAAAATTATTGAAGAATTTACGGGAATAACAAGCAATATCTCGAAAATAGTTCACTCAACAAAAAAAATGTATATGACATAAATTGTGTATTTTAACGCAATCTACATTTTTTGTGTAATAAAATTCTGTCTATCTCTTATGGTTTACCAGTTATGCAAAAGTCGTTCACAATGAAGAATACTTTTGGAGACATTCCCAGAAAATTCAAGATATACATTTTATTTGTCATGAAAATATCTTAAACATATGGTATTTTAATCAAAATCGTTTGAGCCATTGTTGAGAAAATTAAAATTTTCGAAGAATGTTCCATGTAAAGGGTAATCTGGGGTGAAGGGATTTTCTTGAAAACCTTCGTGTCGCATCTCTGGAAGGTACTGAACCTAAATACCAAGTTTGGTATTTATCCAACTGTTCGTTTCTGAGTTATGCTGTTCACAGGCACAGGCACAGGCACACACACACACACACACACACACACACACACACACACACACGGACATGTTTCCAAAAATGCTTTTTTGGATTCAGGGGGTCTCAAAGCATATGTTTCTGGTGAACTCTCGATATCAAATTTTTGGGTGGAATACAATACTTCCCCAACTTACTATACGTAGTAGAGAAAGTAAAAAATTGAAAATCAACGTGACTTGAAAGGAATGATAAAGTATTAAACAAATCGAACCATTAATAACGGATACCTTGGTAATGGCTTATTCTACAGGAAAGTTATTTGCAAAAATTGTGTGGTTTAAAGAAATCCACATTTTTTTGTATATGTACGTTTTTGTCTATCGCTCAACTTTTTACCAGTTGTACGAGGTTATACAAATCTTCATCCGAATGAAGAGAACTTCTCAGACTATTTTGAGAAAATTTGAGATATACATTTATTTACATAGAAATCTCTTTAATATATGGTATTTCAATCCAAATCGTCACAACCATTTTTTAAAGAATAACAAATTTCGAAAAATATTCCATGTTAAAGGTAGCTGGGCTGGAGGCATTTTTTTAAATCTTTGTGCATCGTTGGAAATTAATAGCTCAAATAACAAGTTTGGTATTTATCCGACGTTTCGTTTTTAGGTTATGATGTTCACAGTTGACGGACCTTTTTCTAAAAACACTCTTTTTATTGGTGGAGCCTTAAAACAGGTATTTTTTGCTGAAACCTCGTATCGAATTTTTGGGTGGAATGTATAACCCTCTCTGTCTTATACCAGGTGCGTTAAAAGAGCTCAACGAGGCAATTTCCAAGTAAAAGCAGGTCATTGGGGACCTGGCGTATTAGTGCACTAAAACCCCACTATTACTACTACACCAGCGGTTCTCAGAAACGTTCATATGAATACAGGGAAACGGTTTGACCTTCGTATCAATCTACAGGGACAAAATTTCGAACACCTATTCAATGAGCGAAGTCAGTTACCAGACCGTTAGATAATACTAATTACAATATTAACATTAACATTTATAATCGTAAGCGAAAAGATAGTAGTGAAATACTGCGTGCTCTCATGCTTGTTGCTTAGAGTCTGCAATGTCGGACAAGAACAGCGTAAACACAATTTAAAGAATAGCTATGGACGGATACGGATAGGTAAAATAAAATATATTTTAATTATTTGTGAATCTAAAAACTGAGTTTATTCCCTCGAAAATAAAGCCTGTGTAACTAAAGTAGAAAATATTTTAAGACTTTTCGGTCTATCATCACGTAAAATGTATACTCTAGTTCAAACATGGGAAGTGCTGTTCAATGACCTCGATCCGTTCATCTTCTTTGCTGATAAGCAAGAGGAGTAGAACGAAGCTCGGCTAGCCCCTTAGCTAAGTCGGTAGAGCACTTGCCTGCTATGCGACGGGTCCTGTGCTCGATTCCTGTCTAAGGGTGAGAATTTTTCTCTAGCCAAGATTATTTCTTATCCTCTCCAGAGTCTGGCAGTGTGGATGAATGGTGTGTATGTGTTTGTGATCTAATGATTAAAGCCCAAAGCTTATTAGAAACCTAAAGACAAGCGCATGCGAGTTAACAGAATTGCCAATACCCAATAATATATTCCAAAAGAAAGCTGCCGATAACAACATTGAGGTTAAATGCGGTGTATAAATGTAAAAAAAAAGTACGAAGCTCACTCACGCTAATTCGCCACTTCCCCACTGACTGTGTTTACTGGGAATTGCCCCGTTGAGTTTTACAACTGTTTTAACGTATGAACCGATATCTGCACACTTGAAATACGGCGCGGCTAGGCCACGCGGTAGAGAAAGTGAAAATGAGACTGCCTTCGTGGTCGAGTGGTAAGCGAGCTGGCTTAATACCCGGAGGTCCTGGGTTCGATTCCCAGGAGGGTGGGAATATTTCCTTACTTAGAATTATTCTCTATCCTCCATAAACTCCAGAAGTGTGGATGTGAGAGAGAATGTGCATGTAAAACTAAGCTAAAGAAGAAATGGCGAAAACCTACAGTAACCTAGCCTTAAAGTTCAAAGAGTAAAAACCCCATCATATGTTTCATTCAATGCCTCCGATATGACCATAACAGCTAAAGGGGACTATAGAAATGAAAAAGAAAACTTAAAATTCTTATGTATTGCATTCACGTGACTTTCTGCACTCACGCTTCTAGAAAATATTCTTACAAATGCTTATTCTTCCATCTATTTGCTGTTATTCGAAATAAACTTTCATTAGACATTTTACATTTTTGTTGCAGGTATGCTCTTTGTATTACAACGGGAGAAAAAAGAAACCAATAGCGACTTGCTACTTGGAAAACTCTGATATATTAAATTCAGTGACTTTCTCTACCCATTATCGTTTATTTTATATGTCTTCTACAAACTACGCGTATCCACGTTAATCGAGATAAACAATTGTACATACAGTTTCATTATACATTTCGTTTTAGGGAGAACAGATTCGATTGCCAGGTGTTTAAAAGCTGCTCTGTGTCTTCAAAATTCCATACTCTTACCATGACATCACGAGAAAAAAATTAATGGCAATGGGACTTTAAATAAAATGCAAAGTATTGAGCAATTTAAATAAATATTTACGGGTATACCGGAAATGGATTATACCACAAAAAAGTGGTTTAAAATAAATTATTTCAAATATCTCTAAATTTTTTGTGTAGTACGTTTCTGCCCATCTCTTAATGTGTATCAGTTGTATAAAATTATACAAAATTCCTTCCGAATGCAGAGGACTTTACAGGATATTCCCAGAAAATGCAAGTATATATCTTATCTGTCATGAAAGTATCTTTAATATACGGAATTTTAACCAAAATACTTAGTCATTTTTAGATAATAAAACAAAGATGTTTCCATGTAAATCACAGTTTGAGGTGGAAGATTTTCGTGTGGCTTCTTTGAAAGTCGCGAACCTAAACACCAAGTTTGGAATGTTTTCTGTAAGAATGGGAAATTTAGAACAATGAATTAGAGACGGTATTTAATTGTTTTAGTTTAAACAATACTGAAATTGATTTAATTCATTCGGGTGTAAATTAACAAATACATGTTAGTGTTTTAACAAAATTTTTGCCCGGAAAACACAGATTTTCTTATAGTCTACAAGCAAACTCAAAGCCAAAAATATAGTCGTCGAATAAGAGATTCTCTTAACCAATGAAATGTAAACTTTCGATTGTTAATTTAGGAGTAAATACTACATAGTATAAATGCAGTACCATACAGTCACTTGTCAATGGCGACAAAGTTCAAACAATAGCATGTTTGTATGTTTATGCATGACCTTATATTGAAAACTCGCCTACGAGTTGCGGAACGTGTTAAACATAAAATAAACCAATATGTATCTACTTATTTCGAGGAATACTAGACCTGACGAACAAAATAAACCTTTAAACACAAAATATATGCTTAAATCAATATGCACCTATGAAGTAAATCTATGAAATATGTATGAAGAATAACAGTGCTCAGCTCATACATATTTTCTATATATCGGTTGTAACGGAAATTATTCAGTTATATTAAATGTAGTACCATGATAGGGCGTAGTGTGAAAGGACAATACTAGTTTAAAAAATCTGATGTGTTACACTCACATGACTTTCTCTACTCTCGTACAAACTATTTTTACAAACGCTTATTCTCCATCTACTTCATGTTAATCGAGATAAACATTTGCAGACTCTGTCTTATTGCTAATTTTCTTGTAGATGTAAGGGGAATATATATTTGCAAGGGCAATATAGAAATACAGTAGCCTTTAAGCACATACATATCTCTTAATAGCTGGTTGATAGGTGTAGCACCATTCCCTTTGCCACAGATTAATACTCTTTGTATATCCAAGACAAAAAAAATGAATAACGAATTCCCATTTGAGAAAATAAGTATTGAAAAATTTAAGGGAATAACAAGCAATATCTCGAAAACGTTTCACTCAACAAAAAAAAATGTATATGACATAAATCGTGTATTTTAACGCGATCTACATTTTTTGTGTAGTAAAATTTTGTCTATCTCTTATGGTTTACCAGTTATGCAAAAGTCGTTCACAATGAAGAATACTTTTGGAGACATTCCCAGAAAATTCAAGATATACATTTTATTTGTCATCATAATATCCTAAACCTATGATATTTAATCAAAATCGTTAGAGCCATTTTTGAGAAAATTAAAATTTTCGAAAAATCTTCCATGTAAAGGGTAATCTGGGGTGGGGGATTTTCTTGAAAAGCTTCGTGTCGCATCTTTGGAAGATACTGAACCTAAATACCAAGTTTGGTGTTTATCCGACTGTTCGTTTCTGAGTTATGCTGTTCACAGACATACACACACACAGACAGACACACAGACACACACACGGACATGTTTTCCAAAAATGCTTTTTTTGGATTCAGGGGGTCTCAAAACATTTATTTCCGGTGAAATTTCGGTATCGAAGTTTTGGGTGGAATACAATACTTCCCCTACTTACTATACGTAGTAGAGAAAGTAATTAACTGAGAAATTTAATGTGATTTAATGCTTGAAGCTATTGAAGCGAGCTGCCGATCGTCTGAAGATAAAGAAAGAAACTGATTATGAATTGTAACATTCGAAACTATAACAATTGAATGAAGAAACTAGAAGCATAAATTGCCGTGTCAGTAAAATGCTTACTGGCAAAACCGCTAAGTAACTGATAACCCATCGCTACGAACTGCTGATCACCCTAAAAGACTGTGAGCATCTAAGGCTGTACACGAAAGAAAAGAAAGAAACACACTAATTTTAGCAATACACGCTCTTTTATTAACTTAACTCCCACTTACTTTAGAACTACGTCACCAAAGTTCCTACATTACAGGTTACCAAATCTTGCAATCTGAAATATAACTTTTATTCTTTGATTACCAAATTCTAAGAATTCCTTCTCTCTCTCATTTTTCCGAACTGACCTACACGACGTTTCACACATCTCTTGTTTCTTAACGTCTTGAACTCAAACTACCTGAATCTTGAGCTAATGAGCTTCTTGTTGACCTAAGTCCGCCGGAACGCTTAATTACCTTAGCTGCTCTAAATGTTTAACTAATTGCTTTTCCTGAATCCGTAATGTACCTGTTATTGACTTCCTGATTCACTTACAAAGTTGTAACCCTTTCTTCTTCCATCATTAATTGATTCAACACATAGAAATTATTTATTGCAATTATTTATCTATTTCCCTATCATGTCTGTATAAAATTACTTATACGAGTTAATAATTCCGGTATCACACTGCATGCATAGTTTCAAAGCTGGTTTATACAAAGAGTCTTCTTAAAGTTTACGATTTGTTATTTACCTACCCATAATAATACATTCGAATCTTTAGAACTAATTGGTTTGCAGTTTCAAACAAGAAAGCAAATGTTACTCAAAGTCTTGAATCCGGTAGTTGGAAATGCTTCTGGTGTATGTTGAATATTACAGATAGAATAATCTACGTGTTGCTGAAAACCCATCTAGATTTGCATTCTAACACAACTACGCCGTCCTTGAAATAACAGATAAATGCGAGGGAAGTTGCAGGCGGACAGCTGGGAGAATTCAAACAATCCCGAGGGAGGGGCTATTTTCCCTGTAACCGTCTTATACTAAAATACGCCCCAGTAGTAAGTTTTGAAATTGTAGGTTGTTTCGTGAGATAAAATGAATGTGCATCATTGTGCATGATTTATACATCACGTAAATCCCATAACTTATCTCATACACTAACTTGAGTAGGTATAACATAGAACATCGTTTTCCAACATTCTCTTTTGTATGAAAACCTGGAAAAACGTTAGTATCTTTATTTAAATAATTGGTAATGTTAACAGAATAATTATATTGTGATACAGAACAAGATATTGTTAAACAAATAAGATGAATTTTACTTTTGATCAGTACTAACCAGCTGTCATAATCTAATTTGCGGAATTAAGTTAACCGAAACTTTAATATGCAGTTTCAATTCTGCTAAAAAGGGGTAAGGGAAGAAAGACGAAACAACAAATAAACGTATCACATCCTACCAGTTCTGATCTCCATCTCCCTCGCTAAAGTTATGGTTCGCCAGGCGTGGACAGATCTTCCTTTCGTAACCCGTGACGTACCGCTCCCTCAGTAGGTATATTACCGGTTTTTAAAACTTCACATTCCACACAAGTTACACAGAGGAAAGGGATGCGAGATCGATAAAGGGAATGTTACAGTCCAAGGAAGGGAGAAAAGAAAGGGGAGGAAAAGAGAGGTTAAGGAGAGACGGGGAGAAAAGAATATAGAGATGGAGGGAAGGTGTTAAAGAAGAATGAACAGAAAGAGACAGAGAAGTAATCTACACATTTAGCGCAGTTATGTGACTGAAGCTTCAGATTCAGATAACAAATAAATAAGAGCATTATCAAAAATGGCGTTGGATTCCCTCTTTTGAAATGATAGATCAGAAGTTTTCTTAACCTTCTCTACCACTGCCAGTGGTAGGTAGAGAATACGCTGAATTCTACCCAAAAGTTCGTTACAAAGATGGAATAAATATTTTAAAATCCCTTAAGGCTCATAAAAAGCCATTAAAATTTTGACAGAGAGGAATTAACATAACTCAACGACGAAAACTCAATGAACACCAATGTTCATATCTTCCTAGGATACAACAAGAAGGTTTTCAAGTAAATCTCTCACCATAAACTATCATTTACATGGGAAAGGTTTCATTGCTTTACATTCTCTCAAAAGTGGCTCATTAAAATACCATATGTTTAAGGTATTTGAATGACCAAACAAATGTGCATATGTCTTGAAATTTTACGAATAGCGCATAAGATCTTCATTATGAGTGAATGTTGTACTATAAGTAAACCCTATGAAATAGACAAAAACTTAACAGATGTAAAATATGAATGTGGTTAAAAAACGCTATTAAATTATTTTTGGACTGTATTCATTGTAATGCGTTTGAATATTCTAGTAACTTATCATGCATCTGTTGAGGTGCGAAATCACCATTCTTTGGATTCTCTTAATGTCATGCAAAGAGTATGGCATTTCAAAGCTAGCAAATAGCGACCAGCTTTTCAGAGATATCAGTATATTCTCGGGCTTCCTGTATGCCCTTGTACCTAAACTGAAATTTGGATTAAAATGAAGTAGGTATATAGAAAACTAAGAATAGTTCGTAGAAGATAGATAGGAAGCCATGCGAAGGTAACAGACCTTTATCTATCGTAGCTTTGTATCAACATCTGAACCTGCAAGAGAATCCTTTGTTTCTGTGTCTTACTGCAGAATTTACGTTAAAGCAAATATAATGAAAGTAAGTTAATAAGAGCATGCACAGCGTTCTTTACTGGTAAAGCAAGAAAAGCTGAACATCGTTACATCACGGGGTGATTTGACATGATGCCTTATTTTATAGTCTTAGCACTCATACAGGATGTAACAAAAATGTACGGCGCAAATTGCAGGACACATTCCTCACTCGCAGACGAAGAAACTATGTTATATGAACATGGATCTGGAAACGCTGAGTTTCCATGTTACAACTCATTTTCTCCAACTCATGCATGCGGACATCTGGGAGAATTCAAACAATCCCAAGGGAATCATGGAGAACATGCACTCTTGGTTACGTCTGGTTACGTTGTCATTATCGTAGGTGCACCGCCAGTGTGTTTTACATGTCCCTGTTGCCATGCGACTTACGTTATTATTTCTTTACAGGTAACATCAACTGTTCCAGTAAGCAGTACGACCTTGGCAAGCACAGGGGTTACTACGTACTAGTAGAGTTGATCACAGACTTGGCTCGCAATGGCAATAAACACAAATGCAGAGATGGCAGATCCCATTTGATGTATGCATTAGCAGACGGCAATGGCGCTTGAGCTCAACATTCGTACCGTAAGAGATTTCCAGGACGAAGGTGCCCCGATAGGAAACCTTTTGAAGCCTTTGGTAGTCGTCCTAGGGAACACGGGACATTTCAGTCTGATACTCGCGACAGGGCGAGGCTTAGAAGGACGAGGACACCGCAACGGGAGGCGACAATTCTTCAGGCTTTGACGACGACTCTACTATTAGTACAAGACAAGTAGCTACAACAATAAATATTGATCACATGACTGTTTGGCGAGTGATACACGAAATCGGCTGTATCCATACCATGTGCAACGTGTGCAGGCACTATCAGCAACTGATTTTGTTTGCACGGGCACGCTTCTGCGAATGGTTTATGTAACAAAGTGTCAACCCTAATTTTAGTGCAATGGTGCTGTTCACAGATGAGGCGTCGTTTAAACGAGATCAGACTGTAAACTATCACAATCGGCATGTATGGGCTGACGTCAGTCCTCACGCAACTATTGATGCAAGCCATCAACAAAGATTGTCTGTCAATGTTTAGACTGGCATTGTTGGTAACTGTTTGGTACGGCATCGCGTTTTTCCACCCAGGCTCAACGGACAAAGTTACCATAATTTCTACCTGATCTGTTAGCGGATGTGCCTTTAGCTGTGCGACAAAGCTTGTACTTCATGCAAAATGGAATACCTCCTCATTTTAGTGTTAATGTCCGTCGGCTTCTAAACAACAGATTCGGTGACAAGTGCATAGGTAGAGGTGGACCAATTGTCTGGCCTCCCCGGGCCTAAACCCACTGACTTTTATTTTGGAGGCATTTGAAAGATCTTGTGTATCGAACCCCAGTACCAGATGTTTGAAGTACACCTTCTCCGTATTATGGAAGGCTGAGAAACCATACGCAATACTCCGGGGATACATCAGCGCATCCGGGATTCACTACGACGGCGGGATGATGCATGTATCAATACTCACGGAGGGCATATTGAACATCTCCTGTGAGAAAGAGTTGCATGTGGAATGCTGGTACGTTCTATTCTTGTGTGTTTCCCATGTTTCCCATTTTGAATCATTGGGGAACTGAATGCCATGGTATTTCAGTGGTTAGAGCAACCGGACGAAACCGGAGTATCCTCGATTCAAATCCCGGCGATGACATTGAATTTTTCAGTCGTCTGATTCTACCCTTCCAATCTTTTCCAACACACGGCTTATGTGGAAGAACAATTAATTCCAATATTTATGTGTTTTTATAATGAATTACCACAGATTGATCATGCATAACACATGTGAGCAAAGTCACCACTTAAATATATAACGAATCCTAAGCAGAAAAAGGAAATGGTTAAGACTGAAATAAGTAAAAAATAGTGGATATTTACATCTCGTAAGTATAAACCGGGAATATTTCATTCATGGATTGCTATAGTTCACCTCGCAATCATTTATAAGTTTTGAGTATGAATTATACCGAATGCCCGAAACATCACTGATGTAGTCTAATCAAGCTGGCCATATAATATGAAAAGTCGAGTCCATGAACCTGGTTCTAGCACTCTTATTTACCTGTATTTTCTCACCCCCCTTTTTTCCTTCGCTACTGACTAGGACCGTAATGTGTTCGTTTGAGTGTCAGACTTTGACATCATACCAATACGGCACTGACTCATTCAGGAGCTGATATGGACAGTCGTGGTGAAAAATGCCTTCCTGTCACTCAGGTGACATGTCTCCGCACTCTTCCCCTTTCGCTGCTCACCTTGTTCATAAGCTAATGCGGTGTGTCGGACTTAAATTCAAACCAATAAGAAATTGATCCCAATTAAGGAAATTCTGCTAATATTAAATAAACAAAAACATTATAAGAAACCGAAAGCTTCGGCACGTTTCTGTGCACTCGACTGTACCTACTCTAGCATTTCAGAAACCGTTAAAAGTATGATTTATTGTTTCTGCAATAATGGCTGGATTCCTTCCTCTTCATTCCATTGTATCTAAGCATATGAAGCAATTAAAACGTCGTTCTTAAGAATAGAAATTTAATTAAAGTATTTTTTGTAATTAAGTCCTCTTCAAACTTTTGCGCTGTAGTTAAGCCTTTAATAAAAATTGTTTTAATTTCTCTGGAAAGGAATTTCAATTACTTCCGATGGTGATGGCTTAAGAATATTCACTTTCTAGATATTACCCACGCATGTTCTAATTAATTCAAACCATGTCTTATTTCGGAGTTTCTCGCTGCTGTTATAAAGGCACGTTCTGCTTGTAGAGGAATAAAGCTATCCTTGCTGCGGGAAGCGGGCGACTCCTTTATTTTCCTTCGCTCCTAGGAAGTACAGCATAATCCCTTGCAGTAGAGAGGAGAAAGCGATGGCTTGAGAGAGAATCTTCACCGCCTTCTGCCTTTCTTTCGTAGAGATATGCGCCCATTCTTCGAACTTTTACGTGACCGAATATGAGCGTATGGGGGCATTTTGATTCCCCGACTTCACTATCTTTGACGACTGGTTTCTTGGCACTAACTCTTCAGTTTATACCACCGGACAATGGGGAGGTTTATTCCACAGATCCTTGAGATTCTGCTGAAGAAGACTCTAAGAAGGTGCGGATTTTATATCTCTGTGGCGTGGATAAACAATTCAAGAACCTTTTCCATTGTAAATGTTTTTCTTAGACCTAACTAAATGCAGGACTGGCTTCATGAAACTCTCGTGTATACACGTTTTGAAGAATTCTGCGTTAATACCAGCTTTAAACTGAAAGCTAATCCATAAAAACCATTTGTAATATTTCCTTTTTTTCCTTCAACCTAAATTATACAATCTTTCAACCATATTCTATTTCTAATTGTCAAACACACCTATTAGCATTACTCTCTTCCATTAGGATGATAAACAGGGCCCAAATTCTGATGACATATCATCTTTAATTGTTGCATCAAAGGCATATATGTGTGCATATCCTTATCGTGGATTCTAGTTTATGAAAATACATATTTATTGTGCAATTTTTATTTGAAATATGAAATTTACGTAAGTATTTTTGTCATTCTCTAGCTCTTTGAGTCTTTATTACGTCATTTACGTTTTATTTCATTGATATTTTACATATGGAGAAGTTTTCAAACATCGGAAGCTTCACTATTGAATTGAGAAGTAAAAGTAACTAGTAAATTCTTTATTCTCACTCTTAGGGGGAAAAATCACCTCGTATTTTATGGCTTTCTCAGGGGAGCAGGTATAATTACAGTTATGAATTCATGTTCCCAAGTAGGAACGTGAGAGATCAGTTTTTCTCTTTTTGCGTAAATAAGCGCGTACATACAGGTTACTGTTGTCCTTATGACGTGCCGTAGGCTGTGAGACCCTCTTCATTTACTATGACTTTTGTACAATCCAAGCACACAAAATATGTAATGCTTCAGTTTTGTAAGACGTGTTTCAGAAACAGTTTTCTTAATTTTCTTTTCAGATTCCTCAAACAGCAACATTGAACAAATATGTATTTTAATTAATTTGTACCTTCTCTACTACGTATGTAGTAGGTAGAAAAAGTATTTTTATTGCATTCCACCCAAAAATACGATACTATCGGAAATGCATGTTTTGAGGCTCCTGAATACATAAAAACAATTTTTAGAAAAAGGCCCGCGTGTATGTCTGTCTGTCTGTGTGTCTGTGAGTAGTATAAATTAAAAACGAAAAATCGGATCAACACAAAGCTTGGTATTTTTTAAGAAAATCTCCCTCCGTAAACTACCCTTTACATGGTCGGTTTTTCGAATTTTTTATTTTATAAAAATGGCTCTAACTATTCTTATTTAAATACCATAAATTAAATATATTTACACGACAAAAAAAGTATATATTGCATTTTCGGGTAATAGCCTTTAAAGTCCTCTTCAATCGGAAGAAATTGTGTATAATCTAAGCGACAGACGAAATCATACTACATATCAATGCAGATCTCATAAAAATACACAATGTATTTCAAATGACATTTTTTGTGGCATAAACCATTTCCGAGATATCCGTTATTAATGGTTCAAATCGTTCAGTACATAGTCATTCTTTTAAAGTCCTGTCAACTCAGTTGTCTCTTGCAATTGCATGGAGAGAGTATGCAATTTTAAGGTCAGCGTATATCGTCGCTTCCAGTTCTTAAACATTTGACTATTGCTATTCTCTTTGTATCTGTAGCGAAATGTGTAATATAGCTATTTCTGCAAAGATTTATTTGTATTAAAATGTAGTAGATAGAAAAATAAGCTTTAGTAAGAATAATTTCTATGCCCTTTAATAAGCCATAGAGGGTAGAGAAACTCATGTGAATGAAACACATTATCTTTGTTTAGCATGTAACATTACTAAAATGTTTTAATAGTTTATTTTTCCATAACTACATTCTTTGTAATTCATTACAATTACGATATGCTCTGTTATGTTTCATTATTTTTTTCATTTTTTGTCTTGAAATATTATGTTGTCAATATCAGCATAACTTATACGTATAAATAATATATGGTTTGGGCGTAATGAACTGAGTGAAACACAGGTTCTTATAGACTAAGCTCTTAGCAGAGTAAATGTAGAAAATTATATAATGTATTTAATTTAAAATACTCCCAGCACTCCCCTAATTAGTAACGAAGCGATGTATGTTTTTCTTCCTAATTCAGCCACTAATGAATTTAAAAGCTCACTTTTCACAGGATATAAATGTTCTTAAAGCTGATAGCAGACCTTAAAAACAAGAAATAGCCTGAGGTTGTTTATGTGCTTAGTCCTTCCGTTTAAAATAATAAGTTTTCATTTGTTCATCCTGACATAAAATGACATAACATCAACTACTCCTCTTCGCTCATATTTTTATATTATACGATGAAGAAAAGCTCTAAAGAATGGTATAACTTGACGTTAGGCAATACTTGTATAAACAGCAATTTGCAACCTTATGTTAAAAGGCTAAGGTAACGGCAGGAAAGTGAGGTATTCTTTCAGACTAAAAGTAATAAACAATCACAAACCAATAGAACAAGTTAGTATCTATCTTCATGTATCTAGACTGTGATTTTTCCAACGAAAATGACGAAATAAGGAAGACACTTCCTCAAATACAATAGATATGTGGAACTACCAGACGAAAACTGAGATAAAGTTGACGCAGTAATTAGTATCACAAATTATGTAAATATCAGAGTGATTGTAGTGTGAATATGCATTGTTGTGTGACATTGATTTGAGATGTTTGTTGATTGTAATTATTGTCGAGAAGTAAGTTTATACGGCCTTATTGAAACTGACAATAATAGCGTGCAATAATGTAGCGAGGGGGTGAGCTGTTTATCATTATTAGAGACGAGCAAATGATGTAATATTGGCGCGTTTTTTTTTTTAGAATTTGCGGGAACATTTTTCCTAGAGCATACGTTTTCGTAATTTTCATTGGATATAAATATAGACGCTAATGTTGGCGCGTTTTATTAACCAATAGCAGCTCAGTTATAATCTTTAGGCATATCGGGGTGTAGGAGTATAAAAAGAGCTAAGTCAGAGGTAGATCCCTCCCAGTTCGTCGGAAACATTTGTACATTACACGTCGCTGAGTTCAACAAAAACAGTCATGGTGAATACATAGCATAGTTTATCGATTCGCAGGTTACGCGTAGCAAAGTTATAAAAAAATCTCAAGTGTCGTAAAGTTAATTACACAAAAAGTTGAAGTGCGCGAATTAATACGGGGCAGTAAAGAAGTTATTATAACAGTTTCAGTTTGGCGAGTGTCAAGATTAATATGTGAAAGTGCATAATGTGTTACAACAATAAAAGTGTAAAACAAATTCTTTTATCAGTGTTATTTTTGGATAAAAACTCCTTTCCGTTTACACACCTTGATTAAGAGATTTGCTTGACCGAGAGATCATAGCTAGCCGGAGGACAGTGAACCCAAAATTAAACAAAATAACAGGCGCTCAGTAAAAGATAACAGGAAGCGACCGCGACAAATTGTCTTTTATACGTGCGGCAAATAAACAGCATTCTTTCAAAAATAACAAAGAATACCGCCGCATATTTTGGCTTCACAACGTGGGGCAAAACACAAGTAAACACAAATACATTAATACTGTCGCATATTTGGCTCCCAAACGTGGGGCCCAATAAATAAAATAACATTAAAACCGTCACAAAGTGAGGGAATAAACGCAAATTAAATGTTATAAACCTAGGACTGTGGTGTAGAGACATGAGTAGCAACTTATTTTAAAGGGTCATTTGAAATTAAATTCCAGAGATCAATAAGCAGATGTTTCTTAAATGATAAAAATTTGGTATGCTACAAAATGGTATGCCTCATTTTTCTGTCTACTACATTTTAATCCAAATAAACCTTTACAGATGTAGATGTATTACACATTTCGTTAAAGATACACAGAGAACAGCGATAGTCAAATGTTTAAGAGCTGGACGCTCTTAAACATATATATGCTAGCCTTAAAATTCTATACTGTTTCCATGCAGTCGCAGAAAACAACTGGATGTTGAAAGGGTTTTAAGAGAATGACAAAGAAATGAACAATTCAAACCTTTAATAGCGGATAACTGAGAAACGGCTTATGCCACAAAAAATTATTGTAAATAATTTATATGATTTAAAGGGATCTTCATTTCTTGTGTAGTACGTTTTCGTCTATCACATAACGTTTATCAGTTATACAAGATTATACAAATATCCTTCAGAATGAAGAGGATTTCATAGGCTATTCCCCGAAAATTCAAGATATACATTTTATTTGGCATGTACATATCGTTCGTATATGGCGTTATAATGAAAATCATTATAGCCATTTTTTGGAAAATCAAAGATTTCGAAAAATGTTGCATGTAAATGGTAGTTTGAGGTGGGGGTATTTTTTTTTAAATCTTTGTGGAAAATATTGAATCTAAGTACCAAGTTTGGTATTTATCAGGCTTTTCGTTTTTGCGTTTTGAGTTGTGTTACACGGACATATATTAAACAGGCTCTATTTGGACTCAGGGGCCTCAAAACATGTAATTCCAATGAAATTTCGATATATAATTTTTTGGTGAAATGCAATCTTTCTGTTACTTACTGTACGTAGTAGAGAAAGTAATACTCCTTTGAATAAGAGAATTGGTCTAGAATTCTAGATTATAGGTACTTTTATCTTAGTAGCATAAAGGAGAATCCCGGAAAAGCATTAGCCAGGCAACTCGCCCCGAGGATACATTCAAGATTATTTGTAATAATAATAGTAATAATAGTTTGTTTATTTAACGATGCTAGTTACTGTCCCACAGTAAATCTTTAAAATTGTGTACATCTACGGAGATGAGACTATCACATTCACATACACTGAAGCCCTGGGTTGGGATCGAAGGCGCAATCTGGGCCACAGAAACGCAGCCAATTGCAACATCCAGTTGAACTCCGTGACACCAGATATACTGGCTAAACTGTTCTTTGGAATTACAGTTCGGATCAATTTCAAGTGGAACAAGCTGACTATGGAATAACATTTTGAAGGTTGTTCTGATGTCACTTTTGACTCTTATTTGGCCAATATAGTGTGTTATGTTATAGACACTTTAATTTGCATTAATTGCGAATACAAACGATTGTGCATGTAAGTTGTAAATGTGCTATAAGCATATGCAACAAAGTCTCAACATGCACCTTATGGTTAACTTTCGTTGAGAGTCAAGAGAAATAAAGCCAGATGTACTCCCTGAATGCTTGATCTACATATTTAGCTTAAGTAACTATCACTTCACAGTATCTTCTAAGTGTTAATGATGAAGCCTTTTGGAAATGGCAGTGCTTTGTCGTTCAATTGAAGTGTCTTAATTTTATACACTGCCTACCGAACGGGATGACTCAGGCGGTTACGTCTGTGGCCTGCATTCGGGAGGTCCCGAGTTCGATCCCCGACGACCGCCCACTCTGGCCCATGAGTTTTCGTGGTTTACTCGGGTTGCCAGCAGAATGCTGGTGTGGTTCATCTTCTGCCACGACTCTCCTTCCTCTTATTTCCTGTACCCTTCATCTTGTCATCTGTTGCAGGATTGTAGCACCAGGCGACGGTGTTCGGAAGGTTGCGGCTGGACGGTGGCTTGCACTCTATAAAGGTTTATTCCCTGGCGTCGCTGTGGTACCTTCAGTAGGCCTCTCCTCAGCGTGGTCTCCGCTCCGGGGTACTCTGGAGGTTGGTGGCTTGCGGAGAATGCCGTGCGGCGTCGGATGCATTCTATCTAGAAATGTAAGGGACCCCGTCATGCTTACGCCCGTCGGGATCCGGATTTGGTCGTCCTTCGGGTCTCTCCCCTCACCCCTCCCTCCCAAGGGTCACGTTGGAAGCACAATGTCCGACTGGCCTGCGTGCGGTGCTATGTCCCGTTCCGGGAGCCCTTCTGTGATACGTACCTTTCTTTACCTTTTATACATTGCTTCCGTGACATTACCAGCAAAATTGCATTTACCATCACTGGGCTATCGGAACATTCACCGGAAAGAATATATATATATATATATATATGTATATATATGTATATAATTTCCATTTGCTCATAGAGATAATTTAATTTGTGATGTGCAGGCGCACTACAGAAATGTCTGGGTGAACAATTTCTTTGAAGAAATAGTTGACTCGTTTTTACTTTCTCTACTCTAGGATTGCATAAACCTCAGCCTGGAAACTGTAGCTAAGGTACCCAGACTATAAGAATCTGGGTTCTATTACCGTAAAGCCCAGCCCCCTTTCCTGATTTGGTTCTAGAACCGTCAGTATACCAGAATGGGCTTTTATTTGCACATAAAGCTACTGTAGTAAGTAGGGGAAGTAGTGCATTCCACCCAAAAATTCGATACCGAGATTTCATCGGAAATATATGCTTTGGGGCCCCCTGAATCCAAAAAAAAGCATTTTTGGAAACATGTCCGTGTGTGTGTGTCTGTGAATAGCATAACTCAGAAACGAACAGTCGGATAAACACCAAACTTGGTATTTAGTTTCAATATCTTCTAGAGATGCGACACGAAGGCTTTCAAGAAAACTCCCCAGCACCAGATTACCCTTTACATGGAACATTTTTCGAAAATTTTAATTTTCTCAAAATTGGCTCTAACAATTTTGAATAAAATACCATAAGTTTAAGACATTTTTATGCCAAATGAATTGTCTATTTCGAATTTTCTGGGAATGTCTCCAAAAGTATCTTCATTGTGAACGACTTTTGCATAACTGGTAAACCATAAGAGATAGACAAAATTTTACTACAAAAAAATATGGATCGCGTCCAAATAGACAATTTATGTCCTATACATTTTTTTTGTTGAGTGAACCATTTCGAGATATTGTATTGTATGACAAACTACCATGTAGTCAAATTATATGACTGTAGATTAAAGGTATCTGTTTATTGTTGTTTATTTGCATTTTCAGTAGTGTCTTTTCTATGGATTCTATACGCAGCAGAAGTGGAAATGCATGCAATTCAAGTATTTTTGAGTGAGATTTCTTCGGAAATTTGAGGTCTACGAAATCGTTTTACGAAATCAAGTATTGTTAAAAAGAAATCTGTGTTTGTGAGAGAGAGGGAGAAATTACGGGGTATAATTCAGAAATAAAACGTCGAATAATATCCAACCATATACTTAAGGCAGGCAACTTTTAAGGATGTAAGATAAACTTTTTAATGGAATGTCTCCCACCCTAGCAGTTTTTAAATGAAATTGTGCGTTCTTTATTTTCTTTATAGATATGTCTTAAAGTTCATTAAATTGCCATTCTTTCGGGAATATTTAACGTTTCTTTCAGCAACTCAAATTATAGACATGATGTATGAATCGGGTACAATAATGCTCAAATGAGCCAGTGTCGATTAAGCCGAACGCGTCGCAGCATTCATCTTATCATCCTAAGGGAAAACACCGGAAAAACCATATAGAGTAACTCGTCCCAACCTAGATTCGAACTTGGGCGCTTCTGGTTTGGAGGCTGACACTTTACCCCTATACCACGGATGGGGACAAAAGTGTTATATGTTTGAAGAAATGGAATAGCAAATAAAACGCATATTTTAATGTTCTTATTTAGGCTGTGAAGTTGTCTTCATTCTTATTGACTTTTATATTACTGTGAATCTATAAAGAATAGGCACGTTTTGCAGTAAATCTACAAGAGTAATTAAAACCTTTATAATTACTTCAACATAAGAATACATAATATCTAGAGCAACCGGACGGAAACTGGGAGATCTGTGGTTCAAATCCCTGCAATGCATTGAATTTTTCTGTCGTCTGATTCTATCTTTTCAAGTTTGTTCAACACACGCCTTTTGTGGAAGAACAATTACTTTTTATTAATTGACCTAATAGCGGTCGAAACAATGAAGCCCGAAACTTGAAGTATTTACAACTTTGTATGCCATTGGGGTATGTCATCTCAATACAAGTTGACATCTCCTTGTGGTTTATCGGAAAAAATGCGAATCAGTTGGGAAATTTAATGCCCTGGTAGCTCAGCAGTTAGAGCAACTAATGAAAACCGGGAGATGTGTTTCAAATCCTGGCAATGGCAATGAATGTTTCAGTAGTCTGATTCTAGAAATACGAAATAAGTGGATAAATAAGCTTCTTATGAATATTGAGGCAGTATTTTATATCAAAATACTGTGAATGCCAGAGTGATTGTAGTGTAAATTAACATTATTGTATGACAATGATTTTAGATGTTTGTTAGCTATAAGCATTGTCAGGAAATAAGGTTACACGGGCTCACTGAAACTTACAATAGGAGTGGGTAACAATGAAGCGATGCGATGAGTTGTTTATCACTTAGAAGAGACAAGCAAATGACATCAGGGTAGCGTGTCTTTCTTTAGAAATGGAGGGAATATCTTCCCTGGAGCATATGTGTTTGTAATTATGATTGGCTGACAAAATAGACGCTAATGTTGGCGCGATTTAGTAACCAATAGTAGCTCTATTATAATGTTTAGGCATATCGGGGTGAGGGAATATAAATTCTCGAGCCATAAGTAGTTTCACGCAATCTTGAAGAGTCATTCACCAGGTGAACGTAGCGCAGTTCTACAGAATCATTCACGAGATACACATCACGCAGTTCTACAGAATCTCTCGCGTCGTAAAATTATGTACAAGATGTGAAGTAGGTACGCGACAACTATTACGACAGTAATTACATTCGGAAATATAACAGTTTCAGTTAGGCGTGTATCAAGATTAAAGATGTGAAATTAATTGTGACGGCAATAAATGTGTAAAAATAAATTCATTTATCAGTGTTATCTTTTAGTAACAACTCCTTTCCGTTTACACGCCCTGCTCAGAGATATTTGCGCGACTTAGTAATAATAGCTAACCGGAGGACAAAGAACCCAAAATTCAAAATAGTAAAACAATAACAGGCGCCAAGTAAAAAAGATAACACGAACAGATTACTGTGAAAATATATTGTAAGAAATTAAATATCAATATGTAGACAGTCATGTAGTTGTTACATATTTTATCCTTCTTTTCCTATGCCTAATATATTTCATTTTCTGCAAATACAACTCTCTAATTTTTATTACTGATATTTCTGAAAGCTAAGAGGTAAATAATAATAATAATAATAATAATAATAATAATAATAATAATAATAATAATAATAATAATAATGCGTACCCATCTAGGCATTCTTTAGATTTCAAATCAAAATGTGTAGAACAATATTAATGTTTCCTGTATTGTTATTCCAAAACACATCCTTAAAGCTTACGCGGTTCTAATTTCCATCCGGAGCTGACTGACGCCAGCTTATCGCAACAGTATAATGACTTCTACTTAATTACAGAAGAATATGACTTGCGCACGGTGATGGGCTTCATCTAAATTCTAAACATGTGTCGCCGACTAGGTTTCCTAACTACGCTTCCCCGATGACAGCGACATTCATCCTCGCCGCTAACGAGCTGGCGGGTGTGTGCTGCAAACGACTCGTGTAAGATGTGTGGTCTATATATTAGGGGCTACATGAGGGTTAGATAGGGAAGGCTAGCAGTGAAATAATGAATGGAATAATATACTACAAAAGGGAATGGGGAAGGCGCCGAGATATAGACGGCACCTATCTGGAGGAACAAGTTGGACTTGCGCCAGATTCCCTTCCAGCTAAACACCGTGTTAAATAAGGAATGAAGTCAACTGGATAAAACCATGGGACGGTAGACGCTTTCTGACTTGTGCATGCAAAACGTAAGCGAGTGGAGCAACGTGCATTCAAAGGATATTAAAACAAATTTTGTGGGCACAGAAGGGAATGTCAGTAAGAGATTAAAAGTAATTAGGAACGCCTAACAGCACCGAAAACATTTCTTTAAGATTATGTACCAAACTGAAAAGAACATCGAAGTGAAAATTACGTTGAAACCTTGGGAAGGGGAAGGCTTTTATAGAAATAGAACAAACACTACTGTGATTACGAACACAGAGTAGGAGCTACTAAAGAATTCCCTCTTTGGTTACTAAAACATAAAATAAGCTAATAAGTATGTTATCGAAAAAGTTGATTCAGGACCGGAATACCAAATACGGACTGTATTTCATTTTCTTACAATGAGCTACCACTCACCACAGGAACGCAATTAAGGAAAACCTCTCTTCGCTTATATGCTTCTTTCCACTGTTTAATTATAGCAGCTAAGTTTTAATTTCATATTTCACTGTCTTCTACCTGACAGTTTAAGCAATATGTTCTTCCATCTTATTCTGGATTTTCCCGCTAATCTTGAACCTTTAAGTATCTGTTTTACTCTAATATTATTTAGCTGGAGTTGTAGATGTCTGTTTTCAAATATTACCATACTCTTTGCTTTCTCATTTAACTATACCAGCTAATATAAAGAGAGAAAATCCTGCCTGAGCCGTGCGTGTGATAATATCAAAGACCTCTCAACCTGTTTTAAAAATTCTTTCATCACTGAAGATACATTTCCCCCCTGACTGGCATAGGCTATAAAGACAGCCAGTAATTTCGATTCCAGACCTGGATATTACAACCCCGTCTAAGCATTACCGTCCAGACATATCCAATTTCCCATGGATTTTGGGAACCATGCCCCGTTGAGACCAACCCAATCCGAATAGGTCCCCTTTCGCAGGGGCTCAGATGTTCCGCCTAACGTACTTCTGGTAACGTCAGAGGTACCTCGAGTGCTATGGGTGCGCAGCTCTCCCACTACGGGAACTGAAGGGGTCACAACCCCTCCCATAATGAAATGCACTGAAATGAGTACCCATTACAGGGCTACCTTGCAATCATTGTTATGCCAAATTCTAAGCAAACAGAAGACATAGCGAAATATAGTCGTATTATTTTTATAACATTGCGATATGTATAATAAATTTATTTCTTTAATTAGCATTTTATTAAATACTTTAGATGTGTGCAGTGAAGTCAGCATCAAACCCTTTGGGTAATGTTTATTTTAATCCATAGCTAAATGTAGTGAGTTTTTGTCTTTCAAAACCTTTAATAACCTTAATGGAAACACGTTTTGCTCTAATTTCTGTATGCTACAATCAGCTTCATTACTAATGCCTACTAAAAGGAAAAAACTTCTTTCCAGAGTAACTGCGGACATTACTCCACTCATATGTTTTTTAATTAAAAACGTAGTGTTTAAATTGCTGAAATGTAGGGGGGGGTTATGAAATCTTCATATTCGTCCGCTTTGTCGTTGCTTCATTAAATTTTATTAGGTGGTTATGATTTTCCCAATGTTAAAATTGTGAAACTTTTACGTTATTAAACCACTACAATACCAAAAACAGCACACAAAAGCAAAATATCATCTAGCATGCTTATCTAAGAATTTTTCAACCAACTTTCAGGTCAATACTCGCTGGCGCCATTCACTATATTCTTGTGCTTCCAGAAAGCCAAAATAGCACAGAAGTCGCGGCTTACTAGAAGAACAATGTGCACAATTGAAGAGATGGTCAGTCAGCAGGCAAGAGCAGACCTTCGTAGCAAGAGTAAGAGCGCACGTATCCACTGAGTTAAACAATAACAATTAAAACAACCTTAAAACAGCACCTGACTAAGATAATAGTATAACGCATGCACTGTTCTAAAGAACTGATATACTGCTCCTACAGCTTGAAGCTTCTAAAATATTTGTTAATACTCGTATCTAAAAAAAAGTAACTGGTATATTCACAAGACTTTGTTTAATAGTTATCTGTAAAAGTTTTTTTTTCTGTAGAGGTATAACTATATATTCCTGGTCTAAAATGAAAACAAGAGTGTTACGAAAAGGTTGATGTTTACTCTATATCTCCTATTGCGATTCGATCTAGACATCTCTCATTATTCCAGCTTCAACCGAGTTATAATTCTAATCTAATATCGGATATCTTCTGAATGACGCATCTGGTGCCCACCGCTCCCGCGGCAATACTATACCAATCTGTTCGTGCAGTAGTCCACCATTTCTCCCCTAGAGATAATAGCATGCGAAACGCTATTAGTATGTTACGCTTACCTTTTGTTCGAAAAATTTCCCCTACCTCTATACAAGTCTGGCACCTGTTGAACACATTGTTTAACATTGGACGAGATTTTACAGCCGCAATATTGAAAAATCAATTGTGTCTTGTAATTCGTCGAGCATGTAGAGATTTTCTGTATAAACTTTATGTTTAAAAATTCCCAAACGATAATTATTATAATAATCATGCAGAGGGAGCACGTTATTTAATTATTTTGTAAATAAAAGCACATTGCTAAATATCGATTTTCTTTGACTTCTTTCTTATGCGGACCGTTTCTCGTATAATATCTCCTTATTTAGAGACGTCGACTGTCTCATTCCTTTTGTCTAACACTGATCAACTCGTTTTACATTTTCCTAACAACTTACAAGTAAATGTGGATTTTTTAGGAGTGGTGACACCAGGGAATTTATACATAAATTCAAGATTACCCTCCATCTGAGATTATCTTTAAGCAAAACTAAAACACAATAAACAAAATCAACAGCCAACGTCACATGATGATCGGTAAAAATTGGTTAAAATGGTCAAAAGTTACAATTTTGTCTTTGTAACTTATTGTATTTGATTCTCTAGAAAGGCCTTCAGTAAATATATTTAATATCAGATTGAAAAAGGGAACTTATGTGACGATTGAAGTGACCCAAAGCGGAGGATGTGATATCGCATTTACATTTCTTCGAAATTTCTTGAAATATATCAGCAAAATTTGGTGAAAACCTCTTCATCAGTTTGTAAGTTATGCATTCTAAGTAAAACCGTATAGTGTTTTATGAAAAAGTTATAAGCAGAGCTTCAGGCTAGTTGATACGAACGAGATTTTCAGTACGAGTTTGTAGGTTCTAATAGGTATTTTATGCATTTCTCAAAATTTAAAATACTCCTTACGATATAATTCTTAAATTATTAGCAAGGCCGCACTTTTTCCCTGTGCAGGCATGCATTAGTTTGGTGGTTACTTCCCTATATTGGCATCACGGAGGCCATGGGTTCAAATATACTACACCATGAAAGGAAAAGGCAACCTGTTTGTGCTGCGTCGGAGAACGAGCTGTCGATGGACTGCTCTTATCTACTAGTAAATACAGGGACTCTATACTCCAGGACCAGTAAATCGCGAGTCAAAATGAGACAGTGTCGTCCCTAATTATTATAGTGAAACTTCTGAAATAGTTTCCCAAATACACGCTACCTGAAACGTATGTATTTTTAATATAAGGTAAATGCGTTACGCACCAAGCTCACCCAGGTTTCTTAAGTATATCGTATTTATGCAAAAGCCGAAACTCGCAATTGAACAAAAGTTATCTATTAAAAATCAATGCATTTTTAAGTTATACTTCCTAGCAAACTTATTTTCTAGTTCAATAAGGAACATAGGTTTAAAATTTCCTTTAAAATTTATGAACATTTTATAATAAGAAGCATATTTATAAATGAGTATTAATTTGTATTTTAAAGTACATAATCTATGTACTTAATATACGCTTAGCAAAAAAAATCAGTACATTACTTTGGGTTTTGAAAAATTTACAGATCAGTATCACTCATCTCACTGCACCGAGCGGGCTAGCTGTGGCTCGCATTTGGCAGGTCGTGGGTTAGATTCCCTTGGCCGATCTTCCTGACGCATGAGATTTTTCGGGACTTCCCCGGTTTGCTGGACGAACATCCCCGAATTTCCTGTCCCTCCATTTCATCTCAATTCTCGTTTCACTTCATCTTTCATCTGCTTGGTCTCTTTTAGGTTTGCAAGTGTTGGCGGAGGTCTCGTGTGCATGGCAGGGAAAAGGATGCTCTAAGTAAAGCTTTGTCCTCCAGGCTGCGAGCGGTCTCTGGGTCCGGGTAGCCCAGGTGATGTGTAAACCCACAAGGAGGAGAGGAACTGCTAGGGAGTTCAAATCTGTAAATAGTAGGGACCCTGTCCTCTGCATGTTGTGCCTCCTGGCCCGACCGCCCTCGATGTCCTCTCACCTCATCCCTACCTCTCGGGGGCGGTCAGTGGCCAAGGTACAAAAGATCTGCGTAAGTCGAGTTGCTAAGTTCCCCTCCACTTCTAGACCTATCCTATACTAATCACACTGCACACCATGTCAAATAACGTTAGACTTAACTGCAAAGGCGCTATCTCGACATACGTGACCTAGGCTTCCGCAGAGCGAAGCTATTAAACCCCATATCTTCTTTAAGACCGGTGACCGTCAATCATTTCATTGAAGATAAATCCGATATTTCCCCATATATTTTGAATATGCTTGTGATGTAGATTCTAGAACTGCTCTAGAAATGACTTTTGCATAAACAAGATTATTACATTATCAAATTAATTAGGACAGGTTCATTAATTCCTTGAGTTTATAACCATTTTTACTTCAAATATTATTTAATGAGTTTTCAATCTTTTTATATCATTTTAATTAACTAATGAAATTCATCAACTAATCTGGTGATCAAATTGATAACTATTTTTAGGTATAACATATAACAAAAGAGAGTAATCTCGTTACCGCGGCTTTTGACAAGTGGACTAGAAATTAGTAGGAACTCAAAACGAATTCAACCAGGCGCAAATGCGAGACTCCTACCTCACTAGAAAATTCGTTCTAGAAATGTACATCGAAAAAGTGCGTTTGAAGTTCATGCGCTCCACTGCACATTAATAAACCTATCTATTCGTGGCGATCTGTGTGTGCTGTGAAGGGAATTCAGAATGTGATGGAATGGGTAAACCACGGGCACAAGGCTGATGGAGTCAGGTCCTATGCCTTTCAGTGACTTGTGTTTTAATTATCTTTAGTGGAGGTTAGTTTAGTGAAATAAACCATATATACATACATTTAGAGAAAAAAATAATATTCTGTTACGTATATATACGGATATATAGTTTAGAAACAAAGTAATACAAATGATTTTAAATTACCGATACATTTACAACGGTCACAGTGTAGAGAAAAGTCATCTGTAGGAGTTCAGAATTATAAGTTGTGTTTATTTATACTAATCTGTGAATAAAGTGTAAAAAATAAAAATATTTATGTAAATAGTACTTATCTCAAAATTCTACAGTAATTTAACACTCAATTTTAAATATCCATTTCTAAAAACAAAACCCTATCATATAGCAAAGTGTATATGCCAATAGTAAGAATGCAGAATGGACATTGTTCAGAAATCTGCGGTGCAAATCACAGATTTCTACCTATTGTAATTGAAAATATTTCAACTAACGACTTTCGGGATGGTTCAGTCGGCAACGTCTGTGACCGATATTCGTGAAATCCCCGGGGCCGACCAATCTGACAAACGTTTTTTTGCGGTTTTCTCGTCACTAGGCGAATGCTGGATTGACAAATTTCATCCGCAAATTTTCCTATCATCCCTTTCATTACTACATTTCATTTCTTTCCTCCTCACCGCCATATCAGGCATCGGGCTGATCAGCCATCCTGGATATGCTATGATCAGAGTTTGCTTGCTCCTCGACAGCCTACTGACACAAAGCATTGGCTTGTAAGTCCTTGGGGGAAATTAAATTAAGTTTTATTTATGGACGCTCCTTAATACTATGGTTCTTAACATTCCGTACTATATTGGGTGTGAAAGACCTGAAATTTTGCACATAGGCCTCTTTATCAGGCTTGAGGTTCTTTTACATGCTGTAAATCTACGATGCTGGACCACTGGCTTTACTTCCCCTCTGAAGGAAGCCATGCTAAGGATTTTTACGCCCGAAAATAATCCATCGCCCTCTGTCGGGTTTTAACCCGCGACTTCGGGAAAAGAAGCTAGTATGGTACCTCTAGACCACGGAGGATGACAAAGTCCTTGTGGGGGTAAGTGCTCCAGAGAGGAGGATAATCCGAAGAAGAATGCAGAATATGCCTAATTTCAAAATGATGCCTTAAAAGCTTAAACTTCTTCTTCTGCACTATCAAGGATTATGCTTGCAGCCTGTTCCTTCTTCACTCGAGCCATCTTTTACTTGATCTTCTGGTTTCTAGTCTTCCTTCTGGTTTGTATTTTATTATTTGTTTCACTGTTTTTTTATTTCCCATTTTTTAATGTGTTGTACCCATCGATGTATACTTTTTTGTACTCGTTCATTAATGGAAAATATTTTAACTCTACTCTTTATTTCTTCGTTTCGTACTTAATCCAGTATAGCACAACATTTTTATTTTTCTTAAAAAGTTCATCTCTGCAGTCTGCATATTTTGTTGCTCCTTTTTACTTTCTCTACTACGTATAGTAAGTAGGGGAAGTATTGTATTCCACTCAAAAATTCGATACCGAGATTTCACCGGAAATACATGTTTTGAGACCCCTGAATTAAAAAAAAGCATTTTTGGAAATATTACCTTGCGTGTGCCTGTCTGTGTGTCTGTCTGTGAACAGCATAACTCAGAAACGAACAGTCGGATAAACATCAAACTTGTTATTTAGGTTCAGTATCTTCCAGAGATGCGACACGAAGGTTTTCAAGAAAATCCCCTACCCCAGATTACGCTTTACATGGAACATTTTTCGAAGATTTTAATTTTCTCAAAATGACTAACGATTTTGATTAAAATATCATATATTTAAGATAGTTTCATGAGACAAATAAAATGTATATCTTGAATTTTCTGGGAATGTCTCCAAAAGTATTCTTCATTGTGAACGACTTTTGCATAACTGGTAAACCATAAGATATAGACAAAATTTTACTACACAAAAATTGCAGATCGCGTTAAAATACACAATTTATGTCATATAATTATTTTGTTGTTGAGTGAACCATTTTCGAGATATTTTTCAATACCTGTACTTTTTCTCAAATAGGAATTCGTTACTTTTTTTTGTCCTGGTAAGGTAAAGAGAATGGAATACTCCACATAGCAACCAGCTCTTAAAATATGTGACTATCGCTTAAAGCCTACCAATTCCCCTTGCATTTACAAGAAAATTATCAATAAGATTAACATCTCGATATCTCGATTAACATGAAGCATATGGAGAACAAGCGTTTGTAAAAATAGTTTGTACAAGAGTAGAGAAAGTTATGTGAGTGTAACACATCAGATTTTTTTTGTTATTGTCCACGATTCCCTTTCAAAGTTAAAACTGATATAGCCATTACCGAACTATGAATATCGTATGTGATGCATTCACATAACTTTCTCTACATTCTACGTTTATTAGTGCGTATAGAGATTATTTTTACTCAAGTTTATTTTTCTATCCATTACAATTTAATCCAAATAAACCTTTGCAGAAATAGCTGCATTACACGCTTCGTTATTGATGCAAAGGGAACAGCGACAGTCAGATATTTAAGAACTGGACGCTTTTTGCTGGCCTGAAAATTTCATACTGTTTCCATGCAAACGCGAAAAACAACTGAATGTAGACAAGAACTTAAAGAGAATGACCAAGAAATGAGCAATTCGAACATTTAGCAACGGATATCTCAGAAAGTGCTTACGTCACAAAAAGGTTATTTTAAATAAATTGTGTGTTTTAAAGAATCTACATTTTTTTGTCTAGTACGTATTCCTCTGTCACTAACGTTTAACAGTTATACAAGATTGTACAAAATTCCTTCCAAATGAAGAGTACTAAAAGCCTATTCCTTGAAAATTCAAGATATAAATTTTATTTTCCAAGTAAATATCTTTCATATATGGTATTTAATCAAAATCCTTGGAGGCATTTTTTATAAAATCAAAATTTTCGAAACATGTCCATGTCAAGAGTAGTTTGGGGTGGGGGATTTTGTTGAAAATCTTCGTGTAGCATCTTTGGAAGGTATTTGAACGTAAATACCAAGTTTGGTATCTATCCGACTTTATGTTTTTGTTTTTGGTGTTCATAGACACACAGACAGGAAGACAGACAAACACACACAGACACGTTTCCAAAAATTATTTATTTGGATTTAGGGGGCTTCAAAACATGTATTTCTGGTGAAATCTCGGTATCGTATTTTTGGGTGGAACGCAATATTTCCTATTTGCTATATGTAGTAGAGAAAATAAAAATGTAGATCCTATTATGATTTAAAAATGAAGGTTTTGATTCGGAATAGTAAACATTAATAAAGATACTTAACGAATAACTACTAACTGTATTCGCTGTACCTAATTCAAATCTAGAAACATTCACAAAAATATTAAATAAAGGAAAGAAAAGCATGCACAAAAAGTGGTTTAATCATTTAATGATTTGCTTTCTGTAGTAGGGACAAGAACAGAACACTACCTTGCTTATTGCATGTCAAGCTGCTACACTTTCTACCTGCCTATTCCCACCTCTCGCTCAAGTATTTCCCCGTCGAATCTAGCACGAGTCGTAATGGAGATCGGTGATACAATATAAATATCTCACTTTAATTTTTGTGAAAAATGCAACATAACAAAATTTTAAAGCTTAATGTTTCTTGCAAGCTGTGTTATTCAGAATTTCGATGAGATGAGTATTAAGAAGCTCCAATTTTGTTGTAGTTATTCTGGTTACATTATGACTCTTTTGGTTACTAAGGGAAGTAATACATTAATATTTTTACTTACTTTACTGCATACAGTAAGTAGTGGAAGTATTGCATTGCACTCAAAAATTATATATCTAGATTTCAGGAAATACATGTTTTGAGGCCACCGAATCCAAATAGAGCATTTTGGAAACATGTCGGTGTGTGTGTTTTTGTGTTTGCCTCCCTGCGTGTCTGTGTACACTATAACTCAAAAACGAGAAGTGTGATAAATACCAAACTTCTCTTGACATGGAACATTTTTGGAATTTTTGGAGTTTCAAAAACCATTTTCTAACGATTTTGATTAAAATATCGTATTACAAATATAGTCACATAGCAATTAAAATGTATATCTTGAATTTTCGGGGAGTAGCCTATGAGGTCCTCTTCATTAGGAAGGAATCTTATATAGCAGGTAAACGATATGCAGTAGACAACACACAAAATGTAGATCTCTTTAAAACATACATTTATTTAAAATAAGATTTTTGTGGAATAACCGTTTCTGAGACATTCGTTATTAAAAGTTCGAGTTGTTAATTTCTTCGTCATTCTGTTAAAGTCCTTTCAACATTCAGTTGCTTGTCGCGATTGCATGAAAACAGTATGCAATTTTAAGGCAAGCATATAGCGCCCTGTTCTTAAACATTTGACTGTCGCTGTTCCCTTTGTATTTATAATGAAATGTGTAATGTAGCTATTTCTGCAAGGGAATATTTGGATTAAAATGTAGTAGATAAAAAATAAGCTTTAGTAACAATAGTTTGTATACCTACTAATAAACGATAGTGGTTAGAGAAAATAATGTGAACATACCACATCAGATGGTTTAAATTATTTTACGTCACTTTAACTACGAGGTCATAGAACGTCGGATCTGTGTGGACACATCACACTTGGATTGGTGTACAGTTAACCTTCTAGGTTTCATCTCTTTACCATATCATCTTACTTTGTCATGTATCCACAGAGACCGTAGTGCTAGGCATCTGTATCTCTGCTTTTACACATGTTAGGCAGATGGCAATTGGGTGCATCCATCAGCTTTCATAATCTGTGGATAGATGGCAGAGCATCAATTTATATTTATATTTTTACTATTGTTTTAGACTAAGATGGAACTCTGGGTCTTGGCATTAAATATTGAATCGGTATATACCTTGGTAATTAAGGGTAATCACGAAAAAAAAACAGGTTAGTCGGTCCACGGGATTTGAACCCGGTTCCTCCGCAATGCCGATTACAACGTTACCATCTGTGCCATCCCTGTCGTGCAATATATTTAGTTTATTGCATTTAAGGGAGATTAAAAGCCCTGTCCGGCAATTCTAAATTAATATTGGTACCCGGATTTATAGGTCCTTTTAGCTTTTGTTTTAGGCTTTTTATACTCTCAAATAGGTCTTTTTTTAGGTTTTCTTTGAGGGCCATATTACTAACACCAGTAATGTTCTGGTTTTCTTATTTTAGGCCACACACCATTGATTTAGGCTTTATACCTGAAGGCAGGTTTCTTAATGAAGCTATCACCAATTTATTTTCTGTTCTTATTTTAGCAACATTAATTTAGATCATTATTTCACCAAAGTGCGCCTTATTTCTAACCATCATAAAATATACAGAATATATTTCAGTAATTCCTTTGTTTGTAGATAACTGTCTCGCATTGCATTGCAGATAGCTGCATACGATGCCAAACGTTTCTGGAATGACTGATTACCCGTTATCATGTAGCAGATTCTGCAGAACGTAACGTAATTGGAGGTATATATTATAGATGCTAATGCTGTAGTATTTAGGTTTAATTTGCAACAGGTTGCAATTAGTTTTCGATTTATAATAACAAGATTAAATATATTCATTGCAAGGCCCGCTACAAATTGCAAATCCATCATAGTTGCTAAATCCCAACAGCAATTATACGCAGCTACCAGAGTTTAGTCCCAAATAGATAACTAACAGAAAGTGTTATGCACCGGGCTCATTCTAGAATGCATTCCATAGAAAGCATTCACCCATAATAATTTGTTTTGTTTTACAGAAATGACTTGAAAGTAATTAATACCCTTCTCCAAAATAAAACTACTAATATTATATCAGCTGAATAACATCAAATATTTTCACATGAAATATTAGCAACGTTAACAAAGTTACAGTCGCTACGTTTTAAATATTTCTTTGTTCTCTTCTTCTTGCACCATGTTAGCGATTTAATAGAATTTAACGCAATTTCTTGCTCCAAAATAAATATCAACTCTGTCCAATAAATATTGTTCGCCGCTCCACACATAAGAATGAAATATTTAAGATACTACCGAAAAAAATGTATGTATAGTTTTGACTAAGCTGAAAAATGTGAAGATGGCCGCCTCCCCCGAGCCCGAGAAGTCTTTACTAGTCCATAGCCGAGAAGAAAGTCACCTCACTTCTTCTAGGAGGAACGCTCTTGCTCGAGGCACACACACAGATATCACGTGATGACGTTGGTAACATTGCCACAACCCCAGCGCAGTCCATGCTGAATGAGCGCACGCATCCTGGTGAGAACTGTAGCAACGTCTTGCAGTCGGTAACGAAACTTGTTACACTGGTTGCTGGCTTGGTTATAGCTGGGACCGAATCCTATACTCTATAATTCTATAACTGCGGCCCATAAATGACACAGATTTTCCTGTATAGTATCGAACAAATCAGTTTCATGTCTTCAAAGCCATGATTGCGTTTAATAATAATTCTTTGCAGCTTCGAAACACATGCAGTTCCCACTGGGTCACGTACTACTTTTTTAGAAACAATGTCAATGATGTGCATAACCCTCTGATTGGTGGATTCGCGCTCTCCCAGCAGAGAATAGCCTCTGGTGTATATTTATAAGGTGCAACGAAGCAACAATAGTTGGTATGAAACGAAATGGTTAGACCGATCGCCTCTCATCAAAGCGGCCCAGGTTCGGTCCCAGATACCCGCATGTGGGATTTTTGGTGGACATATCGGCGTCTGGGCGGGTTTTATCCGGTTCTCCGCTTTCCTCCGCCATTTTATTCCACCGGTGCTTCATCTTCACCTGTCATTGATCTCGCTCACTTTCATCTATCATCTACTTCCTCGCTTTCATCCCGGTCATCGGGCTGATCAACCAGCTTGGTTATTCACTCTCCCAGATCCAAAGAGTCCTGTTCCTAGGCGTCTGGCCCTAGGCATTGGCTTTTAAGTCTTACACGAGAGGAGGATAAGCCGTTGATTAAGAAGAAAATGGTTCATTAAATGACAAGCAAAAAAAAAGGGTTAAACCTAAGAATCATGATCAATTATCTCAGAAAATATTTAAGTTGTCATACTTAAATATGTACAGGATGTAGATTCATGTTTTTTGAGTTCACTGATCCGTTTTTGTACAAACAGCTTGTTTATTAAGAAAAATAGGATCATTTTCTCTATTCAAGCATCTATTGATTAAAATGTGTCAGCACTTCTTTAAACGCCCAACATTCTAATTAGCACCAACGTAGATCAATAATAGCACTTACAAGTTACACTATGTGATCAAAAGTATCCGGTCACCCCCATAAACATACATTTTTCATCTTAAGTGCATTGTGCTGCCACATGCTGCCTGGTACTCATTATCCGCGACTTCAGTAGTCATTAGACATGTGAAACAGCAGAATGGGACGCTCCGTGAAACTCACGGGCTTCGAACGTGGCAGGTGATTGGGTGTCACTTGTGTCAGAAGTCTGTACGCGAGATTTCCACACTCCTAAACATCCCTAGGTCCACTGTTTCTGATGTGATAGTGAAGTGGAAACGTTAAGGGACATGTACAGCACAAAAGCGTACAGGCCGACTCATCTGTTGACTGATAGAGACCGCCGACATTTGAAGAGGGTCGTAAAGAGTAGATAATAGGCAGATGTCTATCCAGACCTTCACACAGGAATTTCAAACTGCATCAGGATCCACTCCAAGTATTATGGCAGTTAGGCGCGAGGTGAGAAACCTTGGATTTCATGGTTGAGTGGCTGCTCATAAGCCACATATCCCGCAGGAAAATGCCAATCGATGCCTCGCTTGGTGTAAGCAGCGTCAACATTACACGATTGAACAGTGATAAAACTTTGTGTGGAGTGACGAATCACGGTACACAATGTGGCGATCCCATGGCAGGGTGTGAGTATGGCGAATGCCGAGTGAACGTCATCTGCCAGGGTGTGTAGTGCCAACAGTGGAATTCGGAGGTGGTAGTGTAATGGTGTGGTCGTGTTTTTCCAGGAGGGGACTTGCACCCCTTGTTGTTTTGCGTGGCGCGATCACAGCGCAGACCTACAGTGATATTTTAAGCACCTTCTTGCTTCCCACTGTTGAAGGGCAATTCGGGGATGGCAATTGCATCTTTCAAAACGATCGAGCACCTGTTCATACTGCACGGGCTGTGGCGGAGTGGTTACACGATAAGAACATCCCTGTAATGGACTGACCTGCACAGAGTCTGACTTGAATCCTATAGAACACCTTTGGAATGTTTTGGAATGCCGACTTCGTGCAGGCCTCACCGACCTACATCGATACCTCTCCTCAGTTGAATGGGCTGCCATTCCCCAAGGAACCTTCCAGCACCTGATTGAAAGTATGCCTACGAGAGTGAATGCTGTCATCAAGGCTAAGGGTGGGCCAACGCCATATTGACTTCCAGCATTACCAATGGAGGGCACCACGAACTTGTACGTCATTTTCAGCCAGGTGTCCGGATACTTTAGATCACGTAGTGTATTTTTATCATCTTAAAATTTCATTTAGGTAAGTTAAAAAAATACAATAAAAGCGTACAAAGCAAAAAATGGAGAAAACAAACTGGCATATATGTACGAGGAAACGGACTAACATGGATTCACCAACAGCAGCTGTTATATTTAACAGTACCAAATTTTAGAATAAAACTTACTCGAAAAGTGTACTAAAGTGTCTATTCCAAGGTGTGTAAAAGTTACGATCATTTTATGTGAAGTGACATAGAAACTCTAGTATTACATAAAAGATGCAGTATCATTTGAATGGTACAGAGGAAAAACAATCAAAGTCCACCTTAGGCGAAAATTGAGATTCTGGTACCAAGGATTCTATGTATGTAGTACTACATTCCAGCAGCATCATACATGGAAAAAACCACATCTAGTCCATACAAAATCAGCTTAGAAAAAAGATGTCCAGGGGAAGAACAATCAAAGTCCTCTGTGAAATGGAAAAACAATCATGAGTCCATATACATTTTAAATGAGAGTAATTTTGAACTACTTCAGAAGAGTTTATTGTTTTAAATGTTGGTCAGCTTGGGTGTTTTAAATATGTGACACACCTTAGCTCCAGGGAGTCCTATGCTATTGTTGACAAAAAGTCAACTGCACAGACTGAAAGGTAGTCAAAACCTTCATATTCAAGTTTAATTCCACTCTCCAAGGCAAATTACGACGACCTACAATCCCTTGAAGAAATTCTGTTCTGAAAATGCTCAGCTTTGTATTTCAAGATTATTCGTAGTCAAGAATGACTAATTTGGTGATGCTCAGCTTTATTTTTCAAGATTACTAGTAGTCAACAATGAGTAATTTGGTGTAGAGATAAAATAATGAATTTCATTGGTGTTTTATATATTACGTTTTTCTAAGGCATACTGTATGTATAATGTAATCCTATAAATTGGACTATGATTGTTTTGTTCAAGATTACCCATAGTCAACAATGAGTAATGTGGTATAGATATTAAGCAATTAGTTTTATTGGCGATTTATAGCTTACAATTTTCGAAGGCAAATAGTTATGTATAATGTAATCCATTCTATAAAGCAAGTGGACTTGATTGTTGTTTTAAGATTACCCGTAGTCAACAATGAGTAATTTGATGTAGAAATTACATTAATTTCTTTTGTCTCTTATACATATTATTAAATATCCCACAAATATTGTGTACATTTTTCTAAGGCAAACAGTTATGTATAATGTAATACATTCTATAAAGTAAGTGAATTATGATTGTTTTTGTTTGTAAACAGGTGTACCTTGAGTTTTCATTGTTAATAAAAAGGATCCTATAACACATGATACTAATTTCAAAAAATGGGTCTGTTAGAAAAACACCGTGAGAATTGCTCTAGAAAGAAACATGTTTCGTTTATGCCTAACATGGTTAATATGCTGCGTTTTTAAACTTCAAATTAAATTACTGCAAAATATTAAAAAGTGGACTTTGATTGTACCCTTCATTTTTATTTTCTCTACTACGTGCTGCAGTAAATAGGGGAAGTATTGCATTCCACCCAAAAATTCGATACCGAGATTTCACTTCAAATACGTGTTTTGAGGTGCCCTGAATCCAAATAAAGCATTTTTGGAAACGTGTCCATGCGTCTGTCTGTCAGACTGTGAACAGCATAACTCAAAATGGAAAAGTAGGATAAATACTAAACTTTCAATTTGAGTTTAGTATCTTCCAATGCTGCGACACGAAGGTTTTCGATAAAATCCCCTCACCCAGGCTACCCTTTACTTTCTTTCTTTGTTTAACCTCCTCTTATGCAGGACTTACACCCCCAGAACTTACAGGCGGGTGCCTGCGATCAGAGGCACGTCGAGGAGCAGACACACTCATGGAGCAGACAGAAGATCCAGGATGGGTGATCAACCCGATGCCTGGAATGGGAGGAAGGAAGTAGATGAAACGAAATGATGGTGAAATGGATGAAAGGAAAGGTGATAATGGAGCAGTTGGTGGAATGAATGGCAGGGGAAACCGGAGAACCCGGAGAAAACCCACTCAGACGCCGCTTTATCCACCAAAAATCCCACATGCGGGTCCCTGGGATTGAACCCGGGCCGCCTCGGTGACAGGCGAGCGGTCCAACCACTCGGCCACGGCGCCGCTGGTTACCCTTTACATGGAACATAATTCGAAAATTTTGATTCTCTCAAAAATGACTGCTAACGATTTTGATTAAAATATCATATGTTTAAGATATTTTTATGTTAAATGAAATGTATATCTTAAACTTTCTGGGAATGTACCCAAAAGTCCTCTTCATTCTGAATGACTTTCGCATAACTGGTAAACCTAAGAGGACAAAATTTTTCTATACAAAAAAATGTAGATCTCATTAAAACATACAATTTATATCATACACATTTGTTTTGTACAGTTCACCGTTTCCGAGATGTTTATTGCTATTTGTTTGAATTTTCCAATACTTATACTCTTTCTCAAATGGGAATTCCTTATTCGTTTCTGCTATGTCCTGCACATGCAAAGAGATTGAGTGCTACACATAGCGATCAGCTCTTAAAATATTTGACTATCGTTTAAAGCCTACCATATTCCCCTTGCACCTACAAGAAAATTAGCAATAAGGTAGTTCTGTAAAGGTTTATCCCGATTAACATGAAGTAGATGAAGAAAACGTGTTTGTAAAAGATTAGAGAAAGTCATGTGAGTGCAACACATCAGAGTTTTAAAAATATATGTAAAATATAACCATTGTGACTGCAGTAATGAACTATATATCCAATCAAAGGTAAAATCCAATTTGTAAGACTGCACGAAAAACTAAAGATGTCATTTGTTGGCAATTCTTACCATTTAGTGTCCCCTTAAAGCACAAATTAATTGAAGGACTGTAATCTGGAATGAACCTAATAATAAAAATCAGAACACTGAATTAACTCATTAACTCACCTCTACCTGGTTGGCCATGCTTGCTTTACATAATAATGTAATAAAATTCGGTACAAAAACAGGACAGTGGAGTATTCTCATTAGATGGACCACCAACCAGCGCTCCGTTTCGCTCACCAGAGGGATATAAGCCAGGTTTGTAGTACATTATTACCCTGAAGATGGAGATAATGTTAGTTTCCGAAAGCTGGTTGCTTCTGGCAGCCCGATCACGTCGCCAGAAATGTTTCACATCTTATATAGTAGTTCTGATGGTAAAATAAGGGCAAAGAATGAGACGAGGTTGTGTCCTGTTAAACCTTTAGTTATATTCAAATGTTTATTACTATCTCAGAGAAATTGGACTTATCAGGGTTTTCAAATATCACATGACATGTACGTTTCCCATATGAAGACTTAGGTAATGAAAAAGGAGAGAGTGTAGAGAGGGTGATATTAAAGAGGGAAAGTGGGATAGAATAGGAAAGAACGGAATCGAATAAATGGAAGGAGAGACTGCCAGAATGTTACAGTGGAAAATACAGAAAAGAACCTCCCAGTTAATGCCATAAAACAAGGGAACTGCGAGTTCTGCTAGTGTTATACGAATGCATAAACTGTAATTTCACTAAAGGTTTTGATTTATCTAGGGAAATCAAAACTATAGTGGGATTTAATTGAACTATCTCACGATTAAAAGAAAACAAATAAACACAATAAACTATTAATTTACTAAATTAACTGATCGAACTGCTTCCATACAGCATTTCTATCTCCCTTTGTGTTGTTTGGTATCGTGCTGTTTTGGTGAAGCTAACTTTGAATATCTACGCGGAAAATAAATGAGAATCGCAAACAAGTTAACAGGTATTAAGATGTTAAAATAGACAAATGCCAGGAAGGTGATAAAAACAGAAAAATATCAGGGAGGTGATAAAAGTAGACAAATACCAGGGAGTGATAGAAACAGAAAAATGCTAGGGAGGTGATAAAAACACAAAAATGCCAAAATGGTAAGGAGGAGATAAAAACAGAAAAATGCCAGGGAGTTGATAAAATAGACAAATGCCAGGGAGGTGATTAAAACAGAAATACCAGGGAGGTGATAAAACACAAAAATACCAGGAGGTGATAAAAATACAAAACTCTGATGTGTTACACTCACATGACTTTCCTACTCTTGTACAAACTTTTTACAAATGCTTATTCTCCATTTACTACATATTAATTAAGGTATCGGGATGTTAATCTTACTGCTAATTTTCTTGTAGGTGCAAAGCTAATAGGGTATAGGCTCTAAGAGATAGTTAAATCTTTTAAGAGCTGGTTGCTATGTGGAGCATTTCATTCTCTTTATATGTCCAGAACATAAAAAAACGAATAATGAATTCCCATTTGAGAAAAAGTATAAGTATTGGAAAATTCAAACAAACAACAAGGAATATCTCGGAAATGGTTCACTATACAAAAAATTTATAGGGTATAAATTGTGTGTTTTAATGAGATCTACATTTTTTGGGTAGAAAAATGTTGTCTATCTCTTGCGGTATACCACTTATGGAAAATCCATTCAGAAAGAAAAGGACTTTTGGAGAACATTCTCAGAAAATTTAAGATATATATTTTATTTTCATGATAATATTTTAAACATGTGATATTTTAATCAAAATCATTAGACAACTTTTGAGAAAATAAAAATTTGCGAAAAATGTTTCATGTAAAGGTTAGTCTGGTGTTGGGGAATTTACTTGAAAATCTACATGTCGTATCTTTGAGAGATAGTGAACCTAAATACCAAGTTTGGTATTTATCCGACTTTTCGTTTTTGAGTTATGCTTTCACAGATACACACACACAGGCCTTTTTCTAAAAAATATTTTTATTCAGGAGGCCTCAAAACATGTTTTTCCGGTGAAATCCCGGTATCGAAGCTTTGTGTGAAATGAAATACTACCACTACTTACTATACGTAAAAGAGAGGGTAAAAATGTTAGGGAGGTGATAGAAACAATTATTATGGAGGTGATAAAAGCAGACAAATATTATAGAGGTGATAAAAGCAGTAAATGTTGCGGAGGCGATAGAAACAGGCAAATGCTAGGGAGGTGATAAAAGCAGTAAATGTTGGGATTTGAAAAATAGACAAGCAATAAAATGATAGAAAAGCGGAAAAATCAGCCCTGACTGATGAAATACGTCGCTTCGTAGCGTCTTATTGATTATAAGTATTATGATGTGGTACGATAAATATGCCAATTTTAAAAGGAGTTGTATTGTAGTTCGACTGACGGGGAGCCAAACTTGATGAAGTAACTGCCTCACGTATGGTACACAGTTTCCGGTGGTCTTCGCTCCAACGATTAGGAATCAACTTTGTATTTCATGTTTCTTTAAATATTGTATACATTTAGGTTTGCCTCGGCTGCGTCAGTATTAATTTGTAGAAACATATTTCTCTTAACAGGGGGTAATGCGGCTAAAGAATGTAGGCTTACACAAATTATAATTTTACTTCACTCCTTTTATTAATCCTTCATTTATTAAGTAACACTTCACTGATATATAGAGCTGTGAGGTTATTTATTAATTACTTGCACTTTTTAACACGTAAACTTTATAATGAATTTTCGTCTCACACTGAACACGTACCGAGCGAACGAACGAACTGCTTAGATATGTTGCCTTTTAGCGACAGGCGTTTACCGCTTGAATTTGCAAACTTTTTCTATTGCAAGTCTCTGATTGGCTAATTTTACTCCAATAGAATACTTTTATTTAACTGTTAGGTTTTCTGGTTGTTGATTGGCTATTTATAAACTGTCACAAAAATTACATTATGGTTGCTCCAAGAATTACTAGTAGATTTATTAAACTTTCCAATTCATTATTGCCTCAAGGCTACCTCACTGTTACCTCATTGTTAGCAACTTTCAACCTCTATTATCACATCTCCTATAGTGTTAAATTACCTAATACATTCACATAACATTATTAAACATGTACAAAATAATATAAACATATTACAATGACTGTTACATACATTTTATATGTTATTTATACACATATTGCTTTAAGACGGGCTGTTACTGAATTTTTATTATACATTTATACTACAATCATTTAAGTGTTAAAAATACTGCCTCAGAGTGCGATGTTTAGAATTCAGGACCCGTTAATATCTTCGACTGAATCATTTCCCTATCAGGCAAACATTTATTTCGAATATATATTAAACTTAGATTAAATTTCATAATTTTTCAAGGTTACCATACGAAGATTTGCAAGAAAATCCCACCACCGCAAAGTGCCCTTTACGTGGAAGTGTAAAATACCTCCCGTAACCAGTTACATGCTAGAAGCTCGAAGTAGGTCGATAACCTCACTGTAGGAATATCCTTTAAGAGCCCAAGACCGTACTCCGCGGAAGTTTCTTTTAAAGCCACGTTTCCTTTACAAGCTTGGGATTGTGCAGTATCCCCAAACAATCCATAGCGTCGGCCGTTTTCGTTGCCGACCACACAAGTAATCCCTTTCCCAGCTAAAAGAGGGTGATTATTGCAGTATCTTGGCTAGCAACCGTGTTTCATCGCGAGAGAATATTACACGCAGCGTTTCGTATGCTAATACGCGCGCTGTGAGCACAAAGCCTGTATTTTTACAAGGCAAATACTATGGCATCTTTGCGTCGTCGAGTCGGATGAGTTTAACGAAGCTATGCATGGGAAACGACCGCTGATAAACATTATTAAACTGGGATTAGATGCTGATGTTTACATCCGGCAATTTTTACATATTTATTAAGATAGCGTTGGCTTGTTTTTATATTCAAGCGAATCCCTGCGCTTCTTATTATTCATGTTGGTTGTTCGAATTTTTTTCTTTGACTTACTTCCACATTTTCGTATAGTTTTTAATATTTTAGCTGTGTACCTTTGATAAAATTTTAAAAAACGTTTCGGTTGAAAACATTTCTACATACAGAGTACATCAGCTACCGGCATATATGCATCCTTTACTTTACAGCATTAACTTTAGTGGCCACTGTTATCACTTATTAAAGCACTATTTTATACAATCCTACAGTTATAAACATTAATTCTATTAAATATCTTGCTAATTGGCTGATTATGGCATGCGTGCCAATAATAGCAAAGACGCAATACTGGTATTCTTATTTGCCGTGGCTTATAAGAGAAGATGAAGCGACTTCGTGATAATTCTTTTCTATGAGCAACAAAGATAAACCTTTGTAGATTATTAAGTGTATAATAATTAAGATCTGAATGTATAAATTTATAATTACCTACTATGCTGATAATAGACTACATCACAGTTCGTAACATATACTCACTTCTCTCCCAGGAAGGGAATGCATGCAAGCACCTGTCTTGTTTATCGCTTCAACACGACAGGTAATACAAATTAAGTATAGGGAGAGATACTAAGGTATGGAGACCGAATTATTTTAGGATTTATTTAATAAAATTTATAATCCTGAGATCGCATAAAATGTTGGATTTTATTTTTGTATATGGTGACACAGCCAAAATACTTAAGAAATCGGGAAGACGAATATACATAGTAATCCTGAATGAATGAGGTAGTATTTAAGCATGAGATATGGTCCTAACGAAGTCAATTGGACCACCCACCCTCTCTTATTAGGGACGCCATAACAAGGCGACATTTTGAGGTTGAAGGTGCCAACAGAATGGCAAAACGTCGCTAAATGAATGTCACTAAATATAAAAAATCTGCGATGCAAAGGTAGGGTTTTGGCTTTACAAATCCTATGGCTACGCTCCGTCATCGCTCCGCATGCCTCTATTGGAGCTAACAGCAATGCCCTTTGGATACGTTCAGTTAATAAAGGGTTCAGTCATCGCTGGGTGGAATGAGCTTTCCCCGAAGGTCGATGATCACATGGGCAGCACTCAAACAATATATCAATTTCTACCACTTATCTGTCACATGTAGAGGAAATATCGTGTTCCACCTAAATATTTGACATGGAAATTGCACTAGAAATGCATATTTTGAGATCCACTTAACCGTGTGTCCGTTTTTTTTAGTAGTACAGCTCAAAAGCGAAAATTTAGATGCATATATGAATTTATATTTCAGTCAGTTATTGTTTAAGCATCCAGGCGAATATTAATAAAAAAAATCCCAACCTAAACTAACCCTTATATGGAAATGTTGTTTTTAATCTTCTAAAAATGGCTTTTAGCTATTTTGATGAAATAGTGTTCTGCAAATGTCCTTTGAAGTCCCTTCGTTTTGAATGACCTTTTTTATAATTCTATGTAAATGCTAAACATAAAGATACACTAAAACGTATTACACGAAAACTGTAGAGCTAATTGAAACATGCAGTGTATGCCAAACTTTGTAGCATTAGCTGTTTCCGATATATTGATGCAGTAATTTGTATCACAAATTATGTAAATGTCAAGAGTAATTGTAGTGTGAATATGCATTATTGTGTGACATTGATTTGAGATGTTTGTTGATTGTAATTATTGTCGAGAAGTAAGTTTAAACGGCCTTACTGAAACTGACAATAATAGCGTGCAATAATGTAGCGAGGGGGTGAGCTGTTTATCATTATTAGAGACGAGCAAATGACGTAATATTGGCTCGTTTTTCTTAGAATTTGCTGGAACATTTTTCCTAGAGCATATGTGTTCATAATTTTCATTGGATATAAAAATAGACGCTAATGTTGGCGCGTTTTATTAACTAATAGCAGCTCGGTTATAATCTTTAGGCATATCGGGGTGTAGGAGTATAAAAAGGGCTAGGTCAGAGTCAAATTCGTCCAGTCTATCGGAAACATTTGTACACCACACGTCGTCTCCAGTCCATTACACGTCGTTGAATACATCGCACAGTTTATCGATTCGCAGGTTACGCGTAGCAAAGTTATAAAAAAATCTCAAGTGTCATAAAATTAATTACACAAAAAGTTGAAGTACGCGAATTAAGAATGAGCAGTATATAAGTTATTATAACAGTTTCAGTTTGGCGAGTGTCAAGATTAATATGTGAAAGTGCATAATATGTTACGATAATAAAAGTGTAAAACAAATTCTTCATCAGTGTTATCTTTGGATAAAAGACTCCTTTCCGTTTACACACCTTGTATAAGATAAGTGCTCGACCAAAAAGATCATAGCTAGCCGGAGGACAGTGAACCCAAAATTAAATAAAATAACAGGCGCTCAGTAAAAGATAACACGAAGTGACCGCGACAAATTGTCTTTTATACGTGCGGCAAATAAACAGTAGCATTCTTTCAAACAAACACTAATACTATCGCAAATTGGCTACCACAATGTGGAGCTAACAAACTTAAATAAACTAAATACCGCTGCAATATTCGTTATCAATCTAGGTTTTTCCAGGATTGACCGTTATGCGGCGTATATTAAGTATCATGGGCGATTCTTTTGTTTCCCCACATTCATTGTTTACAAAAACGGTAGTTGGACAATCGTGATTGTTTTCCGTATCGTGCAGACAAACAAGTCCTTATGGAGATTATTTCTAGTCAAATGTTAATCGTGAGTAACGTGACAAGAATACGAATCACTTCTTATGCGAATACCGAATAAACATATAATTATATAAACTAGCATGTGCTAACCAGTACTGGAGAGAAAAAGGTAGTGAGGGTGTCTTTTTTATTTATTTTATTTTAACACCTGGTCAATTTTACAAAGAAAGTATTCATTTATTGTGATCAAGCTTTTATATTGTTTTTGGCAATAATATCATACATATTACTGCAGCCAGAGTGAATTTTAGTATCTATCCGTAATAAATCCTCCAAAGTTACACAGAAATCTATATAAAAGTGTAATAATGGCTACATACATCAAGATTAACAAATTAAAACTTATTCGCTCTAAACAGTAAGTCACAGTACCAATTTTCTTGACTTAATTTAACTTTACAAGGCAAATGTAACGTACAAAGTTTTAAATATCCTGATGCTAATACCTAATTTATATTTTTGCATGCATTAACTACCAAATCCCATTACAACATTTAACTTTTATAAGCTTATAGGGCTTCAAAATGTTTTTGTGCTTCATTGTCATTTCTTTCGTCGGTTTTAACCTGCGTAGAATGTGTGTTTGTGAGCGCGCGCTGGCGCTGTAGTTTATTTTTACTTTCTCTACTACGTATAGTAAGTAGGGGAAGTATTGTATTCCACCCAAAAATTCGATACCGAGATTTCACCGGAAATACATGTTTTGAGTCCTCCTGAATCCAAAAAAAAGCATTTTTGGAAAACATGTCCGTGTGTGTGTCTGTGTGTCTGCGAACAGCATAACTCAGAAACGAACGGTCGGATAAACACCAAACTTGGTATGTAGGTTCACTATCTTCCAGAGATGCGACACGAAGGTTTTCAAGAAAATCCCCCCACCCCAGATTACCCTTTACATGAAACATTTTTCAAAAATTTTAATTTTCTCAAAAACGGCTCTAACGATTTTGATTAAAATATTATATGTTTAAGATATTTTCATGACAAATAAAATGTATATCTTGAATTTTCTGGGAATGTCTCCAAAAGTATTCTTCATTGTGAACTACTTTTGCATAATTGGTAAACCATAAGGGATAGACAAAATTTTACTCCCAAAAAATGTAGATCGCGTTAAATGACATAATTTATGTCATTTAAATTTTTTTTGTTGAGTGAACCATTTTCGAAATATTGCTTGTTATTCCCTTCAATTTTTCAATACTTATTTTCTCAAATGGGAATTCGTTATTCAGTTTTTTGTCTTGGATATTGCGACGGTATTACTTATAATGTTGATGCTTGTGATGTTTATGTATGTGTCTTTACTTCACGCGTTGCCATCTTGTGACGTCATTCATTTGTTTGGTTTGTAACTCCATCTGGCGTTAGCAATTTGCGGTTCCTAGTATCAGTTTTTGAAATAATTCATTTCAAATGTCCTCCGGCTAGCTATTATCTTATCTTGGGTCGAACATTGTCTCTATACAGGTTGTGAAACGGAAAGGAATCTTTTATCCAAAAATTACACTGATGAAGAAATTTGTTTTACACATTTATTGTCGAACACGTAAACTATCAAATTTATACATTGATCTTAACACTCGCCAAACTGAAACTGTTATAACAACTTCTTACTGATAATTCTTTTAATCCACGTACTTCAACCTTTTGTATATTTAACTTTACCATACTTTAGATCTTTCATAATTCTGCTGCGCGTAACTTGTGAATCTATATCCGATGTATGACGAACTAATACTTTCGACGAACTGACTGACTGAAGACGACGTGTAGTGTACACAGATTTTTGATGAACTGGGGGCGATCTACCTCTGACTTGGCTTATTTATACACATGCATCCAGATACGCCTAAAGATTATAACTGAACTGCAATTGGCTAATAAAACGCGCCAACATTAGCGTCTATTTTAATATCCAATGAAAACCACGAATACATATTGCTTTTAGGGAAACATTCCAGAAGGTTCTCAACGGAAAAAACGCGCGAACATTACGTAACTTCCTTGTTCCCAATAATGATAAACAGCTCACCCCCCTCGCTGCATTATTGCGCTATTATTGACAGTTTCAGTAAGGCCCTATAAACTTATTTCCCAATAATAATTACAATTAATAAACATCTGAAATCAATGTCACATAAAAATGCATATTCATATTACAATCATTATTTACATTTAAGTAATTTGTGATACAAATTACTGCATCAATATGCAAAGAGTATTAATCTATGGTAAAGAGAATGGTGCTGCACCTAGCAACCAGCTATTTAAGATATGTCGATGCTTAAAGGCTACTGTATTTCTATATTGCCTTTGCAATTACAAAACAAAGGCAACATAGTAGTCCTTAAGCAATAGTCAAATATTTTTAAAACTGGTCGCTATGTGTAAAATGTAATTCTCTTTGCATGTCAAAAGATCGTTTCTGCAAAGTTTATCTCGATTAATATGAAATAGATGGAGAATAAGAGTTTGTAAAAATAGTTTGTACAAGAGTATAGAAAGTCATGTGAGTGTAACACATCAGATTTATCGAATTGTATCTAGGAGCAGCTTGAGGCATCAGTTTAATAATGAAATTTTTGGATCCATTCTCTTTTATTTAGAAAAATTATAGGTTACAGGTATCCAGTGTTGGATAATTTTAAAACCATTTACATTTAATGAAGTGTGTTACATTTCTTTACTTATTATTTCTGTATATTTCTTGAACATGTAATTAAAAATTGGTGAGTTTTTTATATATTGAAAATGTGCTTAAGATTATAAAAGTAAACTTCCTATTTAGGATTGATTAGTCACCCATATTATTTTAACGCTGCTGAATATTTCACAGAGACATCCAAAAGACTCAGATCTTAAAGTATACTTTATTTTTAAAATTAAATCCTCCAAACATTGTAGTCTAAATGAAGTGATTTATTCTATTCAGAAGCGAAAATGTTAGATACGTTTAGAAATATCAACTTACACGTTTATACAAAACAAATGAAGTAGTAAACATTATGAAAGAATACGACCCGTATTCCACACAGTAAATCGTGACTTGTAGTTCAATGTGTTCTAATTGCAAGTCTACTTACATCTCAGAGTTATAACAAAAAAATAAATAAAAAACTTTTCAATCTGCAAACATTGTTTCTATGTTGTACCGTTTTAGAACGGTATAAGCCAAATTTGAAGCATCAGCTTATCATTTATTTTTGTGCACGTTTTTACAGACTATAATGTAAGTGTGTCTCAATGCAATCGTAGATTACCACTTCCCCAATTGCATAACTCAACTTTGTGTTTGGCGGCTTAGACATTAGTTTCCTAAGAAAAAATTCACTCCAAAATCTCTCGGTGGATGTGTGCTAACTTATATCCTACAGTTAAGTTTATACAGGGTGCAGCATTTAATTTGAGGCTGTACATATCTCCAAAACTAAGCGTTGAAGAAAAAAGTTTTTAATATAAGTTGCTTGATATTATGGTAAAGGTAAATGTCATTAGTCGTTTTTTTTTTAATTACGTTATGGTGGTCATTTTACGGTAAATTTAATTTTTTAAAATGAGAACCTACATTTTTTATGTTGTTTTCACATTAGAAAATGGTTTATAAAAGCTGTTTATTTTGTAATGAGGAATGAGGAAACAAAATAAAAAATGTTGGATCTCAATTACGAAGCGTAACTTGACACTCAAATAGGCATTCATGAATGGCGGAACCATTCATTGCGCTCTTCGTACACAGCCATTCAGAAATATCATTATTTACGTTGGTGCAAGAACAAGTGCAAAGTTCTTTACACATATATTGTTTAGCTTTTTATGAGGAGTGAGAAGACAACATAAAAAGGTAGGCTCTCATTTAAAAAAATTAAATTGACCTTGAAATGACCATCACAACGGCCTCCAAATAAAACACGACTAATGGCATTTACTTTCCCCCATAATATCAAGCAACTTTCATTCAAAACATTTCTTTCTACAACCGATATTTATTAAAATACCATATATGATAGTCATTTACATCATAAATAAAATGTATATCTTGAATTTTCTGGGAATAGCCGAGGATGTTCACTTCATTCGGAAGGAATTTTGTACACTGGTGAAGTCAAGACCGACTGCACTCCTGAAAAGACGCACATGGGGAAGGAGTACAGTATCACAATAATGTTGACCAGTGAGCGTACCGTGTTCAAAGATTTGGAGGTCGGTGCGCCCATGCAACATTATGCCTCCCCAAACCATAATAACTGAACCACCAAACCGATCATGTTCAAGAATGCTCCTGGGTTTATTAAGTGTTCCCACCTCTCGCCAGATGAGGGTACTCGAGAATCACTACTTAGACTTAATCTGCTCTCATCCGAAAAGAGCACGCGACCCCATTCCTCGTTGGTCCATGCCGATGTGCGGATGTCAATGGAACACAACGTACTGGCCGTCGGGCAAAGAGACCGACTCTGTGTAGTCTCAGTGCCACTAGGTATCGTGGGATTGCGTGCCTAGCTGTCCCATTAAATGTGGTTGCAATTGCACCCGTTGTTTGGCGTGGATCGCTTCCTGCCTGTTGCACAATGTAGCGGTCATCTGCTGCTGTATTTGAGCGAGCGTGGTCGACCACCACCTCTCCTTGGGACAGCAGTTCCTGTGCTTTGGAAGGTACCCCATGCACGTGAAACAATGCTGTGAGCAATTGCAAACTCCTGAGCAACACTCGTCACACTTCGCCCTTCTTCCAGTTTCCCGATGATTCTTCCCGGTGTGAAGTCATCCAAATGGTGACTACATGCCATGTTGCAATGAAGAACACCACTACAGTGCACCGTAACAGCTCTCTGTTTCTAATTGTCCTGTATCTTCAACTGCCCCGTGTTCCGGGACCAGACCCATTTGGCACTATAGGCTCGCTACACTCACGTTATGTGACGTCCAGTTTTCTGTGTACGTGTGAGAGACCTCTGGCAACATGCTCCATCACCTTCATCTACTTTCACCAAGTAGTTAATTTGTTATGTTACTTTACCCATCTCGTCCTTATGATTTGCACACCAATGTATAATCTTGTATAAATAGTATCTTTTAGATCTCTTTAAAACACACAATTTACTTAAAATAAATTTTTTGTGGCATAAGCTGTTTCTGAGATATCCGTTATTAAAGGTTCGAATTCTTCAATACCTATCATTCCTTTTAAGTCCCATCGATTTTCAGTTGTTTCTCGCGATTGCATGGAAACATTATTGAATTTTGGCTGGCCCCGTAGCTCAATCGGTAGAGTAACCGCCTGATGTGCGAGGGGTCCCGGTTTCGATTTTCGGCTGTGGTGGGAATTTCTCGCTAGCCAAAGTTAATCCTTGTTCTCTCAGAGTCTGGAAGTGTGAATTAGAGTGTGAAGGTGTGTATGATCTAATGACTAAGAAAACCAAAAATGCAAAAAACCCAACGACAAGAGTTACGTGAGTTAACACCATTGCCATTAGGCAATAAGTTCCAAAGAAAAGGTGGTCGATAAGACCAATGTAGTTAAAGGCGGGGTGTAAGTGGAACTAATAAACAAGAGAAACTATTGAATTTTAAGGCTAGCGTATAGCATTCAATTCTTAAACATTTGAATATCGCTGTTCTCTTTGTATCTGTGATGAAATGTGTAATGTAGCCATTTTTGTAAAGGTTTAATTGGATTAAAATATAATAGATAGAAAAGTAAGCTTTAGTAAGAATAGTTTGTATACCCAGTATAGAAACTATTCTCTCAAACAGGGTAGGTAAGGTCATGTAAACGTTTCACATCTGATTTTTAAAAAAAAATGTAAATCTAACAAACAGATTAATTACACATTATGCCGTGAAAGTTTTCCCATATTTTAACGCTGGTTTTAATGTAATTGTTATATTGTTTCATTTAGCAGTCAGCTCTTCATAGAAATTCCTGTGCTGTTGATCTTCGAGGTAGGTCGGACAACTTGGAGTTGTAGGCCAACAATGGAAGTGGGGTATTTGCTAATGTCTCCTTTGTAACTCGTTTGCGGAAAATATTACAGAAGTCCAAGATGCCAAGCCATTGAAGGTTGTTTAGATTTAAACACATCAGGACATGCAGCAGTAACTTTCAGTCATTATGCTCAAGTTATGTCTAGTTTGTTTGTATATAGATCTCTTGACTTTAAGCAGCCTACAAGTTCAAAAAACGTTTCTTTTCATCCAAGATGTTTACAATAAAAGGAGTATTCTATCTTATATCTATAATCAAAGACTAAGTCTCCTTGCACACGACACCTTTTATGAAACTCTTCGTACATACCTCCTGCCATCTATGAACAACTAATACAAGATAAAGAAACGGGTTTGGATCCTGTTACAGTTTTTATACAAAGGGAAGATGTGGGCCCAACTGACAGCATATAGGTATTCAATTTACCATAGATCATAACGTTGTTTTTATAAACATTTTTAATTCTATAGGCATGTTTAGAATACTTTCCTGGAAGTTCCATAATTTTTTCATATTATACTTTGAATGGTCCCGAGTTATAAATTATTATAGCCTAACTTGACGTTACTGAAGATAAGCAACATTTTCAATACAACTAGTATGGATATAGAACTTATATTTTTCCCTAGTTCCTCTGTTATATTTACAAAACTTCCTGCAGAAATATTTTTAAAATACTGATTATTTATTTTTATAACTAAATAATAAAACGTATAACTATTAATTTTTTAAAATTATCACTCCTGTGTCCAGGGGAAATACTATAAATTTATATACAGGAACAAGATGTCCACTGGGATCTTTCATTAATAAAGGGTAAAGAACTTAACTATTTTCTCTTTAATAGCTTTTACATAAAATATCTCCTAAAGATATAAAAATGTAATTTTCAGAAAAATAATCCCAAAGTTTGCAAATAGATGCCACATGCTAAAATTTATTTCCGGTATAAAATTCTACCACTAAAACAGTCAAATAAGCCGTGCTTGCCGCTTGAAACAACGTTGGTATGCCTGCTCACAGCCTTCTAATACGAAGAGAAACCATTCCTGCAGTTTTAACACACAAATTTAGAAAACTAATAATTAAATGCTTTGCGGCTGGAAAACATTGTAGGCAAAGCGGCGTGGCAGTGCATAAGCTGCAGCTCTTTTAGAATTTAACGTCCATTTAGAACAATTTTACCGTAACATTTTGTGGGGATATTCCCAAAACTGTATACTTTACTTTGGACCCTTTTATAAAAATTGCAAAATTTGGTCATTTTCAAATTATACGTATCTCCCATAAAAGAGCTAGGTACTTGTTATTCCTGTAAAAACACAATTTTGGTAAAATATGACATTTAGATGTTTTTTTACTTCAAGTCTTCATTTATTTTGTGACTTTTGCTGGTTGTTGAATTATGCTCCGTTGATATATAATACTTCATAACATTTTTTTCCTTATTTATTTTACTCAGCTTTATCTACGTGGTCGTATTGCGACGGATCTGTTAGGATATGCATCATACTCAGTGTGTGGAGGACAGTTAATCTTCTAGGTCTCATGTCTGCACCATACCATCTTGCTTTGTCACATATACACAGAAATCTTAGTGTTAGGCAACTATACCTCTGCCCCTATACGTGACGGGTATCTGGCAGCTTCGACACGTATCCACAGTGAAGTTAGAGTCAGGCAACTGTATTTTGCTTCTACATATAACAGGTAGATGGCATTAGAGTACCGTCAAGTCTACCTGATGTCATTATCTGTGGAGGGATGAAAAAACATTTATTATTAATATCTATTTTCAGTTTTACTATTTATTTAGATTTACGGTTGAACTTTGTGTTGTGGTATTAAATGTTCAATCCGTATTTATGTTCCAACTGAGGGAAGCCACGAAAAACATCCTATCAGATTGGTTGGTCCACAGGATTTGAACCCGGGGCCTCTCAAATGTGGGCCAGAGACGTTACCGTCTGAGATAAAATATGTTGTTTACACTGTCCAATGCCTTTAAGTAATCGATAATTTATTATTAAATCCTCTATACATTTTAATTAGGTGATTAAAACAACAATAGCATCTATTACTCTAGTATTAAACACAGGTTTTTGAGTTGAATGCACCACGCTTTTGAAACGTTGGGAATTCCACTGGTAGAAGGAACAACTTTAAAATATTATTTAACTTTTTATTTCTCCTCACTCAACTACGGAGCTTGATGATCTGGTAATTTATACGTTTCTCTCACTTCCGCTCCTGAAAAGTGGAGTGGCGAAACAGAATACTTTATATAAATTAAAGGATGTCATTATACATCGACAACGCGAAAGAGTCCTCATAAGGTATCTAATTTGAGTTGAGAGTCAAACTTCTATACCAGAAGTTTGCTTTTATATTGCTTCAAAGGTTCCCTGCTTCGTACTTAATTGCGAAAAATAGTGAACTGGGATGTTTTAAGAACAAAACCACACTGCTTCCTGTTACCACTGAGGGATTTTATTCAAGAGTTAAATTTTACTCTTTATAAACATATGAAACTGAAATCAGGTTGTAACTGCAATAGTGTAATATTGCAATAGATAATGCATATATCCTAAACAGCTCTTTGAAAGTAAGGCAGTATGAATTGTACATCTCAGAGAGCTTATATAACATTGTTAAATTATAACATTTGATTTTGCTCAGGTATGAGAGGTCTTCTATCTCCTCTAGTTTTCTAAAACAGAAGATTTTGACTTTTGTCCAATATGAATGTTACTTACGTACTAGATTATAATAGTATAATACTCTAATGCCAGCTTTTTTCATTAGTAAAATCTCGTCCTCTTATTTCTGCACTAGAGGAAGGAAACTTTCTTAGAAATAAGTACTATCAAATCATGACTAAAGTTATAATACTATGAAGTTATAATCTATCATAAAAACGCATTGTAAAATCTGCCCCATAAGCTCCTATAAAAATATGTGTGTATACATAAAAAATAAACATAACATAAATAAAATGGCGGAAATAAACCAAACACTTAGATAAAGATATCCTCTTTCAGGCACTACATCCAACAAATCAAAGCTTTGTACAGCATCAAATATTTTGCTGAAGTTAATCCCTAACCTCACTTCAGAAAAGCTCATTTTATTACTGGTTTACAAAATATGTTTAGTGTCCATCGAGGAAGAAGGGGACTAAATTTTTACTAAAATTTGCAGCTCCACCCTCTCCAAGCGTTAACCTTCTACATACCCTCCTTCTTGCATAATTCTAACCACTTGATTGGGAGATTGTTTACATCACCCCAAGAAATTGGCGGAGCGTAATATTGCCATTGTGTTGCTTGTCTGGCTTGCTGAAAGCGTTAATTTAATAACAATATTATTGAGACTGGAGATAATAGTACATTTATTTAATGACGCTTTTTCATTATAAGGGTCGGGTTATTATGCAACGACAGTAATAATAATAATAATAATAACAACAACAATAATATATTCTAGTTTATAGGAGGTGTTTTGTCTTACCAGCCAAAGTATACAGATACAGAAAGACCCTTATCCAGATGACAGGATCTGTTTTAACACCTTGGGTTGTAATGGACTGGAGAGCTTAATTCTTAAATAACAGTATTATTATTAATAATATTATTAAATTGTTTCTAAATGTTCATGGGTCAAAGTAGATACTCAGGTGATAAAAACATTCAAATAATATCCTCTTGGCGACAATAATTCACTGATAGGAATAATGTTAGACTTCGTTTCCATCTCTACTTCAGAAGAAACATTTGAAATAATTGGAAAGGTAAAATCAGACGACTGAAAAATTCAATGCCGTTGTCGGAAGTTGAATCACGGATCTCCCAGTCTCCGTTCGGTTGCTCTAACCACTGAGTCACCATGTAAACATACCAGCACGACATTAAATTCTCCAAGTGATTCGCATTTTTCCCGGTAAACCCAAGTAGCTCTCATATTGTATTAAGATGACATACCCCAATGGCGACTTACAATGTTGTAAGTACTTTAAGTCCCGGACTTCATAGTTTCAACCACTATTAGGTCAGTTAATGATCTTGTCCATCACACGGCTCCTACGGAAGAACAATTAATTGATCATTTTAAATAATTACTACCTCAGCGTTGCAGGCAATCATATCTCTTCAAGGTTAAATCGTTAATCGTGTTACTTGAGCTCTACTTGTTTGCACGAATCAGACCAGGATTCCTTATCCACCGTTCATTCGTTTATGTTTGTTGCTTTGGATTTGTTTCAAGCTAGTCAAAAAGAGACGTGATAAGCAAAATATGATAATTTCATTCTAACCAAACTTGCTAATACTCCGGAAACAGTATTTTTGCGCTTTGCTGTCCATAAAATTCAATGCACATAACAAAAAAAACATATTTCTTAATATTTTCGTAAAAACGCAATATATGACTAAATAATAATATTTCTTCATATTTTCTAAGATTAAAATTCTTCGCTTTTAAAATAATTTTTGTGAGCAATGAACCTATCCTTTCAAATATTCTATTCGGGCAGTTTTCTGTGAAAAGCTTTTGGAAAGGTCATGCCACTCTTTCCAACACTTGAGAAAATGTAGCATTTCTTCTATGAAGTGTGATGTCATATGCGAAACTAAACTTCCTTCATCCTTGAAGAGTTTTTATTTTCGGGAACCGGTGCTTATAGTGACATTATGCAATTAGTAGTAAGGAAGGAAAAGGCATCCAGTAATTTCTTTTTATTTTATTTTTTCTCCGAATTTTAAGGGTTTAGCGCTTTAAATTTATAGATGATGTGTAATTTGTTGCATTTCATTTCGTATACTATTATTAAATATACACAAAAATTTACAACGCCCATGTTTTAACTAATGAAGCTAACCTATAACCTACTCCCTACCCTTGAAGTATAAGATTTTTTATGTTTAAAATATATTTTTTGATAATATTAAGTGATTTGATTCTTCATATTTTTGCAAAAAGTATGCGTATTTTTCCAAAGCCTCTTTTTCATATTTTACCTGTCTCTAGTGATAAGAAATCAAATGTTGTGCAGAGAATATGGAAACTTTGCGGAAGAAAAACCATTATTGCCATCTAGGGGAATTGACCATGTTTTCTGCTCCCAAGTAAACGTTACAAAGGACCACTATGAAGTTCTTCTCTTCTTAAAGACACAAATTTATATCATACTTCATCATTTCTGTTGTTGTGTTAATCAGTGCTGTAAATGAAGATTGTATTAATCAACGTGTAAATTGTTTATTATGATGGTGTCAATAGTCGCTCTATGACTTTGGTGTTTAAGCGAGTTTAAATAAGAATGAATTTAAAAATGGGAGAGACGGAGAGAGATGCATTGAGGGAGAGAAAGAAGAATCTCAGTAGTTTTCTACATACATACATACATACATACATACATACATACATACATACATACATACATACATACATACATACATACATACATACATAGACCACACACAAACACTCATGTCCATAGTGGCACTCGAACGCGCGACCTTCAACTTGGTAGAGTGCAGGAACTATACGCTCCAGCGATCACGGCTACGAGGCCCGGCAAAGTTAACGCAACAACGCGAGCAGAGTTGTGGGTTTACTAGAAATTAATTATTGTTAGTCGTTTAAAGTTTTTGGGACATAATTTATCAACAATCAACTTTTAGGAGGTGGGCTTTTTAATTTCTCTACTTCAGAGGAAATGTTGCATTCCACCCAAAAATTCGATACTGTGATTTCACCGGAAATACACGTTTTGAGACACCTTAATACCCCAAAAAGTATTTTCAGAAAAGATACGTGAGTGCGCTCGTGTTTGTGTGTCTGCGAACAACATAGCTCAAAAGCGAAAAGTCTGTTAAATAAAAAACTTGGTATTTAAGTTCGTTTTCCAAAGATTTGACACAAAGATTTTCTTGAAAATCCTCACACCGTCACAAGAAAATTTAATTTTCTCAAAACTTATGTAAACGGTTTTGCTTAAAATAACACATGTTTAATATTTTCATGACAAACAAAATGGATATATTTTGAGTTTTCTGGGAATAGCTTTTAGAAGTCCTCTTCATTCCGAATTGCTTTTATATAATTGGTAAAACGTAAGATACAGAAAACTTCTTAATACACCAAAATATTGCCCTACTTAAAGCACATCATTTATATAAAATACAATATTACCATTACGTGGCATTATCCGTATCCGAGATATTCTTTGTTATTGGTTTGAATTTTAAAGTAGTTCATATTTTTCTCAGCTGTAAATCGCTATTCGGATCTCCCCCCTTTTCTGTTTATGCAAAGGGAAAGCAATTTCAAAGCCTCTCATTGCGACGTCCTTTGGAAATATTTGACTATCGCCTTAGCATAGTGTATTATTTTTGTATCTACAGCGAAATGCATAAATGTATAATCAGGATTAATTTGTATTAAAAGGAAGTAAGTGGAAGAATAAGATATTGTAAGAATAATTTTAGAAGAGTGAGTAGAGAAAGTCATGTGAGCGCATAAATTTTTGTTTATTGAAAATGAATATAACAGCTGCAACTTTCACCTTGTACGGCTCTGAGCTAAAGTAAATCGAGAGAAAAATGCCAAATCCGATTCGTCTACAGGGTTATTGTTTCTTTTTCCGTTTTCCGAAGAGAAAAGTTCAAGTTTTTTCTAATATTGATGTGAAGGTCTCTCGAATCACATTCAAAGTTGCACATGGCGCCAGAGAACTACTCTTACTGCTTGACAAGCAAAAAATAGATTCAATAACGCGAGCAATGAAACAACAAGAGTACGGTTGTGTTTCCTTCCACAGTTTTGGGCAAAATATTCAGCAGCTACAAAACCCTCGTGCACCGCAGCCCTTGCACAACTTAGTTACGTAAGAAATAAAAATCAGGGAAGCGGAGGAAAACCGCTGGAATGGGGAGGAAATGTGCGGCATAGGAAAGTTTACGTCTCCTTCATTTCCGTGCTATTTCTTCGTTTTTCCTTCCTACCAAGAAGGCAGATCCTGAATGCAAAGGAAAAACATGGCAGACAGGTTTATTACAAGATAATAGATCCGTAACAGGGCGGTAAATACGGAGCACTAGAGGCATTTGCACGGAGAAACCAAACAAGTGTACCGTAAACTGCAATAAAAACCTTCAAAGCGTTAAGTAACCACGGTTTTATTAACGCTAAGCTTTGGAGTTGCTCGAGTCTTTCTTTCGTGGACCGCGAGCTTGATAAAACCTAGGACATTATTAATGAGTATTATCATATATAGTTAAACGAAGTTTTCTCATTTCAATTCAAATCTGAAAACTGTACGCGGTGTTGGAAAGTTGAATCAGACTTAAGAAATGTTGTGTTAAATTCACGTGACTTTCTTTACCTACTATGGTTTATTTTCTCTACCATGTATAATGGCGTGCATAAAAAGCGGCCGATAATGCAATGCGGCTGTTTATGTTGATAGTAACGAAATCTATCTTCACCCCCTACCAGCGTGATCGCCTGCTCCTGAGGATAACATTACAACTTAAACCTTATATTTCCATGCTACATTACGTTTTCTGAATATCCGTTTTCTTATTGCCGTTTAGTAGCGGCAATAACTTAACCTTGGCTGGTCCCAAGCACAGTTGGTAGAGCACCTGTCTGCTGTGCGAGGAGTCCCGGTTTGGATTCCCGGATGGAGGTTGGGAATTTTTCTCTGGCCAAGATTATTCCCTACATCTGATTTATTACAAGATAATAAAGTGTAATTATCTTATTGTATTGCTGTATCATAATACAATACAATAACACAATAATTATCTTATTGTATCATACTTACAGACTGGGAGAATCCCCCAAAGTCTGGAAGTGGACGGATGGATGGATAATGTGTCTTTATTGGTTTCAAATCATTGAAGTTGTTATACAAGTATTTAGTGCCTGGGTCATTGACCGTACATGCATATTTAAGATACAAGGTATGGTGACAAAATAAACAACAGAAAAAGAAAAGAAAACAAAAAAGAACAAGAAAAGGCACATAGAGATAAATTACCTTTGACTAATAAACAAATTTGACCTAGCTTCGCACACTTTAGCCAAGAATTTGCCCATGTTTTGCCAGTTTCTCTGGTCAGACAACATGCCAATCTCTTTCTTGACGAACTTCAGAATTTTTCTTTGCGTTTAATTGCTTGCTGGTTCTCCCACATTCCGCCAAAATATGTACCCAGTCCTCATCCAAATCACAGAATGGGCAGTTTCTCCTGCCAGAATCGTCAGTTGAATGAGAGGGTGTACGAGTATATGTGTGATCTAATGATTAAAATCCAAAAAGTGCAAGAAACCAAGAGAATACGAGTTAACACCATTGCCAATAGGCAACAAATTTCAAAGGAAAGGCCGCTGATAAGACCAATGCAGTAAAGGCGGGATATAAATAAAAAAGAACTTAACCTTCGCCTCTATGTCGCGGATGAAAGCTCTCATATATGTAAATGTTGTACCTGTCGTTCAGTTTAACTCTACATCCAAATAATGCTTTACCACTTCCTCTAGAATGTCAAATTATTTGTAATTGGCTTAGTCCTCCTTGTGTAGCAATTATAGTGAAAATCTTTTAGAGGTAGTATTGGAACCACAATTTCGTTTCATATAGATTGGTTAGTTTTTGGTGCCCCAAAATTATTTTCCAGATCACTCACATACAGAACTGATACCGGCTGATTGGAGTAAAAAATTGGTACGTGAAGGTTACGGAGGAAAATATACAATGAAGTGCAAAACCTAAGGACGAGATCGGTAAAGGAACATGACAAATGAACTACTTGGTGGAAGTAAATGAAAGTGCGGGAGCATGTTGCCAGAGGCCTCTCACAAGTAAACAGAAAACTGGACGTCACATTGCGTGAGTGTAGCGAGGATATAGTGTCAAATGGATCTGGTCCCGCAATACGGGGCAGTTGACGAAACAGGAAAAGACGGTGTGTGGCAATTAGCGAGTTGTTACGGTGCATTGTAGTGATGTTTTTCATTGCAACATGGTCCGTACACACCATTTGGATGACTTCACACGGGGAAGAATCACCGGGAAACTGGAAGAAGGGAGAAGTGTGACGAATGTTACTCAGGAGTTTGAAATTGCTCAGGGCATTGTTTCAAGTGCATGGGGAACCTTCCAAACCACAGGCACTGCTGATCCAAGGAGAGGTGATGGCCGACCACGTTCACTCAAATACAGCAGCAGATGACCGCTACATTGTGCAACAGGCAAGAAGGGATCCACGCCAAACAATGGGTGCAATTGCAACCACATTTAACAGGATAGCTAGGCACGAACTCTCAGATACATAGTAGCACGGCGACTACACATAGGTGGTGTCTTTGCCCTACGGCCAGTACGCTGTGTTCCATCGGCGGCACCGTACATCGGCGGCACCGTTTGCGATGGTCCCGAGAGCATCAAAATTGGACCAACGAGGAATGAGGTCGCGTGCTGTTCTCGGATGAGAGCAGATTCAGTCTAAGTAGTGATTCTCGACGTACTCTTATCTTGCGAGAGTTAGGAACACGTAATGAACCTAGGAACATGCTTGAACATGTTCGTTTTGGTGTTCGGGTGTTATGGTTTGGGGAGGCATAATGTTGCATGGCCTCACCGTTCTCGAAAACGTTGAACACGGTACGCTAACTGCTCAACGTTATTGTTGCACTATACTCCCTCCCCATGTGTGTCTTTTCAGGGGTGCAGTCGGTCTTGAATTCATTTTTATGGATGACAATGCGCGACCGCATCGAACAGCGCAGGTGGAAGATCTCCTGGAACGAGGGATATTCGGCGAATGGTCTAGCCTGCCCGTTCCCCCGATTTAAATTCCATCGAACACGTGTGGGATGCTTTGGGGAGATGCATTACAGCACATCCACATGCACCACCAGTTGTCATCAGCGCTGGTGGAGGAATGGAGCCACAAGAACTGCTTACCAACCTTGTGGCCAGCATGGGAGCACGATGCAGAGCTTGCATTGCTGTCCGTGGTGGTCATGCATCCTTTTAAGCACGATGTATCGGTTTCTGTAAATCTGAGAGCCATCATATGTCATATTAACTTTAGTGTAACTTATGGTCTATGTACAAAAGTGGCATTTCTGTTTCGTCTCATTGCATATTTCGTTTAGTTGCCTACTGTAGCATACCTTAGAAGTTCTCTCTATGTATGATTCAAGTTTCATCGAGCTATGTTACTTGGTAGTGTCACAGCATGCGAAATTTACTTTCGTCCTTAGGTTTTGCATACCAGTGTACTATGGCGATGTAGGGCAATGGGTCACTTTTTATGCACGACATTTTACGTAGTAGATACAGAAGGTAATGCATTCCACTCAAAAATTCAGTAGCATATTGCACCAAAAATACATTATCTGAGGCTCCTTGAATAAAAAGATAGCATTTTCAGAAAAAGACATGTATGTATATATGTGTGCCTGTGTGTGTTAACAGCATAATTAAAAACTGAATAAATGCCAAACCTGTATTCCACAGGTACGGCACGAAGATTTCCAAGAAGTTTCCCCATCTCCAACTATCCTTTAGATGGAATATTCCTCAAAACTTGTTATTTTGTCAAAAACGACTCTAACAATTTTGATTACAATACCATATATTAAAGATACTTACAGGCAAATAAATTATCTTATTTTTCTAAGCCCGGATTGTTCCTACGGATTATTGCATGTGTTATTTTGTTTAATCTAAAACTTATAATCCTTGCATAGGTTGTAAGGTGCGCAGAGTAAGCATATGCTTCTATAGTTATTAGGGTGATTCCTGTCTCCTTTTTAAAATTTTGCTGCTATTTTCCTACGAAAAGTATAAAACAAGCGTTAACAGACTAAAATGGTATTAGAATTGTTTATTTGTCTTTTTATATAGAATCGTCCCCTAGTCGGATGTAATATATAAGTTTCCCACCAGGTATAGCACCAGATGGTGTAATTCAAACGCAAAGTATTAAACGCGACCATTAAAGGGAAAAACATAAACATACTGCCTCCATGGTTGAATGGTCAGCGAGGTGGCTTCTTGCCCAGAGATCCCGGCGCCGGTTACTGGCCGGTGAGTGGACATTTTTCTTTAATTAGGATCCTTGCGTACCCTCCATAGGGTATGGAAGTGTGAATGTGGCTGTGAAAATAAGTTAAAACGACGAAAACCTGAGGCAATCTAACTTAAATGTTCAAAGAGTAAAAACACCATCAAATACTCATATTTCACTCAAAGCTTTAGCCGTTAAAGGGGAGCTACAGAAATAAGCAAAGAAATTAATCCTAATTGTAAGAGTATTTGTTTTATGATACAGCAAACACACGACCAGACTAAAATCATGGTTAAATAAGTCAAAATTACTATAATGATTAAATGCCTCATCAGCGTCGAGATGTTAACAAAATTGTTATAATTTAAGGTAAGTATTAAATAAGTATTTTAGAAAATGGCTTTCTGTATCAGCGGCTGTTCATTCTCTAGTCCTGCTTACAATAAATTAAATTAAATTGAGTTTTATTTATGGACGCTCTTTAACTGCTGTGGTCCTTAGCGTCCTATTCTATATTGGGCGTGAAAGTCCGGAAATTTTGCTGAGAGGTTTTTTTATAAGGCTTGAGGTTCTTTAATGTGTCGTAAATCTACGACACGCGACCATCGGCTTTACTTCCCTTCCCAAAGTAAACTATGTTAATGATTTTTACGCCCGAAAAAAATCCATCGCCCTCGGTTGGGTTTGAGCCCTCGACCTCGGGAACTAGAGACTAGCTGCTTAAAATAGCCGTGTATCCTTGGTCTACTATACTCCCTTAGATTATAACAATCGGAATAAATACACTACATAAAAGGGAGTTGATACGCCCTTGAATTATTTTAAATCCTCATTTTTCCTCCAATAAAGGGTGTTCGATTCATTCATATTCATTCTTTGTGAGCAAATGTATGAGGAATCTAAGGTCCAGAATGAAATCAAAAAGGATAACACAATCTCACACATACACATCAGTGCTAACTGAATTAGGAAATAAAATCAATTGCTTCCATGGGTATAAAAACAAGCGGCACATTCCTCCATCGCTCCAGTTGGAAATTAAAAATTGCTGAAAACTGTACACTGGAAATTTGAAAACAATTGCTATAAATAAGTTATACTTTCAATGACAACAATGGCTATCTATCTGATGCAAATTCAAATATTTCACCCAATATTTTTCGCACTAAAAATTACATTTTATGAAACATTTTGCAGAATAATGTTTCTATATATACGTAGAAAGTGTAAGATATTGCTAAAACCTAGGCTCAAGGGTGGGGATTGCATCAAGACGCCAGGTTCTATAAAACCTAACTAGCGATTAGTACATTTTATTAGGCCTCTTAAGTTTGGGGCCTACTGGCGGCCCTCCTGGTACAAGAACTTAAATAACCATCACACCCACTTACCTGTAGAGAATTCTTATATCTTGAAACAGTTAAATATATCTGTATGAGATCAGGGTTCGAGACTCAGGTTTACCGCAGACAGGTGTCTTCTATACAGTAGCGTGACGGTTGAGAGACTTACCGATGACCTACAAACGTAGCCAATAAATACGCTTCGCCACGTTACATCAGAAAAGTGTTGTCCCCATTGCTCGGTTTGTTCCAATTTTACTATTTTATGAAATCAGATGCAACTTCCCTATTGTGGATCAAATCCCACGATGGGTCGCTGTTATCCAAGAGAAGCAGGGATAACGAAGTTTAAATGTAAATTATGTATATACGGGCAGTCATTTTATAGTGTGTAGATGTTTACGATAAATGATTATGTATTATTTAATTAAAATATTCAAACGCAAGAAATACCATGAAACGGCATTTTTCTGCTGCAAACAAGTAGCAACCATCTATTATCTCTTCTGATAGTGACCAAGCTTACTGTTTTTGTACCGTCCATGTTTATTTTATTCGTCTTTACTTCTACATGATCTTTAGGGGAGCTGGAATGCATACACAATCACGGTATTAATCTACGTGACTAGCGAAAATCACAAAAATCTTAAATTTTATCAAATGCAGATTTTATTAACTTTTTGCATGCTTGCGCACGCGCGTGACTACACCGAAATGCCAGAAACTTAAAGGAATACACGTTCGTGATACTTTCACCGTAGATGCCATAAAAAGCCTGAAAGTCATTTTTATTTACATGAGTATTGTAAGAAATAATAATAATTTAATAGTCAGCTGTTGTATATGGTACAGATTACACATCATAAATACAACAGATAAGTAATAGAAATCTTAAAATTCATGCAAAAAATAAAAACCTTTGTTAAGAATATCTATTGAAATATTTTAGGCTTATTAAAATATTTACCGGAAATACGAGGAAGAGATCGAAAAGTAACGCACAATAATTCTTTTTCTGCCTTGGTATTGCAAATGGAATGTTGCAGTTTCGCACATTTAGTTTGAGGTTTTCACTACGGAGGGTATTTTTTGTTTCATGTGTAGCTCTAGCGAGAGAAGCGTGAACTACGCAACAAAGATGGCGCGCATGTTACTGCCGTCCACGTGTGAAGAGCAGAGAGGTGTGGTTCGATATTTGTGGGCCAAAGGACATAAATCGAGTGATATTCACAGGGACATGCGTGGCGTGTATGGAGGGGATTGTATGGAAAGTAGCAATGTCTCCAGGTGGTGTGAACCTTAGTGATTTGCCACGCTCCGGGAGGCGGGTAACAGCAGCAACCCCGCAGAATGTGAGGGGCATTGAGGCGGTAATTTTCAACGACCGGCGTGTGCAACTGAGAACCTTATTGCAACAGTTAAACATTTCCTATGTTGCAGTCCACGATATTGTTAATAACACGTTGAAATTTCGTAAAGTTAGTACTCCCTGGGTGCCTAAGAACCTGACAGACAACCACAAGGGTCAGCAAATGATGACGAGCTTGGATCACTTAACGGTACACCGCAGAAGGGCATGTCTTTCTGAAAGGAATCGTCACTGGTGATGAGTCGTGGGCATACCACTACACGCCCGAAACCAAGCAGGAAAATATGGAGTGGAAACATGCTGGTTCCCCAGTGAAGAAAAAATTCAAAGTGACTCAATTTGCTACGAAAGTGCTTGTGACGGTGTTCTGGTGGACTTTGCTGAATACGGGGCCCTGTGAATGCTGCAGCCTACATGAAAACTTTGGTGAAGTTGCGTCGTGCCCTTCGTGACAAACGTCACAACATGAATGCTGACGATGTCAAAATTCTTCATGACAATGCTCGCCCCCATGTTGCTGCTGCTGTTCGTCAGAAAATCACCAAGTTTGGTTAGGAGGTACTCCAGTATCCACCATATAGTCCGAACCTTGCACCGTCGGGCTTTCATTTGTTTGGTCGTATGAACAAATTCCTGGCCGGCCAACGCTTTGCGACACATACGGAAGTGAATTCAGCAGTCTGCAGATGGCTATACTCCAAGGAAACGGACTTCTACGAACAGCGCATATTGAAACTGGTATAACGATGGGAGAAATGTGTTGAGAAACTTGATGACTATTTCAAAAAGTAGGTAAAAGTTGTAAGTTCATTTGTGATTTTTTTTAACTATTAAACTTTTTTGTAAAAAAATTATTGTGCGTTACGTTTCGATCCACCTTCGTAATTCAATAGGCAATCTGAACAAATTGGTGACCTTGTAAATTTAGATGCCCTATACTGAGCCAAATGAATTGCACTATGTGCCTGATTTCATAAGTATGTGCATATTTATTTAAAACACAATGTAGAGCTTTTCTTGCAAACATGTGCAGACTTATAAATGAAACCAGATATGAATATTCACATTTTATATTTTCTAAAGGCATCGTTAAGGGAATCCATTGGTTTTAAATTAAAAATTATTCTTAACCTTCGTTTCTGTAGAATAAATACCCTCTGAACACATAAGACATGAGATTAATTGATTATATGACGATCCAATTGAGTGGAAGTTTTGTAAAAGAAAAGCCCTGTTCGGGCAATTCTTCTACGTACTTCCTGTTAATCGAGATAACATCATTAAATATTTCGTAGATACAAGAGAGTGCACGAGACTGAAGTGATGGTTAAATATTTCAAAAGCTGGTCACAGAAATTCCGCTCTTTGCAGCATTAAGAGAAATAAAGAATGCTGTCTCAATACATAAAAATACATGATGGTATCGGAGAATTCCAACAAATAGCAAATAACTCGAAATAGCATAAAAATATCCCTGAAATAAATTGTATGTTTTTACAAGATATGCAATTGTAGCATGGTTTGCTTCTGACTATTGCTTCTGACACTTAAAATGAACACGTCTTCACGGGCTAATTGTAGAAAAGTCAAGATGTGTATTTTATCTTAAGTATAATTTATCGTAATGAAAATCGTTTGAACTATTTTTGAGAAAAATCACGAAAATACATTCATGTAGGTGGTAGGTTGGGTGGCGTATTTTCTTAAAAGTCTCCGTGCTCATTCCTTGTAAGACGCTAATCTTAAATATCAAGTTTTGTATTTATCCTATTTTTCATTTTCAGTTAGGATATTCTCTCTCTCCGGCGCCGTGGCCGAGTGGTTAGACCGCTCGCCTCCCACCGAGGCGGCCCGGGTTCAATCCCAGGGACCTGCATGTGGGATTTGTGGTGGACGAAGCGGCGTCTGGGCGGGTTTTCTCCGGGTTCTCCGGTTTCCCCCGCCATTCATTCCACCAACTGCTCCATCATCACCATTCCTTTCATCCATTTCACCATTTCGTTTCATCTACTTCCTTCATCCCATACCGAGCATCGGGCTGATCACCCATCCTGGATGCTCTGTCTGATCCATGAGTGTCTGCTCCTCGACGGGCCTCTGACCCCAGGCACCCGTCTGTAAGTCCTGGGGGTGTAAGTCCTACATAAGAGGAGGGTAAACAGATAATGAATGAATGAATATTCTCTCTCTCCTCCTCTCCCCCACACATTTTGTCTAAAATACTTTATTAAATTTCGATATAAAACTCTTATTTGAAATACAATAATTACTTCTACCTAGCATAGGTAAGTAATATAGAAAGTAAATTCCTTAAAACTTGTAAAAGATTAGAAACAAAAAATATTTATATTACATTAGCTTTTATAACAACCTTGTTTTAAACCTTGCAACAGTGGTTACGTTCAAAGATATAATTAAAATATTTGAACGCCTTCAGAATTGCTTTCTTAAGTTCATGTATAGACTTGTGTATATATATAAATATTTTAGGAACCGATTTCCCAATGATAACATTGAATTATATATTCTGATTAATATGAATGTTGTTCGAATTCCCTCCTTATTCTCTATTTAATTGTAGAAAATCCAAATATCACATTAACTTTAAAACCTATCGGACACCAACGATATAAAGATCCAGGTTGCCTAATTCATTTCGAATTAAAATTCTTAAAGATGTTCCAAATATACCTGCTCAAGCACCACCCTTAGAAGAAAATAAAAAACCCACAAACTACAAAAAAGAGAATATATTATTACTATTATTATTATTATTATTATTATTATTATTATTATTATTAAATGTTTTAATAGTTTATAACAAAACATTGGTCTTGCAAACCGAAAACAAGGGCACAACTTTTAAAATTTAAAGCATATCTTATCATTAATTTCGAAAAGCAATATTTTATTTTAAACTATCCTTTGATATTTTATATTATATATTAAGATTTATTTCAACCCCTAGAGAGATTTTCTTTTTTTAAATCATACTTTATCTATAGGATTAATTGCTTTTCTTGAAACAATTTTTGTGCGTTTATTTAGAGGATATATGTTATTAAGATTTTGATTCCCCTATGTACTACTTTTAATTTATTTAGGAAGAATATTAGCTGTTTAGACTAGCCTCAAATAAATGAAATATTTTTTATCCAGATAATTTTTTCCTAGTAATTGCTTCTTTACCAATTATTTTTAGATTAATTTACCTTGTAAGTTTTAATTACCAATAATATTTACCAAATCTAAATTAACTTAATGTCAATAAAACATCTACTGCACAAATTCATAACAAAATCCTCTTTAAGAATACTTTATATACCATAAATCTAAATATGGATTAATATTAAAACAAACAAATAAAGCCAGAATAAAACTCAGGGTAAGGATTTAAAAGGTCAACATGATTTGGAATTCATGGTGTTCATTCTTTAGATTAGATTCTTTCGAATTTTGTTGAGATTTATATCGACTTGTTTTGTAAGTATCTCTCATGTTGATAAAAAAAATTGCGTTTTACTCAATTAAAATGATTTCTACGCTCACATTTACCGTTACTAATGAAATTATGTTATATGTTATCAAATTTGTTCAGTCTTGCTTTGTTATTATTTCTCTTAATAACTGTTGTGAATAGTAGATTGTAGCAAACGTAGAATCTATTATCTCAATAGAATTATATTATCGCTTTTCGAGTGCCAAGAGCAAATGCAAACAAATGCCTGATACACACTGTGAGTGTTGCACATGACGGATGGTGTTGATCTCATTAGAAGGTGCTGGAGGCGTTCTAATCACTCGGCGTTTCACGAATACCTCCATACTTAGCACACACAGGGGTTTGATAGATGCCTGCGGGGTAGACGCTATTCAGCGTTGAAGCTTCCCTTATCTATTTTCAGCTAAATTAAACCTTTATCGGCTAACGTGACTAATAGGAGTAATTTTCAGAGCTCCATAGAAGATTACTGAATTGAAAAAGAGAAAATAGCAATACTTTACAACCAATTTACTTTTTTTGCTGTAACCTTATTAATAAGATGTAAGACCTATACAAATAATCGAAGTTTGGCATATTAGTTAACAAATTTCATGATAAATTCTTGATTAAATTGCTTTATTGCACAAGAAATCCAAAGTATTGTTCCTCTCAGCTAAATTTTCTTAATTTTCGGGAGGGAAGACCATTGCCTCGTTTTATTTACACCACTCTTCTTAAAAACCTATCCACTCCTTTCCCCCAAAACCTTTCTTTCCTGGTCTATGATAGAGATTGATGTGTTGAGAATAATTATGTGGAGTTTCAATATAATTGTCTTTAAAACTCGCTAATTGGCAGTCATTTAAAGATGCCGGTGTGTTGATATTGAAAGTCTAACGACAGTGAATATGTTGAATATGGTTAATCCCATGTAAAATTTATATTTTAACGGCATGTGCATTTTATTTTTAGATTTTGTCTATTTCTTAAGATTTCCCAGTTTTGTAAAATTATACAAAACTCAACCAGTATAAAGAAGACTTCACAGACTATACACAGTATCTCAATGCAGTTGTTATATATTAATTAATGCAATACGTTAATATAAATCTCGGAACAGCCTTTTATAAAATAAGTGTAACGAAAATTTTTGTAAGTAAAGATGCTATCATATGAGCGAATTTAATGAAAATCTTGATGTTAATGTTTCAATTACATTGTGTTTAAACAAACTGATGATTTATATTTGTATATGTTTCAAGGTTCGGTTGTAGATAAATGTGTACCATATGATCATATTGTGTTGCTAAAGCCCAGTCCAGCAACTCTTTGTTAAAATTAAATTTAAACTGAATTTTCTCCGAAACAGTATTTGACATTTTCATATAATCGAGATGATATTTTTTAAATCGTTTAAAATAAAATTAACGAAGCTTACCACTGACTTTCATAGAAGGTTAGCATTGCTTGTTGACTGACTTGACTGTCGTAGTGATGGAGTTGGTTGTAATTGCTCTTAACACTGAAACCTAACGGTTTGTTATATTATCTTCTATCACTATTGTTTTAGTTAAATAGTCCTATCCCTTAAAGTAAGGACAGCAGTTTCCTAGCTAAGTTTTCCTTAGGAAAATCATCATTCGGGCTTATCAAACCGAAAAGTTCATATTTTGCTATCTAGCGCTTCGCATTGGCTATTATATGAGCAAAGTTCCATTCTCTTTGTTACATAGTCTGCATACTGGTTCCCCTCTAAAGATTCCATTGTATGCAGTGTTCTCGTAATCTACAATGTCCCGTCAAGAGCCCGGTTATCAGGTTTATTTCAGATCTATTGAGAATAAGTACATTTTCAGTGAGTGAGGAGTATATACTGGACATCATCCTTCTATTTGAACCCACCACAGTTGGTGGTTATGACGAATCCACTGAGCAATGGTTCCTTAAAACAGAATTTAAGGGTACTCCAAAAAGTGGTTCAGGCTTAGTAAATGTTTGAGCAGATACCTTTCTTGCCAGGATATCTGCTCCTTTTTATTGTGTAAAATTCCTTTATGTCCAGGCTCCCACCCAAGATTCACCTTGTTGTATTTTGCCAGTTACGTAAGGTTTATTAGGCAGTTTGAGACTAACATAGTTGTTATCTGATAACTTTCAATTGCTTTTAGCACAGCCTTATGTCAGAGAAAATAAAAATGTGCCTCCTTTGTAGCCCGTTTTCAGATTCTCCCTGACACAGGTTTCAATTGCAAGTGTTGGTGTGCTTACACTGATATGTTAAAGGAAACGTATGTGTGAAAACAAAAAATCTACAATTTTCTTCTGATTTCCTCGACGTTTTACCATATACTGAGAACATACAACATATACTGCACAAAAAAGTTTGAGATATGTCAATCGTTGTTAGGATATTAATTTTTTATTCGTAATTAGTCACTTTTTGTTAGGAGAATGCTCCTTGCACTCTACGATTTGTCGTATCAATTCTAAACTTCTAATTTTAGCTTAATATACAACATTGTAGAAACTGTTGTGCAGTCATTTCTTAAGTTTAATAGCTTAAGAGAAAAAAAGGTGTTATTGAATTTTTCAAACTTTTCAATGTGATTTATGGAAAATAATTTCAACTGAACTATTTAGTAGTAATATGTTTAACGAGTGCATAACTTTTAAATCCATCACCCCTGAAGCTCACCTGAAACTATCAAGCAAATAAGTTAGAAACTATAATCCAAATTGCATTTTGAAGAGTGGAAAATGCTGCATAGAAGGAACTGAGAAAAATACAGTTTAAAGTTCAATGCGGTGCTTTAGTTAAATGGTAAGAGAGCAATTAAATAGCTATTTGTGGCTTTAAAATTGTCGATATCAAAAACTAGTTGTATAGAAGCAAAGTACAAGTTATAATTATAATACAAATGCAAAAATAAAATGTTTTAATTGTTCATATTGTTAACCAAATTTCATTGAATCTTTTCCTTAAGAAAAACAAGGTATTTTTTTTTAAATTTCAAATTAGCAAAACTTCAAAATTTATATGCGTTTTTATTTACTCCTGAGTATTTAAATAATTCTGGCTTTATTTTCAGCTTAAAAGGTCTTATCTACCTTTCATTCCTCATAAATGATTTAATCGATCAGTGATTTATAATTTTAGTTTATTAGACTTTTAATTAATTTATTATTTTGGTTAATCTGAATTTGGTATACAGGTTTGTATAATAAAATGAAGGCTCAATGTGATAAAATTATTCATACCTAATGAGCCAATTGTGGCTCTTCTTTCACGAGTGGCTGTTTTTGCAAGGATGGCCGCAGTTCCTTCATGTACCTGGAATATGAACTACAGTTTTCGGCCCTTGCTTGTTATTATGTCGGCAGCCTGATTAACATTAGTAGTCGGCTGCACCGGGTTCCAACAACGCTCGCCAGGTTGCGTCCTCTCCGCCAGTATAGGTAGCGCTTATGCTGTCTCCACATCATCAGCTTACCTTCCCGGTGCCCCCCGAGCGATGCCTTCCGAGGAAGAGGAGTTATGACAGTTCTCGACGATCAGCGAAGAAGGATTTTTCTTGAGCTTCGTGTCTGGGAGCGGCCGTCTCCACACCTTTCGGTCTTGTCTAAATTATACATAACATATACTTTTGGAGTAAGTAAATTTTTAAATTCTTTTAATGTGTGAAGCGGCATATAAAACTTATGGAAGCGAGTTTATATCATAACATCGCGTGTTAAATTCCATTTCAAAATGGCAAATGTTGTGTGAGAAGGACAAATTCAAATGCTATGTGCTTCAATGTCTCTGTTTCTACATTTGAATGTTAATATATTCAGTGCTTTTGGGGCTATATGGGTTGTACTTTTATTTAGAGCTGCTTTAAATCCTATTTTCTTTTACCTTTGCCAGTACAAACAATTATTATCCTGGGTGAATGCTTTATTTCCAATGCATTTTATAGTATGCACGGCATTTTATTTTTCTAGTTTTTTTAAGTAATTGTGACATTCTATACATCGACTACTTTTAATTCGACCTTGCATGAACGTTACACTAATTAAAATGTAGAATAAGTGGATACCTCTAAACAGTGAGTAATATTCTTGTATAGTGAATGAGCTTGTCAATACTGAGTAAATTAAGAAATTGCGGGCTTCAGTTTCATACATTGGGAACATTTTGATAACGCATTCTTACTTCGTTGTACATACACTCATGAATTCAACCCTTAATTTATATTTATTAATAACTGATGACTTTGTTATATTTTGTTTAAAACTTTTCCGTTCTTCATAAACGTAAATATAGATGTGCGTTTAACACAGATTTGTAGGCAAACTAAGCTAAAATAACTTATCTGTACAACAAATAAAAGGAAAACGTTTTCGTCATTTTCTGAAAACTAACACTAAGATTGCTTACAGGTAAGCAGGAATGAAGCCTGTGTTTAGTGATGTGGAAAGTGACTTTGCTTAATCATTTTCCACTAATTGCGCTGTGTGATTTAAAGAAAAACGTTTTTAAATAAAATATGTGAATTTCTCGCGCGCTATAGAACCACTTTACTATATATCCGTTGATTGGATTTCAGAGAAGTCTTGAAACATTACTAAGAAGGGAGTTATTACACTTTTCATGCCGTAACCTGCCCTGAAATTTTGTGACAGAAGCGATTTGTTATTAAAAGGTTACATGCAAAATTATAGCTGCCAGGGTTTACTAGAAGGATTAGAAATACAGCGACACATCAACCATTTATACTATACGGAAGGAACACTTACCTTCTCCGACTGAAATTTTTGGCCTTCATAAGCGAGAGAGGCGAGTGATTCATGCGTCAAGAAAGATACTCTGTAGTTCAACCAGAGATGTCCATCTGCGTCGCACATTGCGCTACCGTCGCAGGATTCTGGCTTCAATGTTCAGACCTTGCTGTCGAAACCGCTACTTTATTTTTAAGTTGTGGTCTTCTCAACCTACGTGATTGATCTTACAGGAATTTGAACTTAGGTTGAGGCACACTTCCCTTGTGAGATTAATTTCTTTTGCAAGAGATAATCAAGAAGAATAAAATTTAATCTTTAGATTGTAATCAAGACGTAGAATCTGCAATAATTTAATGTTTAACTTAAAGTATATATATAGAGAACTCCAAAATAGATAACCACTCAAATATTAAATACTATTATCACTGTCATCGGTATTTCCATCAATATTAACGCATAATTTCTTTAACAAATTAAGCATGACATAAATGAAAATTCTACAAAAAAACTGCTATTAATATTATTAAAATATACGACCAACTATCATATTGTTCATCATAATTGTTTTAAACATACAAATATTTACATATTGCATTGAAATTTTGGGACGTTTGGTCGTCAAGGACCAATTAGTCATCAGGATGTCATATTTATATTAAATTAACACACACACATTTACTCTCCCACTCATTTTTGCCGACTCTAAGGGGAATGGAGGTATAATCCTAGCTAAAGAAAAATTCCAACCTCAAGCCGGGAATCGAGCCCGAGGCCTCTGGATTTGGAAGCTATTAGCTAACTACCAGATCACAGAGGCAGTAAACGGATATATTTGAAATTGCATAGTTTTATTTCCGTTGTTGATCTAGCAACTAAGTGGGCAACTTTGTTTGAAAGAGAAATCAAATATTAGAACTAGTATGCATTTAATTAATAAAAATATTTAATTAATATTTAATTAACGTCCATCCAAGTGTATCTTCCATTTGCAATGTAATTTACTCAATTTTGTAATTTCGATTACTTTTCATAGAGGATGCAGTGGCAACGATTCCATTCTGGATGAACTAATTAGCTGGTAGCACCAATCCTCAAATGAGCCTAATTAATTGAATTGTTTATTTGCAGGAAGGGAGGGTTCAACAAGCTTGATGATTCCCCCAAGACATCGGCCGTATTTCGAGAACATCTCCTCGACGGTATCCGGTCCGTATTATCACATTCACGGAGGAGAGGCCAAACCCAAAAGTTTACCCTTCTCTCCCGTGAGTTTCGTCAAGAAGAGAACGGTGTTCCGTCGTGACGCAGCTGCTGTCACCGAGGAGCAATCCCGTCTGGATCCTCGCTGTCATCAGTTTTCCATTGGCAACCCTGAGAGAAGGGAATTCTACTCACCGTACTATCCAAACCCCTATCCCAGCAAAGTAGACTGCGTCAGGATACTCACAGGTGAGTACAAATCTTTCTTTACAGGAGGTATGGAACCCTTAATGCCAAAACTAACCATAAAATTCTTGTCAGAGAAGCCATAAGGGGTAAACAGGCAGTATTCTAAAAAGTAACTATCTTTTTTAACTGTAAGATGTCGAAATCGCAGCTTGAATCCTGTGATGGCATCTTAGGAGTACAGTAATACTGCCGCAATATTCACTCTTTTGTCTCGTTGCCGATGTCGCCAAACGCCGATTGCAATCAATCAGTGCAGCTGCTTTTCGGAACGATCCGGCTACAACTGGTAGACTTTTTATATGTTGCCTGTGAATTTCTTATGACAACTTCAGTAGCCGAAATTTCAAGGTAGCTTTTGACATGAATGGTTCTACTTTCCCTTGATACCTCAGGTATAACAGCCTTTTGGTAGGACTAAACTTAGCAACCATACAGTGCCTCTAATAGGATTAACCTGACGGTAAATTTCGCACCATGGGTGACTTACGCTGAGGAATTAAGTGGCAAAATATTATTTATTTTCTTCAAAATCATTGATTTTAGCTGTTTCTATCTGCAGATTAAACCCCCCAGAAAGTATCCATTGGAAGAGAAAAATCTAACTATATGGCAATAACTATACGTGCGGTGGAAAGAAGTACCTACTTTACTGTACCATCCTGTCTGACAAACACGCCATGAGCCTGTATAGAAGAAGAAGAAGAAGAAGAAGAAGAAGAAGAAGAAAACAAACTTACTTTGGCCCATAAACATTAGATACCGTAGTAACAATGTGCAAAATGTCATTGATATGATGTTAGTAGTACAGTTAGAGGTACATAATATTGTCACGAACCTCAGTACTCAGGTCATGTATGCACTTTAAAGTGGCTTCAGATTTACAGAGGAAGCTGATTGCTATAAAACACGTATGTGAGAAGACTACATTTAAGAAAACTTAGTTTACTTACCAAGCTTTTTATAACGTTCTTACATAGTTTAGCAAGATAAGAGGCCTGTCGCCCGCAAATACTGCATTGATTCTAACCACACTAAAAAGGGTGATTTGTTCTGTTTTCTTTTAAGAACAAAACTTTTTTATAACTTAGCAACCGACGACTCCGACGGACCCGAAGTGAGCCGTTCCCAATCACTCGAGGTCCATGTAGAACAGCTGAGCGGTGACAATATTACGGAGGGGCCCCCACGGAACCGGGGCGGAGTACTGCAAGTAGGCCTTAACAACCCTTTTAACTTCCAACGTGACCCCTGGAAGAGAGTGATGAGGGGAGAGATCCGAAGGGCGACCAAGTCCGCACGGGCGCAAGCATGGACGGGTCCTAAAGTTTCCAGATTGAAACATACGCCGCCGCCTGGTCCCACCCGTAAGCCATTGAACCTTGGCAGTCCCCTAACGGGTGGAGCCCGCTTGGGGGAGAAACCTGAGTAGTACCCGCAGCGATGGCAGGAAAGAAATCTCTGCAGAGCGCACACCACCGCCCAGCCGCAATCCGCCGGACACCGTCGCCTTGTGCTACGACCCTGAAACAGAAGATAAGGAAGCCGATGGACACAGGAAATGAGAGGCAGGAGAGTCGTGGTAAAAGGTGAACCACTTCGCCTTCCAACCAATTCGCTGGCCGCCCGAGTAAACCACCAAAAACCCATGGATTAGCGTGGGGTGGTCACCCGGGATTCGAACCCAGAGCCATCCCGCTCTGTAATTTTAGTATGAAATATTTATGGTTAAATAAGTAATACTTGACATTATCATTATTATTACTATCATCATCATGAATTTAACCTCTGTTAATCAACTTGTTGGAATTATGTAGGTGGTTGTTGAAAGATTAAGCTCGGAAAGGGCAGAGCTACACATCCCTAAAACAAACTTAAACCCTCCCGTTACTATATGGTCCATTTCCTCCACACCCAAATATACGCAATTAATTATAAGATTCGTTTCTTACCTCGCATTTAAAACAAATGGGTATTCTTACATCAGCTTGAATTAAGCTTTGTACAGAGAACTCGCCATACAGAACTTCCAGATAACAATAATGTATCCAAGTTATATAGCTCATAGCAGTATCCTTTTCGTTTAATTGGAAGCTTTACTTGCTGTGAATCAAAGTAACGAATATTCCATTTTATTTATTAGTAAATTGTCTGTATTCAAAACAACTGATACTACAATACTACGACAGATTACACACCCGCACATGCACGGATTCAAACATATATGCAAGACTCAAACCCACGAACCTCTACGCGACAGAACATCAAAGGTAACGCTCTAGAGAACATGGCCATGGGGACCGGCTAAGCTTGTACCCCAGGTGAGGCAGCCGACCCCCTTGGCTGTGCTCGCCAAGACACTTTGGTGTTCTGCAGCAGAGTAGATTGCAAGTTCAAATCCCGTCTCGGCTATGCGTGTTTTTATTTGTTAGATGTGTGTATCTGTGTAAGGCAAAAAAGGGAAGCAGCAAAACAGCAGGAGAGAGAGAAAGTCACAACTCCGTTATTATAAAATACCGTGCGAGTCTTCAAAGAGGGCATTCGGTATTCTTTCATATGTGTGCTGCAGAAAATGTGTAGCTTAAAGTTGTAAGATATCATACATAGGCACCGTAATCCTAATATGTAGAGTGGTTCTAGCTTTGAATTGATTAATTTCAAAAGAATAATAATTTTAAAACTTCCTTAAAAATGTTCTTAGTAATTCAAATAAACAAATATTTTAATAACCCTTAAAAGAAAGCCTCCCTGTAGAGAATGTTGCAGTATTTGCACACATTTATTTCTCAAAAGAAAGAGGAAAAGAAAAGGAAAAAATACCCATTTCTGTGAAACTCCACAAACTCCAAACTTTTTACTTTCCCTATCACGTGACTAATAGGTAGAAAGGTATTGCATTCGACCCAAAAATTCGATACCGAGATTTCACTGGAAATACATGTTTTAAATGTATCTGAATGAAAATTTTTTTAGAAAAGTCTGTGTCCCTCTGTATGCATGTGTGTCTATGGACAGCATAACTGAAAAAACGAAAAATCAATTAAACATAAAACTTGGTATTTAAGTTCAATTACTTTCCACAGTTGCGATACGAAGATTTTCAGGACCTCATCTACCCTTCATATTGAACGTTTTTCGAAATCTCTTATTTTCTAAAAATTGCTATAAAGATTTTGCTCAATATATCATATATTAAGAATATTTATATGACAAATAGAATATATATCTTTAATTTTCTGGAAATAACCTTTGAAGTCCACTGTATTCGGAAGAAATTATATATATAATCTTGTGTAACTGGTAAAGATTAAGCGTTAGACGGAAACGTACAACATAATAAATGTAGATCTCTTTAAAACAAACAGTTCATTTCAAATAACTTTTTTGGTGGCATCAGCCATTTCCAAGATATCCGTAATTAATGGTTCGAATTGCTCAATATTTAGCTGTTTCTTTAAGGCCTGCCAATTTTCGGTTGTTCCTCGCGATGTCATGGAAATGGTATGGAATTTTAAGGCCAGCTGTAGCGCTCAGTTCTAAAACATTTGATTATCGGTATTCCCTTTGTATCCCTAACCAGATGTGTATTGTAGCTATTTGCGGAAAGGATTATCTCGATTAAAAGAGAAGTAGAAAGGAAAGTAAGCTTTCGTAAGAATAATTTGTATATCCACTAATATACGATGGAGAAAGTCATACGAATGTAACACATCAGATTTTTATTATCATCATTTCTATAATTACATTGGCACTAGAAAGAATTCGCAGCTTAAGATCGCCATTGGAAACACTCAGGCTCAGACACCCACCCCTCAACCATCAGGATATTCCAGATGCGACACGGTTATTTTCAAAAACATTTTCCTGACTCCTACCTATCCGTTTCATAGAAAGGGTATCGATTTTAATTAAAATGCCATATATTTAAGATATTCGCAATGATTTAAAGCTGGTGGCGTTATGATGGCCTTGAAATTCCTTACTTTTTCATGACATTACCAGAAACAACTGAATACCGACAGCAATCGATGACCGATTGTCACAAAAGGACGTCCCCCCAGCATTTTCTAATGAGAGTTCCTGCGCGTTTACGGTTTTAATTATTTTTTCAATATTATTTGCAATATTTTTATTGAAAAAGTTACTAAAATTCATCAGTAATAAAAAGGTAGACAATGCTTCATATAATTATTTTGCGCAGAAGGAAATAATATATTGCGATACAATTGCGGTAAGAGCATATTTGCAGAGCGAGAAGAATTTGAAACTTCGGAGTTTCTGCAAAGCACTTGACGCATGCGTCTTACAACTATTTGTCTACGATAGTGAATAATAGAAATATTTACGTGAAAACAAAAGTAATTACTACCAGTATCAAGATCCACCGCAGAACTCTCTATGAACTGGTGATCGATTAGTCACGTCTGGTAGTAGCTGCTTGCACCGAAAGAGTTGCATTTTAATGCTGCATGAATTCAATTGTATGTAGATAGATAAGCTATCTTTATTGGTTTCAAATTATTGAAGTTATTACACAAGTATTTAGTGCATGGGTCATTGACCGTACGTACATTTTTAAGATAAAAGTATGGTGACAAAATAAACAACAGAAAAAGAAAACAAACAAAAAAAAAAGGAACAAATTTGACCTAGATTCGGGCACTTTAGCCAAAACATTGCCCATGTTTTACCAGTTCCTCTGGTCAGCCAGTAGATCCCAAAATGCCAATCTCTTTCTTGAGGGACTTAAGAATTTTTCTTTGAGTTCTCCCACTGTGCACATTCCGCCAAAATATGTACCCAATCCTCATTCAAATCACAGAATGGGCAAATTCCGTCAGTCATTTTCTGTGCCCTGCAGCCCCCCACTAGTCTAGACCATGCCATTCCTGATCTTTCCTTTCTTTCTAAGTCAAGTATATATGCCTGTTTATCCCAGTTCGATTTTATTTCATTTGCTAGACTTATATAAGGTTTAATTTTACAATCCGATCCTATTTCCTGTTGGTTGATGTCTCAGCCTCTTTTTGACACCTTTCCATATGTTTTTGTCATTTAGTTCAGCTCTGACCCCATTCCTATTCTCCTCATACCCCTTTCCAAATCAGCTGCCCAAATTGTAAGTAAATATTAACAAATAAAGGAAGTAAAGACGGTATGAGTTAAATGGTAAGATTCCACTATAAAATATTCTTATATTGCAAGTCTTCAGAAACACACACATATATATATATATATATATATATATATATATATATATATATATATATATATACCAGTATTTGGAGGATTAAATGCGTTTTATTAACGTCTGTTAAAATCTGTGGCAAAAATGCAAAGCGCACAAGTTGCAGAATTTCAACTTCCAACGCATGATAGCATGAGCAAGAACTGTATAAAAAGACATTATCATTGAAAAAATAAATTTTGACTCGTGCAGCTGTTAATTCCGACGTTACTATCCATTTAAATGCCAAAATTTTGCACAGCATATCAGTAACTAATAAACTTCCTGTTTAATTACCTTTCTGCGTGGTAATATGCCCCTCTTTAGGTCTTGTTCTTAGAGTGAAGCTGCACAGAATAGTTCTGTATTTAGACATTTGCCCTTCCTTATTCGCACCTCCCCTTCACCCCCACCGCAGACGCAGTATATATCAGGACACCAAAGCTAAGGCACTGTTCGGTTATGTTATGATCGGTAACAGCTGCTCAGACTTAATGCATCAGGGCGCAGGTGTAGAGTAAATGGGTCCTTCTATCTCTCTTCTTTGTACAATTACCAATGTTTACGACCGAGGTATGAAGAATTTTGGCCCGGAATTTCATGAAAAGTGGCAGCAATAACAAGGAAGTGTTTATTTTGCGTTCGCTACCCTTGTGGTTTTTGAAACAATATACGATACGAGAGCGCTCTTGGCCTAGAAATACTAAGGTCGCATGATGTCCTCGTAAATTTCGTCCAGAGAGCTGTAGAAAAGAGGAGACTAGGTGGAATATTTTTTTTTAGAGAAAATACCTCGGCTTCACTCGAACATGTGAACTTGAGCATGTTTCAATAGAGTTTTTTTTAGAAAACTTAGACAAAGGATTGTAAAGCCGAGTGCATGTAATCGTGTTGGTTTATGTTGGTAAAGAAATACTAATCCGCCTCTGCTACTACCAGCCCCCAACCCAACACTCCATTTAATGTTTGTCTTACTCCCCCCACCCTTTTCCTTCGCTCCTAGGCCTGAAACCGACCTGTGTTCATAGGTTAATGTTCGAGTGCCAGACTTTTGAAATTAAACCAATACGAGACGGACTCACACAGAGGCCGGTGTGGACAGTCGTGATGAAGCGTGCTTTCCAGCCACTCGAGCGAAATGCTACTCCCGTTTCACTGCTAACCTATGTTGACCTATATTCACAGACTAATTCATGTGTGTCCAGTTTAAATTCCAACCATTAAGAGATTTGCTCACCCAGGGCTGATGTGGAACACAAATTATAAGAATATTCCACCAACATTAAATAAAGCAAAATGTAGGAAACAAGAAGCTTCGGCATGTTTTCGTGCACTCGACTGTACTAGAAAAACATCCCAAAAGTGTGCACGCTACAATGTAGCAAAAAACCTTGTACGATGTGCACTTAATTATAAGTAAAACACACACATACACATGTAATTTTTCTTAAAATATTTGTCCTGTATTTTTTACCGATTCAGTTGGGCTCAAAACGTATGAATAGAGAACAAATGGTGAATCGATAAAAGATTCGGAGCAGAAAATTGGCGTATATTTAGCATGAAAAAAAAGTTTGCGCATGTTTTGTGACATTCTAATTCAAATACAAATAATTTCGAATAGAATGAAATAACAGCAGATCATATACATGCCTGTTATCTGTAAATGTCCCTGCGGTTCACCACTTGTGTTTTGTACAAATCGTAATTCTGTGACTATGGCAGCTGCGGTATCAGCTGGGAATAGTTTTACTGTGTCAGTATTGAATACAAAATAGGATAAGTTTTTCTTAGTTTCTTCTTTTAAATATTTAAATGAAACTATTGAATCTAGTTTCCTATATGAATAAATAAAATGCCCATTTTGCTTAATTTTCATGGAATGTACAGGTAACCATTAATGTCTCTTGTCTCTACTGCACATACTTTATCTTGAGTAGCTAAAAGCAAATGTTTAGCTGAACCGTTTGTTTCGCGTTTTCATTCAAAGCACAAACATTATTTTATTTAACGCCACAGTATCAGTTAACATCATTCCAGTTTGCAGTAAAGCATTCGCGTGCGGTTTCGAAAAACCACCATGCTTTCTACAGTGGCGTGGGAACAGTCACCATCTTAACCTAAAGCGAGAAAGTCGACCTCCTGCAAGAAAAAGTGCGCTATGGCCAAATATCTCAAAATTTAAAGCATTTTTCTACAAATTTAAATAAGAAACACACGAATTAACTCTATTAAAATAACCATAAAGATCTCCCTCTTTAGTTTAAAGAATGTCATTTCCACCACTTCCATAATGTATGTAACAGCTATCCTGAACGATATAATACAACAAAAAATCTGTGTTGCACTCACATGACTTTCTCTACTCCTGTACAAACTACTTCTACAAACACTTATTCTCCATATACTTCATATTAATCGAGGTATAATATGTTAATCTTATTGCTAATTTTCTTATCAGTGCAAAGGGAATATGGTAGGCTTTAAGCGATAGTCAAATATTTTAAGAGATAGTCAAATATTTTAAGAGTTAGTTGCTATGTGGAGCAGTTCATTCTCTTTCTATGTCCGGGACTTAAAGAAAAAAAATAATAACGAATTTCCATTTGAGAAAAAGTATAAGCATATGTTTTAACGGGATCTAAACTATTTGTGTAGTAAAATTTTGTCCATCTCTTACGGTATACCAGTTATGCAAAAGTCATTCAGAATGAAGAGGACTTTTCGGAACATTCCCAGAAAATTCAAGGTATACATTTCATTTTCCATAAAAATGTCTTAAACATATGATATTTTAATCCAAATTGTTGCAGCCGTTTTTGAGAAAATAAACATGTTAGAAAAAATTGCCATGTAGTCTTGGGTAGGGAGATTTTCTTGAAAATTTCCGTGTAGTATCCTTGGAAGATACTAAACTTAAATACCTAATTAGATGTTTATCGGACTTTTCGTTTTTGAGTTATGCTGTTCACAGGCAGACAGACCTACACATGGATATGTTTCCAAAAATGATTTATTTGGATTCAGGGAACCTTAAAACGTGTATTTCCGGTGAAATCTCTGTGTAGAAATTTTGGGCAGAATGCAATGTTTCCCCTACTTACTATACGTAGTAGGGAAAATAACTAGTTAATACAACAAAACCAGATAAATCTTCTTTATTTTACGGCTGTCAGCCCTAGCTAACAACAGAACCATTAATTTACTCATGTCGATACTTCTCTTGAAACCTACTGTACGGATGTATAACCCAAAACTCCAAGAATTACCTGTCAGTTTATTGAACTACTTTCTTGCGGAAAGCATGTATCACGGGGAGTGCCTTACAATATAGAACGGCAAACCAAATACTTTAAGCACTCACTTCCTATTTTATAGCTCGAATAAATGCTTTTCTTTTTATTTTGTTGAATGAGCTTTCTAGTTACAAATGATCTCTGAGCATGAGTGTACGTAGGAGTTTTAAACTAATAGGCAATTGTAGTGGTAATAAAAGCCAAACAAATATTACTGTTCCAAATTTTTAAGTAAAGACGTTGAAGTGGCATTTAAATAAACATACTGGCACGAAATGTTATGTATTTGCCAGTAATTAATTTTCAACAAATGCTGTTTACATTGTAAGTTAAGGAAGTCGGATATTTAAACAGTCATCCTCCAGAGATAAAAATATAATATAATGAGGAAGAAGACTATACAACTAAAACCATCTGTTAACAGGCTACTTAATCAGGCGATGTAGGAGGACGACTACATAATAGAGATTATCTTTCAAGCATATATTTTCTACATGTAATGACCAACAAAATAACTATTGCAACATAAACTCGCTGTTTAAAGGAAGGTACATAAATGTAACTAAATCAATATGAAGTAAAAGATAGCAGGTGACTTCCTGTATCCATTAAAATTGTGTCTTTCACCAAGAGTGTCCTATTTTTAACATGTGATAGCTGCCGTTGTTATTGAGCTACAGCAGTCATTTTTTCATGTGGTTACAGTTGTTATTGGAAAATAACCATGGAACGTTACAGCACTCATCAACGCGTAGGAATTGTGAAAATGTATTATCAAAATGGATCATCTGTTCGCCAAACCTTCCATATATTGCGTAAGTTTACGGGGTGCATAATCGAGAGAACGATTCGGCGTTTGATGGATACATTTGAAAGAAGTGGTTCTGTCAGCGATCAAAGAACAACTTTACATAATCGACGTAAGGGCTCCAACGAGAACATAGGCACCGTTCGTGAGAGTGTACGCGAGAACGGAAACAAATCAATTGCTCGTAGAGTGCAAGAATTGGGGCTTTCGCCGACAACAACCTGGCGAATTCTGCATCTGGACTTGAAGTTTCATGCTTACAAAATGGTTTTAACTCAAGTACTAAAGCCCAACGACCATAGGTTGCGCCGTGTCTTTGCTGACTGGGCTATGGAGCAATTTGAAGCTGACCCGGATTTTGGTTGAAAAATCATATTCGGAGACGAAGTCCACTTTTGGATGGGTGGTTTGTTAACAAACAAAGTTGCCGCTATTGGAACAATCACAATCCAATGCAGATTCAAGAACGAGCACTTCATCCCCAAAAGGTCACTGTGTGGTCTGGATTTTGGTATGGTGGAATCATTAGTCCATATTTTTTCCAAGATGAAGATGGAGAAGCTCTAACTGTCAATGGAGAAAGATACCGGGCTCTTGTAAGTGACTATTTTTGGCCTCAATTGGATGGTATGGATCTCAGAAACATCTGGTTCCAGCAAGATGGTGCCACATGTCATACTGCTCTCGAAACAATCGATCTTTTGAATGAGAAGTTCAGAGGTTTCATCATTTCCCGTGATGGTGATGTTAACTGGCCCCCGAGGTCATGTGATTTAACGCCGTTGGATTACTTCTTGTGGGGTTATGTTAAATCTCGAGTTTATGTCAACAAGCCAGAAACAGTAACTGATCTTATGAATAGCATCACGCGTGTTATTCGTGAAGTAGGACCTAATTTACGTTCTTCTATCATTGAAAATTGGGTCAACCGTATACGCGCAACCCAACGAAGTCGCGCGGTCACTTAACTGATGTTCTCTTCCACACGTAATGACATTAATTATATTCCAAAATAAAAAAATAAATAAGCCTCTATCATTTACAGAACGTGTTTTATTCAAGTTCAAAGATAGGACACTCTTGTTGAAAGACCCTATATATACACACGGGGTGTCCCACTCGAAAACGGCCCCAGAAATTGTCACGCACTGCGTTAGTATTTCGCCGGATGCGATCAAATTTGGATAGAAGACAATCCAGTATATGGGAAAGTTGACGTGCTAACACTATACGTAAACATGAGGAAGTGTGTCAAAATGGGTTTTGCTAGTGTGTTTGGTGCTCGTGTTTCGGTTTAGCGGTAACGTGCCAGCCCGCTAGTGTTTGTGACGATGTGTCGCTGTTCTGTTGAAGAGCGCGTTTCTTGTGAAGCAATAGTGAATTAGTGCTTCCTCTAAGAACTGTCAGAGAGAACGTTCAATGTTAAAAAAAACTGTATTTCATATAAATTGTGTGTTTTAATAAGATGAGCAGTTTTCCTGTTTAGTTTAGCAATTATACAAGATTATGCCAAAATTAATTATAAAAAACTGATGTCATACATTCACACAACTTTCTCTACCCTCTATTGTTTGTAAGTGGGTATAAAATATTCTTACTGAAGTTTATTTTTCTATGTACTACATTTTAATCCAAATAAACCTTTGAAGAAATAGCTACATTACAATTTCGTTATAGATATACCGAGAACAGCTTAAAAACTGGACGCTTTACGCTGCCTTAAAATTCCATACAATTTCAATACAATCGCGAGAAACAACTGAATGTTGAAAGAACTTTAAAGAGTGACCAAGAAATTAACAATTCGAACCTCTAATAACAGATATCTCAGAAATGGCTTATGCCACAAAAAAAATATTGGAAATAAATTGTGTGCTTTAAAGTCATCTACATTTTTCGTGTAGCAAGTTTTCGTCTGCCTCTTAAGTTACCAGTTATAGAAGATTGTGAAAAATTCCCTCTGAATGGAGAGGACTTCAAAGCTATTCCGAGAAAATTCAAGATATAAATTTTATTTGTCATATAAATATCTTTAATGTATGGTATTTTAATCAAAATCGTTAGACATTTTTTTTAGGAAATAAAAAAATTTAAAAATTTGTCCATATGAAGGGTAGTTTGGGATAGGAGGATCTTCTTGGAAATCTTCGTGTCGCATCTTTGGAAGATACTAAACTTAAATACCAAGTTTGGCACCTATCTGACTTTCCTTTTTGAATTACGCTGACAGACAGGCACACTACACACACACACACACACACACACACACACACAACGGACATTTTTCTTAAACTATTTTCTAATTAGGGGACCTCAAAACATGTACCTTTTTCCGGTGAAATCTGCGTATCGAATTTTTTTAGTGGAATGCAATACCTTCTTATCTACTATAGTATACAGAACATAACTAATATTATACAGAAAGCAAGTGCGCACATGCTAACAGGAAGGGGTAATGCATCAAACAGCTTAACATCAAATAGTTGGTATAACGATCAGTGTAAAACAGCGAAGAAAGCAGCGGAATCTGCACTTATCAAATACAGAAGAGAGGGGGGTGAAGAACGTAGAATTTCTTTTGCAAATCTAAGAAAGTCATATAGGGAAGTCCTAAAGCAGAGCAAAACAGCTTTGCAGGACGCAAAGGCAGAAGAGGTACGTCAAGTAGTCGAAAATGGGGAAATTGGTGACATGTGGAAAGTTATTAGACAGATTCGAAGGCGAAGGTCCATTCAGGCAACTATCCCTGCTGGAGAATGGATAAAGCACTTTAAAACAGTCTATGAAGGAGGGGAGTTTAGAATACAATTAAATACTTTGGCCGCTGAAGGGATGACTGGGGCTCCAATTGTGCAAATGCTTGATTATGAAATTAGCACAGCAGAGGTTGTTCGTGCAATAAAATGTTTAAAAAACGGGAAGGCAGCTGGTATAGAGGGCTTGTCAGCTGAGTTTTTCAAGATCTCGCTAGAAGTTAATAAAATGGTAGATTTCTATAGAAAAAGCTTCAATAAAATATTTGAAGGCGGAGAATATCCGGAAGCATGGAAAACCGCCATTATCCAACCTCTTTACAAGGGCAAAGGGAGTTACAGCATTCCAGGAAATTACAGGGGTATCTCGCTGCTCTCTATATTTGGAAAAATCTACAGTAGAATCTTATATGAAAGAATTAAGTGTTGGGCCAAGACACATCATAGGGTTTCTAAATTTCAGGCAGGATTTAGGGAAGGTTTCTCGACTATTGACAACGTCTTTGTTCTGAAAACAATAATTGATGACAATTTGAGAAATAAAGGTGGTAAGGTATATACTGTATTTGTAGATTTTAAAATGGCATTTGATACTGTAGAACGCAGTGCTCTCTGGGAGAAATTAACACGTAAAGGACTTTCGAGGAAAATGATTAGAGCACTTAGGGCAATGTATAAAGAAGTTAAGTTTGTTATCAAGACCGATCAGCACAATACATCAGAATGTAACATAGCGCAGAGGGGGGTTAAACAGGGTTGTATACTATCTCCGTTACTCTTTAATTTGTTTATTGATGATGTTGTTAGCGTGATGACGGAGGAAGACATAGATGCACCGACAATCGCAGACCAAAAAATACCAATTCTTTTGTACGCGGATGACATTGTAGTTCTTTCTAAAACGATAAAAGGTTTGCAGTCTGGTTTAAACGCTCTTCGACAATACTGTAGGCAATGGGGTATGGAGGTAAATATTCTTAAAACTAAAACAGTCACCTTTAAAAATGGATATGTGTACGGCCAACATGAAAAGTGGACCTATGGGGAGGAAGAAATTCAAAATGTTAAACACTTCGATTACTTAGGAGTAAGGTTTGATATGGGCGGAAAATGGAACAAGAACATGGAGTTTATAAAACACAAAGGGATTGGACAACTTTCTGAAGTATTAAGGATATTGACACGGGTACCAGATATGCCAGTAAAAACATTACAGACCATGTATGAAGCAATGGTTAGGTCCTCATTACTATACGGCAGTGAAGTGTGGGGATGGGAGAGAGTGGACAATGTAAATAAAATACAATGCAATTTCTGGAAGCGCATTCTAGGGTTGGGGAAGGGTACTTCAAACTACGGAGTTCTTCGGGATGTAGGATGCTGGGAAGATGCTGTATTTGCTAAACTAAACGTAGTTAGGTACTGGCTGCGAATAATTAAAGGCGATCAAACAACTCTGAGAGCAATATGTTATCGTCATCAAATAAACAACATAGGGCATCCAAAATGGTGGGCAGCGGGGTTGCAACGCGAATTATCAAAAATTGGCTTAAATGATATCTGGCAAAGGGGTAATGAAAATACACACAGTGCTGTAAGAAAGGTCAAAAGACGACTATGCGATATAAACAGGCAGAAAATCGAATCTGAATGTAGACAAAGATCAACATTGGAGCTACAAAATGAAATAAAAACTAGGTGGGGTAAGGAAACATATATTTTGGAATTGAGTATAAAACAGAGGACTGGAATAGCATGGCTTAGGTTGGGAGGGTGGAAAGCTCGCAAGATTGTTGATGACGATGGCAGGAGGATTTGCCCATTATGCGGGGAACAAGAAGACTGGACACATATTTTGGCAGCATGCGTGCAGACGGAGGGTATTAGGAAAAAACTATTACCGGAAGTATTTTTGGCTTCCAACAGACGGAGGACAGCATGCTGGGACATGATTCTAAACAGCCAAAACTGGCCAAGCTTGGGCACATACTTAATGGAAGTACGTGTACTAAGAGATAAGGTGTTTATGTAATTTTTCTTTAAACATATGTGGTGCTTGAGTACTTGTGCGCGACTGTGTGTGTGTGTGTGTGTTTGAGTGTGTGACTCAGTGTGTTTTTTTTTTTTTTTTTCAATTTTATATGTATGTATGTATATAGTGCGGTGATTGTAAAAAAAAAAAAATAGTTGTTTTCTGGTTGATACTGCAAGTCACGTATACAGACCAGGTATTTATCTAGAGAGCATGTACGGTCTTATGACCCATGCGACTGTGTTATGCAATTAATGTAATACTAAATACTTAATAAATACCACCACTACTACTACTACTACTATGTACATACGTGGCAGAGAAAGTAAAAATAACTAAGATATGGCTTAATTCCTTTGCCTAAAATTGTGTATTATGACGCAGCAGCTATGATCCAACGTTGTCGGTAGATCGGCGTGGCCAACACAGAGGTAAATAGAGATAAGCAACGCTCTCGCCCGACGTATACATAGCGAGAGGAGTTAGTCATTCAGTCAATCGGTGAGCGAGCGACTGAGTGCGTTTCCGGTGCGACGAAAAGTGCTGTTCTCCGAAGGAGTTTGTGACGACTACTGTGACGTGCAGCTTGTGCTATTGCGGAGCTAGAGATTTTGGAAGTCGTGTGTTCGACTCCCCTGCGAGTGTACCGTCAAAAATAAGAGGCTACGTCTCGAAGGAAGTGAAGTGACAGGAAATTGAAGTAGTTTATATTAGATAAGTGACATTGTGAACTAAATGAAGTCTCGGTGAAAGTTGAACCAGATAAAAATAGTTAAGTGGCATTGAGAACTTAGAGAGGAGACAGTTGAAAAACTGAACAAAGCCACAATATATAGGTAGATATGTATACCTACAAACAAAATTTATTAGTATTTATCCCTCCAAATAAAACTTTTTGTGGCCTTATCCTGCCCATTTTAATATCCCTAGTCCTCTTTTGCGATAGCTAAAAGGGAAGTTTTTAACTCTTTAACACAAACAATAGCCACTCGCTCTTAGTGAACTAATTACCTCTCTAGATGGCCATTCTGAAGGTAATTTTATCACAGCATTAGTTCCTTTCTAGACCGCTTAAAGCGTGACAATCACAAATAATTATTGTGGGAGGGCACATTTAACTAGTTTGCTTTTCTGTGTTTATTGAGCGAAACGTAGTGGACGAACTGATTGCTGAATTACAAGCTCAGCACTCATGATGGGTTTCAATTTTAATTTGTGTGCTGATACGACTGAATAATAATTAATGTAAAAGGTTCAGGTAGTGGATAAGCTGATTCGACCCATGAGTGCTTAACATCCGAGATGCAAATGCGTTTTCATACTTCCACCGTAAGTTAAATCGATTTAAGTCATTGTACTTAGTGCAAATAAAGAAAAACAGTGAATAGTTTAAGGATCGCTTGGTAATGTCATTACTGTGATTTACTTCTAAGCACATGGTTTCACCCTTGTAAGATTAGAGGGTTTAATTGACATTACGCTGAAGCCATGCTATTTCAAACAGAAGTTAATCGAGTAACCTCATGAGATTACATGTTATCTTTGTGCAGCTGTCCCCCGAATACTTTCTTACACACCAATGTCCACATTTTCATCATCTCGTAACGAGTAGCACGATAAATTGTGAAGCTGCATCTAAGGCAGTTTAAAAGGCTTGCAACAAAACATGTGTAAGTTGTATTCTGGTTTGTACCGTGCGTTCGATTTACAACCGGTCCACAGATCGCGCATATGCATATTTGGTTTTCACAGCAATGACCACGGTATTTTCCACTAGCGAATCAGCGGTTAACTTTCCGCTCAAGGCTAGCTTTATCAGACGGTTTTTGATGACAGGATAATTTATAAACGATTATGAGCCCTCCGTTCCCCAGAACTTTCTGTGTACTACTTCTATTTGTGGAGAACCCTAGACAATAAAGTCTGGGAACAATTCCAACCATAGACAAACTTAAGGAAATTATAAGAAAACAAATTATGAAAATTACGCAACATGAATTACTGCGCGGGATTGGAAATTTCATCTGAAGATAATTTAATTGAGCTTATACACGTGACAGGATGCTATAAACAATAGTCATAAACATTATACAAAATTGTGGTTGTCAAGGTACAGATAAAATATTACAATAAAATTACTAAAATTCAACTCATGCCTAAAATTTCTCTGAAAAAATTAACTTAAGTTTTAAAATGGTGTGTCCAAAAGCCAACCAGAGACATGTTTTCGGTACGATCTATCCAATTGAAATATATAAAATGGAAATTTACTGGCAACTTTAAGGACCATATATGCGTAATTATTCCTTATCTTTTCTAATATGCATCTAGGCAGGCGAATTTCTCAGAATATATTTATGATATTTCGTGTGCTTATGCAAATCCTTGACCAAAAGTACTCTCCAAGAATGTATAACGATATCACGATCATAATTTTTAACTTTTTAGATGCTTTGCGCATAGATTTTACCGCCATTTTTAATAACCAATACTTGAAGAATATGTGGAGAATTGTTCCATAACAACAAACGGTATTTAACATTACTTTGGAAATAAACAAAATATAACATTTTAACATAGACCATCGGAAGTAAATTAACTGAGCTACGCAAAAGGTATGTTGCTCTAGAAAGCTTTTTACACAAATCAGTATGATTTACCCAGGTCAAGGAATGGTCCACAACAATGCCAAGCATCCTGCAGCTCTGGTATATTTGATTATAATTCAAAGAAAATATAATAATTTATGTTTCATTTTCATTCAAGAAAAATCCATTGTTATTAATCCAGGTTTTTGCAGTACATAAAATATGATTAGTATTTGTTTCAAAATCATGTTCAATAGGTACATTTATTGACCATGAAAGCTGTTAATCGGCATTAGCTATAAAGCCAGCAGGTACGTTTTCGTATAGATAATTTACCACGATTTAAAGAACAAAAAATTGGGCCGAGTCCGGATCCCTGAAGCACACCATGCGTAATCATCCCGTATTCTGAGGAAGTATAATTAATTTTCACACATCATCTACTATTTAAAGAATACGATCTAATTAATTTCAGTTGTATGATCTTGATCCCGAAACCTTCAAATTTATCCAATTGATCGTTTATAAAACAATCCAAGGCTTTACTCAGGTCACAAAATATGGCACCTACAGATCAATGGGTACCGTGCTAGCCTCTAGTTCCCAAGGTCGCGGGTTCAAACCCGGCGGAGGGCGATGGATTTTTTTGGGCCTAAAAATGCTTAGCATGGCTTCCTTCTGAAGGGAAGTAAAGCCGATGGTCCCGTGTAGTAGATTTGGGACACCTAAAAGAACCGCAAGCCTGATAAAGAGGTCTCTCAGCAAAATTGCCAGTCCTTCACGCCCAATACAGAATGGGATGCTAAGGACTATAGTAGTTAAAGAGCGGCCATAAATAAAATTAATTTACAGATCAATGATCCTCAAAACATTAAAAATAATGCTGACTAAATTAGTGACAACTTTAGCAGCATTATGACCACTCCTGAAACCGAACTGATTCTCTGAAAACAAGCCATTCTTTTCAAAATATATACAAACCTGTCTTTTCATAATACTTTCAAAATATAGGCACCAGAGAAATAGGCCTGTAATTGGAAGGATCGTTTGTTGTGCCTTACTTATAAAGTGGAATGATCTTACACACTGTTAATGTTTCCGGAAAATTCTCTGTTATGAAACAATAATTAATACCAGGAACGTCTCAGTGTATATGGACATCATTTTAACGCAACTTATAAAAAGGTTGATACTCATTACAGTATGTGTTACAATCGCTCATGAGTAACCCTGGGGCTTTAGAATGAAACATCTCCCAGTATAATAGATGTGCGCAGATAACGCATACGCGCGATACACGGCCCGGTAATATAATGTACCACTGTACTTCCTCCAGCTGCAGACGTGTTTAATGATGATTGGATTTTGGAAGTTCATAAGCGAGAGTCTCCAGATGTGGGATCCGAAATCTTGGCATTTTTAAAAACATTATTTAGGAGTTGCTAAAGGTAATCGTTAATGTATTACGGTGAATTATTTATTTTCCAGCTTATAAAGATGGGGAAGCCAACGATGTCTCAAAGCGTGCTTCTAAATGCTCAAGCAGGTGCATCCAGAAAACAAGCATTATTGGAAGCTTTATTGTTTAAAGCGGTGCGCAGTGTTGTATTTTTACTTTCTCTAATACTTATCTATAATAAGCAGAGGAATTATTACATTTCAACCAAAACTTCCTTACCGATATTTCACCGGAAATACACGCTTTGAGACTACCTCAATCCAAAAAAGCATTTTTTGGAAAAATGTCCTCATGCGCGCGTGTGTGTCTGATCAGAATTAAAAAGGAAAAGGTTAAAGACAAAACTTCCTATTTAAGTACAGCGTCTTTAAAAAATATTACAGGAATATTTTCAAGAAAAAAACCCACTTCAAGCTACCCGTTACGTGGAAAAAAATCGTTATTTTCTTTAGTGTGTAGAAAATACTTCAAGCGATTTTAATATAAGTACAATAAGTTTAAAATATTTGCATGACAAATAAAATAGAGATCTTGAATTTTATGGAAAATACCTGTGAACTCTTCGTCTTTCTAAATGACTTTTGCATAATAGGTAAACCGTAAGAGGTGAAGGTAGATTTTATTTATCCCAAATAAAATTTGTTGAGGTGTTAACCATTTCCGAGATATTCTTTGTCATTGGTTGGAATTATCAAATATTATGCTTTTCCAAGTGTTAAGTCACCCTTCTATTTATACTTTCTCTACCACGTACTGTAGGTAGAAAAGATATTGCATTCCACCCAAAAATTCGATATTGAGGTTTCACCAGAAATACATGTTTTGAGATCCTCTGAATACAAAAAGGAAGTTTTAGAAAAAAGGTCCGTGTGTGTGTCTATGAACCGCATAACGTATAAACATCAAACTTAGTACTTAAGTTCAATACCTTCCAAATATGCGGCAGAGGGTTTTTCAAGATAATCCCCCTATCCCAAACTATCCTGTACATGGAACATTTTTAGAAATTTTTGATTTTCTAAAAAACGGTTTTCATTAAAATACCGTACATTAAAGATATTTACGTAACAAATAAAATGTATACCTTGAATTTTCTAGGAGTAGCCTTTGAATTCTTATCATTCGGAAGGAATTTTATATAATCTTGTATAACTGGTAAACGTTTAGTGATATACGAAAGCGTACTACCAAAAATTTATTTTGAATAACATTTTTGAAGCATCAGCCATTTCCGAGATATCCGTTATTAATGGTTTGAAATACTTTGTCATTCTTTGTAAAGTCCTATCAACATTATGTTGCCCTGATGTCACGGAAACAGTATTCAATTTTAAGGGCAACATTTAGCATCCTGTTCTGAACCATTTGATTATCGCTATTCCGTTTGTACTGTAACGAAACATGTAACGTAGTATTTCGGGAAAAGTTTATCTCTATTAAAATGAAGTAGATAGAAAAAATAACTTTCGTAAGAATAGTTTGTATACCCACTATAAACGATAAGGGTAGAGAAAATTATGTAAATGTAGCACATCATCTTTTTTGATCTCGTGTTCATACAAACAGCATACAAAGCCATTATATAGCGATTCGCATTTTAAAAATCTGATGTGTTACACTCACATGACTTTCTCTACTTGTACAAAATATTTTTACAAACGCTTATTCTCCATCTATTTCATATTAATGGAGATAAACATTTGCAGAAACGATCTTTTGACATGCAAAGAGAATTACATCTTACACATAGCGACCAGTTCTAAAAATATATGACTATCGCTTAAGGTCTACTATGTTCCCCTTGTTTTGTATTTGCAAGGGCAATATAAGCACAGACATATCTCTTAATAGCTAGTTGCTATGTCCAGCACCATTATCTTTGCCACAGGTTAATACTCTTTGCATATCCAAGACAAAAAAATGAATAACGAATTCCCATTTCAGAAAATTATTGAAAAATTTAAGGGAATAACAAGCAATATCTCGAAAATAATGTATATGACATAAATTGTGTATTTTCACGCGATCTACACTTTTTTGCAATAAAATTTTGTCTCTCTTATGGTTTACCAGTTATGCAAAAGTCGTTCACAATGAAGAATACTTTTGGAGACATTCCCAGAAAATTCGAGATATACATTTTATTTGTCATGAAAATACCTTAAACATATGATATTTTAGTCAAAATCGTTAAGAGTCATTTTTGAGAAAATTAAAATTTTCGAAAAATATTCCATGTAAAGGGTAATCTGGGATGGGGAATTTTCTTATAAACCTTCGTGTTGCATCTCGGGAAGATATTGAACCTAAATACCAAGTTTGGTCTTATCCGACTGTTCGTTTCTGAGTTCACAGACAGACACACACACAGAGCCACACACACGGACATGTTTCCAAAAATGTTTTTTTTTTTAATTCAGGGGGTCTCAAAACATATATTTCCAGTGAAATCTAGGTATCGAATTTTTGGGTGGAATGCAATACTTCCCCTTCTTACTATACGTAGTAGAGAAAGTAAAATGTGTCTGTCGCTTTATCCCAGCGTATCCTATTACCTAAATCGAAATGTATAATCAAAGTTATTTTCAATTAATAGGAAGTATAAAGAAGAATAAGCTTTTATAAGAAGAGTTCGTAGAAGAATGACTAAAGTACGTCATGTTAATCATAATCATAGAAGTTTATACAACAAACTACAAAACTGCTGTGGCTCTGTAATGAAAATGTTACAAGTGAACCGGGTTGTGGTTTCGGAGGTGTTTTGCACATACGTGGCGTCGTGTAACAGTGCGCCTTGTGGATTCGTTATTGGGACATACCTCGGCTTGGATAGATCGGGTTGAGCAGTCCTTAACTCTTGTGGAAATACGCTTATCTCTACGTGTGTATCTCAGTTTGTGGTTGGAAGAGGATAAAAGATTTGGATTCGCGGAATATATTTCACTCTCCTTACTATTTCACTCGAAATAAAGAACACTTTCACAAATATAATTATACTTTTCACTAGTTTACTTTTAATGCACCTGTTAAAAACGTATAAAGGCTCATTCACACGGGTCGAGAGGACGGTTTCATTTTTCGTTTCTAAACAGTGTCGAGAGAGCGCGTGCACTAAAATATTACATAGCTTTGATCAAGGTAATTGCTATTGTGACTGATTTGCATAGTAAAGAACAGTGTTCAGTTTTAAAGAATCGAAAGAGGAGAAGAAAAGGTAGATAAGGATTTGGATACAACGGCGTAATATATTGGGGGCCTCTAGTACTCTTTGCAAAGAACTATAAACAGAAGATCCAGAAGCATATAATTTTTTCAGCCTAAGTGAAATACAGCTAACTTATTTGATTGGAAAAACTGAAAATAATATTAAAAACTGTGATAAAAATATGAGAGAAGCTCTTTAAAGAAAAATAAAATTGGAAAGCGCATTCACATTCCTAGCAACAGGGGACTCTTATGGAAACATGGAATATACAGTGTGAACCACCTATAACTTGCACTGCAAATACTTTGGAAATGGAAAGTGCTATTGATATGCAGTTTCCACAGCATTGATTGGTAGTAAGGGCCTCGTAGATTTAGCCTATAAACAGATTTTAATAGAATAAAGGTAGAGTAAATTAGAATGCCAATTATCTTTCTTTCAGGATTATCGTGCAAGTGGCTTACAAGAAATCGTATTTTGAAAAGTTTCCAACCCGACAATTGTTTGTCCCATTCAACCTGTTTAGTTGCTAGGTGCGATGTTATTATGTTTGTTTGCATTGTGTTTTCTGCTGATTGATTGCATTGCGACTTTCTGCTCAGTTAGTTTGTGACAGTTAAAGCAGTAAGTCGTGAGTGGAAGATGGGGTTTACTAATGCAGAAAAGCCGACATTCTCATGGTGTATGGAGAGTGTAGGAAGAATGCAGTTCGTTCCTGTACGGTGTATGCGGAAACGTATCCCAATAGACGTCAACCATCTCGGCAATTACTTATCAACCAATTATGTGAAAGTGGTACTGTAATGCCTAGAAAACGTAACAGAAACAAACAAGTGTCTGTAGAAGAGGCAGAAATTAATGTTTTGGCTGCCGTTGCAGTAGATCCACAGATTAGTTCCCACACAATCGTACATGGAAGTGGCATAAGTCAGAGAAGTGTACTACGCAATCTTCCATCCCTTTCACAACTTTCTACATCAAGAGCTGCATGGAAACTATTTTGAGAATCGTGTTAACTTTTGTACATGGGCATTAAGAAATGATACTCCAGATTCTTCATGTATCTTTTTTAGTGATGAGGCAACATTTACTAATCATGGCCAAGTAAACCGCAGAGTCATGCACTATTGGTCTGTTGACAATCCCCATTGGCTTTGTCAGGTGTAATGCCAGCGTCCATGGAGTTTAAACGTGTAATGTGGGATAGTGAACCATCAGCTCACAGGACCTTTGTTCATAGAAGGAACAATGAACTTGCACAAGTATCGCAGCCTCCTAACAGACTATCTGCCACAGATGCTAGAAGACGTTCCTTTGCAGACTAGGAGGAACCTGTGGTACCAACATAATGGCTGTCCAGTCCATAGTGCACGAAGTACTACAGCTTGTCTTAACGGATTGTTTCCAAATCGTCGGATTGGACGAAGAGGATGTAACTTTACCGTCCCGTTCACCAGATCTGATCTCTTTAGACTTCTTTTTATGTGAAAGACTGAAAGACACTGTCTACAAGGATGCACCAACTACACCAGACGTTATAAAACGACGTATTACTATTGTCTGCTCTGAAATTTCCGCTGAAATGCTAGAAGTGTGCAGCAGTCTTTCCATAGCAGACTGGAAGCGCGTATTGAAGCTGCCGATGGTCATTTTGAATACAACCTTTGAAGGGCTATGTTTTATTTACTTGTAAGAATCCACAGAAATGTTGTAATTCCCTTTTTTTCCTTTAGTTTGTGCTACTACAGGTTGTACAAATATCGATGCGTAAAAGTTTCAAAATAAGATTTCTCGTAAATCACTTGCACTAGAATCTTGCAACAAACGCCACTGACATTCTTATTTACCCTACCTTTATTCTGTTGATATAACTAGACATTGTTCCATTTAAAAATTGTATTTTTGCTCAAAAAATATACTTTCTCAGTATTATTTAAATCTGTTTATAGCCTAAAGGTACGAGCCCCTTACTACCAATCAATGCTGTGAAAACTGTACATCAATAGCACTTTCCATTTCCGAAATATTTGTGGTGCAAGTTTTAGGTGATTTACACTCTATATGATTCGCGTCCCAAGGAATGCTATTTACGTTTTAAATCTTCGCTATGTGATGCCATTTATGATAAACATGTGCGAAACGTACTGGTGCACACGTTTCAGCGGAAATTTCAGAGCAGGCAGCAGTAATAAGTCGTTTCATATCGTCTGGTGTAGTTGGTACATCCTTGTAGACAGTGTTTTTCAGCCTTCTTCACAGAAAAAAGTCTAAAGGGGTCAGATCGGTGAACGGGCCGGCCAAGTTACAGGTCCTCTACGTCCAATGCAACAATTTGGAAACAATCCGTTAAGACAAGCTGTAGTGCTTCGTGCACTATGGGCTGGACATCCATCATGATAGTACCACATGTTCCTCCTAGTTTGCAAACAAACGTTTTTTAGCATCTGTGGCAGATGGTTTGTCAGGAGACTGCGATACATGTGCGAGTTCATTGTTTCTTATATGAACAAAAGGCCTATGAGCTAATGGTTCACTATCCCACACGACACGTTTAAACTCCATGGACGCTGACGTTCTACCTGACGAAGCCAACGGGGATTGCCAACAGACCAATAGTGCATGTTTCTGCGGTTTACCTGGCCATGATTAGTAAATTTTGCCCGCATCACTAAACAAGATACGTGATGAATCTGGAGTATCATGTCTTAATGCCCATGTGCAAAAGTTAACACAATTCTCAAAATCGTTTCCATGCAGCTCTTGATGGAGAGAGGTGTGATAGGGATGGATCCTATGTCGATGGAGAATGCGCAGTACACTTGCTGACTTATGCCACTTCCACGTGCGATTGTGCGGGAACTAATTTGCGGATCTACTGCAACGGCAGCCAAAACATTAATTTTTGCCTCTTCTCAATCACTTGTTTGTTTCTGTTACGTTTTGTTGGTGTACACCACTTTCACGTAACTGGTTGAAGAGGTTGATAAATAATTGACAAGATGGTTGACGTCTATTGGGATACGTTTCCGCATACACCGTACAGGAACGAACTGCATTCTTCCTGCACTCTCCATACACCATGAACACGTTGGCTTTTTCTGCATTAGTAAATCCCATCTTCCACTCACGACTTACTGCTTGAACTGTCACAAACTAACTGGCCAGAAAGTTGCAATACAATGTATGTACAGAAAACACATTGCAAACAAACATAACAACATCGTACCTAACAACTAAGCAGGTTGAATGGGACAAACAATTGTCGGGTTGGAAACTTTTCGAAATACGATTTCTCGTAAACCACTTGCACTAGAATCTTGCAACAAATACCATTGACATTCTAATTTACCCTACTTTTATTCTGTTGATGTAACTAGGCATTTTACACTTAAAAATTGTGTGTTTGCTCAAAAATTACTCTTTCTCACAATTAATAAAATCTGTTTATATTCTAAATCTACCAATCAATGCTGTAAAAGCTACACAACAATAGTACTTTCCATTCCCAAAATATTTGCGATACAAGTTTTAGGTGATTCAGCCTGTATACCTGACGTACTGTTTTTTTCCATTATGGTTCATATCAGCACTATATTTTCACCATACTTCGCACAAAACGAAAAAAGTCTTTAAATTCGAATAATAAACACTTCTGCTTGCACACAACATCAAACTGAAGTGCATTGGTCGCCAAAGTCACGTGACACTTCTGCTTTACTGCGCATCTAGAGACGAGCGCCTTCTTAGCTGATCCTGAGTCTCATATCCCCGTGATAATATTGGCACGCAGGCGAACGCAACATCACCTTATTGAAGCCAGTAGAAGTGAGGTTTTAGCTCACCTCCACCTTAAAGTTTCACGTATTTACGTCACCTATTACGATGCAAATTTGGTTTTCCGCGAACCTATTGGTAGATGAGACAATTTCTATGCAAGTTTCTTTCTGTGTTGTATGAGGGTATAACAGTATGCTCGATATTATTTAACATTATTAAAGTCACTACCAACTAAATATGATATTGGTATCTATGAATCTTTGATACATTTTAACTTTTATTATACCAAGTCAATTTCTGAATTCCTTTTACGCGATATCATTCAATAAGCTTACATCAATTCTTAACTATGGCATACTTCTTTAAGCGTTCTTTACATGTAGTTCGATAAAACGTATGTTGCTAAACATATCAAAATATCGCTTCAAAATATTAATCTTTGAGGTGTTCTCGCGTCAGAGTAACTTACATTTCTTAAAGGATTTTTCACCCAATATGGGACCTTCGTCTGCCTCAATAAGTAAATAGGCTGAAAGGCAGCCGACAAATACGGACCTAAGGCACATCTGCCGCATATCAGATTGTCTTAATTTCCATAAACCTTAGAGACTAGTGATGATCCTGCTATAACGTTGTTAGTTTAACCTAGAAAATGAATGCCATCTTAACTATTATTTCTCCAAAACTGGACAGATGCATTAAATAAACATTTACATATCTGGCTTATTATTGAGCTTTTAAAAAAATATCTGATGTGATACATTCACATGACTTTCTCTACCCTCTATTGTTTATTACTGTGATTCAAACTGTTCTCACTAAATGTCTACTATATTTTAATCCAAATAAGCCTTTGCAGAAATAGCTATATTACGCATTTCGTTATAGATACAAAGGGGTCAGCGATAATCAAATGTTTTACGACTAGACAGTATACGCTGGTCTTAAAATTACATACTCTTTCCATGCAATAGCGAGAAACAATTGAATGATGACAAGCGATTGGCAAAGAAGTGAACAATTCGAGCCTTTAATAACGGATATCTCAGAAATGGCTTATGTCATAAAAATATTATTTCAAGTAAATTGTGTGTTTTAAAAAAATCTAGAGTTTTTGTGCAGTATTTTTTCGTTTATCGCTTAACGCTTACCTGTTGTATAAGATTATACAAAACTCTTGCAAATGAAGTGGACTTTACAGGATATTTCCAGAAAATTCAAGATATACATTTAAATTTTCATGTAAATACATTTAATATATAGTATTTTAATCGAAATTGTTGAGTCATTTTTAGAAAATCAACAGTTTTGAAAAAAATCCTTCATCTTACGCGTTTTTGGAAGGTAACCTAAATAACAAGCTTGATATTTATCCGACTTTTCGTTTTTCAGCTATGGTGTTCATAGTCACACACACCCGAACGTTTTTCTAAAAATGCAAACAAGTTACTACAGTAGACCCTCGTTTAACCGAATTCCAAGGACCGAAAATAGTCTACTCGGTTTAACGAAGTTTGAATTAACGAGGTTTTGTAAAAATAATCCCATGTGATCTTCTTCTTTCTCTGTTTAACCTCCTTGTATGTAGGACTTACACTCCCCAGGACTTACAGACGGGTGCTTAGGGTCAAAGGTCCGTCGAGTAGCAGACATTAATGGATCAGACAGAATATCCAGGATGGGTGATCAGCCTGATGCCTGGTATGGGAGGAAGGAAGTAGATGAAACGAAATGATGGTGAACTGGATGAAAGGAAAGGTGATGATGGAGCAGTTGGTGGAATGATTGGCGGGGGAAACCGGAGAACCCGGAGAAAATCCACCCATATGCAGCTTTGTCCACCACAAATACCACATGTGGGTCCCTGGGATGGAACCCGGGCCGCCTCGTTGAGAGGCGAGCGGTCTAACCACTCGACCACGGCGCCGCCCATCCCCAGGGTTTTCTGAAATGGTAAAATACGACTGTTTAGTTCACCTTCTCTCTTGTTATGCGTACCAGCGAATGAGGGTGTTCCACTTCTAAGAAAAAGCGAAAATAACTATTGTATACGACATATGTGGCATTTGTTTAGTTGAGAAAGTTTGCTGTCAAATAGTTGTCGTAATTTTTTTAAACAGTACCATTTGGAACAACATTGTACTCATTGCATTGGTGAGTCGTATAATACTACAAACAATAACCTTAAGAAACACTTTAAATATACCGTTCTTTTAACACTAAGTTTTATTCGGAACACATGTTTTAGCTACAACTCTTATCCATTACACATTTTAGTTCTATAATTTTAAAAATTCATTAATTGTTTTTGACGGACCGTTGGTCGTAATATTATGGCACTCTCTGAAGATATCTCATTAAGGGCAGCCTGAAATGACATGGGGACATCAGAAGTGGCAGCAAATCTCTCGAGAACAGAAATTTCAGCTGTAACTTTAGCGCGGGGTCGCGGTGTCGTATCTTCATGTTCCTCCTCAGAAGATGACAGTAAAGAATTCTCATTCTCTTCTGCATCATCAGCAAATGACTGGTTCTTAGCAGCACAGATGTTGTCTACCTACGTCCATTCTTCCACAATGACGGTACAAGAGGGCACCAACCGGGTGTAAGCGTGTAGAAGAGCATTGTCAGAATCCCAATTGTATCCACATTATAAGTTCAGATGTGGATCATCGGTTTCCTGTTCAGATTCAGCGGCGTTATTAGTTGCTGTCCAGGCCTTCTTAAAACAGTTAGTTATGGTGTCTGTTGTAACTTCATCCCAAGCAGCAGATATGTTGCGAATAGCTTGCAATACATTCCAGTGTGGAACTATTTCTTGTAGTTCTATTGCACTGATGGCAGCCTTAACCAGTTGGCATCTTACGCTTCATTGAGGTGATTATTCCTTGATCCATTGGTTGCAGACGCTCGTGGTGTTAGCTAGTGAGAAGATAACTTCTATGTTCGGAAGTTCCAGGTTATCCAACTGATGTGCCGTGCAGTGGTCCAAAGTTAGCAAAATGTTCCTTTTTCTCACAGCCATTTGTTGTTGAATCTTCAAGAGATTTGGTCATTCAACTTTATTGTTATTCTCGTACTGACTTGGCGTATTGAATAGGTTGACCTTTTAAAACAACGTGGATTTTTGTATTTTCCAATCACTAATGGTTTGAGATTCTCGGAACCATCTGAATTACAACATAGGACCACCATCTATGTCTCCTTGCTGCAGTTTTCTCCATGGCATTTTCCGCCATTGGCACGTAGTGTTTTTTCAGATATCAAGTTATAGAAAACGCTTGCTTCAACCACATTAAACACATTTCTTGGGTGATGTTGGGAGAGCTTAGATTAAAACTCCCGCGCCCACTCATTGGCATCTTTCTCGTTTACTCTATGTGCCTCGCCAGACACCGACAGCACTGATTTTATGCCTCTTCTGAAAACGGCATGGCCATCCCTCAGAAGACACAAACCCAGAAATCCCTTCTTTTTTGAGGATTTCCCGGGCCTTCTTTTGAAGCATGGGGTCGGACAGTGGAAAAGAAAATTGAGAAAAATTAAGTGAAATGCGTAACGGAAAACATCGCAGTACACGCACAACATACATATTCGTTTTAAACGAAGAATAACGTAAGGAATATTGTCGTGTACCTCAATATTTTGTAATTACTTAACTTCAGAGGAGGGCAACTCGCTTGTGAGAGGGTTCGTTAATCAAACAAAGGAAACTTTAATTTAAGAGGCAACGACGAGGACGCAGCTAAAGTTATCTCAAAAATATTTTTACACTAACATAATTCCTGGCTGAAGGGAGAGGCAAGGATTCTATGCTACTATAATTAAAAACTGCAAAGGAATGGACAACTAGTAGATTTATTATAATAATGTCTTTCCCCATGTGTCTGCCGGGCGAGGACGCCATGTCGTAGACAGTTATCCGTCCAGCTCACGCGAAGACTAGCCACAGAATGCTCAGAAAACCCACGCTAAGCTTGGCGTCACTAACGCCATATCCCCACCAATGAGACTGTTTCCACTCAATCGCCCCTCCTCAGATAAACTGCCAACCTTCGACTTGGGTAACCAGAGGACGTATTACTATTACTATAATCTGTGCACATGCCACAATATGTAATGAGGTAACCAAATTTTAGTTCGTAGTACGAATTATCCGAAATTCGGTTTAAGCGGTAGATTTTTCCATGTAATTCGGCAGAGACCGAGCAGCTACTACGGATTAACCAAGTTTTCGGTTTATCCGATTTCGAATTAGCGAGGGTCTACTGTATACATAGTGCAGAAGGTACAAATGTTACGCGGGGAGTAAATTTTCTCTGATAGGTGTTACTGTTTACAGAATGTGGATGGGATGAATGTTTAAGTAGATATAACAGTTCGGTTCCGTTTTTCATATACCAAACCTATCAACATTTGATACATTGTTATGTTGGATGGCCATGTTATAGCATGGGAAAAATACAAGGACAAAGAACAGGCATAAGGTTGTGTAATATTAAGCATATATTTATGTTCTTGAAGGTTAATAATATCTCAGAAAAGCAGTCTTATAATCGATTTAAAAGCATCGCCTGAGAAGAATAATATGGAGAAGGGGGGCAGGAAGACTGAAAGAGGTGAAGTGGGTTGTGGAATGTGAGAAGGGATTAGGCAGAAAATGAGAGAGGGAAGAGTGAGAGGAAGGAACTCAGAAGAGGAGGATAGTGAAATATGGAGAGAGATATAGGGATGTATAGAGAGGGAGAGATATCCGCAATGAAGGAGTAACGCACGCGGAGTTGAGGGTTACTTATGATAGTTCAGAAATATCTCATAGGAAAAATATGAACACGAATAAAAACAAATGATTTGCTATAGAGGCTATGAAATTAACTATTTTTATAGTAAGGAAGGTATAGAGAAATAGTGATTACTGAATTTTTATTTGGAATACATTAATCCTTACCTTCGGTAAAACATGAAAGAATTTAGTGCTACTGCAAGCATCCTATTTTATAAAGACATTGAGTCATAACCAGAAAGCGGAGATTATAGAATACATTTTTATTTCTGCTTTGGTGTCGTGAATATGCATGTAACTTTAGAATACTTAATATTCAATGGAAATATTATAACATTTTACGGGAGTGTTCTTGAATGTTAGCGTGGTTTGAATTAATCCAGATAAAAACAGGTTTAAAGCAGCGCAGATTGAATTGCTCTTGTAATTTAATGCTGGTTGAAATCCAAGAGTGCAGCTGTAAAAACTGCAGCTGTAAATGAAAGCATGAAATATTAATATTTCAGAAGTAACCTTCCTTCAATCAATATCAAGGACATTTCCAATCATTCTGATAAAATCACAAAATCCCGTGTTCGGGAATATTGTCGCAAGTCGCAAAAGACAATTCTCAAACTGACGCCGAATTAATGAGAATCATTAAAGCGGAAGAACGATCGTGTAACCTCCAGAGAACTCGGATCTGCGATCTCGCTAACTTCTATTTCGGAAACTTGTTAAATCCAGAACGCATAGTAAACCTCTAAACATATTCGAAACACAATACAGGAGAGGACAGAATCGCGTTCCCTAGGGCAACCTCTAGTTAATGAGCAACTTGGAACATGCTGGAAAGAGAATAGCCTGTGTAAGTGAATTAACGAACCTTCTAGGAAAATGTGAGCCCTAAGTTTCTTGTTTATGTTCGTATATCCACCCTAAAGATATCGAGAAATGTTGCACACGAATGGGAAAAACTCCTTTAGTTAAACGGAAGGTTTTAACGCAAATAAAACGTCATGCCATTTGAACTTCTAAGATTTCCCTTTTTTATTTTCTTTCTTTCTTTCTTTCTTTCTTTCTTTCTTTCTTTCTTTCTTTCTTTCTTTCTTTCCTATTTTTATGCACTTGTTGCACCACATGTTCATTTATGCGGGATACGAAAAAACACAGACACACATATACATATATACACGGGTGAGTCTTCTCAGGCTGCGGATTGAGAAGCTAGGCAGTCCCTGCATTGTACCGCATTGCCGTATACACTGTCCACTGCATCGTGCCGTATCAATTTCGGCCAAAATGACTCCTTTGCACCGCTGTACGTGCAGTGACTTGCACTCGCAGCGCAACATCGTGCGCGTTAGCCGTATGTGGTGAAGGTCCCAGAATCAAATACTGTTACTTGAAGGTACTTTTTATGTTTAGTAAATTTAACGAGAACGGATCGTTTGGCATGGAAGTGGCGTTTCAGTTAATTAGTTTAATTATGTGAATTTCATTAAATCACGAGTTGTTGCTTGTTAGAATATGCTTTAATGAACATATAAATAAATGCATATAACATTGTAATTATAACTCACAAAGATAAGGCACTCCTTAAATAATATTTTAATATTTAAAGCTATTCTTTCATACAAATGAATACCAATAAATTGTTCTGACAGTTTACAAAATGCAGTACGTACATACAAACTAGATACGTTTGCAAGCCAATATTATGATCGTTGTGAGTCTCTCTGGTTCACAAAGTAGTGCATTTAACAGTGACTATGACATTATGCCGGACCATCACACAGATAAAACCTTTACTATTTACCCCTTTCCTCCGTGTGGTTGTAATAGGTGTCCACCATGCCGGCGGATGCAGGATCTCAGTCTAACCATCATCTCCAGCCTAACCCGGCGCAACATGCCGGTGCGAAGTCACTGCAAGCTAAGATGATGGTTCCCTGAGTTGTTGAGGGTGATTGGCCGTTCCTGGTATACGATATCTTTAAGATAACCTCATAATAAGAAATCTAATGGGGATAGATCTGGTGAGCGTGCTGGCCACCCTATTGATTCATGCCGTCCTATCCATCGCTCAGGGTAGGTGGCATCGAGATAAGCCGTTACATGACGGGCCGAATGATCTGGCGCCCTATCATGTTGATACCACATAGTCGCCACTTCATTCAGTAGAGTAGGCAGCTGGTGTTGTAGGAAGTGGATATATCAATTCCCAGTTAGTTGGCCCTCATAGAAATACGGGCCTATTAGATGATTGCCGAATATACCAGCCCAAACGTTGAAACCCCATCGGACTTGTAAGGTCGCTACTCGCATCCAATGTGGGTTTTCAATGCTGCAGTAATGAATGTTGTGGTGATTTGCTTGGCCTGTGTTGTGGAACCCTGCTTCGTCTGCTTCCACAGTTGCCAAAAAATGCGGATCTTCTTCAGTTTGTCGTATGATCCAACTAGCGAACGCCACTCTTCATTTATGATACGGCTGCAGTAGCTCTTGGTGTAGTTGAAGATGATAAAGGTCACACTTTGAATGATGTAATATTCTCCACGGAGAAGATTGGCTAATATCGAAATGCCTGTAAATGTCCCCCGTACTACAATGCGATGCTTAATGACATAGTCACACGATCCGTCGTTGCTTGGTCACAAACGGGGTGATCTCTTCGTGGAATGTGGTGTTTTGGGCACTGTTCCTGATTCCAGTTTGCGGTTCGCAACTCGCAAAAATTTGTGTTCTGTTGGAAGTGTTCTCTACGGAAACCTCTGTTGGTATAGACGACATGCCTCCGTTGCATTCTGCTGCGCTGCCCCGTATACTAATACCATGCCCAGATACTCTCTATTCGAAAACATTGTTCCACATTGAACACGAACGGCTGGAACTTCATATTTATAGGCAAATTCACTTTCTAGTGCATTCGGAAAGAAATCATGATTTGCTAGAACGTTCTCGAAACATGAACAGAAATGAATAAAAAAACTCATTAGTTCGCACGCGTGATTTGAACTTCCGACCTTCACCATGACTTTCCAGCATGTTAACCATTGCGCTACTAGAGCACGTAAACAACGAGCACCACAGTAGCCCTAATCAGCGGGCTGGTGAATGCTGTGTCAGCACTTGCATTTTTGCATCGTCTGTAACATGCAGGGTTGTCTGGTTACCAACCCGCAGGATGAGAGGACTCACGCGGCATATGAGTGAATGTGTATTTATTTTGCTTGGTTTTATCCATTCGTTCTGCCACCATTTTACTTAAGCGTACCCATAGCTCACGTTTAGTCAATTTTTTAAAAAAATATTTAAATTTAGTTTAATTAGAAGGTAAGATTTTATTTCCTAAAATTACTTTGAACTTTTAGTTTCAATTTCATACTATATCTTTTGCTCTCAGGGCTCTGTAAATCTTCAACATTGGACCAATTAAATGCCCAACAGCATACTGTCTGTGTTTACTTCCAAATCATTTTACTCCATGTTGATTTTTCTAACACATTTACCCATTGAAGGTTTTCCATATGAACATTATATATGTATAACTAGAAGTTATTTCCGGGCTGTTTTACTGTGGTCTGCTGGAGATAGATGTTCCAGACGTTTCGTCTACAACTGCGGTGGACATCTTCAGTGGCGCTGTCGAAGTCTTCTAGGAGAAGGTTGCACTGCTATATTTATACTAAGAGGGCTCCGCTGATAGGTTTGGGTGCCGGTCGGCTGGTGGGAGGGGCTCAGCTGAGTCAAAGGTGTTGCTCCCTTCTGATTGGCTCGCTTTGTTTTCTCGTGTTATATGACGTTTCTTGTCTTGAATGACTGGATGCCAGTTATTGTTGAGCTTTAGAGCCCCTTCTTTCTTATTTAAATTGTTAAGATGCTTATATGAGGCGGCGCCGTGGCCGAGTGGTTAGACCGATCGCTTCTCACCGAGGCGGCCCGGGTTTAATCCCAGGGACCCGCATGTGGGATTTGTGGCGGACAAAGCGGCGTCTGGGCGGGTTTTCTCCGGGTTCCCCGGTTTCCCCCGCCACTCATTCCACCAACTGCTCCATCATCACCTTTCCTTTCATCCATTTCATCTACTTCCTTCCTCCCATACCAGGCATCGGGCTGATCACCCATCCTGGATATGCTGTCTAATCCATGAGTGTCTGCTCCTCGACGGGCCTCTGACCCTAGGCACCCGCCTGTAAGTCCTGGGAGGGTGTAACTCCTAGATAAGAGGAGGTTAAACAGATAAAGAAGAAGAAGGATGCTTATATGTTTCGATGGCTTCACGCTCTAGTTGGGCATGGTAATGTGTCATGGATGAAACAATGTTGTCCTGGAACTTATTGATATGTTCACCCTCCGCTTCAATGCCGTGTTTGGCGACTGCGGACTTTTTTATTTGGCCCAAGTGGCAACTTCTTTTGTGTTCCGTAAGTCTGGGGTTGACACTGCGCTGTGTGGTTCCAATGTAAACCGACCCGCAAGAACACGGAATACGGTATACACCGGCTGATGACAGAGGTTCCCGAGGATCTTTAGCTGAGCGTAGTAAATTATTTGATTCTTTGGTAGGCTTGAAAATAGTCTTGACATTGTCGTTGCAGTATGTTCTCAATGCGGTCAGTGACATTTTTGAAGTATCAGGGCCAAAGGATAGAGTGCGGGACATCACTTCACTATTTGGGCGTCGCACTGAATAAGGGTATAACTTTTCGGGAACACATGCGTGGAACAACGAACATCTTTTCTTGTAGGTGTAAGGGGAATATGGTGTGCTTTAAGCGATAGTCAAATTTTTTAAGAGCTGGTTGCTATGTGGAGCATTTCAGTGTCCTTGCATGTCCAGGACATATTAAAATAACGAACAAAGTATAAGTATCGCAAAATTCAAACAAATAACAACGAATATTTCGGAAATGGTTCACTCCACAAGAAATGCTTCACTCCATGTGACATAAATTGTGTGTTTTAACGAGATCTACATTTTTTCTGTAATAAACCTTTGTCTATCTCTTACGGTTTAACAGTTATTCAAATGTCATCCAGAATGAAGAGGATTTTTGGGGACATTCCCAGAAAGTTCAAGATACACATTTCACTTGTCATGAAAGTATCTTAAACATATGATATTTAATTTAAAATCGTTAGAGCGTTACTATACGTAGTAGAGAAAGTAAAAATGTGGAAATGAATAATGGTTATGGAAAGGGATTGCGAAGCATCAGAATATCTAGAACACTGCATATCAAAAATGAAATGGATGCTGTGGAAACCGTTCTTGATAGAATAAAAAAAGATCTCTACATGGTATGAACATGCTCAAAGAATGTTAGAGTAGAGGTGACCCAAACGTATCATCAATTATTGTACGTGGAAAGATCACGGAAGACGTGGCATGAAGGAATAGGCACTGCCAAGTTAAAGAGGGATCTGCAGGAAGCACAACGCGAGGATAGAAACTCTGAAAAAAACAGGAAAAAAGGCATCTGCTGGAAAACTGAAAAGCCTGTAAAGGTAAAGTCAGCTTCTGAGTTGTGATGTTTATTTTACAGATTTTCTGAAAGCAAAATCGAAGTTCTCATGGTATTAAGTAATGACTATATGCATATTACATAAGTGACTGGTGAAGTAAATCATTTGCAAATACCTCACAGTCTTCTTAACGATTGAGCAGTGCTGTGACAGTTTGTGGATTCACAGGAGTATTCAGTGATGTTTCATGTTCTAAGCCATTTGTTGTTTGTTTGCACGGTTTAAGGAAAACCACTATCTGTCTTGCAACCTAATAGTTGAATCCATCCAACTTCTGCAAGGTATTATATTTTGCAACAATGCAAGAATTTGATCGTACGGGCTTATTGATGGATTGTAGAATTCTGTATAGACTATTCCACCTCGTGATTGCTTCTTGCTGCACTGTCGATTCAAGTTGAGCAGCAAGACCACTTTTTAAGTAGAAAAATGTTGTATTTCACCCAAAACTTTGATGCTGAGTTTTCACCGGAGGCTCCCTGTATCCAAAAAATAATTTTTAGAAAAAAGTCGTGTGTATGTGTGTGTATTAACACACACACACACACAAAAACGATAAGTTGGATAAATAATAAAGTTGCTATTTAGGTTCCGTATCTTTCAAATATGCGACACAAACATGTCGCTTCCCCCCCAGACTCCCTTTACATGGAATATTTTTGAACATTTAGGTTTTTCTCAAAAATGGCTTTAACGATTTTGATTAAAATATCATATGTTTGAGATATTTTCATGCCAAATGAAATGTATATATTGAATTTTCTGGGAACGTCCTAAAAGTCCTCTTCATTCCAAATGACTTTGCATAGCTGAGATAGACAAAGATTTACTTCACAAAAAATGTAGATCTCGTTAAAACAGACAGTTTATGTCACATACATCTTTTTTGGGGGGGGGGAGTGAGCCATTTCCGAGACATTCCTTGTTATTTGTTTAAATTTTCCAATGCTTATACTTTTTCTCAAACGGAATTGGTTACTCTTTTTTTATGTCCTGGACATGCAAAGAGAATAAATTCTCCACATAGCATCCAGCTCTTAAAACATTTGACTATCGCTTAAAGCCTACCATACTCCCCTTGCATCTGCAAGAAAATTAGCAATAAGATTCGTTTCTGCCAATGTTTATCTTAATTTACATGAAGTGGATGGAGAGTATGGGTTTGTAAATTAATTGTTCCAATTGTGGTTGACCTAATAGTGGTTGAAATTATGAAGCCCGAGACTTACAGTACTTACAATATTGTAGGTCGCCATTGGGGTATGTCATCGCAATACAATTTGAGATCTCCTTGTGGTTTACCGGAAAAATGCGAATCAGTTGTAGAATTTAACGTCGTACCGGCTTGTTGCTATGGTATCTCAGTGGTTAGAGGAACCAGACGGAGACCGAGAGATCCGTGGTTTAAATCCCGGCTATAGCATTGGAATTTTTAGTCGTCTGATTCTACCTTTCCATGGATTTTCTGAATTCCGTCTGGTTACCCTAACCAACTGAATTATCCTGGCAACATGCTGGTACGACATTAAAACATCTGGCTATGGCATTGATTTTTTTAATTCTCTGGTTCTACCTTTAACCTTGAACTACACACGACTTGTGTAAACGAACAATTAATTAATGCTGATTGACCTAACTTTGCTTAACGTATGAAGCCCAGAACTTAAAGTATTTACCATATTGTAATGAGCTATATGAGTATGTCTGCTCGAATAATTTGAGATTTTCTTGTGGTTTACCGGGAACAAAATGCAACTCTTTAGGGAATTTAATGTCGTACTTGCATGCTGTCATGGAAGCACAGTTGGTTAGAATAACCGTCCGAATCTGGAACGTCCGTGCTTCAAATCCCGGCTATGGCATTGAATTTTTCAGTGGCATGATTTTACCTTTCTAGACTGAGGAATGTTCAACTGATTCTTCCGTTAACATTGCCAATTGTATTTTCACTTGTTTTCTTTGTATCTGGAAATTTGTAGTAAAAAGCACATGCGTAACAGCGTCTACTGTATAGCTGTGTGGTCAGCAGATATGGTTGTCCTGGGCAGTCATCATGTCCACAGTAGCCGAGCAGGATTTGTCATCCATGGCAGAAATAACCTGAGGCACTACTTCGCTTCGTATTTCATCTGCCTTTCCTTAGACATTTCTGCTAATGTGGAAGGGTGTGGTAACACTAACAATACCTACTTAGCCAAAGTTAGCATCGATGTTAATTAGTTCTTGCCCTAGTTCTACGAAGTTTTCTCCAGCAACAGTATTGAATGGTCGCAACACTTTGACACACATGAAGACACGCGGCAATTGTGGTTTGCTTTGTATTACCGGCTTCGCGAGGACCGAGCACCAGCATTAAATTAGCAAACGTGACTTTTAAATGAGTTGTACTGTTAACAGAGCATTGCACGTTTCACAGGAAACATATACTGTCTGCTGACTGTCTGCGGCGACCACAAGCAGGAACGTTTTCCAAACATCACAACTGAGACCTTCTCTCCTAATTAGTTTACATTCACGGTTTTGAAGTTAAGTCGTAACGCTGTCCGTAAATTCATGTGCCATGGGGAACTGCAGCTAAAAACTAATGGTTAACTTAACCAATCCATCATTATTTTATACTCCCGAATTCTCCTCCCGAAGTTTGCTATTTGTAAACAACAGTTTACACAGCTCTGAATATAACTACATCGCTTGTAATATCAGTAAAGTAAGCAAGGCCATGCATCCCTCAGAAATATCGCTTCGAACATGTTTTACTGAACAAATTTGAGCGAACATGGGCATTCTAAGATTATGCGCTCTATTCATTTTTTTTTGTTTTTTGTTGTTGTTTTTTTGAGTTTTGTATTCACACACTCGAGCGCGCGCGGAACTACTAGGTACGAAGTAGAGAAAGTAAAAAAAAATGTAGTGAAACATTCGCATGACTTTCTCTACCCTCTATCCTTTACTAGTGTGTATACAATCTATCGTTACTAAAGCTTATATTTCTATTTCATTTTAATGTAAATAAATCTTTGCAGAAATAGCTACATTACACATTATGTTATACATACAAAGGGAACAGCGATAGTCCAATGTTTAAAAACTGGACGCTATACGCTAGCCTTAAAATTCCATATTGTTCAAAATCGTGAGAAACAACTGAAAATCGATGGCTCTTAAAAAGAATGACAAAGTGTTATACAAATTCAACCATTAATAACGGATATCTCGGAAAATCCTGATGCTACAAAAATTTATTTGAAACAAAAGTGTATGTTTAAAGAGATTACACATTTTGTGTAGTACTTTTCTAATATCAATTAACATTTACAAGTTATATACGATTATACATCATTTCTTCCAAATGAAGTGGACTTCATAGGCTATTCCCAGAAAATTCTAGATAATATATTTTATTTGTAATGTAAATATCTTTAATGTATAGTATTTTATCCAAAATCGCTAAGCCTTTTTTTTAGAAAATAAAAAATATCGAAACATCCTCCATGTAAAGGGTAGTCTGGAGTGCAAGGATTTTCTTGAAACATTTACTTGAAACGTTTTTCGAAATTTTTAATTTTCTAAAAAATTACTATTTTGATTAAAATTCCATATACTAAAGGTATTTACATGAAAAATAAATTCACGTCTTAAATTTTCTGGGAATAGCTTGTAAAATGCACTTCATTCAGAATACATTTTTTATAATCTTGTATAACTGGCAAACGTTAAGCGATAAACGAAAACGTACTACACACAAATGTAGATCTTTTTAAAACACAGAATGTATTTTAAATGTGTTTTGTGGCATGAGCCATTTCTGAGCTATCCGTTATTAAAGGTTCAAAGTTTTTATTCCTTGTTCATTCTCTTAAAGACCCTTCAACATTCAGTTATTTCTCGCAATTGCATGGGAACAGTATGGAATTTTAAGGCCGGTATGTAGCTCCCAGGTCTTAAACATTTGGCGATAGCTGTTCCCTTTGTACCTATAACGAAATGTGTAATGCAGCTATTTCTACAAAGGTTTATTTGGATTAAAATGTAGTAGATAGGAAAAAGTAATACGCTTTAGTAAGAATATCCTCTAATAAACGATAAAGTGTAGAGAAAGTCATTAGGATGTATCACATCCGATTCCTCATCCTGATGTCTATGATTTTCATGCGAGATATAAAACCCAAAATATTTAAAATATTTAAGCTGGTCCATTACCGGATCATCCATTACAATCTTTGTTCTTACCGGATATTTACGCTTAAATTCCATGGTATTTTATCAATAGATACTTTAAAAAATAGTTATTTGCTAAATTATATAAATTAAACACCGGGATTTATGTACATATTTTATATGTCGCTTAAATATCTTAAATACATAGCGTTTTAATCAAACTCGGAAGAGGAATATTTAAGAAAATAAAAAATATTAATTTTTTGTTTCAGCTAAAGGTACTTTGGAATGGAGGGATTTCTCGTGTTTCATCTTTGGAAGACAATGATCTAAAATTTCAAGTTTGATATCTATACGAATTTTTGTTTTTGAATAATGGTTTTTTACACGCGGAAAATTTCCTAAAAATGCTACTTCTGGATTCAGGAAAAATACAAAATACAAATTCCTCTTACCCACTATATGTAGGTGGCAGAGAAAGTTACACGTCATTTTCATATAAGAGAAAATGTAATATAGCGTCCACTCTGCAGTTAAAGAAAGGAAGTTAATGAAAAACATTGTGAGAGTTGAATGTAACGAAATATTGCGAAGGTAATATCACTCCAAGGTGCTTTGATGTAGTGCACAAGATAGCTGGTTGCCAAGGCTGGCCTATTTAAACGCCGCATTCATCCCACTCCGATTTCATTTAGTGTAGGAGAGAGACTGGCAAGGGAACTCGTGCTTTCATGTTGCATTCCTAATCGACTTTGTCTTCCATTTCTACTTCGCCTCGGTTCACAAAATATGACGTAATAATGCTCCACGTCTCTAGGGCCTACAGAATCGGACAGCATACATTATAATGCTTAGGTTCTTTACCTAAGACGCTTCAGAAAAAGGAAACTGATTCAAGTTCCAAAGAAACCGCCCAAGTGTGTTGTTTTCACATTTGTAGACTTGTCTCAAGTTTCTAGTTGGTCAAAAGCACTGATCTGCATGTTTTGACCTAATTCTTGCAGCAGGCTGCAAAATATTTCACACGATTCTTTAACAGTGCTCCCTATAAAGCGAGCATTTATAGTTGCCTCAGATTTGACAACAGCTTATTAAGCTTCATAGAATGGCGCTCCTGCTGATTTATTTCCCAAAGTGTGTTGCATGTTTTGCAGATCTCCAGAGTTACCAGTCTTTCAGTGCGTAAAAAAGATGATGTTTATTTCAGAGTGTGCTATGACATGCTTTATGACGTCACTCGTCTAGTCCTGAGCATAGAATTCAGTCGACTAGTACTTCCACAGAGAAGTATGACCGTATACCAGAGAAGTTGCCTAGCAGGCGCGGCGTTCGTCCTAAACATAACTTTCCACGTCCTAGCAGCATATGCGGTCGGTAAGGTATGTCATAGCAAAAACTCTTTAACACTGTGTTTTATTGGAGATATCAAAGGTCCGTTCAAGTTGCAAGCGGGGTAACTGTTATAATCGCCAGTGTAAAGCAACATGGATTTTTCAATAGTGTTGCAACTCCTTGCCACGAATATAAATAAAAACATTATCTGCGCGGATGCACTTTAGTAGGGTTATTCATTAACATGTGTGAATGCTTTTTATTTTAGCTTTTGCGTGTGTCACTGTGAGGTACGTTATTTGGTACTATGTTTTATGATTAATGTTGTTGCCATATTGGCATTTTGCGGATTAAACTCCGTGCTTGCTAGGCAGATTCTCCGCTACACTTTTACTGGAATTTCCCCATAGCTCTAACACCCAGTTCAAAAAATTGACTTAAAACAATGATGTCATGAAGCTAGGACTTTTAGGACCTCATGAGAAATACAAGCTTTGTTGCGACATAATACTATTGCGTCATTCGTTATGAAGTGATACGCTGAAGCAATAAGGGTAATAATATATAAAGTCTATTTGCGTATCACCTAAATAAATATAGAAACATGTAACATATTTTTATAAAACTGTACAGAGTAGGTATAGCTGGGAAGCAAACATAACATTAGGGGATCGGAATGCCGGCCGAACATTCCTTTTGTCTAAGGGCACACAAGTGACTTGGGAAATAAGGCAGTCAGAAAGTTAGGGTTAAAATCCTTAAGGAATGTGCGGAGTGAAGGGTAAAGTCAAGCACTTGTAATCTGGAATCCGACGCGAGCAGACGTGGACAACACCACGGGCTATCATGTGGCTATACAAAGGTCATACAAAACCGAAAAACACTGCGAGCCAATCAGAAGAGAGCAACAACACAGCCAGCGCCAGCCCCCTCATACCAGCGGGCCAATCAGCAGAGAGCGCCCACACTATAAAGAGAGCGGCACTAACGGCCAACGCATCAGACGCTGCGATACTTTCACCGAGAAGACTTCGTCCGCGCCACTGAAGATGTCCACCGCAGTTGTGGACGAAACGTCTGGGAAATCTTTCTTCAGCAGACCACGGCATAACAGCCCGGAAAATCATATTAGTTATAATTATAACTTGATTGGCAATGGTGTAGTTAAATACATCTGTGTGGCCGGAAGTTAATATATTTGTGTGTACGGATCGATTGCGGGAATGGTTTTAAGGAGGACAGAATAAAAGATATAAAATAATATAAATGTCATCGGTTAACACGACCGAAGATTAAGAGGAGAAACCTATATATATATACACACACACACACATACATATATATTCATGCTCTTCCGATATTTCACTGACCTCCTTTCCTTCCCCCTGCAAAACCGATACCGTACAAATATAACACCCAACGAAGTTCGTCCCAGTTAACAGCACACTCACAGCGTAAGAGCACTGGACGCTGCCGTTAGTAGCAGGCTGGCGTGTGTGGAGGCAGTGTTTCGCTGGAAGTGAAGAAATGTTAGAGGGAGGTAAAAACATGTTAGAGGAGAAATTAGCAATAGGTTATATTTTCACACAGAACGAAGAAAATACTCAACACTATGTATGTCATGTAAAAATGAAGGGTACTAAACGCATATAGCTGAGACAACACTGCAACACTAAAAAAATAAAAAATTAAGCAAGGATTTTTAACAAGAACAGAGGCCGAAGCACAAGCAAGGTAATGTTTAACTTCACCCTCTCAGTCCGAGTTCTTTCAGGATATATGTAAAATGATGGTACGTGCAAATATACCGATGTACACGGTAAAAAAATCCGAATTTTAAACAGCTCATACAAAAATATACAAAATGAAATCCTCCTCCCTAACACGTCGCTTAAGCGGCAAACTTATAAGGATGTCATTTCTCGAATATGAAAACGAATGGGCGAAAATAAATTGTGGATTTTTACTGACGAAACCGAAGATGCTGTTGGTATGCGTGTTTCAAATGTGGCAGTGGGAATACGCTTGCCACACAAATCAGACGAAGCATATTTGTTAAGCTCGGAAATGATTACTGAGGCAGTATTTTTAACACTTAAACGATATCAGTCTAACTATATAATATAAAATATGATAACAGCCCTCCTAAAGGCAATATGTGTATAATATAATATAAAAAATGTATGCAAAAGTGATTGTGTTATGTTTATGTTATGTACGTGTATAATAATGTTATGTGAATGTATTACGTAATTTAACAATGCAGGAGCTGTGAGAATAGAAGCAAAAGTTGCTAACAATAATGAAACAATAATTTAAAAAGCTTAATAATGCTACTAATAATTCTTGGAACAATAATGTAATATTTAAAACAGTTTATAAATACCCAATCAAAGAACTAGAAAAGCTTTATGTTAAATAAAAGTATTCTATTGGAGTAAAATTAGCCAATCAGAGACTTGAAATATAGTAAATGTACAAATTTAAGCGATAAACGCAGATGCTAGAAGGCAGCGTTCCCGAGCAGTTCGCTCGCTCGGTACGCATTCAGTGTGAGACATAAAAAATTCATTACGGCGTGAATAATATAGAGTTTACGTGTTAAAAAGTACAATTAACAATCTCACAGCTCTACAGTAGGATACATCAGTGAAGTGTTATTTAATCGTGTGAAGGATTAATAAAACGAAGTTAAATACCATTATAATTTGTGTAAGCCTTCATTCTTTAGCCGTATTACTCCTGCTAAGAGATACGTGTTTCTACAAATTACTACTGACGCAGCGGAAGCATACATATATAATATTTAAATAAACATTAAAATACAAAGTTGATTTTTTAAACGTTTGGGTGAAGGCCACCGTAAAAGTGAACGTATGGCGAAGGCCACAGGAAAATTTGTATCGTACACTCCAAGAAACGTATCTCCCGCAATACGTGGTACCAACAGCAGTAATAAACAACTCCAAGTTTGGCTCTCCAACAATTAAACAACAATCTTCTCAAATTGGCGCCCAACGTGGGGCTAATAATGTAATCATATTCTATTTCATTACAGAGGTGAACCACAAACCAATTGCAGACATATTTCAAAAAGCATAGCTCTGTACTACCCAGGAGGAATAAATACAGATAATTTACTCCTTTTCATCACCGATTCTGCAAGTTACATGACAAAAGCCGGCAAGAAGCTTCAGATCGCGTCTTTAATATGCTGCATCTAATCTGTCTGGCATGGGGCATCACCGTGTAGATGCAGCAGTAGATAATTTCATCGCAAAGGTAAAAAATATTTTTTGAAAGTTTCAAACAGAAAACGGAAATTTAAAGAAATGACACTTAATATTCTTTTACCTCCTTAGCCTGTTACAACTCAATGGGGCACCTGGTTAAATGTTGCTCTATGTTATGTGGATCATTACAATATAGTTACCGAAGTTCTTATCGTTTTGGGCAAAGATCATAGTTCTGCAGTACGAGCCGCTCAATTCCTAATTTCAAGCACGTTACATGAAGATTTGCTGTTCATTATAACAATGTTTCAGACTTGTCCAAAAACATAGTACCTTCAGAAAAGTCAGGTTATGAAATGCCTGATGCCATAGAGCTCGTAGAAGAACTGGCCCAAAAGATTGGATGGGAACCAATAAAAGAGGCAAGTAGTGCTAATTTTTTTAGGAATAGTACTAGATAAAAACAGAAATAATCTCAAATAAAATGCGCTGGTTTATATGTACTAAAACGACTATCCAATCTAGTGAACCTAAAAATGTTAAATACTGTGTATTATTGATTAATATATACACACTTATCATACGGCATAACAATTTGGGGACAAAGTGGAGCAAAATACACAACGGGAATTTTTATTTTACAAAAAGGACATTTAGAATAATTCTGGGTTTAAAGCAAGCCTTTAAAAAAATAAAGAACCTTAACATTATTTTAACTCTGCATATTTGAAACAATAATGTTAGTAAAACCAAGATCGACAAATTGGAAATTGAACAACTAAATGCATAACTATGCAACCCGAATAAGCAAAAATTTCCATGCGCAGACTCATAGAATTGAATTATATAAAATTAAATCTAACTTTGCAGCACGCTACCTTTACAATAAATTACCTGAGGAGATTAAAATTATTCAAGAGGCAAATAACTTAACAAAACTTAAGAAATTTTATATTGAGTGCTGATTTTATACTCCAGATTAATGTTTGAATGAATAGATCTTATTATTTATTTAGTCCAATATGAATGTATATACTGTAATTAAGTAATTTTAAACTTTTAGACATTGAAATATTACTGTACTCATATACCTGTGATGTTGCCCAAATCATGTAAGATGATCAATCGGGATGAATAAGAAAATGAATAAATGTAAACTTAAACTTTTGTATTGCATAAATTAATTTTGTTAACATTATTGTAAAATGTTAAACTTTGTTTTACCTCCAGTTCTAGGAAGTATTCTCAAAACTTTTTATGTAATTTGCATATTGTATTATTAAAACAGTTTGTTAGGAAGTTAGTATACCCCTGAGATGACCAACCTTGTTTACTACTGATTTAATTCACACTCCCCTTCCTATGCACACAGCGTGCACACATTGTAAACTAGGTGCTAAAAGCCCTAGCTCTGGTCATGATGCAATTTTAAATGATCACTCGTAAAATAATTCACTTTTTGTTCATTGAGAACATGTTTGCCTAATGATGTCTTGCACATGGTATATTTATCTTTAATTCAATCCTATCTCAATACGATATTGTAGGGTGGGACAGTTCATTCATCAGTACTAATACACCGTTAATACAGGTTATTCAGAAAGAAGGAACAGACTTTAAATATTTATTTCTAATGAACGACAATAGATAGCGAACATGCGATACATCACTGAATAGAGAAGTGTTCGAAGTTTTATTTTATGTGTTCAAAATGAGCACCATTTGTTATGCGAAGACGACCTGTGCTTTTCCGTTTGCATACGCAACTGTCTTCTACGAATTTATTGTATCAATTGTAAATTTTTTATGACGAGGCGGCTCGTTGTTGAACTTACGACGATATACATGCCGCAATGAAACAATGGATTCTCTCTTTGCAATAATTCAGCACACAAAACGACTTTTCCTGTAGGCGTTGAATGGAACTAATAAGTGGGTCTTAAAACTTTGAACTTTCCCCTTGTGCTGTTATGTGTTCTTTTTATGTTTTGTATCTGTATTATACATCCAGCCAGTCACTTTACGTTGCTCGTCCCCTTTGCTTAACGCTCTCTTTGGTGCTCTCTTTTTTTTTTCCTCTGTGGGTTGCTGACGTGGCATGTGCTTGGGCCGTACGCGCTGAGTGGTGGATTTCTGTCCGCATTGCAGGGATAGCTCTCTGCCCGGTAACTACTGATGCGGATTGTGGAAGTTTTGTAATGAATTTTTAAGGAACGTCTTTGTGATTTTCGGTGGATCGACCTTATGTAAAGGTAGGCTTTATTATCAGTTTTATGTCCTGGTAATGGTGGGTGAATTTTGGGGCGGAAAACGTTATGTGTGTTTGAAAATAAGAGTTCGTAAAGTGACTGGCTCTTGGAGTTGTTCATAGGTTTAGTGTGTTTTGTTTCTTTTCCAGTTGAGTTATATTTTCAGTACGTGATTTTCAGTGTATAGTTAGTTTAAAATTTGTGATAAGAGCTTTACACAGTTGTGCAATTTGAAAATGCATATTTTGATTCATGAAGGTAAAAAGCATCAGTAGTGTGAAATTTGTGAGAAAAGCTTTTGGCATTTGTCGTCTGAAATTGCATAGTTTGATAAAAGGAGGGCAAGAAGCAATATAAGTAGAAATTTGTGAGTAGAGCTTTACATATTTTGGGCACTTTGAAAATGCACAGTTAATTCAAAATTACAGATATTCTGTTGTGTAAATTATGAGAGCAGTAATTGCAGTTAAAACCCAGTTATGCTGAACCCATTTATGCTGAACTTTGTAACTGAAAACGGTTGGGTTGTAAAGCTATCTACATCTAGCTTAGCTGGACTTTGAAGCTCTCCGTTTCCTGAATTTCATTAAAGTCTGTTTCGGTCTTGTTCAACATTCTTAGCTAGTCTTTGACTAGCTAAACATAGTTAAATTTTTTGGTCTGATGTTTATAGTGGCCTTGTTTTATAAACTTTCTAAATTGATTTGGTTTGTTGAATTTTTGGATTTACTTAATTTTGCTGTATTTAAAACTTGCCTTTACTGCTCTGCTCAATTGGTTTTGGTTGCTTTACTCTTTAAGCCATTTTTGTTTTACAGTTATTCTTTTATGGTTGCTTTACGGTTCTGGTTATTAATGTTTGTTTATTATTATCATTAAAGTACCCAAAAACAAACTTATCAATAGTAGTATATTTTTGAGAGTTCTGGTTTCCTTTTGTTTTCCCCTACGGCACTCGTTAGGGCTTCCCTTTTCGTTTGGCCGGGGTTCCCTAACTCAGTCAAACAGCGGAACCATTGCAAATTACTGGTAGCAGAGCGCGGTTAATTGATTTGTCTGTGTTGGTTAGGGAATATTTTTGGGTTTGTTGTTTGCTCTGTATTCTCCGGATCTCATTTTCTTACTTGTACCATATCCGTAGTATCAAGATGGCGGTATCGGTTAGTAATGTGGACAGATTACGGAAAGGTGAATTGTGGGTAGAGTTGGTTGTACGTGGAGGTCAATGTTCTAGGACAACTGAAGTGGCTATTATGTTGGATGTTTTTCGACAAATTAAGGATGCTCCAATAATTACTGTTTCTATTGATCACGTGATAGTGACTAAGTGTGAGTCCACTTGCTCGTTGGCCTTAGCAGAGATTCAGGATAATTTAATGGATTTTGGGCGCGAGGATTCTCCCTCTAAGGCACAGTTGCTCCGGTGGCAAGTTAGAATTCGGCATTACTTGTTCTATTTAGATTATGTCTTACAGAGATTCCCTACTTTGCAGTCTTGTATAGCGTTGCAAAAGTTAAAGGATCAGTTTAAGGAATTAGCCCATAAGGTGGAGGAAGATTTTGGGACTACACAGAATGACACTGGGGCGTCTCCCTTGTATAATCAAGGATTGTCGGATGTGGTTCAGCCTGCGATTGCGGTATCTGCGTTTCGGCCACTTAGACTCGCTCATCCCCTCCAACAATTCGTGGAGGGCTTTCAGTTAAACGACATTGTTGATGTACCATCGGCTTTACAGTTTCTCTATTTTCTTGTTCGATTGACGCTAATGGCTAAGCGTTATTTGGTACCCACGGCTCAAGTGATAGAATTATTATCTGTCAAGGTGTCTGGGATAGTTTTGGACCTCTTAATGCGGTGTGCTGGTTTGGCCGAGCCTGTGACTCGCTTTCATTTGGCCCTATTAGACATGTTCATTCCACGTAGGGAATGCACGAGGATAATGCAAGACGTATATTTTCGTCCTCAGGGTCTAACGGAACCGTTTACAGAATATATGGTTCGGGTTAAGGAAATTGCTTTAGTGTTGGTGCTCCCTGATACGGAAGCGGAAATTTGTGATGTCATTTTATCAGGACTCAATCCAGTCGTCAGGTCGGCTTTGGTTTTAGGACCTCGGCCGTCAAATTTGCAGCAGTTGGAAGCATTGGTACCTAAACTCAATGAAGTTATGCTTGTTGATAGGCTGCGTCTGTCAGAGCCTCCGGGCTCATTAGCAACTCCTAATACCACTGTATCAGCTCCTTCTTCGGCCATTGTTCCGGTTTCTGGTCGTCGGGCCACTATTAAATGCTTTCAGTGTGGTCAGGAAGGCCATGTTCGACGAAATTGTCCCAATAGGAGGACCGTGAATCGGGGTTTTCTTCGTGTTTCTAATCAGGGGCGACAGTTTCGACCTTTATGACGCCAGAAGGTTAAGTCGACCATTTGTTTGTCTCGGCGTATTTGTGGTTATCCGTTTTCGGGTAAACCCTTAGTTCAAGTTTCTCTTGAGAAGTTGCCTTTATTGGCGTTATTAGATTCCGGAAGTTCTGTCTCTTTGATTCAGCTTGATTGGCTTTGGTTAAATTTACCATGTATTATGTCGCGTGCAACCACGTGTCAGTTGGTTTGTTTGATGGTCAATGGTCAGGCCTTTCAAGTTACTCAAAAGGTATCATGTACTATACGTTTCCCACGTTTTACGTGGAAACATAGTTTTTTTGTCGTTCCCAAGCTTCCTTATGCATGTGTCCTAGGTGCCGATTTTATGTCAAGGACTGGGATGGCTATTGATTTTTCCACTAGGCAGATCGCTTTTCATTTTGCTCCCCGGATAAAGTTGGACTTTGTGAGGGATTTTAAACCATCTCGGCCCCCTTTAACTTTGGGAGATATTAATTTGGTAACCCAAAATTGCGCAACTTCTTCTCTGTCTCATTTGTCCCCTGAACAGGCAAAGCAAATAGAGCATTTAGTTGGGGAATTTGATTCATTGTTTACAGATGTTTTAGGGGTCACTCATTTGACTCAATATGAAATTCAGTTAACTGATTCTACTCCGGTCAAGTTATCTCCATATAAGCTCACACCACCGAAGATGGCTATATTAAAAGAGAAAATACAGAAGATGCTTGACCAAGGGGTTATTAGACCATCTACTTCAAATTACAGCAGCCCCATATTTCTAGTACCGAAGGGAGATCAGGATTTTAGACCGGTCATAGATTATCGGCTCTTGAACAAAAGAATCCTTATTGAAAGTACCCCTTTGCCCGATTTGCATACAGCTGCTCATCATTTTTCGAAGGCTCGCGTTTTTACGACCCTGGATTTGAACAATGCTTATCATCAGATTCCTTTGGCTGAACATTCCAAGCATCTAACAGCTTTCGCTACCCCCTGGCGCCTTTATGAATTCAATAGGGTCCCATTTGGTTTGGCTACGGGCGCGCAAGTCCTCACTCGTTTGCTGGATAATTTGTTTTCGGACATAAAATTTAAATATTTGTACCATTACTTAGATGATCTTGTAGTATATTCCGAGGATTTTGACTCACATCTTGTTCATTTACGTGAGGTCTTTCGTCGCCTACAGAGCGCCGGGTTATCAGTTAAGCAGTCTAAAGTTCATTTTGCTACCTCTCAAATATCATTTTTGGGCCATATGGTTTCCCCTTCTGGTATTACCATAGACCCAGTTCGCACTAAGGCTATTAGAAATTTTCCGGCACCCAAGAATAAGCGTGAGGTGGCTCGATTTTTGGGAATGGTTAACTTCTTCTCTAAATTTATTTCAAATTTTTCTACTCGGGCGGAACCTCTTAATTGCTTACGTAGGAAAGGGGTTACTTTTGCGTGGGCCGAGGAGCAGGAAGCGGCATTTGTTGATCTAAAAGAGGCTATTTCAAACCCTCCTGTCTTGGCTTTTCCAGATTTTGCTATGCCCTTTATTTTACAGACGGATGCTAGTGCTAGCGCGCTAGCGGCTGTTTTGTTGCAGGAATTTCCTGAAGGTCGTCGTCCCATTTATTATAGTTCGCGTACTTTATCTCCTGAAGAACGTAAATTTTCTACATATGAATTAGAAACCTTAGCGGTGCTTTTTGGATTAGAGAAGTATAGGGTGTACTTAGAACATGTGCATTTCTTTTTAGAGTGCGATAACCAGGCTTTAACGTGGGCGTTAGCTGTCCCAAGGAAGACAGGTCGTCTTGCGCGTTGGGGTGTCCGGATAGGTGCCTTTAAGTTTACTCCTTCCTTTATCAGAGGTTCAGAAAATTGTATTGCGGATGCTCTTACCCGGGTATTTTCCGAACCCACTGAGGAGTGTGTTTATTTCGAGACTTTGGATGCTCCTGCGGATACTCAGATTGAGAGCTTCTCATTTTCGGCATTTCCTGAAATGTTTGTCAGTATACCTGAACTTCAACTTACCGATTCTGGGTTGGCCTCAATTATTGAGCAAATTAAATCAGGAGTTTCACTGCAGGATTATAAGATTCATGAGGGTGTTTTGATGGGAAGAGCTAGTTTTGATCGGCGTTATAAAGTCATAGTTCCGAAGGCAGCTATTCCCATGATTCTCAGTTATTTTCACGATTCTCCTTTCGGGGGTCATTTAGGCATTGCCAAAACCAGAAATCGAATTCGTGAACAGTTTATGTGGCGGGGCATGGATTTCGATGTAAGAAAGCATGTTAAGTCTTGCCGCATTTGCGCATTGTCCAAACCCGCGCAGGCTACAAATTGGGGATATTTGGCTTCGGAGGTTCCCTCCGCGCCCATGGAAAAACTATTTGTAGATTTTATCGGACCGTTCCCTCGTTCTATTCAGGGAAATATTTTTGCATTGGTGCTTACTGATGCTTTCTCAAAGTTCGTATGGATTTCACCTCTGAGTGCTGCTACTGCTCGCCTTGCTATTCGGGAACTTGGAACAATATTTGGATCTTTTGGTGCTCCTCAATATCTGGTCTCTGACAACGGTTCGCAATTTAAGTCGCGTCTCTTTCGTTCCTTTTGTTTTGATTGGGGTATTAAGCATTTTACTACTACCCCTTATTACCCTAACCCCTCATTAGCGGAACGGGTCAACCGTAACCTTAAGTCCGCTTTAATTGCTTATCATCACCAGCAGCACAATTGCTGGGATAAATACTTGAAGCAACTTCAGTTTGCTTTCAATTCTGCGAGACATGAGGTTCATAAGACGACGCCGTTTTCATTGTTATTTGCCTACCAACCTGCGTCTCCTTTGGCTAATTTGTGGGCGTTAAATGATTTATTACCGGCTGACAATTCTCCGCATACTATTCGTACTAATTGGAAGGCTGCCTTGAATAATCTGCGTAGAGGCCACTCTATGAGAAAGCAGCGATACGATGCGTCCCGTCGTCCCTCCCCATTCAAAGTGGGAGATGTTGTTATGTGCCGTAACTATCCTCAGTCCTCGAAAGCAGATGCGTTTGCCGCGAAGTTAGCTCCTCGCTATCTTGGCCCGTTTAAGATTCTCAGAATTTATAAGGGGGTGTCTGTTCTTTTGCAAGAATTGTCTTCTTCCTGCAGGCGCCGCGCTCACCTGTCTCAGCTTAAATTGTATAACTCGGGGTAGCAAGTGAGTCACTTGGCTTTGTCCTGATGATGGGTGACTCACTTTCAGGAATTAGCGATCCTGCCCCATGCGAGCTCTTGATTTGTCCCATTCCCTTAACCGGGATAAATCCTGTCCCATTCCTCTCCCAATCATCCTTTCTTATCCCTTCCATATTCATGAAAGCTCCCAATTATACTTTCCTTTCCTCCTACAGTAATGGTATCTTTTCGGATGTTAGCATATAGAACTCCAGTGATTTGTCTTCAGATCTTTGACACATGAGAATATCACTATTGCATACTTGCCAACTTTTACAGTTTTCCCGTAATATGTATGGTTATGCCCGTGTGCTAGGGCTATTCAAGAGTCAGTCACTTGCGAGTTCCTGAATATTTTGGAGGAATTTATGATTTCCTTTTCAAGTCAGTGTGCAAGATAAATATGGTAACATGTATGGTTATCTAATTCTGAAAGATTTGCCTCATTTCCATTCGCCCTTGCTGGGGTATTTAGCTGTTGCGCAGAGCCTACCTTTGCTGTTGATCCTGTTATTTTGAGTGACCTTTTGTGTTTCTATAAATTTGGCTCGTATTTAATATCCTTTGTTTTTATTTAATTTTGGGGGTAATATTTTAAATTATAATTATATATATATATATATATTTATAAGGTCACTTAATTTCAGTGGGTGTCAGCTTAATTAAATTGTTCTTATTGGGAAAATTTTCATGCTTCCACACCGGTGATGCCTTGCCGGTATGCCCTGTTCACCTGCCTCTCCCCAGTTATAGTTTGTGTGGGGTCGGGCAAGTGAATTATTATTTTGTTGTACATAGTTGTTATATAGTGCATTATGTCTCATAGCTGTTTCATTGCATACCATATTTAATTCTTGTTCTATAATTGTAATGCTATACTTGTCTAATTTAAAAATGCACATGGTTTATTATGAAATTCAATATTTATATATCTATAAAATTATAATTGATTGACGATGATTTAGTTTGTATATGTAAGCTTATATTTTGCTTTGTGAGCCCCCTCTGCTGCTTTGTTTTATTATGTTTCAGATTCTTATCCTTCTCGGCTACCATCCCTTTTTCCTTCCTCGTGCTACTCTGTTGGGACACGTTCTGGACCTTCTGAGTTGCGATGTGCTGACTGCTGTGCAAGTTTCTTCTGCTCTCGTGGTGTGTGCAGCCGGGTGGTCCTACGTGGGAATTTCACCGTCGGACGCTATTTGGTGGTTTAAAATACTGAAGCCTGTGCCTCCTCTTCCGGATCCTGACAACTTTATACATGTTTTGGCCCGCTTCAGTTTCTGCCTTAGCGTTATCCGTCTGCAGTGTCGACGTTATTAGTAAAGAAAAATCTATACTCCTGGTTAGCGGCTTGTCCGCTTAATATTGCTGCCAAAATTATGATGCAAATTTTCGCCTGTGACTGTTCCTGGGAGTTATATACTTAAGTTTTTCATCACCTTGGATGGCTGCCCGGTTGCTACGTCGTGGGATATTTACTGTTGGGGTTTGTGTGCCTCATTATGGTCTCCTCCATATGTGTTCGGTGTCAGCTACTGAAGTTTGCGGACTGTATGTGTGGAGTTACCTTCTTCGTCTACTTACAGTGTAGCATGTTCCTTCTGTTTTCCTAGTTGTTTCCCCTTTTGGCTACTTATTGTTCCCTTTCCTCGAGTTCCTATAAATGGTTATTTTTTTTTTCTCGCAAGCTCGCAGATTGGGGGGGGGCTATTGTGCTGTTATGTGTTCTTTTTATGTTTTGTATCTGTATTATACATCCAGCCAGTCACTTTACGTTGCTCGTCCCCTTTGCTTAACGCTCTCTTTGGTGCTCTCTTTTTTTTTTCCTCTGTGGGTTGCTGACGTGGCATGTGCTTGGGCCGTACGCGCTGAGTGGTGGATTTCTGTCCGCATTGCAGGGATAGCTCTCTGCCCGGTAACTACTGATGCGGATTGTGGAAGTTTTGTAATGAATTTTTAAGGAACGTCTTTGTGATTTTCGGTGGATCGACCTTATGTAAAGGTAGGCTTTATTATCAGTTTTATGTCCTGGTAATGGTGGGTGAATTTTGGGGCGGAAAACGTTATGTGTGTTTGAAAATAAGAGTTCGTAAAGTGACTGGCTCTTGGAGTTGTTCATAGGTTTAGTGTGTTTTGTTTCTTTTCCAGTTGAGTTATATTTTCAGTACGTGATTTTCAGTGTATAGTTAGTTTAAAATTTGTGATAAGAGCTTTACACAGTTGTGCAATTTGAAAATGCATATTTTGATTCATGAAGGTAAAAAGCATCAGTAGTGTGAAATTTGTGAGAAAAGCTTTTGGCATTTGTCGTCTGAAATTGCATAGTTTGATAAAAGGAGGGCAAGAAGCAATATAAGTAGAAATTTGTGAGTAGAGCTTTACATATTTTGGGCACTTTGAAAATGCACAGTTAATTCAAAATTACAGATATTCTGTTGTGTAAATTATGAGAGCAGTAATTGCAGTTAAAACCCAGTTATGCTGAACCCATTTATGCTGAACTTTGTAACTGAAAACGGTTGGGTTGTAAAGCTATCTACATCTAGCTTAGCTGGACTTTGAAGCTCTCCGTTTCCTGAATTTCATTAAAGTCTGTTTCGGTCTTGTTCAACATTCTTAGCTAGTCTTTGACTAGCTAAACATAGTTAAATTTTTTGGTCTGATGTTTATAGTGGCCTTGTTTTATAAACTTTCTAAATTGATTTGGTTTGTTGAATTTTTGGATTTACTTAATTTTGCTGTATTTAAAACTTGCCTTTACTGCTCTGCTCAATTGGTTTTGGTTGCTTTACTCTTTAAGCCATTTTTGTTTTACAGTTATTCTTTTATGGTTGCTTTACGGTTCTGGTTATTAATGTTTGTTTATTATTATCATTAAAGTACCCAAAAACAAACTTATCAATAGTAGTATATTTTTGAGAGTTCTGGTTTCCTTTTGTTTTCCCCTACGGCACTCGTTAGGGCTTCCCTTTTCGTTTGGCCGGGGTTCCCTAACTCAGTCAAACAGCGGAACCATTGCACCCTATTCAATGAGGTGTCGTATGTTATTGCCGTTTCATTATAAATAAATATGTAAAGCCTGTGCCTTCTTTTTGAATAATCCTGTATTAACACAAGAAGTGTAATCTGTTGATTATCATTAGTACTCCCACATTCCGAATTCAATGTATTCAAAATCGACCAACATTACTATAAAGTTCTATTAAGTTATATTCACAAGATCATAATATATTTCTGTTGTTTCATAATTGTAAAACTAAATTCTCTCAGTTTATATGTTTAATTGGACCTATATGTTTAACAACTGCGGCCTGCAAACATAGTAAAATTCTTGGTCCAGGATTATACAACATAAGTATAAAGAGGCATTCAGATTTGTATTAGTTTAATGCTTATAAATTGAAAAAATACAATTAAAAACGTTATCAAAAAAGGATTTTTTTAACAAAAAGTTATGTCTTTTATAATTACGTGCAATTAAAGCTGCATATTATCCGAAAATTTCATGTAGTACTCATTTAATCTAATAACTATATATTATATTTAAATTGTTACTGTTAACTGAAATTAATTCAATATAATTTTATAGCAGAATTTCGTATTAGTTTATATCTTTATGATTAATTGGTAAATTCGTTATTGAAGCATGCGTGTTAGGTTTATTTAAATCTGACCCTGGCACGAGATTTTCTCATTCAAGGATGATGCTAAAATTCATGTATTATATTTTTCTGCTGTAAATATTTATAGCCATAAACAATAAATTAGTAATTAGTAATAGAGGACATAAGCGTGTATATTGCCACTCATGGGAGCAGACCAAATTCATTTTCTAAATCAAATCCTAATCAAAGCTGGCCCAATCCGCCATATGGAAATTTGGGGTTGACTTAATACTCAATTAAATTAACAAGACAATAAAATAAATAACTAAACATACATTTAAGTAATTTCAACTGAATTAAAATACATTTAAGTGTGTACCATACCTTAGTCTGTGAAGACCTCATAGCTGGGACCAAGAATCTGGGGACGCAACTCTCAGCACCAAACAATAAAATATTCCAAAAATCTTAAAATCTTATATGCAGTCCGTCAGAAGGGCGGGGTTAACTACAGCGAGCAGCGGCTATTCAGTCAAGCGGCTGCTGCCATGGATTTATGAATTTCTGCTTAACGAGGAAGACAGAGGTGTTCTACATTTCCAACTTTCTGTATTTATCTGGAGTAACCTGCAAGCATACTGCCACAAAAGCAATGGTTAACGTTTCCTCGCAATTACTGCTCCTTTATGTTCGTTTAAAATCTGAATTAAAAAGTTCCATTTATTCAGCCCCTTGGTCTAAAACCGTGAAAATATGCATGCTGTGTGATATAAAATAATATTTGATCCTTTTCCTTTTCCCATAATATATTTGACCCTTTTCCTTTTCCCATAATACATATCGCCAAACTCCAATCAAATATCTACATGAACGTCAGGAATAGCTATATATTTGTGGCATATATTCTATAATGAAATGCAAAGGTTTAAGTTAACATAATAGTATATTATGCAACAAGACTGTAATAGTAGTAACTAAGACGCGAGTATGTTTATGAATGTTGTTTATGAGTAAACTCTTTTTGGTCGACCACATTATAATTTCAAATCTTTGAGTTTTAAAAAGGATTTAACTTATTAATTGTGTGATTAAATGCTGATCGGATAGCAGAACTGACAGCAAGACCTTTAGTACTGGTGAGTCCACGCAGCATTTATTGATTTTTCGCAGGTAACGTGAAAGCAACACATATTGAAGCAAAAGAAATTCACTCAATTTATTATAATATTAAAATTAGAATGAATAGAATTTGTTTTCCTTTTAAATACACATATTTAATTGTTTACCTGGGAATGGATCCCAGTGGACTGTAGCTTTGAAGGTGTTAAAACATATGGGCGATAGGGGAGCTACGCGTGCCCTCGAATAAGATCATAATGAGTCACTGAAATATTATGGATGCCATAAAAACAGTTACGTCACATTTAATCAGCGTATTATAATGTGGTCGACCAAAAATATTTTTACAAAATAGTCTAACAATTTTAAATATATCAACGTCAGTTTTTGCTTCCGCCTATATAACATTACCTGCTACAGATTTAACGACCCTGATGTATGTGCGAAAAACTGATGTTTGGTGTGATATATTTCCAAGCCCAGTCAGTATGCCTGTAAGCTTTGTCGAAGTGTAGTTTCGGGTTAACCAGTTTCAGAATAGAGTTAAGATAAGATACCTTACCCGAGAAGAAATCACGTTGGAGGTTCGTGATACAACGGACGCCAGGATAGATAGTTGTTCAAAGTAGTTTCCACCGCCACATGTTTTGCCTCACCGTTTACTCGCCTGACCCTTCGACCCTCAAGTATGAGAACGAAGATGAAATGGCAGGAAAACTGGCGGCATTACAGAAACTAATCCAGTATTCGCGTACCGGCCTGGGAAACTCGCGAAAAGAACAAGGTTGGAATGTCCAGTTAAACAGGAATCTTCCGGGACCTCCCAAATGCTATCAAAGCCTATGGCAATCCCTTTACCATCGGTATGCCTGTGCAACTAAACACAAAATCCTTATTTACTATTCATACTTGTCAATAAAGATAAATACACCTCAGTCGGATAAAACGTAATACTTTGATAATATACATTATATTACAAGTATAGCCGTCGTCACGAAGATGACTGTAGTTATAGGAAGCAAGACGTCTGCTTGTGTTTTTGAATGCTTGGTTTCGAAGCATAAGCAGACGGTTTAAAGTGACTTGCGCTGATCCTTCTTGCGCGTGGTAAACAATTAATTTAGAAGTGTAGGTTTCGGAGATGAGTTTAGCATCAGACGCATAGCACAATGAAAAATAATTTGCAAATCTACTTCCGTTAATCAAGTATTATACGATTAACTGACTTTTACCGTATGTTTTTATCAAAATATAATGTTTGAAGAATATCAACCATTTAGACGAAAATAGATTCAAATTATAATATATTAATTAAGTTCATAGTCTCTAGCATTCATAAAACTACTTACTGAAGCGTGAAAATTCATAATCTACTCACAATATATACACATTGGAGTGTTACTTGAGAACATTTAACGGTGAAATTTGTTAAACAATCTGAAGTAATGCATTCACACGACTTTCTCTATGCTGTATCGCTTATTACTGTGTATAAAAATTATTCTTTCCAAAGTTTATTTTCATTTAAAATCGATATAATTTTTCCGTAAACGGTTACATTACACATTTCGTTATAGATACAAAGCGAATACCGATATTCAGATGTTTAAGGACTGGGCTCAATGTAGGGGCCTTAAAATTCCTTGCTCTTCATGCAGTTGCGATAAACAATTAATATCAAAAGGACTTGAACAGAATAACAAAGTATTGAACAAATTGAGTCCTTAAAAACTGAGATCTCGGAAATGGTTAATGCCACAAAAAAGTTATTTGAAAATTAAATAGTGTGTTTTACGGGTTTAGTTGTTCTTCTACACAAGGCGTGTGTTGGACAGGGTTGGAAAGGTAAAATCAGACGACTGAAAAATTCAATGCCATAGCCGGGATTTGAACCACGGATCTTCTGGTCTTCTTTTCGTTGCTCTAACCACTGTGCTACCATGGTAATTTGCCGGTACGACATTAAATTCCCCAACTGATTGGTATTTTTTCCCGTAAACCACTTGTTTGTGTGGAAGAACAATTAATTCCATTAATTGACCTAATAGTGGTTGAAACTATTAAGCCCGGGATTTAAAGAAGTTTAAACATTGTAGGTCGCCATTGGGGTATGTCATCTCAATACAATTTGAGATCACCTTGTGGTTTACCGGGAAAAATACGAAATCCTTGGGCCACGTTTATAACTTAGTAGCTTGAAATTTTCAGGATAGCTTCAGGAATTATTTATTTAAAATGTTTTTGTGCTGGTTAAAAATACTAAATGGTTGAGTTAAAATTAATTATTTTCAATAACTCACATTGAAAAAGGTTGAAAAATTTAATAACGTGTATACACTTTTACTCTCTCTCTCTCTCTCTCTGTGCCACATGCATAGTAGGTAGGGAAAGTATTGCATTCCATTCAAAAACTCGATACCGAGATCTCACCGGAAATACATGTTTTGAGGCCCCTGAAGCCAAATACAGCATGTTTAGAAACATGTCCTTATGAGTGTCTTGTCTGTATGTCTGTGAGCAGAATAACTCAAGAACGAAAAGTTGGATAAATACCAAACTTGGTATTCAAGTTCAGGTTTTCAAAAGAATCCACCATCCCCAACTTCCTTTACATGGGACTTTTTGGAAAAATTTGATTTTCTAAAAAATGACTAACGGTTTTGATTAAAATATCACATATTAAAGATATTTACATTAGAAATAAAGTGTATGTATTGAATTTTCTGGGTATAGTCTGTGAAGTTGTCTTCATTTGGAAGGAATTTTGTACAATTTTGTATATCTGGAGAACGTTAGGCGAGAGACGAAACCGTACTACACAGGAAATTGAGATCTCTTTAAAACACACAATTTATTAAAAATAATTGTTTGTGGCATCAACCATTTCCGAGGTATCCGTTATTAATGCTTGGAATTGTTCAATACTTAGTCATTATTTTAAATTTCTTTCAGCATTCAGTTGTTTCTTGCGATTCCATGAAACAGTTTGGAATTTTAAGACCAGCGTATAGCGTCCAGTGCTTAAACATTTCAGTATTGCTCTTTTCTTGGAATCTATAACGAAATGTGTAGTTATTTCTGAAAAAGTTTATTTGAATTAAATCAAGTAGATGTAAAAATAATCTTCAGTAAGACAATAGAGGGTAGATAAAGATATGTGAATTTATCATATCAGATTTTTTCTTTTAAAGTAATTAAGATTAAGAAATGCCTGCACAGCAATTTCTTTATGTTTATAAATTGAGCTCAAATCAAAAATTGGGAGCGATACGAAAAGCCGTAGGGTCTAAGGAAAAATATGTGAAAAGTGATTAATTATGAATAAAAATAACGGTTTTAACAACGGATTGACATAACTTATTAAATTTGTTTTCATATTCTAAGTATATGATAAAAATTCAATGCAATCAAAAGAAAGCTGTAGATTTTTAGATTTTTCAGATGCATTACCTTAATCACATCACATCTTAAACAGTTTCTAGGAGAGAAAATTACTCTACATTTTGCTTCTGTTTGTATATGACGTCAATAAATAAACCTCAATAGCAAACAATGTTATTTAAAACACAGTTGAGAAAATAAAACATATTTTATTATTGAAAAACATAATTACATAATATTGCTTTATTAAAAAATAAGCATATTTTCAGGATAATTAAGATACGTCAATGCATTTCTAATGCAACTGCAGTCAGTTCACGTCCTATTCCCGCACTTCATTCAGCAGTTAAGGAATGTAATCCAAACTGTTCCACGATTGAACGAGAAAGAGAAAACACTTTCCTAGTAACCTCGTCACCTGCAGCAATCGGCGATACTGAGCAACCATCAGTGTCTACAGAGGAGGCTGAGACAATAGTCAGTTGTTTAAACAGCAAGTTCCACATATGCTAGCTTCATATTACAAAACATTTGAATGAGCTCCTGAGAAACAAAACATTGATATTTAATCTTCTCATATACTCTCAAACTGTCTTCTTCTTTTGTGTTAGGCGCAGTCGCCCTCCTTCCATCCTCTTTTTAGTCGTTCAGGACTCCTTTTCCCTCCTGGGTACTCTCCTTACTATTCATGCATTTCTTTCCTCCAACATCCTGGATACATGTTCATTTCATTCTTTCTTCCTTCTTACAACCAATTTTGTCACAGGCTGAATCTTACACATCTCTTAATATCCTCATTTCTTACTCGGTCATACAATGTATTTCCAGCTATTTTTCTCAGCACTCTTATTCCGGTTGTTTTCATCATTCGTTGTGTTGTTGTGACCAATGCCCTTGTTTCCAAGGCATAAGTCATTACTGGACAACCTTTTTATAGTCTTAACTTTTATTTCTTTCCTCATCTATTTATTTCTCTACATCAAACCCTTAATACAGCCAGATATTTGTTACGTCTTTAAATTTTTATAATTCATTTCTTGAATTGGATTTCTTTCCATGTAATGTTAATCCTTTCCTCCTTGTAACGTTAACAAGCTAGTGGAAGTGAATAACTTGTTCTATAATTTTATTTTCAATTTATAATTTACAATGCAGAGGTGCTTTACTGATAGTTAATGCTTTTGTTTTGTAATTGGAGATCTTCATGTTAAAACTCTGAATTTAATATAAAATTGATATCCGTGTCTGCAGGTTGTTCTCTGTGTCAGCCACGAGAGCAATATTGGCTGAATAACAGACCATTCTATACTTTTTGTCTCCCATACTGTATCCAAGTTCATATTTCTTTTCTTAATAATTATATCTAGAACAATAATGAATAGAAGTAGACTTAGAGAGTCACTTTGCTCTTAAAATGTGTAAAATGTAAAAGAATAACGTCAATGAAAATGGTTAACAACACAAGTTGTGTGTCTACATATTTTTTGTGCTGTCTTGCTTCTAACTTTCGTGTTTTCCTAATTATATAAAATTCAGTAAGAGGATTTTACACTTATTTACAGAAATGTAACATAAAATTATATTTTTCAATGTGCTACCTCAGCCATAATAACTTATTGAAAATTCATAATAATTTTCTAGAAAATACAAATTGATTCTGTTCGGAATTTGTATAATACAGAGGGTGCCAAAAATGTTTACACACTTTGACAGGAGATATCTATTTAATATATTTCAAAGGTAAACCGAAAAACAACAGTAATGTGTAGTACGATGTTCTATAAAGAGATGTGATTCTCATACGTTATGCTAGTGTTGTTGCTACGCGACACGTCAATGCACAAATGAAGTCAAGCTTATCGTATGATGTTCTGTAAACAGATGTGAGTCGCAATACGGTGCTAAAACAAAATAGAGCGAAGATTATCGTCTGTACAGCGGAAAGCCATTTTGAAGTTGTATTGATAAACTGATAATGTTGTTGAAGTTCAACAGCAATGGAGACGTGTGTACAGAAAAGAACCGCTCAGTTAGGTCTCTCCGGGGGACCCTGGTGTTTGGTGGCTTGTGGGCAGGAACCATGGTCATTCTTCGGGTATCTCCCCTCATCCCTACCTCCCAGTAGTCACGTTGGAAGCACAATGGTTCCAGGAGCCCCTCCGTGATAGGTACCTTTACCTTTAAAGAACAGAATCGCCAGTGCGAGTAACAATTGCATATATTACAGACAAATTTGAGACTCATGATACCGTATGCGATGTTCACAAGGGCAGATCTAGGACACGTTGTACAGCAACCAGCCCTGCGTCCTCAGCTATGGTTTTGAAACGTTTTGAGCATTCACTGCAGAAATCTACAAAGCAATGTGCACGTGAGACTGGGGTTAGCAGAACCAGCGTACGTCGTATTATTAAAACAGCAAAGATGATGTCCAATTGAGATTCCATCGCGTTCTCTGGATCTATTCCGTTGGACTTCTACCTCTTTAAGGATGTTATGTACCGTGGAAAACCAGCTACACTGACAGCACTTCGAGAAGAAATTGAAACGGCATGTGCTGCAATCGGTGAGAATTCTTTCGCAAACGTTGCTCGATCAATGGTTCAACGTACTCAGAAGTGTATCGACGTCGATGGTGGGTATTTTGGGAAACTGTTGTAATTGCAAAAGTCTAAGATTATTAGTGCTCATGATTTTCTGTTTGTGTGAATTCAGCTTTGTTATGTTAATGTAGTTTTTTCTTTTCTTGAAGTGTGGAAACATTTTTGGCAACCTCTGCATATGCTCTCCTCCAAGTAGTGATAGAGGATTTAGAACCCCTGATGTTGAATTTACTTGAAAGAATTATGTTGAAAGTATTTGGAAGTGTCATTACACCTAAATAAAGTATTGATTTTCTACGACAGAAAACAGTTTAATACATTTAAAAATCTTATGTGAACTCACATGCCTTTCTCTACTCACTCTTCTAAAACAATTGTCACAAAAGCTTATTATTCTATATACTTCTTGTCTTCCAGATAAACTTTCATTACACAATTACACATTTCGTAGTACAACACAGTAGGCAAAGTGAAAGTCAGACCTTTAAAGAACATTGTCTGTATGTAATGACTCTAAAATTCCATACTCTTTGAATGAACACGAGAAAAAAATAAAGAAAGAATAGTGACTTAAATTTTTGCGAAACGTGTAGGTAATGAAGATATAAACAAGGAATATATTGGGAATTGTTAACGTCACAAAAAAATTTTTTTCATAGATGTATGCTTTGGCAAAATTACATTTTTTGTGTAGTAAGATTTTGTTATCTCCTACGTTTTCTTCAGTTATACAAAAGTCATTCAGAATGACAGGATTCAGATGTCTGTATTAATTCAAGATAAGCTTTTTGTTTATCATGTAAACATCCTAAACATATTGTGCTTTAATCAAAAGCATTTGAGCCATTTTTTTAGAAAACCAAAAATTTCGAAAAATACGCATGAGGAGGGTAGCTTGGAGTGGAAAAAGTTTATTAAAACTCTTAGTGTCGCATCTCTGGAAGATACTAAATTTAAATACAGTCACAGGTAAACAGGGAATGCGTGAACAATATACCAGAAATGCAAGTTACGTAACTAGAAAGGATATATAGCACGATGGTGGAAGCAAGGGTGTTATACACAGCAGAAATATGGGGGCTGAAAAAGTATGGGAAAGCGTAAATGCTATACATAGGAGTTTTTGCAAGCCTGGGATTACCAAGAAGTTCACTGAATGGAGTAGCACAAGCAGAACTAGGGAGGGTGGGAACAAAAGGCAAAATGGTAGAAAGGGCAATCAAATACTGGTTCAGAATAAAGCTAGAGGAAAATGACATACTCGTGCTAAAGCAATTCTTGGTTGTACAGGAGAACATGGAGAAAAAGAAAATTGGATGCACAAATACAGGCAACATTGGAAGACATAGGAATGGGGGAAACATGCGCAGAAAGAAACAACAAAAGTAAGGGTATCCGGAAAGAATTTAGAACAACAGTGGACGATATTGAAAAGCAAGAATTTATAAGTAGTTTCCAGGAAAAAATTCATTAATAGATTAAAAATGTTTTAAAACGGAATGGGGAAAGTAAGATACATCGAAATATGCAACAAAGAGGCTAGAATGAGGTATGCATAAGCGAGGACAGGATTAATGAATTTAATTAATCTAACAGGGAGAAGAAAAGGGAGAGATATACTAAATATAATGGATTACATGACAATTGGCATTACATTCTGGAACGCAAGGATGCGAATAAAGGAAAAACAATCTAATACTAGAGAAATAGAAACATTTACCAGTAGAGCTAGAAGTTAGGAAGATTTTTAATACAAGATCAAATGAATATATTAAGAAAGTAGGAAATATTTAGGAAGAATAAGACTAAAATGTTAAAAGAAATGTGAAGCAAATTGCAGAAAATACGGAAAAAGGGTGACAAGGCAAAGAACTAAAGAATAGATAATACTATACTTTCCCATTATATATACAACAGAATGTTAAATATAGGTGGAAGAGAAATAATAAGCAACTCCATTGTATTGTACACATTGTATAATTTGTATGTAAAGTTCAAAGCAGGAAATTAATCATTCATTTATTCAAATACGTCACACACACACACACACACACACACACACACACACACACACACGTTTTCATGGAAATGCTTTATTTGTGCTCTGGGTGTCTGAAAACATGTGAATCTTGACATCGAATTTTTCGGTGGAATGCAATACTTCCTCTAGTTAATATAAGTACCTAGTAGAGACAAATGAGTGAATAAGCGTTTAACGAATAATATGTTTACATCTATTCGCCAATGCAACAGTAAATTCCTTCAAGCATGAAGCTAGTTGTAAGCGCTTTTTTCGGTGAAAATATCTTAGGAAAATTCCGCGTTATCATTGAGTGTATTATATATAATATCCCGAGATTTACTGCAGCGTAATATGTCCAATTTTTTTTTATATAGTAGGATATCTTCCTGTTTAAATTTATTGCTAATTGCACTAAAGGGATGATAAATCGCTTTCAAGGAGTTAATTATGGAAATTGATTTTGCCGATGGTAGCGCTGCAATACTCCAACGGCGTGTGGCTCTTGTGTGAATTTATGGACGATTATAAACAAATTAGCACTGCATAGCTTTTAAACAACAGATTAGTTGCGCACTGACTGCAACGACCAATGTACCAGAACAAAGATTTTGGGAACTTATTTACGACAAAAATCCATTATTTTTTCAAACTAAATGAAAACTATAAACTTCTCTAAATAAACAGAAGTTACAATTTCAGATTAATTACATGTATAAAGTGTCAAATTGATTGATTATGTACACAAAGTGTTTGAAAACAAGACCATGGCAATCGTTTATTTGGACATTGGTTTATATTGTATACATTCGGAATGGAAGGGCTAAAGTAGTCATGTTTTATATCAGATTGGGTCTCAATAACCAATTAAAAGACACGCTTATTTCCCAAAATTTGATGTGTTACATTAACATTACTTTCTGCACACGCTATCGTTTATTTTTACGTAAGTTCTACAAACTAATCTTACGAACTCTTATTTCTCTATCTACTTCGTGTTAATTGAGATGAACGTTTGCAAAAATAGCTTCATTACATATTTCACTCAAGGTACACCCGTGGACAAAAAATGAGTCATGTCTGAACACCACATTTTTCCAAGCGCTACAGGCACAGCGCCTTGTTTACACCATACGCAATGGAGCAAGTTGTACATTATTAAAGTGCTACCTTCCATGTGTCTCTCTATAGCGCTGTGGCAAAACGTACGGTACTCTGTGGTTAAGACCGTAGGTTCGCTTCTCGAATGCAGCAAACACTTTCTTCTTCTGTTAATAATGTTTAATGAACACATAGTGACTACTATTATAGATATACTCCATTTCATACACGGCATTTGGTAAAGTTCGTAATAGAATATTTATTACGATGCAACATATGTGGCTTCACAATTTCATTATGGTCGCATTTCTGTATTTTGTTGGATATCAAAGGACGGTCTAGGTGTGTTGTGTCAGCTTGACGATACACTGAACAGCGCGCAATACACAGTAATACTTGAGAATATTTTAATTCGCTCTGTGAGAGTAAGATATCATGATAGAATTGCTGAATTCGTTCAGGATTCTGAGCACAAATTTAAGAATCCTGGGATGTTGTAGCTTCTCGTCCATGTAACTACAGGAATTTAATGTCATCTATAACCCGAAAATGAGGGCAGTTATAGATTCTCAGGGTTCAAAAACCGAATAGTAATTTTGTTTATTTTTATGTGTTTTAGCTTTAGAAGATAATAGCTTTTTGCATTTATAACTTTAGTTATTTAAAAGGAGTATTTTAGTACAACTTTGTTTTTGTGTGTATAATATGCCTAAAACTTAAAATGCTATACTTACCTATAGTAATGTAATATTATGTTCTACACATCCAGTCATTAATTTAACAATATAAAATTACAATAATCAATGCAAGGTTTGAACCGTGGAGCTTATTAGCGCAAGCAGTACGTTCTTAACCTCTCGACCAACGAAATGCTTTGCCGGACTCTGCTCTCAGTAGCTTATAGCGTCACCACCGAGAAACACCGTTATAAGGTGACCATTGCGCTCACAGGGCAGAGACCATTCTACAGTTCCTGCATATGCGTTGTGAACACAGCTGTTACGAAGATACACGAAGCTCTCCAATCGTCACATGGAATCTATAATGACTCATTTTTGTCCACGGGTGTACAAGGGGATAGACGAAACAGAATCGATAACCACATGCTTAAAATCTGGTCGCTATATTCTGGACTAGAAATTACACCACATCGCGAGGAGTGAAGATGAATCGCTACAGCGCTTTTAAGAAAATTCAGATTAATGAAAAATTTATACCATTAACAACGGATAGCTTCGAAATAGCTGACGCTACAATAAAGGTTAATTGGAATAAATTCATTCATTTGAAGAGTTCTACATTTTCCTCTACCTCTTATGTTTTGCCAGTTATACAAAAATCTTTCAAATGGGAAGGTTTCATACATTTTCAGAAAATTTAATATCTACATATTTTGTCATTTAATTTATTAAAGTATGTTGTATTTTACTCAAAATCATTAGAGACTTTTTGATCAAATCCGAAATTTAAAAAAAATCTTTCATGTAAAGGGAATTTTGGGGTGGAAGACATTTTTTAAATATCCAAAATTTGAAAAAAAAAAATCTTCCATGTAAAGGGAAGTTTGGGGTGGGATACATTTTTTAAATCATCATGTCACATTTTTGGGCCTAAAGAAAAAGTTTGGTATTTATCTGACAACGGTTTATGCTGCGTACAGCCACACACAAATATTCATACACACGTACCTTTTCATAACATGTTTTTTATTTATTTAGGGGAGCTCAAAACATGTATTTCCGGGAAACCAGAACATCGAATTTTTGGGATGAATATATTACTTGCTCCACTTAAGTACGTAATATTGTAAGTAAAAATTATTATTGTCATCCATATTGAAAAAGAAAAAAATTAAACTCACATATCTTGGGAATGAATTAGCTTCGTACATTTGATACAGTATACGTAAAATATCAAGTAATTTGATTAAAAACTTCAAGGATTTGTTTTAAGGTTTAAAGTCGTACTAAACGGCAATAACATACGAACCTAGTTTCGAAGTTGTAGCGATAGTTCCCTATTATAAACCTGGATTATAACTAAAGACAATGCTTTGAATATTTTATTTCAATATCATGCCTTCTTTTGCAACATTTCTGGACATGTTAAATCTGTACGCCCAGACAGCAAGAGTACAAGCAATGCATTTAAAATTATTGTATTTCAATATCTTCGTTTATTGGTTTTGTTTGTTTTGTTTTAAATTTTTTAAATTATTTAATATCTACGTTAATCGGATATAAATACATAATTTTTGTATTCACATAATCACGTAATTTTTCTGCATTCGCTGTGTCGTTTTTGCAACCTTTGAATTAAATAAGCTTTCATTCATCAAAGGATTAAACATTCAATGTAATAAATAGCTGAGGGGTATAATTACCAGTAGTTCAGGCTTACGAAGTGGCAATATGGGTCCGGATTTTAAACTATAGCCTATGTTAACTGGTTCGAACATGGGATTGAGTATTTCGGTAAAACTAATATTTCGGTTGCTCTCCTGGGTGCATTTTAGAATGAATTAATCATTAAATAAATAAAAATATATTCTACAGCACCAAATAGAGTACACTAACCATAAATACGTTATAATAATTAGAAAACTGGATTAAGCTCTTGCTTCAGGTGAAAAAGGTTTAAACGTGAGTAAATAAAGAGTATTTAATGCAACAAAGATCACATTTACTGAAGTATTCCAATATTATGCTTTTAAACTCTACAAGTTCGCTCCGCTGGCCCCATAGCTCAGTCGGTAGAGCAGCTGCGTGTTGTTTCCCGGCTGGGGAGTGGAATGTGTGTATGATCTAATGATTAAAAACCAAAGTGCAAAGAAACCCGACAAGTTACACGAGGTAACACCATTGCCAATAGGCAATAAGTTCCAAATGCCGCCGATAGGACCAATGCAGTTAAAAGCGGAGAATAAATGGAACTAAAAAAAAGTTCCTTCCATTGTTTAACAATTAATAAGTGCTGTCAGTCAACAAGGAACTGATAAATGGGCTACAGCGGTCATAGTTGCAGAAAAATTGATGATGTTGACCATAAGCTGGTGGTTTCATGTAGGAATTTAATTTGCGGATAGTATTGAGGGTGTGCATGATTTATCTGATATAGGAGTATTATTTGTTAGCTAAGCTTTTAGTGATCTTTGATAGTCTTAATGTACCTCTATACACGTCATCGTTTTGATCCAGTAGCCAAATACTGACAGTGAGTGACGAATTGCTTTTTCTAGGTAATCCCTAGCACAGACACCTGGATGCAAATGCCACAATCTAGTGATCAGAGGGAGATGATTAATGTATTGTCGTGTTTCTCAAACAGTTCCATAACAGTTGATCCCTCTGACATGGTGCATTAACCTGTTGAAACATGCCAGAATTGCCTGGATGTATTTCCATTAGGAGTAGACATTCGGTCAGCCGTAATGGCATTTGCATTCCGACGTTTCATGACAATGACCATAGCGATCATTCTGCGAGAAAATACTCTACGCCATTACACTCTCCACTACCTGCATCCATTTTGCCGTGTTCCAATTCCACTATTAGGATCCATAGACCTTAGTAGTATCAGCTGTATTCTCCAATATTGCATGGATACATTCTGTATGTGAAGGTTTGCAGGTAAGGATAGGAGTGGCTTATCAGAGTAGTGGGTAGCCTACAATTGTCACTCCTACCTAAACTATGTGTTCAGATTGGTAAAACGGTACAAATTAATACATAAGATGTTGAAAATATGAGTATTGGTATCTTTTTACTTTCTCTACTACGTATAGTAAATAGGGGAAATATTGCATTCCACCCAAAAATTCGATAACGAGATTTCACTGGAACTACATGTTTTGAATACAAATAAAACATTTTTGGAAACACGCCCGTGTGTCTGTCTGGTTGTCTGTGTGTCTGTCTGTGAAGATAATAACTCAAAAACGAAAAATAGGATCAATACCAAACATGGTATTTGAATTTAGGGAGGATTTTATTTAAATATAGATTAAATTATTATTTTAATATATAAATACAATTTTTTGAAATAATTATAAATTTATAACATTTATAATTTCCAAGGGTGCGACACGAATATTTTCAAGAAAATTCCACACCCTAAACTACCCTTTACATGGAAGACCTTTCGAAAATTTTGATTTTCTTAAAAATGGCTCTAATGATTTTGATTAAAATATCCTATGTTTAAGATATTTTAATGGAAAATGAAATGTGTAACTTGAATTCTCTGGGAATGTTCCCAAAAGACTTATTCATTCTGAATGACTTTCACATAACTGTTAAATCGTAAGTCAGACAAAATCTTACTACACAAATCATGTAGATCTCGTTAAAACACACAATTTATGTCGTATGCATTTTTCTGTCTATTCCTTGTTATTTGTTTGAATTGTCCAATACTTATACTTTTCCTCAAATGGAAATTCGTTATTCGTTTTTTTATGTCCTGGACTCACAAAGATAATGGAATGTTCTACATAGCAAGCAGATGTTAAAATATTTGACCATCGCTTAAAGCCTAACATATTTCCCTGGAAACTACAAGAAAATAAGGAATAAGAATGTTTTTGTCGATAAACATGAAGTAGATGGAGAATAAGCGTTTGTAAAAATAGTTTGTACAAGAGTAGAGAAACTCATGTGAATGTAACACATCAGATTTTTGTAGTTGTAAGGTATCTATAGTTTTCACCAAGTTCTATAGCTAAAGTGCATAAATTTTTGGTTCGTTTGGCCTAGAATTGTATCTGCAGGGTGATTCAAAAGGTTGCGCATAAACTTGAGCTTGTAGAGCGATCGTATAGGGAACGAGACAACAAATTGTCAAGAAATGTATGCTCTAGGAAGTAATTCTGAGTCAGTGTAAGCTTGGGAATGCCAGGAACTACAATTAGCTTATTTTTCACATAATTTAAGGAATGATTGTATTAACTCAACAATTTTGTTTTACAAAATCAACTTTTTAAACTAACTTGTTTAGCGCGGTAAGAAATCTAATCAACTTCTGTGTGACGTCATACTGCTATTTTTCCTGCATTTTTAGCATATATTTAACATGGGGATAGGCAATCCTTTATAAATGTACATTAAATATAATATTAGCATTATAAAATATTTGTCTTTACAATGTACATTCGACAAAAACATAATATTGTTACAGATTATATAAGCAGTTTTTACTTTCCATTCCACTCCTATACAGCATTAACTTTACTGACGCTCTTTTTACTTGCAGTATCCTTTCTATTGCTAATTCATTTGGCTATATAATTATTTTATCCGAATTTATTTTTTGTTTTAAAATTATTCGAATTCTCTCTCTCCCCCTCTCTCGATACAAATTATCCTACAGCGCTATATTAAAGTTTTATTTTTGTGCATTGTCGCGTCGGACACATTATTGCTGTGTAGAATGACATTGTTGAATCAATTATTTCGTTTGTGGCTTTAAATTCTTGTCCAGCGCGACTTTTCCCACCACCTCTTAGTCGGGGGGTGAAGGCAAGTTGAGGGACGAGTCCCTTTGTCTGATAGCGTGGGTCAGACCAATAGCGTGAGTCTAGTGTATCTCTTCGGAGTGTGTGGTTGTATGTAGGAATGCGTGGTCCGTGTGAGTGTGGAGCATCTCCCTCCAATGTTTGTGTGTAACCTTTTGGAAATAATGCAAAGGCATCAAGGTAACTTTATAATAAACCAGAGTTTGAAACGTGCTCTTTTACCCAAGAGGAAGTGAATTAAATTAGGAATAATGGCAGATTCCTACTTGAAAATATATTGCATAAATGAATTAACAAGCTGAATTTCTTCCATTTAATAAACTCACGCTTCAATAACATAGATAATTACAATTTACAAAACCCTTATTCGTTCACCATTATTTACATTCTTTACCGCTTTAAATTAAATTACGATAATTACAGAATTGATTCCTGCTCTCACATTTACCGATATATTTCTAAACTAACAGCAATAAGTCTATAGTTCAGACGATCGATCTTTTCCAGGTGAAAAATTACTATAGAGAATTTTGAATACGTTAAGCCAAAAATGAATTCAGAAATACCGTCCAGAATGCCTTCTATCTAAACGTTGTCCTGTTGTTTTCCTCGTAACCTAGCTCGCCGTTGAAGAAAGACTGATCAGCCTTGTGGACAGGACGTTGAAGAAAGCTGGAACTGATCCGGCGCCTGCGCAGTCGACGCAGTCGTAAGTTAGTATTTATGAGAGGTATAATGAATAAAACTGCAATAGATATTACTAAAGCAATTACTCCACCTAGTTTATTAGGAATAGAACGTAGAATAGCATAAGCGAATAAAACATATCATTCTGGTTGAATATGGACTGGAGTAACAAGAGGGTTGGCTGGGATAAAGTTATCAGACAATCGCCTGACGTACTGCGTGATTCAAAATAACAGCGCCCTTTCTTCTTATTGTTGTCGTCTGCTTGAGAACCACTACCATAGTCGTTTCACTTCTGTTCTCGTACATGTCAGCCTTCCTTTAGTACAGCCCAGTCGCCTAAAGTAGATTTCTCCGGGAAGGGTCAATTTGGCACAAGTTACATGTGAATGTATGTGTTATGTTATAAATATCCCACGCCTCCTTTAGTTTTGTGCAGAAAGTTCCTGGCATCTCTTGTTTGCCTCCGATGCTACGTTCCCCAATGTTTATGCTGGGGTAACTAAATTTAATGTTTTAGCTGCAAAACCTTTCGGCCTCACGCTGGTGTATAACATTTTTGTAGAGGTGCCGGGTAAAGAGAAATTAAGCAGTAGAGGCTTTGTAAAATTATACAATGAGATTACATAGCTGACAAACAGTTGCAGCACACACACACACACACACACACACTCATACAAACAGAAAACAACGTGAAAACTGGATATGGAATAAAAATAAGACAAGAATTCAAAGCCACAAATAAAATAATTAGTTCAACAACGTCATACTACACAGCAATAATGTGTCCAACACGACAATGCACACACATACGCTACATCCACCCTGGTGCATAACCATCTTCCATAGACTGACTATTCTGCAGAAAATGTCGTGAAAAGAATGTTTTATTATACAATAGTTTGTGGTAAAAAATGAAGATTATTGACTTTGGGGGAAACATTAGTAATATATTTCGTGCTAGTAACTGATTGTTTGAAACAATGAAAATCCAGAGGCAAACTCGGACAACTTGTCTTTTAACATAAATAAATCTTGCTTTAACAGTTTTTCATTCATTGTAGGTACAATGCTTCATTGTGTGCGTATTTTAACTAAAACAATTTGATTTGTTACATTCACATGACTTTCTCTACTCTATCGTTTATTATTGGGTATACAAATTACTATTACGAAAGCTTATTTATCCAGCTACTTCATTTTAATCAAGATAAACCTTTGCAGAAGTAGCTACATTACACATTTGTTATAGATACAAAGGGAACAGCGATAGTCAAATGTTTTAGAACTGGACGCTATATGCTGGCCTTATAATTCCATACTGTTTCTCGAAAAACAACTGAATGTCAACCGACTTTAAAAGAATGAAGAAGTACTGAAAAATGCGAACCATTATTAAGGGATATCTCGGAAATGGCTTATATACAAAAACGTTATTTAAAATAAGTTGTGTGTTTTAAAGAGGTCTACATTTTTTGTATAGTACGTTTTCGTCTATCGCTCAATGTTTATCAGTTATAAAAGATTATATCAAATTGTTTCCGAATGACCAGGGCTTTACAGACTATTCTCAGGAAATTGGAGATATACGTTTTATTTGCCATATAAATATGTTTAATATATGGTATTTTAATCAAAATCATTAGCCAATTTTCTCAAAATAAAATATTTCTAAAAATCTTCCATGTAAATGGTAATTTGAGTGGGGAGATATTCTTGAAAACCTTCGTATCGCATCTTTGGAAGATACCACAGAACTAAAACTCAAAGTTTGTTTTTATACGACTTTTCGTTTTTGAGTAATGCTGTTCACACAGACACACACATGCGTACGCGGATCTTTTTCTTAACTTTCCTTTGGATTCAGGGGCTCAAAACATGTATTTCCGGTGAAATCTCGATATCGAAGTTTTGTGTGGAATGCAATATCGTCTCTACCTACTATGCAAGTGCTAGAGAAAGTAAAAAAAAAATTCAAATGGTAAATCTTTCTTGTAAGATAGATATATTAATAAAATAAATATTAAACACAACTTCGTTGTAAACATCATGCACGTTCAACGAAAATTACGCTTGTAAATTAAATATATTAAACGTTGCTTGTTTCTATATTTATCTATGAAATTATTTTTATACCAGAGGACATTATACCTCACTTCTAATATACCTAATAGATACGTTTGTGAATGACGTCACAAGTAGCCATTGTACATAGCATAGTTCTTGTGAAAACTTCTTTGAGTAACAAGGCAATAAGGGAATGGAATTACTCATTCACGCTACTTTATTTTGTATGTGCCGCATGTGGGAGGAAAAGCTTAAAATATAACATAGGAAATGGTGAGAAACGTTTTTTAGCTCACATGAGCTGTTTCCTTTCATTTCTGAAACTGAGTGTGCAAACCACAATTCTGCGCCCCATTTTAACCGATTTCGGACTGTTGAGCGCATTAGCTGCTACACTGATTTTAATAAACGTGTCAGGTGTGAAATTACTCCCTGCGTAGTTATTAATTTTGGTGGTGTACTTTTTGTTTGCACGGCACCATCTAATTTGGTTGTTTAGAGGCATGTATCAACCTCTTCTGTATTTAATACGTAGCGAGGCTGCGAAATGTCGCTTCATAGGCCTCCCACATTGGCGCTACTGCTAATAAAAAACCCGCGCCTAAGATAAGACAGCCAGTCAACTGAATATTAGCGTTTTTCGATATTTTGAATATCTAAGATGTACAGAACGAGAATTCTTAGTCAAAATTCTAATTTTAAGTATCTAAAATACTTAATATGGAAGTTAATGCCAGTAATGCTTATGTAGGACACGCCCTCTTTTGCAGTTTTTCTTTTATATGAGTACTTTTCCTAAACTGAAAGATATAAATGTTGTAACTCACTAGAATAGGAACCATCTGAGAACCAAGAAATTCCTAAGAACCCTGATTAAAGACCTGAACTCTTAAAGAAGTAAATGGGAAAGTTTTTAAAAAATCTTTAAACCTCTATTACTCAGTTTAAATATTTTTGACATTCAGGGACACATTTTATTGCACTAATGATGCTACGGGCCTGAACATTTCACTGCTATTAATATCCAAATAAGTGAAACTGTGAATTCAGTTTGCACAGTTCTAAACAATTCACTTAAAGGATAATCTTGAATATTCGTTTTAAAGTATAGTTAATTTAGAAAGTAATATTTTAAAAAGTAACGGCGTTTTCAAAAAACTGATTCACAGTATTATAATAGAAAGCTTGGGTAACAACGTGTATGAATTTCAGCTCAAATATAGCTCTAATAGTTGTTAGATAAAAAGTAACAAAATCTTGTAAAAATAACACGGACAACTTAGGAAAAGTTTGCATACATTAATAGGGAACAATGAATAGTGATATTCGGTCATGTACCCTACTCTCTTATGTAGAAATTTAAATGGAGATATTTATGAACGCTCCTTAATTACCATGGTTTTTAGCATCCCATTCTAAATTGGGAGTGAAAGACAGAAATTTTGCTCCGAGGCCTCTTCAACAGGCTTGTGGTTCTTTTACATGCCGTAAATCTACGACACGGGACCAACGGCCTTACTTCCCTTCCGAAGGAAGTCATGCTAAGGATTTTTTACGCCCAAAAAATCCATTGCCCTCCGCCATGTTTGAACTTGCGACCTCATGACCCAGAAACTAGCATGGTACCGCTACACCACGGAGGAAGTTTAAAAAACTATGCTTTTTGAATAAACATCTGCTACAGTAGAGTCACATACCTTTCCTACCAATCCAAATAAGCAGGAAACGGTTATATAGATATATTGCAACATTCATTAAAATCGGATGTCACATTCACACGACTTTCCCTAGCCATCATCCTTTTTATCGTTTATAGATTTTTATATAGGGTATACAAACTATTCTTGCAAAAGTTTACTCTACTTCAAGTTGATTTGAGTTAAACGTTTGCATTAATAGTTTCAGTACACATTTCATTATAGATACAAAGTGTTAAATCTTTAAACACTGTTTGCTATAATTATACTGGTGTTAATATTACACACGCTTTCCATACATCGCGAGGAACAACTGAATAGCAACAGCACTTTAAACAAATAACAAAGTTAGGTATTGAGAAATTCAAACCAATAACAACGAATATCTCGGTAATGACTAATATCACACAAAATGACATTCGAATAAATTTTAGATTGTAAAGAGATCCACACACTTTGGATTATGCGTTATGGTCTGTCTCTTATGGTTTACCAGTTACAAAAAGTTATGAAAACTCCTTATCAATTAAGTGACTTCGCAGGCTATTTACATAAGATTTAAGTAATGCATTTTATTTGTATGTAAACATCTAAAATATATGTTATTTTAATCAAAATTATTGAAACCACTTTTGAGAAAATCCAAAATTTTGAAATAGTTCCATGCAAAGGGTAGTTTGGCACAAAATGATTCTCTTGAAAACATCCTTGCCGCATCTTTGGAAGATACCTGAACTTAAATATGAAATTTGGTATTTATCAGACTTTTAGCTTTTGGATTATGCTGTTCAACACATAATCACACAAAGGACAACTTTCAAAAATGGCTTTTCTTATTCGGGTGCCCTCTAAACATGTATTTCTGTAGGGGGAGCACAAAACTTCCTCTAGCTACTTTGTATGTGTTAGAGAAAGTAAAAATTAATTCTTCTATTCCTATTGCGTCATTCACGATACTTTTGTCTACATAGATGCGATTACAAGTGAAGTAATTAATTAGTTATATACAACATGCGGAAATAGATTTCAAATGTTTTTCACAAGCATGATACATAAATGCAGAAGTTATAATAGCATTCTCTTTCCCTTCAAGGAAAAGTAAACAAAGTTTTATGTGCTATATTCACATTTCTTTCTCTACCCATAGCACTTATTAGTGGGTATACAAATTATTGTTACGAAAGCTTATTTTCCTATCTGCTCTTTGCGTGCAAACGTGAAGCTCATTGAATATCGAAAGGACTTGCAAAGAATGGCAAAATTATTGAACAATTATTAACATTCCTAACGTTATCTCGAAAATAGCTGATGTCGCAAAAAAAAGTTATTTGAAATAAATTGTATGTGGTAAAGAGATATAGATTTTTGTGCAGTACGTTTCCGCCTATCGCTTAATATTTACCAGTTACACAAGATTATGCAAAATTTCTTCCGAATGAAGAGGACTTCACAGGCTATTCCCAGAAAATTCGAAATACACATTTTCTTTGTCATGTAAATATATTTAATACATTGTATTTTAATCAAAATCGTTAGAACTATTTTTGTAATAAAGAAAATTTTCGAAAAATGTTCCAAGCTATTTGGGGTGGGCAATTTTCTTGAAAATGTTCGTGTCGTATTTAAGGAAGGTACTGAACCTAAATACCAAGTTTGGTTTTATCCTATTTTAGTTTTTGAGTTATGGCTTCACAGACACAAACACATACATGGACCTTTTTTAAAAACGCTTGTTTTGGATTCAGGAGTTCAAAAATATTGATTTCCGGCGATGGTAGAGAAAGTAAACATTCGATGTATTATATTCAGATGACATTATCTATCTATTGTTCTACAATCTACAAACTATTCTTACGAAAGCTATTGTTCTGTTTACTCCATCTTAATAGAAATAAACGTTTCTGGGATTGGTGTCATTACACTTTTCTTTATGGATACAAGGGGGACACTGAAATCCAAAGCGTTAGTCAGTTGTTTTAGAAAGTGGATTGCTATATGCTGAAATTCCATACCCTTTGCTTGATTGTGAGAGAGAAGCGAATGTCCTAAATTCTTCAAATAAGTACAAGTGTTTGAAAATTCAGAGCAATAATAAAGGAGTATCTCTATAATCGTTAATGCCATAAAAACTGTTTCTGTCATAATGAAATTGAGTTTTATTTATAAACGCTCTTTAACTGCTGTGGTCCTTAGCGTCCCATTCAATATTGGGCGTGAAAGACTGGCAATTTTGCTCAGAGGCCTCTGTATCAGGGTTGAGGCTCTTTTACGTGCCGTAAATCTACGACACGAGCCCACCGGCTTTACTTCCCTTCCGAAGGAAGCAATGCTAGGGATTTTTACTCCCGAAAAATCCATCGTCCTCCGCTGGATTTGAAACTTCTGGCAAAAACTGTGTGTTTAAACGATATCTGCGTGTTTTTTTTTTACTTTCTTTACTATGTATTCGGAAATACATGTTTTGAGACGCCCTGAATCCAAATACAGAATTTTTGGAAGCATGTATGTGTATGTCAGTGTGTCTATCTGTGTGTGGACAGCATAGCTCAAAAATGAAAAGTCAGATAATTACTAAACTTGGCATTAAATTCACTATCTTCCAGGAATACGACACAGAGTTTCAAGAATATCTCCTTACCACCAACCACCCTTTACATGGAATATTTTTCGAAAATTTTGATTTTCGAAAAATGGAGCTAACGATTTTGATTCAAATATAAGTCTTAGAAGAGCTTTAGCAACATTATGTATACAACCTTAAAGACCTAGACCTAAACTTGGCATTAAATTCACTATCTTCCAGGAATACGACACAGAGTTTCAAGAATATCTCCTTACCACCAACCACCCTTTACATGGAATATTTTTCGAAAATTTTGATTTTCGAAAAATGGAGCTAACGATTTTGATTCAAATATAAGTCTTAGAAGAGCTTTAGCAACATTATGTATACAACCTTAAAGACCTAGGTTACTTCAATCATTTCATGAGGACGATCCTGATAGACACTAGACTTTTCGCCACAAATATGATTATCTACTTCTTACCTAAAGTAAGAGAGGGAAGTATTGCATTCCACCCAAAAACTCAATATCAAGATTTTATAGAAATACATGTTTTGAGATTCTCTGAAATCAAATTGAAACAGAACATTTTTAGACAAACTTTCGTGTGTGTGTATGCGCGTTCGACTTTCAACACCATAACTCAAAACGAAAATTCGATTAAATATCAAACTTTGTATTTAAATTCAGTATCTTCATGATGCGACAGAAATTTTCAAAAAATTCTCCCACTCCCTTTGCATCGAAAAGGTTTTGTCACTTTTGATTTTTCCAAAATTGACTCTAACGACTTTGATCAACATATCAAATGTTTAAATAGGACGGGTGGATGGATGGTGGGAGGAAGGGATGGATGGATGGGTGAGATATTTTGATTGGTTTCAAATTATTGAACTTATTACACAAGAATTTAGTGCATGGGTCATTGACCGTACATGTATATTTAAGATACATGTATGGTGGCAAAATAAACAGAAAAGAAACTAAACACAAAAAAACAAGAAAAGGGAAATTATAGATGAATTACCTTTGACTAACTGAACAAATTTGACCTAGCTTCGCGCACTTTAGCCAAGAAATTTCTTATGTTTTGCCAGTTCCTCTGGTCAGCCAGCAGATCCCAACATGCCAATCCCTTTCTTGACAGACTTAAGAATTTTTCTTTGAGTTTAATTCTATACGCCGATTCCTACCTGTGTTGTCGACGAGCAGCGTCGCGATGTTCCTGGTGCTACTCAGCTTGCCCTGGACAATGATGCTTTATGTGTGTGTTATGGCTACATCGTGTGTGTATTAGAATTGCCTATATAGTGTAAATGACGTTAGATAAGCCACGGCTAGCTCTGTATGCGTAGGCAAAATAACTTAATAATAGTGGTAATGAAGCAAATAAAGTGTAAAATAATAAATAAATACCAACTTGTATTCCCTCAGGTTGATATCCTTACTCTTAACAGGGTTTGGAATGACGAACAAGGATTAAATATCTAAATAACACACACGTTTCATTGAATATGAAGAAGTTGTTTATATTGTTTACCCCACGCTTTGGGAGCGAATTTCAAGACGTTTTGTGTTATATTTCGACTGTTGGGGAGCCGAACTTGAAGTAGTTGCAACTGCACGTATGGTAAAAAGTTTCCGGTAGCCTTCGCCCCAAAATATGCACTTTCCGATGGCCTTTGCCCCAAGTTTAAAAATATTAACTTTGTAATTTGACTGTTTCTTTAAATATTATATATTTATGTTTACCTCGGCTGCGTCAGTATTTATTTTTAGAGACATGAATGTCTTAGCAGGGAGTGGTGGACTGATGAATGTAGGCTTACACAGATTATAATTTTACTTCACTCCTTTTATTAATGCTTGACACGATTTAAATAACACTTCACTGATATAGAGAGAGCTGTGAGATTCTTTTATGAATTACTTGCACTTTTTAACAGGTAAACTATTTTTCGTCCCACACGAATACGTATTAAATCTCTCGAGGATGTGTCTCGCGTCCGGTTAGGAACACTGTCTACAACCAACTGAACTCTGAATTTGTAAATTTTGCTATATTTCAGTTTCTGGTTGGCTAATCCTACTCCAATAGAATACTTTCATTTAACTTAAGTTTTTTTCTGGTTGTTGATTGGCTATTTATAAACTGTCACAAAAATTACATTACTGTTGCTCCAAGAATTACCAGTAGCATTTAAACTTTCTAATTCATTATTGCCTCAAGGTTACCTCATTGTTACCTCATTGTTAGCAACTATTAACCTATTGTTCTCACAGCTCCTACATTATTAAATTATATAATACATTCATATAACATTATTACACATGTATACAACAATATAAACATATGCAGTGACTGTAATATACACTTTTTATATCTTGTTATATACAAATATTGCTTTAAGGCGGACTCTTATTGGGTTTATATATTATATAATCATTTAAGTGTTAAAAATACTGCCTCAAATACTATTTGAATATATTAAGGCGTTAGTATGTCACTTTTATTACATAACACCCATTACAGCTTTAACAAACTTGCACTGCTAGCCAGAATATTCGCGTGTATTCTTATGAGATTACAATTTCCACAGTTTCTCGTAATTTATATGTAATGACGTAAATACTAGTTTAATGTAGACCCAATGTCATACGTATTACTTTTTTTAATCTATAAGCTCCATTTGTATAATATGTCAGGCACTTTAACGCGGAACATATCGGAGTATGCGTCCTACCGAACCACTTCCAACTATGAGTCTAGAATGGTGTAACGAAATCTTAGCGTCGATTCCTTCTGCGATGGCTACAAAAACAAAGTTTATCAATCATTGCATTGACGTAGGTTGCTAACTAGTTCATATAATATACAGGGTGGACCATTTAAGTTGAGACTGTGCAATATCTCCAAAACTAAGCGTTGTAGAAAGGAATGTCTTGAATAAAAGTTGATTGATATTAGGGGGGAAAGTAAATGTAATTAGTCGTGTTTTATTTGGAGGATGGAGGATGGTCATTTTAGGGTCAATTTAATATTTTTAAATGACAACCTACAATTAGGATCAATTTAAATTTACTTTACCCTATAGTATCAAGCACGTTTTATTCAAGACATTTCTTTCTTAAACGCTTAGTTTTGGAGATATTGTACAGTCTGAACTTAAATGTACCTTATAATGCGTTTGAAATCATCAAACAGAACTTGAAATACATTAATATAATTAAATTAATTATGGCTGGAAATTAATTGAATTTTTAATTAAGCTATTTATGGTAGGGAATAGTGCGGGAAATATTTGCATGAAGAATAAACTATATATCTTGAATTATTTTACAAATAGTCTGTGAAGTACTCTTCAACTGGATCACTTTTCTATAATTTTTAATTTGTAAGAACAAGACAATACTTCCAACATAACAAATGTAGATATCATTAAAGGATACAATTTATGGCGTTAACCATTTGCGAGATATTCTTTGTTATTGGTTTGAAAATTCAAATGCTTGTACTTCTTTCAAGCTGAAATTCGTTATTCATTTTTTGGTATTTCAAAGCCAGTACATAATGACTTGCTTCTTAGAAATCTCATTATCACTTTAGCCTATTATATCCTTATTATACCTAAAACGACGTTTGTAAATGTGTGCTAAAGGTTTATTTCTATTTACAAGGAGTGCTAGAAGAATAATCTTTTGTAAGAATAAATTGCAGTAGAGTGAGTAAAGACTTCTGATTTTTATAAAATTATCTTACCGAGTAACGTTTAAGTCAAACAGAAGGGTAAACAAGCATAACTATGTGTATTTGACCAGAATCATTGGTTATTAACGGAAGAAGAGTTAATTGTTTCTCTTGTCAGAATCTAGCTAGACGTATGAGGAATTTAACTGGTATTTTTAGGGTACTGCCAGGGGTGAATATTATATTCATTCAACTGATATGTTGCCTGAAGTCATCATTGATCTAGTTCAGAGTTTCCCAATCTATGTTTCCCAAAGGCTCCGTGTGCCTTCCCTGCGGCTCTGTGGTCACTCCAGGAAAATCAAATAAATAAATGAAGTTAAAGAATAAGAAATAAAAAAAGAATAATAAAGTAAAAACTTCATACACTACATTAAGAAATTTACCAAATTAAATTATCCGCCTTCCTTAACAGAAGACGCTTTTGTGATTCAACTATACCTCAATTTCGAAGTCATGCTAGTGGAATGCCTGAAAACCCTCTCTTTGTATTTTAGCTTTACATTGTCCTAGCGTGAGACAGTCAGATGATGAGGCTGAGCTGGGAGCATGTTGATTCAAAGAATAATTAACGAATGTGTTGAATAAGACTAATGGTTTAATTGTACTGACATTATTTTATGCATATTAGTTTTACTTCCTCTACTACGTATAGTAAGTAGGGGAAGTATTGCATTCCACTCAAAAATTCGATACCAACATTTCACCGGAAATACATGTTTCGAGATCTCCTGAATCCAAAAAAAGGACTTTTGGAAACATCTCCGTGTGTGTGTCTGTGTGTGTGTGTGTGTGTGTGTGTGTGTGTGTGTGTCTGTCTGTCTGTGAACAGCATAACTCAGAAACGATAAGTCGGATAAACACCAAACTTGGTATTTAGGTACAGTATCTTCCAGAGATGCGACACGGAGGTTTTTAAGAAAATTACGCTTTACGCTTTACATGGAATATTTTTCCAAAAGTTTAATTTTCTCAAAAATGGCTCTAACGATTTTAATTAAAATATCAAATATTTAAGATACTTTCATGACAAACAAAATGTATATTTCGAATTTTCTGGGAATGTCCCCAAAAATATTCTTCATTGTGAAGGACTTTTGCATAACTGGTAAACCATAAGAGATACACAACATTTTGCTACACAAAAATGTAGATCGCGTTAAAATACACAATTTGTCATATACTTTTTTTGAGTGAATCATTTTTGAGATATTGCTTGTCATTCCCTTAAATTTTCCAGTACTTTACTTTTTCTCAAATGGGAATTCGTTATTAATCTTTTTTGTCCTGGTAAAGAGAATGGAATACTCCACATAGCAACCACCTCTTAGAATATTTGACTATCGCTTAAAGCCTACCAATTCCCCTTGCATCTACAAAAAAATTAGCAATAAGATTAACATCTCGATATCTCGATTAACATGAAGCATATGGAGAATAAGCGTTTGTACAAGAGTAGAGAAAGTCATGTGAGTGTAACACATCAGATTTTTTCCTTCTATTTATTTTACGACGCTTTAACAATGTGTCATAATGCGAGGGATTTATCAGAAAATACTTCGTAGATCGGTGTGTGTGTGTGTGTGTTTGTGTGTGTGTGTGTGTATATATATGTGTGGATAGTTAACCTTCTAGATCTCATCTCTGTACCATACCATGCTATTTAGTCACTATGCATAGAGTTGTGTGCATAGCAACTGTACCTCTTCTTCTGTGACAGTAAGATAGCAGCTTTGATACGTGTACATGAGGTCACCTGCATAGCAACGGTACCTCTGCTTCTACACCGTGTCGGATAATTGCATTAGGATGCCGTCCTTCTATCTGCAATAATTATCAGAGAATTCGCTATTACTATCTATTTTTCATTTTACTATTGTTTTAGGCTTAAGCTGGCACTTTGAGTCGTGGTATTAAATATTCAATCTGGTATTTACTTTGGAAACTGAGAAAAATCATGGAATAATCCCAGCCAGAATGGTGGATTCACAGCATTTGAACCCGGGACCTCCCTAGGTATTATTACTGCTTTCGTTACTCACATAACTTTATTTTGAAAGAAATGATTTTATTTATTGTGCTTTGGATGAATGTTTGCGTACGTCACGTTCTGACAATATAATGTTGTTTGTCGTAAATGAGAATGGAATCGGATATTAAAGGAAAATTCAAAGTTTTTAAAAAATATTTCTCACTATTGACATAGCGCAAATATACAGATATCTCTCTACTTTGCATTTCTCCCTTTTCCCTTCCCCAGAATGCCCCAAAGAGCTCCGCCATAAATTGATTCTATGATCGGGAAAAGATTGGAAATGCCTGATAATGATCCGTTTCGACGATCGGAGACATTCACTCCTTTGGTAACAAGACGTTGCACCATCTCATTATGGCTGATCCTACCCTCATTCCTTAATAACTTCTCTGATTGGATAGACAGTGATACCACAGAATGGCTTGCAAAGTCATCGGATCGAACAACTTGCGACTTTCTTTGGGGGATTATAAATGACAAAGTGTTTACTACTGAACCAATAGTCTGGAGGCATTTAAAGTACATGAATGACGTTCAACTTTTGATGAAACAGATTTCTGTAATAAGACAAAACGTGTAAAAAACTATGAGTACATTTGGGCATTTTGACTTGCAGTATCGATGCTAGTGATTTGCATTATTCTACCTATGTACTATGTAAATCTGAATTGTTACATCTGTATGCGTATGTTTGTATATTGTTTCACTATGCGAAACCCTACTAGTAATTATATTGTTAGCGTAGTGGTTTCGTTTCTGGCTCTCGTACCGAGGGTCCGAAGTTCAATTCCCGTCTGCTCTAAGTCGGTCCTGTCCACACCTTCACTTCTGATTTGTTCATATGAGGTATCTTCAGGCTCCAGCGTGGTTCGGAGTTCACGGTAAAAGCTGTAGGTCCTCTCATTCCGCCTTCATTCTTAACGTCACTGTACCATTGGAGGCAACTGATGCCGTCCGCTGAGTGCCTGCACCTTAGAAATGTATCCCCCAAAGGTAATAGGCCATATGGGGAGCATTAGAAACGACGGCGCCGGCGGCTTTGCAACAATTACTCATCGGCAGCAACTTTCACTATAATGTTAATATTTGGATTTTGCTTACTTTGGGTTTTCAATTTAAACACTAATTTTTCACAAACATTTACACTCTCACTCATAATTCTAGACTCTAGGCAGGATGTGGAATAATTCTGGATAAAGAAAAATTACCATTCTGCAGCCGAAAATTGAACCCCAGACCCTCGGATTTGGAAACTAGCATGCTAACCACCAGAACACACAGGCAGTCCACGTTTCTTATTGTCGGCAAGAGAAGTCAAGTTTCACTCTTCATTGAGTTTCGCGAGAAGTCAGACGCATCGCGTAACACAGTAATGTTCTCGGTAGGCAGCATATTTTCAAATAGGCATATGGTACGAGTAAACACATAAAACATTTATTAATGAGCATACAGCAAATTGTAATAATTTTCAGTCCGCGAAGTATCGGCTTGGAAAATTAACAAAGGAAACGATGCACCGACTCGGCCGAGTAAACGAAACTTTGTAAGTTAAAAACTTTAAATGAATACCAACTTAACCTGTGAGTACATCATTAATTCTTTCCGAACACCATTAAAGAGTTTCACTACAGCTGCCATCGAGGAAGCAGCCGGAAGAAGCAAGACGGCGTTGGCAAGTACAACATACAAGGGATGATCAATAAAGACTGAGACTGATTTCTTTTCACAGATATTTATTACTCCATTTCAATGTTATCCCGCTATTTTTCAAAGTAGTCCCCTCCTACTTGAATGCACTTTTTATAGCATCTCTGCCAGTCCTCGAATACATGGTGTAGGCCCGTCTTTGTCAGGTCTTTGAGAATCGCCTCACTTTTCTTCAGCACTGCTTCAGTGTGCTCAAATCGAATGCCCCGGAACTTTGCCTTTAGTGATGGGAATAAAAAGAAATCTCAGGTGACAAGATCTGGGCTATAAGGCTGATGCGTACACAGGTAATGTTGAATTTAGCCAAAAATGCCTGGACTTGATTGGCGACGTGAGGCCGCGCGTTGTCGTGATGAAGTCGCCACTCATTCCGATGAAGTTCCGGTCGTTTCCTTGCAATGTGCTTCCTCAATGTAGCCAATACTGACCTGAGGTACGCTGCTGTAACAGTAGTGTTAGGGGGAACAACAATCACAGCAGCTGTGTTGATGTTGACTTCAGTCATAACAGAAGCCGAAACACCAGGCCACCTTGCTTAGCACAGAGGACTCGTCGTTCTTTGAAGTCTTTGAACCATCTAAACACTGTTGCACGAGGTAGTGCATCTTCACCGTACGCTTGCTTCAGCTTTTCAAAAGTTTCAGAGGCTGTATGATTTAAACGAAAAGAAAATTTTATTGCGCTGTATTGTTCTTCTCGTCTCACCTCCATTTTGTGCTATGCGAAATTCAAGTAGGGTCAACAATATACAGCCTTACTACCAATCTACCGTTACGAGTGTGCTGATTCCTATGGACATTATAAATGAAACCCCGTTCTTTTCAAATGTTTATGGTAGAGACGGGAAACTATCAAGAACGCTTCAGGAAAAAATCAGTCTGTCTTTATTGATCAGCCCTCGTAAATCACAAATGTCGTTGTAGAGGTCACATTATACCATCTCACAACAATGAGCCATAATATTTTGCATCACTGGCCACCATAAAATACCACTTCAGTGAGTAGAGAAGGCTGTGTTACACATTAAATATGTTATTGTATATTTTTACTTTCTTTACTACGTACATAGTAGGTGGAAAGGGTACTGCATTCCATCCAAAAATTGTATATCGAAATTTCACCGGAGATACATATGTAAGCGGGTGTGTCTGAAAACAGCAAAGTGAAATGTCCACTAAATACAAAATATGATATATAGATTCACCATCTTCCAAATATGCGACAAGAGAAAATTAAAGAAAATCCCTCCACCCTAAAATAAGCTTTACATGAAAGATTTTTCGAAACTCTAGATTTTTTCTTAAAAATGCCTGTAATAAGATGTTAAAGATATTTACATGACGAATAAAATGTTTATCTTGAATTTTCTGGGATCAGCCTCCGAAGTCCTCTTCATACAGAAGGAATTTTATATAACTAGTAAACTAGGGTTCGGCGAAAAACAGCGTAACGGTTACATTGTAACGGCTACCTTAATGTTACGGTTACCAAAGTAAAAGTTGCCCAATAACGGTTATCAAGTAAAGATTACAAAGTAACTAGTTATTACCCAATAACTTCTACCAAAGTAACGAAGACAGTTATCGCGTTAATGGTTAGTGAAGAAACGAGACGGTTACCGACCCTGGTTGATATCATTCACTGCATGTGTGCGGCATTGGTATCCCTTATATGGAACTAGTTACCGCAATATTCGTTTATACTTGAGTCATCCTCGCACTGAGTTGCAAATACATATTTGTTTATTAAAGTGTGTTGCTTATCGCTTCGTATATAGATTACAGCACATAGATGACAGATCAGTCAGCATTTAGGCAGAAAAACTGCATTAAAATGGTTTTTCACATACGATTATAGATGCACGAGTTTTTATACATCGCGGGTAGATACATATAAATATACAATGCTGTTTAGTAGCAAAATAACGTGGTCCACTACGCTCAAACAACGGCATAGTTTATATCGAAACGTTACGTGTAATTGTTACTGGTAACCTTAATGTAATGTAACTGCGAACGTGATAAGAATGAAAAAAATAACGTAATCATTACTGGTAACGTTACATGTAACCATTAAGCACTGTAACTCGACACTTATAGCCGTTACTCGAAAATAACTGTTTATCACATCTCTATAGTAAACCATAAGAGATGGTATTAACAAAATGCAGATCCTTTAAAATACACAGTTCACTTAATACTACTGTTTTGTGTCATTTGCCATTTCCGAGATACAAGTTACTATCGGTTTGAATTTTTCAATACTGTTATATTCTTTAAAAAAACGTTTTCGCTGTTCAGTTATTTCGCGAAAAATTATGTAATTTCTAGGCCAGCATATAGCGACTAGCTCTGAATATCGATTCGGTTTCCTCTACACTTGCACCTTCACGAAATGTGTAATGACACTATTTCTGTAAAAGCTCATCTCGATTAACATGACGTAGTTAGAAAAATAAGCCAAGTTTGTGGAAGCTATATAAAACCAAAAGGTACGGGTAGAGAATGTGATGTGAACGTAATACATCAGATTATTCATATTTCATCTCCTAATTTTATTTCGATAAACACACATATAGTGCCGTATATTTCAAGCAAGCTTTTTACTTTCTCTGCTACGTTTAGTAAGTAGGGGAAGCATTGCTTTCCACCCAAAAATTTGACATTGAGATTTCACCGGAAATACATGTTTTGAGGCCCCCTAAATCTAAAAAAGCAGTTTTAGAAAAATATCTGTCTGTGTGCCTGTGAACAGCATAACTCAAAAATGAAAATTCGAATAAATACCAAACTTAATACTCAGGTTTAGTATCTTTCAAAGATGCGATACAAAGATTTACAAGACAATCCCCCACCTCAGACTGCCCTTTATATGAAACATTTTTCGAAAATTTTGATTTTCTCAAAAATGGCTCTTAACGATTTTGATTAAAATACTATATTTTTAAAATACTTTTATGACAAATGAAATGCATATCTTGAATTTTCTGGGGATGTTCCCAAAAGTTCTCTTCATTCTGAAGGGTTTTGGCATAACTGGTAAACCGTAAGAGAACAAAATATTTCTACACAAAATGTAGAGCGTGTTAAAGCACACAATTTATGTCATATACAGTTTTTATGGAGTGAACCATTTCTGGGATATTCCTTGTTATTTGTTTGAATTTTCCAATTCTTATACATTTTCTCAAATGGAAATTCGCTATTTTTGGGGGAGGGGGTGGTCCTGGACATGCAAAGAGAATGAAATGTTCCACATAGCAACCAGCTCTTAAAAGATTTGACTATCACTTAAAGCCTACCATATTCCGCTTGCACCCACAAGAAAATTGGCAATTAGTTTCTGCCAATGTTATCTCGGTTTATCTCGATTAGCATGAAGTGGATGGAGAATAAGCGTTTGTAAAAACGTTTGTACAAGTGTAGAGAATGTCATGTGAGTGTAACATAAGATTTTTGCTTTTCAGGATCAGTAAACCTTTTACTACAGAAAACATAAACGTGGTAGCTCTCTTAATATCCCCTATGTGTTTGTAGAATCCTTTAGTTCCACGACTTCATTTTAAATGCAGCACATTAATTTTTTGCTAACGAACATCGGTGTTGTGGGATATTTAAAGCTGGCTCTGTAGCTACATATTCGTTTAAAATTCCGAGGCTGACATGAGATACCTAACCTTTACACAGAGGATCAGCACCGGGTGACCACACTTTTATATTTGCATAGTGTATCCATTCGGTGGAGTATGAAATTCACTAGCCGTGAAAGCAACTCTCATGGAAGGGATTACTTGCTTTGCTCTGTGTACCCACGCTGTGTCAATGTTTGTCCGACCCAGCATCTCATCGCATAAGATAACAAACTGCACATTTTTGCAAACCTTTCAGAATTAAATGAAGGTAAATACTTTTTTTCCTTTTATGCTTTACCTAAAGAAACTGAATAACTCACTGCTCAAGAAACCGTATTCAAATTAAGGCCGTATTCAAAAATTGCAACCGGTTAGATCACAGCGGTTTCCGCAAAGCTAGTCTCATTTGTTATTTTTATGAAAAAAGGTATTCATTGTGGTTTAACCTGCTTTATCCATTAAGTTTAAGATAGGATAGGATAAGACTAGAGGCAGAAGGGACTTAGCACCTGGACCTACGCAGATCTCTTTACCTATGCCCCTGACGGGACGCTCCCGAAAGAGAGAAATGAAGTGAGAGTCGACGGAGGGCGGTCGACCAGGAGGCGCGACAGGCAGAGGTCAAGGTCCCTACATTTACAGATCTGAACTCCCCGGATGGCGGCTGGTGCAGCGGGCTCTGTCCCGTTTGGGCTTACATACCCCTTGTGAGGCCCGGGACCGTGAGACCGCTTGCAGTCCAGGGGTTTACTCAGAGCATCCTTTTCTCCTGCCATTCACACGCTGGGACCTACCGCCGATACCTGCAACCCTGAAAGAAGCCAATAAGATAAAACTGAAATGAAATGAGAATGGAGATGAAAGGGGATGATATTCAGGGGATGTAATAGCCTTTCCAGTATTCGCCTAGCGATCCAAGAAAACCCCGAAAAAACGTATGGGTCAGATAGCTCGGCCACAGTCGAACCCACGACCTCCGCCTGAGCCATTGCGCTCGGTTTTCATATGTTTAATTGTTATAGATAGCTTACGAATAAATTACATAAAATCTTCTTTTCCCTCTGATTCTTTCCATCTACGATTTTCTTGCGGCAATAACGGAGACTGAGGTAACAGCTGTTTGAAAATAGCGTTGATATATGCTACTCATGATATCGCATACCCTTACATTTGCTCACGAGCAAGATAAACAAAAGAAAGACCGCTGAACATCTGAAACTGTAAAGTCGAGCTGTAAATTGCCGATGCTTTTGATATTTAAGGTTGGCAGAAACTCCTTTACATCTGTGTTCCGCAACATTTCTAGGTAAACCAAACTCTTCCATTCCGACACACACCATTTGCCATTGAACAAAAGTCAGGCCTAGGTGAGAGACAATATGGGAGGAGTACACTGTATAGCTGGAAGGCTAGTTCTCTCGTATTGGTTTGATGTCATAATTCTGGCACTCAAACATTAATCTATGAAATCAGGTGGCTTTCAGGCTCAGAAGCGAAGGAAAAGGGAGGGGTAAGACAAACATTAATTGGAGTGCTAAGACCAGGTAAGGGCTGAGAGCCTGGAAAAGGTGGCATTTCCTTACCAACATAAACCACTGCGCAGTATGTTGGCACGATTCCATGCATTCAACTGCGGTTGAAGGACTTTCATGAATAAGTTGTTGTATTAACCAATCGACCCAAAAGGTTGCTGCACTTATATTGCTTAAAATGCGGAAAAATTTAAATGATGAAAAGCGAATTTTAAGAAGTTTCTAATACACAAGTAGAACCCGCAGCTGTGCTCGCACTGTTCTGTTATATGCAGCCTGTCTCTCATTTCCACCTTTGGTCCCTCACACTACATCTCCTTCCTTACTTCTCCCTCTCTTCCCCTTCTCAATCTCCTTTTATTCTACCTCTCTCTAATTTTCCATTCAGTCTTCCATACTCGCCCTCATCCCCTCGCTTTTTTCCTCTGTTTACAACTTACATGTGATGTAACTGCTAATAAAACTGCTCTTTCTGGCATCTTTGGTATTTCGAATGTCAGTTGTCAGTTTTGTTTAGCTGTTAACGTGTTAGGAGACATAGGTGGCTTTGCTTTGTTCTTTCTTGATGAAAAAACATCATATGACTTTATGTACCCACTGCCGTATATTTGTATATATGTCTTATTAAAAAGGTTGATTTTCTTATATACTTCATGTTAACTAGATAAACGGTTGCACTATTTCTTTGTAGGTACAAGAGAGTTACTGGGAACTGAAGCGATAGTCAGATATATGAAAAGCAGATTGCTACTCGTATAAGCTGGTTTTCTTAGCTTTTGCATGACTCACAGAAAATAAACGAATGGTGGCTTAACACTTAAGAAAATATGAAGTATTTGGGAAATTCAAACCTTTGGCAACGTATATAGTGAACATGATTAATACCACATTAATGTACCCATGTAAACCTGAACTACTATAATGGGTCATAATTTCCCTTTGAAAGATCGGCGAAATGTGAAAACTATTTTAATGATATAAGTGAATCTTGGAGAATTGGTACCACTGCCATTTCTTGACTACTTTGTTGATTTCGATGGCAATTACAAGCATTGTTGAATATTGTTGACATCTTTAGTTTGCAGTCGTAACAGAAACATGCAGTACTCAGTTCGAGAGCGTGTTTTTATTATGAAAACGTATTGGAAGACAAATTCACTGATAACCACACAACCGGAATTTCGAAGAGAATTCAAAAGGCGTGATGTTCCAACAAAGGCAACAATTTTATCGTCAACCATCATTGAGTGCAGAATCTGTTGGTACTGTTCGAAGACACTTGGTGAACTCTCCAAAGAAATAGTTACGTCGATTGAGCCAGGAGACAGGCTATTTATATGGCACATGTCATAGAGCTGCGAAGAAATCGGGATTGCGACCATACAGATTGCATATGGTGCAGTAATTGAAAGAAGCAAGCCATGAAAATCGAAGGCGTTATTACCGATGGTTTCAAAGTTTTCTTATTCCACGTCCAGACATCTTCTGGAATGTCGTAACGTGGTTTACAGATGGTCATTGTTTCATCTGTCAAACTACATCAACATACAAAACAGCAGATACTGGGCTGCTGTAAATCCCCATATAATCCGCGAAACACCACTGTATGATATGAAGGTTGGAATATGGCGCGCGGTGTTAGCTTCCAGGATTGTTGGTTGATACGACTCTAGACAATGCAGTTAATATATTTGTGGAGCAGCTGGATGATATCGAATTGACAGAAGGCTATTTCCAGCAAGATTGAGCAACCTGTCATACATCTAACTCCTCCATGCAACTTGTAACCAGTTTCTTTGATAATCGAATAATCTAAAAAGATTCTGGCCCTCCAGATCACCTGAGCTAACCTCGCCGGACTTTTTCTAATGTGGGTATCTTAAAAATAGTGTGTATATGAATAGGCCTTGGACAACTGCTGATCTCCGTGGATCTATTAGTAATGTGTTAAGCATCATTTGCGAGGATACTCTTCGTAGAACGTTACAGAATATGGTGAAACGAGTGCAAATATGTATGTCGGTGGAGGACACTTCCAACATTTGCTCTGAGCAACAATGAACAATGTAATTTCCCAATTATGTATTATATTCTCCCAAAGGCGCGTGTGTCCTATTATCTAGCAAATATAATCCTATTGTTCAGGTTTATATGGATCACACTGTATTTGATAAAAATTCTGTGCTTTAACGTCATACATATTTTTCCTGTGATAAACCTTTATATATTCTTACGGTTTACTAGTTACAAAAAGGTATACAAAATTCGTCAGGAGGAAGGTGACTTCAAATACGGTTTACAGAAATTTCAAGATATACATTTCATTAATCATGCCAATATCCTGAACATATGTTATTTCAAAGAAAAATAAAATTGCGGAACGAATTCTAAATGAGAAGGCTTTTAGCCCTGTGTCAAAGGGTATGCCTAAAAAAACTTTGTTGAAATCGGTACATCTGTGTGTATGTTGACTACAAACACACAGTCAAACCCCATCACGATTTTAACCCCCAAGTTTTCTCGGCGCTGCGGTCTTTATTTTATTCGTTTTATAACTTTTTGGAAAATTGCATTGATGTTTTCATGTGTCTTTACATGTTATTTTGTGTGCAATTATAATAATTATTAGAGCATTCTTAGTTTCTCCACCATGTACATACCTAGTGGTTACTAAGAGAAGCTATTACAACACAGAAAATGTAGAACTTTAAAGCCGACAATAAATTTAAAATATTTTTTTCGTGGCATCAGTCATTTCTGAAATATCCGTTGCTATTGTTTTTAATTGTATAATACTTTTGTAATTTTTAAAAGTGCTGCTGCTATTGAGCTATTTTCCGCGATGTCGTGGAAAAAATACGAAATTCTAAGGCTAGTATTAATTCTAAGGCTAGGCCTACTTTTATCTTGACTGCCTATTCGGTTTCCCCTTGTCCCTTTGTACCTATATCGAATGTGTAATGTACAGTTATTACTTTCTCTACTACGTATAGTAAGTAGGGAAAGTATTGCATTCCACCCAAAAATTCTATACCGAGATTTCACCGGAAATACATGTTTTGAGACCTCCTGAATCCAAAAAAAGCATTTTTGGAAACATGTCCGTGTGTGTGTCTGTGTGTGTCTGTGTGTCTGTGAACAGTATAACTCAAAAACGAACAGTCGGATAAACACCAAACTTGGTATTTAGGTTCAGTATCTTCCAGAGATGCGACACGAAGGTTTTCAAGAAAATCCCCCCCAGACTACCCTTTACATGGAAGATTTTTCGAAAATTTTAATTTTCTCAAAAATGGCTCTAACAATTTTAATGAAAATATCATATGTTTAAGATAATGTCATGAGAAATGAAATGTATATCTCGAATTTTCTGGGAATGTCTCCAAAAGTATTCTTCATTGTGAACGACTTTTGCATAACTGGTAAACCATAAGAGATAGACAAAATTTTACTACACAAAAATGTAGATCGCGTTAAAATACACAACTTATGTCATATACATTTCTTTTGTTGAGTGAACCGTTTTCGAGATATTGCTTGTTATTTCCTTAAATTTTCCAATACTTATACTTTTTCTCAAATTCGTTACTCATTTTTTTGTATGTCCTGGACATGCAAAGAGAATGGAATGCGCCACATAGCAACCAGCGTTAAAATATTTGACTATCGCTTAAAAGCTACCATATTCCCCTTGCATCTACAAGAAAATTACCAATAAGATTGACATCTCGATATCTCGATGAACATGAGGCAAATGGAGAATAGGCGTTTGTAAACATAGATTGTACAAGAGTAGAGAAAGTTATGTGAGTGTAACACATCAGATTTTTTTTTATTGGCATGAAGTAGATAGAAAAATAACAATAGTGTGTAGAAGGTACATAAATCTAAACGAAAGTAGATCGGGAAAGTCATTTGTATGTAACACATCAGCTTTTTTGTTCCATTCTCGTAGCCTTTCCAATTTAAAAGTTACATTGTTATTTCCCACTTCTAAATTAAACATATGGCATTAATGGCTATAAAATAAATGCGTGAACGAAAACTTCTAAAGCTAAAAGTGGCAAGAACTTGGCGATTAAACTGAGTTATGGCTCAGGATATTTAATCTTAACCTTCCATAGATAGTATGGATAAAGAGAAAAAGTAGATCAAGTTTAATTGAAAAAGTAAAAGCAGAAGAAAAGATGACGTTCTGACGCGGCAGAACTCCAGAAGTGCACATGTGTGTCAAGTAGGGATGGGATCTCGATACTGTCGATATCTCGATATTCTCGATACTGGCTGTATCGAAGTGTGTCTAATACTTTGAGAGAAACCTTCGATGCTTTTAAATGTTTAAGTTTTGCATTGTTGTAAGTTGTTGTGTTTGTCTTTATGCTAGATAAGGAATGAGAGACTTCACGTTATTGCTTCGCACGCGTGACTATAGTTCTTAATAGACCTTGACTGCGATTCCTGTGAGTGAATGCAACATTCCTTAGACACTTATGTCTAAGTGAATACATGCAAAGCAATGGGAGAAGGAGTATAGGTATTCATGTAACATGCAGGTTGTGAATGAAGCTGATTTAGCTGACGCAGTAAATCACGTTTCTGCAATAGCCTGGCTTGATAACTCGCTTCAGTCGTTTCATTTACCTGCTCCGGTGTCCAAAATCTGTAAATCAGCAGAAATAAATCAGAACTCAAGAAGTAAGGCAATAGAGTGCATGGAAATGTTTATTTTTAGTACAGTTGAGTTTCATGTAAACTTATATTAGTTTATATTTTCAAGGTTGCAGAATAAGGAAGAATTGCTAGTATTTGTTTTTGTATGGATAGAAAATCCTTTAAAAGAAAGTTTTCAGCATAAAATATGTCACATAAAAAGAGAAGTAAAGAAATTATTTTTATTATTAATATTATTATTATTACTATTTATTATTATTTATTCTATAACATTTTCTGCCAAATGAAGAATGTCAAACAGGAGCAATTTCGGAATTAGCATACAATACAAAATTGTTTACATGCTTTTATACATAGAAAACTACTAATAAGAATATACTTCAGTGAACAAGCTATCGTCTTTTATAAAGTGAGTATCGAGTATCGGTGCTCATAAATCAGTATAGGTATCGAGTATCGACAAATAGTGGTATCGCCCCAAAACTAGTGTCGAGAATACTTACCACAATATTCCAGTTGTGCTGGAGAGACAGGCTACAAACAGGTATTTAGAAACTTAAATTTAAGATCATGTTTTCTCCTAAAATAAGAACCAATATCTCAAATTTAATAAATTAAGATATACCTCACAAAGGTTGAATAAACTAATTGACTATCACAATTACAGCTTCCACATTTCAATTTGAAATCCGTTATTTCCTTGCTTTATTACTGTAACATTCATACTCCCCTTTAACTGTAATCGAGGGCCTTTTACCTTTGGAACACTTTGTTCTACCGACTGAGCTACAGGGCAAGTCCCCATTTATTTCCCTTACACAATAATTTATTATTTGTATGAAGTCGTCTTTAGTTGCGAATCTCAGAATTCTCTCGTAATTTTCCGGTTGGTGATCCCAAACTAACTCCCAATTGAAAGTGTTCTGGCTTTGGAAACATCAGCAAAAACGATGATTAATGACTCACTCTTCCACTTCCATCGGTCACTTAATCAACCAGGGAGAAAGTCGAAAAGTGAGAAGAAAAGATAAAAACACTGAAAGAAAGCTTCGTCAGTGATAAAAGGTAAGAAACATTCCTTCTCACGAAAGCAATGCGTTATTTGAATTACTTCTTTTAACAGGTAAAAGAGGATAGGTATACAGAATATAGGTAGATGATGTTTATGACCGTAAATTTCACCAGGTTGATGCATGAAGTTTTAGCGGATAAGAACAGGACTGAAAATGAGTAGTGAAGGGCTGTAGATACATCAGTTGAGAATAAACTACATTCTGCTGTTCAGTTCTTTCGTTGATAGACTCTGCTCTAGAGCTTATAAACTGCGATGGCATTTACCACAAACTCGGAACATTCTTTAGAGTGAAGTTTGACAACGACGCTGTTGCACCCTATTGATTCTCGCGAAACATCAGGGGATTTCGACCACACAATATTTAGAAATCTCAATGCATTGAGAGTTTGCATTGCCCGTTCCTGAGAGAGAGGATGTCTGCTGCGACACGCAAGATGGATTTGAAGAAGGATTGTTGGTATTTATACCATAATTATTCACCGGCGGATATAAATATTTAAATAACTAACTAGCAGTAAGATAGAGAAATATATGCAATAAATAATTTCCGTATATTAAGTATGATGTAACAAGTTTGAATTGAAATCTTTGTCCGGAAAGATGATTACAGTCAGGTCAGCCAGAGACATTAATGAGCCGAGAAGGAGCTGACACGTTAGCTTAAGGATTTCTGGGAACGCAGTTTAGAGTTACGTTCAGTACGTTATACAGGCACGTAGGCCAATTCTGGAAATTAGAGAGGCGACGGAAATTCTGAACATTTTTGCTAAGCCCCTAGCAACAGGTCGCATTCGGATACTGAGAGTTTTAAGGTTTAGCAACGTACAAGGTAAATTGTTGGCGGGAGAATAATATGTAGACGGAGCTAAAATTAATAAATGTTCGTGCATCTAGATCCGAGAGCAATTCTATCACTGGTATTGGAGTGCCACTGACTTGTGGCTTGTGTGATCAAGATTCCGCGGCTTCTGCAAAGGGTCCTGCCGGTCAACATTTTAGCGACTCACGGCTAGTTACGCTTCTAGTTTCTTTTATTGTGGAAAAATTATTTCCAACCGTAACTTTGATACTGCAGAAGTTAGCAGATATAATAATTCAAGCGTTATAGTTTCGAGTGCTACAATTTAGAATCAGTTATTCCTTTAATTCAAACTCTCAGCAACTCACTTAGAGAACTCAAGCATTATTTCACAATAGATTTCTCAGTCAAATTAAACTGGTGTTGTCCTTCACAATACATCCACGCATACCCTGAGGGGAAATATTCATAGCTCAACCACTGGAGCAGCCGGCATCAGAATCAAGAGCAGATACTGGAGACAACGGGAAAAGTTGGCAACTACATTCCAGCTCCAAACTGTCGCATCATCGCTGCATCCCCGATACTGCTTCAATGTGAAGTCAACGCAACAAGAGTCGTCCTCCGTGGTGTAGTGGTTACCATGCTAGCCTCTAGTTTCCGAGTTAGCGGTTTCAAACCTGGCGGAGGGCGATGGATTTTTTCGGGCGTAAAAATCCTAGCATGGCTTCCTTCGGAAAGGAAGTAAAGCCGATGGTCACGTGTCGTAGATTTACGGCACGTAAAAGAATCTCAACATGATATAGAGGCCTCTGAGCAAAATTACAAGTCTTTCACGCCCAACATAGAATGGGACGCTGTTAAAGATCGTCCATAAATAAAACTCAATTTAATTTAATTTTAACGCAACAAGAAACACCGCGTCAGGTTCAGAATTTTAGCCGAGGAACCTCTCGAATACAAGCTATAAGCGCTACATGCTGAGCCTTTTCACTGGATAACGGAACGGGAAAAATCCACCTTCGTTGTTGTTAGGCATGCATGCAAAACTTTAACCTTGCTGCAGATCCAGAAGAGATCTCTCCCTTCCTCTTACTCTGCCCGTATTTTCGTTCATAATCCATACAGACACATAACACTGCAGCACCTACTTTAGTATATTAAAACTCTTTAAAACACAATCTGCCTTATCTAGCATTGCACGGGACCTTTAAATCTGGTGTAGTGCTTTACTAATTTAATTTACTCCCTTGTAACTACTCTTTGTACATGAATTATGTATACAACCATCCAAAAGTATATGTAAAACTTTTATTTTATCCCTCAGTATAATTTTATAAAGCTATTATGATATTCAAAATAACGGAATATTGATATTCAGTGAAATATGACTGTCTTTCTAAATTTCGTAAGCCCCTTCGATAATCTACCACATTTTGTAAATGTAATATTACGTATGCGCAGTACCTCTTTCTCTCTTTTCTTTCTATCATTATCGCTGAATTATAAGAGCAAGGAAGGAGTAACCATAAAGGCTGCGCGAACATGTGTATAGATTTATTTTAATAAAACCTTTATAACGTCTTTAACAGAGCGTATAAGTGGAAATAGAAATACAATACATATTACATCTTCACGGTTCTTGCATCACAAAGCAATGTTTGAATGTGTTTTGCGTCTTGAAACATTTTCACCACTACACACACTAAAACAGCTCATTAAATAAAGCTAAAGCTTTCTCAAAAAGCACAAGAAATATTGCATGATATAATATAAATCCCTTGAAATTAACATTATTGTTGATACAAGATTATATTAAGAAGTTATGTTTTCTTGCTTATGTGCCATATCAAAAAATCTGATGTGTTACACTCACATACTTTCTCTACTCCTGTACAAACTATTTTTACAAACACTTATTCTCCATATGCTTCATGTTAATCGAGATGTTAATCTTATTGGTAATTTTCTTGTAGGTGCAAGGGGAATATGGTAGTATTTAAGCGATAGTCAAATTTTTTAAGAGCTGGTTGCTATGTGGCGCATTCCATTCTCTTTGTATGTCCAGGAAATAAAAAAATTAAAAATAAATTCCCATTTGAGAAGAAGTATTGGAAAGTTTAAGGGAATAGCAAGCAATATCTCGAAAATGGTTAACCCAACCAAAAAAATGTATATGACATAAATTGTTTATTCTAACGCGATCTACATTTTTGTGTAGAAAACTTTGTCTACCTCTTATGGTTTACCAGTTATGCAAAAGTCGTTCACAATGAAGAATACATTTGGAGATATTCGAGATATACATTTCATTTGTCATGAAAATATCTTAAACATGTGATACTTTAATCAAAATTGTTAGAGCCATTTTTGAGAAAATTAACATTTGCGAAAAATGTTCCAAGCAAAGGGTAATCTGGGGTGGGGGATTTTCTTGAAAACCTTCGTGTCGCATCTCTGGAAGATACTGAACCTAAATACCAAGTTTGGTGTTTATCCGACTGTTTGTTTCTGAGTTATGCTGTTCACAGTCACAGAGAGAGAGAGAGAGAGAGAGAGAGAGAGAGAGAGAGACACACACACACAAACACACACACGGATGTTTCCAAAAATGCTCTTTTTGAATTCAGGGGGTCTCAAAACATGTATTTCCGGTAAAATCTCGCTATCGAATTTTTGGGTGGAAGACAATAATTCCCCTACTTCCTCTACGTAGTAGAGAACGTAAAAAGAAACACAATTATTATGTATTGAATACAAAGAGGAGAATACCAAACAGGGAAGCATTTATTTGCCCAATAAATGACTAGATAATTGAGGATAACTCGCCGGCAGATGTTGCAGTGTACGTACAGGTGGAAAGCAAATCATTGAAGAATTCCACACTGCCACCCAACTAACTTTGGTACATAACTGAAACGCCCCCACAACCACCAAAACAAGCTAATATACTCCGTGGTCTAGAAGTATCATGCTAGTTCTGATTCCCGAAGTCGCGGGTTCAAACCGACGGAGAGGATGAATATTTTTAGCCATAAAATCCTTAGCAGGGCTTCTTCGGAAGGGAAGTAAAGCCGGTGGTTCCGCGTCATCGATTTCCGGCATGTAAAAGAACCTCAAGACTGATGAAGAGGATTTCGGTGTTTCATTCCCATGGCAATTAAAGAGCGTCCATAAATAAAACGCAATTTCATGACGGGAAGCGATCGAATCGCACACATAAACTTGGCATAACTCAGCGCGAAATATAAAGTTAAACATTGCATTAATAAAATAAAATACGGCTCACTAATAAGTACTGTATTTAGGGGCTAAATGATTCTTAGATGAGCAAAGTATACAACATTTTAAACGTTTGCCTTTTCATTTAATAAGTTAAATTTCAGGAAATTTTCGTCTAAGAATGGGAATAAGCCCATAATAAAAACATTTTCAATACAGTGGGGAAAAAATTGCAAGATACGAAGAGTAGCTACGCCCAAACTATAACTTTTGAAAATGTAAGACATAATATGTAACCTTTAACTTCGAGAAGAAAATAGTCCTTTCTCTCATGGTTTACAAAATATCGGTTTCAGCCTTATTAAAGAAATTCAAACGAAAAAAGTAGTTGTGCATATGAAAAAATTTAATGTGCCGCCATTAAACAAATTGTGTAAAACTTTCCATCACATTCTTATGCAGTATATTTTGCAAAATAATTCTAAAAGTGTTAAAGATAAATGTCATACCAGATACTTAACGAAATAAGGCTTTCACGTCTTTTATTCTGTTATTTGTATATAAAATACACAATTCTTAGTTTCAACCATAGATAATTAAAATACTTTATGAAAATGCAGAAAACGTGTCCTACTATAATAAATTGCAATTAATCACGACTATCATTTATATGTTGCTTTAATTATTTACTATAACTAAATATTTACACTATTACACGAATGACATTAAATTTTAATTTTTTTTAAGAGTGCTACGTATATAATAAAAATTTATGCAACAAGTAGATAATCTTTATGATTAAGGCACGAGAATGTTTGTCGCACTCACTCTTGTTCATGCTGCAACTTTCGCGAGTGTCATACTAAAATTATACACGAGTTGAATACAAAATTTTAAGCAATCTTAGCGTTATAAATTATACGAAATAAATCATAGATGTCATACGTGAGAGCGTCTTTATATGTTCGTAAATTAGACGTTAGCTTGTTTCCGTGCATTTCGTTTGTTATTACTTGGCGTGTTGAACCGATAAAGGGAATTGAGTCACTTGCAAGCATTCCCTTCAAGGGAGAGAATTGAGCAGGTGTTACGGACTGTGATGTAGCCTGTAATCAGTACAGCATGTTAAGTGATAAGTAATTATAAATTCAGATCTTAATTAATGTATATTTAATAATACACAGAGGTTTTTGCATTGTTTTTGCTGAGAGAAAAGAATATTACAAAATAGTTTTATCTAAAAGGCAATGGCCCTTTCTGCCTCTATCCTGACCTTTGTGAGGGAGGGATGAGTGGGAAGATCCGAAGGGTGGCCAGATCCGGATGATGATGTGTGCAAGCATGGACGGGGTCCGGGTCGACGGGTATCAACTCCTGGACCTCCCGAATGCGAATCGCACAGTTACTGTGCCGCCACCTCGCTCGATTGAATACCGATATTACGTCATTGCAGTAGAAAGTATCTCGTTGACTCATTATGGCACGCGTGCCAATAACAATAATTATGCACGATATTTAAGAGAACAAGGTACTCTGAAATGGTAAAAATCACATTTTTTGTTTTATGCACTAATAAAATCTCCATTATTTCCAGTTTCAGAGAATATATACTTTTCGGAGGCCAAGAGGTTTTTAAGACATTTATATACTATTTAAATGCTAGTCTGCATTCCTTTAAAGCTGTCATGCAACACCCCTTTTTAGAACATTTTTGTATCTTTCGACAATGAACGACTACATCACGCCCAGTGAGCAGTTCAGCAATTAACAAATAGGCCAGGACCAAGAGAAGGTAATCAAAAAAACTACAGTAATCCAGGAATGAGGGTGCAGATGATAATGACCCTGCAATGTACTGAACTCTGTCAGAAGTTTAATGTTCAAACTCTAAATTCAGTTTTCTCAAAACAACATTTTTGGATACTTATGTAACTTTTTACAGAAAGTATGAGGGGTAGAGAGCTGAAATTTTAAGTACACGTATACAGCACATAGTTAAGCGTTCTGAAACACAGTCATAATTTTATAATGTATATTAATGATATTAAAAAAGCAACTTTTCCACATTTGACTTTGCAATTCTTTTTCTTTTCAATTTCTAGTGAACTGATATACATAACTAAATAATTGAGGTTCAGAAGATAGATGATTATACTAAGAATAAGCATGAAAAAGTGTGATTCTGTATGGCAAGTAATATCAGAGAAAAAGGTACATGAATTCACATGTTTTAAGAGTAAATTTTATTATTTTCATGCTGAATGAAATAATTTTTACGGATTTAACTACATAAGCTATCAATGCAAACAATCACTTGAAATAATTGTCATGATTTATAGAATAATTCACATAATTTAAGAGCAGTGGTAATTTAACACACTTAAGATATAATTTCCATGCGTTCAGCCTACCTTTTCCCCTTAATATAATAAGAAGTTTATAAAGCTAATATTGCGTTAATAATAATAGAAATAATAACAGCAATAGTATAGATAAATTCTTAGTTTCCCTTGCTGCTGAACGAACTATTTGGTATGAACGTTGGGGGAAACAGCGCATTACTATAGCTTGTGGAACTATTCCCTTTAACTTATACTGCATATACTAGGGGATGGAAACACCGTGTTTCAGGGATTTGCAGATTAGAAGAAGATAAAGAATAACTGTAGCTGTAGTTTGGTGCATGTTCCTCTAGGGACACAGACATGCCGGGACTTCAGTTTCTTTAAAATCGTGCGATAAAGATAGGAAAAGAGTTGAGAGAACATTCTTTCCCATGGACCTCTCCGTGTCCATCGAAGCATTCGTTATGATCCAGGAGAGGAAAACTCTCGAGGCTACTTTTCTTCTTTTTTACTTTACAGTTTTTCTTCACTCGCCATTCATTCCGATCCTCTTTAGACCGGATTACGCTTTCGTTAGCGACTACTTCAAATTTTGCCTCATTTATTGTCCCAGTACATTCTGCTTCTTCAGCATTCATGTCATGATTAACGTATACAAAACACATCCTCTATTGTTAATTTAAGTATATCATGCGTTCGTTGTTATTCATCAAATTATTTAATAATTAAATGGCTGCAAACAGCAAGGATCAATTGCCCATGAAAGAAAATTATCTTTTCATGTTTAGAAACACAAAGTTTTTCAGTAATTTTTAACTCCCGATGGACCCCTTTGATACACTACGTAAATAATAGGAAATTAGGGACGGAAACAGGACGGATTTGCCTGTAATGACTGAGGAAAACTTGGAGAAAACCTCAGTCAAATAGTGCGGTCCTGGCGGAATTTAATCAGCACCGTTCACGAGTAAGTGCCTTAACGACTTCGGTTACCCATGTCGGTACTAAATGTTTGGCTGTAGGGTATTTAACTGTAAGATTTTACCGATTTCTCATTAGGCAACACACTCACTCCCACATTTATTCTTCCAGACTTTGAGGAAGGTAGAGAATGGTTCATCCGGTAATCGAACCCGGGACCTCCGGGTTGTGAAACTAGAATGCTGATCACTCGATTACCGAGGTTGTCGAAAGACACTTACCTCGTATTATCAATACAAAAAGATAGCGCGTATATGTATGTAAGAATGTGTACCACTGAATTAATTTTGATAATGGTTTCACCATTGAAAAGCCTCGTTGCTATTGACAGACATAGACTTCAAAGATAGTTCCTAGTTTCAACTCCTAAACAAATAAGACTAAAGTATTTTACAGCGCCTGAATTTTAGGATACAAATCGACTTGCCTTATCTTTCACTACGGAGAAAACTAAGCAACAATCCATAGTGGATATTGTACGCCCACGAGGGTGCGTCCCCGGAGGAAGAATGAATCGAGAGCAGATACCAGGCAACCGGATCCAGGAGCGACGGTATAGCAAGGACAGGGTCCCTAAGTTTTCAGACCTAGACTCCCGACAGACGGATAAGCAGACCGGGTACCTCGCCCCACAGATGGAGTCCGACGCGCTTCAAGGGGGTTCTATACCCCGGCAGCCAGCCAAAGCCGAGGGATGGAGAGAGTTCACACAGAACACCCTATTCCCCTGCTACGCTACACCGAAACCCATCGCCGACACTTCCGACTTTGAAAGAGATCGATGGGATGAAGGATGAATGAAATAAGTGGAAGGAAATGGAGGAACGGGAAATTCGGGGGCTAAAAGAAACCCTCTAGCTTTCGCCTGACGACCCTGGAAAACACCCGAAAAAAGCCAAGGATCAGAGCGGGTGGTAGCCGAGGATCGAAACCTGAACCTCCCGAAAACGGGGCACAGAAATTGCCGCCTGAGCCATTCGCCCCATTCTATAGAATATAACTATAATATACTAATTTCCTGAATTTTATTCTTCATTGAAAATACGTGTAACAATTTAGCATTATGCAGTATTCTAAGCAACATATTTAGATGTTTCATTGAATCGACCAAGGTGTGGAAGAACGCCAATTAAAGAAATGTAACTTACATATGCAGCTTTATAAGTAGATTTCGATTGGTGTTTGTTTCGATCTGTCTGCTTTTTTCTTGACAGTTTATCAATATTACGCTCACTGCAAAGTCAGTATCAAAGTCCCTAAACCTTTAATCCACTTCTACATATTTATGTACAGTGAAGTTTCTCAATACCAAACCATGCAAAACTGTAAAGAAAAAAATCTGATGTGTTACACTCACATGAATTTCTCTACTCTTGTACAAACTATTTTTACAAAGGCTTATTCTCCATCTACTTCATGTTAATCCAGATAAACATTTGCAGACTCTATCTAATTGCTAATTTTCTTGTAGATGTAAGGGGAATATATATTTACAAGGGCAATATAGAAATACAGTAGCCTTTAAACATAGACCTAATAGCTGGTTGTTATGTGCAGCACCATTCTCTTTACCACAGATTACTCTTTGCATATCCAAGACAAAAAAATCTGATGTGTTACACTCACATGACTTTCTCTACTCTTGTACAAACTATTCTTATAAACGCTTATTCTCCATATGCTTCATGTTAATCGAGATGTTAATCTTATTGCTAATTTTCTTGTAGATGCAAGGGGAATATGGTAGGTTTTAAGTGATAGTCAAATATTTTAAGAGCTGGTTGCTATGTGACGCATACCATTCTCTTTGCATGTCCAGGAAAAAAAATGAATAACGTATTTGAGAAAAAGTATAAGTATTGGAAAATTTAAAGAAATAACAAGCAATATCTCGAAAATGGTTCACTCAACAAAAAAACTGTATATGACATAAATTGTGTATTTTAACGCGATCTACATTTTTGTGCAGTAAAATTTTGTCTATCCCCTATGGTTTACCAGTTATGCAAAAGTCATTCACAATGAAGAATACTTTTGGAGACATTTCCAGAAAATTTGAGATATACATTTTATTTTTCATGAAAATATCTTAAACACACGATATTTTAATCAAAATTATTAGAGCCGTTTTTGAGAAAATTAAAATTTTCCAAAAATGTTCCATGTAGAGGGTAGTTTGGGGTGGGGGGATTTTCTTGAGAACCTTCGTGTCGCATCTCTGGACAGATAAATACCAAGTTTCTGAGTTATACTGTTCACAGACACACAGACACACACGGACATGTATTCAAAAATGCTTTTTTGGATTCAGAGGGTCTCAAAACATGTATTTCCGGTGAAATATCGGTATCGAATTTTTGGGTGGACTGCAATACTTCCCCTACTTACTATACGTAGTAGAGAAAGTAAAAATCGAATAATTTTTCTTGCAACTTAAATATTTATTAACTAATTAGGTATGAGGTATTTACCGGAAGGGGACACCTCGCCACTCGACCAACTAAATCTATTGTGACTACACTCCCGGGAGGCAGGGATGAAGCGAAAGAGCCGCAGGAGGACGCAGGACTGCAGGCAGACAGGTCCACACAGACGCACGGAAGTCCCTAACATGTCCAAGTTGAAACACCCGCCGGCACCAGCAGAAGCGAAGAATTCCGCGAGAGGGCGACAAAGCGACCCTAGCAAGCGGGCCAACGCACCCTGGCGTTTTACTGGGAGAAATCCTTTACAAAGCGCAGCAACTGTGCCATCTGCCCGACTTTAGCCTCACTGCGAAACCTCAAGACACTTCCTGAAAGTTGAAATGGACAGAGATGAAATGTCAGTAAATCAGGGAAGCAGAAATCGAGGAAGAATACACTACCCCGGCAATTGCCTAGACGAGCAGAGGAAAACCACATGGTCTGAGTTGGCGGCCACCGCGAACCAACCCGGGAGCTCACGAATATGGGTCACAGACCTTATCGCCTGAGCCATCCTGGTCATTTATTTAACCTAATATTTGTTCTCATACAATCCAATATCCACCTTTTCGCATATGCATATGGCCACAATGACGATGCTTTGAATATACTTATGTTTACTGAAAGATATGCAATCTCTTCCTTAACGCCCTTACCATTCCTTTGTTTTTTTGCTTTCTCCACCACGTACATAGTAGGTAAATGCAATACATACATAGTATTGCATTCCATCCCAAAAATTCGATACCGAGATTTGAGGCCCCCTGAATAGAAAAGGCATTTTTAGAGAAAGGTCAGTGTGTGTTTGTGTGTGTCAGCATAACTAAAAAGAGTCGGATGAATACCAAACTTGACATTTTAGTTCAGTACCTTCAAAGCATGCAACAGGAAGATTTTCAAGTAACCTCCAACCCCAACAGCATCCTTTACATGGGACACTTTTCGAAATTTTTGATTTTCTGAAAAAATACTTTTAATGATTATGATTAAAATACCACATTTACATGTGAAATAAAATGTATATCTTGAATTTTCTTGGAATGGTCTGTGAAATACTCTTCATTTGGAAGAAATTTTGTATAATCTTGTATAACTAGTAAACGTTAAACGATAGACGAAAACATACCAGTGAAAATATTGAGACTGTTTAAACTACAAAATTTATTTCAAATAACATTTTTGTAGCATAAGCCATTTCCGAGATATCCTTTTTTAATGGTTTATATTGTTCAATGCCTAGCCTTACTTTTAAATTACTGTCGATTTTCAGCTGTTTTTCTTGCGATGTAATGGGAAGAGTATGGAATTTTAAGGTCAACGTACAGTGTCACTATTCCCTTTGAATCCGTAATGAAGTGTGTAATACAGCTATTTCCGAAAAGGTTTATCTCGATTAAAATGAAGTAGATAGGAAAATAAACTTTGGTAGGAGTAATTTGTATACCCACTAAAAATTATAGTTTAGAAGGATAGAGAAAGTCATGTGAATGCAACACATCAGATTGTTTCTACTTTTTAAAATAACTTGTACTATTACTCAAATAGAAAATAAAAACTTTTAGGGACCAATGAAATCATTGCACACGCACCACCCATTAGAACATCTTCAGGAATTACCCTTTTCCGTACCATTTCAATTTACTCTGATTGTGTGTGCTAATAATTTCAATATAATTTACATCCATGCAAGAAAACCAAAATTGGTGACACCATGTTCCCATTGAGCAACGATAAATCTGCATGTCTAATTCAAATAATTACTCCATTATATTTTAAGATCGAATACAGCATCGTATGCCACAGAATATTAAAGCTAATATTTATAATATCGTGAAAATTATCACCCTCAGGCGTAACGTTTTTATCTCAAATATAAACATTATTTTAACCTATTATACCACAAAATGTTATTATTATAAAGTACAGAAGGTCATAAATGAAATCATTTAAAATATAACACTATGAAATACCAGGTAACCAGCACAACTGTACTTGCTATGTGGGATGAATTCGTACTCGTAATCAAGCACTGAAAACTTATGATGAAATTGTTTATTTCTGAAACGTACAGTTTAAATGTTAACCTTTCTTTTGATAGATCAATAAACAGCTTTTCGTATGCTAACATTTCTGTGAATGCATATCGCAGGGCTAATTAAAATTCCCTACAGACAGTTAAAAATTGATACCCTGATCCACGAAATTGCAAATGTGTGGAAACTGTTTTGTTAATAATTAAGATTTCCTAAAACGCAATGAAGGCTGGCTTTAAAGTCTGGCCTCAATTATGTAAACCGGGTCTTTTGGATAAATTAAATTAAAATTAAATAAATAGTTATTTACATTGGAAAGTTTTGGAATGAAAAATCTATTCTGAAAGAATAAGAACTATATATGTATACTGTTTTTAATTAGCCTTGCCAAAACTTATGTGTGTATGTGGTTTTTATCATGATGATTAGAACCGTTTTAGAAAATAAAAACATAATTTGCATACAATGTTCTTTTAGGGTATAATTTGATGCAGTAATTTGTATCATAAATTACTTAAATGTAAATAATGATTGTAATATGAATATGCATTTTTATGTGACATTGATTTGAGATGTTTCTTGACTGTAATTATTGTTGGGAAGTAAGTTTATACGACCTTACTGAAACTGTCAATAATAGCGCGCAATAATGCAGCGAGGGGGTGAGCTGTTTATCCTTATTGGAAATGAGGAAGTTACGTAATGTTGGCGCGTTTTTCCGTTTAGAACCTTCTGGAATGTTTCCCTAGAGCATATGTATTCATAATTTTCATTGGATATTAAAATAGACGCTAATGTTGGCGCGTTTTATTAGCCAATAGTAACTCAGTTATAATATTTAGGCATATCGGGGAGTGGGTGTATAAAAAGCCAAGTCAGAGGTAGATCGCGGTCAGTTCATCAAAATTCTTAGTACATTACACGTCGCCTTCAGTCTGCCAGTTCATCAAAAATCTGTGTACACTACACGTCGTCTTCAGTCAGTCAATTCGTCGAAAGTATTAGTACGGCATACATCGGATATAGATTCACAAGTTACGCGCAGCAGAATTATGAAACATCTAAAGTATGGTAAAGTTAATTATACAAAATATTGAAGTACGTGGATTAAAAGTGATCAGTAAGAAGTTATTATAACAGTTTCAGTTTGGCGAGTGTTAAGATCAATGTATAAATGTGATAGTTAACGTGTTCGACAATAAATGTGTAAAACAAATTTCTTCATCAGTGTTATATTTGGATAAAAGATTCCTTTCCGTTTACACACTCTGATCAAGAGACATGTTCGACTGAGAAATAATAGCTAGCTGGAGGACAGTGAAACAGAATTAAATAAAAAAATAAAATTAAAATTCTTTCAAACAAAAACTAATACTGCCGCAAATTGCTAACACTAGATGGAGCTACAAACCGAACAAATGAATGACGTCACAAGATGGCTTCACATGAAGTAAACACACATACACAAACATTTGTAAGTAAATCCCGTCACAAATTGGCACCCAGAACGTGGGGCAAAGTGACCAGGAAAGGGGCAGAGTAACCAGGAAAGTAGCAGAATTAACCAGGATGTGGAACGAATGGAGTAGTGAACTGATCTACAAGACGCAGATTCCAGAAACAACTACAGGGACGACAGACTACGCGGATGATTGGACATCGTAATTCCGAGATTGCAAGGCAACAGGGGAATTCAACTACAAAAACATCGAGAAGACGCAGATTCCAGAAACAACTATAGGAACGACAAACGACGCGGATGAGTGGACACAAAAACATCGAGACGACGTAGATTCATCATAACACAACGCAGAAGCAACATATAACCTAGGAGAGAGGGGCAGGAAGCTGGACATCAAAGTAACAGCAACAGACAGCATCACAAAGGTCAGAGTATAGTAATTTTTTTTAAAACAAAATTATAACATTCAAATGTACTTGAGGAGTGGTAGGATAAAGAAAACAATGGCTACTAATAATATTGAAGAAACAATAATGGAAGGGGATAATGTAACAGTTAGCTGTAATTCAATACAGGTTACAGAAAATAGCTCAAACGATGTAGAATTTGAGGGAGGAAATGTTAGTGAAGAAAGTCAGAATAGAATAGCAGGAAATGTTCATTTTGATGCTAGTATGATGATGGAAATGATGAGAAATTTTGGTGAAACATTAAATAAGAGTATTATGAGTACAGATCAATTAAGGGAAGATATTGGTAAGACTAATGAGAAATTAGAAAAACTAACTCAGAATATGGAAAAGAATAAGAGGGAATTGAGGGAAGATATTGGTAAGAGTAATGAGAAATTAGAAAGGAAAATAGATCAAAACAGGGAGGATATGCTAAAGAGTCATAGGGAATTGAGGGAAGATATTGGTAAGAGCTTAGAACAAAACAGGGAAGAAATTGAAAAGAAATTCATGGAGCTAGATAGTAGCATGATGAGAATGAGAAATGAAAATCAGGAAATGATAGCAAATGAGATAGGTGAAGTTTCAAAGAAAATGCCAGAAATGAGCAGGGAAATATCAAACCAAAAAAATGAGGTTAATACTAAGTTCGAACATGTTGATGTAAAATGTACAGAGTTAGGTAGCCGAATGAGTAGCATTTCAAGTGAGTTAAAAGAGATGATGGAGGCTACAAATGCAGATTTAATTCAGGTGCAAGTTAATTTCAGAGGGGAAATATCTGAAATTCAGAAGGAGTCAGAAACACAGAGAAATAAATTGTCTGAAGAAGTTAAAGATTTGTCTAAAGATTTGAATCAAAAGCTAACTTCTGAAATTAACAAACACCAAGCTGTTCAAAATGAGAATAATAAAAAATTGGAACAGACAATAGAAAATCTGCAAGGTACTATAAATAGGTTAGAATTGAATTCAAGGGCAAATATATGTGATGTGAATGTATCAGATGTACAAAATAATGATAGAGGTAGTTCCTCAGGTATGACAAATAATGTGAGTGATGCGGCAGCTTCATTTATAGCTAATGCTGAAACTCAGAGTGCACAAGTAACACTAGAGAATTTAAATATGGTAATAGGGAATTTGCAAAATTACAATCATATCTTAAGTGATTTTCCACTTCCAAAATTTAATGAAAACTCCAGTCCAGTACAGTTCATTGCAGAATTATCAGAGTATTTTCAAATTAAAAAGATACCTGAAGCATTGAAAATGATAGTTGTCAAAAGATGTTTGGACCAGAAAACTTTAGATTGGTTACAAATGGTATCAGGGGGTGAAATTACATATGAATCCTTTAAGAGGTTATTCAAGAACAGATTTTGGAATGTTACGGTACAGCACAGAATTCGAGCAATGCTTAGTCATGGTCAATTTAATCCACGAGAGGGAATATCAATGACTGATTACTTACTGAAACTTGCAAGTCAGGTTAGGAACTTGTCACCTCCAATCAATGAGGAAGATTTTGTGAGTTTGCTCACAAGGCATTATCCTTTAAGGATACAAAATTACTTATTAATTGCAAAACCACGTAGCATCTATGAGATGACAGAATTAATGACAGCTTTGGAACAACAGGAAGAAGATATATCTCGAGAGTGGGAGCATAGATTATTAGATGTGCGAGATAGAAGAAATTACCAAGGTAGTTATCAGCAAAGTAGAGGACAAGACAGACGTCATGAAAATAATACCAGACAACGGTATCAATCATACGTTCCACAATTTGAAAGATCGAGGATAGATGAGGAGACCAGGTCGACAGGAACAAATAAACTATGTCAGGACAGAAAGATTGCCTGAAAGAGGGCAAAATTATGGAAGGCGGTACATTAGACAAAGGGGAAATTTCACTCACTGGAGGGAAAACAATAACCGGGAAAGATCTGAGGAACGGCAAGAAAATTATGTACCAAGAGGACATAATTTAAGAAATCGAGGATTTCGAACTCGAGGAAGGGGAACTCAAAACAATGGTAGCGACAATGAGATAGTTTTAGCTCCTGTTAGGAATGGCAGTCCTGTACGTGAACATGGAAATAACCAGGAAAACTGTTAATAGACTCCTGTGCAGTAGGTTCTCAGGACGTCTTTAATAATTCAGTATCCATTACCAATACAAATAATATGCCTACACACACACCCTGTAATAAGATTATAGCAACAAAAGATAAGGGAGAAAATTTTGAGTCACCTCATGTTAGGATGGAAATTGCGAAGAAAGAGATCATTGCAACTATAGATTCTGGTTCGTCAGCTTCAATTTGTTCACAGAAATTTTACATAAATTTGATTAATGAAGGTAACAAAATTATGGCTCTTCCCACTAGTAATTTAGTTTGTCGTGTTGCAATCGGAAGAACGACACAGGTCATAAAAACACAAGCTCTACTTAACATACTTATCGGCGGAGAGAATTTTGAGGTTATGTTTCTAATTGTAAACCATCTGATTTGTGACATAATTTTAGGATGTGACTTCCTTCATGAATATGAAGCAAGTATAGATTTTAAACATGAAGAGTTAAAAATGACAAAGGACGATAGAGAAATAAAGGTACAATTTATAAAAGAGAAAGTTTCTGTGATTGAGATGACAAAGGATGAGAAAAATCTTTGTGACCAAGAGTTTTTTGTGCAAATAACAGAAACTGATAGAAATAGTCAGATAAAGCAGGTAGTCACAGAATATGAAGGGAATACCACGCCATATTTTCAACAGCTTGTAGAAATGCCAGAGAAAGTAGAGGAATTTACAATCCAAACAAAAGACGACCGTGTGAGCGAGACAGACAACAGCTGGGAAGAGAAGAGAAATGAGGAAATAATACACAAGTGTGAAGAAGCTTATAATATTACGGTAATGCAACAACAAATCCTTCATGATGTTTTGATGAACAATAGTTCAGTATTTAGTAATATTCCAGGCAGATGTAATGTATATCAGCATACATTTCAAGTAGAAGACGTACCACCATATAGGCACAAGTATGACAATTTACCTATAAGTCTTCGGGACAAAGCTAGACAACTAATAAATAGCATGTTAGAAAATGGGATTATTGAGCAAAGCAATTCTCAGTACATAAATTCAATCTGCTGGAGTATTAAACGAGATGGTAGTTTGAGATTAACATTAGACGGTAGATATGTCAACAAGTATATGAAGCCTGATCATTTTCAAAATGAAGGAATTGAACAATTAATTACGAAACTTTCAAGAGAGAGATTTCTGACATCCATTGACCTCACTGCTTCATATTGGCAAGTGGAATTAGATCCACAAGTGCGTGATTACACTTCATTTCAGTACTCAGGGATCCAGTATCGTTTTTGTGTAAATCCTTTTGGTTTAAAAAAACTCAGGAAGTGGATTTTTGAGAGCCATTCACAGTATCTTTGGAAATTCTGCAGATGACTTTTTAATAAAGTATATTGACGACTTCCTAATCATTAGTCAAACATTTGAAGAACACATGAATAATGTCCATTATGTGTTAAATAAACTACAACAACATGGTATGACTGTGAACATACTAAAATCAAAATTTTGTGTCAAGGAAATAAATTTTCTGGGTTATGTAGTGGACGAACGAGGTATAAGACCTGATCAGAAGAGAATTGAAGCAATAATGAAAATTCCACCACCAAGGAACGTAAAACAAATTAGACGTCTCTTAGGGGTATTGAACTTTCAGAGTAAGTTCGTACCAAGATATTCGGCTGAAATAGAACCACTGCGGCAGCTACTCCGAAAGAACAATAAGTGGAAATGGACAGAGGATCATCAAAAATGTTTTGAAAGAGTAAAAGAACTTTTTGCTAAGTCCATATTGCTCGAGAGGCCTAGAGAAAATTTGGAATATGAGATTTATGTCGACGCATCAATGCAAGGATACGCCGGAATTTTAGGACAGCGAGACATCAACAATGACTTTCACGTCATTAGTACAGCTTCTAGAGGACTTACAAATATTGAACGGAATTCTTCAGTAACTCAGAAATTGGAGCACTATATTTCTCATTAATTCGTTTTAAAACCTATATTTATCAGCAAAAGCTGAAAGTATATTCAGACCACATCAGCTTAACTTTCATACAACGGTGTAGATTATGTAGTGGAAAACTTGCTAGATACATTCATGCAATATCTGCATTCGATATTGAGATTATACACATTCCTGGCAAGAATAATACCTTCAGTGATTTGCTATCAAGATTGAACTACAACCCACAAATTCCCGAAAATATTGAAAGGCCTCGAAATGAAGTCAAAATATTGACAATTGAAATTCCTTTAAGCAAAAAAATGATAAGAAAATTGAAAAATATAGGGGAAATTCAAAATGAGGACGCAAAATTATTAGATTTTAAAGAAAAGGCACCACTAATTGAAGAGGCAAAGAAAGAAATTGTAGCAATTCGGGATGGGACATTATACAAGAAACATGGAAAAGAAGTACCTAGTTTGGAAGGTAATGGTTCCGAAAAGCATGGAAAAGGAAGTAATTAAGAATTTTCACGAAGGGTTAGCACACTCAGGGACGGACCGGACAACTTCTATGATTTTAGAAAATTTATACATATCCAAATTGCGTCAGAAAGTGCGGAAATTTATATCGTGCTGTAACCTGTGTCAGAAGGCAAAGCAAATAAATGCAGCATATGCATTTGAAACTAATTCGGTTATAAGGGATAAGCCGAGATGTGTAATTAGTATCGATATTCATGGTCCAATGCCTCCAAGTCAATTTGGAAATAAATATATATTTGTCTGCTATGATATATTCAGCAAATATGTAAGAATTTACCCGTTGAGAAAACCTACAGGTTTAGCATGTTTGAATAGACTACTCAAGTCATATGTGATAGAAGGAGGACCGATCCAATCTGTATTAAGCGATAATGCTTCGTATTTCACAGGAAAATAATTTATGGATGGACTGATTGAAAATGGCATTAAACAATATTTTTCGTCAAGATACAGACCGAACTCCAACCCAGTGGAGAGGGAAATTAAGGAAATTTCAAATTATTTAAGGGTTCTGTGTCATCGAAAACAAACGCAATGGTATGGATACGTGAATTTCGTTCAGAATCTATTAAATGAGACAGTAAACAATGTGACTGGATACAAACCATGTGAACTTAAGTTAGGAAAGAAGATCAATACAGTGTGTAAGAAAATTCCAGAAGCCATTCCAGATGCTCACTCGATACCACAAACAGAAGAAGAGATGTTCCGAAAAGCATTCGAGAGGATGAAGAAAAAGGCCATAAAAAGAAAAATGAAACATGAAGAAAAGAAGAGAAAGGAATGGAGGATAAAAATAGGAGATTTAGTTTTGGTTAAAACCAAGAAATTGTCGGATAAAGCAAATAAACTTTATTGGCGAATGTTTCTCAAATACCATGGACCATATGAAGTTGTTGAAGTATATGGAACAAATACATATGAGTTATGTAATCCAACAACTCGAAAAAGCATTGGAAAGTTCCTTATTGAGATGCTGAAACCATACAACAATGACGATAAAGGTGAAACAGAAGACAAAGATGATAAATAGTAAATGCTGGATAGTTAAAGATGACTTGCAGAGAAATGTATTGGATTGTAAGAGGGTTAAATAAATATGTACGTCATTTTTAAGGAGAAATAATATTTTGGACATAATTAAAGTTTTCTTTAAAAGGAAAATAACATTTTTTTTAGTAACTGTAACAGCATTTGAAATAAAGCATGATGTTATATTAAAGTAAAGTACGTAGATATAATTCCAAGAATGTTGTGAATGTACAGTATAAAATAACAAACATGGGTTAAAAAATAATTAAAACAAATACTTATGTAGCAAACAGAAAATGTGAAACGGTACTTAGATTTAAGAGATGTAAATATATTTGTGTAGAGGGTGAACATTTTAGTAAATATGTATAGTAATTACAAAAATTCTTAAATGTATAAATTTTTGTCAACAACTTAAGAAAGTGAGCAATTTTTGTAACAGTAAATAAATAATTTAGGGTACAGTATTGGCTATAAAAAATTGTAATGTTAGATTAATGTCTAAACACATTAAACCAGAGCCAGTAAGTAGTGGCGAGATAAAAAAAAAAACATATGTCGTGTGTTGAATACGTGTGAAGTGTTAAGTGAAAGTGATAGCGTGTGTTCCAAGGTTTAGGAGACTAAAAACCCAATTATAAAATTTCCAAACAAGTTGTAAATATTTATAATTATGTTTCTAGTGGGGCATATGATGCAGTAATTTGTATCATAAATTACTTAAATGTAAATAATGATTGTAATATGAATATGCATTTTTATGTGACATTGATTTGAGATGTTTCTTGACTGTAATTATTGTTGGGAAGTAAGTTTATACGACCTTACTGAAACTGTCAATAATAGCGCGCAATAATGCAGCGAGGGAGTGAGCTGTTTATCATTATTGGAAACGAGGAAGTTACGTAATGTTGGCGCGTTTTTCCGTTTAGAACCTTCTGGAATGTTTCCCTAGAGCATATGTATTCATAATTTTCATTGGATATTAAAATAGACGCTAATGTTGGCGCGTTTTATTAGCCAATAGTAACTCAGTTATAATATTTAGGCATATCGGGGAGTGGGTGTAAAAAAAGTCAAGTCAGAGGTAGATCGCGGTCAGTTCATCAAAATTCTTAGTACATTACACGTCGCCTTCAGTCTGCCAGTTCATCAAAAATCTGTGTACACTACACGTCGTCTTCAGTCAGTCAATTCGTCGAAAGTATTAGTACGGCATACATCGGATATAGATTCACAAGTTACGCGCAGCAGAATTATGAAAGATCTAAAGTATGGTAAAGTTAATTATACAAAAGATTGAAGTACGTGGATTAAAAGTGATCAGTAAGAAGTTATTATAACAGTTTCAGTTTGGCGAGTGTTAAGATCAATGTATAAATGTGATAGTTAACGTGTTCGACAATAAATGTGTAAAACAAATTTCTTCATCAGTGTTATATTTGGATAAAAGATTCCTTTCCGTTTACACACTCTGATCAAGAGACATGTTCGACTGAGAAATAATAGCTAGCCGGAGGACAGTGAAACAGAATTAAATAAAAAAATAAAATTAAAATTCTTTCAAACAAAAACTAATACTGCCGCAAATTGCTAACACTAGATGGAGCTACAAACCGAACAAATGAATGACGTCACAAGATGGCTTCACATGAAGTAAACACAAACAAACATTATAAGTAATACACTCGCAAATTTTCCGTCCAAATCGTTTTATCATTAAAAAAAGCAAAGGCGTAAAAATTATACAAGCCTTCAGTACTTAGACCTATGCACAAGTCGATAATACAAGGTTCACAAAGAATTTATAAATTGCGAGCTAAGCTCAGATTAGGTAAAAATAGGCGTGTAAATTGCAACTTAAAAACTTGCCACCCTTCCTCAGGAAGCATGGGAATTGCAACTCAAACTTAACAAAATAAGAAAGTTCATTACAACGTATTTCAGACGTATGACTGGCAAATTTAAAAACTCTGGTGAGGTTAAAAATACGATACTTACTTAAACAAGGATATATATGAACATCCTTACTATACATGGATTTGACTTGTGCTTTCCGCGCGCCCTAAAAATGAATAAGAGAGGAGCGGAGTCCGTTAGGCGTAGCGAGCCACAGCGAAACATGTCGTTTCTAGCTTTAACCGGTTAGGTTAAGTTGGGTAGGTTAGTGTGCGTATGTATATAAGCTGCTGTTACTGTTTGCTTTTATAAACACATCGGTATTGCAATACCGAGTGGAAGGGAAGTTATTACATTAATTTAAACCAGACACAGATCTCATGCTTTGGAACACATTTTCCAAGTTCCAGCTTTTCTATGAGCATTTCCTGTGCGGATATTTTAGGCTTTTCGAGAACATAAAACAGACAGGATGGCAACGTTGCAAGGGTTGCTGACCCATGGGAGCGGGGGTGGCACTTCCTCTTTGACAACAGTTGGAGGGCACCATGTAAACCGGTTTCTCTTTTGCTTTTAGTGGCGCGTGCCTCATGAGCGTAAACAAACGTTTCGTGCATGCCACCTCTTAATAATTGCATTTGAATCTTCCAGACGCATTTCGTAAACTAAACTTACAATCTTCGTGTTCTTATCAGCTCGTTCGACATTAAACTTAAATACCTGCTTGTACGTTTTACAGTATGTAATCAAGTAAGCAATATTTTTGAAATGTAAACAAAACAACTACATCGTTAGGCCCTTAAAAAGTTTACTAAATGATACCTTTATCACGGGCAGCAAAAAAAGAAACAGTAAACTAAATTATTAACACACTTCACCGCTATTTCTCAAAATGTCCACTATTTGCGCACCTGTAATCTTCACACCATCTTAACCAATTACGCCGTACTCTAGTAAAGACATCCCCAGCCAGATATATACGATCTCTCAAAGATTCGACGTCAGTGATCGATGTTTTGTAGACACTGGTTTTCATATTGGACGCTGAAGGCATTCCTTAATTTTACACCGTTCTAGCGTAGATCGGCCAATAGCTTGCCAATTGTACTTGTTAGTTAGATAAAACATCACATCACCGTTTCGCCGTGTTTGGATTAAGGGACGTGTGGAAAACAAAATCGCTAATCACCCTTCAAATAAACTAGGAGAGCGGGGTAGACTATGTTTTGTTTACGTCTGGAAGCTAGTTCAGATTGCGTGAGCTACCTCGAACTATTTGCACTGTTTCACAGTTTTAAAGTAACATTACCTCTGAAAAAAGGTGTGTGAAATACCCTTTTAAGTGATTAATTATTCAAAACCCCTTCATGTCATCATGTCAAAAATTATATCATAAATAGGTTACTCCTCTCGCCTTGCAAGTAACAAACTATTAACTTCATACATTCTCGTTGAAGTAAACGAGATTTTAATTTGAAACACAAGCTATTTATTTTTCGAAAACTGCTGATAAAAAAAGAAAATGCTATTATACCTTTTGTTTGTAATACTTCAATGAAACAAACATGGAAGGAATGTAATACGCTCCCTTCCACCCAGTACACTTGCAACATACACAGGTTGCATTCAGACGCAGTATACACCCTCTCTCTTCTAATAGCAAGCGAGTGTGTGTGTTTGTTTGTTTGTGTGAAGTTACTGTACAAAAAGGAAAGTAACTTCGTATTTCAGCCCTGAATCTCTCAAGGATACAACACAAAGACTTTTAAGAAAACTCCCACTCCTAACCTCCTTTTACACGAAAAAGGCTCTTTATACGTTATTTATCAAAAACAACTTGATCTTTATTTAATACATGTTTTTCAAATATTGGTACGCTAAAGTTTCCAAAAGGGAAGTTGTAGAGCTTATAAACCACAACTTGTGTAAACTAATGCGTTTTGTAGCATTAGCCTTTTTTGGAACTTACATGTTACATTTTCCGAAGTGTACATACCCCTTATGGTATATGCTTTAAGCTTTGACATTTTTATTTCTTCTGTTCCGTCGCAAGGGTTTATTACTACAACTTCGGAATTTATTTCCCTATACTTCTGAAGTGAACATATAAAAATGTTTCGGCATTTTGTATGGAGACAATATGTAGTAAACACACAATATAAATAGAAGAACACAAGTTACGTATGTAAATCTTAATTTTCAGAGAAACTCTTGTGCGTGAACAGCTGAGTGCATGGGATCGTGGCGATACAATGAGCAAAAAAGCAAATACTCGTCTGCTCCTGCCACGCCCAGTCCCTATCCCTTACTTTGTTATAGAACTTTACTTAATGCATGTCTTAGGTCAATCTCTTCTTTCGCACACGAGCCTGAAACCAACCTGTGTTAATAGGTTAATGTTTCAAGGCATGATTTTGATATCAAATCAATACGATACTCACGTATCTAGGGGCTAGTGTGGACCGTCTTTGCGAAGCTTGTCTTCCAGCCACTTAGGTGAAATGTTTCCGTACTCATCCCCTTTCGTCGCTCACCTAGGTCGGACCTGTATTCATAGGCTAATGCGTGTGTGCCAGACTTAAATTTAAACCAATAAGAGATTAGCTCACCCTGGGCTAGTGATGATCAAAGAACTTCTACCTACATTAAATAAAAAAAAAACGTACAGGAAACTGAAAGCATCGGCACGTTTCTATGCACTCGACTATGCATCAGATGTTTTATTCAGGTCCCGCTTTAATATCGATTTTTGGGTCCAGCACAACAATTCTTCAACCACAAGTAAGTGCCTTTGTTGATACACGCCATGAAATCATTATAATGCTATGAAGGTATGGTATGCAGGTGAACTAATGAAATAGGCCTTTAAAATATCTTACCAACGGAGCAAGTACCTTTGGTGCGTGTTGTTTGCAACATATTTGGTACTCAGGAATGGATTCTCTTTAGCCACCTATTTCCATCTTTGATGACACACATATTTAGGCCTTTGATCTATTATTCCATTGTTGAATGTGACAAAGGCTCCCAATTTCCGTTCCTTGCTGAAAGCCTCAAGTTAGAAGCAAGGCAGAGAGTCTACAAAAGCTGCTTGATTGAGCGAAGAGCTAGGAGATAGCAATAATTACGTCAGCTTGTTGCCACATGTCCCAGACTTCCACTCTACAAAGAGCAAGAAAAAAGAGAGGACAGTGTAAAGGAAGGAAAATCGATGTTCCCAAGTGGATGTTGGAACCCGTGCTTCTTCCGAATTGCAATCTTCAGTTTTTTTCATCCGTGCTTCATTCAAACTAAGGTTAAATGAAAGAAAACGAGAGTGGTAAATTTCCGCTTGCAATTTAAATGTTGTTAATAGAATTCACAGCAAAGCAAAGGGGACCGCATCGTTAGGAAGTGTCAGATAAAGGAATTATACTAGCATACATTATGTATGAAATTTCTTCAACTTTCTTAGTTACGTTCATTTTAAAGCTGTGCTTTGCTGTGTTATGTTGTAATGAAAAACCCCTCCTAGTATGCTAAATCTTAATCGATTATTTATTTCTCATGAAAATATACGGGATTTTTAGGATGTCGTATAAATAATTTTGTTGTCAAATGATTATTCCATAGGTAAGTAGACATATTATTAAATTTTACTTTCTGTGATTAAAAAGTGTGTCGAAACCTTCCCTAAGTTATGATTACTTGTGTGATGGATGGATGGATGGATGGATGGATGGATGGACGGATGGACGGATGGATGGATGGATGGATGGATGGGTGGGTAGGTGGGTGGGTGGGTGGATATTTATTGCTAAAAACATTTACACATGTATAGCAACGTCAGATGTTAAATATTACAATAATTCAATCTTATAAAATTCCTGGACCTTGTAGAGAGGATTTTTCTTCAATATCATTAAAATCTGTCTTTTAAAAACGTCGTATGTAAGTGTCTTGATTTTATCCGGTAAACTATTGTATAGATTAATGGATGATACTTCAAAGCTATTTTGTGTTTTACTATACTTACATTTACCAAAATAAATATTGTTGGTACTTCGTGTCGGATAATTATGAACAGTTTCACACAGATTATACTGTTGTAGATTCCTCTTAATGTACAATAAACAATTCAAAACATATATACAAGGAAGAGTGAGGATTCCAAGTTCAATAAAATGTGGTTTACAATGTGTTTTTGGCGGAACTCCACATACTATTCTTATCGCTCTCTTTTGTAAAATAAAAAGCTTATTAGCATAAGTATGGTTGCCCCAAAGTAAGACACCGTAATTTAAATTGGAGTATATATTACTGTAATACACTGACAGTAATGACTTCTTATTAATTGTTTGACTCAGTACCGTAGCATGAACACTCCTTTACTCAGTTTCCCTGAGATGTAGTCTATGTGGGATTTCCACCCTAATTTAGATTCAAGATAAATGCCTAAGAATTTTACTGTTCAAAGATTAGAATCAGCAGAACTGAGATCCACGGTGATCGAATTTGTTTGTTTCTATTCGGCCATGCACTCGATTTAAATTAAATTCAGTTTTATTTATCGATGGTCTTTAACTGCTGTGGTCCTGAGTGTCCCATTCTATATTGGGCGTGAAAGATCGGTAATTTTGCTCAGAGGCCTCTTTATCAGACTTGAGGTTCTTTTACGTGCCTAAATCTACGACACGGGACCACCGACTTTACTTCCCTTCCAAAGGAGGCCATATTAAGGGTTTTTACGCCTGGTTTTTGTCCGGTTATCGAAGAAGGGTATTATTTGATCGTGTACAATCTCGCACAATTTTGTCTGTTTCTATATATCTCCCTGTGTCATCACAAACTCTAGTCTTTCATGAACGCCTGTCTTATTAACTAAAGAAAAGTGATAGGGATTCGGCATTTTGTTACATTGGGTATCTATTAAACATTGAACGGTTCTCTTAATTGAACTATTTAGGTTACGAGGTATGTTTTGATTTAGATAAGGACGTAGAAAACAATAAAAATAAGTTTCTGCAGATATATATATATATATATATATATATATACTAGTGGGTCACGATATGAATGCGCTTGGTGGAGGACGCCTGTCATCCTCCGTGGTGTAATTGTTATCATGATAGCCTCTAGTTCCCGAGGTCGCGGGTTCAAACCCGGGAGAGGGCGATAGCTTTTTCGGGCGTAAAAATCCTTATCACGGCTTCCTTCGGAAGGGTCCCGTGTCGTAGATTTACGGCACATAAAAGAACCTCAAGCCTGATAAAGAGGCCTCTGAAAAAATTACCGGTCTTTCACTCCCAAGATAGAATGGGGCGCTAAGGACCACAGCTGTTAAAGAGCTTCGATAAATAAAACTCAATTTAATTTAATTTAATTTAACTGTGTTTTGTTGACAATCGAGGCTAGGGATCAGAGGGAAGGAAGAGGCAAAGCGATAGGGAAGCGTACAGTCGCGCGATGAAAACAGTACTACATGTGCAGGCCTTGCTAGTAAATGCAACTAGGAACTGCGGATGTGTTTTCCTTACCTGACTGTCCTGCCTATGCCCCGCCCACTTCTTTCTTAGTTCCTCTTCCCACCGCGCGCATTCATATCGTGGCCGACAAGTAACTATAACAAGCACCTTAAATAACAAAATAAGGTATAAAACAAAATTAAAGCTTTGTAAAACCATGGCATCCTAGTGCTCATGTGTGAAAGCGAATTTTGGATACTCTAGACAAACAAAAAAATCAGGGAGCAGAAATGGGGTTTTTAAGAAAGTTAAAAGATGCACAAGGCAAGAGATTTGATAAGAAATTAAATAATTCCAGAGGATTTAAATGCATAAGTTACAACATAAAATAGAAGAAAACGGAACTGGAAACAGCGCATGAACCGAATAAGAGAGGAAAGAATATCAGAGTTGATTAAAGGATAAAGAAGAAGTTGAGCACAGATTGAATACAAAGACGGCATAGGTAGAAGTTTCTAACCCCTGAAATAAAGAAGAAGAATATATTTAATATGTAGGAATATTAACTAATTGATATACAGCGCCTATCAAAATAAATCTTGTCTATCACGATAAGTGACTGTGATGGTATTCCGTTTCAAAATTTGTTTCGAAATCTCATAAACGTTGGCACAATAATAATGACGATAGTAATAACGAGTAGAGGAGAATGGCAGAAGTTTTACAAAAACTGAGTGTGAGATACTTTGTAATTACTTGTTATTACTAAGGCTCAGAAATTGGGACCTTGTGTGCCTCAGTGACCGGGATTCATTGTCAACAAACACCACTTACCAACATGTTGTACTCACAAACACGCGCGCGCAATACACGGACCTTTTCCCATTTTTTTCTTTTTCTGTTTACCTCAAAAAATGATTGTCGGTGAAATATCGATATGGAATTTTTGGAAACTATACAATAGCTACCTTCTCTACCTAAGGTAAGTGGTAGAGAAAGTAAAAATTAAATGGCACGGTCGGGCGGTACCTAAAGCAGGAGTGTTTGGCTTTCCTTACCTATACTCTACCGTTCAGATATCACGAGGAAATGCCCGTAATTGCATTAAACCTTCTTATCTGATTAAAAAATAGGTATATCTTAAAGGTGATAACAAATATTCGCGACATCACACCCAAAGACGACTTGCAATGCTCGTATTGTTTTGCAAGCATTTCCTTCACTTCCCATTAGTTCTAAAGCATTAGCAAATTATATTTGTTCCATGTTTCTAAATAACCAGTAGCAGCATACTGGTCCTAGTCAAAAATTGTAGATTACTTAAGGCTTTCAAAAACTACCCCAATCATTATTTTCAACCCCTCAAATGGAATGGAAAGAGAAGCGGAGAGATGTACTGATCCAAGGAGTCTAGATATTGTACCGTATTCTCCCAAAAGGGGAGCCCCCGGGAGGAAGGGATGAGGTGAAGGGAGACACTGGGCGCCCGGAACCAGGAGCGACGGCAATAACAGGGTCCCTACATTTTCCAGGTATAAACGCTCCGACAGGGGGTGAGGCAGATCGGGGACCCTTCCCCACAAGGGGGTCCAATGTCCCCGCCAGTAGCGGTCCATATACCCCGGACCCCAGCCGAAGGCCGATGGACGGAGAAAGTTCACAGAGAGCATCCTTTTCCCCTACCACGCTGCCACTCAATTGCCGAATTGCCGACACCTACAACACTGAAACAGGTCAAATGGGGTAAAGCATGAAGGAAATCATTGTTGGAATTAAATGGAGGGGCAGGGAATTCGGAATATGTAACGATCCTTCCCAGCGTTCGCCTGGCGACCTGGGGAAACCCCTGAAAAACCCATGCGTCCGGGAGTTCGACAACGGGAATCGAACCCACGACCTTCAAAATGCAGGCCACAGACGCAATTTTCTGAGCCATCCCGCCGGGTTTCAACCCCTTACTTAGATATTTTTCACCGTTTGACCTATGTTGAGGGAACACATTAACTGCTGTAGGAACGGCGAAAATTACACGCTTCTTTACAATTTCCAAAAATTACGTTTACGAATGTTGTAAAATTATAATTTAGGACCTAAAATCATACGTAGCCATATATATTTCAACCCTTATTTTCAATCTAAAGTATGCTTATTTTCGTATGAATAAAGCTGTAGGAATGAGCAAAAGTAATAAACTATCTTACACATAGTATCCCTACGAAATTTTCAATCCTTTACACACAAATCTGCTACATTAGATGAGTCAGAAACAAAACTTGAAACATATACATTTTATAATTCAGAGTAAGTAATAGGCTACTCACGTCTTTAAAAAGAATACTAATATTCTTAATTTAAACCACTTAGTTGTAGAATGTATCCGTGCAACGCCGTGTCAGTAAAGCCAAGCGAAAATGCTCTCAATGAATGTTGCATACTAAGAGCAGTATCCAGTTTTTTGGGTTTAAACATATGTTTCATTTTAGTAACAGCCTATATGTTGCAATGTAAGCGGGGAAAATAAACCGCTAAACACACAATGTTGCAACAATATTACTCTGAAAGGAATGTGTAAATACAGGCATTCCCCTCATAGCTGAATCAGCATCCTGAAAAAGTCTCGGTTATCAATTACAATTTAAAAATACTTATATATAACCATGCAGTGCAGTTTTGTCATTTATCATTAACGCTTTTCAATTGAAATCGTCAAAGTAATTTTATAATTTGCAAAAGTAGAACTTAATGGATTCTGTTATAATATTTAAGGATTTTTTAAATGTTCAATAATATTTACAAGTTTTAGGCGTTTTAAAAGTTGAGATAGTATTCGTACTATTTATACAATAATAAAGAGATAATGAAATGGATATGCATGCAACGCATAATAATAATAATAATAATAATAATAATAATAGTAATAATAATAATAATAATAATAATAGGAAAAGAGAATATTTAATAGTCATATGATATATGACATGATTGCAGTAATTTAAATAATTGTATAATAGTTTGTGTAAGAATTAGAACCGGGAAACAGGGAATGGTTAAAATTCTGGTAGACGGGAAGTAATTAGCGGCTCTGCCCGGAGTCAGGTATTAGCGAAGTCTAATGTAAGGGTTCCATAAAAGCATTTGAGTAGGCAAATAGTAGAATAGGGCTCTCATAAATTACCCATTCATTACCTTATAATAATGAACGATATAAGGCAGAATTAATGTTTTGAACAACCCTGGTATCTCGGTATCGAGTATACAAAATGAAAAAATGTTTAACGAGATGGTTCAAAAGTGGATAGCAAAAGCAGACTCAAATCTCTTAAAATTACACAAAAAGCGTGACAGAAGGAATTTAAAAAGAAAGACTCAAGAGGATAAGCTATATGCCTATTGAGCATTACTAACTTCTGAAAGTAAGAATTTATTTGTTAATGTACCTGAAAAAAAAAAATTAATTACTTATTTCTACAACATAAAATTTCCATTCTGACTGACCTCGTAGCTCAGTCGTTAGAGTATCTGCCTGTTGTGCGAAGGGTCCCGGATTCGATTACCGGCTGGGGTGGGGGATAGAAATTTTTCTCTAGCCAAGCCTATTCCCTATCCTCTCTAGAGTCTTATGGTTTACCAGTTATGCAAAAGTCGTTCACAATGAAGAATACTTTTCGAAACATTTGCAGAAAATTCGAGATATACATTTCATTTGTCATTAAAATATCTTAAACATATGATATTTTAATCAAAATCGTTAGAGCCATTTTTGAGGAAATTAAAATTTTCCAAAAATGTTCCATGTAAAGGGTAATCTGGGGTGGGGGGATTTTCTTGAAAACCTTCGTGTCGCATCTCTGGAAGATACTGAACCTAAATACCAAGTTTGGTGTTTATTCGACTGTTTGTTTCTGAGTTATGATGTTCACAGACACAAACAAACACACACAAACACGTACACGGACATGTTTCCAAAAATGCTTTTTTTGGATTCAGGGGGTCTCAAAACATTTATTTCTGGGAAATCTCGGTATCGAATTATTGGGTGGAATACAATACTTCCCCTACTTACTATGCGTAGTAGAGAAAGTAAAAACGTTACACGATCCTTTTTCACCAAAGCAACCATTAGCAATAGAGATATGAAACTTTACGACATCCTTATAACTTAGAATAATTAAAATCTGTCCTATAAAGTGTAGTAAAATACGATATTAGAATCACGTTTATGTTAGCTGCATATGTTGAGAGTGTGGCAAAAAATTTAAAATATATTTTAAAACTAACACTAATTATAATTTTAAATTTCAGTGATTCCGCAAAATTCGTCTCATTTTAGAACGTTTTCTGCCTAACTGTCATTAATGTTTTACCGATTACAACCAAATTTTAAACATGCCGACAAATTTCGTACGCACAGTGTTTCGCGAAAAAGAGGAACGAAACGAGGTTAACAAGTACTTCTGAGTAGCAAACGCATTTAAAAAAAAATCTGATGTGAAGTCACATGACTTTCTCTACTCTTGTACAAACTATTTTTACAAACTTTTATTCTCCATCTATTTCATATTAATCGAGATAAATGTTTGGAGAAACGATCTTTTGACATGCAAAGAGAATTACATTTTACACATAGCGACCAGCTCTAAAAATATTTGACTATCCTTTAAAGCGTACCATCTTCCCCTTGTTTTGTACTTGCAAGGGCAATATAAGCACAGGCATATCTCTTAATAGCTGGTTGCTATGTGCAGCACCATTCTGGTTGCCACAGATTAATACTCTTTGCATATCCAAGACAAAAAATGAATAACGAATTTCCATTTGAGAAAATAAGTATTGAAAAATTTAAGGGAATAACGAGCAATATCTCGAAAATGGTTCACTCACCAAAAAAACTGTATATGACATAAGTTGTGTATTTTAACGCGATCTAAATTTTTTGTGTAGTAAAATTATGGTTTACCAGTTATGGAAAAGTCGTTCACAATGAAGAATACTTCTGGAGACATTCCCAGAAAATTCAAGATATACATTTTATTTTTCATAAAAATATCTTAAACATATGATATTTTAATCAAAATCGTTAGAGCCATTTTTGGGAAAATTAAAATTTTCGAAAAATCTTCCATGTAAAGGGTAATCTGGGGTGGGGGGATTTTCTCGAAAACCTTCGTGTCGCATCCGTGGAAGATACTGAACCCAAATACCAAGTTTGATGTTTATCCGACTGTTCGTTTCTGAGTTATGCTGTTCACAAACAGACACAGACACACAGACACACACGGACCTTTTTCCAAAACTTCTTTTTTTGGATTCAGGGGATCTCAAAACATGTATTTCCGGTGAAATCTCTGTATGCAATTTTTGGGTGGAATACAATACTTCTCCTACTTACTATACGTAGTAGAGAAAGTAATATACCTGTGATGCCTTAGGCCATAGCCTACAAAGTTTTTGCGGTTTGATATTTCACCTCCGGTATGACTGGATTTTAGTTCCATCCGCTAAGCTTACCTCGCATCGTTTTATCCAGCAGGCGGGAAGCTGGCTTAAAACCAACCACATTGTCGCCCTTACAGTCTTAGCATCCATTTGTGGTTCACGGATATCTTCGACAGACTAAAAGATTTATGTCTCCTTCGATTTCGTGGAAGACGTTGTTCATAGGTTCTGTGACCTCTACTCAATCATATATTGCCTTTTAAATAAAGGTAATTTAGAAGCAACTTCCGTATAAAAAACGTGAAAAGTTAGTTTTGAAATGTTATAAAGTTTTTCAGTACCATCTCTTCTTTATGATTCAGAGTGCTAAGGAGTCAAAAGCAAAAGCATTAGAAGCATTAGAAATGAGATACTCGAGAGCGTTAGCTGGATATAGAAGATCAGAAAAATATACGGCGATGGAATAAGGAAAGAATTAAACATATTTTATCGAAGTAATACACTGTCGTTTGTGAAAATTACAACACCAAGAAAGAATTTCCCAAATAACTCCAAACTTGGTGGAAGTGTAGAAGAGTGTGCGGGCAATAAGTGATTAGGTTTACAGAGAGATGGGGTATACGTAGGCCGAGCATTGCACTCTCTTGTCGGTCCGACAAGGTCAGTGTTGCGTTCAGTGTAGTCAGTGCAGAGCTGTCAAACAAGGTGGAAACAATAAAGTGAGTGCCAGGATGCCTCCTCGACGTCAAAGGGAGCCATATCGGCATGCGAGTGAGTTCGAACGGGGCAGAATGATCGGTCTCCGAGAAGCGGGTTTGTCATACTGTGACATTTCGGTTGTACAGGGCATGCTTCTACGACAGTAATGCGTGTGTGGAAGCAGTGGATAGATGAAGGTCATACGAAGTGAAGAGCGAGTACTGGATCACGGAACATGACCACAGCATGGGATGACCGTCATCTTGTCCGCATGGCCATAACGGACCGGTAGCTTTATCCACAGTGTTGGCTCGGCGCTGGAGCACTGCAACAGGTGTCTGTATTAACGGTTCGTCGCCTTTGCTGCAGGTTGGACTGGTTGCATGCATGCCATTAGACGGCTTCCATTGTCCAAGAACCACAAGCTCCTCCGACTGCAATGGGAACGTGAACATCGTCACTGGGGTGCTGAATGGCAAAAGGTAGTCTTTTCGTGCGAGTCCCGCTTCAACGCGTCCTACAGTGATGGCCGCACACGTGTCCGGCGGTACCTTGATGAGCGCAAACTAGAGGGCTGCATTGTTGAGCGGCATAGCGGTGTGATGGTTTGGCGCACCATTGGTTACAACAACCGATCTTGCCTCCTACGAATTGAGGGCACTTTGAACAGCAACCGGTACCTCATGGTGGTTGTAGAGCCTGAGGTACTCCCCTTGCTTCAGGCATCTCCACAAGCCACATTTCAACAGGACAATGCTCGCCCACATTTTGCGAGGAATGTAGAAGGCTTCTTCGAAGAGCGACGGGTACCATTGCTTCCCTGGCCTGCATATTCACCTGACATGTCGCTCAACGAACATGCCTGGGATATGGTTGGTAGGCACCTGGTGCGTCACGGTCCTCCAGTAACCAGTGTCACGGATTTGTGGGCTCAAATACAAACTTCGTGGAGGGAAATATCTCAGGAACTTATTCCAAACCTTCTTTATTCAATTCCACGGCGTATAGCAGTTCTAATTCCAGCGCATGGAGGCCACACCGAATACTGAATATATGGGCTCAAAGGTCATTTATAGATTTGAAACGTTTGTCATTTCTTACTTGTCATGTACCTAAACTGTGGTATTAAATTCATTGAATTCATGCGTTTCCTTCTTGGTGTTGCAATTTTCACAAATGCAACATATTAAGTAACTTTTATGCTCATGCCAGTATCCTGCATTTCTAAGAAGATCCTAAAGTGAAAATCCTAAGGAAGGAGAGAGAAATATAGACCCATAAAGAGACAGATGGACCAGTTTCTTTAAGAGGACGGTACATGTCGAAAGGCTTAATCCCTGATAACGAAATAAAGATCATTATTAGGTTCCTAAGAATTATTCGTTTGTTTCCTTTCATTTTTAGTAGATGATTTACGGTATAGCAATCAGATTGCTACTGCTGCTGTCACTAACCCTAGATAGATGAAGTATTGAAATCGATTCAAAGTTTAATACGATTTCTCGGAAATACTAAGGTTATTTTCTAGGATATGGCAGAGTTCTTTACCTTTCTTTATATACATGTTTTATCACGAAAGTATGAAAATAGTCATATTGAGGGGCAATTAATGCAGATAAGAACATTTAATTAAGAGGGATTTCATTTCAGAAAGGAAGGTAACCGGATTTGATACTTATCGCAGACTGTTAGATTGTCGTTGCAGAAATGGAGGCCTTTGCCAGATTTGATTATTATAAATTTTTTCCTGCTCCCATTAAATAGTACATTGGCATTTATCCAATACATTAATTAGATTACATAAATAATACAATTTAGGTTTGCTACACAATTTGGTTTTATTGAAGCACTCTATGTTACAGAATTTTATTCTGCTTTGAGCATTTCTTTGTTCTTCAACATTAAGTGTAACATATTTTGATCGCATTCTGTACATTGTTAACACGTTTAAACTACTAAATTAATACCTGAGGCTAGCAAAGGAGGAGGAAGTTTAAGAACCGTCTACTTCAACATTATTTAAACCGAAAATTTTACACTTTACTTTCATATCTGAAGAACGTTTAACTTAAAGTTAGTTTGTATGTTCAATTTGTGTTATAGTTTTCCATATAGCATTGTCTTTGGGCTCTTATGTTCTCTATTCGTCAACAGAGGACATAGATGGATTGTGTATTACTACAGATGTTAAATTTATGATTGGTGGTGGAGTTTATGAAGAAAAAATAATGTTGTCGTGACCTAGCAATGGCTTTCATTATGAAAAGTAAAAATAAATAAAAGAGGAAGAGAAATTTCGCATTCTTCCGTCTGCCTATACATCTAGAGACAGCATAACTCGAATAAAAGGTCAGATAAGTGCCAAAATTATTTAAGCCCACTCGAAGAAATGCAAAATAAATGTTTAAATGAAATCACAATTTAAAGAAAACAATTATTGTTTACTTTTGAAAATAATTGTAACTATTTTTATTAAATCGTTTGAAGTCCAAGACATTAATATGACAAATAAAACATATATTTGTATTGTCTGTGAGGCTGTGAAGTGTCCTCAGTTTTATTGCAGATATATGCATCTGGAAAATGTTAAGTAATAAACTATAGGAGTACTAACCAGTCCCGCAGCGCAGTGGGTTCGATCCCCGGCCAGACTTTAAAAATGTTTCTTCAACCAGAAAGGCTTCCCGTATGCCCAAAGCCTGATGTATTAATTTGAGTTATGTTACGAGGTTAACTGTCTAAAACTGATTTTCAGGTTTACACTTGACAGTACACATGTGTATAATCATATGCATATGAGACGTGAACAATTTAAATTAGTAGATATTGCAAGGTTAATAAGCAAGCCAAATAAACACTATAACTTATTTACATACGCTGTGGGATATCCCCAAATATTCATTTTTGTAGTATGTTTAAACTGTATTGAGTTCACGTTTTCTTTGATCCGTCATCGATATGAATCCTTTAATTTCGCATGATGTTATTGCTAAAAGGTCTTTTACTTACACACTTACTTTTTCACCCAAGCAAGTCCGTATGGTCTAATTTGAAACCGTTTCTGAGGAGTAACCTAGATTGAGCAAAAGAATCACTTTTTAATTCTATACTACGTATAAGTAGAGGAAGTATTGTATTCCACCCAAAATGTCGAGATTTCACTGGAAGTATATGTTCTGAATACCCCTGAGCCTAAAAAAAACAAAATATTTTAAATAGGTTTGCGTGTATCTGGAATCGCGTAACTCAAAAACGAAAAATCAAATAACCACCAAACCTGGTATTAAGTTCAGTATCTTCCAAACACGCGACATAAATATTTTAAAGAAAATTATCCCACCTCAAACTATCATTTATAACACACAGTTTTCGAATTATTTTATTTTTAAAAAATGTCTCTAACGATTTTCTTAAAATACCATATTATATACGGGATATTTACATGACCAAATTTACATCTTGAATTTTCTGAGAATAGCATGTGAAGTCTTCGTTCGGAAGGAATTTTGTATAATCTTGTGTAATTGGTAAACATTAAGCGATAGACGAAAACGTAAGACAGAAAAAGTGTATATATCTTTAAAACACACAATTTGTTTCAAATAACTTTTTGTTGCATAATCCATTTCTGAGATATCCGTTATTAATGGTTCGAATTGTTCAATTCTTTGCCATTCTTTTAAGGTCCCGTCAATTTGCAATTGTTTCTCGCGATTGCATTAAAGTCTATAGAATTTTAAGACCAGCATACAGCGTCCAGTTCTTAAACATTTGACTATCATTAATCCCTTTGTGGCTATAACGAAATGTGTAATGCATCTATTTCTGCAAAGGTTTATCTGGATTAAAATGAAGTAGATAGAAAAATAAGCATTAGTAGGAATATTCTATATACCCACTTATAAACAATTGAGACTAGAGAAATTCATGTGAGTGTAACATCAGATTTGTTATATTGATAGCCTAGAAATCAAGTAATGTTGATAGTAGTGGGTAAAAAAATCATATGAGCGTTACGGATCAGAGTTCGACTTCTGTGCTTGAAGACATAAGGTTTCAAATAAATCCAGTCTTTCTACAAGACAGTAAACTAATTTAGTACAGAGTTCGGTCGTAAACCGGTTTAGTTTCCATTTGCATTTTTTCCTTCGTATATGTACCTATTGGAACATCAGCAGGAGATTTCTGAAAGTAAAATGTAGAGGAAACAGCAGAATCTTGTTTTCAATCACCCTTACGTTTCCAAAAAACCTTATGCGTAGCGAAGGAAAGAAAGGGGAAAAAAAGGAGGGAAACCTCATTTTTCCAAGTTGCCGGAGATTTCATTTCCGTTGTTTGCCCCGTGATCGGAAGACTAATGAAGGTAGTTTTCCAGAAAGAGCGTGACGCGCTGTATCCCCCTATTATTGGGGCCCACAGTCTTAACACGTCGCGAGGAAACAACGTCTTAAAGCCCGAAACAAGCACTTTCTGTTGCACATTGGTCTCAATACAACAAAAGTGCCTATTTGTTCAGGCAAAGCCACTGTTTTATTGCTGTTTCCGCCCTTCTTTGTTTCGTAAAATAGCCTTTGGACAGAAATGCCCAAACTTATCAGGACTTATGCAATATATGGTAACCCATAAGCTTATTTGAAGCGTTTTAAATAAGAACCTGTATCAGGTTGGGTTAAAACATAACTACTTACTCCCCATAAAACATAAAATACGAGGGCGGATCGAAAAGTAACGCACAATAATTTATTACAGCAAAGTTTCATAGTTAGAACAAAAACAAAAAACAAAAAAACAAAAATCACAAATGAACTTGCACCTTTTACCTACTTTTCGACATAGTCACCCTCAACATATTTCTCCCATGGCGATACCAGTTTCAATATGCCCTGTTCGTAGAAGTCCGTTTCCTTGGAGTATAGCCATCTGCGGACTGCTGATTTCACTTCCGCATCTGTCGAAAAGCGTTGGCGGGCCAGGAATTTCTTCATGGGACCAAACAGATGAAAGTACGGCGGTGCAAGGTCCGGACTATATGGTGGATATTGGAGCACCTCCCAATCAACTTTGGTGATTTTCTGACGAACAGCTGCAGCAACATGGGTCGAGCATTCTCATGAAGAATTTTGACATCGTCAGCATTCATGCTGTGGCGTTTTTCACGAAGGGCACGACGCAACTTCACCAAAATTTTCATGTAGGCTGCAGCATTCACAGTGGTTCCGTGTTCAGCAAAGTCCACCAATACAACACCTTGCATATATCCCAGAACACCGTCAGCAGATTGAGTCACTTTGAACTTTCTCTTCACTGGGGAACCAGCATGTTTCCACTCCATACTTGCCTGCTTGGTTTCGGCGTGTAGTGGTATGCCCACGACGATTCCCTTCAGAAAGACATGCCCTTCTGCGGTGTACCGCTTAGGTGATCCAATCTCGTCGTCATTCGCTGGCCGTTTGTGGTTGTCTGTCTGGTTCTTAGGCACCCAGCAAGCATTAGCTTTACGAAATTTCAATGTGTCATGAATAACATCGTACACTGCACCATATGAAAGTAGAACTGTTGCATTAAGGTTCGCAGTTGAACACGCCGGTCATTCAAAATTGCCGCCTCAATGCCTCTGACATTCTGCGGGGTTGCAGCTGTTACCGAACTCCCAGAGCGTGGTGAATCACTAACGTTCACACGGCCCTCTAGGAAGAATGTACACCACGTGGAGATATTGCTACGATCCATATAATAATCCCCATAGACGCCATGCATGTCCCTGTAAATATCTCGTTTTATACCCTTTGCCCACAAATATCGAACCACACTTCTGTGCTCTTCACACGTTGACGACAGTAACTTGCGCGCCATCCTTGTTACGTAGTTCACGCTTCTCTCTCTAGAAGCTGCACATAAAACAAAAAATACATTCTGTAGTGAAAACTTCAAACTATGTCTGTGTGAAATTGCAACATTGCATCTGCAATACCAAGGCAGAAAAAATTATTGTGCGTTATTTTTCGATCCACCCTCGTAATTCCATTATAGAATATCTATAAACTAACTTCCTTACCCGCAGTTGCTTGATGGAGTTTTTACTTTTTGTACCACGTATCTAAATAGTAAGCAGAGAAGCTATTGCATTCCACCCAAAAATACCGTAGCGAGATTTCATCGGAAATACATGTTTTTGGGCCCCTAAGTACAAAAAAGCATTTTTAGAAAAACGTGCTTCTCTGTGTGTCTGTGAACAGCATAACTCAGAAACGAAAATTCAGATGAGTACCAAACTGAGTATTTAGGCTCAGTACCTTCCAAATATGCCGCACAATGAGTTTCAATAGAATTGTCTACCCCAAACTACGCTTTACATGGAAAACATTTTTGAAACTTTTTATTTTCTAAAAAATAGCTAACCATTGTGATTAAAATGCCATATATTAAAAATATAAATAAAAAGTATATCTTTAATTTTATGGGAATAGCCTTTGATATCCTCTTAGTCGGAAGAAACTTTCCGTACAATCTTGTATAACTGGTAAACGTTAAGTGAAAGACGAAAACATACGAGGGGCGTCCAACAAGTAAGTTTTCCTAATTTATAAAAACCTTTACGCACAAATGATCACGTTGAATTAATTTTATTTATATTATACAATCCTTCTGCTACTTTTCTACATAGTCAACATTTTTTTCCAAGCATTTTTGAGGACTCCACTCAAGTTTTTCCAAACAGTGTTGTACCAGGTCGGGTCCTATGCTCGTAACCAGCTGTTCACTGATTTGACTTTATCATCGGTGCTAAAAACGCTTACCTTTGAGTTGAAGGAACATGTGAAAATCAATTGGAGAAAGCTGCGGTGAATACGGAGGATACGAGAAAACTTCCAACTTGAATCTTGACCCAGGCGGAGCTCAGAAGATTCAACTGGGAAGTTTTTTCGCATCCTCCATATTCACCAGATCGTTTTCCATGTGATTTTCACATGTTTTCCTGTCTCAAGGAGTTAAGCACTTTAACATCGTGATGAAGATCAATCAGAAGTGAACAGCTGGTTGCGAGCACAGGACCCGACCTGGTACAACATTGGCTTGGAAAAACTTGTGTCACGTCCCCAAAAATGTTTGGAAAAACATGTCGACTGTGTGGAAAAGTAACCGAATGATTTTATAACATAAATAAAATTACACACAATTGATCATGTTGAATAAATGTTTTTTTTGTTTATAAAATAGGGAAAATTGCTTATTGGACGCCCTTCGTACTACACAAGAAATGTAGATCTCGCAATTTATTTCAAATAAGTTTTTATAGCATAAGCCACGTCTGAGATATGCGTTATTAATGGTTCAATTATTCATTACTTGGTTATTCTCTTAAAGTCCTGTAGACATTCAGCTGTTTCTCGCAATTGCATGGAAGCAAATTGGAATATTAAAACCAGCATACAGCGTTCAGTTCCTAAACATTTGACGATTGCTGTTCTCTTTGTGTGTATAACGAAATGTATAATGTAACTTTTCAGCAAAGGTGTGTTTAGATTAAAATATAAAATACAGAAAAATAAGCTGTAGTATGAACAGATTGTATACCCACTAATAGTGTATAGGATAGAGAAAGTAATGTGAATGTATCACAACAGATTATTACTATCAGTAACTTATGGAGGTTGTCTGAGCAGTGCTGTTTGCAGGTACGCGGTGTGGTTTTCTCGCTGCTGTTCAAAGAGGTGATTTGTTTCATAATTATGGCAGATAAAGGATAAATATTTTTACTTTCTCTCATCTACTTAGAGTTGATTAGGGTAGATTGCGTGCCAATGAGGATTTGGCCACGAAAGCTGAGAGGACGCCTATCTACTTAATCTCCGGGATTAAGGGGATAAAACGAAGGACACAAAGGGCTACCAGATCCGGGACGGCATACTTGAACGCAGCAGGGGTCGTTAACGTCTCCAGGTTTGAGATCCCGATGCACTGGTAAAATTAAAAATATTATTTCACTCTTTCTATATCATACTTCGTTTGACAAATAAAACAGTACGTAATGACTTGTTTCAACCAATCATGACAATTTTAGAAATTATTTCTTTGTTTGCCAACATTTCGGTCCATCTGTCCCGTATGAAATACAACAGTATAAATAAAAAATAAACTGAATCAACCTAACTTTTCTAAATAGTACTCAGCAATAGAGTTCAATATACATTGTACATTTGGCACAACTGGTAACCAGAGAACAACTGATAACGCACTACTGCCATATAGCGGAATATTTTAATGGTGAGATTCTACAATAATACATTTTCAAGGCAGTTTAGTATTTTAGTATTCCATTTAATATTTTTGAGTATTTATTTTTTATGATTATGCTGATAAAACTGCAGTACCTATATGCTTCTGTACGGTCAAAATTCAAAGCTTTTCAATCCCTAATTGATCACCTGATATATGAGTGAAGTAGTAATTTGCGAACTTATCGAATTTCCCTCGGAATATTCATTCATTTTTGTGTACCTACCTGGCGTAAAAGGGACGGATAAATCTGATGATACACACACATGACTCCCTCTGCCCTCCATTGCTTATTAGTGGGTATACAAACTATTCTTACGAAAGCCTGTTTTTCCATCTACTTCATTTTAAACCAAATAAACTTTTTCAGAAATAGCTACATTACACATTTCGTTATATATACAAAGAGAACAATGTTAGTCAAATGTTTAAGAACTGGACGCTATATGCTGACCTTAAAATTTACGTTTTCATGCAGTCGCGAAAAACAACTGAATGTTAAAGGGACTTCAAAGAATGATCAAGTAATGAACAATACGAGCTATTAATAAACGATATCTTGGAAAGGCTTGTGCCACAAAAAATTATTTGAAATAAATTGTGTATTTTAAATAGATACATATTTACGTTTTGGCTTAAAGTTTACAAGATTATACCAAATTCCTTCCAAATGAAGAGGACTTCAGCGGATATTCCCAGAAAATTCAAGATATACCCTTTATTTGTCATGTAGATGTGATTAATATATGGTATTTTAATCAAAATAATTTGAGCCGTTTGTTAGAAAATCAAACATTTCAAAAAACCTTTATTCAAATGGTAGTTTGTGGTGGGGAAATTTTTTTTAAATATTTGTGTTACATCTTTAGAAGGTAGAACCTAAATACCAAGTTTGGTATTTATCCGACTTTCGTTTTTAAGCTATGCTTTTCACAGGCACAGGCGCGCGCGCACACACACACACACACACACACATACACACATAAGGGATTGTTTTAAAAAAACTTTTTTATTTTGGGGGCCTCAAAACATATATTTCCGGTGGTCTAGGGAACGAATTTTTGGGTGGAATGCAATACCTTCTCTATCCTGTGTACGTGGTAAAGAAAGTAAAAATATTACTGAAATAGACTGAGTACCTTTTAATTTTAAGAATCTCTGTGTAAGAATACTTTACATTATTTTGGTTTTTATGCCATCAGAACTGGAATAAAATCCACTTCGAGGTCCATAAAGGAACCTATTTTACTCGCTTAATGTTGAAGTATAACATTCTGTGTTAAACCACGCATATCTAGTTCCGCTATATACGGAAAAATATGGAAGAACTAAGGTTCTCCGACGCCGTGGAATAATTCCTAATCTCTTTGCTCTGTATTTATAACAACGCTGTTTATTTTCTTTTGTCCAGTTTTTCATGGCAATATATTTTTCAAGCTCTTTCTCTTCACACTTCGCCGGTTCCGTTTTATTTCCTTTTCCTTATTGTTTGCTACTCGCGCTCCAGAGGGGGAATAAGTACCTAACACGCCGCTTAATGCACGTGTAATGTTGTTGTTCACGAACGATTATGTATGCGTTTGATAACGCTGGGAATTGGAGCACTACAAACACAGTTGCACATTTTTTTCTACAGCAATAAAAACAGATGTCTGTTACGGTAAACTCCCTGTTGTAATAACATGTCTAAAATGTTCAGTCCTTCTCTCAGTGCTTCATTTTTCTCGTAATCTAAGAGAGTATCCGACAAAGTCTCATCTTTACTGCTTCAATTACATTTATTTGGTTTGTAGTATTTCATGCTTCTGACTCGTGGCTACTCTGTGATAACCGTTATTTTATATAATTTATGATCTTGATCTTGAACAAAAAAACTGATGTGTTACACTCACATGACTTTTCCTACTCTTGTACAAACTATTTTTATAAAGCGTTATTCTCCATCTACTTCGTGTTAATGGAGATGAACATTTTCAGAAATTATCTTATTGCTAATTTTCTTGTAGGTGTAAGAGTAATAAGGTAGGCTTTAAGCGATAGTCAAATCTTTTAAGAGCTGGTTGCTAATTGGAGCATTCCATTCTCTTTGCATGTCCAAGACATAAAACAGAATAACAAATTGGTATTGAGAGAAAGTATAAGTATTGAAAAATTCAAACAAATAACAAAGAATATCTCGGAAATGGTTCACTCCGCAAAAAAAAAAATATATGATATATATTGTGTGTTTAACAATATCCAAATTTTTGTGTAGAAAAGCTTCGTCTATCTCTTACGGTTTACCAGCTAGCAAAAACCACTCAGAATGAAGAGGACTTGGGGGAAAATCCCTGGAAATTCAAGGTATACTTTCATTTTTCATGAAAATATCTTAATTATATGATATTTTAATCAAATTCGTTAGAACCATTTTTGTGAAAATCCAAACTTTCGAAAAAGTTCCATGTAAAAGGCAGTCTGGGGTATAGGTATTTCCTTGAAAATCTTCGTGTCGCATTTTTGAAAAATACTGAACCTATATACCAAGTTTGGTATTTATCCGATTTTTCTTTTTTTGAGTTATGCTGTTCACAGACACGCAGACGGACCTTTTTCTAAAAATGCTTTTTTGGATTCAGGAGGCCTGAAAGCATGTATTTCCGGTGAAGTCTCAGTATCGAATTTTGGGTGGAATGCAATACTTCCCCTACTTACTATACGTGGTAGAGAAAGTAAAAATACTTGCATCCTCCAATAACCATGGAAACGCTAAAACTTAAACCATGTGTATACTAAATAACATATTGTCCAAAAGAATGGATTGTTATTGCAAGTCTTCACGATGCAAATGCAGGGATGTTAAGGCAAAATTGTGTCACAAAGGAATTCAGTTATCCAACTGTATTGTTTCTTTCAGTTAGTACTGGTTATATAATAAACTATTGCTTTGTATATAAACCTTTAAGTTACAGGCTGATTTAAATAATTTATGCTATGAAAACCGTTACTTTATAATTCCATTGTCTTCATATAGACTGAAAATTTAACAATGTTTAAAAAGATTTCTATTACCTTCACTGATTAGCATACATGCACGCGAAATGTAATTGTCCTGTTGATACTCATTCTGCAGTACTTCTATTCCCCGAAAGGCATCTACTGCAATTGCAGAAGAGAAATGCAAAGTTAATTTTGTTGGCTGACTTACTGAAAGTGTTGAACGAAATTTAGAAAAGCTTGAAAACACTGCTCAAGAAGACCTTACCGAACGCTCGCTCAAGCCTGCTCGTCTACTGGTCTGGCCTCTTTGCTAGTTATTTGCGTTTGTATCCGCTCAACTCGGAGTGACCTCTTCCTTGTGCGCTACAGCATAGCAGCGCTGCTATCGGTGATCTGTTAAGCAATCCGAAGGCAAGACGACCATAACGTCGCTCCACCGAGCGCGCAGAACTGGAACCACAGAATCCATTGCTTATCGCTCTTGATATCCAAATCTTATCCTCGTATTGAAGTTGTTGGGGTGAAAATATCTAAATATAAATCCTTCCTTACTATTTTCAATGATTCTTTTTTTATTGAGCCTGTTATCTATACTAGTGTTAAATAGAAAAAAATTGTAATGTATATATGTACGGGGGTAAGTCCATAAGTAGCCGCAAACTTTTTTAATTTTTTGTAGGTTTTCTGTATCGGTTTGTCCTCGCGCACGTCCATATTGTTCCTTTGTCTCCATTTGTGGAGTGTTTGACCATTATCACTCCAGTGAGTGTTCCATTGTTGCATAATAAGCATTGTTGCACCCCTCATCGTTTGCACCAAAGAAGAACAGCGTTATCCGGTTTTTGTTTTTTTTTTTGTCGTCTGAAGGTCTACCAGGAGACGAAATCCATGGAAGACTTTTCGCGCAATGTGGGGGCAATGTTTTACCTCGGTGAAATGTGTAAGAATGGATTGAGAAGTTCAAAAATGGTCGGACTACTACGAAGGACCAGGAAAGAGCAGGACGCGCGTCGATATCTACTAGTGACATCAACATTGAGCAAGTCCATATCCGAATCAGAAAAACAAAGATCTTTTTTGGTTCACCTAAAAATGCCTTAAGGGGCCGTCGATTCACGACAGACCAAGAAGTGAAGGAAGTGGTGCATACATGGCTTGCTACTCAAAGGAAAAGACATTTTTTCTGAGGGCATCAGAAGGTTTGTGAACGATGGATCATGTGCATTGAAAAGCTAGGAGACTACGTTGAAAAATGAGGTAATTATAAGTTTATATTATCGTAATAAATTTAGAAAATTATGTGCGGATACTCAAACTCAAGCATATCTTTTATTATTTTTACGGCGTTAGAAAAGTCCTATTCTTTCCGACGGACATGGGACTATCAAACACCTTATTCAAATATGAATGAATAAATTAAAGATTGAAAAAGGTTATAAAAAGCCTGTATACTAGAATACGAACACATTGGAGTATAAAGGACTATATTGGCGAAGAAGGCTTTGATTTTCGTTGAGATTGGCATAGAGTAAAACATAGTTGTTGTTACTCTACAGCAAATGCATGCAAAATTAGACAAATGCCCCCAATATTTCATTCCAAACATATATAGCTGGTCACCATTTAGCAACTAAGTAAACAGAAGAATCGGCAAACAAAAGAGAATTGCATATGCTTATAACGCTATAATATGCATATGATATCATTATCAAAATATCATTGATAACCTTCATGTAAGAAACTTTTGTTTTATTTCCTTTGTACTTATGCTGTAATCAAGTGAGTCAGTAGGTTATGCTAACTAATGATATAAGGAGAGAATAATTGCTAGCAATAGAAATCAGTCAAATGATATTTATAATTAACAACTGAGAAGATTATTTCTCTCGTGGTCACACACTAAGTGTCTTCTCCAAAGAGGTAAACTTGATGTCCTGGGAGTGCGAAATCTTATATTCACCAGCTTCATCTCTCTTTGTGTATGTTAAAGGTTTCTAAATTGTTTGAAAACTAGCTTTTAAGTTATTAAATAAGCACGAAAGCAAAGAGAAGGTAGAAAGGTTTAAAATGTCACCTGATGTAATTATCTAAAACATATTCCACCATTCTAGAAAGCTACATGAGCAACTTTGGGCAGCCAGCCAATGTTTATATATTTTGCCAGTTTGCTACTTTGTAACTTATTCTAAAGTTAAATCTGTCACGATGCCCTAAAAATTAGACATAGAGAAAATCACCTTTATATGAAAATGGCGGAGATGAACAACAATCCAAACGATACGGGAGGATGACGTGGTCAGCACCATGCTTCCTCCAACCGGAATTTAATTTTAGTGACCTACAGAATAGCGTTTAAGCTATAAAGTGTAAGTAAGTCACAAAAATTGAAGTAGAAGGTTTGTTGTATTGTTATTTTCCTCGTTTCGGGCGTCAATTTGAAGTAGGTTGTTGCTTCACGTATAGAACAATTTGAAGTAGGAGTATTGAAGGAGTTGTATTATATTTCAACTGTTGGGAGCCGAACTTGAAATTCGTTGCAACTACACGTATAGTACCCGGTTTCCGGTAGCCTTTGCCCCAAATGTACTTTCCGGTGGCCTTTGCCCCAAATGTTTAAAAAATATTAACTTAGTAATTTGACTGCTTCTTTAAATATTATATATTTATGTTTGCCTCGGCTGCGTCAGTATTATTGTTAGAGACATGTTTCTCTTTACAGGGTTGTAATGTGACTGAAGAATGTAGGTTTACACAGATTGTAATTTTACTTCACTCCTTTTATTAATTCTTGACACTATTTAAATAACACTTCACTGATATAGAGAAAGAGAGCTGTGACATTTTTTTTATTAATTACTTGCACTTTTTAACACGTAAAGTATTTTTGTCTCACACAAAATACGTATTAAATTTCTCGAGGACGTGTCTCGCATCAGGTTAGAAACGCTGTCTACAACCAACGCTTCCAGTTATGAGCACTGTCTACAAGCAACTGACTTGATTTATACCGCCACATTTGTAAATTTCTGTATTTCAAGTCTCTGATTGGCCATTCCTAATCCAATAGAATGCTTTTATTTAACTTAAGCTTTTTTCTGGTTTTTGATTAGTTATTTTATAAACTGACTCAAAAATTACATTATTGTTGCTCCAAGAATGACTAGTAGCATTATTAAACATTCTTACTCATTATTGCCTCAATGTTACCTCATTGTTAGCAACTTTTAACCTATTATTCTCACAGCTCCTACATTATTAAATTGCGTAATCATTCACATAACATTGTTATGTATACAATAATGCAAACATATACAATGACTGTAATATACACTTTTTATATATTGTTACTTACGCATATTGCTTTAAGGCGGACTGGTATTGAATTATATATATTATATAATTAGACTGAAATCATTTAAGTGTTAAAAATGCTGCCTCAAAATACACAAATCAAAATCTGATGTGTTACATACACATGCCTTTCTCTACCCTCATCGTTTATTAGTGCGTATATCGACTAATCTTAATAAAGCTTATTTTTGTATCCACTTCATTTTATGCAAATAATCTTTTGCAGAAATAGCTACATTACACATTTCCTTATATATAAAAAGGGAACAGAGATAGTTAAACGTTTAAGAACTAGAAGCTATATACTGGTCTTAAAATTCCACATTGTTTCAATGGAGTCGCGAGAAACAATTGAATGTTGACAGGAATTTGAAGGAATGGCTAGATATTGAACAATTCAAACCATTAATAACGGTATCTCGGAAATGGTTTATGCCACAAAAGGTATTTGAAATAAATTCTATGTTTTAAAGAGATCTACATTTCTTGTGTATACGTTTTCGTCTACCGGTTAACGTTAACAAGTTATACAAGATTATATAAAATGTCTTGCGAATGAAGACTACTTCAGGGGCTATTCCCAGAAAATTCAAGATATAAATTTTATTTGCAATGTAAATGTCTGTAATATATGTTATTTTAATCAAAATAGCCATTTTTAGAATATAAAAAAATGTCGAAACTGTTCCATGTAAACGGAGTATGGGTAGGGGGATTCTCCTGAAAATCTTCTAGTTGCATCTTTGGAAGGTACTGAATAAATACCAAGTTTGGTTTTGACCCGGACTTTCGTTTTTGAGTCATGCTATTCACAGACACACACGCACAGACACGCTGACGAACACAGAAACAGACATATACCGAACTGTTTCTAGAAATGATGTTTTGATTCAGATGTCCTCAAAACATGTATTTCCGGTGAAGTCTTGGTATAAAATTTTTGGGTGGAATGCACTATCTTCTCTACCTACTAGATATGTTGTAGAGAAAGTAAAAATACACAAATAAAAATTTACATTTATGCAAAAAGCGACAATTTGGACAAAATTCTAACGCAAATTTTACAAATAGCAGTATTACTAAGGATTCCGGAAGTGAACTATGTATATTAAATTGAAACAGACTGTAATCCGCTTAATTAAGTGTTTTTGGATTTTTTACTGTTTGTATTAAACGATTATTTTAACAGTTAGGTTCTTGTTGTGAATGATGATGTTATAATATTTTGCATGATGACGCTATAAACTTTTTCTGATTCGTGTTCTCTCATAAACTTGAGGCAGTATTTTTAACACTTAAATGATTTCAGTCCAATTATATAATATAAAATATAATAACAGCCGACTTAAAGCAATATGTGTATAATAAAATATATAAAATGTATGTAACAGTCATTGTATTAATGTTTATATTATTGTATACATGTTTAATAGTGTTATGTGAATGTATTACGTAATTTAATAATGTAGGAACTGTGAGAATATAGGTCAAAAGTTGCTAACAATGAGGTAACCTTAATGCAATAATGAATTAGAAAGTTTAATAATGCTACTAGTAATTCTTGGAGCAACAATAATGTAATTTTTGAGACAGTTTATAAATAGCCAATTAACAACCAGAAAAAGATTAAGTTGAATGAAAGTATTCTATTGGAGTAGGATTAGCCAATCAGAAACTGAAATAGAGCAAATTGTACAAATTCAGGCGCCAGTTGCTTGTAGACAGCGTTCCTAACTGGACGCAAGACGCGTCTTCGAGAAGTTTAATACTATCCAGTGTGAGACAAATATTCATTACAGCGAGGATATTATAAAGTTTACTTGTTCAAAAAGTGAAAGTAATTAATAAATAATCTCAGAGCTCTCTATATCAGTGAAGTTTTATTTAATCGTGTCAAGGATTAATAAAAGGAGTGAAGCAAAAATTATAATCTGTGTAAGCCTACATTCTTTAGCCGTATCACACCCTATTAAGAGAAACAAGTTTCTACAAATTAATACTGACGTAGCCGAGGCAAGCATAACTATATATAATATTTAAAGAAATATTAAAATACAAAGTTGAAAGTAAAGATGTGGCGAAGGCTACCGGAAACTTTGTACCATACGTGAAGCTAAACCCTTCTTCAAACTACACACAATGGAGTCTTCCCAGAATACTGAACTTAACACTTTCCACTTTTCTAGTAATTGTTAGTTGGTATGCCTATTTTATTTCAGACTTTTCAGATCAGAAATGGGCACCGCTAGCTGGGAGGGAAAGTTTGTTTTAACCTTTAAGTTGTCGTGCAAGAGAATGTGTCTCGAAGTAACTGCTTGTGAAACCAGAACTGTATAGGATAGGAAGCGTATTCCTTGGCCTCTGAAGAGAATGATAATTATTATATAATATTCTATAAACAAAACTCCTGATAGTATCACACATTCTCAGAAAACTTTAAGCCAAGGCAGTAATATGGCTTATGTTCAAGGGATAAACGTCTATAAGTTTTGCACCTAGTATTAGAAAAACAGCTAGATTTCCTGGTGCTAGACAGAAGAGTACAAACACGGTTTTCGTAATTTCACGGGAAACAAAAGGTAAATTTGCAATCCACCCTGACAAAATGTAAACAAAGTAATCAAATGTTTTCTTTTCCAATGCGTTCCCAGTATATTTAGTTATCCTTACCAAATTGTTTGCTTCACTCGTATAAATACTCTATTATTTGCATAACATATTTCAGGGGATACCGTTTATTTTTCTTCAATTATAACTTACACCTTTTTGTGCTATTTTATTTATCTTTTATTCAAATTCAGGACCTGACAGCGTAAAGCACAATGATGGATAATATTTCTATCTAAGGTATATTTTCGAATTAACAAAAATTAATATTTATTAAAGCAACATAATACCTAACTTAATTGTTATATATTTATAATGCAACGAAGAGACACTTTATAAATCTTTTTCCTTATTTTATCAAGTCAGTCAAGTTAGCATGCAGAGCAACCAATTTGCAGCTACTTTTGGTACATTCTCTGGCAGATTATAATGCATTTTCCAAGGTCTCAAACAAAGTAAAGCTATAACTATTTACAGTATTATGCCCTCAGTAATTTAGGGATATTATAAATAATAACAACTAAAAGACCCTAAGATTTACCATATGAGTTTATAAAAACGGTTCTTTTGAACCTTCTCCTCACTTTCACCACTATCATTTAATTCTTCAGAACCATTTTCCAAAATGTTGGAATAATATTTCTGATGACATCGTCTGTCGAAATATTTTGGTAATAGGGATGAAATACTTCAGGAATTAGAGGCAACAAATCAACAAGATCATTATTCTCTCTGTTTACGATATCATTGCAACTTAATAGAGGTTTAAGTGTGCCATGTCCAAATCCTGTTCTTATCACTGATATGGACTTGAAGTCTGCGTGTCTTCCAGTGTCTTCTTATACGGGAGCACTCCCTCCTCTTGATGACTCTGATCCATTGTACATTCTTCCAGTAAAACTTTTCCCCCTCATGATTAGCTTTCTTCATCTACAAGGAGTGCTTCAGAAAACTGTAAGAAATCCTCCTGGATCATTTCAAATATTCCAAAAAATGTTTCCTTTCTTGTTTGTCTTACCACCTGGACCCAACCACAAGGTGGAACATGTGAACTTTTGAACTTTTCTTGGCGTTTTCTATTCCCAACACTTAAAATTTCGGAGAGTATAAATCAACACCACAAAGTTCTTTATTTCTGCAGAAGGGTACAAGTTCACTTACACCTGTGCTCTTAGATAAAGGGACTAAAATTATACGTCAAACATACCCTTCTGCCCAAACTAATTTTACCTATTCCCTTTTTAACTCCTGTTGCACATTGAGATAGGGATGGAGGTATTGAAAATTAACTTATAGCCTTTTGCCCATACAAAATGTTAATCACTTCCTACCAAAGTTACTTCCTCCTTCATTTTCTCTCAAAAGTTGACTTATACTCTTCTGTCCTGACACGAGCGAATTAATGTGCTAATTTTCCGCAATGTTAGGTGTAGTAATACTAATTTGTTTAATGGTCACCAGTTATACAAAAGCATATTAAGATTTGTTCGAATGTAGAGGACTACATAAGGAATTCACCGAACTTTCAACATATACTTTTAATACGTTATGCAAACATTTAGAACATATGTAATATTTTCTGAATATCATTAGAGCCATTTTGCAAAATAGGAAATAAGGAAATGTCTTTAACGTAAATGGTAGTTTAGGGTGGGGAGCAGTCTTTATAATCTGCGTGTTGCGTCCTTCAAAGATACAGAACTTAAATATAAAGTTTGTTTTTGAGAGCACACATATACATACATGAGCCCTTTTCTATAAATGTACTTTATTGAGATGGACATGCAACCAAGGGTCACTGGGATCCAAGCTCAGCAAAGGACACAGGAAGAGTCCTGATGATTGAATGCAGATTCTGGTTGATGCAGGAATCATAAAGGCGTCAGTAGGTAGAGAAACAGAGAGAAAGAGAGAGGGAATGAAGTTAAAACCTGAGAATTCTTCGCGATGCGCATCTGGGCTAGCAGGAGACATCCAACAGGTAGAGGAAAATAACCGTCTTTCCACGTCGCAGCAGTAATGAGGTAACAAACTGTGGCTCTGAATAAGAAATTAGTTTCATCCACTTCCTCAAGTTAATGGCAAAGTAAACACTTCAATTTCATAATGACAAGGAAAAGTCCCATCTTCTGCATCCAGGAAGGGTGTTTATCCTTCCAGGCTAGTGATGAAGGCGAACTTATTTCTCCAGTTAGGCTTTTGCGGTGGAATTTACATCACGTTGGCTTTAATTGGTAAGTGCCTGCAAAGCAGAACTAGAGGGGCGGAAATAAACGTGCATTTTGCGAGGATTAATTCATTTGTGAAAGACTAATGTTCTCTAGTTTATTGTACGCCTCGAAGCTTGCACACAAAGAGGCTTAATGAAAGCTTGAGCTTGCGAGATGCACAGCATAACTTAAAAATGAGAGTATAGTCGAATGCATTGCATCTCTCCTCTAAGATACAGGTGTTTCTTCCTAATTTTACTTCCTCTACTGCTTACTTATATTTAGTAGAGAAAGTATTGCATTACACTTAAAATTTGATACCGAGATTTCACCAGAAATACTAATTTGGAGACTCCTTCAATCCTTATGTGAGTGAGGGAGTGAGTGAGTGAGTGAAAGAAAGAGAAAGAGAGAGAGGGAGAACAGCATACCTAAAGACGAAAATTCGGTTAATCACCAACCTACATCTATCCTTTACATTGAAAATTTTTTATTTTCGGAAAAATGGCTACGACATATTTGACTAAAATACCTACAATGAGAGATGGCCAAAATCTTACCGCATAAAAAATGTAGATCTCGTTAAATCGCATAACCTATGCCAAATGTTGTGGCCCTAACCATTTTAAAGACATTCTTTGCTATTGATTTGAATTTTCAAATAGTTATGTTTTTTTTCAAGCCGTAAGTCACCTTTCGTTTTTTCTCGTGGTTCACGCTAAAAGCATGAAATTTCAAAGCTACCAGCGTTCCGTTTTATAAAAATCTGAATCGCTTTAGCCTACTGTAGCTTTCTTACACCTATAACGAAACGTGAAAAGTGTAACACAAGTTTCCCTATATTAATAATGAAGTAGAATATTTGTTGGTAGTTGGAAGATGCTTCATGTTTATCTGCACCACGTATGGGAGCCAATTTGTCGCGGTCACTTCGTGTTATCTATTGCTGAGCGCCTGTTATTGTTTTACTACTTTAAATGTTGGGTTCTTTGTTCTCCGGCTAGCTATTATTAGTACTCAGTCGAGCATATCTCTTGAACAGGGTGTGTAAACGGAAAGGATTTGTTACTGAATGATAACACTTATAAAAGAATTTGTTTTTACACTTTTATTACCGTCACAATTAGTTAATTTCACATACTGACTCTTGATACACGCCAGACTGAAACTGTTATATTTTCTAATATCACTTTAATCACTTATTTGCTGCACATTATTAATTCGCGTATTTCACATTTATAACTAACTTTACAACGCGAGAGATTTTGTAGAAATGCGCGACGTATAACGCGTGAACGATTCTCTTAAACTGTGCGACGTATAACCTTTTTATGATTCTGTTGGACTGAACGACGTTTGCCTTGTGAATTATTCTTCAAACTGAGCGACGTGTAATGCGTGAATGATCCTGTTGAACTGGACAATACTTGCCTCTGGCTTTAGCTTTTTATACTCCCTCACCCCGATATGCCTAAACATTATAACCGAGCTGCTATTGGTTAATAAAACGCGCCAACATTAGCGTCTATACTTATATCCAATCAAAATTACGAATACATATGCTCTAGGGAAAATATTCCCTCCATTTCTAAGAAAAGCGCGCTAATCTGACGTCATTTGCTTGTCTCTTATAATTGATAAACAACTCACCCCTCGCTCATTGTTGCCCGCTCTTATTGTCAGTTTCAGTGAGGCCGTGTAAACTTATTTCCTAACAATGCTTATAATTAACAAACATCTCAAATCAATGTCATACAATAATGCTTATTTACATTACAATCACTCTGGCATTTACATTGTTGTGATATAAAATACTGACACAATAATAAGTGGATAGAACAATTAGCTGTTGAAGAATAGTTTGTAGAAGAGTGGTTAGAAAAAGTAATTTGAATGGAGCACATTTTTAAGGAATGTGCTATTTTAAGTCTCCACAACAACATTTATGTTTACGAAATATCGTAAGCCTAGAGGCACTGTAAGTTTTAGGAGATCACAATTTTCATGTTCTCTTATGCTTGACCAAAACTTTGTAGCCAAATTTAATATTGATATTTTTTTAATATACAGTCAATGAAAATTTCAATGCCACAGCCAGGATTTGAACATGATCCTCCCGCTCTCCGTGGGTTACCCTAGCCATTAAGCTACTGTGACAAAACGCCGTGGGATATTGAACTCCCCCAATTGAGTCAAGTTGTTTCCTAGATAGACCACTAAGACATCTCTCAAAAGATGACAATCTCGGTGACGACGTGCCAATTGATTGAAACTAATTATACCTTATCTTTGTCTTGGCAAGTTCTTTTTAATAACGTGTTCAAATCCGTGGTGGCATTGAATTTTTCAGTTGACTCTAAATAGCAAAGAATTGCCAAGACCAGGCAAAGATCTTCAAAAAGTATAACTAATTTCAAATCATTTTATATATAATGGTTTTATTTTTAATTATATATATATAATTATATATAATTAAAAATAAAACCTTAATATTGATATTTCATCGAAAACACACGTTTGGGGATTTTTCAACCAAAAACGTTAAAAACCTGAAGGATACTGTCAAATTTCATAATTGAAGATTTAAATGTTTAGGTACCTTTATTTTTAGTAAAACCCTCTCCTCGACAACCCTTAGCATAGAAAGCGTCTTATTATGTTCCTGTTCTAGAAATTTTATATTCATAATTCTAATCTCTTATAATATTATAATAAAATTAATACAATACTAACATATACTAATAATTAATGACCGTGCCTGCTTTTATTTTTGGATCTGAAATATGGACGTTGAGAAAGCTGATGAAAATAAATACAAGCTGCCGAGATGAGATTCCTGAATGTACACTTTTGGGCAACTTTCAAATAAAGAAAATAAGGTAAGAGAGTTAGATAAATTCTTTGGAAGAAAAAATTATAAATTATAGAATTGAATGTTGATAGAATGTTGAAAGAGAGGATCCCAAGAAAAGTGTTGTGCCATAGGCCTAAAGGAAACAGACATCAGGGAAGGCCAATAAAACGTGGTCAGACAGTTTTGAAGCCGCAACAGGCATTAATGAGCAGCAGCAGAAGAAGAAGAAGAAGAAGAAGAAGATGAAGAAGACTAATAAAATACTACTAATAATCTCGAAAATGACGGGTGTCAAAAAACCTTATTTTAAATAAATTGTATGTTTTAAAGAGATTCACATTTTGTGTATAGCGAGTATTTTTGTCTATCTCTTAACATTTGCTAATTAAAATTACACAAAATTCTTTCCGAATGAAGTGGAATCGCAGGTTATTCCCAAAAAATTCAAGATGTAGTGTGCCATGTAAGTATATATTGTACTTTAATCTATGTCGTTAGAGCTATTTTTGAGAAAATAAAAAACCTTGTAAAATGCTCCTTCTATAGAGTAGTTTAGGTGAGGTGTTTCCTTGAAACTTTTCGTATCGCATTTTGTATCACAAACGCATACCTTATACTCTCTCTACTACGTACCTAGTAGGTAGAGAAGGTATTGCATTCTACTAAAAAATTCGATACCATGATTTGTTCGGAAATACATATTTTGAGGCCCCGAATACAAAAAAAAATCGTTTTTCGGAAAAGATCCGCGCACCCACTCGTATTGTTGTGTGTATTAGTGTGTGTATGTAAGTTAATAGTATCACTCAAAAACGAAAATATGAGCACCGAACTTGTTACTTAAGTTCAATGGCTTCCAAAGATTCGACACTTAAATTTTCCAAAAATATCTTCCTACCCCAAACTCCCTATTATGTGGAGCATTTTTCGAAATTTTTGATTTTCTAAAAAATAGTTCTAACAATTTTGATTAAAGTAACATATATTGAAAATACTAACATACAAATAAAATGTATATCTTGAATCTCCTGGGAACAGCCTTTGAAATCCTCTTCGTTTGGAAGGAATTTTGTATCATCTTGTTGAATGTTAACCGATTGACAAAAACGCACTACACAAGAAATGTAGATTTCTTTAAAACACACAATTTATTTCAAATACATTTTTTGTGACATCAGCTATTTCCGTGATATCCTTTATTAATGGTTCGAATTGTTCAATACTTAGACATTCTTTTAAAGTCATACAGTTGTTTCTCGCTATTTTTTAAGACCAGCGTATAGTGTCCAGTTCTTAAACATTCGATTATCGCTGTTCCCTATATATATATATAACGAAATGCAGCTATTTATGGAAACGTTTATTTGGACTAAATGAAGTAGATATAAAATTAGCTTTAGTACGACTAGTTTGTATACGTAGTAATAAAGGATAAAGGGAAGAGGAAGTCATGTGGATGTATCACATCAGGGATACTTTTTTTATTCAGATGGCCTCAAGACATGCATTTCTTGTGTAATGTCGACATAAAATTTTGGGGTGCAATACAGCACTTCTCTTACTATCGGTAGCTGGCAGAGAAAGTAAGATGTCGAATACTTAAGCCGCTAATCTTCTACTCATGCTTATGAACTTATACTCTATTACCATGAAAGGGCGTCAGAATCGCCTTGAACATCTAAAATCTGAGTCGTATTCTAGAAATGAAATAAACGATAACTGATAGAGAACAAAAGTATAATTGGAAAGGTAAAATCAGACGACTGAAAAATTCATAGCCGGATTTGAACCACGGATCTCCCGGTATCCACCCGGTTGCTCTAACCACTGAGCTATCATGGCAACTAGTCGGTACGATATTAAATTCCCCAACTGATTCGCGTTTTTCCCGGTAAACCACAAGGAGGTCTCAAATTGTATTGAGATGACATTCCCCAATGGCAACCTACCAATGAACTTCCGTGGTTCAAATCCCGGCTATGGCATTGAATTTTTCAGTCGTCTGATTCTACCTTTCCAACCCTGACCAACACACGGCTTGTGTGAAAGAACAATTAATTCCATTAAAAGTATAATTTTTTACATATAGGGCATGGCTGTAAATGTTTTATAACTTCAGCAGTAATATTGCAGTAATATTTTATACAAATTAAAGTTGCCTTGATGATTTAAGGTTATTTTTTGTCACATTGTGGGTCCGTAATAGTATTCCAACATACCTTTCTAAAGAGGCAAGCTATAGGTGCATAGCTTTTGTACATAGAAAAACCTAAAGGTTATATCGTATTAGCGAAAGCTTGACGAAGGAAGAGGTAATGGACAAAGCTGAAAATCAGAAGATATTTAGTTAAATTATAACAAATTGTTCTGTTTATTATCACACGTAGGTGAAGGAGCCGTAGGAGGTCTCAGGCCCGCAGGCAGACAGGCCCACAGAGACGCGCAGAAGTCCTCAACATTTCCAGTTTGAACACCCGCGCACCAGTGGCGAGGAATCCTACCGTAACGGGCTGGCAGCTACTCTGGTGTTCACGGGGAGAAATCTTTCCAACGCGCATGTATCCACGTAATCTGTGCGGCACCGCTAGCACCGCAGGACCTGAAACGTGAAATGGAGATGAAATGAGAGGAAATGGGGGAAAGGGAAATTGTGGTAGAGTACCCACCTCTCCATTCGCCTTGGCGGTCTGGAGAAAACCACGAAAAAAAGAATCAGAGTGGGCGGTCACTGGAGATCGAACCCGGGGCGCCTCGAATACGGACCATGCCGCTCGGTATTCCCCCAAGTACAGTAATAACATAGTAAACAGGATGGAAAGTTTTCTAGGGTCGGGAAGATATTTTTCAAAACTCAATTGTATATCACACTCTCTTTGACCTACACACATATTTCCTGGTAAAATACTCACAGCCGGCTGACGCGTAATACTCCTTTCTTTTCCCCAGCTAACACGTGATTTATCTCTGCACGCCGATTAACCCAGAGTGAAACTATCAAACCCTTGTTCAAAGCTCCAAACGACGTTGACTATGTAACGAACTTCTCCATCCATAGTATTGCACCGGAACATCTGTTGCTGGTCAATGTTTGGAACGGTTTTATGCATGCTGTGCCTTTTGGAAAATTATTTTATTCCCAGGGCTCTACTTATGCTTGAATAAAGAAGAGTTAATTGTTATGGGGGTAGGACTTATGCTTATACAATTTTTTGTTTTCCAAACATTGGAATATTAAAACATTTGATATCGATTTATTACATTATGTTGATTTTCACAAATTAATTTAAATGCGTTCTTACTAGTCAATAAAATTACAAGAACAAATTACAACAAGATTGTTTCTTTTTGGAGTGGCGTATTTTTGCAGATAATTAATTCTTTTTCTTAATAAAGTAACCATAGTTAGTAGGAAGCTAAATCTTCCTTTCCCTAGATCTAATCCAGCTATTATACACGTGGATCTAACATTTTCTTCCCGCTTCTCGCATATATGTTTACACTTCACGGATTCATCCCATTTGATTAACAACGATCTCGCGGAATACACGATCACCCTCACTATGCACAGAATAACTTCTTCTGTGTTCCTATAATTTCTTCTGAAATTTTCTCTTCTTCGATGCTACACTCTGGTGCATACAAAGCTACAATGGCGACTATGTTTAGCTTTTTGTATTTGTCTTTAAGAATGGTCTTCGTATTGTTGCGTGGTTGCGTTGCTAGCTTTCTTCACTTCTTTCTACTACTATTTACAACACATTTCTAACTAAATACTTGTTTAAATTATGTATTTAGTATATTATTAATTAATTTTACATAGTTTTATAGCTTTCTTCTTATTCTTCTTCTCTTGACGTGATTGTATATAGATTTCAACTTTTTTATTTCTTTCGTATTCTTACGATTTCTTTTATACTTTGTTATCTTGTTTCTTATAAATGATTTCTTTACCTATTTGATTTATATTATGCTTCTAAATGCAATTTAATAGAATAATTATCGTTACAGTATCAATAATGGAATTAATGCACTAATATAACCTCTAAAACATGGCTGAAGCTTCTGTTTAGGTCTTTAGAATATCAGGTAGATATTTAGATAGGTACACAAGCTCAATGATGCTTATATTTCAGAGTTTGTTCCTCCGTCTGATACGACTTTTAGTTAAAAAGATTTACGTTTACAAAAAAAAAAGTCCATAGCAACCGTACTGCAATGTGATTACAACACTTGAGTATAACATTAAAAACATATGAATCTATTCCTCCAGAAAGTAATTTCACATTAGGTGTACTTTTATAACCACATGCTATTTTTTATTATTACGAGGGACATCCAGTACACACAATTGATCATGTTCAATTAATTTTATTTCTATTGTACAATCCTTCTGTTACCTGTGCTCGTAACCAGATGATCACTGCTAATTGATATTCGTTACGGTGTTGAAGTGCTTACCTCCATGATGACCTTTGAGTCAGGGGAAGTAAAGCCGGTGGTCCCGTGTCGTAGATTTACGGCACGTAAAAGAACCTCAAGCCTGATAAAGAGACCTCTGAGCAAATTTTCCATCTTTCACGCCCAATATAGAATGGGGCGCTAAGAACCATAGCAATTAAAGAGCGTCCATAAATAAAACTCAATTTAATTTTTTCTTTCGATACTATCTTAAGTTAGAGTTCTTGAATGTTCCTGAAATTGGGGGAGCAAGCAATATGTTTCAAATAACACCAGAGACAGAAAAATGTTAAATTTGAAGACTTTTACAGCCCCACTGAAACACGCTGCAGCAATTTAATATTCGTAACTTTTGTCAGTAATTTTAGGACATGAAATACGTAATACGAGGTACCCGGCGCTGTATAAGTAAAGAATATGTTCAATCAGAGATCTCTCTCCTTCTTTGCCGATTTGATTTTCTAGCGAATCAATACCGTTTGCGACAATATAGATAAGATACTCCAGTCACGTTTTCATGTTTGTAAGTTTATTCTCTTTATCTCCAGTCTCCTACTTCAACGACCAGCATATCATAATTTAATAATGCTTTTTATCTCCAACAATCGCGAGAACTCCCCCGATATTGTGTTTTAACTGGAAGTTAGTGATTTACTCTGTAATGTTCGTCCAAAATTTATTTGCGAATCTCCTAAATTCAGCTTTACGTTTCAAGCCAGAACATATTAATTGTAACTCTATCCTGAATATAGATGGATAAAACCGAGCGCGATGGCCCAGACGGCAAAGTCTGTGGCCCGCATTCGGGAGCTCTCGGTTTCGATTCCCAGTGACCGCCCACTCTAACCATGGTTTCATGGTTTTCCCAAAGTCGCCGAGGCGAATGACGGGTTAGTGTATTCTACCGCGATTTATCCATTCTCCCATTTCTTTTCAGTTCATGTTTCAGGTGTGCTTTCAGGTCCTGCGGTGGTGGCGGTGCCGGGCAGATGCAGTGGATACATGCGGTTGGAAAGATTTCTTCTCGTAAACACCAGAGTGAGCTGTCCAAGCCCTTTGGATCGCTGCGCGCCCTCTAGGGACTCCGCGCCACTTGTGCGCGGGTGTTCAAACTGGAAATGTTAGGGACATCCGGGCGGCTCTGTAAGCCTGTCTGCAAGCGGATCTGGGAAGGTCTACGACTCCTTCACCTCATCCCTGCCTCTCAGAGGGTGTAGCCATAATAGATCAAAAGTCTCCTCGAGTGTGCGAAGTGTCCCCTCCGATAAACACATCCTACATGCTATTATAGGGGGACAAAACTGAAAACGAATATAGTCGTTCTTGATTTAAAACTAGATACAAATATATTTATCTAAATGAGCTCATTAAGATGATTAAGAGGACATTGAAGTTGTTTATTATGTCCACAATTAAATCATTATATAAATAATTAGGTGTATTTTTGCACTGACTTAAAATAGTTTAAAGAAGCCGATTATTGTACACATTAGTACGGTCTTGTAGAAATGAATATAAGCTCAGTGGGAAACAAGCAGGAGAATAAGACCTTCCCTAAAGCCACGCTTGGTGCCAAGTTGTCATTGTTAAAACAGACGTGGGCGCATCAATACAAGGTGTGATTATTCTTTTTAAGTTAAGGTTTCAGAAGAATGTGTCTTATTTTGTATCACTTCGTATGAGAACGTTTATACTTCATATTCATATAAAAGAGGTAAGTTGGGAGTTTTTTGTAATATTGCGCGACCAGTAGAACAACAATCTGATGTGATACATTTACATGATTTTCTCTAATCTTTAACGTTTATTAATGGGTATATAAGCTATTCTGAATAAAGCTTATTTTCATATTTACTGTGTTTTAATGCAAATAAACCTCTGCAGAAATATCGACGTTACACATTTTGTGTAAAATACAAAGAGAGTTGCGATAGTCAAACGGTTAAGAACTGGAAGCTACATGGTGGCCTTAAAATTCGATACTGTTTCCATGCAATCGCGAAAAACAGCTGAATTTGACAAGACTTTAAGAGAATGACCAAGTAATGAACAATAGCATTATAACGGATATCTCGAAAATGGCTCATGCCACAAAAAAGTGTTGATTTCAAAGAGATCTACAATTTTTATGTAGTACGTTTTCGTCTATCGCTTAACGTTTACCAGTTGTACAAGATTATATAAAATTTCTTTCGAATGAAGAGGACGTCACAGGTTATTACCAGAAAATTCGAGATACACGTTTTATTTGTAAATAGTATGTTAATCAAAATGATAGTAATTTATTTCGAAAAATGTTACATGCAAAGGGTAGTTTGCGATGGGGGAAAATCTTTGTGTCGTGTGTTTAAAAAATATGAACCTAAATACCAAGTTTGGTATGTATCCGACTTCTCGTTTTTGAGTTATGCTGTTCATAGGCAAAGACACGCACATACATACAAGCGCACGCGCGGACCTTTTTCTAAAAATGCTTTTTTTATTCAGGGGACTTAAAACATGTATTTCTTGTGAAATCTCGGTATCGAATTTTTGGGATGGAATGCAATACCTACTAAGTACGTAGAAATACTTCAAGGAATAGTATTAACGAAATATATCACGTGACAATGAGAGAAACGAAAAACTATATTGTGAAATCTTACAGCCATAAGAAGTCGCTCACGATCTGAAAGTCCGAAAGTAGTGCAAGTCAATGATGTATCGTAAATGTGATGTGTGGAATGTGTACTGGGTGAAAAAGGAAGTTTGCATCAAAAAGCTCGCGACTGGAGTGCGGACGCAAAAATATAAATATTTTGTGTGGTCGGATCATACGAAAGGAATGGAACAGGCCAGGTTACGAAAAGTTAGTGTGAATAAAGTTATTTAGCCATAAAGGGCGTCTTCGTTTAATATCGGAACACCACGACCTGAGGTGCTTAAATCATCAATCCACCCACGCACCTCTTTATCTCTCCCTCTTCTTTCCTTTATGAGTGCCGCCTCTGCTGCAATGTATATGTTAAATTAAAAAAACACAGCACCACTACATTATTTTTTTATTTTTTCTAATTGATAACCCAAAATAAGATTTTTAATGCTATAACTCTTTTCAAAATTAATTTTAAGGATATTTTATGGAAGTATTTAAATGTTATGGAATCCTCAGGTTTCAGCTCATTACACATCCTTAGTTATATGTATCAGTTTAAAACTTTTGTGAATCGGTTAAAGTTGCCTCAAATAAATGCTCCTCTCTGCGTGTCACTGATAGAGCTCCGAATAAAATTTTAACAGATTGATGATAAAGTGTATAGTGCAAAACGTTTCTAATACTTTAAAATTAAGGCGAGACATATCCTTCAGCGCGTTAGTTTCCGTTAGCATTACTTACGTTTTAAGTACAATATAACTCTTCTGTATATATGTGTTTGTGTGTGAGCGCGGACACGCGCGATATCGCACCTCTTTGCCCGCGCGAAAAGCTTAATTCAATAACGACAAGCCAGGGAAAGTTTGTTAAAGATGGACGAGAATTTACTGTATGGACAACGTATTTCTTGGTATTAACCATTTTCGAAACATTCGTATTTGTATTTTTCCAGCCTGAATTTCAATATGCAACCCATAAAGAATTAAAATAAACGATGCTCTCTGTTTCTTCTTCTTTTTCGCACAAGCTCGTTCTGTACTTTACTACTGTTTTATCCAGGTGGGGTTAGTACTTGTAAGACGTCAAATATAACCGTACCTGACATTTCCTATACATCAATGCGTTTGTTAAAGACGAACCACAAGTGAATATACAGGTTGGACAGCTTAAGTAGAGACTGTGCATTATTTTCAAAACTAAGCGTTCTAGAAAGAAATGTCTGTAATAAAAGTTCCTTGATATCATGGGGGAAAGTAACTGTCATTAGTCGTATTTTATGTAGAGAATGTTGTAATGGTCATTTTACGTCAATTTAATTTTTTATAGTTTTAAATTTATAAACTAATTTATATTTTTATTATATATAAATTAAATAAAAAATGGAATCTGTCCACTTGTAAGAAAATACTGGAGTATATAATAATAAATTTAATATAATATATATTCCTTAGTTGTTTTCTAACTCCTCATAAAAACTGAACAATATTTGTATAAAGCACTTTGCAATTGTTCTTACACCAATGCAAATAATAACGAAAATTATGAATGGTTGTATAAGAAAAGCGCAATGAATAGTCATTTGAGGGCCAAGTTACGTTTCGTAATTGGGAACTAATATTTTTTATTTTGTTTCCTTTTGCCTCATCACAAAGTAAACAGCTTTTTATAAACCATTTTCTAATGAGCAAATTATATATACATATATATATATATAATTTATACGTTCGTACTATAGTATTTGAAACCATTTGTTGTCGTTTAGTACTTCTAAGGTATTATTTATCGTAATTAAGGAAGAATGATAGAATAGTTGATTATATGAAGAATTTATATAATCTACCCATGAATTGGTAATGAGTCGAAAAGACTATGCAGTGTCCATACTAGTATATTATTAAGCATTTGGATATGTCTTGTGTCACAGGGACAGTGTAATAATACAATTTATATTTTTAAAGTATTATTTTAAAATATATGTTAAGGTAGATTTTTATTTTTCAAGTTTCACAGAGTATTATTTTGGGAATATTATTTTGAAATGAAATTCTACATGTAAATAATTTGAGATAACTAAAGTGATTTAAATGCCAATAGGTTTGGGAGTCTCTGTGTTCTTGTTGTGATGTACCGTGTTTGGGCAATAAAAGGGTTTTTCAGGACTTCAGATCCGGCCTGTTCCCGGGATATAATGTTATATTCAACAGCCAGAAGTCCCTGTTTCTTTTCTCTTACTGTGGCGAACGCAGCTCCAGGAATTTATCGCTGTGAAGTGATCCTCCTGCCTCTTCAAGTCAAGAGCGCTACTGGTTTTCTGATATTAAGTAAGTTCTTTCTCCAAGTTGTGCCAGCAACCATCTACATGACATAAACGTATTTTACACACAAGTACGCATGTAAGCTTTTGTAATTTCTTCTCGTTACTGTGCACAAATGTGTTCCAAAGCACAATGCTAATTGGTCCAGCTGCAAGCTTTTGCTAAAAACAAATTATTTTCAATATTGTATTTCAAAGCACTGCATATTATATTGGTTTTCGGCTGCGTTGGCGTCGGTGCATTGTCGCGAAACGGGCCGAGATTGTGTGCAGTCGCGCGAGTGGCTGCAATTTTGCAGCGTCGCGAAAGTGCATTGACGCACAGCAAGCATTTGCTGTACTCTATACACAATAAATGGAGCAACTTTTCTTGTAATCCTCACACTTTTGCATTTATCGCAAACATGGCTCGTCCTTTGACTGCTGATGTTACTCCTGCTGCTGGGTATTGGACGACAGACAATTTCAACGATGCTGTAAGCTTTATTGTGCAATTTCTGAAGAAATAACTGTACATTAAATTGATGATTCACACCGCCACAGTATTTGTGAAAAATGGTGAAGAGATCGTTGTTCGCTTGGGAATAAGAGTGGACAGCATTTTGGACATCGATCAAGACTTCTTTGGTGAGGTCGTTGCTAAACTGACCGACCCCGATTACTTCCTTCCAGCATTTCTTCGAATGCATCGTTGGTGGTTTTCCATAGCTCCGTGCCAACCAAACAACAATGTATCACCATCAGAACGAAACACCTTGAGCACAGAGGTAGTGGAAATGGATGCTACGGATGGACCATTTCGTCAGATACAGGTGACGTCGACGCCAGACACCTTGCTGGGGAGCATTGCACTTTGGCACACCTATGGTCACACCCATACCAAGCACCACTGAGGCACGTGCAGAGCCCATTTTGACATTCTTTGTTGGAAAAGACCAAGCATCAATGGCACATATGGGTGAAAAAATAACTCCGTTTCCATATGAACCGTGGCGCTACTCCAGTCTTATCCCTTGAAACAAAGGAAGGGAGAGTAGGAATGAAATATTTATTGTCTGTTCAACGATGTCTTAGGTAACGGGTGAGGGAGCACTTTCAGCAGATATGGGTTTAGCTACTGGAAGGAGGTAGTATTTACTTGATCTGAGGCAAATGAGGGGCAAGACGCGCGATAGTGAAAGACTGTTGACCGTTTCGCACTGTACGCGCCACGCGCGGCAAGAGTACAGCATACCGTGTACCCCTCCCACCAGCTAAAGCTTTACTCACCTCTCCAGCTAAAACGTCGTTGAACAGACAGTTATCATGAAAAAGGTAATGAATACCCTTATATGTACTCTGAGGCTACAAGTTAAATGCGACAGAACAATGACACAAATTGTATATGTCATTGACCTCTATATTATTCGCGTATGGTTTACCTGTTATACAAAATTCTACAAGACCCATTCATAAGAGACTTCACGGAATATTCATAAAAATTTCAACGTATATACCTTAATAGTCATGGAGATATACACTTATGGTATATTAATCAAAATAGCTGCAGTCATTTTTGATAAAATAAAAAGTAATGGAACTTCACTATGAAATCTCTATCCTATGGAATATTTGGATTTCCTCCGTTTACCACAGATAAGTGGTAGAGACATTAAAAGGAAAAAAGGTACAGTGGCAAATCAAGCAGTTATAAACAACAAAACTCTGATGTGTTTCATTCACCTTCTCTACCCACTACCACTTATTCTTATGTGGTTTCTACAAACGATTTTTACACAAGTTTATTTTTCTTCGCTCCACGTTAATCGAGATAAACACTTACAGATATAGTTTCATATAGTTTTCTTGAAACTTTCGTTTTTCGCAGCTTTGGAAGATACTGAACTTAAATACCATATTTATCCACGATTCATTATTGAGCTTTGCTTTATATTCACACTCGCAACTTTTCTAAAAAAGAGGGACCTCAAAACATGTATTTCCGGCGAAATCTCCATATCGACTTTTTTAATGAAATGCAGTCGTACTAGATACTAGTGGTACAGAAAGTAACTATGGCACTTGGCTCCCTTCTTGCTGTACTACTACTAGTAGTAGTACTAGTAGTGGTAGTAGTAGGAGTAGGAGTACCAATAAACCATATTGAAAGACGAAATAAATATAATAAATGCGCACATGAACGGAATGTTAATCATATAACATTTTAAAATGAAAAAATTCCAATGTGACACATTCACATGACTTTCTCTACTCTCTGTCGTTGTTTAGTGGGTATATAAACTATTATGCGGTCCAAATCTCTTGACGTTTGAGGCGTGTCCACTAACACGGCACTAGTAATAGCAGCAGTGCAACGTTACCTCATATGGACAACACACCTCGCCGCTGGTAAAATTTTAATTGCAATATCTTGTGCATGCATGCGTATTTCATATTTTAGTAAAGCAAAAAGTAGGTGGAATAAAAGGCGAAGTTTTTCTGAGCAAGTAGAAAAAGGAATCATGTTTTTACACCCAATGGTTCGTTATTAAGTTATAGTTATCTTTCCTTATGTTTAATTGGAGACTTTAAGATGTAGTTATGCTTTTAATAGTAATAAATAAGCTATAGTCAAATGTTTAAAAACCGGACAATGTAGGCTGGCCTTTAAATTTCATACTCTTTCCACGCAATCACGAGAAACAGCTGAATATTGCAAGAGCTTTAAACAATGACCAAGTAATGAACAATTCGAACAATCAATAACGGATATCTCGGAAATGGCTTGTACCACAAAAAATTTATTTGAAATAAATTGTGTGATTTAAAGACATCTACATTTCTTGTTTAGTACGTTTGCGTCTAACGTTTAACATTTACTGGTTATACGAGATTATACAAAATTTCTTCCAAACGAAGAGACTTCAAAGGCTATTGCCAAAAAGTTCAATATATACATTTTATTTGTCATATAAATATCATTAATATATGGTAATTTAATAAAAATTGTTACAACCAACTTTTAGAAAATGCAAAATTTCGAAATATATTCCATGTAAAGGGTATTTTGTGGTTTTTCTTTAAAATGTCGTATCTTCAGTAGGTGTGGAACCTGAATACCAAGTTTGGTGTTTATCCAACTTTTCGTTTTTAAGTTTTGTGTTACAGATACGTACATCGTTCTTTTTCTAAAAATTGTCATTCAGGGGCCTCAAAACATGTATTTCCGGTGAAATTTCGGTATCGAATCTTTGGCTGGAACGAAATACCTTCTCTACCTACTATGTACGTGGTAGAGACAGTAATAACATTTTTACAAAATGGTGTAGGTGTATGTATGTGTGTGTGTGTGTGTGTGTGTGTCGGCGAGCGCACGCGCGCGTGCGTGTGAGAGCAGGGCAAATCGCCTAAAACTAACACCGCAAATATACCCGAAACAAAAATTGCAATTGAAAAACGAGTTTCACGGCCATGAAGATTGAGGATGGGCGCATTAAGGTATATAGTTTTTAACAAGCTATATTTGTTCAATGGAAACCCCTATTATTTCATACAGATTTATAACATGCAAAATAACATTAAGTATGGAGTTTGTTAGATCGTTATAGATCAATTATATCCCATTTAAGGTGTATACACAAGGTTTCTCACAATAGTTTCAATGGCTTTAAGCTTATTGTTTAATTTATGATTTTAAGAATGCATGTGAATCAGTTCACCTTTGTAAAGATAACGTAGTTATTAATCCAAATACATTTTAGATGCATCTGAATAGAGTGGACAAATATTGGAGATGGTTTTTTAATACTTTAATTTTATATTAATATATTATATTTGTTAAAACCATTTACGCCATTAGCGTAGTTGTCCTGTACCGTGGCGCTTTTGGTTAGATCGTGGTTCCCGGCCACGGAATGCCCCTGGGTTCAATACTACCCATGTGGGTGCGGATTTAAAATCCTGGGTGTGGGGCCGTTGGCCACTCAGCATCGTGATGAAAGTGAGGAGCTGCGATACGCAGCGATCCCGGCTACAGAGGCCAACATTATATCCTAGGGCTGCATGATGCTGGGCACATCACCTCTCCGCATCGGTTGGATGATCGTCCACCTCTGCTGTGAATACATGGGCGTGAAGTCGGCAGTCGGGTTGGCAGACCAAGAACCTTCAAAGGCTGTAGCGCCCCGGATGATGATTATTATTATTATTATTACGGTAGCTGTATACACAAATTATTAATGTAGTGGTAAATATCAACATTATGTACCAATAAATTTCCAAGAATATATCTTTTAGTATTTGTCTGAAAATTGAATTTTATGTAAACGAAAACTTTCAAACTCTGAATGCTATATTAAAAAAAAAGAAATCAAGAAAAACAAGCTTGAATTTCTGAAGTGCTTGGCCTTTCCGCTCCAATTCTGCATAGAGAGATATGGCAGATACGGATTATAAATAGGAAATTCATTTACAATACTATAAGCACATAGCAAAAGACCTGATGCATTACATTCGCATAACGTTCTCTACCCTCTATAGTTTATTAGTGGGTATACAAATTATTCTTACGACAGTTTACTTCTCCATCTACTTCATTTAATCCAGATAAACTTTTCCAGAAATAGCTACATTATACATTTCGTTAGGACACAAAGAGGGCAGTGATAGTCAAATGTTTAAGAACTGGACGGCATATGCTGATGGCCTTAAAATTATATTGTTTCCATGCAATCTCCACAAATAAGTGAAAATTGATAGGACACGAAAAGAATAACAAAGTATAGAACAAATTGAACCATTAATAACAGATATCTCGGAAATGGCTGATGCCACAAGAAAAGTCATTTGAATTAAATAGTGTATTTTAAAGAATCCATATATTTTGTGTAGTACGTTTTCGCCTATCGCTTAACATTTATCATTATACAATATTTCTACCGAATAAAGAGGACTTCATAGGCTTTTCCAAGAAAATTCAAAATATACACCTTGTTTGTAATGTAAATGCCTTTAATACATGGTATTTTAGTCAAAATCGTTTAAGCCATTTTGTAGAAAATAAAAAAAAAAGATTTCGACAAGTGTTCGATGTTAAAGGTAATTTGGGGTAGGGGATTTTCTTTAAAATCTTCGTGTCATATCTTTGGAAAATACTGAACTTAAATACCAAGCTTGGTGTTTATCCGACTTTTTCGTTTTTGAGTTATGTTGTTCAGAGGCACGCATACATAGAGTAGCGTGGGGCAAGTGTACGCACTTAAACTTTCAAGACCTCTGCAACGGTATCTATTCAACCAGTATATCTAGCAATCTTTATTCTATTGTTCATCACAAACAGTGGTTAAAACCTATTTTTACATGCGAAAATAGTTTTATAAATGTTCAATTAAAATGTGACCCATGCGAACTTTTGCCCCATAGATGGGGTAAGAGTACGCATAAGGTGGGGTAAAAGTACGCAGAAACACAAATGTTTAATTTTAATGCTTGGTGCTGTAACTTTTATTACATTATAAGAATACACCAAGGACCTTAGTCTGACTAATATTGAACATCATTCTAAGAATAAGATGATAACCTAAATATAAAAATATTTGAATAAAGAAAAGATTGAAATATTCTCATTGTCTGTCATTTTTAACAATAGTCGCAGATAAATTGGCTGCCTCCCTCATGGGTGGAACAAGCTACATGCCACCATTCTGCGCACTTTTGGCACTGAATCCAGTCCTCTTCTGGTGGTTCAACATACTCCCCGTCGCATCCTGGACAGTGGATTGTCTCATTTGAAGTTGAAGTTGACGCTTTGGGTAGGACTGAATGGCATTTGGTCCTTTGGGGTCTCATATCGTTTTGTGCATATTTTGATACATCACGCTTGACGTGTTTTGAAGTACTGGATGATTTAAGGCTTGATTCATTTCCAATCTTCTTTTAAAGGGTGAGCTAGTCAGTACTTCCAATTTTTTACTTCTCTTACTTCTTTCCTCTGCAATTAAAATTGTGTGATTACACGTCCTGGGTTATTTAGTAATCGTTTGTCACACATTGCAGAATATAGATCTTTTAACGGCTTGAAAAATGATCTGTCAAGCGGCTGCAACCTATGTGAAGTATCGGGAGGTTTCGATAATAGATGTATACCATTGTGTCTGCAGTAGACAATTGCTTCCAAGTTTATATGGGATATGTGGTTATCTAGCACCAGAAGTATTGGATTCTCCATGCTTCCTCTTACATGCTTCTGAAAATGCTTCAGCCACTCAGAAAATAGCTCGCTGTTGATGTAGTCACTGTCTGAGCACATCATGATTGAACCTGGTGGAGTTCCGTGCATGAGTTCTTGTTTAGCTCTTTTTCTTGCAAATATTATGGCTGGGGGAACATAATTTCCACTGCGCTGACTGCCAAACAACAGTTGTTAAATTTCTTCTTTCTGTAGAAACAATTGTTCCAACTGCTTTCTTACCAGTAGGTGATACAACCTTAGGAGTCTTACTAGGGACAGTGCTTATTCTGATTCATCCATATTATACATTCTTGATAGACAGAACTTGTATTGATCCATCATTTGTTCAAGATTATCAAAAAACAAAGAAACTTGAGCTTTATTAAAGCCCATAACTCGAGCAAGACTTGTTTTGGTGGAAACACGGAGTGATAGTTTGCGCAGTTTCATAAATTTTAGTGCCCAGTCTCTGCCAGCTAATTTGCTGTCCTTGTTAAATGGATGGATTACCTTGTTAATGTCAGCAAACTAAAATGCCAGTTCTGCGCAAATCCTTCAATGTTAAACTATAAACGTGAGAGTCAAGGAGTCTGCAAAGCTCTGCCAATTCCTTCGCATGCTGTTTAGTGCGTACTTTTGCCCCACTCCACAGTTCGTATTCTTGCCCCGTTGTCGTCTTTAACATTTCCCAGACCGTACTGCCATCTGTAGCCAGTTTCACACGATGGCCAAGCCACCACACGTTATTACAGAAATTTGTCTGAGAAATGACATAATGCTAAAATACCTGTCCCAAATTCCTAATAGCTCAATCACGTTTCCAAAACCACGAAAAATAACATCAAGATGAATGATTTTCAATCTTACCTCATAGTTTCAAAACGAAACACACCAGCACAACGAAACTATGTAGAGAGGCTATCGGCCATGTAATTCTTCCAACAGCATACAGTACTGCCAATTGCACGGCCGTCTTCATATAAAGATCCCTTGTGCGTACTCTTACCCGCCGCGTACTTTTGACCCGCACTACTATACATACATACATACATACATACATACATACATACATACATACATACATACATACATACATATATACATACATACATACATACACACATACATACATACACACGAACCTTTTTCTAAAAATATTTTTTGAATTCAGGGGGCTTCAAACTTGTATTTCCGGTGAAATTTCGTAATAGAATTTTGGGTGGAGTGCGATACCTTCTCTACTTACTAGGTAAGTGTAAAAAAACTAAATAGGATGTGAGCCAGACTACAGGAATGTTTTGTTAAGTTTTTGGTTAGTGAGAGATAAAAGTAAGTATATTTTATTTCACAGTTTTCACAGATAACCTGATGATTTCTTTAACATCCACTTGAAGAGCAATGGGCACCCGGAATACAAATATTGCGGAATTTCAGGAAGAAACGAAAAAGGTTATTTTAAGTTATATAGGAAGCTACAATGCAACATCAGAGGTTCATACAAGTCACGCTCCTCCTCCTAGCCTCTTGGGGATGTCTGAACCTACTTCTGAGGTGGCGGTACTCCTGGGATGAATCTCGTTACCACCGACTAGGGTTTTCACCAGCTGTTTCCTCAGGGAGCTTTCCTCTCTCCGAACTTTATTCTCACTGGCTGTGAGCTGTACAATGGAAGCTCCAAAACCCACTTTCCAAAGGCAAACATCTTCAATACAGCTTATTTCGTGAATTCTTCTTAGTTATGTCAGAAAGCTTTTATTGCAAACGTGAATGCAAAGTCTTAACTACTGAATGGTTGAAAAACGAATTACATTTTATAATATTAAATTACAGGGTGTGTAGTCTGTGTAGTTACAGAAAATACTATGTTCCACATGAAACTTAATATCAGATTTTCACCGAATATGTGTATACTTTAAGAGTCCTGTACCCAAAGACAAAGCACTTCTTTTTAGAAAAAAATGTTGTTTGTGTGTACGTAGTGTGTACGAGCAGGATGGCTAATTAAGTTCATACCTAAGGATGAAAGGTGAATATTTTAAACAAAATCTGTCTAACGAAAATAATTCATTACATTAAAAAAATGGATTATTCTTTCCTTCAGTGTTTGATCGCATCTCTTGCAAATATTTCACAGTAAATTATATTCTTACACAATTTATTACTGGACACGAAAAATTTAAAGCTTACCTGAAACGTTTTCATCTTAGAGACATCAGATGGGTTTATGAGCAAATGTAAAATATCAGAAAACAGTTTTCTACCTGCTGTTTCAGTGCAATCGAAAACATGTGAGAAGATACATCCTATAGGACATCTCTATCATTGTAAAATCAATTATTCACAGACAGTGAGAAAATTATTCACCAAATCATTTTTCACCATTGCTTTTGTATCCTTTATTTCTGGCACTTATTCATGCATTTAATTGTTTGTATTAAGTTAGCATGCCATTGGCGCACTAAGTTTCAAATAGTGTTGGAGAATAAATAATAAAATAATAACTCTCTACTCTCTGAATAGCACGTATATATTGGATTTTCTGTGAGTTCATAATTTGTATCATTAATTAAACCTAAGATTAAGGCAAGATATTAACAGAAAGCAAGCTTAATAAAATCCACGTTTCGTGTCCAATAACCTTTCTCGTAGAATAAGTTCTTTCCGAAATACTCCTTGTTATATGCTTACCCTTTCCAATGTTGAAGTACATGAAAATACACGATAAAAATTTGCGACTCATCTTTCTCTTTAGTTTTATTAGTAGCCAAAACCAGAGGCGTATAATCCATGAATTCAATGCACGCAGAACATGCCCTGTAAATTTAATCTGCTTGTATTAAATACAATTAAGTTGAATAATTTAAACAGGACTATAATGGCGGAAAGCGAACAATGAATAATTCTCTTCCACGGAAGAATCTTTTTCTGTTGCTCAGTAGATAAGCATGCTAAGCTTACTTGTTAGCAGTTCTTCATAATGTCCGGGCAAAGCGCTGAGGAATTTCATATAGTCCGGTAGCATGTCGTGATAGCAAGAACACGCCAAATACGGAGGAATGCATGCAGTAAATAAGACACTTTTATCTACCTTTTCACTAAAGTATTCCTGAAACTATTGCTTTGAAATTTATTACATAACGTAGCTCCCAAATAGAGCATAGGCTATACGGCATCTTAATTACCTCTCCAAAGGGAGGCACGCAGGAAACAAAGTCTGATGTGATACATTTACATGACATTCTTTACCCTCTATCTTTATTAGTGAGTATACAAACTATTTTTACTGAATATTATTTTTATATCTACTACGTTTTAATTCAAATAAATCTTTGCGGAAATAGGTACATTACACATAATTATAGATACAAAGAGAACAGCGATAATCAAATATTTCAGAACTGGTCGCTATATGCTGGCCTAAAGTTCCATACTGTTTCCATGCAATCGTGAGAAACAACTGAACGTTGAAAGGACTTTTAAATAATGACCCAGAAATGAACAATTAGAACCTTTAATAACGGATATCTTGGAAATGGTTTATGCCATAAAAAACGTATTTGAAATAAATTGTGGTGTTAAAGATGTGTGCATTTTCTGTGTAGTACGTTTTCGTCTATCATTTAACGTTTACCGGTTATACAAGATTATATAAAAGTCCATTCGAATGATTAGGTCTTGAAAGGTTATTTCCAGGAAATTCAAGACATACATTGTATTTGGCATATAAGTATCTTTAATATATGCCATTTTAATAAAAATCTTGTAATTGTTTAGAAAATTAAAATTTTCTATAAACGTTCCATGTAAAGGGTAATTGAAGGTGGGGGGAGTATCTTGAAAATCTTCATGTCGGACGTTTGGAAGATACTGAACTAGAATAACAAGTTTGACACTTATCCAAATTTTCACAGTGGGTTATGCTGTTCACACATAAAACATGTATTTCCGGTGAAAAGTTGACACCAAATTTTTGGGTGGAATACAGCACTTCCCCTAGATACTATACGTAGTAGAGAAATCAAAATATGGTATTGCCGCATTGGTGAAAATTGAAACATCAAAGGTTTTCAAGCATAATATTTCTGATAAAAGTTTCGTGGCTTACAATACTTCTGATGCTATGTATACTTAAGTGTACTAGCGATATTTGCGTCAGTTATAATTATGCATCTTTTATCGTAATTTTCTGATTATCATAATACAAAATATCGTTTCGAATGGACAATAAGCGTAAGGTAGGTATAGGTACAATTTGTAACGTATTTTATAACTCCTGACTGAAATATAACAATTGCCTGTGTGCTTTTAAAAATGAAAGAGTACTTTTGCGACATTGTAATACAACTAGCAATATTTATAACTGGCAAAATTTACTACACTTGTTTTTGGCATTAGGCCGTTTTTATATCTGTCATATTGACTTCTAGATTTCTCACGAATCAAGTTGTTTCTTATGATCTCCGCTGCTGGATTATATCGGACGGATATAACAGTTTTCTAGTGCCGCCGTGTCGGTAAGAACGGAGTTCCTATCAGTTTTTATTCTTCTTCACTTTAAGAAGAGTCCATAATTGAGTCGCATGCGCGAACAAATGTCTATCTTACATTTCACTGTAGGAAAAGGTCGGACAAAACAAATAAACAAACAAACTGATTAACAACCTTAATAAATAACGTCAAATATCTTAGAAACTCTACGTGGTGCTTTATTAATTATTTAACGATTAATTACGTGATATGCCTACTTCAAATTGGTGACAAAATAGTTTTATAATAATCACAACCATGGACAATAATTTTTACTTTTTCTACTACGTATAGTAAGTAGGGGAAGTATTGCATTCCACCCAAAAATTCAATACCGATATTTCAACGGAAATACATATTTTGAGGCCTCCTGAATAAAAAAAAAGTATTTTTTGGAAACATGTCCGTGTGTGCGTCTGTGTGTGTGTGTGTGTGTGTGTGTGTGTGTGTGTATGTCTGTCTGTCTGTCTGTCTGTGAACAGCATAACTCAGAAACGAACACTCCGATAAACACCAAACTTAGTATTTAGGTTCAGTATCTTCCAGAGAAGCGACACGAAGGTTTTCAAGAAAATTCCCCCACCCCAGATTACCCTTTACATGGAACATTGTTTAAAAATTTTAATTTTCTCAAAAATGGCTGTAACGAATTTGATTAAATTATCATACATTTAAGATACCTTCATGACAAATAAAATGTATATCTTGCAATTTTTGGGAATGTCTCCAAAAGTGTTCTTCATTGTGAACGACGTTTGCATACTGATAAACCATAAGAGATGAACAAAATTTTACTACACAGAAAATATAGATCGCGTTAAAATACACAAGTTATGTCATATACATTTTTCTTGTTGAGTGGACCATTTTCAAGATATTGCTTGTTATTGCCTTAAATTTACCAATACCTATACTTTCTCTCAAATGGGAATTCGTTATTAATTTTTTTGTCCTGGTAATGCAAAAGGAATGGAATAATCCACATACCAACCAGCTCTTAAAATATTGACTATCGCTTAAAGCCTACCAATTCCCCTTGCATTTACAAGAAAATTAGCAATAATACTAACATCTCGATATCTCGATTAACATGAAGCATATGGAGAATAAGCGTTTGTAAAAGTAGTTTGTACAAGAGTAGAGAAAGTTGTGTGAGAGTTTTTTTGAATTTATGTCGAAGACTTCGTTTTGTCACTAGTTGGATAAAAGAGGATACTTAAAATTATAGTGTAAATTTCAATGTACAAAATAGTTTTAGAAGTGTTCAAATTCACTTTACGTGCAAAAATCAAGTATAAAGTTCGTCATCGCCATCATCAACGCCAGCACACTGTTCACGCCCATTCACTACAATTACAACATTTCACTCTTTCCTCTTCAGACTTAGGTAAAAAAAGGTTTCGTTACTATTAATGCAAGCTGTATTGGTGTATTGTGCTTTCTTTTCTGATGATACACTACGGTAACTTTATTTGGCTTTAACTTTCCTCCATCCTCTCTCTCTCTCTCTCTCTCTCTCCCTCCCTCCCCAGTAGATTTTGTAGCACTTGGTTTCATTTGAAGTTTGTTTTTGCAATCTTCATGGAAGAAATTATTGCGTCTTTGTAAGGAAAACGTGTTAGAATTGTGCGCTTAATTTATGTAATACTTACTTCACAGTTTTCAAAATAGTGTGTTCAATATTAAACACACATTTCAAAGTCGGAAATTATAACACAACAGTGTAAAAACAAACTATTTTTTAACGCACAGTACATACGCTTTGCACACAACGCATTGCTGCTACTCTCAAATTGAAAGTAAACAAACATCAAAGAAGTTACTATGTTCAATCAAAGATGTCGCTACATACAAAACCAGAAAAACCCACATCGTTTTAGCAGTCTATCCTGTTCCATACAACTCTCCCCTACAATATTGAGAAAAATGACTAAGGATTATTGTTATCCGCGGGAGAGGGCTACGCGTTAAGACGTAACAGTCGGTTATACACAACACATATCAAATGTATCTGCTTTTCGTCAATTTTTGTACATCGCTTAGAGACAAGAGTGCATTATGATAATCTGATTGCCTGACCACTTTGTCGACTATAAGCTAAATGAGTTTAGTAATATACATCTAAATCACCAGAACAACCTCCTGATTAGAATGTGTCACTTTATTGTATTCAATCCATAACATTGTTGCCACAATCGCTCGGGATGTGACGCAACAGATCTTTGTTCCATGATTTTAAAGTGAATTTCGCTTCATAATTTCCAGAATACTAAAGCCAACTGTTGAAATATGCTCAAAGTCAAAGTGCCTGCAAATGTGGATCCAGGACAGATCACAGATGTTTGTTCCCTGAATATCTCAAATTTCACAAAACGTAACATAGACGTTTGTTCGCACATACGGTTCAATGTTCAAAAATGTTTGCAGGCGATAGAAATATATTCCGATACAATGAATATTGATATATTATACTGAGAACAAATGTAACACAGGCGATCTACCTCTGAACATTCCAATGTCACATGATTAAATTGAATAGTCTCTCCGATTCTGAGGAAAACTTACAAACAGGAACATTAAAGTGCATGGATCTAATCCAACCGAGTGGATGGCTCGAGCTGGTAGTCTGCGGCCCGCATTCGGGAGGTCCCGGGATCGATCCCCGGTGACCGCCCACTCTGGCCCATGGGATTTTCGTAGTTTCCCCGGGTCGCCAGAATACTAGGGTAGTTCATCTTCTACCACGACTCTCCTTCCTTTCACTTCCTGTACCCATCATCTTCCTTGTCATCTGTTTCAGGGTTGTTGGACCAGGTGACGGTGTTAGGCAGGTTGCGGCTGGGCGGTGACTTGCGCTCTGTAAAAGTTTCTTCCTGGCGTCACTGCGGTACTACTCAGTTAGGTCTCTCCTCAGCGTGGGGCTCCGTTCCGGGGGACCCTTGAGGTTGGTGAATTGTGGGCAAGGACCGTACGACGTCAGATGCTTCTATCTGGAAACGTTAAGGACCCTCTATCTTGTCCGTCGGTATCCGGATCTGGTCGCCATTCGGGTCTTTCCCCTCATCCCTCCCTCTTAGGGGTCACATTGGAAACACAAGGGGCCGACTGACCTAGGTGCGTTGTTCTGCCCCTGTTCCGAGGACCTCTCTGTGATCTTTACCTATCATCTAATCCAAAATAAAACAAAACTATCTGAGTACAAGTAATGAATATTATTTTAGAAGAGATGTCGGATTTTATTTGTCTGGATTTCAAAATTGCATAGGACGAAATATGAGGTCAGCGAATGAAACACTATATTTTTACCACCATATGAACTACACAACGAACATTAATAGGAAAATTCAGGAAATAAATAATAATAAATGTCTGCAAAACTATAGCTAACCTCCTATTGCTGCATGACTGCAAAATCTGAACGACAAAAATCAGACAGAGGTTGGAGGCTGTAGAGATTGCTGAGAAAATTTGAAGTCTGTAGATTACAACATCATAAAAGAAATACAGATATACCATTTGTTTTGATAATACAGGGTACACTACATACCATTGTTGCACCCACAAAATGGTACCTGCTGAGAACACTCGCCGAATACTCTTAAACATCTTCACTTAGCAACCTACTGAAGCAGAACTTTTGAACTTTAAGAAATCGATGGAATTAACAACTAATGTATTCTCGGGAACTTAGAGGCAAGGCTAGTCTAATCCTTGAAGTATATGGTGATGTAAACCATATTATACAAATGCGGTATTATTTATCTTTTCTATCACTTTTAAATTTTAAAATAATATTATAAAATTACGTATACTTAATTTCGTGTATTAAACTTATGGCAGCATATAAAGGGCATGTTAGACGCTACTGGCTTACAGGAAGACGTGGAAGAGATAGGTAAATTTGTGCTTTGAGATCTGAGAAGGCTGATAGTAGAGGAAACGGGTGTAGAGAGAGTTGGGCATTTATACGTTATTTTTATTGTATCTTATGTCATTTTCAGATATTTATTTATATTTATTGTGTCAAGGGTAATATAACAAGGCATAAAAATGCAAGTAATACGGTTTGCCGTTATTTTCTGGACTATTTTTTTAAACTGCTATATTTCAATATATTTATCTTAATTTTTTCAGGTAAGAACATTTTATTGTAATTCTGTCTTTGGACCTATGGATTAATTTAAATAAATACACTCATCCATCCATTCATACATATATTAAAGATATTGCAGCATAATAGGACATATACATTTGATAGTGAAGTGAGAGAACAGAGGTAGGGAGGGGGCAAGATGGAGTGAAAAACCATGGGAAAAATATTCATAGTTATCGAAATGCGTGAACTCAGCTGCAATATAATAATAATAATAATAATAATAATAATAATAATAATAATAATAATAATAATAATAATAATAATAATAATAATATAGACCTCCAAGCAGTCTTCAAAAAGCATAGAAATGACGTCAGCAGAATGTTCCATTTTAGTTTCAAATAGAATTGTCACCGTAATATTGCAGCTTTGTGTGTGAAAAGAATACAGAGGCGTCTAGCTTCCAATTCATGATCCTAAAGATTACACCAATAGATGTAGGATGAATAAAAACAAGGAAAGAAAAAGTGGTCTTGTAGGATAATCTCAGGACAATGATGTAGCGCTTCTGAGGGTGTTATCCCGCAGCAGTTTGCAGTTCCTGCAGACTTACCTCTGTACGTGGAGGCAGTAAACAACGTGTGGCTTTGCGGTCGGGACTCTACGATCGGTCCGGGATTCACGGAAACCGTAAATGTGAGGTGCCTTACTCTCAGGGGAATCTTACATAAACTAGGACGCCTCTTGCGGTCTCCCGTCTGCATAAAATTTAAAACCTCTGATTTATCCTTGGAGACTGTAACTTCCTCTGTGTACATTGGAGACACCAATTCAATATGCGCATGGCTCAGCGCCAGAAACCTGCTGAAGGCCACGTCGTCATCCTTTGCTTTTATCTTTGAAAGAATTTTCGCTTGTGTCCTTTCTTTCCCTTCATCGATATTTCTTATTTTAGAGTTCCTTTCTTATTTCATGTAGATTTAATTTCTCTACGTTTCGTCAAGACAAATTAAGCATTGCACTTCACCTACACATTTGATATTGAGATTAGACTCAAAACAGGAGTTATGTTTTCTACCTGTTAGTATTTGCTTATTAGGTGTTGAATTCAAGGAGAGAGACAAAAGTGTAATCGATGGATTGGAAGCATTTAATAATATCGCATTGCGACAGTGAACTTTTATTTGGGCCATACAAGGTTATTTCAGATGATGGTGGTGAAGGTTAAAACATACCCCTTAATCATGCCTGCCCATATCCATTTACATCATTTTTCGTTGGGTGTTTGCCTCGACCTAACTCCAGCACACGTTGTTTAATTATTTACCAGGTAGTCGCTGGCAAGTGTCCTCGTTTTAGACGCAGTGGGCATAACTATAGTCTGCATTATTAGCATGTAATGTATGGTCTTACATCCATCTTGCGCTGCCTTATCAACTGAAAACTGTTTGGAGATCGATCGATGAAAAGTAAGTTCACCATGTGTTCTATTGTCTGGGCGAATTGCTTAGACATCTCGTCTGGCTTGTGCAACCTCTATTCAAGTTGGTGATGATATGGTGTAGCTAGTGGAGACCTCAAAACGCTTCTTGGGTGCTTGAAAATGTTTTTGGACACTGATAACCAATACTAACGCAATAACGTGATAACGCAATTGTGTTACCGCAAGGAGAATAGGTGACAAACACTCTCCTCTCCAACCCAATAGACGTTTCGTTGCGACTGTTCCATGTATTCGATGCATATATAGACCAGAAGAACTATGGTAATATGTCTAAAGTAAAGAAGAGTTCATACATCAAAAATATAATCACATTAAGCATCATTTGTAACAGAAGTTGACATGGAATACTTTAGTACAAATGGCGAAATCACCAGATGTAACATTAGATGTCAAAAGACGTTTAAATCATGTTAAGAAACCTGTAATTCAATGAAACACAAAGCACATGTGACATTATTAGAAAGGAACAATGAGGAAAGTGGACTTTCAACCTCCCCAGCTTCAAACTATGAATCAGAATTTTTTTGAGGATCTGTGTGACACGCTAATAGGAGCAGATACTGCTTTAACACTGTACAGCTTTCGAAGTAAAAGAAAAGACAATGTAACTCAAATTTCTCTATATTAATGACTTAATTAAATCATGAGGAACCTTATTGCACACTATCAAAAACACAATTCTACTAAAATACTCGTTTGAAATAACTAAAGAAATAAATGCAAATAAACTATCATCCTCTAAAACTAAAACACACAAAAATGAATACAAATTAATACCCGGCGTATGATCCCGAGAACGTATAACTGCCTTATTTTCGGCTTATAGATGGAATTAAAACCCTGTAGTAGCTTCTCGTCCATGTTACAACACCCCAGGCTCCTTGCATTTGTGCCCAGAATCCTGTACGAATTCAACAATTCTATCAGAAGAGAATTAAAGTATTCTCAAGTATTACTGTGTATTGCGCACTGTTCAGTGTATCGTCAAGCTGCCACAACACCGTCCTTTGATATCCAACAAGATACAGATATGTGACCATGATGAAATTGTGAAGCCACGTATTTTGCATCGTAAATACTATTCTATTATGAACTTTACCAAATGCCGTCTATGAAACGCAGTACATCGAAAATAATAGTCAATATTGCGATGATTAAGCATTATTAAATGTGGGGGAAGTGTTTGCTACATGCGAGAAGCGAACCTGGGTCCTTGCCACAGAACTACTGTATGCTTTGCCACAGTACTACAGAGAAGACGCATGGAAGTTAGCATTTTTAATCATATCCTAAAACAACTTGTTCAGCGGCTATACAACTGTATTGCGAATGGTGTAAACAAGGCGCTGTGCCGTGCAGTACTTATTTGGCATTCAAGATATAATACATTTCTTTGTCCACGATGTACATAGTTTTGAGTATCTGTAAATAAAAAAGCATTTTTAGAAAAAGATCCGTGTGTTTGTGTCTTTGTATGTACGTGTGTGTCTGAAACAGCATAACTCAAAAAACGAAAAGTCGGATAAACACTGAACTTCGTATTTAAGTTAAGTATCTTCCATAGATGCAACATAAAGATTTCCAAGAATATTCCTTCACCCCAAACTACCCTTTACATGAAACATTTCTCGACTTTTTTATTTTTTCAACAATGGTTCTAACGATTTTGATTACAATACTACATATTGTTAAAGGTATTTACATAACAAATAAAATGTATATCTTGAATTTTCTTGGGAATAGCCTGTGTTGTCCCCTTCATTCGGAAGGAATTTTGTATAACTTTATATAACTGGTAAACGTTAAGCGCTGGCAAAAACGCACTACATAAGAATGTGGATATCTTTAAAGGACACAATTTACTTCAAATATAAGCCATTTCTGAGATATCCGTTATTAATCGTACGAATTGTTCAATACTTTGCCATCCTTTTCAAGTCCTGTCGAATTTTAGTTCTTTCTCGTGATTGCATGGAAGGAGTATGGAATTTTAAGGACAGCGTATAGCGTCCAATTCTTAAATATTTGACTATTGCTGTTCTCTCTGTATGTATAACGAGTTGTGTAATATCGCTATTTCTGCAAAGATAGTGCTCTAAAAGTATATTACGCCTTTGTACACTCACATCTAAATTATGGGATCATCCAATGGAGAGCAGCAGTAAAGACACAAAGTTAATAATACTTAGCTTAAAGAAACGAGCAATAAGAATAATTAAAAAAAATCCAATAAGAAATTCATGCAAAAGTAGTTTAAAAAAACTTGGAATCCACACAGTGTCTTGTTTATATATATATCTTAAGCATATAGTAAGAACGCATAGGGAAGAAAAATATATATAAATGTACAAAAACAACAGAAGAACAAAGCTGAATTATTTTAGGAACAGACTAAGAGGCTCCCTAGGTACAAAATGTATTGAAAGCAATGCAAACGATTTATACAATCATTTAATTCACCAGATTAAAGAAATAAAAGTAGAAATGAAGAAAATTCAAGCAATAAAGACTTACCTGTTTGACAATGCTTTCTACTCAATTGGTGAATATAAAGCAGCTAACTTCAATAGTAGCTAAACTGAAGAATATAAAGTATCTGTATATATAACTACAAGTATTAATGCATGTAAAATTATACACTTAAAGTAGCAAATGTCAATAGTAGCTAGTCGGTATAATATAAAATATCTGTATATCTTTATGTTGCATCTTTGGAAGATACTTAACTTAAATACGGAGTTCAGTATTTATCCGACTTTTCGTTTTGAGTTATTCTGTACACACACAATTCTTCTTCTAAAAAATCCTTTTTTTTATTTAGGGATATTCAAAACTTGTATTTCCATAAAATATCGGTGTCAAATTAGATGGAATGCAATACCTTGTCTGTCTACTATTTACACCGTGGACAACAAATACTGTGTTATGTCTTGAACGCCAAATTTTTCTAAGTCTTGCACGGCACAGCGCCTTGTTTACAACATTCGCAACACAGTTGTGTAGCCGCTGCAGCAAGTTGTACGGTATGATTAAAAATGCTATTCTCCATGCGTCTTCTCTGTAGTGCTGTGGCAAAGCATACAGTACTTCTGTGGTAAAGACCTCAGGTTCGCTTCTCGCATGTAGCAAACACTTTTTATCCCTCTGTTAATAATGCTTAATCAACGCAATAGTGACTACTATTTTCGATATACTGCATTTCATAGACGGCATTTGGTAAAGTTCATAATAGAATAGTTATTACGATGCAAAATACGTGGCTTCACAATTTCATCATGATTGCATATATGTATATTGTTGCATATCAAAGGACGGTCTGGTGTGTTGTGGCAGCTTGACGATACATTGAACAGTGCGCATTACACAGTAACACTTGACATTTTTTAATTCCCTCTTTGAAGATAAGATATCCTAATGGAATTGTTGAATTCATACAGCATTCTGGGCACAAATTCAAGAAGTCTGGGATGTTGTGGCTTCTGGGAAACGTTAATTTTAGGAAGAGTATTGTATTTCGACTGTTGGGAGCCGAACTTGAAGTAGTAGCAACCGCACGTACGGTAAAACGTTTCCGGTACCCTTCGCCCCAAGTTTAAAAATATTAACTTCGTAATTTGACTGTTTCTTTAAATATTATATATTTATGTTTGCCTCGGCTGCGTCAGTATTATTGTTAGAGACATGTTTCTTTGCTGGGTTGTGGTGCGACTTAAGAATGTAGGCTTACACAGATTATAATTTTTACTTCACTCCTTTTATTAATGATAGACACAATTTAAATAATACTTCACTGATATAGAGAGCTGTGAGATTCTTTTATTAATTTCTTGCACTTTTTAACACATAAAACTATTTTTTGTCTCACACGAATACGTATTAAATTTCTCGAGGACACATCTCGCGTCTAATTAGTAACACTGTCTACAACCAACGCGTCCAGTTATGAGCACTGTCTACAAGCAACTCACTTGATTTCAACCACTAAAATTTGTAAATATCTGTATTTCAAGTCTCTGATTGACTATTCCTAATCCAATAGAATACTTTTATTTATCTAAAGCTTTTTCTGGTTGTTGATTGGCAATTTTATGAACTGTCACAAAAATTACATTATTGTTGCTCCAAGAATGACTAGTAGTATTATTACACTTTCTTACTCATTATTGCCTCAAGGTTACTCATTGTTACCTCATTGTTAGCAACTTTTAACCTATTATTCTCACAGCTCCTACATTATTAAATTACGTAATACATTCACATAACATTGTTACACATGTATACTATAATATACACATATGCAATGACTGTAATATACACTTTTTATATATTGTTACATATGCATATTGCTTTAAGGGGGGCTGTTATTATATTTTATATTACATAATTTGACTGAAGTCATTTAAGTGTTAAAAAATACTGCCTCACTTCTCGTCCATGTTACTATGAGGGCAGTTATTTATAGGTGCTCGGGGTTCATACACGAGGTATTAATTTTATTTATTTTTACGTGTTTTAGCTTTAGAAGATGATGGTTTATTTGCATTTATTTCCTTAGTTATTTAAAACGAGTATTTTATTGGAATTGTGTTTTTAATAGTGTAAAATAAATAACAATTTGTATTAATGCACTTAAAATGTATACATAAACAGTTTTTATGTTTTGTTCTGACGAAGCCTTGTAAACTTTTGTAAATGGCGAATAAAGTTTGAAACTGAATCTGAAAATTTTATCTTGACCTAGCCTATGCGTGCGTTTTCTCACAATCTTCACTTTTTCGTAGGCATTGGTAACTTGGCTAACTCTAAACTGCCTCCTTTAGGTCATTCATCCGATTTTTATAGCTCCTTAGATCGCTTGGAAAATTCTAGACCTTGCCACGGATGTTAATTGAGAGATTCTGAACTTTACCGCGTTCCAGAAATGGGTAAATATCAAATCTGTTTGCTCTCCACTTTTGCTAAGTAAAAATAGAAAAATGTACTGTTTTGCTCATCAAAAGTTTGAGAATACAGATGATTCTACATATAGAATCGCTTCTAAAACGCTGGTGGTGCGGCCTCTTTTCACAGATTTGTATGAAAAGACATTCGAAGAAAGAAAAGGAAATTAATAAAGGAGGGCAAGGTGTTCGTGGAAGGCGCATGTTTGCCATCTTGCATAAGGTTTAGATCTGTTCCACAGATTTTTCGCATATCGGTGAACGTCCAGTGAATTTTAAGTTGCAACTGTAATCCGCCTCTTAGAACATTCCATTTTACTGACATTTTGTTCAAAAATATCTTGGAACGTTTCATAACAAAGATTTCATTATCGTCACGATTACTGAAAGCTTTCAGCTTGCGTTGTGGTTTTCCTTAAGTGCCTACTCTGGCGCCTTGTAGGCACATCATATAGCAGCTCCTTATAGACATGTCAGGAAAACTGCACGTTTATGCTATTTTGGTTTCCTGACAATTTGCAACAGCTATCTTTCCTCAGTTTGGTTTACTACTCCGTTTTACTTTGCAGGCACTTCCGTTTTTGTTTGCCGAATTGAAAAATAAAAGGTCTGAAGTGTAACAGTGTCATGTCCTTATCCTTTACTGTTTCACAGGAGTTTAATGATCTATACATATAAACATTTTTACTTTCTCTATTACGTATAGTAAGTAGGAGAAGTATTGAATTTCATCCAAAAACTCGATATCGAGATTTCACCACAAAATACATTTTTGGGGCCTCTTGAAACAGAAAAAATCATTTTTAGGAAAAAGGTCCGTGGGTGTGTCTGTGTGGACATGTCTGTGGTCTGTATGTCTGTAACAGCATAACTCAAAACCGAAAAGTCGTATAAACACTAAATTACTTAGGTTCAGTACCTCAAAGATTTTCAAGAAAATCTCCACACTTCAGACTATCCTTTACATGAAATATTTTTTGAAAATTTTGATTTTCTCAAAAACGACTTTAACGATTTTGATTAAAATATATGTTTAAGATACTTTCATGGCAAATGAAATGTATATCTTGAATTTTCTGGGAATGTCACCAAAAGTACTCTTCATTCCGAATAAATTTTGCATAACTGGTTAACTTTAAGAGACAGACAAAATGTTACAACATATAAAATGTAGATCTCGTTAAAACACATAGTTTATGTCATATACATTTTTTGGGCGGGTGAACCATTTCCGAGATATTCCTTGTTATTTGTTAGAATTTTCCAATACTTATACTCTTTCTTAAATGCGAATTTGTTGGTTGTTTGTTTGTTTTTTGGGGGGGATCTTGGACATGCAAAGAGAAGGAATGCTCCACATAGTAACGAGCTCTTAAAGATTTGACTATTGCTTAAAGCCTACATTATTTCCCTTGCACCTATAAGAAAATTAGCAATACGAAAGTTTCTACAAATGTTTATATCCATTAACATAAAGTAGATGGAAAATAAGCGTTTGTAAAAATAGTTTATACAAGAGTAGAGAAAGTCATAAGAATGTAACTCATCAGATTTTTTATAACTGGTAAGCCGAAAGAAGCAGAAAAAATCATACGAAACAAAAATGTAGGTCTTGTCACAGCACACAATTTATGTCAAATAAAATGCTTCGTGGTCTTACTCATTTCCGAGTTATTCTTGGTTTGAATTGTCAGATGCTTTGTTTTTCTCAACTAAAATCTGTAAATCGATATTGTTTTTTACTTTCTCTACCACGTACATATTAGGTCGAGAAGGTATTGGATTCCAATAAAAAATTCGATACGAGATTTTACCGGAAACATATTATTTGAGGCCCCCAAAATCCAAAATATGGAGTTTTACTAAAACGGTCCGCCTGCGTGTCTGTTAACAGTATAACTTAAAAACAAAATTCAGATAATTACCAAACTAGGTATTTAAGTTCAGTATTTTCCAAAGATGCGACTCGAATATTTTAAATAAATTCTCCCAACTACACTTTATATGGAATATTTTTCCAAAATTTAAATTTTCTAACAAATAGCTCTAAGAATTTTGATTAAAATACTATATATTAAGGATATTTACATGACAAACAAAATATATTGAATTTTCTGGAATTAATCTGTGATGTCCTCTACATCGGAAGGAATTTTCGACAATCTTGTATAAGTAAACGTTAAGCGCTAGAAGAAAACGTACTACAACAAAAATGTAGATCTCTTTAAAACACACAGTTTATGTAACCTTTTTATAGCATAAGACATTACCGAGACATCCGTTAGTAATGTTCGATGTGTTCATTACTTGGTCATTCTTTAAAGTCCTTTCAACATTCAAATGTTTCTCGTGATTGCATGGAAACAGTATGGAATTTTAAGGCAGTGTATAGCGTCCAGTTCTTAAATATTAGACTATCGCTGTTCCCTTTGTATCTGTAACGAAATGTGTAGTGTAGCTATTTCTGCAAGGGTTGATTCGGATTAAAATAAAGTAGATAAAAAAATAAACTTTTGGAATAATTTGTATGTGCAGTAATAAGCACAAGAGGATAGAGAAGGTCATGTGAATGTAATATATGAGATTATTTTTCTTCCATTTATATGTGCCTTTAACATCTAAGATCGTATCTGTGGCTTAGTCTTTGGAGCAATTGTTCATTCCAATGATGTTCACTTGTTTACTATGGTGTTGATTTACTTTGGGTTTTCATTTACATTAATTTCACACACACATTTACACTCTAACTCATGCTTTCAGGTTCTAGAGAGAATGGGGTGTAGTCCTGGCTAAAGAACAATTCCATCCTCCATCCGGAAATCGAACCCGGGACGGCTGGAATCAGAAGCTAGCATGTCAACCACCAGACTGCATAGGTAGTCCACTAACTTGTAACAATTCGCCGAATAGTAACTTGCATTAACAAATGAATACTTGCACGCGCCAAAATCTTACATGAACCGACACACCAGACGTCTATGTGAGTTTTGACAAAATTCCCATGAAATTCCTCACATTCCTCTTATTTTATTAATTTATAATGTGGCCCTGTATGTTTCAACTGATGTTCATATTGTTGATAGGCGCTGATTCCATGGTGTAGGCGGTCCCCCCACTGGTCGTGGTGTGTCTGTTCGAAGTTCATCGCAAGCTTCGGGAGATTGTCTTCCATTATTCTATTAGCGTGGTCTCCCCATTCTTTTCTTTTTTGTTTAATCCACCTTGTATGGTCTGTAATCCCACATGTGGTTCTTATTTCTTCCTAGTTTTTACTTTACTACTTTCCACCCAGAAATTCGATACCGAGATTTCACCGGAAATACATGTTTTGAGACCCCCTGAATTCAAAAAAGCATTTTTGGAAACATGTCCGTGTGTGCGTGTCTGTGAACGGAATAACTCAGAAACGAACAGTCGGATAAACACCAAACTTGGTATTTATGTTCAGTATCTTCCAGAGATGCGACATGAATGTTTTCAAGAAAATCCCCCACCCCAGATTACCCCTTACATGGAACATTTTTCGAAAATTTTAATTTTCTCAAAAATGGCTCTAACGATTTTGATTAAAATATCATATGTTTAGGATACTTTCATGACATATAAAATGTACATCTTGAATTTTCTGGGAATGTCTCCAAAAGTGTTCTTCATCGTGAACAACGCTTGCATAACTGGTAAACCATAAGAGATAGACACAATTTTACTACACAAAAAATGTAGATCGCGTTGAAATACACAATTTATGTCATACACATTTTTGTTGTTGAGTGAACCATTTTCGAGATATTGCTTGTTATTCCCTTAAATTTTCCAATGCTTATACTTTTTCTCAAATGGGAATTCGTTATTCATTTTTTTTGTCCTGGTAATACAAAGAGAATGGAATACTCCAACCAGCTCTTAAAATATTTGACTATCGCTTAAAGGCTACCAATTCCCCTTGCATCCACAAAAAAGTTAGCAATAAGATTAACATCTCGATATCGCGATTAACATGAAGCATATGGAGAATAAGCGTTTGAAAAATAGTTTGTACAAGAGTAGAGAAAGTCATGTGAGTGTAACACATCACATTTTTATCATATAATATATCTTCTGTTATTAATGGTACAATTTTTACTTCGTTCTAAGTTGTTCTGTTTTCTTCATGTCAGCTCTTGCTTCCGCTACATACGTCATCTGATCTGACCAAGTTTTATATGTTCGGGTTTTATCTTCTATGCTCATATGTTTATCTTTCCAAATAATGTCCCATAATGCTCTTGATATCAGCGATGACTTATTCACTTGTGATTTAACTTGTGTAATAAGTTCTTATTACAGGTAATGTTACCGAGCAAGAGGCTCCGCGGTAACGTGTGAGGTTCGCATTTCGGAGGTCCTGTGTTGGATTCCCGTTGACCGTCCACTCCGCCCAAGGGATTTTTCGTGGTTTTCTCCTGGTTGCAGAGTCGAGTGCCGGGATAGTGTTTTCTAGCGCGGTTACTCCTTTCCCCCATTTCCTCTCATTTTAATCTCCATTTCACGTTTCAGGTCCTGCGGTGCTGGCGTTGCCGGGCAGATGGCGTGATTGTATGCGCGTAGGAAAGATTTCTCCCCGTGAACACTAGAGTGAGCTGTCTCGCCCATTAGGGTCGCTGCCTTGCCCTCTGGGGATTCATCTGCACGGTGTTCAAACTGGAAATTTTATGAACTTCTGCGAGTCCTGTGAACCTGTCTGCCTGCGGACCTGGGACTTCCTACGACTCCAGCTCATCTGTGTCTTCCGGGGGAGGGGGATGTAGCCACAATAGATATAGTTGCAGTTCGCTAAGTGTCTCCCTGCAATAAACATATCCTACATCCGATATTAACTTCATTACTTTACTTACTCTACACTATTATTATTTACTACTAGTTTATATCTAATACGTTCTTTAGATATTGTGAACGATTCACTACTTTTCCGTTGCTATTTGTATATTATATTGCTGGGCGATTGGCTCAGACTTAAATGGTAGCTTTTGTAAATTATCCTAATTTAGCACGTCATCCCCATAGTAGAATATACATCTCCTTGTTTCCCAATTTAAAACCACTCCTGCTTTTTTTCTCCATGGTTACATTAAACAAGATAGGAGTTAAACCGTTATAGCTTATTCCACAGTAAGCATCTTCGATGTCATACTTGCTTCTTTTCTAGTTGGTTAAGACTTTTGCACGTGTCGTCATGTGATTCGGCGTCTAACTTTTATTTGATTTCATTTCACGTGATAAATGATGTTAGTTTAGAAATAAATACCCAAGCTATGGGTTCCCTAAGTTTTTCTTCGTCATGGTCACGTAAACGTTTCGGAAATGACAGTACTAGGAGAATATACCTTAACGCTTCCATACAAAAATTTCCTTCCTCGCATCACATTAACGTCATCTCGGACATGAATTCTGCACATTTCTAGCTGGCTTGCCACATCATCACAGGTTTATTTTTACTTTCTCTCCAACTAACCTGTAGAAAGTAGAGGAAATATTGCATTCCACCCAGAAATTCGATATCCACTTTTCCTTGCATTATTAGAAAACTGTTTTAGAAAAAGGTCTATATGTGTCTGTCTGTCTGAGAATTGCATAACTCAAAAAGGAAAAGTCAGCTAAACATCAGACTTGCTGTCGAAGTTCAAAATGCGACGCGAAGAGGACTTTCATGGAAACAAACTTGTTAATTTTTAACATTATAAAATGTTCTAATGACTTTGATTAAAATACCATATTTTAAGATATTTACATTACAATAATATTTATCAAATCGCCCACACAACCCATACTTAGTTGAAGTTAGTTTATACAGGATAGCGTGGTTGCCAAAAGGTTTGCCTAAGCAGAATTGCAAAGGGAACTCCATACCGACAGAGAGGAGATCGCTAAATAAAGGAACGGTGCTTGAAAACGAACACTTTAAATATTATTACTGATTCCAGAGCTCATTTTGTAGAGAAATTGCCTGCTATATGTATATTTTCCGGTTCGATTCCCGGCTGATCTTCAGAAAGTTGTCTTTAAACAAAAACGTTTCACGGGATACCTAGAGTCTGGTGTTTCAATGTTAGAGTACCTATGCGTGTGGTGGGGTATTATCGATTATTTAATACGCAATTCGCTCATTAACAAGACTTTCAGATTTACCGCCTGACACAAACCTGAGCACACGTGTTAGATCATTTACTTCCATGACAATTAGTCAACACAATTGGTGCCGCAAAGTTAATAAGATTAAACAAAATTGTATATTTAATTATTTATGTATCATTAAAGGTGCGTTAAAATTAAACTATTTTCTGTTACAGCATTATTCCTGATATGCTTATGCAAAACCATGCCCACCTTAGTGGACGAATTGACGTAAGGGTCTCTTAGGCCCACGTTCTACCTGGAAAGATCCCTCATTTCTTAATATTATTTCTGTACGTCAAAAAAGTATGCAGAAGACAGATGCTGCGTCTGAAATTGTTCAGAACAGTGTCTTCGAGCCCCAGCTGCACAGATCGTAACCATATTCATATGTTCGTTTATTGGTGAACGTACCCTTTTTGTCTGAATGAACTAGCTAGAACTGCATGCAGGCGACCACGCGACGCTTATCAGTACGAAACTACGCCTGCAGATAGCAGGACTACTTCAGTGACCTTTCGCTGCACTGTCCCTTTGAACAGCAAAATGAGGCAACTTCCTCTGCACCTATGTATACGGGAAATATAAAACTGCAAAGTATGGCTTGTTTGGGTTACATGATATATATTGAATGTTCTTCGAATAGCTTCTGAAGTCTATTTCATTCTGAAATTAGTTTTGCATAACTGGTAAACCATAAGATATAAACAAAGTTCTGTTACATAGAAATGTAGGTCATTAAGTCGCAAAATTATGTGAAATAAAAGTTTTGTGAATTTGATCATATTGATATTCTGTGTTATTGGTTAGAATTTTCAAATGTTTATATTTTTTCAACTAGTAACGCGAATTTTTTTTCCTGGTCATTCAAACAGAATAAAACTTCAAAGGTAACATGCAGTTGTGATGCGGTTTTTAAAAGTCTGAGAATCACTTTAGCCTAGTGTATTCTTCTTATACCTATAATGAAGCTAGATTTAGAAGAATAAGTATTTATTAAAATAGAAAGAGTAGGTAGAGAAAGTCATGTGAATGCAACGCATCAGATTCTTACATTGGAATTAAGACCTTTTTAATATATGAACTATTTCTGAACTATATGTCTACACATAGGTACATTTAAATTAATATATATATATATATATATATATATATATATATAATTGCAGACGGCTGGTTCCTTGAAATCTACTTTTACACACCATGGCCTAAAAGTAGAACTTCTAACACTAGTGTGATAATCTTCATTGTGGCCAACTTTGGTTTCAAGTCCAACCAAATGGTAATTACCCTTTGTATTTGCATATGTTCAATAACTCGGCTTGGTTTGATTAGGTTTTACTTTTCATTATGACTTTCACATGATTAATTTCATAGCACTCGCATATCTGTTCACAACACAAATAATATTATTTCAATTTATCACAATTCGTCGTTGCGGCCGTCACCTCCTCAGTCCGTTGCTGTAGGCTTACCTTGATGCTTCTCCCGTTGGTTCCAGAAGTTCGCAGTGTGCTGGTTCTCTTCACTTTTATCCTCGGCTAGCTGCAGTAGTTTTCTTTAAACTATATAAGAGCATGGACTTATCCTCGGTAAAGGAAAGCGTAGATCTCGGGTGGTGATATAGGAAGACATAGACGTGCTTTGGTTATGAGAAGATGACACTGCCGTTTCTTTTTATTTAATTAACACACGTAGTATACAAAACTGGTATTTCCGCTGTTAAAATACTGTCCCCCGCTGTTAAAATGCGGCGCGGATATGATACGAAGTTCAAATATGCTTATTATCTCTTTACGAGTAGCGGATCTTAGGTGTGTTTCTAAAACTGTCTTGATTCCCTTTTTTGGCGCGATATCTCACACATCCTGCAGCATCTCTCCCTGACCACACATGACAAAACTGTCAAACAAACTGCAATGCTAAACTGACATGACAAAACTGTCCTACAAACTGCAATGCTAAACTGACATGACAAAACTGCCCCGAATTTGCTCCAAACAGATCCATTTATAGTCGCAGGCTACTGAGGCTGCTTCCTTTCCTATTGGTCCATTTTTAGCGCCACTCGACGCGTCTAACTATTTCGTATAAACTTCCAGGGATCTCATTGGTCCAAGTTTAATATAAATCGCGGCTTTTCCTACATTTACCGTTAAGCTATCTGTCTCTCTCTCTTGGTCACGGCGAATTATCAAATAAAGGGACAAAGGCGTTACACCCTCGCTGTAGGAATAATGGCACTGCGACCAAAGAGATGTCATAAAACTAGGTTTTCTGCCTTCGAAGGCACTATTCCTGTAGCTAAAACATTTCGTCGTGGATAGTATTTTAACATAGCGCTTAAATTATTTACATTAAACCATTTATAACTCTACTAATATTAGTAACCTAGATAGATACATAACGTTAAATCACCCTTCTTACAATATACAAGCAGTATAAGAAAAAGATATTTACATAGTACGATTTAACATCAATAACAGTTAATTAATAAATTATCTATAATTACAGTTCTCGGGCTCGGCCTAGAGTTGCCGTTTCATCGTACAGTTAATCTATTTGTTATATTGGTAGCCTTCTTTGCTATAAAACGTTATTCCTTAATCCACTATAAACTAAAAAAAATTAAATAGCAGCAATTATGAATTCAGAAATAACTGAAATGGAAGAGCTAGGTGAAATTACAGAAGCAGTAGGAAGAATAACACAAGAAGTAATACCCAAAAAATCCAGAAATCAGTATGATACAGCCTTCAATCGCTTCGTTGCCTAGTGTTAGGCAAAACATGTTGAAAATAATTTCACTGAAAATGACTGCTAGCGAATCAACAAAACATCAAAACTTCTGACATTTTGCTTTTGTAACAACATTTCTCTTGTTTCAAGAATCGCGTTCTAAACGTGATTTCTGTTAGTATCAGGAATCAATATAGTATTACTGGCATTTTACAAATTCAGCTCTCACTAAAAAAAATAATACATGCCACACGTGTTAAAATTTGTTTTATTTTGCTCGTAGGATTGCGAAACTCGACCTTCGTTTCGCAAAAAATTCCTACTCGCAAAGTAAAACCCTACTTTTAGCCATTGTATTATATTGGAGTGGCATAACTGCCTCAATCTGTGCACACCCGGAAAAAACTCATTCAGCTTTTACATCAAATTTCCCGAAATCTACTAGCAAACTCATTTAAACATAATTATTCCCAAACATCATACTTAAAGCTAAACTGTTATTTATTATAGTAATTACACGTTGATTTGGTGCTAGTGAAATCAAAGTTCATTATGCAAAGGACTAGAATTCCTTCTTACTGAAATAAAATACTGTCTGCTGAGCGCGATTGTGTAACCCAGAAATTAAATACACATATTCTCAGAGATCGGGTAAGAAAATCTTATGCCATTGCTTCTTGTTGGGGTTCTCAGTACATACTAATTTCTTTAAACTGTTACCGATTAAGCTGACATTTATAAAAGAAATTTGTTCAACATAATCATAGCAGAGAATTAATTGTTATGGTCCTATGTATGTAAACATTTGTTACATTTGTTTATTTCTACCTAGCCCATAACATATTCTAAATATACGTAAAAATGTGAAGGAAGCTCTGAATAAGGAATTCCCCTACTCGGTATAGGTAGGAATAAGCTGTAACTAAAACATGAAAATATCTGTTTTGCTATTTTATTTCTCTACGGATTTTATTATAGGTAATATAAAAGTTTGTGTTATCTAGTAATTACTACATAATTAGTAATATATAATGTATATTGACTCTTTAATATATTTAAATTCTTGAAAAATATTGTATAATTACAAATTATGACGTATTGACAGAGTTTAAATCTTGCTTTCCCCCACGTAAGAAAATGTCTTTATATTATACAAAAAAATGTTATAGCCATCTCTCCCTGTCTGCTTGACCTGTCCACTTGCCATTTCAAATTAAATAATTTTGAAGAATTATTCACCAAAGCTGTTCTTATATAAATTTTGACTAGACCGAAAAATAGTGCACCTTGACTCACATTCCGTGTTAGCGTGCTACCGGATGGCGTGCCTCTGAACGTCTCTCGTCTTCTCTTCGTGTCAAGACCCTCAAGCCAGGCCAAGCTGAGTAGTTCTCCATTTCCCGTTGCAGGGCTGCCGCCTCACTACTGGCGACTTCATTCGCCAATGACATACTCCGACGCCCAGGCCGCGTCGTCTTGAATATGTTATTCTGCTACTATAGACATAATTGAACTTGTGGAAGGGGAGAAAATGGCACACATTCCAAATAAACTATCACAAAGTAAAAATCGAGTTTGATATGAAATGCCACATTAGATGAATATTTGGAAATTATAAAGTCTTAAATTTTGATTATTTATCGAATATGTATTTTCCTCCAAATATTTTTTCATCAAATATATTGTTGTAAATACAATAATGTAGCAGTTTTAATTATATAGAAATAAATCATCTATTAAATTATTAAAACCCTTAATTCTAAACTGTACTTGATATCAATAAAGGTTCTTAAATCTCATTCACCCTTAGAGAAGGTGACTGAAAGCTTTAAGATTTTAATGAAAATTGTAACATGGGGAGCATTTTAAATTATCAAAAATGTAAAAACAATCATTACCAGAAAATCAAGTATTAAAACGTTACACGCTATTTCCGCATACTTGTTTATGTTCATTTTAAAACAGGGTTTTGGCATTTTAATCGACAGAAAACAAAAACAGCAATTATATCTGATTGAAAACATTGTTTAGTACCTGTTCCATGTATTTATAAAAAGTCATTTTTTCCTAAATTTCGCCCACATTCAGTATCGTGTACCCTTAAACGTGCCAGGCAGTGCCTCGGTTTGTCCGCTATTGCCTCCAAACATATGCTTCAACTGCACGTCGCTGTCCCTTTCACACAGTTCATCGACAGCGAGCTCTCTGCCCTCAGCGACTTCGCTAGCTATTCACTCCCCACAGCCATGTCGTTAGGGCTTTCAGTTTTGGCGCATCATCACGTGAGGGATTCTGGATTCGAATCTCACCTCGGGCATGGGTGCTGGCGTCCGTGAAAAATGCCTGTGTTTTACAAAAACAGAAATCACAACGAAGAAACAGCAAAACAAAGGAAGCACAGGATGAAAAATTCAAAATGCCTGCAAGGATAACGCTAATTAAGCCATAAATGTAATAGTTCAAATATGACCAACATAGGAGGAATTACTCGCAAATAATCAAATTGCTTCCTTAGATTGGAGTACGAAATTTTGCATTTTCCTGACTTAAAAGCTTTTGGGAGGATTTACTGTACATCTAATTGCGTGAATCCAAATACACTGAAAAAGAACTTCTGCAATGAAACAGTTCCTTCTGGACTGAACTGTCTGTTCCAGGGGAAACTTGCATCATCCAGTGCAAGGGTGGCGAAAACGACTTCCTTCCGCGAGCCACCAAATATGAACACGCACTGCATCCTCACCAGCACGTGAAAAACAAAGGGATGGTTGCAAAGAGGGAACTGCGCCTGCGAGTCAAAATAACTCGCGAAGCACGTTTTCGCCAGCTCTGATCCAGTGTATTCGCAAAGGTGTTTATTTAATGTTAGAACAACAAGATAAATTTATTTTTAGGGTGCACATTTTGATTTTATATTTAGAAATTCAATTCCGCAATTAGCAAATGTATTAAATACATCATACGTGGTCTCTAAGAGGTTTTTAAAATCTCCAGAGCAGTCGCTAGTCGTTATTTCTGAAATTCTGTCACGTGGCAGAGATGGAGGGAGGGAGAGAGATACTGGGAAGAATATCTAGTTAATGCATTAATGGCAGCAGAGTTACAAGTTTTATTTGTGCCACAAATTTATATCACTTACCCTGAAAATGCCGCAAACGGATAGCACAGCTTGGACGGAGAAGTTGCCGATCTATCAGGGGTTAGGAAAGAAAATCAGGAATAAGTTTTAGACATACGCAACAGAATGCTTCTACTTTCTCTACTACGCATAGTAAGTAGGGGAAGTATTGTATTCCACTCAAAAATTCGATACCAAGATTTCACCGGAAATACAGGTTTTGAGGCCCCCTGAATCCAAAAAAGCAGTTTTAGAAACACGTCCGTCCGTGTGTCTGTGAACAGCATAACTCAGAAACGAACAGTCGGATAAACACCAAACTTGGTATTTAGGTTTAGTATCTTCCACAGATGCGACACGATGGTTTTCAAGAAAATCCCCCCATCCCAGATTACCCTTTACATGGAAATTTTTTTGAAAATTTTAATTTTCTCAAAAACGGCTCTAACGATTTTGATTAAAATATCATATATTTAAGATATTTTTATGACAAATGAAATGTATATCTCGAATTTTCTGGGAATGTCTCCAAAAGTATTCTTCATTGTGAACGACTTTTGCATAACTGGTAAACCATAAGAGATAGACAAAATGTTACTACACAAAAACTGTGTGTCATATATATATATATATATATATATATATATATATATATATATATATTTTGTTGAGTGAACCATTTTCGAGATATTGCTTGTTATTCCCTTAAATTTTCCAATACTTATACTTTTTCCAAATTCGTTATCATTTTTTGTCCTGGTAATGCAAAGAGAATGGAACACTCCACATAGCAACCAGCTCTTAAAATATTTGACTATAGCTTAAAGCCTACCAATTTCCCTTGCATCTACAAGAAAATTTGCAATAAGATTAACATCTCAATATCTCGATTAACATGAAGCATATAGGGAATATGTGTTTGTAAAAATAGTTTGTACAAAAGTAGAAAAAGTCAGGTGTGTGTAACACATCAGACTTTTTTATGTCCTGGGCATGCAAAAAACGCTTAAAATATTTGCCTATCGCTTAAAACCTACCATATTCCCCTTGCATCTACAAGAAAATTAGCAATAGGATTAACATCTCGATTAACATGAAGCATATGGAGAATAAGCGTTTGAAAAAATAGTTTGTACAAGAGTAGTAAAGTCATGTGAGTGTAACATATCAGATTTTTTCTTAGTAGATTCTAATTATTTATATTTTATTACATATCAAAAATGTTTTAAATATTAATATTTAAAGATCTAATAGCTAATTAGAACTCGCATTTAGTGTTCATTAATTTTTTAACACATTAATTATATTCGTCATTTCTTTCTCTATCGGGATATACGGAAAAGTAAAACTTTGAATGCTATTGCTATAGTTTACATTTTGATGGTCTTCAGATAAGGCGGAAACATCGTTAGCGCACTGGGTTACGATCACGCGCCGCTTCCCTCCCGAAACTCCAGACCCTGCTATTGCGCCGGTTCCCTCGTACTCATACATCAAAGTTCACTACATGATCCTTAGGTCGGTGCTTTGAGTAGAATAATTAGTTCTATTTTCTCTCACGAAACAATTAATGCTGCATGGTACCAAGGCTTAACTTTGAAGAAGTTTTCCCCCAATTGCCAGATGGTCGAATGCACGGCGTATTTCAACATGACAGGGCTACGGTTCATGCTGTTCGGATTTTTTTGGAAGCAATTGCTGACGTCTTTGCTGACGGAGTGATCAGTGTAGGGTTGTGACCCGCTCGATCCCCAGAACTCCTGACCTGGGATGTTTTACTTGTGGGGCAATTTAAAGGACAAAATCTATAACCAAAATTTCCAAACATTACAAATACTGCAGAAGGATATGCGGGAAGAAATAACCATTATTTCCCAAGAAGAATTCCATACGTGAATCATAATCATCTGAAAAGTTAAGAAACGTAAGTGACATTCAATATTGTAGTTTGCGAAATAATGATGGTACAAGTTGGCCTTGTCCGTTCATCCTGTTTGCTTCGATGCATATGACGGTTCATGCGGGATGAAGTGTCGGCAATTGAGTGGCGTGCGCCCGCGACCCAGAAGCCACTAGCAGCGTTGCCACTTAATCTGCTGACCGTGTATTTATTTTATTTTTGTATTATATCCAACTATGGTGCTACTGTTTCAGTAGGTTCTCATAATTACAGCATTTTATGCTTGTATTTAATTTTTTAAGCGGAATAATGCTGAATTTTACCAAGTTAATTTTCTGAGTTGAAACTTATTTTAGAGTCGGTTAGCTCCTTATAATATCTGTATGTAGACACTTGCACTTGGATGTGGCGTTTGCTGGGTTTAAAATAATTTTAAGTTAAATTAGACTAAACGGACATATAGGACATATTTGGCCGTTATTTTAAAAAATCGTATTTGTTACATTTACAGAACTTTCTCTACCCACTATCGTTTATTCCTATATATCTTCTGCAACATATCTTAAAAAGTGATTACTGTTCTATCTACTTTAAGTTAATTGATATAACCGTTTACTGTACATAAACACATTTCGTTGGTGGCACAAAATGAATAAAGCAGACACGATAGTCGAATGTTTTAAAACAGTTCAGTACATATTGGCTTTTAAAATTATTCATGTTCTTTCCATGACATCGCAAAAGCAACTAAATAGCGACAGAATTTGGAGAAATAGCCAAGTATTAAAAACCAATAATAATGGTTATCTCATAAATGGCAGATGTCACAAAAATTTACTTGAAATAAATTGTGTATATTGAAGAGATCTACACTTTTTGTGTATTAAGTATTCGTCTATATCTTATGGTTCACCCGTTCTAAAAAATTCTTCCAAATGAAATGTACTTCAGTTTATTTACAGAAAATTAAGATATATACATTATTTGCTATGTAAAAATCCTTAATATAGTATAATTTCAGCTAGTTTTGAGAAAATGAAATACAGTGATAAATTTTCCATATAAACGGTAGTATTTGGAATTTTCTCTAAAATCTTCGTGTCTCATCTCTGGAAGATACTGGACTTAAATATCAAATGCGGGTTTCTTCGACTTTTCGTTTCTGAGATATGCTGTCCAGATATAGACATACACACGCGCGCGCGCAAAGCCTTTTTTCAAATGTTTTCTTCTCAGGTGGCCTGAAAACATACATTTGCGCTAAAATCTTAACATCGAAATTTTGCAAAAGAAATAATACTTCTTCCGTCTTCTAGGTGTGCTTTAGAGAAAGTAAAAACAAAAACTGTTCAGAAAGGTAGAAATAAACGATTGAATAAATTTTATTCCATTGCTGGGATTTGAACCACGGATCTTCCGGTTTCCGTCTGGTTGCTTTAACCACTGAGCTACCATACCAACATGCCGGTACGACATTAAATTCCTCGACTGATTCGCATTTTGCCCGGCAAATCACGAGGAGATGATGATAGGATGATAGGACATACCCCAATAGCGACTTACAGTCGTAAATGCTTTGTCCCTTCATAGTTTAAGCACCTATTAGTTCAATGAGAATTAGTTGGTTGGAGCAAAAGGATGGAAACCGGAAGATCCGTGGTTCAAATCCCCGGCTATGGCACCGAATTTTTCAGTTGTCTTATTCTACCTTCCCAACCTTACACTACACACGGCTTGTGTGAACCAATAATAAATTAATTACTAAAAAGTGTTCAGTTGTAACGCAGTGTGAAATAAACATTAATAGGTAATTTGTATTTTTAATTCATGTACCATTCACCTACGGTAGGTAGAGGCTATCATGTACTTCACCGGAAATACAACTTTTGAGATCAACGAAAAAAGAAAAAAATCTGATGTGTTACACTCGCATGACTTTCTCTACTCTTGTACAAACTATTTTTACAAACGCTTATTCTCCATATGCTTCATGTTAACCGAGATATCGAGATGTTAATCTTATTGCTAATTTTTTTGTAGATGCAAGGGGAATTGGTAGGCTTTAAGCTATAGTCAAATATTTTAAGAGCTGGTTGGTTGCTCTGTGGAGTATTCCATTTTCTTTGCATTAGCAGGACAAAAAAATGAATAACGAAGTTGAGAAAAAGTATAAGTATTGGAAAGTTTAAGGGAATAACAAGCAATATCTCGAAAATGGTTCACTCAACAACAAAAATGTATGACATAAATTGTGTATTTTAACGCGATCTACGTTTTTTGTGTAGTAAAATTTTGTCTATCCCTTATGGTTTACCAGTTAAAAGTCGTTCACAATGAAGAATACTTTTGGAGACATTCCCAGAAAATTCGAGATATACATTTCAATTGTCATAAAAATATCTTAAGCGTATGATATTTTAATCAAAATCGTTAGAGCCATTTTTGAGAAAATTAAAATTTTTGAAAAATGTTCCATTTAAGGAGTAATCTGTGGTGGGGGGGATTTTCTTGAAAACCTTCGTGTCGCATCTCTGGAAGATACTGAACCTAAATATTAAGTTAGGTGTTTATCCGACTGTTGGTGTCTGAGTTATGCTGTTCACAGACACACGCACAGACACACAGACGCACAGACACACACACAGATACACAGACACACACACGGACATGTTTCCAAAAATGCTTTTTTTTGGATTCAGGGGGCCTCAAAACATGTATTTCCGGTGAAATCTCGGTATCGAATTTTTGGGTGGAATACAATACTTCCCCTACTTACTATACGTAGTAGAGAAAGTAAAAATATATGTCCCTGTGTGCGTATAGAGTGTATACATAGAATTTTCCGCTATGAAGTTGTCTTCAATTAGATAGAATTTTGTATCATTATGCGGAATTGAGAACCATAAAAGAGTAGCAGAAACCTACTGCAAAATTTAAAAGTAACTAAAATATACAGCTTGTTTCAAATAACCTTTTTCATAAAATTTGGCAGGTTTTTCGTTTTTTGTTTTTAGATTTTCCTTGCTATATTCTTAGATGTTACATTATTAAGTGCCTCGCGGAACATTTTGGAGAAATCCGTTCTTCTTTCCTTTTGCTTTCCTCTAAGTTACGAGCTCGTTACTAAAAAACAAAAGAACTTAAGGTTGCCTCTACATGTGTACGAGGGCAGTGCTGACTTTTGGCCTATCGTGGCGATGACTAGGGCTAGAGCCGCCATCTTGGTGTCAGAACGTTTCTACATTCAGTGCGCATCCAGCTGTGGTAGCGTGAGGACTGTGCCTTTCTTACTGTGTTCTCCGTGAGTTGTTAAAATGTGCGCTGCAATAGAAAATCCCTCCACTTGTGAGGTGCGGTTGGCTTAAAAGAACAAACCAATTGAAATTTATCGTCAACTTTGTGATGCTTACGGACAGGGAATAATGTAGTAGTGGTATTTATTAAGTATTTAGTATTACATTAATTGCATAACACAGTCACATGGGTCATAAGACCGTACATGCTCTCTAGAAAAATACCTGGTCTGTATACGTGACTTGCAGTATCAACCAGAAAACAACTATTTTTTTATATAATCACCGCACTATAATTACATACATATAAAATTGAAAAAAAACTCTGAATCACACGCTCAAACACACACACACACAGTCGCGCACAAGTACTCAAGCACCAAATATGTTTAAAGAAAAATTACATAAACACTTTATCTCTTAGTACACGTACTTCCATTAAGTATGTGCCCAAGCTTGGCCAGTTTTGGCTGTTTAGAATCATGTCCCAGCATGCTGTCCTCCGCCTGTTGGAAGCCAAAAATGCTTCCGGTAATAGTTTTTTCCTAATACCCTCCGTCTGCACGCATGCTGCCAAAATATGCGTCCAGTCTTCTTGTTCCCCGCATAATGGGCAAATCCTCCTGCCATCGTCATCAACAATCTTGCGAGCTTTCCACCCTCGCCCAAATTTCACGGAGTTTGGTGCATCAAATTGATGCCATGATACTAATGCTGAACTGCATGCCGGTGTAAACCAGAGTTTGAAGTCACAGGCGGCAGATTTCTACAGAGAGGGTATTGAAAACTTGTGCCGCGATATGATGAATGCCTCAACCTGAATGGCGATTATGTAGAAAAATAGCTTAAGAGTGTACTTTTCAAAAGTAGGTAATAAACGTTGATGTTTGCATTTGATTAATTATTTGTTTATTTCAAAGCGTCTGGGAATTTCTGGATTACCCTCGTATAAATAAGATCATATTGCATAATTTGAATAAAACCAAGGAACAGTTTACCTATCTTGAATAACGTAACATGCAATATTCGATTTGTACTATTATATACGAGTATACCAAGTGTTAAAAAAATTCCATATTTTGAGAGGTGTTTATGGACCAAAACAAGAAAAAATGTCCAGTAAACAGGGGCTATAAAACGCATAACCTTAAGAGCTATTGGGCACCTGTTCATCTTCGCTACTGTAAAGCATCTCTTCTGTTGCAAGTCTTTGCTATTACACACGACCTACAGAAGGCAGTTAACAAATGAAGACAGTTGTTGACCATGGATACAGCATGCAGTAAACATCTGTTTGTGTTGTTACTGTAAACCATATTCACAGTTCTGGGTAAGTGCAACGCATATTCTTGGTAGTTCTAATGAAATCAGTTTTTGTTTCGATGAGTTTGTGAAATGCATAATTATTCTAGTTTTTATTTTAGTTTTATCTGAAATATTAGGTGTACAACCCCCATTAATGATTTACTATTACTACAGAGAGGTGTCTGCCAGAGCATCCGTGACCTGGAGTCTTTCACAGTGAGTATAATTCCCTAAGACGTCGCACAGACGCATGCCTGATTATGAATGGGCGTCATATTTGAGCAGCTCCTTTAGCGATGGTTCACAAGTGCAGGTCGTATGTAATCGCAAGCATTAATGGTGTTTCACAGTAACAGAGTAGTGTATCCTCATCTGTTTACACATTTTTTACTGCATTCGGTAGGTCATACATAACAGCAAAACACTTGCAGTAGAAAAGATTTCACACATTGGCGAAGATAAACAAGTGCTCATAACTCTTAAGGTATGCATTTTGGAGTCTCCGTTTACTGCAGATTTTGGTCCATACTACCACCTCTCAAAGTATGGAATACCTTTTTTAACACCCTGTATATAATGGTTAATGGGAATATTGTGACTGTTCAGTTTTCACTGTCACTTCATCTTTCTAGCGCATAACGTTGTAATAAAACACGCGGAGCAACTTTTCTCTCTCTCTCTCCCTCCCTTCCTCCCTCCCTCTCACTCTCGATCACTTAGTAAAGTATGGAATACAAGACTCGTCTTCTCTCTTCCGGTCGCTCGCTATCTGTCGAACACAATATTCCTCTTCTATCACACGCCGACGTTCACAGATCATACTGAATAACCAGCACTGTACGTCACATCAGCAATAAAAGCTCACTAACTCACTGTTGCGCGCACGGACTTCTATGTATAGCAACAGGAGCTTCGGGAGAGTTCGCGGGAGTTGGGGAGGAAGGATCCAGAAACATCTGCTTCCGTCTCGATGATGCCTCATGGAATTTATGACAGCCGAGAGAGGGGGCCCCTTATCTCTCCCCCTAAACTAATTGGTCAGCTAGGGCTGAAGGACACGGCACCAGTTGCTACTAGCGAGACCGACTTCGTCACAACGTGTAAACGCTACACAAAGCAGTGTTGATGTAACATGTCATATTTGTAATTTAACGTGCAGTGTTACTCTGTTATAATCTTAAATATCTCGATATTAAATTTGTCCTTGTATGTTTGTAAGAATACAAAGAAGAAACAGCTAATGAGATTTAAGGCTCCATTTGGTACTGTTTTCAGACCGAAAAGAACCATGGTAGTTTGGGAAAAGACTAGAATCTTTTGAATTCTTTGCGGGACCGCTCTACTGCCCGAATATGCTATCATCCTATGCGCAGATATATATTCAAAACAATCATCTGCCATTCACAGTGTAGTAAACTCTAAAACTTTAATAAGCGCCATTTTCCATCCTGTCATCTTGTTTATAATCGTAAGCAAACAGTCTTAAGAAGACCATTTAAATGGGTTCTTATTTGAGGCATTTCTTATAGAATCAATAATATAAATTAAATCATTATTGGTAAAAAATCCTTAAAAGGCATACCCGATAACCGATAAATCGATAAAATCCTTAATTAGTTTCTAGCTGGTGATTCCGCATCACCTCTTCCGAAATTAAATCTGCAGAATTTTTTTATTCTGCTTTGAAGGCTTTTAGAGCAAAATTAAGCAATGCAATAGGGTTGACGAACTTCTTTTACTTTGTCTACCATGTGTGTTCAACCCAAAATATAGTTTTTGTGGTCCGTGAATAAAACAATATACGCTTAAACAAAGGCTTGTGTTTGTCTGTATCCATCTGTGAAATCATAAGTAAAAAATTAAATATCAGAAAAATACTAAACATTATTTAGCTCAGCGTCTTCCAAGGATTTTCTTTCCAGAAAATTTCTGCACCCAAGCTATCCTTTAAATCATTATTTTATTTTTCATTTTTCTAAAAATATCTAACGACTTTTATTTAAATATCACATGCTTAAAGGTATAAGCACGACAAATGAAATGTATGACTTGTAATCTATCCTTTATTTTGCATAACCTTTGTCATTCTGTATAAGTGGTAGACCATAAGAAAGACACAAAGTTACTCTTAGATGTCTTTAAAATACACAATTTATGTCAAATTAGTAATGTCAATACTTTGGGAAATATTCATTGCCATTGGTTTGAATTTACATTTTTTAAGTTCTAGGATACTATTTTTACTTCTGGTGATGTCATGTATTAAATAGAATTTCAAAGCCAGTACATAGCGAGTTGCTTTTTAGGCATTTGACAATCGGTTCAAGCTCCTATATCCCTGTTGTACGAAACGTATAATTAAACAATTCCTGCATAGTTTATCTTGATTAAAATTAAGTGGCGAGAAAAATAAGGTTTTGTAAGAATAATTCGGAGAAGAGATACAAACAAAAACAATAGTGGGTAAAAAGTAATTGAAAGAAACATATTAAATTTTTATTTCTAACTTAATATGAATGGAAACGGTGTGGAACAAGTTAATTAAATTCCTGTGTCACAAAGGAAGTAGCTATGAGAGAGAAAGTAATTGCCTGAAGTATCCGAACAACTTCAAATTAATGAGAGAGCATCCTAGGAAAATAAGTTTTAATTAGGTTGCGGATGTAACAAGAATTTAAAGGATTCGCCACAATTTAAGAATACCTGTGAAGATTAATTTTGGGAAAAGTATCGCATCGGGGTAATTCTGAACGCAAACGCAGCGTTAGGAGCATGTATCTTAGAAAGGAGGTGTCATGCATTTGCTACGATGATCGTAATGTATTTGTTGAAGTATTAGCAATATCACAACATACATATGTTCCAGTTTTAATATATATCGTGCATATCCCCCTGAATTTTTATACTTTCAGCATTCTTTGGGAAATACATTTAAAAATTCACATAAATGATAATGAATATAATGCAATATTTTACAAATGATGATGAATATAATGCAATATTTCTGTTAAACAATAAATACACAGAGCTACAGCAATTCTGGTTATTTGCCGTAGTAAATAGCCAGTGTATATCAGCAAACATGTTGTAATTGTGAAGTAAATTATTAGAATGTGTTTAAAGTTTCTGTAGTGACGACGTGAAATCAACGTTTTTCATGTGTTCACTTCCTAAGTTTCTCTGTTACCCACCTCAGATCAAAATTTGTTTCTGCGTTCTCTTTTATAGAGTTTCCGAATGCTAGGAAGTTTCCTAGCGTTGCAAATGCGCTCCTATGGTCTCTTTCAAAACTCATCTGAATTTTTTTTTACCTGGCGGAGCTATGTATTCAAAACCATCTGTAGCATGCCCCGGGGGCGGTAGACTGCACACACACTTCAGATATACCACCGTAATATGCACATGTGTAATAGGCACTTAAGACATTTTGGAGCGTAAACTGCCACTAGCAAAGCCACTAATAAAATACAGCATTTTATTTGCACACAGAGCTCAGTACATAAAAACAACAACAGTAACCAGTACCAATTTAAAAATGTGTAAAAATTCAAAAAAACAAAGACTTCTGTTATCAAAATAAAAAAACTACATTAGGTGGTATTTTTCCCTCTTAATGTATTCCATTCTGTAATACATTACTCTCATTAAAATCTCTCATATTTCTCTCCATAGTTTCCTTCTTCCATAAAGTGCTCTTATTTTTAATCTTGCTGTTTCACATATACCCTGTAGCTTTATGTATGTGTCTATTTGAAATTCAAAAGTAAAAAATTGGGATTAAAGATTCACAAGCACTGGATGTATTCTGCAAGCTTGTGGTCTTAGCTGCCCAAATGCAAGATTTAAATACACCATGATCAGTTTCGTATATATCTAATAAATAATTACAAAAATGATCTAGCTTGTCATCTTGTCGCTTAATGGCTATTAAATCTGAAATAAAGCACTCGTGAACTTCATGTGGATCTAAAAATGTTAGACCAATTATAAGCTTTAACCATCTGCTAATTTCTGAATCCTTTAGCCACATTGCTTTATCAACCCGTATTTACCAATCTGTCGTAGCCAGGTATGACTTAGATGGAATCTGGATCCAATAACAATGGCCCCACCGAACAAAATATTTATTGCAACATGGATGGCACATTCAATACCGAGAATTACAAAAGATGGATTCAGTTGCAGATTTAGGCTAAGACATTTGTCATGCAAATTGTATGTAATGCCCATTTTGCACTCAATGGATGGTAAACAGTTGCTTGAAATACTTAGTACAAAATGTGAATGTGCCGTCCATGAACACGGTTTCAACACTATAAGATATTTACATTCGTTACACAAGGAAATGCATCAATTTTCTACTGTGAGTCATTGATGAGCAAAAAAGGTTCATTCCTATTTGGTGATGGATTTAAGTTGTATAACACATCTTGCACCTCGTCTGTGTTCCTGGGCAAATTTGACGATTGCAGCCTACGCCTACGCTATTGTGTATGTTCCTACATATGTAATTTATATCTTTGAAAGTGAAAGTTTCTGGAGCATTATGATAAACTCCTGAAACAAGTATAATAATGCTAATAGTAATAATGTGCGCCGCAAGGTATAACATACAACTAAACACTCATCTTTAAATTATGTTTCATGTTATATTATATCATGTTATATATAATTATAATAATAATACTGATTAAAAATATATTGAAACCATACCTGTTTAATTATTTCCGACGGTCTTTAATATATACTTAATATACATTTCCTCTTGGAAGCAGCATTTACCATGTTACGATTAATGTTTGCTATATCGTTTTCATCGTTTAACTTTGACCCGACAATCTCGCCATTTAGAATATTTAATGATGCATAACATTTTTGTTTATAGTACCGCCAAACTATTTCACCACATTTAAGTTCTATAAATTTGTAAAATGTTGAATTGTCTAATAACTTTAATTCCTTTCCACGGTCACCAATAACAGCTTTCAACTCCGTTTCACCAATCGATAAGACTCACGCACTTACGACTGCTTTGAGCCAACTTTTGGAACTACTTTTATTTCCGAGTAGACAGAACCACAGTGGAACAGTGTTCGCGATATGGAGGTAAATACAACTTGGCGCATTTCACATTTGTATATGTTGTCTATATTTGCTTACATATTATCTAGAGATGTATGCAGTATACATACTCCAGAAACGAAAGGAAAATAGAGTGTTTACATACCCTAGATGGAAAAGAAAACCTTACTATATGTCGCCTGTTTGCAGTGTGAGTTTACAACTCATATGTTGTATGTTTAAAGAGACTGAGATAAATAAACTGACTTCATACGACCTCATAGTGCAGAGAAAGCCACCGGCTGCGCGGTGTTTTTCCTCTTCGCGTCCTCGGTACTCGTTGTAGTCTGCCGCTATCATAGAAAGGCGCGGATGAAACAATACAATATTCTTAAAGCTAATTTTAAAGGCTTTACTCACCAACTTTATGAAAGGAGATGCTGAAACTGCCACCGTCGTTGTCCATACATTTTTGGCACCTCTTTAGGAAACTAGTCGTAGTTCACGTTGAGAAATGCTGGCAATTTCCTGGTGGATATTTTGTTTTAATTCTTCCAGGGTGTGTGGGTTTGTCTTGTACACTTTCTTTTAAGTTACCCCAGAGATAGAAATCGTAGGGGTTTGGTTCGGGGGCCACAAATCTCTCTAATAATTCTGTCCTCAAACGCACTTTGAATTGTTCCTATCGAAATATTAGCTGTTGCAGAGTCTTGAAAAAAAGGCAAAATCACGCTCCCTGGCTGTTACTTTTCTTAAAAAAGGGGCAAAATTGTATTCACATATGTACGGGGGGTCAGCAGTTGACCCGAAACAAATTGTACAGGACAAAGTGTACAACACAAACCCACACACTCTGGAAGAATTAAAACAAAATATCCTCCAGGAAATTGCCAGCACTTCTCAACTTAACCACAGCAAGTGCTGGATAGTTTCCTAAAGAGGTGCCAAAAATGAATGGACAACGACGGTGGCCGGTTTCAGTATCCCATAAAGTTGGTAAGTAAAGCCTTTAAAAGTAGTTTTTAAAATGTTGCATGGTATCATCCGCGCCTTTCTATGATAGCGGCAGACGGCAACGAGCGCCGAGGATACGAACAGGAAAAACACCGCGCAGCCGGTTAGTAGTTTTTTTGGCTCTCCCTGTATTAATAGCACATTGTTTCTTGCTATATACATGCGCACTCATTGATAGTTCTGAGTGCAAACTTGTAAGTTTACATGGGAGGGAACCGGCCTGATGCACAACCCCAACCTGGAGGAGGAGTTTGAAATTGGAGTGATTTTCTCCTAGATGAGCTGTCTTCCAAGACTATCAAAACTCATCTGTCCGTTGTGAAACTTCTTAGCTTCCCCTCTCCTCTTTTCAATTAGTAGCAAAAGCTCACATAGCCGGACGTCTGGGTCATTGGTTACTAAGTCACTTCGCCACTGACAACACTGTTTAAAAAGGCACGTGAAGATGCAATTTAAAAATTCTATAAAGTCGTGGCGATTCCAGTCCTGATACAAGGAGCAGAAGTATGGACTCTCACAAGTAAATATAAACAAAATATTGAGGCATCAGACATTGAATTGCTAAGACCAATGACGGGATATACTCTGCTGGATCAACAAAAGAATGAAGAAATAAGGAAACAATCAGGAATTGCAAATATAGCAGAAACCATATTAAAATAAAAGAGATGAATGGTATACGTGCCGTCGTAGAATGGACTTGCACTGTAGTCTTCTTCAAGTGTTAAATTACCGCCCAAATGGTGGAACAAGTGTAGGAATACCCAAAAAGCTTTGGGGAGATTAGCTGTAATCTGTTTAGGCGGAACGGATCTTAAGGTCCAAACTAATAAAATGTAAGCGAAAAAACACAATAATACGAAGAGTTCATTTTATATTACCTTCGGAATTTGTACACCAACGCTTTTCTAATGCGCCCGCTACTTTGTCTTCCTCTTAGCTAAAAATTAAATTGAGTTTTATTTATGTATGCTCTTTAACTACTACAGTCTTAACGTCCCAGTGTATATTGGGCGTGCTTGGAGGCCCCTATCAGGCTTGAGGTTCTTTCACGTGCCACAAGTCTACAAGGAACTATCAGCTTCGTTTCTCTTCCGAAGGAAGTTATGCTAAGGGTTTTTACGCCCGAAAAAAATCCATCGCCCTTCGCTGATTCCTCCAAGCGTGATGCCCGGGAGTAATGCCAAAGTGACAATGCGGTTTGGTTAACATCGCTGATGTAGATGCATACGATCTATGTTCACTGATCTAGGTTTATGCAAAAATATTGTTTATTAGGTAAAACGAGAACGCACTACGCAAAAAATGTAGATGTCCTTAAACTACACCATTTGGTTCAAATAACTTTTTTGCTATCAGTTATTTCCGGGATATGCATTATTAACGGTTTGAAATTGTTTAATGCTCAGTCGTTCTTTTCAAGTCGTGTCGATTTTCAGTTGTTTTTCTCGATGTTATGGAAAGAGTTTACAATTTTAAAGCAGCATACAGGTTCAGTTCTTAAACATTTGATTAGAGCAGTTCCCTTTTCACTTATAACAACATGTATAATGCAGCTGTTTTCGGAATGTTTCATCTGGATTAAAATTAGGTGGATGGGAAAATAAACCGTTATAGATTAGTTTGTAAGATAGAAGGTAGGAAAGGTCATGTGAATGTAACACATCAGATTTGTTTTAAAAATAACTAATCATTCTTTTAACACCAAAGTAGATCCATGACACTAATTAAAGGTTATTTTTAGCACTCTAAAATTTAATTTAGCTATATTGAGTAACTTATGAGAAAACATGACCTTTATACCAGAAAATCTCATTCATAGACGAGGCTCTTCAAAGAAAAAAATAGGGGAAACAAACTCGCAAATATTTACTAAGAAACAAATTATTAGGTTAAGCAGAGAGAAACTGCTTTACTTAACAGTAGTATCAATTTACACAGAAAAACTTACCCTATAATATATGCTGAAGTGTACCTCTCTATTAGTGTGCAGTAGTCATCTTTATTCTGAGAACTGGTACAGAATTAACAGTAAAAAGATTATGTAACACATTCACATGCCTTTCTCTACTCTCTATCGTTTATTAGTGAGTATACAAGCTATTCTTACTAAAGCTTATTTTTATCTACTAATAATTCAAATAAACTTTTCCAGAAATAGCTACATTACACATTTCGTTAAAGATACAAAGAGAGCAGTGATAGAAATTTTTTTAAGAACTTTTCGCCATACGCTGGCCTTGAAATTCTATACTGTTTCAATGGAATCGCGAGAAACAACTGAGGCATGACAGGACTTTAAAGAATTACCACGAAATCAAAATCTCAAGAGCCATTTCTTAGAAAATTAAAATATTCGAAAAATGATCCATGAAAAGGATACTCGGGATGGGGGATTTTTCTGAAAATCTTCATATCGCATCCTTACAAGATACTGAACTTAAATACTAAATTTGGTACTTATTCGACATTTTCTTTTTGAGTTATGCTGTTTAGAGACACACAGACAGAAAGACACACGACACGCACGCTTTTCTAAAAATGCTTTTTGGATCCATGGGGCCTCAAACATGTACTTCTGTGAAATTTCGGTATCGAATTTTTGGGTGGAATGCAACATCTTCTCTACCTACTATGTACGTGGTAGAGAAAGTAATAATGCTAGATGCAGTACCATTTAAAGTGTAAGAATTTTACTTGCAATGATTATATATAAAGTATAAATTCCAATTTTCTAAGGCTGCACAAAATTTCTGATGTGATACATTCTCTATGTGTGTTTGTGACTTTCTCTATCCCCTTTTGTTTATTAGTGGGTACACAAATTATTCTTAATTAAGTTTATTTTTCTATATATTATATTTTAAACCGAAAAAAACCCTTTGTAGAAATTGCTGCATTAAAAAGCATTTTTTAAAAAATCTGATATTATACATTCAAATTATTTTCTCTAATTACTTCAAATCCTAAATAACGTTTACCAAATCCAAATTAATTTAATATTAATGAAATTATCTACTGCACAAATCAATAATCAAAATCTCTTTAAGAAAACCCTGTATCATTTATTAATGCGTATACAAATTATGTTTACTCAAGCTCATTTTTCTATATATTACATTTTAGTCTACAAAATAAAACTTTGCAGAAATAGCTGCATTAAACATTTCGTTATAGATACAAAGGGAACAGCGATAGTTCAAATATTTAAGAACTGGACTCTATACGGTGGCCTTAAAATTCCATACTGTTTCCATGCCATCGTGAAAAACAACTGAATGTTGAAAGGACTTATAGAATGATCAAGAGATGAACAACTCAAATCCTTAATAACGATATCTCAGAAAGGGCTTACACCACAAAAACTTACTTGAAGTAAATTGTATATTTTAAAGAGATTACATTTTTTGTGTAGTACGCTTTCACCTGTCGCTTAACGTTTACTAGTTATACAGCATTACACAAAATTCCTTCCTAATGAAGTGGACTTCAGAAAATTCAGGATATAAATGTTCTTTATCATGTAGATATATTTAATATTTAGTATTTTAATTAAAATCGTTAGTTATTTTTTAGAAAATAAAAATTTTCTAAAAATGTTCCACGTAAAGGGTAGTTAGCGTGGGGAATTTTCTTGATGTAGCATCCTTGGAGAATGCTGAACTTGAATACTAAGTACGGTACTTATCCGACTTTCCGTTTTTGAGTTATGCTGCTCACGGATATACATACATAGACTGACAAACACACACGTAGGACCTTTCTCTAAAAATGCTGTTTTTAGATTCAGAGGGTCTCAAAGCATATTTTTCCGGTAAAACCTCGACATCGTATTTTTGGGTGGAACAAAATACTGCTCCTATTTACCATATGTATTATAGAAAATAAAAATATTATTTTTTGGCAGTTTTCGCTATTTAGTCTACCCTTAAAAAACAAAAAAGTGTAAAATATGTTGTACGCCTACGCAAATAAATCTTGACATTATAGTTGTGCTTTTATACTTTAGGCGAATATTATTAAAATTTCTAATATTCCCGATGTTTGCGTAGTTCTATTTCAGACCATTCTATGGCGCCATCCGACTGTGTTTTTAATCCTTCAAATTATTTCATCACCATGAAATTCAGCATAAAGTTGACCAACTTTAAAGCGGCAACTCGTCTGAAAATCGCTTTGTTTGAACTCTTAAAACTACATAGCTTTTGGTAACAAAAACCTGAAGCAATTTCTTCTTTAAATCCAACCTCCAACCTTGCGCTGTCCCCACCCCCACTATACAGTATTTTATCTGAGGAGCGGAAACGGAGGAAAATGGGATAGAAGGAGGAAGGAAGGAGAGATGGAGGGAGGTAGAAAAGGTTACGAATGCCAAAAACACACCCATTTTCGGAAAAAAGGAAGAAGCAAATGGTAAGGGTAGCAGGAGGTGACGGAATCTTTTTTCACTAGCGTTGCAAACAAAAAGAGTGCCCTAGATATTCCCTCGTAATGTTGGTGTGATCATACTCTGCTAGCAGATAACCTGAGTTCCCAAGGGAATGATACCAACTTTGCTAGCAAAGAAACTCCCAGATTCTCAGAAGGCTAGGTAGGGTTTACTTGCCCTGTTCATCGGAAAGTATAGAAGTGTGATGAAATATCCCGAGCTTGTTACGTCGTCTATAAATAACTGGATAGAATATGCAAAATAACCTAACGGAAGTTAATACTAAAACAAAACGAAAAAATCTTAAGTTTACACTCACATGACTTTCTCTACTCTTGTACAAACTATTTTTACAAACGTTTATTCTCCATATGCTTCATGTTAATCGAGATATCGAGATGTTAATCTTATTGCTAATTTACTTATAGATGCAAGGGGAACTGGTAGGCTTTAAGCGATAGTCAAATATTTTAAGAGCTGGTTGCTATGTGGAGTATTCCATTCTCTTTGCATTACCAGGACAAAAAAATGAATAACGAATTCCCATTTGAAAAAAGTAAAAGTATTGGAAAATTAAGGGAATAACAAGCAATATGTCGAAAATAGTTCACTCAACAACAAAAAAATACATATGACATAAATTGTGTATTTTACATTTTTTGTGTAGTAAAATTTTGTCTTATCTCTCATGGTTTACCAGTTATGCAAAAGTCGTTCACAATGAAGAATACTTTTGGAGACACTTTATTTGTCATGAAAGTATCTTAAAAATATATTTTAATCAAAATCGTTAGAGCCATTTTGAGAAAATTAAAATCTTCGAAAAATGTTCCGTGTAAAGGGTAATCTTGGGTGGAGGAATTTTCTTGAAAACCTTCGTGTCGCATCTCTGGAAGATACTGAACCTAAATACCAAGTTTGGTGTTTATCTGAGTAATGCTGTTCACAGACACATACACGGACATGTTTCCAAAAATGCTTTTTTCGGATTCTGGAGGCCTCAAAATATGTATTTCCTGTAAAATCTTGGTATCGAATTTTTTAGTGGAATGCAATACTTCCCCTACTTACTAGACGTAGTAGAGAAAGTAAAAAAGCTGACATGACTTTCTCTACCTATTCTTCAACAAATATTCCTTCAAAAACATTTATTTCATTTTAACCGAGATAACCATTTACAGAAATGATGTTATTGCATATTTCCTTGTAAGGGATTACGGACATACAGTAGGCTTAACTGACAGTCAGATCTTTTAAGAGCGGGTCGCTATGTAATGGCTTTAAAATTCCGATCTGTTTGCATGACCGCGAGGAAATAAAATTCTGTTGTGATACATTCACATAACTTTCTTTACCCTCTGTCCCTATTAGTTGGTATACAAACTTTTCTTACTAAGGCTTATTTTTCTATCTACTACACGTTAATCCAGATAAACCTTTGCAGAAATAGCTGCATTATACATTTCGTTATAGACACAAAGGAAACAGCGATAGTCAAATCATTAAGAACTGGAAGCTATAGGCTGGCCTTAAAATTCCATACTGTTTCCAAAACATCGCAAGAAAGACCTGAAAATCGACAGGATTTGAATGGCTAAGTATTGAACGTTTCGAAACATTAATAATGTATATTTCGGAAATGGCTGATACCACAAAAAAGGTTATTTTAAATACATTTTGGACCTTTAAGTGATCCACATTTCTTGTCTAGTATCTTTTAGTGTATCTCTTAGCGTTTACCAGTTATAAGAGTTTCTACAAAAATCCTTTTGAATGAAGAGGACTTCAAAAGCTATTCCCAGAAAATTCAAGATATACATTTTATTTGTCACGTAAATATCTTAATATATGATATTTTAATCAAAATCGTAGCCATTTTTTAGAAAATCAAATATTTCGAATAATCTTCCATGTAAACGGTAGTTTGGGGTGGGAGGAATTTTCTTGAAAATCTTCATACTAAACCTAAGTACAAAATTTGGTGATTATCTGAATTTTATTATTAGAGCTATGTTGTATACAGACATAAACACATGGACTTTTTTAAAAATGTTTTTTATTTAATTCTGGGGGCTTGAAAACATGTATTTCCGGTGAAACCTCGGTATCGTAGAGATAGTAAAAATCACAGAGTGCACATTAACTTGTTTTAACTGGAACTCCCATAACAGTGAGGGAAGATGTATATGAAACTATTTAACTTAGAAGACCGACAGAGGTATACCAAGTGTGAATGATTGGTCGTTGGAATGCAAACGGTCGTTACTTTCTGGATTACCCCGTATTTCTAAATGTTATTTCCTTGGATTAAACCTTCAGAGGTATCAAGGTATACGAGGAAGAACAAGGTAGACAGTGAAACTCAGTGATATCTCGGCTTTACATACTTGTGCCTGACCTAGTGTTTAGTTCACGTGTATGTGACGACGAACATGTTGGAAGCCTTCTTCCGTTTCTTAGGGTATTAATATAAACCGATCATCAAAGACGGTGTGTTCACACTTTGCAACATTGCAGGAGTCACAGCTGTGTGCAGGAAATACACCAAAGCATCTCCCGTTTTCCTTCTTCTGTTGATGACAGACGCTTCGCTCAACGATTCACAGTGCTTACATCCACTGCCAGGTCTCTGTAGACTTTCTTTAAGCACTTGTGAATATTTGTCACTGTCTACTTTATCGCCAAAAGAAATTCAATAACTGCTCCTTGTTTGGAACGAACCGCACACACAGAAGTCTTCTTGGCAGCTACCTATAGTTCTGCCACACCGAAGAGGGCGATGAAAGACTTCCAGAAAGCGCAGAAATGCTTAAGGACACCAAACACAAAAATTATTGTTTCTCATTTGCATTGGTTATTAAACGGGCTTCAAATGAATGAGTTAAGAGAATCTCAGTGAGCATTTGGAAAAAGGTAGCTCAGTATTAAATTACATTATATTGGTTCGAGTCTGGGTTTTTACAAATCTTTTCAACGTTACAAGGATATATAACTTGTAGAAATACTGGAAACAAAATTTTCATCAATAAGCATTTAATAATTCGGGCAACCAGACTTTCTATTGAATTGAAGGGAATTGAATTAAATTCATTTCCTATCAGTATGTATTACGTATTAAAAATAAACAACTTAATATTGCAAGGAGATATAGTATTTTTAAGTTCTAATAAATGAAGACAACAGTCTATCTGAATAGATCTCCTCCCACAACATAATTTTGTTTTAGTACTTCTACTTGAGTCTCTATCTAACCATCCTAAACAAGTAAATCCTAAACACTCTGTTTGTTAGTTTATTGGAGTTATATAACATAAACAAGAGTAATTAAAATTGTTTTGCCCTAATCGATTTTACCTTCTTCCTCCAATTTTCTGTTATTTTACCTTTTTTTACCTTTCTTGTACTACTTGCTCTTTTACTTTCAAAGTTTTACAGCTAAATATCCATTGTAAAGGATTCCATTGGTTCTGCCAGATTTATTGCATCCATGCTTTAGTTCCTCGCATTCCAAGATACGAGATGTGTGTAACTAACCTACCCTCCACAAATTCTATATTTACCTTCCCTTATATCACCCCTAAGACGTTTAAAGTGTATCATCTCAGATATCGCCCAGACAAAGCTTTTGTGTTCATTTAGGCCCCATTCATGTTTTAAAATTCTCTACAGCCTCTAGGATTACTTAGGAATAGCAATTTCTAAGCATTAAGGCCAGGAGGAAACGAAATATATTTGGAACTGTTAGTCGACTTTAGGCATGGACGTCACAGGTAACAAATCATCCCCCGCTCCTTCGCACAAGCTGTTGGCGTTTGCAGGGAACACTCAACAGACCGCGTTTACCTGCCTACAGTGACCCTTGACCACTGTTGTTTATGTTCTTTGTATTGACATATGATTTGAGTGCGGGTAACTGGATGCCAACTACTACTCGGCACAATATGAGTGCACTTGGAGGAGAGCGCCAGTGTTTTTCTTGAGAATGTCTAAGGTCATCAAGTCTAGGGATCAGAGGAGAGTGAGGGGCACGACGTTAAGGGAATGTACAGTTGTACAACAAAATCAGCACTACATTTTGCAGCCTCAGCCTCGCTAGTAAATGTAACTCAGAACTACGGATGTTTTCTTTACCTGACTGTCCTTCCAATGCTCTGCCCACTTGTACTGTAACTGTTCAGTTCCTCTTCCCACTGAACGCAATCATATCGTGGCTGACTAATACTTATGAATCCCTACGCCTGTTTATCTGCAACTGTCTATTACACTGGGGTTTTTCGTCCCGTACCTCCCGCGTTTCTTACTCACGAGTGATAGTAACAAACACTATAATGAGTACTAACCTTATAGGTGGTGTTGGTAATAATGTCCTTTTGCGTGAAGACATTACTGGCATTTTCGAATGTTATTTCCATTCACACACATAAGTTCCTCTTATGTAAGGTTTATAATTTCTGTATTTACATTGTTCTTCCGTGTCTATGGTGCGGGGAATGTTCCTATAAACTTTTTTAAGGGTTCCCACAAATAGATGCACCGATTTCGTCAATTGTTTCCTCCGTTAGAACATTTTGTTTTCGCTTCTTAAGTTAGCGGTTGGCAATCCCGTTGCCCTAAACTTATTAACCAGTCGTCTAACAGTTTCTCTAATTGGAACTGGTATACCAGGAAATTTCTCTTGAAATTGTGAAACAAACCTGTCTATATGACTCGGTTTTACGTATGTATCGTGCATAAAAATTCGTTGTTCAAGGGTAAATTTGTCGTAGGCATTGCGGCGGTCTAACAACAAGACATTAACACTCTTAAGCAAATCACACACAACATAACTGACTTGAATGAACTTTGAGATGCACAATGTCAACTCTACTTATACAGCAGCGACTGAAACACAGGTGATCAAGATAACCTTGAACGCGTCATGCACCGCGTGTGTGCGCATCGGAAAGGTACTCAGGTCACTACAGTACGCTACATATAGCCGATTTGTGGCCTCACCTTAAAACGCCCGCACTGTATTATGTGTGAACCCACCGTTTAAACAAATCTGTATTATATAACGTAAGGTTTTTTTAAAAATATCACTTACTTCTACGATAAAAGTGTCTTCAACTAAGTAACACTGTATAATATACTTTCAGATCCATAACCAAAAGATGAATGGTGCACGATGTTTTCCTTTGCTTAGGTATACAGAACTATAAATAAAATTCTTCAATACATGTCGATATTTCGATTCGTCTACAACTTGGGAAGGGTCGTGGTGGCGCCGACTGCTCCCAAGCCTCTCTTCCATGGCGATTCATCTCCATGGTAACCTCTGAGTACCGGTTTCACCTTTCCAAGAGCGCATTTTCTCAAGAAACAAATGTGTATTTAAGACCATTCATTGTAAAAGAGAACACTATGAGTTGCAGCATTTCCATTGATAATATATTGCACAGAGGCTCGTAGAGGAGCGATAATTTATAACTCTTGAGCTCATATTTCTCAGTAGACATAAGTTTATAGTTTTAAAGGGATTGAAAATCTTCCTCCGTAGTTCGTTATGTTTGTTCTACGCTCTCACAGTCTACCTGTTTCTCTTTCTCCTGAAAGCGTGTGTTTAATAGAGCCTATTTTAGGTATTAAGCTTTCTCAATATATAAAAGAACACCTTTATAGTTCTAAAAACTAGATAGCTCAGTTGACATTCCGCGGCTGCTTTTTAAAGTTGAATGGCATTTAATTAATTTCACTAACCTAAACCTGAATTCTTTATGAAGCTATAGGAAATTGTGAATATTCCTTCACCCCTTGTAATTCTAATTTTGTGACAACTGGGTCCCGGAATTTGATGACCCAAATAGGTTTGAAAAATTGCCTATAAAATAACTATAAAGTTTTTAAAATATGACACAAGAATTACAAAGGCTGATATTTATTAATGTATTAAAATTAGTTTATACATGGCTATAACTACTACACATACATGTAGAAAGAGCACGTATTGAGAACAATGACATAATTTGGAAAATTAATTAAGAAATACATTTGTTAAAGTTTGAGGAATCTAAAACGAAAATTAATAACATTATTTTGGGTTTTAAGCAACTGTGCCACTAACTCTTTTAACTTCTCATATTATACAAAATCTATTGCCAATGGAGGGATTTACAGCCTGTTACAACAGAAACCTGACCTTACACACTTATTAATACGAAAAAGGAAAAAAATGGCCTGTTTAGAACATTAATGATGCCTGCTCTTCCGACGAGCCACTTCTCTACCCCAAGAAACACATTCCAGGCTAACCATTAAATAGGAATGAGATTTTTTTCAAGAATGCTAGTAAAGAATGTCCAACCATGGACAAACAAAGTGAGTCATCTCCAGATTCCATGTGACAACCAGAGGGCTTGTGTTGCTGCATAACAACTCAATTCATAACGCAAATCAAGAACTGTAGAATGATCTATGCCTGTGAGCGCAGGTCACCTTATAACGGTGTTTCTTGGTGGCGACGTTTAGAAGCTACTGAAAACACGTTGAAGGAACAACCTTAGTTGGCTGAGAGGTTAAGAAGACACCGCTTGCGCTCATAAGCTCCTCGGTTCAAATCTCGCATTAGTTTACTGTTATTTTTTATATTGTTAATTTTATTACCGGATGCGTAGAACATAATACTGCATTAATATAACTTTGGCATCTTAAGTTTTAGACATACCTAAGCACATACATACATAAATAACTAAAGCACTCATTTGGAATAACTAGAGAAATACATGAAAATAAACTATTACCATCTAGAACTAAAACACACAAAAATAAACTAAATTAATATCAGACACGTATAACTGCCCTCAATGTCCGGATGAACTTAAATCTCTGTAGTAACGTGGACGAGAAGCTACAACATCCCAGACTTCTTGAATTTGTGCCCAGAAGCCATCTGTTGTCCTTCACGCATCTGCAAGGAAATTCGAGCGCGGCACCCTTTTCAACTCAGCCCACATATTTTCAATAGGATTCAAATCTGGTGAAGGGGAAGGCCAGTCTATCACTCTGGTACCCTGCATCTCTGAGAACCAATTTGAAACCTTTCGACATATGTGGACAAGATGGTTATCCTGTACGAATTCAAAAATCCCATTAGGATGTCTCATCCTCATACAGGGAGTCAAAATATTATCAATTATTATCGTTATTGCGCACTGTTCAGCATATCGTCAAGCTGCCACAACACACCTAAACCATTTCTTGATATCTAACAAAATACACATATGCAACCATAATGGAACTGTGGAGCCACGTATTTTGCATAATAATAGCTACTTTAGTATGAACTTTACCAAATGCCGTGTATGAAATGCAGTATATCAAAAATAAGTAGTCATATGTGTTGAATAAACATTACAAACACAAGGAAAAAAGTGTTTGCAACATGCGAGAAGCGAACGTGTGCGGTATTAACCACAGATACCCTACGCTTTGCCACAGCGCTACAGAGAAGACGCATGGAAGGTAGGACGTTTAGCAATACAACTTGCTGCAGCAGCTACACAACTGTATTGCGTATGGTGTAAACAAGGCGTTATGCCGCGTGGGTGTTCAAGATATGACTCAGCTTTTTGGCCACGGGTGTACAAAGTTATTCTTATTTCTGCGCTGAAAATGAAACCTATCATGTTTTATTAATTATCCTATGTAAATTTACTGTAATGTAAAAACTTTTTATGCTGAGTATAAAGGGAAGAAAATGACTTAATAAAGACGCAAAGGACAAAAAGCAACAAAATAAAAATATATAAAGAATTCCCCTAAAATATTAAATGGCATAAAATTACCAAAACTTGCCCAATAAATATGCGTTTTAATAAGGAAGTACGGCGTATGCTGTATTTCTGATTTCCTTAAATTCTTCTGACATTGTTTTAATTTCTAGAAACGTCATTTAACCTGTTTTGGCGGACCTTTTAGTCTATGGCATTCTCACGAAGTTAAAGGCCGCCTTCTGCTATCTAAGCCATGTTAATTATTTTTAGTCTTTCAGTGATTTAGAAGTAGGCATATCTTTTCCCTTTCTTAACATTTTTATGGTTCTCATTCATTTATATTCATGAAACATAACGCAGAACTTAAATTAAAACGCAATGACATTAACCATACGATTGTTTATTATAATGCACGCTGTTTACCCGATTATACTTTTTATCGCCTTTTTATGCGAGGAACAGTTTGTTGAGTACTTTGTAAGATGGTGGAATTATAATAGGAGAGTATCAATAGGCATTCCAAAACATGGAGGACTGGTTATTTGTACGAGCGGCTTTCTTGCTGCCCTAAGGAAATTCTGAAGGGCAGACGGGTAGTGTGTAGAATAAATGAATGTATTTATTTATATAACGGTATACATACATAGATCCCTATCGGTCGCACGGGGCCGCAAACCGTACGGGCTGTTGTAATACACATAATAATAAGCAATATTAATAATAATAATAATAATAATAATAATAATAATAATAATAATAATAAAACGACAACAAATAGAAGGAAACGAGAAAAAATACCACCATAACAAAACATCATTGCAGAAAAAGGTAAAACATATTCAAATACAGCATCTTAAATGTAAACAACACCCAAAACAGCGCTAAACCATATTCCGATTCACTATATACCCTATTATAGTAAACAAAGAACAGTTAAGAGAACAAATATACACAGCAAACTAACAATGGGTGAAAAAGAGTCATGAAAAAAGCACCAACATCAACGTTTAGCTCTTACTACATACTAGCTTCCCTCGCCTTCTCACATCTCAGCTGTCTTGCCATAAGTAGAAATTTACCTATCCCCTCCATGTCTTCCCTGCCTACCAGTAGCGTCCAGCATGCCCTTATGCAAAATCAATTCAGAAAGAAAGGACCTTTGGGAACATTGCCAGAAAATTTATGATGTACAATTTATTTTTCATGAAAATATATTAAACCTGTGATATTTGGACATGATTTACGGATTGATGGGTTTACTTCTTAGCAGATGGTGATAAATAGAGAGTCTTAAGTACTGTAAGGGATTTATCAGTAAATGCACGAGAGGGGTCTGTATTCTCCTAAATATGCAATCCTAGATTTTGACAAAAATTCCTGGAACAGATTAGGGCTGTGATCACAAAGTGGATAACGGCAATGAGGCCTAAACCTCTTTTTATAGGTCCGCCCATAGTGTAGTCTTTGCAATCCTATAAATGTGTTCTGTCCAAAGATAATAGGTGATATTCAGCCTAATCCGTTGAGTGATGTATTCAAATAACTTTAGATAAAATGAGCAAATTCACATTCCAAACTTACTGCATGAAATTTAAATTCATCGTGGGTTTTACGATAACATATGTCGAATGCTATTGATAAAGGGATTTCACGTCTATTTCAGCATATTTACATACATGAAGGTCATGTTTAAAATTTCACAGCGATGGGTACGTCTTCAACGTAGAATCTAAAGGCCATTTTCGAAGAGGTAACATTTAGGGTATTTTAAAATTAATTGAGCCGAAGAATTCATGTAATAACATTGTAGCACCTGTGGCACACATTCTACATATTTTGAGTTCTGAAGCAATACCACCATGCCATCCGCAAACAAGGATTATGAACAAAACACAGAAGAAATTTATTTTGAAACTAGTGTATTAGAAGTTCGTAATAAACGGAGTATATCAACACGGGGAGCGGGCAATTTTGACAAATACCACTTCTCAGTGATGCTTGTTTGGTAAAAAATCCGTTGATCTGTATCCGATATTAGGCTTTAGGGCGTAAAAACTAAATGTATGTAGAAGTTTCTCAAAAATTCTCAGTCTTCCCAGCGCTCTAAACAAGTAGGTAGTTCGATATTGTCAAACGCCGATAAAAATCAAGAAATTCAAGTTGTCTTTTGGAGATTACCAGTAAAATACAAAATCGTATCCCGAAGTAATTCCAAGTTTTCGGTGATCTGCCTCTCAGGCTCACCATATTTTTGCTCTTTCCTGATAATCTCACTTGCGCTGAGCAAAGTCGATTCCCAATCAGCCTGGCAAAAATGATTAAGTTAGCATTTAACAATGCAATAGATCTATAGTTATGAAGAGAGCTCGAAGCAAACTTTTTAACCATTAACACGATAGCACCTTTACTGTAGCCCTTCAATTCACTCAGCATGTTCAGTACCTCCTCATAAAGAAGGATAAGTGGCAGCTGAATGAATTCCCAGTAGAGTTTGTAAAACTCACAGCCATTACCATCCATACTAGGAGTCGGCAACCTTTAAAGCAAATAAATACTTTCACAGAGATTATGCTTCTGTGAGAGTCATTTTCCTCCTCTGAAACTACAGAAGCGACATGTTCCAAAGGGATATCCTGTGAATAAACTACTGTAGAATTTGTGGCTAACGGTGTTTCAAAATAAACCTTCCCCTGCTGTAGAATATCTATGCTGGAGGTAAGTGGAATGACATCAGAAGATACCAAAATAGTAATATGGCGGTGATACCTCTCTATTTTCCGTCGCCATAGATACAAGTATCCTCTCATCTTCAGTGAATGGAGTTCGTACAGGAGTGTATCTTAACAAGTCCCTAAGGCGGGCTTCAAAGTGGAGAAGTTGTTTATGAATTTTGAATCCGTCTTTGCACCAGTAAAACCTGACGGTGGTTTACTATCTGTTTCTATAACAGCTGCTTAAATAAATTGCGAATATCGTGGCTTTCCTGGGATTTCTTATATCCAGCATTTTGAAAAAAAAAAGGACCCAATTTTTTGTTTATATATCCGAATGTATTTATGTAACTCCGTCGCGTGCGGGAAATTGCTTGTCTACGAGATATCTCCCACCCTGATGTAAACTGGATCCGTATTTCAGGGTAAGAAAGCAAGCACCCGTTCAGTTTTCAATATCCGTTTCCATGTGACGGAATTTTGTAACCAATCGCTATCTTAATCAATGGTGCTTGGTGATCACTAATGGGATAGGCACTACCTCGGCGTTTAAAATCTTACTATATTTTTGGCAATTCACATAAAATCTATCGATTTGGGACGCAAAGATACCTCTATGAAGATAAACTGTACTGTAAGGCCATGAACAACTTCCCAAGAAACTAGGAGCTGCAATTCAGTGCATAAGTGTTGCAAATTGGGTAACGGATTATAACTCTTCTCTATTGTCTTTCACGTGCAATATCGTGTTGAAATCTCCACCAAAAATTAAGGTGGTATGCGTATGCCGGAAATAAAATGGTATCTAACCCCTGGGCTGTCATATGTTCACGTTCGATCCTATTATAGGTTCCAGATAGACATTAACAAACCAGGTTCCAGTAGCAGTCATTGTAGACAATATTTTAGCACTCAGGTGTCCTTTAATAAATGTCAACTGGTAGTTCGCGTCGGTATATGGTCACAGTCCCTCTAACAGTATTACTGATATCAGCGAATATAATTTGATATCAGCAAACTTAAAAGCTCTATATTAACTTTTTTAGAGTAACATGCCCACACCATTATCGTGCGGGAACTACATTGAGCAGTCCTTGTTATGGTATGCTGCACTTAGAATTGAGGTTTAAAGCGGCGTAAATATTCACAAAAGGCATAAGATAATACAGAATACTACACAGCAAGTGTTTAGTCATACTCAGGAGCATGGCAGAAGGTCCAGCAGGGAGTTATTCTACTAGGACACCTTCAAACTATGTGTGCCTCTCCTTCTTGTAAGGTGCCCCCTGGCTTTTTTATGAGCGTCTGTTGATTTGAATGTCATGGAGTCACGTTCATCCTTTTGTTCCGCTTACGCCGACGGGGTGGGGGGATCTGTTTGTGCCTCCATTCGGTCCTCGCTCCAAGCGCCAGTCCAAGTGGGCTGGTTTACAGACGCACAGAGTCCTCGCATGCCTACCTGCAGCTACCGTCTGTAGCAATGGCAATGCAACTATATGCTCTTTAGAGTTATCTGTCATCGTTTACTTGTACGTGGATCTCGGGAGTATTTCCTCTCTAATTTCACGTCATCGAAAGGGCTGCCCTGTACTGCTGTTTCTGAGTTGAAGGAAGTACCTTCCAGTCGTAGCTGTTGTGCTTGGTTCTGACCTTTCAGCACTACCCGGGGTCGGAATAGGAACAGTATTGTCTACGTCATTGTTGTTATGTGCCAGTGTGATGTACAGTAGAAGCAGGTACTTCCTGCCGATTGATATTCAACTGCTCTAACCCCTCTTGGTCAGTTTCATGCATTTACTCTGTTTTTCTCATTGATGTTTTAGCATATGAGGAACTGACCGGGTTAGACGCAGCACTCTGTTTAGCAACGTCAATTTATTTATATTATGGTCGAAGCGGCAAGACAGAAGAACTTTGCTTACAATCGTGCCTCAAATGTTCTGTCTCCCTGCAGGCAAAACAAAGATGAGTTTGTCCTGGTTGTCTGATAGAAGCTGTGTGAAATTCGACTCTCAACTAAATAGGTATGTGCTGTTTTGTATACATTTTGACAGCTCGAATTCCGTTCTTTACAGGTAGAGAAATGGTGCAATTTCGATGTTTAGTTGTCATGAATTCGACCGTAGTCACAAAGTAACCGCGAATAGGGCTCTTCAAGTGGCCACACACACTGTCACATTCTGTCACAGGTTGCATCCCTAACTTTCAAGTAACAATTTATTTTACAGTTTGACGGAAACCACGTTGAATAAAATTGCAAAATATCTGCTATCTAACTGTATTGTGTCCACTTGCTCTGCAGCAATCTTCGTTGTATCAACAATTTACTTAAGTATTGCATACGAAGATGGACTGGACGCGTGTTAGGAGACTGAATCTTCAGTGTATTCTGATAAATTCCCATTTTGTATTCTGTGTAACGCCCCGAGTTCAAATCCCCGGGGCTAATCATTCTGACCAAAGATTTTTTTCAGGGTTTTCAGTCACTAGGCGAATACTGAATTGAATACATTGATCCTATTATCCCTTTCACGACTTTTCATTTCCTTCTTCTTCACTGCCATACCAGGCATTGGGTTGATCACTCATCCTGGACGTGCTATGATCCAGAGTTTGCTTGCTTCTTGACAGGCTACTGACCCAGAAAATTAAATTAAATTGAGTTTTATTTCTGGACGCTCTTTAACTACTGTGGTCCATAGCGTCCCATTCTATATTGGGCGTTAAAGACCGGTAATTTTGCTCAGAGGACTCTTTATCAGGCTTGAGGTTCTTTTACGTGCCAATACACGACACTGGACCACCGGCTTTAGTTCCCTTCCGAAGGAAGCCATGCTAAGTATTTTTACGCCCGAAAAAAATCCATCGCCCTCCGCCGGGTTTGAACCCCGAAACTTCGGAAGCTAGAGGCTAACATGGTAATCACTACACCACGGAGGACGACTAAGTACTAACCCAAGGTATTGGCTTGTAGTCCTCGAGGGTGTAGGTCCTATAAAGAGGAGTTTGTCGGTTAAAGAAGAAGAAGTCTTCTGTGTAACGTTAACGAATAACTATACCTGGAAATTACTAAATGCACTTGAGAAAAACTCACGTTTTGAAGCAAAGAAAAGCCTGCTTCAAACGCACCAATTTAACCCACAGACTACTCACCTTCTTAACTGGGCTTGAATACATTCGCTGCCAGCAGATTGAAATTTGGAGGTGTCTTACAGCGCTACAGCCTTTGTGATTCAAGAGGAACTGTGCTTTTCAGTAACGAAAAACTTATACAAGCCAGTTTAGAGATTCCCAAGTTTACCCTACACACACATAAACAAAAGTTTTCTCTCTTAATAATATTAGTATAGATGAAAGATATTTACTATTCGCATATTTTAAAACAACATTAACAATGCCCTTCATAAACCTTTTTGTGTTTTAGTAGTAATACCATAAGTGTTTTCAGAGTTGTATTTGTTCATGGTAATCGGAAGTTTGGTAGTAGATTTTTAATACTCCTTTCCCAAATACTTTCGTCTTCTCCTGTTTGTAATAACTCAAGTTATTCATTTCTATTTAAATAAACGCTTGATAACATATAAAGAACAAAACCCAGCTAATAGCTCTGCCAGTTTTGTCCTTTTTAATTTCCCTACTGCTTTACTATAGCGAGTAGGGGAAGTGTTGTGTTTTGAGGTCCCTGAGTAAAACATTTTTAGAAAAAGGTCGGTCTATGTTGTGTCTGTATCTCAGGAGTGAAAATCTGATTAAATACCAAACTTGGGGTTTAAGTTCACCACTTTCCAAGGATGCGATACCTCCAAACTACACGTTTCGTTGAAAAGTTTTCGAAAATGTTGATTTCCACAAAAATGCCTGTAACGATTTTGATTAAAATACATAAGTTTGAGATTTTTTCACAAGAAATAAAATGTAGACCTTGGATTTTCTGGGAACAGTCGTCTCCATGCTGAATGAACTCTTTAAACGTGTAAATTCAAAGAGATAGACAAGATATACTGTATAAAATACGTTGATCTCATAAATCACACACGTTGTTAAATAACATTTTTGTGGCATTAAGCATTTTAGAGGTAATTATTATTCCTTACTATACAGTAAAGTCTCGTTAATCTGTACTATTTGGGGCTGAGAGTTGACCGTATTATCAAAAGTCCGGATTAACAGAAATAAAAGAAAACAAATTCTATTTCATGAATAAGAACATTATATGTATGTACTATAATAACATAATAAAATACAAGTTACATTACAAGTTATAAGTTATCATAATTTCTTTACTTTCGTTTAAAAAACTAATTTTGTGTGGTTCTTTGCACATCTCCTTCACCACAAGTTCACGCAGATGCCTCATGTGGCAGTAATACAAAGAAATGTCCTTATTTTCACTTTGTTGAATAAAATCGATCACACAATTCAAGTGGTGTTTAACCTCACTTAACTTAATTTATGGAATTTGCGTAACATATCCTCATCTTCGAACGAAATATCAGTCTCTTTCTTCGTTTGTAATATTCATAATTTCTTCATTCATTAAGTGATAGCCCAGATCACCTTTATCATTGTCAAGCCACCCCTCAACGTCTTCGACTGTGATGGCTTTCTCTCCATCCCTAACCAGTGTTTCATGGTAATCTTTGTTTCAATGCATTTATTCTCGAGATCAGCATGGCTGTCATACAAGATTTTATTCCATGCATTGGCCAGTGGAGGAAAACCAACTACATAGTACAAACATATATGCTGAAATGTAAGTTACGCCATGCGAGAATACTGAAATTTGTTTTCAAGTTTTTGTGTCAAATTTAATTACATAAAAGATTCCATAAACGTTGGTCCGGATTAAGCGCTATCCGGCTTAACGGGGTTTTAGTGTATATATTTTTTGTATCGTGCAAAGAGAGCGGAGTTTCAAAGCTATCACTTAACGACTCGCTCTTGACTATCTCTTTAGCTTATTGTATTCCCTTATACCCCTAGTGTCTACAAGGAAATACACAATTAAACAATTTGTGCAAATGTTTACCTTCAAGTAGATCTTTAACTTGATCTAAATAGAAGAACAAGCTTTTATAATAAAAGTTGTTCAAGAATAGGTAGAGAAAGTCATGTGAATATGTTACACATCAGATATTTTATTTTTATCTTGCTTAATTGCAATGGAAACCGATTGTGTCATTGGGATTGGCAACAGTGTTGCTCCATAGTTGGCGAGCATGAGGTTTGGTGGGGACCATTTAAGTTGAGACTGTACAATATCTCCAAAACTAAGCGTTGTACAAACAAATGTCCTGAATAAAAGTTACCTGGTATTATGGGGATAAATAAAACATTAGTAGTGTTTTATTTGGAGGAAGTTTTGATGGTCATTTTAGGGTCAATTTAAATTGATCACGAATATTTTTCCCGCAAGCTAGTTGCTCAACACTTGTCTTATGAGAATAAGGAGAAAAATTTGGAAAATAATTGGCATATAATTCACCACAACCGAGTTTCGAACAAATGTCCTCTAGATTTGAAGGTAAACATGTTACTCCTACACAACGGAGAAAGTAATAAGAACTTGAATGCATGTTATATATCTAAACAACACTCAGCAGTTTGTCACAAGTCACGTTAAACCCCGCCTATCATCACCACTCTAGCCAAATAAAACAAAATATATTACCCATTACCAGCGAATGTTCCACGAAATTTGTGGCATGCACCAAAACTTCATACCTATATATACTGATGAATCTAAAGTGAACGGGAGTAGTGGTTGTGCTATGGTACATCCTGAACATACAGTTTCTTAGTCTTCCGAATTACCTCTCTATATTCTCCTGTGAACTTTTTGCCATAAGATTTGCCCTGGAACACATAATAAAAGCTGAACACCGTTGTTATCTCATCTTCACTAACTCCATGAGCGCTACTCTAGCTCTACAACAGAAGTCATCCAGAAACTCTTTAGTGCAGAACATCTTACAGCTGTATAATGATATAAAAGCCAGCAATAAACGTGTGCAGCTACCATCTCACATGGGCATATCTGGAAATGAAAAAGCTGATGAAGCAGCTAAAGAAGCAACATGCCACTCTCCAAACCTGGCCGACCTCAAGGTTCCGCATCACGATTTCCAAAATTTTCTAAAGTATGAAATATGTAAGAAATGGAAGCTACGCTGGAGTTCCACATGCAATAGCAAACTAATCGCCTTAAGCCCCAATCCTAGTTACCCAATAAACACCTATTTCGTCGTGACCAGGTACTTCTCACCAGGCTACGTATCGGACATACTGCAATTACACATTCATATCTCCTTGGTAAAGATCATCAACCTACATGCAAGCACTGTCACTCCATTCTCACAGTTCAGCATATAGTTGCAGAGTGCCCTATCTACGACATTCATCGGCTTCAGTGTGGTATTCCTGCTAACCTCTCGGCGGCCTTGAGTGATCCAACCATCTGTCACAACATAGTAAAGCTTTTAAAAGAAATAAAATTGTAGAATGTTATATAATTAGTGTTGTAATTTGTTTAAAAATATTGCAATTATTAAAATTTATTGTAGTCGCGTTATGACATTAATGTTAAAGCGACAATAATCAATTAATAAAAAAATAGTTATCATGAAAGATAAGAATAGTAAAATTTCATCCTTCTGGAAAAACTTAAAGTGCAACAATGAATATTCTGGAAACGGATGACGAACAAAATGTTATTTTATATAAACTGCATTTTTACTTTCTCTACCATGTAGAGGTGAGAAATTCGATACCGATATTTCACTGGAATCTAAGAAAAAAAACATTTTTAGGAAAAAGGTCTGTGTATGTGTGTGGGTGTGTCCTGGTCAGTGTGTTATTGTGTCTGTCAGTGTGTGTTTGTGTCTGTGAGCAGCATAAATCAAATACGAAAAAACTTGGTATTCAAGTTCCAAAGATAAAACATAGATTTTTCAAGAAAATCCTGCCACTTTTATATTAAATACTCTATATATATAAATAATACATTTACATGATAAATAAAACTGTATATCTTGAATTTTTAATACGTTGATTTGTTCAACACTTTATCATTCTGTATACGTCTCGTCGATTTTCAGTTGTTTCTCGCGATTGCATGGAAACGGTATGTGATTTTAAGGCCACCGTATAGCATGTAGTTTTCAAATATCTAACTATCGCTGCTCCCTGTGCATCCTAACGAAATGTGTTATACAGCTGTTTTTGCAAATGCTTATCTCGATTAAAATGATGTAGATAGAAAAATAAACTTTCATAAGATATTTTTAGTGTATTTATTTAATGTCGCTTTAACACCAAAGTCAAATGGTAACTACAATAATTTTTGCAATTTCTTATATAATTGCATGGCATTAACAAAGTTCGACACATTTTTAGAGACGGCTGGAGCACGAAGGGCCGTTAAGATGGTTGTTGGCATTTTGCATCTAGTTCTCGCATCATTGTAGAGACGACAGTGTACCGCCCTCTAATAAGCGATAGAGTATAGAGAAAGTTATGTAACTGCAGCATATCAGATTTTACATTAGCTCCATACTTCCTTTATAGTAAGCTTTATTGTATCTGACGACTTATAACACCATCAGTTGTTAATATTTCCTGGCTCGAAAACGTAACACACTTCTGGAGCTGCCCAGAGAGAGCAGTGAACGACGCGTTCAACCAGAAAATTCAACAGAAAATACTCCTTGGAATAACATCTGCATCATGTGTCCGGCACCGCCTCACGCCATAAAACCTAAAAGAACACCTGAAGCATGAAGAGGAAACGGAATGAAAGGGAAATGAGGAAACAGAGCATGGCAGATGAGAATCCACACCACCATTCGCCTACCGAGCAGGAAAAGCCACGAAAAACTCAAGGCCAGAATGAACAATCGACGGGAATCGAGCCCGAGATCTCCCGAAAGGCTATCGCGGAGTTTACTTGCTCGTGGTGTGATCATAATAGTTAAATAAGGTATAAAAATAAAACAATAACAATAATTTATTCATTTTGCTTATGTAACTAGTTACTTTACGTTGTTTACGTTTTGCGGTAAGAGCTATTTTATTGATTAATGCGATAAAGATTTAAGAAATGTGGTAGTTACTTCTCGTCAAGTATTATTCAGATTCGGATAATACCAAGAATTCACCAACAAGTTTATTATTAGTATTATTTACACTATCTGAAACGTTTTTACAGTTTGTCTATTTGATTCCTCCAGCTGTAGATGTATTTATACTCTCCTCGACAATGGAAATATCCGGTTTTTGTTCATATTTCTCGCTGTTATGGTTTGTTTTAACCTCGAAAGGCATTTCTACATAAACCTCTGTAATGGAAGGCGTCTCTTCAGCGTTTCCAAGTTAGCTCCTGCGTCGATCGGTTGAGAAAACCTGTGGGAGCAGTGAGCTGTGAATATTTCTGGATTTGGTTTACCAAGCTACATAAGCAATACATTTCGGAGTCAACCAAAAGTATTTAAATAAAAATGTTCTATGTAGTTACAAAAACCGCATGATGCGTTGAACTTGATCGGCGAAGTCAAAAATGTTTTACGAAACTTCTTTAGCACGCAAGCACTGGGTACAAGCCTAAGAAATGTAATTTTTTTTTCAAAGTGTAATATAAATACTCCTTAGTGCAAGATAATAAAAATATTTTAATTGTTGGATTTTTGGTACCTGTCTTCGAATAGCATTGAATTTAAGAATGACGATATATGTGATAAACCACCCCTTATTACGATTACCATACCAAATAAAAAACTGGAATGAACACAATTCATCTGTAAAAAGTGCTAAGGAGTTGTGTATTTCACGTTAACGGAGATAAACGTTTGCAAAGTTAATTTAATTACAATTTAATTTTATGTATAAAATGGGTACAGGAGGCTGAGATGACCGTAAAATCTTATAAAAGCGGATCGCTCAAGCTGGCTTTGAAATTCCGTACCCTTTCTCAAATATCAAAAGAAACAGCTGAATGGTGGCAGCAGTTATTTTAAATAACTTGTTCGTACTTATTAGAGATTTACATTTTTTCAGTAGTAAGTTTTGTCTATTTGTTTTACAGAGTTAAACAAAATTCCTCCAAATGAGGACTTTACAGCAGAGGTGGCGAAAATGGGACTCGCGAGGCAGTGTGACTCGTAAGCGCCACTCCTTTTCTAGCTGTATATTTATTTGTTTTCCATAGGCTGCCAAGTGGTGTAGTGCGTGTTGCATATTTGAATGACACGAGGGAGAAACGCATTTATGCCACCCTTGCTTTACAGGATATTTGCAGAAAATTCAAGATATGCAATTTGTTCTTCATGCACATGTCCTAAACATATTGTCATGATACCCAATATGTTTTTATTTAGTTTCAGCTTAATTTCACTCATCGTCGTGGGCATGACTAGGGACGTAGTTCAAAGGTAGGAAAAACATGAACATAGGATCTAGATGGTACCAGGAAATCGCCCCAAAGAAATCTCGAAGTTTACATTTGATTCAACTACATGTTATTAATAAAACTATACATTCCTATTTATCATAAATTTATATACCTGAGAAAGTAGGAGAGGGAAAAATTAATTCTCTGAATGAGAATGTGGTAGTTGTATGTTATCCGTTTAGCTATTCATCTGCTTGCTAACATAAACGTTATTTGTTACACAGCTCTTACCTCTACCTCTACAACCATTCAGAAGAGCCTATAGAATTCTAGCATCTTACTAACGATTTCATGAATGCTTATCCAGCTTCAAAATAACATGACATCAACCTTTATTATCTAGCTTATTTGTTCAGTATTCAACCTCTTGTATCAGCGTTACTGCAAGAACGTGCTATACTTAATTTAAAATAATGCATCTGCCATAATATGATATTATAATTAAAATCGTTGGAACTATATCTGAGAAAATAAAAATAGTGAAACATTTTACATTTACATGGAAGTTTATGTGGTTAATGTTTCTTTAAAAGTCTTCGTGTCCCAACCTTGGTAGTTGCTGAACTTAAATGCTGAGTGTGGTATTTATTAGACTTTTCGTTTTTGAGTTATGCTGTTCACGGGCAGACAGAAACATACAGACACAGACACAGTCGCTCACACACACATATGGACGCTTTGTCTAAAATGATTGTTTTTTAATTCTAGAACCATCGAAACATTTACTTCATATGAAATTTTGATACCCAAATTTTAGGTAAGTAGGTTAGAATGAGACCTTCTATATCAATTTATGGCTTTTTAATTGGCTTAATTGATTTAAATTGGCTGTAATTGGCCTTTCATGTAAGGCCGACCTAAGTACATGATACCTTCTATATCAATTTATGGCTTTTTAATTGGTTCACTTGGTTCAAATGGTCTTTCAGGCAAAGGGGACCTATAGTGCATGGTACCTTCTGTATCAATTTATGGCTTTTTAATTGGTTCACTTGGTTCATTTGGTCTTTCATGTAAGCCCGACCCAAGTACATGATACCTTCTATATCAATTTATGGCTTTTTAATTGGTTCGCATGGTTCAATTGGTCTTTCAGGCAAAGGGGACCTATAGTGCATGAGTCTTCTGGATATATTAATGGTTACTGCTGGAGTTGGTAATTGCGAGGGTCGCTTACATGTCCACGTGTTGACATTTACTTGAAGAAGAAGCATTTAAAGGTCCCCCTCCTCCTCGGCTTTGGGTGAGGGAGGTAATCAAAATAATGTCTGCATTTCCAGTCAGCTATGAGACATGATTCACCCGCTATAAAGTACACAGCGTTAATTCTAATCATATACATCAATTAAAAAAATACAAGTTTCAATTTTTGTGGCGAACGCTCCTAACAACTGTAAATGTTTAAAAAAATCGAAAGGTTTAATTTTCACCATCCTACCGGGACTTGTTGCTTGTACGGGTCGATAACATGCTTTATTACGGCGAGAAATCACAAGCATTGAAAAAATAAAACACACTAGAGTCTTTTCTCCGTTACAGGCCACAACATAAGGGAATAATGATCTGGAGATTCAATCAGAGAGGGAGAGTTACCCTCGCGTATAAGGATTGGGGGAGATGGTCATCTATTTACGGTATTGATTTTTTTCCGCCAGCTCGCCTCTCATATATAAGACTGGTATCTATTCTTGTATAAGTTCGCTTTATCTACGTCAGATGGCAGAAGGTTACAGAACTAACATTTGTAATTCATATCTGGCACTATAGAGGCCGACAGAATCCGATCCGCTATTGATTTTTTCATTAAAACTACATGAGATTCAAACACATTAGCTAATTACAGTGTTACAAGATGTATGTACAGTGAAATAAAAACGATTCACATTTAAAAAAAAATTCTCATATGTTACACTCACATGACTTTCTCTACTCTTGTACAAACTTGAGTGGGTTGCCATGTGATGCACTCCATTCTCTTTACATGCCTAAGACATAAAAAAATGAATAACGAATTCGAGAAAAAATATAATTATTGGGGAATTTAAGGGAATAACAAGCAATATCTCGAAAATAGTTCTCAATAAAACAGGGGGCCTCAAAAAATAAATATCCGGTGAAATCTCGGTATCGAATTTTCGCGTGGAATACAATACTTCCCTTACTTACTCTACATAGTAGAGAAATTTAAAATACTTAGTTATAACAACGGGAAAGATGTCTTATATCTTTTTTCCCACGAGGTGTATGATTCATACAAGGTAATTGAACAATGTCTTGTTATTTAATTAACAGTACACCAAAAGGCAGACCATCTTTTACAGAATAACTTAAGTCATTTCCGGAACACGTGTATGCTTTTTAGAAAGAAATATCTAAATGATACCTTCATTCTAATGTAGGTTCAAAGGCATTAGTGGATTGATCATTTCCTGCATTATTTCAACAAGAGCACATAAAAAATATATTACGTAAAGATGATTCAGCGTTCGATTTCATACTGAACTAAAGCTTGAAACAAATATTCAGTTTTCAGAACGCTAAAGTACGATTGAAAAGGAATATATACGTTAAATCAACTTCCATTTCCACGTAACGGATTACGACAAAACTAGAAGAGAAAGACAAAAGTAGACTAGAAAATGAGAAAGCAAGCGCAAATAGTAGTAGTTATTTGGGGACTTTAGCTACTTTCAACTGCAACTTATTTTAACTCAAGCAACCTTAAGACAGGTCTTCTATTAGCTAATTTTATAATTAAATAAAACAATTAATGTTTGAAAATACTTCATTAACATACTAATTAACAAAAATTAACTTAACTCTGAATTTTTCGTTGAAACTCTGTAATCTGCTATAAAATAGCTTGCATAATATATAAAAAATACTCTTACGACATACAAAAAGCTTAACATACTTAAAGCTTAACCTCGAATGTCAACAGCTAAAAAAATTGAAAAGCGGTAATATGCCAGAAAATGGAGTATAGAATATAGGGAAATTATCCTTTTCTTCATTCATCAAGTTTACATGCCTAAATGATTATTTCCAGACAAGACGCCAGTGAAGAAGAAATACCAGTTCAGCGCCTGCGCTGGTATTATTATCTACTTACTGGGAGGTATATCAACGGTCTCTACTTCAACTCCAGACATGGTCAAACTTTAATGTTTAAAACACTTCTGAGCTATGGCACTTAGACATGCTTGACAAGTGCATTAAATTTTACAGCACTAATTGGAATGTTCCGAATAACTAGGCAAGTGTCCCTATGATTTGTATCTCGGAATGGTAAAACATAAATGTTTAACTGCTAAACAACTGTGATACTCGCGTGGGATAATAATAATCCTACAGCATTATATGGATATATTGGAGGGGGTTCTCAGGTATACGAGATCCAGAGCGAGTTTTATCTTCGTTCTTTCTCTCTTTCTTGATGTACATACATACATACAGACATATCCACACACATACAGACATACACACAGCCAAACACCTCCCCAAAACACACTGCCAGGTACGAAGACTTACGAATATATCCGAACATACACATACATACCGACTCATTCACGCAGATAAATACTAACAAACAAGCAGACTCAGAGATACTCACACACAAATCAAAACAAGCAGACTCAGAGATATACATACACACACATATACTTCCAAACATCAGGAATGAGCGAAGACCTTCGAGCACACTCGAATACATGTACAGGCAATATACACACAGGAACATACCAAACACCAACAGAGAGAGAGACGCTCTTACCTATAAGCATTGGGGGGGCTCTGTTATAATATAGCTTCATATATGAGAGGCTCTGTCTTTAGATGATTGTATTGATTAATGTAACATTGAAGATGACGGGAATTGCGGGATTAGGGAGCTATGGTATTAATGGAGTTATGTGGTGGCGGTGGCGAATGTATAGAGTTACGGTGCTGATGGATGCACGCGATGGTCATGGACGTATAAGTTAATGTACTTTTAAGTGTGAAGGATTATTTGTGATGGTGGTGATAGGAGGCGATGAGGAGGGTTATATTGTCGGGAAGGCTTTTGGAAATGATGGCGGTGATGAGAGGTGGTGTTCATTGTTTCGCTGATGCTGATTCTTTTTTTGTGTGTAGAAGGGCACACATTCATTACGAAGAAATACACTAACACTGTAAAACATACCGAATTGTTGTGAGTAGCACAAAACTTTTATCAGTGTATAAAATGGTTTCAATGTCCTTACAACATCTTAGAATACTTATAAAGCTGCAAACGGTATCGAATTCCTTTTAAAGTGTTCAAAGTTCTCGATTTACGAGAACATTTAAGTGATGCATGGATCCAATGAAGCTAGGACAGGCTCTCCATTCAGCATATAAGAGACTTCACCTAGATTAGGCTAGGAGCGGTAAAGCCAAGATAGCGTATATTGTGTAAAGCCACTTTAGGTTAGACTGGTTGAGGTCATGATAGGGGTCACAGATAATTAGAGGACGGGCTGGTTTATAGCTTTAAGTTATGATCGCTTGAATAGATGATGGGGGGCTACTGACTAAGATTGAGACACGTTAACATGCACGTCATCGAGCTAGGCTAGCTAATAGCAGCCTGGACGTGAATCCTGCTTATACTATCTTAGGATAGGTTAGGATATTCAGTGCTAGCTAAGGACTGGCTTGTTGGACAGATTATAAGAAATGGTATCATATTAGGCTAGATAATTACTGGGCAGAATACATAACGCTAGGATAGTCTGGGAACAGGTAGAGTTAGGCTCGCACGATTGTCCGAGTTTGAAGAACAGGCTAGCATAGAATGTCTTAGGAATGGATTCGTCATGATTGTTATGGTTGGCTGCGTTTCACGGTTAAGTTATTTACGTTAGTGGTTACGTTTACTGGTTACGTTGGTTAAGTTTAGTGGTTACATTGGTTACGTTTAGTGGTTACGTTGGTTAAGTTTAGTGGTTACATTGGTTACGTTTAGTGGTTACATTGGTTAAGTTTAGTGGTTACATTGGTTACGTTTAGTGGTTACGTTGGTTACGTTTACTGGTTACGTTGGTTACGTTTAGTGGTTACGTTGGTTACGTTTAGTGGTTACGTTGGTTACGTTTACTGGTTACGTTGGTTACGTTTACTGGTTACGTTGGTTACGTTTACTGGTTACGTTGGCTACATTTTGGCTAGGTTGGACGATGCCAAGATAGATAATGAAAGGATCTTTCAGAGCAGGTAAGGCAGGAATAGATTGGCTTAGGATGGTCGCTTATGGCTAGGTTAGACTACTCCAAAATAACTAAAACTAACCAATTCAGGGATTGTGCCTATCGGTCTCACATGTTAACTACTTAACATATAGAAGCTTACAAAATTTAGAAAAAAAGGACTGAAAGTATATATATTTATTCTAATAAGGGATAAGAAATGCTCATAAAGTATCAAAATCAGTGGAAAATACATTAACTCTTGAAATTAGAATAAATACTTGCTTTAATGCACTGACTTACAAATGAAATTCCACGCTCCATATTACAATAGCATCCTAAAAGCATGTCACAATACCTCATTCACATCTTAAAATACACTGAAAGAGGCTCAAATTCTCTTACCAGAATCTTTGAAAATAGCTGCAGCGCGCCTAAAGAACCCTCAGAATACTGTAAAGATCTGAGGCAATATCATGAACATAACAGCTCCTACTTATAAAACCGTTCATAATTTTCCAAAAACCTGTGTCTAATAGCTCATAAACGCAGCTAAATGCTCTACAGTTCCTATTCCAGTGGCTAAAATGCAAGCAAACATTTCTAAAAATACACTACAATGCCTGTTACGGGATGAAAAATATATTCGAAATACCTACATCAATCCCTCCGTCTGTATTTTGAAAGATACTTTAAAAAAAACATCATAAAGCATATTCAAAATGTTCTGAAAATCTTAAAAAAGATGCATCAATATCCTGAAAATGAATGCTACTACTTTAAGAAACATCTAAAATTCCCATTCAAGTATATCGGGATGTCCTTAAAGCCTGTACTCATATCTAATTCCATAGGCTGGAATACCTTTAAAGAGTCACAAACACTCCTAGCACGAGCTTTGAAAACGTCTTGAAAATTGTCACAATACCTTAAAAGAGCATAAAATGGCTCCACATAATCTAAAAAACCCAGTAATTCTAAAAGCCCTTCAGGACACTCTAATGACATAAAAATACACGCTACACTTCTAAAAGGCATTCAGGATCAGAACCATAAACAATACACATAAAAGTGTCAAGAGCATCTAAATACACTGTAAAATACGTCAAAATGCTAAAAATAAAGACCCTTAACGATAGCATGAAATACATGGCGTAATTTCTAAAACCCTCGCACATAAATAGTTCACTGACAATACCATGAAGATAACTGCACCTCACTGTAAAAGAGTATCCTAGTGACCTATACAATACAGCTAAAATACCTGCCACTATTTATAAAACCCATCAGCATACTCCAAAGACTTGGACTGACCTAATTAAAATACATTCTCTTGTCTATAGAACCATCAGACTAGGCTTAAATGCTCAAAATATATGTATTAAACCTAAAATACACAAAGGATAAAATCTAAACATCAGGCTTTATTATGAATAGGGGCAGAGGCTAGAAAGGCAAATCAAAAGAAACACTTAAGTCAATGGTGAAAATATCTTTATTGAGAATTATTATTATTTGATTTTACATTAAGCAAACACTAGAGCATTGAACAGAAGCAAACAAAATTTTAACACACTCATTCATTCAAATGCGAAAGCTCTTTATTATACAGAGTTCAGTCTCAATCATGCTATAATCCCAGTGCTCTTCAATACTTGGATGATCTTATTAATCTCAATAGAAAAGTCGTTTTTACCAGCTTCATGCGACATCATTAACAGTCTTAGCTGGTGTACTAAGTCATTAGGATCTGTACAGGGATATAAAATCTCGATATTCGCATTGGATACATCACCCACACTGGACGAGTTAACACTAAAATGTTTATTTTCACTCAGGTGATTATTCAGAGTTTCATCATCCAAAGACACTGCTCTTCTCACATCTAACATCCCTGGTCTTGAAGAGATTTCAGTAGCACTCAGGGGTCATCCAAACGCTTCACAGCTTAACTCTAACATCCCTGGCCTTGAATAGATTTCAGCATCACTTACGGGAGTTCTAAGTATTGCACACTTCAATGATTCATTACTACATCTTTGCCGGTGTTGTTTAAGTCTTGAAATAGATCTGTTTTTTAAAATCCTACTGCACATACGACACTTGACAGAACGACTCTTCTCATGGGTAATATAGGAAAAATGAAGCTTTTCGTAAGCTGGCTGTATTTGAATGTCAATAAGGGAATCCATGCTTGTTCTAGAGTATCATATACTGTATATGATTTCGAAGCTGCAGCCGCATATGTCATCAGGAGACTGTAGAATTATTTGCTTATTTCCTAATTTTATCGGTAATCTCAGATCATTGATAACCATAAACCTTACAGTCAAGTTATATAAGAAACGGGACTATGACAGAATTCCACATTAATTGCAGCTACTCCATTAATTACGTAAGCTCACCACGCATGAAATGAAGTCTACCCTTACTTGTAATATTGGAGGATATATGACGCAACCTCATTGAATATGTTAGCACTCGAATATGCAATGTTTCAAGGCTAGAAGGTCACCCATACAGATCTTCCTATGAAGAAGCATACTACAGGGAAAGTGAGCAGTACACAAGTTGAATATTTCGAGACATGCTGAGGTCCCTAACGTTTCCAGGCTATAACATCTCACTTTACAAGTCCCCAATGTAACGACTCATTCCACATAGCAAGAGGAGAGGAGAGTCAACGAGGATCAACCGAGCATTTTGTGAAGTCCTTAAATGTAATAAGATAATACCATATACCTACCAAAGTAACCAAAATATTCCCATACCTTGTAAATGTAACCAATATATTTCCATACCTTCTAAATATAGTCAAAGTATTTCCATAGCTTCTAAATGTAGTCAAAGTGTTTCCATACCTTCTAAATGTAGTCAAAGTATTTCCATACCTTCTAAATGTAGTCAAAGTATTTCCATACCTTCTAAATGTAGTCAAAGTATTTCCATACCTTCTAAATGTAGTCAAAGTATTTCCATACCTTCTAAATGTAGTCAAAGTATTTCCATACCTTCTAAATGTAGTCAAAGTATTTCCATACCTTCTAAATGTAGTCAAAGTATTTCCATACCTTCTAAATGTAGTCAAAGTATTTCCATACCTTCTAAATGTAGTCAAAGTATTTCCATACCTTCTAAATGTAGTCAAAGTATTTCCATACCTTCTAAATGTAGTCAAAGTATTTCCATACCTTCTTAATGTAGTCAAAGTATTTCCATAGCTTCTAAATGTAGTCAAAGTATTTCCATACCTTCTAAATGTAGTCAAAGTATTTCCATAGCTTCTAAATGTAGTCAAAGTATTTCCATACCTTCTAAATGTAGTCAAAGTATTTCCATACCTTCTAAATGTAGTCAAAGTATTTCCATACCTTCTAAATGTAGTCAAAGTATTTCCATACCTTCTAAATGTTTGGTTGTTCCTCGTTGACTCTCCTCTCCTCTTGCTATGTGGAATGAGTCGTTACATTGGGGACTTGTAAAGTGAGATGTTATAGCCTGGAAACGTTAGGGACCTCAGCATGTCTCGAAATATTCAACTTGTGTACTGCTCACTTTCCCTGTAGTATGCTTCTTCATAGGAAGATCTGTATGGGTGACCTTCTAGCCTTGAAACATTGCATATTCGAGTGCTAACATATTCAATGAGGTTGCGTCATATATCCTCCAATATTACAAGTAAGGGTAGACTTCATTTCATGCATGGTGAGCTTACGTAATTAATGGAGTAGCTGCAATTAATGTGGAATTCTGTCATAGTCCCGTTTCTTATATAACTTGACTGTAAGGTTTATGGTTATCAATGATCTGAGATTACCGATAAAATTAGGAAATAAGCAAATAATTCTACAGTCTCCTGATGACATATGCGGCTGCAGCTTCGAAATCATATACAGTATATGATACTCTAGAACAAGCATGGATTCCCTTATTGACATTCAAATACAGCCAGCTTACGAAAAGCTTCATTTTTCCTATATTACCCATGAGAAGAGTCGTTCTGTCAAGTGTCGTATGTGCAGTAGGATTTTAAAAAACAGATCTATTTCAAGACTTAAACAACACCGGCAAAGATGTAGTAATGAATCATTGAAGTGTGCAATACTTAGAACTCCCGTAAGTGATGCTGAAATCTATTCAAGGCCAGGGATGTTAGAGTTAAGCTGTGAAGCGTTTGGATGACCCCTGAGTGCTACTGAAATCTCTTCAAGACCAGGGATGTTAGATGTGAGAAGAGCAGTGTCTTTGGATGATGAAACTCTGAATAATCACCTGAGTGAAAATAAACATTTTAGTGTTAACTCGTCCAGTGTGGGTGATGTATCCAATGCGAATATCGAGATTTTATATCCCTGTACAGATCCTAATGACTTAGTACACCAGCTAAGACTGTTAATGATGTCGCATGAAGCTGGAAAAACGACTTTTCTATTGAGATTAATAAGATCATCCAAGTATTGAAGAGCACTGGGATTATAGCATGATTGAGACTGAACTCTGTATAATAAAGAGCTTTCGCATTTGAATGAATGAGTGTGTTAAAATTTTGTTTGCTTCTGTTCAATGCTCTAGTGTTTGCTTAATGTAAAATCAAATAATAATAATTCTCAATAAAGATATTTTCACCATTGACTTAAGTGTTTCTTTTGATTTGCCTTTCTAGCCTCTGCCCCTATTCATAATAAAGCCTGATGTTTAGATTTTATCCTTTGTGTATTTTAGGTTTAATACATATATTTTGAGCATTTAAGCCTAGTCTGATGGTTCTATAGACAAGAGAATGTATTTTAATTAGGTCAGTCCAAGTCTTTGGAGTATGCTGATGGGTTTTATAAATAGTGGCAGGTATTTTAGCTGTATTGTATAGGTCACTAGGATACTCTTTTACAGTGAGGTGCAGTTATCTTCATGGTATTGTCAGTGAACTATTTATGTGCGAGGGTTTTAGAAATTACGCCATGTATTTAATGCTATCGTTAAGGGTCTTTATTTTTAGCATTTTGACGTATTTTACAGTGTATTTAGATGCTCTTGACACTTTTATGTGTATTGTTTATGGTTCTGATCCTGAATGGCTTTTTAGAAGTGTAGCGTGTATTTTTATGTCATTAGAGTGTCCTGAAGGGCTTTTAGAATTACTGGGTTTTTTAGATTATGTGGAGCCATTTTATGCTCTTTTAAGGTATTGTGACAATTTTCAAGACGTTTTCAAAGCTCGTGCTAGGAGTGTTTGTGACTCTTTAAAGGTATTCCAGCCTATGGAATTAGATATGAGTACAGGCTTTAAGGACATCCCGATATACTTGAATGGGAATTTTAGATGTTTCTTAAAGTAGTAGCATTCATTTTCAGGATATTGATGCATCTTTTTTAAGATTTTCAGAACATTTTGAATATGCTTTATGATGTTTTTTTTAAAGTATCTTTCAAAATACAGACGGAGGGATTGATGTAGGTATTTCGAATATATTTTTCATCCCGTAACAGGCATTGTAGTGTATTTTTAGAAATGTTTGCTTGCATTTTAGCCACTGGAATAGGAACTGTAGAGCATTTAGCTGGCGTTTATGAGCTATTAGACACAGGTTTTTGGAAAATTATGAACGGTTTTATAAGTAGGAGCTGTTATGTTCATGATATTGCCTCAGATCTTTACAGTATTCTGAGGGTTCTTTAGGCGCGCTGCAGCTATTTTCAAAGATTCTGGTAAGAGAATTTGAGCCTCTTTCAGTGTATTTTAAGATGTGAATGAGGTATTGTGACATGCTTTTAGGATGCTATTGTAATATGGAGCGTGGAATTTCATTTGTAAGTCAGTGCATTAAAGCAAGTATTTATTCTAATTTCAAGAGTTAATGTATTTTCCACTGATTTTGATACTTTATGAGCATTTCTTATCCCTTATTAGAATAAATATATATACTTTCAGTCCTTTTTTTCTAAATTTTGTAAGCTTCTATATGTTAAGTAGTTAACATGTGAGACCGATAGGCACAATCCCTGAATTGGTTAGTTTTAGTTATTTTGGAGTAGTCTAACCTAGCCATAAGCGACCATCCTAAGCCAATCTATTCCTGCCTTACCTGCTCTGAAAGATCCTTTCATTATCTATCTTGGCATCGTCCAACCTAGCCAAAATGTAGCCAACGTAACCAGTAAACGTAACCAACGTAACCAGTAAACGTAACCAACGTAACCAGTAAACGTAACCAACGTAACCACTAAACGTAACCAACGTAACCACTAAACGTAACCAACGTAACCAGTAAACGTAACCAACGTAACCACTAAACGTAACCAATGTAACCACTAAACTTAACCAATGTAACCACTAAACGTAACCAATGTAACCACTAAACTTAACCAACGTATCCACTAAACGTAACCAATGTAACCACTAAACTTAACCAACGTAACCAGTAAACGTAACCACTAACGTAAATAACTTAACCGTGAAACGCAGCCAACCATAACAATCATGACGAATCCATTCCTAAGACATTCTATGCTAGCCTGTTATTCAAACTCGGACAATCGTGCGAGCCTAACTCTACCTGTTCCCAGACTATCCTAGCGTTATGTATTCTGCCCAGTAATTATCTAGCCTAATATGATACCATTTCTTATAATCTGTCCAACAAGCCAGTCCTTAGCTAGCACTGAATATCCTAACCTATCCTAAGATAGTATAAGCAGGATTCACGTCCAGGCTGCTATTAGCTAGCCTAGCTCGATGACGTGCATGTTAACGTGTCTCACTCTTAGTCAGTAGCCCCCATCATCTATTCAAGCGATCATAACTTAAAGCTATAAACCAGCCCGTCCTCTAATTATCTGTGACCCCTATCATGACCTCAACCAGTCTAACCTAAAGTGGCTTTACACAATATACGCTATCTTGGCTTTACCGCTCCTAGCCTAATCTAGGTGAAGTCTCTTATATGCTGAATGGAGAGCCTGTCCTAGCTTCATTGGATCCATGCATCACTTAAATGTTCTCGTAAATCGAGAACTTTGAACACTTTAAAAGGAATTCGATACCGTTTGCAGCTTTATAAGTATTCTAAGATGTTGTAAGGACATTGAAACCATTTTATACACTGATAAAAGTTTTGTGCTACTCACAACAATTCGGTATGTTTTACAGTGTTAGTGTATTTCTTCGTAATGAATGTGTGCCCTTCTACACACAAAAAAAGAATCAGCATCAGCGAAACAATGAACACCACCTCTCATCACCGCCATCATTTCCAAAAGCCTTCCCGACAATATAACCCTCCTCATCGCCTCCTATCACCACCATCACAAATAATCCTTCACACTTACAAGTACATTAACTTATACGTCCATGACCATCGCGTGCCTCCATCAGCACCGTAACTCTATACATTCGCCACCGCCACCACATAACTCCATTAATACCATAGCTCCCTAATCCCGCAATTCCCGTCATCTTCTATGTTACATTAATCAATACAATCATCTAAAGACAGAGCCTCTCATATATGAAGCTATATTATAACAGAGCCGCCCCATGCTTATAGGTAAGAGCGCCTCTCTCTCTGTTGGTGTTTGGTATGTTCCTGTGTGTATATTGCCTGTACATGTATTCGAGTGTGCTCGAAGGTCTTCGCTCATTCCTGATGTTTGGAAGTATATGTGTGTGTATGTATATCTCTGAGTCTGCTTGTTTTGATTTGTGTGTGAGTATCTCTGAGTCTGCTTGTTTGTGAGTATTTATCTGCGTGAATGAGTCGGTATGTATGTGTATGTTCGGATATATTCGTAAGTCTTCGTACCTGGCAGTGTGTTTTGGGGAGGTGTTTGGCTGTGTGTATGTCTGTATGTGTGTGGATATGTCTGTATGTATGTATGTACATCAAGAAAGACAGAAAGAACGAAGATAAAACTCGCTCTGGATCTCGTATACCTGAGAACCCCCTCCAATATATCCATATAATGCTGTAGGATTATTATTATCCCACGCGAGTATCACAGTTGTTTAGCAGTTAAACATTTATGTTTTACCATTCCGAGATACAAATCATAGGGACACTTGCCTAGTTATTCGGAACATTCCAATTAGTGCTGTAAAATTTAATGCACTTGTCAAGCATGTCTAAGTGCCATAGCTCAGAAGTGTTTTAAACATTAAAGTTTGACCATGTCTGGAGTTGAAGTAGAGACCGTTGATATACCTCCCAGTAAGTAGATAATAATACCAGCGCAGGCGCTGAACTGGTATTTCTTCTTCACTGGCGTCTTGTCTGGAAATAATCATTTAGGCATGTAAACTTGATGAATGAAGAAAAGGATAATTTCCCTATATTCTATACTCCATTTTCTGGCATATTACCGGTTTTCAATTTTTTTTTCAGTTGTTGACATTCGAGGTTAAGCTTTAAGTATGTTAAGCTTTTTGTATGTCGTAAGAGTATTTTTTTATATATTATGCAAGCTATTTTATAGCAGATTACAGAGTTTAAACAAAAAATTCAGAGTTAAGTTAATTTTTGTTAATTAGTATGTTAATGAAGTATTTTCAAACATTAATTGTTTTATTTAATTATAAAATTAGCTAATGGAAGACCTGTCTTAAGGTTGCTTGAGTTAAAATAAGTTGCAGTTGAAAGTAGCTAAAGTCCCCAAATAACTACTACTATTTGCGCTTGCTTTCTCATTTTCTAGTCTACTTTTGTCTTTCTCTTCTAGTTTTGTCGTAATCCGTTACGTGGAAATGGAAGTTGATTTAACGTATATATTCCTTTTCAATCGTACTTTAGCGTTCTGAGAACTGAATATTTGTTTCAAGCTTTAGTTCGGTATGAAATCGAACGCTGAATCATCTTTACGTAATATATTTTTTATGTGCTCTTGTTGAAATAATGCAGGAAATGATCAATCCACTAATGCCTTTGAACCTACATTAGAATGAAGGTATCATTTAGATATTTCTTTCTAAAAAGCATACACGTGTTCCGGAAATGACTTAAGTTATTCTGTAAAAGATGGTCTGCCTTTTGGTGTACTGTTAATTAAATAACAAGACATTGTTCAATTACCTTGTATGAATCATACACCTCGTGGGAAAAAAGATATAAGACATCTTTCCCGTTGTTATAACTAAGTATTTTAAATTTCTCTACTATGTAGAGTAAGTAAGGGAAGTATTGTATTCCACGCGAAAATTCGATACCGAGATTTCACCGGATATTTATGTTTTGAGGCCCCCTGTTTTATTGAGAACTATTTTCGAGATATTGCTTGTTATTCCCTTAAATTCCCCAATAATTATATTTTTTCTCGAATTCGTTATTCATTTTTTTATGTCTTAGGCATGTAAAGAGAATGGAGTGCATCACATGGCAACCCACTCAAGTTTGTACAACAGTAGAGAAAGTCATGTGAGTGTAACATATGAGAATTTTTTTTTAAATGCGATTCGTTTTTATTTCACTGTACATACATCTTGTAACACTGTAATTAGCTAATGTGTTTGAATCTCATGTAGTTTTAATGAAAAAATCAATAGCGGATCGGATTCTGTCGGCCTCTATAGTGCCAGATATGAATTACAAATGTTAGTTCTGTAACCTTCTGCCATCTGACGTAGATAAAGCGAACTTTTACAAGAATAGATACCGGTCTTATATATGAGAGGCGAGCTGGCGGAAAAAAATCAATACCGTAAATAGATGACCATCTCCCCCAATCCTTATACGCGAGGGTAACTCTCCCTCTCTGATTGAATCTCCAGATCATTATTCCCTTATGTTGTGGCCTGTAACGGAGAAAAGACTCTAGTGTGTTTTATTTTTTCAATGCTTGTGATTTCTCGCCGTAATAAAGCATGTTATCGACCCGTACAAGCAACAAGTCCCGGTAGGATGGTGAAAATTAAACCTTTCGATTTTTTTAAACATTTACAGTTGTTAGGAGCGTTCGCCACAAAAATTGAAACTTGTATTTTTTTATTTGATGTATATGATTAGAATTAACGCTGTGTACTTTATAGCGGGTGAATCATGTCTCATAGCTGACTGGAAATACAGACATTATTTTGATTACCTCCCTCACCCAAAGCCGAGGAGGAGGGGGACCTTTAAATGCTTCTTCTTCAAGTAAATGTCAACACGTGGACATGTAAGCGACCCTCGCAATTACCAACTCCAGCAGTAACCATTAATATATCCAGAAGACTCATGCACTATAGGTCCCCTTTGCCTGAAGGACCAATTGAACCATGCGAACCAATTAAAAAGCCATAAATTGATATAGAAGGTATCATGTACTTGGGTCGGGCTTACATGAAAGACCAAATGAACCAAGTGAACCAATTAAAAAGCCATAAATTGATACAGAAGGTACCATGCACTATAGGTCCCCTTTGCCTGAAAGACCATTTGAACCAAGTGAACCAATTAAAAAGCCATAAATTGATATAGAAGGTATCATGTACTTAGGTCGGCCTTACATAAAAGACCAATTACAGCCAATTTAAATCAATTAAGCCAATTAAAAAGCCATAAATTGATATAGAAGGTCTCATTCTAACCTACTTAGGTAGAATGTAAATATTCATTTACATACTATAAGTTTGTGTAGATAGCCTGCATCCTTCATTGGACCTGGAGCATTATTTGTGGAGTCTCAAAGCTTTATATGAAAGATAAACGTATACTATCGGAACACAAAATGAAATTACATCTTATGAATTCCATTCCAGTCATTCCAAAGAATTTATAGCTAAAGAGCCACTCACAGTAAACAAACAGGAGTTGAGAACCATAACAGGTCTGCTTACCGCACATTCCCTCCTGAAACACCATCTCTATAGGATAAGCAAAATGAATGCGAATCTTAAGCCCCTTGTCCACAATCAAACCTTTTTTCAGTTCAAGAGCTTACAAGAAAAATTGTGAAATGTTTTTTTAATATCTGACAAGATTGGAAAAGACTTGGCAAGACCAGACAAACTTGACAATGTCAGAAATATGTATATACAAGTTGTCTCTTCGCCAAACTGAAACCCCTCAGAACAAATTGATAGTATATCACGCGCAAAGCAATTTAGTATTTGCGTCACAGTATAACAATTCGCAATGAAATATCCTTCTTTACTAATATTATGTAGCACTCTCACGTGTTATATCCAATAAAATCGCATTACGAGTATGGAGTACAATAAAAATAACACCAACCGATAGGTTAATCACATTGCATTAAAGTATACTTAGTTCAGGAAACTGCCTGGCAATTATTCCTCCATAATCGCCTTATCTGCTTCATCTTGTGGTAATCCACGGAGCTCTCGATGTAGACATGGCCAGCTTATGTATAACCTAATCAGTTCGCATACGACATACCTTGGTCCGGTAGCCATTTTTGTTTCCTTTTCGCTTTCAGCCATGTTGCAGATTTCGTAACGCTCTGTGAATACTTGCATTTCATTGTCCAAAGCCATTAAATCATTGTGAAATCTTTGATCGTTTAGAGCATGTCCTTATTTGCTTTCAAGACTTCAAATATTTTAAAAGTATTGGAAGCAATTTGACAAGAAAAGTTGTGGAGTTGTGATACCTCTTGAAAAGTCTTGTAAATTGTTGAATTTGACAAAAATTTGATCGTGTACAAGCGGCTTTAGTCGCTTCTGTAATGAAGAGCAAGACATGGTGAAGCATACACTTTGCGACTGCGAATGTAGTTGCATGCCAAAGATTAAGGCACCTGGAATACGGTTTTCTAACACAAGGAGAAGTTGCTTTAACTTCCCCCAGGAAAATTATTAATTTCTGTAGAAGTATCAATTTGGAATTGAAAATATGCATTAAGATTATTCACAATAGATCTTCGTCGCGATGAAGAATGGCCAGAAACCTATACGACGCACTTTGTAATCTAATTTGATCTAATAAGTAGGTCCTACAGGAAATAACAATTTATTTGACATAAGTTGAATATGCTGCGTACCTACTATCCCTAATAGTTCATCAGTTACACAAAATTCATTCAGAATATTCGCAACAAATAGTTAAGATATGCATACTATTAGTGAAGCAAGCATTTTAAACATATATTATTTTAATGAAAATAGTCAGAGCTATTTTTGAGAAAATCTAAATAAGTAAACATTTCCTACGTAAAGAGTTGTTTGGAGTCGGGGATTTTATTGAAAGTTTTTTTTTGTTGTGGGTATCCTTAGAAGACATAGAACTTAAATATTAGTTTTGGTATTCATCTGAGATTTCGTTTTTGAGTTATGCTGTTCATTAAGACATATACGTGGAACTTTGTTCATTCTGGGGATCTCAAAATAGATAATTCCTATTAAATCTCGAAAGAGCAATGTTTTATGTGGACTGCAATACTTATTTAGCTACTATACCTAATTGGTTGAGAAAGTAATAATATAATTACTTTGTTAAAAAATAGTTCTTTATTAAAATCGATGTCTTCTTCTTCTTCTACATCCCAGGGGTTATGTCTATATCCAATTCTGTCCTCACTTCATCATTCCCATCTCATTTCTTGGGTAGTTGCCATCTTTTCTACATTGAGGTGTAGAACTATGCATGATCCTGGGTATTCTATCTTCGTTCTCCTGTGTGTTCCTTTCAGGTATTCTTATTTACTTCAATGTTCTCATTTAAGTCATACAACATTAATTCTTCACGTATATCGATAAGTCCTTACATGATATTAGTGTGACCGCACTAGAGAAGTTACCTACGGACCGGCAGTGTGAGCGCCCACCGGCTCACTTATCTGGCCGCGGGTAGAGGCTGATGGCCGGTCTACTTCAAACAACATCCGGCTGATCAATAGCCCGTTATGTTCCACCTCTCTGTTACACAATATTCCTATCGGCATGTTCTAGTAGCCTCTCTTTTTAGAACATTCCGCTTCGTATGCGGAACTTCAGTTAAGAAGTGCATATTACGAAGTGAAAAGTGGAAAATGCCAATGCAGTTCAATTGTGAGTTGTGATTCGACGGATCAGTTATGTTGTGTTCCAGTGTGTGCCAAAGGTAACTCGATTGTAATGCTTGTGCTGCGTTAAGCATCGAAGTGATAAATAAATTATGTTTCACAGTAACTGTTGTTTTAATTTATTACATTGTTATGGCAAATTCATATAATAATGCTTGCATACTTTCCAATCTCGAGTTCTAATTATAATACGTTACGATAATTATATCTTAAGTTACTACTACAGGTTGGCAATGGACAAACTTGAAGGAGCAGAAGAAAGTTTTATATTAGAAGACTTGCCTTATTATTTCATGCGCTGAGAGATATTCTTTGGCACATCCAATTTGTGGACGTAATACATAAGAAACTAATAAACAAGTGCCGCGCGGTAATATGTTGCTATAGAGGGCGCCAGACGGCTTCATTTAAATGCAATGCGATATCTGCGAGCAGAAGAAAGTCTCAAGAGAAAGGAGAAAAGTTGAAGAGAATGAAGTAGGAGGTTGTGTAATAGAGAAGGATGGTGAAGAAGACGAAGAGGCACCCAAGAAGGCTGTATCGGTTGCTGGATCAATAACTTAGCTTAGTGTCACCGCCCTGGCTTAATTCTCTGAATAACTACATCTCTTTCTACATTTCTCATATTAATTACCGCAGGGTTCTTCTGGAGGATGAATAAACAATCTCATTGTTTCTTGAGTTAGTTCAATGTCTCGTAATTTAATTAGCATATCCTCTAGCCTAGATTCTCATATGCTCCGGACTGCCAAATTGGGATGTGCTTACGTAATGAAATTCATTACTGGGCAATATTGAAATGTGGTAGAATATTGATGACAAGATTTTGGCCGAGTAGAATACTTCCTGTAGCTGAGATAAGCAGTAGAAAAACTAAAACTTTAAAAAATGGTAATAAAATCTGTAAGGGGGGTGGTATAGGTATTCTTGAAAGTTTAGTACATTACTTTGTATAACTGCAGAACAAGTTGCACAAATTTGTTCCCTGATGTTCGTTATACCCTTAGCATATACGAACAACTGGATAAATCATGTTAAAACTTTTTACTTAATTCCATAACATGTAACATAGAAGGATCTCAGTTTCTGAGATAAAAATTCTTAAATTAATATAACACAGCCGTTTATAAAAATATATATATTTACATTGGATTCATCTGCAGAGAATTATTACTTTTATTTTAGACGCTGCTGTTTGAAGGTCGTATTAGCGTTTATCAATGAAGATAGATGGTTTATTCTAGGTACAAAATCCTAATTTATGAGAACATGTTTTGCAGTTACAAATTTTACCAAACATCTTGTTCAAACATTGTAAATATAGATAGGATTTTGCAACATAGGTCAATGGGAAATATATGACTGAAGATGTGTGAATTTTTCAGTTAAATAGATGTAAACCCTGTGCAATTGGAGGTTTTGATCATTTGAAAATATAGTTCTTTGAAAGAGTCAATTTACATTATGTGTATATGCAGATTCAATAGTAAATTTCATTTAAAACAATTGTTCTCTGTGTCTAATATGATATCCTAAAATATAAAAATCAATTGATAAGTTTTTCCATTAAAAACTAAAGTAAACTAAACATTGATATTCTGAATTATGTTTGCAACAAAAAAAAAAAAGACGTACAATATACACTTCGAGATAAACGACAACCTTGGACCTTTGTATATCTCATACACCAGCTTCCATTTTACTGCAACTGCAAAAAGGTAAAGAAATGTTTACACTAACTTCAAAATTTACGTAAAAATATTCTAATAACATATATTCCAGAAATATTTAAGACGGTTACCAACGTGGTAAAAGATTCCAGATTGAGGAACAAAATATATTTTTGCAAAGCTAAACATTGGTAACTTTATGGATGAAGCTATGACGATAATAATAATAATAACAATAATAATAATAATAAAAATATGAATAATTATTAATAATGGAACTGGCTTAGTTAAAACAGTAAAGTAATGAAATAGTCGAAAAGATCAACATATATAGTATTAACATTAGAAGTAATAAAATGCTAATAAAATTAATGCAACGTTAATAATAATTTATTATGCATGGCATAATGCAATTATCGTATAAATGGAACTGTGTAATATCAGTAGTATAAACGATATCATCTGCTGAGTTATTTAAATTATTAAATTGCTATTACAAAGGATTTGAATATGTAATGCGAAAAACAAAGTAGAAATGCTCATTGCGTTTGGCTCTCACTCTCGGTCTTTTGAACATAACCTGCTTCGAGATACTGTGTTTGACTCAGGCGTTTAGCTATGACCTTGTGGTTGACGTAAACGAACTTGAACCAGCGTTGTGTTGTCCTTCCTTCTCGCTCTATTGTTTTACATCCTGTTTCAAAGGTACCTATCGTTTCTCTCTCAGAACAGTAAATATAACGTGAAGTAGTATCATTAATGCATTGTATTACCGCATCAAACAAACCAATTATGATCATAATTCAATAAATAAACCTGTGAAACCTACATACAATGTAATTATGATCATACACTTGTGAAGTTGCACTTGTTGAGAATACTTTTGAACTGCTGGTGTTACATATTTGCATCGTAGGCAAGAAGCTGCCTAGACCAGTTCAAGGACAAAGCCATTTTCCTGAGTCAACCGTAGTAGATAGGTAAGAGCGTTAGTGTCTGGCTGAGTAGTACAACATATTTGTATTTATCCAACCGATTACAAACCCAAGCGCTTGTGTGCACGTAAGCAGACTGGCTACTATTTCTCCGCTCTCTAGGTATTATATATCTTTAAAGGACGTTTGCATGTAGTGAAGCAAAGATTCCCAGCAATAATTTGATTTTAAAACTGAGTTATTTATCTAATGTTTTAGTTTTTGCGGTATTACCTATAGGAGGGAAAATTCAGAGATTTCCTGTACGTTTAACCATTTTCCACGTGCTAATTTCGTTGTTTCGCTTTCTCAACTTCCTAAATCCTTCCTTTGCTCACGTCGGTGTCTCTTCCATTTCGGTGAATATAATATGCTAATATCCCCACTTCTGCAGAGTTAAATTATCTCTCTTTCTCGGGTTACAGAGAAAGACGATAATGGAACAGTTTAGAGTACAGAATTTAAATACGTTTAGGTTTAACGCAGCTATTTTACCACAAAACTGTTTATGCTATAAACAACTTGAGAAATAAGGTTTTATTTTTTGCTTCTACGACAGGAATTTTCTATAAATATTCTGACCACTAAATATTATTCTAATATGGTTGTAAGAAGTTTACAGTTCTAGTCTTTAAGGGTAACCCTAAATGGGTTCGGACTTCACGGGACACACATAATATTATCACTGAGGTTTTATAAAAACTACCAGAACTCGCAGATATGCACATCTTATTGCGTTAAATGCGGAAATTGTTCTTCGTCTGTCTCCCTTTACTCTTCTCACTCTCACAATCGCTCTCTCTCTCTCTCTCTCTCTCATACAGACACCATCATATTTAACAGGATAGTAGATTGAATTTGGGTTTTAATAATATTTCCTACATTAATTTCTTGCATTAATTTCAAAATAGTTTATGATATTGTTGATGATTTTGAGTTGGATGCTAATTTGAAAGCGGATTCTGGAGATTTTCAGCTTTATTTGTGACGAATTTGGACGACACAAAGAATTGTGGTACAATTGTTCAAACATAGCTTATAAAACCTGGATTCATAAGTACTGCAGTTTCTGAGAAGAGAAAGCTTAGACATACATATAGGATTTTTGTATACGTTTAGTGATGCCTTTATCCCTTTAAGTGTGTTTGCACTGAATTTTGAGCCATATTGTAACTAAAAGTCCAAAACGACGAAGTCGGGCTTCATGTATGTCTGTCCCTTAAATTTTTGTGTACAATCGAGTGCATAGAATTGCGCCGATATAATGCGCAATGGTTTATGCTGGTAAGGAAATACTAAACCACCTCTCACCACCCGTTACCTGGTTCTAGCACTCCACTTAATGTTTGTTTTACTCCACCCTTTTCCTTCGCTCCTGTGTAAGAAACCGGCCTGTGTTCATAGGTTAATGTTTTGACATCAAGCCAATACGAGACGGACTCAAGCAGGGGCTAGTATGTACCATCGTTGCGAAGAATGCCTTCCAGCCGTTCAAGTGAAATGTTTCCATGCTCCTTACCTTTCGCCTAGTCCTGAGCTTCGTTCATAGGCTAATGCGTATGTCTCGGACTTGAATTCAAACCAATAAGAGATTGGCTCTCCCAGGGCTGGTGTAGGTCACAGATGATAGGAGATCCTTCCAACATTAAATAAAGGGAAAAACTATACGAAGTTAAAAGCATCGGCACATTTTCGTGCAGTCGACTCTACTTAAAAAAATGGAAGACTAAAAAAAGTCCCGGATTTACCTTTAGAGTACTATTGTATAAAAGAACACGTACGTGTATATAAACTACTCTTAACTTTTTAGCTATGTTAGGCATTTTAGAGGAGTTCATAAGTTCTATAAACACTTGCACATAAATTACTAATCCCGTGCTTCAGATTCGCCTAGTTCTAAGAAGAACAGAAATTCTTATAAACTACCTTCATAGTTTTTAACACCTACAGCCAAATTTTAAATGTCTCTACACACTTTCTTTGAACTTTTAATATAATGTTTCATTTCCATATATACAACAATTTGTTCTGAATACAGTAATTGTAAGGAGAAAGAAAAAGTAACGTCAGGAGAAGTGTCACTTTAGTAAACACGCCTATACAGGGAATAAGTAAGTTAATCAACATTTTATATGGCTAAACCCAATTTAACGTCAACAGCTTTGTTACAACACACAGCTAAGTTATTCTTCAGTATCAGTTCAATAATTTTGTGAGATTTGTTTCCAAACTTTGAAAAAGCCATTATGTTCTAATTTCTAAAGAAAACTTCCAATGCGTTTGGTAATAGTTCTTTTCTAACGCTCCTTATATGGCCTATGACTTCGGGGATACCTCATTCCACCAAGCGATGACGGACCCATTTCTGAGGTGGCGGCATTCAACGGGCGGAATCCCTTACCTCCGATGATAGGGCGATGAGGATGGCGGTGGAATGACAGGACCTACAGCTTTTACCGGGGACTCCGAAACACGTTGGGTGTTAGGGATACTTCACATGAGCAAGTCAGAGTTAAACGCGTATATAGGGCTGGCTTAAAATTGCTACCCATAGCCAGGAATCAAACCCCGGCTCTTAGCACGAGATTCGGAAACGAAACCACTGCACTACCCTGCCGCCCGTTTAGTAAAAGTAATCAACTTTATACAAGAATACAGAATGAGAGACAGAGAAAATAACCGGGGAGTGAGACCCAGAAAACCATGCATAAAGAATTTAATGTGTGGATATGACCAAGTTATTATTACTCAGAAAAATAAAATGATCTACAGCTAGCAATATGTCACTGGCCGATGGTACCTCCGTTCTCAGCTAGCAAACCCTGCCTACTCCAGAGGCCATGAAATTAACTGTTACAGTCCTAAATTACGCAAGGGACCAACGAAATGAAGACCAAGCCAAGCCTTCAAGAGAATCAGCTTTGTCGCTTTTGGGTCTTTGTGAAGAATTGCTAAGGAGAAACTCCATGACAGAGAATGGGAGTGAGAGACAAATAGCATTAAAATAAAAGCGGAGACACTTGGAAATGTTTTACCAAAATACCTCCTACTGTTTGGTAATGGGGTGAGATGAAAGTGGAGAAAGATATCTTAACGTATCGTATAAGAAACAAACAATAAATATATTTCAATAGTAGAAAATTGGGCATAGCATGTATCATAGGTCGCATTGTTGTCTACGAACTAGAAAATGATGTAGATCTAGCTTATTAAAAGAGAGTCTGCTGGTCCAAGGGCACGATTTGAATCCAGATGCAGCTAAACGTTTATCCATAGTGTAGAGAGAGAGAGAGAGGGGGAGGGGGAGAGGTAAACCCTCAGGTAAGAGACGTCATCTCAAATGAATTCTTGAGGGATATCATAATTATTAATTACTTTGTGTTTATCGCTAATTCCTTAATAACGCATAATAGGTGTTCTAAGTGGGCCTAACTCTTTAGATTAACATTTCGATTTAAAATACATTTAAATAGATTCAGAATTTATTCATTAAATCATGCTTTCTAAAATTCCTAAAGTAATTAATATAGTACGTTAATCACGTGGTGGTTTAAGCTTCTCAACTAAACTTTAAACCTTCGGACACGAAATTATAAATTTCTAATTGAAGCCAGAATCTTTAGGGTTCATTTCCGCTTAGCGGCGAGACGGTGTTGACCATTTGTGGCAGTGTAAACAAACACAGCTGTGACATGTAGGGTAACGAACAACAACTGAAATGGCAGAGGGTCACGCTAAATGTTACCCGAAATGGCGCACTCAAAGTTTATAACCCTTTCATGTTCATAGCAACAGCGTGTTGTCTTTGGGGGATGCAATTATCTGTAAAATCATCATTGTGCTAAAAGATTTAGTAACAATAGTGTCTTCCAGACTAGAGTTCTACTACCTGTTATCTCGAGTTCGCCAAAGGATTTTTACCTTTATTTTGTTTTGACCAAGTATTTTTTGTAATTTCACAGCACGTATCGATCGATAAATTGCTTTAGATGAATTCGTAACCCCATTGAGATATTAATATTACATTTTTTTCTGAATAAATTTCAGTAAATTTATAAATAATGGATGCTATCTATAATTGCATTAAAAAGAAAAAACATTGGTTATAAATGTGTATATATAGGGTTCCCTGCATACCACTGAACGAATTTTTATAATTGTTTTACAATTTTCTATACATTGATAGCCACGATGTAAAGATTGGAAGATTGTAGAAAACAGAAGACAGACGCAAACTATAATAATCAGATGCTTCATTTAGCTGTACGAAATGTACGCGATATTTATTTAAAGGTTTGACATAATAGTGGTCGAAACTATGAAGCTCTGGACTTAAAGTACTTACAACATTGTAAGTCGCCAGTGGGGTATGCCATCTCAATACAATTTGACATCTCCTTGCGCTTTCCCGGGAAAAATGCAAATGAGTTGGAGAATTGAATGTCGTACCGGCATGTTGCCATGGTTGCCCAGTGATTATGGCAACCGGAGACCGGGAGATCCGTGTTTCAAATCCCGGCTATGGCATTGAATTTCCAAATCATCTGATCATACTTTTCATAATCAGACATGTCCTCGAGACATCTGAGCACAAGGATTTCCTTGTGAAAAATATACTGAGGACCTTAATTCCTTTTTCCTTTCAAGTTTTTGTGAAACGTTTACTTGTGTACTGCCGCATTATCATATTAAATAGCTTCAATGTTACCACATAATCCGGTATATAATTCGTTATTTTCTTTAAGCATGCGTTTCTATTTATGTTTCTTGTAGGATATATTTTTATAAAATTTACTGAATACACATATAAAACTAAAATATATTTGAAATTATATTTTCCAGCAGGTAATTCACCATGCTTATCCATTGTTACAACAGCATTCTTTTTGTTTCTGATAATTATTCCGGGTTCTATATCATATTTTTACATTTAAAGATTTAGCTTTTAGCACAATTCACATGTCCATAGGTATTTTCTAACTTTTCTTTCTAAATGTTTGATATAAGTTTGCACTGATGGCGAGTACAGTTTTCTGTGCGCCTGAATGTGTTGGAGTTTGATGAAACGTTAAAATTGTTTCTTTTTCTATGCTTGATGGAATGATAACTTTCCATTTTATTACATTTCTGCCATGGAGATTTTATAGTATCTTTGTTTATTTCTGGTGCCGTTGTGAGCAACTTCGATAATTCTATCTTCTTTCCGTAGCTTTCTTATATTTTTGATGTGCTTTACAAAACTGTTGCTTGGCTTCAAGTTTAAATTTAAGACTTTTATTTAATGACATGGGTTGTGTATTGCTTCAGGAAGATTGAGGGTAAGTTTTAATAATAAGGTATCACTGAAAATGTTATATTTTCCTGAAATATGCCTCATTTAAATGCCATAGGAGGTTATTTCATATATGAACATATATATTTTAGAGCTTGTAATTTTGCATTTTGTACGAATGACAAACGTATATGGTTAAAGCAAAACATACTGCGGATATTTGCATCTCTCCGATACATGCGTTGGCTTCTATTTTCGTGAGTGTCCTGGATGCTGTGGAGATAACATTTTTATTTTGTAATAGACAGCTCCATATCCAGTAAATGAGACGCTGTTAATATATGGTATGGTAATTCTGCTATAGGTCTCTTTAGTAAAATTGAATTCTTGAAAATTTCTTTTGATTTCTCAAATGCTTTTTGACGTTTATCTTCCCAATTCCATTTTGTATCTTTCTAAAGTAATTCTCTTAAAGCATAAGCTGAAGCACAATTATAAAAGAATTTACTCTGGTATTGTTGTACATCCTAAGGCATCTTCGTAGCTGTTTTAAATTCTTTGGTGCTGGTATCTCTTCAATAGCTGCTACTCTATTAGGGCTTTTATACCATCCGCTGAAATGACATAACATAAAAATCGTTGCTGCTTTCGTGAAAAATTTTGACTTTGCAGGGTTTATTATTATTCCACTTTGCTCGAATTTTTGCAATATGAATATGTGTTTTAGATGTGATTCTAAGCCATCTTGTAAATCAGAAAATCATCTATGTATTGTGGTATAAAATCTTTTATATCTTCTCTAAAAATACCATGCAGAGCGCTGAGTAATACTCCACTACTCGTAGCATTTCAAAAGAACATCTTGTAAAGGAATATGTTTCCCTTCGCTGATAAAGCCTGTATATCTTATAACTCCTTAGGCTAAAGCTACCTGTCAAAATGATGAATTTAGAGCAATTGTTATAAAATATTTTCCCTTTCTTAATCTGTTTAGAATTTAATCTACTCCTTGTGCCCTGAAATACCTTGTAATGTGTAGGGGTTTGCAGTTCCTATATCTAGAGTCATTCTTAATTTATTTTTCTTTTTATGACCGCAACACAATTCATTTATATAAGATATGTCAATTATTCCATTTTCCAACATATTCTAGATTACCTCATCTGTCTGTTTGTAAACAGAGTGGGGATAGATATAAATTTATGTGTATGTGCTACCCTTTCCAGGTTTCTCAGAAAATGCATTTATTATATTTAAGCAAAAATTAATCAGTTTATTCTTTTGTTCTTTGGTATGATGTGACATTCCTCTGCCTTCTTTTCAAAATTTATGTCGTTGGTTGGTTCTGGTTCTTCTCTTCTAATTGCCTTCTGTATTTGTTCTTCTTGTGGGTAGGAGTGATATGAGTTTACATTTTCACAGCTCAGGCAGAAAATTTGTCGCAAGCACTTATTTGTTTCTAATTCTTCTTTATCTCCTCTTCCTTCAAGGTATTTATATTTATTATCTCCAATTTACGGCGGCGCCGTGGCCGAACGGTTAGACCGCTCGCCTCCCACGGAGGCGGCCCGGGTTCAATCCCAGCGGCGTCTGGGCGGGTTTTCTCCGGGTTCTCCGGTTTCCCCCGCCATTCATTCCACCAACTGCTCCATCACCACCTTTCCTTTCATCCATTTCACCAACATTTCGTTTCATCTACTTCCTTCATCCCATACCAGGCATTGGGCTGATCACCCATCCTGGATGCTCTGTCTGATCCATGAGTGTCTGCTCCTCGACGGGCCTCCGACCCCAGGCACCCGCTTGTAAGTCCTGGGGGTGTAAGTTCTACATAAGAGGAGGGTAAACAGATAATGAATGAATCTCCAATTTATCATCGATGATTATATTCTCTATAAAAAAATCTCTCTTCTTCTATTTCTATTTCCCAGCTTCTATTTTCTTCACATTGAATTTTTCTTCTAGCAAAGGAAAACTTAACTCGTTGCTGTTTTCTTTAATTATTAATATACGTCCCTCCCCAAATCTAATATACTCATCCAATAATACTAAATATGACTACCCAGGAATATATCAGTTGCCAACTTTGGTAAAACTAATGCAATGATTTCATTCTCCCAGTTTCCAACTTGTATATTTAACATAACCTGATGCCTGATTCTTTCTCTTCGTTTTCCTATTGCTACACTACAACAAACTCCACGTACTAATAAATTGTTTACTGTGTTATTGTTTATAAGCTCCTTGAATAATATCTCGCTGCAAATAGTTTTGTTGCTCCAGTATCCAACTTAGCTTCTTAAGTTATATGCATAATGCTCATGTTTATACATGGTGAGTTCATTAACTCCTTTCTATACCTTTTTGACTATAAAGTTAAAGGAGAAGTAAACAAAACTTTAAAGGGGCCACTCCGCCGAGCACATGGCAGCACCACGTGGAGGATGACGGGAATTAAGTACCCGTGAGAGGAAATTGCTTTAGAAAGAATGAAAATTGGGGATGATTATCTTTATAAACATTGTATGTCTTATTCCTATATTTTGCCTTAAATTCCTAAGCTTCCAACACATAATGCTAAAAGTAGACAAATAAAAGTTGTACCTCAACAGTTTTGCATCTGTGATTAAAGGTACTGGATTAAACTGTTCTTAATTCTGGTCTTAGAAATAATTCATTTAATGACTAATATCAGTATACCACCTTTGCTTCAACCTATGAGTCAACAAGTTAAATAACAATTAGAACTATAGGTTAAAACACAACTGAAAATAAATGCGATCCAAGCTATCCGGGCAACAATTCTGCATCACTAACAAAGAAGTTCAGTTATTGCTAAACAATGGCCAACCATATTCATTGTCAATTAAAGGTGGGTACTTTTCACAGAATTTGTTAAAAGCATTTAACACATTGTCTTCTTTCCATTTCCCGCATTAATGTTATCCACAGTGGCAGAAGATTTTCAGTCGAAAACAGGAAACGAACTGCAGCGCCTGTGCATAGCCTCTTAAACCCTCTGCTATAACAGGTTAGTATGTTTAGTTATAGGTGAATCGAACAAACACATTTAGTTTCCTAAATTGAACTGTTACAATAATGAGATTTTAAATTTCTCTGCACGACAATAACCACAAAATGTTACGATTTGAAGCGAAGTGTTTTTGTAGTGGAAGAGGCGACATGCTAAGCGGGAAAGATTGTAGTTTTCCCACCAGCCAATGAGGTGCTGTTTCGTCACGTGGTTTTGTGTAATTCTCCTTTCAGCTTATAGTGAAAAAGGTTTAGGTGTTGCGATTGTTTTGGTAACGTTGCATCACTGCCGGTCGTTTCTGGGCGGATGTTGGTTACAAATACGAGTTTGCCTGTGTCATAGGTCCATTAGTTGGAAGAGAGTAATAATAGTCCTCTTTTACTTTTCCGACGGCATTCCTGACGTTTCGGTATCACGTTCTATCATCTGTGGTGCTGAAGTTGTTAGTTCCTGAATTTGAGGATCTGTGTTGAGGCAGTATTTTTAACACTTAAATGATTTCAGTCTAATTATATAATATATAAATTTAATAACAGCCCGCCTTAAAGCAATATGTATGTAACAATATATAAAAGTGTATATTACAGTCATCGTATATGTTTATATTATTGTATACATGTTTAATAATGTTATGTGAATGCATTATGTAATTTAATAATGTAGGAGCTGTGAAAATAATAGGTTAAAAGTTGCTAACAATGAGGTAACCTTGAGGCAATAATGAGTAAGAAAGTTTAATAATGCTATTAGTCATTCTTGGAGCAACAATAATGTAATTTTTGTGACAGTTTATAAAGTAGCCAATCAACAACCAGAAAAAAAGCTTAAGTTAAATAAAAGTATTCTATTGGATTAGGAATAACTTATCAGAGACTTGAAATACAGAAATTTACAAATTTAGACGGTTGAAATCAAGTCAGTTGCTTGTAGACAGTGCTCATAAATGGACGCGTTGGTTGTTGACAGTGTTCCTAATCGGACGCGAGACACGTCCTCGAGAAATTTAATACGTATTCGTGTGAATAGTTTTACGTGTTAAAAAGTGCAAGTAATTAATTTAAAAAAAATTCACAGCTCTCTCTATATCAGTGAAGTGTTATTTAAATTGTGTCAAGAATTAATAAAAAGGAGTGAATTAAAAATTATAACCTGTGTAAGCCTACATTCTTCAGCCGCACTACGCCCTGCTAAGACATCCATGTCTCTAACAAAAATACTGACGTAGCCGAGGCAAACATAAATATATAATATTTAAAGAAACAGTCAAATTACAAAGTTAATATTTTCAAACGCAATTTTTTGGGGGCAAAGGCCACCGGAAAGTACATTTGGGGCGAAGGCTACTGGAAACTTTTTACCATACGTGCGGTTGCAACTACTTCAAGTTCGGCTCCCCAACAGTTGAACTACATTACAACTCCTACAACAAAATAACTACTTCAGTGTTCGTTTCCCTGCAAGTATAGTTAGGTCGTTTCTGTACATTTTGCAATTAGTTCCGTGTATGATAACCTCTGGTTCCTGGTTAGATAAGGTTAAGGTTGGTATCCACGTTTAGGAATATTCCTTCTATTGTTGTAGACATAATTCACACTAGGATTTCTCCCCCTTTAGCTCCCATTGTGCCTCCCATTTCGGTTTGTTTCGGTCCTGATGGGTTTCTTTATTCATTTCTCCTGTTTTGGGGATTAGTATCTCTGTTGTTTTGAGCATAGTATGATCGATGGCCTTCCCCCCGGAAATTTATATTTTCGTTCCTGTTCTGTGTATTATCACTTTGATTGTTTCCTAAGAGTTTAGTATTTGTTGTTCTGTTATTTTGAGTTTGGATGTGAGGATTTTTTGTGATATTGTTGCAGCTTCCTGTATATGTTTGTTGTGTATGAGCTTGTGGTATGGACTGATATTCGAAAGCAATGAGTAGTCAATCACAACTGTGAAGTCTGCTGATTTGGCAACAATAAGGCTGTGTTTAGGAAATGTCTAACCAATATCTTGCCAAAAATAAACTTTTAAATTATGTATAACTTTCATGCAAAGTTAGATTTAAGCCAATGTTCACTTTCCTCTTAAGGAATTTTCTGACAATCGTCATTCTCAGCTCGTTTGGGATTTTCTTACTTTTAAAGTATCTGTCCATCTGTTTTAGAAATGATTTTGGTGAAAGTAGGTGCATTAATTTCAGCCAATATTTGGTTTGTGTGTGAACAATTTTCATGTGTGTATGTCAGATGCTGTGTGTTATAATCATTTAATATGTGTACTTCAGCAGGCGCGGTGTTACTGTTCTGTTTGTGTATTTCTTACATGCACTGTCGCTTCAGTTTAAAGTATCACAATTTACATGTTCATTGTCATCATTTTCAATATCGTTTTCAGTATTTACGCTCTAGCCTTCGTTAACTTTGCTATTGGTCTGAATTGCTACCACAAGTCGGTTTAAATTATTTACATAATCTTTGTCTTGATTTATATGTACTTGTAAAATCTTAATTTAATTCTTTAATTCATCTGTTACTGTTGCTATTTCACTCTTTATATAGCATTTCAGATTTCAGGTTTTGTACAGTATTAATATTCTCATTTCTAATGACATTTTTCTTTCTTTTTGTGCATTATAATTTAATTCTGCCATGTTTTGTTTCAAGGTACTCAGTTACCTATTTACCCTGTTTTTCAATTCTGTGTGATTATTCGAGTTACATTTATATATGCATATTATACTCTAAACTTTTTTATTTCTACAGATTGCGGTTCATATTTGTTATTGACTTCTGCTCTGAATTGTAGTTCTCTTCTTTTAAGTTTTCTATCGTCTCCTGGTGTATTTCAGCTAACATAAACTTCTCGTTTTTTAATTCAGTCACAGTTTCTTTGTATTCTCTATTACTTTCTCTACTACGTATAGTAAGTAGGGGAAGTATTTGTATTCCACCCAAAAATTCGATACCGAGATTTCACCGGAAATACATGTTTTGAGACTCACTGAATCCAAAAAAAGCATTTTTGGAACCATGTCCGTGTGTGTGTCTGTCTGTGTGTCTGTGAACAGCATAACTCAGAAACGAACAGTCGTATAAACACCAAACTTGGTATTTAGGTTCAGTATCTTCCAGAGATGCGACACGAAGGTTTTCAAGAAAATCCCCCCACCCCAGACTACCCTTTACATGGAACATTTTTCGAAAATTTTAATTTTCTCAAAAATGGCTCTAACGATTTTGATTAAAATATCATATGTTTAAGATATTGTCATGAGAAATGAAATGTATATCTCGAATTTTCTGGGAATGTCTCTAAAAGTATTCATCATTGTGAACGACTTCTGCATAACTGGTAAACCACAAGAGATAGACAAAATTTTACTACACAAAAAATGTAGATCGCGTTAAAATACACAATTTATGTCATACACATTTCTTTTGTTGAGTGAACCGTTTTCGAGATATTGCTTGTTATTCCCTTAAATTTTCCAATACACTTTTTCTCAAATTCGTTATTCATTTTTTTATGTCCTGGACATGCAAAGAGAATGGAATGCGCCACATAGCAACCAGCGTTAAAATATATGACTATCGCTTAAAACCTAGCATATTCCCCTTGCATCTACATGAAAATTACCAATAAGATTGACATCTCGATATCTCGATTAACATGAAGCATATGGAGAATAAGCGTTTGTAAAAATAGTTTGTACAACAGTAGAGAAAGTCATGTGAGTGTAACACATCAGATTTTTTTTACTTCTATTTGGCTAGGCAGTTCTGATTTAGCATTAGCTAATTCTGTTTTTATATAATGAATCTTCTCGTGGACAGTATTTGTTTCCTAATTCTAAGCTAATTATGCCAACTTTTTCATTAATAGAGTTTAATTTTTGTCCTAATTCTTAGCTAATTACACTAACTTTCTCCGCTAACTCGGAGCTAATTATGTAATGTTTTGTTGTTAACGGTGTTCAATTTTTCACTTAATTCGGTACCGATAATATTAACCTGCAACTTTAATTTAGATATCATACCGACAATGGCTTCTTGTAGGATTTTTTTCTGTTCATGTGATGCAGCTTCCCTATCCTCAGGTGCGTTTTCTTCTTCTTTTCTTTGGATTCCATTTTAAAGTTACTTTTCACAGTTTTTTTCGCGCCGTAGATACATGCAATCATAAGTAAGAAATTACACAATTTGGATGTCCCTCTAGTCTATGGTGTGGGATGAAGATGCTGTGGTCCTCTTCTTATCCTCGAATCTTACCTCGGATTTGAACCTGGTTCCTTCCACTGTGCTCTTCCTTCCTAGCTCGTGCCCTGAAGTTGCAGCGCCATATTGAAGTGGGAATGGTGATGAAAAGCCTTTATGCAGCCCCTCGTCCTGGATTCGGCTCTGCTCCGGCTCAGGATCTCACCGCCTCGTATTCTGGACCCCTGGTTACCTATTTAAAATTCCCGCTTCATGAATATGTTGGTAATATGATATCCGCCTGCTGTGGCAGACTTGATTTGGCGGTTTACAACCTAATTCAGTGGTTGTTGGTTCTTTCTAACTGTCGTTACGTTATATGAATTTAGTGAAGGTTTTACTTTAATTAGTAATATTAATCGGCTGTTTAAATCATTTTGAAATGCTTATAAACTCAGCAATGAGCGAGTCTTCTTTAATCTCAAAGGGATTTTATAATGTGTTCTGTGAAGCTAAGGCAATTAATTACAATCTCAATAATGATTAACTTCACATAAAACTGTTTTATTTCTGTTGAGAAATGTGCATTTTTACTTAATACAATAATTGCGTTTTTCTGGTTTCTACTTTACTTACTCATTTCATTTTGATAAGGTTCCCAACTCACTTAATATCGTCAATGTTGATGATATTGTTCTTTTCAATGCATTATTTCAATTAATATATTATTATATATACTGGAAATTAATTATCTTAATCTAGGATCAAGATGTCGTCTTCCTGAAAATTTTTTATCAAGAATGTGTAAAAAAATTGAACGCTGTTCACTTTTACCGTTGTTGCTATGCTTACCGAATTAAATTTTAACATATATGCAAGTTAACTGTATTAAACAATTTACATGTGAGTCAAATAACAAATTAACAATCTGATTTCTTATTTTACTTAACTATAATTTAATTTTCTCTTTTAAACGCACATTTAATTTCTGTTGTGTATTTTCCTTTATATGGTTATTCAATTGGTTCACCTACTGGAACGAGAAATGGCTGAAAGGCTTTCCCGCCTTAGAGGATAGGCTAAAATGTAAAAAAATGGTGTCCATCTTTCAGCTATTTATGATAATGTCAGGTCATGGAAAATTTAATGAATATTTCGAAAGATTCAAAATTGCAACAAAAAATAACGCCTTTTGCATCTTTGTAGAAGATAATAAAACTGTAGAAGATGTTCCTTTTTATTGTCTCCTTTTCGAAAAGAATCATTATTTGTTAAAATCACACTTAATTTGTTGTAGTAATACTTTTCAAAAGCCTTTATATAATTTGTTTCTCAATCATGCTGCTAGTTATCGTTTTATAAGTTCATTGAATGTGCATTTAAACATTTCTTAATGTCCATTCGATTTAACTTTAATGAATAGTTGTTTTTGTAAAGTGCAAATACTTAATTTTTTAATTATTTACAAATCTAACATACCATGTGGTATAATAGAATGTGGAGACTAATAAACAAATAAAACCTTGTTTGCAAGTATTGTAAAATAATTTAACATATTATTATTTAATAATTCTCAAATCAAATTGTAACACAATAAGATGACCTTATAAATGTGTCAGGCATTGTTCATCTCTATCAATTACACTTCTTGCTTGCTTTTATATTAGTTTAACTTTACATGACTCTTTCAACTCATTTAAATTCTGTGTCAAAGTGGCTGTTTGAACTAAGTGAAGTCTCAGTGGAAGTTGAATTAGATTAAAACATTGATAATGAAAACTAGTGAAGTGACAGTTAAAAACTGGATAGTGACAATATCAACCTTTTAATTTTGCAAGTTGCCTTTATACTGGCCATCTCGGAGCTATATTCGTCTGCGAATTATTTTAAAGAAATATGGATTTGAAAATAAGCGTTTTTAAAATGACTAAACAATTAATAAAACTTATAGAATAAATGCTAAATTAAATACGTATGTTATTTGTAAAACTGAATTAGAACCTTAATACTTACGTTATTGATCTACTAAACGTATATGGTATGTTCATTTCCACAGTGCAAAATTTCCTACATACTTAAATTCATAAACTAACAAAATATTTTTATAAATTTTTATCCTAAATTAAACGTAAAATTTCTTCTGTCATTTCTTGGAATACAGTGTTTGTTTTATTTTAATCATCACGTACAGCACTCAGACTTATTTCTTCAACTGCAATTGAAACTGTTTTGGTCTGGAATGACATTAATGTACAGTCAGCCTTGTGTTCGGCGCATGGAGCCATACACTACCCCGCTAGCTGAAGTTGGCCGCCATACCTGCATGCATAGAGCACAAGGCTGTCTGCTCAAAACTTCAACGATTGTAAACGACCACAAATATCATCCTAATGATTTCAGTTTTTGAGAAGCACATAACCTCAGCCATCTACCTTTAAGATCAACACGAAATGGTGCAGTTTGGAAAGAGTGAGGCGCTCCTAGTTAAATAATTTCCATTGCTTTTATTCTATTTAGGCGAGTTATATGGAAGTTCCCAGGCTAACATCTAACAGAGCTTATGATCTAAAAGTGTTGCTCGGCGTTCATCTGTGCCGTCTAAGGGAATACATAAGAAAGCGGCATGCTGTAAAGTCGCCGCAATCGAAATTTAAATTCGGATCCTGTGATTAATAAGCATATACAATATAATTTTACATCATGGATGTGGACAGTAAAATTTCTGCATCATCTTTATTTAAGTTGTTTTCCATTTTTTTGGCTTTCGAAATACTGTGCTTTGATTTCATAAATTACAAAATATACAAAAGAAATACTAGGAAGAGAAGCATACACTGACTATCTCTTTTCGTAGAAAATATTTTTTTTTGTATTTATTTATGGACGCTCCTTAACTGCTCTGATCCTTAGCGTCCCATTCTATATTGGGCGTGAAAGACCGGTTATTTTGTTCAGAAGCCTCTTTATCAGGCTTGAGGTTCTTTTACGTGCCGTAAATCAACGACACGGAAATATCGGCTTTACTTCCCTTCCGAAGGAAGACATGCTAAGGATTCTTACGCCCGAAAAAATCCATCGCCCTCCGCTGGGTTTGAATCTGCGACCTGGGAACGTCTTAATGGCGTTGTATATTTTTTCAGTACAACATTTTGTGATATCTTGAAAAGGGGAGAGAATCCTTTTGGAAATAGACGATGCAACTCGCTGTCGTGCAAACAATTGTTAGGTAATAATACTTGAATACAAATCACCGTAACACGAGCAAACGACTACAACTGAGCTAACTTGCACAAAGAGCTAGTAGGATTGCAAATCTAAGATGTTGAACGGTTCAGCATCTGCCAAATTAAGCAAATATAATATAATAATACATATTTAAGCAATCCTGTTTCCTCTATACCAACTTAACGTTTCTACACGTCTGCCTTTCTCATACATGACGTGGTTAGCTGCCATTCCCAGAGGTGATGGTAACTGTATCTGACACTACGAAACGCCTGTCAGATTCGATTCTCTGTGTCTGATAGCGTGATTGAAAACTGAGTTCGAAATGAAATCGTTATGGAAAATTAGAGAATGAAGGTGTTCGGCTTTTTTACTTTCTCTGCCATATACTAGTAGGTAGAAGAAGTTTTTCATTTCGACATTCGATGACTGATTTCACTGGAAATCCATGTTTTAGGACCACCTGAAAGAAAAACAACATTTTTAGATAAATGTTCGTGTGGTGTCCGTGAAAGGTATAACTAAAAAATCTTATGTGTTACACTCACATGACTTTCCCCTGTTGTACAAACTATTTTCATAAACGCTTGTTCTCCATCTACTCTATGTTAATCGATATAAACATTTGCAGAAACCATCGTATTGCTAATTCTTTTTTAGGTGCAAGGGAAATATGGTAGACCTTAAGCGATAGTCATCTTTTAAGAGCTGGTTGCTATTGGGAGCATTCCCTTCTCTTTTTATGTCTAGGACATAAATAACAAATAACGAATTCCCATTTGAGAAAAAGTAGAAGTATTGGAAAATTTTAACAAATAACAAGAAATATCTCGGAAATGGTTCACTGTACAAAAAAATGTATGCGACATAAATTGTGTGTTTTTCCGAGATCTACATTTTTTTTTGCGTAGTAAACCTTTGTCTGTCTTTTACGGTTTACCAGTTATGCAAAATTCATTCTGAATGAAGACGACTTTTGGGGACATTCCTAGCAAATTCAAAAAATACGTTTCATTTGCCATGAAAGAATCTTACACATATGATATTATAATCAAAAACGTTTGAGCCATTTTTCATAAAATCAACATTTTCGAAAACTTTTCCTTGTAAAGGGTGGGGATTTTCTTGAAAATCTTCGTGTCGCATCCTTGAAAGATACTTAATCTAAATACAAAGTTTGGTATTTATCCGTCCTTTCGTTTTTGTGTAATGCTGTTCACAGACACACACACACACGGGCTTTTCTTAAAAATCTGATGTGTTACACTGTAAATGTTTTTGTTTCACGTATGGAAAAGCCGATTTGAAGAAAATATATTGTATTGAAGGAGTTGTATTATATTTCAACTGTTGGGGAGCCGAACCTGTAGTAGTTACAACCGCACGTATAGTAAACAGTTTCCGGTAACCTTTGCCCCAAATGTACTTTCAGGTGGCCTTTGCCCCAAGTTTAAAAAAATATTAACTTTGTAATTTGATTGTTTCTTTAAATATTATATATTTATGTTTGCCTCAGCTGCATCAGTATTATTGTTAGAGTGACGCAGTATTTTATATCACAACACTGTGAATGCCAGAGTGATTGTGGTGTAACTTAACATTATTGCATGACATTGATTTGAGATGTTTGTTAATTATAAGCATTGTTAGGAAATAAGTTTACACTGCCTCACTGAAACTGACAATAAGAGCGGGCAACAATGAGCGAGGGGGTGAGTTGATTATTAATTAGAAGAGACAAACAAATGACGTCAGAGTAGCGCACATTTCTTTAGCAATGGAGGGAATTTCTTCCCGAGAGCATATGTGTTCGTAATTTTGATTGGATATAAAAATAGACGCTAATGTTGGCGCGTTTTAATAACCAATAGCAGCTCGGTTATAATGTTTAGGCATATGGGGTGAGGGAGTATAAATTCCGTGCCAGAGACGGGTAACGCGCAGTTTGACAGAATAATTCACAAGGCAAACGTCGTTCAGTCCAACAGAATCATACAAAGGTTAGACGTCGCACAGTTTAAGAGAATCGTTCACGCGTTATACGTCGCGCAATTCTACAGAATCTCTCGCGTCGTAAAGTTAGTTATAAATGTGAAATACGCGAATTAATAATGTGCAGCAAATAAGTGATTATAGTGATATTAGAAAATATAACAGTTTCAGTCGGGCGTGTATCAAGAGTCAGTATGTGAAATTAACTAATTGTGACGGTAATAAAAGTGTAAAAACAAATTCTTTTATAAGTGTTATCTTTCAGTAACAAATCCTTTCCGTTTACACACCCTGTTCAAGAGATATGCTCGACTGAGTAATAATAATAGCTAGCCGGAGGACAAATAACCCAAAATTCAAACTATTAATACAATAACAGGCACCCAGCAATAGATAACACGAAGTGACCGCGACAAATTGGCTCCCACACGTGGTGCAGATAAACATGAAGCATCTTCCAACTACCAACAAATATTCTACTTCAAGAGACATGGATGTCATGGCAGGGTTGTGGTGCAACTGAAGAATGAGGCTTACACAGATTATAATTTTACTTCACCCCTTTTATTAATACTTGATACGATTTAAATAACACTTCATTGATATAGAGATCTGTGAGATTCTTTTTATTAATTAATTACCCTTTTTAATACGTAAACCTACTTTTCGTCTCACACGAATACATAGTATATTTCTTGAGGACACTTTTTGCGTCTTGTTATTAACTCTGTCTGTAGGCAACTGAACTCTAAATTTATAACATTTTCTCCTTTTCAGTTTCTGATTGGCTAATTCTACTCCAATAGAATACCTTCATTTAACTAAAGCTTTTTCTGGTTGTTGATTGGCTATTTTATAAACTGTAACTAAATTTACATTATTGTTACTCTAAGAATCACAAGTAGCAATATTAAACTTTCTTACTCATTATTGACTCAGGTTACCTCATTGTTAGCAACAAGTAGTATTGTTAAACTTTCAAATTCATTATTGCCTCAAGCTTACCTCATTGTTACCTCATTGTTAGCAACTTTTAACTTATTATTCTCACATCGCCTACATTATTAAATTACGTAATATATTCACATAACATTATTACACATGGATACAATAATATAAGCATATACAATGACTGTTACATAATTTTACAAATTATTACATACACATATTGCTTCAAGGCGGGCTGTTATTGAATTTACATATTATATAATTAGACTGAAATTATTTAAGTGTTAAAAATACTGCCTCAACACTCACATGACTGTCTCTACTCTTGTACAAACTATTTTACAGACGCTTATTCTCCATATGCTACATGTTAATCGAGGTGTCGAGATATTAATCTTATTGCTAATTTTCTTGTAAATGCAAGGGGAATTGGTAGGCTTTAAGCGATAGTCAAATATTTTAAGAGTTGGTTGCTATGTGGAGTATTCCATTCTCTTTTGCATTACCAGGACAAAAAATCTGATGTGTTACACTCACATGACTTTCTCTACTCTTGTACAAACTATTTTTATAAACGCTTATTCTCCATATGCTTCATGCTAATCGAGATATCGAGATGTTAATCTTATTGCTAATTTTCATGTAGATGCAAGGGGAATTTGGTAGGCTTTAAGCGATAGTCAAATATTTTAAGAGCTGGTTGCTAGGTGGAGTATTCCACTCTCTTTGCATTACCAGGACAAAAAAATATAAAAAAATAAAAATAAGAGCTATACGTTTTAACTGTGCAGTAAACGCACCGTAGTGATAGCACTGGAAAATTTTTTTAACACACTGCCTAAATCCCTCGGTATGATCCCTTGAATGCAAAATTATTTGTCACTGCATTGCAGATTACTTTTACATCATCAATTACAATATCCTGCATGCAAACCCGATCAGCGAAAAAGTAAGGCGGATACGGCATAACACCATCATAATTTGAAATGGATTTTATTTGCAAATCATTGCCTAAATGAAGAATTTTATCAATTGCTTCATAACTCCAAGCATCAATATTTATTACAGTTGAAAAACATAACGCCATCACCGAGTTTCTTGTGCACTGTATGTTCTTAACCTCACCAAATATGTCGTTATTTTGTCTTAAGGTGAGCAAACACTTTGGCTACTTTCACGGAAAACAACTTCTTAACATTAAAATTAAAACTGGTTCGTTTATTACTAGGCATTATGAAAAGTCTTAAAACGTAAACCAGTAAACAAAGAACGGAAACCGAAACAGAAACACCTGAAAATGGTACTATAACAAACAATATATGAATGAATAAAATGAAACAGCCCTTAAACCGTGGAAACAAAAAATCTAAACTAAAATAGAAACATTTAAAATGCTACTATAACGAATAATAAGATATGAATTAATAAAATGAAACGATCTTACGAAATTGGTTCAAATTAGCATAGCTTTGAAGCAAAAGCCTTAGAAGATTCACAAAATCATAGCAGTTCGTTTATTTCTCAGTATAAACAATATTTGACTATGGCTACTATGTTCCACTTGTTTTGTATTTGCAAGGGCAATATATAAATACAGTAGCCTTTAAGCATATACATATCTCTTAATAGCTGGTTGCTAGGTGCAGCACCATTCTCTTTGCCACAGACTAATACCCTTTGCATATCCAAGACCAAAAAATAAATAACGAATTCCCATTTAAGAAAAAGTATAAATATTGGAAAATTTAAGGGAATAACAAGCAATATTTCGAAAATGGTTCACTCAACAACAAAAATGTATATGACATAAATTGTGTATTTTAACGCGGTCTACATGTTTTGTGTAATAAACTTTTGTCTATCTCTTATGGTTTACAGTTATGCAAAAGTCGTTCACAATGAAGAATACTTTTGGAGACATTCCCAGCAAATTCAAGATATACATTTCATTTGTCATGAAAATATCTTAAACATATGATATTTTAATCAAAATCGTTAGAGCCGTTTGTTAGAGAATTAAAATTTTCGAAAAATGTTCCATGTAAAGGGTAATCTGGGGTGAGGGGATTTTCTTGAAAACCTTCGTGTCGCATCTCTGGAAGATACTGAACCTAAATACCAAGTTTGGTGTTTATGCAACTGTTCGTTTCTGAGTTATGCTGTTCACAGACACACACACACGGACATGCTTTTTTGTATTCAGGGGCCTCAAAACATATATTTCCGGTGAAATCACCGTATCGTGTTTTTGGGTGAATTACAATACTTCCTCTACTTATATACGTAGTAGCGAAAGTAAAAATGCTTTATTTTGGATCCAAGGCGCCTCAAAACATGTATTTTCGGTGCAATATCGATACAGAATTTTTGGGTGAAATGCAATACTTTTCCTACTTAGTATACGTAGTCCGATAACTGGGCATCTAAATTCAGTATCTTTCATAGATGCGCCACGAGAATTTTCAAGGGATTCCCCCACCCCAACTTCCTTTTAGATGGAAAAATCTTCTATTTTTGTTTTACATTCTCTACCAATTACCTAGTAGTACGAATATTTTCAAGAAAACTCCCACCTCCAAATACTCGTTACATGGAACATCTTTGATTTTCTAAAAAATGGTTAACGATTTTGATTAAAATGCCATACATTAAAAGATATTTACATGAAAAATAAAATGTATATCTTAAATTTTCTGTGAATTGCTTTTGAAGTCTTCTTTATCCTGTATAATCTTATATAATGGTAAATATTGAGCAATGGACGAAAACATACTAAACAGAAAACGTAGATCTGTTTAAAACAGATGTATTTATTTAAAATAAGTTTTTTGTGGCATTTACAAGATATTTGTTATTAATGGTTCATTGCTTGTTCATTCTTTTATGTCCTTTCAACATTCAGTTGTTTCTCGCGATTGCATGGAAACAGTATGGAATTTTATGTCTAGCATATAGCGTCCTAGGTTCTTAAACATTTGACTACGGCTGTCTCTTTGTATCTATAACGAAATTTGTAATGTAGGTATTTCTGCAAAGGTTTATTTGGATTAAGACATAGTAGATATATAAATAAGGTTTAGTAAGAATATTTTGTACACTCACTGAAACGATAGAAGTTGAGGCAGTATTTTTAACACTTAAATGAATTCAGTTTGATTATATAATATATAAATTCAATAACAGCCCGCCTTAAAGCAATATATGTATTTAACAATACATAAAAAGTGTACATTGTAGTCATTGTATATGTTTATATTATTGTATACATGTGTAATAATGTTATGTGAATGTATTACGTAATTTAATAATGTAGGAGCTGTGAGAATAATAGGTTAAAAGTTGCTAACAATGAGGTAACCTTGAGGCAATAATGAATTTGAAAGTTTAACAATATTACTTGTATTTCTTGGGAGCAATAATGTAATTTTTGTGACAGTTATAAAATAGCCAACCAACAACCAGAAAAAGCTTTAATTAAATGAAGGTATTCTATTTGAGTAGGATTAACCAAACAGAAACTGAAATATAGCAAAATTTACAATTTGCGTCCTCGAGAAATTTAATACGTATTCAGTGTGAGACGAAAAATAGTTTACGTGTTAAAAAGTGCAAGTAATTAATAAAAAATCTCACATCTCTCTATATCAGTGAAGTGTTATTTCAATCGTGTCAAGCATTAATAAAAGGAGTGAAGTAAAATTATAATCTGTGTAAGCCTACATTCTTCAGTCGCACCACTCCCTGCTAAGATATTCATGTCTCTAAAAAGAAAAGTATAAATACTGACGCAGCCGAGGTAATCGTGAATATATAATATTTAAATAAACAGTCAAATTAAAAAGCTAATATTCTTAAACATTTTTGGGGCAAAGGCCACCGGAAAGTATATTTGGGCAGAAGGCTACCGGAAACTTTTTACCACACGTGCGGTTGTAACTACTTCAAGTTCGGTTCCCCAACATAAGAACTAAAATACAACTCCTACTTCAAATCGGCTTTCCATACGTAGCATCAATAAAGCTTCTTCAAAGTTACAGAAAGTCATACTAATATAGCACATTAGATTTTTTATTTTTTAAATTTTTAAATTATTTTTATTTTTTTACTGATTTGAATTAAAATACCATAACATATTTAAGACACATACATGAAAAATAAAATCTCGCATATCTTGAATTGTCAGGGAATAGCCTGTGAAATCCTCTTTATTACGAAGAAATGTTGTGTAATTTTGCATAACTCTACATCATAAGTAATGGACAAAAGCTAATTTAACAAAATGTAGATTATTTGAAAAACATTATTTGATATAGTGTTTTTTGTGGAGTTAGCATTTTCCGAAATAACCGTCTGATGCGTGTAATACTCTTTTGTCATTTTGTTAAAGTGATGATTTATATCAGTAGTTTCTCTCGTGGTGGTAAGGCTATAGAATTTCAATGTCAGCATACAGCCACACCCACTATTTTTACTTTCCCTACTACGCATAGTAAGTAGAGGAAGTATTGAATTCCACCCAAAAATTCAATGCCGAGATTTCACCCACAATACATACTTGAGGCCGCCTGAATCCAGAAAAATCACTTTTAGAAAAAGGTCCGTGTGTGTGTGTGTGTGTGTGTGTGTCTGTGAACAGCATAACTCAAAACAAGTAGGATAAATACCAAACTTAATACTTAGGTTCAATATCTTTCAAAGACACCCCACCCCAGAATACCCTTTACATGGAACATTTTTCGAAAATTTTGTTTTTCTAAAAATGGCTCTAAAGCTTTTGATTAAAATTTCATGTATTTAAGCTATTCTTATGAAAAATAAAATGTATATTTTGAATTTTCTGGGAATGTCCCAAAAGTCCCCTGAATGGCTTTTGCATAACTGGTAAACCGTAAGAGATAGACAAAATTTTACTGCACAGAAAATGGAGAGCTCGTTAAAATACACAATTTATGTCATATACATTTTGTTTGTGGTGTGAATCATTTCCGAGATATCCCTTCTTATTTGTTTTAAATTTTCCAATACTTAAACGTTTCTCAAATGGGAATTTATTATTCGTTTTTTTATGTCCTGGACATAGAAAGAGAATGGAATGTTCCACAAACCATCCAGCTCTTAAAAGATTTGACTATCGCTTATAGCCTACCATATTCTCCTTACACCTACAAGAAAATTAACAATAAATTTATCTTGATTAACACGAAGTAGATGGAGAATAAGCGTTTGTAAAAATAGTTTGTACAAGCATAGAGAAAATCATGTCAGTGTAACACACTAGAATTTTTTTATTAAGATCATATTGTTTATACCACAAAACACAGAATATACATATTTTTGCAACGTAAGTATATAACAGGAACATTAGTAGAATATAGATGTAGAATAGAGATAGCAGTCGAAAATTTTCTTTTCCTTCTTCCATAGATCATTCCAGCCCCTTAAGCAGCCGTTCGTCTATTTTCAGCAGTTGTCACTGAATTTTCCTAAAGTGTATTCTTAATAAAGCTTGGGGCTGTCGCACTGAGCGCGGTTTTTTCTTAAGCACCGAATACACATAATCGTGTGCTAAGAGCACTTGGAGGGTTCGATTGCGGGAGGAGTGGACTTCAAGAGGGGCAATTTGTTGGGGTTTGTATCCGAAGCCACTAAAAGCATTTGAAGATACATCCATTTCCACATGTTACGCATCGATTTATATCTTTTAAACATCTGCCTATCGATTCAATTTTCTCTATCCCCCCTGTACCCACAACGGAATGTGAAATGAAAGTATTTCTGCAAAGGTTTATCTCGATTAACATGAAGGAGATAGTAAAATAGGTTTTATAGGAATAGTTTGTAGAAACTGTATACAAATAGAGGAGTGGTTAGTGATGTGAAAGAACCACATGCAATCTTTCTGCTTACTTTTTAAAGCCATGCATAAAATTTGTGTTTCTCGTTCCAGTAAACTTTATGGAATATGGAAAAAGATCTTTTTATAAGAGAAGCTTTTCTTTCCTAAACAATTAGTTTAATTTTTTCGTATCTATAATAAGCTATAACCATGTTTTTATCTTCCTTTCCTCATTCCATTACTTCATGGACTGCACTGGTGTTAATGTCTTTCCTATTAAAGTAAAATATCAAAGGATCCACTTAATTCCAATACTGACAGAGCTTTAAACACTTGTTCGCAGAACCTATAATGCGAGTTTTTCTTTATTTGAACCTGCATGTGAACAGAGTAATATCTCCTTATTTATAACACTTCTGTTAGAGCAGTAAAGGAGAGAATAATAAATATACCAACAATCGAATAACACAAAGGTCCTTGGTCTCTAAACCTTTCAATTATTAATATTTTCTGACTGTTCATTTTTACCCCAATTCAGCTGCTTCTTTTAGTAATATTCATCTGTTACTTCTTTAGTGCACTTGCAGGAATTATTAAGGTTTAATAGAATTAACTGCAAAACACACTTGTTTTAATTTTGAATGAAAATTAAATAATAATAATAATAATAATAATAATAATAATAATAATAGTGAAACAATTAAGATAATCTTAGCTACCATTTTGAAGAATATAAACTTAAACATTTATATAATTATTCAGTGTGAAGTAATAGAAGTAAAATGTTATGCGTGCAGACAAATAAAACAAAATAATACAACTTAAATGTTGTAGTTTAAAGCATTTAAAAATCCTGAGAATTAACTCGATTTACTTATATTTAAACCGTAGTATAATAGAAAATTAAAACACAAGTACAATATTAATACCGCTGTCTATACTACGCGATACCACAGCTGTCTGGGATGTATGCAAAGTGTGTGCAAAATACCCTCAGGCTTCTTTGCAAAGTAGTCGTTTTAATTAACAGAAATTGCGATTTATATAAAAAAGGCATTTTAAAAGGAAAGTAAACAGTAAAAAAAAGCAGCTCACCTGCTCTTCTATCACACGCTTTAATCTGACCTGGTTTAATAAACTTTATGAATTATAATGCAACAAAAAGTGCACAAAAAATCGTTTGTGCCAAAATGCTTTAAAAACAAGCCATTTACAGCTTTAAATGTTTCCTTGCACATTAAATTACCTAATATTGTGACGATCTCTACCCTTTCCTTCTGGTGTAATACGATCAGTTATAGTTATTTGAATAAAAGCTTTTTATGTAATTTAAAATATCGCCTTAGGACACAGCACTCTTTGTTGATGTAGCTTTGAAAGTCAGGAAAGTAATGTGACTTTGTTTAGTTTTTAACTGTCACATCACTAATGTTCTCACTGTCACTTCGTTAGTGTAACCTAGTTGAACTTTTCATCCTCGCTTCACTTAATTAGTTTTCACTATCACTCCAATTTCTTTGTGGCATATTGGCGTAACGAAATACGAGTTGTGATCAAAACATAAAGGGAAGTTTTTAATTTCGTGAGTATATACATCCGATGTTCAAAGCTTTTATTTTATCCTGTTCGTAAATATGCTTCTGATGTATGTTTGCATTTTCAGCTGTTTTGAATATTTAGTTTATTGTTGACAGTCGAAAAAGTTATACGTGTTTTCGAGTGCTCGGTGAATTTTTACTTTCGAAAAAGATGGGTCAAAAATTTGCATTTTGTTTTGCATGAAAAACTGAATAAAGTGCAACACCGCATTCGAAATGTTGACTGTGGCTTTTGGCGAACCTACTATGAGTAAGACAAGAGTTTACGGGTGGTGTAAACGTTTCAAACAGGATCGAGAAGACGTCGAAGACGACGACCACCCTGGACACCCTTACACATCAATTATTGACGACAATTTGGAAGAAGTACAGAAAATTACAGTAAAGAAAATGGTTCTGTAAAATCGCCAAATCACCATCTTAGAGGTTGCTCATGATGTCGGCACATCCTTAGGCTCATGCTATACAAGTTATTTTGGATGCTTTGGGGATGAAACGTGTAGCAGCAAAGTTTGTTCCGAAATTGTTGAATTTCGACCAAAAACGACGTAGCGTAGACTTCGCTCAGGAATTGCTGAATGAAGTCGAAAACGATACATGGTTATATGGATATAACGTCGAAAATAAGGACAATCGTCCCAATGAGGACTTGGCCTGAGGAGCCAAGACCGAAAAAAATTCGACAAGTACGAACACATGTGAAGGTTCTTCTCACTGTTTTCTTCGATTACAGTGGGATAGTGAATCAGGAGTTCCTGCCTTATGGTCGTAATTGGAAGTTATGTGCCGTTTGCGTGAAGCAATTCGAAGAAAACGACCAGAATTGTGGCAAAACTGCTCGTGGAAATTGCATCACGATAATGCACCCGCTCACATCTCAATGCTTATTCGTGACTTTTTGACAAAAAAACAAAACCATTATGCTGCCTCGGCTACCGTATTCGCCGGGCATGGCCCCTTGCGACTTCTTTCTATTCCGAGTCTGAAGAGAACCATGAAAGGACGACGTTTTGCCACCATTGACGAAATAAAAACAGAATCGCTGAAGGAGCTGAACACCGTAATCCATAACGAAAAATGAGCACCACAAGTGCTTCCAAGATTGGAAAAAGCGTGGCACAAGTATTATATCTGAGGGGGATTACTTTGAAGGGGACAAATTTGAAGTTAAATGAAAATTCTTTAAGAAAAACGAAAATTTCTGTTTCTTTTTTATCACACCTCGTATGCACGAACGCAGCCTCTTATTTCGGGCGGTTCACCAGCTGAGGATTCGAACACAAGACTTCCTAATCTCTTTTAGGAGCAGTACTCACTGTTCGTCAGCAACTCGCTAGGAAAACAGCACTTTTTGTCGCACTCGAAACCCACTCACTAGCTCACTGGCCAACTCAACTGGTTTGTCATGAGAAAACGCTCGCCTATATAACCGTTGGAAATTTTCAAAGAGTTTCAGAACGTTCGAGAAGAGGGAAACTTCCAGAAGATTCTGATTATCTGAGGATATCGCTTTCGATGTTTACACGGGCGATAGCGCTACTTATCTTTACCTCCGACTGCCCGGCTCCAGCCTCCCGATAACTTTGGTTCTTAGCCGCTTCGTTTTAAAATAAATACCAGATGAGAGAAATTGGGTGCTAGGGTTCAGAAGACCGACACAGCTTAATATGTGGATGTTATGGGCAGGAACAGAAATGGGCTAATCTCGAGTTTATCCAGATTGTGCTAACATTGTCCAAAGAGTGTGTTAGGAATTTAATTTTCCTTTGAACTCGTAGCTGACTTTAGACGGGTAATCATGCCATTACCCCATCATTACTGATAATTTGGCCACTAAACAATTGGCACTGGATATTAAATTGTTGATCTAAACATTAGAATAAATTTGTTCCTTCAATTACACGAATTACATCTTAATTACATTACCAGAATTGAATGCTTTAATCAAGGGTAGCGAAAATGTCTTTCTCCTTTGAGTCATCAAATATACATCACGCACTACATCACTCAGCAGCATATGGAAAACAAATGAATAGAGAGCTAGAAAGGGAGTAACACCTGCGAGTCGCGTTGCCTCGCGAGTTCCGTTTTCGCCACCAATCAGTGAATAAATAAAAGAAAACATTTGTAGAAAACAAAAACGCAATAAACTAAACATCAAACGTTTTTAAATTTCATTGCCAAATATTACGTTTTTAATTTTAATATATACTTGACTGGCATTTGTTGTCACTCACTGTATCTGCAAGATTACACCTAATAATGGAGGTTCATTTTAAATAATACGTATATACATTACATAAACACAATTATTATTAATTTGGTGTTAATGATCTCAAATTCCTTAAACATTTGTGTTTGTTTATTTTGACAGTTCAAACCTGAATATTTTCTGTTGCCAGAACACCTAAAACTTCGCATTTACATTCCTTTGTTTCATATTGTTATCTCTTGAAACCCTGGACACCAGAGAAGGATAGTAAACCAGCTAAGACTTTTCTCTTGCTACATCTAGTGAATGAAGCTTTTCAGGAGAAATAGTAAACTGGTTTCTCATATACAACTGAGGCAGAATTCCATATTGATTCCAAAGTTTGAAGTATTTATCATTCTCTATTGGCTGAATAATAAACAGAACATTTTGAGCATCAAGGCATTATCGATCGACATCTTGAGCCGTGACTCGCAAAGTATCAGCAGCTTGCCAACATAAGACTTATTTTTTCAATTTGATAGCACCCTTCTATAGTCATTTCTAGGTCCTTGATTAGAGAAAGAACTCGTTGATAGTAGGACCTTTTAACGTTGCTTTTAAATCACCTTTAACATGAAGCACAGGGACATCCCTTACCATATCATACTTCCCCATCTACAGCCTGGAATTTAACCTGGGATCTTTGCGTTGAGAAGCCAGTAGTCTAACCACTCGACCACAGAATCTGAATGGTCAAGCAGTCTGAATAGAAATGGTTTGAGTTCAACTTCATCTTTGCTTGAATACTTAGATTTGCGCTCCCTTAAGTTATAATTTAATGTGCACACTGAGAACATGGGATTGGTGTTATATTCGTTATTGCATTCAATTTGCAATTGAAGGAAGTCTCTTCACATAATGTGTAGATCGCTTGAATTATTTCGTCCGGTTGTGAGCTTGATTCATTTACTGATTTCCTTCTAGAACCCTGAAAAGATAATAGAGTTTCAGAAATTTACAGCATGGATTAAGTAGGATCATCCATACTACGTTCAATCCTCTTCATACTTTCCAAAACATCCTCAATTTCCTCTTACATTTCCAAATTTTCTGTCCCATAATTAGCAAGAGCAAAATGTTAGTACCACTTTTATGTCAATATCAAGCATAGTTTCACAAGACGATCGTCGAATTTCTTCATGATACTCCTGTTATCTCGTTTACAGTTTTGAGTTTGAATTCATGTAGATAATGGATATTGAATTACTTGATTAGCTCTCTCTATATCACCCTGGCTCTGGCTGTATCGAGTCTTGCCATGTAGAGTTGCCAAATGACTCCACATGCATTTTAGTTCGTAAATCGCTCGGTTGGTAAATTCTTTGCCATTGTCTGATTGAATTACACAGGAGCTCAAAAATTACAAGATATGCCCATTTATTATTTTTCTTTTTGATACTACTTATGATCTGTTTGATATTAGTTATCCTAACCTCACGAAATTAATTAGGTGAACTTGATATACCATGAAGTAACGAAATTTTACGTCAGTCTGTGATTGCATGTCAATAAAATGAATCTGATACCTACTTACTGTACATTGCAAACCTTCCTTCTATTTGGGAGGATACACACAAATACATTAGATTCAAATTTAAAATTTCTTCAGTTATTTTTTACTTCAGATGTCATCTTATAATTTCCATCATGACCAATGCTTAAATTAACTTCATGTATAAAGATAAAAATGAATGATATGATCATATTATCTTCCTCCTCTACAAATACGATCAACTACTTTTCTTCTCCATTCATAAGCACACCATATTTCTTTAAACGTCATTAAGAAAGAAACGACTTCTTCTTTTCTTTTGCAACATTTGCTTGATCAATTATTATTTGACGATATCTATCAGCTATCAAATAGGCCGAATTATCTGATAATATATAATTAGCGGAAAAACTCCGATGTTACAACAATCAACTGGTTTAATGCTGGCATTATCTAAACGGAAATGGATAATGTTTCATTTACCGGACAAAAGTCCAAATTGAGATTTTTAAATTAAAATATTTAACATTATCCATACGCGTTGGCTAAAGTTAAAATGTTCCAGGTAGTCTGATATTACCCGGTTTCCGATCATTACCCGTAACATAGATAAACCGAAGAACTGCACCTCCAATTCTGGCACACATCTAGCTTTTCAACCTTGTTTCGCTGTTCAAAAAGAGGTTTCAACTTATTACGAATTTCTTTGTTATTCCTTAGCATTATAGCAAAAACTTACTGCTTGGAAAAAGGGAAGTTTGACCTGAATGTCACACAATACATTTATACTTTTGTACGAAATGATCTTATATAAATGTTTTTAAATTACACACAGCTATATAACGAAAGTCGATGCATTTCATCATCTATTACTCTCCCTCTCTTTGTCTGTTTTCCTCTTTGTCCCTAGTATACTTTCTTTATTTACACCGCTCGCCCTATTCGTTCTCCTCTATTTGTCTCTCAGTATTCCTCAGATGACCATTTCCTCTTCTCTCATTCTCTCAACCCCCTCCATCCGTTTCTCTCAATCTCCCAATCTCCTACTGTCTCTCCCTCTCTCCTCCTTTCTCTCCCTGTTGTGCGTGTGTAACGCATGCTTTAATATGCAATACATTACTGTTAACTGCAACAACAGCTTGTATATTGTGATTTAGGACGATAACTTTTACTGCAAAAGGATTTTGATAGTTGTGCATTGGTAGAAACAACAGGATAGGGTTATTCCTGCGGGGAAAACAACAATAATTTAATAGACTACCGCCTACTAGATGTTTTATTAAAACATATTGGTCTTAATATCCCGCATAGTGATGGCACCAGTTCCAGCAGTACTGTCGCCCTTTGCTGAGGGTTGACGCAGTTAATGTGTTTGCTATTGCTTCATGTCTTCAAGTGCCTCATTTGAAGCCACATCGCCCACTAAGCCTCACACATGTGCACTGTGCCACCCTGTTTACGAGTGGAAGAATCGAGAAGCATACAACGGGTTGTTTTTGACAAATTTCCTATTTCAGTATTCTCGAAACAATAATGTAACTTTATGGATGAAAACCCTCTATTTATTTTAACAATCGGTTTATTTCATGAATGAAATCAAGGATCCATTAAATATAGACCGTTTGATTGTAAAGCAAATATACTTTTTATATTGTAACACCCCTACGGGAGTGGTTACCCCGCAGTATATGATTACACTAGGGGGAGTGATAACTCGGAGGTAGGGGATGCATCGGTACCAGGGTGGCGTTCCAGGATGGGGTATTTAAACAATGCACAGGGGATGTATTGACCCAATAAATTATATTGTTACTTAACGTGAGTACATTGACCACTCAGATTGTGGGGAAGCCCGACAAGCAATCAGATCTTAGAGGAAATACATCCTTATTTGTTCGACGGTGTTGCGTTGGCGACTCGTATATGGTGAGCGGACCTGAGGTCTTCGATGTTACAACTCTCCCTTCTGATTACTACGGCGATTCCCGCAATGATTCAGACAAGGGTCTCGATGACTGATTCAACAATTGATCATTGATCATTGATCCCCGACTATCGCTCGAGTCAACCCCCCGTAGTATAAATACGCACGGAAGAGCTGACTCGGCGTTCCTTAGCGTGGTCGTGTTGAGGTAACCTCATTTCGACACATTATGCTTGGTTACCTCATATGATGTAATCCTCGGCGCTCAACCTGAATTTAAATCAAAACAATAAATTCTAAACTCAATAAAGTCATTTCATTTCACACATATCTTCATATATTACAATGAATTTGATGTAATGAGACATGACTCGACGTAATGGGAAGTATTAACGGTTTCAATTGGAGTCATTTGGGCTTTATTTCACATGAATAAACCTAACATAACTCAACAGGGCTTAACGAGAGTATGTTTGTGAATTAAAGTGAACTACGATTTTTTATTCAGTGTATTTGGCAGTCAAGCAGAAATGCAACCTGTATTTGAATACGAAAATAAAGAGAAAATGACGTGAGTATAGAATTTTCAACTAAAAGCATATCTCTCAATAAGTACTTCAACCTTAATATTCCTAAACAGAGAATATGAACACAACGGCAATAAGTATAAATTAAAAATAAAACGGTAGGTATTTGGAGATGCTAAAGGTGAAATGTTTGGTACTAATTCTCACCTGCTAAATGGAAGTTGCTCTCACAATATTGTGACAGGTGAAACGGAAGCATTAAACTGGGTATGGGATTCGATTTCATCGCGGTTCACAGCACTTCACTTCCCATCGGTGCATGCAAATTGCAATCACGCTCCCAGGGCGCGATTCCAGAGACTGATATCTAAAGTACACGCTGTTTGGCTAATCAAATAATGTGCAACAAAAACGAATTGTCTGTCCGCTGAAGTGAAAATTTTAATGACGATCCTCCTCGGGTATTCAGATGAGAGATTGCATTTTTCTATAGCTTTTAACCAGTTGGAATACAGTGTGTCCAAGTTCGTTGAAAACAGAGGAAGGGTGAGGATAAGAATGCCGTTTATGCATTTAATTTCACAGTATCCGTCAAACAAAGTGAGTAAAACAGACAAGCAAATGTAGTAAAATCAACAGAGCTGGTATACAGAGTGGACCATTTTAGTTCAAACTGTACAATGTCTCCAAAACTAAGCGTTGTAGAAAGAAATGTCTTTCATAAAAGTTTCTCGATATTATGGGGGAAAGCAAATGCCATTACTCGTGTTTTATTTGCAGAACGTTGTGATGGTCATTTTATGGTGAATTTAAATTGATCCTAATTGTAAATTCCCACTAAAAACTAAATTAACTAAGTAACTATCATAACGTGTTTTTTACTTTCTCTACTACGTATAGTAAGTAGGGGAAGTATTGCATTCCACCCAAAAATTCGATACCGAGATTTCACCGGAAATATGCTCTTAAACATTTTGGAAACATGTCCGTTTGTGTGTCTGTGTGTCTGTCGGTGAAGTCAGAAACGAACAGTCGGATAAACACCAAACGAGGTATTTAGGTTCAGTACCTTTCAGAGATGCGACACGAAGATTTTCAAAAAAATCCACCCACCCCAAATTACCCTTTACATGGAACATTTTTCGAAAATTTTAATTTCCCCAAAAATGGCTCAAACGATTTTGATTAAAATATCATATGTTTAAAATATTTTCATGACAAATGAAATGTATATCTCAAATTTTCTGGGAATGTCTCTCTTCATTGTGAACGACTTTTGCATAACTGGTAAACTATAAGAGATAGACAAAAATTTACTAAACAAGCAATGTAGATCGCGTTAAAATACACAATTTATGTCATATACATTTTTTTGTTGAGTGAACCATTTTCGAGATATTGCTTATTATTCCCTTAAATTTTCCAATACTTATACTTTTTCTCAAATGGGAATTCGTTATTTATTATTTTTGGCCTGGTAATGCAAAGAGAATATCAACAACTCCTAAAATATTTAACTATCGCTTAAAGCCAATCAATTCCCCTTGCATCTACAAGAAAATTAGCAATAATATTAACATATTGATATCTCGATTAACATGAAGCATACGGAGAATAAGCATTTGTTAAAATAGTTTGTACAAGAGTAGAGAAAGTCATGTGAGTGTAACATATCAGATATTTTTAAAATCTTCATGTTACAACTTTAGAAAATATTGAATTTAAATACCAAGTTTGGTATCTATCCAACTTTTCGTTTTTGAGTTATGCTGTTCACAGACAGACCACATACACACACACACACACACACACACACACACACACACACGCACACACACACACTGAACTTTGTCTAAAAATGCTTCTTTTGAATTCAAGGTGCCTCATATATTTCCGGTGAATCTCGGTATGCAATTTTTGGGTGGAATGTACTAGTTTCCCTACTTACTATGCAAGTGGTAAAGAAAATAAAAACTATTGTAACTTCTGTGTTTGAAAATAATGTACAAATAACTAAAATCAAATCAGCAACTTATGTAAAAGCCTATCAGCCATTTTTCATTCAGAATATTTATTTTTCTCCAAAACACCATTGTATTAATAAGTTTTCTTGCCAAAACACTTTTCCAACCCACAGCCTCAAAAGCCTACCCGGAACAAAATGTATACATCGTCTATTATTTAGTTTCCAGATATAATCTTGAAATTTCACAGGTAATACTGAGGGGAAGAATGACTGAAAACGGTCAATTAAAATCCATTTTTGGCAAAGCTTAAATGAATTTGCCTACATTACATTTAATAAAAAATATCACCATGTATCCATTAGGACAAGGTAAAAGGTTGACTTTCTAGTTTTATTTCACTTTTTCATATAGACAGTTTAATTCTGATTAGTGAGTTGATTAATGTGATAATATTTTACATAAGAATTTGTCACTCTAAACCTCAAATATCTTGGAAGTAGAACCTCGGACAGTAAATGACAAAAACTTTGATTTGAATGTAATAATTTTCACATCTCTATACACCTTGCATGCATAGAGTATAACAAATAAAAATACGAATTGGTATGCTAATATTGTCATGACATCCACTACAGTTTTAGTTATTTTCAGCTTCATTTCACTCATCGTGGGCAGGACTAGGAGTTATGGGTCAGAGGTAGGAAGCATGAACAAAGGATCTGCTTGGTACTAGGAAATCGCCCCAAACAACACTCGAAGTTTACCTTTGATTCAACTAAATATTATTAATAATATCAAATATTATATTTTATAATAGCTCTAATGCCTGAGAATGAAGAAAGAATTTAGGATACGCTGCAATTGTATAAGCAGCACCAAAGAAAATCATCGGCGGATTTTGTATCGTTTTCTGGGGTCTTTTGAGGCGTATTCTTTACTTACCTATTGCAGAGCGTGATGGCTTGAGAACACAGCAATAAGGGGTAAAAGAGGGGAGGTTGATGTCTTTGCTTTTTCTGATGTTATTGAAACCAACACATGTTTATTGTCTCAGAAACACTCATGCCGTATACTAGCAAAATTACTCTGGACGTATGGTGGGTATGTGGAAGGCTGATTGCACGGTAACAGCAATTGCAACGGCTGTGCATAAAATTGCTTTTATAGTAAATTACTGGATAAAAATATTCCAGAAAAGTAAGGGAAAATGGTCTACATACTAGTCAGAAAGTGGGCACTCCCCGTAAAACATCCACAAATGATATTCGTTTACTGAATGCAAATTACTGTTTTGTTATAATTGACTGATCAGGCTTAGAAACTAGAGATAAATGTATATATATATGTGTGTGTGTGTATTTTTACCGAATATGACATACATATTATGGCAATAAATTGGGTTATATTTTTGTCTATAATCCTGTTGTATTCCTATGATCAGCAATATGTTAGTAAAGGTATATTAGCCAATTGTAGTGTGAAATAGAAGGAAAACATGCTGCTTTATTTATTTATTATTTAGTTATGTTTGCTTATATGCAGCAACAAGCATTGATAGTACTGTGAGAATACATTTCTGTTTATTTTTTCTTTTAAAGCGCTGCCTTGCTATGTATTTAATGAATACCATTCAAGCTTTAATTTGAAAATCTTCTCACACTGCACATTCTACATTTCGCTAAACTGGGCGCTCATCAAGTTTTCCCCATAGCTTTTAACCCTATCAAAGGCGTGTCCCGCACTAGCTAGCCGATAAGATATGGCCTACCTATTACGATAAAAGGTCTGTATGACAAACTGAGTGCACTAACTCTACCTCTTTCTCTTTTAGCCAATACATCGAGAGCGTAAACATATATTTCGTTCCTACGCCATTTTGTAACCTTTGTTGTGGTTATTGGTGCAACTATTTAGCAGAAGGACTGACACATACTTCCACCGTGGACTAAAGCAACCAATGAAATGGCTATGTCTTCACAAGGCCACGAAAAACGATAAATATTGTGACGTAGACGCGAGGTGCATTGAGGTTTTCTTTGGCGCTTTTCTTTACCGAAGAGTGTAGTAGCAAACACATGTAGCAAACGCGTACCCATTCCACAACTTAACCCCACCCCTTCCTACCATAGCTAGTCCCGCGTGACCATTTGAACAAGCCTATAAGATTTGAATATTTTCCTAGCGAATTACATGAGTACTTCCCAAGCTTCTAAGACAAAGATGACATCATTCTTTATTACGTAACTTATTTTGCAGTGTACAACCTCTTGTATCAATGTTAATGCAAGAACGTACTCTTCTTCATATATAAAATAATGAAACTGCCACAATATTGCATTCTCTGCCAATTAAACATTCAGATATGCACTTTATACAGTTTAGGATTAATAAAAGAGATTATTTCTTTATCTATGCTGTGTTATTTAGGATACACTTTTGTCCATATACGGTTTCAAATTAGGCGGTAACTTCATTGTTACATTAAAAATACGGAAACTGTATGCAATTATAAACATCAGACTGATGAGAAAGAATTCAGTAACTGTGATAACGAGCTCTTTGAGGGCCTAGAATCAGGGTTACCATTCCCCAGTTTGAGAAATATACAATCTTAATCTGTACATATAATACATGTTCCAGGTAAACGGTGAGAAGTGACTATCTGCTCGGATAGCCAGGCAGCTTTGAGTGCTTCAAAGCTGTTAAAATCACTTTCGTACTGGCGTGGCAATGCCAAGGATGTTGGATGGACTGTGTGCCACTGCCCGATCACCCTGATTTAGGTATTAGAGGTATTAGAGGTTATATGCTGGTATTAAAGGTAATGAGAGGCGTACATGCTCCCAAAGAGGCGCTCGGAGTAATTTTATAAGACCTCAGCCCTGCACTAGTGTGTCTCCCAAAAGTGTTAAGTATGAGAAACCCAGTTAGCCTTTAGGGGTCACCTTGAGTATTGGAATAAATAGATTATTGCCACGTAAGCCCACGAATTACTTTCGGAACCATGCAGTAAGCAAGTGAGATTATATGAATATAACTGAATCTAAGCTCTGAGATATTATTGCTATCATAACAAACTGCACAGACATCTACACTCACAATGGGACCCTTTATACAGGAAATGTGGAAGGGGATATAAAATATCCCAGCATATACAAATGAAGCGCGAAGGTTTTGCCATACATACATACATACGTAACCTTAGGCTCCTTATTCTTGGAATATGCAGATATAAGAGGGGAAATATCAAAGACGTAGTCCGTCATATCGCGACCATAGTGTTTTATTAAATGCGCATATTATGAGGCACAAAGGGCTCTAAGAACTTATGTGCGGGCTTCTGTGAGGCCACTTAATTTTACTGCTGCTGCTACTAGCAGCAGCACCACCACCACCACCAGCACTACTATCACTACTGTCAGATCATGTTTTCATGGATCTTCCCATTTCTTCTTTCTTATGAATGGTTTTGATAATGCGAGGGCAGTCCAGAAAGTCCCAGACGTTTTGGCTTATCGTGGTGACGAGTAGGGCTAGAGCCACCATCTTGATGTCAAAACGTTCCTACAGCCAGTACGCATCCAGCTGTGGTAGCATAAGGACTGTGCCTTCCTTACTGTGCTCTCTGTGAGTTGTTAAAATGTGCGCTGCAATAGAAAATCCCGCCACTTGTGAGGTGCGGTTGCCTAAAAAGAACATACCAATTGAAATTGATCGTCAACGCTGTGATGTTTACGGGCAGGGAATAATGAGTGAAAGCCGAGTCAGTGTACCAATGTTCACGATGAGGATCGCAGTGGTAGGCCTAGCCTTATGGCTGATGAACTGCCAATGCAAATCAATGACAAAATTTTTGAAAATCGTCGTTTCACGATTACAGAACTTTCGGAACATTTCCCCCAAATTTCACGGAGTTTGGGGCATAATTAATGCTTTGATGCTGACGCTGAACTGTATGCCGGTGTAAACCAGTGTTTGAAGTCGCAAGCGGCAGGTTTCTACAGAGAGAGAATTTGAAAGACTTGTGCCATGGTATGATAAATGCCTCAATTGGAATGGCAATTATGCATAAAATAGCTTAAGAGTGTACCTTTCAAGTACAGATAATAAATGTTGATATTTTCATTTTGTTAATTGTTTATTTCAAAACGTCTGGGATTTTCTGGATTACCTTCGTATTAACCTAATATGGGTAATCTAATTTACACAATTCACAGAATATACCTCATAATTTTCTCTATGTTGTAAAATTGTGTTATTTGTTATATATTCATTTCTTTTCTGTCCCTTATAGAATAGGTTTACTGATTTAAAAAATTTGCTTTCACATGCTTGTGTTTTGTTCAAATCGTGTGTGTATAACACCCAAGTCTCACTTTCAGAAATAAATGTTAGTGGTCTTTGATTAATAAGCTTTTATTGAGTTACTTTGTCCTTCAGTTTTTATCCAATTGTTTCATACTACAGGGTGAACCTGAACTCCACCGACAAATTTTCAGAGGTTGTTCAGGGATATTTTCTGAGTATTTTGGTATATGGAACACTTGGTCTCTGGCCGCTCGTTACAGAGTAACAATCTAATTATGTTTATTCGATTTGTTACCCCAATCACCTTTACGTCTGTTAAAATACCTTCACAACAGTTAAGAAACCTGTATAGTATGCAATAATCAAAACGTGCAACACAAAACGCAGAGTAATGCAATACCACAGACGAAACATGTACACTTTTATCACAGTGTGTTCAATCTGTGGGTGTACAGTACAGTACATAACAAATGCAGAAGTGTGCCCTTACACGTATTGCTCAAAATATCGACCACCATGATCACGGCAGAGTGTACAGCGACGCCCCATCAACTGTCTTACACGCTCAAGCACTACAGGAGTTTGAGCGTGCTACTTCCGCGGCTACGGTAATCCTAAAACTAGGTCCATGCGAGTATCAACCGGAGTCTCGTAAACTAGGCTCTTCACATGTCCCTAGAATAAGTAGTCCATTGGTGTCATGTCTGGTGACCGAGCCGACCATGGAACAGGACCACCGTGACCAATGTCCAAACTAAACATCAATGTAATTCCTAACTTCAAGTGCAAAGTGTGCCGGCGCCCTTTCATGTTGAAATCACATAAGCTAACGAATTCTCAGCAGTACATCTTGAAGGAACATTTTGTACACACTCCATTATGTATATCAGCAAGTAGGTAGTTACAATTACAAAATCCTTGACAATACCCGCTCATACATTCAAAGCAACTGATAGTGATAGGATCGACACACCAGTCCGTGTGGATTTTCGTAAACTCACACAAGGTTGAACATACCCTCTCTCGTAAACTTGGTTTTGTCTGTAAACAACACCAAAGCAGGAAAATTGTGGTTTTCTGCACATTGGAACCAATTAGCAAACTCCACTCGAAATGGGAAGTCACGCTGGCAGCAATGACACAGCTTCTGTGAATGATACGGGTGCAATTGTTGTTCATGTACGACTCTCAAAACAGTGCAATGGTATGTGTTCAGAGCTCGTGACTACTAGTGGCAGGTTTTTCACCAATCGCGTGTAGCACATTCCCTTCCAGATCGGGTGTTCTGGCATACCTCGAACGGTCAGTGTCTTTCATTCGTTTGCCACGTGTGCCTATGTACAGATGCAAAAGTACTGTTATGTGGTTGCCGTCCTGCGGGAACAGCTCAGCATAGCGTCGTTGTAACGCTCTTCCATTGCATTCAGTGAATCCATACACGAAATGCTTATCAGTCAACTATAATTAAACCTATTCATACTGCTGTGTATCGCGTTAACCACGACTAACACTACCGAAAAAACAAAGCCCTAGACAGAACCCAGCAGCACTGGATGCAAACTTGAGTGCAATGAGTGAAAAAGAGTATTACTGTTGTCAACAGCAGTGCCGTGGGCGAATCGAAACAATTTGTTTATAAACAGCGCACACCGTCGACATTTGCACTGTTGTGCAGTATTTTCAGTGCAATACAGATATAAGGCTAATTGGGGTAAGAAACCAAACGAAATTCAATGACTCTGTAACAAGCCACCGGAGATCGTACTCCCTTATACCAAAATACTCAGAAGGTATCACTGAACAACCTTTGAAAGTTTGTTGGTGGAGTTCTGGTTCATTCTGTATATTAAAATCAATTAAATTTCATCTATCGTTATAATTAAAATATAAAGTACGTCTATAGAATTATTGCTATTTATTACTTAGCTCTTAAAGGATAGCTTATTTGCATACAATTACGTTAGCGTTTTTAGTTTTTACGACTTATTTTATTAATGCACTGCTAATTGATGTTTTTCTCCACTTTAAATTATAAACTAATCGTAGTCGAAGAGCAATGTATTAAAATAAATATTTTATTTGCCTTTTTCAGTTGTAAACTAAACAAACTTGGGGAGAGATTGTAGTCTTGAGGAACTCCTTTGATAGTAACTGTCTTTTCAGTTAATTTATAAGACAGGTAATAACTCATAAACATGTGTAATTACACTGATTAATGCTTAGGGTATCCCTGTGTTTCCATAATTTTCCATAGCTGCTCTCTGTTTACGTACTTTATCGAACACCTCTTCGAAGTCAACAAAGGCAATATAGATTTTAAATTAAATTTCCCAATTTTCTCTAATCTTTGTAACAAACAATAATAATAATAATAATCATAATAACTGCTTATACTGCTTAGGTAGTCTGGAGGTTGGGCATGCTAACCTCCAATCCAGTGGTCCCGGGTTCGATTTCTGGCTGGAGAATGGGAATTTTTCTTTAGCTAGGTTTGTTCTCCATCCTCTCCGGAGTCTGGAAGTATGATTGAGAGTGTGAACCTGTGTTTGAATTGAATTTAATAACGTAAAGTAATGCAAAACTATAGATTAACACCAGTGTAAGCGAGTGAACATCACTCTCGATGAACAATTTTTCCAAAAGATAAAAAGCGCGCATATGACCTTAGTGTTAAAAGCGGCATATAAATGGAACATTAGAAAAATAATAAAAAATGCAATCTTCGTAACTCTACATTCTATTATGTCGGCACGTATTATATATCCCACATTTAAATTAAAGTAAATTGAGTTTTAGTTATGAACGCTCTTTAACTGTTGTGGTACTTAACGTTCCATTCTATATTGAGCTTGGAAAACTGGAAATTTTACCCACAGGCCTCTTTATTAGGCTTGAGGTTCTTTTACCTGCTGTAAGTCTACGACACAGGATAACCGACTCTACTTCCCTTCTGAAGGAAGCCATACTAAGGATTTTTACGCCCGAAAAAATACATAGACCTCTCCCGGGTTTGAACCCGCGATTTCTGGAACTGGAGGCTAGAATGGTAACTACTACACCACAGAGGACGACTATCCTACATTTCTTATATGATTTCATATCTCCTTTTAAAGACTGAGATTACTTTTCTTTTCTCCTGTTTGATTACTTGGAATTATTGTCAAATTTAGATATTTACATCATGTTTAAACAGCTGAAGATTTAATGTATCTAATCTGAGTACTTTCCTGTTTTTCAATTATTTCAAAAATTTCTTAAGCTACTGAATGTCAGTAATGTACATTTGTTTAATACTGGTTTCTTCCAATCCTATCTCGTCTTTTTCACTTCCGCTGTAGTTTTCACCATGTAATATTTCTCATAATTTCAGTGAGATTACAGATTTAAAGAATGTGGAGTTCGAGGTTCTATTTTTACACAACATTTTACTACATTCTTTGAAAAATCCAAAGAAAATATTTTTTAACTTATATGAAATTCTTTGGTGCTCGTAGTGGACACACTATGTCACGTGTAACATTTAATCTACCATATTATTATGTTGCTTGAGTTTGAAAACTCAATTCTTCCCCAAGTAGTAGTCCTCCAACTGCATTCCGTTGAGAGATGCCATTTCCGACAAAAAGAGAGTAAGAAAAAACAACACCACAATAACAGCCGAAAGCTACACTTTCTTCTATCTGAAAACCGAGGTACAGTGTGGCTGGAAAGTACTGCGACACAGAGTTTGCTCACTTATGTTGGTAAATACAGTGTTCATTCAAAGAACTACAGCCATAATTATACTACGGACTGAGCGAGTATTCGGGCGGGATAAATCCCCGCCCCTCTACTTGTATTTTGCCTTTAGCTACTGATTTATTCAATGAGATGTCTTAAAGAAGAAATGGGCTGATAGATGGGAGACAAGTGCCACGTTATTGTTGTGAATACAGCAACTTTATAGTGTAGAAACATTTAATAGCATCTTATTTACATCGTGATAACTTAAAACCTAAAACTCTTATTCCAGTTCTGTAAGAGATAAGTTAAAGAGCACAGTTTTGAGATGATGTGTGGTTGGTGTCCCTCTAGAAAGCTTAAAGCCGCTAGTTTTCTTTGTAAGCCTGCAATTGAAATAATTTGTGTTATGAAAATCAATAAGCAAGGAACTTTCTCCCTGAAGAGATAGATGGGGTAGTGAAGTCTATGAAATACCCTGAAAAGTGTGAATTAACTTCTGGAAGATATCCCATGATAATACCGCATGTACCTATGTGAAATGCTATCGCTACTTATATGCAAACACTTGCTTTCATACCCGCTGCACCTTGCTCTTTGCGTGGCCTGACACAGTATTCTACAAATACACACAGCAGTTTTGTTGCAATGTTCTTTTGTCTTTAGTCCTACATTTACAGTATAGTTACAACAGTGGTATGATTAAATGATAAACGATTTGGTGATAGTAAAATAAAACACGGGCTAGACGAAATCATGGCGTGCGCTGCTTAAGGAACGACTCAGACGCATGCCCACCCAAGGCAGTTAGAGAGGGGGCATAATGACCAGGTGAGTTACTCCTCCCAAGGTTTTTCTGAGTTGCTGAACTATGACTGCATATCTTGAAGTGATAATATCTTCAGAACTCGCGCTTAAAATCTATGTTGAATGTCTCGTTGCGTTCTGTTACCTTATGTGATGGACATCTTCTTTAAAGTTTTAAGTATTTTACTGATTCATATTCTTAATTTCTAATTCATTCTTGTCTTCATTCCAATATTTTAGGAAGCTTATATTAGTTTTTACCTCTCTCACAATGCAGAGAAAGCATAATATTCCAGCATAAATACATATTTTGAGATCTACTGAATCTAAAAGGGGTATTTTAAGGACATTTGTCCTATTTTAAGCGTATAGCGTCTCTTACAGCAAACAGCATCTAAAAAAAATACCTGTAACGATTTGACTATCCTACATTTGAGATTTTTAAATGACTGAGAAGATATGTATCGTGATTTTTATGTAAATAGCATTTGCAGTCTCCTGCATTCTTGCTGAAATTTTGTATAACCTTAAAAAATAGACAAAATTTACTGAGAAAAGTTTTAAACAGCGATAAGATTTGTTTTAATTATTTATGGACGCTCTTTAACTGCCTGGTCCTTAGCGCCCATTCTATGTTGGGCGTGAAAGACCGGTAATTTTGCTCAGATGCCCCTTTATCAGTCTTGAGGTTATTTTATGTGCCGCAAATCTATAACACGGGACCACCGGCTTTAATTTTCCTTTCTCTCTTTTCCTTAACCGTGCTAAGGATTTTTACGCCCGAAAAAAAATCCATCACCCTCCGCCGGGTATGAACCCGCGACCTCGGGATTTAGAGGCTAGCATGGTAACTACTACACCACGAAGGACGAAACCGCTATAAGATGTACAGTCATATAAAGCTGATGTTTAATTAAGAGTTTCTGAAGTATTCGATTGTCCTTGTTGAGTTTTTCATATTTTAAGCGGAAAAAACATATTTTGTTTTTTAGCAACGCTTCCAATTGCCAGGATCAAATCAGCCCCGCCAGTGTTCCGGGATTTCGTTCCGCAAGAGTTCCTTTACATGCAAGTAAATCTACTGATATGAGGCTATCGCATTTAAGCATACTTAAAAACCATCGGTATGGGCCGGGTTTGAACCCGCGACCTTGAGATCAGAAAAGCAGCGTCTAACCAGCTGAGCCTGCCGGACTGACATTTTTCAAGCGGAAGCATTTGCATTTAAGATTCTCTAGAGCTTATGCAACATGTACAATCGAGTAGTCGGAAACGTGCTGATGCTTCTGGTTTCCTATACTGCATTTATTTAATGTTGGCAGAATCTCCTTATCACGCGTGTTCCACACTAGTTCTGGGTCAATATTTTATTGGTTTGAGTTCAAGATCGATACACGCATTAGCCTAAGAAAAAAGGGCAGGCCTAGGTGAACAGTGAAAGGAGGAATATGGAAACATTTCATCTGAGTGACTGGGAGGATTGCTTCGCAACGACTGTCCACACCTGCCCCTGGATCAGTCCGTCTCGTATTGGTTTGATGTCAAAAGTCTTACAGTCAAACATTAACCTATGCGCACAGGTTAGTTTCAGACTCAGGAGCGAAGGAAAAGGCGGGGATAAGACAAACATTAACTAGAATACTAGAATCAGATAGGGTGTGGTGACTGGTTGTGGCATAGGCGGTTAAGAATTTCTTTATTCAACATTAACCACTGCTTGCAATTCCATACACTTAATTGTACGTGTTACCATAGTTGGAATATAAATGTAGCTTGCTGTTTAACAGTGCCGGCCCTCGTAACCGTGAACGCTGGGACGTATAGATTCGGCACTCCACCAAGCTGAGGGTCGCGGGTTCGACTCCCGCTATGACATGGGTGTTTGTGTGTGTTGTAAGTGTAATTGTGGTAATAAGCTGTAAATTAAACAGTAAAACACAGTACTTATAACCTGGGCCAACAAGGGAAGCCTTTTTTTTAGAACCATCCGCAAATTAATAGATTAATAAGCCACCTCCTTCAAGTGAGTGGAAGGATGCATTTTAAATTATGGGTGTAGCTACAGATTTCGACATTCCCTCAACGAGACAGAGCACCTCCTTGGTTTCCGCTCTCTCCGTGAAGTACCCAGGAACGCAAGACCCATAAAATTAGATCAACCAGAGCTCAAGCTTTGCGTGACACGGGATTCACGGTATACGAGGAAGTTCACGGCTTATCCGAAGATGGAACACGCAAAATCGATATGATAGCTTCCAAAAACCAAGGATGTATAATCGATCCTACAGTTATAGTTGAAACCAGCGAACAGCAGCCTGAGAACATTCATGGAGAAAAGCAGAACGTCTATGAACCTACGGCACTCACTACGCACAGAAATACAATCTTGCTCAGTAAAGTCTCCATTGCCATTACCTTTGACCTCGCATCTTTCATTATGGTCCCTTTAGTATTAATATTACGGCATTCTTTACCGTTGCCTTCCGTATTGTTTAGGTACAATAACATTAATTTTTATTTAAATAAAGACCGTTTGAGCTCCATCAAGTGAGCGGTTGGTCTACAACAGACATAGTTTTCTGTTATTTCTATACCGTTGTGACTTAACAAATACCAAGGACAGCCTATAAATAAAATTAGGTTCTATTTAACAAAGCCAGTGTTTGTCCATGGTCAGCTTTACTGTGCTGCACTCGTAGCTATTCCTTTGAAGGCCTTAAAATATTAATTTCTGAAACTGTGGCAGTATTTTATATCACAATAATGTAAATGCCAGAGTGATTGTAGTGCAAATAATCATTATTGTATGACATTAATTTGAGATGTTTGTTAATTATAAGCATTGTTAGGAAATAAGTTTACACGGCCTCACTGAAACTGACAATAAGAGCGGGTAACAATGAGTGAGGGGGTGAGTTGTTTATTAATTAGAAGAGGCAAGCAAATGACGTCAGATTAGCGCGCTTTTCTGTAGAAATGGAGGGAATATTTTCCCTAGAGCATATGTGTTCATAAATATGATTGGATATAAAAATAGACGCTAATGTTGGCGCGTTTTATTAACCAATAACAGCTCTGTTATAATGTTTAGGCATATTGGGGTGAGGGAGTATAAATTCCGTGCCAGTGACGGGTAACGCGCAGTTTTGACAGAATAATTCACAAGGCAAACGTCGTTCAGTCCAACAGAAGGATTCGCGGGTAATACGTCTTTCAGTCCAACAGAATCGTTCACGCGTTATACGTCGCGCAATTCTACAGAATCTCTCGCGTGGTAAAGTTAGCTATAAATGTGAAATACGCGAATTAATAATGTGCAGCAAATAAGTGATAATAGTAACATAAAAAATATAACAGTTTCAGTCGGGCGTGTATCAAGAATAATTATGTGAAATGAATAAAGTGTGACGGCAATAAAAGTAAAAAACAAATTTGTTTATCAGTGTTATCTTTCAGTAATAAATCCTTTCCGTTTACACCCCTGTTTAAGAGATATGCTCGACTGAGAAATAATAGCTAGCCGGAGGACAAAGAACCCAAAATTCAAACTAGTAATACAATAACAGGCGCCCAGCAATAGATAACACGAAGTGACCACGACAAATTGACTCCTATACGTGGGGTAGATAAACATGAAGCATCTTCCAACTACAAAAAAATATTCTACTTCAAAACAAATGAAGAGAGCCCCTTGAAGGAAGGCAATCCCCAACTTCTGTGAATATTACTATACCATAACAACGTAGTAAAATTCCTCGGCCTGCGGACTGCGCGACTATTCAGGAGAGATAAATCGCCCCCACTCGACTTGTCTTTTGCCTTTAGCTACTGAGTTATCCAATGAGGTGTCTTTAAGAGGAAGTGGGCTGATACGTGAGAAACAAGTGTTACGTCACTGTTGTGAACACAGCAATCTTATAGCGTAGAAACATTTAATAGAAACTTGTTTACATCGTTATAACTCAAAAACTAAAACCCCTATTCCAGTTCTATAAGAGGTGTGCTAAATAGCATAGTTTACGACGATGATGATGTGTGACTGGTCTCCTGAAAAAAATTAAAGCCGCTAGTTTTCTTTGTAAAGCTTCAATTGAAATAATTTGTATTAGAAAATCAATCAGCGAGGAACTTTTGTCGTTGAAGAGATAGATGGGAGAATGAAGCTATGAAATACCCTAAAAAGTGTGAGTTAACTTTTGAAAGATAACGCATGATAACATCGCAAGTATGTGAAGCGCTATCGCTAGTTATATGCAAACATTTATTTTCATACCCGCAGCGCCTTGCTCTTTGCCTGTGGCCTGTGACCTCTCACAGCAATCTACAAGCATATCATTCTTGTTGCAGTGCTATTGTGTTTTTAGTCCTGCCTCCACAGTTGATAGTTATAACAGTGGTGTGATTAAGTACGATTTTGTGAGGATACAATAAAATAAAACACCACTAAGAGAAATTATAGCTGGGGTGCTTAAGCAGCGATTCAGAGGTATGCCCGCCCAAGGCAGTACGAGGGAATATATGAAGGGTTTTTTCTAAGTTGCTGAATTATAATAACATGTATTTGAATTGAATTAAGCATCCTCAAGTAATGCTATTAATTATTCTTTCACATAAGCAGTGTGTGGGACAAGGTTGGAAATGTGGAATCAGACCGAAAAATTCAATGCCATAACCGGAATTTGAACCATGCATCTTCCGGTTTCTTTCCGCTTCACTAACCATCTGAGCTACCAATTAATGTTATACTGCCATATTGTCATAGTAGTTGAGTTGGTTAGAGAACCGGACAGAAACCGGAAAAAAACGTGATTCATATTCCGGTTATGGATGAATTTTTCCGTCTGATTCTAACTTTTCATATCTAAATTAAATTGGAAATACAGTGTCTATATTTTCAGCAGAAAAACCCTTGAAAATAGTTAAGGAAATAATATACCCTTAATTAGTTTGCTCGATTTCAAGCAACGGCTTCTCTAGTAATGTTTTAATGCATTAAGGTTCCCTTCTTTGGTGTTTCGTGACGCAGAGGATGACGAAATCGATTCCTGCATCCGGTACAGTGTTTGTATCTTTGTAAATATGTGCATATCTATGTAAGTAAAACGAAAACGCCCTGGAAACGAAAAACAACAGAAACGAGAGAAAAAATAAACACGTATAAAGTCTTTATTACCCTTGAGGATACGAATGGAGAGATGTAAAACTAAAATAAAATAAAAACTCATAAAATTGCGCAAAACCATTTGTAGCATACACAAAATAGAAATCAATTAACAAATTTCAAAGTGATGCAAATAAATGCCCATTAAAATACAACTTTATAATTTAAAAATCTCACTTTAGAGTCGCTACAAACTTTGTAATCACTTCAATCTTAAAACCCAACTTGATGTAAACACACGAATTCAGTAAACAATCTGGGATTGGGACACCAAAGCACACCATAATATATAGTCTTAAATATTCGCGATTATCTGTAATTTCAAGAAGAATGTTAATCTGTCAATGTTTAAAACTTGTGATTAACACGAAATAGTAAATAATAAGAATTGTAAAAGTAAAGAGGTCTGTAGATTCCGTTTAATTCTGTGCGATATTGTTCACCTCTCTTTTACATTCATACGATAATGACGAGCAGTTTATTCTCACGGTTGATATAAACGTGAGGCTAACGCGGAAGGAATACAAAAATGTTGTGTACATGAAGTTCGGTTCTAAGGCTCGGTCGACTATAGTATGGTAAACAGATTCAGTACATATTTGCTTGCACACATTATGGGCGCTTCCTACTCCATTTCGATCGCTGTATCAGAAGCTACAGGTAGTTTCGAAACGTAGTATTTCACAGACGCGACTTTTAAACCATCATTGATTCTATAACTAACCTTAGTTGCTATTCTTCTCGACAACTCCACCACCTTCCACTGTCAGCAATCTCATTATTCAAAAAAGCAATGTAACAAACGGATGGCTAAATATACTGGAGTGCTTCGCCTTTTAATCCATTCTGCATTACATGTTTGGTTCGGAAGGCAACTAGAAAGGTAATATTTATGAGATACAATGGAAGAGGTTGAGAGGTAAGCATATTTCATTAGAATGTGGTGGGTCAGAAGTACTGGGAAGATTAACGCACTCGCAAACAATAGCAGGATATATAGCAAGTGGCATACAATTGGCTGTATAAAGAAGAGCTCTAAATTACAGTCCTATGAGTTGGAATAATGACCACGTTTCAGCCTCACTAGGCCCTTCACAACCTTCCCAAACCCCAACAAGGATGTATAAAATAATGACAGAATCAAAAGTAGCTATTCTGTTTTTTTTTTTCGAGCAGTATATATTATTTTTGTCCTAGAAAATAACTTCTTTTCTCATTCATACATGTACTAGTTTGTAGGAAACTATGGTTATGCATAGAGATGAATAATGAAGCAGCATGAATATGGTACATTCCATTTCAAATTGGATAAAAAAAATTAAAAACGGAATTGAAGTATATAGAATAGGAAAAACTCTTAATATGCATGTGGAAAAAGCAACATTAAAACTTAAACCACTTTTTCTACCCATAAAAAGTTCACACATGTAAGCATATTCCATTATATGCTATAGTAATCATAGACAAAGTTATTCTTCTACCTAACGTTTCTCACAATATATTTTACCTATGAATAATTTCAAATTAAGAAATAGGTGCTTATGATCGCTCCACTCTTAGAATCCAACCATATGTAAACACATGACATCATTAACTAGCCACCGATATGCGGGAAATCAAAGCACACCATAACATATAGTACTAGCCGCTCACGATATGCGTGCGTTCGATGGGAAGAGGAACTGAACAGTTACGGAACAAGTTGGTGGGGCATCGAAAGTGTAGTCAGGTAAAGAAAACTTCCGAGTTACGAGTTACGAGTTATATTTACTAGCGAGGCTAAGGCCTACCAATGTAGTATTTTCATTGTGCAACTGTCTGGCTTGCTGCTCACTCCTCTCGGATCACAACCTTGACGACCTAACGCATTTTCAACAAAACAGTGGCGCCCTCCTTCAAATGCACTCATTTCGTGGTCGACTAGTACTTATATATGTCACAATTATCTGTGGGTTTTCAAGAAGTAAGTGGCTTTTCATAGTTTGAAGCTTTTGATTAATATAAATACTAAATAATATGAATGGTGTAACTAAAGACGGTTGTAGTTTTCGTTCTATTCTGTGTGATGTCGTTCCCTTCTCTTCTGCAATCATACGATAATTATGAGCAGTTTATTCCTCAAAGTTGATACGAACACGAGGTTAACGCAGAGGGATACGCCTCTGAAACATACGGAAGCAGCATGCTAGCCTCTGGTTCCCGAAGTCGCGGGTTCAAACCCGGCGGAGGGCGATGGATTTTTTCGGGAGTAAAAATCCTTAGGGAGGTAAAGCCGGTGGTCCCGTGTTGTATATTTACGGCACGTAAAATAACCTCAAACCCGATAAAGAGGCCTCTGAGCAAAATTACCGGTCTTTCACGCCCAATATAGAATGGGACGGCAGTTAAAGAGCGTCAATAAATAAAACTCAATTTAGTTTAATTTAATTTAATTTCGGAAGCAGCATTCAACGGGCATTTGCGATGGAAAGAAAAATAATCACTACTCACATTTAAGCATGTTCGTAGAATGAGTTACTTGGGAAAACTAAGCATGCAACATAGAATATTACGAAAAGCGCTAATGCTACGAAAAAATTGTATAGTACAAAGTGTTTTTCTTTTTATTAGCTCTAATATTTTACTAAATAAAGTTTACTCTATGACTAATTATTTCTCGCGTTTATAAAAGTATACAAATATGTAACCGGTATGAAGATGACTCCAAAGACTATTTAGGAAAGTTCAACATTAATTTCTCATTTCAATATATCAAATACAGTATTTTTAATTGGAATCATTAGAACCATTTTGAGAAAATTTAAAATAAAGCTGATTTTAATATGTAAGGATTAGCTTCGGGTGATCCAACAGGTTTAAACAATATATTATATCAAGATATTGTAATATCTTATATATCAATAGCTTTAAAAACATCCTACTGTTCTATCGTGAGTTATGTTTGTCTGCTTATTCACATACAAACAGACAGACCAGAGAAGCACGTGCATATACGCCATGCGCATGTTCTTTGTGTGGTGCAGTTGACTTCAAAATATGCATTTTCAATGAAATGATATGGAATTTTTGCACTGACTATTCTTCGTGGTATAGAAAATAAAACATGTATAGTAATTTCACTCATAGTTGTAATAGCTTTACAGAAGATTTGGTTAACATAACACAAGAAAATAATGTTTATAGCTTCAAAGCCCATTATTTCGGTTATTCTTAAATACAGAATTGGATTTTCATACTTATAACATGGAGTTTTCAATATTACTATAAATAATGCTAATGTTCTTGAGTTAATCACAAATAAATTCTAATGATGACTACATTCAAAATTAAAACATATAATAAAAGTCAGCTCTGAGTGTAAACGATGACAAAATCTTATACAAAATGTATTATTTTTTATTTATAGTGTTTATTATCATTTAATAAAATCTTAGTAGTGTACGGGTAGAGAGAACTAATAACTTACGAAGGAAGTCTAAATACCGAGAGTTCTTGACCATAACCAAAGGGATAAAATGCTTGGAAAAGGGAGTATGAGCCTTGAGACTAACTGTTTCTTCCATGATATGTAAGTTTTTGACCGAATCTATCCTTGGGCGTAGGGGACTGACACCAAATAGGTGCCTGGTCATGTTCAATCTGGAAACATTGGGGACCCGCTGCGCTGCACCACGCCTACCGTCATCAGATCTGGCCGCCGCCCTTAGCACTCTCTTGTCTATGGTCTGTTCAGAGTCTTTTGAACCAATGGAAGGGAGAGAGAAGGAATTCACGCGGTCGGCACAGTAGCAAGAACAGAGAACAGCCACACGAAGCGAACTGGCCGCCTGCCAACAGTTGTTACCTTTCCATCTCCATTGGCTCAAAAGACTCTGAACAGACAATAATTCCTTCCTTCTTGGTAGCGTAACAGACATGGGCTTGGTCACAGTGCTGAAACCCTCTGTTTCTTACCTCTATCGGTAAAACAAAGAAATGCTTACAAAAATGTCAAACTTATAGCTTAAATATCTCAACTAGTGTATTTTATCTGTGAACATTACTAAGATTTTCTAACGCATCCTTGTAATTGCATATTTAACAGAGAAGTATGACAGGGGTCTTCCAATACCCTAATTTAGTAAAACTAAAACTAGAGAGTGATTTAAAATTGTTATTAAATGCGAAGAACATATTTACTATAAATATTTAATGCTCTATTTTTAATTTCTCTACCACGTATGTAGTAGGTAGAGAAGGAATTTCAGTCCACCCAAAAATTTGATACCGATATTTCATCGAAAATACATGTTTTGAGGCTCCCTAAAAAAAGCATTTTTAGAAAAATGTCCGTGTGTGTATGTGTGTGTCTGTGAACAACATAACTCAAAAACGAGAAGTCCGATAAATACCAAAGTTCATATGTAGGTTAATTACCTTCCAGAGATGCCACTAAAAGATTTTCCAGACAATCCCCCACCCCAAAATACCATTTACATGGACAATTTTATAAAACGTTCCTGTTTTAAAAAATTGTTCTAAGGATTTGTATTAAAATACCATATATTAAAGATATTTACATATCAAATAAAATGTATATCTTGAATTTTTGGGAAATAGCTCATGAAGTTCTTTCCATTCGGAATGGCATTCGTATTATCTTATATAACTGCTAAAAGTTAAGCGAAAGACGGAAACGTACTACACAAATAATGAGATGTCTTTAAAACACACAATTTGTTTTGAAGAAGTTATATTTTGTTGTATTGTTGTTTGCCCCACGTTGGGAGCCAATTTTAAGAAGGTTTGTTGCTGCTATGATGGAAAGTCAGTTTGAAGATATATTGTATTTCGACTGTTTCTTTAAATCTTATATACTTATGTTTGCCTCGGCTGCGTCAGTATTATTTTTAGAGACATGAATTTCTTAACAGGGCGTGATGCGACTGAAGAATGTAGGCTTACACACATTATAACTTTTAATTCACTCCTTTTTATTAATTCTTGACACGATTTTAATAACACTTCACTGATATAGAGAGAGCTGTGAAATTGTTTTAAATTAATTACTTGCACTTTTTAACACGTAAACTATTTTCATCTCACACTGAATACGTATTATACTTCTCAAGGACGCATTTTTGCGTCCGGTTAGGAACACTGTCTACAAGCAACGCGTCCAGTTATAAGCGCTGTCTACAAGCAACTGACTTGACTTCAACCGCCTAAATTTGTAAGTTTCTGTATTTCAAGTCCCTGATTGGTTATTCCTAATCCAATGGAATACTTTTATTTAACTTAAGCTTTTTCTGGTTGTTAATTGGCTATTTTATAAACTGACACAAAATTTACATCATTGTTGCTCCAAGAATGACTAGTAGCATTATTACACTTTCTTACTCATTATTGCCTCAAGGTTACCTCATTGTTAGCATCTTTTAACCTATTATTCTCACAGCTCCTACATTTTAAATTACGTAATACATTCACATAACATTATTAAACATGTACATAATAAAATAAACATATAAAATGACTGTAATACACACTTTTGATATATTGTTAAATACACATATTGCTTTAAGGCGGGCTGTTATTATATTTTTTTATTACATAATTTGACTAAAATCATAAATGTTAAAAATACTGCCTCAGTTTTAAGTTCTTTTTTGTGGTATCAGTTATTTCCGAGATATTCGTTATTAATGGTTCGAATTCCTCGATATTTAGCCATTCTTTTAAAATCCCGTGGACTCTCAGCTGTTTCTCGCGATGTTATGGAAAGATTATCAGATTTTAGGGTCAGCATATAGCACCCAGGCGGCGTCGTGGCCGAGTGGATAGACCGCTCGCCTCCCACCGAGGTGGCCCGGGTTCAATCCCAGGGACCTGCATGTGGGATTTGTGGTGGACGAAGCGGCGTCTGGGCGGGTTTTCTCCAGGTTCTCCGGTTTCCCCCGCCATTCATTCCACCAACTGCTCCATCATCACCTTTCCTTTCATCCATTTCACCAACATTTCGTTTCATCTCCTTCCTTCATCCCATACCAGGCATTGGGCTGATCACCCATCCTGGATGCTCTGTCTGATCCATGAGTGTCTGCTCCTCGACGGGCCTCTGACCCCAGGCACCCGCTTGTAAGTCCTGGGAGGTGTAAGTCCTACATAAGAGGAGGGTAAACAGATAATGAATGAATGAATATAGCACCCAGTTCCAAAACATTTGACTATCGCTATTCCCTTTGCATCTATAACGAAATGTGTAATGCAGCTATTTCCGGAAGGTTTATCTCGATTAAAACTAATTATATGGGATTATAAACTTTCAGAAGAATAAATTTGTATACCTATAATAAGTAATAGAGGGTAGATAAATACATTACATCGTCGATTTTTAGTGGTTTACAGTAGTTTCTCTACCTGCCATAGGTAATCCAAAGTGAAAATAAGAGTAGGCTTTTGAACTTTTTGAGTAGGTATGAAAGCTAACTGTAATGTTTGGAGAAAAACCTGAAATGATAGCTATTCATAAGCTGCTTCTCCTTATAAGGAACATGACTATGTTGGAATTCTAGAGTAAACCGACTCACCATTTGTTCAGGAATACCTTCTGACAAAGTGTTTAATTTCTTCTTGTTAAAGTTAATTCGCACCGAGCCTCTTATCTCTGGACAGCTTGGTAAACGGCAAGGTAAAATCTGTTCGTTAGGGGAAGTTTTTAAGTAGGGTCCAACGCTTCGACCGCTGTCCTCAGTTCAGTAATTTCATATACCAGCCTTTACATGCAAGAGAGAATTTGATTAACTTTGCTTAAGCTAAAGGCCTCCGCTTATACCGAAAAGTTAAGGGTCGTCCCTTGGATCCTCCATTAGACACCTCTTTATTATCTACTTTTATGAAAACGCGCTGCTGGCATTTAGTGAAGTTTTCAGTGTGACAAAATACTGGTAAGGAAGGTTGAATTTGATCAGAAAATCCGATTATTGCATCCATATGGCTTTGTCTACCACAACTGCTTATTTTTATATAGCTTCTACAGGCAATTCTTACGAAAGTTTATTTTTTATCTCCTTCGTGTTAATCGGGATATACCATTGCAGAATTAATTGCATCACTCGTTTCGTTGTACGTACAAGCAGAACACTTTCTGCTTTCGAGTGCTAAATCGGTCCCGTCTTCCAAAACGTAAACAATCTAACTCGGTTCCATCTTCCAAAATATAAACAACCTAACTCGGTCGCTTATCCAGAATGAAACAACGTAACTCGGTCCCATCTTCCAAAAGTAAACAATCTAACTCGGTCCTATATTTCAAAAAGTAAACAACCTAACCCGGTCCCGTCTTAAAAATGTAAACAACGCACCTCTGTCCCATCTTCCAAAATGTAAACAACGTAACTGGGTCTCATCTTCCAAAATATAAACAACCTAACTTGGTCTCATCTTCCAAAATATAAACAACCTAACTTGGTCCTATCTTCCAAAAAGTAAACAACCTAACCTTGGTCCCGTCTTCCAAAATGTAAACAACGCACCTCTGTCCCATCTTCCAAAATGTAAACAACGTAACTCGGTCCCATCTTCCAAAATATAAACAACCTAACTTGGCCCTATCTTCCAAAAAGTAAACAACCTAACCTGGTCCCGTCTTCCAAAATGTAAACATCCTAATTCGGTCGTGTAGGATATTCATCTCAATTCTAATTCATAATGCATAATTTCCTTTCCCATTTTAAACGACTTAGAACTTTCAGCAGATCTATAGTGACCGCAACACAATGTTGCAGTTTCATGTTTCATCAAAGCCATTTTAACAGAAAAATCGCATGTTAAATTCATGTAATAATTTTGTAAACTCTGCAAACAAATAGTTTAAATCGATTTATTATTAAAAATTATAATTCCAAACAAATGAAAGAATTGAAAACCGCCAAAACAACCAATCTGTAATAACGTTGCTTCTAACCCTCTATTGGTATGTATAAAATTATGTATTGTTAAGTTTATGCTTAAAACTCTTTGCTTAAAACACGTCTTGAAACTATCTGCTACATATGCACATTAATTGGCTTGTAATTGCGAAGCATTTTAAACGAACAGCTTTCACGTATTACGGGACTGAGTTGGGTTGTTCACATTTTACTCACGAAAATAACGGGACCGAAATAGGATGCGTTCCTTTCCATGGCGAACAAAACAAGGCATCGGAATTGTCTGATGCAACAAATAAAACTTATTTCAATTAAATTATGCGTTTAAAGAGCTCTAAAGCTTTTAGTGAGGCAAAGGTTTGGCTATCTGTAATGGTTTAACCGTTATAGAAATTTCCTTCCTAATGAAGAGGACTTCAGAGGCTAAAACCAGAAAATTCAAGATATATATTTTATTTGTCATATTGCTTAAACATATGGTATTTTGCTCAAAATTATTAGAGCCGTTTTTATTATATCAATAAAAAATCTAAAAATTTTCTATGTAAAAGGCAGTTTGAGATGTAGAAATTTCTTGAAAATCTTCGTGTCACGTCTTTTGAAGCTAATTAAATAAAATACCAAGTTTGGTATTCATCAGACGTTTTGGTTTGGAGTTATGCTGTTCACAAACATACATACACACACACCTTTTTCTAAAAAGTTTTTTATAATCAGGGGCCTTGAAAGGGGACATACCACACACACATACACATATATTACATAAAGACATATAAATCAATATTAAACTATAATTCTACATCATAATATAATTAACGAAGAAATATGTTAGAATATTTAACAACCAAGAATTTTACAAAAGCAAATTGTAACGGGCGTGCTAGCTAATTCCAGGTAAAAGATAATTCACCAAGCTAATGAGCAAGGAACTGTAAGCAATAAAGAGAAATAGAAAGAGACAGAGATAACGAATCTGCTTCCGGGCGCGTCACTGGGACGATATACGAAACCTTTTGGAGCAGAATATTTTCATACATAATAAGGTAACGCGGTCTGAGGACCAATTAGAAACGTCGTTACATTTTGAGGCGCGAAGGCGAGCGTCACTACGCTTAGGTATAAAAGGGAAAGAAAGCCCCAGATTTTCACTCTCTTATAGAATATCGTTTACACACAGTGATACTCTCTGGATGACAAATGCACGTGTTGCATATGGGTAGGAAGCGTGTGCAGTTAGATTAGGCTCCTAATTTATTATAATGGTGGGAATTGTTATAATGGGAAAAGCTAGGTGCCCATAAGATTTATTTGATGATAAACCACTTTTTTAAGGGAAATGTAGTGTGTTTTAATTTGCCTCACCTACGAAAACCCTGAGACCAGTGAAATTAGTTAGAAAGGTAATTGATTAGGAATGGAGAATACAGCAGCCGACGAGCAGCAATAGCCGAAGACAAGGACACTGCAGCAGAGATCATCGACCAGAGGAACAACGTTTTCCAGCTATAAATGATGCACAAGGCTTTCCCGCTACAGCCTCAAAACATATATTTCTGTCGAAATATCGGCATCGAATATTTGGATAGAATACAATACTTGCCTACTATAGGTAGACAACAATAAAAGTAAAATTGGAGGTTTGAATTATGGATCTTCCGAAATATTACAATATGCTATCATTGCGAGATGCTCAAAAGTGCGCTAAACGTTACTCATTTGACTCATATATCCCGGTAAACCTCAAAGGTAAAATCCGATGTCGTACCTCGAAAGTTGCAACGCTTCCAGTACTTTTGCTTCCGGCTCTTAGTTAACGACACTGCAGGTTAATTTATATCTGTTAAGGTTGAGTCAGATTTAAGTGGAAATTAAAACCGTATTCCACCAATTATATTTAATGACTTCATGACGCATTGTCTCAAAAGCTGCTGAACATATTGGATTAAAAGAAAACAGTATGTAGATTCATGCTTTCTAAGTTTACTGATGCATTTTATTACAATGTGTTTGGGAGATACTTTCGAACATGCAACACGAGAAATTTTCTACGTCCAAAGGTTCTCCAATGCGCATGTGTCAGCAGAACTGAAACGACCGATGCCTATTATTACTTTCTCTACTACGTATAGTAAGTAGGGGAAGTATTGTATTCCACCTAAAAATTCGATACCGAGATTTCACCGGAAATACATGTTTTGAGACCCCCTGAATCCAAAAAAGCATTTTTGGAAACATGTTCGTGTGTGTGTCTGTGTGTCTGTGTGTGTGTCTGTCTGTGAACAGCATAATTCAGAAACGAACAGTCGGATAAACACCAAACGTGGTATTTAGGTTCAGTATCTTCCAAGGATGCGACACGTAGGTTTTCAAGAAAATCCCCCACCCCAGACTACCCTTTACATGGAAGGTTTTTCGAAAATTTTAATTTTCTCAAAAATGGCTCTAACGATTTTGATTAAAATATCATATGTTTAAGCTATTTTTATGACAAATAAAATGTATATCTTGAATTTCCTGGGAATGTCTCCAAAAGTATTCTTCATTGTGAACGACTTTTGCATAACTGGTAAACCATAAAAGATAGACAAAATTTTACTACACAAAAAATGTAGATCGCGTTATAATACGCAATTTATGTCATATAAATTTTTTTTGTTGAGTGAACCATTTTCGAGATATTACTTGTTATTCCCTTAAACTTTTCAATACTTATTTTCTCAAATGCGAATTCGTTATTCATTTTTTTGTCTTGAATATGCAAAGAGTATTAATCTGTGGCAAATGGAATGGTGCTGCACCTAGCAACCAGCTATTAAGAGATATGCATGTGCTTAAAGGCTACTGTATTTCCAAATTGCCCTTGAAAATATATATTCCCCTTACATCTACAAGAAAATTAGCAATAAGATAGAGTCTGCAAATGTTTATCTCGATTAACATGAAGTAGATGGAGAATAAGCGTTTGTAAAAATAGTTTGTACAAGAGTAGAGAAAGTCATGTGAGTGTAACACATCAGATTTTTTTATTGCTTCTTGCATAGTAGCTAATATATGCTTAATTTGTAACAACCGTAGCCAACCTCTGAAAAAAATTCCCATACATGTGCACAACAATCTGGAAGCGATTAGCAACCAGTCACTTTTGAAAAGTCCTGACCACGATTTCTCTCGGGTTTTATTGCTTTACAGCCATGGTCATGCAGTGAGGTAGAAGTTATTGTTATGTGAGAAGCAAGGTTTATGTGTTCTTGGAGATATTCTTGCGAATAATAAAACTTTAAGAAATGGCTTATTCGATTAATAAGACCGATCTGTCGGTTTACCTCAGTGATGCAGAGAAGACTTAGAAGTTCACATTTGTCAGTATTTGTAGCTCCTGACACCAAGAAACGTTCAGCAGACCCTTACCAGGAGCTAATGAGAGACATTAGGCAGATCTAACTGTAGGGCAAGGCATTTAATGATTTGGTGTCTTTTTAATGCTTTTAGCATTTTCGTAATTTTTTGGGTTTAGGTCATTTTTTGGCAATTTTTAGCTCATTTTGAGCATTTTTAACACATTTCCAGAAGGCTGTGAGATTATTTGTATTTAATTTGAGATTTTTAATCATTATAATTCAATATTTTTCATTGCCCATCCAATTTCTTGGAATTAAGTATATCTTATGCTAACTGCTACCCCTATTTTTCAATAAATGTGCATAATAGACTTCCCCACTTCTAGGAATTCAATATCTTAATGCTTATGTTACCTCCCACCCCTATTTTTCTAGGTATGTGCTTAATGGACTTGCCCACACTCCCAAAGAAATTCCAATTTTCAGGTAAACCGTCATTGTTGTGAGGTCTGATCGGTTGTTCCTTAGGTACGAACACCATAAGAGCAAAATACCTAAAGTAGAGGCAGGTAATAGTGTTAAATTGAAGGGATTTGTTTCAAAATATGGAGAAAATATTTTCTCCACGGACGGTCAAATATTATTCTACAAGATATGAGAATGGCTGCTGAAAAGAAGTTTACGGTAGAACAACCTATGTCAGGAGAAACATGTTCGTGGTCTGCAGCAACTTGAAAATAAATCTAGTGTAAGCTTACAGCAGATGCTTCTGGGCGAAACTAGTTCAACATTTTGTCCATTTTGTGAGAAACTATGTGAAGCATTTTTATCTGCTGATATTCCACTTCACAAGCTGAATCATCCTAAGCTGCGTGCTTTCTTAGAAGAGACCGGAAAAAGAATTCCAGATCCCAGGACATTGAGAAGAACTTACGTGGATCAGTGCTACCCAAAACTTTGCAACAAATAAGAAAAAGGATTGGAGAAAAAAATATATTGATATCTATCGACGAGACAACAGACTATATAGGCCGTTATGTAGCTAATGTTATTGTTGGAGTTTTAGAAGCACACAGCCCTGGAGAACAATTTCTACTACATTGTTAACAGTTGGACAAAGTGAACCATTCAACCCTCAGCTTAGTATTTGACAATGCATTCAGAATACTTTGGCCTAATGGGATTCAAAATTCCAGTGTATTGCTTTTTATAACAGACGCAGCATCCTACATGATAACAACACCTGCTACTTCTTTAAGTGCTCTCTACCCAAAAATGGCGCATGTGACATGTTTAGTGCATGCATTACACCGGAAGAAGTGCGTGCATATTTTCCTGAGGTGGATAAATTAATTGGATGGTTCCATAAAGTGTTCTTGAAAGGCCCTTCTCGAGTTTTATCATTCAAAGCAGAAGCTCCAGAAATTCAATTGACCTTTTCACCTGTTCTGACTAGATGGGGAACATGGCTCGAGGATTGTAGCTATTGTTGCAAGAATTTCGACGTTGTGAAGAAAGTAGTTGATTCTTTTGGTAATGCTGAGTCTGTGTCAATAAAAAAGGCGCAAGAACTGCTGGCTGATAAAGAAATTGCGGGTAAACTTTCCTACATAAAAACCAATTTTGGATTCTTTCCTGATATAATAACTTCTCTGGAAAAATCTCAAGTGACATTAGTGGAACAGTTACAATTAGTGGACAACGTAGTGAATGATTTGAGCCGTGAATGTGGTAAAGTGGGTGATGCAGTGTCAATGAAAATAAAGAAGTGTATAGACAAGAACACGGGGTATAAAACATTGTGTTCAATTGGTAGAGTCTTGTCTGGTGAACATTCTTCTCTTGCTAACAGTGAGTTAAATCCAGGAGATATTGCTTGCTTTCAGTATGCTCCAATTGTTTCCGTTGAAGTTGAGAGGAGCTTTTCCATTTATAAGTCAGTACTAGCAGACAGTAGACATTCATGTTTGTTTGAGAATCTCAGCAAATTAGTGATTGTTAACTGTAATTCAAAATTGTTATAAAATTGCACTGAAATGATTTTCTACAATAAAAGGTATTGTAACTGTTTTAAGTTGTTTTTATAATTTTCTTTTCATATTTTGATGTTATATTTTATGTAACTTAGTAACCAAGTGAATGCTTAATTTACAACAATAAACAGCATTTTTACTGCCAGTTCTTTATTTTTTGGTCATATTTTAATTTTGTTCTTCATTTCTTGGTTATCTTTTGTAATTTGTAGGTCATGAATGCATCTTTTATTTTGCATTTTTTACCAAATTATAGGTCATTAAATGCCTTGCACTAGTGATTGTTAAAGTTTAGGTTACGGTAGTTAAATTAACGAGTTAGTGTTTAGTGTACATAGCTAATCAGCATAATTCAGGAACAATGTATATAGTTAGTGTAATTTAGTGACAGAAATAGTGTTGGCTACATTACTTTGATGCAAGATCGAGAATTTGGCTGCCTGCATTTTTCTGTACGGAAGATTATGGAAGATTACGAGTAAGTAAATAAATAAATAATTATAAGGCTTCAATTATGTTAATAAAACGTTTTCTAACAAGCAATCATCCAAATAAATAATTCTAAATACACATTACACAAAAAATGTCAAGCTGTACTTCGAAACAAATATGCCATAAACATTGCACTTAGAAAAAATCTCGCGTTACATGTTGTTATGTTGAGCCATATGTTTGTTTAAGTAGGAATATAGGATTATTTTTCTTTGTTATACCATCTTTTAATCAAACTTTATTCAGAATTATCTTTTTTTTAAAAAAAAGAGCATTATTTTATTAACACCAAATTAGATGCACAAAATCTCTTGGCAACTGTTTTTAACGTTGAAGTAGTCTATATTGTTGTTGCTCCACTGTTGGTAAGCCAATCTAAAGTAGATGTATTGCTGCTGTTGGAGAGCCAAACTTGAAGTTGTTTAGACCACGCACGTACGATACAAACTTTCCGGTGGCCTTCGCCCCACGTTCACTTTTCCAGTGGCCTTCGCCCCCACGTTTAAAAATCAACTTTGTGTTGTTAATACTTTTTTGAATATTATATATATGTGCCTCAGCTGCGACATGTATCTCTTAGCAGGGGTTGGTGCGCTGAAGAATGAACGTTTACACAAATTATTAATTTTACTTCACTCCTTTTTATAAAATCTTTCACACGATTAAATAACACCTCACTGATAAAGCATACTGTAGATCTGTGAGCTTATTTATTAATTGCACTTTTTTTAATACATAAACTTTATTTTATTCTCACCGTAAAGAAGTTTTGTTTCACACTTAACCTGTACCGTATCGATGTGCTCAGAAACGCTGCCAGTAGCGTCTGGCGTTTACCGCTTAAATTTGTAAATTTCTCTATTTCAAGTCTCTGATTGGCTAATCCTATTGCAAAAGAATACTTTTCTTTAAATTTCAGCTTTTTCAGTTTTTGATTGGCTATTTATAAACTGCTTTAAATATTACATTATTGTTCCAAGAATTACTAGTAGCATTATTAAACTTTCCAAATCATTATTGCCTCAAAGTTACCAAATTGTTACCAACTTTAGGCTTCTATTCTAACAGCTCCTACATTCTTAAATTATTTAATACATTCACATAACATTATTATACATGTACATAATAATATAAACATTAATACAATGACTGTTACATACATTATATATATTATTTATACACATATTGCTTTAAGGCGGGCTTTTATTATATTTTATATTATATAATCAGACTGATATCATTTAAATGTTAAAAATACTGTCTCAACGTCCTAAAATTTAATTTAGTTATCTTCAATGGTTGCTAAGCAAACGGCTTGTTAATACCACAAATGTCATTCACAGAAAAACTTAGTCAAAGCTAAAATGGAGAAAAGGAGCTTTTCAAAGGAAGTAACCATAAGAATTTAACACACAATAGCAGGCAAGCTTAAAATTAGCACCAACTTATAGAAAAAAAACTCCCACTGAAAGATGGGCTAAATTTACCTCTATACTGTAAGTTGTGTAGGAGTTATTTTTTCCATGAAGAGATGTAGAATGACAGATGTAATGCCATTTTTAAAACATATTTTTAAATATACGTAAGCAAAAGAGACAAAGTAAATGAAATGAGATTTTTAAAGGCAGGAGCGGGATATAAGAGAACAGATCATAAAATAAATTAATATACAAGAAAAAATTGGATATATACAATCATACGAAACCATTAAACATTATATAATTAACCAGACAATTCATTTTCAAAAATAAATACAGAAGGACTAGCATGCCATTTTAAGAATTATAAACAAACAGAAAATGAAATATTGGAAGACCAAATAAAAGGTGGCACGAACAGAATATGTAGAGGGTAAGTCAATAAGTTTCCGCACACAATTTTTAATTGTTTTTAGGTTGGCTGTATTGGTTTGTGCGCGCGCACGTCGACATACTCGTTTCTTTGTCTTCGCTGTGGAATGTTTGATCGTTATCACTCCACCGAGTGTTACATTGTTGTATAAGCATTGCTGCAATCCTCATCGTAAAAAAAAATTGTTATGCGAAAGTCATTCAAAATGAAGAGGGCTTTTAGGGACATTCCCAGAAAATTCAATATATATGCATCTAATTTGCCATGAAAATATCTTAAACACATGATATTTTAATAAAAATCGTTAGAGCCTATTTGAGAAAATACAAATTTTCGGAAAATATTTCATGTAAAGGGTAGTCCGAGGTAGGGGTGTTTTCTTGAAAATCTTCGTGTCGCACTCTTGGAAGATACTGAACTCAAATACCAAGTTTTGTACTTATTCGACTTTTCGTTTCTGAGTTATGCTGTTCACAGACAGACGTACACACGGACATATTTCCAAAAATTCTTTATTTGTATTCATGGCACCTCAAAACACGTATTTCCGGTAAAATCTCGGTATTTGGGTGGAATGCAGTACTTCTCATACTTACTATACCTTGTAGAGAAAGTAAAAATGGCTGAAACGTGACACTAGGCCGTAGGTACTTAAAGGATCTAAAGGGAATTGAAAGCTTTTAAGTATAGAGAAAATTTGTAAAATAGGGTTATTATAATTTCCTGAAATGTGCTCTATTCATATCACAGTTATAGGCTAGCTTTGCCACTTTCAGAGGGTTAATGAATGTATTTGAAAGGGTAGTGAAATGCCAATCGGTAGTTCGTGAAGAGAAAATTGGATTTCACTTTTTTTTTTAATTCAGGATGTCAAATTTAGGAAATGAGCTCCAGAAACATGCAACTCATGATAATGAATCTACGAGTCCTGTGTGCAGAATATTAGCACATTGTAATCGACAGTTACGTCATGTCACGAGCGTTTAATAGTAGAGTTGACATCTGTAGCTGCTGCGTGTTTCATGGCAAGAGCAATTTAAATGTGATCCTGTATCGTTCATCTCTATTAGTCTATAGCTGTGCATTTTCTGGTATACTTCCTTTAATGTAGCGTTTAATACAACTCAGTCCACAAATAGTAAACTTGTGTTTTTATTTTCTCTGACACATAACTCGCCATCCAAAAAGACGATATAGAGTTTTCACCGGAAATGATTCTTTTGAAATCTCTGAATAAACAAAACATTTCCAAAAAATCTCCGTCTGTGAGCAGCATAACTCAATTACAAATATTCGGATAAATACCAAACTTGGTATTCAGGACTAGTAGCGGAGAGGGACTTATCACCTCGACTTGAGATATTTTGTGCCTATGTCCCTAACAGAGCGTCCCCGGGAGGGAGGGAGGTATGCGGTGACAGGAGACAGACGGCGGCCGGATCAAGAGGCACGACAGGACAGAGGGCAGGGTCTCTACGTTTTCGAAGTTGAAACTCCCTGGATGGCAGCTGGTACAACCTGCAGATTTGCACATTCCACTGGGGGGCCCGGAACTCGGAGAGTCCCCATTCCGGGGAACGAAGTGTCACAGAGAGTATCCTTTTCCCCACCGCTCATCGCCGAGACTCTCACCGACACTTGTAACCCTCAAACAATCAAGCAGATGAAAGGTGAAATGGAGGGACAGCAAATTCGGTGGATGCGAATAACCTTCCCAGCATTCGCCCCGAAAAAAACCCATAGGTAATGAAAGTCGACTGCGGGAAACGAACCCATGACCTCCCAAGTGAGTGTTACACACGCTACTGCCTGCGACACCTCGCTCGATAACTTGGTATTTAAATTCAGTATCTTCCAGAGGTATTACACAAAGTTAAAAAAATCCCTTACCTTAAACTGTCCTTCACATGGAAGATTTTCGAAATGTTCCACTTTCTCAAGAATGGCTGCTAACGAGTTGGATTAAAATACCAGGAATTTAAGACATGTACGTGATAATAAAATTTATATTTTGTATTCTCTGGGAATAGCAGATTTTTTCAAAGAATTTTGTTTAATTTTATATAACGGATAAATCATAAGAGGTAGACAAAGGTTGTCATACTTACAAATGGTAAATATACATTGACAATTGATATGCATTAATGATGCTTTAAGACAATGGAAAACAAAACTTGTGGAAACAAAGTTATCCAGTATAATCTAGTGTGGCAATACCATTTCAGGATGGTTTAGTACCACACTTCATATTAATTTACATCCATTACTAGTTTCCTCTTTTGGTTTTAAAAGCTCAGCCGTTTTGTAAATTTCGCTGGAACTTTATCGGTGATAAATCATAATGATTCGTTTCATTTTATTGTTTTGTTAAGAACTGATAACAGCGCAAGCATTTTCCTACATTTTAAGTGAACTAAAGGAGCTTGTGCCCTTTTCCCCTTTCCCTTGGTCATGGCTTATGCAACCAGCATAAAATACGTCGCAATGCTTCAGAAATGATGACGTCGTTCATCGACAGAGACAGTTAATATCGGAAGCTTCGAAGAACATATCGTCATGCATGACGTATTTCATCACTCCACAACATCAAGCGTCATGTACAGTTATCATTGGCTGGTTTGCTTCACGCCACTGACACCAGCGCCGACTCCAGCAACTCCTGGGCAGACACCAGTAGTTCTCTTCGGCCAAGGACCGAGCCGTTAACAACTAGACACCGTGACAGCGAGATTTTGGGTGTATTTTTTTTTTATTTTAGTTATATGGTGTGGCCCCTCCTCCGCCACACCAGGTGACGATCATCCGAAAGGGATCTACATCGTCTCCCCTACCATGCACTAACTACACTACAGTGATGGAAGGGAATCGAAGGTAAGGTGGTTTCCGGTACCGCCGAAGCAAACCGGAGGTTAGTGGGTGATTACTACAAAGACGCCTGCATACAAGAGAGTATGCAGACAGAGTGGGGAGTAGGTACTGGCCTTGGCAGATGCCCAGATCAGGGACCTATTGTTAGTGTGGTATTCATGCTCATGCAGAAGGAATGTGATTGAGGTGTAAATCACCAAGAGTGATTCCTTCGGCCCTTTTCAAATTATTTTTCAACTGTTTGGTAAGCTTTGATATTCAACCTTTTAACTCTTAATGTTTTCAAAATTCTTTTACCGGAGAAGCATTTATAATTTCGTACTTCATGTAACTTTTCATTGTGTTCGTTGCTCTTTCAGAAAGATTCTAAATTGATATGGCAACTTTAAATATAGAAAGGTGAAAGAGTACATTATATTGTATCTGAGCATATTATTTGTAAAATGTTAAAGCAAGCTGATCAAAGAACTGTTAACGAATACAACAGTTTAAAATAAATTAACATATGTGCCGGTGAGTGTTTGCATTATCCTAGCTGCTACGCAATAATCCCTTTTCACAGTAATTAATACCTCTGGGTATGGAAAAGCGCAGTGGTGCAAGCCTTAGAATGTTTTTGCTAATCATGGTAGGGCGGCGAGAGCGCCGAGGTAAAAGGTCAAACCATACTTTGACTTAAGACTCAATAGACGCGGTGACTGCAGGAAACTTTAGTTTAACAGATTAATATTGATCAGCTACGGTAGTGTACAAGTATGTAGTGAAGGTAGTGTTTAACGTTCCATATTGCGTCAAAGAACGTTATTAGAAGGTAATCCCCGGGAGTGTGAATCATCAATAAACCTTTGAAATGTTATCCCTGTCCATTTTCCGCGGCTATTTGGAACAGTCGTGGCAACCATTGTGATTGAACCTCGTATGTACCCTAGTGTTATAAATATTACACTGGTAATGATGCTCTCTCCACGGGATGACTAGTGACGACATCCTGTGCAGGATTTGCTTCCATTTTATATTTGTTTTCCAATGTTTATTATGTTTACCACATGCAACGAATCCCTCTACAGCGTTTAGCACGGCTCATGTTTCGTCAGTTCCCAACTATTCTCAGCAGACTGAGCGATGATATGTGGTATTATTATGTTTACTCAATATTCACAAGTCATCTGTTTTAGGTAGCGTGTTTTAAAGTTATTAAGTTGCAGCCTTCAGTGTAGCTGATCGAAAAAGTAGTATACATTTATTAGTCCGTTGTTCTCGCCTTGATCGTTATCACTGTGTTTAGCCCAGCGCCTTTGATTATAAACTGTTTTAAGTGTTCCGGCAAAGATACATGATTAAAACATCTTACAGCTTAAGGATTATATAAAGTTCAAAGTCTCGGAGAGCTTTACCTTCTCCTCAGGAATTCAGTCTAACTGGAGCTTGTCGAAGCAGGCTGTTATTCATATTTACTCTGACAGGACGGTAAATTGCCCAATTTTTTTAAAGTTTTTATAGCTTCGTGGACTGGGCGTGTACTTTCGAATTTCGCCAGTCAGGTGATAGTTCTCTGAGAAGGAGTCCTGAAATTATCTCGAAACCTTGGGTTTTATTTCATTAATTCTTAAAACGTAGGTTAAATCACTAACAATTTAAGTTTCGGATAAGAGTGTTCACTAAGGGCCGGTTTCACCAGCGATGTTAAAAATGCTCTAACATCTAGTTTGTTAACACGGTGTTCAAAGTTTAACGCAAGGTTAAAACTTTTGCATTTCATCAAGCTTTTACAGCAAATCATTAGCTAACATATTGTTAACATCAAAGACAACTGCGAACGCTAGCTTTCGAGAGGGCGGTGGCGAACTACACTGCTTCTGAATCTGCTCCGATGCACTTTTGTCTACGTTTCGCTGCGCTGTGTCAGTAACAGACAACTATTGTGGCAATTTCCTGTGATATTTGCGATTGTTTGAGGCTAGAATCGCGATGTCAACTGAAATAAATGTTTCACCGTTTGAAACTAGTTAATTAACACCTGATTGATAAGTATAGACGTATTATCAACTGCGAAAAATATGACGGTCTTACATTAAAGGATAAAATTGCAGCCTGGGAAAAAATTCGCGAATAAGTTATTTGGAATGAACGCGTTTCTCTTAAGACCAGTAAGCAACTGCGCAATGTTATGCTTAACATAAAGTGCAGCACCAGAAACGTTAGGTGCAAAGATCGTGTACAAGTGTAGGACGGTTTAAAACTGGTGGTGGAAACTGCATTGAAACTAAAATGGACGAAAGTGTGTTATCGCTGATTAATCAAGCAGACCCCCCAAAAAAGTGTTTGATTCTTGAAGCAAGTCCTTTGGAAACCTTCCGGATAAACCACAAATAGTAGCTTTGGAAATACCAACATTAACACCCATCAAGTAAACGAAAAATATTAGTAGCATAAAATCTAAGTCCTAATTAACACTTGAAGCTTAGAGGAGACAGAAGCGTGCTTCCATTGGTAGTATTCTAACCTCTCGTATCTCCCATAATACCATGCTATGACCCCTTCAAATTCCTCCTTTTGCAGGGTTTCAAATTTGTTCTGACGTACAACTACTGTTCTATTAGGAATGGCATTAAAATGTCACTTACAGCAAACTCTCATCAACAGTTTGGTTTGCGGCAACCATTTTCCAACTTCTAACATTAGTTAAACGCCTTAAGACAGGGGTATCGCGATGTTAACTTAACACCGGCTTCAACGCGTTGCTAACGTTAACATTGTTTGATGAAACAGAATTTGTGTTAACTGCAGTGTTAAATAAGTTTAACATTGTGTTAAAGTTTAGCATCTGTTGGTGAAAACGGCCCTAAGTGTTATATCTTATAACTCGTACAGCTACAATCAAAGGAAAAATAATACAACTAAATGCCAGTAGGAAAAAGAATGAAACAAGCGGATTCTTTAAAGACCACACTTTGATGTGTAATAATGAACAAACTCATCAAATATGTGATATGTGTAAGGAATGCAAGGATATAGGAATGTATATTGAACATTGTATTTTATGCAAACCATACTGATAACAGAAAATGATTTGAGATGGTTAAATACCGGCTAAGAACGTAGGCAGTATCGCCGAATTTATGGGAAAATAGAGCAGAGTGGTATATTTATTGGTCTTAAGCATTTTACTGTTCAAACTCATACATCGCACGGATCAGATAGGCTGTACGAGCTTACGTATATAATACACTGAATTCATATTTTTTGCACTATATTCATCACACTGAACTAATGATATTTACAAGAAAAGAAAAGAGAAAAAAGATAAACTAACAAAAATCACACAAACAAAACAGAAGAAGAAGTGAAAAACTTATTCACAAGCACATGCTATTGTTTATTGTTTACAAAACAAACGAACATCCGCCCCTAACCACTAATCCTCCCCTCCCACCCTTGACCCTCTTCCTTACACTTCGATCTGAACTGCATAACCTGCTTTTACAAAAGTAAAAATGTACCTATTGCTTCCCCTCCGCCACCCAGCCAGCAAGGTCCAACAAGCTTGTAATCCTCTCCTGCAGTTAACAAAGGAAGCTGGCAGATACCTTCTCCTCAAGTGTGCTGTCGTAGTACGATGCGTCATAATATGAATCCAAGTTTCTTCCTCTCCTCTCTACACCTTCTATGCGTATGCTTTCTTCGTTAATAAATTTCATCGCTCGCCAAGATCCCAGTCTAAGCCAAGCAAGCCCTGGCTTGCTAGCTCTATTTCTGGACTAAATATACCCCAATTCTGTTTTTAGTTTCGAGTGTAAGCTTAATGATACTTTCTCATTCAATTCTGACAGTGTCTGCTGTCGATCAATATTTTTCAGTCGCTTCTGTACTTTTCTCCACACATTCGCTCTATTTCCAGGTCCTTCAAACAAAATATTACCCATCCCCATTATGGGAAAATAAATACACAAGAAACTAACACAACATAAATGGTGCAACAACAGGAATGTTGTCCTTACCAGAAGCAAAATACGATATTTGCTCTCTAAAAGAAAAAGGGAGACAATTGAATTGAATTATTTTAGATTATACTAGCGGAGATAAGACTGGATAACGTGACAAACACGAGAGAAACATGTCACGTAACAATTATGAGCTCAAGAATTTAGAAAAGAAAGCCTTATGGAAGGAACTAGAATGCGTAGTATAAGAATAATTAGCTAAGCAAGACATAATAATCTGCAGACAGAAATTGAGGTCGTGTGAAGAAAGTATGCTAGAATTCATCTTGAAAACAGTGCCGTTATAGCACAGGACAGATGGTGATAATACGTTAAATAATAATAATAATAATAATAATAATAATAATAATAATAATAATAATAATAATAATAATAATAATAATAATGATAATAAAATAATATCTACACAAAGCTATGAAAGTTTCTCCGTCTTTGTCGGAGGAGAAAGGCAGGAAGAAGAGAGATTGGGAGGCAAAATGACAGAATGAGAAATGGAAAGAGGGGAGAGAAAGAGGAACATTTCCACTTAACGCAAAAAATCGAGTGGAGCTACAACTTCTGCTAGTATTTTTTTTAAAAAACTAGTATGAATCACACGATTAACGCCGTTTTTAATCATTAGCTAATTCACCTTTGCCTGCCGACCTCACGCCCACGAGCGCACGGCAGATATGGGCGATTATTCAACCGATACGAGGAGGTAATGTGGCCAGCATTATGCAATCCCAGCCGAAAAGTTGGCACGCGAGGCCAGGACAGTTACCTATCGCAGCTCCTCACTTTCCTCTCGATGCTGAGTGAGCAGCGGTCCCATACCCGAGACCTAACATCCGCACCCCCAAAGGTGGAATCCTGGCCGGGAACCATAGCACTGCACTCATAAGTCGTAACACTCAAAGTTTTAACTGACTTTCTCCGCACTTTAGAAAATTTGCACTTACATAATCTATTTTTAGAATTGCTCTATTTTTATATAGAACTAAACTTTCTATCTCCTGCTTTGAGATTCAATCTGTCAGATAGTGAGCTCTGTGTACACTAATTTCTGTACACCATCCCTCCCTCTCCCTACCCCTCTCTCTCTCTCTCTGCTTATTATATTTCACATAGAAGTGATTCCTGTATAACCCGTATTTGTGTTGAGTTACACCTTAGATACGGTTGTTTTTCCATGGCTCCAAATCTTTGCTAACAAGAACAGTACTTCCAGAAGGGACTGCCCTTTTCCATTGTGTGCTAAGCAGCCTTCTTAGTTCTTTCGCTCATTTTCCTCTCCAATCCTCCGGAAAACTTTTGTTGGATGTCTCTGACAAGTTAGTTAAAAGTTCAACTTTACTGTAGCCGAATCCTTTTGCCTCTTGCGAGCGTTTTTTCTTTCTCTCACAATGTCACACCTTTCTTCCTTCTTCCTTCCTTTGTTTTGCTGAATTGGATTATCACAACATTTTCCGAGAATAATACGCGTCATATCTCCCAGATATTTTGCTTCTCTGAAACTGGAATGCATTTACTGCACTTCAGGAGCTTCTGAAAGCCAGACAGCGTAATCAATAAGCCTGCCCATGAGTGGCTTGCAATTCATTTAGTGAGCTCAAAAATACGAGTTTTGCTTGTTTTCTGCATAGGAATAAAATTTTATAACTATATTAATATAGTGAGACCGAATTTATTGTCATAGAATGATTATATAAATTCACACCAAGAGAAGAAGAGAAAGTAACAAAATAAATGAATGCAAATTAATAAAAATATATATATATATATATATATATATATATATATAGTGAATGTAATAATGTAAAAACCCAACCGAACAAAATCTCAAGAAATGATAAGAAAAACACGCTTGGAAAGATTTTAAGATTTAATGTGCACTGCGGTCGTTTTAAGATGAGGCTGACTGGGTAAATGCGAAGCATGCTGCTCTGCAGAGACCTTGGCATTTTTCCGATACGCAAATGGCGGTTCAAGGTTATCTTTATTAGCTGTGCTTCAGTCGTTGCTCTGTGTTCGTGCTGGAAAGGGAGTTGTGCATCTCAAAGGTGAAAGCTATCCAAGACATCTGTATTGTGTGTGATTTGCTTAAGAGTGTTTATATCTTGTTAGTACATCGCAATGCCTCCTGACATTTTACGCTTGAAGAACGAATTTTTATGTACGATACATACGTAAAGACTGAATCACATAGACAGTGTGTAGATGGAGAAATGTACTGGTATTGCAGCTCAGATAGAGAAACTGTTAGACGTCTGGTTAATAAGCTTAGGACAACGGTATCGCTAAGCGCTAAATCTAAGAAGTGAAAATGAGATGTCCTATTGGTGGAAAAAATTGACGTTATTGGTGCATTTATTTGTGAGGAACCCTAAAAAGTAAGGTTTATAGGAACAATCCCCACACCATAGTAGAACATAAGGTAACATAAAAACAGAAATTATGAACATTACCAAGAAGAAATTATGTGTTGAATGGAAATTTCATCCGAAGATATCAGAAATGTCTTCACCAGATGGACACCGCTTCCAACACCAGTTATACCAAGGTTAGGTTTACTGCTCATTAATTGTACTTGTTGCTATCAGTCGTGAATAAGTACATAGATCAGGTATCTTTATTGGTTTCAATTATTTAAGTTATTACACAAGTATTTAGAGCATGGGTCATTGACCGTACATACATATTTAAGATACAACGTACGCGACAAAATATACAACAGAAAAAGAAAACTAAACAAAAAGAACAAGAAAAGGGAAAATAGAGATAAATTACCTTTGCCTAACTAAGCAAATTTGAGCTAACTTCACGCACTTTAGCCAAGAAATTACCCATGTTTTGCCAGTTCCTCTGGTCAGCCAGTAGCTCCCAACATGCCATTCTCTTTCTTGAGGAACTTAAGAATTTTTCTTTGAATTTAATTGTTCGCTGGTTCTCCCAGTGCACATTCCGCCAAAATATATACCCAGTCCTCATCCAAATAACAGAATGATTAGATTCTCCTACCAGAATTATCAGTCATTTTCTGTGCCCTCCAGTCTAAACCATGCCATTCCTGACCTCTCCTTTCTTCATAAGTTAAGTATATATGCCTCTTTACCCCAATTTAATTTTATTTCATTTGTTAGACTTTGAGAAGGTTCAATTTTACAATCCGATTCTATTCCCTGTTTGTGGATGTCCCTTAGTCTTCTTTTGACATCTTTCCATAAGTTTTTGTCATTTGTTTCAGCTCTTTGCCATACTGACCCCATTCCTATTCTCCTCAAACCCCTTTCCAAATCAGCTGCCTAAAACCTAGGAGACAGGTTTTATCACTGGTATTTATAACATTTGGATCGTAATGTGGAGTTATCCCCCTGTATCAGCCACAGCCAGTACTTCACTGCGTGAATAAGTAACGCGGGAGATGCGGAACGTAAACCTCCCAGTCTAATAGTGTGCGGAGCACGCATACGCGCGTTCCGTGGCCTCATCATAAAACAGCACCACTGTATAAAGTAGAGAAATAACAGTTAAAATAAACGACGAACACTAGCAACGAGTGCGGTCAACAATAAGTTATCCGTCCTCAAGGAAGGAGAAAAATCAGCAAGCTAAAAGAAAAGGAAAAACAAATCCGATGTGTTGCACTCACGTGACTTTTTCTACTCTTGTACAAACTGTTTTTCCAAATGCTTATTCTCCATCTACTTCATGTTAATGGAGATACACATTTGCAGAAACAATCCTTTTGCTACTTTTCTTGTAGGTGCAAAGGGTATATGATATGCTTTAACTGATAGAGTCAAGCCTTTTAAGAGCTGGTTGCTATGTGGAGCATTCCATTCTCTTTGCATGTCCAGGACATAAACAAGAATAACGAATTCCCATTTGAGAAAAGGTATAATGTATTGGAAAATTTGAACAAACAATAAGGAATATCTCGGAAATGCTTCACTCTACAAAAAGTATGTGACATAAATTGTGTGTTTTAACCAGATCCTAATTTTTTGTGTTGTAAAGTTTTGTCTATCTCTTACGGTTTACCAATTATGCGAAAGTCATTCAGAATGAAGAGGACTTTTGGGGACATTTCTAGAAAATTCAAGATATACATTTCATTTATCATGAAAATATCTTAAACATATGATATTTTAATCAAAATCGTTATAGCCGTTTTTGAGAAAATCCAAGTTTTCGAAAAATTTTCATCTAAACAGTAACCTGGGATATAGTGATTTTTTTGAAAATCTTCGTGTCCTATCTTTGGCAGATACTGAACCTAAATACTAAGTTTGGTATTGATCCGACCTTTCGTTTTTGGGTTACGCTATTCACCGACGCGCAGACATACACGGGCCTTTTTCTAAAAATCCTTCTTTTTATTTATTCAGGGGACCTAAAAGCATATATTTCCAGTGAAATCGCGATATCAAATTTTTGAGTGGAATGCAATACTTCCTCTACTTACTGTTCGTAGTAGAGAAAGTCAAAAACGAATAACGAATTCCCATTTGAGAAAATGTGTAAGTATTGGAAAACTCAAACAAACAACAAGGAATACCTCGTAAATGGTTCTCTCGACAAAAACATGTATAAGACATAAATTTTGTGTTTTAATGAGATCAACATTTTTGTGAAGTAACTTTTGTCTATCTCTTACGGTTTACCAGTTATGTGAAAGTCATTCAGAACGAAGAGGACGTTTGAGGACATTCCCAAAAAATTCAAGATACATGTTTCATTTGGTATGAAAATATGTTAAACATGTGATATTTTAATCAATATCGTTAGTCGTTTTTGAGAAAATAAAAACTTTCGAAAAATTTTCCACGTAAAGGGTAGTCCAGGGTGGGGAGATTTTCTTGAAAATCTTCGTGTCACATCCTAGAAAGATACTAAACTTAAATACCAAGTTTGGTATTTATCCGACTTTTCGTTTTTGAGTTATGCTGTTCACAGATCGACGAACAGACATACAGATAGGTACACACAGATGGACGTTTCCAAAAATGCTTTATTTGGAATCTGGGCACCTCAAAGCATGTATTTTTGCTGAAATATCGGTATTTTATTTTTGGGTGGAATGCAATATTCCCATATTACTATATGTAGTAGAGAAAGTAAAAAGGATACCATTGTATATTTTGTGTAGCAGTCGTGTGGTCGGCCCAGAAGGGAAATTACAACCGGAGATAAAGAAGAGAGAAGAATTAGTGAGAAGATCTTTGGAGGACGGTTGAATACTACTTCATGGTATTTGTATACAGTTAAGTGAGAGAAAGCTCCGTGACGAGGTATTTAAATATAAAGATGCATGAGAGGAATAGTAAATTATCCGCACATAGAAAAGTACCTGGATTTAGTTTTCCATGATAAATATATTGTAATTAGCTCTCCTCAAATGTTAAGGAGTTAATTGAAGGATAATTAAACATATAGAATTTGCGCCACACACAATATTAAAAACACAATATTAGAAATGATATGAGAATCCTGAAAGTATTAGTAATTAAAAGGTTCTTGAGATTTTGTTACGTAATGATCAATTAGAGAAAGAGTAAATCAAAATGTTAGTAAAAATTAATTATATAAAATTGAAAATTGTAAAAAATCTCAATTTGAAAGAAATTTCATAAGAAAGAAAGAGCAAAAGCATGCATAATAAAAATATATAATTGATTTTATAAACGTAAATTTGTTTACTGATTTAAGCGGTAGACACAAACTCACAAGTAGCAAACCCTGAATTCACATAATTCAAACTCGAATACGTACAGGTTGGACCATTTAAGTTGAGACTGTACAATATCTCCAAAACTAAGCGTTGTAGGAGGAAATGTGTTTGATAAAAGTTACTTGATATTATAGGGGAAAGTAAATACCGTGTTGTGTTTTGTTTAGAGGACATGATGGTCATTTTAGGGTCAATTTAATTTTTTTTAAATGGAAGTCTAAAATTAGCGTCAAGTTAAATTGAGCCTAAAATGATCATCAGAGTCCTCCAAATGCAATAGTCATTTTGATATTTATAATAGGTGTAACAATAAAATCTTATATTTACTTTCAGTAGAAGTAACATGCCCTTTGAAATCTGATGTATAACATTGACCTGTTTTTTGTATACCTATTATAGATATTATGTATCATTCATGAAATAGTAATTCTTCTACACACGTTACGTAATTCACAACCATTTCTTGCCTGAAAGTAGATTCAGTTTTAAATAATATGAACTTAGTTGTGTACAATATGCAGAAACAGTACTCCTTCATTTACATCACACATCTGTTTTGGTTTATAAAAAAGGAAGGAAAAAATTAAAAGAAAAAAACATAACCGCACGTTTTCCAGTAAGCCAAACAAGGAATATGCGAAGTTTGATAGGAGCAATTTAAAATTTCAGTTCATTTAGTTATTTCCGTGGACTAAGGAGTTTAATGAAATACAGTTTTGCAGCGTACTATTAGCATTATCTATTGTAGCCAGAAATTTGTAAATCTGTTGATGATAGAGGTGGGAATATTTCTTCTTCTTATGGGACTTTCCCGAAAATCCCAGTTCGTTGCACATTGAAAAGTTCCGAAAGAACACTTATTTGTGAGTTTGTTATTTTAGCGTCGATCTCAAACAATATCTATCTTTCGAAGGGAGAAAATCGGTAAGTAACCTAGAATTCCAAGTAATCATTCCTAATTTTTAGCCAGGAATACATATCAACGTAAAAAGGTTTTCCTTTAACATTTTGCTAGTTCCAGAAAGTATTAAGTAATACCTAGCTCCTACATGCTGCATTGAATTTAGTAACTGAGACTGAGAACGATTTAATAATGTATCAATGTTAAAAGATGGGATATGTCACATTTAAGCTGACCTAAAGTTCTATGTAATCATAATTTGTGGCACGACACAGTTGACACACGCTTACCGGTCTCATGCCAATATGTCCTACGCAGAGGTGGACGATCATCTACTGGGAAATGATGTAGCCATCACCATGCTTACCCCAGTCCCAACTTCTAGCAGCCTGTAACAACTTCCCGGTTGTGGATCAAAACCCACGTAGGATCATTGCATCACATTTTATAAATCTTCTTTGCAGTAAACTATATTCTTATTCTCACGTATTCTCAGTTAAATATAGCTAGCACTTCTTCTACCTCGGTGCTAGAGAAATTTAAAAAGGAAAAGTAATACACGGTGTGAAGTTAAGAGCTAGATATTTAGGTTTTTCATGACGTTTACATCATTAGCACAATTGCTGTTTTATGCGGGTGAAAATCATATGGTGAAATCATATCCCGTAGGCAGAAACCAGAATTAAACCACGGAGAATTACAATAATATCTGAAGTACATCATCCCTAAAAAATGTCCACGGAAACACCCGGTATAACACAACTGTTGCAGGTAGCGTATGATAATGTATGCTCTGAAAAACTGCAACGGAGGAAAAAGAACAGCTGGTTTACCACACAAAACAAGCACGCCAAGAAAATGCAACCACGCTGCGCGTTCATTTGGTTACAAAATGTTACAGTAACTTAACTAAGAGTTTTGGCGCTTCTCGGCTGACGTAGCACAAACAAGTCTGCTGTTGTAAGTTCACAAACTTGTATTACAAAACTTGATTAAAGTTTGCTTGTATAGAACTTTGCAGAAAGTTGTAATGAGGCTGGACTTCAGAAGCGACATCTTCGCGATCCTCCGGACATTGAGATTCGCTTCTCATATCCGGTTTACTCCGGAGCTTGATTAAACGTAGAATTTTAGATTGAACCATTAGCTTGTCTCTTGATGGATTTGCCTGGCTACAAAACCACAGACGCTCGTCGGAAGGCGGCAACTACATTACTAATCTTCTAAAAGTCAAAGGAAAGAGAGAGATATCCCGGAGTATATACGAGTATTATAAGTACAGGCATACTTGAGTGCTTTCTGAAATTGGAATAGCTTGTACCAAAACAGGATCTTTAGTTTTGCATTAAGGACTCACTTTTATATCTTTATTAATTCTAAAGCTATTCATTTGAAAATTGGTGTACTTATATGAGTAAATAAAGAAATGTCTTTGCTAAAGTTCAAAGCTCTAGTTCAAATCCTTTTTCGTGTAACATAATTATATATATTTTTAATTAGCGAAAAAAATTGTAAAGCTTCTAAAACTGCCTTGCGCATTCAAATTTATCACAGAAGTATTATAGTGAGATTTTCTGATACTTCATTATAGTGAAAATAAATGTAAGAATTTGAATGAAATTGATATTATTACTTGCATCGAGAAATACATTTTTTTATGTTGTTGGTGTTAAAAATTCTCCTCGTATTTCAGTACAAATTGATCTTTCTTTAGCCAATGGATAAATCAATCATAAAATGCATGCTTGAATCTTCAGATAGTGCATATTAAATTACCTGCATATGCAAATTTGCATACAAATCGAAGCAAAACTAAAATGTAAGGAATAAATTCCATGCGCAAAAATGTAAAATTGGGAAAAAAAACACACACCAAAAGGGTTCAGTGGGACTAAAAGGGAACACTCGGGTGATTTAAACATATTGCTAGGCTTTTAAATGTGACGGATCGTGGAAAATCTATGACCAAAATTAAACACGGATGTCTATAGAATATTTATATAATATAATCAAAAGATTGAAAATTTTGCCCTTTTCACCTTATAACACAGTCCCATTATTCCTTATGGTTATGTTGTGTTGCAGTCATTTGTCCTGCAATAAGTTGTTAGTGTCTTAAATTTTCAAGTTATAGAAAGTACATTGGGAGTAAAGGGCTTTTACATAGGGTGTTATAGAAAATTCTGCGTATACAGTTTCAAAGTTATCAGTATCTCAAACACATGTATCTTTCAATACAAATCGTTAGAAGTGTTTATGGGAAAATAAAAAGTAACGCTGTATTTTACATGTGCATAGAATTCTTTGGGATACAGAAACCAATGAAAACCTTCGCTTTACATCCTAGGTTAAACAGACATTTGATACGCTTAATAGTTTAGTTTCAGAGCTATACTGTTTGCAATAATTTTCTCTGCCCGCTATCGTTTATTACTTTCTGTACTATATGCATGATCCACCATGCATAAATAACTACAGTGTTAAAATGCATGCTGGACCAAAGAAAAAAAACTAGCCACTCAAAGTAAGGTATTAAAAATCTTATGTGTTACACTCACATGACTTTCTCTACTCTTGTACAAACTATTTTTACAAAATCTTATTCTACATCTATTTCATATTAATCTAGATAAACATTTGCAGAAACGATATTTTGACATGCAAAGAGAATTACATTGTACACATAGCGACCAGTTCTAAAAATATTTGACTATCGCTTAAGACGTACTATGTTCCCCTGGTTTTGTATTTGCAAGGGCAGTATAGAAATACAATAGCCTTTAAGCATAGAAATATCTCTTAATAGCTGGTTGCTAGGTGCAGCACCATTCTCTTTGCCACAGATTAATACTCTTTGCATATCCAAGACAAAAAAATGAATAACGAATTCCCATTTGAGAAAATAAGTACCGAAAAAGTTAACGGAATAACAAGCAATATCTCGAAAATAGTTGACTCAAAAAAAAATGTATATGACATAAAACGCGATCTACATTTTTTTGTGTAGTAAAATGTTGTCCATCTCTTATGGTTTACCAGTTATGCAAAAGTCCTTCACAATGAAGAATACTTTTAGAGACATTCCCAGAAAATTCAAGATATACATTTTATTTGTCATGAAAATATCTTAAACATATGATATTTTAATCAAAATCATTAGAACCATTTTTGAGTAAATTAAAATTTTCGAAAAATATTTCATGTAAAGGGTAATCTGGGTGGGGGATGTTATTGAAAACCTTCGTGTCGCATCTCTGGAAGATACTGAACCTAAATACCAAGTTTGGTGTTAATCCGACTGTTCGTTTCTGAGTTATGCTGTTCACAGACACACACACGGACATGTTTCCAAAAATGCATTTTTTTGGATTCAGGGGGTCTCAAAACATGTATTTCCGGTGAAATCTCGGTATCGAATTTTTGGGTGGAATACAATAGGTACTTCCCCAACCTGCCATTCGTAGTAGAGAAAGTAAAAATTATAAGATTTTTGTATAGCATTATGGAAATACATACATACACGCATATGCATACAAGGTAGGTAGAGAAGGTATTACATTCCACAAAAAGTTTGATATGGAAATACATGTTTTGAGGTCCCTTGAATAAAAATATATATTTTTGGCACAGTTCGTGTGTCTGTGAACGGCTAACTAAAAAGCGAAAAGTTGGGTAAGTACCAAACTCGGTATTTAAGCTCGGTGTCTTCCAAGAATGGAAAAAAAGATTTTGAAGAAAAGGCCCCACCAAAACTACCCTTTGACTTTCTAAAAATGACTGTAAAGCTTTTGATTAAAATACCATATATTAAAGTCATTTACATTACAAATAAGATGTATATCTTGAATTTTCTGAGAATAGTCTCTGAAGTCCTCTTCATTCGGAAGGAATTTTGTGTAATTTTGTATAACTGGTAAACGTTAAGCGATAGACGAAAACTAGTACACAAGAAACCTACATCCCTTTAAAACGCACAATGTATTTCAAACAGAATTTTTTGTGGTTTAAGCCACTTCTGAAATATCCCTTATTAGTGGTTCGAATGGTTAACTTCTTGGTCATTCTTCAATCCTTTCAACTTTTCGTTGTTTCTCACGATTACCTGGAAACGTATGGAATTTTAAGGTCATCATATAGCGTCCATCCATTTCATGAATATATGGCTATCGTTGTTCTCTTTGTATTTATATCCAAATGTGTAATGTAGCTCACTAGCTATTTCTGCAAAGGTTTATTTGGATAAAATGTAGTAAATAGAAAAATAAGCTTTAGTAAGAATAGTTTGTATATCTACTAATAAAGATAGAGGGTAGAGAAGCTCATGTGAATGTATCACGCCAGATATTTTTTTCTGGTACTCATGCAAGGAGAAAGGAATTTTAAGCGATTTTTAATCACATAGCGATGGATTTGATTATCGCTTAAGCCTGCTGTGTTTCTCAAACACCTGCAAGACATATTGTGTAATAAAACCATTTCTGCAAATGCCTATCACGATTAATATGAAACAGATGGAAGAATAAGCTTTCGTAGGAGGGTTTATGGAAGGGTGGGTAGAAAGCCATGTGAATGTAACACAAATTTTTTGCTTTTGCTGGTGTTCTTCCAGAAAGGAAATAAAAATACCTCTAAATTTACTGTAACAATTACAGTAGAAAACTTTTTGCGGGTGAGTGGAGGCAAAGCAATGGTAGCGGACAGAGAGAGAGAGGGACGAAGTAAGAAAGAAAGAGAGAGGGAGAATGAAAGAGAGAGAGGGAGGAAGAAAGAAAGAGAGAGAGGGAGGGAGAAAGAAAGAGAGAGAGAGTGAGCGAGAGAGAGAGAGATTAGAGTAAAAGATAAAGGTACAAGCGAAAGAAAGAGCCCCAGAAACCGGTGCAGAGTACCGCACGTGGGCCATTCGGCCCCTTGTGCTTCTATCGTGACCCTGCGAGAGAGTGATAAGGGAGAGACCCGAAGGGCGACTAGGTCCAGATGACAATGGGCGCAAGCATGGACGGAGTCCCGAAGGTTTCCAGACCGAAGCATCCAACGCTGCCCGGTCCCACCAATTAGTCCCGAGCCTGCAGGGGTTCCCCAAAGGAGCGCCTGCCAGAAAACACCCAGAGGTGGGTCCTAACCGAGCTGTCGCTAGAACGACATCAGGAAGAAACCTCCATAGAGCGCCCAGCCACAACATGCCGAAGATCGTCGCCTGTTCCTACAACCCTGAAACAGATGGCAAGGAAGTAGATGGGCACAGGAAATGAGGGGCAGGAGCGTCATGGTAGAAGATGAGCCAACACAGCATTCACCTGTCGACCCGGGGAAACCACGAAAAACCCATGGATGAAAGTGGGCGCCTGCCTCGGATCGAACCCTGGACTTTCCAAATGCGAATCGCACACAAAACCAAGGCGGTCACTCTTGATTAGTTCAAAAACATGCGTCTTACAGTGACTTCAGTTTATCGGATTTTTTTTAAAAGAAGTGACAACAAATAAACAGATTCGAATAATACATACATATTTACTGAATTATTATTTATTTTTATTATTGACAAATGCCATGTTACTTAGTCTTTAAAATGAATTACTATTTAAAATTGCAAATCTGCACATAATGCTTTATTATTAACACTATCATTCTGATTTAGGAATTTTGTGTTTAAATTATGTGAATATCATTTGTGAATATGCAATTTCACTAGTTAGGAAAACATTCAAAGTAATATTCATTTCCCTATCAATAAAATCTTCACTCTATATAATAACGAACCAATACTTTTTGTCAAAGTCATTTGAAATTGGGTTAAGGGAGAATTGCAAAGAAATGCAGCCAGTAACAGTCCACCAGAAGATGGTTAATATTGCATTAAATTTCACAAAGCTTCGAATACGACACCTGGCAGCAATGCACATTTTCACAATCATCCTAAGGATTTTCCCTCTCCTTGGATCTCGCTCTAAAGCAGCCCAAAGAAAGACTCGCCTAGAGCAAGAAACTTAACTTAAACATTTCTCCCTCCTGAGCCAACCTTCTCTATCTCATCAAAGCTGGTTCAGAAATGTTAACATGGGGCAAAATAGGCACAAGAGGCGAAATATTGAAGAAGGTCAGCTACTTATAACTATGAGTTTTTTCGTGATTTCCCATGTTCAGTAGGAGAATGCTGGGGTGGTTCCCCTTTTACCACAAATTTCCTATTCCCTCAATTTCCTTTCATGTGTTTCAGGCTTGTAGGACCAGGTGACGACAGTTAGTGTGTTGCGGAAAGACGGTGGGATTTGCGCAATGGAAATATTTCTCCCTGGCGTTTGGTGGGGCTGTTGGGGCTATTCTACACTCGTGCCACCCAGGGTGCTAATGGTTAGGACAGGTCTAGCCGGCATCAGGATTGCTGTAAAGTCGGAAACGTTAGGGACCCCGTCCTTTGCTAGCACCCCTCATTGATCGGATCTGTTCGCACTTCGGGATTTAATTAATTTTTTCCAGGGGTCCAGAGGGACCGCCATGGCCTACATGCAGCACTGTGCTCAAGTTAGTAGAGACCTCTCCGTTTGAGTGATCCTAATTATTGAATATTTTATTTATCCGCTTTTCTTTTAGTAAAAGCTGCAAGAGGGCTAGATGAATCCTATACTAACTTTAAAATTCTACTCTTTGCAAGCCCACGAGGAATAAACGAATGACCAAAACTTGAAATCAATAGCAACTAAAATCTGGGAAATATGCCCCTTATCTTTCTGGAATTCGATAACGCTTGAGTGATTTGGGTGATAGCCCTATTCTGTCCCCTTATCTCTTCAACCGGCCTGTCTGATTGACCCTCCTCCATACAATAAAGTTATTTAACATAAACTGTGTTTTTAAGAAGATTTACATCCTTTATGCGATAAGCTTTCCGGATCCAGAGGGCTCAACAAAAATTTTGATAGGCATTTTGTTAGTCATTCAAAACTCCCAAACACATTAAGATATTTTAATTAAAATCCTTAAAACTATTTTGAGAAAATAAAAAATGCCAAAGGTGTTTTCACGTAAAGAGTAGTTTGTAGTGGGTAGAATTTCTAAAGAACCTTCGTGACACGTCCATTGAAGATATACGTATAATTCGCTTTGTTATGCTGTTCACATACGCATGATTACACTAGGCATTATGTACATACTGTAACAAATGAGTACAGCGCTTACTACAGCTTATTTATCACTTAGGCACTCAGCATATGTAACACTTAAACCACTTTTGGTACACACTCAAAACACAACACAACTGATCCGTCCAACCACAGCTCACAGCTGAACTGTCAATGTCCACTTTTCACTTTGTAACTTATCTAACTATACTCACCTGACAGATCAGTCCTTAAGTAGGCCCCGCATACAAAGCGGAACCTTCTAGAAGAGGAACCTACTGGAAACGACCCAAAGAAGTCCTCTGGAGCGAGAAAACGGCGCATAATGACTATTGTTTCCCACGGCCATTGTTCTAAAGGGGACAGGTAATTAGCGCTACCCGCGGCCAGGTAGACCAGGCAAGAGGCACGGCACCGCCGGCCCGATAGTAAGCTAACACTCAGTCATTACACACACACACACACACACATACACATGCAAGCCTTTTTCTAAGATCTAACGAAATCTCTTGATTGCTTTATGGAATGCAATGCATCTGCTATAGGTAGGTGATGGAGAAAGTAAAACAACAATCTTTTTGGGTACTGAGTGTATAAAATGTATTTTTTCATTGATACCCATATGGAAGATAGGTGAGACAAAATTTTTCTCGTATGCTGTAGATAAATAATAGTGAAAGCAAAACATTCACATTTATAGGTATACGTTATTCAAAGAAGGAGGACAACTCGCGCACCACGAACTGCATAGACTTATATTGTAGTTATCATTCCCACATGAGGTAGGGATAAGGCGATGCAATCACAGGAGGCCACAGACCGTAATCTGACAGGCCAGGAGACGCGCAGAAGTCCCTAACAGTTCCAAACGCGCAGACCCATCCGACTCTTGGAGTCGCCGAGAGAGGACAATGAACGACTCAAGTAGTCCTCTTGGTATTCACGGGGCGTATTCTTTCCATTGAGCATACATCTGCGCCATCTATCTGGCATCGCCATACGCTACGAAACCCAGAAGCACATCGATGAGAAAGATGAGAAGGGAAATGGTGAAAACGAAGTCGTGGTAAAGAAGAAACCACCCCAACATTCGCCTGCTAACCCCGGGGAAATTGTGAAAAACCCAGGGATCAGAGTGGGCGGTTGCCAGGGATCGAACCCACGATTATTACTATTGATTTAAATTCTATGCAAGAAAATGTTTGAAAGCATTTCATCAGACTTAATACAATGACTAGGTTTTAATTTGCTGTTTTCTCGGTTCAGTCATGTCCCAATAGTTTCATTTTATAAAATTCCCCTTGCAAATCAAATTGTATTCTAATAGATTGCAAATTTTGAGGAATGCAATAAGAGGTGCAGCTATCGAAAGCTTTTTCTGATTCCATATTCAGTTTCTTTTGAATGTTTCAGTTACAATGTTAGCTGTCTTTTTATTTTCTCTACTACGTATAAATATTGTATTTCACCCAAAAATTCGAAATCGAGATTTCACCGGAAATATATATTATGAGGTCCCCTGAACCTCCAAAAAATAAAGCATTTTTAGAAAATGCTGCATTTCTCTGAGTGTGTGTATTTGTGTGTCTGTGAAAAGTATAGCACTAAAACGAATAGTCTGATAACTACCAAAATTGGCATTTAAGTTAAATACCTTTCAAAAATACGACATGAAAAATCTTCACGTAAATCCCCCTACCCCAAACTACTCTTTAAATGGAAGATATTTCAAAATTTTGTATTTATTAAAAAATGGCTCGTAACGTTTTCTATTAAAGTACCATATATTAAACATATATATATATTTTATTTGTCATATATATATGTATATATATGACAAATAAAATGTATATCTTGACTTTTCTGGGAATGGCCTGTGAAGTCCCCTTCTTTCGGAAGGAATTTAAAAAAAAATCAACTATTTCCGGAAAGATTTATCTTGATTAAAAAATAAGCAATAGAAGAAAAAAAAACTATCGTAAGAATAATTGTATATCTACCCACTAAGAAGTAATGGAGTGTAGTGAAAGTTATGTGAATGTAATTTAAAATTTTCTAATAAACATCCAAAAATGAAAGTTAAAATACGTTTAGGGAAAAATACTCTTAAGAGCATACATAGTTGAAAAACATTTCTACGTATTATCAGGAATTCCAGATATAAACTTTTGTGCATCTTATTACTTTCTCTACTACGTACAGATAGTAGGGTAAGTATTGTATTCCACCCAAAAATTCGATATCGAGATTTCACCGGAAATACATGTTTTGAGACCCCCTGAATCCAAAAAAGGTATTTCTGGAAACATGTCCGTGTGTGTGTGTCTGTCTGTCTGTCTGTGAACAGCATAACTCAGAAACGAACAGTCAGATAAACACCAAACTTGGTATTTAGGTTCAGTATCTTCCAGAGAAGCGACACGAAGGTTTTCAAGAAAATCCCCCACCCCAGATTACCCTTCACAAGAAAACATTTTTCGAAAAGTTTAATTTTCTCAAAAATGGCTCTAACGATTTTGATTAAATTATCATATGTTTAAGATATTTACATGACAAATAAAATGTATATCTTGAATTTTCTGGGAATGTCTCTAAAAGTATTCTTCATTGTGAACGACTTTTGCATAACTGGTAAACCATAAGAGATAGACAAAATTTTACTGCACAAAAATGTAGATCGCGTGAAAATACACAATTTATGTCATATACTTTTTTTTTGTTGAGTGAACCATGTTCGAGATATTGCTTGTTATTTCCTTAAATTTTTCAATACTTATTTTCTCAAATGGGAATTCGTTATTCATTTTTTTTGCCTTGGATATGCAAAGAGTATTAATCTGTGGCAAAGGGAATGGTGCTGCACCTAGCAACCAGCTATTAAGAGATATGTATGTGCTTAAAGGCTACTGTATTTCTATATTGCCCTTGTAAATATATATTCCCCTTACATCTACAAGAAAATTAGGAATAAGATAGAGCCTGCAAATGTTTATCTCGATTAACATGAAGCATATGGAGAATAAGCGTTTGTAAAAATAGTTTGTACAAGAGTAGAGAAATTCATGTGAGTGAAACACATCAGATTTTTTTATATGGAATGGTAAAATTGATTGTATTCTAATTACTGTGGAGGACATTACATCGTTGATTTTGTACAGCAGATTCTGTTAAGTATGTGATTAAGTGGTCGTAAGAGTTCAAGTTGAACATTTTAATCATACTGCATCATAATAAGTGTGAAAAATATTCAAGTTTTAGCTTGAAGTCATCGTTTGATTAAGTATAACGCTTAATGCACCGTAAAATAATATCCAAATATTCCTAGTTAAAAGCTTATGAGCAGAGAAACTAAATACATTTTAAACGCACTAGTTGCTCCCGGCATAAAACACCCGCACAACTGAGTTTGGTGCTCCCTGCTTTAAAATATAGTTGGATGTAATATAAACACGCTTACGTGTTTTATTTTGATAACATTTTTAAACGCGTTGTAGATACAAATATAAAACCCTCCCGAAAATGAACGACCTTCTATAACAGCAGCAAAAAAAGTTACTGTTTATTCAACGACTCTGTTGTTTTTGCTTTTTCCGAACTGCAAACCCTCATTATTTATAAATATCACGATAAAATGGGAAAATTTTCATTTCAGAGCATACCATTGCGTAAAAATGCATTGCATTGTGCGGAGTGCGAAATGAAAACTTCAGAAAATATTAGTTTCAGAGTGTGTACCTCAACAATAGCAAACAAACATGATTATAGGAACCAAATAAACAATCTATTTGAAGTGAAATAATTATCAGAGTACTATTATTGCAGGTTTTGAAAAAGACATTGAAAATTGCATTTATTGTGCCCTTGCAAGAGAAGGAAACAGCCAAAATTGAAGAAGTTGTGCCTTTTGCTTACAGATTGTATTTTGAATATTGCAGAGTCACCATCACGAAAAATATAAAACAATTGTATTAATTATTTCAGGCTTCCATATCTTGTGAAGGAGTGCTACTTAAAGCTATTCAATTACTGCAAATTAAGACGTTGTCAGGCAGTGGAATGAGGAGAAGGTTTGGTCACAATGTAGTAAAATGCACCATTGTACTCGAAAGCATCAAGCGATCATCGCCGTTTATACTTGATTCCAGTTTAAAATATTTGGCGCTCAGAACCACAGACTCCATCTTGTCAGTGCCACTACAATACCACCATCAAGTCGAGACAACCCACTTCCACAGACCTCGTGTTCCCAGCTCATTATGAGAAGACAACACTTCACTATCGGCTTCCAAGTGGAAAAGGCACAGTAGAAGATCAAGTGCACTTAAACATACAAGATGGGCTCTGTAGAGGAAATCAAAACAAATAACAATAGTTTTCTTTCACATCACCACTAATAATAAATGACCAATTGTTCTCATCTCCTGAAGAAAATACTCAGTTTTTAGTAATCAATTTAAATAGAATCCAAATCTGGATTTAGACTTTACTAGCAGAATAAAGAATTTCCTGTCTTAACCTCGAACTTGTTAAGAAATCAAGTATCGTATTCCCTTCTGAAGCCCAACAGAAAATCGTCACTTGTTTTACAGTACAAAACCTTGTTATAACCATATATGGTAATGTGGCTGTGCAATGTAGGGTTCCGCTTCATCATCGCAAATCCGAAGAATACAAGCTCTACAGAAGAGACTTCTCCGGATTATAATCGATGAACCTTGGTATACTAGCAACATTACTTTTCATAGTGGTCAACGAATGTTTCTGCAGTTCTCTGACGTAGCTACGAAAGACTATAACTCATTTCCCTGACACGCCAATTCTTTACAACCATTAGACCTAATTTAATAACACTAAACATACATGGGAATTACCAGTGGCTAATAACCCAAACGCATGTTATACATGTAGTTCTATTTTTCCATAAATGCGCACAACCATAATGTACAAATATTGTACCGAAAAGTTTCCTCAATAAAAATGGAAGATCAAGCGGTGGCGATAATGATGGAAGAGTTAAAGCCATCCCGTCCTATTAAATGGGATAACTGGGAACCAGTAATTCTATTGAATTTTTCACAGAGCCTGTAGCTTCTTAATTCGGTGCTGTGCTTAAAAAATTCTACAAACGTCGGTCAGTACTGTCCACTAGTTCTCAGGCTGCAGCTGTTTTTTCTGCCACTACTGAGTAGCCCAGCACAGAAAATGAAAGTTTTAGTCGTATCCAACAGGAAGTAACTTCACCTAGCAACCATTCAGAAAGCCAACGAGACTGTATCAAAACTAGTACAAAAATCTGATGTGTTACACTCACATGACTTTCTCTACTCTTGAACAAGCTATTTTTACAAACGCTTATTCTCCATATGCTTCATGTTAATCGAGATATCGAGATGTTAATCTTATTTCTAATTTTCTTGTAGATGCAAGGGGAATTGGTAGGCTTTAAGGATAGTCAAATATTTTAAGACCTGGTTGCTATGTGGAGTATTCCATTCTCTTTGCATGTCCAGGACATAAAAAGAATTAATGACGAATTCCCACTTGAGAAAAAGTATTGGAAAATTTAAGGGAATAACAAGCAATATCTCGAAAATGGTTCACTCAACAACAAAAAATGTATATGACATAAATTGTGTATTTTAACGCTATCTACATTTTTTGTGTAGTAAACTGTTGTCTATCTCTTATGGTTTACCAGTTATGCAAAAGTCGTTCACAATGAAGAATACTTTTGGAGACATTCCCAGAAAATTCGAGATATACATTTTATTTGTCATGAAAATGTCTTAAACATATGATATTTTAATCAAAATCGTTAGAGCCATTTTGAGAAAATTAAAATTTTTGAAAAATATTCTATATAAAGGGTAATCTGGGGTGAGGATTTTCTTTAAAATCTTCGTGTCGCATCTCTGGAAGATACTGAACCTAAATACCAAGTTTGGTGTTTTTTTCGATTGTTCGTTTCTGAGTTATGCTGTTCACAGGCACACACACGGACATGTTTCCCAAAATGTTTTTTTTGGATTCAGGGGCTCTCAAAACATATATTACCGGTGAAATCTTGGTATCGAATTTTTGGGTGGAATACAATACTTCCCCTACTTACTATACATAGTAGAGAAAGTAAAAATGGAACTCTTGGTGGAATTAATTATAGAACCAAAGCCTAAGTATGTAGAAAATGCGAATAAGGACAAAGTGGAGGATCCGACGTATGATCGATCATGCAAAATCAGGAGCATCCCATTGTGGAGAGGGGTTTAGCAGTCGTGCACCATGGCAAGTCGCAGATATATCAGCAGATTAAGCCTTCATGGCTGCACAAGAGGCTGTTGTGGCTATTAAGGAATCGCAAGAAGTAACCACGCAGATTTGGCTATTGTGTTCATTGCAGATTCTTGAAGTGTATGCTGAAGTTAAACAATGCTCAATTCAAGATCAGCAAGCATTTAGGAAAAGAATACAGTAACCTAATGACGTGCATTTAAATGGAAAAAACATATGATTTCATACTTAAAATCGAAATGTGGATAATATCGATATTTTCCTTAGCCATTTTGGCACTACAAATCTAAACTAGCGACAAACTGAAAATATTTCACAAAGCCCAGTAGGTAACTACAAATTTTATCAAAAAAGGATAAGAATGCTCTTTCATTTGTATCATTCATACATTATTATGAAAGTTTCTAAAATGCCAATATTTTTAATTATCACAAGATAGGCTTTTTTCTCTCTTTATTCACCAAAAATTGTGTATATAGTAAGAAAACATTAACATTCTTTGATTCTTGTAACATATTCCATGCATTTTATGTTTTTGTATACAAAAGAGGCATGAAACCGAAGAATTTTATTTTAATGAACAATATTATTCTAGTTTTATGTGAGAATTTTTTTGAATTAGTGATAAGTACCTGCTTTAGTGCACAAGCTATTCTAAACTAATAGGATTATTTGTATAAACACATTTAACATTACAAAAGTTATAATCATTTAACTATTTTGTGTATGAAAATAACCTTATTTTAAAGTTTGTATTTGGGCTTAAGAGGGGAGAGGAATAATATATATGTGTGTATTTAATACATCTTAATTGGCATTTCAGTTTACTCCCCCACCCCAGAAAAGTAAAGTGTAACAGAAGCTTAAATGTAGGGTAATGTGTTTTTTTCTTGTGAGTTTCTGGGTTTACTTATGCACCTACACAGAGAGCCAGTAGATGCATAGCATATTCATTTTAAACCTTGAAGTGTTGTATATAACATGTATGTAAAACCACACATTAAAAATGTAATTAGAGGTGGTCATTCAAAAGTACTGATTACTTTACATTTAGCTTATTTATGTTTTAAAATACTGGGTTTCTGGTGAGTGACGCCAGTGACAGAATGCCACTGTAGGAATCCGTTTTTGCAGTAGCGGCGGACCGGCTAGCCGTTGCTCCCCTACATAGTGCTACGCTTGGGAACAATATTAATGTATATGTTTACTATTCATTATAAAAGAAGTTCAGAATTATATTACTCTGCATCTATGTAAATTTGATACCTACTAAACACTCGAATGTCTTTAATTGGAAAACCCACGCCGAATACTGTCCTTTAATTCGCTGAGCGTATGGAAATTGTTTATATTAAACACATCTTTAAGCATTACTCACAAATAGTAATGACATGGATGTGGATCTGAGCAACAGACAGTTCAATTAATTATTCTGTCATTAAAAGGGCGTTGTAATGTAGGGCAGCGATTTTCTTGGAATCATTTCCACGACAGACCCTATCTCTAATTTTTCTCGATTAGAGCAGTTGACTGTCTATATTTCTTTTTGTCAATCACTGGCCCAGTCTGTTTTTCAAATAATATGTAATTTATGGATTTGTTAAGAACGGTGACATCAGGGGATTTGTATACACATTCAAGCTGATAGTCAACATAACTGTTCGAGCAAACTTTAGCACAATAAACACACGTCGCTCTGTAGTATACACTATGATACATATCCAAAACAAACCAATTAATAGACAGCCTCCCATATCAACATTTCCACTACATAAAATGCCAGATAACATAAGACTGAATATCAAATGCCATTACCCTCCAAGATGCGTGGTCTAGGTTACCGCAAAACGAAGTCGGTCATCATAGAGGCACATCCGTCTGCCGCCGGTTGCGTCACTCAAGGTAAACCCGATATAAAATACTGAAATATTTTATTCTAAACCTGTGTCTTGCAATTTGTGTTACAAAATGGACATAATGTTTCTTGATCAGAATAGTTGTGTGTCGGTGGTAATAATATTGTAGCGACCTTTAGGGCCGTTAGCCCGGGGGTTGCTTACAACGGGGGAATAGATTTAGATGGTCCGGACCGGGATACAATGATCCATGAGGCTCCATAAGGGGGGTGTTAAATAAATACCCGAGATAACATAATAGCTAATGACTATATTAGGGAAAAATTGGATTGATGTTGGGCCCCACGGAAGTGGGGGGGGTGGACGTGCAAGAACTAATGGTACTCATATGATTTACCTGTCGAGCTCTCGGAGATGTTGGAAATAATACAGCTCTAAGGATCAACTAATTAGGGTAGGGATCAGAGCCCTTAAACTCTAAGCCAGCTTTTCCTACATTACCACACTTTTCGAAACTTAATGCAACCTGATGCAACTCCCTGTCCGTGGATCCAACACCACGACGGAGCGCTGCAATATTAAAGTCACTACTTGTTTCGAAAATGAATATAATTAACAGCACAAAGAATATGTACACCAATAGTTAAAAGTTATAAAAAAGAGGTAGTATTTGATGAAGAATACACCTAAGTCATTAAAAAAGGAGAAATAAAGCAAAATATAAAATGCACCAGAAGTTATAGGAAATGATTGTCTCTCTTGCCTATATCACAATAGCTATGTACATTGTTTGCATTGTATATTATTACTTTCTTTGTTGTCTGTAATCATTACTTATGTAAATAAACAAAATGACCAAAACCCTGAAAAACTAGTAGTTCTTTAAGTCTTGGTTAATACCAATAACCTTATGATACTGTTAAAACGGAACAGAATAATGAAGAATGAAATAAATGCTTTGATTTAATTAAATCGCCTTAGACAGAGATATGAAAGGCTGAATCATATTTTCAAAAACAATTCACTGCTATGGCTGGAACTACACACATTTTACTTACATGCCCTCGCTTTACTACTAAGTTCGCACACGCAATGAACTTCTCTCTTCTGGTTTATATAATCCGACGTACCTTAAGGGCATACCAAGTTACTGTGAGATATTGTACCTTAAAGGGGACATGCCATGGCTCAAATACCTGCCATTGCCGAGCTTGTGGTTGATCATAGTGTAGAATTGATTTATGTCTGATGCCTAAGATTTATCTTTCGCATTGACCAAGTGTAGGTTAAGAATGGATTGTCGGAAGTTGATTAATTAGCCGCTGTTCTTTTCACTTTCTCTGTCACTAGATAGTAGGCAGAGAAGGTATTGTACTCCACCAAAAAAATTCGATACCGAAATTTCACCGGAAATACGTTTTTTTTTAGACTACTTAAATACACACACAAAAGCGTTTTTAGATAAAGGTCCGCGTGCGCGCGTGTGTGAACAGCATAACTCACAAACAAAAATTCGGATAAGTACTGTATTTATATTCAGTACCTTCCAAGGATGCGACACGAAGATTTTCAAGAAAATCCCCCCATCTATCCTTTGCATGGAACACTTTTCGACGTTTTTTACTTTCTAAAAATGGCTCTAATGGTTTTGATTAAATACATCTATTAAAGATATTTACATGAAAAATAAATTTCATATCTTGAATTTACTGGGAATAATCTGTTAAGTTCTCTTCATTCGGAAGGAGTTTTGTATAATATTGTATAATTATTATACGTTGAGCGATAGACGAAAATGTACTGCACAAAAAATGTAGATCACTTTAAAACATAGAATTTATTCCAAATAACTTTTTGTGGCACCAGCCATTTTCGAGATATCTGTTATTAATACCTACTTCGATTTGTTCAATACTGTGTCATGTTTCTAAGTTCTGTCGACTTTCAGTTGTTTCTCGGGATTGCATTGCAATAGTATGAAATTTTAAGGCCAACATGGATTGCATTGAAATAGTATGAAATTTTAAGGCCAACATATAGCGTGCAGTTCTTAAACATTTGCCTATCGCTATTCGTTTTAACAATAAACTATCGTAAGAATAATTTGCATTCCCAGTAATAAACGATAGAGCGCAGAGGAAGTCATGTGTATGTAACATGCATTTTCTTTTGCGACATAGCCAGTTTGTTTAATACTTTGGCGTGTATCTTTAGCTTAAGAGTTAATTAAATATCTTAAGAATACTACTTAGGCATCATGGATTAGGCCTTCTGGCCTGTTCTGTCTCCAAATTAACATTTATAACAGTTATTAGAAGATTAAAATTGGTTGGTACAAAGTTTCCTTGGTCTGACGATACTTCTTCGACCGCTTGCTTGATGTGTACCAGACTAATTTTAAAGATAATGTTATCTTGAACCATTCTTAATACATGCTCTTATATTTATTTCTATGTTCACCTATGGTGTCAAATAGTATGTTCATTTCAGCTCTAATTTCTTCATTATTGGTATTATCTAGGAGTAAATATCCTACTACTAGTAATTTCATTTTAGCAGTTTCTCTTCTCCGTTTCTGCTGCGCTGTCTCTATATGTACTTCTGACCCTGTTTGGAACGCCATTACCTTGTAACATTTCAGGACTCTCTTGTCTGAGTCTTTTCAGAGGAGTTGTCTTCATTGCACCCAAGAATTGTTGGTAATTAGAAAGCTTATATTCAATGCCTTTGCCTTTTTCGGTAACATAAATTACAGCCTAAGTACAATGCGGACCATTTGAAACTACCGGAGTTCTAACGGGCCGTATGGCGCGGTTTTACTGGGGAGAACTGCCCGCTCCTTTCCAAGAAGAAAATCAATCATCACGCACGCCGTACCGGCCGGTCGGAGGTGTCATTCTTCATGTCCGTTGAAAACACGCGAGTTACAGTAAATCCCTTGTTTGCAATGGTGCGCTACAGTGTCGAGCAACAAATAAGGTGATATTTATCTATGCTGGGTTTTAAAACGGAAAGTGTATATAAACCAACCACACACTCTTCAAGAACTTAGAATGAAATCAGACGAGTGCACAGTGAATTTAAAGATTGAGAGTTGCAGAAGTTATTTCAGAATTTTCTAGGCTGTTGTGATCTTTGTATCCCGTAAGATGGGCATCATTTTCAACATACGCTTTGATAAAAAGGTAAGATCAACTTTTTGTTTAATTATTACTTCATAGTGGGACATATTTTTGTGAAACGGTGGGCTTAATACCCGCTATTCACCGCTCAGGGGTTTTCGTATCATGTGAGAGTGCACTTGCATCTAGCCAGTAAACGAGCACCGTACGCCCGCTAGAAGGCCGGAAGATTTGAAATGGTCCGCACTGTATCTAAACTTAGTAAGATGTTATATGTTATTAGTAACGTTTTCTAATGTTTCACCATTAATAATAATTCATGAAAAGCGAAAGCTTTTGTTTTGTTTTAGGAGTCGATATTTAAGGTTATACTACTCTGCTATAATACTCCACATATATATTGATTTTTGTAAATTGTCTTCCGAGCTTGCGAATATTACTTGATCATCGGCAAATAATATTGATTTAGAGAATACTTCAATGGCTTCATGAAAGAAAACGGGTGGGAGAGGACACCCTTGCCTTATTGCTTGTTTTATATCTCTATACCTCTGTTATTTAGCGTGATGGCTCCGAGGTAACGGTAACATTTGAAGCTTGCATTTAGGAGGTCCCGGGTTCAATTCACATTGGGCCGGTCACCGGCCATGGGTTTTTTCATCGTTTCCCCAGATCGATAGACGAATGCTGGGGTGGTTCTCCTTCTACCAATAGTTCCCTCATCATCATTTCCTTTCACCTGTTTCAAGGTTGAATCACGATGTTTTCGTATTGCGGCAAGGCGGTAGAATTTGTGCACTGAAAGAGTTCATCCTCGGGTTTGGTGGAGCTGGGGATCCCTTCCTGGGAGTTATGTCAATTACCACAGGACCACCGGTTTCGCGGGGCTTAGGCAGAGGTAGCTGGCGTTAGTACTGACACCATGTTAGAATCGTTAGAGACCCCGTCCTTGCTAGCGTTAATCCTGTCTGGATATGATCGCCACCCTTCGGGTCTCCCATTCCTCCCTTCTTCCGATCGGTCAATTTAGAAGCCTCCCCACCCCCCAAAAAGGTCCACTATAGCCTATTGCTGTGCTGTGCTTTGCTTCAGTTACTGAGCACCGTCTGCTCTCCCTAACTCCTAAACTCTCTCGTTGCCGTTTTAACTACACTGCCGTTTGTGAAAGTTGCAACACGAAGAATGAAACAAATGAATTTAATTAATTTAATACCACAGGTTAGGTACATGACAAGTAACAAATGCTAAAGTTTTCAAATCTATACATGGCCTTTGAGCCCTAATATTCAGTATTTTGTGTGGCCTCCATGCGCTGCAATTAGAGCTGCTATACGCCGTGATATTGAATCTAAAAGGTTCTGAATAAGTTCCTGAGGGGTCTCCCTCCATACAGTTTGTATTCAAGCCCACAAATTCGTGACACTGGTTACTGGAGACCAACCATATCCCAGACATGTTCGATGGGTGACATGTCAGGCGAACGTGCAGGTCAGGGAAGCAATGGTTCCCATCGCTCTTCGAAGAAGGCTTGTACATTCCTTGCAATATGTGACCGGGCATTGTCCTGTTGAAATGTGGCCTGTGGAGAAGCCGGAAGCAGGAGGAGTACCTCAGGCTCTACAACCACTGTTAGGTACCGGTTACTGTTCAAAGTGCCCTCAATTCGTAGGAGGCGAGATCGGTTGTTGTAACCAATGGCGCACCAAACCATCACATTTGGTGTTTTTCCGTTATGCCGCTCAACAATGCAGCCTTCCAGGTTGCGCTCACCACGGTACCGGTCACGTATGCGGCCATCACTGTAGGACACGTCGAAGCGGGACTCATCCGAAAAGACTACATTTTGCCACTCAGACGGTGTTCACGTGCCCATTGCAGTCGGAGGAGCTTTTAGTTTAGTTTCTGGACAATGGAAGCCGACGTAATGGCATGCATGCAACCACTCCAACGTGCAGCAGGCGGTAACGAACCGTTGATGCAGACAAGTTCAACCTGTTGCAGTGCTCCAGCGTGAGCCAGCACTGGATGAAGCTGTACGGTCCTTATGGCCATGCCGTCAAGATGAAGGTCATCGCGTGCTGTGGTCATGTTCCGTGGTCCAGTATCCGCTCTTCGCTGCGTACGACCCTCATCTATCCACTGCTTCCACACACGCATCACTGTCGTAGCAGCATGCCCTGTACGAGATGAAATGTCACGGTATGACAAACCCGCTTCGCGGGGACCGATCATTCTGCCCCGTTCGATCTCGCTCACATGCCATTATGGCTCCCTTTGGCATATTGGCACTTACTTTATTGTTTCCACCTTGTTTGAAGCTCTGCACTGACTACATTGGGCGCATCACTGACCTTGTCGGACCGACACGAGAGGGCCCTGCTCGGCCTACGTATTGCTTGCACTCTCTTCTACACTTCCAACAAGTTTGGTGTTATTCGAGAAATTTGTTCTTGGTGTTGCAATTTTCACAAACGGTAGTGTATTATTGTGTTATTACATTTGTTTCATAATTTCTGTAATATGCTTCTCGCAGTTTCCTTTCGAATTATTCAATCGAACGCTTTCTCAAATTCAATGATAGCTATAGGAGTGCACTTAAGAAAGGATTACAGAAGTTTGTATAACTTTCCTCACAGCCAGATTCTGGTAAAAAGTATTATACCTTGTACATGTTGAGAAAGAATACCGTGAATGTGAAAATGGTATATACTGGGAAGGAATTGAAGCGACTGCTTTATGTGGATGCGACAGACGTCTCCTCTGTCAGATCTGAATCTTAAAATGAAACCATCAGGGAGTGAGGGAAGAAGAAAATTCAATTTACTTGCTATTTCTGGATATGCTTATAAAGTCAGTATTTCAATAAGGAAGCGCGAGTAGCACTGACTTACTAAGGACTCTACACGTGGTCATCTACCAAGATACAACATATTGTTTCCAATGTGGATATTTTAATTTATTAAGTTAATAATCCACAGAAAAAATAAGACAGCTTCCAAAAAAGTAAAATCTGGCTTTTAGAATCATTTGTTATACGTACCAAGAATAAAATAAAAACATATGGCGTAATAAATCCATATGAAATTCTTTCATTAAGAGATAAAAAGTTCTAAATTTTTTAAAATGCTCTCCCTTAAATTTTACTTCATATGTGTTCAAGTTCCTGAAAAATGCCTCGTTGGTAATATTTGATGGCTTTCGGAATGTAAATGATTATATTATAGCAGTTTCCAATTAGTAGTTCGGAATTATCTAAGCTGAGAAGATGAATAATTATAGCTTTATGAAAATTGACTTTGCTTTGCGTGAAATGAAAAGTTATAAAATGGTTATTAAATTCAGTTTTATTTATGGACGCACTTTAACTACTATGATCCTTAGCGTCCCATTCTATATTGGGCGTGAAAGATCGGTAATTTTTCTCAGAGGCCTCTTTATCAGGCTTGAGGTTCTTTTACGTGCCGTAAATCTACGACACGGGACCGCCGGCTTTACTTCCCTTCCGAAGGAAGCCATGCCCTCCGCCGGGTTTGAACCCGCGACCTTGGGAACTAGACGCTAGCACGGTACCACTAGTCCACGGAGGACGAATGGTTATTTGCTTCATATAAAATCAATAATAAATGTATGATACTAAGTTAAACTGAATAAAAATGAAACCCCCTATAGCAGAGAGAGTAGGTATACATTACACCCAAAAATTCTCTACTGAGATTTCAGCAGAAATACTTGCTTTGAATCCCTGAATAAAAAAAATTAGAAAAAAAACGTTTGTCTCTCTGTGAACAACATAACTCAAAGACGAAAAGTCAGATATATACCAAACTTGGTATTTACGTTCAGTATCTTCCAAAGACATGATACAAGATTTCGAAGAAAATCTCCGCACAACAATTACTCTTTACATGGAACATTTTTGATTTTCTCAAAAATAACTAGCGATTTTTGTAAAATACCATATATTAAAGATATTTACATGACAAATGGTTACCTTGAATTTCCTGAGAGTAGCCTGTGAAGTCGTCTTATTTCAGAAACAAGTTTGTACAGTCTTGCATAACTGGTAAAGGTCGAACGATAGGCAAAAACGGACTGCCCAAAAAAAGTAGATCTCTTTAAAATACATAATTTACCTGCAGTATATTTTTTGTGACAGAAGCCATTTATACGATATCGTTGCTTTTTTTTCAATTTATTTAGAGTCGCGCTAACTGTTTGGTCATTTGCGACTCATCAATTAATTACATTAATTCTTAATTAAGCAAACAGTTACATGTTTACAAAGAGAACATAAGATACATATAATGGAATTACAGGCTAATTTTAACATGGGCAAATAAATATTAATATTAAGATTGGTATTCAAGCATGAACAAGAAAATATTAAATATTATATTGAGATATTTTATATTTTGTTAAAAGGACCGATATTCTGCAGGAATTTTTTTACTTTTAGATGGGCCACTCTATTGCATTGTGGAGGTAGGAGGAAATCTTTTGAGTTCTGCGAGTTATATTGTTGGCATTTGCATAGTAGATGTTCAAGAGTGAGTCTTGTAGTACAGAAACAACATTCAGGAGGTGGTTCTTTGGTGAAGAGGTAGAGGTAAGTGAGTTTTGTATGTCCGATTCGTAATCTGGCAGCAATTGTTTGATCTTGGCGGTTCAAGGCAGTATATGGCAAGGGACTGGTGTTTTCTTGTCTATTAGCATGCAGCTTACTGTTTTAGATCTGGGTCCATTCCAAGGCTGTGGATCGCACTTTTAAAGTGTGATGCAGCAACCTGACACGGAAATTTGATGGATTTGTCAACTAATGAATGGCGAGTGGCTTCTTTGGCTGCTAAATCAGCTTGTTCATTTCCTCTAATGCCGATGTGTGATGGGATCCAGACAAGAGCTACAGTACGATCTTCTGTAAGAATAGATTGAAGAGTATGCTGAATGTGAATCGATTTTGAAGGGCTTGGAGAGCACTTGGAATCAGTAAATATTATGAAATAATTACTATCTGTTGATGGAATTAGTTGTAATAGAATTAGATATAGTTATGAAAGTTTGGGATTTTTCAATTCTCTGTCTTTTGTTTTAAGTTCGTAATATTCATTTGCTCCTCGCGATTGTATGTAAATATTGGAGTTTAAGTTCAGCATATAACATTCAGTTCTCAAGCATTGACTGTTGCTATTCCCTTTGTATATATAACAAAATGTGCAATCTAGTAACTTTTGTGAAAGTTCATCCTGAAATAGTTAGAAAAAAAAACACTTTTATAAAAATAGTTTGTATACCCACTAATAAACGATAAATGGTATAGAATGTCATATAAATGTAACGCAGCTCAGTTTCTAAAATAAAATGTATTATGCAGCTTCGCGTTGTCTTAAACAATAACAAAATAAAAGGTAGCACACAATAAATTGTGTGTTATAATTCATAGATAAATGCGTATAAGCCTGAGAATATGCTAAAATCATTGCATGGGTATCAGGAAAATTTTAAAAATATAAATTTGATGTGGCACACTCATTAAACCTTCTCTGGTCATTAGAATTCAACAGATTCAAAAGCCGTCAGTAAATGATTTTTACCAAAGAAAGAAAAAGGATCGTAAACATTCCAATATTTTCCGTAGATAACACCCTTATATTTAGGAAATGTAAACCTGCATCATAGAATATTTTGAAGGCAACTAGCATTCTAAAGGAAATTATTTGATCTAAGTTGTATATTTTAATGAGTTTTACACTTTTCGTGAAAAAAGTGTGTTTGCCTCTCTCTTTGTGTTTTTTAATTATAAAAAATTATGCAACATTGAATCATAATGAAGAACACTTCACACGCTTTTCTCAGAAAACTATGTATTATACTTTCGTTTCTCGTGTAAATATTTTTAACATGTAAGATTTAACGAAATCGCTAGAGCCATTTTTCATAAATAAAATATAAGGTATGCTTTCCTCGTAAAGGGTGGGTGCGGGTAGGAAGGATTTATTTCGTTTTTTGTTTCCGAGTTTTACTGCTCATGCACACACACACACACAAACACACACACACACACACACACACACACAGGTCTTGCGTGCATGTAATCCCACCTGGGCGTCACTCCACAAGGACAGATAGTGCAAGTCGAAGGCCAAAGCAGAAAGCAGGTATTTTCTCAAATCATGTCCTACGCATACCACCATCGACTGCACCTGACCCTGTAACTCTGAAAGATAAAGGTGGGAATGAAATGAGAAGCAATCGGTAGCTAAAGGGTTTGTGGTAGATAAGAATACATCCCAGCATTCACTTATGGAAGGAAGAAAAGATGAAAGAAAACTTACTGAGGATGATGAGTTACTTCGGGAGTTGAACTCGAAACGTCCTATTTATAAACCTCAGACACTACCGCCTGAATCACCGAAGTCGGCACTATAAGGATATTAACATTTTAAAATATTAAACTATCTATTTAAGTGTTTTAGTTTGCATTTAAATTACTTTTTACGTGTTAAACAATAAGTAAAAAAAGTTAAAATTTGCCTACCTTTGGAATTTCATTTTTCATAGTCACTTTACAACAATTTAAACACACAAATAAACATAGGTATAAAAAGCTTCACTGTTGACGCTGTTCATGCCGTTCTAATTGGTGTTTCAAAAACATGCCCATTTAAATGTGGAAGATAACTACCGTTTTTATAATTCGTCCTTATCCTCGTGATTAAAACTTGATCATCCGCAGCTAATTGGCTTTTGTGCTATTGCCGTTGGCTTTTACCCTTTGGGATTACGAGATCTCCATATTTTTATTACCTTATTCATGCATAAATTAAACGGGAGGGTGATGATAAACCGCTACGCTGTTGTAAGCCTCTGTTGACTGTAATTAACGAAATTTTATGAACATATTGGCTTAGTGTTGCGGATAATATTTTTTTCTCCCTACGTGTTGTTTCAATGGTGTTTATTAATATTATACAATCCAGTTTGTACATGTTTTACGTATGTCAACAATATTAACAATATTATATTATCCAGCATGTACATTTATATTTAATTAGCGGGGAGAAACAAAAATTATAAAATAAAAGAATGGATATTTATTGTCATATTATAAGGATAATGTATAATATCGTGAAAATTAACCAATTACCAACGTAACCCCACTAGTGCTTTGATTCATCTAGAGAAAATCAAAACTGCAGTTGGATTTAATTTCATGATTAAAGGAAAGTATTTAAAGATTACCAGAAATAAATATACAATACAAATAAATTTACTAAATTAATTCATCGAACTGCTTGCATACACTACTTGTTTTTGTGTTGTATGGTGTAATGCTGTTTTGGTAAAGCTAACTTAGAATGTCTATGCGGATAACAAATAATTATTGCAAAAAACAATGATGCTAGGGAGAAGATTAAACAAACAAGTGCTACGCAGGAGATAAAAACAGACACATTCTAGGGAGGTGAAAAAAGTGGCATAAACAGCCAGCATTGATTAGAACACGTCGTTTCATAGCGTATTGGTCAAAAGTAGTAATAGTGAGACAGTCAACTTAGAGGGAAGAGGGAAAATAGAAAAATAAAGAGGGAGTAACTAGTTGGCTGTATTGTTTTGAAATATGTGCTTTCTTTGTGTTTGGAGGTTAAGAAGTTTTTTTGTGTAGTTTTATTCGAATATTTCCTTACAGAATGTACATTTTATTTACAGTTAATTTTCTTCTACATGATTAATTTTAAGGGAGTTATATACTAATATTTCTACTCAATTGAGTTCTACATATTCTTTTTACTTGTTCCGTTTATATGCAGCTTTTAGTATCACATGTAGTATCAGCATTTCTCTCTGGAACATATTAAGCAAAACTGAAACGTAAAGTTTCTTTTTAATTTTATTTTCGTAGTAATTTAGCTTTCTAGTTCTTACACACAATTTACTCTCGTTCATACTTCAGACACTAAAGAAAAATTCCCACCTCCAGCAAGGTATCGAATCCCGGAACTTCGGTACTGGCTAACATGCTAGCTAGCATTTAACAGGGAAAACGTCAATGACATAACTGCTTCTGTTTACCTCTCTACGTTAGCCTACCCTCTCCCTAAATCTACTCTGCTTTAGGCTTTTTGTGCGACTTTAAAAAAAAAAACAAAGAGCAGCGTAAATCTTCGGTCAACAACCACTTTGCAGTCACTGCGGAGTTTCACTAAGTTTTTCTAAATATTCGCTAACGATTCGTTAACTAACGCGGCTTTAAAATTTAAAAGTAGCTAGCAAAGGAATGTTTCGCTGGCAACGAAAATTCCTTTTAACGAAGCGTTTTCTTTGAGATATGTTTTATACTACGCATGTTTATGCGGAAAGCTTAAATATTCACTTACGGAACTTTGCGACAGAATTGAACTTCTACAAGAAACAAGTGTAACTAATTCCTCGGCAGCAGAAGAAGTTGTATCTGTTAGTAAAATTCTCAACTTCATGCCTATAGGGAAGTTTGTACAATTTAAAGTGGCTGATAAAACCAGGAAAGTTAGAATTCTAATATAAATCTTGAATTATGGGTTCCACTGCATTGCATAGAGAACACTTACAAAACTTTACACACTATGAAGGCTATTTTGTAACGTTTATAAGGCTTAACAAGCTGTTAAAGCCGCTAAATAATTGGTCGCCATTCTGCAACTTCGTAAGAAAACAAAATTTTGTTAAGAATAAAGATTAGTTTTTGAACGCAACAAACCCTGAGACCTTCATAATAACGCGTTTTTGCACAGCGGATTTGTATAGACGTCGTTTTAATGCTGGTGTGAGAGGAAAAGCAGGATAGAATCTTGTCATTTTAATTATCAAATGTTTATTTACTCGTTTTGGTGTGGAATATAAATGTTACGGATTACGCTTGAGTACGCAATGCTCCGTGTGATAGCATTGGTAAATGATGTTCCCAACACAAGTTTTAAGAGACGAAGTTTAATAGGAAAATAAGTTTTGTGTAACCTCGTATCGTAATAAAAATTAACATTTATTGATTTAAGAATTTTAGGTTAAAATGGTGACAAATTTTGCATTTATTTGCGTCGTTCATGAGTTCATTTCCTCATTTTTTAGTTAAGGTTAGGAACTGAACGCTTTTGAAGCTGTAGGATAGTATAGCGAAACGTTTTCGTTCCCAGAATTATTTTAAGATAATTTCCAATCTGCTAAAAGAATTGGCTAGAATAAAGCTATTTACCAGTTTCTCGTCACCACAGAAATTGATGCTGCTGGAAGAGAATGAACATAAGTCAGTTGGGTTATAAAATAATAATTTATACATAGTAAATTTGCGTATGAAAAATAATTCAAAATAAAATGCGTGTAGCTGTAACATCCCCCCAGATAACACAACTAGTGAAACTAAATTTTCTTGAGAAATCTGCATGACCACTGACATTTTTAAAAAGTATAATTAAAAGCCAAGAAACCTTAATAGTATATTATGCAACAAGACCAAAATAGTAGTAATTAAAACGCGAGTGTTATTAATAATTATCGTACGATCGTTTTAATCACCATTATAGTCAAGTTTCATACGACTGTTTATGCTCGACCATGTATCTAAATTAAAGGTTTCATAAGTATTCGTTTCTGGTTTGAGTGATGTGTTACAATCGTTATTCCTTTATCTATGGTTACAGTACAATGACCTTGTAGCACTTGTGTCAAACAAAGTTGCTAGCATTGTGAGACGTACTACACAGAATAATCGATACTTGCGCTTTCACAATGTTACGTGGCCACTTCTGATTGGTCGAATTTACTTTAATGAACAGGTGTACTTTAATGAGGCCCATTAAAGTACTGCTACCAGTCGTATAAATACTACATTTTGGAATGGTCGAGCATAAAGAAAATTAAACAATATTTGCGGGTTGATATGATTTAGTGAAACTTGCATTAAAACAATATGAAACTGCGTTGCTAATGACTTTGTCTGTCATTCCAAACCTAAAATTAAACTCATTTTACAGCGCCATTGCCACAGCTGTTCAACAGCTTGGCGAGTTGTTCCCATAAGAATCTAGTTATTTGGGGTCACAAGAAAATGTAAGTCATGCTGTTCTAATCAATGCGCGCGTGTTTTAAAAATCCACATATATTTCATATTTTTCGTGTGACCTTTTCATATCACGCTTTGTCTCCATCTTGGCAAGGGAAAGTAACAAAAGCACTCGGTAGTTGTATTTTCATGTAAGAGGTAGTTGGGATTATGATAACTTTCTCGAAAGTCTTCATGTCGCATCTTCGGAGTATACTAAACTTAAATATCAAGTTAAGTGCGCATTTATCCAACTTTTGGTTTGACTTATGTTTTCTCAGACACATACAAGCACGTTTTCCTAAAATGTTTTGTTTGGGTTCAAGGTTAAATTTTTTGGTGAAATCTCGAATGGAAATTTTGAGTGTAATACATTACTTCCCCTGCGTACTACACGTATTAGAAAAAGCGGCAAGGATTTTGATGCTATTTCTTCATGTTTAAGTTAACAAAGTCTATGCTGATTAATTTGATATATGCACAAACCAACAATATATTATAAATATCGTAACAAGAAGGACAAATCAACTTGTGTATGGGTACTGTAATGAACAACGGATTTACGTAAATTTTTCATAGATAGGGAAAATATTACATCAGATTTTAAGTTAACATCTCGACGCACATATACACAACACAGATGTGTTTATTGTTTATGACATATATGTATACTGGCTATGAAATGTATGTTCAGGCATCTGCCCAGCAAGTCTGATATTGCTTAATTATTTGATGTCATAACTGAAACACATATTCAAGCATTCCAAGTTACGCGGGACGGAACTAAATCGGTATCTATGGGATTAGCTAATACAAGCAATATATTCAGTATGACAGGTTACTGTACATATCAAAACGCTATAGGTGCATAATGCCTTCCTAAGGGATATTCTGGCAGTTATTTATTTGTGAATTCTTTGTTTTAATTCAATATTTCTGTGAATGAATGAATGATTTATTGTCTGCTTTAAACTTTACATGCCATTTATACAATGTGCGCAATACAGTGGGGTTGCTTATTATTTCTCTTCCCCATATATTAACATTGTTTAGCTTGTTACCCTTTTTCTGTAATTTTTCCAATTTACTTCATGTTTAAGTTAACTATTTTAACCTTAGTTATCCTAAATATTTCCCTGCCTTCTCCAAATGTTCATTTCTTCCTGTATTAAAAATCTTACTAAGTTTTAGCTCTATTGGTAAATTTTTCCATTTCTCCGGTATTAAATCTCTTCCTTTATCCATATCATTGCATTCCAAATATAATAACTATTTATAATTTCTTTCTTTCCCATATCCTCCACTCTTGTTCTAATTTTTTTCGAAAAACCCTTACTTTTGTTGTTTCTTTCTGCCCATGTTTCCCCTATTCTTATTTCTTCCAATGTTGTCTGCATCTTGTGCATACAAGTTTCTTTTTCCCCTAATTTATTCTGTGCAACCAAGCATTGCTTTAGTATATCATTTTCCTCTAGTACCTTTATTCTGAACCAATATTTGATTACTATTTCTATCATTTTGCCTATTGATCCCACCCTCCCTAGTTCTGCTTGTGCTACTCCATTCGGTGAACTTCTTGGTAATCCCAGACTTATTTTACAAAAATCCTATGTATAGCATCCACAATTTTCCCATCCTTTTCCTAGCCCCCATATCTCTGCTGCGCATAATATCCTTGCTTCCACCACCCTGCTATATATCCTTTCAAGCCAAGTAATTTACATTTCTGGTATTTTGCTCACACATGCTCTGATTACCTGTATTGCTTGCTTCCCCTTTGCTAATACTTTTTTCTTCAGTTCTCCCCAATCCCCTGCACCATTGAGCCTTACTCCTACATAGTCAATTTTCCACACCACTTCCAACTCCGTTTCTTTCCAATAACAATTTTCGGTCTTTCTTTGATCATGATTTTCGATTTATTTTGGTTTATTCTCAGCCCTCAATCTTTGCAATATTTGCCAATTGATTTAATAATAATTCTTATTTTATCTTTATCTTGAGTTGTATTACAATTTCCCCCTTTTCATACTGAGTTCTCAAGCATAATTACCACTTAGTGCTATATGTTGTTCAATGAATTTTAAACAGAGAGTTTCTGCACGGAAACCATTAGTGACATATGTTTCCAGAAAGCATGTCAATAATTGATTTAATCTCACGACCTTTAAATAGTGACGCATTTAGAGAGGTATCAGGCGTCACGATGTTTGGTGAGATATAAAATACGAGATAACGAGCGCTTATTAATTTAAAAAGGTACTATGTGTTGAAAGTGAGTTGTTGCAGTGAGTTTTCAACTGTGTACCGTGACACGGGAACCGCATATACGTGATATTGCTGGTCAAAATAACCGTAGCCATCTCCTTTACAAACTTATGAGATTATTGCTAGTTTTTGTAATGAGATCAGGCTGGCGGGTACTGTGGCATTAACTATATTAAGGGAATGCTAAACCACAAAAAGGTGTACAAAACAGATATTAAGTGCAGATGTGGAGGGACCATCTGCTGTCAAGAGTTTTCCTAAGGAACTAAACGTAGTGTCTTTAGATAGGTAAGTTCACAGTTCCATCTCCTCAAAAAATGTGTCTTGAGCGCTTCAAATTCTATGATATTTAATCTGCTTTAGTTTAATTTATATTTATTACCTAAATTCTTAGTAACATCCAAATTAATATAATGTTCCATGCATAAGATATACTTCTCCGGTTTCAAAAGTTAAGTATGCTGTCGATGTAGAAATAAGTGTGCAAACTAATAAAGAAACCAATGTTTTAAAATATACTTGAAATCTAATTTGGATCGGGGTAGATTTTTTTTTTGAAGAAACTTTGTTTTATTTTACTTACACTACCCTCCTCAAAAACCGATCCATTTGAGCAAAAATAAGAAAAAGTAAATATGACGAAGAAAAGTGAAAGGAATGATAGACAAACACCAGATTTCCCAGGAGATATTTTGTATCTTGAATTCTGGAATTGATTTATACAGAGTCATTCAAAACAACATTCATGATGCTTAGTATGTTCTGCAAAGCTGCAACTATTTTTTCACATTGGGATCAATGTCCGGAAAAGCATGGTTTGGGCTGTGTGGGATTTCAAAGTTTGACAAAGCTTAGGACATGGCGATGGACATGCATTGCACACTTTGTCAAGAATCCTCTACTAACCAAACATGAGCATCACACTGTGCATTAAATTACAAAAAGGGTTGACTGTCTTATTTGATTAGAGCTTTATTCCTACCAACATGATTACTACAATGGCAGTTAACATAAACTATCCCCTTAGAATGCGAACCATGCACTGTGGTGTTGATTTTAATACATAAGAAGGTTCTCAGACCAAATAGTCATTCTTCTTACGCTGTAGCTAATAAATTTATACAGAAAAAGATATGAACAGATTTATAGACCACATAGGGTCTAAACCACGCATTCTCGGACATAAGTCCCTTTATAAAAATTAGTAGTTTGCTGTCCCCTACAATGTATTGGTGCATTTTTATTTACCCTGTATAAATCAAATACGAAAACAGAAAGAAGCACATCTGCCGAGGATTCAACCCAAATTAACGTACTTTCGCCAATGAGTCAACGTTACTGGTTCTTTATCCAACTTAGTTTAAATGTAGGTTGAAGAATTAAGAGCAGGTTTGGTTTATCTGTTTATATTCCAGCCGTCTTCAAATGCGAATTCTTGTCGCTTTTGTGTGTGTTTTAGCAGTGCATCAATTTATAATTTGAATTTAATTGCATGCTAACAATTATTTTTCTTCAAAGCATAAATCCAAACTCATTAATTTTTAATCTGGAATGGCAAGTGCTACCTATAGTAAAAGAGGTTTATCTACGTGCACAAAAAGTGGCCCTTAATGGACCGCGAATGTTTACTATACTGACATCTAGCCCCACCCACCGCCAGTGTGACCTCCTCTATTCCTGTCGTCCTCCGTGGACTGCTGGCACCGGGCTAGCCTCTAGTTCCCAAGGTCGCGGTTTTGGGTTAAAAAACCCTAGCATGGCTTCCTTCGGAAGGGAAGTAAAGCCGGTAGTCCCGAGTCGTAGATTTACGGGGCGTAAAAGAACCTCAAACCTGATAAAGAGCCTCTGAGCAAAATTATTGGTATTTCAAAATGGGACGCTAGGGACCATAGTAGTTAAAGAGCGTCCATAAATAAAACTCAATTTAATTTCCTCTATTCCTCGAGTGTAATTCTATCCACTGGATTCTGGCCACATTGCAAGCTAGTTGTATCTACAGTTCTTACTGTCACAGTATCGTTAAGGCACTGCTTGAATTTTGATGCTTTTAATGCAGTCAAACCTTTTATTTTCTTGATACACTAGCGTTTTCTTAATGTCAGTTTTCTTATTGCAATTCGAAGATGGTAAAAGTTTAACCTTCGTCCCCATGTCGCTGATGAAAGCTCTCATACAACTGTCGTAGCTGTCGTAACGAAATATGTAAATAATTCTTCACTATTTCCTAGAGAAGGCCAAATCATATAATTTTAGCCTATCGTTGTGTACCAATCTTAGCGAAACTTTTATAGAGGCTGTTTCCGAAACACTCCGGTTATCACATCGTTCGTTGGTCCATTTTTTGTGTCCCTGAACTGTTTCTCAGGCCGGTAGTATAGCGAATTGATACCGGCTGCGTGGAATAAGATTTCTGCCTGCAGATTTCCTTACGTATGGAAAAACACTAATGGATCTAAGGGAACGGGCCACATTTAATGCACGTCATGTGCATCAAACTAAATAACGGGAAGTGCAATTTGGTGAAGATCCAAGATAGTTGTAGCTGTTAATCCTTGTGAATTATTGTGTGTACTGTACTTGTTTGTCTAAACACAGCCAGACAGAGGCCTCTCAACCAATTGGAAACGATGAGTATTTCATGATTCGGGTCAACAGATTTACGAGGACTAAAGCCAGTAGAATCCTTGAGCTTTGTATCAGGAATCGAATGTCTGTTCTCTACGGCTATGTGTAGGTAGATATAAATTTATGTGCTTAATGGCTTTCAAGGGAAGTATCTTGTTAATCTGCTACTGTTTCGGCTATTATTGATAGTTGTGTTTCTAGCTATGAAACCCAGACCGAATTCCCTTGGCAACAGCAGAAATCAGTTGTATCCAATCTGGTAGAATTGGTTTCTCGAAGTGTTCGAAACTAAAATATACTATACTCTAATTTATTCAAAATAGAGGGAGTGGAAATTATTTGGGATTAGCTGCGAATTTCATAGCTTATTTTAACATTGTTTATGAAACATAGCTAACTGCAATACATCATCACCATTATTTCTATTCTACAGTTTTAAAAATTCACTATATTTCAAATAAACACAGATATTTTCAATTCATTACCCGTATTTCTTAAAATTACTTTTGATACAATTAGTTATAATATTTGTGTTCTCTCATTCTTCCACTGAATAAACTTTTACTACGATTAGGAAGTAGGGGAATTATTGCATTTCACCGAAAAATTCTATATCGAGATTTCACCATTTGAGGCTCCCTGAATCCCAAAAAAAGCATTTTTAAAAGAAGGCTTTTGTGCGTGTTTGTGAACAGCATAACTCAAAAAAGAAAATTCGGATAAATACCAAATTTGGTATTTAGGTTCAGTATCTTTCCAAGATGCGACACGAACATTTTCAACAAAATCCCCTGCCCCAGACTACCCTTTACATGGAACAATTTTTGAAAAGTTGGATTTTCTAAAACATGGTTGTAACGATTTTGATTAAAATATAATATGTTTAAATATATTTATGACAAATGAAACGTATGTCCTGAATTTTCTGGGAGTGTCCCCAAAGGTCCTCTTCATTCTGAATGACTTTTGTATAACTGGTAAACCGTAAGAGAAAGACAAAAGTGTACTCCACAGTAAATGTTGATCTCGCTAAAATACACAATTTGTCATATATAATATTATAGAGTCAACTATTTCTGAGATATTCCATGTTATTTGTTTGAATTTTTCAATACTTATACTTTTCCTCCAATGAGAATTCGTTATTCGTATTTTTTTAATGCCCAGGACATGCAAAGAATGCTTCATATAGCAATCAGCTCTTAAAAGATGTGCCTATCGCTTAAAGCCTTCCATATTCCCCTTGAACCTACAAGAAAATTAGCAATAAGATAGTTGTTGCAAATGTTTATCTGGGTTAACACGAAGAATATGGAGAATAAACGTATGAAAATAGTTTGTACAAGAGCAGAGAAGGTCCTGTGAGCGCTGCATATCAGAAATTTTGTGTTTGTGTGTGTGTGTGTGTGTGTGTGTGTGTGTGTGTCTGTGTTCGCGTGTGTTTCTTTAGGCACTTATATCACTTTGAACTTTACGTTAATTTTCTCACAAGTGAAACACCTTGTTACTTGAATCGTTATCGAGTGATGAATGCTGTCTGAAAAATGACATTTCCCACTGTTATGTCTACGATTTTATTGCGTCACTCTTCTGCATCAGCTTTGCAGATTTCCATGTGTAAAACACTTTTTTTACACTTTCTCGGCGTTGCTTGTTGATAAATCATTATTGTAAAATAGCTGCTCTTGTGTTATTCATAATCTATTGCTGTATAATACAACCAGTGCGATAAACTATAAACATATGAACTAAAGTAATACTGTTGGGGCGTAAAAAAACACATTTTTGCCATTGCGAAAATAAGGTTTTCTGAATAAAGAGGAACAAACATTCCTAAAACTGGTACGAAAGAAAGTAATAAATAAAAGAAGTGTCGGTCCAATTGCGTGTCTGTCACTTTGATAACTCTGTCAGAGAACAAATAACAGTAAATGATGCTACAGAAGGTAGCAACTTAGTGTACTTTTACAAGCAATTAAAGCAAATCGAGTACATATCTGGTTTTCAGAACAATATCATATGGAAAAATAAATATCTACATACGAACCTAAGGTAAGGATTTATAAGTGACATTAGACCAATCTTATCCTAAATTAGAGCAGGCACTGTAAAGACAAAGAAATTAATGGAAGTAATAAAAAATGAAAACCCTAAGAAAAATAGCGGGAGCAACGAAACTGGATAGAAAGAGGAACGAATATATTGAGGACGAATGCAGAATAAAAAATATTTTGGAATGATTAGAGAAGAGAAGAATGGAATAATTATATTTCAAGAATGGAACCTATCAGAATTGTACGGATATCTATATAGAATATTCTAGAAGAGGGGAGAAGCCGAAGAAGAGTAAGGAAAATATAATGTGATTCATACTCCAGAAGAAATCAGCTTGTGGGTTAATCCAAGAGGAGAAGAAGAGCGTAAAAGTAAAGTTACGTATCACGGAGGGAACTCAGGAATAGGGGCAGAGCACCGCACAAAGGCCAGTCAGCCCATTGTGCTTCCAAAGTAATCCCTGGGAGGGAGGGATGAGGGGAGAGATCCGAAGGGCGACGAGATCCGGATGCCGGCGGGCGCAAGCATGGACGAGGTCCCTAACGTTTCCATACAAAACGCATCCGACATCGCCCGGTCCCTGCCCACAAGCCACCAACCTCCAGAGTCCCCCGGAGCGGAGCCCTAACTGAGCGGTGCCGCAGCGACGCCAGGGAAGAAACCTTCACAGAGCGCAAGCCACCTCCCAGCCGCAGCCCGCCGAAAACCATCGCCTGGTCCTACAACCCTGAAACAGATGACAAGGAAGATGATGGGTACAGGAAATGAGAGGAAAGAGAGTCGTGGTAGAACATAAACTACCCCGCATTGGCCTGGCGACCCGGAGAAACTACGAAAAATCCATAGGCCAGAGTGGGCGGTTGCCGGGAATCGGTCCCGGGACCTCCCGAATGCGGGCCACAGACGCAACCACCTGACCCATCGCACTCGGTAGAAGCAGAGCGTATATCTCATAATTTATAAATCTTAATCTCAGAATCTGCACGTTTATCTCGAGTTTACATATACCTATCTAGCAATAGCATAAGAGGTACATCCAATATTTTTATGGTCTCTAACATACAGCAATCCATGCAATTGGTAAATCTGTTTTTTTCAAGTTTAATAGTGTTTATGTATAGTATGTAAAAATAACAGTAACATTCCAAGATATTGAGATCACTGCAACTTCGGACAGAATTAATGTGTGTGAACAAAAAGGGTTTAATGCTCAAAAGTAATTCATAAGAATAGGGTTAAGGTATTTGCCGATGATGTTCCTTCATTCTGCATTTAAGGTATGAAAAAGATTCAAAATTTACAAATTGGGCACAAGTTGTCCACGAAAGATAATATGTAACGTATTTATAAGTTAATAAAAGAATATTACCGATTAACGTTTGAATTTTAGCAAAGTTCCACATATATTTTATATGTTAAAAACAGAACTCCAATCTGTGAATATTTGCGGTGACTTTTTATATCGGTAAAATGGATACCACTAATGATAACATGTGAACAAAAACGAGAAGTTTTAGACATGTTTAATCATAGTCCAGAAAGATTCACAGATCGTTTTGTTACTCGGTTGAAACACGCATTCACCGCTTCGACCGGATTCAGATAATAGTATTAGCAGTCTTCACTACCGTGTAAATTCAGTGTCTCTTCCGCAGACTAGAATGTAGCGAGGTACTTTTGGAAAGATAAGGTGATTTTGAAGATTGAATATTTGGAAGGTGGCAACGGAAACAGGTTCAAATATTGCGCTTCGTTAATTGTCAAGCTTCATGCTCTAGTATATTGAAAAAATAAAGGACAACTGCAGCATGGAATCCTCTTTCATCAGGATAATGCGAACCCACAAAACCTTATATCATTGGATGCAATTCATAGTGCTGGTTTCGAGCCGATGACAAATGCAGCTTTATTTCAAAAGCTGAAAGACAGTACTTGGAGAGCAACCGAGCTAGGTGGCTCCGCGGTAACGGGTACGACTCGCATTCTGGCGGTCTGTTCCATCCCCGGCAACCGCCCACTCTGAGCTATGGGTATTTTGTGGTTTCCCCGGGTCGGTAAGCGAATTTTAAGGTGGTTCCTGTTCTACCACACTTTCCTGCTCCTCATTTATTGTACCCGTCATCTCATTGCCATCTGATTCAGAGTTGATGTTCGGCGGGTTGCGGCTGGACGATGAATGTATGCTTTGTAGGGATCTTTCCCCTGGCGTCCTGTGAGACTGCTCAGTTAGAATTCGCCTCTGAGTGGGCCCCATCCGGGGGAGACGTCAGGGGTTTGGAGGCTTGTGGGTAGGCCCGGGCGTCGTCGGATCCGTTTGATCTGGAAATGTAAAGGAATCCCGTCCATGCTTGCAACAGTTTTCATTCGGATTTGGCCGTCTTTTCAGTCTCTCCCATTATTCCTCCCTTCCAGGGGTCACCAGAGAAGCAAGAAAGGGCCGTTGTGACCTATTGTGAGCCCTGGCCTGGTTGTGGGGGCCCTCCGTTGGTCCATACCTTTATTTTACCTGGGAAAAAATTGGATTTTATTTATGGACGCTCTTTAACGGCTGTGGTCCTTAGCGTCCCATTCTATATTGGGCGTAAACGATCGAACATTTTGCTCAGAGGCCTTTTTATCAGGCTTGAGGTTCTATTAGGTGCCGGAAATCTACGACACGGGACCACCGGCTTTACTTTCCTTCCGAAGGAAACGATACTAAGGATTTTTACACCCGAAAACATCCATCGCTCTCCGTCGGGTTTGAACCCACGACCTTGGGATCTAGAGGCTAGTATGTTAGACACTACACCACGGAGGACGACCTGGAGAGCAACCTTTGAGGATAGTTGAATTCTTCTGTAGTCTAGGTTTGGGTCTTATAGGAAAGATTTTATGCAACAGCAGTTGAAATACCTAAAAGGACTTCGAATATATGGAATAGGTTCTGAATGTTCATATTGTTTGATAAGTTATTAAATTGGGAATGAATAATGCCATTTTGGTATTGAGTTCTGTTACAATCAACATTATTAGTGGTGTTACATTTAACCATGCTATTATTCTTATAAAATGTTGTGAAATATTATTCAAGTAGGATTTAGGATGTTTTGAACCAGACTTCACATTGTAACTAGAAAATGGATTTCATAACCTAAATATGCATGCATAAATCTGATTCAGACAGAATATCAAAATGTATTCAAATCAATTAAGAATTCAGAAATTATGTTCCTTCTTTGCAACCAAAATGCATGTTCAAATATAAATAAGATGTGAATTTGCTTACACAATACAACATTTTTATCCGTAACGGTTCATCTACATGATCTGCTACTGAACTATACATCAGCATAATTTTCAATAGGCAAGGGACAATATTATACCAATCTTTGCGAGTCTGTGTGATGTGTGATCATCACTCCTGCCAAAGGGACCAGGGAAATTGTTTAGTTCTGGAAAAAGCCTTCGTCCTAGGTTCAGGATTTGATTAACAATTTATTTCACTACATTTACATGCCGCAGAAGCTAGAAGTAAATTACTGGAGTATGACTTGCCTAGTTCGCCCTTATATGAATCTGATTAATCATCATCATCATCATCATCATCATCATCAGTAGTAGTAGCAGTAGTATCTGAGGATTATATGAGGGTGCATCGAAAACTAACGCACAGTAATTTTTTCTGCCTTGATATTGCAGCTAGAATGTTGCAATTTCACACAGATATAGTTTGAAGTTTTCACTACACAAGGTATTTTTTTCATATGCAGCTCTAGCAAGAGAAGTGTGAAATACGCAACAAAGGTGGCGCGCATGTTACTGTCGTCCACGTGGAAGAGCAGGGAGGTATAGTTTGATATTTGTGAGCCGAAGGACATAAACCGAGTGATATTCACAGGGACATGCGTGGCGTATATGGGGATGATTGTATGGACCGTAGCAATGTCTCCGGGTGGTGTGCATTCTTCCTAGAGGGCCGTGTGAACCTTAGTGATTCGCCACGCTCCGGGAGGCCGTAACTGCTGCAAACCCACAGAATGCAGAAGCATTGAGACGGCAATTTTGAACGACTGTCGTGTGCAACTGCGAACCTTATCGCAACAGTTCAACATTTCCTATGGTGCAGTGTGAGATATGGTTCATGGCACGTTGAAATTTCGTAAAGCTAGTGCTCGCTGGTTGCCTAAGAACCTGACATACAACCACAAGGGCCAGCGAATGATGACGAGCTTGGATCACCTAACGCGGTACCGTAGAAGGGCGTGCCTTTCTGAAAGGAATCGTCACTGGTGATGAGTCGTGGGCATACCACTACACGCCCGAAACCAAGCAGGAAAGTATGGAAACATGCTGGATTCCCAGTGAAGAAAAAATTCGAAGTGAGTCAATCTGCTAGGAAACTGCTTGTGACGGTGTTCTGGGATATGCATGGTGTTGTATTGGTTGACTTTACTAAACACGGGACCACTGTGAATGCTGCAGTCTACATGAAAACTTGGGTGAAGTTGCGTCGTGCCCTTCCTGACAAACGCCACAACATGAATGCTGACGATGTTAAAATTCTTCATGACAATGCTCGCCCCCATGTTGCTGCTGCTGTTCGTCAGAAAATCACCAAATTTGGTTGGTAAGTGCTCCAGCATCCACCATACAGTCCGGACCTTGCACCGTCGTACTTTCATCTGTTTGGTCCCATGAAGAAATTCCTGGTCGGCCAACGCTTTGCGACAGATGCTGAAATGAAATCAGCAGTCCGCAGATGGCTATACTCATAGGAACCGGACTTCTACGAACAGGGTATTGAAACTGGTGTCACGATGGGAGAAATGTGTTAAAAATCTTGATGACTATGTCGAAAAGTGGGTAAGACGTGGAAGTTTATTTCTGATTATTTTTTGTTGGTTTAGCTATTAAACGTTTTTGTAAAAAAATTATTGTTCGTTACTTCGATCGTATATGATAATTCTGCTTGCCTTCAAAAATAAATTAGGGCATTTAAATAGCTCAAGGATGTTGCAATAAAATAATGCTTAAAGCATGAAGAAAAATTTCGATCAATTCTCATAAGGGTTCAATCAAATTCAGAAATGTGAATAAGTTGTGCAGCTAATTTCTGCGCTCTCCATATCCTGATTATTTTATCGCAGCTTAAGAATCAGTCCTTGTAGCGACGTAGGTAAAAACTCTTATCTAATACATATTGTTTTCATCTAACCCATAACAAACAAGAAAAACAAATAAGATGTTTTGGCTAGGAATCGATTCATGGTCTTCCGATTAGCCTCCTAAAGACAAGACCGGAGTTTTCAATGCCGGCTTCAACGGTTATCTTGTGCTTTAAGGCAGGTTAGTGTAAGGTTATGAGCACTTAAATCAAAGCTGTTTGTAAGTTCAAAGGCGATTCTATAGGGACTTGTTACCTGCTGGCAAGAAACGTTAAGAATTATTGATCCAGAAATACATCTCGAAATTCAGCCTAATCTGAGGCTTAAAACAGCAGTGCAGGATAATATTTATTGAATATCCCTTATGTTCGAGTAATATTCCCTTTATTACATATTAATACCAATTTGGTACTCGAAATGATTCAGCACGAACAGTTGTGACGTTATATCCACTGAATCCTGCATTCTTCTCGCACTGTAATGAACATGAACCTAATTTCGAAGTTCATTACGAGTTATGAAATTGCATTTTTGTTGACGGAATCCCAAACTGAGTTTTGGAAACTCTGCAGTTTTAATGGATTTACTTCATTTTGGATTTACTTTATTTTACTACATTCATACCTAACAATCAATACACATTTCAGTTTAATTGGATAATTAGTGTAGCTTATATCAATTTTGCAGTAATTTTATTTGAAATTTGAAAAGAAATTGTACTTTGTTTGGAAATAAAATCTTGTGATTTCTATGGAAGCTTAAAAATATTTTAAATGATTTTGAGATTAGATTTTAAATGTAAATATAATGGTTAAGACAACAATATACTTTTATTAATATTGCCACCGTTTTTCTAAATGAATGTTTCTCGCTGTTTAAATACTATTAATAAATTAAACATTAGAATTTTAGTTGGGTAATCTAGAACACGTATAATATTTTTAACTAAGTTAGTGAAAAATTTGTGAAAAACGTGAAACAATCTAATTTAGTCAAAGAAAGAGTACGACTATTGGATTTAAAGCCTTATACATAGATGTCATATTATAACTGCATGGGCCAGTACGGTGTGTGGACGGTTGGATGAATACTCGTAGGAGATAAGGCTATTTATTTGTTTGTTTTTATTTACCTATTAATAATATTGATAAAATAGATACTTAGGGAAATAAATCAACTTAATGGGCTGATTTACATAGCAGATCAGGTGAATGGAGTGTTTTGCACCCAAAATCGGCTTCGCTTCATATAAAAGTGAAGTGAAGAAGTTGAAATTCTGCTTCATATTTAACAATGAAAACAAAAATTCAGGAATTAATAACGTTTGAAATCGATGCAATTCTTAACTTGTCCAATACATGCTAATGCTACATATGGGTATTGGGTATTTATTATGGATTCTTTAGTATGTTTACATTGATTACATTTATTACATTATTAACACGATTTACTACTCTGGTTCTCAGTTTAGAATTGAATGTCAAATTGAGCTATAAAGGTTTTGTAATTTTAAACCTATGTTTTTATTTGCAGGTGAGTCCCTTCCAATGAAGACAACACAGAAATTGCGAGTAATTAATTATTAAACGTAAGTTGTTCTATATGTTTATATTTATTTGCATGCAGATGCATTTATCTGAAAACATTTGGATTTATTTTTACTTATAATTTCGTCAGCATACTGTAAAAACTTTGAAATCGTATTATAATAAACATTACAGAGACAGTATTACATATTAGAAGGGGCGACTGTGTAATTACGATAACCGTAACGATTACATTGAGTTGACAATTCTGTTACAAACAATGGATATTGTATTATGGTATTATTGGCTTAATGATTATCAACAGTCAACGAAACTTGGTGTGCCCGATGTGACAGACAGATGAAAATAGGTCAGTTCAGGAGTTTCTATATAATACGAGACGTGGGTGGTGCCCACTTTTTCGTAAGAGACGTAGTAATCAGTTGTTTACTTCTGTGTTGCAGTGGACGAGTACAGTAGCTTACGGCATGGGCTCATAAGTAAAAGAAAGGGATGAAGTGTTTACTACGTGTAACTACGAAGTAAACAATTCCGTACCTAGAGTCATGTAACAACTAACCTGTTTCATAGGTACCAAGTTTCACTTGATGACACTTTAGTAACAGGACACTTGTCTGATTCAAAGAATGTCGCTGTGTGAATTTCAGGGGTCTTGGGCACAGTGACGAATTTTAAATGAAAAAGTTACTTTAAAGTTGCATTGCGATACACTCAATCGGACAGATTATGTCCTCCAGGCAACATCTGAAGCCAAGGCTGTGACATTTATTATCCTACTTCAGCCTATGTCAAACTATGGTGGCAACAGAGAGAAACAGCAAGAGCGACTACAAGAAAGTAAGCTAACAGGACGTTTAATGTACCCTATTGTTGTATATAGATAAATATAATGTAAGAATTGTGGCCGCTTTCAGTTGGGAAATATGTAAGTGTATCTCGGCACGTTTTGGATGGTACTACGGAAGGGTAAACTTTGTTGTGCCCGTCCTCTTTTAATGTTTCCTAACGATTAAATGAAAATATGTATAATATTCGTGAGTGAACCTCCCCGTATTTCGTAGCTTTATGCAATCCAATGGATGATAACATGAAAACATGGCTCCAATAAAATGTAAATAAGTAACAAGCTCAACTTTGACAGTGCGTTCAGAGAATAGGGTTAATATTATGTAGGGCATAGTACCATCATTCGTAAATTCATTGACAACAGCGGATTATTAATGTGTATTACAGGGAATGTAAACTACAGCCACATGTATTTTGCGTATGCAGTTGCGGCTGCGTATGGTATAGGAGAAATTCAAATGGTAACGCTACCAATAAGAGCTCAGCTGAATGACGTCTCCTTTTCAGGCATGTTAACTACTTTAGAGCTGCAAGTATAGAAATAAAACTCTATATGCTTACAGGAATATAAGGAAAATGTTTCCACACGTTTAACATTTATTTAAATCTGTACGAAATTAAAGTATCTGCCCAAAAATCTTCGACACATTCCACGTACGCAACTGTCATTTTCTTTCTCCCCCTCTATTTCCTCGCCCTATCATTTTCTTTCATACCCCCTCACTCTCTCCCTTCCATTGTCCACGTTACTCAATGCTCAACTGCCATGTAACGTGAAGTTTTGAAAACTGCTTTTTTTAATTTTAAGGCAAATCGGTAATGAAATGGCTAATTTTTATACATTTCAGCCTGTGTAGTTGAAATTTATTCACAGATTTCTTCAACAAATTACAATATAAAATTAGTTTACGTACTCCTAGGTATTCAACTTTCCAGGAAACTTAATTTTCCAGAAATGAAAATCGATTCATATTTAATATGCCCATGTGATGAATATTTGAAAATTTTAACCCTTTTAATTTTGCATACTGGTCTAAAATGTAATTGTTCACACCCAAAGATTAAATGCTGTGCACTTTTAAAAAATGTCTTGGGAAAACAAGGCAAGTAACACATTTAATGGTCCATAAACCAATTATTTAGGATTAAATTAATTAAACTCTAAATCCAAAACTATGCTTGATACAAAGAAAAGGCTCTTTATATGTCTTTATTTACCTTCAAAGACATCTACTGATAATTTGAAAGATACCGAACAAAATTTGCGGTAAGTGGCAAACATTTAAGAAAACAAGACCATCAGAAGATGACGTTTTAAAATACCATGCGTTATTTGTACTGCGCTCGTCAATTTAAGCGTTTTTAGACAACTGAATGACCAGGAGGAAAAAATCGCAATTCGGTTTCTTTACACATAAAAAGTAGATCGTAGACAAACTTGCTATCCGCCGTGTGCTTGAACATCATTCTTATGGTAACTTATTAATGTGAAGCTTAACATCAAATAGTTGGTATAACGATCAGTGTAAAACAGCGAAGAAAGCAGCGGAATCTGCACTTATCAAATACAGAAGAGAGGGGGGTGAAGAACGTAGAATTTCTTTTGCAAATCTAAGAAAGTCATATAGGGAAGTCCTAAAGCAGAGCAAAACAGCTTGGCAGGACGCAAAGGCAGAAGAGGTACGTCAAGTAGTCGAAAATGGGGAAATTGGTGACATGTGGAAAGTTATTAGACAGATTCGAAGGCGAAGGTCCATTCAGGTAACTATCCCGCAGGAGAATGGATAAAGCACTTTAAAACAGTCTATGAAGGAGGGGAGTGTAGAATACAATTAAATACTTTGGCCGCTGAAGGGATGACTGGGGCTCCAATCGTGCAAATGCTTGATTATGAAATTAGCACAGCAGAGGTTGTTCGTGCAATAAAATGTTTAAAAAACGGGAAGGCAGCTGGTATAGAGGGCTTGTCAGCTGAGTTTTTCAAGATCTCGCTAGAAGTTAATAAAATGGTAGATTTCTATAGAAAAAGCTTCAATAAAATATTTGAAGGCGGAGAATATCCGGAAGCATGGAAAACCGCCATTATCCAACCTCTTTACAAGGGCAAAGGGAGTTACAGCATTCCAGGAAATTACAGGGGTATCTCGCTGCTCTCTATATTTGGAAAAATTTACAGTAGAATCTTATATGAAAGAATTAAGTGTTGGGCCAAGACACATCATACGATTTCTAAATTTCAGGCAGGATTTAGGGAAGGTTTCTCGACTATTGACAATGTCTTTGTTCTGAAAACAATAATTGATGACAATTTGAGAAATAAAGGTGGTAAGGTATATACTGTATTTGTAGATTTTAAAATGGCATTTGATACTGTAGAACGCAGTGCTCTCTGGGAGAAATTAACACGTAAAGGACTTTCGGGGAAAATGATTAGAGCACTTAGGGCAATGTATAAAGAAGTTAAGTTTGTTATCAAGACCGATCAGCACAATACATCAGAATGTAACATAGCGCAGAGGGGGGTTAAACAGGGTTGTATACTATCTCCGTTACTTTTTAATTTGTTTATTGATGATGTTGTTAGCGTGATGACGGAGGAAGACATAGATGCACCGACAATCGCAGACCAAAAAATACCAATTCTTTTGTACGCGGATGACATTGTAGTTCTTTCTAAAACAATAAAAGGTTTGCAGTCTGGTTTAAACGCTCTTCGACAATACTGTAGGCAATGGGGTATGGAGGTAAATATTCTTAAAACTAAAACAGTCACCTTTAAAAATGGATATGTGTACGGCCAACATGAAAAGTGGACCTATGGGGAGGAAGAAATTCAAAATGTTAAACACTTCGATTACTTAGGAGTAAGGTTTGATATGGGCGGAAAATGGAACAAGAACATGGAGTTTATAAAACTCAAAGGGATTGGACAACTTTCTGAAGTATTAAGGATATTGACACGGGTACCAGATATGCCAGTAAAAACATTACAGACCATGTATGAAGCAATGGTTAGGTCCTCGTTACTATACGCAGTGAAGTGTGGGGATGGGAGAGGGTGGATAATGTAAATAAAATACAATGCAATTTCTGGAAGCGCATTCTAGGGTTGGGGAGGGGTACTTCAAACTACGGAGTTCTTCGGGAGGTAGGATGCTGGGAAGATGCTGTATTTGCTAAACTAAACGTAGTTAGGTACTGGCTGCGAATAATTAAAGGCGATCAAACAACTCTGAGAGCAATATGTTATCGTCATCAAATAAACAACATAGGGCATCCAAAATGGTGGGCAGCGGGGTTGCAACGCGAATTATCAAAAATTGGCTTAAATGATATCTGGCAAAGGGGTAATGAAAATACACACAGTGCTGTAAGAAAGGTCAAAAGACGACTATGCGATATAAACAGGCAGAAAATCGAATCTGAATGTAGACAAAGATCAACATTGGAGCTACAAAATGAAATAAAAACTAGGTGGGGTAAGGAAACATATATTTTGGAATTGAGTATAAAACAGAGGACTGGAATAGCATGGCTTAGGTTGGGAGGGTGGAAAGCTCGCAAGATTGTTGATAACGATGGCAGGAGGATTTGCCCATTATGCGGGGAACAAGAAGACTGGACGCATATTTTGGCAGCATGCGTGCAGACGGAGGGTATTAGGAAAAAACTATTACCGGAAGTATTTTTGGCTTCCAACAGACGGAGGACAGCATGCTGGGACATGATTCTAAACAGCCAAAACTGGCCAAGCTTGGGCACATACTTAATGGAAGTACGTGTACTAAGAGATAAGGTGTTTATGTAATTTTTCTTTAAACATATGTGGTGCTTGAGTACATGTGCGCGACTGTGTGTGTGTGTGTTTGTGTGTGTGTGTGAGTGTGTGTGTGTTTGAGTGTGTGATTCAGTGTGTTTTTTTTTTCAATTTTATGTGTATGTATGTATATAGTGCGGTGATTGTAAAAAAATAGTTGTTTTCTGGTTGATACTGCAAGTCACGTATACAGACCAGGTATTTATCTGGAGAGCATGTACGGTCTTATGACCCATGCGACTGTGTTATGCAATTAATGTAATACTAAATACTTAATAAATACCACCACTACACTACACCCTTATTAATGTGAATAATAACAATAGCAATAATACTAAGTTGTATAACCTCTCAAATATTCATCCCCTCAAAATGTTGTAACATCTAAAATATTGAGCTTACATACTTTTGTCACTCAAAATTTAAAAAACAAACTCTTGGGTATTAAGGGAATATTTCAATTTTTACTTTTTCTTCCATATACCTAGAAGCATTCAACCCAAAATTCATTGTTGGAAATTCACCATAAATGCATGTTTATAGGTCCCAAAATAAAGCATTTTTAAGAGAGACCTTGTGAACAGCATAACTCAAAAAACGAAAACTTGGATAAATATCAAATTTGGTATTTATCGATGTTCAGTACCTTCCAAAGATGCAATAGAAATATTTTAAAGAAAATCATCCACCACCTTTACGTAGAACATTTTTCGAAATTGTTGATTTTCTCAAAATTGACCAACAGTTTTGATCGGAATGTCACATATATAAAATATATACCATATAAAATCTATATCTTGAATTCTCTGGGAATAGCCTGTTGGGTCATCTTCATTATAAAGAAAGTTTTTATACAGCAGGTAAATGTTAAGAGATTTTTTTGGAATCAGCATCCAAATATCAGTTTTTATTGGTTTGAATTTTTCAGTACTTTGTCATTTTGTTACAGTGCTGTCTCGCTGGGCAACATACATCGACCTCCTTTTAAATATTTGACTACCAATTCTGTTTCTCCTATCCCCCATACGTACAACTAAATATGCAATCTGTTTCTGCAAATACGTATCTCAATAAACAGGAACTAGTTGGAAACAATAAGCTTTCGCAACAATAGTGTGCAGAAGTTACATAAAAGTAAGCAGAGAAAATATTGTGAGTGTAATACTCTGGCTCTTTAATTTGCGCCGCATTGGAACCTCTCCTCGATTTGGGAATATAATTAAGCTTCCATAAGGCCTATTTTCGAAGTAAGACATAAGATAGCATGTTTTACAAAAATCAGTAAAAGTTAAGGTATATAATAAGGAGCAAAAACAAATTTAAAAACCTAAGATGTTACATTCACATGACCTTCTCTACCGTCAATCGCTTATTAGTGGTTATGCAAATCATTCTTAAGAAACTTAATTTTCCTAGCAACTTCACTTTAATCGAGATAAAGCTTCCGGAAAAAGCCGCATTTACACATTTCATTATACAATGTTATAGCGATAGTCAAATGTTTTAGAACTGGACGCTATACGCTGGTCTTATAATTGCATACTCTTTTCATACAAGCGCGAGAAACAACTGAAAATCGGCAGGAGTTTAAAAGAATGGCTAACTAGTGAACTATTCGAAAAATTAATAACGGATATCTCGGAAATGGTTGAAGCCACAAAAGATGATACTTGAAATAAATTGTGTGTTTTAAAGAGATCTACATTTTTGTCTATCACTTAACGTTTACAGTTATATTATACAAAATTCCTTCCGAATGAAGAGGACTTCAGCCTGTTCCCAGAAAATTCAAAATATACATATTATTTCTTACATAAATATCTTTATATATGGTATTTTAATCAAACTCCTTAGAGCCATTGTTAATAAAATTAAAAAAAAAACTTGGAAAATGTCGCAGTAAGGTGTAGTTGGAGTAGGGAGATTTTCTAAATAATCTTCTTGTTGCATCTTTGGAAGGACTGGACCTAAATACTGTGCCGTTTTCCCCCTTCCCCTTGGTCATGGCTTATGCAACCAGCTCAAGAACGGCCCAATGCTTTGGAATTGATGACATGGGTCATCGAGAGAAACAATTAATATCGAAGCTTCGAGAAAGATGTCGTCATGCATGACGTAATTCATCATTCCTCAACTCAAAACGTCATGCAGAGTTACCACTGGCTGGTTTGCTTCACGCCACTGACGCCAGCGCCAACGAGCTCGTGGACAACTCCTGGCAGGCACCAGAGGCACTCAACAAGAAGACTGGGCGCATATTTTGGCAGCATGCGTGCAACGGAGGGTATTAGAAAAAAGTTATTATCGGAAGTATTTTTGGCTTCCAACAGACGGAGGACTTGATTCTAAACAGAAAAAAACTGGCCAAGCTTGGGCACATACTTAATGGAAGTACTATACTAAGAGATAAGGTGTTTATGTAAATTTTCTTTAAATATATGTGGTGCTTGAGCAGTTGTGTGTGTGTGTGTGTGTGTGCGTGATTGCTTGTGTGATTCAGAGTATTTTTCAATTTTATATGTATTTTTACATGGTGTGGTGATTATAAAAATAGTTGTTTTCTGGTCGATTCTGGAAGTTACGTATACAGACCAGGTATTTTTCTAGAGAGCATGTACGATCTTCTGACTCATGCAACTGTGTTATGCAATTAATGTAATACTAAGTACTTAATAAATACCACTACTACTACTATAAAATGTAACCTTTTTACTCTTGTGTTTCTAAATTCATATTTACGGGAGAAGCATTTATATTTTTCATTTCGTGTAACATTTCATTGTATCAGTCGCTGTTTCCGAAATATCTTCGATTTGTAGGGCAACTTATATTGTAAAAAAGGTGATAGAGTACATTACATTGTCGTCTCCCACCATGTTATTTGTAAATCACAAAACTTTTAAAATGTTAAAGCAAGCTCAGGATGGAATTGTTAACAAATACAAACACTTTATAATAAATTTTAATATATGTGTCAGTGATTCTTTTCAATTCCTACGCAATAGTCCTTTCCACAATGTTTAACACCTCTGGATATGGGAAAAGCCCAGTGGTGCAATACCAAGTTTGGTATTTATCTTTCATTTCGTTTTTGAGTTACACTATTCACAGACACACATAGACATACGCGGACCTTTTTTGGAATCAGGGACCTCAAAACATGTTTCCTGTGAAATCTCGACATCAAATTTTTGGGTGGAATGCAATACTTCCCCTACTTACTATTCGTAGTGGGGAAAGTAAAAATAGAGATGCTAATTTAAGCCGTACCTGTCTCCTTTCACTTACATATACTGATAAAGTTTGGTTCATAAGAGATCTACGTATGTGTTCTGTCTCGTGCTCAGTGGCACTAAAGTCATTACAAAAAGAGTAGACATTAAATTCATATCAAAAAGCTAAAAGTACGTATCACAGAGGGCCCCTGGAACCGGGGCAGAAAACCGCAAAGGTCAGTCGGCCCATTGTGCTTCCAACGTGACCCCTGGGAGGGAAGGATGAGGGGAGAGACCCGAAGGGCGACCGATCCGGATGCTGACGGGTGCAAGCATGGACGGGACCTTAATGTTTCCAGATAGAATGCATCCGACACGGCACGGTCCCTGCCCACAAGCCGCCAACCTCCATGGACCTCCGGAGCGGAGCCTCACGCTGAGGAGAGACCTAACGGAGCAGTACCGCAGCGACCCTAGGAAAGAAACCTTTACAGAACCCAAGCCACAGCCCAGCTGCAGCCCGCCGAACACCGTCGCCTGGTCCTACAACCCTGAAACAGATGACAAGGAAGACGATAGGTACAGGAAATGAGAGGAAAGAGAGCCGTGGTAGAAGATGAACCACCCCAGCATTCTCCTGGCGACTCGGGGAAACCACGAAAAACGCATTGGCCAGAGTGAGCGGTCGCGGAATTGATCCCGGCACCTCCCGAATCGTGCTCCGTAAATTCGAATCATATTTTGTTTTAAAATCAAAACAGAGATCTGAACTTCAGATGCATAACAAACATGTCAAACCATAAAGCAGAGCGGCTACTTTTCACAACGAACGACTCCTTTAAAGAGAACGCTTCTAAATTTTACAGTAGAGAGCACTGATTTGGTTGTTGGTTCTATTCTTATTTGGAGAACAAAAATGGAGAGGGGAAGAGGAACAGAAGGATGCAGTTGTCAACGATCCGAGTCCGTCCGTGTTTGTGTGCGTGTGTGTGTCACACTGGAAATTTATACACAGTAGAGCAATGAAGGACAACAGGAAAAGGCCCAGAGAAAACAACAAAATGAATGAATGCGTGTGTGCGTGCGTGAACTAGGGGCATTCGTTTCTGCGCTACATAAACAGAATACACAAAGAGCTAAAAATTTTGCAATTCTTATTCAAAGCTCATGAGCGCAAAGCAAGAGGGGAATATAAATTTAGCACCGCACATATGCTAATGCTGCATCCTCAGCTGAGGGTCATGATTTGTGATGTTTCTGTTTCTCGACGATTAGCGGTTTTCACTAAGGGATGCTCACAAGATTGCTGAGCTTCGCTAGCTGACGAAGCAAAGGGCACTCTGACCCTAGGGATTCGCCAAAGAAACATGTGAGGATCATTAGCTCTATTACATTTCCTCCAGAAGGAAAACCACATGGGACGTTAGGATCCAGTGGAATTCATTTCTTAGAAAAAGGAAGAAAAATACATTTGATGACGATTTCCTTTATATCAAAACTTTTTCTATTTCTAGGTAGAAAATCTTTACCTTTTCTCAGCTCTCTCTGTATTTTCTGCTGCTATTTTTATACATGTTCTCCAAATGATCCTTCTGGTTTCCTAAATAGCACTCCCAACGGTGCTCAGAGAAAAAAAAAATGCGAGAAATGGCAAGAAAAGTTTGAAATTTTGTTTTGGCGTATCATAAATGACGACGAAACATGCGTTTTCACATTAAATCAATTATTAATTTAAATGATAACCTGCTGTTTGAATATATAGTGTGCTTCACATACATGCAGCTCAGTTTTGCGGTTTAAAAGAATAGGCACTTTGAAGAACCATATTTGGTGTCTAATTCCTATAAACTTTAGCTTCTCTGCTTTGACTTTGCAGTAAAACTATCTACCCTATTAATTATGGTGATAGCCTTCCCTACGTCACCCATTTAAATTTTACAGATTTCTGGTACACTTTCATCTATTTGAGTTATGTTCCTGAAATTTGTACAGGTTATTTTTCAAGCTTTCATTTATAATAATATGAAACATTTTTAAAACGTTCCCTACTTTTGTGCTGATCATCTTTAAAACTTTTCAACATTAATTTTTTAAAACTAAACTGTTTAGAATTAATCAAATTCGATTCATAGCTCACTTATTAGTGTGATAGCGAGCGGGATGGCTCAGGCGGTAACGTCTGTGACCTGCATTTGGGAGGTAGCGGGTTCTATTCCCGTGGCCGACCTTCTTAACCAATGGGATTTCTCGGAATTTTCCCGCGTTGCCAGGCGAATGCTGGAAAGGAGCATTATATCCCCCGAATTTCTTTCCCTCCATTTCATCGATATTATCATTTCGCTCCCCTTTCATCCTCTTGGTTTCCTTCAGAATTACAAGTATCGGCAGAAGGTTTCGGCTTGTGCATGGCAGGGGGAAAAGGATGCTCTGAGGAATCTTTCGTCCGCCGTGCTGGGAGCGGTCTTTGAGTCCGGGCCCCCAAGGGGATGTGTAAGCCCACAGGGGGAGAGCACCCAGCTACACCAGCAACCACCCGGAGTGTTCAAATCTGTAAATGGTAGGGACCCTGCCATCTGCCCGTCGTTCTTCCTGATCCGGTCGCCCTCTGTCTCATCTCACCTCATTCCTCCCTTCCTGGGGCCAGGTACAAGAAATCTGCTTAGTTTGAGGTGCTAAGTTACCCATGGTTTCTAATCCTATCCTATTCATATTAGGCAGATGTTAATAAGCAGTAACATTTTAGGCCTGTAGCTTCATTAGTGGACTAATAAAGTGTACCTCAATGTAAAAAAATTTAACTGAGAAAAACCGGTTTAAATATGTTATTAAAAATAACTTTTCCCACTTACTTACGTAGAAGAACCCAGGATTATAAACAGGGTTCTCAATGTCTTCCTTTTTTCTCTTGTGGTTCAGAAATATATCTTTTGCATTTTAGCAAATATAGACGTATAAAGGGAGGCAAGTCTTACATAAACATGACTGACATTAATATGAAAATTAAATCTTTCATACACTTAACATTTTTTACCACACATTCTTGTTCTACACATCTTAAATATCCAAAATACCCAAAAGTGCTTATATTAATTTCTTTCTTTTTTCTTTGGGGGTGGAGTCAATTTTGACCGACTGTCTCAACTTAACTGAGCTGTATGCGTTTCAAGCAAACTATGCAGAAAAGAAAGCATTAAATTTATATAACGATACTACAATATTACTATTATTAGTCATAGACTTATAACTTATAAGTCTAGTCACTTCTTTGAATCCATCACAGTATCAAGATGCGTTAGTAAGTAACCTTTATTGTCGCTAGTTGTCGCCATTAAGTACTCAAATATTGTATATTTACAAACCCTACGACAATGTAAAATATTGTGCAGTATAAATTTGTAAATTGCGTTTACAAAAGTAGTTTCGCTAGCGGTTTTTGTTTTGATAATGTGTGACTACGTTGTAGAATTATAAACTAGCAGAATCCACCAGAACTAGCGTTAATGGTTAAATCGGAATTCCTCTCCGCCTCTCTCCTTCTTTCTCTCTTCGCTCTTTCCTCTGTCTATTTCTTCCCACTCTCAAGTTGCCCTTCTTTCCTTTGACCTCTCTTCCTCTCTGAACAATTTATATGTTACGGTGTTTTGTAAACCCTAATAAAATCGTTTGATCTTGAATGTTAAAGCTAATACTACGTTGGTGTGTGCGTCTTATGATTGCAAAACAATAGAAACTTACTACTTATCGTGGTAATCAGTTTACATGTATGAATAAAGGAAATATTGGTATAAACTCTTAAACATTCAAGCTATCGAAATGTTTAAATAATAAATCTTATCAGAAAGTAACCTTTGTTACACAAGTGTATAATAAATGAGATAGGTATTTCATTATTTTTATTTCGGACCCCATTACACACCATTCCCCTTTTGGGGAAATTAACAAGTTGCTATTTAGGTTATTTTTTAATTGGAACGTAAGGTGCGTTATATAACGGTCGGTTTGGCAATTCTTGAGTGAAAAATATGCATGATCATAAATAAAAACAATTTAAAATGCTAGCTTTGTCTTCAAGGTAGTCACAGAATGCATACAACAGAGCTTTATTATATTCATAGATTATGGAAGAACCATGCGGTGTGTAATATTACATATACAGGGTTGGACCCATTTAAGTTGAGACTGTACAATATCTATAAAACTAAACGTTGTAGAAAGAAATGTTTCAATAAAATTTTCTTGATATTTTGGAGGAAAGTAAACGCCATTGGTCGTGTTTTATTTGGTGGAAGTTGTAATGGTCATTTTAGGATCAGTTTAATTTTTTAAATGTGGAACCTACATTTTTATGTTGATTTCTCACCCCTCATAAAAACTAAACAATATCTGTATAAAGCGCTTTGCAATTGTTCTTACACCAACTTAAACAACAACCAAAATTCTGAATGGTTGTGTACGTAGAGCGCAATGGTGGTTGGGTGGTCATTTGAGGGTAGTGTTACGTTTGGTAATTGGGAACCAACATTTTTTATTTTGTTTCTTTATTCCTTATCAAAAAATAAACACTTTTTAGAAACCATTTTCCAATGAGAAAACGACATACAAGATGTAGGTTTCCATTTAAAAACATTAAATTGACCATCATAATGTATTTAGAAAAAAACAAAAACAAAAAAAACAAAAAAAAAACACGACCAATAGCATTTACTTTCCCCACAATATTAAGCAACCTTTATTAAAGACATTTCTTTCTAAAACGCTTAATTTTGGAGATATTGCACAGTTTCAACTTAAATGGTCCACCCTGTATACAGACTTCAAGTTGCTCTACAGTGCATTATAGCTGATATTTAGAGGGGCCTAATTAGTATTCCTTTGCCGGAAACATTAAATCCAACACTCCTGTATCACTCACATATACAACAGTACAATTAATGTCGACTAGTGTAAAGTGGAAACTTCGATTTGTTGATTTGCGTGTCTCTAGTGCCAGGATTATTTTATCTCTTTAAGGAGTGATTGTAAGACTTTTTTGTTGTTCCATTCAAATGCCAGCTTTTAACGTTGAGTTATACCAGGGACTTTTTGACCATGAATAATTGTTCATGGCAATGGTGTTCACTCGTTTGCAGTTTTGTGTTTATTTTTCGGTTGTAATTCTTTTTCCATGCATACACACATTCACATTCTTTCATACTTCCACACTAGGCAGGATAGGGAATAATTCTGTCAAAAAATATTCCCACCCTCCAGCCTCGAATCGGACAAAGGACCTTTGGATTGCAAAGCTAGTATGCTAACCCCGGACCACAGACACTCTGTGACACTTGTGTTCCACTTCCGTGACCGCTTGCGTCTGATTCCTTAAAGGTATCCAAGGCTGAATTTTGCCCAAAATGTTCAACAAAATTAAAAAATTAGCTTCTTTGTCAAAAAATACTTTTAACTTCAATTACACATTAAGGCTTTTAACCTCAGATCTATTGTGACTACACCCCGAGATGCAGTGATGAAGTGAAGGAGCTGCAGAAGTCGCAGGTAGACAAGTCTATAGAGATACGTGGAAGGCCCTAATAATTCCATTTGAAACGACCTCCTGCACCAGTAGAAGCCAAGAATCCCAGGAGAAGATGAAGAAGCAACCCTAGCAAGCGGGCCAACACTCCCTGACGTTTTACGAGGATAAATACTTTACAAAGCGCAGCAACCATGCCATCTGTCCGACACTAACTGCACCATGGAACCCGAAGACATTTCCTGAAAGATGAAAGTGAGCGAGATGAAATTATGGGAAATGAGGGAAAGGTTGAATCTAGGCAGAATACACCACCATTATTTGCCAGACTAGAAGAAAACCACGAAAAACCACATATTCAGAGTGGTCAGTCACCGGGAATCGAACCCAGGATCTCCCGAATGCGTGCCACAGACATTGACACCTGAGCTGTCCCGGTTGGTATAATGTGGCAGTACTTCTCTTTTTTTTAAAAAAAAAATTACGATTTCTGCAACGGCTGCAACACCCATTTAATTAGACACTACAGATGAAATAAAATATTTGCTTCACAAAAGTGTTAAATATATGTGCATTAAATTAAATCACACTTATAATAATTGTGGTAGATTAGCATGTGGCAAAAATTTGAAAATACTTAGTAAAAACTGCAATATTTAAAGATTTCACCTATAAGCACCCCTAATAGTGAACAGAAAGCCGAGTAGAACATCTTGAAGCTTTTTGCTTTCTTTAGTGATTATTTACACTTTCTTATCCAGTTTAATCATCTTCGTGGTATATGTTTCTTAATTACAGAATTTCTGTAAAAAAAAATGTTAGATTTTAAAACACATTAACAAGAATACGGTGTCGTTTTGAACTTTCATGCTACTTAAAAAGTTATAAACATGGTTTGGCCATCACTTGTTTTTCTTCCATTTCATTTTGTCATCATGGCAGTTCCGGAGTAGCATAATATTTCGTCTCATTGAAACCGGTCAGTTGTGACACATACTTACAGGGTTATTTTTTTTCTACATGATAGCGCTCCATCTGTAGGGGTAATATTAGTATATCAATGTAAATATCACATTAATGTAAATGATATTATATAGGCGTAAAACATGTTACATTATAAATGTAAAGCAAAGCTAGCTAGTCACGTAAAAATAAACATAGTGTTGCAATTTAGGTGGCTGTAGTCATTTGGTATCAGGCAGGGGTATCTCTAGGTTTTTCTCAAGCACAGGGAATCGGCTAAAGATGACCGAGACATACGCTTAAATGAGAGGGAGGGCAGAGGTGGAGAGAAGCTGCAACATTAGTGGGAATGTCAATTTTTTTTCATAAAACAGAAGAGTAGAGGAACGCCAATGTGACCAGCAAATCACAATATCGCTATGAGCTACAGAGGGAAAAGTAGCGTCTTAGCTAGTGCTATAAATAAGGAAGATTTCTAGCAGTCACACACAGCATACATTTTTTTCTTCCTAGTTAACGGATTTCCCTCCTCTTTGTAGGACTTACATCCCCAAGGACTTACAAGCCAATTTTTTTGGTTAGTAGCCTGCCGAGATGCTAGCAAACTCTGGATCGAAGCATATCCGGGACGGTTGATTAGCCAAGTCTGGTATGACGGTGAAGAAGAAGGAAATGAAACGTGGTGATGAAAGGGATGATAGCAAAATTCTTGGATCAAAGTATTCAACCAGTATTCACCTAGCGACTGAGAAAAACCGCGAAGAAACCTTCAGTCAGTTGGTCGGTCCCAGAACTTTGAACCAGGGACTTCCCGAATGCGGGCTACAGACGTTACTGCCTGAGCCATCCCGGCCATAAATTTTCTTCAACAGGTAAATCTGTGTCACTCGGATGACCGATCGTGTGTCGAAGCTGTTAGAGCAACTTAGGGCGGTAGGTACGCATTGATAGGTAGGCTCCCATAACTCTTATAAAGTAAAACAAATATTTAAAATAATTCACAGGCAGCGGCGAATAACTGTGAAGGTACACTATAGTTAAAAGAGAACTTTTAACGTTTTCATTCTTCTCTTGTAACCACCCAGTTATAGTATAGGTATAAGCCAATACAGAAGTGTCGTAGGACGTTCTCTTACAGTAACACAGCACCCACATCCAAAAGGAATATCTAACGAGCTACAAGAGGAAGACAAGGCAACCACCACACATCGTACCAGAATAGACCTGCTCGTATATCTCTTTAATTGAAATTTCCTAATAGATGAACTGGAAGAAGAAGAAGAAGAAGAAGAAGAAGAGAAGGGCCCATCTCGTGGTCACCACGATCCTCAAACCTTCTTACCGCTCTTGATTTGTTAAATGGTTATATATCAAGATATTGATATATGTTAAGAAGTTTCGTGGGTTACATCATCCATCCAATCTTAGGGATTGTACTAGGATACTGTCATGTTGGTGAAAGTTTGGGTAGATAAATATCGTTTCCATGCATGCATAGTAGTTAATAAAACCTATACGAAAATATGCTAGACTCAAAGTAAAAAAACAAAAGAATGATGTGTTAAATGCATAACATTATCTACCCACTATAAAGTATATGTATATAGCTTCTACAAACTATTGTTATGTAAGCATGTTTTTCTATTTAGTTCATGTTGATCGAGATAATGTTTGCAGAAATAGTTACATTACACATTTCGTTATAGGTATACAAGAGAGATAGAGAAAGCAGAATCGATAGTCGGGTGTTCAAAGGCGACTCGCTATGGCTTTAAAATTCCATATTCTTTCCACGACATCGCGAGAAGCAAGTGAACAGCGGCAGGACTTTAAAAAATAACAAAGTATTGCACAATTGAACCCAATATTAACGGATATCTCGGAAATGGCTAATGCCACAAGAAATGTTATTTGAAGTAAATAGTGTGCTTTAAAGAGGTTTCATGTACTGTGGTATTTTTTTCATATAACTCTTAACGGCGGATATACAAACAAATACAAAATTCTTCTGAAGGAAGCTTCATAAGCTATTTCTAGAAAATTCAAGATGTACATTTTATTTTTCACGTAAATATCTTAAATATATGGCATCTTAAACAAAAGTTAGAGCTATTTTTGAAAAAATAAAAAAATTCGAAAAATGTTCCGTGTAAAGGACCTGAAAATCTTCGTGTCGCATCTTTGGCAAATACTGAACTTAAGTACCCAGTTTGGTATTGATTCGACTTTTTATTTTTAAGTGTGTTGATACACACACGCGCGCACACAAACTCTCATGACATTTTCCCTAAACCTTGTTTTTTGGATTCATGCGTTTCCAGTGAAATCTCGATATATGATTTCTAGATGGAATGCAATACCTTCTCTACTAGGTGAGTGTTAGAGAAAGTAAAAAGAAATACTAAATTGAATATGTGAGGTAGATCTGTAATTTGATTTTCTTGTTTCTAGCTAGCGCATTAAAGTTTGTGTGAAAGCACGGAGTTGTTTTGTAAACGGCTTGTGTTATTGTTTATATTACAATTTTATTTAGAGTTTCATTGTGTCATGCAATACTACGTCAAAGTAATATTTACAGAAACTTCTTATTATTTATGCAAAGATACAGTTTGTTTTCAACTTAGGGCTTTTGTTTTAGGGTTTTAAGTGCATTATCAGTTATTAGATTATGTCTAAAGCAGATATTATCGAGCAGGATGGTTCAAGCGGTTACGTCTGTGCCCGCATACGGGAAGTCCCCGGATCGATCCTAGGCGACCGCTCACTCTTTTTCGTGGCTTCCCCAGGTCGCTAGGCGAATGCAGGTGTGGAGCACGACTCTTCTTCTACCACGACTTTCTTTTCTCTCATTTCCTGTACCCATCATCTTCCTTGTCATCTGTTTCAGGGTTTGCAGGATCAGGCAAAGCTGTTCGGCGAGTTGAGGATGGGCGTTGGCTTGCGCTCTGTAAGAGTTTCTTCCCTGGCGTCACTACGGTACCACTCAGTTAGGTCTGTTTTCAGCGTGGGGTTCGGCTCCGGTTGACCCTGAATGTTGGTGGCTTGTGGGCTGGGACCGAGCGGTGTCGGATTCGTTCTATCTAGAAACGTTAGGGACCCCATCCATGCTTTCGCCCGGCATCCGAATGTGGTCGCCCTTCGAGTCTCTCCCGTCATACTTCCCTCCCAGGGGTCACGATGGAAGCATAAAGGGTCGACTGGCCTGCGTGTACGGTGCTTTGCCCCGATTCCGTAGGCTCTTTGAGATACTTTCCTTTACCTTTAAAGGTATTGATTGAAACTAAATTAGGGATAAAAAGATCGTAAATTTACACATAGCGTCATATTTTAGGTATGTTCGTAACATTTTATGTAATGGATTTGTTTTGTTTCATATTTTGGGAAACAGTCTCAAAAATCCGACAGCTTTAAGTCTTCCTATATAAAGTACTCTTAATTTTGATTCGATTTCAAGCAATACATCCATTAACATACGCTTAGCATTTATTAATATTGTTTGTTTAGCACCTTCAGTGGTTTTCCCATCATTAAAATAAAATAATCTATATACTGTCATTTCATTATATACATCAGTGTGCAGTCTTTGTTATGCAAGCCCACTGTGGGATTTTAACATTACGATATGTGATGGGGTGTTTTGTAAATGAATGAAATTCTCCAAGGTATAATTTACTTTTAATTGTAACGTTAATATTGTTTAATGTGTGAAAGCATTTTAAAGGGTGTCCAGGAAAACAGCATTTTCTGTCACTTACTACTTACTGATTCCCCCTACCAAAACAAATTGAAGCAAAGTTTGCGTGCGCGCGCGCGTATAAGAAGAGAGGGAGGGAGAGAGACAGAGAACATCATAACTTAAAAATAGAAAGTTGGTACTTAAGCTCAGCAACTTCAAAGGATGGGACAAGAATATTTCCCAGAAAATCCTCAAACCAATATTGACCTTCAGTTGTTTTGAATTTTCTCAAAATAGCCTTAATGACTTTGTTTAAAGCACCTTATGATTAAGATATTACCATCACTAATACATTTTTATCCTGAATTTTCTGTGAATAGTCTATGAAGTCATGTTCATTCGGTTGTATAACTTGTAAACAAAATATATACCGGAAGTTGCTATAAAAATGTCGGGTTGCTTCAAATATAACATTTATATCGAAATTTGCTGTCATATCTAGTAAGTTTTTCTAAGTTGAATTGTCATGCGGCATCTATAAAACATCTTTTACGATTTCCCTTTTTTTCCCCTACATATTTATTATTAATAAAATCTATTAAGATAAGCGAACAGTTGTGCTTTGTTAACCATACTGTGCATGCGGCAAGCCCATATTGATTACTTTGGGATTATTGCTATTGAAACGCTTATCATGAGTGATGCAATGTGAAGAAAAGAATAACTGCTAACACGAAAACTATACTATATAAGGGACTGTGTTTAGTTTTAAGGTGTAGAGAAAGTCGTGTAAGTGTCATTCATACGATTTTTAAGACTCATTTATTTTTTATCTTAACTAAAGACAAAAATGTTCAACATTTTGATAAAACTAATTGAGTTTAAAGTGAAAATGGTATTTGTAAAATAGGGAAAAAAAGATGGGAATAGCTCATGTTCTTCATTATTAAGTTTAACAAACTAAAATTATAACAAAAGAAAACGAAGATATAGCATTATATGCTTTCACATTTATACATAAATTATCTTTGTCTTCCAAGTAAAAGCATAATGAATAAGTTAAAACTATTCAAATGGAATAATAAATACAAATAATATTTTTCCGAGTTTAGAGAAGCGGCCTACCATGTCGTAACAATGCACTAATATAACAAAACTGATAATTATCAGTAAGGCAAATCATACAGTACGGACTAATACGCTAAAACGCTTGAGAATGGAATGCAAAGCATTTTGGATACTTAACTAACTGAAATAACCTGGTGTAAAAATATCCAAAGTTTCTGTTGATAAATTCTCGCATCTATGGACAAAATCGTGTAGACAACTCTATTTAAAATTCCTAAAAATTGCATTGCTGACCCCTGTAGTTTCTACACACCTACTTTGATCTACGTAAACGCTAAGTCCACGTGATTGATGTTTTACGCATACGTAACTTTATAGTAACAAAAACATCAACACGGCACCTGAGTAGTTCGGCGTGGAGGTTACGATAAATAGAATAAAACAAGAGAAGACACAGTTCGTTTCAACACAATGATATAATTTTTTCCCCAAAGTGCTTATAATGATATGATTATTAAAGAAAATTCATGGAAGTCAGTACACACACGATAGGGTTCCTAAGCCATAATTTCAAAAGTATTATATCTATAAATCTGCCTTTTCTAAACGGATATATAGTTGGCAGTTCTGGTCGCTTAAATTATTTAAATCCAATCTAAAATTTTCCAAGCCTGGTACCTGATTTACTCTTCTTCTATTAATATGATGGATAACAGTAGTTTTCAGTGCCTTTAAATTAGGCTAGGTCCAAGGTTTTCGGGAGGTCGGCGCCGGGCGGTTGGAGATAAACATTGATAAATAGTGCTCGTCAGCATAACACCGGAAACCCTATCACTAAATTATCAGAATTTTCTGGAACCTTCTCCTTCTCGAACGTTCGAGAATCCTGTGGAAATTTCCATTGAATATATAAGCGAGCGTTCTCGCGAGAGAAGTCAGTTGACTTGAATCAGTCAGTAAACGAGAGAGCGAGTACGTTTCTGATGCGACATCCAGAGCGATTCTCCGAGGGATTTGGTGACGGCTGCTGTGATGTGCGGTGAGTGCTGCTGCTGCTGCAGGATAGATTGCAGAAGTCTTGGGTTCGACTCCTCAGCGAGTGAACCATACGGAAGAGGCTACGTTACGAAGAAATTAAATGATGGGAAAGTTAAACTGGTGGACATTAGCGAAGTGATAGTGAAAATTAAGTTCCAGTGAAAGTTGAACTAGAGAAAACAATTAAACAGTGACCTTAGGAACTTAGATGAGTGACAGCTAAAACAGAAACAAAAACTGGACAAATCACAATATCTTCCATTTTATTTGGTCTATTTTTTATACCCCGCCTTCAACTGCAGTGGTCTTATCGGCGGCCTTTCCTTTTGGAACATATTGTTGCCTATAGGCAATGGTGTTAATTCGTATATGCATAACTGAATTTCTGGTAAACTTTGGGTTTTTATTCATTAGATCACACCACACATTCACACTCATACTTTCAGGCTCTGGGGAGAATAGGGAATAATCTTGACTAGAGAAAAGTTCCCACCCCCAGTCGGGCATCGAACCTGTGAACGCTCCACAGCAGGCAGGCGCTCTACTAACTGAGCTACGAGGCTAGCCTGCTATTTTATTTATTACGTGGCGATACCACATTCAGCGTTAGGGGCAAAAGCTCTAGCATAGTGATGCTATTTGCGGCATTGGACGAACATAGCTCATCAGAAGACACGATCTATAGTCTCTCGTTAGCAACAGCATCAAGCTATGAGCAAACAACAATGTGTTTTAATCCGTTGAAAACTAAAGTATAATAGTAGTCAAAAGTAGTGTATTTTTACTTTCTCTACCACGTACAGTAAGTAGGGGAACTATTGTATTACACCCAAAAATTCGATACCGAGATTTCACCGGAAATATGTTTTAAGACCCCCTGAATCCAAAAAAAGCATTTTTGGAAACATGTCCGTGTGTGTCTGTGTTTGTGTCTGTCTGTGAACAGCATAACTCAGAAACGAACAGTCGGATAAACACCAAACTTGGTATTTAGGATCAGTATCTTCCAGAGATGCGACACGAAGGTTTTCAAGAAAATCTCCCCCACCCAGATTACCCTTTACTTGCAACATTTTTCGAAAATTTTAATTTTCTCAAAAACGGCTCTATAGATTTTGATTAAAATATATGTTTAAGATATTTTTATGACAAATGAAAGTTATATCTTGAATTTTTTTGGGAATGTCTCCAAAGTATTCTTCATTGTGAACGACTTTTACAAAACTGGTAAACCATAAGAGATAGACAAAATTTTACTGCACAAAAAATGTAGATCGCGTTAAAATACACAATTTATGTCATATACATTTGTTTTGTTGAGTGAACCTTTTTCGAGATATTGCTTGTTATTCCCTTAAATTTTCCAATACTTATACTTTTTCTCAAATTCGTTATTCATTGTTTCTTTTTTGTCCTGTACATACAAAGAGAATGGAATGCGTCACATAGCAACCAGCTCTTAAAAGATTTGACTATCGCTTAAATACTACCATGTTCCCCTTGCATCTATATGAAAATTAGGTATAAGATTAACATCTGGATTGACATGAAGTATATGGAGAATAAGCGTTTTTAAAAATTGTTTGTACAAGAGTAGAGAAAGTCATGTGAGTGTAACACATCAGATTTTTCTTTAATAAGACTTATCTGAGAATGATAAAGTTCCCCATTGCTAAGAGTTTTCCTGCACCATAATAAAACAATGAGTATGTTGACGTACAGTTATCAAATAAATCTGATCACATATTAAAATCCTTAATATAAAATGTAAAACCGACAACTTTCCATAAATGCCATTTTTACTTTCTCTGCTGCGTATAGTAAGTTGGGTAAGTATTGCATTCCACCCAAAAATTCCATCGGAAATACATGTTTTGAAGCGCCCTCAATCCAAAAGAGGGCAGTTTTAGAAAACGGCCCGTGTGTGTCTGTGAACAGCATAACTGAAAAACGAAAAGTCGGATAAATACCAAACTTGGTATTTTGGTTCAGTATCTTTCAAAGATGCGACACGAAACATTTTCAAAAAGAATCCCCCACCCCAAACTACGCTTTTCATGGAAAATTTTTCGAAAATTTTTATTTTCTCGAAAATGGCTCTAAAGATTTGGATTAAAATATCATATGTTTAAGATACTTTTATGGTAAATAAAATGTATACTTTGAATTTTCTGGGAATGTCTCCAAAAATTGGTCTTCATTCTGAATGAATTTTGCATAACTGTAAACCATAAGAGATAGACAAAATGTTACTACACAAATAATGTAGTGCTCGTTAAACAATACAATTTATATCCTATGTATTTTTTGGTGAGGTGATCATTTTCGAGATATTCCTTATTATTTGTTTGAATTTTCCAATACCTAATACTTTTTCTCAAATGGGAATTCGTTATCCGTTTTTTATGTCCTGGACATGCAAAGAGCACATAAAAACGGTTTGACTATCGCTTACTATATTCCCCTTGCAACTACAAGAAAATTAGCAATAAAATTGCTAACAGGAAGTAGGTAGAGAATAAGCGTTTGTAAAAACAGTTTTACTGGAGTAGAGTGTGAGTGTAACACATCAGATGTTTCTGTAATATGACTGATCTGAGAGTGAAAAAGATCCCCGTTGCTAAGAGTTCACTCATGATAAAACAATGAGTATATTTTCGTATATTTGTCAAATAAATTCCTCAACTGATCCATATTACTAGCTTTAATATAAAATGGAGGATGGACAACTTTCCATAAATGCCATTTTTATATACAATAATTTGTATGGGAGTATGAAATACAGTCTTATGGGTATGAAAATAATTTATATTGTTAATGAAAGGCAATGTTTACTTTTAATCAACTTTGGTATATTTTATTTTGATATTGTCCTACTCTGAATCTACTTAATTAAGCCAAATTTTGGCCTAGATTGCTTTTAATGGTGTACCAAAGTATCGCGCTGTCACGTATGGACAGACTCTCCCTCCCTCAGACCGTGATATAACATTATACGAACGCTCCTAAGGCATTGCGAACATTAAGGACGAAGTTGTTAAAATCGGCTCCTTTGTGGAGTGAAGTTAATTGAGGGACGAGCTGAAAAAGAGATAACATGCCTTTCTGGGTTATTTTGATGTAGCTTCCACAAAGTATTCTTACGAAAGCACATTTTTGTATTTACCTCATTATAAGCGAGATAAACCTTTGCAGAAATATCTTCATTACTCGTTTCGTTATAGATACAAGAAAGATAGAGGAAGCCGAATCGATAGATGTTTAAAAACTGAGTCGCTATGTGCTGGTCTAGAAGTGCCGTGTTCTTTCCACGACATCGTGAGAGACAATTGAATACAATCAGCACTTTAAAAAAGTATAAAAGTATTGAATACTTCAAACCAATAACAGCGTATGTATCCGAAATGGATGATATCACAAAAAACCTTTTTGAAATAAATTGCGTGTTTTAAAGAGATTTACAATTTTTGTGTGGTTATTTTACAAAATTCCTTCAAAATGAATACAGTCACATGGTTATTACCAGAGAGTTCAAGAAATACATTTTATTTGTCGTGTAAATATCTTGCACATAATATTTTAATCAATTCGTTAGAACTTGTTTTGAGAAAATCTAAAATTTCGAAACATTTTCAATGCAAAGGGTAGTTTTGTGTGAGGTATTTGGTTGGAAGTCTGTATCTTTGGAAGATGCTGAACTTAAATACCAAGTTTTGTAATCTATCGGAAAGTCCGCTTTTGGGTTATGCTGTTCACACACACACACACACACACACACACACACACACACACACACAGAGAGAAATGTTTCTAAAATACATTTTTTTTTATTCAGAGGACCTTAAAACTCGTATTTCCGGCGAAATTCCACATCGAATTTTGGAGTGAAATACAATAACTCCTCTTATATACTATAGGTAAGTTGTACAGAAAGGAAAAATCCTACAAAGTTCAATTTTCAGCATTAATATTGCGCCGCCTTGCTTTAAACCTTTAACACTCACAATACCGTACACCATTTGAAATCACTGACTAAGCAATTTGCAGTTTTGTTATAAACTGGAAATCACTGACTTAGCAATTTGCAGTTTTGTTATAAACTGCCGTGCTTTTCTATTTTAAACCCAAAGGCTGTACCAACGGACACCAGCTTGATATACTCTGATAATGCCATAAATTAAAAATACATACACACTCCCAAATGTATCCATTAATTTTAAATCCGTTTAAAATCCGGACGTTTTAAAGCGCAGTGTTCTGTTTTCACACATACACAGGATATATCCAGTAGCCTCTTCGCTTTTGTCTTGCGAATACAGCATTTTGTGCACGATGAAAGTTTCCGAGCCTCGGTATTGATAACAGATTCCAGCTATGTCCATAGTGGTCTGAGGGGAGAAAACACGGCCGTCAGCAAACAAAAAAAACGGGAGTAGGGAAGAGGGTAATAACTCCAACCGTATGAAAACACATAAACACACAATGCCTTGAGGCTTCTTTGCTCTCGTGTATAGGGAAAGTGTTGGTTGAAAAGTTGAAGCCGAGTTAGAATAATTCGTTACTCTCGACACCAAAGCAAGGAGAGAGGAATGTCAAAAAGAATTCCCCTTAGGCCGCAAGTCCAGGAACATTTTGAACAAGCAACTTGAGTAGTTAATTTATGTGTGTTGGCTTTCTACAAGAGTTTCCGTGCAGGCCCCTTTGCAGTAGCAAGAATACCACTAAAGGAAGGGAGTGGTATTTTGGCAACGTTCGTCCACATAAAGTGTAACGTAAGCTTGAGTGAAGTCAGACTTAAAGCCTTTTCGACACCTTAAATAGAGTGTGGTGAAAGAAGTAGTAAAAATAAAACTTTAATAAATGAGACAGTTAGACAAAGCTACCCATTGTCGCCGGCATCGTTAAAATTGAATTTTATTTACGGACGCTCTTCAACTGCTGTGGTCTTTAGTGTCCATTCTATATTGGGCGTGAAAGACCGGAAATTTTACTCAGAGGCCTCTTTATCAGGCTTGAGGTTCTTTTACGTGCCGTAAATCTACGAAGGAAGCCAAGCTACGGATTCTTACGCCCGAAAAAATCCATCGCCCTCCGCTGGGTTTGAACCTGCGACCTCGGGAACTAGAGGCTAGCATGGAACCACTACACCACGGAGGACAACTCGGACTATGTCATCAATGAATGGAAAGAACTAACTTATCAATGTAAAGGTACATTGACAACATTGTTCTTCGTAGACTTCGCAGACAGTTGCAGCAATAGAGAACTGCCTGCAAAGACTTATTTTCTCCTTAAATAAGATTACAAAAGAAAAATCCAACGATATTTATATCTAAATAAAAATATTAGGTGTTGAAGGGAGAACTTCATCAAGAGAATAAATAAATAAATAAATAATAATACAACGAGAGGACAAGTACAAAAACATTTAGAATGTGAAATTGGAAAGATAAAAACGAAGATGCACGAAATAAAATTCAACGATTCAACTATTTATGAGAAACAATCAAAAGAACTAGGCTGAACAAGGTTAGAAAGTAAACAGTCCTAAAATGATATAAGTACTGGCTCCCATCTCTCTTGTATGGATGTGAATTTTGGACCTTGATAAAGAAAGACATCAAACAAATAGAGTCCGCAGAGATGAAGTTCTTGCTGACAGTAGGCTACCAAGGAATAGACGTAAGAAAAATAAAGACATCAGTAATTAGATATTCAGCCTTAACGAGGAGATAAAACGATATCAAAATTTGTATTAAGAATATGCTTTAAGAATGGGAGAGCATTGACTCCCCCAAAAGCTAAAAAACCTACAAGCAAGAGGCTACGAGGACGTCCATCGAAGAGATGGATGGATTAATTTGACATACTTTGAGGTCGGAACAGGCCAACAGACCTAAACCATGTTGTTACTGCTGCTGAAGAAGAAAAGAAGAAGAAACGTACTACTTGATACGCATAAAAGCTGGTTCACAACCAACCAGAACGGTAACCAGGTCGAGAAAGTTGAGATACATGTATTCAAATGGGAGCGTTCACAATCGACGGGACCTGTAAACGGGAGAGAAGACTTGCCTAACTTTTAACTTTCTTACTCTCGTTCCCGGACGCGGTATATTATATCCACATTGTGAATATTAGACTCTTCACTGTGGAAGTTATTCTAGGCAGCCGTGACATGAAACAGCCGCTAGCTCACTCTGTAGTCGCAAGCTTGAAACATGAAACTGGAAGAAATTAGTAGTAAATGTGATTCCTAAGCTCAGACCTAGACACCCGCACATCTATTGAGCGTTTATTCCTGTGGTAAATGGGTCATCTGTAGTAGTTTATATATAACTCAAAACTGACTATTGCCTTAAAAACTGAAGCCGGAATTATAAAGGCAATAATTAACATAATATTCTAAGAAGGATAGTGATATAAAATAAGTAATAATATATTTAAAATCAGTGTATGTATAAAAAGGAGAAGCATTGTGAACATTGTTGATTGTAAAAGCGCAGAAAAACCAGACAGGCACGGTTTTGTTAATTAGGGACCCTCAGGTGGAAAGGGTAAATACCCTTGAAGCAAGTTTTTCCTGGTACCAGCCGAGTACAGCTGCATTTAGCTAGGTGAAGGCCACCCTAGGCATCATGACGCTAAGTTTGAGGAGAATGTTTGAGGGGAGAGAGGGGAAGTTAGGCGTTGGTTTTCCTTGTGCAGCGTGGGTTAGATCAGTCTGTCCTGAGTGCCTGCCGAGGACGGGACGCCATTCTCGTCGAGTTGTGAACATTGGCGGCGAACATGCTAGAGGGTAGAACACTTAGCCGTAGTTAATAATTCTTCGGTCTTGGTAAAGACAAAGTAACTTCGTATGCATTTAATAGTGAACGGCAAACCTAAAGTATTATTTTAAATAGTGAATAAAAGTATTCCAAGACAGCGTTTGTGTGTTTCTCTGTACACACCCACGCATACCCTGAAGTTAAGATTTCATGCTGGAGCAACGTGGTAAAAGAAGAACCAACTAGGAGGAGATAAGCATCAACCGTGAGGCAAAGGTAGTGCTTCAGTGTTAAAGGCGTAGTGTGGCTGCGTCATATTGCGCCTAAACGTGGGGCGGAAAGAATTACCTGCGTCAAAACAATGGCAAAAGTTACAAAGAACAATAAACAACTTTAATGTATGCCATTAAATAAAGGAATGAAAGCTTAATACAACTAGAGGGATCGAAAATATAATGGATATGCATTTAGATAATGTTTGCTCTATCTAATGTTGACGTTGGCTAACCTCATTATGTTGGCTGAATTGGGAATATGTGAAAGAAACATCATTGGTCAGTTAAAAACAAATAAAATCTCAACGCGAAAAATCGACTTTCACTTTGTGATCGACATGATCATCGATATGCATTCTCGTTCTCGTTGTCGGGCTGTTGTGAACCAATGTTTTGTATGTTGTTTTGCTTCCCATTCTCGTTTCCGTTTTGGTTACCGTTCTCGGGCGGTTGTGAAACAACCTTACTTTACCAGTGACATATTGACGAATTCTCCGTCTATGATAAGATAGCACTGTAGTTCTGCGTGTTTCATTAACATTCCGACCGTTTCAATTCCAAAATAGTACCTGATTACTAATAAGGTTCATAAATAAGAAGCGTACCTCCATGAATATTTATGCACAACCGTAACAGCAGGATACTCTTGGTCAACCATTACGTTACTTGCCTGACTCGTGTTCTGCAAATAACGTAGCAGAGCTTACAGATTTTTAATGTAGTTGCAAAAGCGCGGGATTATTAGTTGAAATGGGCAGAACATCTATAAAGAATGGATTATTCTAGATCGGCCAGACAATATAAACCAATTGGCTGACGAAATGTAGGAGATCCCAAGAAAATACAGCAGGACGACTTCTGAGGGAGAACAGGATTTTAGCCTATAATAGTGAAGTTTAAGAAGAGTTTAAAAGAGTGTAACCTCAGCATATACACTGAGACGGGGTTTTTGAATATGCCATTTTTTAACGATTACGTTGATATAGAATGGTATATGTGTTTCATTTGGTTGGGGTGTAAATAGTCAGTTTAAGTAACGTAATAATTGTGTTACATGTAATGTTCCTGGTTTACTAGCTTTAAGATGTCTTAAACTCTGCAGCTTTGTTCAAAATATCACGTTCCCAAGCGCAGAGAAAGAAGCCTTTTGTGTTGGAACCAAACGTAAGGTTTTGTAATGTTACTGTATGCGCTCCAGAAGTGTGGAGTGAGTGCAATATGATCCAGAAAGAGAAGCTCGGGAAAAAGTATATGCTGCATATATCCAACTAATAAGATTATATGTAAATGACGTAATGTTTAACCCACGCTGAGAGCCCCGCGAAAATTCCTCCAATGGTAGATCAGTATCCTAAAGTTCTAAGTGGGGAAACTAGACTATAAATAGCCAATATTCATCCCAAAATTTCAGGAGTGGACATATAGTTACTAACACGCAACTCTGCATAAAAATTTGGCGCACAAATAGTGCCCGCGTTAAGGTTGAATTCCGCGATAGATATTTCAGTTTAACTCAGGCAGAAGGCTAACTTTAAACCATAACATAACTGAAGGTGCTTATTTATGCACTGATTGGATAGATATGCTGTCGCGAGCAGTTAGTGTGGTCCTTCGTGTTCTCAAGGTATTATGCCAGCCTCTAGTTCCCGAGATCGAGGGTTCAAACCCGGCGGAGGGCGATGAATTTTTTCAGGCGCAAAAATCCTTAGCATGGCTTTCTTTGGAAGGGAAGTAAAGCCGGTGGTCCCGTATCGTAGATTTACGGCACGTAAAAGTACCTCAAGCCTGATAAAGAGGCTTCTGCGCAAAATTTCCGGTCTTTCATGCCTAATATAGAATGGGACGCTAAGAACCACAGTAGTTAAAGAGCGTTCATAAATAAAACTCAATTTAATTTAATTTTAGCTCGTGGTTAGTAAATCGTGTCGAAGTATAGGTATGAGTGTGGCCGACCCGTACTGCATTAACAAAGAAACGTGTGATTCGGAGCTAATTACAAAGTTCCGAGTGGCCGGGAACTAATAAGTGTTATTGAAGTACCAAGGTGATAATAAATTTCAGTAAATTAAGCTTTGTAATACCTAGTAAATTCTCCTCAGAGTTCCTTAATCGCACTACCGAGGTTGACGAGCTTATCCTTATTCCTGATAGGCAGAATACATGCATCCACCTCCGCTGAGAACCAGCTAGCCAGGGCAACAACGAAGAGTAAATTATTACACTCTTTATCACCATTATTACCAAGGTACGCTATATCCACTTTGAATATTATTATATTCATATTGTATTATGCGATGAACAGGTCTCAAAAGAAATTAAATACCAATTTTTAAACCAATAGTTACAAGTATTAGAACCTTTGGCTCCGACCTGTGGACTTTGAAATATCAATTAAAAAGAAAACCATTGGCAACAGAAATGGATTATTGGGCAGATGTGCGAGGATATCTAAACGAGAAAAATTAGAAATGAGGTTATAAAGGAAAATATGAATGTTCAAAATTCAATTTTAGATTTTGTTCAACAGAAACAATTATAATGGTATGTGCATGCTAAAGGAATGGAAGATGAAAGAATACCCAAAAAAATAATAGAGTAAACCCACCAGGAAGGAGGAGTAAAGGAAGACCGCATTGCACGTAAATTCAAGGAATTAGAGGGGCAATGATGGATTGGGAAACTGAGGAAGATTTATGGTTCAACAGGCAAGAATGGAGAAAGGTCATAAGAAGATGTTAAAAACTACAATCTTGGGTACCGGAAAAATGTTTGTACATTATAAAACCGGAAATATAGAACGCCATTCTACGGAGATTGCTGCTGAAGACGAAGCCACGTCGGGAGGACTGCAAACCAGGTACCGCGAATTCATCATTACATCATTACTTCTGTGCCTGCCGCTGCACCGCGCGAGTATCGAAACCGGGACGCAGCACACAGATCCAGCTAGGTCCCCTCCCAGGCATAGTCTTCTAAACAAGGAGTGCGAGTTACAACGAAACACATTGTTATCAATGTTGTCACCGTTAATTGATTGTATTTCTATTTTGTTAACATTTGAAATTACTATTTTATGCGATCCAAACATAACAAATATCTGTACTTAGAATACAATAATTCCAGTGATTTCCTACGTTTAATTTGGTTATTAAGTTAACAATAGAATTCTTAATGCACTAGTTATGCACCATCTGCTTTAAATGACGTTAAGCACAGAAATAGATTACGGTGTACACTGAGTAGTACGTAATTTAATTTCAGTTATTGGAGCGAGTAACTTCCGTCTCACTACCTCACTCATGTTGGTACTGTAAAGGCGCTTGCTGGTGTACGCAGTCTGCTTATGGTACACCTTGACCATTTTGCTAATATCTACTCGGTACATGACATCGTTCTCATCCCTGAGGCTGCTGAAGGCTTTTACACATCACTGAACTACAAAACAGGGAAATAATTCACCGTGTTTTAAGTTTACTTACAAGTCTGCAGCTATGATATTTTTACTTTCTCTACTACATATAGTAAGTAGGGGAAGTATTGTATTCCACCCAAAAATTCGATACCGAGATTTCACCGGAAATATATGTTTTGAGACCCGCTGAATTCTAAAAAAGCATTTCTGGAAACATGTCCGTGTGTGTGTCTGTCTGTCTGTCTGTGCGCGCGCGTGTGTGTGTGTGTCTGTGAACAGCATAACTCAGAAACGAACAGTCGGATAAACACCAAACTTGGTATTTAGCTTCACTATCTTCCAGAGATGCAACACGAAGGTTTTCAAGAAAATTCCCCCACCCCAGATTACCCTTTACATGGAGCATTTTTCGAAAATTTAATTTTCTCAAAAATGGCTCTAACGATTTTGATTAAAATATCATATGTTTGAGATATTTTCATGACAAATGAAATGTATATCTCGAATTTTCTGGGAATGTCTCCAAAAGTAATCCTCATTGTGAACGACTTTTGCATAACTAGTACACCATAAGAGATAGACAAAATGTTACCACACAAAAAATTTAGATCGTGATAAAATACACAATTTATGTCATATACATTTTTTTTTGGTAGAGTGAACCATTTTCGAGATATTGTTTGTTATTCCCTTAAATGTTCCAATACGTTTTCTCAAATGGGAATTCGTTATTCACATTTTTACGTCCAGGACATAGAAAGAGAATGGAATGTGCCACATAGCAACCAGCTCTTAAAAGATTTGACTATCACTTAAATACTACCATATTTTCCTTGCACTACAAGAAAATTATCAATAAGATTAATATCTCGATTAACATGAAGCATATGGAGAATAAGCGTTTGTAAAAATAGTTGGTACAAGCGTAGAGAAAGCCATGTGAGTGCAACACCCAGATTTTTTGTCCTGGACACGCAAAGAGAATAAAATGCTCCACATAGCAACCAGATTTTACAAGATTTGACTATCGTTTAATGCCTACCATATTCTCCTTGCACCTACAAAAAGTTGGCAATAAGATTCTGCAAATGTTTGTGTAGATTAACATGAAGTAAATGGGGAATAAGCGTTTCTAAAAATAATTTGTACAAGAGTAGAGAAGGTCACGTGAGTGTAACAAATCAGATGTTTTTTATGCACTGGACATGCAAATAGAATGGAATACTCCACATAGCAACCTTATCTTAAAAGATTTGATTATCGTTTAAAGCCTACCATATTCTCCTTGCACCTACAAGGAAATTGGCAATAAGTTTCGGCAAATGTTTATCTCGATTAACATGAAGTAGAGAATAAGCGTTTGTAAAAATAGTGTGTACAAGAGTGGAGAAAGTCATCTAAGTGCAATACATCCGATTTTTAAACTTTGTAATTTGCCTATATTATTAAGAGGATTCCTAAAATTGCATAGTTTATGGAAGAGCCGCTAATATTTGGAGACAACTCGCCACAACTTAAACTAAATTAGATTAAATTGAGTTTTATTTGAATAGTGTTTCCATAAATGGCAAGCATTTTGCTGTAGTTGATAATCAACCAGGTGTTTTGGAATAAACCACGGATAGAAATAAATAACTCTCAAATTGCAATTTTTGAGACTGGAAACGTGGAACCAGACGACTGAAAAATTCAATGCTGTCGTCTGAGTCTACCTTTTCAACCTTGTCTTACACACGGCTTGTGTGAAAGAACAACTAATTCCAATTTTAAGTTTGTTGCTTCATTAATTAATTATGGTTACGGTAATCCTTTAGGTTTTTATTTCTATTCTTAATCTAATTAATAGTTATTTTGAATACAATTGTGGCTTTGAATCCGTGGTAATCCATTGCCTCTCAATGCTCCTCACTGTTGTATTAGAAAAGCCATATTTGTTATATCCCAGTTTTACATTTCTCTCTGACGAATTTTAGAGAATGAGGATGTTTTAACTCAAGAATTCATCATCATCATCATCATCATCACGGTTTATTCCATTACTAAACTGTCCCGTCTTCTTGAAGAAAAGCCTGCTCTTCATCTCTGATATGGGCGTCCAATTCTTCTTTTCCGTCTTGGATTACGATTTAACATCTTTCTTGGTTTTTTGGGGTCTTCTGTTTTTAATAAATATTATTTCCAATTATTTCTATTTTCTACAAGTTTTATACCAGGTATTTGGCTGATCACCCATTCTGAATATGCTATGAACTATATGCTATGATCTTCAGTTAGCTTTTTTATGTTCGAAGATTACTTAACCAAACCATTGGCTTGTAAGTCCTACAAAGAGAAGGTAATCGGTTGAAGAAGAAGAAGAAGAAACCATACATCTTTAGCTCTTCTCTAGTTTTGTGTTTCTCTTTATCCATTCGAGTATATACTCCAACTTCTTTTAGAAATTGTATTTCCACTGCTTTTAGTCCATTTATGCCATCTCCGAGCTTCACCCGGCGGAAGGTAATGGATTTTTTTCGGGCGTAAAAATCCTTAGCATGGCTTCCTCCGGAAGAGAAGCAAAGCCGGTAGTCCTGTGTCGTAGATTTATGGCACGTAAAAGTGCCTCAAACCTAATAAAGAGTCCTCTGAGCAAAATTTCTGGTCTTTCACGCCCAATATAGAATGGGACGTTAAAGACGACAACAGTTAAAGAGAGAACTCAAATAAAACTCAATTTAATTTTTAACCGCAGCTTCAGGCAGCATTCTACTGGCCTTCATAGATGGAGTATGTATAGGAAGGAAGAGGTGCGTGTATCTATTTACCTTTGTGATCATATAGTGGTGTCCTGTTTTATGTGTACACTTCTAGATTATTTGCATGTGAAATGTACAACTTCGTACAACAGTTTTACTCGCCATCACTTATAATAAACATATTTAAATATATAACCAAATAAAACCCTGTTTTGCGCAATATCTCTACGAAAAAATAGTTTAATGGCAACATAATGTAAAGCTGAAATACATTATAGTTTTTTACTCTCAAAGAGGAGATATTTACTAGACATTATTGGAATCATTTGTGAAGTCTAAATGTACAAGTGAATAAAACACTGTTTTGCACAATTTCTCCGTCCTCTGTGGCATGGGAGTAGTGTGTCTACTTCACATTCAAGAGACCCCAAGTTCGAATCTCGATTAGGTTAACTTATCCGGATAAGATTTTCTGGGGTTTTCCCTTATCCTGAAAAAAACGAATATTGGGCAACTTTAAGCTCTGTACACCCCGGGCTCATTTGAGCATAATTTCATTCACCGTCCGATATGACTAAACGGTTAATGGACGCCGAACTAAGAAGCATTTCCATAAAATTGTATTTTAATGACAATAATTATAATGCATAAAGTAGATTATACTTTTTACTCTTAACGAGAACACATTTTCTAGACATTACTTAATAAGCTGTCCGTGCGCATACTGCTTGCAATTGCCTTAGCAATGTCTTCAAATGGTAAATTGACGGCCCACATGCCCACAATACTTCCGTGATGCACCTCGGAAATATTTGCATAATCACGTGAGCTAGAGTTAACACACACCACTGCCTGGTAGAAAAACAAAGGCCGAACGCTACAGAACATGCCTCCCTACTACGTACGCGCCCGCTGAGAAGGTTAGTAAAATGCCTCCCGAAGCTGCGGTGATGGCATAACTGGAAGCGAGTGTACCGTATTTCTTTCTTTATCTTTTGTTTTGGTCAATGTGCATATCTCAGCACTATAATAAACAACAATGATATCGTCAACAGTTTGTAGAACCCAACTGTGTCTCTTTCCTTGTCTTTTATTTTTCTTCTTATTACGGAGCACATTTATTTATTTTATTTCCAAATCGTCATACCTTCTGAGTGTGATACTGCATCCTAAATAACTGAACGTCTCAAGAGAATTCTTATGTTTCTAAATGATATGTTCCACTATCACATGTAGAAAAACCTCCCAAAGTCTCAACTCGTACCGGCTTTCCATCAATGAAGCTAAATGACATTTATATATATCTTACTGAATATATTTTGCTTTCTTCAGGCGCACAGGTTAGACGCATAAGTGATAAGTGATGACCTTTTTACTTTCTCTATACGTACAGTAAGTAGGGGAAGTATTGTATTCCACCCAAAAATTCGATACCGAGATTTCACGGAAATACATGTTTTGAGACACCCTGAATCCAAAAAAAAGCATTTTTGGAAACATGTCCGTGTGTGTCTGTGTGTCTATGTGTGTGTGTCTGTCTGTGAACAGCATAACTCAGAAACGAACAGTCGGATAAACACCAAACTTGGTATTTAGGTTCAATATCTTCCAGAGATGCGACACGAAGGTTTCCAAGAAAATCCCCCACCCCAGATTACCCTTTACATGGAAGATTTTTCGAAAAGTTTAATTTTCTCAAAAATGGCTCTAAAGATTTTGATTAAAATATCATAGGTTTAAGATATTTTCATGACAAATAAAATGTATATCTTGAATTTTCTGGGAATGTCTCCAAAAGTATTCTCCATTGTGAACGTCTTTTGCATAACTGGTAAACCATAAGAGATAGACAAAATTTTACTACACAAAAATGTAGATCTTGTTAAAATACACAATTTATGCCATATACATTTTTTTTGTTGAGTGAACCATTTTCGAGATATTGCTTGTTATTCCCTTAAATTTTTCAATACTTATTTTCTAAAATGGGAATTTGTTATTCATTTTTTTGTGTTGGATATGCAAAGAGTATTAATCTGTGGCAAGGGGAATGGTGCTGCACCTAGCAACCAGCTATTAAGAGATATGTATGTGCTTAAAGGCTACTGTTTTTCTATATTGCCCTTGTAAATATATTTTCCCCTTGCATCTACAAGAAAATTATCAATAAGATAGAGTCTGCAAATGTATATCTCGATTAACATGAAGCATATGGAGAATAAGCGTTTGTAAAAATAGTTTGTACAAGAGTAGAGAAAGTTATGTGAGTGTAACACATCAGATTTTTTTCAAACTTGTTGAAAGATGTTTGAAATTCGTCGATTACAATGCATCATCCTTGCTGCAAATTTTTTCCGGCGACTTTTCCTGTTTTTGAAATTCATAGAAGTCAAGGCCGGTATCGTAGCCCAGTTGGCACACAGTCTGCTGTGCGAGGGGTCCCGGGGTAGATTATCTGTGAGAAATGTTTCTTTAAAAAAGGCTCCTCGGCTTGCCCAGAGACAGGTGTGTAATGTGAGTGCGCTTGTGTGTGTATTAACGGGTTATTTAATAGCCAATTCTCCCATTGACATAATTTCGCGATTACTGGTGAGCAAAACCCTGAGCATACTAATTGTCAAGTCATATGATTATAACAGTTCATCTACAACCAGCGCAATTAATAAGTGCCGTAAAATAACAAAATAAATAAAGAATAATAGGCAAACGTTACAGCAACGGTAGCTTAAAGACTTAGTCAAAATAAATAAGTACATTTTTTCATAAAATATCAGCAAACATAAAATAGTTATTAGTAGAGTAAATGAATAGTGCAAGGGAGTCAAAGTTAGAGTTTATCTGTGTATTTTGATGAAGAATTACATAAATGTATACCTAATCAAGTATTGCACTTATGGGTGGTTCAGCTGTTTGCATGGGATGATTAAATGGAACTGCCCTTGCGAAACCTATTTCCTAATAATTTAGGAGGTCTATTTACGCAAGTAATACAATCAGTAGTATGAATTAGTTGGCACTTCTGTTCTGTATACCTGACTCTCCTTATCTGCAAAGTGGCGGATGCTTTGTTGACCCACCTAAACCAACGGCTAAGCAAATGTGAAGTATTGTTGCAATAATTTCCACTCCGACACAGTATGTTGATTTGCGAAGGCTGTAAGTCATAATTAGTTCAAGAACCTCATACTTTACGTCTGTGTTTGAAGATATTCTGCAGGTGTATTTGCATACGGTAAACATTTTGAACAGTTGTTTGAGGTTTTCTGGTAAGCATAAACTTTTTCAAAAGTCAGCCCTACCTTTAAAGGATTATAGACTCTAACATTTAAGCAGGGAAGAATATATATAATTTTGTTGAGCAGAAATTCGGATGTGTTGAATTAGCATGAATTACATACTTATTCTGCTGCAAATTATTCTTACCAAAGCTTATTATTCTAACTCCTGCTTGTTAACCTACATATACCTTAAATTCACATTTTCTTGTACGATACTGCAGGTAAATTGATAGTCACACTTTTAGGGAGTGTTTCACCGTGTGATGGCTTTGATTTTTGATGCTCTTTGCAAGACCAAGGAGACAAAAACAAAAAAACAACAACGAAAAGCGATCTGCCGTTTTGCAATTGAGAAAAGTATAATTGTTTGAAATTTAAACCGATAACTAAGAATACATCGAAAATGGTTAACTACACACAAAAACGTTTATTTGACATAAATTGTGAGCTTTAACGAGATCTATATTCCTTGTGTAGTTGATTTTGTCTATCGCTTACGGTTTATCACTTGTACAAACTCATTTAGAACGAAGAGGACTTCATAGCTATTCTCACAAAATTCAAGATTTCATTGTCATGAAAATATTGTTGTGTTGAAATATGGTCTGTGGAGATGCCTGAAGCAGGGGGAGTACCTCAGGCTCTACAACCACTGTTAGGCACCAGTGCCCTCAGTTCGTAGGAGGCGAGATAATTATTGTAATCAATGGCGCCCCAAACCATCACACCTGATGTTTGTCCGCTATGCCGCTTAACAATGCAGCCCTCCAGGCTGCGCTCACCACGGTGCCGCCGGACACGAATATGGCCATCACTGTAGGACACGTTGAAACGGGACTCGACCGAAAAGTCTACATTTTGCCACTCAGCACCTCAGTGACGCTGTTCAAGTGCCCATTACAGTCGGAGGAGCTTGTGGTTTCTGAACAATGGAAGCCGACATAATGGCATGCATTCAACCAGTCCAACCTGCAGCAGACGGCGACGAACCGTTGATGCAGACAAGTTCACACCTGTTGCAGTGCTCCAGCATCGAGCCAACACTGTGGATGAAGTTGTACGGTCCGTTATGGCCATGCGGACAAGATGACGGTCAACCCGTACCGTGGTCATACTCCGTGGTCCATTACCCGATCTTCGCTACTACGAACTTCATCTATCCACTACTTCCACACACGCATCACTGTCATAGCAGCATGTCCTGTACAAGTCGAAATGCCACGGTATGACAAGCCCACTTCCCGAAGACCTATCATTCTGCCCCGTTCGAACTCACTCACAAGCCGATATGGCTCCCTTTGACGTCGACGAGGCATACTGGCACCCACTGTATTGTTTCCACCTTGTTTGACAGCTCTGCACTGACCTTGCAGACCCACTGGCACAACACTGACCTTGTCGGACACGAGAGGGGCTGGGCCTACGTGTACCCCATCTCTCTGCAAACTTAATCACTTATTGCTTGCACACTCTTCTACACTTCTGCCAAGTTTAGAGTTACTCGTGAAATTCTTTCTTGGTGTTGCAATTTTTACAAACGGCCGTGTAGATCAATTCAAAATATGCCGATATTATCTTCTTCCAAAGTGAAACGCTCTTTCTATGTCGTTATGCAGGATAGTTTTCAGTCAGCATTCTAAAATTTTATAAATGTTCTTGCTTTGGGGAACACTGGATTAAATTAAATAGGACTCGTTCTTTAATGTACCCCAGCAATAGAAAACCCATGGATTCAAATCTGTGGATTATGGGGGCGAACTGCTGGTGACCTGGTTTCTAATAATTTTACAATGGAACACGTGCATCATTTTAAAGTGTTAAAGCTTTGCATTTCCTTATATACTACAAAGATGCTTTTTGCTTTATAATGGCACTAGCTGCCTTACCCGATGTTGAAATTTGAATTACCATTTGATTAATTTAATTCACCTCACACAGCATTTTGTGAAATACATAATGACCCAGAATATACGAAGGGGTGTCCAATAAGTAGGTTTCCGTATTTTATAAAAAACATTACACACAATAAATCATGCTGAACTAATATTTACTTATATTGTACAATCCTTCTGTTACTTTTCTACATAGTCAACATGTTTTCCAAGAATTTTTGGTGACGTGACACAAGTTCTTCCAAGCCAGTTGAAAGGAGATATACCATACATATATAAGAATTGTAGATAGTAATAATATAATTCACTAAGAAACGTATTAAAATGTTCAACAACCAAGAATTGTACAAAGCAGATTGTAACAAATGGGCGAACTAGCAAATTCCAGGTAAAAGATAATTCTAGGTAGAGCCCACCTTTCACCAAAATAATGAACAGGAAGCTGGTAACGGTAAGGAGAAATATAGACAGATAGAGAAAAGAAAGAGACGGAGATAGAAACCGCTACCCAACGCGTCATGTTGACTTTGAAGTAGTATATTATCATACATGTTAAGGTAATTCACCGCCATACCAGGCATTGGGCTGATAACTCATCCTGGATATGCTAATCCAGAGTTTGCTTGTTCCTCGACAGGCTGCTGAACAAGGTATTGGCTTTTAAGTCTTTGGGGGTATGAGTCCAGTAAGTAGGGTAATCATTTGAGGAAGAGGAAGAAGAAGAAAGTTCTTCTTTGAAACACAGGAAAAGCTACATCCTCCCATTCCTATGCGTGTTTACGCATTTCACATTCCAACTTATGAACATATTTAAATACGGCATACGGGAAATTACTCTTAAAAAATTAATGTCTCGTCAATCTGTCTCAGATCGAATTTCAACAAACGAAATGTTTAATCATCTTAACGAATGTATAAAAACAAATCTAGAATTTCAGCCAAGGAAAGGACTCTCGATTGAAGAACTAGGAAATGATGGAAGGAAATCTAATACTGGAACAGGCGAAGCCCAATTCTTGTAAGAGAGATGAGAAAAAGTTGTAGCGCGCAGTATAGATGAGCTTCCCATTCCTACTCAGAAGTTTCTTTCAGAAGCCATAGGCCGATGGTGAGTTATAAGCGAATTCCATTTTTCAAACCTCATATCTTTCCGTAGTGTGTCGTCCTCCGTGATGTAGTGGTTATCATGCTAGCCTCTAGTTCCCGAGGTTGTGGGTTCAAATCCGGCTGAGAGCGATGGATATTTTCGGGCGTAAAAATCCCTAGCATGGCTTCCTTCGGAAGGGAAGTAAACTCGGTGGTCCCTTGTTATAGATTCACGGCACGTAAAAGAACCTCAAGCCTGATAAAGTGGCCTCTGAGAAAAATTTCCGGTCTTCCACGCCCAATATACGGACCCACGCTAGGGACCACAGCAGTTAAAGAGCGTCCATAAATAAAACTCAATTTAATTTAATTTTTTTTCCATAGCGTGCGTCGTCCTTTTAGCTATTGTTTATGTTTACCTGGATAATGTAGTCCGTCAGTGATCTTCTGATGACGTGTTGCTCATCACCTCGGCTACTCACGGAAGATTCTGTTGTAACTGGGTTAGAATACCTATTATAATTGTTTTTGCGATAGAAACATGTTTTCGTTGATCTCCAGGGCGCGATACGTAGACAACACAGCATACGAAACTTAACACATATGTTTCTTTTAATGTTCTGATTGTAACAAGAAACCAACAACACACCTTTCATGTTGTGTGTTAAACAAAGTACACTGCTACACTTTGACTTACATCAACGCATTACTTAATTACTTGTCTAACAATGTATAACAAGACTTCTGCATGTTAGTTACTCTCCGTAAATTCCTAGTCACTTTTAGCACATATTACTCGCATAGTTAGGTTCAAAAACTATGTTACATTCTGAAATTAATTTCGGCGCGAAAGGCTTGTTGCGAGCTTCCTGGTGCTTTTGAAATCCAAAAACTGCGTGAATTGTCCACACTCATCTCGTATGTATACAATTCTGAGAGGCGCGAATGTAAAGTTTACAGATTAATTATATTGGTCCTCGAGCTAGCGCGAATTTACTTTACGTTTAAACATTACGTTTAATCTGTTAACGTGATTGGCCAAATGGTAGAATACAGCGAAAAAAATCCCCTGCTTCTGTACTATTCCGTACTTTCCTTAGCGTCGGTTACTTGTGTCCTGTTTGCACTCTCGTAGGGGAGGGGCTCCGACCCCTTCAGCTGCCGTGGTGCGAAGCGTTGCGAACACTAGCACTCGTGGTACTTCTGACGTTACTAGAAGTACACTGGGCCGAACATTCGATCCCCTCCCGATAGGGAGTTATTCGGATTGGGTCGTACTAAGCGGGGCCGTGGTTCCCGATACCCATGGGTGATTGAATACGTCTGGCTGGTTTTCCGTCTAGGCGGATTCTGAGACGCCTCGATGTTCTCCGGGTCTAACCATGGGTGAGAGTTGGTAGACGGCTGCCGGCCCTACCGAGGTTTTCGGTAATCACCCTTTACAAGGGTGACGCGCGTAAGTGGCGTATCCACTTCCATTTCCCGCAAAAACTGGGGTGCCTTTTTAGGAAACAAAGTATTGACCTCATGGGAAACCCCCACGGTTGGAGAGCCGCTTGGATGGCGCTGACCCTGGGTTGTGAGGAGGGGGCTTGGGCTTCGACCAACTAACAAAGACGTCTACAAACATGCGTGTAATAGCCTTTACTCTTTTTCTTTCAAAGGTTTGTTAAATTTCTGCTGGTGCGGAAGTGTAAAGTTATATAAAATAAAACATATGTACAACACATTTGCTTATATTGCACATGTGAATGAACCCTGCTATGTAAAAACTCTGAAAACTCTGATGTGTTGCCCTCGCATGAGTTTCTCTACTCTTGTACAAACAATTTTTACAAACCGCTATCTATTCTCCATCCACTTTATGTTAATGAGATGAATGTTTGCAGAAATTATCTTATTCCTAATTTTTCTTATAGGTGACAGGGGAATATGATAGGTTTTAAGTGATAATGAAAGAGCGGTTTGCTATGTGGAGTATTCCATCCTCTTTGCATGCCCAGGTCATTAAAAAAAAACGAAAAACGAATTCCCATTTGAGAAAAAGTATTGGAAGATTCAAAAAAATAATGGGTATATCTCTGGAATGGTTCACTCAACAGAAAAATGCAAATAAATAAAAATAATCTTGTTAAAACACACATAAATTGTGTATTTTAATGAATTCACATTTTTTGTGTAGCAAACTTTTGTCTGCCTCATACGCTTTTCCAGTTATGCGAAAACCTTCAGAATGAAGAGGACCTTTGGGTATATTCCCAGAAAATTCATAATATGCATTTCATATGCCATAAAAACATCTTAATAATATGATATTTTAATCAAAATCGTTAGAGGCTTTTTTGAGAAAACCCAAATTTTCGAAAAATGCTCCATGTAAAGGGTAGTCTGGGGTGGGAGATTTTCTTGGGAATCTTCGTTTTGCATCCTTGGGAGATACTAAACTGCAATACCAAGTTTGGTATGTATCCGACTTTTCGCTTTTCAGTTATGCTGTTTATAGACAGATACATAGACGCTGACAGACATGTTTCCCAAAATGCTTTATTTGGGTTCAGGGCACCTCAATACATGTATTTTCGGTGAAATCTGGCTATTGAGTTTTTGCATGGAATGCAATACTTCTACTTTCTATACGTAGTAGGGAAAGTAAAAATGACATAAATGTGACAATAAACATAAAGAACATGATTAAGTCGTACGGGAATTAAAAATACTGCAACTGCTTATCTATAATATGTGCCGAGAGAGATGGTTCCGCGGTAACGTGTGAGGCTCGCATTTGGGAGGTCACGGGTTCGATTCCGGCCGGGTGGACAACCTGACCACGATTTTTTTCGTGGTTCCCCTGGTCTAGGTGAATGTTGAGGTGGTTCCCCTTACACCACGAATGTCCTGTATTTTCCCACCATTTCCTTCATCTGTTTAATCTCATGCGTTTCAAGGGAAATAATTAAAATAAATAAATTGGTCTCGGGAAAGGCCTCACTCTCTCTCTCTCCCTCGCTCTCTCTCTCTCTCTCTCTCTCTCTCTCGTGGTTATTTCCATTAGGCCAATACCTGATTGCTTCAAAAGTCTACCCCCGCTTTTGCAGGGATGAAAGCGGATACGGAGGGGAAGACTACTGAAGAACCTCGGCGCGGGCGACAATGATCTAGGACATCGTCTACCAGCTCTCCGGTTTGATACCGGAGGACATTGAGGCGTCTCACAACCCGGTCTAGGCGTACCTGCCCAAATGTGCCCAATGTCCCATTGCCCCGCCGCGTCCAACCCAATCCGCACTGCTTCCTGCCGCGAGGGGCTCAGTTGTTCAGCTTGCCAGCGTACTACTAGTAACGTCAGAAGTACCACAAGTGCTAAGGATCCGCAGCGCGCGCACCTCGGCAATTGAAGGGTCAGACACGCCCCCTTACAGAAATGTTTCAGGACCAAGCGATAGTGATTGGTGTGTTGCGGCGGGATGGAGAAATTTGCACTACGTAAAGTTTTCTCCATGACATTTGCCTGGCCGGCTGACACCCCATCCTGGGAGTGCCTCGTTCCATTCTGGGAAACCCCAGGTTGAAGAAAGCAAGACAGGACGCCGCCGTTAGGATTGGTGTCATTCTGGAATCGTTGGGGACCCCGACCTTGCTAGCGCGCTTTACTATCCAGATCTAACGTTATTCACTCTACGTGTTTGCCAAAAATTACATCAATTTTAGCTACTTACAACAGGCAGAACAATATTCAGTTACTTAATTAGCACTGAGAGATGAATACAGATGTCGTAGTAATGCGATCTTGCAAGTTTTAAGCTTTTTGTTCCATCAGATGATGCACTAATACCTGCAAAAATTAAAATATACACCAAGAAATATTTTGAAACCGTCTAAAGCTACGAAAAGTAATTAGATACAAATTATGTGTGTTTTACAGTTTATATACAAACATTGTCAAAGCTTTATCGTATGCTCTCTACCATAATTATAGCGTGTTTTATATTTATGCTTATATCCTTAATGGTTCTGAGAAAACTTAATAGTTTTATTGTGCTAATTTCTCAGATGTTCCACATGAAGGAAAAACCCTAATTTTTAAAACAATATAAATATAAACACGTTATTAAAATATTAAGTACACATTTATGTCCTGCTGAGTAGTTCTTCTGAACGTTCAAAAAACTTGTTGCAAACTTTTCTTTTCACAACGTATTCTCGATGGTCAAATTAATTGTGTCACATACTGAGCATTTAAAAACGTAGTAAAATATATGCCATTCTTCTACTTTAACGTGCAGATGCATAAGAAACTTCAAAGTAGAGTAAAGGGCATTTGAAATTAGGGCGTGCTCATTGCACATGATAGATGTTTTTTGGTCTCCGAAGTGAAAAACGATAATATTCAATTGAAGATAAAGGTATATATAAGAGATTTTAGAAGTAAAAGCTAAGCACCTTTTATTGATTCTATTGGGCTATCGGGGTACCTCAAAACATGTGTTTCTGGTGTAAAAGGTAAAGCTAAAGGTACATATCACAGAGGGGCACCTGAAAACGGGAACAGAGCTCCGCACATAGACCAGTCTGGCTTCCAACGCGACCTCTGGGAGGGAGAGAAGGAGGGATGAGGAAGATCCGAAGGACGACCAGATTCGTCAGACGACTTGCGTAAGTATGGAAGGGATACTTAACGTTTCCAGACGGAACGTATCTGTCGACGTTCAAGCACGTCCACAAGCCACTATCCCACGAGCGTCCCCTTAAGGGATTCTTCTCAGTGAGGAGTCCGATCGACGGCAGGGAGAAACCTTCACAAAACACACTACCACCGCCCAGCCGCAACACGCCGAACACCGTCGTCTGGTCCTTCATCCCTGAAACACATGATGAAGAAAATTATGGGTACAGGAAATGGACAGGAAACTCGTGGTACAAGAGGCACCACCCCACCATTCATCTACCGACTTGGGAAAACCGCGAAAAACCCATGGTCAAAGTCGGCGGTCCTCGGGAATCGAACCCAGACCTTCCGAATGCGAGTCTTACACTTTATCAGGAGTCATCTCGCTCGGTTATTTTTGGTGCAATCTTGATAATGTTTAGATATAATGGAAATCTTCCTCTACCTAGCATAAATAAGCGGTTGCAAATGTAATAACTCAGATGTGCTGCGGTTCACCCTCTTTTCATCAGACAGCAGTGTATCATCACAACACTGCATCCTGGTCATCTATGGTTTATTGCACATGAAGCCAGTTGCATACATCAATGTAACATACATTAATGATCCCACCTCTTTACGTCCTTCAAAATTTAATGTATAATGGTCGAGAATTGAAAATATATTTATTGCTGTTGGATATAATTGAATTTGAGAAATAAATAACAGTCCATTATTATATTTCGATTCAAAATGCTGGTAAATGTATGACGCAGCCAATCTATTAGCAGAATGTTATTCATTCCGAGTGCCCATTAAGAGGAATTAAACACTTGTTAAATGTTTCGGATGTGGATGCCGGTTTGTTCTCAATTCATCATATTTGCCTCGAAAATAAAAAGAATACGGATAATATCCTTCCAACGGAACACAATCCCACTCATGAAAGTATCCTCACAGAACTTTATTTTAAATATATTCCGCCATTTTTCACTAAACTTCTTATTTAATTATCCTTCTCTTTGTAGGACTCACAATCCAATGCCTTGGATCAGTAGCAAGCAAATTCTACATCTTAGCATATCCAGGATGGTTGGTCAGCCCAATGTCTGATATGGCGGTGAAGAAGAAGAAAATTAAATGTAATGAAAGCAACTATAGGAAAATTCGCGGATCAAATTATCCAAGCCAGCATTTGCCTAGGGACTGTGGAAAACCGCGAAAAATACTTTAGTCAGTTTGGTCATTGAAGTAATTTTTGTTTTCTTCCAAGTTTGAGGGTGTAGTTGTTATGCTAGAGAGAGGTAGTTAAAGTAAGATAGAGGTAGCTTTGGTGCAATTGTTACTGGAAATCATCATTGCAATGGATCCGCGAACGAAGAGTGTGGTAAAGATTGTTATCTGTAAGAAAGTGAGTTACATAACGATTTAAATATCCCTGGCGGGACAGTAAATTTGTGACATTCCTAAGATATATCAAATTTTAATCCTAAATTGTATATTTTTAAACAAATAATCAGCTGTTTTTTTTAAAAATACATAAGTAGAACTTCAAATCAGTTTATATAAGCGAATTTCCAAATGTACTTTCCTAGGTTATAATATTAAAATATTCTCCAGCATTTAAAGTGCCCCTTAAGAAACAAATTTTAAGCTATCAGAGTAAAATTTTGGAAACAGTCTCCAGAATATATTTTATTACTGTAATATTACAAAGCTCATGAAGTTTGATAAGCATAATACCTGTATTTTAAACATTGAAAATTACTATTCAGCAAACATTATTTTTAAATATGTTTTGAATTATAAACATTGGTTCAGAAGTACATTTTTTATGAAATATTTCAAATATATATTGAAAAATGCATAATTCATAAACAGCTTAAAATATATTCACCAGACCTTGGTGCAACACTTCCTTATACGGACCTATCATGTGAAGCTTCAAAAGACTCAGTTCAGCACTGCAGCTTTTGGAAAAAGAATTTGAAGGGGAGGTAGGCGACTGAAATACAATTTTTTTTGAAGAGAAGTATAATTCCTTAGAACAAGTTTATATATGTGTTTACATGTTTGTGATAATATTTATGTCCTTTATGTCCTTCAGTGGGTAATGTGCCCTTCAAATGGCTACCACGGCTACACTTTAAATTTTTTTTTCTCAAAACTACATTTTCTTTGCTTATGTACCTTTTTTCTCTAAAGGCAGTGAGCCAATCGTAGTGAAACTTTGCATAAACATGTAAAAATAACGCTTGCTTATTTTGAACTACAAACATCTATGTATCTTGAATAATATGGACATTAGTGAATATTATTGGTATAAATATGAATTTTTCTTTGAGCATACTTTATTCATAAATTGTAACCTTTATGCGAAAGCTATAATTAAGCTGTTGTATACATTCTAGTTACAATTAAAGAAAATATTCTGAGAGTTTTTGTACTAAATTTCAAACTTCTATCATTAATGGTTCCTGCAAAAAAGGAACGTAAAGCTGTATTGAAAAACATACCCTCGAGAAAAACAATTTTATTCATAGAAGATACTTATTATATATAAAAATATTTGTTTTGGGTATGTAGTAGAAGTTAGTATACATGCATATGAAATATCGTGAGCTTGTCGGCAATAACCTAAGAGAAATAGGTGTTATACTAAAAGGGTGTTTTTGCTTATTTTAGTCACATATCTCCCCTTAAATTGTTCATATATACAGGGTGGACCCTTTAAATTAAGACTGTACAATATCTCTGAAATTAAGCGTTGTAGAAAGCAACGTCTTTAATAAACGTTGCTTGATATTATGGGGGAAAGTAAATTCCATTAATCGTGTTTTGTTTAGAGGACGTTGTGATAGTCATTTTAGGGTCAATTTGATTTGTTTTAAATGGAAACCTACAATTAGGATCAAATTAAATTGACCCTAAAATGACCACCACAACGTCCTCCAAGTAAAACACGACTAATTACATTTACTTTCCCCCATAATATAAAGCAACTTTTATTCAAGACGTTTCTTTTTACAACGCTTAGTTTTGGAGATATTGTACAGTCTCAACTTAAATGGCCCATTCTGTATAACAAGGACACAAACACACATATATTACATGATGTAGCGTACGTGTGTGCATTGTCGCGTTGAATACATTATTGCCGTGTGTAATGAATTATTGAACTAATTATTTCTCTTGTGAGTTGAATTGTCCGGCGCGGCATTTTCATCCATTTTCACAGTAGGGGGTTGAAGGCAAGTTGAGGGACGAGCTTCTTTGTCTGATAGCGTAGGTCAGACCATTAGAGTCAGTCGAGTGGATATCTTCAGAATGTGTGGTTGTGTGTAGGAATGCATGTTGCCGAGTGTGTGCGTGGGACATCTCCCCCAATGTTTGCCTGTAACCTTTTGGAAATTATGTAGCTGCACCAAGATAACTTTATAATAAACCAGAATAAAAGGTGAATATATATGTATTATTTATAGGTTTCCCACGCCTGCTTTAGTTTTGTGCAGCAAGTTCCTGTTATATCCCGCATCCTTTGTAGCTACGCTCCCCAATTTTTATGCCGGGGTAACTAAATTTAATATTTTAGCTGCAAAATTCTTTGGCCTCACCCCGGATTATAGCAATGTATATTATATATGGTATACTGCGTTCGACGCAAATGTGCGATATGGGTAGTATATATAATATACAGTATTTTCCATACTGTAAGCATGTATCGAATTTAGATTTAAAAAATAAAATAAAGAAACGTTTCTCCCTTCTCTCTTTGTATAAAGATAAGCTCTAACCTACAGCTGTAAAACAAATGCTAGTTAGAGTCGAATATGTTTTTGCACATACAAAAGATATACACGTAAGAATCTTTGCCTTCAAGCGGTGCCCCGGCTTTCTTTGATGAAGAAAATGTTTTCTATCCCATTGTGTTGCGTTTCACCCTTTCCTTCACAGGTGCATGCCCTTAGGATTCAGCGCACTTATTTCGTTAGTATTATGCTTTAGAATTTCCATTCTCCTCTGTACAGTTTTTAATTATAAATCACAAAAGTGATTTTGACTTAAGGTGAAATTTTACGTGTTGTTCATATTCTAGTATTTTAAATGGGTTTAAATATAACATCGTGAAAAGTTAATACTGGGTTTCACACCTTTCCAGCATTGTAAATAAACTAAATTTATTTTGACTTTCAAACCAACGTAGCAGGAGTAAGTTATGGCCAAGCGTGCTTTCTCTATCACTTACATAGAGAAGGCATTGCACTCCAGCCCAAAGATTTGATACCAGAAATTCACCTAAAATGCATGTTTTGAGGCCCCTTAAATGTAAATCAGAATATTTAGGAAAAGGTCCATGTGTACGTGTGTGTTTGTTTGATTGTGTCCGTGTGTGTATCTGTGAAGAAATTAACTCAAAAACGAAAAGTTGAATAAATACCAAACTTGGTATTTAAGTTCAGTACCTTCCAAAGATGCACACAAAGACTTTCAAGAAAATTCCCCACCCTAACTACCCTTTAAATGGAACATTTTTAGAATTTTTGATATTCTCAAAAATGACTCTATCGCTTTTGATTAAGATAGCAGCATTAATGATATTTGCATGATAAATGAAATGTATACCTTGAATGTTCTGGGAATAGCCCGTCTAGTCCTCTTCATTCAGAAGGAATATTGTATAATCTTGTATATCTTGTAAATGTTAAGCGATAAACAAAAACATACCACACAAAAAGTAGATCTCTTTAAAACACACAGTTTACTTCAAATAACTTTTGCTGCGGCATAAAACATTTCCAAGATAACCGTTATTAATGATTCGATTTGTTCAACACTTTGTAGTTCCTTTCAAGTTCTGTATATTTTCAGTTGTTTTCAGGTGTTATGGAAAGTGTACGGAATTTTAAGGGCAGCATATAGCGTTCAGTTCTTAAACATTTGATTATGTTTTCTCTTCGTATCTATAACGAGATGTGTAATTGAGTTATTTCTGCAAAAGTTTATCTGGATTAATGAAGTAGATAGAAAAAATATTCTTACGTAAGAAAAGTTTGCATACCCGCTAATAAACGATAGATAGCAGAGAAAGTCATGTGAATGTAACAGGAATTTTTCCAAAATCGATTGTTTAGTGGTTATGATCAAAATGAAAGATGAAGATTGAGGGATGAAATCAATCAGAAATCTGTATTTGTACTCCCAGTTTTCAAAATTCTCGAGTTAGTTTTCGTTGATTCAAAAGATGGAAAAATTGAATATAAGTAATCTAAATTAACCTATGGCTCGATTTAGTGTTAAACCTGAAGTAATCTCGTATTACAATGCTGAGCGAAGGTCTACCAGGACAAGAGCCGGAGCCCAAGTCCCCCTTCTATACCTAGGGTTCAGCGCCAACCGAGTGGCTCTCCAAACCGTGGGGGGTTTGCCATGAAGCCAATATCTTGTTTCCTAAAAAGGCCCCCGCTTACGCGGAGATGTAAGTGGATACGCCACTTACAAGGTATTCGCAGTTCCATTTTCTCTACTATATACCGAGCGGGAGGTTTAGGCAGCAAAGTCTGTGACCCGCATTCTGGAGGTCCCGGGTTCGATTCCCGGTGGCCGCCCACTTTGATCATGGGGTTTTCCTGTGGTCGCTTAGGCGAATGCTGGGGTGGAGTATTCTACCACGATTTGTCCTTTCCTTTGTTTCCTGTCATTTTATCTCTCTCCCTTTCGTGTTTCTGGAAGTAACTCCGGGTTCCGTATTGCGGCTAATGTCGGGCAGATGGCACGGTTGCTGCGCTTTGTGCAAGATTTCTCCCCATAAATGCCAGGGTGCGTTAGCCTGCCTGCTAAGATCACTTCGTCGCCCTCTAGCGCCTCTGCTGGTGAAGGCGGGTGTTTAAAACTGGAAATGTTAGGGACGTCCGTGCGTCACTGTGGACCTGTCTCTGCGAACCTGTGACCTCCTGCAGCTACTTTACTACATTCCTGCCTCCCGGGGGTGTAGTCACAATAAATCTATACTGCATTCACTCTTAGGTTGATCCGCGCCAAAGCAAACGCACGTGATCAGTGCACTCTGGTACAACACTGTAGCAATGCGTGCAGGAAAGTAGTCCCATGCAAATAATCTAAGTTTTAGAATGAATTTATCCTTAAATGGTATAATATTCTATACAAATTCCTTAAGGCTATTTTGTACCGTTAAACAGAGCTACAATTCCCAACATGCAATTCATATAAGTACCTGACATCCGGGTATGCCCAGAATATTATTTGTAGTGAGAAACCAGCATTTCTGTTTAGTATCATGGCGGACGGTGATTTGTTCTTGCGTTTTCGTCGACTTACGTAAAGCATAAGCGGACTAGTGGTGAAAAAACAATAGCGTTGGAAGTTTATTATAAGTTATGTAAGAAATGTCTAACACTTCCCGTAAAGAAGTGGTGAAATTAACTTCTAGTTCACCGGTGTTTCGAGTACAAGTATAAACAATGCTGGTAAAGAAAAATCTGAAACAGGTAAGTGGTTTCATGCGGAAAAATAAAAAGCGTGTGAAATCCGTGATGCAAGAGTATAACGAGAATACAATTCACGTAACAATATAGGATTTCTTTAATAAAAATAAGCCGCCAACAGTTCTTCCAGAGAGCGAATAAATGTAAGATATTGCGTACCTGTTACTTTCTTTTACGCTCGTTACTGTTAGAATTAACTATTATTATATGTGCAAACATTTATTTTGTTGCAAATATCAATCATAATCACCTTCAACGCTAACAGAGTATGCTAGTCACCATTTAAGTTGTCGGACCCTGTTCTCTTTGTATTACGTGCCGCTTGTGCTCTGTCACATGATCGTGAAAGTGTGACAGTATTTCTGGTGCGAATGGCGGAAGGATACATTACAACGGTGCACTGGTCGCCTGGTGTTTGTTTTGGTGCGGATCAACCTAAGAGTGAATACAGTTTAGTTGGTCGAGTAGCGAGGTGTCCCCCCTCCTTTGAATAAGCCTTACCTCTACCTCTCTACTACGTGCTTAGAATAGATGTAGAGGGTATTGTATTCCACCCAAGAATATCGATATCGAGATTTTATCGGAAATTCATGCTTTGAGGCTCCTAAACCCAAAAAAGTGTATCTTTAGAAACAGATTCGTATTTGTGGGTGTATGTGTGTGTGTGTGTGTGTGTGTGTGTGTGTGTGTGTGTGTGAGTGAGTGAGTGATTAATTTCAACATCTTCCATGATGGCTTGAGCCGTGGCGTTGTGAGTTAGAGAGTGGAGCACTGGTCCTCGGCCACGGAATGCACCCGGTTTGGATTTCATCCATGGGGATGCAGATTTTAAGTCCCGAGCATAGGACCGGTGCCCATTCAGCATCATGAGGAAAGTGAGGAGCCGCGATTGAAACCGATCCCGACCACGGAGGCCAACATTCTGGCTGCGAGATGCGTGATGCTAGCCGCACGGCACCTCCTCGTATCGGTTGGATGATCGTCCACCTCTGTTGTGCGTACATTGGCGTGAGGCAAGTCTAGGGCCTTCATGGCTGTTTTTCCACGGGATTATTATTATTATTATTATTATTATTATTATCTCCAGGATGCGACACAAAGGTTTTCAAAATCCCCTACTCCTTAATGGAAAAGTATTCAAACACTTTGATTTCTTCAAAAATGGCTGTAACGGTTTTAATTAAAATATTATATGTTTTAAGATATTTTCATGACAAATGGGATGTATATCTCGAATCTTTTGGGAATATCCTCTAAAGTCCTCTTCATTCTGAATGACGCTTATAATTAGTAAATCGTAAGAGATAGAAAAAATCTTACTACACAAAAAATGTAGACCTCATTAAAGCACACAATTTATGCTATATGCAATTTTATTCGTGGAGTTAACCACTTATAATATAATCATTGTTAATGTATTTATGTTTTCAAATAGTTATATTTTCCTCAACTGGGAAGTCGTCATTCGCTTTTTTTTCACGTGGTCATGCAAATATGATGAAATTTCAAAGCCATCATATAGCCAAACGCTCTTTAAAAATCTATCACTCATCTAGTGTATCCCACAAAGAAAGCTATAAATGCGAATTGAAAGTTTATCTGAATAGTAGTAGATAGAAGAGCAGCCAAAGTAGAAGAAGGCTTTTGCAAGAATAGTTGTAGAAAAGTAAGTAGAAAAAGTCATGCGAGTACAAAACATCAGATTTTAACCATAATAACAGCCTGTTGGGATTGCATTAAGAGTGTTATGACATTTAAACGCAAAGAAATTATAAGACCAATAATATTATTTCACAGAGAATACTGTTGAATATTACTGTTAAAAAAACCATTTGAATGACAGCACCAAGGATAATGATCTTATGTGGCAAAACTACATCAACCAAGAGAATAAAACTCTATGTGATACATTCACATGACTTTCTCTCCATCTTTATTAGTGTATATACAAACGATTTTTGCTAAATCTTATTTTTCTATCTATTACACTTTAGACCAAATAAACCTTTACAAAAATAGCTGCATTACACATTTCGTTATAGATACAAAGAGAACAGCGATAGTCAAATGTTTAAGAACAGGACGCTATATGCTGGCCGTAAAATTCCATACTGTTACCATGCAATCGCGCGAATCAACTGAACATCGATGGCACTTAAAAATGACTAGTATTGAAGAATTCGAACATTAAACAACGAATATCTCAGAAACGGCTTACGCCACAAAAAATTCAAGTAAATCGTGTGTTTTAAAGAGATCTATATTTATGTTTTCGTCCATCGCTTAGCGTTTACCAGTTATTCAAGATTATACAAAATTCCTTCCAAATGAACAGGATTTCATAGGCTATTCAACGAAAATTCAAGACAAACATTTCATTTGTCATATAAATATCTTTCATATACGGTATTTTAATCAAAATCGTTAAAGGCATTTTTATAAGATAAAAAATTTGGAAAAATGTTTGCGGTAGGGAATTTTGTTGAAAATCTTCGCGTTGTATCTTTGGAAGATACTGAAACTCAATACCTAAATTTGGTGTTTATCCGAATAGTTTTTTAGTTATGGTTCACATACACACACTAACACATACCTACATGAACATGTTTCCAAAAATGCTTTATTTGAAGTAATGGGACCCCAAAACATGTATTTCCGGTGAGTTTTTTTTTTATTTATGGACGCTCTTCAACTACTATGGTTCTTAGCGTCCCATTCCATATTGGGCGTGAAAGACCGGTAATTTTTCTCAGAGGCCTCTTTATCAGGCTTGAGGTTCTTTTACGTGCCGTAAATCTACGGCACGGGACCACCGGCTTTACTTCCCTTCCGAAGGAAGCCATGCTAAGGACTTTTACGCTCGAAAAAATCCATCGCCCTCCGCCGGGTTTGAACCCGCGACCTTGGGAACTGGAGGCTAGCACGGTACCACTAGTCCACGGTGATATACTGGTATCGAATTTTTGGGTGGATTGTAATACTTCCCCTATTTACTTTGTGTAATAGAGAAAGTAAAAATGAATACAAGGTGCACTTATTTCAATGTTAGCTTGTGACACAATTCGTGTTTGTTTTGAATTCAGGATTTCAAATATTTAATTGCATTCCTTTCCTTGTAAGTTAAAGATGTGTGAAAGATAATCTCATAAAATAGAGCCTCTTCTATTTCAAATTGCAGCGGTTGTTCACGTGTGCCCGTGTTCAGTCTGGATCTCCGTAATTCTAGATGTTCTGTGCCGCCTGCTGGTTGGAGAGCTGAGGAAAATTTCCTATCCTGGCTAGTTTGATAACGCGACCTCAAGGATTTGTAGGGGAAGGCAAATAATAAATTAATTTCCCTTAAACTTTGATTTATTAACAGAATAATGCCAACTCAGGCGACTAGCAATTTTCCCTATTTAACATCTTAAATCTTCCCACTACTATTGAAAATATTCTGTGGACCTATCTAATTCGCCACACGGTATTTTCTGAGGTTTATCGTGAACCCTGTGCACATTAGTGTGTATACAGTTGTGGACTTTCATTCCTATTTGCTAACTCGCCTATTCATTAATTACAGCTGTGATACAAGTTGATTTTACTTCAAGTTATTCTCCGTATTTTAACATTGATTCTTAATCCTATTATTTCCAATATTTATATATCATCATTTTCCCATACTCATTTGCTATCAGGTATGCCCCCTTACAAAATCTTCCTCAAAACCTCTACACTGATAATATAAATGGAGCTTTTTTTAGCTGTTCCTGCATAATACATATTATAGCAAAGAACCAAAATAAATAAGTATAATCTGATTGTGAAAAGCGGTATAAGGGAGCTCCCGGTTTACTAAGAGGGTGAAATTTAGTTTTTTGGAGTTGGCCAGCATAATCAGATAGGAAAATACAGCTAAGCAACAGAAATAACAATCGCATTTTTACTTTTTGTTGCACATACATACGTAGATGGAGATATTGCATTCCTACCAAAATTCAATATCGAGATTTCACTGGAAATACATGTTGTTTTGAGGCCCCTGAATCCAAAACAAACCGTTTTTAGAAAAAAGGTCCATGCGTAGATGAGTGTGTGTGTGTGTGTGTGTGTGTGTCTGTCTGTCTGTCTGTCTGTCTTTGATCAGCGTAACTCACAAATTAGAAGTCGAATAAATACCAAACTTAGTATTTACGTTCACTATCTTCCAAAGATGTGACGCCAAGTAAAGAAAAGATTTTTAAAACTTTTTATTTTCTTAAAATATTCTAACGATTCTAATTAAAATACAATATATTTAAGGAATTTACGTGATAAATACAATGTTTATCTCTAATGTTTTGGGAATAGCCTGTGAAGCCCACTTCATTAGGTAATAGTTTTGTATACGTAACTGGTAAACGTTAAGCGTTACACGAAAACATACTTCACAATTGATAATTTAGATTCTTTAAAACACGCAATTTATTTTAAATACATTTTCATTGACAAAAGCCACTTCCAAGATATCCGGAAGATAGCCTTAGTTTGTGAATAAAATAAAATTTAAAATTGTATGCTTGTAATTACATCTCTTTTGCTAGTGACAATGCCTCTTCTCTGATTGCAAATTTGAAAGCTAACCATATTAATTGCTGTTATAACACGCTTCCATTAGGAGATATTTTGAAATATCTCCTCCATTCATCCCGATCTGTAGGACAGTCAGGTTCTTTTAAATTGGAAAGTTCCTAATTGTGGATCACTGTTTAGTGAAATATGCACACTGAAGGGTTAATATAATGTAATAAGTAGTATTTAGAAATGTAAAGGATATAATAAGTATGTGTAATATAATATTACAAGTGCAATGAACTTATTAAAATGAAATATTTACATATATGGTTAATGCTAAGTGTAACTAAGATTTAGCAAACAAGATGAATATCTGGTGTCAATTTAATGTATATATTATGGCTTGAAAATCCCACCATGCAAGCCTTAATGTACAAATATAATAATAATTTTTGTTTATATTTGTATTTTTATGACTTCTTTTGTCATATGGAGGGTTTTGACTTTATAAGCAACTAATGGTGGTATTCTCCCGAAATGTATGCTACCTTATCGTTCGTTTTATCGGTTGATAACTATTAAACACACTCACATTCATACTTCCAGACCTATAAACACCAGCGAGAAAACCTTTCTCCTAAGTTTTGGGCAGCTGATTTGGAAAGGGGCTCGAGGAGAATAAGAATGGGGCCAGTATGGCAAAGAGCTGAAACAAATGACAAAAACATTTGAAAAAGTGTCAAAAGAAGACTAAGAGACATCGACCAAGAGGAAATAGAATCGTTTTGTAAAATTAAACCTTCTCTAAGTCTAACAAATAAAATAAAATTGAATTGGGGTAAAGAGGATGCATACTTAACTTAGGAAGAAAGGAAAGATCAGGAATGGCGTGGTATAGACTGGGGGGCTGGAGGGCACAGAAAATGACTGACGATTCTGGCAGGAGAATCTGCCCATTCTGTGATTTGGATGAGGACTAGGTACATGGCGAAATGTTCACAGTGGGAGAATCAGCGAACAATGAAATTCAAAGAAAGATTCTTAAATTCCTCAAGAAAGAGATTGGCATGTTGGGAGCTACTGGCTGACCAGAGGAACTGGCCAAACACGGGCAATTTCTTGGTTAAAGTGTGCAAAGCTAGGCCAAATTTGTTCAGTTAGACAAAGGCAATTTATCTCTATTTTCCTTTTTCTTGTACTTTATTGTTTTGTTTTCTTTTTCAGTTTCTTTTGTCGCCATATTTGTATTTTAAATATGCATGTACGGTCAATGATCCATGCACTAAATACTTGTGTAATACCTTAAATAATTTGAAACCAATAGAAATACTTTATCTATCTACCTCCAGACTCTGTGGGTGATAGGGAATGACTGTAGTTAAAGAAATAGTCCTCGTCCCAACCGAGACTTCTTGTATTGATTATTTTGTACGGCTGATTTGTGTATAAAAATGAAAGCTCCTTCAGCAGACCAGGTACAACGGTCACACCTGGTCATACACCATTCTACTGCGGTGTATGCATCGGAAATTGCAGCGCACCGCGTTAATTGAAGACAATGCTGGACTATAAAGGAGGGAAGGAACAACTGCCAGGTAGCCGGGACGTTATCAGCAGCTTGCTGGCAAGTGCGTAGCGCTAAACTGCGATGTAACATCGATGTAATATCGCGGCTTTTCATTGGTTCGCCATTTACGGCTATAATTTGAAAACTGAGACACTAGGAACATAGGATCCATAAACTTCATCTACATCTGTTAACAGAATAGGATCCTGGAGAATTAGACGCTTGAAGACACGTTAGGAGGTGAGGATCGCTGAGTTTGACTAAACTGTTTACATTCATACCTGTTTCCATAGCATTCCATCGGTTTCCTGGCAACTAAGCAACATTAGCTGAAGCAGTGTTCCGTTCTTGCAGACAGCTATCGGGCGCTGGAATAACATAATTGTTCCTCACTAAAATGAAAGCATACATTTGATACTCTAAACACACCGAGCGGGATGGCTCCGTGGTAGTATTTAAGGATTTAATTCAGAAAATCCCGGGTTCGATTCCCTAGATCCCCCAGTCTGATCTTGGATTTTTCGTGGTTTACCCTGTTCAGTAGGGTAATCCTGAGGCGGGTTCTCATTTATCATGATTTCCTTTCCATCCTTTCCCTTTCATTCCGTTTCCTGGACTGAACTAGCGAACGGAGGAGACATCTAATACTGCGACCCTCAAGGATTGCGCATACATCCCCGAAAGTCATGGATGAGGAGGGAGGAGCCGTAACAGACACAAGGGTTGCAGAGCAAAGCCGGCACAAGTGGACGGAGACGAGCAGAGTTCCCTAACACTTCCAGGCTTAACCACCTGGCCACAGGATGGCCACTCGGGCATGTCCATTCAGTGGTACCGGGAAACATTTCCAAACCACAAGCCTCTCTGTCCGACACCGACCGAACCAAAACCCCGGAATAAGAGGAAATATGGAAGAGAGGAGAGCCGTGTAGAATACACCATTCGCCTTCGTCAACCGGGGAAAACTACGAAAACCCAATGGTCATAGTGGGCGGCAACCGGGAATCGAATCCGGGGCCTCCCGAATATTCCGTTTCCTTCATCTTTCGGGTGTGCTACTAGGTTTCGTGGCGTATGGCTGTGCCAGACAGATGCTGCGGACGCTTGCTCAAAGGGAAGAGTACTCCACTAGAGGATTGCTTGGTCGACGTGTTGCAAATCGACCTCTCTAGGTAGCTCCAACAGTGTGACGGATGTTCGAGCCTGGAACTGTTAGGGACCTCTGTGCCTGTCTGCTTGTGGCCTACTGGGGACGGTAGCCACAGTAGATCTATGTAGGTCGCAGTGTGCGGGGATCCTCCTCCTTTATATAACCTATACCCTTAACCACTGTTGTGCGTGCTATATTATACGCGAAACAACTACATAAATAATTGCACAAAAAATAAACATCACGACTATACAAAAACCTATAAGTAGCTATTTTTTCCAGCAAGGGTAATTCCATTACTTGCTCGCTGTGAAATATCTTATAAAAATCTGATGTGTTACACTCACATGACTTTCTCTACTCTTGTACAAACTATTTTTACAAACGCTTATTCTCCATATGCTTCATGTTAATCGAGATATTGAGATGTTAATCTTATTGCTAATTTTCTTGTAGTTGCAAGGGGAATTGGTAGACTTTAAGAGCTGGTTGCTATGTGGAGTATTCCATTTTCTTTGCATTACCCGGACAAAAAAATGAATAACGAATTCCCATTTGAGAAAAAGTATAAGTATTGGAAAATTTAAGGGAATAACAAACAATATCTCGAAAATGGTTCACTCAATAAAAAAGTGTGTATGACATAAATTGTGTATTTTAACTCGATCTACATTTTTTGTGCAGTAAAATTTTGTCTATCTCTTATGGTTTACCAGTTATGCGAAAGTCGTTCACAATGAAGAATACTTTTGGAGACATTCGCAGAAAATTCAAGATATACATTTTATTTGTTATGAAAGTATCTTAAATATATGATATTTTAATCAAAATCGTTACAGCCATTTTTGAGAAAATTTTCGACAAATGTTCCATGTAAAGTGTAATCTTGGGTGGGGGGATTTTTTTGAAAACCTTCTTGTCGCATTTCTGGAAGATATTGAACCTAAATACCAAATTTGGTGTTTATCTGACTGTTCCTTTCTGAGTTATGCTGTTAACAGACACACACAGAGCCAGACACACAGACACACACGGACATGTTTTCAAAAATGTTTTTTATTTGGATTCAGGGGGCCTCAAAACATATATTTCCTGTGAAATCTCGCTATCGAATTTTTGGGTGGAATACAGTACTTCCCCTACTTACTATATGTAGTAGAGAAAGTAAAAAGAAGTATCGCGATATCACTTTACTGAATGTATAATATGCAGAAAAGTTGCAATAATGGTCGCATTATAGAGAGTCTGGATGGACGTCACCGAGCGGCCCTCCCGTGGCCGAGTGGTCAAGCCTCGAACTGTTGGAGAATTCTGCGCGTGTCTGTCAACTTACGCCAACTTCGCTCTGCACCCATGTGTCTCCTTCGGTTCTCTTAGCTCATCCGTTCCTCCCGGAATGTATGAATAATAGAATCCTTGAAGGGTCACAGTGCTAGCTGTCCCCTACGTTCATTAGTCCATCAGTTCAGTCCAGTAGCGCCATAGACAAAACACTAACGCTAGCGCTACTGTTCAGCAATAATCCCCTTGAAACAGGCTTTATAGTAAAACATTTAGAAAGCCAGACAAACAGTCTGTAACTTCCTCTGGGTTAAAATAATCGTAGTGTGAGATTCGATGTTAGCAATATACTCGTAACCTGATTAGCGGAGCGTTAAAAGCAAGAGGATAAAAGAAACACAAGAAATGTTAAAGCTGTCATCATGTACACAGCAATGAATTTTATGACCGTAAGACATTTCTGTCAAAGACAGAAAGCAGCAGTTTCACCACTGTTAGCAACCAAAGAATACGCTTCAAACAAATTTGTTATGCAGTCCAATATCCAACATGTTTAGTTTCCAACTTTTCCCTTCCATAACATGGATGAGAGAGCAAGAGAAATTAAAAAATTATTTTCCTCATGCAAATTTCTTTGCCCTTCATTGGGAAATAAAGTTCAATTAGCTGTCCCCGTAGCTCAGTCAGTAGAGCACCTACCTGCTTTGCGAGGGGTCCCGGGTTCAGCTCCCGACTGGGAGTGGGAATTTGTCTCTAGCCAAGATTATTGTCTATCCTCCCCAGAGTCTGAAAGTATGAATGAGAGTGTGCATGTGTGTGCGTGTGTGTGTGTGTGTGTGTTTGTGTGTGTAATCTAATGATAAAAATCTTAAGTACAAGAAACCCAAAGACAAGAGTTAACACCATTGTCTTAGGCAATAAGTTCCAAAGGAAAGCCTACAGATAAGACCAATGTGCCTACTTAAAGGCGGGGTATAAATGGAACTAAGAAAATGCAAATCGAAGCCAAAGGAAGATACTTGGCTATTTTTATTAGTGTTTAATTATCAAAAACGTCCAGGAGAAACAATTTTAAACTAGTAGAATAACAACTTAGCTGTTTGTATGTTTCAATGTATACATATTTTATGTGATTGCATTTAATAGAAAATGAAATTAACAATATGGATGTAAGGGTTTCTGTATGTGTATCTTATTTTCATTGACAGTCTTCACATTATAAACATAAATATGTTTCTTAATTATAAAAAATCATTCCAAAAATACTCTCAACTAAGCAAACTATTGGTGATTTTTTAATTGCACAATTTGTGACATAATGATTTTATTTTTTTAACTTTGAATTACGTATGTTATAGGGGTGATGGTATAAACTTAAGTGTTTTTAAGTGAAGCGATCCAAATGTTGTATCTTTTAAATAAAAACACATTAAATAAACTTTCAAATATTTCTCAAAAATGCTTATTACACTGTAGTTTTAAATGGTTTGTTATAACACAATATTTAAATTCACGGCTAAATTAGTAAGGAAATCTGCTAATAAATGTAAATGTCGAACAGAAAACACATTATATGTATGTATACTTTTCGTATATACTTACTTTAAAAAATAGTTTGCACATTTCAACTTAACAGCTCAGTGGAAAGCGTACACATCTTAGATCAAATAATATATAGTGATGTGACCGACAACGCGCGAAGCTATATGCGGGCTGTGAGTAAGTTTTCTCCGGCCCGGTATTTGATGGGGATCTCGACCGGCCTTCAGAACAATAGCCATGCGGAACAGTAGCTCATTAAGTGTCGCTTCCTGACTCCATCTTTTGGGCAACTTGAATAGGTTCCCTTTCTGGAATATTCCGCTTTATATGCGTACCAATATGCCCCTGTGAGCAGTCCAGTTACTTAAGTGCAGTCAGAAGTCGAAGAGTTTATACAGTTAAAACTGACAGTGCCTAGTGGTCTGAGTTGAGACTGCAGTTCAGTTGTGATTCGATTCGACGGATCAGTTGTGTTCTGTTCTGAGTGTGTGTCAAAAGTGTCTCAAGTGTAAAGTCTCTGCTACTCTGACCACATAGGTGACAAATAAAGTGTGTTTAGCAGCAACTGGTGTTCTCATTTGATAATTTAAGAGAGACTATCTGCACATAAAGTAAATTACATGTAAGGAGCATTTTGAGTTTTGGTAGACGTCTAAAAGCTTAAAATGAGAAAACTCAATTTAAAGTTGGATAGCTTATCGCTGACCTAACAGGTATTAACGATAAAATGAACCGCCTACCTATAGCAGGGAGATGTTTCAAGGAATAGGTGTGTTTTATCATTATATAAAAAGAAGTTAAGATTAACTGTTTATTTTCATCATTACAATAAACTAACTATATCAGAAAGTGCGCAAGGAATCGCCGTAAATTAATAGGTAAAAGGTAAAAATTGATTTATTTTGCGGCTGTTGCAGTCCTACTGTTGGAGAGCCAACATGATGTTTATATTGTTATGGTTGAACCACGTATTGCGGTAGAATGTTTCTTGGAGTGTTCGCCCCACGTATGATACAAACTTTCCTGTGGCCTTCCCCCACGTTTAAAAATCAATTTTGTATTTTAATTTTATATATAAATATATATATATATATATATATGTGTGTGCCTCGGCTGCGTCAGTAGTAATTTTTAGAACACGTATCTCTTACCAGGACTGGTACGGCTAAAGAACAAGGCTTACACAAACTTTAATTGTATTGTACTTTGTTTATTAATCCTTCACACGATTAAATAATACTTCACTGATGTATCCTACTGTAGAGCTGTGAGATTATTGTTATTTGCACTTTTAAACACGTAAACCTTATATTATTCTTACCGCTATTAATTTTAATGTCTCACATTGAGCCTGTGCCGTACCGATCGGGTACGCAATCTTGTAGCGTCTCCGGCCTGAATTTGTAAATTTCCTCTATTTCAAGTCTCTGATTGGCTAAGCCTACTCCAATAGAATACTTTTATTTAACTTAAGCTTTTTCTAGTTTTTGATTGGCTGTTTATAAACTATTTTAAAATATTACGTTATTGTTGCAAGAATTATTAACCTTATTAAACCTTCTAATTTATTGTTGTCTCGAGGTTACCTCATTGTTAGCAACTTTCGGCTTCTACTTTATAATTCTGTTTGTTACGGAAAGCAGCTTGCTTCTATTCTCACACCTCCTGCATTGTTAAACTAAATAATACATTCACACAACATTCTTATACATGTACATAATAATATAAACATAATACAATTACTGTTACATACACTTCATATACGCATATTGCTTTAAGGCGGGCTGTTATTATATTTTATATTATATAATTAGACTGATGTCATTTAAGTCTTAAAAATACTGCCTCAATTTACTTTTGTTTATTTTTCACTAATCGGTTACTGTAAGTTACACTAGAGCGAGCAATACATTGTTAACAAATACATTAACAAATGCAACGGGTATATTTAAAAATGTATATACATGTTGGTAAAAGTGCATTTTTAAGAAAGTAGGTTTGCATACATATTAAACCCGATATGCTAATATTCTTTAGGAGAGGAAAGCAGAAAGTAGCGGGAAACAGTTTAGCATTGTTGAAATATAATTGGAATGCTGTTTATGTGTGTTTTATATTTATCACACTCTATGAGGAGGCGGTAGATGGTGATGTTTCTTTGGCATAGATCACATGTTGGCTGCATCTGTCCTAAGAGAGATTAGAATGACCAATTCGTAGTGTCTGAGAATGGCTTTTTCTCTTCTAGTGAGCGGCTTAATAGGGCAAGGAGCGGTGGCTAATTTCGCAACTACTATATATTCACTCTTAGATTGATCCGCGCCAAAATAAACCCACGTGACCAGTTGTCCGCGGTACAACACAGAAGCAATGCGTGCAGGAAGATAGTCCCATGCTAATAATTTACATTTTACAATGAATTTATTCTTAAATGATCTATGCAAAACCCTAAGAGTTTAATAAACGCTGATTTATACAGTAACAGAGCTACAAGTCCCAAAATGCAATTCGTATGCCACCTGGAATCTGGTATGCGCTGAATATTGTCTACAGCCAGAATCAGCACTTTCTATTTATTATCATGGCGGACGGCAAATTTACTCTTGCGTCTTCGTCGACTTACGTAACGCATAAGCCGGGCAAACCATTGACTAGTGGTAAAAAAACAAGTGTTGAATGTTTATAATAAACTGAAACGGGAAAGGTGTTACACCCAGGAAAAAAAAGAAAGTGTGTGAAATATGTGATCAAGAATGTGACGATTTTGTGCAGAATGCAATTCGTATTGCAGTGCGGGGGAGATTAAGAGATAAAATAAACTCTTTTTTGATTTTAATATTATAATTAACTTTTAGATTGATAATTAAAGATTAAAAGATTAAATTACATTAGGGATAACAGCATAATTTGTTTTGAGAGTTCATACTGAAAGAAAAGATTGTGACCTCGATGTTGGATTAAGATTAGTTTTGGATGGAATTTTTTTTTAATGCGACGTCAACAGTTGTTAAAGTGTCGCTTCCAGAGAGCAAACAAAAGTAGGTTATTGCATACCTGTTATTTTCCTTTTCGCTCGTTTCTTTTAAAATTAAAATTAACTATTATACGTGCAGACGTTTATTTTGTTGTAACTATCAGTCTTATCTCCTTTAATCCCTAACCGAATATGCGAGTCACGGTTAAGTTGTCAGAGTAAGGGCCTTGTTCTTTTTGCATTATGTGCCGCGTGTATTCCCAACATGGTCATTAAAGTATATCTATTTCTGACGCGAATGGCGGAGGGATACTTTATAACGGTGCACTGGTCACTTGGACTTTGTTTTGGCGCGGATCAACCTAAGACTCAAACTTCATTTTTTCTACTCGTGCTTTTGAGGAGTGATTTACAACAGACTATGGGGCTGGAATGTTCTTTCTTGGGGTAACATTTGGCATCCTTAACAGCTTCATCCGATCTTGCATTCCCCTTTATTAACTACCTGATAGGAAGTAAGCAAAACGAATAGTACCTTTTCCCCAGCGTCAGAGATGATATTGGTTAATTTCTGTATGTCCTGTACAGAAGTATAGAAGTCCTGAAGTACAACTGCTATGCAAGATGCTTGGTGAATTCGTGTTTATTATATACATGTAAATTCAATAACAGCCCGCCTTGAATCAATATGTGTATGTAATATTTTGTAAAATGTATGTAACAGTCATTGTATATGTTTATATTATTGTATACTATTATATCCATGTGTAATAATGTTATGTGAATATATTACGTAATTTAGTAATGTAGGAGCTGTGAGAATAATAAGTTAAAAGTTGCTAACAATGAGGTAACAATGAGGTAACCTTGAGTCAATAATGAGTTTGAGAGTTTAACAGTACTACTTGTGATTCTTGGAGTAACAATAATGTAATTTTAGTGACAGTTTATAAAATAGCCAATCAGCACCTAGAAAAATGTTTAGTTAAATGCAGGTATTCTATTGGAGTAGGAATAGCCAATCAGAGACTTGAAATACAGAAATTTACAAGTTTAGCCGGTTGAAATCTATTCAGTTGCCTGCAGACAGAGTTACTAACCAGACGGAAAAAGTGTCCTCAAGAAATATAATATGTATTCGTGTGAGACGAAAAGTGAGTTTACGTGTTAAAAAGTGTAATTAATTAATAAAAAGAATCTCACAGCTCTCTATATCAGAGAAGTGTTATTTAAATCGTATCAAGTATTAATGAAAGGAGTGAAGTAAAATTCAGTAAGCCTACATTCTTGTTGCACCAAAACCCTACTAAGAGAAACGTGTCTCTAACAGTAATACTGACGCAGCCGAGGCAAACATAAATATTTAATACTTAAAGAAAGTCAAATTACAAAGTTACTATTTTTTTAAACTTGGGGCAAAGGCTAACGGATAATGTTTACTATACGTGCGGTTGCATCTACTACAAGTTCGGCTCCCCAACATAAGAGCTATCTTCCATACGTGAGACAACAAAATTATGTACTTCAAAACTGAAAATGGAATGGTATTTGGGTAGCCTATACTGTGCAATTTCATCAGAAGCTATCATTGCACAAGCAGTACCATCAGTATATAAGAACTGGTAGTCAGGGAAACGTACACATTTATTGAAATAATATTTTGTAAATATTTGCAGAGGTGTTGGATTTCATGTAAAATGTAAGATTGCTACATATCTTGGGAGCTTTGAGTTTCCATAAATGTCCCTGGTCAAAATGGAAGTGCTTTTATGTTGTAGGTATGTTCAGGTATTCTTGCAGTCGTTGGTGAAAAGGGGCTCGCATTTCTGTCGATTGGATTTTCCTTCCTCTCTGTATTTGGAAAGATGTAAGTGTGAATGTTAGAATTTGGGTGTGCCACAACTTCGATTTCATATTTTATGGTTAGCTGTATTCTTCAAATGTCCAATGATGGGTCGTTTGCTTCTATAAGAAAACCTGAAGTGGAACTAGTGTAATAAATACTACAAATTTTGTTGTAGGATAGAGGAGAATAACACGACAGCCAACTATTTAAAAGCAAATCTATGTAGGTTAGCCGTAGTATTAAAATCTTTTCAATATCTGATCGTGTCTTGGGATGTATGTTGACACTATCCAGCTAAATGTTATTCACTTATTTACGTGTTATTGCAAGGATACTATGAGTTGTACTAACTGAAAAAGTGATTAATGTAAAAATTGGCTTTGTATTCCATTTGAACTGTTGATGCGGTGTAAATATTTGATTTGTATTTATTTTGTCTTAATTGCATTACATTAAGCCCTGTACCATATTATTTTCACAATAAAACATATAAAAAGAACGATCAGTAAACTTTCCAAAGTAGCTTAATGTCACAAAACATTTAGATGAACACCAATAAATATTACGGAAATAGTTAATGACTAGGCAAAGGTTATCCATATAACTGATTTGAAGCACCATACTTAAGAATTGTATGTAGATAGATAGACAGACAGACAGATAGATATCTTTATTGGTTTCAAATAATTGAAGTTATTACACAAGTATTTAGTGCAAGGGTCATTGACCGTACATGCATATTTAAGATACTAGGTGTGTTGACAAAATAAAAGGAACAAGAAAAAGGGAAATACAGATAAATTACCTTTAACTAACTGAACAAATTTGACCTAGCTTCGTACACTTTAGCCAAGAAATTGCCCATGTTTTGCCAGTTCCTCTGGTCAGCCAGTAGATCCCAAAAAGCCAATCTCTTTCTTGACGAACTTAAGAATTTTTCTTTGAGTTTAATTATTCACTGGTTCTCCCACTGTGCACATTCTCCAAAATATGTACCCAGTCCTCATTCAAATCACAGAATGGGCACATTCTCCTGCCAGAATTGTCAGTCATTTTCTGTGCCCTCCAGCCCCCCCCCCAGTCTAAACCATGACATTCCTGATCTTTCCTTTCTTCCTTTGTTTAGTATATATGCCTCTACCCATGTGTGTGTGTATATATATATATATATATTTCTGTTTACAAATAAATTTAACAACAATTTTATCTTGACTACATTTAGTATTTTAGAGGAAAATGAAATTGTTCATTTTAATTTTGAATGTAACCGAATATTTGGGCATTTATTTCAAGTTTTTCATACAAATTTAAGCTAACAGATTTCTTGAAATTGGAAATAAGTTTATGAAATTATGTTGAAGGAATGTATGGCTGCTGTAATATTGAATGTGTTAGGACACTTTTAACAAAATGGAATGCCTTTGTATCACTTTTGGGGTACTAGACCCTTGCTCAACTGCTTCAAACAAGATAGTAAACCATCTTTAAAATCGTTTCTCACTATTTTATCAGACAGGCAATTGGCACATTTAATGACTTTAGACTTTTGGAAATGCTCTCGCTAAAACAGTACCAAAGCAAACACATCATGGTAAAGGTCTTCTGCAAAATTAAAATTGCTGTGCCAGAAAACTTCACAGTGTATGCAGAAAATGGTGTATTTGTTCAAAGGGAAAGAGACTCCAGATTAAGTGCTGCGGAGGATTAAGGAGCTCCTCCTTTCAAGCTTTCCCCTAAATACAACCTCCGATGTTGAACATTCGTTTTTAGCCTATGGACTTATACCTTGTGAAAAGTAGCGTTTCTTCGCAATAGAAATGTTGCAAAGGTATCCTGAAAATTATTTCAGCTATACCAAAACCTTTAAATTGTTGTTTTTATTAAACACAAATTCACTTTTTCAAAGTAACGGTCTCTTTCAGATTTTTTGAATGCCTTGTTTCCTGTATTCCTTCCCTTTTTATATTTTTTACTTTTTCTACTACGTAGAGTAAGTAGGGGAACTATTGTATTCCATCAAAGAATTCGATATCGACATTTCACCGGAAATAGATGTTTTGAGGTATCCTGAATTCAAATAAAGAATTTTTGGAAACATGTCCGTGTGTCTGCCTGTGAACAGCATAACTAAAAAAAATACCAAATACCAAACTTGTTACTTGAGTTTAATATCTTCCAAGAAGGCGACACGAAGGTTTTCAGGAAAATCCCCCACCTCCAGACTACCCTTTAAATGGAACATTGTTCAAAAATTTTATTTTCTAAACACGTCTCTAACAATTTTGATTAAAGTGTTATATTCTTAAGATACTTTCATGGCAAATGAAATGTACATCTGAATTTTCTCGGAATGTCCCCAAAAGCCCTCCTCACTCTGAATGAATTTCGCATAACTGGTAAACTGTAAGAGATAGACAAAAATCTCGTTAAAACACACATTTTATGTCATATGCTTTTTGGGGGTGTGAACTATTTCCGAGATATTTCTTGTTATTTGCTAGAATTTACTTTTACTCAAATGGGAATTTGTTACTCGTTTTTTTATGTTCTGGACATGCAAAGAGAATGGAATGCTCCACATAGAAACAAGCTCTTAAAAGATTTGACTATCGCTTAAGACCTACCAAATTCCCCTTGCACCTACAACAAAATCAGCAATAAGACTAACATCTCGATTAACATGCTCAGTAGAAAATAAGCGTTTTTACAGGAGTAGAGGAAACTCGTGTGAATGCAACACACCAGATTTTTGTAATATATATGATTTAATTTTATCGTTTAAGGGGAAACTACAATGGCGAGGATTTCCACAGAATGAACTTTTAATTTTTGTACAGTCTTATAGATAGTGATTTTCTCCTAAATTTGATATGCATTTCAATTCTATAAGCACAGTACTTATATTTGAAATATATTTTTAAAATGGTACATGTGCCAGTTTGTAAACTGCATTCCACACCATTTCATACAAAAACACTGCTACACACTTTGAAGTAGGGAGGTAGATTTTAGCTCACTTTTAGGGAAACTTTTGAAATACAAAACTGTATTAATTCTAAGTAATATGACAGCTTACAGATATATGATCACTGTATATTTTTTGCTTTATATGTGTTTGTTACGTTCCCCACCACATACATAGTAGGTAGAGAAGGTATTGTATTCCACCCAAGAATTCGATACCGAAATTTCACCTGAAATACATGTTTTGAGGCCCCCTGAATCCAAAGAAATGCAGTTTTAGAAAAAGGTCCGTGTGTATGCCTGTGTCTGTGTGCATAACTCAAAAACGAATATTCGGATAAACACCAAACTTGGTTTTTAAATTCATATCTTCCAAAAATGCGAAACAAAAGCTTTTAAGAAAACTCCCTAACCCAAACTGCTTTTTTAAAACTTTTACGAAAATTTTGAGTTTATAAAAAATGGCTAACGATTTTGATTAAAATACCAATCGTTAAAGATATTTACATGACAAATAAAGTGTATATTTTGAATTTTCTAGGAATAGCCTGTAAAGTTCTCTTCATTGGGAAGACATTTTGTATAATCTTTTATAACTGGTAAACGTCAAGCGATAGACGAATACGTATTATACAAAAATGTAGATGTCTTTAAAGCACATAATTTATTCCAAATACGTTTTTTTGTGGCATAAGCTATTTCTGAGATATTCGTTATTAGGGTTCTAGTTCACACTCTTAAAGTCCTGTCAACATACAGCCGTTTCTCGCGATTGCATCGAAACAAGTGGAGTTTTAAGGCCAGCATAGAGTGTCTAGTTCTAACACATCTGACTATCACTGCTCTCTTTGTATCTATAACGAAATGCGTAATGTAGCTAATTCTGCAAAGGTTTATTTGGATTAAAACGTAGTAGACAGAAAAAATAAACTTAGTAAGAATAGTTTCTATTCCCACTAATAATCGACAGAGTCATGTGAATGTATCACCTCAGAATTTTTTTCTAATTTTTTTCTTTAAGCAGTTTTTTTCTGTGAATGTCATTTTCTCATATAAATGGCACTTTTTTTTCAGGAACTATTAAAGATAACTGAATGAAATTTTGAGATGATAAAAGCTGCTGTTGTTTTAATAAAATAACTTAGTTTTAATAAATTGGTTAATTATGATTTTAAAAAATTAGTTGCTGATATATTTTAAATAAACAGTTTAATATTCTTAATAAAGGTAGATTTGCAAACTTAGTACTTAGAAACCATCCATCTACATACTGAAACATTTCAGTCTAATATCTTAAAACGTTTCTAAGACCGGATCAAGAAGTTAACGAATTTAACCCTGGGTGGGGGGACTTTTAATCCCCCCTTAACCCATGATGCGAAACTCCGCGAATTGTCGTACACATATCCAAGAATATCCTTGGGCACTTTAGTGGGTATTTTAAAGGATGCTATTGTGTAGTTGCACGTATTTTGGTGATTTTACTGCATATAAACCCTTGGTAAACTACTCTATACGTTGTGAACAGCAATATGTGTGAGAAGATAAAAAAATAATAAGGAATATTCCATGTAAAAATTGCTAGCGTAAGGTATTTTCTTGAGATTCTTCGTCCAAATTTGGTAGTTTTACGATTTTTGATTTCTAGGGAATATTTTCAAAGTGAATGACTATTAGACACACACACACACTCTCTCCCTCTCTCTCTGTCTCAAGGTTTTCTTGTTAATTTATTTTCTCTGCCCCTTTCCTACATTAGAGACAATATCTCTTTCGACACCAAAGCTCGAGTTCGTAATTTCACTACGGATAACACCTCTAAAAAATATCTATTTTTGCGGAAACATTAGCTTTTTTCTCTTTATGAACTCCAAGAAAAAACATCGGATGATTTTCAAATGGAATTTGAACAAAAGTTTTCCATCCCAATAAACCCTTTTCGTGGAAACATTTTTCGTTTTTTCTACTATCTCAAAAATAGCTTGTTACGATTTTATCAAAACATATTACGTTGGACATTTGGCATGACAAATAAAATTCATAACTTGAATATTTTGTAATATTCCCTCACTGAACTTTGTTATTGAGATAACGTTAGACAAACAAACAGTTGCTACAGAAAACTATCGTTTATTAGTGCGCATATAAATGATACTTGCTAAAGCTTACTTTTCTATTTCATTTTAATCCAAATAAACCTTTGCAGAAATAGATATATTACACATTTCGTTATAGTTACAAATGGAACAGCGATAGTCAAATGTTTAAGAACTCTAATCTATACGCTGGCGTTAAAATTCCATATTGTTTCCATGCAATCGCGAGAAATAACTGAATATTGGCCAGGTATTGAATTCGAACCATTATTAACGGATATCTTGGAAATGGGTTATGTCACCACAAGCTTATTAGAAATAAATTGCGTGTTTTAAAGAGATCTACATTTCTTGTGTAGTGTTTTTGTCTATCGCTTAACGTTCACCAGTTATGCAATATTATACAAACTTTTTTTCCGATTGAAGAGGGCTTCAAAAGGTTATTCCCAGAAAATTCAAGATATACATTTTATTTTTCATGTAAATATCTTTTATATGCCGTATTGTTATCAAAACCGTTAGAGCCATTTTTGGAAATAAAAACTTTCCACAAATGCTCCATATGGAGGGTAGTTTGGAGGGGGAGATTTTCTTTAAAATCTACGTGCCGCATCTTTGAAAGGTGCCGAACGTAAATACAGTTTGGCGTTTATCCGACTTTTCATTTTTGAGTTGTGCTGTATACAAGCACACACCACGGGCCTTTTTCTAAAAATGCCTTTTTTGTATTCAGTGGGCCACAAAACATCTCGATATCGAATTTTTGGATGGAATGCAATACCTTATCCACCTTGGTAGAGAAAGTAAATAGCCATCTCCTTTCTCTGTTACCTTTTTATTGTTTATATTCGTGTTCGAAGTAACCAATGAGGTACGTTGCAGTTGGAGTACGGGATGGGAAACATGGCTGTTGTATTTCTTAGACTTTATTAATGGCAATTTCATGCTCATCTCTCTTACAGGAGCACTGTCCTAAATTGGGCATCAGTGCACTAGTAGTTACCTTAGCCCAGCAAGGTGTAGGTTGTGCCACAAAGAACAGCATTCAAAAGGTGGCTTGAATGACAAGAAAGGATTACAAATGGAAATTACTGCATAAGACACAAAGAGCCCGAATGTGAATCCGACAGAAAATGTGGACTCAGATGCATAAAGCATTGAATAGCCATGATACCGAGCACAAATGTTTAGCTCTGGAACATGATCCATGAAGTACGAAATAGTGTCCTGCCTCTCAGGATTATTTTAATCCCCCATTGATTCATTGAATGCTCCAATTGAAGATTAAAGGTTGTGGATGAAGTAGTTTTTTAAATGGTGTATTGCGTACTTCATTAACTATGGACTATTATTATCCTGGCCAGAAAACATATACGATAATCGTTAACATCATTTACTGTATAATCAAAATCGTGTTTTGTTAATATATTTTATTTCATTTCATTATTTTAGAAGCACATGAGTATTACTTTACAAATATTAATTTCTGAAATTCATTTACTTTGTTAAAAATAATTAACATATTATATACTGTAACGTTTATTTATTATTCAATATTATAATAATACAGCCTTCCAAAGCAGGAGAAAGGACGGGTTAATGCGCTCTACCATCCTAGTAATTAAAAATCTGATGTACTACGTTCACATTATTTTCTCCACCCTCTAGTACTTATTAGTGGTATACAAATTATTATAATCAATCTACTTTATTTTAATCTAGATAAATCTTTCGGGAAATAGCTGCAATACACATTTCGTTATAGATACTGAAATCTCTATGCTGGCCTTAAATTCCATAGTCTTTCCATGACATCGTGAGAGCAACTGAAAATCGACGGACTAAAAGAATGGCTCAGTATTGAACAATTTGAACCACTAATAACGCATATCTCGGAAATTTCTGATGCCACTGAAATAAATTGTTTTAAAGATATCTTCCCTTTTGCGTAGCACGTTTTCGTTTATCGCTTAACGTTTACCAGTTATACAAGATTATACAAAATTCCTTCCGAATGAAGAGAACTTCACGGGATATTGCCAGAAAATTCAAGGTATACATTTTATTTGCAATGTAAATATCTTTAATATATGATATTTTAATCAAAATCAAAGATTTCTAAGTTTAGGGTGTGTCACATCTTTGGAAGGTACTGAACCTAAATAGCAAGTTTGGTTTTATCCGACTTTTGCATTACATTGTTCAAAGACGCGCACAAATACACGCTTATGTTTTTCTAAAAATGCTTTTTGTAGATTTAAGGGGAATGCATTTGGGTGGCATGCAATACCTTTCCTACCTACTATGTACGTAGTAGAGAACGTAAAAATGTCAGGATCTGTACTAATAAAATAACTGATCACTCCCGCACCTCTGGTTTCGTTTATTCATGTGTAATAGTTTCAGATTGATGTTGGTTGTATAAGTTTAATTTCTACCTTTATAACATGAAATTATGTGTTTTGATGATTAGATTTATAGAAATTATAAATCAGATTTTTGAAAAGAGGTGACATGTCCTTATAACAAAATACCCATTTTTGGCCATCCGTAATATGTCATTTTATAATTTATTTCACTCAATTACATGACTCATGCGTTATCTAATATCTGTTTCATTTTATAAGAAATGTAACGCAAATCATTTGTAATACCGTTTATATACATCTAGCAATCCAGACTCCTATGAATCCGAGTATCATTGTCAACTGGTCACTCTAGAATGTCGGATATGCGCACCTGTGTGGTGGAATAATGGATCCTCTGCTCTACCTCTCACTTATTTTCATATTAACACAATATTAGGAGGAAAACAGAGGGTAGTTGCTTTACTGCAGCTCTCAAGAGACCGTAAATAAATGACTGCTCACTAGCGCTCTCACTGGTATTAACTCTACCTGCCCGCCATAGACCAACGAACAGGGGACACAATACCCTTTAACACTACATGATAACTCTACTAATATAGGTTCCAAAACCCACAAAACATGAACATGGTCAAAATAGTGACTGATATTCTTTTAATGAACCACGATTAATTAATTCTCATGGACCAAAGTAATTATTGGAATTCATCAATACATCGAAACAACAGCATTTTTCTTGAAAATTCTTGCACTGTGTTTCAATTCTTCGAGACATGCCATATAATTCAGAAGCCCTTGCACCGCTACATTGAATAGCAGGAATAAATTTAGAGTTCGTTTCCATTCATGTTTCGAAAGAGAATGTTTGACATAGATGTTGCTGTTGGGAGTTTTAACGCCACAGATGACTCATTTCTCACCCGCACCTCGCTCTAAAACTTTCAACTTTTGGGCTACCCACCTTAAGTTACTTACACCAATTACAGCATAATTTATTAAGAGAGGCTGTTTTAAACCCCGTTTGATTTGCACTGGATATAAAGTAGTTCATTGTTTCATGTTTATTTCTTGGAGTTTGTTTCACGTAATCATAGAAAGAAGTGAAATGGGCTGGATGGAGCCTAGTGTTAGAAGTAGAGTTGTCAAGGACATGCGTTTCATATGGCACATGATAGGACTCGCTCGTTTCTGTAAACCTTGTTTGAAAAGCAGCAACGTATACCGGTGTGCAAAACTTAAGGACGAAAGTAATCTTCGCATGCTGTGACATTGCCAAGTAACATAACTCGATGAAACTTGAATCATACATAGAGGAAACTACTACGGTATGCTACAGTAGGCAACTAAACGAAATATACAATGAGACGAACATAAATTCCACTTTTATTCATAGACCATAAGCTACACTAAAGTCAATACGACATATGATCGCTCTCTATATTTACAGAAACAGATACATGGTGCTTAAAATGGTGTATTATCACCACGGACAGCAATGCATGCTCTGCATCGTGCTCCCATGCTGGCCACAAGGTTGGTAAGCATTTCTTGTGGTAAGGCGTTCCATTCCTCCACCAGCGCTGTTGACAACTGTTGGATGGTCGTTGGTGCATGTGGGTGTTCTGCAATGCGTCTCCCCAAAGCATCCCACACGTGTTTGATGGGATTTAAATCGGGGGAACGGGCAGGCCAGTCCATTCGCCGAATATCCTCTCGTTCTAAGAGATCCTTCACCTGCGCTGTTCTTTTTTTATGGCCGCTCTTTAACTACTATGGTCCTTAGGGTCCATTCTATATTGGGCGTGAAAGACCAGTAATTTTGCTCGGAGGCCTCTTTATCAGACTGAGGTTCTTGCCGCAAATCTACGACACGGGATCACCGGCTTTACTTCCCTTCCGAAGGAAAACATGCTAAGGATTTTTACGCCCTCCGCCGGGTTTGAACCCGCGACCTTAGGAATTAGAGGCTAGCACGGTACCACTAGTCCACGGAGGACGACCCTGTTCTGTTCGATGCGGTCGCGCATTGTCATCCATAAAAATTAATTCAGGGCTCTTGACGCTCTTGGAACCATCGCAAATGATGCCGCCGATGTGCGGATGTTAACGGAACACAACGTACTGGCCGTCGGGCAAAAAGACCACCTCTGGTATTCGCCGTGCCACTGTGTATCGTGAGATTGCGTGCCTAGCTGTTCCGTTAAATGTGGTTGCATTTGCACCCGCTGTTTGGCGTGGATCTCTTCTTGCCTGTTGCACAATGTAGCGGTCATCTGCTGCCTTGGGACAACAGTGCCTGTGGTTTTGAAGGTTCCCCATCCACGTGAAACAATGCTGTGAGCAATTCTAAACTCCTGAGCAATACTCACCACCGTTCGCCCTTCTTCCAGTTTCCCGATGATTCTTCTCCGTGTGAAGTCATTCAAATGGTGTCTACGAGCCATGTTGCAATGAAGAACACCACTAAAGTGCACAATAACAGCTCGCTAATTGTCACACACCGTCTGGTCCTGTTTCATCAACTGCCCCGTGTTGCGGGACCAGACCTATTTGGCACTATAGGCTCGCTACACTCACGCCATGTGACGTCCAGCCTTCTGTGCACGTGTGAGAGGTCTCTGGTAACAACTCCCGCAGCTTCATCTGCTTCCACCAAGTAGTTCATTTGTTATATTAATTTACCCATCTCGTCCTTAGGTTTCGCTCACCAGTGTATATACCGAACTAGATCGAGTTTCTGGTTTACATACCCACTCATGAGAAATGGGTCCCATTGGGTATTTGCTCGTTGGATAACTCGCTCGTTCGAGAATTCACATCATAGCGATGTTGTCAGGCGTATTGCTTCAGTACGTCAAGGCAAAGGAATGACAATAGCCTATGCCATGTTACTGCGTTTTCGACTCTCCTTCTATCAACTCCTATGGTCAAGATTTCCTTCAGTACATTCTGATACACAAACTCCATTTTCATGTTTGGTTTCATCATTACACCTAACAAAAACACATACTCAATATGTTCCAAAATAAATATCATAAAAACTTCATATACAATTTTATTCTGAATGTGAGAGCTAAAAACAACGAAGTCATCTGTATAAATAAGCACTAAGTTAAACTATAATGCAACAAATGAAATAATGGTTATTCTTTAAAGTCCAGAAATTGCACAACTGCCATTAAAGTAAAGTATAATGCTACCAGCCTTTAACGCAAATTCGGGTTAATTGTTCAAATGTTGTTGCTTTACCTTCATTATAAAGCTAGGTCCACTACGAAAAAGAAGTTCATTGCACTTAAAATCTCGTTTTCTTTTAATGAGAAACAAATTAATAAAGCTGAGAAAAGCTGGGTGATGACAAATGACGATATTTTAAGAGCAACTTCATGTTGTATAATATGAAATGTGCTAAAAATAAAACCAAAGACATTTTTCTTAGAAGAAATTTTAAAACAGCACTTCACAAAATATATATTCAGGCTGAATATGTATGACCTGCTTCTAGGCTAATTTCATTTGTACATTTTGGAGTTCATTTTCAAAATCTAAAGAGAAGCTCAGGTGGAAATATATACATTATGGTGCTCTAACTTGTATGCTTTGAGCCAAGGAATCAATAACCTAAAATAAGTTATTTTTCTTTTAGCAATTTACGAATGTTTTTGTGAATGAATACAAAGTCATCAACATTTTCGGGTGAAATAGAATATAACATAGCAATAACTTAGTTTTGTTTTGGGAGTTTACACTGTGCAAATGAACACAGTGTTCAACCTTTTCAACTGAAGGAGAATAAAATAATAATAATAATAATAACAATAATAATTTATAATAAAACAATAAGTTATTTTTGTTTATCATTTTCGCTCCAGCATATGAATGTTGCCGTGAATGAATTTGATTAAGCAAAGGATCATAATATCCCTACAATCTGCCATGCAGATAAGCCAAAATGGTTTCATAAAAGAGGAAGATTTAGTGTTTTAGTTAAAAAGTGCTGGTGATTATTATAAAGAGAAGAGTAGTGTAGTGTTTAGGGAATGATTTGCCGATCTCCTTCAGAAAATGGAAGAATATATGTGCTAGTTATGAGAATGCTTAAAGAAAAACATCCCCAATATAAATTTTAGGAAAGCTGAAATTTTGTCATGGCTCCAAAGCAAGAATACACCTCATAATCTACATACTCAATAGTCAAGTAATAAATTAGTTGTAAAACAGTCGACTAAACTTATTATTGTTCGTGCATACATTCACATTTCATCTGTTGCCGCTGGCCGTACTTGTATTTCAATTGTAACATCCATCTCCATTATCACGTAAACTTGAGCTACGTATAAGAAAGGCAACAGCGCTAGTGAAGTAAACAGACTGAGCCTTCCTCTTGGGTCTGGTCACTTTGGGCGACATATACTGTGGTTGACTCAGGAGAATGCTTTGTCCTTGAACTGCAAGCGTGTAGTGGACTAGAGAGCTTCTTGCCTACAATGCAAATAGTGTAACACCAGCAGTTCGAAAGTATTGTCAACAAGTGTTTTCACATGTGTATGGTCATAATTATATTTTTTTACATGTATGCAAGTTTTAGTTTAATTATTAAACGTATCATCATTATTTTGTTTGATGCGATAATATAATGTATTACTGATCTACTTCGCGTAATATTTATTGTCCCAGGAAACAAAGCTTAAGTACCTTTAGAACAAGGTGTAAAACAATAGAGCGAGAGGGAAGAACAATCCAACGCTAGCTCAGGTTTGCTTACGTCAACCACAAGGTCATAGCTAAACTCCTTAGTCAAACACAGTACCCGTTCGGTATACCAAATGGAATGATCTGAGAGAGGGATTCCGCTCAGAATCTAGTACACCCAAGTCGCCCGTATGCAGGAGTTCATTTGTGTTCGAAGGCATGAATGGCGCAAAATAGTGACCAAAACTCGTTCGATGGACAGCTGTAGTTAGTAGATAATTGTGAAAACCTTACCAAAGAACAGCACAGCGTCGATCTGAAGTAACAGGGAGATTTTCTGCACACAAGTATACTTCATTAGCGGAACTTAAGTCGCTGTCAGTTAGTAAGAGAAACATGGGGCATTGGTAGAAACTGACTTACCACTATGTGCATCAATTGATCTCTTAACGCAATACTGTTTCAAATTTTAGTTAGACTATTCGGTTCTTGGAATTGCAGACAGGACCTTGTAAGTGAAACCTCCACATCGGTAACTCTCGTGTGGATATAGGATGTCGTAAAGTCGAGGTATATGAAGTAATATTAGCAAAGTGTATGGTACAAATGTAGGTATTGGTGATTCAACAGAGGACATCTCCCTCGCTGAGACATGCACACATTTATTGAAGCCACCAATCACCCGGAGGAAGGGATGAGCTGAAATAAGCACACGAGGCTACAAGCTGTAGGCGGACAGACCACAGAGATGCGCAGAAGTCCCTAACATTTCCAGGTCACATATCCGTCCCATTGCTGGAGCTGCCGAGAGAGGGCGATGACGACCTATCAATCAAGCAGCCCTCTGGTGTCTACTATTTCCATTGAGCACGCACTTTCTGGCACCGCCATATGCCACGGAACCTAGAGGCACACCTGAAAGCTGAGAAGGAAACGGGATGAAAGGAAAGGAAATCGCGGTAGAGAAGAAACCACCCCTGCATTCACCTTCCGACCCTGTGAAACTACTAACAACCAATAAATCAGAGCGAACGATCGCCGGCGATCGAACCCAGGACCTCCCGAATGCGAGTTTCACACGTTACTGCGGTGACACCTCACTCGGCATGGTTAAGTAACTATGAACTTATCCATTAGCTTACGGGTATAATATTAATCCACTATCGCAATAAACAGTTTCTTAATTTAATGAAACCGGTTATTAGTTTTTGTAAACCTAACAGAATCTAAAGCTAATGAAAGTATTTAAGACAGTATTTGTTGCGAATTTGTGCTGTTCTGTTACCACTAATTACACTGGTTTGATACTATTAGTTCTTTATATCCCCTAGCACAATCACTGCCTATGCATTTCTTCAAATATCGAGGTTGAATCATGTTACCAATTCGGATATATTTAAATTTCATTATGAATTCCATTTAAGCACAATATTTAAAGTCATAGACTTACTTTAGTAAAGTGCAATATTCACAATTTATTGCGTGATGGGCCCTTGTTTATTATTGTTATTATTATTATTATTATTATTATTATTATTATTATTATTATTATTATTATTATTATTATTATTTTGTTTTAACGTGAAAGTGTGCACATTTAACTTAAAATTGATAGTGGTTAACTCATATATGACAAGGAAAGAACAGGGTTAAACAACACAAAGGATAATTATTTTTCTTGCAGCTAATATATGAACGTAATAACTCTGAAAGCACGCTTTATTTATACATTAAGTTTACAAATGTGAAACGGGTTGAAAGTCTTTAGTCTTCTTCTTGCACATTCTAGAGCGAATTTAATTAATTACTTTTGACATTACAATTAGTTTGAATAAGCTCGGATCCTAACGATTCACTATATGCCACACGCATGGTACAGGATTTTGAAAATTATTCAGGAGGGTATATAAAGAATATTGTCTAGGCTGAAAAACGTGTGTTCCCGTCGCTACCCCCAGCGTAGAGTTAAAGCTGCCGATGCGTCCGTTGGTAAATCCTCAACTGATGGTAGCTCCTCTTCGTACTGATTAGCAAGGTGACCAGCGGAGAAGCGAACCACGTGACTTGACGTCGCTTCGAACGCCATCTTGACGGGGGGAGAGAACCTCTAGTGTTCCAACAACGATTTTTTGAAAAGCCTCGAAGATTCCTTTATGGTGGTTGCATCGCGGGTCTTGGCAGGCGCAACGCATATGTGATGGCACTAATGATGTAGTCAACACAGGTCTGGCCTAAATGGTGAACATAAAGAAGAGCCAGGACTGGTTCAAATTACATAATTTTGTTCGTGACGTAACGTGTCATGATATTCTCTTGTGCCATACTAGGCACAACTTTCCAACCAATACATGTAAACATTGAAAGTAAACAAAGGAATACGACAGTGAATGGAAACACTACTGCTGCTTAACGATGTGAGGAAGGAAAGAGATTGGCTATTGTTATACTGTCTCCTTAATATACACTTCCAAACTATTTAACACCCTAATAGTAGTTTTTACAACAAATAGATACCCTAATGGTTATGGTAAAAGTGTCTTAAGATTATCCACGAGTTGGATACAGCATTTTATGCAATCTTCGTATTGTAAATTGTATTAAATAAACCATCGGCATCCATAGCTGACATAAGTGAGAGCGTAGTCATATATTATGGGCCGTTAGCATCTCTCCCTGCATTTTGTTCATTATCTGGCGTGTTGAAACAATAAACCAGACAGTCACTTGCATTTCCTTCCTGGGAGAGAAGTGAGCAAGTGTTACGGACTGTGATGTAGCACAGAGTAGTAAGTAATTATAAATTCAGATCTTGTTTATTCTATATATAATAATGTTCAGAGGTGTTTGCATTTTCGTGGCTAAGAGAAAAGCACATACAAAATGCTTTCATCTTCTCTCTACAACGGACGGAAGCTTAGAATACCAGTATTACGCCATTACTATAGGAAATACCTCATTATTATTAAAATACGTGCCATAATGGGCCCATTATGCCCTATATTGAATACCTGCAGTAACAACCTGTTTATAATGGTAGGATTACATTGTGGCGCTGCTATACTGACTTAAGACAAAGAATACCGACTAAATAAACGACTTAAAACTTGTTTACGATGGCGATACTAAAGAGTTTTAGAATGCCATGTTTTTAAAAGCAAAATCAATTTATTTGTATTCACAGCTACTTTCTGAAGTTTTTTGAGTAGATTACCGTGTAGTTTGATCGATTTGCTCTAATAGTTTGTCAATTATCATTATTTAACGATTTTGTGTTCACTAAAAATGGATTTGACTAGAGGACGTTTTTCACAATTTTAAATCGTCATTAAAGCCTAAACAATGTGAAGATCGGCTTAGAAATACATTTAGCGAAGAAACCCCTTCTAAGGCAACAATCCATAATCGGCACAGCAAAAGAGATCGGTTTTTTAATAGTGATGAATTTCGTGAAGGATGCCCAAGAACTACTATTACTGATAAAAAAATCTGATGTGTTACACTCACACGACTTTCTCTACTCTTGTACAAACTATTTTTACAAACGCTTATTCTCCATCTACTTCATGTTAATCGAGATAAACGTTTGAGACTCTATCTTATTGCTAAGTTTCTTGTAGATGTAAGAGGAATATATATTTACAAGGGAAATATAGAAAAACAGTAGCCTTTAAGCACATACATATCTCTTAATAGCTGGTTGCTAGGTGCAGCACCATTCTCTTTGCCACAGATTAATATTCTTTGCATATCCAAGACAAAAAAAAATGAATAACGAATTCCCATTTGAGAAAATAAGTATTGAAAAATTTAAGGAAATAACAAACAATGTCTCGAAAATGATTCACTCAACAAAAAAACGTATATGCCATAAATTGTGTATTTTAACGCGATCTGCATTTTTGTGTAGTAAAATTTTGTCTATCTCTTTACCAGTTATGTAAAAGTCGTTCACAATGAAGAATACTTTTGGAGACATTCGCAGAAAATTCAAGATATACATTTTATTTGTCATGAAAATATCTTAAGTATATGATATTTTAATCAAAATCGTTAGAGCCATTTTTGAGAAAATTAAAATTTTCGAAAAATGTTCCATGTTAAGGGTAATCGGGGTGGGGGGATTTTCTCGAAAACTTTCGTGTCGCATCTCTGGAAGATACTAAACCTAAATATCAAGTTTGGTGTTTATCCGACTGTTCGTTTCTGACAGACACACACGGACATGTTTCCAGAAATGCATTTTTTGGATTCAGGGGGTCTCAAAACATGTATTTCCGGTGAAATCTCGGTATCGAATTTTTGGGTGGAATACAATACTTCCCTTACTTACTATACGCAGTACGGAAAGTAAAAATATTTCCGCTCTTTGAGCAATGCTTAAAGAAGATCGACGGACATTTTATGAATTTATTCTGACGACATTGGGCATTGGTATGAGTCAAATTCAAAACACATTGTCGATTCCACATAAACTGTCTCCCGATCAGAAACAACAGCATATTGATTGGTACAGTAAACCGCTGGAAAAATTCCAAGGCGGCACTTCATATTTGTTTGGAATACAGTTACTGGTGATGAATCTTGTATTTATTGTTACGATCCTGAAAAAAAGTCAATCGGCTCAGTGGGTCTTTCGAACTGAACTAAGCCTACAAAAGTCCGACAGATTCGCAGTGCTGGTAACAAGTTGGTTGCTGTTTTTTCTCCTAAAGCTTTACATATATCGTAAAGTGTATTGCTAAAATAGCACTGGAAGATAGACCTACCATTACTGACGACTGGTACATAATTAATATTTGTTTACCGCAAATTTACCTCGTATAGTTCTATCACAAATGCTTTAGTAATGAAAGAAAGTATTCGGTCTCTAATTCAAACACAGCACTGCGCTACTCATTTGGTTCTAAAGTATTGATTTTGCTAAAGAGTGGAGTTTTAAGGAAAAACACTGCTCAGTAATCCATGTCGTGTTGGCATACTTCACCCTTTTCCATTTGCGTAAACTAACAGCATTTCAGACCCGTGCTTAATTTGGGTTTCGCGGTGGCAGACAAGAGACCAAGTTTGTTGAACTAGTAATAAGTCTGAGGGGTGCAGAACAGGAAGTGGGATTTTTTAATATGATGGTGCTGTAGCTGATTTAACACTGTGGTAGGTCTCGAGTGTTAACGATATGTGCTGGTCTGATATACTAGATTTTCGGTTCCGTTTCTCTCCTTTATTTCACTACTCCCCTCCTAGCCTTCATTTGTTTGTTTGGGTGTGAATAATGATCCATACTTCTATTTGGTAACAGTCACATTTACTCCATCTGTTATATGTAAACAATATATATATATAATCACTTTTTGCACTACTCCATAAAATTTGTGGTATTTTTAATGCTTTCCTTTCTAATATAATAGGGTGGTAGTAGAAGCTAATGTATTTGCCAAATTTACTGTTCTCTTTTCTGTTAAGTCCTTGGTTGAAACGATTAGATTTGTAAGAGAAGAAAAAATAAATGTAAATGCGGTGACGTTCCTAAAGTAAACCATAGACGTGCTTAAAAATTGCATCTGATATGTTTTAATATATTATATATAGGGATGGTGATTTATCGCAAATGCGACATAGCCTGAGATGTTAATAAAGGTTTGTACTCTTTAGTATGTTTCGAAAATGCTATAAATGCAAGATTCACTCGAAATGCGAAAATTATAAATACTATAATACGATATAAATGCATGATCTACAATTTTTTTTAAATAAAACCTTTTTCCTTTATTTCTTTTAGAAACCTCAACTGTGGAGTTTGTAAACCCTTGCAATGTCGATGACGCACTTGATCACCGTTCTGGAAGGCGGAATGGTAATCTGAAAAAGAGAGCAGTTATCCTTATTAGTGAAATTAGTGTGATTAATAAATGTTTCTTATTTCATTATAACATTTATAATAAATTCTGTTTAAATCTGAAATTACGGCGAGGTAAAACTAATTAGTAATGTAATAATTTTTACTTTCCCTACTACTTATAGGGGAAGTATTGCGTTCCACCCTAAATTACCGGAAATAAATGTTTTGCGACACCCTGAATCCAAATAAAACATTTTTGGAAACATGTCCGTGTGTGTGAACAGCATAACTCAAAAAATGAAAAGTCGGATAAATACCAAACTTGGTATTTGAGTTTAGTTTCTTCTAGGGATACGACACGAAGAGTTTCAAGAAAACACCCCCACTCCAATTACCCTTTACATGGAACATATTTCGAAAATTTTGGTTTTATAAAAAAAATAGCTTTAACAATTTTGGTTAAAATACCATATATGAAAGATATTTGCAGACAAATAAAATGTATATCTTGCATTTTCTGAGAATACTAGGAAGTCCTCTATAATCTAATAAAACTTGTAAACGTTAAGCGATAGACAAAACGTACCAAATAAAAATGTAGATCTCTTTAAAACACACAGTTTACTTAAAATAAGTTTTTGTGCCATAATCCGCTTCTGAGATATCCGTTATTAAAAATTCGAATTCTTCAATACTTGTTCATTTTTAAATTCCCATCGACTTTCAGTTGTTTCTCGCGAGTGTAGTATGGAATTTGAAGGTCAGCATGTAGTGTTCAGTTCTTAAACATTTGGCTATCGCTGTTCGCTTTGTATTCATAACGAAATGTGTAATGTAGCTATTTCTGCCAAGGCGTACTTGGATTAAATGTAGTAGATAGAAAAATAAGCTTTAGAAACAATAGTAATAAAGTAATAAAGATAGAGGGTAGAGAAAGTCATGTGAATGTATGACATCAGATTTTTTAAGGCTAAATTTGTGACTTAGGTCTCAATCGCAGCAAATTGATTACTCAGTTGGAGAACTCTTTCTACCCTTTTGCACATAAGTTGTGGGATGAGCTACTAACTTTAGGCACGTGCTAAAAGTTATCCTGGAGGATGGTTACCCATATATATATATATATATATATATATATATATATATATATATTCATAGACTCTTTTTTCGAATTTAAGAAGTAAAAATCAAAATTAAAAAACAAACAACATGTTTACTGCAGTTTATGTTCCAGTACTGAAGTTTATGCAGCAAAAAGTTGAATAATCATACCAAGGAAAATCGACAAAGATTGCTAAGTTTTTTAATTGAACATTTTGGCGAGTATAGTTAATATTTTTGAAAGATTGAGTATAAGTAAAACAAATATGACATTTTTCGTATTGCTAACATGTGGTTTTGGTGAGGTATATGAATATGTGAATAATCCCAGCTATTGTAAATCATGGAGAATCCCGTTAAGCTCAAATACCCAGAGTTTGCCTAAGCAGTTCTGCATAGCTGCTGAAATATGTTTAGTAATCGCAATTTAAGTATGTGTCAGGAGAACACAAGTGACAGAACAACATTTTGAGGTATGTTTATGATTTCACTCAACAGTGTTACTGATTCATGAAAGTGCATGACTTAAGTTAATTTTGCGTGTTTTCTTTTTATTATTCGGTTTTGCTTCAGTGTAAATTTCTGTTTTTTCTGACTTATACTTTAGTCTATATAAATTTGTTCTATTTTTGTATTTTGCTTTAAGTTATTTTATTTTAAATAAAATTAAAATTTATTTTGTGTGTTTTTATTTTACTATCAACTCTTAGAATGTGATTTTAATTTCATACTAGTGTTACATATTTAAAAAATTAACAATTATATGCTTTTCTTCAAAATGCTACAAAACGTTAAACTGTAAATTCCTTAACACTACAAAATGTTAAATTTACAAATAAAAATTCAAAATTTCTGATTTCAATATCCCAAAAATCACCACTGCTAATAAATAAACTTTTGCTTATATAATAACGAATAACTGACTTGATTTAAAGTCAGCAATATCTTCAGTGTTAACTGGTACAAAATTTCTCTTTCTCTATATTCGATTATACACGGTGTCTCCGAATTCGCGTCTACTACTTATTCAGGACTAGTGCAAATTTTATGAGTTAAGAGTTGTGTATCGTATGTGCACTAAGGTATAGTACTTATTACAGATATAAAACTCTATAGGCGGGAGCGGGATTTGAACTTGGAACCTTTTCGTTAGAAACTCGCCGAAACGTAATCTTCAGGTCTGATTCATTATTATTATTAATATTATTATTACCACAACGAAATATTACATTAGTGTTCACATTCTAAACATTATAAGACCTACTATACGAATTATTAGTACTACACAAACATGTGGTATGTCGGTTAGATTGATGTAACTACTCGTATCACAACCAGAAATGTCGTTTCTAACGATCTCCATATGGGAAATACCTCATTCCACAAAGCGATGTTGGACACATTTCATTTCTAGACCCAGCGGGCGGAATCCTTTGCCTCCGAAGGTACGGTTATGATGATGATGGCGGCGATGGAATGAGAGGACCTATGGCTTTTACCGTGGATTCCGAACCACGTTGGGCCTTGGGGCATCGACGCTTTACGAAATATGAAACTGATGGAAGAGAGAGAGATAGATTTAGACGGCGAGTGTGTCCTTGACATGATCCTGCTAAATCCACAAAGGAGCTTCTGCTAATTTTCGAATTTCACGTTGTTGTTCTCATACACTCTTCTCCATAACCTTTATTTCCGCGTAAATCACAGCTTCATTTTCTCCTCGAGCGCAAAAGTGCTCATGTCCAGCACGTTCTATGAATGTTAACGGAGGCCACCGTACATCTATGACTGAAACAAGTTCTACTTTCTGCTGAGGCACACACAGGTCTTTGTTACTCGTCACAAAATGTTAACGTTATAACCTAAAAATAAACTTTTAATCAGACATTTTTATTTTGTGTCTCGTGTACAACTACGCATGTATAGGATTATTAAAAAAGAAGAGGTAGATTTTAACTGTTCTCGTACTAAAGCAGCTGTCAAACGTAGAAACAGATTCTGCATATCACTGGATAGAGGAAAGTTTAAAGTTTTATGATTGTTGAGGTTCACAATTCACAACTATATTGTGTACATACCATCTGGGTAAGGACCGTTTTCAAGTGAAAGGGACCTGGATTTTACAGTCCCAGTTAGCTATTCCGGGAAAGATCAGCTTAGCTTATTGCCCTACTCACTATGTACACTAGGTGTTTCTAAGCTTCTCTCTTTGGCTATCGTGGTCCACCCACTGCCAAAGGTCCTCCTCAGTTCATCTACCAAGCCATAGTGGGCAACTATGCTAAAGAGTCTTGGCAAATTTCGGATCCTTACGGGACTAAACGAACGAAAGAAGTTTCTGATAGCTGACGGCAGAGGCACTGATCGCCGACTATTCATCGTTCTCCCGGTTAGACTGCAAACCAAACACTGTATCCAGATGTTTTGTAATCTGTAGCGCACATTTATGAAAGCGATCACAAACCTGACTGTAAAATAAAATTAGTTACAAGGGCAGTACTAACTATTTTCCATAATTATCTATCTCATAAAGTATTTAAAGCAGTAACATCAAGGGAAGAGAATATGAAAACAAGAGCACTGGGGTAGTAAAGAGAGGATTTCTCTATTCTTTGAACAATAACCAAGCAACAAAATTATTACTATTATTATCATCTCTTTTATCTACATGTAGATATGTCACTTTTCTTTTATAGCTCCAAATGAAATATACATTTGTCGTTTATCTCTGGCTTATACATGCAGAAGGATTTAATATAATTGCAGAAACCACGTGCTTGCTATGTGACAATACAGTATCTATCACGAACTGCAGTTCTTCTCTCGTAAGCCTTATATAAGATTATATTATAATACCGGAACGAAAATTCAATTCCTTCTCCCAGATTTGTATGTAATGCTTCTGGTAGACGAGTTTATGGCGAGTAAAACTAGCAAAATTCTGTATCACAAGGACATTGAAGTGTATGTACTGCCAGTATTATCTGTTACAAATTTTCTTCCGTGTGAAGGAATTCCAGCTATTTCACAGGCGATTATATGGAGACATTTCATTCACGTTATACTCAGCAACACTGCTGCGGCTACAACAGAAATGATAGAGAAGCAAAATTCTTCAATATCAAGTCTGAAAGTTCAAAATCTGCGAGTACAACTTAGTATAGTATGGTATAACATTACAGCATTGAGTTGGACGGGCGAAGGCCGGTGTTCAACGACAATCGCCTAGTATCGGATTTATTACCTATAACAATAGAGCAGCCAAATTGTCGAGCCTCTCGGCATATCAAATAACGTTTTATCTATCTGTAAGTCTTAGCTTCTTTAAAATTGTATTAAAAACGATAACTTTTACCAACAATAAAGTGAAAAAACCATTCAAGAGATGGCTTCAGGAATCTTCAAATACTAAATTGGCAGCAGAGGAGCAGAAAAATACGAACGAAGGCCTGTAAATGCAATAAATGGTTTATAAGCAGCAAAAAATCAGAAACAGTGTTGTTTTAGCGTTATAATTTTTAAACCCCCTTTTTACGGGTTTTCATTTGTCGGCACTTCTCATTTTCAAATTGTTCCACACGACGTAGTTTTCTGTATACATCAATGAAATTTTCTTAACCTGTTTATAATTAACGGGATAAAAAATGATGAGATGAACTTTTGTTAACATGCTTAGTTACCACGTGTTATTAAACAATAGTATGAATGAAATTAATTGACCTAATAGAGATTGAAGCTATGAAGCCCGGGACTTAAAGTACTTACAACAAGTAAGTCGCCATTGGGGTATGTCATCTCAATACAATCTGAGATCTCATTGTGATTTACCGGAAAAAATGCGAATCAACTGGAGAATTTAGTGTCATGCCGGCACGCTGCAATGATAGCTAAGTGGCTAGAGCAACCGAACGGAGACCGGGAGATCCGTGGTTTAAATCCCGGCTATGGCATTGAGTTTTTCAGTCGCCTGATTCTACCTTTCCGATAGTATTAATGTTTTGTATATTTTTAAGCAAATGTATCACATCACATTTTTTTATGTTTTATAAATTGTTCCATATAGGTAATGCGACTAATTTTTTCAAAAAGTACGTTTCATAACTAAACTCTTCGGTAATACATTAATAAATTCTAGTAATGGATATTTGAGGTCTGATATTTAAGATTTATTTTATCCCAAAGTGACTAGGAAGATTAAAAATTCATGTGTAGAATTTTTATTTGTTTTTCTATCTACTATATTTGAATTCAAATAAACCTTTGCAGAAGTAGCTACATTACACATTTCGTTATAGATACAAAGAGAAAAGCGACAGTCAAATGTTTCAGAACTGGACGCTATTGATGGCTTTAAAATTCCACATTGTTCATGCAATCGCGAGAAACAACTAAATGTTAACAGGACTTTAAGAGAATGACCAAGTAATGAACAATTAGAACCATTAGGATAGGATAGGATTGACTACGGAGGGTCTCGGCACCTATCCAGAGTGGATATTGTACCTACGCTCCACGAGGGGGCGTCCCCGGGAGGAAGGATGAAGCGAGTGGAGACACTAGGCGACCGGATCCAGAAGCGATGGTACAGCAATGACTGGGTCTGTAAGTTTCCAGACAGACAGGCAGACCGTGGTCCCCACCCCACACAGAGGGGCCCAACGCCCCCGAAGGGCTCGGAAACCCCGGCAGCCAGCCGAAAGCAGAGGGACGGAGTCCAAAGAGACATCCTTTTCCCTGCCACGCTGCACCGAAACCCCATCGCCGACACTTCCAGCCCTGAAAGACCCCAACGATGAAAGATGAATGAAATGAAGAATGGAACGAAATGGAGGGACAGGAAATTCGGGCGATGAAATAAACCACCCCAGCATTCTCCTGATGATCCGGGAAAACCCCACAAAAACCCAGAGGTCAGAGTGGGGCGTCGCCGGGAATCGATCCCGGGACCTTCCGAATGCGGGCTACAGAGCCGCCTGAGCCATCTCGCTCGGTATTCGATATCCCAGAAAGGGAAAAACTTATGCGGAATAATTGTGTGTTTTATAGAGAACTGAATTTTTTGTGTAGTACGTTTTCGTCTATCGCTTAACGTTCACCAGTTATACAAGATCTATAAAATTTCTTCCGAATAAAGATGACTTCACAGGCTATTCCCAGAAAATGCAATATATACATTTTATTTGGAATGTAAATGTCTTTAATATATGTACGAGTATTTTAATAAAAATCGTTCGTCATTTCTTACAAAAAGTTTCCAAAAATCTTCTATTTAAAGGATTCTGGGGAGGGGAATTTTCCTGAGAATCTTTTTGTTGCATCTTTGGAAGGTATTGAACCCAAATACCAAGTTTGGTATTTATCTGACTCTTCGTTTTTTAGTTATGCTGTTCACTCACAGACAGACACACATATACGGAAGATTTTCTAAAAATACGTTTTTGCATTCAGGGAGTCTCAAAACATGTATTTTCGGTGAGTTCTCGATATCGAATTTTTGTGGACTGTAACACCTACCTAATAACTACTATGAACGTGGTAGAGAAAGTAATAACAAAAAGAACAATGTTCCTGGAACTAATTTAAAAATATTTATGAAAACTGGTATACTTATTATACATTAAACGCTGTATTAAAATTTCAAATTAATCAAATTGAAATTTTGAATTTTTAAAATTTCACCAATCGGTATCCTTAAAGTGGATACTAAATGTAGGATATGCCGCCGAATGGATGTTGTAAGCCTGCTTTCAAAATCTTTGAACTTTCCGCTATTCAATGACATGAGAAAATTCCTTCCTGATTTTCACGGCTTGTTGAATAAAATCCTTAAATGTGCTCTTTCCTTCTTATTAAACCTGTATTTGGCACCTCTAATTGCTTCTACAACATCAAATATATAGCAAATCGGCTAGAATATACCTTCAAGTATATTTATCATTGTCTAATTGACCCACTTTTCTGTATTGTAGCTTGCATAGTTCTGAAAGATCACTTTTATTGAAGTTCCCTGCAGCATTTCGAAATAAGAGACAAGAATTTGAAAGAAGAGCTCACAACAGCAGTTATAAAGGGAACATTTGTATTCTTTATTTTCTCTGCCCATAATACTTTATTTTAATGGATGAACTTCCATTGTTGATACGTGAATGAAATCGCTACAGGCAATTATTAATGGATTCAGAAATGTATGGTGCCTATTTGCTCGAGCAAGGCAATTGATTGTACGACACAAGGGAGACAACATGCCTCGAATTAAACTCTGTTACGCTCATCGAAAAATTAAACTCAATTAGAGCCCCTCTCCCCATCCCAGCTCTCAGTAATACATTTATTTTTTTCTGCCCTTTCTTTTTGTCCCGCTGCTCTGGCTGGCATTATTTGCTGTTCCATTTGACTGTATCTTTAAAACGGTGCTCACCCTAGCTGGTGTCTGTGTGTGTACTGGACAGAAACAGAGGGAGGGAAGGAAAGAAACAGATAGACAGGCAGGCAGACAGACAGACAGATGAGACTAAAAGAAACTGAGATGAAGTTTCCGTGCTTTTTGTTCATTTTCACTGCTTTTGTTTTAGACACAGCTGAATTTGTGCAAGACAGACACTACTGCCAGATTGCCTTGGGCAGGTTCGCCTTTAGAATAGCGTTATAATATGCGTTTATTAATATGAAACGGGAACAGCGACGAAACGAGGTATTCTGTGACCTTTCATATCTTTGTCACATAAAATTGATGAAGTCTTTTTTTGTAATTTAAAGACACATAGTAATTTAATTTTTAATTTAAGCTGTCAACAGTACTAGCTCCGTCTCTAACATTTCTAATGAATTAAGTTTCTCCCAACACAAAATGGTTTAAGGGTCTGCGTAGGATTTGCGGTGAGAAAATATCGAACTTTGTTTATTTATTTATTTATTCAGTGTACTGCGATTACATGCCTCGTATGTATGTGTTTATAATATAGTAGGTTTAGGATTACGCTACGATTGGGATATCTAGCACCTCGACCCACACAGGGACGTTTTGTGCATACACTCCTGGGAGGAAACGGATGGGATGAAGGAACTGCAGGTGACGTTTGGGCTTCAGGACCGGCCGACGCAGGCGACAGAGACGCGCAGAGATCCTTAACAGTTACAAGCTTGACCACCCAGCCGGAGAGCGCTCAAGGCAGCCCTACCAAACCAGACGGTGACTCTCAAACTCCCTCCAGCGGAGACCGGGGAAAGCTCAATCCAGCAGCGGAGACTCGAGAGGCCTCCATCTGACGGGGCCGAGAAGAAATTCCAACACGCAAGCCATTTGCGCCATCTTTCCGCAATCGCCCGACACACAACCTGTAGCGTGAACGAGAAAAATGAAATGAAACGGAATGAGGAAAGAGAAAATCGGGAGAGTCAATCAGCCTTTTCCCAGCATCGCTTAGTGATACGGGGAAACCCCCGAAAAAACCCATGGGTCAGGAAGGTCGGCCGCGGAAGCTGAAACCATGACCCCCCGAATTCGGGCCACAGACGCAATCGCTTGAGCCATCCCCCTCGGTTTATAATATGTTGGTTAATGGTATTTAGATTCATGGACTGTCATTTTTCACACTAAATTGTTGCTACATATTAAATTGTAGCAACGTAATGAAGAAATGCTATTTTTCATGGACGAAACCATGTTTGTTTCGACAAAATCACAATTTAAGAAACTAATACCAATGAGTATTAATAAGAAGCAGCAAAGGAGTTAAGATTAGGACTGAAAACGTTATAATGGACCTGCATCATGGAGAAGGCTCGTAACGAGTGGAAATGAAGATAAAACGTAACATTGATTTTTCACAAATTGACTGATGTCCCATTTTCTGAGAACTATTTATATCATGAAGGCAAAAGTGTGCAAGTGTATTCAGGATGGGAGATAGCGCTTCGGACACCTGTTAACCAGGGACTTCGAATGTTTACTTTCGCTACCACGTACTTTGAATAACATGAGAAGGTATTGTATTCCAGCCAAAAATTCGATTTCCAGAATCCACCGGAAATACATGTTTTGAGGCCGCTAAATCCAAATGAATACTTTTTAGAAAAAGCTTCTTGTATGAGGGGTATGTCTCTCTGTTTGCCATGACTCCATCACTCGGAAACGAAATGTCCAATAAATACCAAGATCCACAAGAAGATTTTCAAGAAACTTCTCCACCAACAACTACCCTTTACATGGAAATGTTTTCGAAATGTTTGATTTTTTCAAGAATGGCCCTAACGATTTTTATTAAAGTACCATATGTTTAAATATTTACATGACAAATAAAATGCATATCTTGAATTTTCTGGGAGTAGCTGTAAAGCTCTCTTCATTCAGAAAAAACTTTGTATAATTTTGTATAACGGGTAAACCATAAGAGATAGACAAGAACATGCTACAGAAAAAATTCTGATGTGACAGATTCACAGGTCTTTCTCTACCCTCTATCCTTTGTTAGTGGGTATACAAATTATTCTTACTAAAGCTTATTTTTCTGTTTACTTTATTTTAATCCACATAAGCTTTTGCAGAAATGGTTATTTTGCACATTTCATTATAGACACAAAGGGAACAGCGATAGTGAACTGATTAAGAACTGGACATTATATGCTGGTTCTTAAAATTGCATACTCCCTCCATGTAATTACGAGAAAACACTGAATACTGACAGGATTTAAAGAATGACCAAGAAATGTATAATTCGAACCTTTAATAACAGATATCTCAGAAATGTCTTATGCCACAAAAATACTTATTGGAATTAAATTTTGTGTTTTAAAGAGACCTACATTTCTTGTGTAGTACTTTTTCGTCTAGCGCTTAACGTTTACTAGTTATACAACATTATACAAAATCTCTTCCAAATGAAGAGGACTTCACAGACTATTCCCAGAAAAGTCAAGATATATGTAAATGTCTTTAATGTGTAGTACTTTAATCGAAATTATTAGAGCCAGATTTTTTAAAACTTTCTATATATCTTCTATGTAAAGAGTAGTATGGGGCGGGGGAATTTTCTTGAAAATCTTCGTGTTGCATCTCTGGAAGGTACTGAGCCTAAATAGCAAGTCTGGTGTCTTATCTTCGTTTCTGAGTTATGCTGTTCACACGCACACACACAGACTGATAGGCGCAAACACAGGACCTTTTTCTAAAAATGCTGTTTTGTATTCAGGGGACTCAAAGCATGAATTTCCGATGAAATCTTGATATGGAATTTTTGGCTGGAATACAATACTTCCCTTACTATAAGTAATAGAGAAAGTAAACACACAGAAAAATTTCAGTCTTTAAAATATACAATTTATCCCAATAATTTTTTCAGCCTTTCCTAAATATTCGTTATTGGTTTAAATTTTTAGATACTACTGATTTTCTTTTTAAATTGGCGTTCTATTTAGTTGTCATTCGTGATGTCATTGAAAGAGTCAATTATTCATATAGGATAACCCGATAAAATTAAAGAAACTAATACTATTACAATATAAATGAGGGATATCATGAGCATAGGAAAAGGAATTTTGTTATTATAACCACGCAATAGCACTCATTAAGATACAATATTTTTTATATAATACTATAAGTCGTAGAAGAAGAAACGGAGTTTGGAATGCCACCCACAACTTTCGGTCGGTCAGCACAGTGACCAAGGAATACGAAAGGTGTGTGAACAAAGCAACAAGCGCTTTAGGCTATGTTTGGCCCAAGCCCATCTAGTTAAAAGTTATTTCAAAATTATCAAGCACGTGCTTTACAGAATTATTAGGCGATTAAAACTATGAAAGTTTGGTACGTTACAAAGCCTAGATCAGTGTTAATTCCCACAGTGACCTGAGAAAAAGTTAGGATGGAGGCGAAAAAACCGAATTAAGCTAATAATTTCAAAGCCACGAATGTGAAATGCCGGGCAGTAAACCAGGAAAGTATCACATAATTAGAAAGTGAGAAAAATAATCACGTGATATACCTATACGGAGAAGGGATAAAATCTGATAGGCGAGAGTTAGAAGTTTAAAGCTTCGCTCATTTCTTGTGTAAGGAAGATCCGCTCCAGGAAACTTTCGGAACTTAGAAAATTTGTTGCCTCAGGAATACTAGGATTTTTCCAGTATCATAAGTGTAATACAAATTGGATGTTCGAGAAAAAGTCTTAATTACCAACGGGATGGTGAGGTGCGGTCCGTATTGTGTAAGGATAATTACGCAATAAGCAATAACTGATTGCAACTAATGTTTAATATATGTAATAATAGGTGATTTCCCATCCCTTTATACATTGGCGAGTCAGTCTTGCACACGCTAGTCAACAATAAAAGGAAGAGGACGTCGTGAGAACAACCCCACCATCGTATGATTGCATCCTTACACATCTCAAATCGTGGCCAGCCGCAATACCTACAGATCAGTCTCTGTATGGTGAAGCCACAGATCGCGTGTATGCATGATCCGCCTGCACTGCAATGGCCTTGGTATTTTTCCACTGCGCACTAGTGGTGAATGACCCGCTCAAGGCTACGTATATCAGTTGTGTTACTCGTACTGCGTCAGTTGCTACCTTCTGTTCTTGCCGTAAGCATTAGGGTTTGTGCATTGTGCATCTTAAAGGTGAAAGTTTATTCAAGACATCTGTGTTGTGTGGATTTTCTTAAGAGTGTTCTTGTTATTGTTGTTTTGTCCACTGAAATGCCTACCGACACAACGAATTTTTATTTACGATACATGCGTGAAAATCTAATCATATAGACAGGCGTGTAGACAATTTCAGGAAAAACTTCCCGGTATTCCAGCTCCAGGTAGAGAAACCTAGACGTCTGTTTAATCAGTATAGGACAATGGGAACACTAAACGTTAAACCTAAGAAGCAAAAACGAAATGTTCTAACGGAAAAAAAAAATAGACGAAATTGGTGCATCATTCGAAAATTTATATGGAACAATCCCCACAACATAGACGAACTTCAGGACAATATAAGAACAGAAATTATGATAATTATGCAAGAGTAACTAATGCATGTGAATGGAAATTTCATCTGAAGATGGCAAGAATGCCTTAATGCAGATGGACATCACTTTGAACACCACTTACATCAAGGTTAGTACTCATTATAGTGCATATTACTATCACTCGTGAGTAAATAACGCGGGAGATTTAGAACGGAAAACCTCCCAGTGGAATAGACAGTGGACTACTCTGGTATAAATTCTGGATCTAGTACTCCAAACGACTCATTAGAGCGCCGAACCAGGAATGTTGCAACAACCTGAAAATGCCTACTTCTACAGTTTTACTTCAGATCGAAAGTTAATCTTGGTTCAAGAATAGCGCTCGCCTGTAGTGAGAGGGAAGTCCTGGTCGGACTAAAATTGGTTGTGGGAAAGGAAAGAACAGAACAGAACAGAACAGAACAGAACAGAAAAGATTTAGCCTGCATTACACAGTATTTATTTTAACAACACTTAAAATCCTGAACCCAACCGAGGCGCGTCGCCTTCGGTGCCCGAAGCCTACATTATGTGTCCTATAAGATTTGTAACACTAACACTAACAGTAAGTGCCCACGGCGAAAAGAAAATATCACATCATCAGATCACATCAAAAGGAACTAAAGTCTTTGTTGCACTTGCAGACGTGAAGCAGAATTTCTAAATGTAAATGCAAAACGTGCATGAAATCACAGGTTTGTAACATGCCTATAACAGCTGACAAAGTACATACAGGGCACTTGCAATAACACACCAACTCACTAACTTCCTTATCTGACTGCTTTTTAAGTTATAACAAATATATAATGCTTTGAAATAGCAATAACTATTACGTATTACTAGTATCACAACACGCGCGAGCATAGAAATGCGCCAAAACGTATCACTTACGTAAGTAATGCAACACAACCATAACGCACGCAAGGCAAATTTACGCAATGTTAATTTGAGATTCCACATGGTGTAAATTCACTCACTGTTAAAGAATTTCACAGATTTCACAGAGTGCTTACCCTCACTGAAACACTGGTAGGAAGAATAGCACAGAGTAAGCAGTCACAACACACGCTTCCATGGCGAGACGCATGCCATTGCCAGTAGTGGCGGAGGGTTCGCACAGCTAAACACTTGGCAACATGAAAACGCAGTTTAAAGAAAGAATTAACTTTTGATATAGTTGATAATTTGATATAAATAATAATAATAATAATAATAATAATAATAATAATAATAATAATATACCTAAGTCACATACCGCACTGCACCTGCTATACACGGTGTGCGACTTTGAGAATTTGTAGTGGGGACCAAGATGGGTAACTTTAGCATAGGAACTCATGTCCGTAAACGTAGTGTTTACTCACAGGGGTCTCGTAAATCAAGGACTGCATGTGACCCCATAGGTAGTAGTCAAGCTGGGCAAGTCGCGAGAACATACAGGCCAAACAATCGGGCCATCACGACCTATCCACCGTTGCCAAATCGTTGGTCCAGATGACGTCGCACCGCAAGTGCAAAATGAGCTGGTACGCCGTCGTGCTGGAACAACATGTTTTGACGTACATGCAGTGGCACATCTTCCAAGAACCCATGTAGTACGCCTTCAAGGAATCGCAAGTACACGTCACCCGTGAGATTTGGTGGAAGAAGATATAGCCCAATTACACTCCCATCAAGGAATCTGTGCAAATGTTCAGGCTGTATTTTTGCTGAAATCCATCACAAACTCAATTTAATGGCTTGTAAACAAACGTGTAGTGGAGATGGATGAATGACGTATCGATCCTTTGCTATACTTAATCGTCTAGGTTCCCACTACAGGCCCCCAAAGTCTGAAAAGGGAATGCTGACAACTGGGTATATCGTTTGATATTTTGTGACTGTAATGAATAGGACTTGAAGTTGAGGACTTATAAATTGCATATAAGTCTATAAAGTTCTGAAAATATCCTATATAATTGGAAAAAAGAAGGAAAATGTAATGGAAGTTAATTCATATTAGTAATTTTAATTTTAATTAAATATTTAAATAAGAATATAGGAGTAAGTATATAAGAATGTACTCGTATGCTTGACATTAGGCATCAATATCATTAAATCAGCCATTATTAAAAGGGAATTGTGTCATTTTCCCCAAAATTGTGCTATTAACGGACTCTTGATATATATTAATATACCTATACATATTGTAGTGAGAGATTGATGCTCTTAATTTACTAGGTAACACCCGTGTTATTCTTTGAAGTAGAATTGAAACTCTTTGTTTAAAAAATACAACATTCTGATGATATGAAACACACAATGGGAAAAACTTTATGGATAAAATGCTTCTTCTTTCAATCATATTGTTTAAATTGTTATGTTAAACTGTATAAGTCGTTGTTGTCTGTTTGAGTTGAGAAAGAACAGTAAAACTTCCAAAGAATGTGACGTTGCTCAAAAAAAAAAATCGGTTCCTTAAAATAGCTGATTTGTTACATTCACATTAATTTCTTTACTCGCTAATGGTTATAAAAACTATTGTTATTTTTCTATCTACTTCATTTTAGTTGATGTAAACCTTTGCAATAACAACTAAATTACACATTTCACTACAGATACAAAGGAAATAGCGATATTCAAGTGTTTAAGAACTGCACGCAATATGCGGCCTTAAAATTCCATATTCTTTCCCTGCAATCGTCCTGCGCCGTGGCGCAGTGGGCTGGAGCATCATGCTCTGATTGCCGGCCATGGGGGCGCGGATTTTAGGTTCCGGGTATAGGACCGGTGCCCACTCAGTAATCGTGAAGAAAGTGAGGAGCTGTGATAGGCAGCGGTGCTGACCTCGTGAGCCAACTTTCCGTTTGGGTGACGCGTGATGCTGGCCACATTACCTCCCCGTATCGGATAGTTTATCACCCATGCGCACTTTGAGGTGAAGCGGCAGTCGGGTTGGCAGGCCCAGGTCCTTCGTGGGGTATAGCGTCAGAGGATTTATTTATTTCCAGGCAATTCCAAGAAGCAACTTAATGTTGTTTCAGGACTTTAAAAGAAGGACGAAATATTTGACAAAGCGAACCATTAACAACGAATACTTTGGGAATGGCTTATGCCACAAAAAAATTTGTTTGGAATAAATTGTGTTTTTAAAGAAATCTACACTTTCTTTACTACACCTTTGTGTAGTACGTTTTCGTCTATCCCTTAAAGCTTACCAGTTACACAAGATTATATAAAATTCCTGCCGAATGAAGAGAAATTCACAGGCTATTCCCAGAAGATTCAAGGCATACATTTTATTTGTTGTGTAAATATTTTTAATATGTTATTTTAATAAACACCGTTAGGGAAATTTTTATAAAATCAAAAAAAAATCGAAACATTCTTTATGTAATGGGTAGTTTTCAGTGGAGCGATTTACTTCAAATCTTCGTGTCGCATCTTTAGAAGGTACTGAACTAAACCAAGTTTGATATTTATCTGTGACTTCGTTTTTGAGTTACGCTGTCTACAGACACACACACGGACCTTTTTCTAAAAATGCTTTTCTTTTTATTTCAGGGCGTTCAAAATATGTATTTTTGGAGAAAGCTTGGTATCGAAATTTTTTGTGGAAAGCAATACCTTATCTGTCTACAAGTACGTTGTAGAGAAAAAAATCTCATGTGATACATTCACATGGCTTTCTCTATCCTCTGACGTTTATTAGTGGGTATATAAACTGTTCTTAATAAAGCTTACCTTTTTTACCTACTATATCTTTATCCAAAAAAACCTTTGCAGAAATAGCTACATTAAGCATTTTGTTAGGGTCTAAAGATAACAGCGATAGTCAAATGTTTAAGAATTATGTGCTATATGCTAGTCTTAAAATTCAATACTGTTTCCATGCAACCCTGAGAAATAACTGAATGTTGAAAGCACTTTTAAGAATGACTAAGAAATGAACAACTTTAACCATTAATAAGGGATATTTCGAAAATGGCTTATACGACAAAAAACTTGTTTGTTTTATTAAAGAGATATACGTATTTCTGTAATACATTTTCGTCTATCGCTTAACGGTTACCAGTTACACAAGATTATAAAAATTCCTTCCGAATGAAAAGGACCTTAAAGGCTATTCTCATAAAGTTCAAAATATACAGTTTATTTGCCATGTAAATATCTTTAATATGTGGCATTTTAATTAAAATGTAGAGCCATTTTTTAGAAAATCAATTTTCGAAAATTTTTCCATGTAAAGATAGTGGCAAAATTTTCTTGAAAATCTTCATGTTACATCCTTGGAAGGTAATGAACTTGAATATTAAGTTTGGTACTTATCTGACTATTCGTTTTAGCTATGCTTTTCACAGGCACACAGACACATTTACATACATGTTTCCAAAAATGATTTATTTGGATTCAGGGGTCTCAAAACATGTATTTCCGGTGATATCTCGTTATCGAATTTTTTGGTGTAATCTAATACTTTGCTACTTACTATACGTGGTAGAGAAAGTACAAAGGGGACCAATAAGCAAAATACAGGTCGAAAAAGGCAAATACATGAGTAATAAAACCCGTAATTTTCTGGCCTACAATGACCAGAAATGAACAAATATTATGTTGGGACTCCTTTTTGGACACTAAAATAACGAAGGCAAATCCGCATACACCAAACTAGGGCAGAGACGATACAGGATAGCATTACTCCTGTCTGTGAACGCACCATTCTCTTACCGTAAATAATTTATCACGTTAAAGCAAAGCTGCGTAATTGACTTTCCCGCATTCAGTTGTATTCAATTACCTTCAACCCAAATCAGGTAGCTTCCGTATAAAAGCATGATTCAATATTTATTCGACAAATGAGGACACTTGATCCTGAGATTGGTCTGAAACTCCAAACCCATTGAATGTTGTTTCAATGAGGACATTAACTTCATGGAGAAAGGTATGTAAAAGCTGACTACACTTTTGAATGAAAAATAATTGTTTGGTGAATACTATTATATAAAATGATATGATTCACGTCACCGAGTATGCAGGAGTTAGAAGCCACTGGAAGTATTTATGGTCAGAATCTTGAAAAATTTGCAATTTGTTTTGTAACTGGACAGATTTTGTTGTAATCTATCCAAGGCTTATTTACGAAATTAAAGCAAGGTAACAATATCAAAGCTTTGTGTACTCACTAGGCCCATTGTCATGCCATTATCTGCAGTTAATTAAAATAGTCACTTTTATATTCTCTGTTACCTACAAATAGTAAATAGAGAAAATATTGATTTGCCCAAACATTCGGTATTCTATATTCATCTAAAATCACGGTTTGAAGTCTATTGAATCCATAAAAACGAATTTTTAGAAAAAGTTCCATTTAGAAAATCGACTCCAACATTTAGACACAGAAAAGGAAGTAGAAGAAGATGAAAAATGACGAATCATTTTAAAGTCTGAAGTGGAAAAGACATTCAGGATATGAAGAGAAAGAAGGATACTGGATATGACAACATACCCCTGGATTTGCTAAAAGAAATTGGAGGAAGATGATTAACAAATATACATAAGTGAAGACTTTTTGAATGTGACTCTGCTATAATGAAGAAACCACAAGCCAAGAAATGTGGAAAATTTAGAACCATAAGCCAGCAAAGATAGTAGCAAGAATATTAAATAGAAGTCTGGAACAGAAATTGGAAGAAGCACTGGGAGAAGATCAATTTGCTTCAGAAAAGGAAAAGGAACCAGAGATGCTTTTGGATTCATGGGAACCGTCTCCGAACGAGTATTGGACGTCAATGAAGACATTTTACTATGTTTCATAGATTGGCAAAAAGCGTTTGAGTCAACTGGGGAAAGCTAATAGGAATTCTAAAGCATAATGGAATAAATTGGAGAGACAGAAGACTAATCAAGAATTTGTATAGCATGGGACAGAAAGTGAAGATAAGAGAAAATGGAGCAGAAATGAAGAGCACAATTATAAGAAGAGGAGTAAAATAGGGATGCAGCTTGTCACCCACGCTATTCAATATATATGGAGAATGGTTAATGAAGGAATTCTAGAAGGAATGGGAGATTTTAAAGTAGAAGGACAAACTATCATTAACATAATGGCAACAACTAAAGAAGAATTGCAAACGCCTGTTTCTGATTGTATGCCTGTCTCTGTGTAGAATTAGACGTTTTCGAAATTATTTCAGAGTAGCTCAGTGGTTCCGTGGTTTTATTTAAAGTTGCCTCTATAGAGCAAATCACCTCTGACTAGCTTATGTGAAGTACCATCAAGGGCCAACGTAGTTCGAAGTCCACGGTGAAAGTCTGTAGGTTGCTCGTTCCATCACCATTCTTAATTCATCGTGGTACCATCAAGGGCCAACGTAGTTGGAAGTCCACGGTAAAAGTCTGTAGGTTGCTCGTTCCATCACCATTCTTAATTCATCGTGGTACCATCAAGGGCCAACGTAGTTGGAAGTCCACGGTAAAAGTCTGTAGGTTGCTCGTTCCATCACCATTCTTAATTCATCGTGGTACCATCAAGGGCCAACGTAGTTGGAAGTCCACGGTAAAAGTCTGTAGGTTGCTCGTTCCATCACCATTCTTAATTCATCGTGGTACTGCGGTAACAGACACCGTCAAATGGGTGTAGTAATCCCTTGGTGGAACGAGGTTCCCCGAAGATCACTGACCACATAAGGACCTTTAGAAACTACAATTTTCTCTATCACCTCTCAATAGTAGTAGAGGAAGTAATGCTTTCAAACCAAAAGTCGATCTCGAGATTTCACCGAAAATACACATTTTGAGGTCCACTAAAGTTGTTTAGATATCAGCTGATATGCACGTAGTTAATTATTCGCCTATCAATTGTTTATGCATTAAAACAAGTTAATAATTTTATAGCAAAACTGGCGACATCTTTCAACTTGGATTGTTTCAAATTGTTTTATTTCAAGATAATAATATACATTATACAGTATTATTGAAAATAGTTAAAACCTCATTAAATTCGTTATATAAGCAATTTCATTTGAGTAAGTATTCGGACACAGTATTTCCAAGGTTTATTCTCAAAACATTTTGAAAAAGAATGTAAATACATTCCCCTTTTAGCTAAGAAATGTCACAGCTATTTATAATCGTCTAAAAATATAGAGTGGATCATTTAAGTTGGGACTGTACAATATCTTCAAAACTAAGCGTTGAAGAAAGAAATGTCTTGAACAAAAGTTGCTTGATATTATAGAGGAAAGTAAATGCCAATAGTCGTGTTGATCCTAATTGTTAGTGCCCATGTAAAAATACTAAATTGATCCTAAAATGACCATCAGAACGTCCTCCAAACTAAACCCCACTAATGGCATTTACTTTCTCCATAATACAAGCAACTTTTATGAAGACATTTCTTTCTACAACGCTTAGTTTTGGAGATATTGTACAGTTTCAACTAAAATGGTCCACCCTGTATATTTGTGTTAAATGCATCACAGAATCTTGACTTCCAACAATTTCTCTACGTTCTCTATAAATGTTCTTATCTCAGTTTCATCGAAGGCACATTATGAGGCATTTTGAGGTTCCCTGTAACGCAAAAAACATTAAAAAGTGCCCTATACATTACTTTGTGTCTTATCTATGGATGGTACAACTCGAAAACTAAAATTCTATATTTAATTCAGCCTCATAATAGTATGTTATACTCAAGTTGCATACGACTGCTTTTGGTCGACTACACTATAATTTCAAAACTTTGAGTCTTTACAAAAAGATCTTATTTTGTGTTAATTGTTTAAAGTTAAATGCTGATCGGAAGGCAGCACTCGTGTTAGGAGCATGAGCGTGTTTGCAAATAGTTCACTAGATGGCAGCACTGGTGAGTCCACAACGTATTTATTGGTTTTGCAGGTAACGTGAAGCAACACATATTGAAGCAGAGGATATGAACTTAATTTATTAGAGTATTAAAGTTACAATGAACAGACTTTGTTTTATTTTAAGTGTACATCTTTCATTGTTTATCTGAGAAACGGATCCCAGTGAACTGCTGCTTAGAAGTTTTTAAAAGGTATAGGCGATAGGAGAGCTGCTCGCGCGGCAGAGTAAGGTCATGAGTCGCTGAAGTATAATGGATGCCATCACAGATCAGATACGTCACATATAATCGGCGTATTATAGAGTGGTCCAACATAAAAATTATTATGACATTCCCCTGTTCAAACTACTCTTCTCTGCAGCTTCATTGGCTGAGACACAACGCTGAGAATTAGCACTCTCCCTTTGGTGCGATAGTTACTGTAATCAAGACGCTTTTGGTTGATGTTTAATGTTCCTAAATGTCATTTGCCCTAAAGCCATATGAGTGGAATAACAACCCAAAATGTCTAAAGGTTCAGGGAGAAAAGGAAAGACCGGAAACGACCTCCCGACTACACTATAGTGACACAATGACTTTTAATGTAGTGCAATGTTTGTGTAATAGAAGAAACATTACATACTTTACATTATTCAGCTGTTTCGCTACAAGTTGACAAACGCTTGAAGCAACATCCCGTTACAAAAACGTGGAATATCATAAAAGTCAGAGGCCAGGAAAGCTTAAAGTCGTCGCCCAGCAGGCACCAGAACTTATAACGAGCGTAATAAACTGTCAAGCTTTATTGCGAAGTTAAAAGTAAGAGCCAGGAATATAAACACGGCAACTGCAATTATCATTAGCACAACCCCAGCTCATTTCTCTATTAAAGGAATAAAAGCACTCCCATTTTGCATACTAAAGGGAGTAAAACTAATAGAAACAATGACCTCCCTCTCTGATAAAATCTGGTGTGTTGTATGATTTTTCTACTCACTCTTCTAAATATTAAATATTAATTTCCCATTTTCATTTATTAAAAGTCGTATTGCTATTTTTCTTGTAGATGCGAGGGGAATTGATAGGCTTTAAGCGATAGTCAAATATTTTAAGAGCTGGTTGCTCTGTGGTATTCCATTCTCTTTGCATCTCCAGGGCACAAAAAACGAATAACGAATTCAAATTTGAGAAAAAGTATATGTATTGTAAATTTCGAACAAATAACAAGCAATATCTCGGAAATGGTTCACTCCACACAAAATAGTATATGACAAATTGTGTGTTTTAACGAGATATGCGTTTTTTGTGTACAAAAATTTTATCTATCCTTTACGGTTTACCAGTTATGCAAACGTTATTCATAATGAAAAGTACTTTTACGGAAATTCCCAGAAAATTAAAAATATGCATTTGTCATGAAAATATCTTAAACATACGACATTTTAATCAAAATCGTTGGAGCCATTTTTGAGAAAATCAATATCCTCGAAACGTTTCCCATGTAAAGGGTAGTCTGGAGTGGGGATATTTTAAAACCTTCATGTCCAATCTTTGAAAGTTACTAGTTTGGCATTTATACGAATTTTCATTTTTGAGTTATGTTGTTCAGACACATACACACATCCACACAGACGCACAGACACACACACAGGGACCTTTTTACAATTCCTTTTTATTCGGGGCCTCAAAAAATGTATTTCCGGTGAAATCTCGGTATCGAATTATTGGGTGGAATGCAATACTTCCCCTACTTATTATACGTAAAGGAGAAAGTAAAAACGGTTCTTACATGTATGTGAACAGCATAACTCAAAAACAAAAACTCAAACCAACAGCAACGTTTAAGTTCAGTACCTTTCAAAGATACGAGACGAAGATTTTAAAGAAAATCCCCTAACCCAAAACTACCCTTTGCATGAAAGATTTTTCGAAAACAATTGCTCTAACGATTTTGATTAAAATACCGTATATTAAAGATATTTACATGTAAAATAAACTGTATATCTTGAATTTTCTGGGAATAGCCTGTGAAGTCTACTTTATTTGTAATAAATTTGGTACAGTCTTGTAAAACTCATGAATGTTAAGCGACAGACGAAAAAGGTACAACACAAAAATGTAGATCTCTTTAAAACACACAATTTATTTAAAATAAGTTTTTTATGGTATAAGCCATTTCTGAGATACCCGTTATTAAATGTTCAAGTTGTTCAGTACTTGACATTGCATGGAAACAGTATGAAATTTAAGGCGGGCATTTAGCCTCCAGGTCTTAAACATTGACTCTTGCTGTTCTCTTTGTATCTATAAGGAAATGTATAATGTAGCTATTTTTGCAAAGGTTTATTTGGATAAAAATGTAGTAGAAAAATAAGCTTTATTAAGAAAGTTTGTGTACCCACTAATAAAGATAGAGGGTAGAGATCAGATTTTTTTAAAAAGCGTGTTGCTATGTGATGGTTAGATATTTCATGCTTTTTGTGTGAATACTACAAAAAATTATGATGTCTTACATTAAATAATTTTCTCTACCCTCTAGACTTTATTAGTGGGTGTACAAGATATTCACACGAAGGATTATTTTTCTATGTACTTCATTTTAATCAAGATAAACCTTTGCAGAAATAGATATGTATACTACACATTTCATTAGGATACAAAGGGAACAACGATAGTCAAATGTTCAAGAAATGGATGTTATATGCTGGCTTTAAAATTGCATACCTACTGTTTCCATGCAATCGCAAGAAACAGCTGAAAATCGGCGGGACTTAAAAAGAATAACAAAGTATTGATCAAATCGAACTATTAATAACGGATATCTCGGAAATGGCTGATGATGCAAAACAAGTTATTTGAAACACATTTTGTGTTTTAAAGATATCTACATTTTTGTGTAGTAGGTTTACGTCTATCGCTTAACGTTTACCAGTTACATAAGATTATACAAAATTCCATTTCGAATGAAGAAGGCTTCACAAGCTATTCCCAGAAAATTCAAGATGTACAGTTTATTAGTCATGTACGTATTTTCAATATACGGTATTTTAATCAAAATCGTTAGAGCCATTTTTTTATAAAATTAACAGTTTCGGTAAATTTTCCATATAAAGGGTAGTTTGGCTTAGTGGAACTTTATTTAAACTCTTCGTGTCGCTGTTTTGGAAGATACAGAGCCTAAATGCCATATTTATCCGACTTTTCGTTTTTGAGTTGTGCTGTTGCTAAACACAAGGTGCGCGCACGCGCACACACACGCACGGAATTTCTTTCTAAATTTTTTTATTTAAACGCCTCAAAATATGCATTTCTGGTGAAATTGAGGTATCAAATTTTTGGTGAAATGCAATACTTATATTCTTTACCTACTATTTACTTGGTAGAGAAAGTAAAAAAGTGAATTTCCCGGTTGAGAAATGTTTAAGTATCTTAATATACATATTATTTTCTTTAGTTGCGACCTAAGTAGGTATAGATAATACAATCTCTCAATAATCTCACGCGCTGCGACCTACATAGATGAACTGTTGCTACCAACCTCCAGGAGGAAGGGATGAAGTGAGGGAACCACAGGAGCTTACGGGCCATAGGCAGACAGTTCACAGGGATGCGCGGAACTCCTTAACAGTTCCAGGCCCGAAGACCCGTCCCAATGCTAGGGCTACCTAGAGAAGGCGATGAATGACCTGTCGACGAAGTAGCCCTCTAGTGTCCACGGAGGGCACTCCTTCCTTTGACCAAGCATCCGCGCCATCCTTCCGGCACCGCCATATGCCACGAAACTTAGAAGTACACCTGAAAGATGAGAAGTAAACAAAATGAAAGGGAAACGATGGGAAGCAGACCTTGATGGGTGAGAAGCCATTCGCCTACTGTCCAAGGAAGACCACAAAAAATCCAAGGTCAGAGTGGGCGGTTGACAGGAATCGAATCCGGGACCTCCCGAATGCGAGTCTTGCACGTTACTACGGAGCCATCCGGCTAGGTGTGTACGATCTAAGTAAATCATATTGTTATACAAATCAAGATGACAAAATTTAAATACAAAATGCAATAAATACAGATTTTAAAAGGCGGTATGCGGTTACTTACTGAGGTTACAATAAGTACAAGGATTTCACGCAAGTAAGCAGGATCGAAAAGATGCTTATCAATATATAGCGATTAGATATCTTTTAATGCCGATTCATTTAAAGCAATATTAAACAAAAGAGTTCAAGAAATAGTGATTGCTGCTCTAAAGTAGTCATTAGCAGCTTTAGAAACTAATATTTCCTAACGTGGAACATAGCTATACCGCGTGGGCCATCTGCATCGGCAGCTGTTGGATTATGTTTTTCGCTGTGCAGATTATACTAAGCCCTTACGAATTTTAAGGCGTAATGGTTTACCTTTATTGATTTTCCTTAAGAGAGAGAAAGTTGCAGTACAGCTCGTTTGGCAATAAGAGGTAATGTTATACAAAATGTAACACTGAAGGGGCGGAATATGCTGGATTAGGCTAAAAAATAATAACAGTTATTAGAGATGAGCTCACATTTGGAACACGTTTATTTAAAGGTTGTGTTACCCACATAATTATACGCGGCAATTTCCAAAATTGCAGCCCTATTAGGGACTAGTGGCAGGCTTTCCTGCCATACAGAGAGCTCTCTCTCGACCGAATGCTTCAACGGAGAACCAGTCAGTGGGCATACACGCACTTCGTGCATGCGCAGTGAAGGGTTGTCGAAGACAAATATTCTAGCAATTTCTTAACGGTCATCTATTATTCAACTATTTGATAATTAACGAACTTTAACGCAATCAACTCACGGATCCTTTCCAGCAGTCAAATCATGAAATAACTCATAAAACTCAACGGAATAAATATAAACCCTCTTCTACGCTACAATATTGCCTTTCACCATTGAAAGCTCTTAGTGAACTCTCCTGTTTGAATGTTGTCTATATTTGCTTTCCAGCCGGCATTAATGCGTCCTGTGGTATATTGTACTATCGACATTTACGTACTTGAATTGTGATGAACACCCATGGCTTATCTTTTCATTAATAACCATTGAATGTATTGCACCACACAAAGTCTTAATGATTAGAAGAAATAACGAAACACAAATCATTTTCTGCACTTATTAGAAAATAATGACAATTTAGATCATACAGACAGACTTCTTAGTGTGACTAACCTCTAAAATAAACTAAATGAAGGCATTTACTAGATAAAAGTTACACATTTTCTGAACTTTGCATATCATCATAAATCACATGACCCCAAGATCCGTTCCGACTATACAGAGTTACAGCTGATCTCTCCATCGCTTTTTGGGTCTTTCTACACTTCTACTATTGGACGGTAGTTTAATACTTTGAGAGCACTACGGTGTGAATCCATTCTACCAAGGTGTGTATATCATTCATCTCTTTTTTTCCCATCGTTTCTACTATAATTGTAATTCCTTAGTCTTTCCTTATATCCTCAAACCTTTGATGATCCAGCAGAATGTATCCAGCCATTGGTCGCAGCAATTTCATCTCCGATACCGCAATCTTTTTATTTATATTTACTTGTGAGGGTAAATACTTTTGCTCCATACAGTAGTACCGGAATAAAAGCTTAAAATTGTTTCTTTGCGCGCCTTCTTACACAGTATCCTTTCGATAGTCGCTATTAATCATTATACTTAAGAAGCTTATGATTAATATCGTTTTCTACTGTGTAGGAAACTGTACACCCTAAATAATTGAATCTTGAGAATTGTTCTGTTATTTTACCATTTAATTCAATGTTTGCTTTCCCGTGTGCCATCACCTTCATTTTGCGGTGATATTTCTAAATTATACTTTTTTCCTATTTTACTCAATAAATACAATTTCCTCTGCAAGTTATCTTCTGAATCAGCAAATACTACCAGGTCATCAGATAATAGGGGTGTATTTAAAATCATTCCGCCTGTAGCACAGTCACGATTTAAAATATCTTGTCATTCTTTTATAGCTTCGTTAATATAGTTATTAAAAAGAGCGGGTGACAAACAGTAACCCTGTGTTACTCCTTTATTTATTTCTCTAAATTTAAAACTATTAGGGGTGATTTTAATATTATTATTCATATAAAGGATTTGTACAAAACTAACTCTGTTCAACAGTATTTCCCACAGTAGGTTTCTCTCTACATGATCAAATGCTTTGGAGTAATCGATAAAAGCAATCACTATATGTGCGAATGTTGTACTCTGTGTTGTTTTTCTATTATTCAGGTTTATGATGAATACGCAATCATTTTATATACAAATGTATAACACGCATAAAGTAGTGGTAAGATTTAAAAAACAAAACCTCCGCCATGTCTTGTTATTTGATGGCATGTATCATAAAAACCACGTACTATTTCGGAGGAGTTTAAGTTACAAAATGTTTTAAGAAAGCAGGTTATACAACGCAGGAGGGAACCTGCCACACCGCGACAGATATTGTGCTACCGTCCTTCAGAAGGAATGGGTGCAGCGCAGGAACCGCAGGAGAGTCGCGCAGAAGCCCCTAACAATCCCAGCTGACCACATGTACCGCCCAGTTTGGACGATGAACTATCCATATAACCAGGAAGTACTATAGCATCCACGGGGTAATATATATTCCCTGGACACATTCATCTGTGCCATATGCTGCCCGGCACCGCACTGCACCCACGCCATTAAATCTGAAATTACACCTGAAACATGGGAAGGAAACAGAATTGACGGAAATGAGGAAAAGGAGTCATGACAAAAGAGAAACCAGTCTATCAGTTGCCTACCGACCAGGGAAAACCACGAAAAACCTAGGTCAGTTTGGAGAGTCAAGGAAATTGAACGTGGGACCTCCCGAATATGAGTCTCCCACGTTACCGCGGAGCCCGCTCTCTTTATTAACCCAAGCTTAATAAAATGTGCATAAATTTGTGGTACACTATCTCGATTTTATGTACAGCCCAGCATAATAATTGAGCGTAATATTTTACATTATGAAAAACAATTTAAATAGCTCTGCATTTTTTGTAAGTCAGTTTTATTTTAACTCGTTGAACATTTTAGTTCCAGTCAGCGCACTATGATATATAAAAATCTGATGCGTCACGTTCACATGACTTTCTTTACCCTTTGTCGTTTATTAGTGGGTATACAAACTATCCTTACTAAAGCTTTCTTTTCTGTCTATTACATTTTAATCCAAATAAGCCTTTGTAGAAATAGCTGCATTACATATTTCTTATAAATACAAAGTGAATAGTGATAGTTAAATGTTTAAGAACTGGATGGTATATGTTGACCTTAAAATTCCATACTTTTTTCCATAACATCGCGAGAAACAACTGAAAATCAACAGGACTTTAAAAGAACGGCTAAGCATTGAAGTATTCGAACCATTAATAATGGATATCTCGGAAATGGCTGGTGCCACAAAAAAGTTATTTGAAATAAACTGTGTGTTTTAAAGAGATCTATATTTGTTGTGTAGTACGATTTCGTCTATCGCTTAACGCTTACCAAGGTTATACAACATGTCTTCCGAATAAAGTGGATTTCTGTATCCCCGCAAAATTAAATATGTACATTTTATTTTAATATAAATATTTTTTGTATGTGATATTTTAATAAAATTATTAGAGCCACTTTTTAGAAAATAAAAAATTTCTAAAAATTTTCCATTTAAATAGTAGTTTGGAGAGGGGGGATTTTCTTAAAAATCTTCGTGTCGCATCTTTAGAAGGTACTTAACCCAAATACTAAGTTTGGATTTATCCCTCCTCTCGGCTTTTCAGTTATGCTGTTCACAGACACTCGCGGACCTTTTTTCTAAAATTGCTTTTTTGGGGTGTATTCAGAGTCTCTCAAAACAAGTTTTTCTGATTAAATCAGGGTATAGAATTTTTAGGTGGATGCAATACATTCTCTGCCTACTAGATACGTAATATAAAAAGTAAGTAATAAAACAACTTGTTATATTTGTAACTAGACATTTTAATACGCTCCCCCTGTGTGAGAGCGAAGCACGAGGAATGCTTAAAATTAATATGAGTTGAAAGAAAATCCCCTAATATTTACATTTACTCCACCGCACTTATTTCACGATTTTATAATATAAAATGGGTAAGCATACACACATGTTTTAAATCCAAATGATAATACGTTATACGCAAATTTCCTCCAGCAATTACATAATCAGGATATAAATACTTTTGCTCGAAGTGTAGCTTACTAGCTTTCATTAGAGCAGGTAGTTGATACACATGCTCACTGTAAATTAGAAATTGTGCATCTTGTTCACACATAAAGAGAGCTGGCCGCATCTGCAGTTGACTACAAAGCTTTTACATACTTAGTGTTACAGCCTTGCGCTTGATGGCCAGATTAATTCATCTGACCAAAAACGAGTGTAAAACGTTTTTTGTTTTCTTTCTTTCGTTACAAGAGTAGATGGTTTACCTTAAGACCTTTGGCAGAACTGTCAAAAATGCTTTACAAACTGTCCGTGAAATAGAAATCCCTGTTCATATCTGTGCTTTATAAGGTATAACACTTTTGTGCAATTGGAGATAACACAGATAAATATCCACCGGAAACGAAAGTTTGTAGAACATTCCCAGCTTTATTTTAATGGTTAGAGATATTAATACACTCAATCCAAAATAAGATACACGATCCCACTGGAAATGCACGTTTGGAGATATCCAAACCATAACAGCTATATTTAGAAAAATATTCGTTTGTTTAAAAGCCTGAGTAAAAAATCTGAATTGTTATATTCGTATGACCTTCTCTAACCCCTATCGTTTATTAGTGAGTATACAAACTATTCTTTTCAAAGCTTATTTTTATATCTACTACTTCTTAATCCAAATAAACCTTTGCAGAAATAGCTACATTACGCATTTCGTTATAGATACAAAGAGAACAGCGATAGTGAGATGTTTAATAACTGGACGCTATACGCTGGCCTTAAAATTCCATACTGTTTCCATGACATCGCGAGAAACAAGTGAAAAGTTATGGGACTTTAAAAGAGTAACAACTACTGTACAGTTCGAACCTTTAATAACGGACATCCCAGAAGCTTCTTATTAATATTAATATTATTATAATGAACTTATTTTAATGAGTTTGTGGTGTTTTAAAGCGCTCTACATTTTTTATGGTACGTTTTCGTCTATGGCTTAACGTTTACCAGTTATACAAGATTATACAAAATTCCTTCCGAATGAAGAGGAATTTCTAAGCTATTCCCAAAAAATTCAACATATATATTTTACTTTTTATGTAAATATATTTCAAATATGGTATTTTGATTAAAATCGTTACAGCTATCTTTTTCAAAATTAAAATTTTCGAAAAATATTCGATGTAAAGGGTAAAGGGTAATTGGTGTAGGGAGATATTCTTGAAAATCTTTGTGTCACATCTTTGAAACATACTAAACTCAAATACCAAATTTGGTATTGATCCGACTTTTCGTTTTTTAGTTATGCTGTTCACAGGCACAGGCACACACACATGCACATTGAAACATACACACACATGTTTCAAAAAATTCTTTTTTTTAATTCAGAGACCCTCAAAACACATATTTGCTATGAAATCTCGGTATCGAATTTTTGGGTGGAATTCAATACCTTCTCCACCTACTATGTATAGATACGTGGTAGAGAAAGTAAAAATATAAGTTTGTATATGTATAACTAAATATCCACTATTACGCTTATAAATTTAACTATGTTGTACGTGTAGTTGAGCCTTATATAAATAGCTTGTAAAGCTCTCCGATTCTCATTTAATGTGATATCGCTTGAAAATCATAGAAGAGGAACTAAGCTTACCACATAATAGTTAAAAGCTCATAAAAATGTGCAATTGATGTAAAATAACTTCTTTCTCAGCGTTAGCTATTAAATGTTCATATTCTATTATTTATGTTTTGCCAGATGCATGATTTAAGATACATGCTAGAAACGATTTAGTTTAGTTTTCCCCCATGTATCCTTTTTTCCCAGGCTAGTGTTTAGGAAAACGAAAAGAAAATAGACTCGTGATATATAAATTGAGGGTCGCTTGTGAGTAAAAAAAGTTCATATTGCCTTTTTCGCAACAAATTTAGGACTGGTGTTGCACATTTAGGAAGGACATGGACTATTCAACTTCCATCATATGCATTCTTCCAAGAATTGGCAAATGTCTAGAAGTAGTCCAGAGAACGCGTCATTGCAACGTCTAGAACGTTCCATGAAATCGGAAGCGTATGAGCAGTGGACAAGCATAGCAGCAACAGTAAAATATCCAAATGTTAATCAGACGACAGGTGACCGTTTGTGAATAAATGACGGTTATGAAACCAATTGATTTAACTACTTTCTAGTCATTAGTCAGTCAACTTCTTTGACTACCTCTTAACATCAAAGGGGACGACACTGTTCACATCAGAGGAAATTTTTTATGCAGATCCGTCGTATGCATCTTAACCACTTACATAACGAAATTTACAGAAATATGACAGACATAAATTAGTGCAGTACAATAGCAACTGATATTCTGACCATGATATCCCTTATGGAAGGAGGGGGAGAAGATGTAGCGTCTGTGCAATAGATCTTGACCCAATTGGACGGCTAATCCACAAATTTAACCACAGGGGTGCCACTTCCTTATTTGGAACTTTATATTTGAGTTCATTTAATCTTTTATAGCAAGATGTGAAAGCAGCCGCGACATTTTCTAACTTTATCCAGAGAAATGCTGCTCTGGCTAAGAACGCTCCATACTTCTATGCTAAACATTTAAGGGATTGGAAAGGTAGAATCAGACGACTGAAAAATTCAACGGCATAGCCAGGATTTGAATCACGGATCTCTCGGTTTCCGTCCCGTTGCTCTAACCACTGAGCAACATGCCGACACGTCACTAAATTCTCGAGCTGATTCGCATTTTTCCCGATCTCAAATTGTATTGAGATCATATACACCAATGGCGACTTACAATGCTGTAAGTACTTTAAGTACCAGGCTTCATAATTACAACCACTATTAGGTCAATTAATGGAATTAATTATTTTTCCACGCAAGCCGTGTGTTGGACAGGGTTGGAAAGGTAGAAGCAGACGACTGAAAAATTCGTCAGAAACCGATCTATATTCATAAGGTAATGCCTAAGTACCTGACTTTTGACATCAAATTAATACAGACGGACTCTTCAGGAGCTGGTGTGGACCGTCTTTGTGAAGAATACCGTACAGCCACTTAGGTGAAATATTTCCGAACTCCTTCCCTTTTGCCACTCACCTAGGCCTGTCCTTTTATAGTGTAATGCGCTTATGTCAGGCTTGAATTCAAAATAAGGTATTACTGAATACAGGGGTGGTGATAATAAGGGATACTGCATTACATGAAGTAAAGTGCTAACATTAAATAAAGCAAACTGCTATAGAAAACCAGAGGCATCGACACATTTTCCGTGCACTCTGCTGTACACAATTACTACTGTCTGAGTAATAGAGAAAGCCACTACTAAGTACATGAGATAACTACTGCCTGCTGTTGTACTACATATCATTGAAATATGGCTAAGATAACAATTATTAACGCATTGATGGAAGGTTTAAACCATGAAACTGTGCTCTTCCTGGCTGGAGTGTGTGTTGTAAGATATGAATAGTTCACCTAAGTTTGAGAGGGATAGATATCCATTGATTATCTGCTGATTCTATACGCTAACCTTAATTAAATTTGATAATGAATTTTTTCCACTGAGCACTAGATTAGTCATAAGTTGCTTTGGTTGAGTAATTGTATGCTCTTATCTACTCTTGTGTAACGTTTTAGTATAAAGGTGAACTTGAGGCTATGGCTTCCTAGAATTCACCACTGAATTTTCAACAGAATCAGAATTTACTTGGTGTACCACATCTGAGAACGTGAAAGAGAGGTATCTTCATACACGACCCAACCCTAGCCAAACATCAGTTGGTATTTTGGGGTTTCAGTAGATAACGGTCGCATTCTGCACCGAGCTGAAACTAGGTCAGAGCGCGGCAAGAAATTTCAACCAGCAAGTCTCTTGTATATCGGGAATACCTAGAAATTATCTTGCTAAATTGAGATGTAGCCTGAATTTATTAAGACTAGCAGAAGGTTCTCTAGCAGAAGGTTCCCCAGGTCATCTCTTTGTGTTCAATGCAGAAATGATGTATGTTAATCGTTACAGCGGAAGAGAGGACCGCAAATGTCATCCACACATTTTACTTTCTCTACTTCGTATAGTAAGTAGGGGAAGTATTGTATTCCACCCAAAAATTCGATACCGAGATTTCACCGGAAATATATGTTTTGAGTCGCCCTGAATCCAAAAAAAAATAGCATTTTTGGAAACATGTCCGTGTGTGTCTGTGTATGTGTCTGTCTGTGAACAGCATAATTCAGAAACCAACAATCGGATGAACACCAAACTTGGTATTTAGGTTCAGTATCTTCCAGAGATGCGACACCAATGTTTTCAAGAGAATACTCCCACCCCAGATTACCCTTTATATGAAACATTTTTCGAAAATTTTAATTTTATCAAAAATGGCTCTAACAGTCTTGAACAAAATACCATAAGTTTAAGACATTTTTATGGCAAATGAATTGTATATCTTGAATTTTCTGGGAATGTCTCCAAAAGTATTCTTCATTGTGAACGACTTTTGCATAACTGGTAAACTATAAGAGATAGACAAAATTTTACTACACACAAAATGTATATCGCGTTAAAGTACACAATTTATGTCATGTACATTTTTTTGTTGAGTGAACCATTTTAGAAATATTGCTTGTTATTCCCTTAAATTTTCCAATACTTACCTATACTTTTTCTCAAATGGGAATTCGTTATTCATTTTTTTATCCTGGTAATGCAAAGAGAATGGAATACTCCACATAGCAACCAGCTCCTAAAATATTTGACTATCGCTTAAAGCCTACCAATTCCCCTTGCATCTACAAGAAAATTAGCAATAAGATTAACATCTCGATTAACATAAGCATATGGAGAATAAGCGTTTGTAAAAATAGTTTGTACAAGAGTAGAGAAAGTCATGTGAGTGTAACACAAGATTTTTTATACAGTGAAATATATTGTTAATAAATGATATCTCCAACTGCCACAAAACAACTTTATTCGTACTTTAGACGGTTTTCTCTCAGCTATTGACTGAACTTGACTGTCTCTTCTCTGATTGAACTCAGTTCACTCGCTCGCTGTCTGATAGGCTCGTGGTGAGCCTAAGTGTTGCTGGGTAGGGCTTAACCACAGAGATGGTAGGATGGTTGTAGGATCGTAATTTAGTTTTTAAGTTAGAGGTTAGGTAGGAGATAGTGCTAAGTTTATAGGCTCCTCAATGGTTGCCTCTTCAGGAGCAGAATCCATCCGCTACTCCGCTGGTGGCTGTTATTCCAAAATAGATGTGTTTTAATTTTTGAGTGATCACTCCCAAGGGGAGGGGGGAGTACTTGCTTTGTGTTGTTTGCTGGTTAAGTGCCTTCGTTACTGGGAAACCCGATAGTGTCTATAACGGCGGTCTATAGGAAGTAGTACTCCAGGGATCTGACAAGGGCGTTCTCATGATGGTTCAATCTAGCGTAGAAATTTTGAACTAGGCGCCTAATCACATTCTCCACATATGGGAGGGCCGAGGTTTCATGTAGTAGCCTCGCCAAAAACGACGGCAAAAGAATAGATAGGTTGAAGTGTCCTATTCTGCATCGCTGTAACCAGAGAAGCCAGGATCTGCTACCATGCCCTACACCGCACAGGATAGAGCATCAGGGGTATCATAAGCATCTTATAAAGGTGTAGCTTTAGATGGCCAGGCATGGTGGAAAACTCAGAACCGAGTATACTACGGCTACCACCTCCTTAGCTCTGTTCATTGTTCCCCGCACGTGTTCACGAAAATTAGACATTTATCTAGAGTGATGCCCAAGTATAGAATGGAAGTCCGCCACTCTATCCTTTGGTCCTGATAAGAGAATTTTGTGGGGATTCGTCGTCAGCTGCATGCAATCCCCTTATATAGTCACAGTATATACCATGGAGTGTTCTGGAAGGGAAAACTACTCGAACCCGTGGAAAAGGAATTATCAGAACAGCTGAGAGGCGCACATAAGGAGTGTTGTGCGGGCCATTTGTTCTAAAGGGCCGACCCAAACAAGATGAATAATCCAGGTAGCTAGGGAAAGGGGGCGGCATTCTCTGACATTGTCGCGGCCCGACGGCAACTTCGCGCAATAGTCACAGTAGCGCGTTATTCTACAGCTGAGAGCAAAATTAGAAATTAATATAGCTTGGGTAGCTGAAGTTTAATATGGAGTTATTTTACAAACTAATGCGATAAGAATTCTGAACTACGTGTAGTATTTGTTAATGACCATTACATCAGTACGGAGAATCCTTCATTAGTAGCAGATGAAGCAGGGTGTGGAAAATGTAATGTTTTCAATTTTCGCAACAAGCCTATGTACGCAGATGAGAATACATATGACTAAAGGCAAGCGTAGAATTGTTGGACGTTTAATTTTCTGTGCCACTGTTCATCATCATCTAACCTGAACATTTGTTTTGCTTTACGACATATATTTGGTGTAGAACATTTCTTTCAGTCATTCTGATCAAATACCGCAGTAGATGCGTTTAAAACGCACACTTCATACCCGCTATGCCTGCTTCCGAGTAGAAGCGATGATGGTTATTTCCTTCATACGACAGCTGTCCAGTCATGGCAGAGACGCTTTGGGGCCTGTTATGGGAGCAGACTTTGACTTCTTCTCCACCGCAGTATCTTCGCCGTTTTAATGAATATTTTGGCTTGGAAAACGAACTTCAGTATTCTGAATTTCATTTGTATATCATAGCACTACTGTGGGTACTATGCACTTCAATTGTAGGGAGTAAAGAGGATGGTTTTATTAGGAGGGTTAATGGAGAGATTTTAAGTGCAAATGTGATGTTAATGTTACTAAATATGTATTAATAATCTTAATCAAATTATATGCGAAAGGCTGTTTAAAGGGGAAATTGTGTCATTAATTTATTATTTTTTGGAGAACTTGCTATACAACGTAGCTTTCTGTTTTTACTTTCTCTACTACGTACAGTAAGTGGGAGGAGTATTGCATTCCACTAAAAAATTCGATATCGAGATTTTACCGAAAATGAATGCTTTGAGGCCCCTGAATCCAAATAAAGCATTTTTGTAAACCTGCCCGTGTGTGTGTCTGTTAACATCATAACTCAAAAAGTAAAGTCGGATAAATACCAAACTTTTATTTAAGTTCAGTATATTTCCAAGATGCTACACAAAGATTTTAAAGAATATCCCCAACCCAGACTACACTTTACATGGAACATTTTTCGAAAATTTTGATTAAAATATAATATGTTTAGGATATTTTCATGGCAAATGAAATGTATTTCTTGATTTTTATGGAAATGTCCCCAAAATTCCTCTTCATTCTGAATGACTTTCGCATAACTGGTAAACCGTAAGAGATAAACAAAAGTTTACTACACAAAAAATGTATACCTCGTTAAAAACACTGTCATATACATTTTGTTGTTGTTGCTTTTTGTCGAGTGAACCAATTCCATGTGTTCCTGTTATTTGTTCGAATTTTCCAATACGTATACATTTTCTCAAATGGGAATTCGTTATTCGTTTTTTTATATCCTGGACATGCAAAACGAACGGAATGCTCCACATAGCAACCAGCTCTTAAAAGATTTGACTATTGTTTAAAGACTACCATATTCCCCTTGCACCTACACGAAAATAAACATTAAGGTTTATGCAAATGTTTATATCTATTGACATGAGGTAGATGTAGAACAAGCGTTTGTACAAGAGTAGAGAAAGTCATGTGAGTGCAACACATCAGTTTTTTTAAACATTTTATTCATATCATTCTTTATTCAAGTATTCAATGTTGAGTGTTATTCACCTTCTATTTTAATAGGTATTGTACTTTTAACTGATATTAATACAGTTACGTTTTGAACAGCAATTAATACTTCTGATATTATTTCGAGTCTTCGATATGCTAATGATATCCGTTCCAAACGTTTTCAAATTATTTGGGATTAAATGCGAAGAAGCGGGAGGGATATATAACTATAATACCCAATTGAACGAAAGATTTCCAAGGTCTTTATTACATCCTGGTGTTTAATTTAAAAGCACACAAATTATTCTATACTGCACCCAAGCATATTGCTTCTTAATTCTGGATAAAAAAATGGAAACGAGGTTTTTAGGCAAAAGCGAGAATCTCCATACAGCGAGAATCGCATAAAACTAAATTATATGGTGGTGTGTATGCACAGATGCTTCGTGAATTTTCCTTGTATAAATCGTAGCCGTGATAATGGCAGTTGCTCGGAAATGAACCAACTTGTTCAAAAAGTTAAAGTTCGCTACCGCAGAGTAAACAACCCATTCATCTCTGTCTTCAGTACGTTGTACTTGGCAAACCGCGCAATTGCCACGAAGTGTTTTCTAAGACAGTAGTTAAAGCTGCAAAACGTTCCAGTTGCATTTAGTTGGATTTGCAGGTTCGATTAAGTATTCTGAGACAGGTGACTTTCTCTGTGGAAAGGACGAAACCGTATTATTTTCTCATTAGCTGCAGGAAGATAATTAGGTGTTCCCTCCCCACCGTTACCAATTACTCCAAGTATTAGGGAAGGTTGTATGCACCCACACCTGGGACCGTAGGCACTTACCTCACCTTTACAGTCTTGTACCTACCTGCTGAGAACGGTAAATTTTGACTAGGGTGGTATTAAACGTTATCCAAGCTCAACGTTTAGCGGTAATTACAGGGGATAATAAGTTATCTTTGGACTAAGCCCGTGAAATAGCGTTGAAGTTTCAGCCATTTTCTCCTTACCAAGCCTCTTCTCTTACCCTTTCCCACCCTTTTCTTTTGTGCTTCTGCTTTCTCCGCCAAGAAAATAACTTGTTACTGCTTGCAGTGTAACTACTTTTGCTGCAAAAATTATTATACAAAAGGTTTAAGCGAAGATGCCTGCACTTGCTGCATGCTTTAAAAGTAAGATAAGGGGAGAAATACCTTCGCAAAAGATTAGAATTTAGCACCACAATATTGTTCACTTGCTTGTCATTTCCTCCGCAGTTCATCTGCTAATTTTGTAGAATATACGTATATCTTACTCAGAGATTGAAATAATGACGTATAGAATTGGTGAAGTTTCATACCAGAATATGATGTGCAATCAATTACACTAGTCTGCATTTTCAAACTTTCTGTCAGATGATTTTTTAAAAGTAAGTGTTCTTGATTCACGTTTTTATGCTGATTCCAGAAATAACTCCCGTTTTTTTCTATCACGTCAGGTTTTTACACAAAATAAGTAATGTTTTGACAAGTTTACTAATGAGCGTAGAAAAGTATTTAAATACTATTTACACAAGGTAAGTTTTTATCCAAGAATAAAGTTTTTATTTTAAGAATACTCCCAAGAACTCCCCTAATTTATTTCATGACTGCATTTTAACAAAACAAAAAGCCAAAGTGGTTCATTTAATTTTTTTCAAACTTTCTCTTCTATGACTTTCTTGCAGATCCTTGAAGATGACTGTCCCTTCTCAACATCCAACAGTAGTCGACCATCATAGTTTCATTCCATCTCCCCTGGTACCTCCTCTCCATTTCCTTACTATCGTGAAAACGTTCACCCTGCTCTTCACTATAATGTGCCAGATTTTCTGGAAAGTAGTCGATATGTGAATGCAGAAAATGCACCTTTACACTCATGTTACAACCCATCTTGAAATGTTCCAACATTGTTTCGACAATGGCCTTGTAATTAGCATCTTTGTTATTGCCTAAGAAGTTTTCAGTAACTGATCAGAAGGCGGTCCATGCTTCTATTTCTCTCTCATTCATTGTCCTCTCAAAATCTTCATCCTTCATCAGTTTCTTTATTTGAGGACCAACAAATATTCCAGCCTTTAATTTGTCTTGTGTAATGAAGGGAAATTTCTTGGAAAGGTACTTGGAGCAGGGTCCATCCTGTGATAGAGCCCTTCCAAATTGCTTCATCAAGCCCAATTTTATGTGCAGTGGCGGAAGAAATATCTTTATATCTCTATATTTTTGAAGTGAAATTGTGAACAAACTGTACGTGATAGGAAAACACTAAAAGCAGTTCTGAAATCAGCATAACAAAGTGAGTCATCATCCGAGATCATGCAGACTAGTGTTATGGGAAGAAGGTAAAACATTGGGTAATCATGGTGAGGCCAAGGTTCAGAAAATAGTACAGGCCTGATAGCAACCGCTTTGCAACATATCAAGAGATACCGTCGGGAGCATTCGTTTCTTTTTCTACAAACGGGAACAATTTTTTGCAAAACCAGCCGCGCAAACCTCCTCCTCTCTTTGCTACTCATGAATTTACTTCTCGTATCTCTTTTCCATTTTAACTAAATTCGCTTTTCACTGCACAACACGTGCGTAACTAGCAAACATTATGTAGGAGTTCAGAACGCGTTCGGCTTGGCAGCAGTGGCATGGCTGTTCCATGCGATATGCTGGATATAACACATTTTAGAAGCAAATCCGCGTCAGTTGGATTTTACTCAACACAATTCCGTTTTCATCCATAGTTATATAATAATGTTTCTAAATATCAGATAAAAATCAAATTAAATTCAAAGTTGCATGCAAAGTGGTGTGTACACTGAATGGTGTGGCCCATAATCTCTGTCGTTCTCCGTGGTCTAGGGGTACTATGCTAGTCTCTAGTTCCAGAGGTTGCAGGTTCAAATCCGCGATGGATTTTTTCGGATGTTCCTTTGGAAGCGAAGTAAAGCCGTTGGTCTCTCGACCTAGATTTATAGCATGTAAAAGAACTTCAAGCCTGATAAAGAGGCCTCTGAGCAATATTACCGGTCTTTCACGCCCAATATAGAATGGGACGGTAATAACCATAGTAGTTAAAGAGCATCTATGAATACAAAACTCAATTAACTGTCCATAAGCTCTGCACTATTTTATCAACGCTAACCGCACCATACCACCAAAGAATTCTGTTTCTTCTAAGGAAAATGCACAGCTTATTCAAAAAGTTTAATACTTAAATTGCTGGTATTGGGAAAAATAATACCTTATACAAAGAAATTGTAAGTAAGTTTTATATCAAGGAGGAAATATTTAAAAAAGGCGAAGCGAATTTATTGTTTTCGAGATTTCGCAGAAGCAACGTTATACAGCAACGTTAACAATAACAACATTATTATTATTATTATTATTATTATTATTATTATTATTATGCAATATTTGAAATTACATATGATAATGGTTTGTTTCAGTTTAAGGATAAATATGTTTATTTATTGTAGTTTCAGGTTACTAAGAAATATTATTGGTTAGCAGAAATTAAGGATTAAGAGGAAATTATCAGTTGAACGCATTGGATACACATTTTAACTTCGGTAACGATAACTCCTGACTTAAACAACATGTAGTTCCTACAATTTGAACGATGTTAGCATTCTTTTTTATCTTTCGTAATTTCTCTTGCTGAATCCCTCATTCCAGAATTGCTTAATCGTCCCTTAGCGTCAATATTGATATGAGCAGGCAGATTATGTGCGTTGCTCCTTTAAGCTCTAAAATTAATATTTCAGAGATAAATGCAGCCATGATAAGTACATTTTCATCAATATAGTCTTATATTTCGTACACTGAGCAAAATTCTTTATAGTTTATTCACTTAAAGTTGTCACAGATTTCTGTTATATGTTTTAGATGTACAACTAAATTCCAAAGGGTATTCGGCAAGGAAATCATTCTATTATTACGCTTTAAGTTTAAAAACACACCCGTTTGTAGATAAGTTTTGTACAGTGTGTAACCCGGTGTTTTAAAAGAATGTTTCGTGAAGTACGTAGAGAAAATATAGTTCAAAATAAAGGTTGAACCGAAGATTTCAAAAGTTCATGGTTCAATAATGCTGGAAGTTGCTACCCTATTATATTATTTCTATCATCCTGAATATCCCCAAAGGTTATCGGAAGGCAATTCCTATGGAAGAGGAATAGCAAGGTGAAATCTTGAAATGTAAGATTTTTTTTTTTACTTTTTCTACTACTTTCCTATAGTAAGTAGGGGAAGTATTGCATTCCACCCAAAGACTCCATATCGACATTACACCGAAAATACATGTTTTGAGGTGCTCTGAATCCAAATAAGGCATTTTTGTAAATGTGTACGTGTGTCTGTATGTGAACGCATAAATCAAAAACGAAAAGTCGGATAAATATCAAACTTGGTATTTGTATTTAATATCTTCCAAGGATGCGACACGGAGACTACCCTTTGTATGGGACATTTTTCGAAAAGTTTTATTTTCTCAAAACTGTCTATAACAATTTTGATTAAAATATCATATGTTTAAGATATTTTCATGGCAAATGAAATGTATATCCTGAATTTTCTGTTAATGTTCCCAAAAGTCCTCTTCATTCTGAATGAATTTTGCATAATTGGTAAACCATAAGAGATAGACAAAATTTTACTACATAAAAACGTAGAGTGGAGTACTCTTGTAGAGTCATACGAGCGCAACAGATCGGATTTTTCAAAGTTTCATTTATATCCCGCTTTTAACTACAATGGTCTTATCTTTCGTTTGGAATATATTATTGTCTATAGGCAATGGTGTTAACTCATATTCGCTTCTCGTTTAACTTCTGATAAACTTTGGGTTTTAATAGTTAGATCTCTCTCTCACACACACACACACACACACACACACACACACACACACATATCCACACTCTCAGACTCTGGAAAGAATAGGGGATAATCTTGGCTGGAGAAAAACGTCCACCCCCAGCCGGGAAGCGAACCCGGAACCCCTCGCGTAGCAGACAGGTGCTCTACCGACTTAAATACGAGTCTAGCCAAGTTAAGTTACTTCATCTATTTTACTGCAGATAACTATTATAAATCAGTACGTCTACATTTCACTTTAAACTTTGAATAATAAAATCTCTTGAATATTAAACTTTCAAAATTTAACAAATGGTTTGTGTTTTCACCTTTATTTACATGAGCTTTAATTGCATCCGTATAATAATTACAAATTCTTTCCTTAATACTTCTCCTATGTCACGTAATATAATTTAGAGAAGTAAGAGTAAGGCGGCGCTTTGGCCGAGTGGTTAGACCGCTCGCCTCCTAACGAAGCGGCCCGGGTTCAATCCCAGGGACCCGCATGTGGGATTTGTGGTAGACGAAGCAGCGTATGGGCGGATTTTCTCCGGGTTCTCCGGTTTCTCCCCCACAATTCAATCCACCAACTGCTCCATTATTACCTTTCCTTTCATCAATTTCGCCTTCATTTCGTTTCATCTACTTCCTTCATCCCATACCAGGAATCCTGGTTTATCTCTCTGCTCCATGAGTGTCTGCTCCTCGAAGGGTCTCTGACCCCAGGCACCCGCCTGTAAGTCCTGGGGGGTGTAAGTCCTACGTAACATGAGGATAAACAGAGAATGAATGAAGATAGAATTTAGAATGAGCTTACCAAAGTTGTGATTTAAATTTAGAATAGGCCGAAAAATGTTTGTAGAAAGGTTCGCCCTATTCGAAGGTTCCATGTTCTCTCTCTTGACCCGGGAGCCCGTGACCTGGCATCACTGACGTGTTATCCTGCTGCCAATAGGAACAACCATGCTCTAACCATAATGACGACAAAAGCATCCGACGGGATCGTAAGAAGTACTTACACTGGCTCAAGGTTAAGGCGTTACAAGAACAATTATGCAAACCCATATGTAAGTCGGATTATTTCACAGAATATTTCAGAATTATTACAAAATCTAGCATTTCCCTACGGAAGTAAGAGAATCTAAAAGTGTATTTTATCATTTCACCGGAAATATCGTTAATTTGTAGAAAAGCTCGCATGTGTGTATGTGTAAACAACACAACTCAAAAGTCAGGTTATGCTAGGGTTTATTTTTAAATCCAGTATATTTGGAGGATGTAAGGCGAAGATTTTCACAAAACCTATCCTATAAATGAAAAATTATTATTTTGTACTTTCTCAAAAACTATTGATTGAAAAAAACACACGTTTCACATATTGATGTGGGGAATAGAAGGTATGTTCTTAGTTTCTTCATTAAGACTGCATTTTGCATAATGCAACATAAATATAAAATCCTATGAGGTACAACATCCAACACTTACAGCAGACAAAATGTGGCTCTCGTTATAACATACTATTTACGTCACATAAAAACACTTGCCATATGATTGAACTCTTATTGGAACACAAAAGGATATAGGGTATACAACGGAACCTACGACCTACGCGAGATCTATTGGAGCTATTACCCTTCATGAAGAATGGATGAAGTGAGAGAACTACAGAGGCCGCATCCAGACAAGCTACAAAGACGCGATGAAGTCCTTAAAATTTCCTGGCTCGAAAACCCTTGCAAAAAGGTCGAAAGGTGCAAAAAGTTCAAACTACTGAAATTCTTCAGAGAGGGCGATGAACGACCGGTTAACCAAGCAGCCCTCTTAAGTGTCCACGTGGATACTTTTTCTATGGAGCAAGCATCCGCGCTATCTGTCTGGCACTGCCTAACACCGTGAATCTTAGAAGCGTATATGAATGAAGGGAAATTGCGGTAGATGAGAAGCGTTCCCAGCATTCGTCTATCGATCGGGAGAAACCACGAAAAACCCGTCAAACTGGGCAATCTACGGGAATCAAATTCGGTGCTACCGAATATAAATCTCGCAGTTACCACGGAATCATATTGCTCGGAATAACAATATTTCCCGTAAATGCATGATTTGACGCCCCCTGAATCTAAAAAGCATTTTTAGAACAATTTGCGTGTATGTGTGTGAACAACATAACTCAAAACGTAAATTCTGATAAATACCAAACAATTAGATGAATACCTTTCAAATATGCGACACAAAGGTTTTCAAGAAAATCTCCCCGCCTCAAACTACCCTTTACATGCAAGACTTTTCGAAATTGTTTATTTTCTAAAAAATTGCTCTATCATTTTAATTAAAATACCATATTGTAAAGATATTTACATGACAAATAAAATGTATATTTTGAATTTTCTGGCAAGCCTATGAAGTCCTCTTTATTCGGAAGGAATTTTATATAACGTTAAGCGATAGACTAAAACGTACTACACAGCATATGTAGATCCCTTTAAAACATACAATTTATTCCAAATATCTATTTTGTGACTTCAAATTTTCGGGATATCCGTTATTATTGGTTCGATTTGTTCAATACCTTATTCTTTTTAAGTTTCATCGATTTTCAGTTGTTTCCGGCGATTGCGTGGAAACTATGACACTTTAAGGCCAGCATATAGCGTCGATTCTTAAACATTTGGACATCAATGTTCTCTTTTTGTATCCTAACGAAATGTGTAATGTAACTTTTTCTGCAACGGCTTGTCTGATTAAAATGAAGTAGATACGAAAATAAAGTTTCCTAGGAATAACTTGTATAGTCGCTAATAAACGATAGAGGGCAGAGAAATTTATGTGAATGTAACTCATCAGATTTATTTAAACTCATAAACAGTCTTTGTAAGCGCAAGGAGTTATGAGCGATTATTTTACACACACTAATGAAATAACAATACATTATACAACTGACAAATTGATAAGCTTCAGAATATTTCGCAAATGCTGATAATTCCAATTAGAATTATGTGTAATTGCGATTCATTGTATGCTAAAAAGGTAATACTTGTCGGTGGATGAAATATTACCGGGATCACAGAAAGGCCTTTGTATTAATGACGAAGCTGTTCACTGAAATAATTCCAGGCATTCAAAACTAACGGTGCAATATATGCAGGAAAGTATTAAAAAAGGCTCGATGGTACGGATAATATATCGGCTCTGTATAGATTGCGCTCTAGAATGAACTTTGGTGGAAATTGATTGTGTATGTATGCTTCCGTTTACAGTTTTTTGTTTATCGTTTTAAAATAGATCAGAAATACCAGAGCACCTGCACTGCAGTGGAAAAGTTTCCCATCTATCTCTCTCGATATGTGGTTACACCAGAATTGACGCTACATTCTCTCTATTTTCTTTTCCCCTTCTTCTCTCTGTCTCGCTTTCTGCTTTGTTCTCTCCAGCATTTCTCTCTCTATATATAACGTAATGCATAATAGATTTGCTTATACAGCCAAGGTTTAGCTTTAATTCTATAGGGATCGGCTCATTTGTTGTAGGTTTAGAATTACATTTTTTCCACGATATACTTATTGGCTTTTATTCCGCCAATCACTCTTAGCTATTTACTTACTACTCTGCATGCGCCGTTATGTTATTTTCAGAGATTCGTTCTCTCACTCCCTACTTCTTTCTCTTCTTACGCTGTTTATTTAACTAACAGGAAATAACACAGTTGATTAAACAATAACAAAAAGTCGGTATAAACACTTTAATGTTCTTCATATAGAAATTTTGTAATTAATAATAAGGACCTAAAAACTGTTCTTGTAAATGTTTCTCGTATACCATTTTTAAAAAACCTGGTGTGTTATATTCACACGACTTTCTTTATCCTCTATGTCCATTAGTGGCTATACAAATTATTCTTATGAAAGTTTATTTTTCCATGTATTTTAATTTAATCGAGATAAGCATTTACAAAAATTGCTACATTATCATTTCGTTATAGATACAAATAAACAGTGAGAGTCAAGTGTTTAAGAACTGGACGCTATATGCTGGCTTTAAAATTCCATAGTTTCCATGTAATTGCGAAAAACAACGGAAAATCGACATACTTAAAAGAACGACAGTATTCAACCAATCGAACCATTAACAACAGATATCTCGGAAATGGCTGATGCCACAAAAAAGATTATTTGAAATAAATTGTGTGTTTTAAAGAGATCTACATTTCTTGTGTACTGCGTTTTCATCTATCACCTAACGTTTACCAGTTATACAAGATTATACAAACTTCCTTCCGATTGAAGAGGACTTCACAGGCTATTCGCTGAAAATTCAAAATATACATTTTATTTATTTTCTAAAAATGTTTAATAATATGGTATTTTAATGAAATCGTTCGAGCCACTTTTTATAAAACAAACAATTTCGAAAATGTTCCACCTAAGGGGTAGTTTGGGTAAGGAATGTTTTTGTAAACCTTCGTGTCACATATTTGGAAGGTACTGAACTTAAATACCGAATTTGGTATTTATCCGTATTTTTGAGATTTAATATCAACAAATTAAAGGGAATTGAAGATCCAGGTAAATTTATATGGTAAAATTCACTTTCAAAGATGTTTATATTTCACGTCTGCTATACTAAATATGTCAAAAATTAGAAGATTTACTGTGCAGTAAAATAGACAAAACTTGCAGGTAGGATATGCTACCCGCAATGAAAGCAAGAAATTCAACTTTTCATCATGAGAGCATGGACGGGAAGTGGATCAAAAAATGCTATCTAAGAGAAAATAGTATTGGCACATCGGGCTTATAAAACATAAAGGAATCGTTTGTCGCAATCACCATATTGTAATTTATACAAAATGATTCTGGATTTAACTGATCCTTCTACCAAATCCCTATGTAAAATAAATACAAATAGGTTTCCTAAAATTGAAATGTAAAATACCTTAATTTGAAGCTCAAGTTATGAGCTAGAAAAACTCAACGCTGCTTGCGTTTTCGGTTTTCATTTTCCTTCTGACTATTCCTGCTTTCTCTCCTTGTGCCCCTCTCCCTTTCTCTTTCTCTCACGCACTGTGTTCCATTATTTTTGCTTTTCCTTCCTCTCTCAGACTCTCTACTTTTCTTTCTTTCTTTCCTTCTTTGTCACACTCTCTCCCACTCTTTCTTTGTTCCGTCGTTTCTTTCTCTCTCATTGGCATCGCCATCTCTCCAACTCCCCTGTCTCCCTCTGTGCAAGGCACATGTCACGTGATGTTTTGAGATCCATGTATTACTTAAAGTTAAGGCCCAAGTAAAATGTTTTACCAAAAGAGAGCATTTTTCCTCTCGCTTATGTTTATTAAGTTGTGCGATTCAGACACACACACACACACACACACACACACACACACACACACACACATAATTCGGAAGTGTGCTGTTTCGCGTGGTTTAGTCTAAGAATAATATAATGAACAACTTCAAGAGTAACTAAGTAAGAAATATCCTGGGCTTGTAGGCCGTGGTGTACGGGTTCCTTCATCTTCCCAGACGTTTCGTCTACACCTGAAGTAGATATCGGTGGCAGTAGCATGGTAGAAGTGTCCTTGTGGATGTTTCGCTCGCAACTGTTGTCTACCGCAGGTATAGACAAAACGTCTGGGAAGATGAAGGAGGGGCCCAGTGGACCACGGCCTACAAGCCCGGGGTGTTTCTTACTTAGTTATGAACATCGGCCGTGAAAGTCTACAAAACTTAATGAACCTTCGAGAGTAGTTTAACTTTTAAATAATAGCTTGTCAGAAACGTTATGTTTGTAATCTTTTTTATATTGTTTTAGTTTACTTATTGCAGAAAATAATTAAGCTCCATACAACCTATTTTTATCTGAAACTTGAGGCATTTTATATACGAAGTTTCGTGTAGTTCAGTTTAGCTAATCATGCTTGAAAATGTCACAAACAGGCCTAAACATTTTAAAACTTGTGACTTTGGGAATCAACATAGCTCATTACACATATTACTGTAACGTTTTAACAGGATAACATATCTCTTTTAATCAAAAGTTGTATTTTAAAATGGAATACGGTATACAGGATCATTATAAACTAGTTATACAAGAGGAACTTAAATTGTGAAGAAAGTATAAACCAGATTTAATTGAATACTGAAGCAAACTCTTCAGTGCAACTTCAACTTTCGTGTACAAGTATTACGAATGTTCAGGTGATTTGGTTTATTAAGACTGCTCGTCCCAAATTTTATGGATCATATCACCGTCAATGGTTGCTGCTGCTTCCCCTGTTTGAACTCGTAATGTGTTTAGATTTCGTCCCGAGTTTCCTTTGAACAGAGGTGGCTGATTGTGATTAATGAAACAGTACATAACGATGAGCGCGCTCCGCACCTATCTCCATGATGACTCCATGCGTTTATTATCGCATTCTAACGTGCCGAACAGCACTATAACGTACTCTAGCGGGTAGTGTATCAAATCTCAGGATATAATGGAACCTTTTTAATGCATTAGACCTTCCCACTACCCTCGATTCAACAGTATTGTTGGCGTAGTGTATATAATTAAATTATAATGATCCTATTTTTAAGTGTGTCACAATTGGCAAAAATTGCCAAAAATTAATTTTTTATATGCCGCCTTATAAATTGGAATATCCTCTTTAAATTTATGTATATTTGTCTTTGTAGGCAAAGTACTCATATTTTAAATATATTTTTTAAAATTATACTGCATTTGCCAATTTGTAGTGTGAATTCTGCACTATTTCACAGAAAAAAATCATAAGTTCTACACATTTTGGAGTAGAGAGGTTTACTTTAGCCCATGTTCTAGGGGAAGTTTTGTTTTAAAAACTGGCACTAGGGTTAAGCTCAGCAGATTCTATGAATTCAAGTAATGTTGTTTCTTTCTTTGCAAATATATGCCATTTGTTTTTCCCATTTTTAATTTCCCTACTATGTATAGTAAGCAGGCAAAGTATTGTATTGATGTCATATTTCAGCGGAACCCGAAAAATATTTTAGAAAAAGTTCCATTTATACGTTTGTGTACGTGCACAGCATCACTCAAAAACGAAAAGTCGTATAAATACCAAATTTATTATTTAAATTCAATATCTTTCAAAGATGCGACACGACTCCCCACCCCAATATCCTTTACATGGAGGATTTTTCAAACTTTTTGATTTTCTAAACACTAACTCTTAGGATTTTCATAAAATACCATATATTAAAGATATTTATATAACAAATAATCAAGCGGGATAGCTGGCAGCGACGTCTATGTCCCCACTCGCAGGTCCCGAGTTCGATTTCCAGCAACCGCTCACTCTAACCATGGCTCTTTCGTGGTTTTCCCAGGTCGCCAGGCGAATGCTTGGGTGGTTCATCTTCTACTACGACTTTCCTTCCTCTCATTTCCTGTACCCACCATCTTCCTTGTCAATGTTTAAGGGATGTAGGACCAGGCAACGGTGTTCGGCAGATTGCGGCGGGGCGATGACTTGCGCTCTGTAGACGCTTCTTCCCTGGCGTCAATGCGGTACTGCGCAGTTAGGTCTCTCCTCAGCGTGGAGCTCCGTCCCGGGGGACCCTGAGGGTTGGAGGCTTTTTAGCAGAATCCAGGATGCGGCGGATGCGTTCTATCTGGAAACGTTATGGACCCTGTCGGCATCTAGATATGCTCGCCCTTCGGGTCTCTCCCCCATACTGCCCTCCGAGGAGTTACGTTGGAAGCATAAATGTCCGACTGGCCTGCGTGTGGTGCTCTGCCCCGGTTATGTAAAAGGTACCTTTACCTTTTACAGAACAAATAAAATGTATATCTTGAATTTTCTGGGACGTCCCCCTTCAGGAATTTTGTATCATCTTGTGCAACTGGTAAATATTAAGCGATAGACGAAAGCGTACTATACAAAAAAATGTAGATCTCATTAAAACACACAATTTATTCCAAATAAGTTTTATGTGGCATAAGCCATTTCCGAGATGTTCGGTTCGATTGCTCATTACTTGGTCATTCTCTTGAAGTCCTGTCAACCTTCAGTTGTTTCTCACGATTACATGGAAGCAGTATGGAATTTTAAGATCAGCGTATGGCGTGCAGTTATTAAAATTTGACTATGGCTGTTCCTTTTGTATGTTAACGAAACGTTAATGCAGCTATTTCTGCAATATTTTATTTGTATTAAAATGAAGCAGATAGAAAAATAAGCTTTAGTAAGAAATTTTTGTGTATTCACTAATAAACGATAGAGTGCAGAGAAATTCGTGTGAATGTATCACATCAGATTTTTGCTTTGAACAGCTTTTGCTGTAAATGATATTTTCCGGTATAAATGATCCATTTTATGAGAGACTATTGAAGATATCTAACGGAATTTAACATGATAAAACAAACTCTTATAGCTGTTGTATATGTACTTTGGTTTTAAGAAGATGGTTGGTTATTTAAAATAATAAGTCATACATTTTGTCGTTCTCCGTGGTCTAGGTGTACCATGCTAGCCTCTGGTTGCCGAGGTGTCGGATTCAAAGCCGGCGGAGGGCGATGGATTTTTTTTCGGGTGTAAGAATCCTTAGCATGGCTTCCTTCGGAAGCGAAGTAAAGCCAGTGGTCCCTTGAAGTAGATTTTGGCACGTAAGAGAATCTCAAGCCTGATAAAGAGACCTCTGAGCAAAATGTCCTGTCTTTCACGCCCACTGTAGAATGGGACGCTAAGAACTACAGTAGTTAAACAGCGTCCATATATAAAATTCAATTTCTTATAAATTTTGATCACGGGATGATGTAATTAATGAAAATAGCCTATCTTCCTCAATAGACCAATTTAGGATAGAAGTAGATTCGTGCAGATATGCATCTACATCCCGTAAAATTTTCTGTCTCATATTTGAAATGTGTAGTTGTTGAGTTAAACTACAGCAGATTTAACATTGTGGGCTTTAAATCTCCACTTAAAATTGTTAATACGTCTCACTTGGTACGCGTTCTACAAATTGCTATCATCTGGTTCAGTGTATCGTATAGATATGGATCCTTATCCATATCAGACCCACAGGTTATACTCTGTAAGAGTGTCACAGTCGTTTGATGTATTGGCCTGCACGCAGTCGCGACTTAAATCCCATTGAACCGTTGCAGGAACAACGTGTTCACGAGCGTCTCTCTGTATCGTAGAACCCGCAGAGTTTCGCACGTGTCCTAACTGGGAAATGGGAGGAAATTCCACAAATTTCTGCTGGGAAGCTGGTGTGAAGCATGTCACGTAGCTGCAGTGCTGTCATTCTTCCACGCCTAGGTCACACACAGTAATCGCTTTTGAGACATCCACCCAGCAAATAAGTTAATGAAGTTCTCTATGTCTTGGTTTTCACGTTGTTCCCTGTTTCAGTTGACGCTCGTAAACTAGTGGTATCTTTTCGTTTAAATTATTGTTTGTAGGGAATCGCGAGTTGCATTTATTAAGGTTAATACACAAATAATACATAGTCTGTGCTAATATTATAAAGAAAGACAAAAAATGTGTGTGTGTGTGTGTGTCCCTGAAAACGCTCAACTAATTTTGATCATTCTTTGACCATAGAAAACACTCTTCTTTACGATTGACATAGGCTATAAGACACCTTATACTTCAAAAGCTTAAATGACTGAAAGAATAAAACTAAGAGGAGTGTTTTTAAAGTAAGTGCTGGTAGTTTTTTTACAAAACTACATTATTTTCCAAATACTTTATCATCATTCATTAACTTACATACTTCTGCACATAGTCACCGCCATTACTCAGGCTTGTCGTAACGGGAAAGCAGTTTTTGTATGTCTTTGTCAAAGAATGATGCCACCTGTAATGAAAGCTGAGTCTGCACTTCTTCTTTCACATCATCGTCGATGAAATATGTTCCACCAAGGAATTTCCTCAGATGAAGAAATAGATGAAACTCGCTTGGTACCTAGTCTGGACTGTAGGGAGGTGGTCGAATTGTTTCCATCGAAATGATACGATCAGATCTTGAGTTTGTGTATGGCCGAGCATTGTCACTCATTATTGTTTTCCCTTAAATCTCACTCAATTAGCGATGAATGTTTGCTGGCGTAACATTTCTCGCATTCAAAAACGAATCACAGATCGGACTTCCCACTTCACTTCGTTCGATTTTTTAAACATTTCAAAACGCTCTAACAACAGGAAAACACAAGTGACGATCGCTCATAGCTGCGTCTAGCTTCCCAATGAATAGAGGAAGTGATCGCGCATATCAAAATTGCGACTGCAGCACTGTAGCGGTAAATATCGTATTAAAAGGTACTTAATTTTAAAACCCGTCCCGAATTACCATAGTCTGGATATTACGATTCTAATATACTTGCTAAAATGAGAATGCCAAAGAAAAGAAATAGCTTTTACTTCACAAAAAAGACATCTAATCTAATTGGTTATAACGGTACAACGGGGTTATAAGCAATTAGTTTAGTCAGAAGAAGGGGGACATGACCACAGTAGATCAGCAGCGCACGTAGGCCATTGAAGGCCCTTTGTGATTTACGTGACCTCTGGGAAGAAGGGATGAAAGGGAGACCTAAAGGCCGACAGATCTAGAGGACGATGCGCGCTAGCAAGGACGGAGTCCCTAACGATTCCGAATTATACAAATTCTGATATCGGCGCGAGCCTGTATGCGCCATCATCAAGCGGAGGTCCCCGGAACTAGCCTCTACCCCAGGAAGCTGCATCAGCAGGCCTTCCATACGCCAGAGAGAGACCATTATAAGCTCAAAATCTACTACAACATTACAGTCGCCGTCGCCTGATCCTGCAGCCCTGAAACACGTGAAGCCGAAACAGATAAAAGGAAATGATGGACCGAAAATTCGTGGTAAAAGAGTAACCACTCCAGTATTCACCCACAGATCACTCAGAGAAAACCCATGGACAGAGTGATCAGCACGACGGGAATCGAATGTAGCGGGAAAACGTTGGTCCCTATGGTAGATGCCCTCTGCTGCAGTGTCCTGGTCTCCGGCTATTGCAGCTCAACGGCTGCTGATTGCTCCATTCTTAATGAATTACCTATCTAATTTCACTGGTCTCAGGGTTTTCGTAGGCGAGGCAAATTAAAATACACTGAATTTCCCTTAAATATATGTTTATCATCAAGTAAATACTTATAGCCGGATAGCTTTTCCCATTGTATCAATTCCCACCATAATAATTAGGAGCCTAGTCTAACTGCACACGCTTCCTACCCCCGTCGTCCAGAAAGTATCATTGTGTGACGACGAGGTTCTATAAGAGAGTGAAAATCTGGGCTTTCTTCCCATTTTTATATCAAAACTTAGTCACACTCACTTTCTGGCCTCAAAATGTAACAACATTTCTAATTGGTCCTTAGACCACGTTATCTTATTATGTATGAAAATATTCTGCTCCAAAGTTTTCGCACACGCGCACCAGTGACGCGTCCAGAAGCAGATTCAATATCTCTGTCTCTTTTCTTTCTATATCATTCTCTTTCTATTTCTCCTTATTGCTTCCAGTTCCTTGCTCATTAGCTTGGTGTAAGGTGGGCTCTAACTAGAATTATCTTTTAGCTGGAATTAGCTAGCTCGCCCGTCCCTTACTTATCTAAGTTAAAATCTGCTTTTGTACAATTCTTGGTTGCTAAATATTCTAACATATTTCTTGCCGATTTATATTATTATTTACAATTCTTATTTGATATTAGTTTATTCATATATATGTGTGTGTGTGGGTGGATGGGTGGGTGGGTGGGTGGGTGCGTGCGTGCGTGCGTTTGTGTATGTTACATCCCCTTTCACGAACCAGGAAGTTCCTGAATTTGAGCCTTACAAAGTCATTTAACTCGGTTATGTATGCGATACTAATGCCATCTAAAAGCTAGAAGCTATGTAAGGAATGTTTGTCTGTTTCCTTTGTATGATATAATACAGTTCATTGTTACCTAATGTCTGCTAAATCATTTTATGAAGAGAGAACGTTTTTTCAGCCTAATTTCAGAGATAAATCAAACAATGTCTTATAATCTACAACTTATAACTTTGTATTTCTTGATGGTTATAAACTGCGTGTCTTTTTCTAAGCATTTAAATTGCTGCCAGGGAGAGATAAACTTTCATGTTTATAACTTTCGTCTATATCTTTGTATATTGATGTTTAGGCCTTTACGTGCCCTTTAGGCTTTTAAATAGCTACATGAACAAGAATAAGGTAAATAAGTTTAAAATTTCTGCCACTTCTGATTATCTAAAGAATCACTTAACCATTTCGAGATATGCTTCACCGCAAAAACTATGTGGGGAGATTAAGGAAATAAAAAATACAACTTCCCCGATATTTCATATTTTCGTGAAAATTAGGATATTTTTCATCCGTTATTAGGAACTTTATGGGGCTTTACAAAATCACAATAATAGTTGAAAAGAGAATTCGTCATAAAAGTTTTATAGATCATTGTAACAGCAAAGGCGTAAATGGTATTAATGTAATTGTCATTTATGGTTCAAAAGCCCACTCACGCAATGTCGAATAAGACAACTAGTATATAATACAACTGTAAACTTGAACTGTAAAAATGTATAACCTGTAATCCTTAAAATAATTCCATATTTTGTTTAAATTCACATAGTGTGTGTGCGTGTTTGTTTCTATGTGTGTATGTGTAGGTTATAGAAACAGTTGGTTCCGCGTGAGGCCGGTATTTGGAAGGTCGCTAGCTGATAGCCGAATGCGGCGGTACTTTCTCATCCACCACGATTTCCTATCCCTCATTTCCTTTCATTGCGTTTTCTTCTCATGTTTCAGACGTGCTTCAAGGTTTCATGGCGTCTGGTGGAGCCGGACAGATGGCGCGGATGCTTAAAAAAATATTCCCCATGGACACTAGAGCTATGCGTGATTGAACGATTCGTTCATCGCCCTCTCTGAGGAACTCAAGTAGTGGATCGGGTCTTCGAGCCAGAAAATGTTAGAGACTTCCGCGCGTCTCTGTGGCCGCGCTCTGCTACCATTTTTGTACCACTTTATTATGTTCTGTAATCTTTTGTACTGCAGTTTAATTCGCTTTGATAGCGTTATTGTGCCATGGTTGAAAAGGCCCACTTAAGTGGTGCTGAACTTTGAATTTACCTTTTCCAGAAGGTGTGGAATCTTAATATGAATTTAAAGGTTCACAATGAGCGAAAGTTAAGGTGAAATACTAAGAAGAAATGCATATTTCGTGTTTTGTTATGACATGACTTTAAGCCTTATTGACAGTAGCATTTACTTTAAGTACAATGCAAATGCAATTATAAAGCAATGATAAGACTTTATAAGTTAGAAGCTTTACTTTACAGCATATAACAACTTTAAATAAATTACTATTATAAGATTATCTCTCATAAATTTTTAACTTTAAAATTTTGAATACTTGTGGAATGATTAGAATCATCTGACGCGTACAACGAAAACGCGAAAAAAGGAATTTTGTGAATAGTAACCAAAAGAATGTGTAAAAATTTGGGATACTCCAAAAGTATACAGAATTTGCCTATACTCCCTATGCCATGAGCTACGTTCCTCTAAAATTAAACTTCGTGGTTTTCTCGCCGGCTATCGATGTGTATCTGGTTAGCCCAGTTTAGCTTCCCGTGGTTACTTCACTTCATCCGTTCCTCTTGAAGGTTGGTAGCCGCAGTAGATCTCTGTAGGTCGCAATAGACGAGGTGTCCCCCTCCGATGTATACCTTATACCTACCCCTGGGCTTATACCCTATGTGCGTATATTGCCTTTCACGTAAGGGTAGTCAAACCGATTACTATAAAACGTTGCATACGTTTCATTTATCCATGTTAGGTCCTAATTATAAAACAGGTTATTTGGTATCTTAATTACTTACCTCAAAACTTTTAATTAGATACAAAGTCAACACTTTAAGTATCCTGCATATTTTGGACACCAGAATTGGACTCTGACAATTCAGTACCATGGCCGAGACTCGAACTTTGTCTTGACGAGCCGAACTCCGTCGCTTCTCTACCATGGTAAGGTACCTAAATATGCGCTACATGTTCTCATCGGATTCAATATTCAAGATATATATGTAGTTATCTGAGAGGGAGTTGAAAATTTATTGGAAATAAGTACAGCCGAGTGCACGGAAACGTGCCGATGCTTCTAATTTTTATATTGTTCCACACCAGCCCTGCGTGAGCAATTCTCCTTTTAGCTTGAATTTCAGTCCGACACACACACACACTCACACACACACATACACACGAATTAGTCTATGAATAAAGGTCTGGACTAGGTGAGCGGAGAAAGGGAAGAACTGCGGAAGCGTTTCATCTGAATGGATGGAAGGCATGCTTCCCAATGACGGTCCTCACCACCCCCTTTATGTCCGTCTCGTATTGGTTTGATGTCAAAAGTCTAGTACTCAAACTTTAACCTATGAACGCTGGTCGATTTTAGACTTCGGGACGAAAGGAAAAGGGGGTAGGATGTAATACAAACATCAAGTGTAGTGCTAGAATCAGTTAAGGGGTGGAGGTAGGCGTGGAAGAGGGGATTTAGTCTTTTCTCACCAACATAAACCACTGCACATTATATCGGCACGATTGCATACATTCGACTGTACTTGGATATTTCCTATGACATATAGGTGTAATAATACCACAAACCTCCCCTAATCTTCGTATTGATTGTTTTCTGTTTGAAGCAGACTGTAACATTTCAATTATTAATGTTTGCCATCAGATTTATACATGACTTTCTAAATTTGTCTAAGGTATGATACTGTAAGAAATGTTCTTCTGTTTGAAGATGATATAGTTCTAATGTTTGTGAAGGAGGTTAGTCTACATAAGGCAATGTATTAGTTGAATAAAATATATCAGAAATAAAACACGAAAATCTCTTGGAAGAAAACAAAATTAATAGCGTTACCAGGAAGGTGTCCAAGAAGCAGTCAAGTTGTATTAGAATACATTTTGATATTAAAGGTCACACTTCCATTATCTTGATTGTAATGTAATTTATAAACTTATGATAAGGAACAAGTGATAAATACAATATAAAATTCCAAGCAGTTTGTGGAATAACTGAAAATCAATAAAAATAAAGTAAAACAAGACCCAAAACTAAGATTCTACTCAGTAATACAAAATGAAAAGGAACCATGGACCGTCAAAGAGAAAAGTAACATGCACGCAGCTGAAATTAGCTTCTACATTCGGTCAAGTGCTCTACGAAAGAAAAGTATAGGAAATAAAACAATTAGAAAGAAAGTGAAAGTGCAACCAATTTTAAGAAGAAGAAATGCGTCTTACAGTACAGACCAAGAGGGCGAAGATGACTGGACGACTTAAACAAAAAATCTTATGATTTCACTCACATTACTTTCTCTACTCCTCTACTACACTGGTTTTGCCATGTTGTGGATCATACTAGGGTATAGAAAAACTTGTGTGTTTCCAAAGAGATCTAAAGTGAAGGAAAGGATTAACTTTGTACAAATAAAAAGCTAAGTTCATTTGCAGCTGAACAATAGTTAAAAACAAATGTATTCTAAATTTTCACAAAGATTACAAGTAGCTAACAAAACCCATATATCAAGTCTATCCTTGTTTCTTTGTCTTTCTTGCACAATTAAGAAAGAAGTCTTTTAACAACTCTAGGTTGACCATGTAGCTCAGTTGGTAGAGCACCAGCCTGCTGTGCGAGGGGTCCCGGGTAGGGGTGGGAATTTTTCTCTAGCCAAGATTATTCCCTCTCCTCCCCAGAGTCTAGAAGTATGAATGCAAGTGTGATGGGTGTGTTGTCTAATGATTAAAACCCCAAAGCACAAGAAAACCAACGACAAGAGAATACGAATTAACACCAAAGTTTCAAAGGAAAGGCCGCCGATAAGACTAATGTAGTTAAAGGCGGGCATAAATGGAAGTAAAAAAAAAACTCGCTCTAACCCTTTGACACGTTAAGAACAAGCCACACGACTTTAATATAGATGTAGAACTTTACCTACAAAAGATGAAAAAAAGCTGATGTGTTACACTCATATGACTTTCTCTACTCTTGTACAAACTATTTTTACAAACGTTTATTCTCCATCTACTTCATGTTAATCGAGATAAACATTTACAGACTCTATCTTATTGCTAAGTTTCTTGTAGATGTAAGGGGAATATATATTTACAAGGGCAATATAGAAAAACAGTAGCCTTTAAGCACATACATATCTCTTAATAGCTGGTTGCTAGGTGCAGCACCATTCCCTTTGCCACAGATTAATACTATTTGGATATCCAAGACACAATATGAATAACGAATTCTCATTGTAGAAAACAAGTATTGAAAAATTTAAGGGAATAACAAGCAATATCTCGAAAATGGTTCACTCAAGAAAAAAAATGTATATGACATAAATTGCGTATTTTAACGCGATCTATATTTTTGTGTAGTAAAATTTTGTCTATCTCTTATGGTTTACCAGTTATGCAAAAGTCGTTCACAATGAAGAATACTTTTGGAGACATTCCCAGAAAATTCAAGATATACATTTTACTTGTCATAAAAATATCTTAAACATATGATATTTTAATCATATCATATATTTTAATCGTCAGAGCCGTTTTTGAAAAAATTAAAATTTACGAAAAATCTTCCATGTAAAGGGTATCCTGCGGTGGGGAGATTTTATTGAAAACCTTTGTGTCGCATCTCTGGAAGATACTGAACCTAAATACCAAGTTTGGTGTTTATCCGACTGTTCGTTTCTGAGTTATGCTGTTCACAGACAGACACACACACAGACACACAGACAGACAGACACACACACGGACATGTTTCCAAAAATACTTTTTTTGGATTCAGGGGGTCTCAAGACATGTATTTCCGGTGAAATCTCGGTATCGAATTTTTGGGTGGAATACAATACTTCCCCTACTTACTATACGTAGTAGAGAAAGTAAAAATTAAATTTTGAACAAGGCCGAAAACGCGTGTGAATGAGCTGACTTCTTCAGTGGATGTCGTTGGTCGCTACCCAGCCATAAGCCTGCGGAGAAGGCTACGTGGCCAGCTACATCATCTTCGAAAACGCCATCTGGCGAGCTATCTGGTTGCCCTCTGTAGTGGCTGTTGAAACTAGTTACAGGGCTTAGCCAACAGCTACTGCGGGTAGCCTACTCCAATTTGCAGGTGATCATCCCGTAAGGTAGAGCATGACTGCAAAATATAACTTTATCGCCCCTCGCTGGGAAGATGACCATGGAAAGATAGGAGGGGAGCTGCATATAGCTTAGTACAAACTATTTTTACAAACGCTTATTCTCCATCTACTTCGTGTTAATTGAGATACACATTTGCAGAACCTATCTTATTGCCAATTTTCTTGTAAGTGTAAGGAAATAATATGGCAGGCTTTAAGGGATAGCCAAATCTTTTAAGACTCCGTCGCTATGTGGAACATCACATTCTGTTTGCATGTCCAGGACATAAAAAAACAAATAACGAATTCCCATTTGAGGAAAAGTATAAGTATTGGAAAATTCAAACAAATAAGAAGGAACATGGTTCACTCCACAAAAAGATGTATATGACATAAATTCTGTGTTTTAACGAGCTCTACATTTTTTGTGTAGAAAACGTTTGTCTATATCTTACGGTTTACGAGTTATGCAAAAGTCATTCAGAACGAAGAGGACTTTTGGGGACATTCCCATAAAAATCAAAATATACATTTAATTTTCCATGAAAATATCTTAAACACCTGATATTTTAATCAATATCCTTAGTCATTTTTGAGAAAATCAAAATTTTCGAAAAATGTTCCATGTAAAGGGTAGTCTGGGTTGTGGGATTTTCTTGAAAATCTTCATGTCGCATCCCTGGAAGATACTAAACTCAAGTATCGAGTTTGGTGTTTATCCGACTTTTCGTTTTTGAGCTATGCTGTCCACAGACAGACACATACACGGACAGCTTTCCAAAAATGGTTTATGTGGATTTAGGTAAATGTATTTCCGGGGAAATGTCGGTATAGAATTTTTGGGTGGAATGCAATAGTTCCCCTACTTACTATATGTAGTAAAGAAAGTAAAAACGAGACTAGATAAGACAAAAGAGACTATACCGTGAAATAAAAGAAAAAAATATTACAAATGATGCATATAAATTAAGTTACTCAATGCTGCAACCCCATAAGGGAGTCTGCTTATGTTTTAGCCATGGCACTATTACGAAATTTAGAAAACGCTGATGTGTTACATTCGCATGAATTAATCTACTCAGTATCGTTTATTTTTATGTACGAGTATCTTCTGCCAACTATACGACAAAACTTTGTTTTTCTATTTGCTTAATGTTGTGAAGATATTTACAGAATGAGTTTCATTGCACATTTCGTTGTGGATACGAAAGGAACTCAGCAAACCGAACCGATAGTCAAATGTTTAAATGCAGAGCGTTCTTTGTATAAAATCGTGAGAAACCACCGAATGGTCACAGAACTTCAAAAATGACAAAATATTGACAAATTCAAACCAGTAAAGAGAGAGCATCGGAAATGGTCGATGCTATAATAAAGGATATTTGAAATAGAGATGTACTTGTACATTTTTTTGTATAGTAAGTATTTGTTTATGTCTTATGGTGTACCTGTTGTACAAAATTATATAAAATTCTTCAGAATGAAGAGGACTTGCCAAAAAATGCAATCACCATCCAGGCTAAGGATCCGGAATTGAAGTATACTGTGCATCGAGTAGGGTGGAGTGAGGTGACGCATGGGTTTGTTTACCTGTGAGGCGTGTACAATCCGCTTTGTGACTAGAGGTTACTTCTGTCTCTTGTTCGAATGTATGTATCCTACTGCATTTTCCACCATAGTAGACTGTACTGTTGTTTACATTACCAACTAAGTCAGCGCATTGGCGTCTTTGTTTGCATCAACGCTACTGTGTTTCCTGAACTCTGTAGTAAGGCTGCACGTACATTAGTTACTAGCTTATACGGGTTCCTTAGCTTCATCATCAGCTTTGAGGTTTGGACCTTGTTCGAGATCGTTCCTTCTCCACTAGTCAAACTTGTCTCTTCATCTACGCCTTGATCTTCCAATATTCCGTTTCTCTAATGGTTTGTATTATGTTAATACTTTTGGTAACCTTCCCTCCTTCAGCTTTCGAACATAGTATGTCTAGTTTTCCTTGTTTGATTAATCTTTTCTTCTTTTTCTTCTACTTTCAAGGGTTAGGTGATATCACCTGTTCCGGTCTCTAGCCATCTCTTGCGTGGTCTTTCTAAACTTCTCCTCCCTGTCGGTTGGTAATTCATTATCCTTTTTTGGTATTCTATCATCTGCCAGATATCCGTCCGGCTTATTCCTTAGACACTTATGAGTTTTAATTTTTTAGGTGAATGGGTAACCAGCCCATTGCACAATCCCCACTCTGGAGGACCGGATTTTACTTTGGAGTACCTTCTCCTAGGTAGACTGCCGACCAAGGCTTAATCTTTAATATGAGTTTAAATGTTTTTAATTCCTCCCTTTTTGCGTGACTGTGTTTGCCATACGATAAAAAGTATCCACAACAGAAGAGGTGGGTGGCATGACAGCCGCGGCGAAGGCAACATCTCTTGGGAGTGGTAACCCAAAGGAATTACTGTTCAAGGAATTAATTGTTCTTCCAAACAAGCCATGTGTTGGGCAGAGTTGGAAAGGTAGAATCAGGGGACTGAAGATCCGGTAGATTCGTGGTTGAAATCCCGGCTATGGCATTGAATTGTTCAGTCGCCTGATTCTACTTTCCAATTACTGTTCAAGATTTGAGGACAAAAAATGGCAGCGCCATCACTAGGCTTTTCTAGCGTAGGGCTCCTAACCCAGCCTAGAGAAATTTCTATTACTGATAACCAGCATAAATCAAGACAATTCAAGATATATGTTTTATTTATCACATACATATCTTTGTTACAGGATGGCGTGAGGCAATTTTTGAATATCAAAAATTTAAGAAAAAAGAAGGAATAGCTTTGTGTGGAGGAGATTTCTTGGAAATCTTTCTGCTGCACCTTTTGAAGATGCTGAACCTAAATACCAAATTTGGCACTTATCGGACATTTATTTTTAGAGTTTACTCTTCATAAACAAACACATACACTGAATCACAAGTCGAATTTTCCTAAAAGTGCTTTCTTTGGTTTCAGGGCGGCACGTGTTTACGGTAGTATCTCGATGTCGAATTTTTTAGTAGAACACAATACTTTCTGTGCTAGATACTTAGTAGGTATAGTAAAAGGTCTGCCTCTGATTTCAACAGCGCATTTTTGTCCCTAACGCTGCATATAATTGGCTACCTTATGTAATCCTGTGATGAAAGTGTTCTAATTTGAAATTTGCTCAAGTAAGCAATAAAATAAAGAAATTCGTAAGAGAATAACCTTTTTCAGGTGAAGAAATAAGGAATACTGAAATAATTATTAATATTTTAAAAACCTTAGCTTTATCTGTTTGAAAGCAGAAAGGTTACAAAACAGTAAAAAAGAAAGAAAGAAAATACATAGGTATGAAGAAGAGAAATGAAATCTCGGAGCATAGACCTTCCTTTTTCTGGTTAGAAAGATCAATCACGTTGAAGTCAGAATAGAAAGAAGGTAGAGGATACTGTAGAAGAAGGCTTTCTCCATAGCCCCAAGTAATGCCAAGATTATGAAAAACCTGCAGCAGTGGTAAATCCAACGTGCACTGAGATGTTATCTCAAACACTGGTCCATTGTGTTGCTTTCTACAGCACTCCAAGGATGAAAAGCAGATAAGAAATAAGCCAGTTCAATACAAAATCCTCCCCTCCCCTTTTAATGCGATTATCCCCCTCCCCTCTCTGCCCACTTCAACGTCCAGTACTTCTCAGTCTGTTATCAATTTCCAAGAAGAAAATCCCTTGCTGTCGAGAACGGTACAAAATATCCTCTTTGTCATCATGGAAGATGTAAGAAAAGAGAAAAGAGACAAGGTTTTGGAATTTTGCAAAGGGTAAGAACGCCTTGGGAGAAGGGCATTATGATGCAAATATAGAACCAACTTATATACCTGTACAATCCCTTGGGGATCGAATATGTGGAAACTTGTAGTATAACTTTGTACTTAGCGGTGTGTATGTGAGAGTGTAATACAGATATCAGCACCTCATCGATCCGAATTTCGTTTTGCCTTGTGTCGTACCTCGTGGAATCTGGGGCTGAAGATCCGGGTTCACACATTCTTAGATAACACCTTGTAAAGATTGGCTTTTATGCCTCACTGTGATGGACTAAATCCAGTATACAAAAGTTGCTTTTGTCAAAAGCTCTTATGCTCAGGACAAAGGACTTTGGCGTGTACACAATAGTTTCTTATGTAGCAAGTAGATAATCTTGATGATTATGGCACGAGTGATATATTAAGATAATCCACAATTTAATGCATTTTATGCAATCTTAGCATTATAAATTGTAGGAAATAAATCATAAAATAATTCGGCATCCATAATGAGAGTGTGTTTATATATTCGTATCGATTACTGGATGAAATGCGACGTAGCTTCTCTTATTGCATTTCATTTGTTTCCCTAGGAATCTACCGTATTGCGAGCGCTGCGTGCCCGAAGGAGAGGTGTTCAGATTGGGTTGGTCTCGATATGCCAGTGGTTACCAATACCCATGGGAGATAGGATACGTCTGGGCACTGATGTCTAGGCGGGTTATGAGACTCCTTAATGTCCTCCGGTACTAACCTGGAGAACTGGAAGACAGCTAGCCAGAACTTTAGCTGCCCTACCAAAGTTTTACGATAGTCTTTCCTTCGGGTTTGACGCGCCTATGTGGCGTAACCACTTCTGTCCCTGCGTAGGTAGTAGGGGTGCTTTTTAAATTGAATTTAGTTTAGTTTTTATTTATGTACGCTCTTTAATAACTATGGTTCTCAGTCCCTATTCTATATTGACCGTGATGGATCGGAAATTTTGCTCAGAGGCCTCTTTATCAGGTTTGAAGTTCTGTTGCTTGCAGTAGATCTACAACATGGGACCATCGGCTTTACTTTCCTTCGAAGGAAGCCATGCTAAGGATTTTATACCCCAAAAAATTCATCGCCCTCCACCGGGTTTGAACCCGAGACCTCGGGAACTATAGGCTAGCACGGTACCCCTAGACAACAGAGGACGACACGTGCTTTTAAATTCATCAGCTATTGGCCTAATGAAAATCCTCGCGGAGAGGAGATCCACTTGATTCCCTGGACATGAGAAGTCGCCTTCGGCTCTAGGTAGATCTCCACTAATATTTAATTTATTAGCTGGCTATTTAACCGATTAGAACAGCTACTTACGTGCATTCCCTTCCTGGGAGAGAAGAGAGCAGGATTGGATTATGAATAACACGACCCAGAGTTCCACCTTACGTCTAAAATAATACTAAAATCAAAACAGATAGTAATGGTGAATACTCTGGCATTTGTCCACGCATAATGAGTGGAGATAGACTGGAGGGCAGATAATGGCATCTGCCCGACACGTATAGAAGCAGAGATACAGTTGCCCCTGGCGCAAGATTTCTGTGGTCGCATCAAATAGCAAGACGTTATGGTGCGGTATGAGACCTAGAAGGTTCTGTTTGCCACATACCAAGCCACGAGGTATCCCCTAAAGATTCATCGCAATATGGCCAGTTAGTTAAAATGCCGTAAAATAATAGATGAAAAAGAAACAAAATTAATTCATTTTAGAATAAATATTATGTCATAAAAAGTATGGTTTTGTTGAATTCTTTCCATTGAGTAGCAAAGCGAAAATTGATCCCAATGAATTTCATGAACCCATGAAATTAAAAAACTAGTCAACTGGTTCAGAAATGAGCCAGTTCTTAAATAATATGTCCTGAATAGGGCTGTGGAATAAAAAATCCATAATCTTAACATTGCAATTATCTAGAAAGAATACCAAAAGAGGTGATTCAAACTTCCTCACCAATCTCTTATCAAATTGAAGAAGTTATTTTGTTGTATTGTTATTTCCCCCACGCTTTGGGAGCCAATTTGAAGAGGTTTTGTTGCTACTACGTATGGAAAGTCAGTTTTAAGTAGGAGTTGTATTGTATTTCGACTGTTGGGGAGCCGATTTGAAGTAGTTGCAACCGCACGTATGGTAAAAAGTTTCCGGTAGCCTTCGCCCAATGTACTTTTGAGGTGGTATTTGCCCCATATGTTTAAAAAAATATTAACTTTGTAATTTGACTGTTTCTTTAAATATTATATTTATGTTGGCCTCGCCTGCATCAGTATTATTGTTAGAGACTTGTTTCTCTTTGCAGGGTTGTGGTGCTACTGAAGAACGTAGGCTTACACAAATTATAAGGTTTTCTTCACTCCATTTATTAATGCTTGACACGATTTAAATAACACTTCACTGATATAAAGAGCTGTGACATTCTTTTGTTAATTACTTGCAATTTTTAACACGCAAACTATTTTCGTCTCACACTAAATACGTATTACATTTTTTTAGGACGTGTCTCGCGTCTGCCTACAACCACGCCTCCAGTTATGAGCACTGTCTACAAGTAACTGACTTTATTTCTACCGCCACATTTGTAAATTTCTGTATCTCAAGTCTCTGATTGGCTATTCTTAATCCAATAGAATACTTTTATTTAACTTAAGCTTTTTTCTGGTTGTTGATTGGCTATTTTATGAACTATCTCAAAAATTACATTATTGTTTCCAAGAATTCTTACTCATTGTTGCCTCAAGGTTACCTCATTGTTAACAACTTTTAACCTATTATTCTCACAGCTCCTACATTATTAAATTATGTAATACATTCAATTAACATTATTACACATGTATACAGTAATATAAACATTTACAATGACTGTAATATACACTTTTTATATATTGTTACATACACATATTGCTTTAAGGCGGGCTGTTATTGAATTTATATATTGTATAATTTGACTGAAATCATTTAAGTGTTTAAAAATACTGCCTCAAAATTGTCATAGAAGCCAATCTGCATTTACTTTGTCACTTCTTGATCTAAGAGAGGAACATTTAAACGTCGTCATTTAAAAAAACAATCTACAGATAATATGATTATTTCAAACAAACCCTATACTATTCAGAATCCTGTCAAAGGAAAAAGGCTCTAGAGAAAGTCAATTCCTAAGATGGGAAAGGGATAGCACAAAATCCTTAGCGACCGACGTGCGGAAGAAATGAACTGCCACTTTACCCTCATAAATTACACCTCTAACGCTACCAAAATGATTTTTAAAAGCAGAACATCAATTGTTTTTACAGTCCTCCTGCTATAAATGGTTTCTGTATTCGATATCGTGCTTAACTGGCTTATTACGGTACACTTGCCAATAGTAGCAACGAGGTAATATTGGAATTACAAGTTGCCGTAGCTTATAGAGAGAAGATTTTGTGATATTTTTTTTTTCTCTGAGCAAAAATGTTGTAAAAACCTCCATACATTATTAATCACACAACATTTAAGATCTGGATTTAGAATTACTTAGCATACTGTTCTGATATTAGAGATGATAGACTACATCACAGTCTAGTGCATCGTAGTGTGCCGATGTTTTTGGCTGGCTGTAATGTTTTACTTTAATATTGGCAGAAACTTTCTGTCATCTGTGTTCCACGTCAATCTTGGTTGAGCCAACCTCTTATTGGTTTGAATCAAGTCCGACACACGCACATTGACCTATGAACAAAGGTCAGGCCTAGGTGAGCGGCGAAATGGGAGGAATATGGAAGCATTTCACTTAAGTAGTTTAAAGGTGTGCTTCGGAATGAAGGTCCACACCAACCCCGGAAGAGTCCGTCTTGTATTGGCCTGAAGCCAAAGTCTGGTAATATAACATTAACCTATGAACCAAGTTGAATTCAGCTTAGGAGCGAAAGAAAAGGGAAGGGTAAGACAAATGTTAAATGGGGTACTAGAACCAGTGAAGGGCCGTGGCAGACGGATTTAGATTTTCTAACCAATATAAACCACTGCGGATTATATCGTCACGATTCCATGTACTCAACTGTAGGCTATACGTGAGCCAGATTACAAAGGGATCTTCAGAGTAAATTAAAATATCGAGTTCATCTCTATAAATACTTATTTCTATTTTAATGCGAAAAGGGAGCGAAATATTTTGGATAAAGTGAAAGAAATAAAGGAGCAAGTGCCAAAAGGATTTTATTCAAAAGAATTCCAGTACACAATAAGGTATCCTGGGTTAGAGTAACTAGATTTGTAACTCGAAGTAAAGGCAATAGCATTAGAATTATTAATAATACAATTTGAGAAACGTATAGGAAGAGGACACTTAGTCATATTGACTGGCTATGTCTTTCTAAAATTCCAAATTATGGGCTGATTATAGTATGAATACAAGTTATGGGTAATTATGTGATTTGTAATGATGAGCAAAATCCATGCATTTATTCAAATGTTAATCTCATGTCTAAGTTTTATTCCTAATAATATTGATATCGTATATATAGACGGAAGAAATAAACAATTAAATAAGGAAATTATAGCAAAATAAAGACATAATTGCAATAAATACATACTAAATCAATGTACAATGTAATAAGCCTAAGTTGAAAGACTTGTCCGGAAAGAAAAAGGTAATTAGTAGGTCATGTAAGGAAAACGGAAGACATTGGTAACAGCCGAGTATAGAATACATTGACTTAACGTTTCTTGGAATGCAGTTTAGTTCAGTACGTTTACAAGCAGGCCGCAATTCTGTAAATTAGAAAAGTACAGCTTACCAACAAGGTAAGAGACGCATATGTAGGGTTTTAAGATTGGACCACGTGAAAAGGAACGTTGGTAGGGGTAGTAATATGTGGATGGAGCTTAAGCTAAGAAAACAGCACGCATTCTAAATCAGAGGCACATTCATGCACACATTAGTAACTCTCGTTTGACTTACTCTTGTGCGTAATTTTTAAGTTGTGTAGCGCACATGAACGCGCTGGTGTTTGGAAGATTTAGCCGCTATTGCCAGGGATCTTTCGAGTAATATTTCTGCGACTTACGGCAACCGATGCTTCGCTTAATTATTGCTAAAGAAGTAATTTATTCGTAAATTCAACAGTGGGTGACTCCTGTCAAACTGAACATTTTAGTCAACATTAAAATCTTTCAGCTAACTAAACTAGTTTTATTCTTTCAAAATACACTCACGCAAACCCTGAGATAAAGAACTCATAGCTATGCCACTAGAGCAGCTGGCGCACGAGACAACGCAGAACGAGCTACGAGATGACATCATAAAACTAATTAACAGAGCAGGTAGCATTAGATGTATAACAATTTGAAGCAGGGAGCACTATCAAGGTTGTCGCACCACAAGGCTTTAATATTTATTCGTAAAAAACAAAAACAACAACCTGAATTTAGAGGTTCCTAACACAAACAAGGTAAACGTAACAATAATAGCATTCATAATATTGGTAAAAAAATACATAATACATTGACAAGGAAAAGGTAAACATTAAACAATAAAACATATGGAAAGTAACAATGATAAAACATATCAACATAAAATAGGCGTATCAATAATAAAAGAACTGTTATTTTCAAATATGTTTGTTAAGCTGATTATAGTTCTGAATAACTCTGTAAATTATGTTTTAAACTATTTAAAGAGCCTCTTAAAACACTGATAACTATTGGTTTAATTCTCTTGAGAGGGAATTGGAAACTTTTCCAGGTCTCTGGTCCATGGTATAGGGCCATGTGCTCCTACCATCAAGCAGATCACCTCAATTTATTGATTTTTTTCTTGTAATACTCTATAGGTGCATGTGTCATCCTCAGTGGTGTAGTGGTTACCATGAGAGCCTCTAGTTCTCGAGGACGCGGGTTTAAACCCGGCGGAGGGTAATGGATTTTTTGGGGCGTAAAAATTCTTAGCATGGCTTCCTTCGGAAGGGAAGTAAAGCCAGTGGTCCCGTGTCGTAGATTTACGGCAAGTAATAGAACCTCAAGCCTGATGAAGAGACTTCTGAGTAAAATTATCAATCTTTCACACCCAATACAGAATGGGACTCTGAGGACCATGGCAGTTAAAGAGCGTTCATAAATAAAACTCAATTTAATTTTTGTAGGTTCATGTATACTATTTTAAGCTAAAACCTTCAAAAGTTTTACACTTGATTTAAACTAATAGATCTGGCTTCTAAACCTATTCTTAACGAAATATTTTGTATGTGTTTTCAATGGTAAACCAGAATATGGGAAGCTGGATAAGAATTCCTTCAACTTTCTCTCCGTACAACAGTACACCAAAGTGCCACTTATCAAGCCCACTTGTTCTTCTTACGTTTTATTCTGGTTTATCTCCATATTAATGGCAAGTCGTGTTTTTATTATCATAATCAAAAGTCTAATCGTTACTTCGCTCTTGTTGGCAATTTCTGCTCCTTCTCTTTGTGCTCTCCCTTTCTCCCCTGGCACTCACTCCTTTCCACTGCTCGTCACAAAGCTTAATTGCGTGCACCATTCCGAAAGCTGAGTCTTCGGATTCGAGTTCGAGAATCGATAGTCTTACGCTTTTGCTTTTATTTGCTAAGACTTTATTAACTAACCCTGAGCCTTCCTTTGTTAGAGAAAACAATTTCTTTGTACATCCATTGTTGCGTCCCACGTTTTGCAGCAATTCCCAATGACACATTCGTTTTGTTTCCCCTCTTATCTTGTGCTTAGAAGCTTCGGCAGTCCCAATTAAATTCAGTGTATTGGAAAACAGCTCGCAGCAAGATTTAAACAGCTGTTGCAAGCGAACGAGTAAAATTTGGCAGGCAGTAAAGCAATTTAGTGACTCTATTATAACCTTCTGTTCTTAATCTCCAGGACGTAACGTTCCTTTTGAATGTGTAATATTAACTATGGGTTTTCTGCATGGAGAAGGAATGAATAACAGTGATTCCAATGATGTTTAGTAACCGAGCCGCTGTGCTTATTTTCAAGTACTGAGATTTCTAAAAGTACAAGCAAATGAGAGGGGAAAATAAGCCTCACACTCTTTCTTTCTCAGTCATCTCTACTGAACCGTCGGTCTCAGAGAACACTGACCCGCAAGAATCCTAAAAAGTAATTGAAGCAAACGTCTTAGGGAATGGCTAGTCTTATAATCCTATGCTACCAGCATCTAATTATTTAAAATACTTTGTGTTAGGAATTGTCCGTCATCAAAAGTCAGAACCTCTTAGAAAATGGAATTTCAACAAATGAATTTCGTGCTTAACATAACAACGTGTATAAAAATGTATCAGCTTTAGTAAGGTAGCTTTACATATAGGCACCTTTCCTACAGGAATTAAAAACTTAGGCATGAAATCTATATCCACATCTGAAGAAGAAAGAACACAGGTATTATCACCAAAGATGTCACTCCATTAGCTAAAGAGAATAACACCATTGTGAATTAAATTATTGTAAATATTTAATTAATATTTATGTAAGTTTAATTCACATTACAACCAAATTGTAATTAAAAATTATTGTACTGTTGTGCGTTTATATGTATTGAAAATAAGTATTAATGTCATATATATAGATGTACCCAATTCGAATCGCAATAAGACGTCTCTAATCAAAGAAATTAGAGATTAAGAATTAAAATTAAGATAGAAATTACAATAATAGATTTCGACAGTTTACACTGGTTGGTCGCTTTAAACAAGTTGAAATGAATTAAAGGAAGATAATTATTGTGTCTCAAATGGGCACTGACATAACAAAAGTATACATGAGATTAGCACAACGTCCTTATACTCATCCGGATGGAAAGAGCAGCGAATGGTTCCGGTGATTAGGAAAGCTTAGTCGCTCGCCACAGCTCTAAGAATATGCAGTAGCGTCCCCATACCGTAGTCGGTGAACAAGTTGAACACCTCAGTCCACAACACTAACAGAGCAGTATTGCTAATCCAAAACGGTATAATGCAAGAACTCCCTTTCTCCCTCCTTCTCTGTTCCCTCTGTATCTATCAGTGCAGATGAAATACAAATCTTGTATTACACTCACATGACTTTCTCTACTGTTGCAAAAACTATTTTTACAAACGCTTATTCCCCATATGCTTCATGTTAATCGAGATATCGAGATGTTAATCTTATTGCTAATTTTCTTGTAGATGCAAGGGGAATTGGTAGGCTTTAAGCGATAGTCAAATATTTTAAGAGCAGTATTCCATTCTCTTTGCATTACCAGGAAAAAAATGAATAACGAATTCCCATTTGAGAAAAAAGTATAAGCATTGTAAAATTTAAGGGAATAACAAGCAATATCTCGAAAGTGGTTCACTCAACAAAAAAAGTTATATGACATAAATTGTGTATTTTAACGAGATCTGCATTTTTTGTGAAGTAAAATGTTGTTTATCTCTTATGCTTTACCAGTTATGGAAAAATCGTTCACAATGAAGAATACTTTTGGAGACATTCCCAGAAAATTCAAGATATACATTTTATTTCTCATGAAAATATCTTAAACATGTGATATTTTAATCAAAATCGTTAGAGCCATTTTTGGAAAAATTAAAATTTTCGAAAAATGTTCCACATAAAGGGTAATCTGGAGTAGAAAATTTCCTTGAAAACTCTAGTGTTGCATCTCTGGAAGATACTGAACCTAAATACCAAGTTTGATGTTTATCCGACTGTTAGTTTCTTAGTTATGCTGTTCACAGACACACACATGGACAAGTTTCCAAAAATGCTTTTTCTGGATTCAGGGGGCCTCTAAACATATATTTCCGGTGAAATTTCGGTATCGAATTTTTTAGGGGAATTCAATACTTCCCCTACTTACTATACGTAGTAGAGAAAGTAAAAAAAATATATATATTGAGACTTTTCTTTCTTTATTTCTATAAAGTGCCTTAGAAGATTATAAGATTCATTTCTAATATCGTAGTAGACACTTGTGAAAGGATATGTTTAGAAAACCGAAGATATTCACCCTACCTTGAATATTATACAGAGTTGACCATTTGAGTTGAGACTGTACAATATCGCCAAAACTAAGCGTTGTGGAAAGAAACGTCTTGAATAAAAGTTGCTTGATATTGTGGGGGAAAGTAAATGCCATTAGTCGTGTTTTATTTGGATGACGTTGTGGTGGTCGTTTTAGGTTCAGTTTAGTTATTTTAAATGAGAACCCACCTTTTTATGTTGATTTCTCACTCCTAAAAAACTAGCAACATTTGTATAAAGCACTTTGCAATAGTTCTTACACCAACGTAAATAATAATGAATTCTGAATGGCTGTTACGAAGAGCGCAATGAATGGTTGGACCATCCATGGATGGTAATTTGAGGGCCAGGTTATGTTTCATAATTGGGAATATAATTTTTACTTTCTCTACTACGTATAGTAAGGGGAAGTATTGTATTTCACCCAAGATTCGATACCGAGATTTCACCGGAAATATATGTTTTGAGACCCCCTGAATCCATAAAAAGCATTTTTGGAAACATGTCCGTGTGTGGGTCTATGTGTTTGTCTATCTGTGTGTGTGTCTGTGAACAGCATAACTCAGAAACGAACAGTCGGATAAACACAAAACTTGGTGTTTAGGTTCAGTATCTTCCAGAGATGCGACACGAAGGTTTTCAAGAAAATCCCCCCACCCCAGATTACCCTTTACATGGACATTTTTCGAAAACTTTAATTTTCTCCAAAATAGCTCTAACGATTTTGATTAATATATCATATGTTTAAGATATTTCCATGACAAATGAAATGTATATCTCGAATTTCCTGGGAATGTCTCCAAAAGTATTCTTCATTGTGAATGACTTTTGCATAACTGGTAAACCATAAGAGATAGACAAACGTTTACTACACAAAAAATGTAGATCGCGTTAAAATATACAATTTATGTCGTATACATTTTTTTTCGAGTTTCGAGATATTGCTTGTTATTCCCTTAAATTTTTCAATACTTTTTCTGAAATGGGAATTCGTTATTCATTTTTTTATGTCCTGGACATACAAAGAGAATGGAATGCGCCGCATAGCAACCAGCTATTAAATGATTTGACTATCGCTTAAAGCCTACCATATTCCCCTTGCATCTACAAGAAAATTAGCAATAAGATTAACATCTCGATTAACATGAAGCGTATGAGAATAAGCTTTTGTAAAAATAGTTTGTACAAGAGTAGAGAAAGCCATGTGAGTGTAACAAATCAGATTTTTTGTATTTCGTTTCCTTATTCCTCATCGCTAATTAAACGTTTTTTTATAAACATTTTCTAATGAGAAAACAACATACAAACTGTAGGTTCCCATTTAAAAAAAATCTGATGTGTTACACTCACATGACTTTCTCTACTCTTGTACAAACTATTTTTACAAACGCTTATTCTCCATCTACTTCATGTTAATCGAGATAAACATTTACAGACTCTATCTTATTGCTAATTTTCTTGTAGATGTAAGGGGAATATATATTTACAAGGGCAATATAGAAATACAGTAGCCTTTAAGCATATATACATCTTAATAGCTGGTGCTATTAAGCTGGTGATATATATATATATATATATATATATATATATATAGGTGCAGCACCATTCTGTTTACCACAGATTAATACTCTTTGTATATCAAAGACAAAAAAATGAATAACGAATTCCCATTTAAGAAAATACGTATTGAAAAATTTAAGCAATATCTCGAAAATGGTTCACTCAACAAAAAAAATGTATATGACATGATTTGTGTATTTTAACGCGATCTACATTTTTTGTGTAGTAAACGTTTCTCTATCTCTTATGGTTTACCGGTTATGCAAAAGTCGTTCACAATGAAGAACACTTTTGGAGACATTCCCAGAAAATTCAAGATATACGTTTTATTTGTCATGAAAATATCTTAAACATGTGATATTTTAATCAATATCGTTAGAGCCGTTTTTGAGAAAATTAAAATTTTCGAAAAATCTTCCATGTAAAGGGTATCCTGGGGTGAAAGGATTTTGTTGAAAACCTTCCTGTCGCATCCGTGGAAGATATTGAACCTAAATACCAAGTTTGGTGTTTATCCGACTGTTCGTTTCTGAGTTATGCTGTTTACAGACAGACGCGCGCGCGCGCGCACACACACACACACACACACAGACACACACACGGACATGTTTCCAAAATTGCTTTTTTTGGATTTAGGGGGTCTCGAAACATATATTTCCGGTGAAATCTCGGTATCGAATTTTTGGGTGGAATACAATACTTTCTCTACTTACTATACGTAGTAGAGAAAGTAAAAATTGATTTGACCCTAAAATGGCCATCATAACGTCTTCCAAACAAAACATTACTAATGGATTTGCTTCCCCTATAATATCAAGCGGCTTTAGTTCATGGCATTTCTTTCTACAACGCTTAGTTTTGGAGATATTGTACAGTCTGGACTTAAATGGTCCACTCTGTATATTATATTAGATTGATTTAAAAGTAAGTACCGATAATTCTTTAAAAAGCGATAGGACATTATTTTGCAAATATTTTACTACTATTTATTATTTTATACCATACATTGCATTTTCACATAGTCACCGCTGTTATTCAGGCAATTTTTGTAACGTGAAAACCAGCTCTTGTATGCCTTCCTCAAAGAAATTTAATTCTTGTCGAAATGTTTTTCACCAAGGAATTTCTTCAGATGAAGAAACAGATGAAAATCGCCAGGTACCAAATCCGGACTGTTGTGAAACAAGAGTGCAGACTTGCTTTCATCACAGGCGGCATCATTCTTTGAGGAAGGCATGCAAAAACTGGTTTCCCATAACACAAGTATCTGAATAACGGCGGTGACTAAGTAGTGTAATGTAATGGATGATAATAAAGTCTATGGAAATTAATGTTGTGTTATTTTTAAAAAATTATCGATACTTACTTTAAAAATAAATATACACCTCGTATATTATACATATTCTGCTTTTTAAAATTATATATAATCAGTCGAAACAATTTTATAATAAGCATAGAAATTCATGAGATAATTGCTAAACTAAAGAAAAAATATTCATCGTCCCGAACCTATCCTTCATGCTTCCAGAAAATTGTGTATTATTAAACCATTAAGTATTTAATGCTCTTCTGTACTACCTGAAAAAAATGAAATTTTAATTCTTTCAAAGCTCCTATTTAAGAGTATCTTTGCTCCAAGTCATTTTATTCGGTAGAAGATTATCGTTAGATAACACTTATATAACTCTGTAAACGTATTTTACTGTTTTAATGACAAATCATCTGAAACATGATACTTAGCTTAGAATTAATCTAGAATTAGAATTAATATATTTTATTTATTGATATGCAGGTATTCACATTAGATTTACGTATGCATTGCAGTTCAATTATAAGACAAACCCAAGCTATAAAAGTCCAATGAAAATGAAAAATAAGTCACAAGAGATAGATAAAGGCTCAGTATACAAAACGCGTAGACATCTTTAATACAAGCAACCTATTTCTGATAACTTATTTTTACTTTCTCTATTACGTATAGTAAGTAGGTGAAGTATTGTATACCAACCAAAAATTCATACCGAGATTACCCTGGAAATACATGTTTTGAGCTCCCTGAATCCAAATAAAAGCATTGTTGGAAAAACGTCCGTGTGTGTGTGTGTGTGTGTGTGTGTGTGTGTGTGTGTGTGTCGGAGTACCAAACCTAGGTATTTAATTTCACTATCTTACAAGGATGTGACCCAAAACTTTTCAAGAAAATCCCCCAATCCCCAACTATCCTTTACAGTTTTAAAAAAATTGGCTTTCTAAAAATGGCTCTAAAGATTTTGATTAAACTTCCATATATTAAAGATATTTACATGGAAAATAAAATGTATATCTTGAGTTTTCTGGGAAAGCCTTCGAAGTACGCTTCATTCGTAAGGAATTTTGTATAATCTTGTATAACTTGTAAAAGTTTAACGAGAGACGATAATGCACTACACAAGAAATGTAAATCTCCTTAAAACATACAATTTATTTCAAATAAGTTTCTTTGTGGCATACGCCATTTCTGAAATATCGGATATTTATGGTTCGAATTGTTCAATTCTTGGTCATTCTTTAAAGTCCTTTCAACATTCAATTGCATAGAAACAGTATGGAATTTTAAGGCCAGTATAATGTCCAGTTCTTAAGCATTTGGCTATCACTCTTCCCTTTGCATCTATTACGAAATGTATGATGTGTTATTTTTGCAAAACGTTTATTTGTATTAAAATGTTTTAGGTAGAAAAATAAGCTTTAGTAAGAATAGTTTGTAAACTCACTAATAAAGGTCTTCTACTATCAGAGTTTAGTTATTTCTCGGGATGTCATGGAAAGAGTAAGCAATTTCAAGGCCTACCCGCTTTAAAACATTTGACGGTTGCTTCGGTCTACTGTATGTCGTACCTACAACGAAATGTAATTAAATTAGTTATCTTTATCTCTAATAACATAAAGCAGATAGCAAAAACAGGTTTCTGTCAGAATATTTCTAAGAAGCTATAGAAAATTAAACGTTAGCAGGTAGACAAGCTCAAGTGAATGAATACCTCAGATTTTTACAAAAAAGTGTGTATGTCTGTGAGCAGCATAACTCAAAGTGAAATGTCGGATAAACACTTAAGTTAGCTTTTAAGTTCAGCATCTTCAAAGGATGCGATACGAAAATTTTCAAAAAATCCCCCCCTGTATAAACCGAGCGGGATGGCTCAGGCGGTTAAGTCTGTGGTCCACATTAGGGAGGTCCCGGGATCGATCCCCGGCGACTGCCCACTGTAACCCATGGGTTTTTCGTGGTTTCCGCGGATCGCCAGGCGAATGCTGGGTTGGTGCATCTTCTACCACGATTCTCCTTCCTCTCTATTCCTGTATCCATCATCTTCCTTGTCATCTGTTTCAGGATTGTAGCACCAGGCGACGGTGTTGCGGCTGGGCGGTGGCTTGCGCTTTGTAAAGGTTTCTTCCCGGGCGTCGCTGCGTTACCGCTCAGTTAGGTTTCTCCTCAGCGTGGGGCTCCGATTGGCTTGTGGGCAGAGACCGCGCGGCGTCGGATGCGTTCTGTCTGGAAAGGTTGGGGACCCTGTCCATACTTGCGCCCATTAATATCCGGATCTGGTTGCCCTTCAGGTCTCTCCTCTCATCTTTCCCTCCCAGGGGCCACGTTGGAGGCAAAAAGGGCCGACCGGCCTCGTGCGGTGCTCTGCCCCGATTCCAGGGGCCCCGATGTTATATGTACCTTTACCTTTTATATGCTCTCATAAAGGCTCTAAGAGTTTTGATTAAAATCTCAAATGTTTAGGATCTTTGCATGAAAACTAAAATATGTATCCTAATTTATGCGAATAGCTTTCAAACACTCTTTGTTTTCAATATATTTTATATAATTTTGTACGCCGGTAAACCATAAAAGATGAACAAAGGGTTACAAAAAATAAAAAGAAGGTCGGCATTCACGCGTGTCTCTGTGTCTGTGAAACGTATAATTCAAAGACAAAAGATTCGGATAAATGCCAATATTTTGATAGTTTACGTTCAGAATCTACCAAGGGTGTAACACGAAGATTTTCAAGAAAATCATTCCATTCCAAACTACTCTTTTTATGAAAAAAATCTGATGTGTTACACCTACATGACTTTCTCTACTCTTGTACAATCTATTTTTAGAAACGCTTATTCTCCATATGCTTCATGTTAATCGAGATGTTAATCTTATTGCTAATTTTCTTGTAGGTGCAAGGTGAGTATGGTAGGCTTTAAGCGATAGTCAAATATTTTAAGAGCTGGTTGCTATGTAGCGTTCCATTCTCTTTGCATGTCCAGGACATAACAAAATCAATAACGAATTCTCATTTGGGAAAAAGTATAAGTATTGGAAAATTTAAGGTAATAACAGGCAATATCTCGAAAATGGTTCACTCAACAAAAAAAGTATAGGACATAAATTGTGTACTTTAACGCGATCTACATTTTTGTGTAGTAAAATTTTATCTATCTCTTATGGTTTTCCAGCTATGCAAAAGTCGTTCACAAGGAAGAATACTTTTGGAAATATTCCCAGAAAATTCAAGATATACATTTTATTTGTCATGAAGGTATCTTAAATATGTGATATTTTAATCAAAATCGTTAGAGCCATTTCTGAGAAAATTAAAATTTTCGAAAAATGTTCCATATAAAGGGTAATCTGGGGTGGGGGATTTTCTTGAAAACCTTCGTGTCGCATCTCTGGAAGATACTGAACCTAAATATCAAGTTTGGTCTTTATCCGACTGTTCGTTTCTGAGTTATGCTGTTCACATACACACACACACACACACGGACATGTTTCCAAAAATGCTTCTTTTTGGATTCAGGGGGTCTCAAAACATATATTTCCGGTGAAATCTCGGTATCGAATTTTTGGGTGGAATACAATACTTCCCCTAGTTACTATACGTAGCAGAGAAAGTAACATGTAGATCTCATTAAAACACAATTTATGTGAAATAATTATTTTTGCCACACTGACCGTTTTTTAGGCATTCGTTGTTATTGCTTGGAATTTTGAAACTCTTAATACTTTTTAGGGTAGAAATTTAATTGTTTGCCCTGATCATACAAAGTGGAGAATTAAAAATCCAACATATAGCGGCCTGCATTTTAAAGATTTCACTATCCCTTCAGCCTCCGTATCCTCCTTGTGTCTACAAGGAAATGTGTAATGAAAAGATTTCAAGAAATGTCAACCTGGATTAGCATGAATTAAATAGAAGAATAAGATTTTATAAGAATAGCCTATAGGAGAGTGAGTAGAGAAGGTCACGTGAATATAATACAACAGGTGTTTTCTTCTGAATAATCTGTCTGCTCCCCGTAAATCTCTTATGCCTCCCCCAGAGGGAAAGGCGCCTGCTAGATTGGGAACCACTGTTTCTAAACTGTTAATAACTATAATTTTATTCATTGAAAACTATAGAATTGAGCGTGACTGAAAGCTTGTTCCTTAACTATAAATACAGTTAAAACAAGAAAACGTGTTTAAATTTGTTGACAATATTACAGTATTATTTTTTCTGATTATTAAGCCTAATTCCACACTTTCATACACACTATTTAATATTACAAGTATTTCCTGTTTGTTGTGTTAATTTCTTTTTCTATTCTAAAACAACTTAAGAATTACCTATTACAAGAAATAAACTTAGAATATTTTCCCATGGAAAGTCAGTTCTCTCTCCGTTACATCCCAGGTTACTGTGTTTCCCTGATTTACAAAAACTGTCTTGCATATCTTAATTTAATTTTTATACTACGCTCAAGTGGTTTTATAAAACAATAAAACTGAATATAAGATGTTAATACGCAATCGTGTTTAATGTTATAATTGAATGCTTAATTAGTTTCGTCCGTAAATACAGTAATTTTACAACACAAGAAGTGTTTAAAATATCCGCTTTTTCCCATTTTTTTAGCAAATCTCATAATATAATTTTATTAATTTTAAGCACTAATTAAGATTTCTCATGTAATAAAATATTAAAAATCGTTATTCTAGTAGTCTACAGCAGCGTAGTTCATATGAAAACGGGAGAAAAGTGCATGATAGATTGGCAGAAATTACTGTAACCAGATAAGGGTATACACTGGGTGGTGTTTTAACATTCCATTAAAAACATAAGATTTTATCTTATTGGCACAACTCCGTACACTCGAGAATAGAGCACGAAATTTTCGCTTTATTTTTCCCTCGCAGGACGCAGAAATAGTTTTTAAAGGAGAAATAAAACTTGATGCGTTTAATGATTAAAGAAATTTCCCTCCAGGCTCCTTTTGGCCGTCATTAACATTCCCAGAATGGCTCCAATTCATTACGTCACCGAGCCAAGCCTCTATTGCATGAGTTGCTAAACTACTTGGGTTACCTAAGCCCCTTACACATCAGCGCCTCAGGCGGCAAAACTGCGCAATATAAGGGCACTCCCAGTCTATCCCTCTATAATCCATACATCACTCAAGGCCCATTTCCCCTGGGAACCCAGACCTCCCTTCGTTTAAGGAGTGGAGGTGGGGAAGGCATGTATTCTCGAAGATGCTTTGCGTACGAGGAAGCAACAGAGGGGCGAGATTTGATAAGCTTCCCAACATGTCTTATGGCAACAATGTCTCCAATAAAATCATTTTATAGGCGTTTTGTCTGTAGCAATGTAACGACGAGCTCCAGCATTTATATTGTGTGAATCTGGATCTATATTTATGCTTACATTGAATAGTTCGCGAGTAAAATAAATATCACTTAAAAGTTCATAAAGGTACTTATAAAATATAAATAATGTAAAAATAAGTTATGATCATCAAGTTCAGTAATTTCATTTCCGCTAACAATTGAAAAGACAAAAGTTCAAAATTCATTTACGAGAGAACACAGCTGACGACACTCAAAAAAGCAACTGCATATCGATGTGTTTAAATTAAAGTGATAACAAAATTGGCAACATAGAGAACAATGACTGGTGCAAATTCAAAGCTTTTCTATTGCGGATAGTCACTTAATACAAGAGTGAAATCTTCAATCTATTATGCAATTTTATGAGAAATAGCAGAAATTAAATAAACGAGAAAGAAGTGTGTTTTTTTCTGGTTTACTCATTAATATACACAAATAAATCAAACAATTCAATACTCTTATATTATAATCTCCTTAGCAGAGTAGGGCACATATTCTTCTTCTGCAGTATGATCCATACAAGGTGTTGAAACTAAGGGATATAGACACTACTTCAACGAAAACTGTGCCTAAATTCGTGGTTTACAAAACGAGTTTAAGTAATTGATCAATTTATATGATTCTATGTTTGGTGAAGGCTGAAAATAACTTAATTATGCTACCTGTTGGAGATAAGTTTTATGATGTATCACAAATCCGTAAATTTTATGATATTTAATTCAATTTATTCTAGTAAATGTTTAATTCAGTAGATATGTTTGCTTCATCCAAGAGTTTAATGATTCAAGATTTTGTTTACTAATTTAAGTTTTGGAACAGGATTTGTTTTTAAATGAATTTACAGATTTTCTTTTCTAATGCCTTTGTCATTTGACTAAATTTTTTTCCTGGCGTTTAGTATTCTTAAGAAAAGAGAACTCGGTGTGAAAATTACTGTTGGAAAAGCTAAAATTACTAACCTCAATAAGCAAGCATTGGTACGGAAGTATTTGTAAGTTATATTTACTGCCAGATAATAGAAAAAGAAAACAAACTGCTGAAAGTCTGTAATTTGATTTAAAAATACATTGTAAGTATTTTACTATAACTGTTTCTGCTCCTTATGTACATATACGAACATCTCAAATTAATTTTACTGTTTTCATTATTCTGTGACGGTGCATGCTGACACCTTAGCTACTTTGTGTAGTTCGGTTGTTGACACTCAATTTCTCATGCTGTGGATAAGCTATCTTGTTCAGTAACTGGTCAGTTGCTGTTGAGGAGGACAGCCTTATGTCGAGGTAGTAAGATCTATCATTCTCTTGAGAAACTCTTTATATTTGTGTATGTATTACAATGCCCTATGTCTATGTGTAGTTGTGCATCTAGTCGAGTTCGCGGAAACGTTCCAATGCTTTTGGTTTCGTATATCATTTATTTAATGTCGGTAAAAGCTCGTTATCATTTGTGTTCCACACCAGCCCTGGACGAGCCAATAGTTTTGGTTTGAATTCAAGTCCGACAAACTCGCATTACTCTATGAAAAATGGTCAGGCTTAGGTGAATGGTCAAAGGGGAGGAGTACCAAAAGATTTCACCTAAGTGGTTGGGAGACATGCTTCGCAAAGACGGTCCATTCCAGCCTCTAGTTGAGTCCGTCTTTTATTGGTCTGATGTCAAACGTTTGGCATTCAAACGTTAACCTATGAACACAATTCGGTTTCAAGCTGAGGAGCGAAGGGGGGCAGTAAAGCAAACATTGAGTGGAGTGCTAAAACCAGATAAGGGGAGGGTGGGCTGGGCGTGGCAGGGGCGGTTTAATATTTCCTAAATATCATAAACCACTACGCATTATGTCGGCACAATTCCACGCACTCGAGTATACGAGTATGCAGATTAAAAATGGCATGCTTAGATGTCCAAAGCTATAGGTATGGTTCTGTATGGTATACTGAATGAAACATTATGGTAAAATTTTGGTTTTCTTGACCACTAGTTTCGCCACAAATAAAAAAAGAGGAAAGAAAAACAAAAAAAATCTGATATGTTACACTCACATGAATTTCTCTACTCTTATACAAACTATTTTTACATCTCCATCTATTTCATATTAATCGAGATAAACATTTGTAGAAACGATCTTTTGACATGCAAAGAGAATTACATTTTACACATAGCGACCAGTTCTAAAAATATTTGACTATCGCTTAAGGCGTACTATGTTCCCCTTGTTTTGTATTTGCAATGGCAATACAAAAATACAGTAGCCTTTAAGCATATACATATGTCTTAATAGCTGGTTGCTATGTGCAGTACCATTCTCTTTGCCTCAGATTAATACTCTTTGTATATACAATGCAAAAAATGAATAACTAATTCCCATTTGAGCAAATAAGTATTGAAAAATTTAAAGGAATAACAAGCAATATCTCGAAAATTGTTCACCCAAAAAAAAGCATGTATATGACATAAATTGTGTATTTTAACGCGATGTACATTTTTTGTGTAGTAAAATTGTGTCTATCTCTTATGGTTTACCAGTTATGCAAAAGTCGTTCACAATGAAGAACACTTTTGGAGACATTCCCAGGAAATTCAAGATATACATTTTATTTGTCATAAAAATATCTTAAATATATGATATTTTAATCAAAATCGTTAGATCCATTTTTGAGCAAATTAAAATTTTCGAAAAATGTTCCATGTAAAGGGTAATCTGTGGTGGGGGGATTTTCTTGAAAACCTTCGTGTCGCATCTCTGGAAGATATTGAACCTAAATACCAAGTTTGGTGTTTATCCGACTGTTCGTTTCTGAGTTATGCTGTTCACAGACAGACACACACACACACACACACACACACGGATATGTTTCCAAAAATGCTTTTTTTGGATTCAGGGGGTCTCAAAACATATATTTCCGGTGAAATCTCGGTATCGAATTTTTGGTTAGAATACAATACTTCCCCTACTTACTATACGTAGTAGAGAAAGTAAAAACGTGTGTAGCGAAACTTCATCATATCCTGAAGCCTTTAAATTTCAAAGCTCGCTCTATATGGTGAAAAACTTAAATGAAATAGGAGCAGATAGTTCAATACACTTTATATATACTTTACAATTGAAGTTTCCACAAAATCGCAATTTTCGTGGGTTTAACGATCGTCGTGTGTCTCTGTCCACTCATATCACACAATCTTCACATTTCTCATGCAAGCTGACTATAGGTGAGCCAGGATAGCTAATAAGAAAGTTGCGTCTGTTAACCGGAAATGATGTATTGTACAAACATTCAACAACGGAAGTCTTCATAAATGCGAGCAATTAAAAAGGATTTGAATTTACTAGAAATAGGAATGCAGCGCTAGAAATGCAATTGAAACTCAAGCTAAATGTATTTGCGTTAGCGTCCTAAATAGGTTCGCTATTATTTAACATAGAAGCAATAAACGCAACGCCTTACGCAAAAGGAGAGCTCGAAGCAGGGGAATATACCTATAAAAGATAAACTAAGATCTGGTAAGGAGTATAAGAAATGGAGATTGATTAAAGCTTTTCTCTGGATGGTTTCAGAAACACTAACAACGCTATACATTTGCTCTCTACGAACATCCTTCATCTTTAACTACGATCCCGTATCTTAATGAAGGAGATTTTAAACCACGTTAGCCGCATACTGATGTTTGATTCAGATATACTTTACGAAATGCATTACATTTCAGCAAGAAGGTATGTGACCAGAAGAAACAGGCGACTGGATTTTCAATAATGATTTTCTAGAAACATGTTTTAAATAGGACACCTCTTTTTTTCCTTATTTTCACTGTATCTCGTGAAAAAGTGATAATGTATCAGAAGAAATGGCTCAACCAAATAGAAAGCATGATCCCTGAACGACTACCACGGCAAGCGCTATTTTAATAACCTATTAGCAAGTTAAGAGGCCAAGAAAAGCATGAAAATAAATTAATTGAACTATGATTATGGAATGGCATGTAACCAAATCCTTGATAAGAAAGATATCATAACCGAACATTTAATTTGTACCACCGCACACGTTTTGCGTATTGTTTCTCAATTTATTTATTAATCAAAGCGTGAACTGCAACACTTTGCAAACAATTCATTTCTCCAATCCAGCATTGTCAGAAAAATGTGCTGTTTTTTATCTTTACTTCATTTGCGGTCTCTCGTATTGAGGGATAACAGAGGTATGAGGTATTTACCAGAGGGAGACACCTCGGCACTGCAACCAACTAGATCTAATGTGACTACAGCCCCCCCCGGGAGGCAAGGATGAAGTGAAGGAGTCGCAGGAATTACAGAGTCGCACGGAAATCCCTATCACTTCCAGTAGGAAACACCCGCTCTCGCCAGTAGACGCGGAGTCTCGCGATAGGGCCACGAAGCGGCCCTTGCATGCAGGCCAACGCGACCTGTCGTTGGCGGGACGAAATTTTTTCAAGGCGCAGCGACCATGCACTTTTGTCTATCACCAGACGTACTAAGCAACGAGACACTGCCTGAAAGATGAAAGGGAGAGAGATGAAATGACAGGGAATGAGGGAAAGGAGAAATCGTGATAGAGTACACCACCCCAGCATTCGTCCAGGCGACCAGAGGATACCCACGAAAGACACCATGGTCAGAGTGGGCATCCGCCGGGAATCGAACCCCGTGCCTCCCGAATTCGGACCACAGACATTACCACTTGTGCCATCCCGCTCGGTGAAGTAATCACAAATCATCAACGAATGGCCGGGGATACAGAATTGTTCAAACTGTATAGACTCTAACCTGACTGAGAGGAGGCGAGTACACTGCCAGCTTTTAATAGTTGTATACTTCGTGACATCAGCATGTGCTTTTCGAGTGCAACCTTATTAAATGTTGACTTAAATCGCTTATTAAATTTCTAGAGATAGACAAGCCTGTTAGGACTATTTTTCTATTTTTGGGGGGCCTTCAATGATTTCTCCCATGATTTAATCTGTATGTTATACCACGTGGTTCCGTGTAGTCATATAAAACATACCTAGCAAATGGTTATTATATTCCGCAAATTCTGTGTTCTTAGCTTTCAATGACTGCCACACAAATTTCCGGAATATCACGTAAATAATTGATTCTTCAATGCTTATCATAGGTACTTTCCTACGGTTTCGGTTATTTTGATTACTTTTCTACTATTTACCTATAATGAGTAATGGAAACTCACCAGAAATACACGTTTTGAGACTCCCTTGAATCCAAATAAAGGTTCGTGTGTGTGTGTGTGTGTGTGTGTGTGAACAAAGTTACTCAAAAACGAAACATTGGTTAAATACCAAAGTTAGTATTTAAGCTCAACATCTTCCAAAGATGTGACACAACATTTTCAAGATAATCTACTCATTCCGAAGTACTTAATGAAAAATGATTCGAAGGATTGGAGCTTCTCAAAAATGGCTCTAAATCTGTTTATTAAATTACCATAAGTTTAAGTTATTTCCATGAAATGTGTATCTTGAAGTCTGAGGTTGTGGTCTGAAGTCATCTTCATTCTGAACGAATTTTTTATAATTTGTGAACCATACGAGATGAAACAAAATCTTTCTACACCAAAATGTTATCTCGTTAAAACTCGCAATTTATGTGAAGTTAAGCATTTCCGAGGTATCCTTTGTTATTTGGCTTGAATTTTCAAATACTTATCGTGTCTCAACTAGGAAGCCTCTCTCTCTCTCTCTCTTCTGTCTCCTGGTCCTGTAAAGAGCATGAAATAGCAACACGCTCTTTAAAAATCTGGTTATCGTTTTACCTACTGTATCCTCCAACGTAATGTAAATTTAAAGTTTATTAGGATTAACAACTTTTTTTAACAATAGTTTGTAAAAGAGTGAGTAGAGAAAGTCACGTGAATTTTAAATACAAAGTTTTTTAAACTAAATTTAATGGATATTTATTTATAAAGTATACTAATGTTATAAGTCGTTAAATTATAAGTAGAGGAGAGGGGGCAAGTTGACACAGATTTTAGGTTTTATTTTTCTGTGTTTATTACTTCAGTGTTTCAGCTAATCCTGACATGGTAGTGTTCTATAAATTTCTTTAGCAGTATTTATTGATAATTGCGTCATTATTTTACTGCCACTTAAAGCTAATTTTAACTTTTCAAATCAATGCGTAGTGAGTGAACTTACACTACCAAGGAGAAAGTTTGGCACAGGGTATGGGGTAAGTTAGCCACATGTTATTTAAATGGAAAATGTGCGTTTTAAATAATTTATTAAAAACAAATATCATTATCAAGTTATTAACCCCTCACTTCACCTCACTGGATATCCTATCATATTCCCGGATAGCCGAGCGTTTTAAGGCCATGTGATATGATATAGTCATGTGATATGGTCAGAGGTTTGCGCACCAAAGCAAAAAAATATATTGTATTGTATTAAAAAAGTCAACAAATCAAATACGCCTATCGGGTGCATACACAGACAGGACTTGGTATTCCAAAAAATGCTTTCGTTGAATGGCCAGATTCCTGCTGCCAGGAATACTGACATTATTAATTATATGCATGCTTTAATTATATGCATGTTATATTAACATCTGAAGTGATGTAATTTATGTTATAATGCTAATAAACAATGTACTCGGCTAATGGGCTACGTTGTGAGGCAGTATTTTAAACACTTAAATGATTTCAATCTAATTATATAATATACAAATTCAATAACAGCACACCTTAAATCAATATGTGTAAGTAACAAAATATAAAAAGTGTATATTACAGTCATTGTATATGTTTAATTTATTGTATACATGTATAATAATGTTACGTTAATGTATTACGTAATTTAATAATGTAGGAGCTGTGAGAATAATAGGTTAAAAGTTGCTAACAATGAGGTAACAATGAGGTAACCTTGAGGCAATAATGAGTTTGTATGTTTAATAATGCTGCTTTGATTCTTGGAAGTAATAATGTAATTTTTGTGACAGTTTATAAAATAGCCAATCAACAACCAGAAAAAGCTTTAGTTAAATGAAGCTGTTCTATTGGACTAGGCTTAGCCAATCAGAAACTAAAATGGAGCAAAATTTGCAAATTCAGAAGTCAGGTGCTTGTAGACAGCGTTTCTAACCGGACGCGGGATGCGTCCTCGAGAAATTTAATACGTATTCAGTGTGAGACGAAAATTTTTTACATGTTAAAAAGTGAAATCTCGCAGCTCTCTCTATATCAGTGAAGTGTTATCGTGTCAATCATTAATAAAAGGAGCGAAGTAAAATTATAATCTGTGTAAGCCTACATTCTTCAGTCGCACCACTCCCTGCTAAGACATTCATGTCTCTAAAAATAAATACTGATGCAGCCGTGGCAAACATAAATATATAATATTTAAAGAAACAGTCAAACTTACAAAGTTAATAATATTTTTAAACATTTTTATGGGGCGAAGGCTACCGGAAACTTTTTACCATACGTGTGGTTGCAACTACTTCAATTTCGGCTCCCCAACAGTCGAAATATAATACATCTTCTTCAAATTAGCGTCCATACGTGCGGCAGAAAGTATCTTCCTCAATTGACGCCCAAAGCGTGGTGCAAACAACGTAAACATAAAACAACAATTCTTCAGTTGGTGCATTGAGCCAACTTGCCCCCTTTTTGTTGTGCCAACTTGCTCCTGGTCTACTTGTTTTAATGTAAATTCGATATAGCGTTCAAGAATATTGAAATGCTTAAAATACCAGTGAACAAAGACATTTAAAAGCACTTTAAAACAAAATATTCAGAAGCCATTTACTACTGGAAATGTACTCATGAATGAAGTGAATATTTACTAACCTCGCGGGAAAAACAACTTCACTGCTTCCTTCCTTTATAACTTCTCACAAAGAAGTGTCACTTCCGTGGAACATGTACTTGGAGACAAGGAATAGTATGTCTGCATTTGGCCGCAATTTGTTGAATAAGGGAAAATAAGAGACATGTGCCAACGTGTCCCTGTAGCCAACCTGTCCTCCTCTCACCTAATTATCTGACAATAATTGTATTTTAATTTTGTTACAGCATATTCATGAAAGTCTTAATATGTGCTACACTTTACTTTGAAACTTCAGCTTAAATTCAAATGATTCGTATCATTTATTATCAGACCTCGATAATAGTTAGAAGTACATCAAAGTTTTCGAATTAATGTCATTAATGTATGTGGACTACAATCCACGTCTGCAATTCCGATAGCCACTAAACCTGCCTGCAACTCTACAGGTTGTTTACTTCACCACTCACTTGTTTACATTTCCTCTTTAATTATAAAAAAAATATCCAATCAGGAGATGTGCCAGAAATTTATAACTGTGAAAAGGCTAAATTTGAGGAGCGCGTTTAATTTTCCAACATTAATTTATAAGTTAATTATATTGATTTCATATAATCGTCTGACGTATTACACTAACATGACTATCTCTACTCTTGTACAAACTATTTTACAAACACTTATTCTACATCTACTTTATGTTAATCGGCATAAAATTTTGCACAAACTATGGTATTGCTAATTTTCTTGTAGGTGCAAGGAGAATATGGGAGGCTTTAGGTGACAGTCAAATCTTCTAAGAGCTAGTTGCTATTTGGACATAAAAAAGAAAGAGTAACTAATTCCCATTTGAGAAAAGGTGTATTGGAAAATTCAAACAAGGAATATCTCGGAAAAGTTTCACTAGACAAAAAATGCATAGGACATAAATTGTGCGTTTTAACGAGCTATACATTTTTTATATAGTAAAATGTTGTCTATGTCTTTACGGTTTACAGTTATTCTCTTTACAGTTATTCAAAATTCATTCAGAAGAAGAGGACTTTTGGGGCATTCCCAGAAAATTAAAGTATGCATTTCATTTGCTATAAAAGTATCTTCAACATATGATATTTTAATCAAAACCGTTAGAGCAATTTTGGGGAAAATCAAAACTTTCGAAAAATGTTCACGTAAAGGGTACTCTGGGGTAGGGGATTTTCTTGAACATCTCCGTGTCGCATCTTTGAAAGATACTGAACCTAAATACCAAGTTTGGTACTTATCCGACTTTTCATTTTTGGGTTATGTTGTTTACAGACACGCATACACGCGCGCGCGCGCACGCCCTTTTTATAAATTATTTTTGGATTCGGAGGTCTCAAAACGTGTATTTTCGGTGAAATCTCGGTATCGAATTTTTGAGTGGAATGCAATACTTCCCCTACTTACCATACGAAGTAGAGAAAGTAATAATTCTATATTTTTATCATTATGAAGTTAATTATATTTTCTTACTAAAACAAGAGTGAAAATTACAAAATCTAGTATGAGAAGTGGGGTTTGTTTCACATTTTAGCTAGTTGCCACATAAAAGCTAAACCTTAGCATCCCGTTCTTTACACACAAGAAATACATCTTTAATTTTATGTACGGGGATTTTATTTTATCTTCCGAAACGAATGGCTTTGTAGTTTCATCTACCGTTTTTCAACACGATTTATATTCCCAGGCTTATTGCCACTCGTACCAACATTCCCCAACCTAATTCCTTCCTGAGAAACTCCTGAGAGAAGTCTGTTCTTTGTGCGGCTTGGTGGCTTAGTAATCCAGAAACTGAAAGTTTGGGTGCTCGATGACGTGCTTTGATTTTCACAGGAGCCTTTCCCTTTGGCAAACAAGGAGATGATGGCTGAAATATCTGTTTTCTACGCTTTTGAAACTACGTGCTTTAATTTTAGTACAAAGACCTGGAAACGATAAGGGATTATTTTGCAGATTTTTATTTCTTTATTTCTTTAATTTTCTGAATTTTCAAATACATTTTATTTTATTGGGAAAGTATTGCATTCCGACCAAAATTTCGTTACATAAACATATATTTTTACTATCTCTGTTACTACTTATACAAGTAGAGGAAACCTTGTATTCCACTAAAAAGTTCTGTCAAGACTTCATCGAAAATAAAAGTTTCGAGGTCCCCTGAAACCAACAAGGAGCTTTTAGAGAAATTCACGTGTGTGTCTGTGATCAGCACAACTCAAAAACAAAAAATCTGATGAATACAAAACTTGTTATTTAAGCTCAGTATGTTCCAAAGATGCGACATGAAGATTCAAGCATACGACACAAGGACAGTGAAGAAAATCCCCCCACCCCAAAGTCCCTTTACATGGATATTTTTTCGACATTTTTTTATTTTCTCAAAAATGGCTCTTACGATACCAAAATATGAGGAACTCCTTAATGGACACAATCTATATCAAATGACTTTCTTTCTTTTTTTGTTAATTAACCATTTCCAAAATATTTCTTGTTATTAATTTGAATTTCAAATACTTAAGTATACTTTTACATAGCGATACACTGCTTAAGCATCTGACTACTGTTTTGCCTACTAATTAAAGTTGATCTGGATTAACAAGAACAAGCTAGAATAACAAGCTTTTGTATCAATATTGTGTAGAATAGTGAATAGAGAAAGTCATGTGAATGTAACAGATCGAACATTATAACTTTTTTCAAGAATATAATTTGTTCGAAAATTGAACCGAGCGGTTTGGTTCAGGCCAAAAGTCTGTGGCCCGCATTCGTAAGGTACTGGGATCGATTCTCGGTAACTGCCCACTCTGACCGGGGTGGTGTACTCCACTATGATTTCTCCTTTCCCCCATTTCGTTTCATTTCATCTCCATTTCACGTTTCAGGAGTGATTTCAGGTCCTGTGGTGCTGGCGGTGCTGGGCAGATGGCGTGGACGCATTTGCGTTGGAAAGAGTTATGTTCTGTTTGTTAGAATCGCTGCTCCGCTTTCTTGGGATTCCCGGCCACTGGTGCGCGGGGGTTCAAACTTGAAATGTTAGGAACTTCTGCGCATCTCTGAGGGCTTCTGCCTGCGGACTGGGACCTCCTTCGGCTCCTTCAACTCATCCCTGCCTCCCGGGAGGTGTAGCCACAATAAATGAAAATGGTCGCAGTGCGCGAGGTGTCCCACTATACTATTACGGTTCAGTACAAGCTGACGTTATATGCCATAAAGTAGCATGTTTTAAGGTCAGTGACCTCTATGTACGTTATCCGTCAATATCAAATACGCGGCATATGAAGGAATAGTCAGGTTAAAGTTTGTTCCGCTATTTAAATTATAACTGTGAATATATGCAATTTACTTTCTCTAGCACCTACGTATAGTAGGAGAGGAAGTATTGTATTTAATCCAAAACAATATGATCTCAATAGAAAGACTTGTTTTGAGGTTCCGTGATTAAAAAAGAAGCATGTTTAGAAAAGTGCCGTGTGCATGTGTTTTATGAAGAGCGATAATTTTTGCTATGAGTCACTGACGGGCCACTTAAATGCGGTCTAAGGGTGCTGTCTGCAAGTGCCGACAGACAGTGCGAGGGTCGGGGTGGTTTTTTACCTGGGATGTCAATGCAGTAACAGTTCAACTTCATATCCTTTCGTCCTGCTTAGAAATTCCCATGCTTGTTGATAAATATTATGACTCCAGTTTTCACTGACATTTCACTAATGTGATTTAGTTTGACTTTCAGTGTGATTTCACTTAGTTGACACTGCCACTTCACTAAAGTGAACTAATTCAGATCTTTCTGCCGCTTCACTTTCTTTTCAACACAGTTTGATGAAATACGCACGACATAGACCTCTTTTTCCGGACGGTTCACTCGCTAGGAAGTCGAATACAAAACTTTTCGTATATCTCGCCGAAGCAGCAGTCGCCAAAAATCGCTAGGAAAATAGCGTGTTTCGTCGCACCTGCTAACTCGTTACTAACTGACAAAGTGGTTTGCGAGAGAGCTTATACAGCCAAAATAATCTTCCACAGAACATTTTGAAATTTCTGGACACGCGTTCTGGAGGCGGAAAAAGGAAGCTTCCAGAAGATTCTGGTTATCTGTCGATAGCGCTTCCGATGTTTACGCTGGTGAGCGCTGCTCAACGGTGCCCAACTCTCGATAACCTTAAGCTATAGCTGTTGAGTCAAGTGTTTTGTTGTTGTTACAGCATTATCCATGTAACCCTGCTGTCTAATTTGAAATCATTTCTAAGCAGAAATTTGTCGTTATTAAGAATTAATGAGTAGCAGAAATAGGCATTTGTATGAGCTGTAGGTATATTGTGAATGAATTATTTATTGCCTGCTTTAAACTTTACATACAATTTATGCAATTCGTACAGTACAATGAAATTGTTTATTATTTCTCCTGCTCTTATATTTAACATTCTGTTGTATATATAATGAGGAAGATAATGCATCACTTATTTACTTTTTTGCCATGTCACCCCTTTTCCGTATTTTCTCCAATTTGCGTCACACTTGTTTTAAAAATTTCAATCTTATTTTTCCTAAATATTTTCCTTCTTTCTCTACATACTCATTTCATCTTGCATTAAGAAACATTCTTAACTTTTAGCTCTATTGGTGAATTTTTCCATTTCTCTAGCATTAAAATCTCTTCCTTTATCCGTGTCCTCGCATTCCAATATAATGCCAATTGTCATGTAATCCATTACATTTAGTACATCTGCCCCCCCTTCCTCTTCCTATTAGACCATTTAAATTCATTACAGCTGTCCTTACCCATGCATACCCCATTCTGGCCTCTTTCTTGCATACTTCGTGTATTTTTTCCCCATAATGGTTTAAAATATTTAGAATATATTAATTACCTTTATTCCTTGAAACTCTTATAATTTCTTGTTCTTTAATATCCTCCACTCTTGTTCTAATTTATTTCCAGAAACCCTTACTTTTGCTGTTTCTTTCTGCCCATATTTCCTCCATTCTTATTTCTTCCAATGTTTTCTGTATATTGTGCATCCAAGTTTCTTTTCCCCCATTTTCTCTTGTACAACAAGCATTGCTATAGTATATCAGGTCTCTCTTGGACCTTTATTCTGAACCAGCATTTACCCTTTCTACATTTTGCCTTTAGCTCCCACCCTACCTAGTTCTGCTTGTGCTGCTCCATTCGGTGAGCTTCTTGGTAATCCCAGGTTTATTTTGCAAAAATTCCAATGTATAGCATCTACATTTTCCCATTCTTTTTCCAGCCCCCATATCATCCTTGCTTCCACCACTGTGTCATATATCCTTCTAGCCACACAATTTGCATTTCTGGTATTTTCTCGCACATGTTCTGATTACCTGTATTGCTTCTTTCCCCTTTGCTAGTACTTTTTTCTTCTGTTCTCCCCAATCCCTTACACTACTGAGCCTTACTCCTAAATAGTCAATTGTCCGCACTACTTCCAGCTCTGTTCCTTCCCAATACCAATTTTCGGTCTTTCTTAGTTTATGTCCTTTGTTAAGGATAATGATTTTCGATTTATTTTTATTTATTCTAAGCCGCCGAAGCGGCGTCTGGGCGGGTTTTCTCCGGGTTCTCCGGTTTCCCCCACCATTCATTCCACCCACTGCTCCATCATCACCTTTCCTTTCATCCATTTCACCACCATTTCGTTTCATCTACTTCCTTCATCCCATACCAGGCATCGGGGTGATCACCCATCCTGGATGCTCTGTCTGATCCATGAGTGTCTGCTCCTCGACGGGCTTCTGACTCCAGGCACCCGCTTGTAAGTCCTGGGGGGTGTAAGTCCTATATAAGAGGAGGGTAAACAGATAATGAATGAATGAATGAATGTTCTAAGCCGCCACTCTTTACACTGTTTTCCAATTTGCAATGGTTTCGCTGGTTATTCCCAAAACATTACACTGGAGCAAGGCAGCGAAACCATGCAGACGCTTAAGAAGGTTTGACTGAGTTAGTGAACCCCAGCCAAGCGAAAAGGGAAGCCCTAACGAGTGCCGTAGGGGAGAAAAATAAGATGGAAACCAGAACTCTCAAAAATATACTACTATTGGTAAGTTTTTTTTGGTACTTTAATGATAATAATAAACAAACATTAATAACCAGAACCGTAAAGCAACCTTAAAAGAATAACTGTAAAACAAAGATGGCTTAAATAGTAAACCAACCAAAACCAATTGAGCAGAGCAGTAAGGCAAGTTTTAAATACAGCAAAAATTAAGTAAAACAAAAATTCAACAAACAAAATCAATTTAGAAACTTTATAAAACAAGGCCACTATAAACATCAGACCAATATATTTAATTATGTTTATCTAGTCAAAGACTTGCTAAGTATGTTGATCAAGACCCAAACAGACTTTTATGAATTTCTAGTAACAGCAAGCTTCAAAGTCCAGCTGAGCTAGATGTACTTTACAACCCAACGGTTTTCAGTTTTTCAAAGTTCAGCATGGTAGGGTTTTTTGACTGCAATTACTGCTCCCATAATTAACATAACAGAATTTCTGTAACTTTAAACTAACTATGCACTGAAAATCACGCACTGAAAATATAACTCAACTAAAAAAGAACCAAAACACACTAAACATATGAACAATTCCAAGAGCCAGTCACTTTACGAATTCGTGTTTTAAAACACACATTACGTTTTCCGCCCCAAAATTCACTCACCATTACCAAGATATAAACTGATAACAAAGCCTACCTTTACATAAGGCCGATCCACAAATAATCACAAAAGACGTTCCTTAAATCAATTACAAAAAACTTCCACAATCCGGATGAGTTGTTGCCGGGCAGAGAGCTATCCCTGCAATACGACAGAAATCCACCACTCACCGCGTACGGCCAAAGCACATGCCACGTAAGCAAACCAGAGAGGAGAAAAAAAAGACAGCACCAAAGAGTGCGTTAAGCAAGGGGACAAGCAACGTAAAGTGCCTGGCTGGATGTATAACACAGATACAAAACATAAAACCAACACATAACAGCACAAATTGTATCAATAGCTTTACTTAAGCCATAACTGAAACGAAACCTGCCAGTGCAAACAATAATCCTGGTATTTCCTTATTATTAACTGGTGAACGCTTATTAAATTTTTATCTCTTCTATAATGTCATCTATAAATACTTAAATAACACTTTCTTAATTAGTTTTAACCATAGTGCAACCGTGTTGATAGTGCCAAATGCTTTTTCTAAATCAATAAAACTAATGTATACCCTGCCCATTTTTATACTTAAGTATTTATCCACCATTTTCTAAGGTTGTAGGTATAGTATGTAAAGATATGCTATGTATTCGTAATTGGTATGAACTGCACATGTTAGTATTACACATCAGAATGTGTTGCAAGTCTGTGAGGTAGTCTGTAATCGTGAATATGCAAGTTCCCTTCCTTGGATTACGTGACCAAAATCACTGTATACAGCGTGCAGATGTTTCGGTTTTGTTCATTAACACCCTCTACGTTCTGCATCACAGTATAGAAGGGACCTCAACTGTTGAATACATAGATCATAAGTTAGCTATGCATGAAATGTTAACATTACGGCAGCATATAACATTAATCTCGTTATTCCTAGAAGTTGTAACTTGAAAACCTGGCGGTGAATTTTGCGGTGTGTATCCCCCCTTCCACATAAACCGGGAGGAGGTTAAGGACAGGATATTCAAGATATACATCTTAAACATATGATATTTTAATCAAAATCGTTAGAGCCATTTTTGAGAAATGTTCCACTAAGTGGTACTCTAGGGTGAGGGATTTTCATGAAAATCTACGTGTCGCATTTCTGGAATATGTTAAAGTCAAATACCAAGTTTGGTATTCATCCAACTTTTCGTTTTCAGTTATACTGTTCAAGATACAAAAGAACATATCTTCAAAAATGCTTTATTTGGATTCAGGGCGCTAAAAACCTGTGTTTCTGGTGTAATTTCGGAATCCAATTTTTGGGTGGAATGCAATAATTCCCCATACTTACTATACATAGTAGAGAAAGTAAGAATGCCATTCAGAATGAAGACTTCACAAACCATTCCCAGAAAATTAAGATACACTTGTGAAAAACCTAAGGACGAGATGTGTAAAGTAGATGAAGGTGCGGAGCATGTTGCCAGAGGTCTCTCACACGTACACAGAAATCCGGACGTCACATGGCGTGAGTGTAGTGAGGCTATAGTGCCAAATGGGTCTGGTCCCGTAACACGGACAGTTGACAAAACAGGACAAGACGGTGTGTGGCAATTAGCGAGTTGTTACGGTGCACTGTAGTGGTGTTCCTCATTGCAACAAGGCCCGTAGACACCATTTGGATGACTTCACACGGGGAAGAATCATCGGGAAACTGGAAGAAGGGCGAAGGTGACGAGTGTTGCTCAGGAGTTTGGAATTGCTCACAGCATTGTTTCACGTACATGGGGAACCTTCCAAGCCACAAGCTCTACCGTCCCAAGGAGAGGTGGTGGTCGACCACGCTCAACTACAGCAGCAGATGAGCGCTACATTGTGCAACAAGCAAGAAGGGATCCACGCCAAACAGCGGATGCAATTGCAACCACATTTAACAGGACAGCTAGGCACGCAATCTCACGATACACAGTGGCACGGTGACTACACAGAGGTAGTCTCTGTACCCGACGGCCAGTACGTTGTGTTCCATTGACATTCGCATATCGGCGGCACCATTTGCGATGGTTTCAAGAATATCAACATTGTACCAACGAGGAATGGGGTTGCGTGCTCTTCTCGGATGAGAGCAGATTCAGTCTAAGTAGTGATTCTCGACGCACCCTTATCTGGAGAGAGGTGGGAACATGTAATGAACCCAGGAAAATCCTTGAACATGATCGTTTTGGTGGTCCGGGTGTTATGGTTTGGGGAGGCATAATGTTGCATGAGCAGCCCGAACTCCAAATCTTTGAACACGGTGCGCTCACTGGACCACGTTATTGTGATACTGTACTCCTTCCCCATGTGCGTCTTTTCAGAGGTGCAGTCGGCCCTGACATCATTTTTATGGAGACAACTCGCGACCGCATCGAACAGCGCAGGTGGAGGATCTCTTGGAACCAGAGGATATTCGATGAATGGACTGGCCTGCCCGTTCCCCCGATTTAAATCCCATCATACACGCGTGGGATGTTTTGGAGAGACGCATTGCAGCACATCTACATGCACCGACGACCATCCAACAGTTGTCAACAGCGCTAGTGGATGAATAGAACGCCCTACCACAAGAACTGCTTAGCAACCTTGTGGCCAGCATGAGAGCACGATGTAGAGCATGCATTGCTGTCCGTGGTGATCATACACCCTTTTAAGCACCGTGTATCTGTTTCTGTAAATCCAGAGAGCCATCATATGTCGTATTGACTTTAGTGTAACTTATGGTCTATGGATAAAAGTGACATTTCTGTCCGTTTCATTGCATATTTCGTTTAGTTGCCTACTGTAGCAGTTTCCTTCTATGTATGATTCAAGTTTCATCGAGCTATGTTACTGGCAGTGTCACAGCTTGCGAAGATTACTTTCGTCCTTAGGTTTTGCACACCGTGTATAAAGGGTAGTTTGGGGAGTAGAATTTTCTTGAAAATCCTAGGAAACTGCTGAAATTACATACCAAGATTAGTATTTACCGCTCACACACGCCATTTTCTAAAATTATGTTTACTTTCTCTATCACGCACGTAGTTATTAGAGAAGGTATGGCCTTCCACCTAAAAATTTGATACCGAGATTTCACTTCAAATACGTGTTTAGAGCTCGCCTGAATAAAAAAGAAAGCATTTTTAGCAGAAGGCCCGTGTTTGTGTCTCTGTGTGTGTGTGCGTGTGAGAGAGAGAGAAAGAGAGAGAGAGAGAACAGCATAACTCAAAAACTAAACGTGGAATAAATAACAAAATTGGTTTTTAAGTTCAGACATTTTCCAAAGATGCGACACGAAGATTTTCAAGAAAACTCCACATCCCAACTACCTTTACATGGGATTTTTCAGTGTTTTTATTTTACCAGGATGGTTCTAATGATTTTGATTAATATTAATAAAACAACTGACAAATAAAATGTATGTCATGAATTTTCTAGAGAAAGCTTGTGAAGTCCTCTTCATTTGAAAGAAATTCCGTATAACTGGTAACATTAAGCGATGGACGAAAACGCACTATGCAAAAATCTGATGTAATACATTCACATGAGTTTGGCTACCCTCTATCGTCTATTATGGATATGCAAACTATTCTAATTAAGGTTTATTTTTCTATATACTACATTTAAATAAAAATAAGCCTTTACAGAAATAGCTAATTTACAGAATTCATTATAGATACAAAGAGATAGCAGTAGCAGTTAAATATCTTAAGAGCTGGACGCTATACGCTGGCCTAAAAATTCCATATTGTTTCCGCAATCGCGAGAAACAACTGAATGTTGAAAGGAAATGAAAAATCCCAACCTTTAATAACGCAGATCTCAGAAATAGCTTATGCCATAAAAAACTTAATTTTGAAAAAATTGTGTATTTTAGAGTTCTAAATTTTCTGTATTGCATCGTCTATTGCTTAAAGTTTACCAGTTGCATAAAATTAGGCAAATGCTTTCCGAATGAACACGACTTCATAGGTTATTCCTAGAAAATTCAAAATATACATTTTATTTGTCCAAAATATCTTTAATATGTGGTATTTTTTATCAAAATGTTAGAGCCATTTTTTATAAAATCAAACATTTCGAAAAATTTTCCATGCAAAGTGTAGTTTGGGGTGGGTGGTTTTCTTGAAAATGTTTGTGTCGCATTTTGGGAAGATGTTGAACCTAAATACGAGGTTTAATGTTTATCGGACTTAATTTTTGAGTTATGCTATTCACAGATATACAGACACACACACGTTTATAGACGGAAAATTTTCAAAAAAAAATTATTTTTATTCAGAATGCCTCAAAAACTTGTAATTGCGGTGAAATCTAGGTGCCAACATTTTTGGCAGAATGCAATAGATACCTTCTTTACGTATTACATACGTGGCAGGGAAAGCAAAAAATGTAGATCTTTTAAAACAAATTTTTCTTGTAGCATAAGCCATGTCCAAGGTATCCGCTATTAATGGTTCTAATTGCTCAATATTATTGTCATGCTTTAAAAATCCTGTCGATATTCAGTTTCTCGTGATTGTATGGAAGGTGTATGGAATATTAAGGCCAGCATTTAGCGTCCAGTTCTAAAACAATTTAACTGTCGCTGTTGTCTTATTATCCTAACGAAATGTGTAATGTAGCTATTTCTCGATTAAAATAATGTAGGTAGACAAATAAGCTTTTTTAAGAATAATTTGTGTGTCCACTAATAAATGACAGAGGGTAGAAAAAGTCATGTGAATGTAGCACATCAGAATTTTTTGTTATTCCGAGGGCCTCAAAGCTTTTATTTGGGGTGAAACTTCGTATCGAATTTTATGTTACAATACACTAATACTTCCTCTACTTATAATAACGTAGAAGGAAAACATAGATAGAATCGTGAACACCTATTTGCGTGCTAGGATATTACTTAAGTAAATTGTAGCGAGTTAAAAATGGCTGTATGCTGGTTTTCCTAAGGTTGTATTGAAGAACCCAAATAGAACCCTCAGTTAAAAAATAAATGCGGAAATAAGAGAAATTAAGTTTCAAACTGATTTTATCTTACGTAATAACACTAAATTTGTCTTGGTTTAATTTTTATTAATTAAAAGCTGAAATAACAATCAGAGTATTAACAAGAATTTTAAGCTCACAAAACCAAACGAAAAACCTTTACTTAGTTCGTTTCCTCTGCTTTCTGTCTTATTCTCGTATTGTTCTAAGTAGAGCAAGAACTCTCGTGTTTAATAAAAGGAAACACGATATTCAAGGTGTAGGGTTACTGGACAAGAAGTTTATTTAAACTCCTTCACACAAACGGCAATTTTAAATGATAATGAGGTGTGCAAAAGCTTATAACATCTCTAGAGAAGGAGAAGGGCGTAACCTTACCGGAGAAGAACAAAACATCTCTTGTACCTATTAGATACACAAGACTCTCTCTACTTACCAATATTTACTTTCATATCCTCTGTAAGTTAGTTTGTTTTTGAAAAGAGAGAGCTCGTTTTATACTTAATAAGCATAATAAAAACTTTCCAAAATGGTTTAAATACATATTCTGACTTATTTCAGTTTTCATCGTCACTTCACTTTTCTTTTTTGCGCGTAGCGGTGTAATGAATAATGCAAAAAGCAGTCCCTTCTTCCCTCCACTTCTCTCACTGGAGTGTCGAACACAGCACTTCTCATAAGCCTGATTAAAATTAAAGCACAAAAAAAAAATCAAAATAACATTTCAAGTCAACATTTGAAACCATTGCTTAAAACCTCCAAACTTTATTAAAATTATTATTACTATTATTACATTTTGTGTACCAAAATACTCTCTTCAACTTGCCTCTATCGAACATAGGACTTCTCCTCTCCACTCTAGTTGACAAGAAGAATTCGTTGAGCGACTGCGTCACCTAATAAGAACGTCATTCACTAACTCATTCTTTGTTGCGAGAACGCTCGCCGACATATAATCGCAGGAGCTTCGAGATGGTTCGCGGGAGATGGGTCTCTACAGGGGTTCTAGAATTTACATCGGGCGAGAGAACCAATTATGTTACGGATATCACGCCCCGCTATCCCCGCAGCGAAAGTTGTCAATTCGTTAAAATATAGAAGCATAGATGGTTACAGGCCTCTAGCACAATAGTCTAACCCGTTTAAAACTCGTTCTTTGTATGGTGATCTTAATATTTTGATTACTCTTTGCATTGTCTTATGCTTAATGAAAGTGCAAGTGCAGTGTTATAAAAATGTGTAGCATAATAATGGAAAATGTTGGCCAATAACAGAAAATATAAAAAACGGCTAAAGCTATAAAAATAGATATTGTAGTAACCTCGATATTTATTCTGAAATATCTCTATATTTCTATCTCTAGATTAAAAATATATTTTCTGAGTTATAAACAATTTCAATCAAATGAATGGAGTCTTAACAAGCTATTCACAGAAATTTTAATGTATACATTTTATTAATTTCTCTACCACGTACCTAGTAGGCAGAGGAAGTAGTGTATTCAACCCAAAAATTCGATTGACCATATTTTTACCGGAAATACGTGTTTTAAGCCCTTTCAATGAATTTTTAGCAAATATTCCGTATATCTATTTGTGAACAGAACAACTAAAAACCGAAAAATTGGATAAATAACAAACTTGATGCATTTGTTAAGCGTCTTTCGAGGATGAAGCGAAAATCCCCCCCCCCAACCAAAACTACTCTTTAAATGGAAGATTTCTTGAAATTTTAGATTTTCTTAAATATGGCTCTAAAGATTTGGATTAAAATGCCGTAGGTTAAGATACATGACAAATAAAGTGTATAATTTGAATTTTTTGGGAATTCCTCTTCATTGCGAAGGGTTGGTGTACAATTTTGTATAACTGCTAGACCATAAGAGATACACAGAGCGTGCTGGATATCTTTAAAGCATACGGTTTATTTCAATAACTCGTTATGGTATTAGCCACTTCCGAGATATCACTTGTTATTGGTTTCAGCTGTTGAATAATTTGTCAGTTTTAAGTGCTATCGCCTTTCATTTGTTTCTCGCGTTGTTGTCATGGAAAGAGTAAGAAGTTTCTACGTATATTACAGCGGCTAGCTTTTAAACATCTGACTATGGATTCAGTTTCCTCTATTCCCCTTGTAACTTCAACGAAATATGCGGAATTATTTCTGAAAAGGTTTATATCGATTAACAAAGAGTAGAAGATAGAAATATAAGCTTTCGTAGGAATAGTTTGTAGAAGCTATATAGGTGTAAATAAATAAACGGTAGTAGGTAGTATAAGTCATATTATTGTAACAGATCAGTTTTTTAAAGTGCTGTCGCTAATGAGTTATTTCTTGCGATGTCATGCAAAGAGTAGGGAATTTAGAGGCCAGTATACCAGGTGTTAAAAAAAAGTATTCCATGTTTTGCGAGGTGGTAGTATGGACCAAAATAAGAAACAATATCCAGTAAACATACCTTAAGAGCTATGAGCACTTGTTCATCTTCGCTACTGTAAAACATCGCTTATACTGCAAGCTCTTTGCTATTACGTACGACCTACAGAAGACAGTAAACAAATGAGAACTGTTAATGTCAATTAACATTATGTGGTTAGAAACATACATTTTTAAAGCATACTTTGTATAAGCTATATAGAATAAGGCATCATGGGTGGAGAAATTCTTGTGAATGTAACTCGTCAAAGCTTGTTTTTATCGTGGTCATACAAAGAGCATGGAATTTCTGTCATCACGTAGCCAGCACCTTTCATTAAAATCTGTCACTTTATCCCTGTATACTCTTCTTATACCTAAAACGAAATGTGTAAAGAGTATTAAAGTTTTATGTTAACTATTTCATTCATGCCGTAAATGGGAGATATGACCAATCACTTTAAAGTAATGTTGTTTCTTAACCAACCACGGCCATGATTCTACTCAATGTTTATCGAAATATCTTTACCACTTTGGACTCCTCGTTTTTACTTTCTCTACTACGTATAGTAAGTAGGAGAAGTATTGCATTCCACCCAAAAATTCGATACCGAGATTTCACCGCAAATTATGTTTTGAGATCCCTTAATCCAAAAAAAGCATTTTTGGAAAAATATCCGTGTGTGCCTGTGAACAGCATAACTCAGAAACTAACAGTTGGATAAACACCAAAGTTGGTATTTATGTTCAGTATCTTCTAGAGATGCGATATGAACGTTTTCAAGAAAATCCCCAGATTACCCTTTACATGGAAAACTTTTCGAAAATTTTAATTTTCTCAAAAATGGTTCTAACGATTTTGATTAAAATATCATATGTTTAAGATATTTTTGTGACAAATTAAATGTATATCTAGTTTTCTGGGAATGTCTCCAAAAGTATTCTTCATTGTGAACGACTTTTGCATAACTGGTAAACCATAAGAGATAGACAAAATTTTACTACACAAAAAATGTAGATCCCGTTAAAATACATGATTTATGTCATATACATTTTTCTGTTGTTGAGTGAACCATTTTCGAAATATTGTTTGTTATCCCATTAAATTTTCCAATACTTATACTTTTTCCCAAATTCGTTATTCATTTTTTTAGGTCCTGGATATGCAAAGAGAATGGAATGCTCCACATAGCAACCACCTCTTAAATGAGTTGACTATCGCTTAAAGCCTACCATATTCCCCTTGTATCTACAAGAAAATTAGCAATAAGATTAACATATCGATTAACATGAAGCATATGGAGAATAAGCGTTTGTAAAAATATTTTGTACAAGAGTAGAGAAAGCCATGTGAGTGTAACACATAAGATTTTTTTAATACTCTGAAGAGGTTGAAGTATCATTTTGCCATGACTCAGCTACCAACAATCAATGCCCCTACGTTTAAACATAAGAATGGCAGAAACGAGATTTGATAACGCTTCAAATGAAGATGTAAACGAGTTAACTAATTAGGCATGCCAATTCTAGCGCTGCGACACGAAAGAACTTCATTTGGGAGTTACTGTGATATTGGATTATGGTGAAAATAAAAGCTTTTAACTTACGAAATCGAGTCCTTTTTTCTTTTTCTTTTTACTACCCACAGTAATTCTTGGTTAATGAGGAACGTTTTGGTATAGTACATGTTGCTCCTGGAGTAATATATTGCCCACCCGCCCTTATATGCGGCCGTTCTTACATATCTAGTCGTTTTTGGTGGGTTTTTGGCGACTTTTGGAAGGAATTGTTGGCAACGTGGATCATCGAGTTTTAGACGCGCAGATCCCTCGGCTACGCCCTGTCGTCGCTTCGCAGGCCGCAACTACCACACTCCTCTACTTCTAAAAAACATCCCTCGGCTACTCTTTGAGGCCGAGGACCCTCAATCCCAAGACTACGCTTTGAGGCTGAGGGTCCTAAATCGTGTTTTCAGCTATGTTGGGATTTCAAATCTTGGCAACCAACGTTCCCATGATGCCACGGTTGAGATGCATGCGTTACGACTTCTATGTGTCAGCAATATAGAACAAAAGTGACAAAACATGCCACATATCATGAAAATAAGTAAAGCACCATATCATTTGTTCTTTATTGTGTGTAATAATGTGTTGAAGTCAATAAAAGACATGCAGTGTATGCGTGTGTTACATGTATATAACACGGATCATAATCCAATATCAAAGTTTATCGCTTCATTTGTAACATTTCCGGGGTATTCTCATTACATAAATTTATCATTGTTTCATATTCTTCGGATTTCAAAACCACTGCTCTAGCCTTTCTTTTTCCGGTAAATTTTGGAACAGTTTTCTTTTTGCGTTCTTTCATCTCTCGTCTTGGAAACTCCAGTCTTCAGATGGATTGAACTTTATATGATATTTCTTTTAGCATTTTAGCTGTGACATTTGAGACAGTAACTATGGTTATATATGCCATATATACATTAATGTAAATTATAATGTAAAATAATATTAATAATCAAAATACTGGTTATAGAAATAGAAGTTAAGGCATAAGTTTTATGTATCTGCAAGTGTAGCTGGAGCTGTAGAACCCTTATTAAAAGCCGACAAACCTATCTTTGTGTTAGAATTAGAGTCCAGGCAAAAAGGACTTGTACCGGAAAGTTGTAAAAGCCAGACCTTGCGTGTTTGTGAAATAGAAAAGGCGACAAGCGAACACATCATATTTTTGTAGAGAGGTCACATGTTTGCAAACGTCGAACAATAGCCGGGTAAGTCATCTGGAAGGTTCCAAGCTGAACGAAGACAGACAATGAAATTTTAAGGAAGAATATGTTTAAAACCTTTAAGTACAGAAATGTTAGTTGTAGCGTTTCCATCAGCCAGGTTGGTGGAATATAAAGTCCTACGATGTGAATAACCTACATGTAATCGCTACGAAGCAGGCGATATTAATTACTTCTTATAATGTAGTAGGAACGTTGAAATGTTATCAATTTAAAAGTCCATAGGAACGTGTGATAAATACTACAATTATTTCTAGAGCACGTATAAAATACTTGATTGCTCAACGACCGCAAGTTTGGAGCACGAACGTGGTAGGGCTCGACCGTTCTACAGCTCCAACTAACTTAAGAACCTGTGTACATTATTACTAGGACAGTAAATGCGTGAGCCATTAAAGCATAGTGCTCTTCATTAACTTAATCTATTGTTAGAGTTGTTACTTATTACCTTCCTTCCCGTATCACATCCTGCAAAGTTATACAAGCTAAATAACAACAGCCGTGGCAAGAAATAAAAGTAACACTTTAAGAGTAACAACTAAAACACAGGTTAATTATCAGTATCACCATAGTTCATATATTAATATATCGGACATACTGCGAGTTATGCTCACCCACCACGAGTATACCGCACATTCCACGTTGCTTTTATAGCATCAATGTTAGGAAATCAAACCGAGAAAACTAAAATGAATACACTCTAAAATTAACATAATTGTGTTTTTAAATAATGTTCATAATAAGCCAACGAATTGAAACAAAATACGTTTATCAGCCGTTTTCTGTAAATAAAGTCATAACCTAAATATTGATAATTTTACTTGCTTCATATTTTCTCTACTAGAAGCATTCTTACAATCATAGATAAAATAATAGCGAATTTCTTTTTCATGTTCTGCACTCCAGATAGCAGAAAATAATACTTACAATGTGATCAAACGATCATAACGTGACCACAGGATTCTAACTTGTTTTCGAAAACAATGCCACTTATATTGCAAATAAATATAAATATTTTATAAATTTTATTATAATAATAATAATCATGATAATAATTAATTTATCGATGATTTGAAAACCAACTGTGGTATTACTACAGATAAACAAGCAGTAGATGGGAGAATAAGCAGTGGTTTCTAGAAGAATGAGTAGAGAAGGTTATGTGAGTGTAACACATCAGTTTTTTAAGGGAGTTAGATGAATGAAATAAGCAAAAGTGTATCCTTTTAGTAAATCCCTAATTTATCTTGAGCTATTTCAATAAAGTCAACAAATTTCCTATGCCTGTATACTAATGTCTGCTGGATACACAACCTAAATTTTGTGTATATCTGAAATGAATTAGCTGTTTTTATCCTGAGGTTATATTTTCTTTAATGTTCCTTTTTGAATAAACCATTAATGATACAACTTTGAAATTTAGTACAGAGACTGTCAGCAATATTTTTTTTAATTCGACCTGGAATGATTTCAACAGATTAATTACAGCTTTCACAAGAAATTATAATTCTTGAAAATATATGCTCAAGAAAATGCATATATTTTTAATAATAACATTCACTAATGTCCATATAGTTCAAGATACACAGATGATTGTAATTCACGCTAAGCAGACATTATTACTTTCTCTACTACGTATAGTAAGTAGGGGAAGTATTGGATTCCACCCAAAAATTCGATACCGAGATTTCACCGGAAATACATGTTTTGAGACCCACTGAATCCAAAAAAAGCATTTTTGGAAACATGTCCGTGTGTGTGTCTGTGTGTGTGTGTGTCTGTGTGTGTGTGTGTGTGTGTGTGTGTGTCTGTGTGTGTGTCTGTGAACAGCATAACTCAAAAACGAACAGTCGGATAAACACCAAACTTGGTATTTAGGTTCAGTATCTTCCAGAGATGCGACACGAAGGTTTTCAAGAAAATCCCCCCACCCCAGACTACCCGTTACATGGAACATTTTTCGAAAATTTTAATTTTCTCAAAAATGGCTCTAACGATTTTGATGAAAATATTATATGTTTAAGATAATGTCATGAAAAATGAAATGTATATCTCGAATTTTCTGGGAATGTCTCCAAAAGTATTCTTCATTGTGAACGAATTTTGCATAACTGGTAAACCGTAAGAGATAGACAGAATTTTACTACACAAAAAATGTAGATCGCGTTAAAATACACAACTTATGTCATATACATTTCTTTTGTTGAGTGAACCGTTTTCGAGATATTGCTTGTTATTTCCTTAAATATTTCAATACTTATACTTTTTCTAAAATTCGTTATTCATTTTTACTTTCTCTACTACGTATAGTAAGTAGGGGAAGTATTGCATTCCACCCAAAAATTCGATACCGAGATTTCACCGGAAATACATGTTTTGAGAATCACTGAATCCAAAAAAAGCATTTTTGGAAACATGTCCGTGTGTGTGTCTGTCTGTGTGTCTGTGTGTCTGTGTGTCTGTCTGTCTGTGTGTCTGTGTGTCTGTGTGTCTGTGAACAGCATAACTCAAAAACGAACAGTCGGATAAACACCAAACTTGGTATTTAGGTTCAGTATCTTCCAGAGATGCGACACGAAGGTTTTCAAGAAAATCCCCCCACCCCAGACTACCCTTTACATGGAACATTTTTCGAAAATTTTAATTTTCTCAAAAACGGCTCTAACGATTTTGATTAAAATATCATATGTTTAAGATATTGTCATGACAAATAAAATGTATATCTCGAATTTTCTGGGAATGTCTCCAAAAATATTCTTCATTGTGAACGACTTTTGCATAACTGGTAAACCATAAGAGATAGACAAAATTTTACTACACAAAAAATGTAGATCGCGTTAAAATACACAACTTATGTCATATCCGTTTCTTTTGTTCAGTGAACCGTTTTCGAGATATTGCTTGTTATTTCCTTAAATTTTCCAATACTTATACTTTTTCTCAAATTCGTTATTCATTTTTTTTATGTCCTGAACATGCAAAGAGAATGGAATTCGCCACATAGCAACCAGCGTTAAAATATTTGACTATCGCTTAAAAGCTACCATATTCCCCTTGCATCTACAAGAAAATTACCAATAAGATTGACATCTCGATATCTCGATTAACATGAAGCATATGGAGAATAGGCGTTTGTAAAATTAGATTGTACAAGAGTAGAGAAAGTCATGTGAGTGTAACACATCAGATTTTTTTTATGTCCTGGACATGCAAAGAGAATGAAATGCGCCACATAGCAACCAGCGTTAAAATATTTGACTATCGCTTATAACCTACCATATTCCCCTTGCATCTACAAGAAAATTACCAATAAGATTGACATCTCGATATCTCGATTAACATGAAGCATATGGAGAATAGGCGTTTGTAAAAATAGATTGTACAAGAGTAGAGAAAGTCATGTGATTGTAACACATCAGATTTTTTTTGTCCTGGTAGTGCAAAGAGAATATTTGACTATCGCTTAAAGCCTACCAATACCCCTTGCACCGACAAGAAAATTGGCAATAAAATTAACATCTAGATTAACATGAAGCATATGGAGAGTAAGCGCTTGTAAAAATAGTTTGTACAAGATTAGAGAAAGTCATGTGAGTGTAACACATCAGATTTTTTTTTATATATTCCTGCAATACTTCACAACGATTGGCCAGGGAAAAATATGAGTTAAATACCAAATTTCGTATTTAACCGACTTTTCGTTTTTTGGGGGGGGGTTAGGAAACCTCATAATGTATATTTAAAGTGTTACTTTTGTATTCAAATTTTTGTGAAATGCAATATTTTTTCTAATTACTAAAAGTAAGCAGCAAAGTAAAAGGTACATAAAGCAAAGAAAATTTATGTTTGAGAAAAACCAATTTAAAGTGGAGGCGTGGCAGGCATATAAAGGGCCGACTACCGTATTAAATTACCAGTGAAGGGTGTAAATAATATCGCAACCTATCATTCTGATCAACAAGAATTGCACAGTTTTATTTACAAAATAAGAGATTATGAATTTTTGAAATTTCAGTCGCCCATCTCCCCTTTAACTAATGTCGCTATTCACTTGCCTCTCGCGATTCATGGAAATATTCTGGAATCCAAAACTCAGCATATTGTAGCGTATGTGTGTGCATTGTCACGTCGGACACATTATTGCCGTGTATAATATTGTTGAACTGATTATTTCGTTTGCAACTTTGAATTCTTGTCCGACGCGGCATACTTCCCTCCAATTCCTAGTGGGGTGGTTGAAGGCACTTGAGTGAAGAGCCTCTTTGTATGTAGCGAGCGTGGGTCTGGAAGCGTGGCGTCAGTCTAGTGTAGGTCTTCAGAGTGTATGGTTGCGTGTGTGAGATGTGTGTGTGTGTGCGTGGGACATCTCCCCCAGTGTTTGTCTGTAACCCTTTGTTTATAATGTAGGGCACCTTGTTAATTATAATAAATCAAAGATGAATGTGAATTTATGTATGTTTATGTTCTAAAGATCCCACGCCCAATTTAGCTTTGAGCAACAAGTTCTTGGTATCTCTCTGTTTGTTTTGATTAACATTAAGTAGACAGAAAAACACATCTAACGCATTACATTCACATAACTATCTCTACTCACTCTTCTACAAGCTATTCTTGTGAAAACGTTATTATTGTACCTGCCACTTTTTAATTAAGATAAACTTTAATTACATATTTATACATTTCGTTGTAGGTATACGTAAGAAGGATAAAGCAGGCTGTAGCGATAGTCAGATTTGTAAAAAGCGGATCGATAGGTTTGACGAGTAAAAAGCAAATAGCGACTTATCATATGAAAAAAGTATAAGAATTTGAAAATTCAAAAGAATAACAAAGAATATATTGTCGCGTACCTCACATTTATGTAATTAATTATTTAACTTCAGTGGTGGGCAACTCGCTGCGAGAGGGATCGTTATTCAAACAAAGGAAACTTTAATTTAAGAGGCACCGACAAAGGGACGCAGCTAAAGTTAAATTCACAACATAATTTACACTAATATAATTCCTGGCTGAAGGGAGAGGCAAGGATTCTATTCTACCATAATTAAGAACTGCAACGGAATGGACAACTAGATTTATTTATTATAATAACTTACCCCATGTGCCTGCCGGGGCGAGGACGCCATATCATTGGGCAGCTATCCGTACACCTCACACAAAGACTCGTCCCAGACTGACTGAGAAAACTCGTTAAACTTGGCGTCACTAACGCCATCCCCTCCAATGAGACTGTTTCCCCTTAAACACCCCTCCTCAGATAAACTGCCAACCTTCAACTTGGGTAACCAGAGGGCGCATTACCAATATATAATCTGTGCACATGCCACATCTCCCCCTGGCCACCGAAGTCGACGTCCTCGTCGACAGAAAGAACATAAATACAAAATACAGGAACAAACAAAAGAAAGACATACCAAAAAAAATGACATACAAATGTGTGATGTAAAATAAAACAGTAATAAATATGTGTGGTTGCACCCAGCCGACGACACCATGGTGCTGGGTGATATGGAGAGAGAGGAGCGATGTAAGTGCTGTCGACTTAGTATTGTTAATGCACTTAGCTTTGGCATCCCGCACACGCACACACCACGCTGCCTTAGTTCACAGGCACACTACACTGCGCAAAAGGGTGATGAACTGCCGTAACTGTTTGTGGGTGGGTTTAGACAGTGCCCACAACGACGATTTGTCCTGGTGTAGAATTAGCACCGCAGGTCTCTGGTGATGACAACAGGGTGGCAGTCGCTGACTTGGACTGCCCCCCGACATGGTGGCTCCTTATGCCACGGCAGTGTAGTGGCTGCCCGACAGCTTCCCTGTGGTGTTTCTTGACTTCTGGTGTGCTCTGGGGATGCTGGTGCATCTTCTCGCTCTCTGCCCAGCACAATACTAAAACAAAACCACCACACAATAAACAGGATGCTCCCACAAAGAATCACACATAAAAGAAGGGTATGTCATTTACAATTAAAGATTTTAAAGTATGAAAAGTGTACACTTAAAGAATTTTTATGACATGGGGTAAAGAGAAAAGAAAATTAGAACAAATTGGCATAAGACAGAAATTTTACAGAGTTGCCATCCAAAGTGTAACTTACAATGCTTCATAATGCAAATAACAGTAAAACAGACTCAAAGTACATAAACATGACAGAAATGAAACATAACCTTATCTTGGGATCCCAATATTACAACTCAATAACCAGCTGGTATCACTAACAAAAGAAAGTAAGTGCACTTACAAGACAATCACACATGACAATGAAATGAACTCATTCACACTGACCATGGCCCCAAATTACACACAACACTGACTTAACTAACTACGCAAACTAGTGTATGCATCACTACAAGCTACATCCACAATACATTTCTAAACTACGCCACGTGACATGCTTTCAACTACTAGTGTCCTACTCTTGTCACCAATATAACTTCTTATCCACATCACTATCCTTCTCATCGCAGTGTGAGCATTAACTCAATTATAATCATCATCAACATTAGCAGTAATAGTAATAGTGCAATCTCGATCATTACTTCAATCATCATCATCTATCAATTTTCTCTCCAAAACAAAACATCTGCACTTACGTGTCTCATTTAACATGCTGTAAATTCAAAACATCTGACATAGGCATAACCTTCAAGAAATCACATTAATTCAGGAATTACACAAATAACATGACATTATAATGTTGCATCTACATCCTCAAAATCAAGAAATAAGCTGGAAAACAGGTGGAATTAACATTTGCTATCTAAGATGTTAATAAACTTGTTGCATAAACGGAGAAAAAAAAATTATTTTCATTACATTCACTTCCATCCATTTAATCTCTCGTGTGAATTCATCACACACGCTATACTGGGCACGTTACAGCAACACCAATAAGCAAAATCTCTGAAATCAGACAACTGTCGGGGTTACACTGTGGCACTTCCACCGAAGCTGACATCATCTCATCTCATCTCATCTCATCTCTCCTCATCTCACATCCACACCGTCGGGGTTACTCTTTGGCACTTCCACCGAGGCAAATCTCAACTCTTATTTCTCACATAAACTCACACTACGCCATCGGGGTTACTCTTTGGCACTCCCACCGAGGCAAATCTCACCTATATCACATAACCTCAAATACACACATACATACAAACACTATTCATGCAACAAATTTCTGCAAATAAAGATTACAGCATCATTATGGAAATCAAATAGAGTCAAAATCAAATCATATCAAATCAAATCGAATGCAACAAAACAACATCACATCATTACTCAAAACAATATTGTCACATAACATTCCTGAAAATGAAAGCTCAATTAAGCATATAGTACACCTGAAACACATTCCTGCAGCATAATACAACAAAACAAATGATTTGCAGTTATCAAAACACAATTCAAAATTTAAATTACACCCAAAATAACAATATACTTGTAATTTAGCAGAGACATTCATAGCACAGTATTCCTGAAAAACAAAGCTTAATTAAGCATCAGTCACTGAAACAATAAATTTAGCATACCTGTGTGAGTCGTAAAACTGTTTCATTCGTCCATAGTTTAGACTCACAATGTTTACATACTTACAGGTGATTTTTTTTTCTTATCTCTTACTCGTTTACCACAAAATTCCCGTGCAAATTGTCCAAAATCTGGTAACACACGTACAGCTGGTTCATCAACATCCACATCGTACTGGTCCATATCAGAAGCACATCAAACCTAATTAGGTGTAGATACTGGCAAGGTTGGTAGCTCCTGAAACTTTTACTTACATGAGTAACTGCGAAAGATTTTCCCTTAAAAATATGCATTGCGGAATTAAACCAAACTTGGCAACGGTAAAGCAAAATTATCATCATTATGATTTTCTCAGAGCGGCCATTAGCAGTAGTAGCCAACATTGCAAAATTCTAAAATAACTCATACGGCGACAACTCGTTGGAATGCTCCCTGAGAGAGGGGTCAATGACCGGCGGCAGGCAGCTGGTGGGGGAACATGGGCCACGACAGGCGGATTAGCCATCACTGACAACTGCGTAACAACAGGCGTACCAACACTAGACATAGAATCTACCTCGCTATGCTCGCTAACTGGAACAATTGCTATATCAGATTTCTGTGCAGTACGTCGCTTAGACATGATTGCAGCACAAAAGATAACGCAACCAATAAACAAACAGTAGGGCCAAGCAATTCAGATTACACCAAACTAAACACTTATAACATCACATGAATGTAAGTAGCAAGATCAGAACATAGCCAAATAAAACAGTTGCAGAAAGAACACAATTAAGCGCCCGCGGCGAAATATCAGAAAATTATACTAACACACGGCTACACAAGCCACTTGGACACAATACCAAGATTTTTAAGCAGAATGAACATATGGAAGAAAACAAAATGATAGCTGCAGTGAGAAACCTCGAACTGGAACTTAAAAAAACTACGTCACACTTACTGTGACCACCGCGAAGATTCTCAAAAGGAGCAGAATACAAACTTGTAATTTAAACTAGCACACAAAACTTCTCTTTTTTTTCTCTTAAATCAAATGTATATAATCTGATATGCACACGCAAAGAAACGCGCCAAAACACGTGCTGAGGAAGACTGGTTTCACAAGCTAAAAATTGTTGCTGAAATGCACGACCACGCGGGAATTACACAACACACGTGCGTACATAAAAGTTACACGAAAAATAACTCAGAAAAGTGCAGTAAATAGCTAGAAATCACAATCACTGGAATATAAAGTAATACATTTCCAAACCACTGCTAATAAACACAGAAAACAAGATTTGCAAACGGATAGCCAACACGTGACGAGCACATTGTGAAACTACAACTATCTCGTTCGTTGCACCACTGAACTTTCACAGAAACATTTTTTGAAATTAACCAGCACAAAGAACGGAACACAGTGATACAATTTAAAGGAAATGAAGCCAAAACAAGGGGAAAATGGAGTCAGAAGTTTTAGCGTCACCCGGCAGACAATGGGAAAATATGCAAAAATGAACTCAAAATTGAAATTTCGACACCAAACTTTCAGAAATGATGCAACCAAAATTTAGAAGAAGAGAATCACAAATTAAAGTATAAAAATCCTTACCCTTCAGCCAGAAAGAACTTTACATTTTTCACGACCACGTGGAGCAGAAAGCGTTAAATTTGGAGGGAAGAAAAAAATTTGCACTTAAAATCTCAAAACAAATCAAACCAACTGCTCGGCACCTCCGCCAATTACCCGGCGACTCACGCCAATTTGTCGCGTACCTCACATTTATGTAATTAATTATTTAACTTCAGTGGTGGGCAACTCGCTGCGAGAGGGATCGTTATTCAAACAAAGGAAACTTTAATTTAAGAGGCACCGACAAAGGGACGCAGCTAAAGTTAAATTCACAACATAATTTACACTAATATAATTCCTGGCTGAAGGGAGAGGCAAGGATTCTATTCTACCATAATTAAGAACTGCAACGGAATGGACAACTAGAATTATTTATTATAATAACTTACCCCATGTGCCTGCCGGGGCGAGGACGCCATATCATTGGGCAGCTATCCGTACACCTCACACAAAGACTCGTCCCAGACTGACTGAGAAAACTCGTTAAACTTGGCGTCACTAACGCCATCCCCTCCAATGAGACTGTTTCCCCTTAAACACCCCTCCTCAGATAAACTGCCAACCTTCAACTTGGGTAACCAGAGGGCGCATTACCAATATATAATCTGTGCACATGCCACAATATCAAGAATGGTTAACGCTTTAAAACTTTTATTTGGCATAAATTTTGTGTTGTAATGAGATCTGCATTTTTTGTATAGTAGGATTTTGTCTATCTCTTAGGGTTTACGGATTATACAAAAGCCGTTCAGATTGAAGACGATATATTTCCAGAGATTTCATGATATACATTTTATTTTTCATGCTAATGACTTAGATATATGGTATTTGAATCCAAATATTTGGAATAATGTAGGGAAATTAAAGATAAGGAAAATTTTGCATATAGAAGTAGTTTGGGGAAGGAGGATTTTCTTGAAGACTTCCCTTCCGTATTCTTAGAGGGCTATGCGCTTAGATACCAAATTTAGTATTTAACTGATTTAGTATTTTCGTTTTGAGTTATGCTGTTCACAGACATGCGCGCGCGCACACACACACACACAAGTACCTTTTAATACTTTATGTTTTAATTTAAAAAGACATCATAATGTGTATTTAATACGTTGTTTTAGTATTTAATCATTTTATCTACTACGTATAGTAAGTATTGCATTCCACCCAAAAATTCGATACCGAGATTTCACCATAAATACATGTTTTGAGGTGCCCTGAATCCATATAAAGCATTTTTTGAAACATGTCCATGTACGTATCTGTCTGTAAACAGCCTAACTCAAGAACGAAAAGTCGGATAAATACCAAACTTGGCATTTGAGATTAGTATCTTCCAAGGATGCAACACAAACCTTTTTAAAATTGCCCCACTCCGGACTACCCTTTACATGGAACATTTTTCGAACATTTTGATTTTCTCAAAAATGGCTAACCATTTTGATTAAAATATCATATGTTTAAAATAATTTTCATGGTAAATGAAACGTATATTTTTAATCTTTTTGGGAATGTCTCCGAAGGTCCTCTTCATTCTGGATGGCTTTCTCATAACTAGTAGTGGATCTCATTAAAATAAATAATTTATGTCATATGCATTGTTTTGGTCGAGTGAACCATTTCCGAGACATTCATTTTTATTTGCCTGAATTTTGCAATATTTTTCTCAAAAAGGGAGTTCATTATTCTTGATTTTTTAATTTTAATATGTGCCAGACATGCAAAGAAGGGAATGCTGCACATCAACCAGCTCCTAAAAGTTAAGGCTCAGACTATCACATAAAGCCTACCGTATAGCCCTTGCACCTGCAAGAAAACTAGCAATAAGATAGTTTTTGCAAATGCTTATCTGGATAAACAGGAAGTAGGTGGAGAATAAGCATTTGTAACAATAGTTTGTGCAGTAGTAAGAAAGTCAGTGAGTGTTTGTTTTTTTAGTGGAATGTAATACTTCCTCCAATTATTATAAGTAACTAGTAAAGAAATTAAAATATTGTGTTTTGAATAATAATTATTCTCAAAGTTTAGACTTTGTGAAATATTAACACGAAACATAGCGTTACATCAACTCGTTGGTTACCGTTACTTATGAAACCGGTGCGGGGAACTGTAAACCCTGAGAGAATTCACTTTTCACATGATAAATCATTCGAATCCACAACAGCAAGCTCCCTAGAGTATCCGAGTTCAACAGAAATTCGGAACAGTAATGCTCCGCTGCATACAGACAGTATCGTGTGCGATGAAAAGAACAAGAAAATCCGTTAACTCCTGACCTTACATCCCGACCCAAATCCAGGTCGTGTAGTTGCAGCAAAGTTTACCACGGAACCGGAATTTTATATTGAATTCTAACAGTGAAGCTATTTTGTCAATTTAAAACGTACGGTATCTTTGCTGGAAAGACAGTGAAATTTCACCTCGGTACCGACATCGAGTAATATGAATTTTTAAAAAGGGCGACAGAAGGAGTTAAGGGAAGATCAAAATAACTAACTCACCAATGTTAAATTTGTTAAATTCGTGACCCACTATCCACAAAACTATTTAATACATCAGACTGAATGTTTTACATAACGTCGGCGAACACTTTTTTAAGTTTGGCGGATTAACTTTTATCCAATAAGTTCGTTTAGTAAGGGAGATATGATTTTATTTATAAAAATAACCAACAGTTTATCAACACCAACGATCCACAACAACCCTTATAAGTTTGTTTTATCATCCTGAGGGTTTAATTTATTTGTCTTGAACAGTTTCTGATAAAATGGCTCATTATGCCAGAGTATATCAATCACATAAAATGCTGTTCAAAGCATAACTGGAGAACAATGTCGCATATATTTGCAAAGATGGAAACTACATGGCTTCAGAATAGAGAAGTTCCCACACTTAACAGTGATACCAATTCTTACAGCAAAACTTCCCCTAAAATGGAGAATGGGCTAAAGTTTACCCCTCTGCTCTAAAGTGTGTAGGAATTATGATTTTTTCTATGAAGTATTGTAGAATTCACTATACAATATGGCAGATACAGCACGATTTTAAATATATATTTAAAATATAAACATTGTGGCTACAATGATAAACATACACAAAATTAAAGAGGAGATTCCAAATTAGAATACTATACAAGAAACTGTGAGTTTTTTATTATCAATTTTCGTCAATTAGTCTACCCTTAAAAACATAAGGCTCTTCTTCCTTTAGTAAACATTTTAAAGGTACATAATACAATAAGGTGCATTTAAAACACAGGTTAATAGGACGTAAGGGAATAAATAGACTAATTCGGATAGATACTCAGCTGCAGAATGGGTTGCTTAATCATGTACATTTAGGTAGAAAAAAGTTGCGATATAATGTGCTGTGTGTTAAGTTGGTAAGGGCTTAATAAAGCAGCTCATCCCCATTTATGGCTTACAAGTTCTAGCAACCCAAGCTGATTTGAGGCTTTTGCGATGACGGATTACTCCAGATCCTGGGATCCAAGATAGTTTTAGATTCGTTGGGAAAACATAATCAATTCAGTATTATTAAGTATTCTTCCATAAGCTGGAAAGATATAATCAGTTTCACAAGGTATGTAAGTGACATGGGTATGTTATATAGAAAAGATACTTTGTTTTACCGGTAAATTTGGAATCACATGGAGAATTTCATTAGGTGTTGTTTATCGAGATTGTAGCTCTGAGGGCGGAGCAGCGGTAGTACAGGAAGTGGTACAGTATTGGTGGTTCAAATCCAGTGTTAAAGTTACAGTCGATTTTACATTCCGCCTAAGTAAACCTGGGCGACCGGATCTCGATTGATGAATTGTCGCTTTTTGCTACCGAGGTCGAAGAATGCGATAAACTTTAAAACAACATTCTCAAAAATGCGACAACAATCTGCCGCTTCTTTGTAAGAGGCTATAAACACAAACTTTCAAACAAATGATATACCGCTTTCCCTCCCAGCTAGTGGAGCTCATTTCTAATTTGACTTGCGTATTCACTCATTCTTGTCAAATGTACACTGTGTATGTGTGTGCTTTTTAAGAAGATATGGATAACTTTGTTTTAAGGCAGAAAAGGAAATGACGACCTAGTCCCAGTGAAACTAAAAATGGACATACAAAAGAAACAAAACTTCATACTAAAATAAACGGTTAGTGGAAAGTGTTATATAAGAGGTGCAAAGTGAAGTATTCTGGAGAAATTCCATTATTTGTGCGGAGTTTATGCGAGAACACAAAAAACAACTGTTTGGCGTCATCATCAGGTAAGCTGTAGCATTAACATTCACAACAAACGCGAGCACTTAACGTAGTGTTTTAATATGGACAGCAACGAAATGTTAATTATAAAATCATTCTTTATATTTAACTCAAATTAGGTTCTCCTGAAAAAATAAAACTCCGGTTTAAATTATCTGGTTATAAATGTCGACTTAATTAATTCGTTGATGCAGTTCTAAATTATTCCCACGTTTATAAATAATTTGGATTCCATATATTACAGAACATCTTACTTCTAGTTCTAGTTTAGTTGCATGAACAATATAAAAACGAAATCAGAAATTGCCTTTCTGTAGAAACAGTTAGCAAACGTCTGATAATAATTAACATTAAACGGCCATCTCGCAATGACTTTAATTTTGAAAAGCGATTTAGTGTGTGGATTATGTATAAAAACCGATGTATTTTATTTTGATTTAATATGATATATAATGCAAAATATGCAAATCAATACTGACAGTTTTCTGTAGATATTATATGGAATGTGTGGATCTGTATGTGTAAAAGTTAATTTTAGCAGATTTCTGTTGGTTTTAATTCCATAACATTTCACTCCTGAAACCCTCATTAATAGTATATTTTATAAAATTTTCTACTAGCAGAATTTTGCACAAGCTTATATTTTGCACAAATATAACTAAAATATATATTTTGTACAAGAATAAATTTTGATTTGTGCATTTTTGCAACATTTTGTTTATTTCCTAGCTTATATCCAGTTCAACCCCAACTATGACATTGAATTTTTTATTTTGATTTTCCCTTTCCAAAGTTAATTCAGAATTAGTATTATTATTACAGCAATACTTTTTATTATTCAGAGTTTTGCAAGAAAAATAAATATAAAGAAGGTTGCCAACCTGCGGAAATGCTATGTTCTGCGACTGTTTTGTAATGCTTTTTCGTTTTACGCTGTTCATTTCCTATAACTCAGCTGCTTACCACGCTACTTTGTGATGCTTTATAATCAAAATCAATATGTTGATACTTTTTAATCCCTTCTGAAAATGTTATTTCTTGAACTGTTTTTTTTTCACACTACTCTCATTTTGCTTTGTATGCGTTGTGATATGTTTTTAAAACTTCTGGTGCCACGAGGACTACATTACGCATTTATAACTAAATATGCCATCTGGTTTGTGTGTTCAGTAACGCCGTTTGTGGTATTTCTTCCACCAGTTTGATGCTGTTCCTGTAGATACTCCACAGCTCTCACTGCGTTATTACCTTGCTCATTAAGGACATCATTTTCGGTTTGTGGTCCACATCCTTTGTTCCTTTCAAATGACATATATAATAAAGGGGACATTGTTTACAAGCCAGTTTCTTCCAAACACTCCACATAATGTTTGTCTTACCCCCTCTCTCAGCCTTCCTTCGCTCCGGAGCCGGAAATCTACCACTTTTTATTAGTTAGGATTTGAGTGACAGACTTTTGACATCAAACCAATAAGACACGAACAGATCTGGTGAGTACCTTCTAGCCACTCACGTAAAATGCTTCCGTTTCCCACTCCTTTCGCTGCTCACTTTGTGAAGCGAAGGGCCTAGATCTGCCAAACCGACTGTCGGTCTCAGCTCACGTACGTGCGGCAGAGGTGAGGAAACATCCAAGTGATACGGAGAGGTAAAGTGGCCAGCATCGCGTATTCCACAGCCAGATTGTTGGCTTCCGTGACCAGGATCGCTGCCTCTCGTAGCTCCTCACTTTCCGCATGATGCTGATCCTATGTCCGTCTTATACCTGGAACTGGAACTTATACCTGGGATCGAGCCCGAGCGCATTCCATGGTGGAAACGGGATCCACACTCTAGCCCACAGTGCCACGGATTAGGACATATTTTGAGTCTTGCCTTCTGGTATTTCGAGCACATTTGAGGAAAAAATCTCAAAATTCGGATATTTTTAACACATTTCCCATTACAGATACTCTTAAATTTCTATCAATCTGAAATAACTACATCACGAGTATTTTCTTCACTTTGTTGATACGCTGTATTTAACAGTTTTACTTCTTCTTTCGTCATTTAAATTATAACAACATAACCGATCATTTCATTATTACATCAGTGTGCAACGTATCTTTGTAACTAGTTAGTAGTCTAGGTTATGTACTAGCAACCAGTAGTACTAGGTTACGTTGTGGGATAATGTGTGTTGTAAATTTAGATTAAGTTGTATATACTTTAAGTTATAGCTTTAATTTTTTAATTTTTAAAGATATATTAAGGCAAATTTGTCATTTCCGGGTGCATGCCAATACCCGAGATGTTGTAAAAGTCTGAATTCATGGCAATACATTGAAAATAATAAGCATTGTTATTTCCTGCAGTCGAACTGCAAATAATTAAAAATGCGATTCATCACGTGCTAAACGTTTTCTAGGATAATATTCAAGAACTTATAGAACACTCACTAAACTAAACAGGTATATTAATTAATATTTTAGAATTTGAAAATAAGGAAGCACCTACTCATATTGATCAGCAGGTCTTGCAGCACCTTCTTCAATAACTGCAACAATAAAAAATTATTGAAAATGAATAAAATAATTATACATGGTGAATTATATCTGAAAACATTCTTGATTTATAGCAATGAGATCAGTTTTTCATATCTACAGGTTGTGGCACCGGAAACTAATGAGTACTATGTTAAATAACAACGCAAATTTGTTATATAACTCTTGTGAGCATTTATTGCACATATTTGTCGAAAATCTTTTTCATGACAAACGAGTTTGTACTTAATCTTCTTTTATGCGTTTAACGCATTGCAAATAATATTTAAACCTATAACAGCTTTTATATTGCAAAGCTTGCTATGATGCAAGCGTCTGCTTCCTACGACTGCAAGAAGGAACATTGTGCTAAAATAATGTTTGGTTTATTATTATTTCATTTGTATATCCGACTTTAACGTCCGGGGACTTTAAGTTTAGAAAAACAACTAGGTCGTTTAGTATAGAGCTTTTCTTCTGGTTTTTACTAATTACCTATCATTAGAAAACAGATACACATTCAGTCCCACAATTATACTCCAGACTTTACGGAGGGTAAAGTTGTAGCTTATACAACGGAGGGACACCTCGCGCACTGCGACCTACATAGAACTATTGCATCTACTACTCCTGGATTGGATTGGATTGACTACGGCGGGGACTCGGCACAGATCCAGAGTGGATATTGTACCTACGCCCCACGTGGAGGCGTCCCCGGGAGGAAGGGTAAGGCGAGAGGAGACAAAAGGATAATGTGAGAGGAGACACCGGGCGGCCGGAACCAGGAACGACGGTACAGCAATCACAGGATCCCTAAGTTTCCAGATAGAGACAGCCGGAAGGCAGACCGGGGACCCACCCCACATAGAGGAAATCCAATTCCTCTCAAGGGGTTTCGGATACCCTGGCAGCCAGCCGAAAGCCGAGGGACGGAGAGTATTACAAAGAGCATCCTTTTAACCTGCCACGCTGCACCGAAACACCGTCGTCGATACTTCCGACCCTGAAAGAGACCAACGGGATGAAAGATGAATGGAACGAAATGGAGGGACAGGAAATTTGGAGTATGAAAGAAACCACTCCAGCATTCGCCTGAGGATCCGGGAAACCCCCCGAAAATAAACCATAGGACAGAGTGGACGGTCGCCGGTGATCGAAATGGAGTGAAAGAGAAATGATGGAAAAGAAATTGTGGTAGATGAGAAACCACCCCAGCATTCACCTACCGACTAGGGAACACCATGAAAAATCCAAGATCAGAGTGGGCGAGAGCCCTCAAATGCGAGCCTCACACGATTCCGCGAAGCCATCTCACTCGGTCTGCGGAGGATCAAGAAGATCCTAATTAAAGAAAAATTCTCCCTCATCAGCCGAGAATCGAATCCGGGACCTCTGGGAAGCCACAATGCTGAACACATAATATTCACAATCGAAACGAATGACGCTAATAAAAGTAATTAATTTAAATCATTCAAAAATAATTGTCGCAATGGAAGTTCTTATTTGATAATTCTTTGGTTGTTTTCTGTTGAATTTAAAATTATGTGTGCTTCAGATAAGGATATATTGTATTATCTTAGACCAATATTGTTACTGTGTTTGAAGGTTGCATATGTTTAACATTTGGGTTGAGAGAGCACTAAGGAATCAGTTCGTTTAGCTTTATATAAATGGCCTTGTATCCAGCATTTGTTACCATTTTCTGTATACAGAATGTATCTTTATTGGTGTCATATATTTGGGGGACGTGTTCCTGACATCAAAACAGTAAAAAAAGTTCATATGTACATGGGTATGAAAATCATTTATTTCAGTTACAACACAAAATCGAAAGTTACAAAAATTATTCGAAGTGGCTTCCCATTGCTTCGATGCATGCAGTAAGCCTGCGTTCCATGCTCTGGAGTACTCTGTTAAAAATTTCTGGAGTGTTTCGTATTTGGTCAAATCCAGTTTCGATACGTCCTCTCAAAATGTCAACATCAGGTAAAGGAGTCACATAAACCAAGGACCTCAAATGTCTTCAGACGAAGAAATCCACTGGATTCCAATCAGGTGATTGAGCAGGCCATGCAATATGTTCCCATCGATCAATCCATCTTTGCGGAAATCGATCATTCAAAAACTTACGAACTATCGCATTGAAATGAGCTGGAGCACCATCGTGTAAAAAACACATTCGGTGGATGATGTGCAGAGACATTATCATTTAAGTGATACAACTAATTTCTGAAAAACTGGAGATAGATTTGTCCATTCAGACGCGGAGAGAAGAATTAGGTACCAATACGGTAATCATGAATGATTCTACCCCAAACGTTGTGGGAGAACCTCTGTTGATGGTTGTCTGTCGTACTTCATTAGAATTTTCAAATGCTCAGTTATAAGTGCTATGAAAATTGAAGATGCTGTCGCGAGTAAAACCAGCCTTATCCGTGAATAAGATACAGTTTAGGAAATTGATGAACACAGCGCACTGCTGCAACATGCGTTGACAGAAACGTCTTCTTGGCACAGAGTCCGCCTCATTTAATCCTTGAACACATAGAAGGTGATACGGGCACAGAAGATTTTCATGCAGAATTCTCCAGATAGTCATATCACTAACTCCTTCCCTTACGGCCATACGTCTTGGGCTTTGTGATGCGTCTGCATCCACAGCACGAAGAACTCGTTCTTCAAGCTCAGTGCTTCGTACCGCTCTTGGTCTCCCAACATCCCTAGTACTCCTCTCAAATGCGTCATTCTCTCTCAAGCGTTGGTGAATTCGTGCGAATGTTCTTGCACACAATAACTCCTGTCAGGGTACCTTTCTGTATAAAGTTCACGTGCTCGTGCTGCATTGCCGTCTGCACGGCCATACGTGTAGTGCATATCCGTCTGTTCACTCATGGAATACATCTTCTTTGATCTATAACAAGGAAAGGTTGATTTTCAGACCCGTGTACATATGAAATTTTTTTTACTGTTTTGATGTGAGGAATACGTCCCCCAAACATAGTTTATCAAAACAATAAATTTGGTGACTTTTGACGGCAGAATTATATTTATAAAGTCAGTGCAGTGATTTAGAATCAAATTACTATCCTTGCTTTCGCGTGACACGGCTATGCAATTTGGTTCTTGTGATGGGATGCCGACTAAACAGCCTGAGCTTTTCCGATCTCAACTTACCACCCTTAGATTAGCATTGAAAGAAGAATAGTTATGCCTAGAATGCAATTTTAAAATTTTGTTGAGGAAAGCAAAGACGGCAGCTGTTGTCTTTAGTGACATTTTTACTATAAAAGATTCAAATATTTAGGCGCACTGTTACAGTATAGATCTATTGCAGTCACCACCCCTCCAGGAGGAAGGGATGAAGTGAACGAACCACAGGAGGCTAAGGCCGGAATCAAACAGATTACAGAGACGTAAGGAAGTCCCTAACAGCCCTCTTGTGTCTACGGAAACGGAATGAAAGGGAACTGATGGAAAATAAATCGTGGTAGATGAGAAACTACCCAATGTTCGCCTACCGACTAGGGAAAACCACAAAAATCCAAGTTCAGAAGGGGCGGGCGATGCGAATCGAATCCGGGACCTCCCGAATGCGAGCCTCACACGTTACTGTGGAGCGAGACAAAGAATTACTAAAAACTGCAGATATTGTTAAAACAGACCATTAATGTTAAATAAATCTTTGTGGCGTTAACTGTTTTTAAGATATATGTTGCTTTTGTTTTGAATGTCCGAGCATGTTTTTATGTGTTAAATCGCTTTATTTTGATTTTGGTAATATATGAAGTATATTCAATTTTAAGGCCATCATATAGCGACCCGCTTTTTAAAAACAGTCCTGTCGCTTCAGTCTCCCTTATCCCTGCTATGTGTATAATTAATTAAATGTGTAATGAAAGTATTTGTACCCACATTTATGTAGATTCACCTGAACTAGATAGAAAAAATGAGCTAATCTTTTGTCCCAGTAATTAGAGGTGTGAATGCAATAAGTATTATCCTTTTTAATGTAAAATCATGTAAATTATTATTAATTGTTCTTTGACACAAGCCGCGTATAGGAAAGTTTGGAAAGTTAGAATCGGGCTGAAGAATTCAATGCCATAGGCGGGATTTGAATCAAGGATTCTTTGGAATGATGGATATTTCGTGGAAAATATTGGTGTATGGTATTTATTCTACTTTTCGTTTTCAAATTGTGATGTTCTCTCTCTGTCTCTGTCACATACACACACAACCACATATACATGCGGGGGCTTTTTAAGTGTTCTTTGTGGATTTAGGCGACTTAGCGGAGCATTTGAATTTCAAATTTTTTCTTTCCTACTATAAATAAGTGGTAGAGAAAGGAAATATAATGTAGACGTTGAGGAAAGAAGAGAAACAGGAAAGAATGTGAACCAGTACGTTTTGAGTAGCTAAATAAAATTACAATCATAGGGAAAATATATATTAATACCACTAGGAATAGTATTGAAAAAGACTGGGAGGCGAATGTTACTAAATTTAGGGAAGGATTGAGTAGACAATGCCATCAGCGACCGGGAACGGGTGGTTTTTCCCTCTATTGTTAAGTGTCCCGTTAGATTGCTTGAAAAGCAGACGTGTAGGAAAGGGTCAATGTTCGTAGCTCTAGGCATCCAATGAAATAAGCTAGAAATCAGGTGATAGTGGAATGGGGAGATAGAAAATTTGAAATAGAGAAACAGGACAGTTTAGAAGACACACTTGATCGTGGTAGTTCCTTGGAGATTCTTAGAAAATGTGTCGGCGGATAGGTTCGAGGATATGAAGCGTAGTAATGAGGAAATGCGAAGTAATAGCAGGAATCAAATTTTAAAGCGGTGACCAGAAATAAACGAGCAGGAAAAAAAATAGTCGTATTCACCACTAACCCGATATTCAATATCCATGCAAATCCCTGAGCTAGTACCGAACTCGGGACCATTCCTACAAATCCTATACCGCCAAATTGTCACATACCGCCGCAAATTGGCGCCTAAAAGAAATACTGCCGCAAATTGTCCGCCCAGCGTGGGTCTAGAATAAAACCGACGGATAGTCACCGCAAATGAAGGATGTAGGCTTATAGAAAAGCGCCTGCCCTTGATTATAAAAGTATAATTGATTAATATAATTAAGACAACGCTTTAGTGAATTTTGACAAAAATTAAGAAAATTTAGAGTTTTCTTCTTTTATTTGTAACATCTGGATACACTGTTGGTTTCTTAATATCGACCAATTTTGAGGTTTCAAAGGTCATTTCAAATACGCCTATGCCATTTGGGAGAAGAACATTGATAAAATTCAAGTATACTTTTCTCAGTTATTTATTACTTTCTCTACTACGTATAATAAGTAGGGGAAATATTGTATTTCAAGCACAAATTCGATGTCGAGATTTCACCGGAAATATATGTTTTGAGGCCCCCGAAACCAAAAATAGCATTTTTACAAAAAGGTCCGCGCGCGCGTGTATGTGTGTATATCTGAGTGTGTGTTTGTGCGCAAAGTAACTCAAAAACGAAAATTTGGCTAAGAACCAAACTTTATATTTCAGTTCAGTATCTTTCAATAATAAAACAGGAAGATTTTAAAGAAACCCCCCAACCCCAACTACGCTTTAGATGGAAGATTTTCCGAAAAAAAGATTTTCTAAAACATGGCTCTATCGATTTTAATTAAAATACCGTATATTAAAGATATTTACATAGTAAATAAAATGTATATCTTGAATTTTCTGGGAATACCCTTTGAAGTGCCCCATTTGAAAGGATTTTGTATAATCTTGTACAACTGGTAAACTTAAAGGGAAAACGTACTACCCAATTATATGTAGATCTCTTTAAAATACCCAATTAATTTTTTTCAATATAATTTAGCCTTCAAAGTACTCTTGTTACCAGGAGGGATTTAAATAGTAATGAAATAGAAATTTCTGTGAATTTTGAAAATATATATTTCTATGAATTAAATAGGTAAATTTGGAAAAAACAATAACACTTATACAAAATATTTGTTTTATAATATACCAATTACACTTTGTACAAAATTCTCTTGATACTTGGTTTTTAAGCTTAAAATAAAATGTTACGGAATACACAATAAAACATTTTGTATTAGCGTATGAAAATAAATGAATTAATAATAAACAGTATCCCCAAAACAGTTTGACACAAGTCCTTAAGAATTAGGTACATTCCTTCAGTTTTATGTCCTGCATTTGCGTGAAATTAACAGAAGGTAAATTGTGGACTTTTGCTTCTTCTAAAATGAAGTGAATTAATATTTAAACCATAAAGGCTTTCAGTACTTTATGCGATTTAGTTTGTCTATACGCGCTATGTGAAAGGTATACTGGGACTATTGTGACCAACGATGACAACCACGAGGACATTAATGAAGCCGATTGTCTTTGACATTCTGCCGCCAACAAAAGACCAACAAGCTTGTACAAAGTTTGTCGACTCTGAGAATAACTCGAGATCACCATTTCAAATGAGCCTTCTTGGTCTCTTTGGAACATTTCCGTCCTTTGCTGACTTAAGGATAAAGTTTCCACGGCCTTCTGCTTAAGAAACTTTTAATCCCTCATCCTTGGCATCATCGCTTTGACTCTTAGCTTTATTTTCTTCCTGTTTGTTCGTGGGAAATCAACAGGTGGTCACCATTTTTGCTGCAAGGTTTTCTGCTACCTACAAAAACAAACAAAAACAAACACGATGTCGTCTATGCAACGAGACGGAGTTATTAAAGCCCAGAAAAAATAAATGAGCAACGATTTGGAGAAATACACTTTCTTGAAGTGTTTAGAGCGAGATAGAAACGATCACTATTTGTTTTTGCAGTTTTAACATTAATCTTACTTTATGCAGAACATTTGGACAATTTATTTGTGTTACAGTAAACTTTGTTCCAAATAGAATATTGCATCATCATGCAATCAGTGTAGACTGGGTCTCATACACTGCGTGTATGATTCTTAAGCATTCTTCAGCGAATATACATTAGAACAATACGAGTTTTCACAGGAAATGCACATTTTGAGGCGTACTGAAGCCTGCCCCCAAATACAATTTTAGAGTTTGACTCTTAAGTATGTTTGTATGTATGTGGTGTGAGTGTGAACAGCATACAAAAACGAAATGTTTAATAAATACCAAATTTCATTTTTGAAACAGACAGTGTCAGTGAATATGAATAAAAGATGAGCTATTCCCCCCTCAAATTACCCCTTTATATTGAAAATTAGGCGGCGCCGTGGCCGAGTGGTTAGACCGCTCGCCTCTCACCGAGGCGACCCGGGTTCAATCCCAGGGACTCGCATGTGGGATTTGTGGTGGACAAAGCGGCGTTTGGGTGGGTTTTCTCCGGGTTCTTCGGTTTCCCCCGCCATTCATTCCACCAACTGCTCCATCGTCACCTTTCCTATCATCCATTTCGCTTCATCTACTTCCTTCCTCCTATACCAGGTATAGAGCTGATCACCCATCCTGGACATTCTGTCTGCTCCATGAGTGTCTGCTCCTCGACTGGCCTCTGATCCCAGGCACCCGTTTGTAAGTCCTGGGAGTGTAAGTCCTACATAAGATGAGGGTGAACAGCGAATGAATGAATGAATGAATGTTGAAAATTATAGCTCACCTCCGTGGATTGAGGGGAGCTTGTCTGTCTCGCGTTCAATAGATCACGTGTTCGAATCTCCGTCATGCTGACTTACGAAAAGGTTTTTCCGGGGTTTTCCCTTATCCTGAAAAAAATGAATGTCCGATAACTTTAAACTCAATGTTCCCGAGCTCATTAGAGCATTATTTCGCCCATTTCATTCATATAGATGACCCAACCGGTTAAAGGACAAACTTTAAAAATCAGAAAATAGAAAATGTTAATTTGCATCTATTCAATAATAGTTCTTAGGATTTTTATTAAAATATTATATGTGTAGATATTAACTGTTGAATGAAACGACTAGCCTTAACTTTCTGTGAACAGCATGTGGGTTCTCTTGCATTCTTAATTAATTATATACCTTCAGCTTTCTGTGAAACTATAGGAGACAGACCAAAAAATTATTTCAAAGAAAGGTAATGCTGGTTAAAATATACAATTAGAGACAAATAAGTTTAGCGTAGGACTAACCATAGCTAAAATATTCGCTGTTATTTGTTTGAATTTTGTAATACTTTATGCAATAAATCTTCACCGCCTTACTTTTGCTTTTCCTGAATTCTTCAGAGTATGCAGGCATATACAAAACATTGATATTTAATTGTTCTTCACACATTTTATGTATAAACTGAAGGTAGAATCAGACTGGAACATTCTTCGCCATAGCCGGAATTTCAACCACGGATCTTCGCATTCCGTGCCGTTGCTCTAACCGAGTTATTATAGCAACATGCTGGGGCGACACTAAATTTCCCAGATTATATTAATATTTTTTCCGATAAACCACAAGGCGTTCTCAATTTCATTTTGAGATAACACCCCAATGTTAACTTACAATATACATACATAGATAAGGTATCTTATTGCTGTCATATTAGTAAAGTTATTACACAAATACTTAGGACAAGAGTCACTGACCGTACATGCATGTTTAAAGCACAAGTTAAAGTTGACAAAAAGAAACGCAAGAAAATCAAAAAAGAAAGAAAGGAGAAAGAAAAATAGAGATAAGTTGTCTCCGACTAACTGTACTAAATTTGATCTTGCTTAGCGCACATTAGCCTGGAACTTGCCCATATTTTGTCAGCTCCTCTGGTCAGCCAGTAGATCCCAACATGCCACTCTCCTTCTAGTAGGACTTAAGAATTCTTCTTTGAGTTAAATTGTTCGCTTGTTCTCCCAGTGTGTGCATTCCGCCAAAATATTACAGAGTTCTCATGCAAGCCACAGAATGGGCAGATTCTCCCATCAACCGTTGAGTCGTAACAGTCTCCTCTATAGTCTTGTTTGATGATTACAAAATAGGACCTGAAGTCATACCGAGAGGATGGTCTCAGGCAGTGACGTCAGGGGTTTGATTCCCGTGGCCAACCTTCCTGACACATCGGAGTTTTAGGGGTTTTCCCGGGTCGCCAGGCGAATACTGGGAAGGATTCCTACATCCCCCGAATTTCCTGTCCCTCCATTTCATTTCCCTGCTAATTTCACTTCATCTTTAGCTCTCTTTCAGAGTTGGAAGTGTCGGCGATGGTGTTTTGATGCAGTGTGCCAGGGAAAAGGATGCTCTTTGTGACTCTCTCTGTCACTCGACTTTCGGCTGGCTGCCGGGGATATCCGAACCCCCTTGATGGGCGTTGGACCCCTCTGTGCGGAGTGGGGTCCCTGGTCAGCTTGTACGTCTGCCGGGGTGTCTCTGTCTGGAAAACTCACTATGTCACTATCTCACTCTCTTTGAGAGAGTATAATACATTTAAATACAAAATAACAAATGCTTCTGGTTATGGGAATTAACGTGACTTTTTAGCTTGCTGGTGCATACTCGCTAAAATTATCTTTCCCAAGTTTCTGCTTATAGCAACAGCTATACAAATTGGTGGCTGGCCCGTAGCTAAGTTGGTAGATCACGTGCCTGTTGTGCGAGTGGTCCCGGTTTCAATTCCCGGCTGGGTTGGGAATTTTTCTCTAGCGAAGATTTTTCCCTATCCTCTCCAGAGCATGGAAGTGTGAATGAGAGTGTGAATGTGATCTAATGATTAAAATCTCAAAAGTGCAAGAAACCCAAGGACAAGAGAATACGATTTAACATCACTGCCAACAGGCAACAAGTTCCGAAGGAGAGGCCGCGGATAAGACCAGCGTAGTTAAAAGTGGGGTATAAATGGAACTAAAAGAATGGTCACTTATATAGCATTTTCTGCTTTATGTTTATTTTAAAGAAGTGTTTCTGCTATAGCTTAGCTAGTTGAAGATTAATTGGGTTCCCGTTATTAACGTTTGTTAATAATACTGTTTTTTTCGTAATATTTGGGAAATGTCATCATCATCGTCATGAGCCTTGTGATTATTTCGTCTTCAAGAAAATGATATATCCACCTCATTCGCGGTCTGCCAACATTCCTTCTATCTATATATTTATACTTTTGTACCATTTGTGGTGTCCACGTCATCTATTCTGTTCACATGATCTGCCATTTTCGTCTGTATTCAATTATTATTATTCCATTTATCTCTTAATACCCAACGCTCCTCTAATGTCTTTGTTCATTTTTTTTCATCTAAGAGTCTGTAATCTGCCATATATCTAAAAAATCTCATCTCGACAAACTTTAGCTTTCTCTGTAGTGAGACGGCCAGCACCCAACTCTCACACCCATAGGTCAATGTTGGATTGGCCACCTCTTTATAAAGTCTCAAAGTAGTTCTTTATTACAATTTTTATAAGTCATTTTATTGCATATATTCTAATTTTGCACATCTCTGTTATTAATATATCAAAGATAATTGAAATAACTGTTTATTTTTGTTCTTATATGGTTTATTCCTTTTAAAGCCATTACTTTTGTTTTCTCGTGTGAAATTTGAAGGTCATATTTACTTGAGATATTGTATAAATACATTATATATGCTCAGAAATTTGCAAGAATAATACATAAATTAGGACCTACAAATAAATTTATCTTAAGACTGAATATACAGTGTGTCCACAAAGAGATTTACACTCTTTGAACTTTAATAACTCGGAAAAAGGTCAACAAAACTATAGGCTTTTAATTCACAACGATATTCAAAACGTTACTGATTATGTTCTAATGTGGAAGATGCTCAAATTGTCTTCCATTGGCAGCAATACATCGTCTAGAACGTTGTGGAACAGATCGACAAATATGTGAATGGTTTCCATAGGAATGGATTCACAGGCCGGTACAGTCGCCTCTCTCATGGCATCCAGTATACACGGATTTGTGTCAGTGTTCTTCATAGTTCCCCACAGAAAGAATCTAATGGTGTTAGATGGAAGATCTTGGTGGATACTCGACATTTGCTCTCAACAAATGTTTCGTTGTGGAAATGCTGCACGTCTCGATGGTAATGTGGCGGTACAACGTCTTGCTGAAACTTCACCTGAGTAGAGTTGGTGAACAGCTGACACAAGTTCTTCCCGAAACACTTAAAATTGGCAGAACTGACGCTGTTCCCTCATAAAGAATGCCTCTACAATTCCTCTGACAGACGATATTAAATTGATAACCCAGGAAGATTAAAAGCTCATTCTTCCATAACATGGATATTTTCCCTTGCCAATGCACACAGTTATGGCGATTATTTGTTCCATTCAATTTAAAAGTCGCCTTATCAACCAACTGTTCATTACTGGAACTCATTCACAAAATTCGAAGCACCTATCCGTATCGTCCTTATTTATCTCGTCAAGGATTTCCCACTTTGCTTGCTTTAAAATGCGGTGGACACTTCATTTGCTTACTCACGCAAACCTGCCGTATAAACTTCTAGAGGGAGCTTGTGAAAGTCTGTAGCACTGCTTCCTTCCCGCTTTTGTCCGATACTTATTTCTTCCGATACTTATTACCCGCCTTTCTTTAGATCACACACCGTTCCTTCTCTCTCAAATTTTCGCGTAATTTCGTAATTGTTACACATGATGGTGGTGTAGTATCAAATTCTGCCCACTATCGTCTCTGCACATCTTTCAATTTTCACATTTTCAAAACACTTTAAAATCCACTTTAATTGCTCAAAGGAAAGGTTTCCACCTTCTTGCCAATTGCTTATCACTATAGCACCTGAAAATAAAAATAAAACGAATGAATGATGGCAAGTACTAGTCATGTCAGGTCCAGATTAAAACGTTCCAATACTTTCTGTGTTATTAATGTTTAAAAGAGTAAACATCTTTGCCTCACTCTGCATGGTTGTTGCAAATGTAAGAATTGACACGACGTTAGAAGATAGATGTACCATCAAGCGCTGCAAACTTATAACTGTTTAGGAAAAATTATATTAGACAAAGGAAGTAGTGAGACTGAAAACAGGCACAGAATACAAAAAGGAAAGTTGCAATAAGACAATTACATTTCATAATTTGGAACAATATGATACATAAGGATATAAATAGAAGAATTTATGAAACAACAATCGAAAGTATTGCGTTATATGGTGATGAGTTATGGTATGTCTCTAAATGGAATGAAAATAAATTAAGATCTATGGAAATGGACTTTTGTAGAAGAGGTTGCTGTGACTCTAGACTTCACAAAAGTAAAAAGGAAACTTAACTAGAGAAGGTACAAGTGACAGCAGTAAATATCATCGCTGCGGTAGAAGTCAGACGGTTAAGATAGTATGGACACCTTAGAAGAATATCACCCAAGAGATGGGCATTAAAATTATATAATTGGCAGCCTCCTCGGTGTAAGCGAGGGGATGGTCACAATTGTTGTCGAGTGATTGTGTGAGACAAACTGTGGAAGACATATGATCATTGGAGTGACACGAAAAGATGGAAATGTGATGAAATATGCATGGTGTAGACAAACTCATAATATATACAGAGTGTCCGGAAAAAAGGTTGCAATATTTTCAGAGAAGGTAGTATGGGACAAAAGAAGAATAACATTTTCTATAAGTGGAATTAATTGTTCTTCTACATAAACCGTGTGTTGCACAGGGTTGGAAAGGTAGAATCAGGTGACTGAAAAATTCAATGCTATAGCGGGATTTGAATCACGGATCTCCCGGTCTCCGTCCGGTTGCTCTAACCACTGAGCTACCATGTCAACATGCCGGCACGACACTAAATTCTCCAGCTGATTCGCATTTTTCCTGGTGAACCACAAGGAAATTTCAAATTGTATTGAGAGGACGTACCCCAATGGCGACTTACAATGTTATAAGTACTTTAAGTCCCGGGATTCATAGTTTAAACCACTATTAGGTCAATTAATTATTGAATTTTTCAGTCACCCGATTCTACCTTCCCATTTCCTATAAACATTGGTCGTAAAGTTAATATTATGGTTTATTACACCACCATCAATAATTACCTTGTCTTTGATCTACTCTTCACAATAGGTGCTCGATCCAACCATTGCAATGCAACCTTCCATCCTGCTTCTCATGGAATCACAATTGTTTGGAACACCTCAGGTTGTTGTCGGATCGCACATAGGCATTGAACACGCTTCTCTTAGCGTCAGCACATCATATTTTATGGGGACAGCATACACCATGGACTTTAAATGTCCCTTTAAATTCCAGAAATCTAAAAGGTTAAGGTCAGAAGAACGTGAAAATCAAGGTATTGGCCCGCCACGATCAATCCATTGCTCATGAAACACTCGTGTTAACTTTTGAAGAGAATGCGCAGGTATCCAGTCCACAAATGGACAAGATAACAAATTGTGTCACAAAGAAGTGACACAAGTATCGCAACATTTGAACACTACCGTACACCAGAAGTAATGCGAGACTGATAGCGGAATACGTTAGTAGCACGCAGTGGAATACTCTTGTGTTCTGTTCTTGCTTGATACAGTATGCAAGCGCGATGTGCTGCATAGTAAGAAACCTCTACGTACAAGTGTTCTCATTCGTTTCATGCCAAAGCGCTCGGAGTGCAAAATATGCTCCTCGTACAAAATAAGACCATAATTCAGAACATATTACGTTTACGACCAATGCGTATAGAAATTTCTTCATTTGTTGCATACTAATTCATCTGTAAATATTGGAACCTTTTTCCAGACAGCTGTATATAGTTTGCGATCAAAATCTGGCCATCAGCAAGTACGAGGGCAGTCCCAGAAGTCCAACTAATGTTAAAGCTACTCTGGGGGAGTCTGCTCCTTCGTTTCACAACAATAAAATATTGAGTGGCAGAGTTTAAGCGAGGCGGTAGGAGCTGCCAAGACGACCATCGTAGTGGTCGACTAAATGAGGTGACCACGCCAGAAATTGTGAGGAAAATCCACAAAATGGTAATGGATGACCAACTGAAATTGCGCGAGCTAGCAGACATCGTGGGCATTTTACAAAGTGCTGCACATCGCATACTGACTGAAAATTCAGACATGAGAATGCTATGTGCAAGATGGGTGCGAAGTTTACTCACAATGGAGCAAAAGCAGCATCGTGAGGGTGTTTCAGTCGAGTATTTGGCGATGTTTTGCTGCAAAAAAACCCAGTTTTTGTGTCGATTCATAACCATGGATGAAAATGGGTCCATCGCTTCATACCTGAGACGAAGCAACAGTCAAAACAGTGTACTGAAAGGTGAGAACTGGCTCCAAAGAAGGCGAGACAGTTTCATTTGCAGGCAAGGTCATGGCTTCAGTTGTTTGGAATTTGTGTGAAATAATGTTCATTGATTATTTTCAAAAAGGAAAAGCAATCTATGACGAGTATTATGCAAACTTATTGTGCATTTTAATGATGAAATCAAGCAAAAACGGCCACTTTTTGTGGAAAAGAAACCTTTGTTTCATCAAGATAATGCAGCAGTTTACACATCCATTATCGCCATGGCCGAAATCAATGAGTTTGAATTGCTTCATCATGCACCCTATTCGCCAGATTTAGCCCCCTCTGATTAATTTCTATTTCAAAAGTTGAAGAAATAGCTTGGTGCTAAAAGATTTGCCCACAGTGAAGACCTGGAGTCTGCAGTTGATGGCTATTTTTCATAACTCGATGGTTCTCAGTATAAACAGGGTATCGAAGCTATTGAACACCTTTGGGAAAAGTGTATCGAGCTGAAAGGGAACTATGTAGAGAAATAAAGAAATGTTTTTTCCCAACATTTTTGTGTATTCTTTGTTAGGTCGGATGCTTCTGGGACAATCCTCGTAGTTATGTATCAGTATTTTTTCACGTGTTATAAAAGTGTTTTCAGCCTTTTCGCCATCGTACAACAACGACATGAAGGTATTATTTGTATTACTGCATGTTAGTCATTTTAGTCCATTTAAGCATGGTATTCAGAAGCATAATCAGCATCACCGTCATCTGTGTTTGGCAAAGGGGATAGAAGAGGTGAATTATTATTTATCAGTTTGGTCAATACCGCAATCAGATCGTAGGCACAGAAACTTACCGCAGAATAGTGAATATTCGTAAGCCACAATCGTCGCACAGACCCTAGAGGCACATTTTCCTCTTGTGCTTTGCAATGAATAGAAATGTGGTTTACTGGGAGCATATTTACTGATTGCGCTAAACCAGGGCAAAGACGAAATTTGAGCTCTCCGCACATCGGCACAAATGAGATCTCTGTATAATTACCGTATAACCGAGCCGCGGTTTCCCATAACGTTGAATATGCTACCACATGTAGCTGCTAACCCTGCAGCGATCCAAAGATGCAGTAAGATATTAATCGAATATCAATAGATATCTAATAAGACTTATAATCTTCTCATCAGAATCAATATAAAGTGTTAAGTGTAGTATTAGCCGGAAGGCAGATCGATTATGTGGCGAATCTGAAGATTGCCTGTCTGAGAAACCAAATTCTGGATGGTTATCTGATAATCTCGAGATAAGGTGTATGGCTTCTAAATTAAAAGACATAGTACAATATCTGTTTTGGATTAACATGCCATTGCGTAAACTTTTGACGGAATGTAGGTATAAGTGTAATATTATTTACCAGCTCGATGATCTTTTTGCAACCTGTTGTTATAGCTAGAATAGCTGTTATATATTGCGGAAGAACTAAGACGTGCCAGTGAAAGGATGTTAAAACAGTTAATACGGATAATTTCCTTTCCTGTGATTATTGTAATATACGAGTACATAGATTTTTAATGTAAAGTCAACCGAAAAATTCAACGCCACAGCCGGGATTTGTTATTAGTCACTTTAACATGGGATTTCCATGAACAAAGTTCACCAACATTCATGTATATTAAGAGTTTCTGTCTAAGTTATTTTCAGAATAACAGACCTAAAGTGTAACACCATATTCTTGGAATGATGGTTCTTCGACTTGTATTTATAACCACAGGATTAGCAAAATGCAACATATGCTATATCATTTATCCCTGATAACAGTCCTTAAAATGTTGAAGCTTTAAGAATTTTTTAAAACATCCTTCACAACATTGTAAACTGGCCAATTTAACAAACAACAAAGTTGCTTAAAACTCTCTCTTTCTGCTTGATTCCTCCCCATTCGCTGCCATTAAACAATTAGAAATGTCTGATCATTGCTAACCAGAACATGTTGATTTGATAATTTGGAAAAAGGCCAAAAATTACGCTCCTGAGCCTTGGACTACTCCGACCGCGACATCGACTTATACCAATGTCTCGGCTTCTCCCTTCCTTCCTCATACGTCCAGTTCACATAAGCCTGCAAGAGGTGCGTAGTTCCAATTTGCAGAAACTCCAGTGCTGCCGCCACATGATTGGCGAAACATCAGTCAATATCGTGATCCAGCGACCCACTTTTCGCTGACTTGATCACAAAAGTTGGACTGGAAGAGGAAAGATGCTGCACACTAGCTCATGTGAATAGTGTCATAGAGAGGGGAGAGAAACTGGCTCAAATGAAGGATATCTTTCTAAAGAAAGTGCCTTCATTTAATACCATGGCGATCTATTTGCCACCACAGTCAAGTTACAGCAAGAGTCAGAGATTTAAGATACCTTGACTACATATATTTAGTTTGTTTTTGAACTAGCATTTTATCTAGAATGAAAAGAATTTTACGGGCAGTATGGCCGTGGTTCGCTGGGATTTCTCTGATTCATCTTCCCAGATTTCTTCTGCGGCTGCGGCATACATCATCAGTGATGCCCTTCACATGAACATCTCGTATATCGACAGCGCTTGATTCGATGGATAGGTGGGTAAGGCTATTATGCGTCGATAGATCTGGTAGTCACATCGAGGACACCACTGATGATGTCTGCCGTAGCCGTAGACGAAACTCCTGAAGGATGAAGGAGAGGAAGAGACCAGTGGGCCATTGCCATACAGCCCTAAACTACTTTCACTCTATTGACACTGGCCGTGAAAGCCTGCGTTTTCTAATAGCGCTTCAACTGTATTTTCGTTCAGAATGCTTGTTCATTCAAACCAGCTTAATTTTTAATTTGCAAATACAGTCATTTAATAGGACGCTTGTGCTATAATACAACGCATTTAATTGGACGCTGCTTACTTACGTCAAACTGTAGATAAGCAGCTCTTTTAAAATATTCAAGCGTACATTCCTCGTACACTTGTGTGTATATACTAGCGTGCATAAAATATGGCTCATAATGGAGCGGAGCTGTTTATGTTGGTACTGACAAAATGTAGCCCCGTCCTACCAACTGGACCACCTCTGTTTTTCGAGCAGAATTCTATCCACCGGATTAGCAGGGCACCTTACCCCCCCCCCCCGAAGTAGGTCGAACTCCGAAGGGTAAAAGTACAACTTAAACCTCATACTTCCATGCTACGCTACCGTTTTCTTATTACCGTTTAGTAGCAGCAATATCTTAACTTCGTTTCCATGTCGCTGATGAAAGCTCTCCTACAAGTAAATGTCGTAGCTATTTAACAGTTTAACTAGATTTGCAAATAACTATTCATACTTTCCTCTAAAGCACGAATTATACTGCAAATGGTTTAGCCTTTTGCTTGTGTACAATTGGTAGCGAAACTTTTTCATAGACGTAGTATCCAAACCAACCCCCATTTCATATAGATTAAAAACATCTTTCATTTTATTAGTTTTTGCCACTGAATTGTTTTTCAGACCAGTGACGTAGAGAAGTGATGCTGGCTGGCTGAAGTCAAAAGTTGGTTCCTGAAGTAGGAAACATAACGCAGGAAAAACCACTATAGCGATCTAGGGTAACGGGCCAATTCCTATGCATGCCGGTGTACACAAACTTTGGGAGCATAAAAAGTGGTTGAATACCCTGAAGCTCAATAGTGCTTTCTGTTCCTAAGATACCACCCCGTCCACCGAATCCTTATCATTTCTATGAATTGATAAACAAATTCCAGGAAACAAAAATGAATTGATGAGCAATACTATATTCGTGTAAACACTAAAGTTGGGTTAGATCAATGTTACATGTATTCGCGGCTTCATCTAATTGAGGGAGGACTGGGTGAAGACTGAGTTATCTGCAGGTGCAACAGCCCTGGTATTTATGCTAAACGTTTATTTTGAAATAGACACCTAAACAAACCCTCTCGCCAAGGGGGTATTATTTTACTGTGCAATTTTGATAAACTTAAACAATTATCTTTCCAGTGATCAGCTTTAGTTAATTACGTAACGACTCGGGTGGGTGTCACACACCACATAAATAATATTCATGCTCTGTCATATAACCAATTGTTAAACATTATGTTCATATGATTTCATAATCATTTCTTTACAGTCAGCACGTTGTATAAGAACCAAAATATACATGCTTCTGTTAATTACAAAATAGAAACTTATAGATTCATAATATGGCAATAAATTGTAATTAAAGCCTCTTATTTCACTTTCTTCATAATTAAACTAATAACAGCACAACAGGTTGCATTTTAAAACATACTTACCTATATTACATAAAAAGTTGGAAGCACACAATTACTTTATTAGACAGTAGCTCCTTAATCTGGCTTTCTTACACTTGCACAATTTCTATAAAGTGGAACGATATGTTCAGTTGCACCACTTGCAATCATTTTTTTATTATTATTTTCTGTTCCAGAGCAAACACATCGCATCTTCCAGCTCGTATTGCTAGGCATCGAGATTTTCTCAAAGATTCTCATTTCTTAGTTATCCTTTCAGGTCTTTTTCCTCCATAAATCAATCGAAAATTTCCAGGCCAAGATTTATTTTTTTATGTATTTTTGCTTTACCATGTTTTTGCTAGAATCGCCTGCATAAATTATCTAAGAGTTAAGTCCGCAAAGATGCGTTATGCAAAAGTAAACAAGAAGGGAAGTATCTATCATATCCATCGTGTAATCCAACAATTTTCAAGTAAATCACCATTTACGTCAGTTGTATAGTTGTGTTTACTAACCCTCTACTGCTCGACAGAATATTCATCGAACCATCTGGAAGAGGATCTGTTCTTGTATCTTGTATCTTCATACCACATTTGAAGTGAAAAACGAATTTAACCAATATAAACAAGTACTAAGCTAAACATGTTGGATATAACCACAAAGCGCTTTAAAATTAAATAATTGCAGATCATAAAATGTAATTATTTTGCTATACCATTTACTCCCGAAATTTTTATGTGGTGTGCGACGCATGCCCGTCAGAATTTGATTCTACATAAACGGTGCCATCAGGTGACTGATGGGTAGTTCTGGTCAGAACCCCCTTTCTGTAGCTCAACTTGAAAGTAAAGTAATGGGCAAAAGAAGCACTTGCGCTCTCTATCTGCTGAACCAAAAAAAACTGATGTATTACACTCACATGACTTTCTCTACTCTTGTAAAAACTATTTTTACAAACGCTTATTCTCCATATGCTTCATGTTAATCGAGATGTTAATCTTATTGCTAATTTTCTTGTAGATGCAAGGGTAATATGGTAGGTTTTAAGCGGTAGTCAAATATTTTAAGACTTGGTTGCTGTGTAGTGCATTTCATTCTCTTTGCATTACCAGGACATAAAATAAACGAATAACGAATTCCTACTTGAGAAATAGTATTGGAAAATTTAAGGGAATCACAAGCAATATCTCGAAAATAGTTCACTCAACAACAAAAATGTATATGACATAAATCGTGTATTTTAACGTGATCTACATTTTTGTGTACTAAAATTTTGTCTATCTCTTATGGTTTACCAGCTATGCAAAAGTCGTTCACAATGAAGAATTCTTTTGGAGACATTCCCAGAAAATTCGAGATATACATTTCATTTGTCATGAAGATATCTTAAATATACGATATTTTTTATCAAAATCGTTAGAGCCATTTTTGAGAAAATTAAAAATTTCGAAAAAGGTTTCATGCAAAGGGTAATCTGGGATGGGGGATTTTGTTTAAAACCTTCGTGTTGTATCTCTGGAAGATATGAACCTAAATACCAAGTTTGGTGTTTATCCGACTGTTCGTTTCTGATTTACGCTGTCCGCAGACACGCACACGGACATGTTTCCAAAAATGCTTCTTTTTGGATTCAGGGGGTCTTAAAACATATATTTTCGGTGAAATGTCGGTATCGAATTTTTGGGTGGAATACAATACTTCCCCTACTTACTACACGTAGTAGAGAGAGTAAAAAACATCTTTAGGACATGTCACATACCCACATGAGCTAGAAAGGCATACTGCTATCCGTTATACACTCCCTAACTAGACACAACATCCAGCTATTTTCTGGAAAACGTAACATTTCGCCCCGTCTTTGTAGTTGTACAAGGGCGGATCGAAAAGTGACGCACACTAATTTTTTTACAAAAAAGTTTAATAGTTAAAACAACAAAAACAATCACAAATGAAGTTACAGCTTTTACATACTTTTCGACATAGTCACACTCAATACATTTCTCCCATTGTGATACCAGTTTCAATATGCTCTGTTCGTAGAAGTCCGTTTCCTTGGAGTATAGCCTTCTGCGGACTGCTGATTTCACTTCCGCATCTGTCTCAAAGCGTTGACCGGCCAGGAATTTCTATGGGACTAAACAGATGAAACTCTGACGGTGCAAGGTCCGAACCGTATGGTGGATGATGGAGCACCTCCCAACCAAATTTGGTGATTTTCTGACGAACTGCAGCAGCAATATGGGGAGAGCATTGTCATGAAGAATTTTGACATCGTCAGCATTCATCTTGTGGCGTTTGTCATGAAGGGCGCGACGCAACTTTACCAAAGTTTTCATGTAGGCTACAGTATTCACAGTGGTCCCATGATCAGCAAAGTCCACCAATACAGCACCATGCATATCCCAGATCACCAGTGGCGATTGCTTTCAGAAAGTCATGCTCATCTGTGGTGTACCGCGTTAGGTGATCCAAGCTCATCATTCGCTGGCCCTTGTATTTGTCCGTCAGGTTCTTAGGCAATCAGCGAGCACTAATTTTACGAAATTTCAAGTGTCATGAATAATATCGTACACTGCACCATACGAAATGTTGTACTGTTGCGATAAGGTTTGCAGTTACACACGCCGGCCGTTCAAAATTGCCGCCTCATGCTCTGACATTCTGCAGGGTTGCAGCTGTTACCGGCCTCCCAGAGCGCGGCGAATCACTAAGGTTCACACGTTCCTCTAGGAAGAATGTACACTACCTGGAAACATTGCTATGGTCCATACAAGCATCACCATACACGCCACGCACATCCCTGTGAATATCACTCAGTTTATGCCCTTTGGCCCCCAAATATCGAACCGCACCTCTCTGCTCTTCACACGTGGACGACAGGAACATGCGCGCCATCTTTGTTGCGTAGTTCACGCTTCTCTCGCTAGAGTTGTACATGAAACAAAAAATACCCTCGACAGTGAAAACTTCAAACTATATCTGTGTGAAATTGCAACATTCCAGCTGCAATACCGGGGCGGAAAAAATTATTCGGCGTTTCTTTTTGATCCGCCCTGGTATTTTGCTGCTAGGACAAGTTGCTTATTGTGGTCGAATACGAGAATATACACTCGCGTCCATTTATGCTGTTACCGCAATTTTGGGAGACATTCTACTGCATTTCATAGGTGGAATATCGATAGCAAGGAGGAAGTGAGTTTATCTATTTACCTTTTCGCGTATGCAGTGGCGTCCTGTTTTTTTACGAGCACAATTCTATATTATTCACATATGAGTATATAGTTTTGAATAATAGCCTTACTCGTCATCGCTTATAATAACCATGTTTAAATATGTAACTAAACACAACTGTGTTTTGTACATATATTCACGAAGGAATAGTTTAACTCGCCTCCTCCTTGCTATACATACTCCACCTGTGAGGGCAGTAGAATGCGTCCCAAAGTTGTGGTAACGGCGTAAATGTAAGCGAGTGTACATAGAAGCTTGGTACAACTGGACCTCATGGATTCTTATTGCTTACTCTTTCCTGTGAGAGGCACGATGGCTTCAACATGAAGGCCATTTGAACCCGAATTATATTTCAATGATTTTAGTAGCATCTTGAGGCTATTGTACTTATCCTTGATGTATATAGAATGATCCAGGTGGAGCGGCGGATATTTATTTCTATTATGCAGTATTACGGCTTTAAGACTTCTGGACGAGCTATTAATAAACAAGCACCCTCATTTGGATTGCACTGTATTCCAATGGCTTCAAACAAACCCAGCACATTGTGATAGAAACAGAGTCCATCTTAACAAGAACAGAAACTTGAAAAGGCTGATGACGTTTCCTTTGACTTATGATGGGCACATTTTTATCTAACAAACCCCACAGCTTTAGCCTAGAAATCAAAATTTCAGCACTGGAATTGGTAAGACCAAGGTCTCTAACCAAGTCGTTAAGGTCCTTCCGGTTGGGGTAATTCGGATTTCTCTCTTCATCTCTAATTCCCCCACTGCATTCAGGCTCTCTCCAACATCATGTTCACTAATCTGAAGAGGTGTTTTTTGGAGGTGATTTTCTGAGGAGGTACTAGAAAGGAAAGGACCGGGGCAATAGATAAAGGAATATCTGGGTGTATCACATCTTGTGCATTCTTGCCAATGCTCCGTTTCGAAGGATCCACCATGCAAAAGTACCAGTTGGTTGAATGGTCAGTAGGTTCTCATTAAATTTCTCGGGATGCTGAACTTCATGGCTCTTTTTCCCTCTCTGCACCATTCTGTATAAAAATTAAACTGTTAACATAGTTATATCCTTTTACTAAGCCAAAGAGGTTTTTTCAAAACTATAATATATACCTATTTCTCTCACCTTCTAGGATTCGTTTGCAGTTTTCACAACTGACATTATTTGGAGATTATCAAGATCTCCAACAGGAATTCAAATATGATTTATAGGCATCACACACTACACGATTTTAGGTACTACTTTTTTGCCCTTGCCTTGATAAATTGTCCACATATACAGGGTGGACCATTTAAGTTATGACTGGACAATATCTCCGAAAGTAAGCGTTGTAGAAATAAATGCATTGAATAAAAGTTGCTTGATATTATAGGCGAAAGTAAATTCCATCAGTCGTTTTTTATTTGGAGAACGCTTTGAGGTCACTTTAGGGTCAATTTAATATTTTTAAACGGGAACCTAGGATTAGGATCAATTTAAATTAACCCTTAAATGACCATTAAGACGTCTTCCAAATAAAACACGACTAATAGCATTTAATTTCCCCATTATATCTAGCAAATTTCATTAAAGACTTTCTTTCTACAACACTTAGCTTTGGAGTATTGTACAGTCTCAACTTGGTCCACCCTATATAACAAAATGCATCTACCGAATGCTTATAGATTCTTGAAGGCATGATATTTGCCGCTAAACTGGCTGTGTATTCAAGAACACGCACTTACTGTATACAGGTTAATGAGAATTCTAGAAATTCTGGAGTTTTTTTTTAATTCAATGATAACTATATCCATATCAACCTAGAAACAAACAAACAAAATCAACATATCTCCAAAATAAATTTCAAAATTTCGAAGTCCTGGGCATGGAGACAAAATTTGTTGAAAATAATTGCTATTTTCTAAACTAGTGGGACATAAGAATGCGAAAAATAACAGCTAATTTCCAAGGACGTGAACAAAAAAATGTTTGTTACATAGTGTTATTTTATAGCATTTATGTTCGGTGAAGAAATTTCCCGGCATTCTAATGGTTACGCCATAGGTCAGTTAGACACCTGTAGCATCCACTTCAGTAATGACGTAAGAGCGCAGACCCATCAAAACTAATGATATCTGGAAACCCATTCATTGGTAAGTTGTGCTTTCAAAGCACTTTTCACTTGCCGAAGCCAAAGCTCAATCTTGTCATTCGCTGCAGGGTGGTGGACTGTCCTCTGGAGGAGATAAATGGGGTCACCAATATGTGACGTGTTTGCTACTTATTTGACCTATCCATGTAAAAATAGGTTTGCCATACTTTGATGTGATGTATTTACAATCTTAATACGTACAAGCAAAGTAAAGGTGCACTAAATTAACATGTCACTGAGTCTTTTCTTAACCCTCTTTTTAATAAGAAAATACATTACCGTTTGTGAAAATTGCAACACCAAGAAAGAATTTCTCGAATAACTCAAAACTTGGTGGAAGTGTAGAAGAGCGTGCAAGCAATAAGTGCTTTGGTTTCCAGAGAGATGGGGTACACGTAGATCGAGCAAAGCCCTCTCGTGTCGGTCCGAAAGGTCACTGTTTCGCCCAGTGTAGTCAGTGCAGAGCTGTCAAACAAGGTGGAAACGATAAAGAAAGTGCCAATATGCCTCGTAGACGTCAAAGGGAGCCATATCGGCATGTGAGTGAGTTCAAACGGGGCAGAATGATCGGTCTCCGGAAAGCAGGTTTGTCATACCGTGACATTTCGGCTCGTACAGGGCATGCTGCTACGACAGTGATGCGTGTGTGGAAGCAGTAGATAGAAGGTTGCACGCAGCGAAGAGCGTATACTGGACCACGGAATACGACCGTGATGACCGTCATCTTGTCCGCATGGCCATAATGGACCGTACAGCTTCATACAAAGTGTTGACTCGACGCTGGAGCACTGCAAAAGTTGTGAACTTGTCTGCATCAACGGTTCGTCGCCGTCTGCTGCAGGTTGGACTGGTGACATGCATGCCATTACGTTGGCCTCCATTGTCCAGAAACCACAAGCTCCTCTGGCTGCAATGGACACGTGAACACCGTCACTGGTGTGCTGAGTGGCAAAATGTAGTCTTTTCGGACGAGTCCCGCTTCAACTTGCCGTACAGTGATGGCCGCATACGTGTCCGGTGGTACCGTGGTGAGCGCAACCTGGAGGGCTGCATTATTGAGGGCATAACAGACAAACACCAGGTGTGATGGTTTGGGGCGCCAGTGGTACAACAACCGATTACGCCTCCTGCGAATTGAGGGCACTTCGAACAGCAACCGGTACTTAACTGTGGTTGTAGAGCCTGAGGTACTCCCACTGCTTCAGGCATCTCCACAGCCACATTTCAACAGGAAAATGCTCGGCCACATATTGAGAGGAATGTACAAGCCTTCTTCGAAGAGCGACGGCTACCGTTGGCCTGCACGTTAGCTTGACATGTCGCCCATCGAACATGTCTGGGATGTGGTTGGTCGGCACCTGGTGCGTCACGGTCCTCCAGTAACCAGTGTCACGGATTTGTGGGCTCCAGTACAAACTGCGTGGAGGGAAATCCCTCAGGAGTTTATTCAGAACCTTTTTGATTCAATGCCATGGCGTATAGCAGCTCCCATTGCATCGCATGGAGGCCACACCAAATACTGAATATTAGGGCTCTAAGGGCATTGTAGATTTGAAGTATTTATTATTTGTTGCTTGTTATGTACCTAACCTGTGGTATTAAATTCATTGAATTCACGCGTTTCCTTCTTGGTGTTGCAATTTTCACAAACGGTAGTGTATGTTGGTATGCAAGGGAAAAATCAAGGCTGGTAAAACGAAACTATTTATGCTGACCGCCAAATTATGCTCAGTAGGCGAGATGGTTGGTTGGCAAAATACAAGGCCCTAGCTCCCAGTGAGTGGGGTTCGGCACCTAGATATATGCTCTCGGCTCCACATTAGAATGTAACTTTATTATTACTACCTGTATTATTAATGTTATAGTCAACAATAGGCCTATAAATTTTGACGAAGACGTACACATTTACGCAAGGCACTGGAATAAACTTTCACGAAAAACAATGACTTTATTACTGTCCGTGAGGTTTAAGTAGTCGTGTCCCTTTTATACAGAGAAAGGAATGCTCACCATCTCGCTCTCACTCTATGGTGACGCAGGCAAAGCAGATACACCAGCCAAACACGCATCAGTGGCGGGATGCCCTCCTCCTCTCCGACCGGTTATTGTTCATTCTCCGATTCAGCATCAGAAACTTCAAACGAATCTTCGTACTCATCTTCCGATTCCGATTCTTCTAAGTTTATGACTAATCTGTCCGTAATTTCATCTACCAGACCGTCTTTCTCCCAGTAAAACTGTTCAGTGTTTTGTACATGCTCACACGCCCTTTTCCAGTTGTCTGGAGTCACTTCTGTAATAGCATTTTCAAACAACGCTTTTACATCACCACTTTTAAATGAAATATTATGTTTGGCAACATCGTTCTTGACTTGCGCCCATATAAGTTCTATAGCGTTAAAATCACAGTGATAAGGTGCAACCGTACTATGGTATGTCCATGCATTTCTGCTAGTCTATCTATTTCATAAACTTTAAAATTGTCTTTTTTCAATTTAATTAACATATAGCACTGGTTTTGTCACTCGGGGATCAAACTCAATATTACGGAGCCATTCCTGCATATGGGATTTGAGGGAAGATGAAGTGGGTGCTTTATTAATTTCTATGGAATGATAAGGGGCATTATCCATAACGATGACACTATTAGAAGGAATGTTAAGTAGCAATTTATTAACAAACCAATCCTTGAACATATTGTTATCCATTTCTTCATGGTAGTCTTTACTGGATTTTGACTTAAAGCAAGGCATTAGGAACGAACCCTATTGAACATCCAGCATGTACAACTATAAATCTCTGTCCTTTGCCTATTGGTGTTTTAAGAGGGAAATCATTTTCATCACCGTCACACTTCCACACCTTATTTCTCGTATGGTTTATATTTATCCACATTTCGTCAAGGTACACTATAGACCTACCAGTAGCCCTCAGTTCCTTCATTCGTCTTAAAAACTCAAATCGTTTAGAAACAATATCCATTCGTTCCATTAAAAAAGTCTTCCTTGCGAATTTTTACTAATACTGAAATTAAGCTTTTTAAGAATTTTTTTAACGACCACACGCTTCCTTTCAGTAAGTCTTGAAATTTTAAAGCCTCATATATGCCCTGCAAACTAGGCAGAAAGTCCATACGATATAGCGAATAGATTGTTCGCTTAATAGCAGCTGCCGTGAATGAGTCTATTTCTGTTTTTTTGCGATCTCCTATTCGAGCGTTTCTTGCCTGGAGTTTGCAATCTACCGCCACTAGCTTCAGGATTTTTGTGTTCTTTTAAAATTCGCTGGACGGAACGAGCAGAAATAGCTGTAGCAGCAGCAGTTCTCTCAACTATACTTGTCACTGAAATAGTCGGCTTTCCACATTTCAACGCGTCACATTCATCACTGAAGGAACTGTGAACTTTAACTACCATTTCCCTATCATCTGATTTTAGAACTTTCCCTCGAGACCCAATTTGAAACAATACAAATGCAACCAAAACTACTAGAAAATAATTCAACATTATATCCATATGCTGTAACACTGAAAACATCTTGCGTATCGTGTAAAACCACAAAACACCAAACTCAGAGTTCCACAGCTCATACGCCACTGTAACCTTCAGTCAGCATACAATAGAAGCGGGAGGGATGCGAGGTTCTATGGGTCTGGAATTTCCACAAATCGCAAGAAAGAAGTGGTTACTGTCCCACCCCCTCTGCTAGACAAGGACAGCACTCTGTGTGAGACAAAGACAGTAGAAAACCTGCCAAGTTAAACCTCACAGAGATTAGAAGAAATCTAAGCATCAAATTTCTAGCCTGTTACTTACTGTTACTATCTTCATGGATTACTTAAGTTTGAAAAGAGCCAGTTTTCAATGAAGATTTACCATTATTTCCAGAATGTTTTAATCTAATGGTCGTCAGTGCATCTGATAGGTACTCAAATTAATTTTTCTATCCCAGATAAATTCACATCGTTGTTCAAAGTGATTCTTCTACCAAGGATTTGTTAATCATGTTACGCTTTTGCTTAGGGATTATTTCAAATTAAGCAATAACTGTTTAGCTCCATACAACTATCATATATTTAGTCTTGAGTAATATAATTTATACCTCCATGAGTAACGAGCTCTTGCGATGGAAAGAATTTGGGTGAAAATGTTGTATCTATGGCCTCGTTAAATAGTGTTAATAAGCGTAATTAGTAATAGTACCTTAGAATTGTGTTTTGTAGTAGATGTTGACGCTGTGAGCCTGTGACACACCCGTCAAACCACTCTTATAAAGATACTTTCTTTTTTGTAAAATTCTTGATTAACCACAACAAACTTCGCCATTTAGAGTAGGGTGATGTATTTATTGATCTTAAACATTTTACATGTTCAAAATCGTACATCGCACAGGTCAAATAGACCTGCTTATATAATACAGTGTAGTTCATATTTTTCAGATTATATTCATCACACCGAACTTTAAAGTTAATGCTATTTACATGAAAAGAAGGAAAAACAAGTAAACTAACAAAAATCACAAATAAAACAAAAGAAGAAAGAAAAAAAAGAATTGTTCACGAGCACACACGCTATTGTTTTCAAAACAAACAAATACCCGCCCCATAACCACTAACCCTCCCCTTCCCACTCTTGACCCTCTTCCTTTCACTCCAATCTGAGCTGCATAACCGTTTGTAAAAATGTTACAATTGCTTCCCCTTCAGCTCTTCCAACCAGCAAGGTCCAACAAGCTTGTAACCCTCTCCTTGAGTTAACAAAGGAAGCTGGCGGATACCTTTTCCTCAACTGTTCTGTGTTAGTAAAATGCGCCAGAATATGAATCCAAGTTTCTTTATCTCTACAACAGGGACAGATTCGTATGCCTTCTTCGTTAATGAATTTGATCGCTTGCTATGATCCCAGTGGATAGTTACGCATGCGATTACCAAACTATTGCAGTTAGGCAAATCCGCTAATTGCAGAAGCTTTTAAGTTTGTTGTTTTTATTGTTCGCTTCCCGCTCATATAAACGTAAATGCTTAGGCGGTGTATTATTGATAATGCATTATATCAAAAAGTCACTTGTGAAGTGATAACTGTTTGCTAATAAACCTAATGTTATATAGAAAAAGAACTAAACCTTACCTACTATGAATCAGGACCCTAAGGTTATATAAATAGTCAAACTTGAACATCAATAAGGAATGCACGCTCGCTTCTCTCGCGTGCTTTTCTGTAACCACTGGTTACTAATTAACCTAAGCAAAGAGTAGTAATATTAAGGCCGCCACTGCGAATAAGGAGGTGCAAGGTGTATTTTTTATTCTCGGAAGGATGTTTGTTAGTCATATGTTGGCAGCTCTGCAATTCTGAAAACAGATGAACCAAGCTCAGCAAGACGGAGGAAGTGGCACCTGTCAGAAAACTCCGTAAGTACTACTCGGGACATAGACACAATTGTTTTTTAAAAAAACAATTGCAAAGTTTTAAGCAACTCCGTCAGAACATGTTTCTGAGTAAACGTAAACATGTAACATGGAATATTTCAAAGCGGTTAACGCTGGAAAAAAAACTTATTTGACACAAACTATACGTCTGAAGGAGATTTACGTTTTTCCTGTACTAAATTTTTGTGTATCACTTAGGATTTCCCGGTTACACTAAATTAAATAATTGAGAACAGGACTTCTCAGGTTCTTCGTATACAATTGAAGATGCACATGTGATTTGTCACATTAATATCTAAAATGCATTGCAGATATGTTTCAATTAAAGTGTTTAGACAAACTTGAGAAAATGAAACATATCAACAATATTCCCATGTATACTAATTTGGATTTGAGACATGCTCAAATAGTATCCAACACAAACATTGAATTTAGTATTTACTATTCGTTTTTGAGTCGTTCATACACATATAAACACACACAAACCGGGTATTCTTCTAAAAACAAATTTTGGGGGGTGGTTTAATGGATCTCGGATGAAATCTCGATATTGAACTCCTTATTGAAATGCAAACCACTTCCTTTAATCACTAAGGGTATGTTATGATTAATATAAAAATGATCAAATGTAAACCATACAAAAGCAACACAAATAATGCATTAATACATTTGGAGCGACCAGCGATCTGTCTACTGGGCTACAATTATTGTTCTAGCCTCTTAATGCGATCTGAAGTCAACTGATGTATTATCATTGACGTTCCTAACCTCGTAGTCGAAATTTTTATCAATATAGAAGAGGCAATAAATGTCAAATATAATGCAGTTCTACTTCTTGAGGCGGATTTAAGCATACGTTTAAGGTGTATTCGCCTCATATTGACCTATCAGCACTATGTCCTATATCAAAAACGCATCCTATATTTTAAATTTGGCAAAATGGATCATATGCTCTCTATCTCAAAATGCTTATCTAGCTTCCCGTCAATATCCTTTGAATTCGTTGTATTCATTTCTGCAGCAACATGTATATGGAATATTTTTGTAGATATATATGGCCAAAATTAGCACCATAAGAAATGTATAACATAAGTTGAATGGCGTTTAATGAAACTTCTGAGTAATCTACTTTTTGTTTCATTTGTATAGCCTCTTTTAACTTCTGTTGTCATCTCAGGGGCTTTGTCTTTATGTCTGTTTTTCATTAGGAAACACACTCAAATTCACACCTAGCCTCTGCGGAGGGTGGGGAATTCTTCTTATTCTTCTTCTTCTTCCTCTGGCGCTACAAAGTTTGACCTTTGCCTCCCTAATGATATGCCATCATTCGACTCAGTCCTGTGCCTACCTTCTCCATGTTCTTACACCCATTGAACTCAAATCATCTTCCACATCATCTCAGTTTTGGGCATCCAATTCTCCTCTTATTATCCAGTCTTGCCTCTAATGTGATTTTTGGAATCCTTGTGTCTTCCATTCTTATCAAATGGCCCAGTCATTGAAGTCTTCTAATTTTTATATCTTTCACTATATCCAAATCTTTATATTGTTCTGCTGTTTCATTATTTGTTCTAATACGGCAAATTCCATCATCACATACTGGTCTATAGATCTTTCTTAATATCTTCCTTTCCCATGTTGCAAGTATTATTTTTGCTCTCTCAGTTAGTACCCAATTTCCACTTCCGTATGTCACAATAAGTTTAATTATCACCTTATACAGTCTTATTTTTATCTTCTTGCCAATATATCTGGGTTTCATTAAATTGTTGAGAGCATGGAGACATCGGTTACATTCTGCTATTCTCTCTCTAATTTCCTTCAGTACATCATTATCATTATTCATCATTTATCCCAAATAATTAAATGGATTTACTTTTCCATATCTTTCTCCATTTAATATTATATCATTTCCATTTTTTACACTTCCCATGTATTTATTTTTATTGTAATTTATCTCCAGTCCTGCTAAAGTAGCTTCTGTTTGCAGCTACTGCTTAAAGTCTCATTCATAGCGTTTATATTTCTAGCTAAAAGTACTATGTCATCTGCATAGGCTAAATATTGCCTAGTACGGTTAAAGATTGTACCTCCAGGATTTATTTAAATCTTCCTTATTATCTCTTTTAACACAATATTAAATAATAATGTGGTCAGGGAATCTATTTGTCTTATCCCTGAATTTATGTTAAATTCTTAGATAGCCTGTTCCAGTTACAGAAAATGTCCACCGTCTCAACCAGGAATCGAGCCCCGGATCCCTGGATTGAAAAGCCAAAACGCTGACCACTCGACTTCAGATCGATTGAATAATATTCGCTCATGCTTCCTTAAGCCATTAGTATTTTTAATGCTGATAGCAGCACTGCAATGCCGAAATTCGATTATGTTCGGAATGACTATACGACCTGAGATAGTTGTGTGTAGAGGCAACGGTCTATAGAGCGAATGAACGAGAACAATTACATTGCGCAAGTAATGGCTTGAGATGGCTGGGCCAACGAACATGTGGGAAATAGGATGGGAGACAACTTGACTGCAGTGCGGAAGTCATCTCTGCACTAACTCGTACGCTGTCAACATGTCATGTTTTAAAGCTAAATCTGTCCTGTGATCAGTATGTTGCCTTAGGGTACATGAAAATTCATTTGCATGTGATGCTAAAACAGAATATAGTGTATTCTGAAAATGCTTGCACTATTACTGGTGCTTTTCAACAATTTGACTTTGCCAGCTCTCTCTCATTCTCATTCTTCCTCGGTTTTGCTCTTCAGACTCCTGAAACAAAGTAATATTTTGTCCTTGCGTTACATGAATGCTCTGACTTCACATGTCACCGCGTTACCAGATCGTTAGTTTGTCTATAGTCAATCCAGCCATACAACCGGACTCGATGTAAACAAAACATTTTGTATCCCTCCACGTTAGCCTTGCGTTTTGCGCTTGCGTATGCGGCCATGTTTATCTTCTTACCGTCTACTCGTCATTATCGTAGGAATACAGAAGAGAAGTGAACGACACCAGAATATTAAGCGGAAGCTACAACTTCTTTAATTCATATTATTTACTATTCATATTAATCAAAGATTTTGAAGTGCGTTTGAGTAACCCCCCTTTTTTTTTAAAAAAAAAAGTCCAGATAATTGCGCATATTTAATATTGTATTATGGTTCGCTTTGGTTCCCGCGTATCGCGGCTAGTTAATGACGTCACGTGTTTACATTAAGTTGGGTTCTAAGAATGTAGCGATGCAACAAGACTATAATAGTAATAATTGAGTGTTTCATAATTTTCATACGAGCGTCTTAATTACCGTTATAGTCGAGTTTCATACGACTGTTTTTGGTCGACCATACTATAATTTAAGCAGTTTGAGTTCTTACGAAAAGATCTTGTGTGATTAATTGTGTGTAGTTATGAATCTGATGGCAGAATCTTGAGCGCGTTGGCGACTATTGCAACAGATAGCAGTACTGTTGAGTCCAGGTCGTATTTAGTAATTTTTGCAGTTAAACTGAAAGAATCACATATTAAAGCAAAAGACATAAACTGTATTTATTGGAATATTAAAATTACAATGAACATAATTTATTTTATTTAAAATGCACACAAGGTTATTCAAAAAGAAGGAACAGACTTTAAATATTTATTTTTAATGAACGACAATAGATAGCGACACATACGTTGTGTTTGTTTACGAGAAAATGGCGACTCCACAGGAAAATTCGTTTTGTGTGCTGCATTATGCAAAGAGTGAATCCAGTGTGCATTTCGTTATAAGTTCAACAACGAGCCGCTTTGTTATAAAAATGTTACAATTGAGACAATAAATTCGTAGGAGACGGTTGCGTATGCAAACGGAAAAGCACTGGTCGTCCTCGCATAACTAATGATGCTCATTTTGAACACACCAAATAAAATTTTGAACTTTTCTCTATTCAATGATATATCGCATGTGTCGCCATTATTGTCGTTCAGCAGAAATAAATATTTAAAGTCTCTTCCTTCTTTTTGAATAACCCTATATTTCATTCCTTACCTGGAGAATGGATTGTTGCTTTCAAGGTGTTGAAAGTCTCTGCGCGTGCCGCCGAGTAAAACCATGAGTCGCTGAAGTATTATCACAGTTCAGGTACTCAGTGTAATTAGCGTATTATAATGAAGTCGATCAAAATGGTACATTACGGGCTTAACGACTTGCTCTATTTTTTCTCATTATTCGTTTTCTAATACTTTACTTCCTTGCTATTGTATTACCAAGGTTTAGTAATGCCTTCTGGTTTTGCAATTTCTGGATATCATTGTACACTTATTGTGTTAGGTCAACCGAGGCAGGTGTTTACTGAAAAACTTAATTTTCGTACACTACCAAAAATATAATAGTTACACTTCTTATTGTATGATTATTTTATTTCCGTCCATTGGACAGCTATCCATGATCCTGGAGAATCTTGGTGGGTTCTAAATGTTAAGGTTCCATGACATCCACTTCTTTTCTCATCGTACCTTCTTCTCCTACCTAGCAAGATTGCTCTGCGCTAACGTGTGAGGCTAGCATTCCGGAAGTTTCGGGTTCGATTCCCGTTGCGACGGTCACTCTGAACATGGGTTATTTCCTAGGCGAATTCTGAGGTAGTTTCTGTTCTACCAAGAATTTCCTGTACAGCATTTCCTTTCTCCATCATTTCCTTTTATCTGTTTCAGGACTGTGGGATCAGGCGACGGGGGTTGATATATTGCAGCAGGATATTAAAATTTGCGCTTTGGAAAGATTTCACCTGGCGCTTGGCGGGACTGCTAGGGTCCTCTTCCTTCCTGAGAACTGTCTCGTATACACCCCCCAGCGAGTGGCTACGGTAGAATTTAAATAAGATAAGATCTCTAAAACTTTTAGGTGTAGTTTCCATGGCAACGTCCTCTCCGCTGTTGCTCTAGGCGCTAAGATGCCACCACCCTCGTTTTCCTTCACCTACAAGCTGTACTTTGAGCTGTGACACGTTTCATGTTGGCGTGGTTTACTACTGCTCACTAGCATTACATCCCAGCGAGTTGTTTGCTATTCAGCACACTGATAACCAGCTGACACATGCTATAACACAATGTGGCAACGCAGCTTCCCCACAACTCCGCTTAGAGTAGAATGTCAGTAGGCTCAGGTTGTTTAAATGGAGCTGTAAGGCACGACTAGCTGACGTCAGGATAGTAGGGACCCCAAAATCCGGACATAGCTGCTCTTTGGGTCCTACCTTCATACGTATCTCCTAGGGCTCACGTTGGAAACACAACGGACCTACTATAGTCTAGGTGGAATGTGTTCTATTTAATGGAAGTCTCGTCTGACTGCTCCTAAGGCCTGACGGGTTTCAAAAATGCACATGGTTGTAGGCATTTTGATGGCCATGCACCCAAGAAGCCGTTACAAATTACCTAAGTCTAAAATAACAACCATTAGGGAAAATGAGAGCTAGCTATGAAGGAAAATACAGCTACGAGATGACTTAGAAGGAGTGTTACTTTATGCAGTTCATTATGTGAAGAAATGTACAAATGTCTACAATAGGCTCGTAACATTTTCATTTATGCATGCTGAATTTCATAGGTACACTAAGAATTAAACAGCATGAAGTTACATATGATTTTGGTCAAAAAAAACTTTTGAGGCTAAACTATTTATTCTTGTAATTGAAATAAAAATACGTCACTTTAGTAAATGATCAGAGGTTCCAAAGAACAGACACTTGCAGTTTAGGCTTCATTATATTTATTAAGCTAACTTTGTGTCAAAAGCTAGTGATATATATGCGGGCGGGTCGAAACGAAACGCACAATAATTTTTTTTTACAAAAAAGTTTAATAGTAAAAACAAAAACCAAAATCACAAATGAAATTACACCTTTTACCTATTTTTCGACATAGCCACTCTCAACACATTTCTCCCATCGTGATACCAGTTTCAATATGCCCAGTTCGTAGAAGTCCGTTTCCTTGGAGTATAGCCATCTGCGGATTGCTGATTTCACTTCCACATTTGTGGCAAAGCGTTGGCCGACCAGGAATTTCTTCATGGGAACAAAAAGATGAAATTCCGACGGTGCAAGGTCCGGACTGTATGGTGAATGCTGGAGCACCTCCCAACCAAATTTTGTGACTTTCTGACGAACAGTAGCAGCAACATGGGGGGAGCATTGTCATGAAGAATTTTGACACAGACCGCATTCATGTTGCGGCGTTTGTCACGGAGGGCACCATGCAACTTCACCAAAGTTTTCATATAGGCTGCAGCATTCACAGTGGTCCCGTGTTCAGCAAAGTCCACCAATACAACACCATGCATATCCCAGAACACCGTCACAAGCAATTTCCTAGCAGATTGAGTCACTTTGAACATTTTCTTCACTGGGGAACCATTATGTTTACACTCCATACTTGCCTGCTTGGTTTCGGGCGTGTAGTATATGCCCACGACTCATAACCAGTGACGATTCCTTTCAGAAAGTCATGCCTTTCTGCGGTGTACCGCGCTAGGTGATCCAAGCTGTCATCATTCGCTGTCCTTTGTGGTTGTCTGTCAGGTTCTTAGGCACCCAGCGAGCACTAGCTTTACGAAATTTCAACGTGTCATGAACAATATCGTACACTGCACCATAGGAAATGTTGAACTGTTGTGATAAGGTTCGCAGTTGCGCCTCAATGCCTCTGACATTCTGTGGGGTTGCAGCTGTTACGCCCTCCCGGAGCATGGCGAAACACTAAGGTTCACACGGCCCTCTAGGAAGAATGCACACCACCTGGAGACATTGCTACGGTCCATACAATCATTCCCTTACATGCCACGCATGTCCCTGTGAAAATGACTTGGTTTATGCCCTTTGACCCAAAAATATCGAACCACACCTCTCTGCTCTTCACACGTGGACAACAGTAACATGAGCAATGTTTGTTCCGTAGTTCACGCTAGAGCTGCACAGGAAACAAAAACTACTCTTTGTAGTTTAAACTCCAAACTATATCTGTGTGAAATTGCAACATTCCAGCTGCAATACCAAGGCAGAAAAAATTATTGTGCGTTACTTTTCGATCCGCCCTAGTAATTGTGCTTATTATGATGCTAAATGTGTCGCTAATAATGACCTAGCGACAGTCCTGTAAATCTTTATTACATTGCACACACTAACACACATGAACGTATCGAGTAATTACTTCATTAAGGAAAAAGAATTCTCTCAAGTTCAAGCAGGAATTTAAGCAGAGACCCTTGAGGCAGCAAGTAGATGCTCTATCAGCTGAACTTCGAGACTATTCGCTATGTTGGGAGATTTTTTTTTATTTTCTCTACCATGTACATAGTAAGTAAAGTATTGGATTCAGCCCAAAAATTCGATATCGACATTTCACCGGAAATACATGTTTTGAGGTCCCCGAATTCAGAAAAAGTATTTTTATAAAAGATGTGTTTGTGTGTGTATGTGTATGTGTGTTTGAGTGTGTCTATGAACTGAATAACTCAAAAATGAAATTTGGGATAAACACCAAACGAAGATTTTCAAGAAAATCCCTCACCCAAACTATCCTTTACATGGAATATTTTTTGAATTTTTTTATTTTTTGAAAAAAATTACTAACGATGTGGATTAAACTGCCGTTTATTAAATATATTTACATAACAAATCCGCTTTCTAACTTGAATTTTCTGGGAATAACTTGTGAAGTGTTTTTCATTGGGAAGGAAACTTTTTTAATCTTTCATAACTGGTAAACGTTAAACTGGTAAACGATAATTTCTTTAAAACAGAGAATTTATTTCAAACAACCTTTTTTGTGACATCAGCCATTTCCCGAGCAATAATCGTTCGAATTGTTCAGTAGTTATTATTTTAAAGCGCTTTCGATTTTCAATTGTTTCTCGCGATGTCATGGAAACAGTATGGAATTATATGGTGAGTATACAGCGTCCGGTTCCAAAACATTTGACTATCGTTTTTCTCTTTATGTGTATGTGACTATTTCTGTAAAGGTTTATCTCGATTAAAATGAACTAGATTGGAAAATAGACTTTCTTAAGAATAATCTGTATACACACATGTAAGACATCGAGAGCAGAGAAAGTCATTTGAATGTAACACACAAGATTTATTTGAAAGCATACTCATTTATTGGTACATATCATCCGTTGTTCTCACATTTTCTGTGTCATTCAATTGAATTTGAACAAAGAATAATTAAGGGGAGACCAAATGGCGTATATTGACACAAATGACATTTGTAGCTTTCATGCAGTCTTATAAATTTTATAAATTCGAATTCCCTCTTTAATTTAATATATACTTTATCACTGTGAGCACTAAACTTATATTTTAAATATATACTCCAGCATCTGCCATTTTTACCATTAATTCTGCACTATTTCACAGAAGAATAACCTAACTGCTATATACCTCGAAGTAGAGAAATAAACTTTAGCCCTTCTTTTAAGGGAAGTTTCACTGTACAATTTGGTAATACTATTCAATATGGATGCTTATATGTGTTCAAACCATATGGATTTTTCTATGCAAATATATATATTTTTGTTACTTTTCCTCCATTTTTACTTTTTTGTGAATTACATTTTCCACCATAAATGACCCGTTTCACAGAAACTGCAGAAGATAGTAAATACAATTTTACTGTGATAAAAAAGGGCCCCCGGATGCCGTTGTGGATCTACTTTAGTGTTAAGATGTTGGTTACTTTTAAAAATAATAGCTTATACGAGAAATGCTAATCGAAGGACGGTATAACTGAGAAAAAATGCTATCTCTCTTAAACAACATACTACCGAGGGTTAGATTTCCGTGACCGCCCTTCCTGACAAACGGGTTATTTTCGGCGGTTGCCCCGGGTTCCTAGGCGAATGCTAGAATCATGACATTCCCAAATTTGTTGTCCCACCATTTCATCTCCATTTCTATGGCTGATTCTCCATTCTCATTACAATTCACCTCTTATCTGCTTGGTTTCTTTCAGGGTTGAAAGTGTCGGAGGGAGGTGGGTGCATAGCAGGGGAATAGGATGCTCTAAGGAAGCCTTCGTCCCCGGAATGGGCGCGGTCTCCGGGTCCCGGGGCCCCCAGGGGATGTATAAGCCCACAGGTTGGGAGAAGGGAGTCGACTATACCAGCCACAACCCGGAGAGCTCAAACCTGTGAATGGTAGCATCCTGCTCTCTGCCTGTCATGCCTGTTTGTCCGGCCGCCCTCTGTCTCCTCTCACCTCATCCCACCCTCCCAGGGACGCCCCGTCAGGGGATAGGCATAGAAGATCTGCCTAGGTCGAGGTCTATGTCCCTCTCCGCTTCTAGTTCTATCCTATCTTATCAGCAAACTTTTTGGATAAAAGTGGATCAGTGAATGCGGATGTAAAATATTCAGTTCCTAAGAATGATGGGTTATTAATTTAGCAAATTTAACATTGGTAGGATTGGCTTTTAACCTATTCTTAAGCCGGTTGTATGAAAACGCGGTTTATTTAGGTAGTTTTCTTGCATGTAATTAATTCAATTTACTAAATTAAGTGTTCAACATGAACTTTACTGTTTGCTGGACAATTTCTATTTGGGAACTTTCGGAACCAGATCCTTTAGGCGCGTTTCTTGACCATAGTCAATGTTTTCATTCTAGTCACATCTCACAGAAAGTGTGAGAATAAGTAAATGAATCAAATATACTAATGATTATTTCAAAATTAAGTGTCAACATGTGTGTATCCTTCGAAATAAGTGTGACTGGCACTGAGAGAGTAAAAGCTGAAAGGTTTTAACTCGGGTTTTAAACTTCCTTCTCAATATCTAATGGATATGTTTTGTGTAAATCAAATAAATAATTATTTAGTTGCAAAACTCGTATCTTGAGTTGTCAACCATTATGACATCACAATGGTATCAACCATTAAGAAGCAAACATATCACTCCCTATCTCAAATGTAGTGCCGACGAGATAAACCGTATTGCACGGCCGACCATTCCCCACCTCCGCCCACATAGGACTTTATGGACAAAGATCATATTTAGTAATTAGTATAATTTAGAAATTATATGAAATTTTTCATATTAAAACACCTGAAAGAGGGCTATAAAATGTATTACGTTACTAGCCACAAAAGGAAACCTACATTAACATTAATTTACTTGCATCGCAAACTTTATAATCCTTGACCAGGGTAAGAATCATAGCTCGTGTAGCTTTTTCACTAAAATTGTCAAGTCGTTGAGTAATTCTATTACAATAAATGCCTGCCTTTGTTTGGTAGTAATGTTGAAAAGCATAGCACCACAAAAAGTTTTTTACAGAATAAAATTAGTACGTTTTTCCTCTCTTGCACCACTTTGTCTATTAAATTGCTAATGACTCGGTTACCAAGCTTTCATTGTTCCTCTATTATGGCTGATTCTGTTTATTTTTTATCCTCAACGCATTTTGAATACAAGCTTACTCATTTTCTCGAAATGTTCCCTCCACTTTACTCTGTAATTTTCCATTCTGCGTTCCAATGAAGAAGAATCTTACCCTCCAATTCCCATTTTTATGCCATCGCTCCTGATCTTATCTCTCCCACGGAGCCCTTAATTGGTTCCAGGAATTTCATCTCTATTTTCTGTATTTTCATTTCCTCTCTTTCCGACACGTGTCACTCATACACAGAACGCGCTTGTTGCTGTTATTGTTTTACGGTTTTAATTCGAAATTGTTATTCCGTAATTTCCCTATTTTCTTGAATGGCTGTTTATTAAACAGCAGCGACCTCGGAATACAAATGCTGTTATTAAGATTGTATTGTGATAGATGCCTACGAACGTTTGGTGCATTTCTAGACTTCGCTTTCGCCCGTTTAAGTTTAAAGCGGTTATGTATCATTAAAAGCATTTTATATCCGCAATGTGACTTTAACTTAGACTCTTGGGAACATTATAAGCATGGAAATGAACGTATTTGCAGTGTCCAAAGATAAGTAATTACTTCTGCTAAATCAAATTGGCAAATATTTTAAATAAAGTCTAAGAAAGTGTTCGGGAAATTACGTATGCACTAATGAGTTTACAGCTGCTGCTGCTGTTGCCGCCGAGCGAGATGATACGCTCCAACACGGTAACTATTGAAAATTTTGTAGGAAGATATAAAGTAATACTCTTATAATATAATTGATGGAATGTAATGAAGTGATTATAACCAAGCAATACCACAAAACATTTTATTTAATACTAACTAGTATAGAAAAAATAATATATACACGCACACACACACTCACACACACACACACACACACACACACACACACACTGGTGTGCAAAACCTAAGGACGAGGTGGGCAGAGTAACATAACAAATTAACTACTTGGTGGAGTAGATGAAGGTGCGGGAGCATGTTGTCAGAGGTCTCTCACACGTACACAGAAAGCCGGACGTCACATGGCGTGAGTGTAGCGAGCCTACAGTGCCAAATGGGTATGGTCCCGCAACACGGGGCAGTTGACGAAACAGGACAAGACGGTGTGTGGCAATTAACGAGCTGTTACGGTGCACTGTAGTGGTGTTCTTCATTGCAACAAGGCCCGTAGACACCATTTGGATGACTTCACACGGGAAGAATCATCGGGAAACTGGAAGAAGGGCGAAGGTGACGAGTGTTGCTCAGGAGTTTGGAATTGCTCACAGCATTGTTTCACATGCATGGGCAACCTTCCAAGCCACAGGCACTGCTGTCCCAAGGAGAGGTGGTGGTCGACCACGCTCAACTACAGCAGCAGATGACCGCTACATTGTGCAACAGGCAAGAATGGATCCACGCCAAACAGCGGATGCAATTGCAACCACATTTAACAGGACAGCTAGGCACGCAATCTCACGATACACAGTGGCACGGCGACTACACAGAGGTAGTCTCTGTAACCGATGGCCAGTACGTTGTGTTCCATTGACATTCGCATATCGGCGGCACCATTTGCGATGGTTTCAAGAACATCAACATTGTACCAACGAGGAATGGGGTAGCGTGCTCTTTTTGGATGAGAGCAGATTCAGTCTAAGTAGTGATTCTCGACGCACCCTTATTTGGCGAGAGGTGGGAAAGCGTAATGAACCCAGAAACATATTTGAACATGATCGTTCTGGTGGTCCGGGTGTTATGGTTTTGGGAGGCATAATGTTGCATAGGCGCACCGACTTCCAAATCTTTGAACGTGCACCGAACACACTCACTGGTTAACGTTATTGTGAATGATCCCCATGTGCCTGACTTCATTTTTATGGATAAAAATGCGCAACCGCATCGAACAGCGCAGGTGTAGGATCTCTTGGAACGAGAGGATATTCAGTGAATGGACTGGCCTGCTCGTGCCCCCTATTTAAATCCCATTGAATACGTCTGGGATGCTTTGGGGAGACGCATTGCAGCACATTCCCATGCAATAACGACCATCCAACAGTTGTCAGTCCTCCGTGCTGGTGGAGGAATGGAAGGTCCTACCAAAGAACTGCTTAACAACCTTGTGGCCAGCATTGGAGCATGATGCAAAGCGTCTATTTCTGTCTGTGGTGATCATACACCCTTTTAAGCACCATGTATCTGTTTCTGTAAATCTAGAGAGCCATCATGTCTTATTGACTTTAGTATAGCTTATGGTCTATGAATAAAAGCGGCATTTCTGTTCGTCTCATTGCATATTTCGTTTAGTTGCCTACTGTAGCATACCGTAGCAGTACCCTCTAAGTATGATTCAAGTTTCATCGAGCTATGTTACTTGGCAGTGTCACAGCATGCGAATATTACTTTCGTCCTTAGGTTTTGCACACCAGTGTGTGTGTGTGTGTGTGTGTGTGTGTGTGTGTGTGTGTATACTGGCGGCATTGAAACATAAAGACGAGAAAGCGATACCCAAAGTTTATGGACAAAGTGCTTGGAATTTTGCAATGCCTTTCCAAGTTGGAAATGCGTGGCATCTACGACAAGTAAGGGGATTATACTCGTAAAACTACGTACGTGATACAGCTTAGATGCAACTAATTTAACTAGTGCTATGGGAAAGAGAAGTTTAGGAACTCAACGAAAAGCCCAAATCTTAGCAAATAGGTTCAAAATAAGGAACATGGAACGACAAATACAAAAACAGGAAACAGTTACATGATTAAAAAGTGAGCAAAGTAACCAAATGACGCATTGGGAGTAAGGATGAAATCAGACATGGCGAGAGTTACAAATTGCAAGTAACTTCACTGTTCTGGACTCGCATGCTACGAACAATGACTCTACGAAAATGTTACAGAACTTAGAAATGTCACCGTCTAAGAAATCGCACTATGTTATTCATAGAATTACGAATTTTGACAATCTAGTTGTTTGTTTCGAGTGATTAACGAAGGTTAGCGCACGTTCCAGAATGTGTAGCAATGACTGAAGAATAAAGTTAACATTAACGTTACGGTCGATGTTTCATTATAGCCAAATGTTCATAATTTACACCCCCCTAAGAGCGTTACAGTCAATATTACACAACGCTAGCCAGCCAAAGAAGGAAGAATACACCGTGAGAGCAATCCAGTCACAAACTGATTCTGCCTTCAGAGCTACGCATTTAGAACGCGGCCAACGTTAGAGGCTCCGGTTCGGAAGATTCCGGGTTTGATTCCCGTCTGCAACTCTGACAATGGGTTTTTGTGGTTTTTCCCGGGCTAGTAGGCGAACACTGGGCAGGATTTCCTTTTACCTCGAATTTCCGGGCTATCATTTCGTGTCCCATTGTATCTTTTCATGTGTTTCAGCTCATCTGTGTCAGGGTTGTGGCACCAGGCGACGGTGGTTGGTATGATGCGGCAGGAATAATTTGCGGTTTGGAAAGATTTATCCCTGGCGCTCGGCGAACTGTTGGAAACCTCGTCATTCCTGGGAGTGTCTCGTCTATTTCCGGGATCCCCAGATTGCAAGTGGCTCAGGTTGTGCTAGCCGGCGTCAGGGTTGGTGTCATGCTGGAATCATTAAGGATCCCGTCCTTGCTAGTGCTCATCGTCGTCCAGATCTAGCGGGCCTTCGGGTTTTCCTTTCATTCCTTCTTCCCAGGGTCCCAAATAGCCCACTATGAGCCTATGTTGGGTGCTGTGCTCCAGATACTGGAGGCCCCTCTATCTGACTTTACCTCTTACTACTACTACTACTACTACTACTACTACTACTACTACTACTACTACTACTACTACTACTACTACTACTACTACTACTACTACTACTACTACTACTACTACTACTACTAATACTACTACTAATACTACTACTGCTGCTGCTACTCAATTATTACTACTGCTACTACTACCACCACTTATTATTATTATTATTATTATTATTATTATTATTATTATTATTATTAGTGATAGTATTAATATTACAGACACTGAAGTATTATTCTTCACACATCTCGTTTGTAATCTCTGTGTGTTCATAAATTACGTCGTACCATGGCGAGTATGAACTACACATCCCTATTATAACACAACTGTATTCGAACATGTTCTGGAAGCATCTAATTGTATATTATAGATGAATAACTACTTACTGAATTGCAGGTTAGGAGTAGTACAAGCTGAAGTAGAATTGGCGGGTATCCCCTTTAACCCTCACCACTCCCCTGACCATCTACTTTGTACCACTCTAGCCTGTAATTTAATGTACAGTCGTGGACAAAAGATTCCATGTACGATTCGGAGGGCTTCGTGTACCTTCGTAACAGCTGCGTTCACAACGCACATGCAGGAACTGTAGAATGGCCTCCGTCTGTGTGTTAGTGATCACCTGAAATCAGAGCACGGAAAACGTTACGGTGGTCGAGAGGTTAAGAAGGTATTGCTTGCGCTCATAAGCTCCTCGGTGCAAATTTCGCATTAGTTATTTTTTATGTTGTTAATTTTATGACTGATATGTGGAACATAATATTGCATTAATGTAACTTTAGCAAGCATTTTAAGTTTTGGGCATATCTATGCACACAAAAACATAATTCTACTAAAACATTCTATTTAAATATCTAAAGAAAAAAAATGCAAATAAACTATTGTGTTCTAAAACCATAAAAAATAAACAAAATTAATATCGGGTGTATGAACCCATCAATCTTCGGATCATAGATGAAATGAAATCTCTGCATTAACTTCGACGAGAAGCTATAACATCCCAAGCTTCTTGAATTTGGGCCCAGAAGCCATCTTTTGTCCTTCACAGCCTCTTTTCATCTCAGCGCATACATTTTCAATGGCGTATATATCTGGTGAACAGGGAAGCTAGTCTATCACTCCGATCCTGCCTTTCTGATTTGAAACCTTTCGACTTGTGTGGACAGGATTATCCTGTATGAATTAAAAGATTCCATCAGGATATCTCGTCCTCTCAGAGCGAATCAAAATATTTTCAAGTATTACCGTATATTGCGCACTGTTTAGTGTGTCATAAAGCTGCCACAACACCCTAGACCGTCCCTTGATATCCAGTCCCAACAAGATAAAGATACGCGACCATGATGAAATTGCGAAGCCACGTATTTTGCACAGTAGACAATTCACTTTTCTCTTAAGTGTGGAAGAACATGTCACCTCGTTTCAGTATATCATGTTATTCCAGTCGCGGTTGGCATTTCCCTTTGCAAACGCGAGGCGAAACAATCTGTGATCATCTCTCAGACGTTACTTTTTAACTGCCCTTCATGCAAGAAGTCAGTCGTTTACTAGTCGCACGTCTCCTCGCTGTACTGCAATTAAAGGTGCATCGATTTCACGACTGGAAATATGTCTTCTTCCTAAACCAGGACGACGGCGTACAATTCCTTCCTGCGCTGAGGAAGTCCAATACGACCTGCAGCTTCTAGTGTAAGGGGAAACTTCCTGATGCCTATGTCTTTGTGCGTGCATTCTACCATTATCAACGCGGTGCGATTCACTGAAAGAGAACCTGTTTGGGTCTGATGCATTGTGTACCTTCTGCGCATCACGTGGTTTCGTGTGCAGCATATTGCAGTTAGGTAGAATAAATCCTTAAAGAAGATTATAGTAAGATCCTATTACCATTACCAAATGCCGTGTATGAAATGCAGTATATAGAAAATAAGTATTCCCTATGTGTTAATGAAACATTATTAACAGAAGAAGAAAAAAAATGTTTGTTACATACGTGAAGCGAGCCTGCAGTCTTAACCGCAGAAGTACTCTACCTTTGCCATAGCACTGCAGAGAAGACACGTCTAAGGTAGCGTGTTTAGTAACGTCGTGCAACAACTTGCTGCAGCGGCTACACAACTGTATTGCGTATGGTGTAAACAAGGCGCTGTGCGTGCAGAACTGTGTAGAAATTTGGCATGATTCATTTGTTCACTACGGATGTACAAGGTACGGTTTGCTTTTCACAACTATTTAAAATGAGGCTAAAAAATATGAAGCTGAACAAGTTTATAAAAGGCAACAAAATAAATGTTTCATGTGATATTAACAAGTTAACCTTTATTAATATTTATAAATTAAAACAATGGTTTTGTTTAGAAATTATAGCAAAAACGCCCTTTTATCGGACATTGTATTCCTTGTTTAACTCACTTGTAAGTCGGAATTACGTTAAAAGGAGGTGAAATACTTGCAGAACTAATGATTGTTCTTGATGATAACTTGCTTAGAATAAAGTGATTATAATATTAAACACTGTAGTTAATTACTCGGGGTCAAATTGACCCCCCTAAAGCCGTTCTAGTATGCAAGAAAAATCTAGCGTCCTACGGTTAAATAATAATGTAACCCTATTTATTATTATAATTATTATTATTAACCCAATACTCATACTCTGAATTTTCTTTTATAAGAGAGCGGTGCAAGTGTTTTCTTCAGGATTACGGCCCTTTGTATAGAACGATCTTATACAGAGGAAGAGAAATGCGCTGCAGGAATACTTCTACTCTCACCAGTGCTTTACTTTTCTGCTACACAATACCTAAACAAGAAGTGGCAACAATGCTGTGACGTGGGAAAGGATATGGTTCAATTATTGACTGTCGTGGTGCTGAAGAAAAGAGTGATGGCTTCTTGCGTTTGACCGCAGTGGATGGCGAGGAGTAACAAATGGGAGCCATTACTTGTTACACGACTCCTTCCTTGTTTTGCCTTTGTTTTCCTGGCCGACTCGCTTTGTTTTCTCCCGCCATCTCGTCACCCAGTAAATCATCTTGTTTCTATGGTGGCTGATTGATCCAAGCTACGTTTCTCTTCACCCGCGGTTGGACATAAAGAAAACTTGCCGAATTCATACTTTGGCAAACCAATATCAAGGTATTCATATTGAATTCCGTGCTTGAAACTAAATAAAAAGTGAAAAACTCGCACAAAAATAGGATTTCAATACGATGTTGGATTTGTGTTTATCTCTGTATTATTTACAGCATATAGAAAATTGCAGCGTTATCTCGTACCTACACGTGCGCAGAAGAGTAAATCAGTTTTTTCTGAATGTCCATGTTTTTGCCCTTAATATTAAGACCGCATTATACTGTCAAAGGTAACCAAGTGAGCATTGCCTAATTAGATAAATATGGGCGCATGCTCTTAGGTATGAAACCTACATAAAGATAACCTCATTTTCTTTTCCTGGTCCTTCTTTTGGGGGGGGGGGCAAGCTAAATGAAGCCAATTTCAGAATGTGCAATCCTTATCATAGCTCTTCTAAAAGGCAAAAATAGATTTTTCCAGTTTTTATGTGGAAACAATCACAGCAGTTTTATCAACTGAGTGCTGCTCTTAGATTTCCTGAGGATCTTTACATATGTGTGATCAAAGCTAAATATCACACAAACAAAAATCTGAAATCATAATAACAATATTCTAGGTTACATTCAAAAGACCGTCTCCACTCACTATCGTTTATTTTAACTTAACTTCAAGAAACTATTTTTACGGAAACTTATATTTCTGTCTACTTCATGTTAATAGATTTAATGGGGCACAGGGGGATACAGGTAACAGAATAAGATGTTCAAAAGTAGGCGCTATTTGCTGGCCTCAAAATTTCTAAATGCTCTTACCGAACTTAAAAGGTTTGATGTTTATCGCAAACACTGTTTTGTAGTTATGCTGTTCACAAACATAACACACATGCCCGCGCGCACAAAACTTTTTCTAAAATTTTCTTTTTTTTTCCAGGCCGCCTATGTACCAGGTGGCGCATACAAGCCATCCTTAGTTGAAGTTATTTTATACCGGATAGCGCGGATGCCAAAAAGTTTTCTTGGGCAGAACTGCAAAAGGTGATTCCATACCAACAGAGAGGAGATCGATAAATGAAAGACCAATGCTTGTAAACGAGCACTTGAACACCTTTTACAGGTCCCGGAGCTCATTCGGTAGAGATATTGCCTGCTGTATGAGGTGTTTGGGGTTCGATTCCCGGTTGGGTTCTAGAAAGTTGTCTTTAATCAAAAACATTTCTAGGTATGCCCAGAGTCTGCTGTTTGAATGTGAGAGTACCATTTGTGTGTGTGTGTGGGGGGGGGGGAGTGGAGGGGGTTTTATGGGTTATTTGATAGCAATTCGCTCATTAACAAGAATTCAGGATTGCCGCTTGATGCAAACTTGAGCACATGTGTTAAGTCACTTAGTTCCACATCAGTTAATCTACAATCAGTACAACTGCATGGCACCAATTGGCTAACAGGTTAACAGAAATAAACAAAATTCTATTTTTGTTATACTTATGTACTCTTAAAAGTGCGTTAGAATTAAATTATTTCCTATTAGTGCATTATTCATAATAATTATGTACCTACAAAAACAAGACCACCTTGGTGGACCAATTGATTTAAAGGCCTCTCAGGCCCAGTTATTCCTGCAGCCTTCGAGCCTCAGCTGCATTTTGGTGCGTCTCCGCACAGATCATAACCCTATCCGTGTGTTCGTTATTGGAGTTACCTTTTTGTCAAAAATCCCTGGCTCGAACTGCATGCAGATGAAACTACCATGGAAATGCTTGCAGAGTGACCTTTCTCTTTGTACCTGCACAAATGCGATGCGGCAACTTCTTTTGCACAAATGTACGCGGGAAACATAACACTGCAAGAACGGCTTGTTTGGGCCACTTGGTGCATATATTTCCATTGAAATCTCACAATAATTATTTTGTGTGGAATGCAATACTTCCTCTACCCACTTAGGTAGGTGGTAGAGAAAGCAACAGACTTGAACTAAATTCTTTATGAATAAAAAGTAAAGAAGGCCCAGAAAAAGATGATGAGTACAGAAAAACACACAGAATATTAAAGGTACTTCGAGACATTCTTACAGCACAGGACATCACCATCATTCCACGCAGTCGCTTGAGTTTTGTAGCTCAATGCATTTTAACTTCAATCCAACTACTCTTATCTAACATGTAAACAGTTATATTGTGCTGCAAGTTCCCAAAAGGCTTACTCCTATTTAGTCATTCTTTTTATGATGTCCAACGTTTTATTTTGGTAAAACAACAGCATTACGCGATTTTCTTGGTAAGTATTCCTATTACAACAGAAGTTCATACAAATTATATGAGTTTATAGGTACTTGAGATACGCATATTTTAAACACTCGGTTCTGTGGCACAACTATTGGAAGTGCGTTTGTTTAATAGATAGTCTCTTAAAATTGTAATTTTATGACAGGTAATCACACCAGAGGTTACGAGGTTATCGCTGGATTTCGATAGTGCGAAGTACGGACAAGTTTATCTGATGAAACTAGTAGCCTCGAATAGGGTATATTAAGACTATTCCATAAATTAAACTAACATATTATATGGATAATAAGTACTTTCTTACTTGGGTTGTTTACAATCAAATCACTACTATTGTAGTTGTCATACACGGCGTACCTTAAATGAATGGACAATCGAATGTGTTGTGAAATACTAACCAATGAGAAAACCAGAAGCTGAAATCAGAACACAATAAAGACAATTTTTTCGAGAACATAATTTATTTGTAAATTTATACCATTTAATTTTGCATTGATAAAAAGCACAATCGGATGACGTAACCTATTAGTCAATGTATATTGATATTATTATGGTTCAGTAACGAAAGGATGTGTTATTCGATAAAATAGCATTCTGATACATAGATAAGCTATCTTTATTGGTTTCAAATTGTTGAAGTTATTACACAAGTATTTAGCGCATGGATCATTGACCGCACATACATATTTAAGATACAAATAGGGTGACAAAATAAACAACAGAAAAAGTAAAGAAAACAAAAAGGAATAAGAAAAAGGAAAATAGAGATAAATTACCTTGTCTAACTGAACAAACTTGACCTAGCTTAGCGCACTTTAGCAAAAAAATTGCCCATGTTTTGCCAGTTCCTCTGGTCAGCCAGTAGATCCCAACATGCCAATCTCTTTCTTGAGGGACTTTAGAATTTTTCTTTGAGTTTAATCGTTCGCTGGTTCTCCCACTGTGCACATTCCGCCAAAATATGTATCCAGCCCTTATCCAAATCGCAGAATGGGCAGATTCTCCTGCCAGAATCGTCGGTCATTTTCTGTGCCCTCCAGCCCCCCAATCTAAACCATGCCATTCCTGATATTTCCTTTCTTCCTAAATTCAGTCTATATGCCTCTCTACCCCAGTTCAATTTTATTTCATTTGCTAGACTTAGAGAAGGTTTAATTTTACACTTCCGATTCTATTTCGTGTTGGTTGATGTCTCTTAGTCTTCTTTTGACACCTTTTCATATGTTTTTGTCATTTGTTTCAGCTCTTTGTCATACTGACCCCATTCCTATTCTCCTCAAAACCCTTTCCATATCAGCTGCCCAAAACTTAGGAGACAGGTTTTCTCGCTGGTATTTATAACATTTGTATCGTAGTGTGGAGTTATCCCCCTGCATCAGCCTCAGCCAGTACTTCACTGCTCTTATTTTACAGTGTATTGTGTCTTCATAACATCCCAGCTCCCTCAATACCCCCAAATTTGATGTGCCTTGTGAAACTCTAAGAACTCTTTTTCAAAACTCTACCTGTGTTTTATTTACATGCTAAGCATATATCATTAACCACCGTGCTTGGTTGATATCCCAGGAATTGTTAAATGTTATTGGTCAATATAAATATGCCACTAAGAACGGGATAGTCCTCGTTAAGTTTAATATACCATCCGTAATGAAGATTTGTACGTGACAAATGTAAGGAAAATTGTATGTAAGAAGAAATAAAGAAATAAATAAAGCCTTTGAAGGCACAAGTGATATGTGCTAGCATGTGAACCTGGGTATTTAAATGGACACTTGAAAGCATTTAGGAGCGTCTCACAGAAAGATATGATAAAAATTATTAAAATAGAAATGTATATTGAATACTAGTAGGATTTTAAGAAAATGTCACGTATACCTTCCCTTAATTTGTGAAGGGATTTAATCGAGCGGAAAGTTTCAGTTATACGCTTTTTCTCCAACTTCAATGAAAGGCAGATTCTACAAATTCAGCTCTAAAGGTTATAAGTGGGGTTTAGTTATAATAAAAACACCTAAAATAAATATTTCATTTTAATATACTGTGTTATTGTTAATTAAAACAAATTAAGCTTAGACAAAGTTGTACACCTAGAGGCTGTTTATGTTATAATTGGTTACGTAAATACATTTGTGAGTCTTCGTAGGCCAGTTTTTATTTCAAAAGTCCATTAAACCACGCCAGTAAGACAGCTGAAACTAAAGTTGGGAGGAATTTCAAATATGTATACTTCCACTGGCTTTACTACGAGAGTCGTATCGTATTGATTTATACTTTAAAATTTTCCCACAAAACTTGCATAATTTACAGGTTTGTAGAAATGTTTGTTCTCCGAATATACCTACAGTACCCCTTGAGCTGTATGTCAGTCTCTCCGGACCCACTATATTGCATTTTTCATAATGTGTTGTACCCACCACTGGATAATTGCTTCCAAATGCTCGAACTCCCCGAAGTGAAATGCTCGCATGTGTTTCATTAAAGTCCCGAGGAGAAGAAGATCAGAAGGGACTAAGTTGTGAAGGTACAATGCTTGCAGCACTTAAAATATTATCTGCAATGTTACTATCGCTCTCCTCGAGGAATTGGTCTCCTCCTCTGTTGACATGCATTTTTTGCCCGCCTTTCACCCAGGTGTGCATGATTTTCTGTAATGGTTAACTTGTCCAAACACTGCCATTCTCTGAGGTACGCAACCTTTTCCATAGAAATCCTGCCTTTGATTACTTTATGGTGTCTGCCATATACTGACAAGTGTCAGGAGGAATATGCTACACATTGTCGTGTTCTCTCCCGGGAAACTATATTCGGTTCACTCTTAGAATCCAACTAGGTGACATGTGACTAAATATGTGATGTCAATAAATAGCCCACGATACACGTAAACCAAAGCACACCATAACACCATCACCTTAAATATGTGCGATTATCTGTGGGTTTTCAAGAAGTGGTTCTAAACTTTTGATTAATATGAAATCATAAATAATATGAATATTAAATAGTAAAGAATGTTATAACTTCCGTTTAATTCCGTGTGGTGTCGTTCATCCCTCTTCTGCGTTCATACGATGATGAAGATAAATCTTTAAACGCGATGAGAAACCAATTGTTTAAATGTTTGTAACAGACTAATGCGTGGCGATCTAACTGCCGTTGTGAATAACGTTGTTAAACTAAATACAGATTATATCGGTGTTACCAAGTGGATTGTCGCTGATAACCTTAGATGTTTAGCACCTTTAAACCCCATCTCATCATCATTATCATCATCATCATCAAGTGGAGTGTGCGCATAAAGAACTAAAACAAACAGGAGCATTGCGGGTACAAGGAAGAAAAGAAACAGAAGTAAGAAAGCAAATGACTACTAAATGTGATATTGCTAGAAATAGTACACAATTATGAACGACAAGTTAGACAAACTCTGAAATTCTGTCAAGAGTGACCTTATGTTGCCTTGTTTTAATCGAACCATCTTTCATGAATCATTGCTAGAAATTGGATTTAGACTTGCACTGAGAAATAAAGTGAATATAATTATTGACACAGGACATCGTGTAATGTTTATCCCTTATTTCAGTGTATATTATTATTGTTATTAATCAAATAGTACAGCTTTCTACCGCATTATAGATAAATACGAGACGTGATTCTACCTGGCATTCGTTTATTATTGTTCCTCACATCTGACACAAATACGAGGCTAACCCGGAGGGATATATGTTTTGTTTACATCAAGTCCGGCTCTAAGGCTGAATCGAGCATACATCACGACACCAGTAGAATATTATGAATGACAGTAAAACAAAGTATAAATGAATATAGTACGCCCTTAGTAGTTTATCTTGGGAGCAACAATGTTTACCAGCCCTGTGTTATGTGTGGACAGCATTTGCTTGTATGTACTGTTGGAAACAAGACAGTCCATGAAGAGAAGGCGAGGAGGTCGGATATTAACGTAATATTAACTACGCAACTTTGTCTCGCAACGTTACATTTGCTCTCGTGTACTCTCGGTGTTTGTGTTTCAAACACGTGTCTCATTAATATCCCTAACGTAGTTAACTGCCTTTGGCACAACATTCTGCCACGACGTCCACACGCAACTGGCCGGAGAGATTAAACTCCAAATTGTGAGCAAATACATCAATTATAGTAGCTCAGATGTTTCGAGTAAATATCTTAAAATGACGGTAACTTTTGAAAGCACATTAAACTTGAACAAAACCGTTCAAAATTTTTTTAACAACTGCCTTGTGTAAAACTAGGTTGCTTAAGGCAAAAATGGCTAAATTCAGGACGCATAAAGGAAGATATACTAATATATGCAGCACTGCAAGAGAGAAACTCAGGTTAAAGGGTAGTATTTTATATATTATCTCTTATTCTCATTATCATTCTTCTAGATGCACTACTTTTCTATAAAGTTGTGAAGTGAAAGAGTTTTATTTGGAATCTTCCAATATTTCTTTATCCTCATGGTTTATGATGCAGGTTTGTTTAGATTTTCCATTCGCTTTAGGTGCCCCAAGCCATTTTTACTTTCTCTACCACGTAGTAGGTATAAAAAGTATTTTAAATTCATTAGATAAATATTATTTTTTATGAATTAATTATATATAAATATAATTAAGTAAGAAATAGGAAAAAAAGAAGCTTTTGGAGGCTATGGAATAATTTGAGCTATATCATCCATTGGTATTGCATTCCCCCCTAAAAGTTCGATACCGAGATATCACCGGAGATACTCGTTTTGAGGCCCCCTGAATAAAAAAGATTAAAAATGCTTATGTGTGTGAATAGCAAAACTCGAAAAGGTCAGATAAGCAGCAAACTTGTATTTAAGTTCAGTATCTTCCAAAGATGCAACAAAAAGGTTTTTTAAGAAAATTCCCTATCCTAAAGTACCCTTTACATGGAATACTTTTCGAAAGCTTTGATTTTCTAAAAAAATGGCTCTAACGATTTTGATTAAAATACCATATATTAAAGATACTTACATGACAAATAAAATGTATATATTGAATTTTCTGGGTAGTATGTGAAGTCCTCTTCATTCGGAAGGAATTTTGCATAACCTTGTATAACTGGTAAACGTTAAGCGATAGAGGGAAAACGTACTGAACCAAAAATGTAGATCTCTTTAAAAACACACAATTCATTTCAAATAAATTTTATTTTGTAGTTTCAGCCGTTTCCAAAGTATCCGCTATTAATGATTCGAATTGTTCAATACTTAGCCATTCTTTTAAAATCCTTTCGATATTCAGTTGTTTCTTGGAATGTCATGGAAATAGTATGGAAATTTAAGGCCAGATTACAGTGTCCAGTTCTAAAAATTTGACTCGCCATTTCCTTTGTGTCTGTAACGAAATGTGTAATGCAGCTACTTCCGGAAAGGTTTACCTAGATTAGAATGCAGCAGATAGGAAAATAAACTTTCGCAGGAATAAACGATACCCATTAAACGATAGAGGTTAGGGAAAGTCATGTGAATGTAATACAACAGATACTAATATTTTTTTATAATATTCGCCATTATTTGTATGAAAGTATATTACATTCTTCCATTTACTTGGTAATGAGTGTCTGCTCTAAAGAAAATTGTGTGTAACAATATTAATCTATTGGTTGAATCAATCTGTAACTTAAGGTTGCAACGAATGTACACTTGCACTCGTTATTACTTTGCTATATGATTTATGATGCTCCTTAACTTTGTTCGATAAATTCAGGCAATTACACCCCATCACGATTATTCTGAAAAACCTGGGGCGGGGGGTATTCCATTACGATGTGGTAGGTTTGTCGGTAGGTTTATGTGTAGGTTTGTTCTGATCCGTGCTACCGTAAATAACAAAATGGCAAATCCATCGAAAGATGTGAAATTACAGCTCGCTACATACTCAAGGTAGGGGCGTCGCACAGCTGCATTGCGAAGGTGCAATGTTAACGTTATGTTCAACTCTCTGGTTCATTGTTGAAAAACCGAAACTAGGCAGTAATATTTCTAAGCTTAGTACAGCAACTTACAAAAACCCCTTGAGAGGGTTAATTCACCCGGTCATGCACTTCCTCTTTCTGTCTTGGACGGGCATGCTTCTCCTGCTCTGCCTCTAAGTCGCTGCTTAAGCACCACAGGCCATAATTTCGCCTAGCCCGTATTTTATTTTATTCTCAGAAAATGGTTTATCGCTTAATAACACCGCTCTTAACTGTAGAGGCAGGACTAAAGACACAAGAGCAATACAACAAAAATGCTGAGTTTGTAGACTGCTGTGACAGGCCATGCAAACAGCAAGGTACAGCGGGTGTGAAAGCAAGTGTTTGCATATAATTAGCGATAGCATTTCACGTACATGCGGTATAATTATGGGATTGTTTTCCAAAAGTTAATTCACACTCTTTAGGGTATTTCATTGACTTTACTCTCTTATTTACCTCTTCAAGGAAAAAGGTTCCTCGCTAATTGGTTTTCGTTATACACATTTGTTCAACAAAGAAATCTGGCAGCCTTAATTTTTTACAGAGAGACCAACCACACACCATCATCATCTCGAATCTGTGCTGTTTATAACGATATAAACAAGGTCCTATTTAATTTTTCTACACTATAAAATTGCTGCTTTCACACCTCCACACTTGTTTCTAGCGTATCAGGCCACTTATTCTTTAAGACACCTCATTGGATAATTCAGTAGCTAAAGGCAAAAGACAAGTAGAGTGGGGGCGATTTATCGCTCCTGAATATTTCCGCAGTCCGTAGACCGAGGGACATTACTAAGTTGTTACACTATAGAAGATTTGTGCAGGTGTGTTAACATCCAATATTTTCTTATTGTTGAGAGTGCATTGCAAATGGAAAAAATTGAAAGCAAGAACAATGGGAGTTCCAGAAGGCGGAAAGTGGGAAGGGTATTGTGTTGCCTGTCTTCTTCATGTTCTTCTTATTGTTCATCTGCTGCTGCTGCAAGGTTAAGATATAAAGCCTGTTCTGCCACAAAGATAAGCCTGTAAGCTCGGTGACGGAAAGGTGGCAATCCCACTACCAAACCTTCTCTCTGTTGGGGTGGTTTTTCAACAGATTAATCAGGCCCATGTAATACAAGGCTACATCCGAACTGTTGCTGTATAATGCTAAATTAATAAACTGGCATATTATTTTCAAATTACAAAAAACTAAATCGGAGATCACTAGAGAAATTTTGATAGATAGATAGACTAGTAGATATTGTACTAATACAAAAATGGCATAATCTTATTATAAGCATTACAAAAAATAAGCATACAATGTGGTTTACTACTTTCAAATACTCAGATAATCAAATTTCTTACGTATCAAGTTTCAATGCTCATCTGAAAAACGTACAAAATGGCTTAACATGTTCTTTCAGTGTCCTTTCTCTATTGTTCTTTTATGTTTTCACTATCCATGGGTCACTGAAAATCCTTTTATAAAACTGAATTATTGTTTCCTTTCTTGTCGTATTTTCCAGAGTTATTTTAAAAGTGCTGCAAAATTCTGAGAAACTTTCGATCTTTTATCTACTAGATCTATACGACAATAAATATCCCAAAAATTGAGATGTAGTTACTAATTCTACCAGGCTTTGTTGCCTGGTAATAAGTTACATCTTGTTGGATATGTTCCTCTAAATACCAATAATTTAGATTTCTCTGTAGATATTTCAAAATGGTTTAAGTAGTTTGTGGAAATCAAACAATTCCTCAGCAGTATGTTGTCATTACCCGAGATAAGTTGGTCGTTTGCACATTATAGGAATACAATAAAGTAATTATTTTTATAAGTCAATACTTAATTTAACGCTGTATCCATTATCGAACTTCATTATCCAGATATAAATTGAATGGAGTGGGTGATGGAATGTACCGTTGACTTACTCTCATATTACTATTTTAGTCCTTTACAATCTCTGTTTTGGCTTCATTGATATTTTTTGTACGCCTTGTCAAATGCTTTGCAATAGTCTATGAATAACAGTTTAGTAATAAGATAGTTTTCAAAGAAAATTATAACAGTGCAAGGCAGCGGCGAGTATTATTTTACAGTTATAATGTTCAGAATAAGAGAAAAACCAACATACCAGTTCAGACGTTAATAATAAAAGATATCAAGAGAGGCCATACAGTTATGCCATTACAACAGTTTGTAATCTAACGATACAGCTTCAGAATAATGAAAGTTCTTTGATTAAATTTTTTCATATCATCAATTATTGAATATATCTAAATTTACTGGTGCCATGAAACTATTGTTTCATAAATGTACAGTAGGTGCATGTTAAGTCAGAAAACTGTACATATTTTTTTATTCAAAGAAAAGTCGTGCTTTTAATGTTTTAAATGGCACTGCTTAAAGGGTGGATTTATTGAAAAAGTAGGATTAATTTAGGTATGGCTTTATTTAATTGATGCAAGCAATGTCAAAACATTTTTTAAAATATTACAAAATGTTAAAAAACATTAGTCACATTGGCAGTAATCGGAATCCCGGAGTCCCAATCCGATCAAACACACACATTTTCTTTATCGTAATAATTTTGGGAAAAGTTTTCCTAAAAAAAACAATGCTGAGAGAGACAATGTTTATATTCGCAGTCTTTGTAGATTTTGATTAATTTTACCTTATAATATTTTGAATTAAAGAACTCAATTTGAACGTAAATGACACATGTGCCGCTTCAATTTTATTATTATAGCTCGGAATGACTTGAATTTGTTGACATGCCCAAACAAGAGAGATTCATGTCTTCATTTGCTTTCATTAAACAAAAGACATTAATGTGAAAAAAGCTTATTATTAAATCAGTTGGAAAAAACCGGTATTTGATGAAGCAGATGACGAACATCGAAAATTACTCTTAAACGCATAGAAATAACCATCAAAATAATAATAATAATAATAATAATAATAATAATTGCTTTAAGAGAGTACTAAAACAAGTTCATAAAGATTAAAGAAATTATCATTACACTTGAAAAATGCCAGACACAATATTCATCGAAGTAATTGAACCATCATGGGGACCTAAATTTTGAACAGTACATTTCATGAGAAGTCCACAGTTGTTATCGAGATACGAGTACTTCTCTAGCACCGCAGGCAACGGTGACTGAGAATTTATAGCACCTCAAAAACTCCACGTCGATTTCGAGAAAGATTTATTACAACGATTGAACAATAGGTTTACCAAGATTATTAAATACGAATCACAGTCCAGGCAAACCTTACTTGCTTCTGTAACTACCAACTTTAAAGCAGAGTAAGCTCTGGAAAACCGTAGAAACCTTCCAATTTGATAGTAATTTCTGTGACAGTTACTTGCAAATGTTCACGTCATAATGTGTACTCCCTCAAGGGAGTACAGCACCCCAGAAAGATCCCTAATTATTTTTCCAATCTCTTCATTACCACCTCATAGAGGGAGGAACGACGATGTGCGCTAGAAGAACGGGTTTCAAACGATTCCAAGATGACACCAATATTGACGTTGGCTAGTTCTGTCTGAGACAATGGCAACCTGGGGGTCCCGGAATAAGCAAAACAGTCCCAGGTAGGATGGAGCTTTAGAATTAACGCTAAACTCAAGGATAAAACTGCATTCCACGTCTTACCGCAACATACAAACCGCCGTCTCCTGGTCCTGAAACAGAAGAGATGAAACAAATAAAAGGAAATTATGAGTACAGGAAATGATCGGCAGAGAATTCGTGGAACCACCCTAGCCTTCGTCTATTGACCTGGGAAAACCACAAAAAAGCATGGTCAGAGCATGGACCTCCCGAATACGAGCTTCACATCTCATCTCGAGAGCATCTCTCTCTGCTCACAGAGGTAGGAGGACATATAAGAATCCAATTAGTTACCAGTTAGTGTAATTATCGAAATTTGGGCTTGCTCGTTAATTATATTTTACTGATTAATGTATTTAGTAAAGCAATAAATGACGCTTGTTTAAATCAACATAAAAGTATTAAACTGTAAACTAATTTAATTGGATTTTTAATTAGGATCATTAAATTAGCGACTACTCTACTAAATTGCCCTAGCTTAATGCCACATTTCGCGAGGCGTGACAATTAGGTTAATGAAACCTATGTTGATAGGTTGATCTGTAAATTATTTTGTAATTGAAGCCAAAAACTAAAGGTATTAATGATCTATGTGATTATTTGGACAAATACCTTCGTCCATAAATAATAGTAAGACATCATGTACACCCGTTAATTAGTACCGAATCTTAAAATAAATTTTCATTTTCAGGAAACGATGCACTGTGTACTTGTGTTCTTATATGACTTTCGTTGGTAAAATACAATGTGGAAGGGGTTTTCCAAAAATCTCAAAAAGGAAGAGCCAATAAGATAAGCTTACTCATAAGAGCTGTTTCCGCTGTAATGATGTTATCTGTATATTTTGCAAAAGTACAATAACTTGGAAAAGCAATTGCAATATGTATTTGTCTTGATGCTTGTTATTTAACATTGTAGTAAAATGTCTTTGGGTATACTGAAATATTTCATCAGTCACCATTACACTCACACTTCAACATGGAAAAGTATTAGGGTAAGCTGGTAACAATAGCATTTATCTACACATAAATATAGGGTAGTTAAATTATATTCGAACCCACTCGCGGTCTCTCTCTACTATATAAGGTAAGGATTTTAGTCCGCATCAGCCGGTGTAATTTCCCCCGCGACTGCACGCTGTCTCGCGCAGTAGAGAGAGGCCGCGAGTGGATTCGAAATTAATTTAACTACCCTATACATACCTGTCCCCTTTATACTAATGCGCGAGAGGTTACGCTCAAAAGGCTCACAATTCAACAGCGGCTTACATTGCCAAAAATTAAGTTAGTATAGATCAAAGTACACAAAATAACACGTTAAAATTCCATAAGACTACCATTAAAATTTTCTACCAAATAACAATATCAGTCATAATAAAAATGTAGTTTTCCGCATACAGACGCAAACACCGAAAAAGCAAACGATCAAACTGATCAAGACTGCGGTTATTTTCTCTATAAACGGCTACATATTGTTACAGATAACTCACCGAGCTTATGATGCAGCGCACAGGTGAAGAGCCGGAGAACAAGTCCTCTGGCAAGACTGCTAAATTCGATAGCTAACCTAAGCACGGGACAGAGACGCCACCTACCAAATCAAAACAAAAGAGGAACAGGTAGCGCTCCAGTCCCACACAAAGCCTTCTCCTGGTATAGCGAAAAGCAAATCTCACGGATGGCATTTAAAATGGTACAATACATAAACCCAAAGAGTAATATAACCAACCTGGATAAAACCACACATTATGTATTCATTTACAATTATTCATCGCTATTCTGTTCTGCAAGCCATGTTCTAAAAAAGAAGAGAATCTCACTGACCCAAGAATTACTGTGCAGGTATGAACATAAATAATTATTGGAATTAATTGTTCTTGCACACTAGCCGTGTATTGGACAAGGTAGAACGGTAGAATCAAATGACTGAAAAATTCATTATTATCGCCGGGATTTCAACCACGGACTGCCTGCTTATGTCCGGCTGCTCTAATCACTGAGCTACCATGGCAACATTAAATTCCTTAACTGATTTGCATTTTTCTCGGTAAACCACAAGGATATCTCAAATTGTATTGAAGTGACAGATCCCTCAATGGCGACTTACAATGCTGTAAGTACTTTATGTCCCGGGCTTCGTGGTTGCGATCACTATTAGGTCAATTAATGGAATTAATTGCTCTTCCACACAAGCTATTTCTGATCCTACCTTTCCATAAATAATTATTATTTGAAAATACCTCGTATCAATGGCAACGATTGATGTTGTCCTATCTTGTCTTGTTCGATACAGATTTCCATCATTATCCTGATGCACTTCAGCCTTGGGCTTATTGTGCTACCTGTATCATTTTAAAGCCACTTCATTATGCCAAAGCCCCACAGGAGCATATAATGCGCTAGACTGTTTCAGTTTCTTTCTTGCACAATCTGCAATCTAAGTTACCCTGAAACACACTAATGTGAGCAGTCCTGTGAGAAATACAATGATTGTTCTCAGCTGAAATCTGTTACATTTAAGTAAGCTTTGAACTCTTTTCTTACATGGTTTTCTAATAAATAGTTTGCCATGCTTGTTTCCTGAAGCTTTAAGCCAGGATTTATGATGCTCTACTTTGGACGAGTTCTTAATAGCCTCTCTTATTAAATATCGAGATGTGCTGAGAGCTTAGAGCCAATAAATGGTGAAGCTTCTCTTTGTCCTGGAAGTTCATCAGTTTTTATTTACCTTTATGCTACTATGATCCGACACCCAGGTGAATTGAACTTCATTTTGTTCTGCCAAGCTTGTGAGCATGTTACCTTATGACTACTTAGAGCCTTAAAAGCAACTAATAATACTGAACATACAGTCTATTTCTAAATCCTCATATTCAAGCACTGATGCACTATATTAAACCTTCTGACAATCCACAAAGCACTGGAAACGTCGTAATAGGTTTAATCGTTTGGGATATTCCGAATTTGATGAGTAAGCAGACTAAACTAATGGGTTACGAATGGGTGCTGGATTTGTGAAAACCCTTTCCCTTCAACGTCACCGGGTATCGATCACAGCTCCTCGTGGGTGGAAGAGATTTATGCGTCGCAAGCTCTAAATGACGTTAAAATACACCCTGGAGATATAAGTTATTAAGAGATATTGAACTGCGATCCGAAATAAGGGACATAAAAAGATTGTAAAACTTCGTAAGTGGAGTGCCAAGTTCTGCAGGGAGAAGGCAAGAAAAGTTTTAGCCAAGAAGGGCGATAATCTGAATATTGAAAAAGAAGTCGCGACGGTTTGAGAAATCTGTGCTGAAGATGCAGACATCTCTGGCTAGATAACAGAAAAGCAGCGATCTTAAAGAAGTTCAGAAAGAATATCTAAAAATACTATTATGCATCATTAAAGAATCTTATGTGTTGAAGTTACATGACTTTCTCTCCTATTATGTATACTTGAATATCTATCAGCAAATTAATCATATAAATCTTATTTGTTACATTCACAAGACGATTTGAAATTTATAAAAGAACCGGCAGATGTAGAATCAGAGACCAGATAAGAGGTATAATTATATGCTAAAAACGATTCCGAATATGTCAGATTCACATGACATCCTTTACCCACTAGTCTTACAAAACTTATTTTTCTTAATCGAGGTGAACATGGCACCTTAGTTCTTCACGAAGCAGAATTGAAAATTCAAGTAAATATCAAAGAATATCTCCAAAACAACGCTGTAAATACTATAAAAATTGTGTGCATGTGTAGGTGTGTGTGTGTTTTTCATAAATCGTTTGTAAACGAGGGCTGCATTTCGCTTTTGTTTTGTTTAATTTTGTATAGTAATATTTTATCCCTTTAAGGTTTGCTGGTTATGCTATAGTATACAGAACTCATTCAGAATGAAGACTTAAAAGGATATTCGCAAAACTTCAAGGTATACCTATTATTATTATTATTATTATTATTATTATTATTATTATTATTATTATTATATACACCGGAAACGCTTGTTAAAGTTAAAAACGGATCTCAGTTCCTCTGGTTTAGCTTTCTTCTATTGTCTTTCCGTAGATGCCATTGTAGGCTTAATTGTGAATTGCTTTGCATTATTATTATTATTATTATTATTACTATTATTATTATTACTTCTATAACAACGATAATACTACTAATGCCACTTCTACTACGGCTACGAATACTAATACTACTACAACTACTACCCCCACCATCACTACCACCATCTTAACCGTAGATTTCCGTCTGGAACTGGCCCCAAGTTTATATTTCAGTCTCTGAACTCTGAACCTCTTTAATTATTGCTAGAAAATTACTACATAAAAGAGAAACAACAGCTAATTTATACCAGCACGCTACACGAGAATATTATATGTCAACCGCCGGTAGACTTTAAGGAAAATTCAGACTAAGTATGTTTTCATAAATTCTGGCCTATATACCTTTTAATTTAGTGTTCCATTCGAATTGGAAGTAAAAATATGCCAATCACTGCATGTAATTGGACAATTGTTGAAAACTGTACATTGGTCAGACTTTTGCGGAAGCAAAACATAAACATACAATATTAATGTAAATCATTCACAAAGGTTACAGTGCTTTCACCCTGGCCAGTTCAGTTAAGGTCACGCATGCTAATCCCCACTCTCGGTCTATATATAACTCTTTCTACGTTGTTCCTCTCTTCCTCAAAGCTTGAGATCAGATTACAAGACGTACTGCCACAACAATACTACTGCTACTAAGAGAGGGGAACTGAATGGAGGGAGGGGATTGTTGTAAAGCAGGAAAAATGGCCTTGGGTGGATTGGCGAAAATAAAAACACTATAACGAAAGGATGTAAGTTAAACCAGCCAAAACAACTAACGATTAGTTTTGTTAAAAACACACGGAATGTTGATGAGCATTTTTATGCAGAATACAAATATGTCACCTTAAGGTCTTCTACACACTATAAAGTCACATGTAAAATAATGATTCGGAGAAAAGTTAAAATGAATTTTATAATATCTTTATTTAATAATATTTTAATATAGAGCATGTATTTAAACATACATTGACGTAAACAACGTATTCATAAAATAATTTAATAGTAATTCCTAGGATCTTTCATAATGTAATGAATCCTATCTGTTTGTAGTGGACATCCGGTACAAAAAGTGCAAAAATCTAATATATACTCACATGACTTTCTCTACCCTCTATCGCTTATTAGTGGGTATACAAATTAGTCTTAATAAATCTTATTTTTATGTCTACTTTACTTTAATCCAAATAAACCTTTGAAGAAATGACTACATTACATATTTAATTAGGATGCAAAGGGAACAGCGATTGTCAAGAACTGGACACTATACGCTGGCCTTAAAGTTCCATACCGTTTCAATGGATTTCCGTGAAACAACTGATTGTTGACAGGGCTTGAATAGAATGGCTAAGTATTGAACAAATCGAACAATTAATAACGGATATCTCGAAAACGGCTGATGCTACAAAAAACTTTATTTCAAATAAATTATGTGTTTTAAAGAGATCTAAGATTGTGTGTAGTACGTTTTCGTCTATCGCTTAATGATTATACAGTTATACAAGATTATACAAAATTCCTTCCGAATAAAAAAGACTTCACAGGCTATTCACAGACAATTGAAATTTACATTTTATTTGTCATGTAAATATCCTTAATATATGATGTTTTACTCAAAATCGTTACAGCCATTTTTAAAAACAAATAAATATTTCGATTAGTGTTCCATGGAAACCGTAGTTTGGGGTGGTGGAATTTTCTTGAAAATATCGTTTCACATACTTAGAAGGTACTGAATCCAAATACCAAATTTGGTATTTATTCGACCTTTCGTTTTGAGTTTGCTGTTGACAGACGCGCAGACACACACGTACATGAACCTATCTCTAATAATGCCATTTTGGATTTAAGGGTCCTCAAAACATGTATTTCCGATGAAATATCAATATCCAATTTTCGGGTGGAATGTAATACCTTCCCTATCTACTCTGTACGTAGCACAGAAAGCAAAACGAGTGTACAAAATGAGTGCCTGACATGACGCCTGTAACACACACTTAGATTCAGTTTACTGAAATTCCTCCATGCCTAATTCAAACCAGTTTCTATCTGCTTGTGACATGAAAAGAAAATATCTTGATTACCTTCCACTTTTGCTTGTTATATTCGTATCACTTAATCATAGGCTTCTGCCCAAAGGCCGGGCGTGGAGTTGAGGGGAGTGGATTTGACTAATTAGGCCCTCCGGGCGTTACAGAAACTCTCCCAAAGGGTTAAACACTGGTTCCACCAGGTTTTTAACCTCGTCCAAGACCTGGAGATCCCAATTAGCTTCTGTCACACTTAGTTACTGTAGGTTTACATTTCTGTTTCGATTCGTTCTTAAAAAGTATTTTATATGCAGATTTCAATGGAAGTATTGCAGAACAAGAAAGTACAATTATTTATATAATTACGTGCAAGTGTACATAATGTATACATGTACAACACTTTAATGTACACTCGCGTCCATTTATGCCGTCCCCGCAGCTTTGGGAGGCATTCTACTGGCCTTTACAGGTGAGTATGTTTAGCATTTGAACTTGGTTATTATAAGTGATGAACAATAAAGCTATTGCTCAAAGTTATATATTTATATGTGAATAATCTTATAACTGTGCACGTAAACGAGGACGCCACTGCATGCGCCAAAAGGTAAACAGACACACGCACCTCCTCTTTGCTATACGTACTCAACTGTGAAGGCCAGTAGAATGCCTCTCAAAGCTGCGGGAATGGCATAAATGGAAGCGAGTATACTCTTAAACGTGTATTTCGGGTAAAAACTCCATACCAAATTTTAGGAAGAAATACACTACATCTAAGTGCTGCAGGCAAGAGTTAGAGAAATTATCCTTGGAATGGAAAAAACTTAAGACGAATGTTTACATCAGAGGGAGCCACGTTATAAATTCCTGTTGTCATTTGAATTAGGCCACACAGTTTTGCCGCATTGCAACCAAAGTTGTGTATTAAATATACTGCTCTCCGAAAAAAAATCTCCTTTGACGGAGAGACTCTTTTCGTTCCCAAAGAGAGAAATAAGAATAAAACATTATGCAGGTAGTGGAATGACACTTTGAAAGCAATAATGGATGTGAAAGAGCCAAACAGAATATAAATAAAAGAATCAAAGCGAATCTACAAATATATAGAATACAGGAGAGAATAAATGTAATGGCCTTTCATATCAAAACGAGAATACACTTCACGTTAGTGCATAAATCAACTGGGTCTATTGACAAGTGAATCCTGCAGCGTTAGTGAATCACTTTCCTTCGTGTCAGTAAATTGAAACAGAGATGCGAGTTTACTGTTATTAAATTTCCCCCGATTCAAGATATCATTCTTTCACATATCTTCAATAATAAAACCTTTAAGGTAATAAACGTTTTTCTCTTTGTATTCAACAATTGCAACATTCACACAACATTTGATATCGTCACCACTTAATATCGATTTTACAGATGTTTGTACACATTTTTTTGTACAGCTGAGACTAAATCTTGAGCTTTTAACGCGAGCCTCTTACACTAGAAATTAAATATTGTAACACTCGGTGGAATAACATGTTTATAATACCTACTCCATTATTACCACACTTGTTTCTTGGATGGAAATTATACAGGGAGATCCAATAAACTATGAACCAACTGTGCGATGTTTTTCCGGTTCGCAATGGCGCGCCGCCGTCTGCGGAAGGAGTGGCACTGTTGCAACCACAAAAATTTCCTTAACTATGTTTAAATGCTGTAATTACTAACGTTAGAAGGTATACTGAAACGTTTTCCGTACATTTTTTGCGTCTCTCAAAGAAATTATCCATCATTCTAGTTCATGTTGCGAAATGCTGGCAGTTTCCTAACTGATATTTTTTTGCAGGGTGTGTAGGTTTGTATGTAAACTTTGTGTTTTAATTTACCCGAGATAACAATCACAGCGAGTTAGGTCGGGAGACTAAGGTGGACACAAATCCCTACTAATAATTCTGTCCTCTTCAAACACACTTTCAACTGTTCTCATCAAAATATTGGCTGTATAGGCAATACTACAGAACGGGGCAAAGCCAGCGTCAGTAGCAGACCTTGATTGCAGCAGCGGCGGGAAATGTGTCCACACGCCCAGTGGAAAAACAGTGTGCATCTGGTTCATAGTTCATTGGGTCTCTCGGTATGTAAGTATATTAAGCGGAGGCCTTGTATCGATTAATGTAATAACAGATTATTTGAATGACTTGAAAAAGGATTCTTTCAATGAATTCAACTGTTAATCCAAATAAATTTAATCAATGATATTATCAATTTAAATGCTCTTCCTCTGCACAAGGAATTAATATTATAAATTGTAACAGCTGTTGTAATTTCAATATCACAAATAAATCAAAGGAATAAAAGTAGCACTAAATAAAATGTGTTTATTACTAAAGCTATTATTACACTCGTTCTGTTGCTTTATTTTTGTCATTGCTCTCTATATATTATAGAATGTTATGATTGTATAAGTGATTAGGCTGTTATCACTGGTGCTATGAAGGTCGAGCAACATCGAAGGTCAAACAACGACAGCTTAGAGCTTACTACTGCGCATGCATTTCCAAACAAATTTAAGCTGGATACTATATGGTTTAATATCCAGGGGTTTCTAAATTACAGTATACGACAACACATATTAAAAAAATATTTTATTTTTACTTTCTCTACTACGTACAGTAAGAAGAGGAAGTATTGCATTTCAGCCAAAAATTCGATACCAACATTTCACCGGAAATATATTTTGAGGCTTCCAGAATCCAAATAAAGCATTTTTGGAAAATGTCCGTGTTTATGGCTGTCTTGTCTGTATGTCTGTGAACGGCATAACTCAAAAACGAAAAGTCGGATAAATACCAAACTTGGTATTTAGGTTCAACATCTTCCAAAGATGCGACATAAGGATTTTCAACAAAATCCCCCAACGTAAATTAGCCTTTACATGAAACAATTTTCGAAGTTTTTGATTTTCTAAAAAAGGCTTTATAGATTTTGATTAAAATAATTTATATATTAAAGATATTTAGTCAACGAATAAAATGTACATCTTAAATTTTAGGGAATAACCTATGAAGGGCTCTTCATTAGAAGGGAATTTTGTATAATCCTGTATAACTGGTAAACATTAAGCGATAGGCGAAACGTACTACACAAAAATGTAGATCTCTTTAAAATCCGTAATTTCTATAAAATAAGTTTTTTGGCCATAAACGGTTTTTTGAGATATCCGTTATTAAAGGTTCGAATTATTCATTTTTTAGGCGTTCTCTTAAAGTTCTTTCAACATTCAATTGTTTCTTGCGATTGCATGGAAACAGTATGGAATTCTAAGGCATCCAGTTCTTAAGCATTTGACCATCGGGAATTTCCTTTATATCTATAACGATATGTGTAATGTGGCTACTCCTACAAAGGTTTATTTGGATTAAAACTTAATAACTATAAAAATGAGTTTTAGTAAGAATAGTTTGTATACCTACTAATAAACGATAGAGGGTTGAGAAAGTTATATGACGATCACATCAGATCTTTCTCATAGGACTATACATTAGCAAAATAATACTCCAGTTTTAACAGTTGTATCATAAATAATTAATTTCTTTACCCATTTCAATTATTATAATTAACACTTTATAAACATAATTTCAGTTGCGTAATATGATGGTAATGCACAATAGAAATAGCACACTATATGAAAGGAAGTCGCTATGTGACAGGTACGATTTTATAATTAATAAAAGAATGCCACTTAAAAGAATAATCCGGTGTGACATATGAAAAAAAGGAAAGAAAAGAAAAAGGAAACCTTTGAAGAAAGTACAACTTAATTTTTCATGTAAAAATTGACCAGGCATTGTGAAGAAAATGAATCGACTCTTAATCATGCATAAACCGCGTCCTTAGCTTTACCCTATACTATGGAAGTATAGATAGTACCACATAATTCGTAAAGGTTTAGCTGCATACCTTTTTACAGCATTAATCAAATATATCACACCGTTTGTGAAAATTGCAACACCAAGAAGAAAACACATGAATTCAATGAATTTAATAGCACAGGTTAGGTATATGACAAGTAACAAATGATAAACGTTTCAAATCTATACATGACCTTTATTCAGTATTTGGTGTCGCCTCCATGCGCTGCAATTAGAGCTGCTATACACCGTGGCATTGAATCAAAGGTTCTGAATAAGTTCCTGAGGGATTTCCCTCCAGCAGTTTGTATTCGAGCCCACAAATCCGTGACACTGGTTACTGGAGGACCGTGACGCACCAGGTGCCGACCAACCATATCCCAGACATGCTCGATGGGCGACATGTCAGATGAACATGCAGGCCAGGGAAGCAATGGTACCCGTCGCTCTTCGAAGAAGGCTTGTATATTCCTTGAAATATGTGGCCGGGCATTGTCCTGTTGAAATGTGGCCTGTGGAGATGCCTGAAGCAGGGGAGTACCTGAGGCTCTACAGTTACCGTTAGGTATCGGTTGCTGTTCAAAGTGCCCTCAATTTGTAGGAGGCGAGATCGGTTGTTATAACCAATGGCGCCCTAAACCATCACACCTGGTGTTTTTCCGCTATGCCGTTCAACAATGCAGCCCTCCCCCTCACGGTACCGCCGGACACGTATGCGGCCATCACTGTAGGACACGTTGACGCGGGACTCGTCCGAAAACACTACATTTTGCCACTCGGCACCTCAGTGACGGTGTTCACGTGCCCATTGCAGTCGGAGGAGCTTGTGGTTTCTGGACAATGGAAGCCGACGTAATGACATGCATAGACCAGTCCAACCTGCAGTAGATGGCGACGAAACGTTGATGCAGACAAGTTCACATCTGTTGCGGTACTCCATCGTCGAGCCAACACTGTGAATGAAGCGGTACGGCCCGTTATGGTCATGCGGACAAGATAACGGTAATCCCGTGGTCCAGTACCCGCTCTTCGCTGCGTACGACCTTCATCTATTCACTGCTTCCACACATGCATCACTGTCTTGGCAGCATGCCCTGTACGAGTCGAAATGTCACGGTATGACAAACCCCTTCCCGGAGAGAGACCATTCTGACCCGTTCGAACTCGAACTCGATATGGCTCCCTTTGACATCGACGAGGCATACTGGTAATCACTTTATTGTTTCCACCTTGTTTGACAGTTCTGCACTGACTACACTGGGCGCAACACTGACCTTGTCGGACCGACACGAGAGGGCTGTGCTCTGTCAACGTGTACCCCATCTCTCTGTAAACCTAATCACTTATTACTTGCACGCTCTTCTACACTTCCACCAAGTTTGGAGTTATTCGGGAAATTCCTTCTTGGTGTTGCAATTTTCACAAATGGCAGTGTATATACCTAACAAAATAGGCATGAAACAAAAGTTTTGATTAAAAATCTGGCAATTTAACACTGTCACAATATCAATTTTAAGGACGACTACCTAATAATTAGGTAGCTAATACCTAATAATAATAATAATAATAATAATAATAATAATAATAATAATACCTAAAAATGTAATGTGATGTCTTAAAACTATTTCATGGGCTTCTCCCAAAAAACCTGTGAAATACATTTAGTATTAATTTTATGGACTGTGTGCATTGTGTGACGCATGATTACGGATGATGAATAAAATAGTTCCAAAACCTTTAGGAAACTCAGCATATACTCTTGTGGTTTCACGATCTTGCCTTTCTTTCAGTCGGCATTAAGATTATGCGTTGCTGTCTGTATTGCAAAGCTTTAGACGGGATTCTGAAACAGCTTCGTTACGTACTTTACCTGACTATTTCACATCCTCCATGTTTTTCCATAGCCACACATTAAATTGTTTTTCCGTAATTTGTCTTCCTTTCGTCGCAACGCCTGATACTGCACACTATCACACGACTGGATGGATGGATGGATGGATGGACTGACGTACACAAAGAAAGAAATGTGTCTTTATTGGTTTCAAATTGTTGAAGTTATTACACAAGTATTTAGTGCATGGGTCATTGGCCGTACATACATATTTAAGATACAAGGTATGGTGACAAAATAAACAACAGAAAAAGAAACGAAACAAAAAAAAAACAAGAAAAGGAAAATAGAGATTAATTACCTTTGTCTAACTGAACAAATCTGAGCATGCTTAGCGCACTTAGCCAAGAAATTGCCCATGTTTTGCCAGTTTCTCTGTTCAGCCAGTAGCTCCCAACATGCCAATCTCTTTCTTGACGGACAAGAATTTTTCTTTGAGTTTAATTGTTCGTTGGTTCTCCCACTGTGCACATTCCACCAAAATATGCACCCAGTCCTCATCCAAATCACAGAATGGGCAGATTCTCCTGCCAGAATGGTCAATAATTTTCTGTGCCCTCCAGCCCCCCAATCTAAACCATGCCATTCCTGGTCTTTCCTTTCTTCCTAAATTCAGTATATATGCCTCTCTACCCCAGTTCAATTGTATTTCATTTGCTAGACTTAAATAAGCTTTAATTTTAAGATCTGTTTCTATTTCCTGTTGGTTGATGTCTCTTAGTCTTCTTTTGACACCTTTCCATATGTTTTTGTCATTTGTTTCAGCTCTTTGCCACACTGACCCCATTCGTATTCTCCTCAAACCCCTTTCCAAATCAGCTGCCCAGAACTTAGGAGACAGGTTCTCTTGCTGGTATTTATAACATTTGGATCGTAATGTGGAGTTATCCCCCTACATCAGCCTCAGCAAGTACTTCACTGCTCTTGTTTTGCAGTGTATTGTGTCTTCATAACATCCCATGTCCCTCAATACCCCGAATTTGATGAGCCTTGTGAAACTTCAAGAACTCTTTTACAAAATGTTACCTGTGTTTTATTTACATTCTCTGCTCTTTCCCATCACCAGATTTCACTTCCATATAACAAAATCGACCTTATCATAGAGTTATACATCTTTTCTAAAGTAAACACTTCACTGATCTACTTGGGACTTTCTTCAGAGGCCACAGAAGTACGCTTCTGTTTCTATTAAAATCTTGCTTTTTCACTGCTATCGTTTCATGTCTTGACAGCAGACCTGGTTACTACTTGTGGAGTATCCAAAGCTGTTCATTTTTCTACTGCCCAATATGTAGTTTGCACATATATCATCTTTGATTTTCCTTCAGTAGCAGAATATTTCCCTTATTTTACATTTCTCTTCAATCCTACTCCTCAGTGTCGTAATTATCTTTACCAGTATCTTTCTGTTGTAGATTATTATTATTATTATTATTATTATTATTATTATTATTATTATTATTATTATTATTATTATGCAATGTCAAATGATCGAACTGGCACAAAAACTCATGAGCAAATTCACAGCCAACCTATTCTACCGTTAAAGCAGAGATAAACCACGATGAGAGTATTGAAAAACTTTATTAACACGTTTCTTTTACCTTTCATAAATTTGAAGAAAAACTCTATTAAACCCAGACACGCTTGGCAACAGTTCCCTTTGAGGTGATTGGGAAAACAACACTGGATGGTTGAGGTCAGGTCTTTCGAAGGCGTTTAATTCCCAAGACACTTCTTTCGGGTATTATCAGCGAAATGTCTGATGAAAGGAACTAAAGTACACGCAGTATTACGTTTGAATGAAACTGTAAAATAAAATATATTTATTATTTAAATGTTTACTTATGCACTTAAGGTAATTTATAACTGTCAGATTTAAGAGTTCATGTGCTTATTGAAGCATTCGGCGAGATCAAGTAAAGTAATATGGAAATGTTTATTTAACTGTTTAAAGAAAAGCAATAAAAACAAACTGCATGAATTGTCTAAAGATTCAAGAGAACGAAATAAAACTCATGTACTAGCATAGTAACGATATTCGTACCGAAGATACAATTGTCAAGGGGACCGCGGGATGACTCAAGTGCTAAAGTCTGTGGCTCACATTGGGGAGGTCACGGATTCAGGCCCCCAGAAGGCTTTTTCGTGGTTTTCCTTGGTCGCTAAGCGAATACTGGATTGGATAATTTGATCCGCGAATGCTCTTATCATCCGTTCTATCACAATTTCATTTCCTTCTTAACCGCCATAACGGCATTGGACTGATCACCCATCCTGGATATGCTATGATCCAGAGGTTGCTTGCTCCTCGACAGGCTACTGACCCAAGGCATTGGTCTGTAAGCCCCTCGGGTGTAAGTCTTACAAAGAGGAGGGTAATCCGTTATAGAAGAAGAAGAATATAGTCAAAGAGGAGAGAGAGATATACCATTACAGACTGACGCGTATATGTAATCAATTACTCAGCCATTATATTGCAACATTGTAACCAGTATAAATTAAGATTTGTACAAAATAAAAATGCTAAATTGTGGCGAGAAAGGTGAAGATAATAAACATGTACTTTTTAATTATTGTTGAAAAGACTTGACTTGTTGTTTCGCATGTGAACACAACTATAATTCGAAGAAAAGGGGGAAAACTTATTACTTTCTCTACTACGTATAGTAAGTAGGGGAGGCATAGCATTCCAACCAAACATTCTATACCGAGATTTCACAGGAGATATATGTTTTGAGGTGCACTGAATGCATATAAAGCATTTTTTAAAACATGTCTGTGTGTGTCTGTGAACAGCATAACTCAGAAACGAACAGTTGGATAAACACCAAAATCGGTATTTAAGTTCAGTATCATCCAGAGATGCGACGCGAAGGTTTTTAAGAAAATTTCCCCCCCCCCAGATTACCTTTTACATGGAACACTTTTTGAACATTTTAATTTTCTCAAAAATGAATCTGACGATTTTGAATAAAATATCATAGGTTTAAGACATTTCCATGGCAAATGAATTGTATATCTCGAATTTTCTGGGAATGTCGTCAAAAGTATTCTTCATTCTGAACGACTTTTGCATAACTGGAAAATCATAACAGATAGACAAAATTTTACTACACAAAAATGTAGCTCGCGTTAAAATACACAATTTATGTCATATACATTTTTTTTTGTTGAGTGAACCATTTTAGAGATATCGCTCGTTATTCGCTTAAAATTTCCAATACTTATACTTTTCTCAAATGGGAATTCGTCATTCATTTTTTTTATCCTGGTAATTCATAGAGAATTGGAATCTACGCATAGCAACCAGCTCTTAAAATATTTGACTATTGCTTAAAGCCTACCAATTCCCTTTGCATCTACAAGAAAATTAGCAATAAGATTAACATCTCGATATCTCGATTAACATGAAGCATATGGAGAATAAACGTTTGTAAAAATAGTTTTAGAAGAGTAGAGAAAGTCTTGTGAGTGTAACACATCAGATTTTCTACCTCCTGAACATACAAAGTTAATGAAATGCTCCACATAGCAACCAGGTCTTAAAATATTTGACTATCGTTAAAGCTATCATAATGCACTTACAAGAAAATCGGCAATATCATAGTTTCTGTAAATGTTTATCTCGATTAAAATGAAGTAGATGGTGAGTAACGTTTTTAAAAATGCTTTGTACAAGAGAGAAAGTCATGTGAGTGCAACATACCAGAATTTTTTTCTGCTGAAATAAGTATTCAAGTAGTATTACAATTTTTCATTTGTTTTACATATAGAATCGTCTCCTAACAGTTCCTTTCTTCTACCAGACTTAAACATTTAACGTTAAATACAAGTCGTCAGTTATACCCATTGATCTCAGTGCTGAAGGAATCCTACATAAAAATTGAACATAGCTTCTCAGGAAACAAACAAAAAATGTAAGCTCTTGGAATGTAATTTTCTTTTCTTCTGGTTCAAGAGCTCAAGAAGAATTGTTTATCATTTGTTTCCAAGAACGTTCCCAGAGCCAGTTGCTCTTTTCTTTCCGTTGACAAGGTAAACCTGCAAGCACTCGTCTCTAAATTGAATATGCTCTGCTCTTGTAATACATTTATACATAGCTTAATATCACTTGCTTAGTATTACTACGTAAACTTCTCCCAAAGCCATGCCATAAGTCACTGCTTTAAAAGCAGTTCCACAGTTCATACCACTCTTGTACGTTATACTCTGCATAAACATACAATATGTCATTCCATGGTCCCCATCCTTTCTAAAATTATACATTCCTCCCGCAGAAATTGCGTCTGCTCTCTCTTCTATATTTCTGAGACCATTAAAATATGAGATGAAGACGGAAAGAGACACAAGAAAAAGTTTTGTACGGGGTGGAATGAGTAACAGAATAAGACTGCTCTACATTCCTTTTATCCATTCTAGTCATCCTTTGAAAACTTTTGGAAGCGAAGTAAGCAAATAAGCCATGTTGAGACAGGCACGCCGAGAAAATACCAAACATTCTCCTTGCTGAGCATGCACAAAGGGGATCAAACGGGCCTGCAAAGGAGAGAATTGAATACGCCTTTTCTTGGTGAATAATTGAGCTTGCTGGGTGAGGATGTTTTGCAAACAAGAGGATAAAAGAAGTAAAACAAACTTAGTTCAGGAATTACCTGCCTACTGTTTGTATTTTTGTTCGGTTTATGTCGCCAGCCAGGAAGTTTTGTAGGAATTGTTCATAGTATTTTAAGCAGCATAACCTGCAGCAGCTTCACTCGCGTTTTGGGCAGTTGTGATTCTCTTCTCTCACTTTTTTTTCTTTCTTTCTTTTTTGTTTGCTTGGTAAGAAATATCAGCAACTTAATCCTATTATTTTCTCTAACACCTACGTATTAGGTAGAGAGGAAAATCTATACAAAGATTTCACGAGGATTACATAAGGACCACACTTTTGGAAAAAGATCTGTGTGTGCATCATAACATCATAACTTAAAAACGAAATGTTGGATAAATATATAACTTGGTATTTAAGTTCAATGCCTTACAATGAGTCATACGAAGATTTTCAAGAAAATCCTCCCACCCCAAAATACCCTTTTCATAGAACATATTCGAAATTGAGTAATTTTTCAGAAAATAAACAAAGGATTTTAATTAAAATACCACATATTAAAGACATTTACATCACAAACATAATTTATATTTTGAATTTTCTGGGAATACCCACAAGTCCTCTTTATTCAGAAAGAATTATATGTAATCTTTTATAACTAGTAAACGTTAAACGATAGACGAAAGCGTACTACACAAAAAGTATAACTCTTTTGTAGCTTCAACCATTTCAGAGATATCCATCATTAAGGGCTCGATTTGTTCAGATTCATTTTTAAGTCCCATCGATTTTCAGTTGTTTCTCGCGATGTCATGGAAAGAGTATGGAATTTTTACTACCAACGTATAGCGCCCAGTTGTTAAACATTTGACTATCCCTGTTCCCTTTTTATCGTAACGAAATGTGTAATGTAGCTATTTATGCAAAGTTTTATCTCAATTAAAATGAAGTAGATAGAAAATTAACTTTCGTAAGAATAATTTGTATACTCACTGGTAAACCTAGGAGGGTATAGAAAGCCATGTGATTGTAATACATCAGAGCTTTTAATACGCATTTTCTATGGAGTATCAGTAACTATTTCATAGTTTCTCAACGAAAATTATTTGTGTCCTAATATTAGAGCTGTAAATCCTTGTTAATAATGTAGTCATTTGAGAATTGAAAATTAGATGAATGCTGTTTCACAATGGAGAGAGAATTTTCGAAATCAATAGTGATTTTCAGAAATACTATATATGTGCAAAAATTGTCTCTACTTTTAATAATTTTAATAGACTGAAATATTCTGTTTATGAACTTTAATCCTGTAAAATCTTGCACACAATTAAAAAGTAATTTAGATCTTGTGACTCGTTACTTTGTATATGCATAGTAGCTTTACTGACCAAAAATATATATATTTGAAATTTATCAGTGTAATGTTCCATAAATCGAAAAGGTAATATGTATCCATAATAAAAAATTGAGATAGTAGTCCGAATAATAACAGTCTGTTATTTAAGTAGACACTTAAGGAATGGCCAATCAAATAGGTTCTTTTCACAAATTTCAGGAATAGTAGAGTAGTTAAAAACAAACATCTCTGGCATATGCGCCGCCTTTCAGTTACGCAGTGTTATAGGATCACTGACTTGTATTAGGGGAGGTAGATACATACATCTGTTTTACCTTACGCAACAAAAATGTCCCTTGTCATTCAGAAGCTTCATTTTCGAGTGCTGTGTTAAGAATTGGTTTTCGGAATCCGCTACTTAAATTCATAATGTGCGCAAATGTTACGTACTTAGAGATTTCGTTTACACTACTTTGCGATTAATGTTATTAACCATCAATTCGTGAGCACGACTGACTTTCTGATACGTTAAAAAATGGTAGTAGTACTTCCAATAACCTCCATATTTAACAGTAACACAACAAACAACAATAACATGATCAACAACAAAAGTTTTCACAATAACAGCTAGTTCAATGCCCAAGAGGAAGTTGATATAAATCCATGATCCTCTAATCTTCTTTTCCTTTTCCTATTAATCATGTAATCATCCGGTATCTTCTATTTTCCGAAAGTTTTTCTCGTTTACCATTCCTTCAAGTGCATCCCTTAGCAAGGAGTTTCGTCTCATCCATTGTCCCAATCAAGTCATGTTCCTCTTTCTGATAAGTTACAGCATTATTCTTCCTACACTCAATCTTGCTTGTTTGCCATTCTTCCATATTTCATATTTAAAATACTACAAGGGGAGTTTCCTCACTTCGCGCAAAGAGCCACAACATGTAGTTTAGATGGTTACCCTTGGCTTCTTCTTCAGAAAATAACACAGTGTTTCATTCTTACTATGAAATGTGGCATATACATTCTTGACAGCGGCTAATGTTACGTATAACATCTCCAAACAATGAAAGCTGTCCACTTGCTACACTACCTCATCTCGAATTCACAAATGTTTCTTCTTTACTTTTCTTCCAGCAACCTTAAATTTTATGATTATTGGACATTCTTCATTTCATATTCCTCAGCATTTAATTACATTGATGCTTTCTTAGGGCCTTTTCTTCCTTCACATGCAATGCCATATGATGTTATATTACGATTATATGTAATAGGACCGTTCTCATTTATTCTTACACAAGTTATAATTATCCAAGTAGACGTTAAATGAAGTGAATGATTAGGTACTGCGCAGTCCTCTATTCTATTATTCGGCCACGATATGAGTGTGCTTGGAGCAGGACGCTAGTGTTTTATTTCTGACAATGCCTAACGTCATCAAGACAGGAAAGCGAGGGACAAGGCGATAGAGAAATGCACAGTTGCACAATGAAACCAGTATCACATTAGCAGGCCTAACCCTGCGGATGTTTTCTTAACCTGACTAACCTTCCGATGCCCTGCCCACTTGTATCGTAACTGTTTAGTTCCTCTTCCCACCGAACGCATTAATTTCATCGCCGACTAGTACTTCCAGTTTAACACAACGTAAACAGGATGATTTGATGCAATGGGAGTATGGGCTGTCTGGATCTACGGACGGCCTAGTTGATTCGTCGAAAAACAGCCAAGGTGAAGGCATTATGGTAAAGAGTGGCGTATGTAAGTTTGTTGTATTTGTGGTTATTTGTTTTTGGAATGGACAGAAAATTGTTGAGGAAAGTAGAGGCAAGGACTGAAAGTTTTTGCGGTGCTACCGTTTAAATGTGTACTTTCTCTACCACGTACATAGTAGGTAGGGAAAGTATTGTATTCCATCCAAAAATTCGATACCAATATTTCATTGGAAATATGTGTTTTGTGGCCTCCTGATTCCAAAACGAAGCGTTTTTAGAAAAACATCGGTATATATGTCTGTGAACAGCATAAATAAAAAACACAAAGTAGGATAAATACTAGAATTGGTATTTTAGTTCCAAAAATGTGATACAAGATTTTCAAGAATATATCCATACCCCAACCACCCTTTACATGGAAGATATTTCGAATTTTTGTATTTTCTAAAAATGGCTGCAGCGATTATGATTAAAATACCATATATTAAAGGCATTTACATGGCAAATAAAATGTATATCTTGAATTTTCCGAGAATAGCTTTCGAAGTCCTGCCCATTCAGAAGGAATTTTGTATAATCCTGTATAACTTGTAAACGTTAAGCCATAGACGAAAACGTACTAAAAAGAAATGTAGATTTCTCTAAAACACCATATTTATTTAAAATAACTATTTGTGGCATCAGCCATTTCCAAGATATTCGTTATTGATTGTCCGAATTGTTCAATACGTGTCATTAAAGTCCTTTCAATATTCAGTTGTTTTTCGCTATTGCTTGGAAATAGTATGGTATTTTAAGGCCAGTGTATAGCGTCCAGTTCTAACACATTCGACTATTACTATTCCCTTTGTATTTATAAGGAAATATTAATGCAGCGATTTTCGGAAAGGTTTGTCTCGATTAAAATGAGGTAGAAAAGAAAATAAACTTTCGTAAGAATAATTTGTATACGCACTAATAAGCTATAAAGGGCATAGAAAGGCATGTGAATATAACATATCAGATTTTTATAACGCATAACGGGCTGCAGTTAATTTCGCTCTAGCGCGTACAGTGTGGTTAGATAACCTACTCCTGTTGCAATTTGCTCTCATGCCAGCCATGTCACTTGCTTTCTATCAGCTGCCATATTTCACCCATTGTTTGGTAGGCATGACCTAGTACTAAGGCGGGGGATTGGACATATGATTAAAGAATTCGGGATAATGCTTATCATAACTGTGAAGGATATAATTGCAATGACATATTATAAATAAAAATAAGTTATGCATGAAGACGAATGTGTTGAATATTTTGAAATTTATTACAACTTCCAAGTCATATTGGATTCAGTGCATTGCCTGCTAAAGGTGTTTTGCACAATATATGAATGTAAGTATTCTTTGCGGAAGACTTTAAAACAAGGCAATAAAAAGAGAAAATGTTTGAAAGAATGTTCTGTTTACAATACCCACCTCTTTTTCTCGTACCCACTATATGTAGAAGATACTGCCAAATACAGCTTTTTATATAATTGAAAATTATAAACATTAAACCGAGTACATGCCTGTCTCTTTCACATTTATTGCAAAGAAAATATTATTTATAATACGTATTTCCAGTTTTAATCTGTTTGTCATTTTCTCTGTCCATTATATCCATTTTTCAAAACTTGCGGCATATCACCCTTGTTTACCTTAATGCTTCAAATTACCATGGTCTTGTATGTTTGATAGCGTGTAATTTAACACGCAAGCTTGATTATAAAAATGCTACCAATAGCTTAGTGCGGAAAAAAGAGGATTTCCCTCGTGGAAGGTTGAACGTTGGACAGCAATTGACGTTCACCACGACCTTAGGCTCTGTTATTTATTCTGCCACGTGGTTTGATTTCCATGATAGCGACGTAATTTGGCAGTTGAAGCGCCGACCGTCACTTGTTCGCGTAGGGTGCTGTTCGCATATCCGATCAATACTAACATTTGAATGTGAATTCCTTGGCAATGTTTAGCCCCAAGAGTTTTCAGGGCTGGCGAAAGATGATATAGAATTTGGAGCTGTAAATAAAGTAAAAAAATTAATAAAAAAAGTAAAAATGTAAGCTGTCCAATACCGATATATTAGAGTATACTTCGTAAAATTATTATAAACATCATCGAAAATTTTTAACCGCAAAACGAACTCAAATTTGTAAGTTCAAAATGGAAAAATGTTCATTTGAAACATTTAATGTTGAAATTTTTATAGGCTTTTACATGATTTACATTTGACATTTCCTTTCAATTCTGTTAATATGGGTAACCAGTGAAATTTTAGGCATTGAAAAGTATTGGAGAAGTATTTTTCAGAAATATAAAGTTCAAAACTGATTTTTTAAAATAATCACCTATTTATAAACAAAGTCTTGAAAAGAACAGCGTGGCATAGCAACGACATGTATACTAACTACTACATGTCTATAAGTGGAGATGGGAGGCAAAGGAAGCTCGCTCAGAGACATAAAAGACCCGCCGAATTACGTCACCATTCCCGGTGCGTAGCGTGTATACGTCTGCAGTAAGGAAATGCAGAAGTTGAGTCTGTTAGTCATAGTGGACGAGTTCGTAAACAAGTTAAAATGAGTAAACATAGTAGAGAAAGAATATTCAATGTGTTATAGTTCTGTAAAGAAGAGAAAAGTAAATGACTAACTATTTTGTTACATGCGTTGCGTTGACGTTTTGATAGTCAGACTGTACTGTACTCTCGTTCGGACGCTATCTCCCCTATTAAAACCTAGCCATGGCACACTAGCGACTTCGACTGAGAACTGCACTCATGTCAGACAGGTGGTTTGCGTTTCTTTTTCCGCAACAAATTACCCAATTCAGGTGTAAGCTTTTGTGCTGTGCATAGTGCAGTTTACAGGTTCAGTGCTGTGGGAATATACGATAAACAAAATTAGAGTAAGAAAGAAAGGAAGGAAGGAAGGAATGAAGAGATGAGTATAATGTGCTCAACCAATGGAAGTAAGCATGGTCTGGAAATGGGCGGGTATTGATAGGTTGCAATTGGAATCGAGCAACACGTTTAAATGTTAGGTATAGGAAATGGTGTAAAATGCATGGCGATCCCTAAGAGTTCGAGATCAGCAGACTCAGCCATAAAGCTTCTCATTTTTCGCCCCCCCCCCAATATGGATGTGTGTTTCGACACTACGATACTTCTCCAGCCTCGAAACAGGCTTCATCTGGTTTTAGATCTAGTGACTTAGGGGCAACTTGCACTTTCATAAATACTTCCAATTTCGATACTTTAGTTCATCGCATTATAGGGTTAAATACGGTGAATTTGTATACAGCAGATATTTAAATTCATATCAAAGACTGAGGGCTTATAGTAAGAATTTGAGCTAATATTTTGACTAGGAGCCATGTCCAGAAACCTAACCTTTCCGCCTAAACGCTGCTGCGTCATCTGCTGCGCCAGCGAGCTACGTTGGATTTGGCAGCAATATGTAGCTGGGGTTTCCGGATGGTCATATGGTTGATTAAGCCCACCTTCATGGTTAGGCCCTTCTTGGTTTTCATTCAGGACATTCTGTTTTAGTTTTTTACACATGTGACACAAATATTTGGGAAGAAGTGGTTGCAACACGACGGCGAATCAACTCATTTTGCGCATACAGTCCAGTTCATCTCGACGAACGATTCGGAAGCAGATGTAAAAGCAGTGGTGGCCAAATTGAATGGGTTGCACGTTTGGTGGGTTTGATTCCGCAGGATTCTTTTCTGCAAGGCCACATGATGAGCAATTTACTCAGAAGAGTTGGAGAAATACTCAGTTGCGCGGGTTATGATAGACGTAAATGTTGAACTATTAATTGTGGACAAGCATGTGTAGAGGAATATGCTACAGTTTTGTGTCGAAGTGGCTGATCATCTCTTCGAGCCATTATTGCAGAAGCACTGCAGCATTCAAGTGCGTCATTTATTCCCTCATTGACATAGCCGACCATGGGGAGTCAACGCGTGTTGTGGTGGCATTTTGCTTGTAGCGGGAAAACCTTGTTTCGTTTATGTTTTCTTATTTAAAATGTTAGGTCCCCACTGCACGCCCTTAAAGTGTGTAATAGGCATTTATACACACCTTGTAATATATACTGCTCTCAGAATTTCCCAGCTTTACCCTACGCTACCTTCACCTAGAAGGTTCGCAGGCGTATACATGAATCAAATGAGAGAAGTTCAGTGGGCTATTTCTGGGACATTATTTTCGGTAGAGCAGTAACAGTTCATTGGACCCGTAATCCACAGTTCTTTGCCTGTATTCCTGACCGTGACAAGAATTTGTAAACTTTGATTCAACATTCTAATCATAGATAACACACGGGCAAAGTGACAGAACACATTACTTATGGTTAATAATTATAATTCTCCGACAGATGACGTGTGTAGCGAAAGTTGACAAGTTAGAATCAGACTGAAAAATTGAAGCAACGGCCAGGATTTGACATTGCTGTTGTTATGGTAGCTCAGTTAGTCGGATCCTGTGTTGAATTCTCGGCTATGGCATTGAATTCCACCTTTCCATATTTATTATTATTATCATTATTTTTATTATTATTATTATTATTATTATTATTATTATTATTATTATTATTATTATTATTATTAAATTGCGCCGGTCGTCTGTCTGCTAATTGATTAATAAGTGTTTACGTACTGTTATAACAAGTTGGGATATAAACAGAAGGCGAAATATTGTACTTGGACTGATTTCTATTGCTCCGGCTAGCTGATAACTCTCCAGTCGAACAAGTATCTTTTGCAGGTTGTGGTAAATGAAATAAATTGAATGTCTTAGTGCAACTTTTGAAATAACACAGAGGAAGTTTATGTTTCACGTTATTGCTTTAAGCTAACTTTATTATGAGCAGAATAATGTTTAAGAGTACCAGATTTATATGTCTACCTATTACACGATAACTTTGTTGCATATTTTTCGTTTTTGATCCGAAAATACTCTAAGTGTTGACCTAATACTATTTCTGAGAGTCACACACACACATAAAAGTTATCTCTGTCTGCTCCTACTGTTATAAACTAATTCGTCGTTATTCTTAAATCAGCCTTCCCACATAATTAATGTTATTTAATTACGCACTTTCTGAGACTACAGATCGCAACGATCCGACTTCACCGAAATCTAAGCTGGAAATAATTTTATTTTAGTTGAGAAACCTAAGCGTGGCTTCTCTTCTTCCATATACAAATTTGAAATAATACTCTTACGGGATTCTGCTTGGCTAACTTTAATATTTTAAATCTACTTACATACTACTCTATTTTCTGCTTCAAAAATTATATGATTTATATACCCTTGACTCCTAGGCTTTCACCGTATTTTCCACCCTCACTTTTAACCTTGATTTGCTTTTATTACTGGTCCTGACCAAGGACGCTCCTCTGCAACAAACTTTTATGATTCTATCTGAGGATTTCCTGCTAATTCCCTGGCATACAACACTAGTTTCTTTATATACACGTAGTTAAATTATTTAATCCAAATATTACCTTATTTCCTATATGTACACAAACAATAAATTTTGAAATTATTATTTCACGTGGTTTATAATTGATTTTGATTATTAGAGTTTTGGATTGAGGTAATTGTTAATGTAATGTTTACGAGTGTCAAAGCTAGTATCACAAAATACCTTAGGTAGCTATCGAAAAACATTGGACATAACAGAGATGATATGTGTGTGCAAATGAATATCGTATTTGCTGAAGAATGTTCAAAGTTTTCAGCGCCCAAAGACTCAAACAGAATACCTAAGTCATTCGAACTTTCATGGGATTTTGGGCATCCCTTCAAACTCTATCTTGTGTCTTTGATGGAGCTTTGCAACTTTCGCTTGAGTCCTCTTGTGTGGTACAGTCAGCATGAAAATCAACTTAAAGGGCACATGCAGAATCAACAGTCGCTGAACTTCCCCACTCGATTCCCTTTAGCTTGTCCTTTCTCTGTGTGCTTGTAGTGCTTGATTGGAAAACTCTGAACTGCTTTATTGCGTTCTAAGTACAGCGCCTAAACAGATCCATAATGAAGTGAAGTCTGCTAGAAATTCAGATATTCACAATTCTTTGGCATCTCACAACGACGCCACTTTTAAAACAGTTCATATATGGCAAACAGTTCTGTTTGCTCAAGACAAACAAAAAGCTCTATATCATCTGAACTTACAATATCAGTGTTACATGATTGCCATCCCTGCTATAAAGGAAGCCTAGTTGCTTAGCTTGGAAACTAAAGAACTGTTGAAAGTAAGACAGTACAACAGAAACAGACAAAATTCCAACAGAAATTCATTGCCAGTTGCCAAGGGAAGCACTTAAGTGGACAGGAGAGGACTTCAGTAAACGAGGAATTAAATTTTTATCTAATTAAAACGAACAATTTTCATAAACCAGAAAAATATGTTTTCGGCTGTAGTATGATATTTAAACGCATTTAAGTATATCAACCGTTTAAAATCGATTCCGTCCAAACAAAAAATACTATCAAACATTTTTTCTGACCCTTTTATTACTACTAATGCGTTAAGACCGCTTTTGGCTGCTAAATGAGTCACAAAATCCAGAAAGTGAAGGGCAAGAAAAATACAAAGCTAGAATATTATTGGTAATCTTTTATTGAGTGAGAAAGGCTGCTAGGTTTCTTTTCCTTTATTTTAATGGACATTTTCGGTACACGTTTCTCTAAACTATTTCCAGGAACTTCAAATTTAGAGATATAACCCATAATTTTACCTTCTCATCTTACGAACAGAGCTAGGACAGATATCATTTGGCTTTGGCGTTTGCGGCGAGAGAAAGGGGGTACCACAGGTAACCTGGAACTGTAAGCAGTAGCGCCAGGAGTTAGAATAGAACATAAAAACAGAGCTCACAGAGAGCAACCCTACCATACCAGTAACGCAAGCGAACCACTGACTGTCAATTGTGCAGCCCTGGTTCCGTGTATTCAATACGGTTTCACGTGGACTAGGTAGTTATGTTGATTCCTCACTCAATGGATATTTATCCTAGCTCTACTTACGAACTAAATCCTTTGTGGCTGGGAAAACTATAGTGATATAATTCCCCAAAATCCATACAGCTCAGTTGATTGTTATAGCTCAACTAAGGTACTTTGCAGAATAATAATTTTAGGCTACAACTCTGATGTATCGGCAATTTCTCTACTTTAGCTGTGTAGCGGGGTGTTCTATTGTATTAAAATAACAATATCACAAGGTCATATGCATTATAAGGCATCTGCTGGGCACTCAACCGAGAAGTTGCGGTATATCAGGAGTACGGAGAGCAAGTAATTCTCCAAAGCGTATCTTACCAGACCAAACAAAACTAAATGATCAGTATGCATTTGAAACATGTTGTATAATTTGTTCAATAAACAGGAAAAGAAGTTTATATCATGCTCAGTAATTGTTACCTGAGTTTGTTCTACTGAATAATAGAAAACTGCAACTGTAGAAAGAACATTTTAGATTAATTAACTGCACTTTAAGGGCATTGATCATGATCAATAATAAGCGCTATTTCAGATTATCGTTTAAGGTATTTATTCATAATGATCAGATGAATGTATATATTGAAATGTACTTGCGTTTCTCCCATTTGGTTATGCCAATTTTGTATGTGAATTTACGGAATTTGAGCGCTGCATGTCTTCTTTTGTTTGGTTTGGCAGGTGGCGTCTCTGTTCCGTTCCGAGGTTAGCTATTGAGTTTAGCTGCCTAGCTAAGTGACTTGTTCCCTAGACCTGTGTGTGGGGTGGTAAATAAATTTGGTGAATTATTCTTTCTAAAGACATGTAGCAGTTTTTAGTGCAAGTACCTGCTCTTTAGCCATTCTGATCGTTTTACTTTTAGATGTGCGTCTCTATAAATTGTTTTAATATTTTATGGGACACAAGTGGAGAACCAGACTTCTTTCCTGAATTTGTTATTGTTATTCGGGGGTTAGATTTTAGGAAGAATGTTCTTGAATTTTTAAAGTGTTCTTGTTCTTTTTATTCATGCCAATTTAATTCTTGGTCGTATAAGACCATTGTTAAGTAATGCTTTGGGCTTTTTAATGTGTTTTTCTAAATTTTTATGATTAAGGACAATTTAATTCATTACTGTGTATACTGCTACTTAACCATGGACATTCTGAATGTACCACTCGTGCGATAATTTATGGGGAACAAATATGTTTATGGTAATAAATGATATTACTACCAGCTTATCCTATTACCTGATTGTGTGTAAACTGCGTATGTAATACTCACAGATCGAACATTTCAATATGTCAGGGGACATTTAATCATATTATGCAGCAAGATGATTCAAGAGAAATTTTTATTGTAATTCATTTAAAAAAACTATTGTAAAACTATTTCTAAAATATATGACTAGTTGTATTTTTAAATGGAGACAGTAACTTGTTAAGAAGGTAACTTTGTTAACTTTCTTCTTATGGTCTATCTGAGAAATCCCTTCCACGTGGTAATTTAACCAGCGTAATAAGCCTAAAGATTTAAAACACAGTGCACGGTTGCCCTTAAATCCTTAGAACTGGAACGTAGTGAAAGTTGATGACTGGTCTGACTCATCTCGACTGAATCGGGTGATAATACAGGATATATCCTTATTGGTGTCATATATTTGGGGGACATGCTTTTGACATCAAAACAGTAATAACGTTCATATGAACATGGGTCTGAAAATCATTTATTTCAGAGTTATAACACAAAATCGAAAGTTACAAAAATCGCTGGAAGTGGCTTCCTCTTGCTTCGATGCATGCAATAAGCCTGCGTTCCTTGCTCTGGCCTACTCTGTTGACAATTCCTGGTGTGTTTCGTATTTGGCCGAATGCAGTTTGGATACGTCCTCTCAAAATGTCAACATCAGGTACAGGAGTCGCATAAAACAAGGAATTCACGAAGAAATCCATTAGATTCAAATCAGGCGATCGAGCAGGCCACGCAATGGGTCACCCTCGACCAATCCATCTTTGCAGAAATCGATCATTCAAAAACTTACAGATATCATGTTGAAATAAGCTGGAGCACCATGGTGTAAAAACCACATTCGTTCGATGATGTCCAGAGGCACATTATCAGTTAAATGATGCAACTCATTTCTGAGAAACTGGAGATAGGTTTGTCCATTCAGACGCGGAGGGAAGAAGTATGGACCAATAAGGATTATTCCATCCCAAACGTTGAGAGAGAACCTCTGTTGATTGCCCTGTCACATTTCATTAGGATTTTCAAATGCCCAATTATGAGTTTTATGAAAATTGAAGATGCGTCGTGAGTAAAACCAGCCTCATCCGTGAGTAAGATATACGCTAGGAAATTAATGAACTCAGCGCACTGCTGTAACATGCGTTGACGGAAACGTCTTTTTGGCTCAAAGTCCGTCTCATTTAATCCTTGCACACGTTGAAGGTGATGCGGGTACAGAAGATTTTCATGCAGAATTCTCCAGATAGTCATATGACTAACTCTTTCCCTTACAGCCATAGGTCTTATGCTTTGTGACGGGTCTGCATCTACAGCACGAAGAACTCGTTCTTCAAGTTCAATGCCTCGTACTGCTGTTGGTCTCCCAACATCCCTAGTACTGCTCTCCAATGTGCCATTCTCTCTCAAGTGTTGGTGAAGGTGATGCGGGTACAGAAGATTTTCATGCAGAATTCTCCAGATAGTTATATGACTAACTCTTTCCCTTACAGCCATAGGTGTTATGCTTTGTGACGGATCTGCATCCACAGCACGAAGAACTCCTTCTTCAAGCTCAATGCCTCGTACCGCTCTTGGTCTCCCAACATCCCTAGTACTGCTCTCCAATGTGCCATTCTCTTAAGTGTTGGTGAATTGTGCGAATGTTCTTGTACACGGTAACGGCCTGTCAGGGTACCTTTCTGCATAAAGTTCACGTGCTCGTGCTAATTTGCCGTCTTCACGCCATACGTGTAGTACATATCCGTCTGTTCACTCATGGAATACAACTTCTTTGACCTATAACAACGAAATGGTTGATATTAAGACCCATGTACATATGAACTTTTTTTACTGTTTTGATGTCAGGAACACGTCCCCCAAATATATGACACCAATAAAGATACATCCTGTATTAAACTTATCATTTGACTATAGTCTTCTTCCAGACATCAACGATATTTATGTAGAATGAAGCGCTCTCGCGTGTGAATATCGAGAGTATACAGTAATATCTTTTAGCTTTTTGCTTATGTAATACGCATATGAAATTCAGAATAAAATAATGTGGTAAAACAGGCTTTTAATGCGCTAGTCTACAATTAACTCCATTACTATCCTTCTGCATTCATAGAAAAGTATGCAGTCATATTTTCCTTTCACTGTAAACTATTCACAACACACTAATCTTAAAACTTGTTGTACTCCCGCTCGCATTTGTGCTGATACTTTACTGTTTTTAATGTTCGAATAAATGCATTTACAGCCATTTCAATATGCGATTCCACACTTTTGTTTGTCATAATTAATCAAACTTATTTTAGAAATTATTTCAGATATATAACTTCTTATTAACTATAAATTTCTTAAAGCTATAGGTTTCAAAACTATTATATGCTGTAAACAATACTATATGTACTCTAAGTTCAATTGTTTATTAAAAATAAAAGACAATAACCTCTCTAAAACGGCAGTTTCAATACTTTATGACTAATAATTATTACTTTATCAAAAATAATTATTTATCAATGTGGGTAAACCCTGCACGATACACTTAAAAGTAACTTCGTATTCCAATAATTGAACTGGACCTAGAGTTTCTTTTGATTGTCTCTATCCCCTATTTTAATTTGATACCTTATGATACTTATATTTTAAATAACAATTGCGAAAAGGCTTCAATATTTATAATTATAGTATCCAAATAAGTTGTAAATCTAACACACTGTATTCTTTTCTACAAATTTATAATGATTTGGTGATTTATTCTCTCGGTGTTCTACATAGTTTTTTCGTAAATTCGTGCATTTTATGTTTCCTGTTTTTATCTTACAAAATGTGGCGGGATTCACCCTTTGTCCCCCCCCCCATTTGAGATGATTTATGTAGTTGATTATTTGTAAGTCACGGTTTGGGCACCATGATAGTGATTAGGATAGTGTTATTGTGGGTACTTAACCTCGGCTACGACTCTATCTCAGCATGTGTGTTGTGAGTAATAAATAAGTTATCCAGATTTCTCACACTATTTATTTTTTAACCTTTTGCATAATGTTTGTGTATTTGTATTAGAGTAATTAGGATTGTATCATTGCAACCACTATAAACCCATTGCGTACTTATCCCTATTTTTCCGCGACACTGGCTAAACACGATTATGTTTAACTCTCGGAGCGATTCTAACTGTATGATATATTTCCCTCGGCGATGATATTAATTACCGTTATTATTTACCGCTATTGGATATGTATCTAGCCCTTTAGGGACCGCAAAAATGTATTTAGTATAGTTTCCTATACGATGATTTCACAGCTCTAAGTATGCATGGTGTATCACTGTGTATACAGGGTACACCATTTAAGTTGAGAGTGTACAATATCTCCAAAACTAAGTGTTGTAGAAAGAAATGTCTTGAATAAAAGTTGCGTGATGTTATGTCAAGGAAGAAAGTAAATGTCATTAGACGTGTTTCTTTGGAGGACGTTATGATGGACATCTTATGGTCAATTTAATTTTTACTTTCTCTACTACGTATAGTAAGTAGGGGAAGTATTGTATTCCACCCAAAAATTCGATACCGAGATTTCACCGGAAATACATGTTTTGAGACCCCCTGAATCCAAAAAAAGCATTTTTGGAAACATGTCCGTGTGTGTGACTGTGTGTCTGTCTGTGTGTCTGTCTGGGAACAGCATAACTCAAAAACGAAGTCGGATAAACACCAAACTTGGTATTTAGGTTCAGTATCTTCCAGAGATGCGACACGAAGGTTTTCAAGAAAATCCCCCCATCCCAGATTACTCTTTACATGGAACATTTTTCGAAATTTTTAATTTTCTCAAAAATGGCTATAACGATTTTGATTAAAATACCATGTGTTTAAGATATTTTTATGACAAATAAAATGTATATCTTGAATTACCTGGGAATGTCTCCAAAAGTATTCTTCATGTGAACGACTTTTGCATAACTGGTAAACCATAAGAGTTAGACAAAATTTTACTATACAAAAATGTAGATCGCGTTAAAATACACAATTATGTCATATACATTCTTTTTTTTTTGTTAAGGGTACCATTTTCGAGATATTGCTTGTTATTTCCTTATATTTTTCAATGCTTATTTTCTCAAATGGGAATTCGTTATTCATTTTTTTGTCTTGGATATGCAAAGAGTATTAATCTGTGGCAAAGGGAATGGTGCTGCACCTAGCAACCAGCTATTACGAGATATGTATGTGCTTAAAGGCTACTGTATTTCTATATTGCCCTTGTAAATGTATATTCCCCTTACATCTACATGGAAATTAGCAATAAGATAGAGTCTGCAAATGTTTATCTCGATTAACATGAAGTAGATGGAGAATAAGCGTTTGTAAAAATAGTTTGTACAAGAGTAGAGAAAGTCATGTGAGTGTAACACATCAGATTTTTTTAGTCATTCTCTTAAGGTCCTGTCAACATTCAGTTGTTTCTCGCGATTGCAGGGAAACAGTATGGAATTTTATGGCCAGCACATAGCGTCCAGTTGTTAAACATTTGACTATTGCTATTCCCTTTGTATCTATAACGAAATGTGTAATGCAGCTATTTTCGGAACGTTTTATATCGATTAAAATTAAGTAAATAGGAAAATAAACTTTTGCAAGAGTAGTTTGTATACTCACTAATAAGCTATAGAGGGTAGAGAAATTCCTGCGGGTGTAACACATCAGAGTTTTAATTATATGTAACCTACAAATTACATTAAAAACGATACATAAAAAGAAATTTCTAACTTAATAAAATATGTATTTTGCATCAAATAACCCTACTTTATAGAATTCATTATATATTTCAGAAATATTTCTTCTGTGCTTAAGTTTGAACAGTTAAACAGTTGCTTTGTAACATGTGAGAATCTTTTTTCACTTTTCCTCATATGAGCTACAGTTGTATTTTACGCATGCTGGTTGTAATAAAGTGCTTACTGCTTGTTTTAGAATAATTTTTAAGCATATATGTCTCTGATTAAGGTAAATAAATAAAAGTATCACAATGACAAGTATAATATTATTTAGGGAATGAATACTTTGTAATGGGGAGCACGTCGTGTGAGTGTTACACATTACATTTTTATGCTAAAATAATAGCTTATCAGGAATATTCCATTATTTGACAGATATTATTACGTTTATACGAAGTTGAGTTTTGTGGCTGTTATACAAGAAGGTTTTGTAGGTTTCTAGGTCAAGCAAATGCCAGTGTGGTGGGATGGTAATTAATGGATGTTTTGTCGAGTAGCCACGTCTGTAGTAGCTGAGTATTCCACAAAACAATTTCAGTGCTCTCTAATTCATCCACTCGACCCAGAATTGTTAGAATTTACGACTAATTAACTTTCCGCAAGAAACGACTATTACTGACATGCACTACTTTATATTTTAATTAAACTACAAGGTATAATTAAATATTTCCTTTGCGCGAACTTGCCTTTCTTGTACTTCTTTTTACCTTTTCTTCTACTTACCTATATAATCCACCCAAAAATACGGTATTGAGTATTCACGGAAATAAAAGATTTGAGGTTCCCTGCATAAGAACACAGTTTTTTTAAAAAAAAAGAAAGGTCCGTGTATATGTGCTTGCCTATGAACAGGATAATTCAAAAACTAAAAGTCGATTAAAAACCAAAGCGCCTTCCAAAAATATCTTTTTAAATGTAAAAGCCTTCTTTATTGTTTATTCTTTCATAAACATCTTCAACGACTTTGATTAAATTACAATATGTTTAAGACACTTGCATGAGAAATAAAATACACATCCTGAATTTTCTGTTAAGCACCTGCAAAGTCCTTTTCATTTAGCATGAATTTTATATCATTGTATATAATTTGTAAGATGTACTACACAGAAAATCTAGATATAATTAAAAGATATATTATTTATGTCAAATACTGTTTTTTTTTACACTTACCTTTTCTGAGAAATTCTTTGTTTCTGTTTTGAATTTTCAATACTTCCACCTGTTTTTCAGGTACTCAGTCTCAATTAGCTTTAGTTTCCCTCGTGTGATTGCAATGAGAAGAATTTCAAAGTCATCTCTTAGTGACGCGCTTTTTTACAGATTTGAGTACTTTATGGTTCATCCAGTTGCATCCAGCATGCATTTATGCTTAAATTATAGGAGTCCTGATTACGTTTATACAGCATAACAAGATGTATATATAAGAATAAGCTTTCTATAAGAATAGTGGGTAGTAAAGTCATGTGAGTGTAGCATATCGGATTTATCTGCCTCGCATTCCTCCTGATCAGTTTACTTCGTAGTTCTACGGGGCTCAGATGAATATCACGCTCTCTCACTTCCGAAGCACTCTAAAAGTTAATTGAACAATCATCCTGCTGTACGCTTGGCCCGTCCGTTCACGTCTCAACTCATTCGCTTGACTGATCGCTCACACCAGTTCACGCACCCTCTTTACAGGGCGAAAGGAGCTGGGAGTACTTTTTTCCCCTCCTTTTAAGCGACAATTCTTCGCGATAAGCTGAACAAACATTTAAATCCTGTTCCATATAAACTTACCTGTATCTCTTAATTGCCACTTGCACTTTCACTAGTCACCCCTCAGTGGTTATCGTCCTCCATGGTGTAGTGGTTACCATGCGTTACATTCGCATTACTTTCTCTACACTCTTCTATAAACTATTCTGACAAAACCTTATTCTTTTGTCTAACTCTTGGTAAACGAATTCAACTTTGATTGCTTATTGACTCATTTCGTTTAGGTAAAGAAGCACACGTAGGTTAAAGTTGTAGTAAGATTTGTAAAAGCGGATCGTTATGTGATGGCTTTGAAATTTTGTGCTAGTTGCATGACCATAAGGAAAAAGATTATCAGCTTACTACTTGAAAAAATCGGATTTACATGACTTTCTATATCCACAATTATTACTTTCTCTACCATGTGCACATTAGGTAGAGAAGGCATTGCATTTCACTCAAAAATTCGATAGCAATATTTCACAGGAAATGCATGTAGGAACTGTGAGAATAGAAGCCGAAAGTTGCTAACAATGAGCTCACAATGAGGTAACCTTGAGGCAATAATGAATTGGAAAGTTTAATAATGCTACTTGTAATTCTTGGAACAATAATGTAATATGTAAAACAGTTTATGAATAGCCAATGAACAACCAGAGAAAAACTTAAGGTAAATAAAAGTATTCTATTGCAGTAGGATTAGCCAATCAGATACTTGAAATAGTGGAAATACAGAAATTCAGGCGGTAGAAGGCAGACGCTAGAAGACAGCGTTCCTAGCCGGAAGCTACTAAACAGTGTTCCCGAGCACTTTAATACGGTACAGGTTAAGGGTGAGACATATGAAATTCATTACGCCGTGAATAATTTAAAGTTTACGTGTTTAAAAATACAATTAAAAAACTCTCACAGCTCTACAGTAGGATATATCAGTGAAGTGTTATTTAATCGTGTGAAAGATTAATAAAACGAAGTTAAATACATTATAATTTGTGTAAGCCCTCATTCTTTAGCCGTTCCAGCCCTGCTACGAGATACTTGTTTCTGAAAATTAATACTGACGCAGCCGAGGCATACATATATAATATTTTTAATAAACATTAAAATACAAAGTTGATTTTTAAACGTGGGGGCGAAGGCCACGGGAAAGTGAACTTGGGGCGAAGGCCACCGGAAGTTTGTAATGTGCGTGGTCTAAACAACTTCAAGTTTTGGCTCCCCAACAGTGGAACTACAATACACCTTCAAATTTGCGCCCAAAGCGTGGTGCTAATAATGTAAAAATTAACTATTCACTGTGGACAGCACAACTCAAAAACAAAAGCTGTGATAAATACTAACTTGGTAGTTAGGTTCAGTACCTTTCAAAGATGCAACACAGTGATTTTCAAGAACATCCTTCACACCGAACTATCCTTTACATGGAACTTTTTTGGAAACATTTGAGCCGGCCCCAGTACCCGTGGTCGTTGGCGCATTTGACATTGACGTTCCACCGTGAAAGGATCGCGGTTATAATCTCGCTTCGGACATGGTTGTGTTTGTGTCCTGTCTAAGATATTCGTCTAACAGTTAGTGTGGCCGTATAACATTTAATAGAGCTCAGGTCAACCCGTTTGTGAATGCTTAAAAAAATTATTTTCCAAAAAATGGCCCTAACGATTATGATTAAAATACTGTATTTTAAAGATATTTATATTACAATCAAAATGTATATCTTGAATTATCTGGGAATAGCCTGTGAAGCCCACTTCATTTGGAAGAAATTTTATGTAATTTTGTATAACTGGTAAACGTTAAGCAATAGACGAAAACGTACTACACAAAAAATGTAGATCTCTTTAAAACACACAATTTTTTCAAATAAGTTTTTTGCGGTATTAAGTATTTCCGAGGCGGCGCCGTGGCCCAGTGGTTAGACCGCTCGCCTTCCACCCAGGCGGCCCGGGTTCAATCCCAGGGACCCAGTCCTTTTAACATTCACATGCTTCTCGCGATTACTTGGAAACAGTATGGTATTTTAATGCCAGAGTACAGCGTCCAGTTCCTAAACATTTGACTGTCGCTGTTATCTTTGTATCTATAACGATATGCGTAATGCAGCTATTTATGTAAAGGTTTATTTGGGTTAAAATAAGTTTTAGTAAGAATAGTTGGTATACCCACAAATAAGTATAGAGGTTAGAGAAAGTCATGTGAATGTATCACATCAGATTTTTTTAAATAATGAAAGCGTACATGAGTAACTCTTTATTAATAATATTTATATTAACATTTTCATGTGAAATCTTAATGTATATTATTTAATGTTACTTCTGTTCGCTCTCATAATTTTATCTCTGGGCCAACTGCAGCTGAAAGAGCATTAGATACGTATTCCCAAGAGCTTAGCTTCTGTCAAGAATGGAGAGCTCTTTGCATGGATTTCGCAGAACGTTATCTGTCTATAAACTAATATATTTATGTGTAGTTGGATTGGATTGTGAAGCGGAGGGAATTCGCCACCGATCCAACAATGAGGATATTGTAACGACGTCCCACGAAGGGCCCCCACCGGGAGGAAGGGGTGCAGTTAAGGGAGACACCAGGTGGCTGGAGGAACCAGGAGTGACGGCACAGTAATGATAGCGTCTCAATATCTTCCCGCTTAGACGTCCCGGCATTCGGACAGACAGACTGGACACCCCAACACAGGATTCATGGCCCAACGCCCCCAAGAGGGTCGTCATTATACCTGGTAACCAGCCGAAGTCCGAAGGGACGGAGAAAATTTATAGAGTGCATCCTTTTTCCCTGCCACGCTGCACCGAAACACCATCTCGGCACTTCCAACGCTGAAATAGACCAAACTTGGTGGAGGATGAATGAAGCGATAAATGGGACGAAATAGCGAGACAGGAAATTCGAAATTCGGCGGATAAAAGAAACCATTCCAGCATTCGTGTAACGACCCGAGAAAACCTTCGAAAATAAATCCATTGGTCAGAGTGGGCGATCGCTGAGGATCCAACGCGGGACCTCCCGAATGCGGACCACAGACGTTAGTGCCACAGCCATCCGCTCGGTTTTATTCGGAACACCCACTTTCCGATTTGCTGAACACTAGCTGCTTGCACGATGTTTATACTTGAACTTCGATATAATTAATAATATACTTCCCTCGATTCCTAATATGTCGTACGGTGATTTATAATTTGTAATTTCATACAGCCCCCGCTATTCCTAATGACGGATGAGAAATCCCCTGATATTCACACAAGAATGTGAAACATCGGCAGAATATCTGCCTTCCTTAATTTCCATCGCCGCGAGTTTTCCAAGTTCCGGAATTGTTGCACAGCCTATAAGTAACCTTTGACGGTGAAGCAATCATTAGCCGGAATTGTCAAGTAAGCTTTTATATTGTCACAGTAGGCGACATTTTAAACCTTTGTACTTTCCCTTTAGTCTCATAGTTGCCTAATAATATAATAGTTATAAGGTTATCCATTAATACAGAATCCTTTAATATGTACAACGAATCTGTTCTGCACTCCCAGGCCACCAAGTTAACTTCTTTTGGATACTATATACAGTCCGTGACCATCAAGAAAAATAATTTTTCAGTTGTTAATAATGATAATAATAATAAGAATATTTATAAAATAATTTAACATACACTGATAACCATCTCGATTACAACATAGAAAGGAAATAAAGCAAAACTTTCATACAAGGAGGTTATTAAAATGTTTTGGCACTTGTGTCGTAATAAGCAGATTATATTGTCTTTTGTTTTACTGTATCTTCAGTTTTCTTAGTTGCTAAATCATGACCATCTATATACCCTATTTGGAATGAGTTGCTATACGCGGCATATGTGTTACTTACTTTCTAGTTCACGGTATTACAAAAAGCTAAGGATCTTCTTAACAAGTATATTCCTTTATAACTCCAATGTATTTTGTGTTCTAGTACACAGGCTGTTTTTAATCCTTTTAGTATTTTTGTAGTTTATAAATGAAAGTGGAAGTGTTTTATAACTCATGTTCACCAGAAACAATGGAATTTTTCATTGGCGAAAAATTACCAAATTAGCTGAGTGTGTTTAAGATTCTCCTATATGTACCCACACATCCACACCCTCGTACACGCACGCATTTATAGATATATAAACATGAGTCTTGGTCGAGACGTGGTGGAGTGTGGACGTGTTTTGCTCAGTGCGGTCAGGGGTGTGAAAAGAAAGAAAGAATAATACAATGGAGGAAGTGAAGGAAATGATTCGAAACCTGGCAGAAGAAATGAAGCAAGGTTTTAGCAGGTGCTGCGGGAAGGACGAAGTGTTAAGTGTTAATACAAGAGTAAGTGCTGCAATGGACAGACTTAGCTTACTAGAGCAAAAAGTAGACTATTTAGAGAACCAAAGTAGAAGGAACAATATTGTGGTGTATGGAGTGTACGAGGAAGACAGGGAGACTTGGGAAGATACCGAAGTGCTAATTCGGCGAGTGGTGGCGCAGCTCGGAATTAATTTGTCACCAATGGATATCGAGCGAGCACACAGGGTCGGGAGATGGGCAGGAACAAACCGTCCCATCGTGTGTAAACTGACTTTTTATAAGGTAAAAAGTGAGATATTGAGGAACAGTAGATACCTCAAGGGATCGGGAGTGCACATCGCTGAGGACTTCAGTGACAGAGTGAGGCAAGAAAGAAGCTTTCTAAAGCGCCACTTGGCCGAAGCAAGGAGGCAGGGTTGCCATGCTGTCCTCCAATTTGATAAACTTATAATTAATGGCAAAGTGTGGTCGAGGCACGAGCTGGAGGAACTGGAGTTGTGCGGCAGGGACAACCCTGAACAGAGAGCAGTGCAGGCAGAAGAACCAGCGACAGGAAGTGACCACCGGAAAGAACAAGTGGAGGTGGCGGAGGGAGCAGAAAAGCAGCAGCAGGTTCAACGACCAGGAAGGGACAGCCCGAAGCCACCCCTTAATGGAGCCCTCCCTACAGCGATGCGAGAAATACCACAGAGGGGCAGGGGGAGCGTCTCAAAGGAATTCAAGCGACCACCAGCAACTGCAACCAGAGGGACGACAAAGGCAACGGGGGTAAGGGATTCACCAGCAGAGAACACCAGAGCAGGTAGGAGAAGGAACTAGGAAGTAGCCGCCCATGTGACAGTCGGCCTTTGGAATGTTGAAGGTCTAAAGAAGAAATTGGCTAATGATAGGTTCATTGACTTTGTACACAGTGTAGATATATTGGGCTTCACAGAGACATGGCTTAAAGCTGGGGAAAATGTAAATATTGGTGGTTTTAATGGTGTATTCACGGGTAGTGAAACCAGGGGCCTGAGAGGCAGATATCCCGGGGGTGTTGCCGTTTACACTAAAGACCAGCATGATATGACTTTTCAACACATAAATATTAAGGTATTTGGAACATTATGTGTATACTGTAAATTAACTTCACTTGAGTTGTGTATTATTGTAGTATATCGACAACCAGCAGCATCCCGATATACCAACCCCAACTTATTTATCAATTTGGCCGACATGATTGTAGAAATTCAGGAAATACACCCAAAAGCAAACTTAATCATAATGGGAGATTTTAATGCCAGAATCGGAAGCGAAAATATTACGGTAGAAAGGGGGGAAGCAGATTGCAGGAGAGAAGTGCGGCGAAGTAAGGATACAGTGATAAATTCAGATGGAAAAGAATTGCTAGCCCTTTGTGACGCGTTTAAATTGGAAATCCTAAACGGCAAGTATGGATCAGATAAGGAAGGGGAATTAACATTTATCAATAGTAATGGAGGAAGTGTTATAGATTATGTAATTTGTTCACAGGAAATAATACCATTAATAGAGGACTTTCAAATTTTAAATAGAGTTGAATCACACCACTCACCCATCTTACTCACTCTAAAAAGACACTCAAACAACGTCGGGGAAACACATGAAAAAAAAATTGCTTTGTCATCTATGGTGAGATATCGATGGACCCCAGGGGGAAGCGAGGAATTTCTTGCCGTTTTGCGTGATCGGACAGGTAAAACTGAAGTGGGGGAAAGAAGCGGGGAATATGTTATTAAAACAATAACAAATAATTTACAAATAGCTGGTAGAAGCATGAGAATACGAAATAACAAAAGAATCTCGAAAGCTACAGGCTGGTACAACGGTAGATGTAAAGAAGCGAAGAAAAAAGCTGAAACAGCCCTTAAGGTGTATAGAAGAGAAGGTTCCGAGGAAAAGCGTCTTTCGTATACCCAAATTAGAAAGCAGTATAAAGATGTATTAGTAAGTGTAAAGACGGAATGGCAAAACAAAATGGCGACAGATTTAAGAATAGCGACAGAACGGAGAGATTCGATATGCATGTGGAAGGTAATTAAGAAAATTAAAGTGCGAAGACGGGATAACGTAAGCATCAAACCAGGAACATGGTTAGCGTATTTTAATAGTGTGTACACTGAAGTTGGTGGGGATGAGTGGGAGGGACCCCGGATGTCTTTCGCTGAACTATGCTTAAATCCTACAGTACCAATTCTAGATGGGGAATTAACTGACGGGGAAATTGTTCGGGCAATAAAAAGCCTAAAGAATCACAAAGCACCGGGAATAGAAGGAATTCCGAGTGAATTTGTTAAATGCTCCATAGAAGTCCCTAAAATATTATACCTTCTGCGGGTGGCATTTAACAAATTATTTAACGGAGAGAAGTATCCTGAAGCTTCGACAACAGCAATTATTCAGCCAATATTTAAGGGTAAGGGCAGCAGTCAGCAACCAGAAAATTATAGAGGAATTGCGTTGTTATCTATACTGGGTAAGGTATATTGCAAAATTATCTATGACCGGTTAAGGGGTTGGGTAAAAGAGTTCGATATGATTTCTAAATTTCAGGCGGGTTTCAGGGAAGGGTTCTCTACTGCAGATAATATTTTCATATTAAAAACATTAATTGATTCAAATTTGAATAGAAAGAGGGGGAAACTCTATTGTGCTTTTGTTGATTTTAAAATGGCTTTTGATAGTGTGCAGAGGAATGCCCTTTGGGCGAAACTTCACCACAAAGGACTCTCTGGTAAAATGATGAAAGCTCTAATGCAAATTTACAACAGTGTGAATTTCAGCATCAAAATAGACCAAAACACAACAACTGAATCTAAATCGGCCAGTAGAGGAGTTCGTCAAGGATGTATTTTATCGCCCCTATTGTTCAATTTATTCATAGACGATATAACAGACGTGTTAATAGCAGAGGAAATGAATGGCCCAAAAGTAGACGATGTCTGCATTCCTGTACTTTTATACGCGGATGACATGACAATTTTGTCAGTGACGACAGAAGGCTTACAGAAAGGTATTAATAGGTTGGAACAATATTGTAAACAATGGGGTCTGGTGGTAAACATTAACAAAACAAAAACAATGGCTTTCAAAAATGCCTATGTGTATGGCAGGGATGAGAAATGGTATTACAAGGGGCTAGAACTACAAAACGTTAAACATTTCTCCTATTTAGGAGTAATGTTTAATATGAGAGGAAAATGGAACAAACATCTATCTGTAACTAACTACAAAGCACGAGGGCAGTTAAATGAATTATTACGTACCCTCTCGCGGATACCGGATGTACCTGTAGATACATTAGAAAAGATGTATAACTCCATGATAAGGCCTGTTCTGTTATACGGCAGTGAAATCTGGGGATGGGAAAGAGCAGAGCATGTAAATAAAACACAGGTAGCATTTTGGAAAAGAGTTCTTGGAGTTTCACAAGGCACATCAAATTCGGGGGTATTGAGGGAGGTAGGATGCTATGAAGACACAATACACTGCAAAATAAGAGCAGTGAAGTACTGGCTAAGGCTGATGCATGGGGATAACTCCACACTACGATCCAAATGTTATAAATACCAGCGAGAAAACCTGTCTCCTAAGTTCTGGGCAGCTGATTTGGAAAGGGGTTTGAGGAGAATAGGAATGGGATCAGTATGGCTAAGAGCTGAAACAAATGACAAAAACATATGGAAAGGTGTTAAAAGAGGACTAAGAGACATCAACCAACAGGAAATAGAATCGGACTGTAAAATTAAACCTTCTCTAAGTCTAGCAAATGAAATAAAATTGAACTGGGGTAAAGAGGCATATATACTTAATTTAGGAAGAAAGGAAAGATCAGGAATGGCATGGTTTAGACTGGGGGGCTGGAGAGCACAGAAAATGACCGACGATTCTGGCAGGAGAATCTGCCCATTCTGTGAATTGGATGAGGACTGGGTACATATTTTGGCGGAATGTGCACAGTGGGAGAACCAGCGAACGATTAAACTCAAAGAAAAATTCTTAAGTCCCTTAAGAAAGAGATTGGCATGTTGGGATCTACTGGCTGACCAGAGGAACTGGCAAAACATGGGCAATTTTCTGGCTAAAGTGCGCGAAGCTAGGTCAAATTTGTTCAGTTAGACAAAGGTAATTTATTTCTATTTCCCTTTTTCTTGTTCCTTTTGTTGTGTTTTCTTTATCTGTTGTTTATTTTGTCACCCTATTGTATCTTAAATATGCATGTACGGTCAATGACCCATGCACTAAATACTTGTGTAATAACTTCAGTAATTTGAAACCAATAAAGATACCTTATCTATCTATCTATCTATATAAACATACATATATACCACAGTTTATGTCTTTGTGCTGTTGTTATAGATAAGGTATTTAATAACGTGATGTATCTCCTGGTGCTACTCGGTAGAGGGTTAAAGGACCACTGAAGAGTAACATTACTACACCGAAAGTCAGGCAAGGGGAACAAGTACAAAAAAGTTGATAAAAATAAGAGTTTGTTACAAGGAAACTCGAGAATATCGAAGTATGTCCAATACTTGAGGTAAACTTTCGATACCTTTACGATACTTTAATTTTTAAGTTTTGCGTTATCAAAAGCGGTTCCGTTTAATTTTATAGTAGATAAGGAATGAAATGATTCGAGACTTTACGTTATTGCCTCGCACGTATCCCAAAGAGTTGCTGGACTATATTTCTTGATATACTTTGACTATGTTTCCTGTGGGTTAATCAATCCAACACTCCATAGACTCTTGTGGATAAATGAAAACATGCAAAACAATGAGGGGAGGTAGTAAAGGTACTCGTGTAACATGCAGCGTTAACTGAGTTGTGAATGAAGCTGATTTAGCTAACGCATTAAATCATGTTTCTGCAATAGCATTACATTTACCTATTCCGGTGAACAATCTGTGAATCCAGCAGAAACAAATCAGGACCTAAGACGTGAGATAATACAGTGCATGGAAATATTTGTTCTTTCCATCGGTTTGTGTTTACGTCAGTCAAACTCGGGTCCCGAGCGTAGCCACGTATAACGTACGACTAATTTCAATAAATATTTTGTTTTACCAAAGTACAACAGTGATATTGAATAATACATGAAGCGTGGAACTATTTTGAAGAAGACAGTACTAATAACAACTGAGCAATGTGTTAAATATAAAGAAAAAATACATTATTATTATTATTATTATTATTATTATTATTATTATTATTATTATTATTATTATTATTATTATTATTATTATCCTTGACTAACAATAGGCACTAACAAGATTTAAAAAATTGCTGCCAATTGGAAAATTGAAACAGGAACAATTTCGGAATTAGGATGCAATAAAAAATTGGTTACATACATTTATACACAGAAAACCATAATAAGACCGTAATTCAGTGAACAACCTTTACAGTTTTTTATAAATTGAGTATCGATATTGGTATCGAGTATCGAGAAATAGTGGTATCGTCACATCACTAATTTATTAAGTTAATATAATGTTCACATTTTATTAACAAATGAATGTCTACATTTTTATGGAAGATATATTGAAGACCTCTCTGAGAACTGTCCCCCTCCCTATGGGCAAAATGACGTAAAGGTATATCGCTCGTTGACCTATAGGACGAGTCTTTTCACCAGAATGGCGATAGTTATTACGAGGAAAGTGCCAGGCCAACGGTTCAACAAGCTTTCTGGGTAGCTTTTAACGGTTCTCCCTAAACTGACATTTCTAGTGAACCTTCAGCCATTCAACAGCCCAATATAACACGTATGCCACAAAATAAAAGAGATAAGATTATTAGATTAATGCACAAAAGCATTTATGAGTCAAAATAGTTATAAAAATAAGCCAAATAAAATTAAAACCCATTAAATTCTATGATTTAAAACATAATACTAATATCCAGTTTTAAATGGTCGTCATCATCTTTAATATATTATCCATATCCCTTTAATGATTTCTTTAGTTTTTCCAAGTTTCTCTAAGTTGTATATTCCTAGTTAAACTTGCGTAACTTAATTCTTATCCTATCGAGTCCAGTACAGTTTCTGAGTATATGCAGGAAGCTCATTTCGCCCGGCTGTATTTTGCTTCACCTTTTTGTTTAATTTGTGTAGCCCTCTGTAACTTATATGGTCATATGCGGGGCTTTATTTTGAGAAAAAACTAATGGTGTTGTTACTCGTTGAACTAAAGGTTTTCTTGACCTTAAATTTTACCATTCTTTTACACACACACTCCCAAGCATTCACACATTCCTACTTCTAGACTCTGTGGGGGGATAGGGAATGATTCTGATCAAAGAAATATTCCCCGCCTCAGTCGAGAATTGAACCCCGAAATTTGTGTTGAAAAGCTAGAGCCCTGACCACTCAACCGCAGAGGTAGTATGTTTTTATTACTTTCTCTACTACGTATAGTAATTAGGGGAAGTATTGCATTCCACCCAAAAATTCGATACCGAGATTTCACCGGAAATACATGTTTTGAGGCCCCCTGAATCCAAAAAAGGTATTTTTGGAAACATGTCCCTGCGTGTCTGTGAACAACATAACTCAGAAACGAACATCGGATAAACACCAAACTTGATATTTAGGTTCAGTATCTTCCAGAGGTGCGACACGAATGTTTTCAAGAAAATCCCCCCACTCCAGATTACCCTTTATATGGAACATTTTTCGAACATTTTAATTTTCTCAAAAATGGATATAACGATTTTGATTAAAATAGCATACGTTTAAAATACTTTCATGGCAAATAAAATGTACATCTTGAATTTTCAGGGAATGTCTCCAAAAGTATTCTTCATTGTGAACAACTTTTGCATAACTGGTAAACCATAATAGATAAACAAAATTTTACTACACAAAAATGTAGGTCGCGTTAAAATACACAATTTATGTCATTTAGATTTGTTTTGTTGAGTGAACCATTTTCCAGATATTTCTTGTTATTCCCTTAAATTTTCCAATACTTATACCTTTTCTCAAATGGGAACTCGTTATTCATTTTTATGTTTTTGTCCTAGTAATGCAAAGAGAATGAAATACTTCACATAGCAACCACCTCTTAAAATGTTTGACTATTGCTTAAAGCCTACTAATTCCCCTTGCATCTACAAGAAAATTAGCAATAAGATTAACATCTCGATATCTCGATTAACACAAAGCATATGGAGAACAAGCGTTTGTAAAAATAGTTTGTAAAAGAGTAGCGAAAGTCATGTGAGTGTAACACTCAGATTTTCTTCTTTACGCACTATCCGTGATTTTTCCCCATAGATTACAATTGACATAGGAATTATCTAACAAAACAGGGCTGCAACTGGAAGGGACAAGAGGTTTTCCCACCCCCTATTTTGTTCTTTGGTTAGCCTACTGTCCAAGGAGCTTCTGTTCTACATGTTATCATTGGGTCCGCGTAAAGCCCGACCATCCCCATCACACGAAGTTGGCGGAAGAAAGGACGAGAATAACACCGAGTGTCACAAAACGGCATGGCTGTTATAAAACTTCGTCGGGGTAACTTTCCTTAACTTACTTTGAAGCGTCCCCTTAGATTTTCCACATATGAAGTGATAATTATTTTTGTTCTATTTTCTTACCTATATCAAAGCTTTAACTGCAACCTAAATATGTAACTAAAATTTCATATCACTCTTAAGTATACATTGCACAGATTGTATGTACTGCAGCATATATAATGTGGCACTGTATATTTAGACATAAATGAAACTATATTCCCAAAATATCCGTAAATCGAAACAGGTGCCGCTATTTCCTTAGACTTGCCCATATTACACGTTCAATTGTGCTTTCTGCTAGAGTACAGTGCTTGATGTGAACATGGTCTCTGCAAAAATTATCACATCCAAAAATCGTTACCGATATTTCATTGGAAATATCTGTTTTGAGGCGTCCCGAATAAAAAAGAATTAGAAAAAACTACTTGTGGGTTTGTGCTAAGGAACAGCATAACTCAAAATTGAAAAGTGACATAAACACCAAACTTGGTATTTAGGCACAGTACCTTCCAAAGATGCGACACAAAGATTTTCAAGAAAATCCCCCAACACCAAACTGCCCTTTACATGTAACATTTATCGTTATTTTTTATTTTATGAAAAATGGTTCCAACGATTTAGTTAAAATGCCGTATATTAAAGATATTTACATGGAAAATAAAATGTATATCTTGTGAATTTTCTGTAAATAGCATTGAAGTCCTCTTCATTCGGAAGTAATTTTGTATAATCTTGTGCAACTTGTAAACGTTAAGCGATAGGTGAAAACGTACTACACAAAAAATTTAGATCTCTGTAAGACACGGAATTTATTTCAAATAACTGTTTTTGTGGCATCAGCTATTTCTGAGATATCCATTATTAATGGTTTGAATTTTTCAACACTGAGTCATTCTTTAAAGTACATTCAGTTCTATCTCACGATTGCAGGAAAAGAGAATAGAATTTTAAGGCCAGCGTAAAGGTCCAGTTCTAAAATATTTGATTATGGCTGTCCCCTTTGTATCTATAACGAAATGTGTAATGCAGCTATTTCCGGAAAGTTTTATCTGGATTAAATGAAGATCACAGGAAAATAAACTTTCGTAAGAACAATTTGTATAGCAACTAATAAGCCTAGAGGGTAGAGAAGTCATATGAATGTAAGACATAAGATTTTTACTTCATCTACTACGTAAACTAAGTTATTGCATTCCACCCAAAAATTCGAACCCAAAATTTCACAGGAACTACATATTTTGAGGTGCACTGAATGCATATAAGTCATTTTTGGAAACATGTCCGTGTGTGTGTGTCTGTATGTGAACAGCATAACTCAGATAAACACCAAACTTGGTATTTAGGTTCAGTATCTTCCAAAGATGCGACACGAAGGTTTTCAAGAAAATTCCCCCACCCCAGATTATCCTTTATAAGGAACATTTTTCGAACATTTTAATTTTCTCAAAAATGGCTCTAACGATTTTCAGTAAAATACCTTAGGTTTAAGACATTTTTATGGCAAATGAATTGTATATCTCGAATTTTCTGGGAATGTCTCCAAAAGTATTCTTTATTGTCAACGACTTTTGCATAACTGGTAAACCATAAGAGATAAACAAAATTTTAATATATAAAAATGTAGATTGCATTAAAATACATAATTTATGTCATATAATTTTTTTGTTGAGTGAACCATTTTCGAAATATTGCTCGTTATTCCCTTAAATTTTCCAATACCTATACTTTTTCTCAAATGGGAATTCGTTATTCATTTTTTTGTCCTGGTAATACAAAGAGAATGGAATACTCCACATAGCAACCAGCTCTTAAAAAATTTGACTATTGCTTAAAGGCTACCATACTCGCCTTGCATCTACAAGAAAATTAGCAATAAGATTAACATTTCGATATCTCGATTACATTAAGCATATGGAGAATAAGCGTTTGTAAAAATAGTGTGTACAAGAGTAGAGAAAGTCATGTGAGTGTAACACATCAGATTTTTTTAATCTTAAAACATATTAAAATAACACATTGTAACACAGCAACATACCTTTAAACATGCACTAACGCATATGCTTATGTTGTTAGAAGGGAACAAACTTGTAATCATGTTAAAACATATAAAGTTTTTACCGAAGTTTCATTTCTAATATTTGTCTCCCTATTCCATTATTATTAAAACGCCTTACGTTTTAACCAACGCTGGTGACAATATTCATAGCCTTATGCTGATATACCGTTTTGCAACGTCTATCATCACATAGGGGTTGAAACTAATTCATCACCTCGGGTTACGGATACTCACCGATTAGCGTCTAATGGGTGTTCCGATGTCCCTACAAGATTCAGCTGTCGGCACCTACCTACAACCTGAGGTATTATGTATCATAACCATTAATCATTACAATTGACATTCGCTGGTGCTCGAACCTCAATCCAAATGGATACTAGCAGTGTTAAAATGTTCAGTTATTATACAAGGACTATATAACACTATTGGTTTACCTGTAGACACAATTTTTACCCACCATGTTGAGGCAGTATTTTTATCATTTAAAGGCAGTATTTTTATCATTTAAATGATATCAGTCTAATTATATAATAATATATAAAATCAATAACAGCCAGCCTTAAAGCAATATGCGTATAATATAATCCAAAAAGTGTATGTAAGTCATTGTATTATGTTTATATTATTGTCTACATGTATAATTATGTTATGTGAATGTATTAAGTAATTTAGTAATGTTGGAGCTGTGAGAATAGCGGCCGAAAGTTGATAACAATGAGGCAATAATGAATTGGAAAGTTTAATAATGCTACTAGTAATTCTTGGAAGAATAATGTAATATTTAAAACAGTTTATAAACAGCCATTCAAAAACCAGAAAAGCTGAAAGTTAAATAAAAGTATTCCATTGTGGTAAAATTAGCCAATCAGAGACTTGAAATAGAGAAATTTATAAATTTAGGCGGCAAACGCCAGTCGCTAGAAGGCAACGTACCTGAGCAGCTCGTTCGCTCGGCGCGTGTCAGTGTGTGACATAAAATTCATTACGGCGAGAATATTATAAAGTTTACGTGTTAAAAAGTGTAATAATTAATAAATAATTTCACAGCTCTTTATATCAGTGAAGTGTTATTTAATTGTGTCAAGGATTAATTAAAGGAGTGAAGTAAAACTTATAACTTATGTAAGCCTGCATGTTTCTACAAATTAATACTGACGCAGCCGAGACAAACCTAAATATATATATATATATATATATATAATATTTAAAGAAACATTAAAATACAAAGTTGATTCCTAAACATTGGGGCGAAGGCCACTGGAAAGTAAACTTGAGGCGAAGGCCACCGGAAACTTTGTACCGTACGTGCGGCAGTTACTTCATCAAGTTTGGCTCCCCAACAGTCGAACTACAATACAACTTCTCCTAAAATAAACCTTCTTCAATGTATGTAAACCTATGTTCAATGATATTCGGACCATACAAATAAGTAAATATATACCCTTGCGTTCCCAAAGCTAAGCACACACAGGAAAGATAATAGACTGTAATATGTTTCGAGGTATTACTGGGTAACATTTAAAATGGTTATTTCCATATTGCCTTAAATCCACACATTGATGCTTTATATTTTATAGAAAAAAAACGATGTGTTGCACTCACATGACTTTCTCTACTCTTGGACAAACTATTTTTAAACGCTTATTCTCCATCTACTTCATGTTAATCGAGATAAGCATTTTTTTTTAGTTCCATTTTTCTTTCTTCCAGACTCTGGGGTAGATAGAGAATAATCTTGGCTATAGAAAAATTCCCAATTTCCAGGCGGGAATGAAACCCGGGACCTCTCACAGAAACTACCTTATAGCCAATTTTCTTGTAGATGCAAGGAGAATTGGTAGGCTTTAAGCGATAGTCAAATATTTTAAGAGCCGGTTGCTATGAGGAGTATTCCATTCTCTTTGTATGTCCAGGACAGAAAAAAGGTAACGAATTCCTATTTGAGAAAACGTGTATTGGAGAAATGAAACAAATAACAAAGAATATCTCGGAAATGGTGCACTCAAAAATTGTATGACATTGTGTGTTCTAAGAGATCTACATTTTTAGTGTACTAAAGTTTCGTCTATCTCTTACGGTTTACCAGTTATGCGAAAGTCATTCAGAATGAAGAGAACGTTTGGGTACATTCCCAGAGAATTCAAGATATACATTTCATTTTCATTGAAAATATGTTAAATATATGATGTTTTATACGAAATTGTTAGAGCCATTTTTGAGAAGATCAGAATTTTCAAAAAATGTTCAATATAAAGGGTAGTCTGGAGTGGGGACATTTTCTTGAAAATCTTCGTGTCGCGTTCTTGAAAGATACTAAACTGAAATACCAAATTTATTATTTATCCAACTTTTCGTTTTTGAGTTATGCTGTTCACAAACAGACACACGGCATGTTTCCAAATATGGTATTAAGGTATTTCAAAACATGAATTTCCTGTGAAATCTTGTTATCGAATTTTTGGGTGGAATGCAATCTTTCTTTACTTACTATTCGTAGTAGAGAAAGTAAAAATAATGTATGTATTCCTGTATCATGCTTCAAAATATGATGTTCCTAATCGATCAAATCCTCTATTTAAATGCTGTGAAATCGAAAAATAATAAAATAATGTATGAATTATTATTAAATCCTACTATTGTGAACAAGTCATACGACTTCTTTAAACGTGAGTGAGTGCATGTGTCATTGCCAATATCAACGATGTAGTTAAAATATTAATAACTCATAATTACCTCAAAATTTTAAATTTTTATTTGAAAATAAGAATCGTCAGTTCTGGAGATTGATTTATGATGAATTTAAGACACTTTGGAAATAATACCATCAATTATAGACCATAATACTTGCGAACGCTTGGATTCTACACTTCTATAAATATAAAGGGATATGGTATCAGCATATTTATTTCTTAATGCAGTAATAATAGCTATATTAACAAACTTATGATATAACAAGGTTTTAATCTCGTATATTATGGAATTTTAAATGTCTCTAATAATAACTGTTAAAATAATAAGATAATATAAAGTACTTAGAATATTTACAGACATTTTAAATGTCTGAAACATTGGCTTAACCAACAGCAGAAGTACAAAATACTCGGAACATCAATGAAAAATGTTTGATGTGTTACACTCACATGACTTTCTCTACTCTTGTACAAACTATTCTTACAAACGCTTATTCTCCATATGCTTCATGTTAATCGAGATGTTAATCTTATTGCTAATTTTCTTGTAGGTGCAAGGTGAGTATGATAGTATTTAAGCGACAGTCAAATCTTTTAAGAGCGGGTTGCTATGTGGCGCATTCCACTCTCTTTGTATGTCCAGGACATAAAAATATGAATAACGAATTCCCATTTGAGAAAAAGTATTGGAAAAATTTAAGGGAATAACAAGCAATATCTCGAAAATGGTTCACTCAAACAAAAAAGATGTATATGACATAAATTGTGTATTTTAACGCGATCTACATTTTTTGTGTAGTAAAATTTTGTCTATCTCTTATGGTTTACCAGTTATGCAAAAGTCGTTCACAATGAAGAATACTTTTGGAGACATTCCCAGAAAATTCGGGATATACATTTCATTTGTCTGAAAATATCTTAAACATATGATATTTTAATCAAAATCGTTAGAGGCATTTTTGAGAAAATGAAAATTTTCGAAAAATGTTCCATGTAAAGGGTAATTTGGGGTCGGGGGATTTTCTTGAAAACCTTCGTGTCGCATCTCTGGAAGATGTTGAACCTAAATACCAAGTTGGGTGTTTATCCGACTGTTCGTTTCTGAGTTATGCTGTCCACACACGGACATGTTTCCAAAAATGATTTTTTTTTGGATTCAGTGCAGCTCAAAACATGTATTTCCGGTGAAATCTCGGTATCGAATTTTTGGGTGGGATACAATACTTCCCCTACTTACTATACGTAGTAGAGAAAGTAAAAAATGATTTGATTTATACATTCCTAAAGCCTGACTCGCCTACGTGCTCAGAGTGGGCAGTGAGTCTTGATAATATGTGGTATGCCTACACTGGTTGTCTTCATCGAAAACGAGCGTAAGCATTGATATATATATATATATATATATATATATATGTATATATATGTGTATAATATGCTGGTCTTTAATCAGCTACACTATAAAAACAGCCCAAAGAATGAAAAAAGGTACATACCTGCAGAGCTAGTAAGCAGGGTGCTCTCCTGCTATGCCTTATTCGTGCACGTCTATTCTTCATTACTGTTGCACATGAAGACATGTCATCGATTTGATTGCTTAGAAATTGCTTAGAACTGACTGTGAATTGGAAGCCAATTAAAATTGATTTATGCGTGATTTTCTTTAGTTGCTCACATTAATGCCGGGTTTGCCTTTAAGTGCTTTACTATGCTTTTCTCTCGTTTCATTTATTTATTTCAGTAGTGCTTTGGTCGTTTGTTTGGGATGGCAGGGATTTATTTGTGGCATTGCCAGTGAGACACTTTAGCATCACGTGTTTCTGTAGAGGCACATCACATTTGGATTAATTTCTCCTACTTATTGCCATTTTGGGCCAGAAAGAGACAAATCGTTTAGGCCAGTTTGGGCCAGCTTAGAAATGTCCAAGCCACAGTCAAAAACAGTATAATTTAACTTCGGAACCTTTAAAGCTTTTCAGATGAAAAATAAAATCGGAAGATGATACTTTTCTGTGATGCCAAGTTATACAATATAATAATAATTACATAATGTATCCAATATTGCTGAAAGGTACTTTTTAAAGAATTTAAAATCTCACATTAGGGGCATGGTTTGAGATCTTATTTATGGGTAACCAATAATCAAAAGCTTTCCTCTTATAAATAAGGAGATCGTGGTGGTAAAACCTTGTTAGTCTAAATAATAAATGTTATATTACATTACTTTTAGCTTCTTTGCAGATACTGCAAGAAAAGTTGCTCTTGTTTTTAAAGCCACTGCTTATTTATTCATAAAATGTACTTTTTCTCATCCAAGTCCAGCATTTTCCAACTCACTCAGGTTCAGGTTTACTTGTCTATAAACCTAATCCTAATGCGGGTTTATAGTTTTAAGGATTTACTTTCCACAAATATTTCCTAATTCTATTGTTATTGTTTGGTGTTTACTTTAACTTGTATTTCACTTTCTCTAATTTTATTTTTTCGTTGAGGTGAAGTAGAAAATGAAAACTAGATTGTTACAATAAGGTTAAAGGAAAACACACATATAGCGTTATAAATCCATATATAACTGCTCCCCCTATTACTGACGCTAACACAACAGTCACAAGCCAGGAACTGCTGGATAGTAACTTAATCAGTCGCTTTATGAATTGGCTCGATATGATTAGTATTAAATTACACGGTAAATGCAAATGACAGCGTGCAAACAATAAAAATAAGGTACACTTTAAGTTCATTTAAAAGAAGAGAATAATTATGTTTTCTCTCCCAGATAAAGATCATTAACTAAGCATAGATTACTACCACTGATCCAAAGGAGTCACTGATTTCGGTACAAACGTTCTGTTGTTGGTTTTAAACATTAAAAATCTGATGTGCTACACTCACATGACTTTCTCTACTCTTGTACACACTATGTTTACAAACGCTTATTCTCCATATTAATCGAGACGCTAATCTTATTGCTAATTTTCTTGTAGATGCAAGGGGAATTGGTAGGCTTTAAGCGACAGTCAAATATTTTAAGGGGTGGTTGCTATGTGGAGTAATCCATTCTCTTTGCATTACCAGGACAAAAAAAATGAATAACGAATTCCCATTTGAGAAAAAGTATAAGTATTGTAAAATTTAATGGAATAACAAGCAAATGGTTCACTCAACAAAAAGAACGTATATTACATTAATTGTGTATTTTAATGCAATCTACATTTTTTGTGTAGTAGAATTTTTTCTATCTCTTATGGTTTACCTGTTATGCAAAAGTCGTTCACAGTGAAGAATACTTTTGGAGACATTCCCAGAAAATTCGAGATATACAATTCATTTGCCATAAAAATGTCTTAAACTTATGGGATTTTATTCAAAGTCGTTAGAGCCATTTTTGAGAAAACTAAAATTTTCGAAAAATGTTCGATGTAAAGCGTAATCTGGGGTGGGCGATTTTCTTGAAAACCTTTCTGTCTCATCTCTGGAAGATACTGAACCTAAATACCAAGTTTGCTGTTTTTCCGACTGTTCTTTTCTGAGTTATGCTGTTCACAGACACACACACAGACGTACACACGGACATGTTTCCAAAAATGCTGTATATGTATTCAGTGCACCTCAAAATATGTATTTCCTGTGAAATCTCGGTATCGAATTTTTGGGTGGAATACAATACTTCCCCTACTTACTATACGTAGTAGAGCAAGTAAAAAGACTGTCAAAATTTCCTACGATGTACTGTGGAGATTCTCCCCGGAGTCTGTAGCTTTAAGACTCGGATTTAGGTCGTGCGTGTCGCCCTCTCTGAGGGGTGATGTAATGCTTTTTTGCGTAGCGCTGAGTTCTCCTAGAGCTTGTAGGGGTATAGTAGCTTGCGCATCACCAATTGAGATTGAACCACGTTAATATGTGAAACTCACATTCGGAGGTACCGGGTTGGATCACCGGCGACCCCTATTCTGATTCATGAGTTTTTCAAGGTTTCCCCGGGTCGGCAGCAGAATGCTGGGGGTGGTTCATTTTCTACTACGACTCTCTTACCCCTCATTTTCTGTACTCATCATCTTCCATGTCATCTGTTTTCGGGTTGTAAGACCGGACGACGGTGTTCGGCGGGCTGCGGCTTGGCCGTCGAAGTAGAGATTTATTCCCTGGTGTCAATGCGGATTGCTCAGTTATGACCCACCTCCGGGTGCTATGGGGAGCGCCCCTTCGTCCGTGCCTTTACCTTTGTGCGGTCTGTCTGAGGAGTCACATAATGCTGGGATTTCTAGTCTTTAATGACTTAAACGCTGGGTGACTTTGTAGTATCACCTCATTTCATCTTACACCCCGGAATGGATGCTAAACAACAACAATAAAGTCAAGGCACTTTCATAAGCTTAACATTAATTTTAAGAGATGTTACAAGCTGTGGTTCCTGCTGTACATGTTGGTGAAATAAACTATTGTTGAAAGTTGCAGCATATTGAAACACGGTGCATTAAACCGAATTCCACGTATAAAAGCCCTCTGGGATGCAGGCGTATGAGGAAGATGACGACAAGGGCGATGAAGTCAGTGTTACATGTACCAGGAGGCACTGAATTAACTCGTCGTCCGCATAGGGATGGGGTAAAAGAGGAAGGGGGATTTGCAGGGAGGAGAAGAACATAAGTCTCCCCGCTGGGAGTTTGAACAGGTGCAAGGTAGGTACGAGCTTGTACTTTACTCCGGGTCGAAGTGGCGTCGATACCTTGGTGCTAATTTTAATTAAACCTGCACTTGAAGCAGAGAGTGGCTTCAGATACAACTTCATTTAGTTCACACTCACTCAATCTCGAGATTGTTTATGCATTACTATTACTTACAAAGAAATTAAATTAAGTATGACATATAAGACAAACACAATTTCGACGACGCCTCTGTGTCTGCCTATATCCAAGAGGTTCCAAATTGAAGTCTCGGTTAGACTGAGTTACCAGAATAAAGTTTTTTTCCAGGGTTTTTCCTTATCCTGAAAAGATAATGTCGGTACCTTTAAGGGGACGGTACTATGAAATGGTTAAAAATTACATTTTTTGTTTTAGGCACCAGTAAAATTTCTATTATTTCCAGTTTCAGAAAATATATACTTTTGGGGGGTTAAGAGGATTTAAAAGCTAGTCTGCATGCCTTTAAAGATGTCATGCAACGCCCCTTTTCAGAACATTTTTGTATCTTTCAATAACGAACGATTATATCCTGCTCAGCGAGCAGTTCAGCAATTAACAAAAGAGGCCAGGACCAAGAGAAGACAATTAAAAAAGCCGGAATGAAGGTGCAGATGATAATGACCCTGGAATGTACTGAAGTGTGTCAGAAGTTTAACGTTCAAATTTTAAATTCAGTTTTCTCAAAACAACATCTTTGGATACTTATGTACCTTTTTCTCAGAAAGTATGAAAGGTTGAGAGCTGAAATGTTCAGTACATGTATACAACAGTTAAACATTCTGAACCACAATCATAATTTTATAAGGTATATTAGTGATATTAAGAAAGCAACAATATTGTAAATTTTCATCATTTTTACTTTGAAATTGATTTTTTTTCAACTTCTAGTGAACTGATATACATAACTAAATAATTGAGGTTCAGAAGATAGTTGATTATACTAAGAACAGGCATGTAAAAGTGACTCTGTATTGCAAGCAGTGTCAGAGAAAAAGGTACATGAATTCATATGTTTTAAGAGTAAATTTTATTATTTTCTGCTGAATGAAATAATTTTTACTACTCATTACATAAGCTATCAATGCAAACAACCACTTGCAATAATTTTCATGATTTATAGAGTAATTCATAAATATTTGAGGGAAAACCATTGAAACTTAAAGATCAGTGATAATTTAACACACTTAAGGTGTAATTTCCTTATGTTCAGACTACCTTCTCCCCTTAAGCTCTTTAGACTCCGAGCCTATTTGAGCATAATGTCACCTATGCCATTCGTTCATAACCTAACCAGTTAAAGGACGGTAAACAAAGGAAAATTTTGAACCTTTTTTTGTAAGGGAGACATTTAGTGGTTATTTAACTAGTGCTCTTTCTTTCCTGTTGTCCTTCAAGGAAAATGGAATTGAAAAGTCATGGCATACGTTCAGCCTTTTGTTTCCCACTTGAATCCACGACATTTGTGTATAATAAAAGCATTTCTGCAAAGCTTTAACATAAAGTACATAGAAGTATAAACTTTTTAAGAATTATTTTAGACAAGGAGTCTAAGAAAGTCATATAAATGTAACAACTCCTTTGTTTTTACTCTGCTGATTCCGAAAACCGAGAGAAGCTGTTAATCTTCTGATCATTTCCATGTCAGAAGAAAATGTATTCCTTCAGTTTATAGTACAAAATTTGCGTAATGCATAGCCTCCTAATAGTAGAATGTTTCATCGTTAAATCCGAAATAAAAGCATTGAATACGTTATACGAACTCGTACTGACGAATCCGATGTCGATATCACTTCTGGAGTAGTGTAAAAATTACTAAACTCATTTGGGTACAGGTGAAACAAAATATGTTTAGCGATTTACTAAGTGAATGTATGAAATATTTAAATTGCAGGGTCTTGGTATAAAGCTTGACCGTTCGCACGGGGTTTTGCGTCTGGGTAGCACGACATATCAGATCCGGCCGTGCCAGCATTCTGTCTTCGCTTCTTAATACTGTATTCCTGTAAACCTGCACATAAAATATAACAACATTAACTCTTATCTCATAGCAAGTTCTGCATGTGCAGAAGTCATTGAAACCGCAACTTGCTTCTTAACTTCGATAGTGATTTTCTTGGCGAAGGTTCAAGATTTTCGCAAATTTCGTCTAATGTTTCTTCTGTTAACACTGTAGGCCCCCGATTGTGTTTATTCTTTTTCACTGAACCAGTAGTCTAAAATTTATTAAGAATATAATGAATTTAAGTTCAGGAAGGAAGTAGTATTTGAGAAGGTTTTTTATTTTAGGAGGAGTTATATTTCGACTGTTGGGGAGCCGAACTTGAAGTGGTTGCAACCGCACGTATGGTACCCGGGGGCCTTTGCCCCAAGTTTAAGAATCAACTTTGCATTTTGAATGTTTCTATATATATTTGCCTCGGCTGCGTTAATATTAATTTGTAGAGACATGAATTTCTTAACAGGGCGTAGTGCGGCTGAAGAATGTAGGCTTACACAGATTATAATTTATACTTCACTCCTTTCATTAATCCTTGACACGATTTAAATAACACGTCATTGATATAAGGTGCTGTGCAATTATTTATTAATATTACTTGCAGTTTTTAACACGTAAACTATGTTTTGTCTCACACTGAATACGTATTAAACTTCTCGAGGATGCGTCACGCGTCCAGTTAGGAACGCTGTCTACTAGCAACTGACTTCTGAATTTGTAAATTTTGCTCCATTTCAGTTTCTGATTGGCTAATCCTACTCCAATAGAATACTTTTATTTAACTTTTTGGCCTTTCTAGCTCTTGATTGGCTATTTATAAACTACCTCAAAAATTACATTAACGTTGCTCCAAGAATTACCAGTAGCATTATTAAACTTTCTAATTCATTATTGCCTCAAGGTTACCTCATTGTTACCTCATTGTTAGCAACTTTTGACCTATTATTATCACAGCTCCTATATTGTTAAATTACCTAATACATTCACATTACATTATTAAACATGTACATAATAATATAAACGTATAAAATGACTGTAATATACATTTTGTGTTATTTATACACATATTGCTTTAAGGCGGGCTGTTATTGAATTTATGTATTATATAATTGGACTTATATCATTGCTAAACACTGCCTCATTGTACAGGAACAATTCTACACGAACGCGACGAACCCATTCGTATTTTTAAAAACATACATACAAATACACGTTGTTCTACAGATAACTGCCTTCTCATCTTCGCAAATTAAAGTGGACCACTAACGCTAAAGACTACGTGGTAACTGAAGGACAGAAAGCCTGTCGTGAGTGTGGGCAGTGGGTAAGCCAGTGGGCATTGGCTCTGAGCACAAGACCGTGTCAGCGGTCAGTTTTTATACCGAAGTCCCACAAGTAAGAAGGATGTTTCCAGGTTTTCAGGGGAGGATGCTTATTAAATTTATTTTCAAAATATTTCGTCAACTGAAAATAGATAAGTGGTATTGCTATGAAGTAATGAAGACAATGACACAAAATTTGGTTGTTAGTATACCTATATTGGTACATAATAATTATCTATTTCTTTAGTCAACATCTCGCTTATTTCAACATCATGAAAACAACTTATGTTCATTGATATATTATTGAAACTTTATCCATATTGCTAGTATTATTCTTAGGTACTACTGAAATTCTATTTGGATGGATTTTCCAGTATTCAAGCACACTATGGTTATCGGGTACTTTTTTTTTCCTCTTAGTTTTTGTGTTTGCTGGATGAATGTTATTACAGATTGTTTTTTCCCTCATAGGCGTGCTCTTATTTCGATTCCTTTGTGTATCAACAAGAAATGATTACATTATTATACGAAGAGAATGAACAACATTATTTGTTATGAGATATCATATTCGATATTGTGTATACATTTATAATGATGGCTTGTTTTCGAAGCCTATTCTTGTTACAAGAAAACAATTTTTTATCTTCTGTTGGTCCTTAAAGTAAAAAAAAATACTGTTTCCCTATCCATGACTTACGTAGTGGTTGAGTTAGAATCATCATTAAGATTAACAATGTAATTACTTATTATTTGGAACAATTTTTATTAAAATGAAACTGTAACACTACCATACGCTCCCTGCTGTTTTTTTCCAGTGGGAGGGATTGGTACCTGCTTGAGAGTTGCTGAAGTGTAACCACACTTGATGGTAACTATACAGTAATGCTTTATGGAAAGGAACATCGTCTATTCAAAGATATATATGCATACCCCCACCAAGCTAAAACACCAGTAAATAAACAGTATACTTTAAAATGAAATTACACTCCATTCTTAGTGCTAATGCTATGTATTTATAGCTTTTACATATACATTTCACTTATATTTCAACCCTTAATCTATTTTTGGTCCAGAGTTCAAATCTGGACAATATCATTGATTTTCATTTGTAAAAATCCTCAGTAGCTGGGGAATTTTTGTATTGAGAGGAATTAAAAGCCGTTACGTTACCGTTTTACGGTTAAATAATCTAAGTGAAATTAGATAAAAATATGATTTACTTACTGTAAATTCTCGGTGTAAACACATTACCAATCTTTGATTACGTTTCATCACTTTCAACATATGTTACCGGATAGCGAATGAGCTTTAAAAGTATAACATGGAAAAATAGAAGTTTTTGTTTAGGTTGAATTTAATATTAAACATAAAGCTTTGTTCACATTAAACAGGAAATTACTAAAAGTACACATAAATCTATAATTACGGTATAATATTGAATACAGAAAATTAGTTCTTTTATCTTCTTTTTTCTCATTTTCCGCAACTAGTTTTTGCTCCTTCAACATATATTCTCTAAAAAGCACCCAATCCAATGATTTAAAGTGCAGTAACTGTTTCATTAAATTTTATGCTAAATAAATCTGAGTGACTATTCAATAACATGTAATTTGAAAAGAAAACTACTTAGCCATTATTGGAAAATATTTTACACAAGTGATAATGAAAGATGTATTCATTTGAGTTGTTAATAGAAATATACTTAAAATAAGCATAAAAGTGCTTTGCGGTGTTCTAAAGCAATATGGGTTATGAATGTGCCTATAGAAAATTGCTGTCATTGTCATGAATATTTTGATTATTTTTCCTTGAAACTGTATCTCACTGTATATTAGTGAGCGATATGACACCATTGAGTGTGAACGCAATAGTCTTGCATAGTTTCTGCTGTTTTTAAGCCTGTAGTGGACTCTCTAGCCACGGTTTTTAAATTTGTTTTTAGGCTTCCATACCAAATTTGCTTTGCCACTGAAACCGGACGGTATAGATTAGATGTTATTTTGTGTCTTTAGAAGCTTGTGTTACCGTTTCGTATCTCAGTAAAAAAACATTGATCCTTTCTATCCAGGATGTCGAGTCTTCGCTACGGTGCTTCCAAGTTTGTAGTAAAGAATGGGGTGGACCATGTAAATTAAACGGCAACAGGTACGCGGGTTTTAGCGATGCTTCAGTAGCACTGAGATGGGACTCTCGTTTTGTGTTCATATGAAAATAAGAATGTACCATAGAATTTTTATATACGTTTTTAAACCACAAGAAATAGTTTTAAGCCAAATATAGAAATTTAGAAAATTATCAAAGTTAACGGTTTCTTGCAACCGTCTATAAATTCAAGTTGGATTTTGGTGGGTTAAAATGGTATAACTGTAATAATGCAATTAGTGATTATGGTAAACCGCTGTATTAACGTGTGAGTTCCTGTTACTACTCACCGACTCCATACATTTTCAGGATAAAAGTGAGTACTTTAACTAGGCCTTGATCAATATTTCATTTAATTTCGTTGCGAAATTCGATATTCCACCCAACGCAGCTTAACGATACTGATCAACTTAACAGTTGAATTCCTGTGCATTAGTTGCAGTTTCTATTGTTTATTGTTGCTTTAATTTCTTGGTAATATCGCGAAGGTTACTGCAGATTTGTTGGTTTACCTGAGTCAGTGATCTTAGCTGCACCTTCCTGTAGCTATCGAGAAAATGCTGACTGTTCTTTAAATGCTTTGTGATGCTGGACAGATGACCTTAATCGCGTAGTCGGGTACCAGTACTATATGCTTCGGTTTGATGGATAACCTTGGTAGCGTAGTTGCCTTTCTGTTTCATATACTTATATTTATTTTACGTATTTGCATTTATTTTATAGGTGCAGCTGAAGATCTAGGTAACTGAAGGAAGCCATGAAAAGCCCAATCAGATTGGCAGATACACGGGATTTGAACCCGCTTGCTGCAGAAGCCACTGCATGAGCCACCTCGCTCGCTTTGATACCTTTGATTCTGCAATACATGGCAATGTTACAAAATGTATGCCAGCGATATGTAGGCAAGTAGATGTTGCACCTATGAGGAGTGGAGTACACGAGATTTGCTCTGTTTCTCAGTTTTGTGTCAAGGAGTGCGAAGTTTGATATGGTTTTTAATTCTGCTCCACCAGGTTTGGCCAGCCTGACTTGAGTAGTGACTAGTTATATATTTCGCCGTACCTCTAGGTGGTCGTCAGTAGTGGGGTAGTAATGCCCTCATAAATCGCCAGTTGTGAGGGTTGTAGAGAACTGCTAAAGGATACCGATCATCATATATCTCCAGATGGACATCGAAGGTCATTTCAAAAGTCCTGCACACGGCGCATGCGCGATCATTACGGTGGTGTGGTCAAGTTGAAATTTATGTCAATTGCGAGCCAGACTGTTCTATGTGTTTTCTGATTTCCGTGGCTGTGTCGTGAGTAATTCAGTTTTGAAATGGAAGCTGAAACTGAGTCAGCTCGGATTACACATAATAACCAGCGTTCAACATCAAAATCGAATCCCCACGTGCAAAGAACCAGACTGCAATTGTCAACGCTTTGAGAGACGTGCTTAAGAATAGTGTAGTGGATCGTAGCACAGTATCACGGTGGTCTGTTCGTTTCCGTGAAGGTCGGGTAAGCATTCAGTAGAACCCAAAAAGTGGAAGATTGAGAGAGGATCGACGAAAAATAAGTGAGGAGATTGCATATGAGGCCAGAATGTCTGTCATTTCAGTTTACAGAATCATTACTGAAAAGTAAAAGATGAGAAAAATTACAGCCAGATGAGTTTCGCATCATCTGAGTGAAGAGCAGGGAGCAGGTCGCAAGAGAATCCAGAATTGCTTCAACGTTATCGAGTAGAAGGAGAAGAGTTGATGAAAAGGATTGTTGCACTTGATGAAACCTGGATACGAGATTGTGAGCCAGAACTGAAGTCTCGGTCGTCACAATGGAAAAGTTCCGGCTCTCTCGCCCGAAACAATTCCGTCGCCAACAATTAAAGGTAAAACTAAGGATGGTCTTTGCGTATGACATGAATGAAGTCATAGTTACAAATAGAGTGATCTAGAACTGGCGCGTACTACCAACTGTTTCTGCAAAATGTTTTGTGCCCCCATGACTTACATGTTATAATCCAGTAGGTTCTATGATAGTGAGACATAGCAAGCCGTTGCGAGGGGCACTATTTATATTTTGAGCCTTGGCAGCCCTGAATGTTGTAGTTGCCATCTGACGTTTCGAATGGAACGTTTGACATTTTTTGCCATAATCTACTTCAAACATTTTGTCAATAGAGCGTCATTTGTTTTGTTTACACTAACTTGAAAATTGTATGTCAACAAAAACATGGAATTAACTCGTGAGAATGTTCGTGCAATGATTTATTATGACCTTCAACGTGGATTATCAAGACAAGAGTGGATCGATCAACTAACTTCCGCATTTGGCGACAAAGTCTCATCCTTTACCACTGTGAAACGCTGGTATAACGAATTTAATCGTGGCCGCCGTTCGCTCAATGATAAAGTTCGTGAAGGTCGTCCAAAATCAGTTGTTGTGCCAGAAAAGATTGATGCTGTGCAAACCCTAATAATTAAAGATCATCATGCGACATATTGTGAGATTGAGGCAGTCCTAGGCATTAGTTCCACCAGCATATGCAAAGCATTGCATGATTATTTAGCCGTGAAAAAGGTTTGCTCTCGTTGGATCCCATATAATTTGACGCAATTTCAAAAAGATGCTCGTGTTGATTGGTGTACAAAAATGCTCAAGAAATATAATGGCGGTGCCTCAAAAGACGTATATTAGATTGTAACAGTGACGAATCATGGATCTACGCGTATGAGCCGGAACGTAAACAGCAGTCGACTGTATGGGTGTTTCAAGATGAAGCAAATCCAACAAAAGTTGTTCGCACTCAAGCAAATGGTCGCCTGCTTTTTCAGCAAAACTGGCCAAGTGACAACAGTGCCTTTATAGGAACGTAAAACGGTCAATGCCGAATGGTACATAACCATTTGTTTGCCGGAAGTCTTCGGTGAAGTAAGGAAAACCAACAAGAACCGTAGGATCATTCTACATCAAGACAATTCGAGCGCACACACATCTCGTCAAACAACAGGGTATTTGAAGGTTCAAAAAATCAAATTGATGAGTCATCCGCCATAGAGTCATCATTTTGCACCCAATGACTTCTTTTTGTTCCCGAACATCAAGAATAAATTTTTAGGACAACGATTTTCGTTGACATAAGCAGGCGTAGATGCCTTCAAAAACCATGTTTTGGAGGTGTCTCAAGAAGACCGGAATAAATGCTTTGACAAATGGTTCAAACGGATGCAAAAGTGTATTGATCATAAAGGATAACATTTTTAAAGCAATAAAGCAGTTTTCAATCAGAAGTACTTTGTTTTAATTATTAGGCTCAAAATATAAATACAGCCCCTCGTATATGCTTTCGCTTGTTTCGTGTTTTACTCTAATGTTTAGGTGCACCTTCACAATTCCTTTAGCTTTTAGTTACAGTTAAAATCAGAATGCGAGTCAACTGATTAAATTAAATATTAGTGTGTTAAGACCTGGAGCGACTGTCCGCGTAGAACTAGTGCGAGGGTACCAAGGTTTTCTACCCATGACTGCAGTAAGTAGAGGAATTATTGCTTCCATCTAAAAATTCGATGTCAAGATTTGACCGGAAATATGTTTTGAGACCTCCTGAATCCAAAAAAGAACATTCTTAGTAAAAGTTCAGTGTACGTGTCTGTGAGTGTATATGTGAACAGCATTACACAAAAGCGAAAAATCCTATAGATACCAAATTTGGAATTACCGTTAAGTATCCTTCAATGATACGACTAAAGACTTTCAATAAAATCCTACCAATTCAAACTATACTTGAACCATTTTTCGAAAATTTTTAGTTTCTCAAAATACCATATATTTTAGATATTTACGTGACAAATAAAATGTACATCTTCAATTTACTGGGAATAGCCCGTGAAGCCCTCTTCATTCTGAGGGCCTCTGTATAACTACTAAACTGAAGGAAATAGACAAAATCCTACTATACAAAAAATGTACAAGCTCTAGTTAATGCACACAATTTATGTGAACAAAGTTGTTTTGTGGAGTTAACCATTTCCAAGATATTCCTTTGTTTTTGGTTTGAATTTTCAAATATTGTTCCGCAGCGGCTATGGTCCAATGTTATCAGAAGGTCGGCGCCGCGACTGTCAGTCTGAGATAAATAAAGATATGTAGCGCTTTCGCCAACGGAAACAGTGGAAGTGCTATCGTCAGATAACCAGAATGTTCTGGATGTTTTCCCTTATCGAACGTATTGGAACTCGCATATAGTCAGCAAATAAGTTAGTGAGCGAGTTAGCGAGTGCGACAAAAAGTGCGGTTCTCCGAGCGAGTTTGTGACGACTGCTGTGACTTGTAGTGAGTGCTGATTCCACGAGATCTACAACGAAATGCGTAAATTTGCAAAGAAGATTTATTTGGATTAACAATAATTAGATAGAATAATAAGCTTTTTTAAGAACAGAATGAGTAGATAAAGTCATGTGAGTAAAACATATCAGAATCTTTTCTCGTCCTAGGCGTTTTCATACTGTTTGTATTAGTCTGTTGAGGGCCTTGGCAACCAAATGAGGAGCTACTGATTCAGAAGTAGTGCCTTCGGTCTGGGAAACCGCACCTGAGAGGCCAGAGCAGCTCGGTGAGGCTTACCACATCCACTCTCATTATCCTTCTTTAATCGTGATATCCTCAGCTTTCGGCCGATGGTCCTCTCAGCTGTTTTACCAAGGAGTTACACGATTTACTTTTTTCATTAATTAATTGACGCATTCAATTTAAGGTTAAACAGCCAGCGAAAATTAATAGAAAGGTCAATTTTGGAATGTGCGGTCAAAATGCTAATTTTAAGAGCATAAGATATTTAATTTCAGGTTATGTTCATGTACAACAGTTTTAAGAGGTTTAATGACATTAAATGTTGGTGGTGTTTATATAACTTTTGTTTTAATAATTGTTCACCTCAACACTTTTTAGTATTAGCAGGTATGCCTCGACGATATTCAGTTTATCCTGACACCACATCATGAATTATTTTATCATCAATAAGGTCATCCCCTTTTAAAAGCCTCTTTTATACAGCTATATTTCCTAAAATACATAATATACATTTTTGTGCTTACCACTAGAGAGCCAAGGAAGACATTGAAAACTCTGATTTTAGTCCTAGACTCTTCTAAATAAGCGAGTTTGAAAATGTTCCAATACAGTTTTAAAGCTGTTTTGCTCAGTTTAATAATTTTTGACATTAAGGTACACAACATTAGCACACTAATGAAGTTACAGGTATGAAACGTATACTGCTTATTAATATTATCCTAAGAAATAAAACTATGAATGGAACTTACTTAGGTCTGAAAAGTTTATTCAAAAATATATTTAATAAATCTGATGTGTTACACTCACATGACTTTCTATACTCTTGAACAAACTATTTTTACAAATGCTTATTCTCCATATGCTTTATGTTAATCGAGATATCGAGATATTAATGTTTTTGCTAATTTTCTTGTAGATGCAAGCGGAATTGGTAGGCTTTAAACGGTCAAATATTTTAAGAGGTGGTTGCTATGTGGCGAATTCCATTCTCTTTGCATTACCAGGACAAAAAAATGAATAACGAATTCCCATTTGAGAAAAAGTAAAAGTATTGGAAAATTTGAGGGAATAACAAGCAAGATCTCGAAAATGGTTCACTCAACAACAAAAAATGTATACGACCTAAATTGTGTATTTTAACGCGATCTACATTTTTTGTGTAGTAAAATTTGTCTATCTGTTATAGTTTACCAGTTATGCAAAATTCGTTCACAATGAGGAACACCTTTGGACACATTACCAGAAAATTCGAGATATACATTTTATTTGTCTTATTTGTCATGAAAGTATCTTAAATATATTATATTTTAATCAAAATCCTTAGAGCCATGTTCCATGTAAAGGGGAATCCGGAGGTGGGGGATTTTCTTGAAAACCCTCGTGTCAAATCTCTGGAAGATACTGAACCTAAATACCAAGTTTGATGTTTATCCGACTGTTCGTTTCTGAGTTATGCTGTTCACAGACAGTCACACACAGACACACACACCACACACACAGGACATGTTTCCAAAAATCCTTTTTTTGCATTCAGGGGGATTCAAAACATATATTTCCGGTGAAATCTCGGTATCGAATTTTTGGATGGAATGCAATATTTCCCTGCTTACTATACGTAGTAGAGAAAGTAAAAAGTAAGAGTTTTTTTTTAAAAAGAGTAATATTAATATAAATGAAAGCCTGAGAAACAATCTGAACGGATTTCAAGAACATGGCGTAATACGAGGGTGCTCTGAAAAGTTTCCGACCTCAACATGAAGATGGCAGCACTCGTAAGTAAAAGCTAGTGAATTTCGTTGTTCATCTGTCGACAATTACTCACCAAAGTTTCAGCCATTTTGGACGCTCAGTTGTTATGTAACAGTTGTTCGAGTGAGGTGATGTGACTGTTTTTATGAAAATGGACAAAATCGAGTATCGAGCTGTCATTAAACATTTGTTTTTGAAAGGCAATGCGCCTAAGAAAATTAAAGATGAGTTTGATTCTGTGTATGGGGACTCTGCACCACCATTTACCACAGTGAAAGTTTGGGCAGCTGAATTTAAACGTGGCCGTAAGTGCTTGGGAGACGATTAACGTTCGGGACGTGCAAAAATTGCAACTACAGACGAAAACATCGCCAAAGTTCACCAAATTGTGCTAGACGACCGTCAAATTAAAGTGAGAGAGATAGAAGAGGCTATGAACATGTCAAAAGAACGTGTTTGTCACATATTAAATCAAAATTTAGACATGAGAAAGCTGTCCGCGCGTTGGGTGCCGCGTTTGCTCACGTTTGACCAAAAACGTGTTCGAATGAACATTTCCAACGCTGTGGGCGCAGTTTAGGCGCAATAAATCCGAGTTTTGGGCGCCGATTAATTACTGTAAATGAAACTTGGATACACCATTATACGCCCGAAACAAAAATACAGTCCAAACAGTGGACTGCAAAGGGGAACCGGCTCCTAAAAAAGGAAAAGCTGTTTTTTCGGATGGGGAAGCAATGGCGGCTATTTTTTGGGATAGTCATGGAGTTATTTTAATCGAATATCTTCAAATAGGAAAAACCATAACAGGAGCATACTACGCATCATTACTTGACAAGCTGAAGGCAGAACGTACGGAAAAACGGCCACATTTGCAGAAAAAGAAAATCCTGTTTCACCAAGACAACCTTTCACCTCAGCGGTTGCAATGGCGAAAATCCACGAATTACGGTTTGAACTGCTTGACCATCCACCTTACTCACCAGATCTAGCCCCAAGCGATTTCTTGTTCTCTATCTGAAAATTGCGCTCGGAGGACAGAGATTTTCGTCAAATGAAGAGGCAATCACCTTCGTGAACAGTTATTTTGCAGAGAAAAACGCCGAGTACTATTTGGACGGGTTAGGGTACGGCCACGCTGTGAGCGTCGAGCTGCGCGGCAAGACGAGCGACCTGTCTCGACAAAGGGCAGTGGTGGGGGTTGACGAGCGTTGCCTTGTCCATGCACAGCGTCATATCACTGTGAGCGTTGAGTAGAGCAGCTTTGACATCATGGCACTTTCTAAAGTTACCCGCATGTGCTTGCTGTTGGAAAATAATTATTTGAAGATAGCAAGAATGAAGGTAAACAAACGTTACGGTGTGCATCCTATAAATCGGCAGCGGAAAGTTTTTGGAGAATTCCATCATTCGAAGATTTCCGGACAAGTTTTTCGAGTACACAAGAATGTCCTTACAAACGTTTGATTTTCTCCTGGAAAGACTACATCATCGACTGGAGAAACAAATAACTAACTTCCAGAAACCTATTAGCCCTGAGGAGAGACTGATCATAACACTGAGGTAAGACCGTTTTCTGCAGTCATAAATGCATATCCTCGTTCTATACTACTGTATTTTTCTTCGACACAAAGTGTTATTTTGATATTTTAATTAAAAGAAAACTACTGAGTTATTGTTATTACAGTAGGCAAGAATGAGCACATATAGAGCTATAAAATTCATTTACCTTTTTTATAATTTATTTCGGAACAATTAATAATACAAGAGGCTGTGTTTACTTAACTTGCACTAGATTCTCTTTCATTCACAATCTCTAAAATGTCATTTATTTTTGCCTTTAACCTCAATTTCATGACTTCATTCAAATTCTGAAAATACGGATGCAGGCTAACTAAAAATTGAAAATCCGGATCATCGTTCTTTTCTGAGTGTTGTTGTTCCTGCATCAGAAGTTGCAGTTTCTTTTCTTCCAGCTCTAACATTTTTTCATGAACACCTGATTTTCTCTTACGAGGTCGCAACTGAGGCAGTGTAACTTCCGGTGTTGATGTAGTGGGTGTTCCCGGGGAGGCAGATGTCCCAGATTCATCCTCGCCTTCTAAAGTTTCTGCTGTTTCCTCCTGGTTGCTGGCATTTAAGTTTCCAGAAGTCTCTCCGGGGGAAATCACATCCTTTACGAATATCATGGACTCATAAAATGCCCATGATGTTATTAAAGTTCCAGGAGCCCCCGATTTTTGTTTCTGTGCTTGCTTTTGGTGCTCCCTCCTAAATTTATCTTTTAGGTTTTTCCATTTGCTTTTTGCCACGTGACCTGAAATACAAGAGCATATTAAAGAGAAAAAGTTTCAGTAATTGTGATGTAATTACTACTAATCATATACTATCAGCATGATCTAGCGGCAAGCGCACATGACTGCTAACCCCGCGGTCCCGAACTTCGATTCTCGGATGTAGGATAGGAATTTTTCTTTAATCAGGATTATTTCCTCCCCTCCACCAGGAAAATGTGTGGATGTGAGCGTGTACCAATTGAAGAAGGAAACCTGCTGATTGCTTCCTACAGTTCAAGAGTTGTTAATAGCTACAGTTATCATTCAAGTAAAAGCCCCCGATATGACCATAGAATTTAAAGGATTAAAAGTTACAACAAGAAATAACTTCAGTAAAGTAAATGATCGTGACTAATAATAAGCGTAACATAGTTATTTTCCTTCTTTTCAGGTACTTAGCTACTGGATCGTCATTTAGGTCACTGGCATTTTCATTTAGGGTCGGAAAATCAGCCGTAAGTGTAATTGTTCATGATGCCAGGCAATTTGGGACGAGTTCGTTCAGGAGTTTATGCCTCAACCTACAGAGGAGCAACTCCAGAAAGTAGCTACAGAGTATTATCAACGCTGGAATTTTCCAAATTGTTTTGGGGCAATTGACGGTAAACATTGTCAAATAAAATGCCCTCGAAATTCAGGCTCCAGCTACTACAACTATCTGCGTTACTTCTCCATAGTGCTACAAGGAGTTCTGATGCAGACAAGAAATTTGTGACGGTTGAAGTGGGAGCAAGAGGAAAGCAAAGTGACGGAGATATTTTCAGTGCATCTACTCTATTTAATTTGTTAGAAGCAAATCAGTTCAATGTGCCTTCGAACCAAACACTGCCGAATTCAAATATTCAACTACCGCTGGTGTTAATTGGTGATAAGGCATATCCTCTGAAACCTTATTTGATGAGGCCCTATCCAGGAAGAGGACTGACACCCAGGCGAGAAAATTTCAACAAACATTTATCACGGGCTCGAAAATGTGTTGAATGTGCTTTTGGTATTCTGTATGCAAAATGGCGATTCCTCTCCAAAGGTATAGAAACTGATGTAATGAAAGCCAATCGATTTATTAAGTGTGCCTGTGTTCTACACAATATCATCCGTGAGCGAGATGATGATAGTGATTTTCATTATCGAGAAGTGATGCAACAGAACGTGAATGAGGAAGCTCATCTTGAAGCTGCATTGAATAGAAGGAACAATAGTTCTAGTGAGCTTGCCAGACAAGTCAGAGAAAAGTTTGCTGAATACTTCGGTGAATTACAGAATGTAGCGTCAGACAATTACGTTTGCACGCAATGACAAGATAAAAAGTGTAAACTGAGTATTTGTAAACTGGTTTATAGTACATAAATATAGCTTATACTTCTACAACTCATGCATTTCTATTTTCCAACACTTTTGTTTTATTTATATATATGTATATATATCCATCTTCTAACTACTTATGTAAAGTTCTATACACTACTATTCTCAAATTAAAACACAATGGGTGCTATGAATAAAAACAAGGAATAGCTTGTAAGCTGCAGCTCCAAGCAAGTTGAGAATCGAGCATCAGGTCGTGTTTTGGTATAAATAAAAAATTCCCCTCTTCGATGAGCTATTGCTATCACCTACCAAACTTTTGCTCAGTGACCTTCACCACGACACATCATCTGAGTAAACAAACACGCCTATTCTTCTGTCAGGAGGCGATTTAATCTTTGCTGCAGTTAAATATACATATAATCATTCATGTTAAGCATACTCGTATTTATGAAACCTAATAGAGGTACAGATTTTAAATAACATAATTGTAATTAAAGATTTCGCAAATTAAATAGACATTGGGATTCACCCAACTTTCAACAGATAACGTTCATCCCCTTTCTAAATCCAATCTCTGATTTCCTTATTTGATAGCATTACAAACGTGTCACCAACTGATATATTGAAAGTACATTGATATTTTCTGCATCTGTATAAAATATCCCTACGTAATTATAGGAATTTATAATATGTTATCATGAATTAAAGTTAAATTGGGTGAAAGAGCTTCATTTCGTTGAAAGTTAAATTTAAGTTTGGTTTTATATGAAATTCTTTAGTTATAATCTTCTCTACGTGTTCATTTGTATATCGCTTTGATTATATTACCAGTCTTCCGGTAATGAGAGCGGATTGCTATGACCTCACTCACATTCTGTTTATAGTACCCAGATGAAAACACGTCGGGATCTTTTTAGCATTGTCGAAGGTCCACATCGTGTTTCATTTGCTTGTGGAAGAAAATAATGCGCAACTTTGTAGAAATTTCTCTTTTAAACAACTGTTTATATCTGCACACATGCGAATCCTTGCGTCTTGAAACAATTTTTAATTTCTCTATCACTTACGTATAGCAAGTAGAGGAAGTATTGCATTCTACGCAAAAATTCGATACCGAGATTTCATCAGAGATACACGTTTTGAGAGTGCCTGAATTAAAAAGAAAAATATTTAGCAAATGTGTGTATGAACAGCATAAATAAAAAAAAATAGTTTTCAAACGTAGTATCCTCCAAGATGTGATAAGATTTTCAAGAAAATTCCTCTATCCCAAAACTATCCCTTTTCTCAAAAATGGCTCCAACAATTTTGATTAAAATACGCTATTGTTTAAGATATTTGCATGGCAAATATAATTAGGTATATCTCGAATTTTCTGGGAATAGCCTTTGAAGTGCTCTTCATTCTGAATGACTATTATGTAACTGCTAAACTACGCATCTGTGTCTGAACAGCGAACTCTGAAAGGAAAACTCGTTAAACAACAAGTTTGTCATTTAAGTTCATACCTTTCAAACATGCGTCAGGAAGATTTTCAATAAAATCCCCCACCCCAAACTACCCTTTACATGGAAACTTTTTCCAAAAGCTTTATTTTCTCGAAAATGACTCTTAACGATTTTGATTAAACATAACATGTTTAAAATATTTTCATGTCAAATGCATATATTGCATTTCCTGGGAATATCCTCTGAAGTCCTCTTCATTTTGAGTAACTTTTGCACAATTAGTAAACCATAAGATAGGCAAATCTATCTACAAAAAATCTTACTGCAAAAAGAAAATTACAACTTATGTCAAAGCATTTCTTTTTTTAAGTTAACCATTCCTGAGATATTCCTTGTTATTGGTTTAAACTCTCAAATACCTACTTTTAATGCTCTCAAATGGGAAGTCGGTATTCGATATTTTCTCGTGGTCATGCAAAGAGCATCGAATTTCAAAGCCCTCATATAGCCACGCGCTGTTCAAAAATCTGACTCACTTTACCTACTGTATCGTATAACGAAACTGTAAATGTAAATTGAACGTTTATTAGAAGAAGCTGGAATAATAAGCTCTTGTAAGTATAGTTTGTAGAAGAATGATTAGAGAAAGCCATGTGAATATAGAACATCGGGATTTTTTTTTCTTTTTCCGCGATCATCTAAAAAGAACGAATTTCAAATCCAACGAATAGCGACCCATATTTACAATATTTGACTATCCCTTTAGTTTACTGCATTCTTCGTATCCCTACAATGGCAGTTTATCTCGATTAACAAGTAGATACCAAGAATAAGCTTTTGTAAGAATTGCTTGTAAAAGAGTGACAGAGAAGGTCGCGTGAATGCGAGTCGTGTGATTTTTATTTTCCTCTGGAACCACGATCATGAACTCCACATGGTATTAAAATGCAGTTGGGCAAGCTGAGGTACCTACGGAGGTACGTCAAGAAATAGCAAGCAAAAGTTTAGTAAAGATAGTGAGAAATGAGCTAATGCTTGCTTTTATTTATACCACTCATGTGTTAATAACTATATCGTATAAACAGAGCTTTATTTGGCATTTAAAATAACCTATAATTAAATGTCCTACCAAGTAAAATGTAAACCATACTCACCAGGAATATTTAATAGAGCCCCAATATCATCCCAAGCTTTCTTCGTCACCGCAACATTTTTAAAACTCTTGTCACGGTCATTCCACAAGAAATTTCTGGTCTGCACCTCCGAAATCAAGACGTCCTTTTCTTCTTTGGAGAGCACTCGGTCGGTCATGTTAAAACACTTGATCTAAGCGGCGCGTTGAGAATCTCAAACAATACTGAGCGTTGAGCGACAGGTAGTGAAGGTCCGCGCGGTCCCTTCCCCTCCAATTTGACGCGCCGCTCACACTGTGGCCAACTGAACCTGATCTCTATTGTTTGCGACTACCGCCCGGCGTGCCGCGCAGCTCGACGCTCGCAGCCTGGCCGTACCCTTACAGAGATGGGAGCATCGCTGGGAGAAGTGTGTAGAGTTACAAGGAGACTATGTTGAAAAATAAAAAAAAAGATCTGAAAAAATATCTTGTATCTTTATTAGGTCGGAAACTTTTCAGACCACCCTCGTAGGTATTTAATAAAGTGTAACCCAGCGAGATGACTCCACGTTACGATGTGAATCTCGCATTCTTGAGGTCCCAGGTTCGGTTCCCGTTCGATCGCCCGCTCTGATCTTGCGTTTTCCTAGTTAGTAGGGGAATTTTAGGATGATTCCTCATCTGCAACGACTTCCTTTCCATCATTTCCCATTCATTCCGTTTCCTTATCATGCTTCTAGGTTTCGTGGCATATGGTGATGCCAGACAGATGGCGCGGATGGTTGCTCAAAGAGTATTCCCCATGGGCACTAGAGGGCTGCTTGGTCGACGGGGTATTCATCGCTAGGCAGCTCCAGCAGTGAGACAGGTCTTCGAGCCAGGAACTGTTAGGGACTTCGCGCGTCTCTGTAGCTGTCTGCCTTCGGCTTTCCTATGGTTCCTTCACTTCATCCCCTTCTCTTGTATGTAGACGCAGTGCGCGAGGTGTCCAATCTGTTGTATTCCTTATAGCTATCATAAAGGGTACCATAAATCTGTAAAAATAACATAGGCGACAGAGGGGAGGCTGCGTTACCTTGAAAGAGTTTTTTTTTTGAGGAGTTGTATTGTAGTGCGACTGTTGGAGTGTTCGCCCCACGTATGGTGCAAAGTTTCCGGTGACCTTCGCCCCAATGTTCACTTTCCGGTGTTCTTCGCCCCACGTTTACTTTCCGGTGGCTTTCGCCCCAAGTTTAGGAATCAGCTTTGTATTTTAATACTTTCTTTAAATATTATATATTTAGGTTTGCCTCGGCTGCGTCAGTATTTATTTGTAGAAACATGTATCTCTTTGGAGGGGGTGATGCGCTAAAGAATGTATGGTTACACCAAATATAATTTTTGTTTCACTCCTTTTATTAATCTTTCACACGACTAAATAACACTTCACTCATATACAGAGCTGTGAGATTATTTATTAGTTACTTGCACTTTTTAACACGTAAACTTTATAATATTCTCGCCGTAATGAATTTTCGTCTCACACTGAATACATATTAAACTTCTCGAGGACGCGTCTCGCGTCCGGTTAAGAACGCTGTCTACTAGCAACTGGCGTTTACCGCTTAAATTTTTAGATTTCTCAATTTCAAGTTTCTGATTGGCTAATCCTACTCCAATAGAATTCTTTTATTTAATTTAAGCTTCCTCTAGTTGTTGATTGGCCATTTATAAACCGTTTCAAATATTACATTATTGTTTCCAAGAATTACTAGTAGCATTATTAAACTTTTCAATTAATTATTGCCTCAAGGTTACCTCATTGTTACCTCATTGTTAGCAACTTTCGGCCTCTATTCTTACAGCTCCAACATTATTAAATTACGTAATACATTCACATAACATTATTAAACATGTAAATAATAATATAAACACAATATAATTACTGTTACATACATTTTATATATTTTATACATATTGCTTTATATATTACATAATTAGACTGAAAATAATTTAAGTGTTAAAACTACTGCCTCAACCTTAAGATATAGAGCTCAGCCATACTTATAATTGACCACTCAGTATATATTTTTAAGATGATTATGGACGTTCTGCGATTTGACCTACGGATCTAATTGATTTACTACGATGCATCAAAGTCTATTCTTAATGTGATTTTTCATGCTATTAATTGCTTCAAAGGTAATACGGAATTTCCATTAAAAATTAGTTTATGTTGAAAGTCGTATTTTCTTACACTTTTGAGTGGCGTATGTCTACTTTAATGTGTTTCCCTCCTAACTTCATGGCTGTGAAAGTCGTTTTAAATTTCTATTTTTGTTTCAGAGATACGTGCAGCTGACTCATCCGCGTAGCAAAAATATTATACGAATATTTGTTTAAACACAACAAACATGCATTCCTTACCAAATGTAATGAAGGATGAGATAAGTTGTTTTGCTACGCTTAACTTACATTTGCAGGGAGTAATCATAAATCCATTAACCCTTAATATCTTGGTAATGGCCCCTGTTATCGACTCGAGAACTAAACGCATTAACCATAAACCTCTGCTTTATCACATTGTGCTCCCTTGTACCTGTTTCCTCAATATTGTAATGGCAAAACTGGTATACAGTTTTAATTATAGACATCCTCTCCTGCTTAAGTGTGATTATTATGTAATAACGCTAAGTGCTCTTCGGCAGCTGCTTATGGAGGCTTGTCCAACTACTCGAGTGTTTAGCAAGTAATAAACGAGGTTCTGAAATGTTCTTAGGTACCTAACCGTGTTTATCTTCTCCTTAAACTGAATGTTTACTCCCCGAAACGCGATACAAGAGTCACCCTTCTGTTTCACAGTATTGTATCTTACCTAAAATGCAGTTTTAGAAGTGTCTCCCCACTAAATTTCGATCTTAATGTGTTGAAATTGTTCTAATATTAATGTTGCACCTTGCTGAATATCAGGGTTTATTAGTTAGCAAAGACAGAATGAGTTGTAATTGTTCTTATATGGAAGTATTAAGTTACTCGGTATTGGAGCACTCTAATTATTGTAAGTAGAAGGGCTTGCTCTCTAAGTACACGTACAGCTGTGGCGTGGTTAGGGAGCACTTAGCTTATGATTTCACTCATTGCCTCCTAGTATTATCTCCCTATCTATGGGTGGTTGCAATTCTTTTTCTAATTATTCCCCTTAAACAAATAGGAGGAAAAAACATTGTACACTCGCCTCCATTTATGCCGTCACCGCAGCTTCAGGCGGTATTCTACTGGCCTTCACAGGTGGAGTATTTGTAGGGGAAGGAGTGTGTGTATATGTTTACCTTTTCGCGCATGTAGCGACGTTCTGTTTTACGTACACAGTTCTAGATTATTCGCAATTCTAGATTGTTAACTTTGAGCAATAGATTTACTCGTCATTACTTATAATAACCATGTTTAAATATATAACTAAATAAAACCGTGTTTTGCACAATATCTCCACGAAAAATATTTTTAATGGCAGCATAATGTAAAACTAAAATATATTATACTTTTTACTCGCAAAGAGGACACATTTGCAAGACATTATTGGAATCATCTGTACAATCTAAATGTACAACTAAATAAAACACCGTTTTGCACAATTTTCCATCCTGTGTGGTGTGGGGGTTGTGTGTCTGCCACAAATTCAAGAGGTCCCGAGTTCGAATCTCGATTAGGTTGAGTTACACGGATAAGGGTTTTCCGGAGGTTTCCTTTAGCCTGAAAAAACGAATGTTGGATAACTTAAGACTCTATGGACCCCGGGCTCATTTGAGCATAATTTCATTCATCGTGCAATATTATAAACAGTTGAAGCACGCTAAACTAAAAAATAAACATGAAATAGTAATTTTAATGTCAATAATTACAATGTAAAACCGAAGTAAATTATACTTTTTACTTTCAAAGGGGATACACTTACTAGACATTATTTTAGTAATCTGTCCATGCGAATGCTGTATGGATTTACCCTAGCAGTGTCTTCGAATGGCAAATTGGCTTCCTAAGTACCCCCAATTATTCCGCGATGCACCTCCGTAATATTTGCATACATCGCGTGGGCTACAGTTAACACACACCGCTGCTTGGTCGAAGAACAAAGGCAGAGCGCTCCAGACATATGTATCCTTGCTATGCACGCACCCGCTTATAAGGTTGGTAAAATGTCTCCCGACGCTGCCGTGACGATATAAATGGAGCGAGTGTACCTTCGGATTCATAGTACTGATCCAAGGGAACAAGGACTCCTATTTATCTACCTAGAGTCAGATATAACGTGTGTGTATATATATATATATATATATATATATATATATATTTCCCGGAATATATTTATCTATTTTGGATGTAGTGGTGAACCTAAATATTTTTGTATTATATGAATATTATTGATATTTCGATCAATTTCCTAAAGTATTTGAAATAGTAAATTGTATGACATTATTAGATCGGAGCCCACAGTTCTATCAAGTTTCCATTCAATTTGAGCATGTAATCACATGAAGCATTAATAAATATCGTAGAACTAATAACAATATCGTATATACGTAGAACTACTTTAATGTCTAATTTCATTTAACATATTTTACTGTGCATTGAATATGGCAACCTAAGAAAGCGAAACGAAGCATTCTAAAGATTGGAAGACAACGCTAGTACCATGTCATTTTTCATTACCATGCAGCAGTCATTTTCCAGTTGTTCACAAAACACTAAGATTTCATGACTCTGTCTCCTTTATTTGAGTCACGAAATAAATTGTATCATTATAATGGAGTGCAATACTTTCAGTGAGGAAAATACAGCGTGTTATACACAGAAAGCGAAAAAACCCTCAACATTTTCACAAAATAAGTGAACATACTGAACGCGCCATATTTCAGATAACATAATATGTAATTTAAAGTTGCAGTGCTGAAAAACTAATAAAATTGCAGAGATTTTTTGCAAAATAAACTCACTGTTGTCTATACATTTAAGAGATTGTCATTGGCATCATCATAGCGAAAGTAAACTAGCCTTATAGATTCCTTATTAGGCATAACAGTGAACAGAGTGTGAAAAACATTGATAAGAGATCTGTACCACTTGAATAAGTATCCCTAGATCATTTATTACCTTATCAAAAGCTTCCTTAAACTCAAGATTTATCAATGTGGTGATGTCTCATTCCATGCCCGCACTACAATACATGTTGATTCTACTTGCATACAGTAAGGATGCGAATTGATGCGAAGTGTTTTTAATTACTGTATTAACTTTCAATGCAGTAGAAATATTATCTTTACAACACGTGTTTTAAAACCTGAAAGCTTGTATAGTTTTGTGTTTGTAATGTACGAGTATGCTTTTGACATGTTCTATGTCCAAGCTTGTTTGTCCATTAACAAACGTACATAACGAAATCTAATCTAATCAATAAAGCACGCTATCTCTCAGAACTGTAAACGTTTGTTGAAGTGCTACGTCTAAGTCCATCTGGAGGCCTCCCCTTGTCCTAAAATGTCAGTTAAAGTAGGTTCATATATGAGGGCGATACTGAACATTCTTAGAATGCCAAGTTTCTAAAAACAAATGAAATTATTCATATTTAGCAGCTACTTTCCAAAGTTTTCGACTTGATTGCTGTGTAGTTTGTTCAATTTGCTCTAATAGTTTGTAAACTACCATCATTTTAAGATTTTGTGTTCTCCCAAAAATGATTTTGACTAGAAAACATTTCTGGGCTATGATGTTTTACGATCTTAAATCGTCATTAACACCTGAAGAATGTGAAGATTGGCTTATAAATGCATTTAAGGAGCCATTTATAAATTGATACAGCTAACACAAGAGAGATCGGGTTTTTCTTAGTAATGAATATCATAAAGGACGCCCAAGAACTGCTGTTACTGATGAAAATATTGCCGCTGTTTGAGCAATGCTTGAAGAAGATCCATGCTCAACTTATGAATGTATTTGGGCGACATTGGGCATTGCTATGAATCAAATCCAAAACATTTTACATCAACAGTTAGACGTGAGTAAACTTCGTTCGATGGATTGCACATAAACTGACTCCCGATCGAAAAAAAAAAGAAAAAAAGGATTGATTGGTGCAGAAAAAACTGGAAAAATTCCAAGGTGTCTTTCGAACAGAACCTAAACCTACAAAAGCCTGACAAATTCGCAGTACTGGTAAGAAAATGGTTGCAAGTTTGTTTTCTAAAACGGGTCATACTGCTACATAGCATTAGAAGATAGACATACCGTTACTGCCAAGTGGTACACTAATGCCTGTTTACAGCAAATGTTTTAAAAAGTTCATGAAAAACGCCTAAAAGGAAAAGTAATGTTGCACCACGAAAACGCATTGTCGCAAACAGCAAAACTAAAGCTGTATCTGGATACCCTAAAGATCAGCAGCATGAACCATACACCGTACAGCCCTGACCAAGCACCTTATGATTTCTTGTGATAAAATATATGGGAGTGTACGACGCATTTAAGTATAAGTTTCTTCAATAAATTCAAGAAAACTGTATGTTTGTGTGCAGATGATCAAAATTGGCATCGAGAAAGTAATGAATTAAATTATTTGTCAAACTGAAAATGACGGCTACATGCTTATACAGGGTAGACCATTTAAGTTGAGACTGTACAATGTCTCCAAAACTATGCTCGTAGAAAGGAATGCCTTGGATAAAATATGCTTGATATTATGGGGGAAAGTAAATGCCATTAGGCGTGTGTTATTTGGAGGACGTTGAGATGATTATTTAAGGCCAATGTAATTTTTTTAACTGGGAACCTATCTTTTTTATGTTGTTTTCTCGCTCCTTATAAAAACAAAAACAACATTTGTACCAGCACTTTGCAATTTTTCTTACACCAACGTAATAACAACGAAAATTCTGAATGGTTGGTTTGCAGAGCGCAATGAATGGTTAGACCATCCATGGATGGTCATTTGAATGTCAAGTTATGTTTCGTAATTGGGAACCAACATTTATATTTTGTTTGCTTATTACTCATCACAAAATAAATACATTTTATAAACCACTTTCTAATGAGAAAACAACATAAAATGTAGGTTCCCATTTAAAAAGGTTAATTTTACCCTAAAATGACCATAACATCCTCCAAATAAAACACGACTAATGGAATTTACTTTTCCCCATAATATCAAGCAACTTTTATTCAAGACATTTCTTTCTGCAACGCTTAGTTTTGGAAATACTGTACAGTCGCAACTTAAATGGTCCACCCTGTGTATTTCAAACGGCACAAATAAAGCGATGGCATTAAAAGGAAGGGGGAATTCTACAACGTCCACTGCTAACGTGTAAGCTATATAACAACACCCTTCTTGAACATTGCTTACCCGAACGAACAACCCGAGCAAAAATATTTTAGTTAAAAGGTTTTAATTTATTCTCTTTGTCAATTCCGAGTAATATTATATTTAGGAAAATTAGAATTTAAATGTTATATGAGCGAATTTTCAAAAAACTATATTTAGTAATACCACAGGTGCTGCTAGCTTTTTTAGTAATTTAAATGAGATTAACGAAAACTAATTTTCACTATATATATATATATATATATATATATATATATATATATATATATATATATGTGTGTGTGTGTGTGTGTGTGTGTGTGTGTGTGAAAGGAATGTTGAGAAATAATTCTCTAACTACAGCAAGCAAGTATTTTAAAGCTCAATTTAATTAGGTACCTAAAGAGAATTATAGCCAACAGTGGGATTCGGTGATTGGGTAAGATATTCACAATGCGAGAACGATGCACTTTTGTACCTACTTTTAGTGTAATCACAAAAAGGTAAATTCGCTTGGCGCAAAAATCTGAAAATTGCTTCTATACCACTGTTTTGTTTCTTTTTACTTTCTCTACCACGTACCTAGAAGGTAAAGAATGTATTGTATTCCATCCAAAAATTATATACCGATATTTCACCAGAAATACATGCTTTGATGCCCCCTGAATAAAAAAAAGCATTTTTAGAAAAAGGCCTGTGTGTTTCTACGAACAGCATAACTCAAAAACGAAAGTCGGAAAAAATACCAAATTTTGTATTTAAATTCAACACTTTCCAAAGATGCCTAACGATTTTGATTAAAATACCAGATACTAAAGATATTTACATGACAAATAAAATGTGTATCTTGAATTCACTAGAAATAGCCTTTGAAGTCCACTTCATTCGGAAGGAAATTTATATAATCTTGTATAGTTGGTAAATGCTAAACGATAGACGAAAACGCACTACACAAGAAATGTAGATCTCTTTGAAACACAGTTTATTTCAAATAACTTTTTTGTGGCATCAGCCATTTCCTAATATTCATTATTAATGGTTCCATTGAAACAATATGCAATGTTGAGACCAGCGTATAGCGTTCCGTTCTTAAACATTTGACTAATGCTATTTCATTTGTATCTATAATGAAATGAGTAATGTAGCTATTTCTGTAACATTTTATTTGGTTCTAAAATAAAGTAGGTATAAAAACAATGTTTAGCAAGACTATTTTGTATACTCCTTAATAAACGATATAGGATAGGGAAGGTCTCGTGAATGTATTATGCAACGTTAGATCTTGTGCCGCTTCTTTTATATTTTGAATTCGCGGATCTCCAAATCTCGCCATTTCAGTCTATATTAACTGTCAATAGTAAACAGGAAAATGTTTAACATCAGGCTTCTTAGATCCTTAATCAAATCTAAACAGAGATTATAGCAATAAAAATATGAGAAACACTTCGGTTATTAGTTTTTGAGTACCATGAGTTAAAGTTGTTAATTAAGTTCGATACTGATCGATAAAAAAGGATCAATTAGACCGTACATTACTTGAAAACTGCTCGAGTTAATTATCGCTTAGAATATCATTATTTACACCTGAGAGTATGCAGTGTAAAGAAACCCGACAGTTGTTTTTGACTAGGGTTCGCTGTAGCTTGGCAGAGCCTGTATGACGAAGGAATGGAAAGCGATGCGAAGGGAAGGAAAAAGCAAATTAGTTTCGTCATGCTTTGCATTCACGTACACTATGTGATCAAAAGTGTCCAGACATCCCCACAGACATACGTTTTTCATCTTAGGTGCAATGTGCTGCCACCTACTGCATGGTACTCATTATCCGCGACCTCAGTAGTCATTAGACATCGTGAAACAGCAGAATGGGACGCTCCGTGGAACTCACGGACTTCGAACGTGGTCGGGTGATTGGGTGTCACTTGTGTCAGAAGGGACATTTACAGCACAAAAGCGTACAGGCTGACCTCGTCTGCTGACTGACAGAGACCGCCGACATTTGAAGAGGGTCGCAAAGAGTAATAGGCAGACATCTATCCAGACCATCACACAGGAATTTCAAACTGCATCAGGATCCACTCCCAAGTACTATGACAGGCGTGGGGTGAGAAACCTTGGATTCCATAGTCGAGCGGCTGCTCATAAGCCACACATCACGCAGGAAAATGCTAAATGACGCCTCGTTTGGTGTAAGGAGCGTCAGCATTACACGATTGAACAGTGGCGAAAAGTTGTGTGGAGTGACCAATCACGGTACACAATGTGGCGATCCCATGGCAGGGTGTGTGTGTATGGCGAATGCCGGTGAACGTCATCTGCCAGCGTGTGTAGTACCAACAGTGAAATTGTTGGCGTTGTTATGGTGTGGTCGTGTTTTTCCTGGAGGGGGCTTGCATCCCTTGTTGTTTTGCGTAGCACGATCACAGCGCAGACCTACATTGATATTTTAAGCAATTTCTTGCTTCCCACTGTTGAAGAGCAATTCGGGGATGGCGATTGCATCTTTCAACAAGATCAAGCACCTCTCCATACTGCACGGGTTGTGGCGGAGTGGTTACACAACAATAACATCCATGTAATTGACTGGCCTGCACAGAGTCCTTACTTGAATCCTATAGAATACCTTTGGGATGTTTTGGAACGCCGACTTCGTGCCAGGCCTCACCGACATACATCGATACCTCTCCTCAGTTCCGCCACTCCGTGAAGAATGAGCTACCATTCCCCAAGAAACCTTCCAGCAGCTGATTGAAAGTATGCCTGCGAGAGTGAACGCTGTCATCAAGGCTAAGGGTGGGCCAACACCATATTGACTTCCAGCATTACCGATGGAGGGCATCACGAACTTGTACGTCATTTTCAGCCAGGTGTCCGGATACTTTTGATCACGTAGGTGTATGTACTAAGTACAACATGAGCTCTCCTTGCCTGGCTAGCCCTTTTCTTATCAGTAACTTGGCCTTTTACCTTAGCCCACCTGCCGTATTTCAGACAAATGTGTAGCATCGAGACAAACTTTTTAACACAGTAACAAGTAGTGGTGACAGATTATTTTATTGTAGGATTTTAAATAACTACGAGAAAAACTCTAGAAGGAAAATCTCACATTAAATTCAACCACAGTCAAATGTATATGAGGGGCTGATCAACAAAGACTGAGACTGATTTTTATTTTCTCTGCTACGAATAGTAAGTAGGGGAATTATTGCACTCCACTCAAAAACGAAAAGTCGGATAAATACCAAACTTGCTACTTGAGTTTGCTATCTTCCAAGGATGAAGATTTTCAATAAAATCCCGCACCCCAGACTACACTTTATATGGAACATTTTTCGAAAATTTTTATTTTCTCAAAAATGGCTTTAATGACTTTGAGTAAACCATCATATGTTTAAGATATTTTGATGGAAAATGAAATGGATATCTTGAATTTCCTGGGAATGTCCCCAAAAGTCCTCTTCATTCTGAATAACTTTCGCATAACTGGTAAACCGTAAGAGATAGATAATATTTTCCTATACGTAGATCTCGTTAAAACACACAATTTATGTCATATGCATGTTTTGTGTGGAGTGTACCATTTCCGAGATATTCCTTGTTATTTGTTGGAATTCTCGATACTTATAATTTTTGTTAAATGGAAATTTGTTATTCTTTTTTTTGTCGTGGATATACAAAGAAAATGGAATGTTCCACATAGAAACCAGTTCTTAAAATATTTGACTATCGCTTAAAACCTACCAATTCCCCTTGCATCTACAAGAAAATTAGCAATAAGATTAACATCTCGATATCTCGATTAACATGAAGTAGATGGAGAATAAGCGTTTGTAAAAATAGTGTACAAGAGTAGAGAAAGTCATGCGAATGCAACACAACAGATGTTTGTTTCCTGTAGCTTTCTTGATGGTTTCCTGTTTGCGCAATGAATGTCTAAAAATAATGTGATTTTATGTATAATGTCCATAGGCGGCAGCACTCTCGTATCAGTAAGTTAGTAGTGATGCTCTGTTTCGTGGACCCTGCTTGCATTTCGCATACTACAAAATGAAGGTGACTTGAACGAGCAGATCGATTATCACCGATGATGAGTCAGGCTACAGCATTATGACCCTGAAGGAAAACAAGCCAGCATCGCAGGTTTTCCAACACCAAAAAAGGCGAAAGTTGTTCCATCTGCAGAGAAGGTGATGATAACTTTTTTGAGTATAATGGGATGATTTACTAGCATATAATTCCCCCTCCCACTATTGTTATAGCAGCATACTACACGTCAGTATTGGCTAAACTGAGGAAGCACATTGCAAGCATACGACCAGAACTTCATCGGACTGGGTTGCAACTTCATCATGACAATACGCGGCCTCACGTCGCAAATCAAAGCACGTAGTTTTTTTTTGTTAAATGAAACATTACCGCATCGGCCTTATAGCCCCGATCTTGCATCCTATAATGTTTTTTATTTCCATAATTACAGGCAAAGCTCTGAGACATTCATTTGAAACCTAAAACAGTGTTCAAGAAAAGTAAGGCGATACTCAAGAACCTTACAAGGAATGACCTGCACCATATGTTCGAGAACTGTCAGAGAGGCTATAAAAGGTGCTTGAAGTAGAAGGGGACTACTTTAAAAAATATCATGTAAACATTTAAATAAAGTAATAAACCTCTGTTAAGAAATCAGTGTTAATCTTTGATCAGCTCTGGTGCATAACTTTATACACACTATATATAGCATTTGTTCTTCTTGGGGTTGCTTTCTCTTATTGTTAAATATTTTCTTCCTTTTTTTCAGGTATGTTCCTGGTTTGCTGTATACTTTACGGTAAGGCATTATTTTAGCTTTATAGTTTAAAATTGCCTTTAAAATGATAAATTATGACATACAGTAGAACGACTATGAAGTATTAAATGCAGGAAAAATTGCTCTAATTTTAGTTTTTCTACTGCTTACCTATAGTAAGTAATAAGTATTGCTTTCCACCCGAAAATTCGGTTCCGACATTTCGCTGGAAATACACATTTTGAGGTCCTCTAAAAAAAGTTAGAAAAAGGATCCGTGTGTGTATGTGTGTATGTGAACAGCATAACTTAAAAGCGAATAGTTGGTTAAAACCGCGGTTAAATACCAAACTTAGTAGTTAAGTTTAGCACGGTTGTGACAGGAAGACTTTCAAGAAAATCCACTATCCCAAACTACCATTTAAATGGAAAATTTTTCTGAAATCCTGATTTTCTAAAAGATGCCTCTAAGAAATTTGATTAAAATAGCATAAGCTTAAGATACTTTCATGGCAAATTAAGTGATGTCTTGATGTTCTTTTTTTCTGGGAATACCTCTGAAGTCCTCTTCATTCTAAATGACTTTTGCACAACTGGTAAACCGTAAGAGATAGACAAAGTGTTACTACACAAAAAATGTAGATCTCGTTAAAACTTATGTCAAACAAACGTTTTGTTTGGAATTAACCATTTCCGGAATATTCCTTGTTATTTGTATGAATTTAGAAATTCATGCGAATGTAATGCATCAGATTTTTTTTAATTGTACGCAGATACATAATAACCATGTAACTGGCATATAAGGAATACCCTACTTCCACAAGCTTCTCGTCAATTTGTATGTTGGAATTTTGGATATCTGTAATCTCTTGTGAGATGCGACATATCCAAAATGCAGATATTTTCTCAGTACTTCCCGTCTTTCCTCCTCATGTATTTTACTAGTTCAAAATGTAAACACTTTCAAAATTTAAACCTTTATCATACATACACTTAAAAATAATAACCGAAATTACCTAACCACCCGAAATCAAAACATCTCTTTTCAAAGTTCATCTCTCTATAACACAAATGAGTAGTATTTCTTACTTTATTACTCTTCTCTGAAACACAGTCAGGAATCACGACCTAATTTATTCCAACCACGCATTGGTAGTGTTAATATAGTCTAGACATAAATTTGTAGAGGGTAGAAGAGGTATGGATGTCCATAGCTTAAGAGTATACTGAATTAAATATTATATTAATAATTTGTTTTCTTTTAAGTAACAGATTTTATTTATATGGAATATTTTTCACTTCGTTACACTGGCATGTTTAGGCATAAAGGTGGGCTTAAGTTTATGGAGCATTATTTCTCTACAAATTTTTATAAACTCAAAACACTTCATAGAATTCGTCAATGAATTTTCCAGAAATAGCTATTCTTATGCTGTCCACTCGTGCCGATATAATGCGCAGTGGTTTATGTTTGTAAGGAAATACTAAACCACCTCTACCACGCCTAGCCCCCACCCATTACCTGGTTCTAGATGTGTACTTAACTTTGTCTTGCTAGCCCCCTTTTCCTTCTCTCCTTAGCCAGAAATAGACCTGAATTCATAGATTAATGTTAGAGTGTCAGACTTTTGACATCAAACCAATAAGAGATGGACTCATCCAGTGGTTGGTGTGGACCGTCTTTGCGAAGCATGCCTTCCAAGTACTCAGGGAAATGTATCGTACTCCTCCCCTTTCACCGCTCATCTAGGCTTGACCTTTGTTCATAAGCAAATGCGTATGTGTTGGAAGTGTTTTAATTCAAATCAATAAGGGATTGACTCACCCAGGGCTGGTGTCGAATACAAATGATGATAAGGAGTTTCTGTCAACATTAAATATAGAAAAAGACTACGAAAACCAGAAACATCTGCAGTCTCCGTGCATTCGACCTACTAAATATGATAACTCCGGACACTGGCTCGCCTTTTCGTCCCGTGTTTGACCAGGTCACGCTGCGCGGTGGTGGGTTCGTGTTTACTGTAGATAAAAGAACAGGAATAAAACTATGTAGGTTAGAGCGTGTGCGGAGAAGAATTTCAACAACAAAAAATCCTTTTGCAAACCGGCAGTAGATACAAATTATGCTAACGTATACAAAAGAGAAAAACAGATCTAAGGCAGCTGGAATATACAAAGTTAAATTTTCTAGCAAAATGCCTCCTGGTCATGTTGAACACATACGAAAAATGGTTTATTTATATTGCAGAGGAGGCCACATACTCAGTCAAGATATTTTTAATTCAGAAAAGTACTACCCCAATGAGTACTTTATTAAATAATATAAATGGCGTGCAACAATGGCCTTAATGTTGTAAACGTATGGAGTATCACATTGATAGGGATTTTATGCTATGGGCAGGCTTCCTTGAACTCTACTTTGTCGGATCTAGAAATCGCGTGTCAGATACCAGCGGCGGATGATATGTGTACCGGGCGTCTTTCATTTTGGAAACAATCTTAAGCGCACAGATGAGAATACGTATTCCTAAAGGTAAGTGTATTTTCAAGAATGATATGCTGTCAACTTATGATTCGTTTCAGTTATTGATGTAGTGTGTTCTGTAATATCAAACTTGAGCATCTATCTTGTCTTAAAGCATGATACCTTTGCTTTCAGTTCCTTAAACGGTTTTATTCCTCGTCAGAGTTTCATTTATCTTGCAACATTTCATCAATACAAAGCCTGGATATTTACGTATGTCTTATATTATGATGGTTTGCTTGCAATTATTTAACTTATTCGTTAAGTACTAGGTACCGCAAAATATACACAAACTACTACGAAATAATACTTGCATCTCTTAACGAAAAATATCTTTAACACAAACTATTCTCCTGATCTACCGGGAGAGATGGCTGGCACACTGCCAGCGTTTATCCCCTAGTGAAGTTGTTTCCTCCGTAACTACTCGATGAAATCCTATCTATCTTAGCAAAGCGTGCGACGCATGTACCTAAGGTGTACAATGTTATGAGATATTGCACTGAAAATTATTCATTTTAGATAAATACTTCAAGGAGGGTCTAAGGTCATTTAGAACCTTTTCTGTTATTCGGTGAGTTCTATTAATGATTTAAAAGTTGTCATCTCTATCCCTTTCCTCTATAAATTCCATGTGGACTTGTCACGAATATATTGTACTTGAGTGTTCAAATGAAGTGCTGCCTATGTCCACTAGGGTGTACCTACTGTTATGCTATCCATACAAACTCAATACTTAGCACATAAAATGCTGCTATTGCATTACATTTTTGAGGAAGAATTAATAACCGCTGCAGTAGGGTTAGTGTTCAGACTAATCTACAAGGACATATTTATATCATTAATGAAATAAGTATTGGGTATTCTTTGGTCCATTAGCTACTCTCTGACTTCAACACATACCTAGTTTTGTTAACGCACCTCATGCACAAAGAAAGAAAGAAAGAAGGAAGGAAAGAAACCGTGTTAAACCAGTCTTGCCCTAATCGCGTTTGTAGTGCTTTGTGACCCCATGGTAATATTGCTAGAACTTTGGAAGCTTTTTAAAATCGTAGTAAACTAAATACAACACCTACTAGAATGAAATGGTTTTGATATGAACTACTCTTACAAGATTGGAAATGTAAAATCAGAGGACTGAAAACATCAGTACCATAGCCGGGAATTTAATCATGGATCTTCCGGTATCTCTAACCAACTAAGCTACCATAGCAACCTGCCGATAGGAAAATTAGGTCCATTAATTGACCTAATAGTGATTAAATATGAAGCCTTGGACTTAAAGGGACTTACGGCATTGTAAGTCGCCATTGGTGTATGTCATTTCAACAGAATTTGAGATCTCTTGTTTGCCACGAAAAATGCGAGTCAGATGGAGAATTTATGTCCTACCGGCATAGTGACAGGACAGCTCAGTTGATTACACCAACCCTACGGCAACCGGAAGAGCCATGGTTCAAATCCCAGCTATGGTATTGAAATTTTAGTCGTCTAATTCTACCTTTTCAATGTTGTTACAAGAGCTCAAGAGCTTATTGTTCTATTTACTTCTTGTTAATCAACATAAATATACACTATGTGATCAAACGTATCCGGACACCCCCACAAACATACGTCTTTCATATTAGATGCATTGTACTGCCACCTACTGCTGTACTCATCCGCGACCTCACTAGTCATTAGACATCGTAAAACAGCAGAATGGGACGCCCGGTGGAACTCACGGACTTCGAATGTGGTCAGGTGATTGGGTGTCACTTCTGTGTCAGAAGTCTGTACGCGAGATTTCCACACTCCTAAACATCCCTAGGACTACTGTTCCTGATGTGATAGTGAAGTGGAAAAGTGAAGGGACATGTACAGCACAAAAGCGTACAGGCCAACCTCGTCTGTTGACTGACAGAGACCGCCGACATTTGAAGAGGGTCGTAAAGAGTAATTGGAGACATATTTCCAGACCATCACACAGGAATTCCAAGCTGCATCAGGATCCACTCCAAGTACTATGTCAGTTAGGCGTGAGGTGAGAAACCTTGGATTCCATGGTCGGGCGACTGCTCATAAGCCACACATCACGCAGGAAAATGCCAAATGACGCCTCGCTTGGTGTAAGGAGCGTCAACATTACACGATTGAACAGTGGCGAAACGTTGTGTGGACTGACGAATCACGGTACACAATGTGGCGATCCGATGGCAGGGTGTGGGTGTGGCGAATGCCGGTGAACGTCATCTGCCAGCGTGTGTAGTACCAACAGTGACATTCGGAGGTGGCGTTGTTATGGTGTGGTCGTGTTTTTCCTGGAGGGGGCTTGCACCCCTTGTTTTTTTGTGTGGCACGATCACAGCGCAAAACTAAATGGATATTTTAAGCACCTTCTTGCTTCCCACTGCTGAAGAGCAATTCGGGGATGGCGATTGCATCTTTCTGCACGATCCATCACCTGTTCATACTGCACGGGCTGTGGCGGAGTGGTTACACGACAATAACATTCCTGTAATGGATGGCCTGTACAGAGTCCTGACTTGAATCCTATAGAACGCCTTTGGGATGTTTTGGAACGCCGACTTCATGCCAGGCCTCACCGACCTACATCGATGCCTCACCGACCTACATCGATACCTCTCCTCAGTTCTGCGCTCCGTGAAGAATGGCTGCCATTCCCTAAGAAATCTTCCAGCACCTGATTGAAAGTATGCTTGCGAGAGTGAACGCTGTCATAAAGGTTAAGGGTGTACCAACACCATGTTGGCTTAAAGCATTGCCGATGGAGGGTACCACGAACTTGTACGTCATTTGTAGCCAGGTGTCCGGATACTTTTGATCACGTATTGTATGTAGACATGGTTTTATGGCTATTTTCTTCTAGATTCAAAGGAATTAGAAAAATACAATAAGCTTAAGCTTTAAAAGGAAACCCTTTAAGAAGAAACCACTATGTGATAGTCATGCAAAGAGAACGGTATTTCAGAGCTAAGAAAGAAAGGAAGGAAAGGGGAAAATGTTGGAAAGGGGAAAGGGGGAATAATAGCGATTTTCCTCTTGAGAAAAGTATAAGTATTTGATCGTTCAAAGAAATAACAAGGAATATCCAGAAAATGGTTAACACCACCAAAAAGTTTATTTTATATTAATTGTGCGATTCAACGAGACCTTAATATTTTGTGTAATAAGATTTTGTCTGTTTCTTACGGTTTACCAATTACACAAAACTCATCCAAAATGAAGGGGGCTTCACACACAATGCCGAAAATTCAGGAAATACATTTTGTTTTTCAGGAAAATATCTTAAACATGTAGGACTTTAATCAAAATCGTTAGAGGCATTTATTAGAAAATCAAAAATAACGAAAACATATCATTTAGAGGGTAACTTAAGAGGTATTTTCTAGAAAGTCTGAATTTTATATCTTTGGAAGATATAGAACTTAAATAACAAGTTTGGTATTTTCGGACTCTTCTTTTTTTGTTTTGCTGTTCACAGACGCACACGCGCACAGGCATACACTCGGATCTTTTTCTAAAATTCCGATGTTTTGCATTCGAGTGCGTTTCTCTACTCATATTTCTATAAACTGTTCCTACAAAAGCTTATTCTTTTACCAGGCATGTTTTTTAAATTAAGTACTGATAATTTTTAACAAAATAAGAAAACATTATTTTCCAAATACTTTATCATCATTCATTAACCTACAAAACCTAAATTTAGTTATTTTTGCAGGCTCTTTAACTGCTGTGGTGCTTAGCATCCCATTCTATATTGGGTGTGAGATATCGGTAATTCAGAGACCTCTTTATCAGGCTTGAGATTCTTTTATGTGCTGTAAATCTACGACACGTGACCATCGGCTTTACTTCCCTTATAAGGACTTCTAAGGATTTCTATGCCCGAAAAAAATCTATCGCCATCCGCCAGGTATGAACCCGCAACCTCGGTAACTGGAGGCTAGCATGGTAACATTACCTTATACCTTGCACTACTTCTCCACATATTCACCACCGTTATTCAGGCACTTGTCATAATGAGAAACCAGTTTTAGTACGCCTTTATCAATAAATGGTGCCGCCTGTAATGAAAGCCAAAGGTTTCACAACATTATTGTCGTTGAAATGTTTTCCACCGAGGAATTTCTTTAGATGAGAAACAGATGAAAATTGCTTGGTGCCATTTCCGGGCTATAGGGAGGGTGTTCGAATTGTTCCCAACCAAAAGATGCGATCAGATCTTGAGTTTGTTTAGCTGCGTGTGGCCGGGGATTGTCACTCATGATTGTTTCACCATAAACCTCACACAATTGGCGATGAATGCTTGTTGGCGCAATATTAATTGCATTTAAAAAATGCATCACTGATCGGCGGGTCATTTAATTGATGTATCTGGCTGCGTCTGGCTTCCTAATGAATGAAGTGATCACGCATGCTCAAAATTGCGACTGCAGTGCTGCAACGGCAAAATATTAAAACGGTAGATACTTTAAAATCACACCTCGTATCTAAGTACTTCTTGATAATCGATATATACTGCGTTGTAAGTATAAAAATAAAATAGTGTGACTGCTTTGAAATTTAATATCTTTTGCACGACCACAGAAAGGGGGAATAGTCAACTACCACTTGAGAGAGTATTTGAAAATTCAAAGAAATAACAAAAATGGTAAATGGTTAACTATACAAAAAGAATTATATGACATAAATTGTGTGCTTTAACGAGTTCTGCATGTTTAATGCAGTAAGATTTTGTCTATCTATTGCAATTTACCAATTAATCATGAATGAAGAGGATTTCACAGGCTATTCGCAGAAAACTCAAGGGATACATTTTATTTGTAAAATTTGTAAAATACTAAACATATTGTATTTAACGAAAATCTTTAGATCCGTTTTTAAAGAAAAATAAAAAATAACAAAAAATGTGCCTTGTGAAGCATAATTTGTGATGGGATACTACAGAAAATCTTTGTGTCGTATCTTTGGAAACTCTGGACTTAAATGCCAAGTTTAGTATATATCACTCACACACATAGACCTTTTTCTAAAAATCCTTTTTGGCTTTCATTGGCTTCAAAAAATGTATTTCCGGTGAAATCTCGGTATGGAATGTTTGAGTGGAATACAATACTTCCTATACTAACTGTAAGTACATAGTACATAAGCTAATAAATATGAGATGGCATGTTTTATAAATGACACGACAAGAAACAAAGAAAAGAAATACGAGAGGTAGTCAGAAACTAAGGTTAAAAGGGCGATATTTCTGGAGTTTCGTCCGTTATAGAGAAATTGAATGCGGTAATGCATACGGTTGGCAACTGTGAGAGTTTCAGCCACCCGCCACCTACAGCGCTAGTTGTAGGTAAACACAAATGGCGACTCGTTTGGATAACTGGTCTTGATAAGAAATCCGCTCCCTTATTCGATTTCTGTGGGCGAAACATGTGACCCCGGCTGAAATTCATCAGCAGCTGGTAGAAGTTTTTGGAGAAGCTGTGATGTCTCGTCAGCATGTCGCAGAATGGTGTCGCAAGTTTGCGACAGGTAAAGAAAACGTCATTGACGAGGATTGCACTGACCGACCCAGCACGGCATCACGGCTCTCGTGGAGGAGCTGATTCAGAACAACTGCAGGGTCCCATTACTGTATATGAGGTAGAATTGGGAATGTCGTTCGGAAGCGTTTGTCACATTGTTCACGATATTATGCAGTACCGGGAAGTTTGTTCCCAATGAGTTCCAGAAATATGTCCAACACAAGGAGAAGCGCATGGGAGCAAGTCTAAAACTTTTGCAACGGTTCTCCACAGAAGGAAACAGTTTTCTTCACAACATTGTCACGGGTGACGAAACATGACCCACCACTACACTTCCAGTAATAAGCGGATTGTCAATGGAGTGGAAACACCTCTCCTCTCCAAAGACAAAGAAGTTTAAGGTGACGCCATTTGGCGGTAAGGTGATGGCCACAGTGTTTTGAGACAGCGCGAGTGTCATACTCGTGGAGTTTTTGGAAAGAGATCACACAGTGACCGCTGACGGATACTGCGAGACTTTGACACGATTGTGCGAAGCAAACAGGAGGAAACGGCCAGGATTTCTCACCAAGGGCGTCATCTTTCTTCACGACATCGCGCGACCTCATACAGCCCAGGAGACTACCACGCTGTTTCGCTGTGACTTCATCAACCACCCTCCCTACAGTCCAGACCTGCTCCAAGCGACTTTCACCTTTTTCCTCACTTGAAGAACATCTAGGAGACCGAAGTTTCGCTGCGATGAGGAGGTGAAACACTTCGCGACAACGCGGCTGAAAACGCAAGACAGAATTTTTACCAGGAAGGAATATTCAAGCTCAACCCACGTACCGACAAGTGTCTAAACCGATATGGAGTCTGTCGAAAAATAACCTAATGTGTGTACTGTCAGTTGGCTGCACTGATTGTATGAAATAAAATGTATACGTTTCACTACAGGCTTTGTAACCTTAGTTTGTGATCAGCCCTCGTACCTCTTAAGAGCAACACAAGCAATGTTTCCAATGTCCGCTTGATGCAACAGACACACGGTTAGTATAAGAAGCCGACAATAAGCCGAAGCTCAAGTGGTACACTAGCGCTAAGGGGCCATCTCGATAATTATTCAATGTTGAAGCAAAGAGACAGGTAATAGCTGCATAGTACCCTTGTGCAAGTGCACTTTACTCCTTTTCCACAAAGGGTAAGCGCCATCTGTGGCGGGTAGGAAGAGCTATATTAACAAAGCGTTCATTTTCAAGGGAAATTACTATCAAGGAGATATTGTCAGACATGTTCGAGGACATGTCGATAACCTTTAAGTGGGAGTTCACTCCAGTGTATGGAATGGTGCTGATATGAGAAGCGGTTTATGTTGATAACGGAATATTAAACTGCCTTTATCACGCCCAGCTCCTACCGCTTAAGTGCATTACACTTAATGTTTGTATTACTCCCTCCTTTTCTTTTGCTCCTGAGCTTAAAACCGACCTGTCTTCATAACGAATGTTTAAGCACCAGACTTTGACATCAAATCAATAAGAAACGGGCTCATCCAGGGACTGGAGTGGGCCGTCGTTGCGAAGCTTGCCTTCCAGCCATTCAGGTGAAATGTTTCCATACTCCTCCCCTTTTGCCGCTCGTCTAGGCCTAACTTTTTTCATATGTTAATTTGTGTTAGTCAGACTTGAATTCAAATCAATGAGATTGGCCAGCCGGGGCTATGTGGAACACAGATGATGAGTTTCTGCCAACACTAAATAATGAATATCACTATAGGAAACCAGATGCATCGGTACACTTCCGTGCAATCGACTGTACCCGGAAATAATTACGGTACTCTTGAATAAGTTTTGCTTGAATGTAAAGTAAATAAAATTAAAACTTCAGTCTTGCCTCACAGTAGTGTTCATATATCTGAATTGACGCTCGATTCAAACTGCTTCTAAGCCAAATAGCTTGGTAAATATGTATAATAGTTTGCTGACAACGCTCTCAATTGCCAGACATATCGGCGTCGCCGGTGTGGGGAGTTTCGTCCCACAGAGTTGTTTTACATACTAGTAATCTACTGACATAAAATTTTAAGCACACTTAAGAACTATCGGCCAGGGCCTGCTTTAAAACCGCGATCTTGGGATCAGAAGGCTAGTTCTACTGGGGTGTAGAGAGAAACAGTGCGTAAAAAAATCTGATGTGTTACACTCACATGACATCCTCTACTGTTGTACAAACTATTTTTACAAACGCTTATTCCGTATTCTCCATATGGTTCAGGTTAATCGAGATGTTAATATTATTGCTAATTTTCTTGTAGATGCAAGGGGAATTGGTAGGCCTTAAACGATAGTCAACTCTTTTAAGAGCTGGTTGCTATGTGGAGTATTCCATTCTCTTTGCAGGTCCAGGACATAAACCAATGAATAACGCATTCCCATTTGAGAAAAAGTATTGGAAATTTTAAGGGAATAACAAGCCATATCTCGAAAATGGTTCACTCAAAAACAAAAATGTATATGACATAAATTGTGTATTTTAACGCGATCTACATTTTTGTGTAGTAAAATTTTGTCCATCTCTTATGGTTTACCAGTTATTCAAAAGTCGTTCACAATGAAGAATACTTTTGGAGACATTCCCAAAAAATTCAAGATATACATTTTATTTGAATTGAAAATATCTTACACATATGATATTTTAATCAAAATCGATAGAGCCATTTTTGAGAAAATTAAAATGTTCGAAAAGTTGAAGTGGTATATTTGTTAGCAGTTGGAAGATGCTTCATGTTTATCTGCACCACGTATGGGAGCCAATTTGTCGCTGTTACTTCGTGTTATCTTATTTCTGACCGCCTTTATTGTTTTAGTACTTTGAATGTTGGGTTCATTGTCCTCCGGCTAGCTATTGTTTCTCGGTCAAGCACATCACTTGAACAGGGTGTGTAAACGGAAAGAATTTGTTACTCAAAGATAACACTGATAAAAGAATTTGTTTTCACACTTTTATTATCGTCACAATTAATTAAGTTCACATATTGACTCTTGATACACGCCAGACTGAAGCTGTTATATTTTCTAATATCACTATAATCACTTATTTACTGCACATTATTAATTCGCGTGTTTCACATTTATAACAAACTTTAAGACGCGAGAGATTCTGTAGAATTGCGTAACGTGTACTTTATGTATGCTTCCGTTGAACTACGCGACGTATAACCCACGAATACTTATGTTGAACTGATCGACGTATTACACGCGAATGCTTCTGTTGGACGGACGAAATCTGCCTCTGACTTTAGCTTTTTATACTCCCACACCCCGATATGTCTAAAGATTATAACCGAGCTGCTATTGGTTAATAAAACGCGCCAACATTTGCGTCTATTTTTATATCCAATCAAAATTACGAACACAAATGCTCTAGGGAAAATATTCCCGCTATTTCTAAGAAAAGCGCGCCAATCTGACGCCATTTGTTTGTCTCTTCTAATTAATATTCAACTCACCCCCTCGCTCATTGTTATCCGCTCCTATTGTCAGTTTCAGTGAGGTCGTGTAAACTTATTTCCTAAAAATGCATATAATTAACAAATATCTCAAATCATTGTCATACAATAATGGTTATTTACACTACAATCACTCTGGCATTTACATTGTTGTGATACAAAGTACTGCCACATATGCCCCACTAGAAACATAATTATAAATATTTGCAACTTGTTTGGAAATTTTATAATTAGGTTTTTAGTCTCCTGAATCTTGTAACACACAGTATTTATCACTTGCACTTAACACTGCACACGCATTTAACACACGTCATACATTTTGCATTTTTCTCGCCACTATTTACGGCTCTGGTCTAATGTGTTTATATACTTACATCTGACATTACAAATGTTTTTATAGCTAATACAGTACCCTGAATTATTTAGTTACTGTTACAAAATGGTTAACTTTCTTAGGTTGTTGACATAAAAATTTATACATTCAAGATTTTTAACCTGGTTCATCTTGTAACTATTGAACATATTTACTAAAGTATTCATCCTCTACACAAATATATTTACATCTCTTAATTCTAGACACAATTTCACCTTATCTGTGTGCTATATAAGTATTTTGTTTTAATTATGTTTACCCTTTTTTATTGTTTTGTGCTTTATATTCACAATACTATTTGAATTATACCTACGTACTTTTACTTTAATATAACATTAAGGTTTAATTATTACATGCTTCATTTCAAATGCTGTTACAGTTTACTAAGAAAATGTTCTTTTTCCTCTTTAAACATTTATTTTTGTCCAGAATTTATTAGTCTTTTCTCATGACATATATACATAGATAATCCTCTTATATTCCAATACTTCGTTCTGCAGTTCAGCTTTAACTATCCTGAATCTACTTTTTTTTAAGCAGTCATGGCTATTCCCTTTCCTAGATCAAATTGTTTATGGCTAAGCATTACTCGTAGCTGTATCATAACCTTCCAAAAATTGTCCATGGATAACCTCTTAAGGAATTCATATGAAATTTCACCTCATGATACCATTTGAAAACAATTTAAAGTTTTCTGAAACACACATCTTTTAACAACTATCATTTTCAATTCTTCCGGTATCTTTTTAATTTGAGAGTACTCTGACAAGTCAGCAACAAACTGTACTGAATTGGAGTTTTCACTTTGAACATCTTGGTGCTTGTTAATCTCAGAAGTTAGTTTTTGATTATTTATAGACAAAACTTTAACTTCTTCGGACAATTTATTTCTTTGTGTTTCGGACTCCTTCTGAATTTCAGATATCTCCCCTCTGAAATTAACTTGCGCCTGAATTAAATCTGCATTCATCTCTCTTAGCTCACTTGAAATGCTACTCATTCGACTTCCTAACTCTGTACATTTTACACCAAAATGTTCAATTTTATTATTAACCTCACTTTTTTGGTTAGATATTTCCCTGCTCATGTCTGACATTTTCTTTGAAACTTCCCCTAGCTCATTTGCTATCATTTCCTGATTTTCATTTCTCATTCTTATCATACTACTATCTAGCTCCATAAATTTCTTTTCAATTTCTGGCCTGTTTTGATGTAATTTATGCTCTAATTTCTCATTACTCTTGCCAATTTCTTCCCTTAATTGATCTGTAATACTCTTACCATTATTTTCCCTTATTTTCTTATTATTCTTTTCCATATTCTGAGTTAGTTTTTGTTCTAATTTCTCATTATTATTATCCATATTTTGAGTTAGTTTTTCTAATTTATCATTATTCTTACTTATATCTTCCCTTAATTCCCTCTTATTCTTTTCTAATTTCTCACCAATATTTCTCAGCATTTCCATCAACATACTAGCATCAAAATTAACATTTCCTGCTATTCTACTCTGCCTTTCTTCACTAACATTTCCTCCCTCAAATCCTACATTGTTTGAGCTATTTTCTGTAATCTGTATTGAATTACAGCTAACTGTTACATTATCTCCTTACATAATTGTTTCTTCAGTATTATTAGTAGATATTGTTTTCTTAATCCTACCACTTCTTAAGAACTTTAATTTCTCATAATTTTTTTTAGGATAAAAAAAATGTACAATATTCTAACCTATGTGATGCTGTCTGTTGATGTTGCTTTGATGTCTAGTTTCCTGCCCCTCTCTCCTAGATATATATGTCACCTCTGCGTCGTACTCTGTTAAATCTGCGTCGTCTCGCTGTTTTGGTATCGTAGTTGAATTCCCCTGTTGCCTTCTATTCTCGTAATTACGATGTCCACTCATCCGCGTCGACGGTCGTTCTTGTAGTTGTTTCTAGAATCTGCGTCTTGTGGTTCATTTCACTGCTCCATTCGCTCCACGTCCTGGTTCCTTCGCCCCTTCCTGGTTATTTTGCTCCTTTCTGGTTAATTCGCCCCTTTCTGGTTATTTCGCCCCACGTTCTGGGTGCCAATTTGTAGTGGTATATTTGTTAGCAGTTGGAAGATGCTTCATGTTTTTCTGCACCACGTATGGGAGCCAATTTGTCGCGGTTACTTCGTGTTATCTTATTTCTGAGCGTCTGTTATTGTTTTACTACTTTGAATGTTGGGTTCATTGTCCTCCGGCTAGCTATTCTTTCTCGGTCAAGCACATCTCTTGAACAGGGCGTGTAAACGGAAAGGATTTGTTACTCAAAGATAACACTGATAAAAGAATTTGTTTTTACACTTTTATTACCATCACAATTAATTAAGTTCACATATTGACTCTTGATACACGCCAGACTGAAACTGTTATATTTTCTAATATCACTATAATCACTTATTTACTGCACATTATTAATTCGCGTGTTTCACATTTATAACAAACTTTAAGACTCGAGAGATTCTGTAGAATTGCGTAACGTGTACTTTATGTATGCTTCCGTTGAACTACGCGACGTATAACCCACGAATACTTATGTTGAACTGATCGACGTATTACACGCGAATGCTTCTGTTGGACGGACGAAATCTGCCTCTGACTTTAGCTTTTTATACTCCCACACCCCGATATGCCTAAAGATTATAACCGAGCTGCTATTAGTTAATAAAACGCGCCAACATTTGCGTCTATTTTTATATCCAATCAAAATTACGAACACAAATGCTCTAGGGAAAATATTCCCGCTATTTCTAAGAAAAGCGCGCCAATCTGACGCCATTTGTTTGTCTCTTCTAATTAATATTCAACTCACCCCCTCGCTCATTATTATCCGCTCCTATTGTCAGTTTCAGTGAGGTCGTGTAAACTTATTTCCTAACAATGCATATAATTAACAAACATCTCAAATCATTGTCATACAATAATGGTTATTTACACTACAATCACTCTGGCATTTACATTGTTGTGATACAAATTACTGCCACAAAGTGTTCCATGTAAAGGGTAATCTGGGGTGGGGAGATTTTCTTAAAAAGCTTCGTGTTGCATCTCTGGAACATACTGAGCCTAAATACCAAGTTTGGTGTTTATCCGACTCTTCGTTTCTATGTTATGCTGTTCACAGACACACAGACACACACATGGCAATGTTTCCAAAAATTCTTTTTTGGATTCAGGGGGTCTCAAAACATATATTTCCGTTGAAATCTCGGTATCGAATTTTTGGGTAGAATACAATACTTCCCCTACTTAACATACGTAGTAGAGAAAGTAAAAATCTGATGTGTTACACTCACATGACTTTCTCTACTCTTGTACAAACTATTTTTATAAACGCTTATTCTCCATCTACTCTTACTTCACCGGATAAACATTTGCAGACTGTATCTTGTTGCTAATTTTTTTGTAGATGTAAGGGAAATATATATTTACAAGGGCAATATAGAAATACAGTAGCCTTTAAGCACATACATATCTCTCAATAGCTGGTTGCTATGTGCAGCACCATTCTCTTCGCCACAGATTAATACTCTTTGCATATCCAATACAAAAAAATTAATAACGAATTCCCATTTGAGAAAATTATTGAAAAATTTAAGGGAATAACAAGCATTATCTCGAAAATTGTTCACTCAACAAAGAAAATGTATATGACATAAATTGTGTATTTTAACGCGATCTATAGTTTGTGTGTAGTAAACTTTTGTCTATCTCTTATGGTTCACCAGTTATGCAAAAGTCATTCACAATGAAGAATACTTTTGGAGACATTCCCAGAAAATTCAAGATATACATTTTATTTCTGATGAAAATATCTTTAATATACGATATTTTATTTAAAATCATTAGAGCCATTTTTGAGAAAATTAAAATTTTCGATAAATGTTCCATGTAAAGGAGAATATGGGGTGGGGGGATTTTCCTGAAAACCTTCGTATCGCATCTCTGGAACATACTCAGCCTAAATACTAAGTTTGGTGTTTATCCGACTGTTCGATTCTGAGATATGCTTTTCACAGACAGACAGACAGACACACACACAGACGTATACACGGACATGTTTTCAAAAATGCTTTTTTTGTATTCAGGGGGTATCAAAGCATATATTTCCGGTAAATCTCGGTATAGAATTTTTGGGTGGAATACAATACTTCCCCTGCTTACTATACGTATTAGAGGAAGTAAAACTATACTACTTATGTATGTTATTTTTTCACGCTTTCTTATTATAAGTATTTGCTTCCTTTCCATCAAGACATTAGGATTTCTGAGGTATCAGATGACTTTCTATACACTTAAGAATTTACCTTTTTAAGCTTACAGCACAATATGTACATTGGATGTTCCGTTTTGACAACACCGGAGATATGACGTGTGACCAGGAGCGGAGGGGGACTTAGCACCCCAACCCAAGGAGATCTTTTGGGGTTAGGCCCCTAACGGAGCTCTTCCTGGAGGGAGGGGTGAGGCGAGAGGAGACAGAACGGTTGGATCACAAGGCACGACAGAGCAGAGGGCCGAATCCCCACATTTTTCACTTGAAACACTCTGGTGGCAACTGGTATAACCGACTAACCTTCCACCTGCAGGCTTGCACATTGCATTGGGGACATAGAGAGCGCCCCCATTCCGGAGGACTAAGTGTTACAGACAGTCTCTTTTTTTCCATGCCATACAGTGCAAAGACTCCCATCGATAACCCGATAAATAATCAAGCAAATGGAAGGTGAAGTGAAATGAGAAAGGAGGTGAATTGGAGGGACAGGAAATCCGGGGGATGCAATTAACCTTTCCAGAATTTTCATTCATTATCTGTTTACACTCCTCTTTTGTAGGACTTACCCCCCCCCAGGACTTACAGGCGGGTGCCTGGGGTCAGAGACCCGTCGAGGAGCAGACACTCATGGATCAGACAGAACAGCCAGGATGGGGGATCAGCCCGATGCCTGGTATGGGATGAAGGAAGTAGATGGAACGAAATGTTGGTGAAATGGATGAAAGGAAAGGTGATGATGGAGCAGTTGGTGGAATGAATGGCGGGGGAAAACCGGAGAACCCGGAGAAAACCCGCCCAGACGCCGCTTCGTCCACCACAAATCCCACATGCAGGTCCCTGGGATTGAACCCGGGCCGCCTCGGTGGAAGGCGAGCGGTCTAACCACTCGGCCACGGCACCGCCCTTCCCAGAATTAACTCAGGGAAACTCCAAAGAAAAGAAAAACATGTGTCAGGAAGGTCGGTTTCGGGAATCGAACTCATGACCTCTCGGTGCGAGTCTCACGCGCTGCCGCCTGCACTACCTCGCTCAGTAAGTATAAGATAAATCCCAAATCCGGAAATAACTTAAGCCATATGTTCTGCACTTTGGCGAATAATTACGTTGTAGAATATTTAAAATATATACCTACCTATATAACTTCAAACATTACCATCGCGAGGGATTTCCAAATCATCGAAAATGAAACAGTTTACCAAAAAATCGTAATTATTAAAATAAGGTCATAAAGCATTTGTATTTGCCTGCAGTATAAACGACATTGTTTGTAAAAAAAAAGGTCTGATGAGTTGCACTCACTCTTGTACAAACTATTTTTACAAAAGCTTATTCTCCATATGTTTCATGTTAATCGAGATATCGAGATGTCAATCTTATTGCTAACTTTCTTGTAGATGCAAGGGGAATTGGTAGGCTTTAAGCGATAGTCAAATATTTTAAGTGCTGGTTGCTATGTGGCGCATTCCATTCTCTTTTCATTACCAAAACAAAAAAAATTAATAACGAATTTGAGAAAAACTATAAGTATTGGAAAATTTAAGGGAATAACAAGCAATATCTTGAAAATGGTTCACTCAACAAAAAAATTATATGACATAAATTGTGTATTTTAACGTCATCTACATTTTTTGTGTAGTAAAGATTTGTCTATCTCTTATGGTTTACCAGTTATGCAAACGTCGTTCACAATGAAGAACACTTTTGGAGACATTCCCAGAGAATTTAAGATACACATTTTATTTGTCATGAAAGTATCTTAAATATGTGGTATTTTAATGAAAATCGTTAGAGCCATTTTTGAGAAAATTAAAATTTTCGAAAAATCTTCCATATAAAGAGTGAACTGGGGTGGGGGGATTTTCTTGAAAACATTCGTGTCGCATTTCTGGAAGATACTGAACCTAAATACAAAGTTTGGTGTTTATACGACTGTTCGTTTTTGAGTTATGCTGTTCACATACAGAGAGACACACCCACAGACACACTCACAGACACACACACGGACAGGTTTCCAAAAATACTTTTTTTTTGATTCAGGAGGCCTCAAAACATGTATTTCCGGTGAAATCTTGGTATCGATTTTTTGGGTGAAATGCAATACTTCTACTTACTAAACTAGTAGAGAAAGTAACAATAGACCCATGTGCTCAAAATTCATTTGTTTGGGGGTAGCTATTTTTATCACGTAAGGAGGAGGAGGTGAAGATATTTGAGATAAAGTTTAAGTGTATGAGGGCGTGATTGGTTGAAAAGAAACATTCTTTCAAACATGATCGTCCTTGTCCCCGTCTCTGACTTTTAGGGTTTTGGAAAATCGTGAGATACGCTTATGTTGGTCGTAATAGGGATTATGACATTAATCTTTTATCATCTCACAGCCAGAACGGATAGGTATGATTTAACTAAATTAAATGTGTATCGTGTAATTGCAGCAAGATATATTTGAATTGGGTAAGATTTTTATATTATGCACACGATTATCACCGTGGTGTTGTTTTTTACTTTTCTACCACGTATAGCAAGTAGAGGAAGTACTACATTCCACCCAAAAATTCGATACCGATATTTCACCGGAAATGCATGTTTTGAGGTGTCCTGAATCCAAATAAAGTATTTTAGAAGCATGTCCGTGTGTCTTTCTATCTGTGTGTCTGTCTGCCTTAAGTCTGTGAACACCATAACTCGAAAACGAAAAGTCGGATAAATACCAAACTTGGTACTTGAGTTTACTATCTTCCAAGGATGCGATGCGAAGATTTTGAAGAAAATTCCCCCACCCCAGACTACCTTTTACATGGAACATTTTTCAAATATTTATATTTTTTAAAAAAGGCTCTAACGACGTTTATTGAATATCATATGTTTAAGATACATTTATGATAAACGAAATGTATATCTTGAATTTCCTGGGAATGTCCCAAAAAGTCCTCTTCATTTGAATGACTTTCGCATTACTCGTAAACCGTAAGAGATAGACAAACCTTTACTACACTCGTTAAAACTAACAAGTTATGTCATATATTTTTTTTGTCCAGTGAACAATTTCCGAGATATTCGTTGTTATTTTTTTTAACTTTCTAGTACTTATACTTTTTCTCAAATGGCAATTAGTTATTCTTTTTTTATGTCCCGAACATGCAAAGAGAATGAAATGCTCCACGTAACAACCAGCTCTTAAAATATTTGACCATTGCTCCAAGCCTACCATATTCCCCTTGCACCTACAAGAAAATTAGCAATAAGATTAACATCTAGATTAACATGAAGCATACGGAGAATAAGCGTTTGTAAAAATAGTTCGTACAAGAGTAGAGAAAGTCATGTGAGTGCAGCACATCACATTTTTTTTAGTTTGGTGTAATACACCCTATATTGCTCCGAAAGTGGAATAATTCTAAGACAAATTCCCTATAGAAAGTTTGAAAAATCATCTTTATCTTTTGTGCTACCTTTAATAAAAATTTAAAAAATGTATTAACCCTCGAGCAGCACTGGAAGAAAGTGAAATAAGGAAGCCAACACTACAGGTTTTAACAGTAGAAAGGGAAGGTTTTCATCACCTCTCTAAATAAATGATAAGGCTTTTCGAATGCGGTGGGGAAAAGACAAATGGCGATCTCGCACCACCGAGCACTGATCAATTATTTCTTTCTCTCCTCCTCCTCTTCCTTTTCAAGTGTTTTATTTCCACCTCAGCCAGCAGCTGAACCGGATACCTGCATTAAATGTTTTCGTTAGAGCGAGTTTTGCCTAGCAGAGCATTCTCATCCCATACCCCTATTAATAATGCTCGTGTTGGGATTATGGATCCCTCTTTTCGTATGTACGCATTGCGTGCTCGGCTATGCTGTTATTTATTTGCCTGAGTCCAAGCATGGAGATTCCCATCTTTTGTGTTTGTTGTTAAAGCTTCTCTACAAGTACAAGGATGTTGTTTTATGGCACAGAAATCTGTCATTCAGACCCAACTCATGGATTTGTATTTCGTGATCCATAGTTTTAAATATGGTAGAAGTGGTTTGTGTTGGAATTTCACTAATTTCAACCTGCACCAGTCACTCGAGGATTACAATGTTGTATATCCCTAGAAAAAACCGAGTTGTACCATCACTAACTGTAGACATTTAACCGGTAGCGCAGGAATAGGAATAAAACACAATGTTACGTGTTACATTCACATTACTTTCTCTACGTTCTACAAATTATTCTCACAAAACTTGATTGTCAATCTACTTCATTTTAATCTAAATAACCCTTTGCAGAAATAGCTACATTACACATTTTGTTACAGATACATAGGGAACAGTGATATACGCTGGCCTTAAAATTACATACTGTTTTCATGCAATCACGAAAAACTACTGAATGTCGACAGGACTTTAAAAGAATGCCAAATTATTTGAACAATGCGAACCATTAACGGATATATTTGAAATGACGTATGCCACAAAAAAACGTTATTTGTAATAAATTCCGTGTTTTAAAGAGCCTACATCTTTTGTGCAGTACGCTTTCGTCTATCGTTCAGCGTTTACCAGTTATTATACAAAACTCCTTCCAAATGAACAGCACTTCACAGGTTGCTTCCAGAAATTTCAAGATATGCGTTTTATTTGTCATGTAAATTTTATTAATATTTAAATCGTCAGTCATTTTTCAGAAAATCAGTTTCTATAAATCCTCCATATAAAAGGTAGTTTGGGGTGGGGGATTTTCTTTAAACCTTTATGTAGCATCTTTGGAAGATACTGAATTTGGATACAAAGTTTGGTATTTATCTGACTTTTCGTTTTTGAGTTATACTTCTCACAGACACAGACACACACACACACACACACACACACACACACACACACACAGGGATCTATTTTATAAAACTTTTTTGAGATTCGAGGTTCTCAAAACATCTATTTTCGGTGAAATCTCGTTATAGAATTCTTGTGCAGTCTCTACCTACTATTTATGTGATAGTAAACAGATCTTGTTCTGAATCCATTAACAACATTTAAAATACAGTAACAACCAATAAGTAGTAAATTCATAAATACAATTATTATGAAATTAGCATTAAAGTATCGCACACATTACCATGCTGCCTCCAATTCCCGAGGTCGCGGGTTCAAGCCCGGCGGAGTACGATGGATGTTTTTGCGGGCGTAAAAATTCTTAGTATGGTTTCCTTGGGAAAGGAAGTGAAGATGGTGGTACTTAGTAGTTTTACGGCACGTAAAAGAACCTCAAGCCTGATAAAGAGACCTCTAAGCAAAATTTCCGGTCTTTCACGCCCAAGGACCATAGTAGTTAAAGAGCGTCCGTAAATAAAACTAAAATTTTTACCTACACTATACATATATTCAAACATTAAATTCAGCAACACAAGAATCGTTTAATGAAGCAGGAAATAACGAGATTTTTACTCCGTAAGAATTACTTGTAAAATTCAAATTGTAATATATAAACAAGCAAGCATTCTGCACCAAAATAAATAATTTACAAACGTGGATAAAACGATATTAGACAACGGCATTCTCGGGAATAAAGAACACAGAGGACGAGGGAGAGGGGAGAGAGTGCGCTGCCGTAATTGTAGCGTTACATTTGTACATTGTTTAAAAGCAAGATTGTTCCTGAAATCAAACATTACAACTTTACCACTTGAAAGCACATGGTTTGAAATGCCATGTTCTTTAGGAAACTAACCAGAAAAGAATCACGGATAATGTGCCTAAAGAGAATCGGGAATACAGAAGCGAAGGCCAAGTTTAGAAGTCTACATTAAACCCTGAAATACTTAGATTTCATTAGCTAAATAGCTAAAACGTACCTGAGTATTACTTCGTTAAATAGGGAGGAAAACGGTCAATAAGGAAACAAGAAACAAAGGATTAGTCCCCTCCTACTGTGTTGCGCAAGGGTAGCGTTTTCTACCTTTCTCAAACTGGACTGTCGGGACTCATGACCAGAAACCTCAGCATAGCTAGCTGGCGAACCTAGCGAGTGCCACTCAGGCGTACCACACAACATAAATGGAATGTTTACACCGGGCAAAGAAGTTGGAAGGCGAACGGCACAAGCGTTAAAGGATACATTAGTTAAAGGAATTTTACCCTGGTGATTTTTTATCCCATCATGAAAGATTGTCCTTCCATGTAAGCCCACGCCTTCTCAGTCTATACACGAAGATTCCATTGTTAACTTCTATTTTACACGTTTTTTCATATTGTTAGTATGTGGGAGATTCTTGGGGGAGGGGGATCTTTCGCTGAGTAGCTTCAAGGTGAATTTACCTGGTTTCTTGGTGTTTAGTATTTGAATGTATTTCATGAGAAAAACTCTAGCAAAGGTAAAGGTTTCCCACACGATGATTTTTGGAGCATAATCATAGCCACTGGATTGGCAGGGCACTTATCTCCCCAAAATATGGTGGAACTGCCGAAGGGTAACTTTATAACTTAAACCTTGTATTTCCATGCTACACTACTGTTTTCTTATTACCGTTTAGTATTGACGTTTTGTAGCGGCAATAATTTAACCTTTGTATCCCTGTCGCTGATGAATGCTCTCATATATGCATGTAGATTTTATAGCTGTCGTACAGTTTAAGCTAACATGTAAATAATTCTTCAGTCCCTCCTCTAGAAGGCCGAACTGATTTACTTGGTTATTGCTTTAGTCTTTGTTTGTGTATACCAATCATGTTGAAACTCTTTCATAAATGTGGTATCCGAGCCCTCCCTTCATTTCGCATAAACTATAAACATGGTTTATTTGTTAGTGTTTATGTCCGGGCATTTTTTTTCAGGCCAATCACATAGAAAACTGATACCGGCTGGGCGAAGTCAAAAGTTAGTTATTTGAAGGTGGAAATCTCAAGGAGGGAAAAACGTTATGGCGATCTAGGGAATAGGCCAATTTTTATGCACACCAGTGTACGTAATAGAGAAAGTAAAAAGAACAGAGATTTGTAGTTAATAAAAGTATAAAGTATTTGAAAATTCGAACCAATAACAAAGAATTTCTTGGAAATGGTGTACGCCACAAAAAATTGCATTTGGCATAAATTGTGTACTTTAACGAGATCTACATTTTTGTATTTATCTGTTACGGTTTACGAATTATACAAAAGTCATTGAAAATAATGAGGACTTCCCAGTTAATCTCAGAAAATTCGAGATATACAATTTATTTGTTTGAAAGAAGCTTGAACATGTAATATTTTAATAATAATAATAATAATAATAACAATAATAATACTTAGAGCTATTGTTGCGGAAATCAAAATTAACGAAAACTCTTTCATGTAAAGGGTGTTTTGGGTTTGGGCAATTTCCTTCAAAATCTTTAAGCCACACCTTGAAAAGCTCTGAATTTAAATTCCAACTTTCCTGTTTAGCTTGCTTTTATTTTTTGAGTTATGCTGTTCAAAGTCTCACACACACACACACACACACACACACACACACACACACACACACACACACACACACACACACACACGGACCGTTTTCTAAAAATACGTTTTCTTAGTTAGGGAGCCTCAAAACATGTATTTCTGCTGAAACCTCGATATCAAGGTTTTTGGGTGGAATGCAAAACGCCATTTGTTTACTGAAAGTACGCAGTAGAGAAAGTAAAAAGTAACGGAGTTTAGACTACATTTGAAGCTTCATTCAGAGCACCCTACACAATAACATTCCCATTCTCTTGTATAGTGTGCCAAGTTAAGTGTGTACATCTGCGAGTCTACCTTTTCGCCCATCTGTTTCTTGACTGACATTATAGTTTAATAAGTATCAAATGTATGATTTAACTATGAAACACACTCCGTATTATATTTTTAATAATTATTGAAGATCAATGATATTGAAGTTATGAACTTATGAATATTCTGAGTTTGGTTAGATTAAAACCTTTTTAATTGCTATAACGTTATTGTTAAAAATAAATAACATATAAGTCAATGTATGTGTATGCGTGTATGTGCTTTATAGCCCCCTACAGGCTTGTACCCATTTGGCACACATAGCTTTTAGCATAAAATGTGGAATGGCATCGCAAGAAAAGACATCCCCAACGGAAGAGCAGTTGGAAAATGTTCAGTGAGAGACAAATACGGGGATTCTGAATAATTTTGCTAAATAAAAAGATGAATGTTCCTCCCTTCATTGTTTTATGTATAAAATGAAAAAAATAATTTTAGTGGGAGATGGGGTTGGAAACTGTTCCATGGAAGGCACATTGCAAAACTTTCAGTGAGGATGGAAAATTTAACAAACATATGCCTTAATATAATAGAAAAATACTGTGAGTGCTATCACGAAAGCCGCCCCTTACGGAGAGGGGCGGAAAGCGTTCAGCGGGAAGAAATTTTCATTTTTTCTGCACAAACGTGCATGTTTTCGCAAAACATAAATATGTTCTCTTTATTCTCGTAATGATGGAATGAAAAAAACACCACCAAGGAGAGGGGTAACAAAATGCTTTGCGGGAGCAATTTTGAGGATATTTAGCACGATTAGGCCTATTTTCTCAATAATAAAACTACATAATATTACGTTCTGATTCTTTTAGAGTTTGTAATGCAAAATACCATTCCTAGTGGTTTGGAAAATGTTGGATAGGAGGCAATTTGGAGGATTTTCATATGTGTCTTAATTAAGTGAATCAAATTAAAGGAATAGAAAACCATAAATATTGTAATCCCTTTAATTCAATTAAGTGCAATAAAAAATGAATGTTTTACCAGAACCGTCAATATCCAGGTAAAGGCCACTTATTTATGGTTTTGAAAATGAGGCTAGGTAAAGGTGAAATTACATTCAGAAAAATGTTATACAAATAAATAAGCACACAACAAGACCCATCTTGCCTTTTCTTGTCTTGTCTTGTCTCATATGGTACAGATTCCTGCAATTGCTTCGGACGCACTTCGGTCTTGGGCTTATTGTGCCATCTGTATCGTTTTAAAGCCAATTCTTTATGTCTTCAACGTTTACCAAGGAATACAGTCTCATGGCAGATGTAGCTTCAAATCCTTCTGGTTGTAAACAACATTTTCCCAAAAGTAATGTATCTCCTGTGAACCAAAGCCTCATAGGAGCATATAATGTGCTGGGCTGTTTCAGTTTTTTTCTTGCACAATCTGCATTCTAAGTTACCCTGAAACACTCTCATCGTGTTAAGATGTTTTTTACAGAAGTGCGTCCTGTGAGAAATGCAGTCATTGTTCTCAGCTGAAGTCCATTGTATTTAAATAGGCTTTCGGCTCTTTTCTTACATGATTTTCTAATAAATGGTTTACTATGTTTGTTTCTTGGGGTTTTAAACCAGGTTGTATGATGTTCTGCTTTGGACCAGTTATTAATAGCCTCTCTTATTAAACATCGAGAGAGATGTTTCTAATGCGGGCTCTGGCATAATATATTGTGAAGCTGCACCTTGTCTTGCAAGTTCCATTTGTATTTTATTTTGGTTTATTATGTTACGAAATAGCACGCTTCACCAACAACCAAGTGTCGGTGTAATTGGCAATCCTACAGATAATGCACCGTTGTTCATATCAACTAAGGCTTTGAGGTGTCCATGTTGATACTTTTGTTTCATGAGTAGAAATGGCATCTAATTGCGTTAAAATCTACAGCTTATACAACTGGACAATTGTAGTAATTATAGTAATAGGATATAATAAATAATATAACTTCTAGAATCAAATTTACTTTTCCATAATTATAAAAATACATCATTGTTAAGATAATATTGAATTATGGAGTAATTTCCATTCACAAGAAAATAAATATATACTAAAGTTATAAAAGATAGAACATTTGTATATACATACAAGTTGAAGCCGAACGGCCGGTGTCGCATTTTGACCTCGTCTCCAATCTCTCTGTTAATTCTGCTCCCGGCTGCTACAGTGCTTGGCTATATGATCTTTCTCTCAGGGTATGCGAGGGCGTAGTATGAAAAGATAACACAGTTTAAATTGACTGAGAAATTTAATGTGATCTAATACTTGAGCTATTGAAGCGAGTTACCTACCGCTTGAAGATAAAGAATTAAATTTATTATGAATCGTAGCACTCGAAACTATAACAATGGAATTATTATATTTGCTAGCTTTTGTAATATCAATTTTACGGTTTGAAATAACTGTTTCCGCAATAAAACTAGCAGCGTAAGATGCCGTGAGTCACTGAAATATTTACCGGCAAAACCCCTCGCACCTACCGCTAAGTAACTCAGCGCAGTCTCCGACCTACGAACTGCCCATCACCGTAAAAGACTGTAAGCTACTAAGGCTGTACACGAAAGAAAACAAAGAAATGCGCTAATTTTAACAATACACGATCTTTTATTAACTCAAATTCTGCCTACTTTAGAACTGCCCCACCAGCTCCTACATTATACGTTAGCAAATCTTATGCATCTGAAGCACTACTGTTATTCTTTTACTGCCAACTTCTTCCTCTTTCTCATTTTTCCGAACTGCCCTATGTGCAACTTCACACCACTCTTATTTTTTAACGTCTTGAATTCTAGCTTCCTGAATCTTGAGCTAATGGGTTTCTTGTTGACTTAAGTTCGCCCTTACCTGTTCTACACTTTAATTAATTGTTTTTTCTGAACCCGTAAGTTGTTTTTCTGATTACCAAGTTGTAACCATTTCGTCTTCACATTATGCATTGATTTAATATATGAAACTTACTTATTGTAATTATTTATCTAACTCACTATCATTTCTTTACTTAATTATTTATATCATGCTGTTAATAATTACGGTATCAAAGTGTGTTTGATTGTTTTTGACAATTAGTTGAAAAGCTCCATTCTTTCTGACGGGTATATTTCTGTTTCTTTAACTTGCTTAGTTATTGCCCAAAATGAGAAAGATTAACAAAAAAGGAAAGAATATGCACATAACAAAGACAAAACAAATGTAGGAGTAAGAGCAACGGAACAAATGCGACATATAAATAGTAAATTGATATAGGCATAGCAAAAAAATGACATTGAATAATATTATAGAATGTGATAATTTTTTTTAGAATAAATACATAGAGAAATAATGAGATTTAAAATTTCAGAATACATATGGTGTCTTAATAAGTTTAGCGAGCCTTTAGGTGCAAGCTTAGATACTGTCAAAATGATTTTGACAGTGAATTTTTACTAAATATTAATACGGATTTATAAAGTCTTCATTAAGGATACCATGCAGTGGAAAATAGTTTCTGTACTCCGGAGAGTATAAAAACAAAGCCAGTTACATTTTATTTCAAGAAATATACACTATGTGATCAAAAGTATCCGGACACCTGGCTGAAAATGAGGTACAAGTTCGTGGCACCCTCCATCGGTAATGTTGGAAGTCAATATGGTGTTGGCCCACCTTTAGCCTTGATTATAGCGTTCACTCTCGCAGGCATACTTTCAATCAGGTGCTGGAATGTTTCTTGGGGAATGGCAGCCCATTCTTCACGGAGTGCGGAACTGAGGAGAGCTATCGATGTAGGTCGATGAGGCCTAGCACGAAGTCGACGTTCCAAAACATCCCAAAAGTGTACTATAGGATTCCAGTCAGGACTCTGTGCAGGCCAGTCCATTACAGGGATGTTATTGTCCTGTAACCACTCCTCCACAGCCCGTTCAGTATGAACAGGTGCTCGATCCTGTTGTAAGATGCAATCGCCATGCCCGGAATTGCTCTTCAAAAGTGGGAAGCAAGAAGATGCTGCGCTGTGATCGTGCCGCGCAAAACAATAAGGGGTGCAAGCCCCCTTTCAGGAGAAACACGACCACACCATAACACCACCACCTCCGAATTTCATTGTTGGCACTACACACGCTGGCAGATGACGTTCACCGGGCATTTGCCATACCCACACCCTGCCATCGGATCGCCACATTGTGTATCATGATTCGTCATTCCACACAACGTTTTGCCACTGTTCAATCGTGTAATGTTGACGCTCCTTACATCAAGCGAGATGTCGTTTGGCATTTTCCTGCGTGATGTGTGGCTTATGAGCAGCCGCTCGACCATGGAATCCAAGGATTCTCACCTCACGCCTAACTGTCATAGTACTTAGAGTGGATCCTGATGCAGGTTGGAATTCCTGTGTGATGGTCTGGATAGATGTCTACCTATTACTCTTTACGGCCCTCTTCAAATGTCGGCGGTCTCTGTCAGTCAACAGACGAGGTCGGCCTGTACGCTTTTGTGCTGTACATGTCCCTTCACGTTTCCACTTCACTATCACATCAGAAACAGTGGACCTAGGGATGTTTAGGAGTGTGAAAATCTCGCGTACAGACTTCTGACACAAGTGACACCCAATCACCTGATCACATTCGAAGTCCGTGAGTTCCACGGAGCGTCCCATGCTGCTGTTTCACAATGTCTAATGACTAATGAGGTCGCGGCAGTAGGTGGCAGCACAATGCACCTAAGATGAAAAACGTATGTTTGTGGAGGTTGATCATATAGTGTACGTAAATGAACATTGTATAACACTTAAGTAAACAGAAGACAAAACTTAGGTGCTGTTTATAACGGTATAAATTGCATGTTATATTTATATTATTTGTCAAATGGTCTATGCGATGAACCGGTGTCGATAGCTCTGAATAAAACTTTTTATAATTGTATGGATGTATGTATAATTCTAATGACCTTCATGTAAAAGAGTTTTGCTTAATTTACTTTGTACTTATATTGTAACTAAGTTCGTTATCAGGGCACGTTAAAGGATTGTATAAAGAGAGAAAATTGCTAACATTATCAATTAATGACCGATATTTTATGACCAACAACTGAGAAAACAATTTACTGGATGGTTGATAACTAAGTGTATTTCCCAAAGGGTGACCTGGAGTGCGGTATTTTCATATTAATCGGACCATTCATTTCATTGTATATGTTATGGACGTCTGTAATATGTGAAAACTATATGCTTTTATGTTAAACAGCTATGGAAACAAAGAAAAGGTCTTTTAAACCTTTAAAATGTTACCTACTGTTATTATCTAAACACTAACTCGACCATTCTGACGGATGATTATTCCCCGCCAAAGGGTACGCATAGGCAGAATTTCTAGAGCTTTCAAGACTCAAGAGACCTTAAGGAAGCGTCAGAATTTTCGCCGAAGTTTCACATCATTTTTGCCTGAATATTGCAGCTGGTCGTGGTTCACATCCATGCAGATCGTTACCCGGCGCTCCACCATATTTTGTAGCGGCTCTTGGGGCAGTTAGCCTCCGTGATTGCTGACACCAGGGGGAATGTAGCGTCAAGGGGAGAGAGACGGTCGGTACCGGGGTGAGGAGCACTATGAGCACGCTTGGAGGAGGGATGTGAAATAAGTACGAGGGATGCTATAAAAATGATTTGCTATATTCTTTGAGTAAATTGAAGGGGGTTGTAACCCCTTTGAAGGGAGATATATCCTGCAAGAACTTAACTCTACATGCTCGTGACTCACCTGAGCAGATCTGGCAGGACTTGCAGCACTAATTTTAAGGATATACCGTTTAAGTTGGAGCACGAAACCTGAAACTGACATAGCCTCTGCGTAGCAGCTTGTCGCGAGAAGAATTAAGAGCGTGGCCAATAAATACATTTTAGAGGGGCAGATTAGCAACCCGTGGTCCTCATTGCAACGCTTTTCGAAACTTGACACTAGTTTCCGGTCGTGATTCGACATCCACGCGGAATCGTTACGTCATGATGGGATTTTTCATCGTTTTTAGGAATAACCGAAGCTTTACGAAATCAAATTATAAGAGATAAAGGATAATGTTCACTAAAAATCTTCTATATCATTGTAAATGTGTTTAAAAAGTAATAGAGGGAGACAAATTAAACGAATTGGTCATTCGAGCTTAAAAAGTTAACCGTGCATTGTTGGGTAAGTGACGCTGGTGTTCCATATTTAGAAAAGCAAATCACTATTGTTAAACCAAATTTAAGGTAATAAATATTAACAATAACACATAAGCAGCAGTAGTAATGCATTTTATTTTCTTACTTAGAAAAGTAGAGCCAACTCTGTTAAATGAATCAAAACTGGGGAGGTTTAGATTGTAGTTCATAGATTTTCTAAATACTTTAGAATTTAAAATTTACCACATTCTTTGCTGTACGAGTGATACACACTTCTTAAAACGTTCAGCCGAGCAAAATAAAAAATACATGAAACTATTGTTAAAAAAGGGCAATAATACATTCTCATAACTTAAGCACTTTATAAGTAAGACGAAATGTGTACTTCTTCTATGCTTTTGCTTGATTTTATTTTAGTATTTTATTGCAGCACTGTTAAGCAAAACGCAAAAGCAAGCAATTCATGGGGAGTTCTCCCAACTATTCAGACACTCCCCGTTGTAAATTGCAGGCGAAATATACGAGACGATATATTGGCAAGGGGATAATTAAGCACCTACATATTTCACCCTTCGTTTCGAGCTGGGACTTGAATGTGTTCGCTTGTTAGCACTACCTTAGACAAACACAGTGCATTGCTCTCAAGTGGTTATGCTTACCTGCACATATAAAATAAGCTCTTTCTGTGCAAGAAGCGCCTTCTCGAGATGGAAATATAAATTATAGTAATTAATGTAGCCGGCTTTATGCAAGTGACATGTTTAGTATTGATTTCAACAAAACAGTCTTGTCTGTGCGTAACATTCTGCAAAAAGCAGTTAGTAGTGAACGCGCCTTCCATGCGCACTGATGCTGTCCCGTATTACATTCGCGGTGAAGAAGTTGCCTATAAGCTCTAGAAATGGGCGAACTTTGCACTGAACAGGATAAACTAGCGACAAGTTAGACGATTATTTTGGTATTTGCTTTTTAGTGTGAGTTTATGGAAGCATAACAGCCTAAGTTTAATGAAAGGGCACAGTTTTAGTCCAAGCGACATGAACTTTAGATTTATTGCGTTGGAACAAACATTCAGCAGACACACGCAACTGACTTCGACGAATAACCCACTTGTTTTCATTTTGCGGGCATATTTGGCTACTCATGGTTTACATCTGGTATACTTATATTGGGTACAATCTGTTCTTCGGTACACTATTACAAAAAAGGACAGTTCGTTTACAACTACCATTGTCTTAAGTATTACTACAAATTTGATTAGTTAAAATGTGTGAAAAACATAGATTTCTATTATCTAGAAGAACTTCTATTGCTATTAAACGTACTGAAAATGCATAAAATTTATTATATTGTTTTATTATAATAAAAAAATCCCAATATATGTCCGTTGTATAGCTATATCAAAAGCAACATAATTGTCTCTACTTTCCCAATGAGGGATTGCCTAATGACAAAGTATGCTTAACAACAAGAAAAGTGAATAATAAAATCAACAAAAATAGCAAAAAATACGAGATTACATTATAAATATAAAATACAAATACAAATAATAAAATACAATACAAAACTCAGCCGTCTGATGCTGTGCGCTTATCTGAAACTAATTGTAACAAATGTAGCCTTCAACTACAGTAAAATTGTTGGTGTAAGGTTAACAATATAATTTTAAAAGATCAATTTTGCAGTATTTATAGGTTAAGCTCATTTTCAGGAAATAATTTCCATGATGAAAATTACGTTTGTGTAGTTTAAATTAATTGTACTAGGCTACCTTTGTATTACAGTACTACCTTTCCACAATATTCTTTTTTCTGTTTTAACTTCTAGCTTTTATACCTTAAAACTAACTTTGTCTTATTGCTTCTATAGTCAAAACACTGATTTAGTTAATGATTAATAATACTAGCTTTCCTACCTCTCACGCACACACACGCATACACACACGCGCACACACGCAGAGTGAGTCATAACCACCGACAAACTTTCAGACATTGTTGAGGGATAGGTACCTTCTGAGTATTTTGGAAAAAGGAACCCACGGTGTCCGGCGGCTCATTATAGAGTAATTATATTTCGTTTGGTTGTTTTTTGGCCCTAATTAGCTTTGTATCTGTATTGCACTGAAAATACTGCTCAACAGTACAAAATGTCGATGGTATGCGCTGTGTCTTGTTTGTAAACAATTTTTACTTTCTCTACTACGTAATAGTAAGTAGAAGAAGTTTTGTAATCCACCCAAAATTTCGATACCGAGATTTCACCGGAAATATATGTTTTGAGGCCTCCTGAATCCAAAAAAAAGCATTTTTGAAAACATGTCCCTGTGTGTGTCTGTCTGTGTGTGTCTGTGAACAGCATAACTCAGAAACGAACAGTCGGATAAAAACCAAACTTGGTATTTAGGCTCAGTATCTTCCAGAGATGCGACACGAAGGTTTTCAAGAAAATCCCCCATCCCAGATTACCCTTTACATGGAACATTTTTCGAACATTTTAATTTTCTCAAAAATGGCTCTAACGATTTTGACTAAAATATCATACGTTTAAGATATTTTCATGAAAAATAAAATGTATATCTTGCATTTTCTGGGAATGTCTCCAAATAGTATTCTTCATTGTGAACTACTTTTGCATAACTGGTAAACCATAAGAGAAGGACAAAATTTTACTACACAAAAATGTAGATCGCATTAAAATACACAATTTATGTCATATACATTTTTTTGTTGAGTGAACCATTTTCGAGATATTGCTTGTTATTCCCTTAAATTTTTCAGTACTTTCTCAAATGGGAATTCGATATTCATTTTTTTGTCTTGGATATGCAAGGAGTATTAATCTGTGGCAAAGAGAATGGTACTGCGCATAGCAGCCAGCTATTAAGAGATATGCGTATGCTTAGAGGCTACGTTATTTTTATATTGCCGTTGCAAATACAAAATAAGGGGAACACAGTAGGCCTTAAGCGGTAGTCAAATATTTTTAGAACTGGTTGCTATGTGTAAAATGTAATTCTCTTGCATGTCAAAAGACCTTTTCTGCAAATGTTTATCTCGATTAATATGAAATAGATGGAGAATAAGAGTTTGTAAAAATAGTTGTACAAGAGTAAGAAGGTCATGTGAGTGTAACACATCAGGTTTTTTTTCCGTTCACTCACCGTGCCTGCTGTTGACAACGATAATGTCCTCTTTAACTCTTTCCCTCAAGCTTGCATTCAGTACTGCACGGTTCTGTCTAGGGTTTAGTTTTCCGGCAGTGATAGTTGGGCGTTAACAGCGATACACAGCAGTATGGTTTGGTTTACTGATGGAGAGTTGGCCGATATGCACCTCGTATATTAGTTCACTAAATACAATGCAAGAGCGGTACAACGACGCTATGCTGAGCTGTTCCCGCACGACGGCAACCACATCTCAGTACTTTTGCATCTACAAAGGCGCCAACGAGAAGCTGGAATCCTTCGGTGTTAGAATGGAGTATACCGGCCGTGCGAGGTATGCCAGAGCGCCTGATCTGGAAGAGAATGTGTTACACGCGATTGGTGGCAATCCTGCCGCTAGTAGTCGAAGCGTTGCACGAACTCTGTGTACTGTGTACCAACTGCTTTGAGAATTGTACATGAATAACAATTGCACTCATACCATCCACAGAAGGTGCACTCATTGCAGCCAGCGGACTTCCCACTTCGAGTAGAACTTGCAAATTGGTTTCTACAGCAATGTGCAGAAAACTACTAGTTTCCTGCTTTGTCGTTGTTTACAGACAAGGCTGAGTTTACAAGAGAGGGCATGTTCAACAGTAGAAACAGCCATATATGGGATTACGATAATCTGTACACACTGATATATGGATTCTATCAACAGCAGTTTGCTGTGAATATATGGGCTGGTATTAACAACGATTTTGTGATTCGACCTTACTTACTTCCTGATACATTGAATGGAGTCGTGTACAAAGTGCTGCTTCAGTATGTCCTTCCACAGTCTCTATAAGATGTCCCGCTGAGAATTCGTCATCTTATATGGTTTCAGCATGATGAGGCGTCGGCACACTTTGCATTCGATGTTAGGAACCACATTGATGTACAGTTTGGACGATAATAGATTGGTCGCGGTGGTCCTATTCCATGGCCAACTCGGTCACCAGACATGACACCAATGGACTATTTCTTTTTCTGGGAGCATGTGAAGCTTACGAGGCTCCGGTCGATACTCGCATGAACCTGGTTTCTAGAATTATCGCCGCCGCGGAGGCATGCTGTGATCATAGCGGTCGACATTTTCAGTAATACCTGTAAGGAAACAATTCTGCATTTGTTAGGTACTGTAGTCTACATTGACATTAGATTGAACACAATGTGATAAAAGTGTACGTGTTTCGACTGCGGGATGTTGCATCTCTCTGTGTTGTGTATTGTACGTTTTGGTTATCGCATATTATACAGGCTTCTTCGTTGTTGTGAAGGTATTTTCACAGAAACGAGGGTGATTGGGGTAACAAACCGAATAAATCATAATTACATTATTACACTGCAACGAGCCGCCGGAGACAACGGACCAGTTCCCGTGGTCATGGATTGAAACCCGGCGGAGTGCGATGGATTTTTTCGGGCGTAAACATCCTTAGTATGGCTTTCTTCGGAAGAAAAGTAAAGCCGGTGACTTGGCGTCGTGGATTTAGGGCACTTAAAAGAACTTCAAGCCTGATAAAGAGGCCTCTGAGCAAAATTTCCGATCTTTCACGCCCAATATAGAATGGGACGCTAAGAACCACAGCAGTTAAGGAGCATCCACAAATAAAATTCAATTTAATTTAATTTGGAGACTATGGGGCCCTTTACAAAATTCTCAGAAGGTATCCCTGAACAGCCTCTGAAAATGTGTTGGTGGGATTCTGGAATTTCTCAGAAATCTTTCTGAAGAACACGAGATTTTATCATTCCGGATGATAATTAGAGAGTAATGATTAATTATTGCTCATATTTCATGTAGTATTTCCTAACAAATTAAATTATCTAAATGAACATTATTTAGGTATATTAAATGAGGGCATATCTATTCTGTATACGTATTTGAATTCATGTATTAATTACCGGGAGAAGTGAAATAATACTCAGTCTTTAAACTATGATACAAGACACCACTCTTAGTAAATACATGTATAAAGGTTTAATAGTAGGCCCGCGTAATGTTTTAAACGGGTAGCAATTGTCTCTGGCTTGTTACCAGAAGTTGAGTCATCATGCTAACAAGCATGTACCACCTGACACCGGAAACACGAAGTAAGCAATCGGGAAGACTGAGCATCGTGTGTTTACATGACCTAACTCAAGTAACAAGCTGGATATATTTGCTACCTGTGGAATAATTTACGTGATCTTAGCATTCAATATACTGAAACCTTGTGATGTCATTAATGTAACAATATCACAAATGTTATTAGCACAGTACACTCAGAAAGTTATATCACCGATTTAAAGATGAACCTTATTTCTACTACACGCTGTGTATGCACAGTCACTTTTTCAAGAAGTGATTGAAGTAGAATGTGGATGAAATAATTCCATTTTAGTCATTGGTGTCAAATGACACAACTTTTTTCAAAAGCAGTGCATAGGTAAAACATCTTATATGTATCAGTAACATTAATTTTACTATCCTGCAGCATTCACTATTTTCAGGTTTATCAAAACTGATGACTGAGACAATGAAAATCAAAACAGAGGCCACTATCATTTCTAAAAAAATGCTCTGGTTTCAGAACGTCTCTCTCTCTCACTCTCACGCACACCCGCACGCACATACACACATTTATAATTATCGAAATATCTTAAACCTCGGATATATTCTTCAAAACAATTAGTCATTTGTACGAAAATAAAACAGTGTTGGAATACCCGGCGACTCACGCCAACTGTCGGATCCTCTTTTATTTTCACATAATTACAGGGGGTAGAGGATGGTATCGAAATCTGAATCACCACATTAAACTAACACGAGGTCCGACGGAGCAAGCTAATAAAGTTCCTAAATCACCTGAAAACTCCCTAAAATATTCATAAATCAACATAGGTCAGGAAAGAAGGAACTATCCACATTAAGAATTCAAATAGTATAAGTTTAGATGGTAAGAATATAATATAAATTAAAGACGATTTATTTTACCTTCCTGCTTGACGAAGCGCCATGACTGCAACACGTCTGCACTGTTCTCTGGTGACGCTAGAAGAGAACGTCCTGCACGCTAACACAAGACAAAACCAGTTTTACTCCCTCTGCTATTACGTCACTACCGGTCTGTATTACCAACTTAACCTATCACCATACAATGCTGCCAACCACATATACTATTACAGTATTACCAACCGCATGCCACAATAGAAGTCATTTTTCTATACAAAAATTTCTTCTGTATTTATTTCCTGTACCACTTACCTTTAATGGACAGACCTTTATATTTCACAGAAGAAGTCATATAGAGATTTCGCAGGCAACACACGTTTCCGCCATGTAGTTTGGAAGCAATCTTGTTCAAATTTTCTGCATAAACTAGGAGAGAATGAATTTAAAAAAAAATATTAATATGTTACGTTCACACTAATTTCTCTACCTTCTAACGCTAATTGTTCTTACTAAAGTCTATTTTCTATCTGCTTTATTTTAATCCGAATAAACATTTTCAGAAACAGCTACATTACACATTTCGTTATAGATACAAAGGGAATAGCGATAGTCAATTTTTCAAGGATTGGACGCTATACGCTGACCTTAAAATTCCATACCCCTTCCATGATATCGCAAGGAACAACTGAATGCTGACAAGATTAAAAGAATGACCAAGGAATGAACTATTCGAACCATTAATAAGGTATATCTCAGAAATGGCTTATACCACAAAAAAATTATTTGAAATGAATTGTGTGTTTTAAAGAGATCTACATTTTTTGTGAAGTAAGTTTTCGTCTATCGCTTAAAGTTTACCAATTATATAAGATTGTAAACATAGCATTGTTATGTAAATATTTTTAGTATATGTCAAAATCGTTAGAGCTATTTTACAGAAAATAAATCATTTGGAAAAATGTTCCATGAAAGATGTTTGGTGTGGAAGGGTTTTCTTAAAACCTTCGTGTCGCATCCTTGGAAGCTATTGAACCTAAATACCAAGTTTGGTTTTATCCGACGTTTCGTTTTTGAGTTATGCTGTTCATAGACGCACACACAAACCGTCCCCTTCTAAAACTGCCTTTTTTGGGTTCAGGGGTTCTCAAAACATGTATTTCACTGAAATTTAGGCATCCAGGTTTTGGGTAGAATGCATTACCTACTCTACCTATTAACATACGGTTTTTCCTACATATTTAAATCGCTTAAGATATGGCATTATTAATTCCAACATTTAGGCATTGTTACACAGATTATTATACTTAAAAGCTTAAGCATCTTTCTGAAACAACCAGAAGAGTAAAAGGAATTATATATTTTGGTTTTTGTATTAGCACTTACATAAAATGGTAGTATTTTTATTTTTTCAGAACTATTATTTCTGCAAATATGAAACACCTGACGAGATGGCTCAAACGGTAACGCCATTGGCTCGCATGGGAGGCCCTGGGGGCGGATCGATATGACCGAAATTTTTCTCATGGTTTTCTTCTGTCACTAGGTGATTGGAATAAGTTGATACGCGAATTTTCCTTTCATCGCTTTTATCGCTTCTTCTTCACCGCTATACTAGGCATTTGGCTGATCACCCACCCTCAAGGCATTGACTTGTAAGTCCTTGGGGGTCTAAGTCCTACAAACAGGAGGGTAATCAATTAACGAAGAATTGAAACATCTGCTTAATTAGCATAATAAGAGTAAAATAAAACGTTTTCCCGAATAAATATTAAATTTATCTGGATAACATTTAAAATACGTTTATATTTGTGATAGAGCAACATTTGACAAAATTTTGAAAAAATTTAAATAAGAAATATTTTGATTATTAAAATATAAATATATTGATTTAAAGATAAATAATTATCCAATAACAGCTTCAACGTTATACTCTATATAAGATATTTAAATAAATAAAAATATTATAATTAAAACAATAAAAAATCACTAAATAAGATTTTAAATTATTATATTGAAATCATTGCAAGTGTAAGATTTATAAACTTGTGTACACTAGATTTTAAACACTGAAGAGGGAATATTTCTCTGCTGGGACTGGAAGAAAACTACAGAAGGGGAAATAAGCCTCAGAAATGACTCACTTGTCTGTGAAAGCTCCAAATCTCTGCCTCCAGCGTACCTGTGGTTTATGATGCGAGAGATTCTGCTTTAAGCAGGTTTACAAGAGACAGATGATTCAATTAAATAGCTGATACTCCACACGCATGCGTGGAACATGCAAGCAGTACGTCTTTGTCAGCTCTACCCCGCAGTGCCGTATCTCTTGTTTCGCTCACTACTCTCGCCCTACATGTCAGAATAACGTATACAGTTATAATACATCATATCTTGCTCTCCTTTCATTTCAAAACCACTTGCTGTTGTACTTGTTTTCAAAGCATGCTTTTACAAACTCGTCGACTGGTCTCTAAAAGAAATGCGATAGCTATCGATATCTGTGTTTCAAAACTCTCACTTTTGACTTCAACGATAGGTAGCAAATAGGTTTAGGAGAAACATAGCTTTTAAAATGATTGAAATCAATACTTCCATCGTAAATTTAGGAATTTTTCATTTCCTTTTGCTCTTATTTCTCTTTGCACTTGAAGGATCGCTACCTTTGACTGCATATTTTAGGTTGCGTTTCCTGCTTTGTGTTCTAAGGTTCACACCTCTTTTAATTTTGAATGTATTCTGCACTTCAGTTAGAGACATATTCATCTGTATTCATTTCATTCAGAATTATAAAAGGAATTGTCATTCATGGAGCCTGCATTATTTCTCTATAGAACGTGAATAAATATAAACGATTATACGCTACTACAGGATAAACAATACTAGTCGACAACAAAGAACACTGCTAGACACTAAATATGCCTTTACAACTAAATACTTTTAAGCGTATATTATTGGACACTCATTTATAAATCAGTTCGCTGCAACATGGTTGAGGATTCTGAGACTGAACCTTTAAGTAAATGTATAGATTATGTTAAGCTGTATAATAAAATAAATAAATAAATGAATATTACATTTAAACACGTATAAAACTTTCTTTATCAATTTTTATTTTACAGGTTTCGGTTATTAACTAGTATTACAAAAACATATATATTTTCACTTTTTCTACCGGGTACATATTAGGTAGAGAAGGATTAGTAGGAGTAGGATTAGTCAGCTATAAGGGCCTCAAGTCATTGTAGAAAAACACCGCAGTAGTCCACACTAGACCCTTTGTGCTCCCAACGTGGCCCCTGAGAGGAAGGGATAAAGCGGAGCCTGATCCGAAAGACGATGCACCTTCGCAAGGAAGAGATCCCTTACGATCCAGAATAACACCAATCCTGACGCCCGAATGATCCCATTTTAGTCATCTTCAACCTGAGGGGTCACGGAATGAAAGGAGCCGCTCCCAGGAAGAGGCTCCAGCCGGCCAGCCAAGCGCCAGGGAGCAATTTCTACTCAGCGCCGTTTCCAATGTCCCGCCACAACGCACCAAACGCTGCCGCTGAAAACATGGAGATGAAATACATGAAAGGAAATGACGGTACGTAAAGCTTTCGCCTACCGACCTGAAGAAACCACGAAAAAAACACTAGCAGAGTGCCGGCTTGACGGGAATCGGCCCCGGTACCTTCCTGGTATAGAATAGCCATTCAGAACGAAGGGGACTTCATAGGATATTTCTAGAAAAATCAATACATGCATTTTATTTATCATGCAAATATCTTAAACATACTGGTATTTTAATAAAAATCCTTACAGGCATTTTTGAGAAAATTAAAACTAACGAAGCTTTTTATACAAAAGCTAGTTTGGGCTGAGGGATTTTCTTGAAAATCTTCGAGTCGCACCCTTGGAGGTCACTGAATTTAAATAACTTCGGTATTTAATCGATTTTGTATTTTAGTTATGCTGTTCACAGACACATGCATGCGCAGACTTATTCTAAAAATGCTTTTTATGTATTCAGGACCGAGCGGGATGGCTCAGGAGGCAACGTCTATGGCTCGCAATTGGTAGGTCCCAGATTCCATTCCCGTTAGCCGCCACTCCATATATTTTTCGTGGGTTTCTTCTGGTCGCTTGCCCCTCAGGGGCTCACCTTATGTGAGTACGGGTTTTTGGCGCACCCGGGGGTTCCCGAGCCAATCATCGCCACATTCATCCCCTCACCCCCATCCGGTCGAGGTGGGTTCTTCTCGTGACCGGTGGACACAAGGTAGGCTCTCGTGCGTTCTTTACATTTCATTCATACCGCACCTCACCATCGTTTCTTTCTTCGCTTGTCCCTTTCCGACCATTTCGCACCACGACATTCACACAACTCTTTTTCTTCCTGGCCGGCCTACCTTGCGTGCGTAACGCCCACACAGTTTTAGTTTCTTTTATCTTTTTCTTTAAATCCTCCGTGGACACAGCCTGACGGATACCCGCGCACCGCGTGCGCAGCTGGGTGAGTGGGTAATGGCGTCATCCCCACCACCCGGGGTCGTCATGTAGGGTATGTGTTCGTATCCGCTGTTCAACTGCAGTCCCGCGGGGGGGCCATTGCATGAGCTGCTGACTTCTGACGGCGATTGGGTCCCTCTGTCTATGTTCTGGGAGGTGTGACCCTGGGGTGAGTCTGGTATAGATAGGCCACTCACCCAAGCCGGGGTAACGCCCGAGAAGTCAGAGCCCGAGGTCGGAGACGGTTGCAATGGTGGAGGATTTATTTCGCTATGGAGCACCCTTCCTCCATTACTACTAACAAGCGCCGAAAAGTTTATGTAACAGAAGTGACACCACCGACAACTGGTTGTTACTTGGTCATTTCACGAACCGAAGAAGGACAAAGCTTTGAGAATGTGAACCCTTTCATCATTCAAAAGGGCATTGATGCAATTGCTGGTGCGGTTCAGTCCTGCACTCGTCTACGGAATGGTTCCTTATTAGCCCAAACGAAATCCGATCAGCAAAGTAAGACCTTGTTGCGCGCTACGCTTCTCCACGGCTATCCCATCCGTGTGGAGAAGCACCGCACATTGAATTCCTGTCGAGGCGTTATTACCACCCATAGCCTCGATGGTATATCGGACGAGGACCTGGTAGAATATCTTGCAGACCAGAAGGTGACAGCGGTCCATCGAGTGCAGGCCAAACGCGACGGCGTATTGGTACCCACTCGTACCCTGTTTATTACATTTGATGGCGTCGATCTGCCCACGAGCATTTCCGCAGGGTACGAACGGATTTCTGTGAGGCCTTATATTCCTAGACCTCTGCGTTGTTTTAAATGCCAACGTTTTGGGCATACGCAAGTCTCATGTAAGAGTGCCGTTAACATCTGTGCAACATGTAGCCAGCCCTCACACGAGGGTACCTGTTCAACAGCCCCCGTCTGCGTTAATTGTAAAGGGTCTCATTCTGCTTCGTTTGCCGACTGTCCGCGGTACTTGGACGAGAAGGCGATCCAGGAGATCCGGGTAAAGGAAAAACTCTCCTTCGCTGAAGCCCGGAGGCGTTACCATGCGCGCCAACCTTCACTCCTGCGATCTGGCACATTTAGTTCTGTTGTTGCCTCGCCAGTACCACGAGTAGATGCCGAAACTCAGACTTGGACCTTGACTGGATTAACCGTCACTACCATCCGGCCGTCTACTAAGGCTACAGTTACCAAGCCGTATAAACCTGGTCCCAAGTCAATGAAGTCGCAAGCCGTTGAAAAGAAGCCCAAGCAGAAACTTCGTAGGGAAGATTTTTTGAAAGACCCTCCGCGTGCGCGCGGTAACAAAAGTTCACCTTCTCCTCCTCGGAGGTCGCTGTCCCAGGAAGGTCCTGGGACAAGCCGCGCTCAGCGGCACCCTTCACCCATCGCCACCCAGAACCGATTCACGGCGCTTGAATCGGTTACTGGCACTGAGCGCGTGGGCCCTCCCTCCGAGGAAGCTATGGAGTCTGACCAACTCCATACAAAAAGCCCGAGCCCAAAGGTTAAACAAAAGGTAATTTTAAGCCGCCCTTCTAAATAGACAGTTTATCCCCTTATTTTTAATGGCTATCCTGACCTGGAATGTACGTGGTGTACGATCGCATAGGGCGGAACTGCAACTTTTATTGCGTTCCCATTCCCCTATGGTCGTGTGTTTGCAGGAGACCAAGCTTCGCCCTCACGACCCTTTCGATCTCCGAGGGTACACTCCGGTTCGCTACGATCTTGACCCGGAGGAGGGTGCTCCTGCTCATGGAGGTGTCATGTTGTTGGTGCGTAATGACGTTCATTTTCAACCTATCACACTTACGTCCGACTTGCAAGCTGTTGCCATTAGACTGCAGTTACCCGGTTTTTTCTTTTCTGTTTGTTCTGTGTATACACCTCCATCGTCTCCCCTCGCTCCCGCGGACATTCGAGCTCTCCTGTCTGCTCTCCCAACACCATTTCTTCTGTTGGGAGATTTTAATGCCCATCACCCACTATGGGGTTCGCCAAGGGCTTGTGCGAGGGGAACTCTTCTTTCCGACATTTTTTATCAGTTCAATCTTTCCATCCTCAATACCGGTGCACCTACTTTTATTTCTGATTCTTCTGGTACATTCTCTCACCTGGACCTTGCAATTTGCTCACTCCAGCTTGCACGTCGTCTTCAATGGAACGTCGTCGCTGACACCTACTCCAGCGACCATTACCCCTGCATCGTTTCTCTTCTGTCGCACCACGTACAGCATTCCAGAGTACCTACCTGGATATTCGCAAAAGCCGACTGGAACTTGTATTCCAGCCTCGTGCATTTTGACGACCAGCCCTTCTCCGACATTAATCAAATAGTGCAGCACCTTACGTCTATTATTTTCTCTGCCGCCGAACGTGCAATACCCCGTTCATCCTCCCAACCTCGGCGGCCACCTGTTCCGTGGTGGAACGAGGATTGTCGGGACGCCGTTCGTGCACGTAGGACTGCACTTAGGGTGTTTCGGCGACACCCTACACATGATAATTTGGTGACTTTTAAACAATCGCGCGCCAGGGCTCGTCGCATTATTCAGGATAGCAAGAAGGCATCTTGGGCTCGTTTTGTCGAGTCTTTTAATCGTTTTACGCCTTCATCCGTTGTTTGGGATAAACTTCGTCGCTTCTCAGGTAAAGTGTCACATTGTACTGTTTCTGGCCTTCAGGTTTCTAATGCCACCATAGTGGATCCGGTTGCCATCGCTAACACTCTGGGTGCTGCCTTTGAGGCGGTTTCCAGTTCAGACCATTATTCCGCCGGCTTTCGCTCTATTAAAGACCGGCTGGATTCCGCATCATATGCTTTTCGGTCTGCTAATGATGATTGCTATAACGAACTATTCACAATGAGGGAGCTGGAGCACGCTCTTCTTTGCTCTCGGCACTCCGCTCCTGGGCCGGACGGCATTCATGTCCTGATGTTAAAGAACCCTTCAGCCGACAGTAAACTCTTTCTCTTACAGGTCTATAACCGTATTTGGCAAGACGGCATTTTTCCTTCCGTTTGGCGCGAAGCCACCATTGTCCCTATACTTAAGCCTGGAAAGGATCGCCAACTACCTTCCAGCTACCGCCCTATCTCCCTCACCAGTTGCATTTGCAAGGTGATGGAGCGCATGATCAACGGGCGGTTGACATGGTGGCTTGAGTCTCAGAAACTTCTAGCGAACGCTCAGTGCGGGTTTCGTCGCTATCGCTCTACCGTCGACCATCTGGTGTCCTTGTCGACGCATATTATGAATGGATTTCTGAGAAAGTGTCAAACCGTGGCTGTATTTTTTGACCTGGAGAAAGCTTATGACACTTGTTGGAGGGGCGGCATTTTACGTACACTTCACGAATGGAATATCCGCGGTCGTCTTCCCATATTTCTTCGGGAGTTTATGACGGACCGCGTCTTTCGTGTACGTGTGGGCTCGGTTTTATCTCGTCGTTTTATTCAAGAGAACGGAGTACCGCAGGGCTCTGTACTCAGTGTCACACTTTTTGCGATTGCTATCAACCCCATTGTTGATTGTATTCCACCTGGCATTTCATCGTCCCTTTTTGTTGACGATTTCGCTATTTATTGTAGTTCACGGCGGACCTGTCTACTCGAACGCCGTCTCCAGAGCTGTATCGACCGTCTCTACGCCTGGAGTAACGCCAACGGCTTTAATTTCTCCGCCGAGAAATCCGTCTGCATCAACTTTTGGCGCCGGAAGTATTTCCCTCCGCCCTCTCTCCATCTTGGGCCAGGGATACTTCCGTTTGCAGACGAGGCGAAATTTTAGGGGTTGATTTTTGACAGGAAGTTGTGTTGGACCTCGCACGTTTCCTTTTTAAAAGCAAAGTGTGACCGTTCTCTTAATCTTTTACGTGTTTTAAGTGGCACATCCTGGGGAGCTGATCGGACCGTCCTTCTTCGCCTTTATCGCTCTTTGGTCCGATCCAAGCTTGATTACGGGTGTATTGTTTATTCGTCGGCACGTCCATCTGTGTTACGTCGATTGAATGCCATTCACCATCGTGGCATAAGAGTCGCTACAGGGGCCTTTCCAACTAGCCCTGTACCCAGTCTGTACGCAGAAGCTGCAGAGCCTCCGCTATCCTTCCGGCGTGAGATGCTTTTGTGCAGCTATGCTTGTCGACTCTCAAGCTTGCCTACCCACCCGTCCTTCGATGTATTTTACGAGGATTCGCTTGATCGCCAATATTTCGTTAGCTCCTCTGCATTGCTCCCTCCAGGGGTTCGATTTCGACTGCTACTTCGGCATTTGGACGTTACGCCAGCGCCGGCCCTTACCCGAGGGGAAACGCCCTTTCCTCCATGGTCGCGCGCTGAGGCCCACATCCACCTTGGGCTAACGTCGATGCCGAAGAATGAGACCCCTGCTTCAGTCCTTAGATCCGCATTTTTAGAACTTCAGGCAACATTCGGGGACTGTACTTTTATTTATACTGATGGGTCTAAGACTGATGTTGGAGTAGGACGTGCCTTTGTTTTAGGTGCGCATAGTTTTACTTTTCGTTTACCCGGGCAATGTTCGATTTATACCGCCGAACTTTTTAGTATCTATCAATATGTTTTATACATTCAGCGGCATGTCTTACGGCGTTGTGTTGTTTGTTCGGACTCTCTGAGTGCCCTTCAGAGTATTAACGCGCTGTACTCTTACCACCCCCTCGTACAGCGCATTCATGACCTGCTCCATTCGCTAGGTGCCTCTGGCGTCAGCGTCTCTTTTACGTGGATTCCAGGTCATGTGGGTATCTCAGGGAATGAGTCGGCCGACGCCGCTGCGAAATTGGCGATTTTATTACCCAGATTTTTTACTTCTGTTGTTCCCTCGTCAGATTCGTGTGTTATTTTACGTCGCCGCATCCTCTCGCGCTGGCGCGATGAGTGGACGGCCCTCCGGGGGAACAAGTTGCGGGAGGTTAAACCTCTTCCGCTAGTCTGGGCTACCTCTTCCCGTGCTTCTCGTCGGGAAGAGGTACTTTTAACACGCCTTCGTATCGGACATTGCCTTTTTAGTCATAGATACCTGTTAAGTGGTGATCCCGCACCTCTGTGTGGTCAGTGTGACGTGCCCTTAACGGTCCGTCACATTTTAACCGAGTGTCAAGTTTTAGCTCCACTGCGCGTTCGCGTGGGTCTGCCTGTTGGCTTAGCCAACGTGTTGGCAGACGACGCGCATGCTGTAGAATGTCTTTTACGTTTTATCACTGACATTGGTTTTAGCCGTCGCATTTGATGCGCTGAGCGCCTTTTAGCTGTTTGATTTTATATTGTTAGTTTTAATGGGGCCCTTCTCCCCAGACATAAGGCGCTCATGTTCCTTACATTCTACAGTTCTTGACACGTTTTATTCTTTTAGTGACCATGATTTTAGTGTGTTGGTTTTTTAGATATTTGTATTGTTATTATTGTTGTTATTGTTATTGTTGTTATTGTTATTATTATTGTTATTGTTGTTATTATTGTTATTGTTATATTATTGTTATTTTTAGCCTTTTTAGACATCGCGGGTTTCTGTCCCGTTTTTTAATTATGCGGTTATTTTATCCTTTTGACTTTATCTTTTAGACATTGTAAGGGCGCTGATGACCTTAGTAGTTTAGCGCCCTTAAACCGCATCTCATCATCATCATCATTCTGGTCCCTTAGGCGAATGCTGGGATGGTATATTCTACCAAGGTTTCATCTTTCCCTAATTTTCTGTCATTTTATTTCTCTGCCTTTCATGCTTCAGGAAGTTCCCTGGTGCTGCTGTTTACGGTTGCTACGCTTTGTAAAACATTTCTCCCCGTAAAAAACCAGGGTGCGTTGGCTGCCTGCTAGGATTGCTTCCTCGCCCTCTCGCGGGATTCTTCGCCTCTGCTGGTGAAGGCGGGTGTTTCAAACTGCAAAATGATAGGAACATCCGTGTGGATCTGTCTGCCTGCGGACCTGCAACCTCCTGCCACTCCTTCACTTCATCCCTGCGTCTTGGGGGGAGGGTATAGTCGCAATATATCTAGTTGGTCACACTTGAACAACCTCCGCCTCTATCTCTATCTCTGTATTCAGGAGACCTCATAACGTGTACTAATTCCAGTTAAACCTCGATATCTAATTTTTGTATTGAATACAATATTTCCTCTACTTACTATAGGTAAGCAGTAGAGAAAGTAAAACGGTATATTTTGTGACGTTTTAAAGTTACGTCACTCGGGATTGCGAAGGCCGGGCAAAACAAGAGGCGGTCAACTGTAGTGACTCCTTGACCCCGTTGCCTCACTTCACGCCGAACAGAAAGAACACGGAAGTTGGGCAGTATACCTCTCTCTGCGTACTTATGCTGAGCAGTTGTACTGGTATAGTCGTCATGAACGCTTCAGTTATTATGAAGCAAAGTCACTAAGTACAAGAAAGGATCGTGTCTGCATTCATGTAACGATTTGCAGCTTTAACATTGCCACTAGCAAGGTTCGTATATAGCATGTATGCTAGAAAGGTTAAGCATTGTGGCACGTCATACACGCACTTCAAGTGAGCAGTCCCCCGAAGTCAAATGGGACTTGTGGGTCAGATATATTACTTCATGGGAAACGGTTGGTACACTACGAGACCACCACCCAACGGAAGAACGTGGTTGGGTTCCAAGTACGGCTATATCCAGGCTTATATACATCAAAAGACCAGCGAAATGCCATGGGAAAGACGACGTCCTCAGCCGTAATAAACGGGTAATATTCAGTTCATTATTAAAGCTTCAAGTTGAAGTCATGCCATATACTCAAATGATACTGAAATTTAAGGAAGAGTTTAAATGTGGGTATTACCCTTTCATTTATGTAAAATGTTAATAATTCAGTTGCTATATGTATATTTCCAATTTGTACAAGGTTTTATGTTATGAAGGAATTCAGAAATTCTGATAACACGAATAGTACATATGGACGTACGTGGTAAAAAGAGTGATAATGATTTAGAAACATTTCACCACGTTACGTTGAGTTAAATTCAAGGATTTCTATTCAAAGCTGCCTTATCCCACAGAAATTTGGATAAGAGAAGGAATGTAGTTTTTCACATTTATTACTCAAATAAAATATGTTTTATACGCATTCATTATCACAGTATCCTAATTCACAATTTAGTACATGGAAGCAAACAAAGTTAAAGTACTTCAGTGTTAGTTAAATTGCGTATTTGTACTGGTTCGTACCCTGGGGAACCCCTGATCCGTTAACCCAGGCTCAGCACACGGGAGTTATTCTTGAATTGTGATTACAAAGATGGCCACTACTGTAAAATGGTCATGAATTGGGGCTGAACCACTGAGCAAGAGTGTGAGTGGCCGTGGCAGTTGTAGTGGGGTGTGGCAATTTATTTTTTGATTTAGGGGCCGCAAAACATGTGTTTCCGTGAAATCTCGACATTAAATTTTGGGGTGGAATACAATATCTTCTCTACCTAACTAGGTACTAGACTCCACAGTCAAGTATCCGTGCCTGTGTATCATCCTATGCTTGAACAATCTCTGCAGAAATATGTCTATTTACGAGGGCTGATCAATAAAGATAGACTGTTTTTTTCCTGTAGCTTCCTTGATAGCTTCCTATCTCTACCATGAATATTTGAAAAGAGCGGTGTTTCATTTATAATGTCGATAGGCGGCAGCACTCTCGTATTGTTAGGTTGGTAGTAATGCTGTATATTGTTGACCCTATTTGAATTTCATATACCACAAAATGGAGGTGACACAAGAGGAGCAATACGGCGCAATACAATTTTGTTTTCGTTTAAATCATACAGTCCCTGAAACTTTCAAAAACCTGAAGCAGCATATGTTAAAGATACATTAAAGATACACTATACAACAATGTTTAGGTGGTTCAAGGACTTTAAGGAAGGGCGAGTCCTCTGTGTTAAACAAGGTGGGCCTGGTGTTTCGGAATGGAATGATTTACCAGCATGCAGTTCCCCCTCGCACTACTATTACAGCAGCGTACTACACGTCCGTATTGGCTACACTGAGGAACCATATTGCAAGGAAATGTCCAGAACTTAATCGGAATGGGTGGCAACTTCATCACGACAACGCGCGGCCTCACGTTGCAAATCAAGTCCAGGAATGTTCGGCTCAATTCAACATTACCTGTGTACCGCATCCGCCGTATAGCCCGATCTTGCTCCTGTGATTTCTTTTTATTCCGATCACTAAAGGCAAAGTTCCGGAGCATTCGATTTGAGAGCACTGAAGTAGTGATGAATAAAAGTGAGACGATTCTCAAAGACCTGACAAAGATGGCCCACACCATGCGTTCGAGTACTGGCAGAGACGCAATAAAAAGTGCATTTATGTAAGAGGGGGATTACTTTGAAAAAAATCATGTCGACAATGAAATGGAATAATAAATATCTATGACAAAAATCATTCTCAGTCCTTATTGATCAGCCATCGTAGTTCATCTGTGTGGGACAATTGTAACAAGGAATAAAGGTTGTAAGAATGCGCAAATGCCCTACATAGCCGTAAAGAGTTAACAGACTGTTAAATGTGAAACGTGCACATCTGAAGGCCCACTAAGCAGGACTGTAGTGTTATCTCCTTCACTTTTGTGGAGCACCAGTTCTCCCTAGGGTGAACTACGAGCCAAGCCCGCTTTAAAAGCGACTCCCTTGTTACATATCGGAGCTGGGCATGCGAGAAAAGGGATAGCAACCCATTGTACAGTGTTGTGCGCTAATTGTGCCAGCACCGCACATAATTGATGACTAGCTTTCCAATGGCTGTCGCAATGCGGGAAAATTTTACTCTGTATCAACAAAAATATTTTTAATATTCCAAATAAGCAATAGAATAGAATTTCCAAATTATATAGATACTTAGAATCTTCCAGTAGCGTCTATATTTTATTTCAGGACATAACTGCACATATTTTAAAAATCTAATGCGTTACATTCATCTTGACTTTCTCTACTCTCCTTTGCTTATTAGTGGGTGTACAAATTATTCTTAGAAAATTCTTTCCTATCTACTTCATTTTAAATGAGATAAACCTTTCCGAAAATAGCACTATTACCCATTTCGTTACAGATACAAAGAATATAGGGAGAATCAACTGTTTTAGAAGCGGACGCTATATACCGGCCTTAAAGTTCCATACTCTTTCCGTGACATCGCGAGAAACAATTAAAAATCGACAGAACTCTAAAAGAATGAATAAGAATTTAAGAATTCGATCCATTAATAACGGATACCTCGGAAATGGCTGTGGCTTAAAAATAGTTATTTTAAGTAAATTGTGTGTTTTAAAGACATCTACACTTTCTGGGTAGTATGTTTTCGCCTATAGCTTAACGTTTATCAGTTATACGAGACTATACAAAATTCATTCCGAATGAAGAGGTCTTCAAATTCAAGATGTGAATTTTATTTTCCAGTTAAATATGTGTAATATGCTGTAGTTAAATGAAAATCGTTAGTCATTTTTTAGAAAATAAAAAATTTCGACAAGTGTTCTATGAAAAGGGTAGTTGGTGTGGGGGGATTTTATTGAAGATCTTTGTTGCATCTTTGAAAGGTACGAAACCTAAGACCAAGTTTGATATTTATCCAACTTTAGTTTTTGAGTTATCTGTTCGCAGACACACACAAACACGCGCGTGCCCGGGGCTTTTTCTAAAATTTCCTTCTTCGATTCAAGGGGCCTCAAAACATGTATTTCTGGTGAAATCTCGGTTTGGAATTTTTGGGTGCAATGCAATACTTTCTCTTTCTACTATGTATGTGGTAGGGAAATTAAAAACCTTAAGTTTCAGGATAAATCTAAACTAATATTAGAAAGAGAAAAAATTCACACACGAGTAATCTCAGTCAATCAACTGATGTAGATGATTCTTTCGTCATTGAAAAGCCCTATACTCTGACGGACATGAGCTATAAAGCGCTTTCTAATTTCAATTCAATTTCTAAGACACTAAAAAGCATTTATAAAGCCCATGCACCAGAATACGAACGCAATGGAGTTATAAAAGAACATAATTGCGAAAAAGACTTTGAGTTTTAGTTCAGATTGCCATGGAGTAGAAAAAAAAATCTGATGTATTGCACTCGAATGGCTTTCTCTACTATTATATGAACTATTTTTAGAAGGGCTTCATCGAGATAAACGTCTGCGGAAAATGTTATTGCTAATTTTCTTTTAGATGCAAGGGAATGCGGCTAAGCGATAGTCAAATCTTTTAACAGCTGGTTGCTTTGTGGAGCCTTCCATTCTCTTTGCATATCCAGGACCCGCCCCCCAAAAAAGAAATCCATTGTGAAAAAGTATAAGCATTTGAAAATTCAAACAAATAACAAGGGATATCTCGGAAATGGCTCCTCAACAAAACAAATGTATGACATAAATTACGTGTTTTAACGAGATCTACATTTTTTGTGTAGTAAATTTTGTCTGTCTCTTACGGTTTACCAGTTATGTGAAAGTCATTTAGAATGAAAAGGACTCTTTGGGACATTACTAGAAAATTCAAGATATACATTTTATTTGCCATGAAAATATCTTAAACATATGATATTTTAATCAAAATCGTGAGAGCCACTTTTAAGAAAATCAAAATTTTCGAAAAATGTTCCATGTAAAGGATAGTCTGAGGTGAGGGGATTTTCTTGAAAATCTTCTTGTCGCATTCTTGGAAGATACTGAATCTAAATACCAATTTGATATTTATCCAAATTTTCGTTTTTGAGTTATGCTGTTCACACACAGACACATAAACATGTTTCCAAAAATGCCTTATTTGGATTCAGGGTACCTCAGAACACGTATTTCCGTTGAAATCTCGATATCGTATTTTTGGTTGGAATGCGATGCTTCTCCTAATTATACGTACGACTGAGACAACTCACAGCTGATAAGCGTACCTTTGACATGTCCTGCGCCGCTTCTGCGCTGTGGCGGAATACCGAGGTCACTCGGCCGATACGCATATAAGGCGGTTGCGGCCTGGGCATAAAAGGTAGAGAACGTAAAAGGTTGTTACTCCACAGTAAATGCATACAAGTACAGACTAAGAAGGGGATATTTTATCCCAAGCAGTATATGTAAATGGTCACGATTTAGCAACAAAGACAGCTAAAAAAATTAGAATTATATCTGCTTATAATGGTACGATACACATGCGTTGCCAATTACAAAATATTAAATAACCTTCATGTAAGAAAGTTTTGCTTTACTTGGTTTGGTGTTGTAATCATGTTCGTTAGCAGGAATGCTAAATAATTGTGTAAAGAGAGGAAAATATGTGCAGCTAACATTAGAAATCAGTGAACCGATATTTTATAATTAACAACTGAGAAGAATATTTTTCTGGATGGTAGCAGACTTTTCCAAAGCGGTCGGTTAAATTGGTTTCCTGGGAGTGCGAAATCTGCATATTCACCGGCTTTAACTCTGTTTCGTTGTATGTGTCAAGGTTTTCTGTATTACATAAAAAAATTAATGAACTATAACTGCATAACTGCTGATACAACAAACGGAATAACAAAATGAAAAGTAAAAAATCTAAATGTTGCCTTATCAGCTGCGTAACTATGAGCAACGTTTAATTTCATTTTAAGTAATTTTAGCTGATATAAGGTTTATGGATTTTTCTACCTAGCGAAATAGCTCCGTGGTAACGCGTCAAACTCGCTTTCGGGAGGTCACGGGTTCGATTCACTCTGGCCTTGGGATATTTCTGGTCGGTAGGTGAATGCTGGAGTGGTTTCTCACCTACCACGATTTCCGTTCCATAATTTCACTACGTTTCTTTCTCATCTTTTAGGCCTGCTCCTGGATTTCATAGCGCATGACGGTGCCAGACAGATGGCGCGGATGCTCGCTCAAAGGAAAGAGTACTCCCCGCGGACACGAGAGGACTGCTTGGTCAACGGGTCGTTCATGCACTCTCTAGGCATCTCCAGCAGTGGGATGGTCGTCGAGCCTGAAATTGTTAGGGGCTTCCGTACGTATCTGTGGTCTGTGTGCTTGTGGTATTGCCTCCTGTGATTCCTTCACTTCATCCTTTCCTCCTGGGAGATGGTAGTTACAATAAATATGTAGGTCGCAGTACGCGAGGTGTCCTCCTCTGTTGCATAATCTATTCCTAAGGGTTTTCCTTCTAAACATAAACATTTATGAATAACTTTATTTGAAAATTGTGTAGCTATTATGTTATTAAATAACTACTGGGCCCAAAGTTTTAAAATTTCACCTGCTATGATTATCCAAAAGCTTACTCGACCATTCTGACCGATGTTTGCTCCCCCGTACTGCAGTACTTCGAGAACTTGGAAGTCAGATGTCATATCCGATTGCGTGAGTATCAGGGAATGTTTATCTTTTATTAGGAGTAGTCGAGGCTATCCGAAACTACAATTAGGATGTAAAGGGGAGGATTGAAGATGTTTGTTGCTTCAAATTTTTTTATTTGCCCCACGCTTTGGGAGCCAATTTGAAGTAGATTGTATTGAAGGAGTTGTATTATATTTTAACTGTTGGGAGCCGAACTTGATGTTCGTTGCAACCGCAGGTATAGTACTCGCTTTCCGGTAGCCTTCGCCCCAAATGTACTTTCCGGTGGCCTTTGCCCCCCATAAAAATATTAACTTTGTAATTTGACTGTTTCTTTAAATATTATTTATTTATGTTTGCCTCGGCTGCGTCAGCATTTACTTTTAGAGACATGAATGTGGTGCGACTGAAGAATGTAGGCTTACACAGATTATAATTTTACTTCACTCCTTTTTATTAATTCATAACACGATTTTTAATAACACTTCACTGATATAGAGAGCTATGAGATTCTTTTGTTAATTATACTTGCACTTTTTAACACACAAACTATTTTTGTCTCACACTGAATATATATCAAATTTCTCGAGGACACATCTCGCGTCTGATTAGTAACACTGTCTGCTAGCAACGCGTCCAGGTATGAGCGCTGTCTACAAGCAACGCGTCCAGTTATGAGCACTGTCTACAAGCAACTGACTTGATTTCTAGCGCCTAAATTTGTAAATTTTTGCATTTCAAGTCTCTGATTGGCTATTTCTAATCCAATAGAATACTTTTATTTAACTAAATCTTTTTCTGGTTGGTGATTGGCTATTTTATAAAATGTCTCAAAATTTACATTATTGTTGCTCCAATAATGAATAGTAGCATTATTAAACATTCTTACTCATTATTGCCTCAAGGTAACCTCATTGTTACCTCATTGTTAGCAACTTTTAACCTATTATTCTCACAGCTCCTACATTATTAAATTACGTAATATATTCGCATAACATTATTGAACATGTATACAATAATATAAACATTTACAATGACTGTAATATACACTTTTTATTTATTGTTACATACACATATTGCTTTAAGGCGGGATGTTATTGAATTTATATATTATAATTAGACTGAAATCATTTAAGTGTTAAAAATACTGCCTCAGGATTCACCACTTAAATCTTTTAGATCACTCTACAATCTACGTCATCCTCCGTGGTATAGTGGTTTCCACGCTAGCCTCTAGTTCTCGGGGTCGCGGGTTCAAACCCGGCGGATAGTTAACATGGCTTCCTTCGGGAGGGAAGTAAAGCCGGTGTCCCGTATCGTAAATTTACGACACGTAAAAGAATCTCAAGTCTGAGAAAGAGGCCTCTGAGCAGAATTATCGATCTTTCACGCCCAATATAGAATGGGACGCTAAGGACCACACTCGGTTTTAATTTTTTACAATCTACTCATAAAAGTACGGTAGGACGCAAATGAACATAACTAAATAATTATTTTGGTTTAAACAATTAACTGTGCAACTCCGCATAAGCCAACTAGTGTAACAATACGAATTTTGAAATGTTTTCTGTTAAATAGTTTTCAAACCTATCTTCAGCAGTAAAAACAGAAAAAAATATTTTGATCTTTTTATCGTTAAGAATTGCATTTGCTTGGTGCTTAAAGGCTAACATTACACTATGGTGATTACACTTTTATTTACTAATTTATTTAATAGCATGCTCCATTAATGGTTGCATAACAGTACGTGTACAGGGTGCGCACAAAGTCTGTATACCGCTCTATTAAATTCAGCTGAGGTGATACCCATTATTTATTTATTTAAATATTTCTCCTTACATCTTAGGAATCTAAAACATCCGCATATTTCCCTCCATGGTCTCTACTGCAACAAAACTACATTCGTCTGTGAACATGACTTTTGCCTGCTGAGCCATTCTTTGGAATTCTTGCAGCATCCGACCACAAGCATCAACACTCTTTCCAAATCATGTGATAATAATTCATTGACATTCAATGGACGCCAACACCTCATTTTCAGATCCTCTTTGATGTGTTTCCTCATGGCTGATTCCGGTATCCGCAACTTTGGAGCACGTTTCCGTATGGATTTGACCGGAGATTGTTCATAGATTTTACCACGTCTGCAAAAAGTCCAAGTCGGGTGGATGATCTTTCAGTTCTCGGCGCGTCGCGAACACTGGCCGTTAAAATGCTTTGTCTTCCCACACCAACCACGTCTTCATTGTCGGTGCTGCTTTCACAAACCGCGCAACAAAATCGTCCATGACATTTTAATTGATTTGCCATTAATTTGATGCTCATGAACCCACACAGCGGCCACCTAGCGCTCCTCAAATGTGTAATCACTTGTATCAGCCATTTTTTCAATATCTTGGTATTAACTAATTTGCAGTCACATAATTCTTTGCGTCGATAACAATTTAGCAGCCACAAAAGTCGATAATGATGGGTATCTGATAGAAATTATCTCATGCAATTTTTAATTTAATATATGGGGTATATGGACATTACTATGCGCACATTACTATGAATAATTTTATCGTTTTGAAAATATTAATTTTACATTAGTTGTTGAATATAAACTATAAAAAATACTTCTATGCTTTCTATGCTTCTGCTTAGTATCTTATTATTATATTATCTATATTATTTATGTTACTAATTTTTCGAAGTCTATGCTTTTCATAAACTCTAAGAATAATATTAAATACATATTTGCTAAGTCAACTGTAATTGGAGGCCAAGTTTCTCCTTTATTATTTATTTGGTTATACATAATATTCCTTTCTTTTCGTAAATTAAGTGCTGCACAGTTTTCTTCCCAGTTTGCAAGAACAATGTGGCTTTTCAAATACCTTGCGGCGGTAGAGATACGGTTTTAAAATCCCATGTCCTAATAGCATTGCTGTTACATCTGTTATTATTGGAATTTTATGTTCGAGTGGCTGCTTTATAGAGGAAGAATATTTTACGTAACGTTCCTTTTGTAGTGTTGTTCCATTCTATCTGCCATTTATCCATAACTTTAACTTTAGATATAAGATTATCTCGGTTTTCGCTACTTTATAATAATAATGATCGTGCTTCCGTCCTTAGTTGCTTAATTTACAAGCTTATTCGGAGCAAATTTCCGGTAATTCCAATATGAGCATTTACCCATCCAAATGTATTCCTCAGTCCTCGTTTTTTCCTAGGACATATATATTCTTTTAATTCTTCAATGATCCTTTTTTTAATTCGATTTATTCCCCACTTGTAATTACATTGGTCTTATCGCCGGCCTTTCTTTTACAACTTATTGCCTATTGGCAATTGTGTTAACTCGTGTACTCTTGTCGTTTGGTTTCTTTCACTTTTAGTTTTTAATCATTAGATCATACACACATTCATACTCTCATTCAAACTTCCAGACTCCGGGGAGGGTAGGGAATAATCTTGACTAGAGAAAAATTCCCACCCCAGTCGGGAATCGAACCCGGGACTCCTCGCAAAACAGGCAGGTGCTCTATCCACTGAGCTAGGGGACCGGACTTGAGTTTTATTTATGGACGCTCTTTAACTACTATGGTTCTTAGCGTCCCATTCTATATTGGGCGTGAAACACCTGTAATTTTGCTCAGAGGCCTCTTTATCAGGCTTGAGGTTCTTTTACGTGCCGTAAATCTACGACACGGGACCACCGGCTTTACTTCCCTTCCGAAGGAAGCCGTGCTAACGATTTTTACGCCCGAAAAAATCCATCGCCCTCCGCCGGGTTTGAACCCGCGACCTTGGGAACCAGAGGCTAGCACGGTACCACTAGTCCACGGAGGACGACTTGAATGATCTTGTCATGTTTGGAATTATTTAACAACTGTGGCGTTAACATTCCATCTTTGAACACCTAGCATGAAGTTTGTATTTCTGCTGATATGTCAAGATATTGCTTTTGAATATCACAGCTAATGCCCCAACTTTGCCATCATCTCTATAGATTTGTAAGATGTAGGTTCTGTTGCTATTTTCTTCGCTGGATGTAGCCATTCTCTAATACTTAGTGGCGCGTTGTATTCTACAACTTAAATTTCAGTAGGTGCGTTATTAAACGCATCCACGTGTGAAACATTGGTTAGTATTCTAGTCACCCTTTCTAACCTTAAACACACTGCGTTAGTTTAAAAGAAAGGCTTTAATATGGCTTAATGTGATTTCATTAGGTTTTTGTTTACCAAATAGCTGAACTCTATATCTGCATAAACGTTTACCAACTAAATATTCTCGTACTTCATGCGATATTTGCACACATTCGTCTACGTTAGACAATGCATCATCTTAAACTCTAAAAGAAATGCACAAAAGTGAACTAAATTCTAAAAGATCAAGGCTTCACCGTAGTATGCTTACTTTCTCTACTACGTATAGTAAGTAGGAGAAGTATTGTATTCCATCCAAAAATTCGATACCGAGATTTCACCGGAAATATATGTTTTGAGACCCCCTGAATCCAAAAAAAAGCATTTTTGGAAACATGTCCGTATGCGTGTCTGTGTGTTTGTGAACAGCATAACTCAGAAACAAACAGTCGGATAAACACCAAAATTGGTTCAGTAACTTCCAGAGATGTGACACGAAGGTATTCAAGAAAATCCCCCACCCCAGATTACCCTTTACATGGAACATTTTTCGAAAACTTTAATTTTCTCAAAAATGGCTCTAACGATTTTGATTAAAATATCATATGTTTAAGATGTTTTTATGACAAATGAAATTTATATCTCGAATTTTCTGGGAATGTCTCCAAAGTATTTTTCATTGTGAACGGCTTTTGCATAACTGGTAAACCATAAGAGATAGACAAAATTTTACTACACAAAAAAGGTAGATCGCGTCAAAATATACAATTTATGTCATATACATTTTTTGTTGTTGAGTGAACTATTTTCGAGATATTGCTTGTTATTCCCTTAACTTTTCCATTACTTATACATTTTCTCAAATGGAAATTTATTACTCTTTTTTTTTGTCCCGGTAATGCAAAGAGAATGGAATACTCCACATAGCAACCAGCTCTTAAAATATTTGACTATCGCTTAAAGCCTACCAATTCCCCTTGCAACTACAAGAAAATTAGCAATAAGATTAACATCTCGATATCTCGATTAACCTGAAGCATATGGAGAATAAGCGTTTATAAAAATAGTTCGTGCAAGAGTGGAGAAAATCGTGTGAGTGTAACACATCAGATTTTTACTTTCTCTACTACGTATAGTAAGTAGTGGAAGTATTGTATTCCACCCAAAAATTAGATACCGAGATTTCATCGGAAATATATGTTTTGAGACCCCCTGAATCCAAAAAATCATTTTTGGAAATAATTCCGTGTGTCTGTCTGTGTGTGTGTCTGTGAACAACATAACTCAGAAATGAACAGTCAGATAAACAACAAACTTAATATTTTGGTTCAGTATCTTCCAGAGATGCGACACGAAGGCTTTCACCACCCAGATTACCCTTTATATGGAACATTTTTCAAAAATTTTAATTTTCTCAAAAATGGCTCTAACGATTTTGATTAAAATATCATATGTTTAAGATATTTTCATGACAAATGAAATGTATATCTGGAACTTTCTGCGAATGTCTCCGAAAGTATTCTTCATTTTGAACGAATTTTGCATAACTGGTAAAGCATAAGATATAGACAAAATTTTACTGCACAAAAAATGTAAATCGCGTTAAAATACAGAATTTAAAATACACACTGTTTTTTTGAGTGAACCATTTTCGAGATATTGCTTGTTTTTCCCATAACATACTTATACATTTTCTCAGATGGAAATTTGTTTCTCATTTTTTGTCCTGGTAATGCGAAGAGAATGGAATACTCCACATAGCAACCAGCTCTTAAAATATTTGGCTATAGATTAAAGCCTACCAATTCCCCTTGCATCTACAGAGAAAATTAGCAATAAGATTAACATCTCGATATGTCGATTAACATGAAGCATATGGAGAATAAGCGTTTGTAAAAATAGTTTGTACAAGAGTAGAGAAAGTCATATGAGTGTAACACATCAGATATTTTTAAAAACAAACAAAATAACTCTCTTGGCTCTAGTTATCAATATTTCACACATAAAAATACATTCACATGACTTTCTCTACCCTCTATCTTTATTAGTGGGTGTGAAAACTATTCTTATTAAAATAATTTGTCCTCCTGTGCAGGCCGCGTCACGTTTGATAAAACTGCCGACGTTTCACCCTTCATGTTGCACTGCCAAGTTTTGCTTGCGCTCATATTTATACTGCAAAATGCAGTCCCTCCTACTCATGCTCCTAATTGGCAGGTTTCTTGCCACTAATTTGTTCTGTGAGCAGTGTTTTTCATGCTGTATTGAGGGGTTTTCCACCATATCTATTCAATAAAGCTTATGTTTAAAAATTTGTACGCATTCTCTTACTGTTCTGTACGAAAAGCGGTCACATACAGCTGAACTGACAACATTGTTGTTCAAAGTCGATATGGTGGCCTGTTTTATAAACATATTCAGCCAATGCTGATTTTTCAGGTTGTCCATGCTTTAGGAATCTGATATGTTCATTGCGTCGAGTTAATATTGATCTTCCTATCTGGCCTACGTATGACTCGCCGCAAGCACGTGTGATTTTGTATACATCTGAGTTGAGGAGTAGCGAAACGTTATCCTTAATGGGCGTGTAAAGAATCCTAGATTTTTAATTGAATAAATTTTGTTGTTATTTTGAGACGTTGTAGCAATTTTGAAATTCTATTTACCACTCCATCTACGAGGGAATAAATCCCCAATTTTCTTCCTTTTCTGTGCAACGCCATTTGTTTTCCTCACTTTTATTCTTGTTCTTTTTATTTGGAAGAACCTCAAGCCTGATAAAGAGGCCTGTGAGGAAAATTACAGGTCTTTCACGCCCAATATAGAATGGGACGCTAAGAACAGCAGCAGTTAAAGAGCGTCCAGCTGTATAACCTTTATTCTAACTACACAGATGTATACACTGAAGTTACTGGATTCTAAAACTAAGTAAGTTTTCCTTTATTTCCTTTGTACTTAATTTGTAATCAAGTTCGTTAGTAGGGCATTCTAAATAATTGTATACAGAAAGACAACTACTAACATTAGAAATCAGTAGGTAAATATTAACGACTGAGCACATTATTTTTATCGATGATCGTAGATTGTGCCGTTTTTCTAAAGAGGTTAACTCGGTGGACCGGGAGTGTGGAACCATTATATTCACCAGCTTCACCTCTATTTCGCTCTACATGTTAAGGGTGTCTGCATTCTGTAAAAACAATATAGCTTTCTTATATTAAATAATTACCTAAGAGAAGGTACAAAGGTTTAAAATTTAACCTGCTATAATTATATAAAAAATTACTCGACCATTCCGACGGAGGATTCTTCCACACTCAAAGGGCTTTTGTAAACTATGTACAATCCCAAAACTTGCAAGACTGTAGGGGAAAGTTGAGGAAGTCACAAGTTCCGCCGTTGTTTCAAATCATTTTGCGTGAATGTCAGGGATTTTCTCCATTATTAGGAATAACCGGGACTGTTCAAAATTACATTTATAAGGAATAAAGGGATATTTCACTATGAAAATTCTTCATATCGTTGTATAATAATTTAATAAAGAATCGGAAGGTAAATTAAATTAATTAACTCGCCATTCGAGTTTAGAAAGCTAACCATGCAACCTCGGGTGAGCCAGCTAGTGTTTAATACAAATGCTAATCTTAAACTTTTATGACGTTGTCTCTGAAATCGCATTCATTGCTTTTTTCTTCCTCTACGACGTACATAGTAGGTAGAGAAGGTATTGCATTCCACCGAAAAATTGATTACCGAGATGTCAATGTAAATACATCTATTGAGGCTCATTGAATAAAAAAGACCCATATGTGTTTGTCTATAAACAGCATAACAGATGGTATTTAGGTTCATGCCTTCCAACGATGCGGCACAAAAGATTTTCAAGAAAATCCCCCCCACCTTAAACCACCCTTTGTATGTAAGAGTTTTTTCAAAATGTTTAATTTTCTAAAAACAATGGCTCTAACGATTTTGATTAATATTATGTATGTTAAATATATTTACATGGCAAATAAAATGTACATCTTGAATTTTCTGTAAATAATTGTGAAGTCCCCTTTATTCGGAAGGAATTTTATGTAATCTTGTATAATTGGTAAGAGTTAAGCGATAGATGATAACCTACTACACAAAAAGAGTATATGCCTTTAAAACACACATTTTATTTACAGTACGTTTTCTTGTTGTATGTGCCATTTCTGAGTTTCTAAGGGTTCAAATTGTTCATTTATTGGTCATTCTCTTAAAATACTGCAAACATTCAGTTGTTTCTTGCGATTACATGGAAACAGTATGAAATCCTAAGGCTACCACGTACCGTTCAGTTCTTAAACATTGACTGTCGCTGTTCGCTATGTAACTGTAACGAAATGTGTAATGCAAGTATTACTGCAAAGGTTTATTTGAATTAAGTAGTAGTATATAGAAAAATAAGTTTTAGTAAGAACAGTTTGTGTATCCAGTAGTAAACGTTAAAGGGTGGAAAAAGTCATATGAATGTATCGCATTAGATTTTTAATTTTATAGAATGTTATGTAACTGGTAAACAGTAAGAAATAAAATAGAAACTTAAATACATAATAAAATGCAAATGTCGTTAGAAGGTTTATGGCATTAAGAATTTCAGAAATATTCGCTGTTATTGTGCTGAATTATCTTATATTTTTGGAGTGGTAAGTGTAATGTGTGTACTATTATTATTATTATTATTATTATTATTATTATTATTATTACTGTTATTATAATGATTTTATTGGTGGTTTAAATTTATATATTCTCTCCGTCCTATACGAATACAATAAATCTTGCATCAAACCTTAAATTGAATACCGACTGTTGAAATTACCGTGATAAAAGTTACAAGTTTTCAATACGGGATCCATTAGTGATGCGGCATATATTCAGCTAGTAGCCTTGCCACACTGATGTTAGGATTATTAGGATGTCTAATCCTACTGCTGCAATAATCTGAAATCTCGAGGTAGGCCTGCAGGTAGCAGTAGCATTTTTCGTCTTAACACCTTTCCGCACTCCATTGTTGGAATTGCTAGTTCTCGACTCGCCTGCCGCAAAGACTTTTAGTAGCGTGCGAGAGCCATTCCAACTCTCTCTGCATTTCCATTTGACACACGCTATCACTCGGTGTTCTTTCCTATACAGACACCGTCTTATCCCCGTCGTTTGAATCTGTTGGTAACACCTAAGAACGTTGTCATTAGATGGGTCATTAAGATATACGCCCAATAAATGTAACCACTGAATTATGTTTAGCGAATTCCAAGCCATAAGGTGTTTGGATAGCTTATTTCGTTACCACGGCTACAAAATAAAACAAAATAACAAAATCTGTGCATGTAGAGTTCAAGCTTCCCCAGTTACATTCGGATTTACGTTATGATTCAACATTACAACTTTAAAACTCCTATGGCCATTTTTGTGCGCCCTGTAAGATTTCTTTGCAAAGGTAACCTTATATAGCCACTGCATGACGAATAAACTACATTCCTGCGTGGACACGTTTTTAACATTTGACTGCCGTCCTAGCCTCCTCGTTTAAGCTCCCGTGTAAAGAAAAACTGCGAAAGGAAAGAAAATGAAAGAAAGAAAAGAGTTTATGAATCATTTATAGAGAAAGTAGTGTGATTGTAGTACATCAGAGTCTTTTTTCAGAACAAATATTCTTAAAACAAATTATTCTTGCTAGATTCTCTTGTTTTCAACTCTAAAGATGCAATTTGGTTAACTATAAACTTCTGACATGCTTTCTCTGTTACCTTCATGTTTAGAATATTACGTCGTAGACACGCTTCCAGGTTTCCAATTAAAACTTTGTTATGCCTAAAGCATGCGTGCCTAAACCACATCGTTTTATATTCGCCTTACCAAAGATAAAAAGAGCTTTGAGTTTGTAACGATGAAGTGAAGTGTATGTGGTGTTGAATCATGAACCGAGTTAGCGCCAGAGAGGCATACGTGCTTACAAGTTCTGAACCAACACACAGGACAGGCTTCAACTGGCCGGTAGTTCAGTTTTTAACGTGGTGCGATGTTGAGCGGGTAAGCGGGTAGCGTTCGCTTTCAGCTAAGTACAGTGGCGGTTGGCGGGTAAGGCAAATGAAACTACCTCGGACATAATTGTGAAAATAATTATTCTTATTTGGAAATAATAATCTGTTGCTAACAATGGTAGGAATAATCATATAAATTTTGTTAATTTCTTTTTTATTTATTTACTAAAACGTTTGAAAACGCCGGAAGAGGTCAGTTTCACTCTAAGGAAAATCTAATGTCTATGTTTGGTAGAAAAAAACTAATTCAACACAATTTCCTCTTGTTACTCTTATTCATTTTATGCGTTCACTTCATTTACCAAAAATTAATTCCTTTCTGACATTTAGTTGTGACCTCTGGTGCCATTTACCTTAACCGTCAGGGTGCTATTCGTCCTCCGTGGTGCAGTAGTTACCATGTAGCCTCTAGTTCTCGGGGTCGCGGGTTCAAACCTGGTGGAGGGCAATGGATGTTTTCGGGCGTAAAAAATCCTTAGCATGGCTTCCCACGGAAGGGTATTAAAGCCGGTGGTCCTGTGTGGTAGATTTACGGCACGTAAAAGAACCTCGTACCTAACAAAGAGGCCTCTGAGCAAAATTACCAGTCTTTCACTCCAATATAGAATGAAACGCTAAGGCCCACAGCAGTTAAACAGCGTCCATAAATAACTCATTTCAATTTGGAGTCCACTTGAACCTCACGGTTAAACGTTTTAGTGTAGGCTTAGATTTAGAATTTTGAAATTTTTATAATTTGTGACACATTTAATCAACTTTATTACCATAAAACAGTTCCTAAACTATTCAATAAATACAATTGTAAAAGAATAAAATAGAATTTGGGAGCATAGACGCTGTGCCCAATGATCCAAATGAGGCTATTGTGCTGTATAGGCGGAAACCGGAAGTCCGGACAAAGAAAGCTTTCCGGGTGTGCAACTGTGGAAATCCAACTTGCGTAAGAAGGCCACCGCAAGGTTATATATACCAGATGCCATGGAGCAGCTGGAAATGCGTTGTTGTAGAGTATCCGGCTGTTGATAACGAAGGCACAATGAGGAGTCACATAGCCGCTGATGGGTTGGTATCACATCGTGGTACTAAATGGAGCGAACCGTGTGGGGTATAGTACTAGTGACATTTTTTCCAGAATTGTTCGTAGTCAAGGTTAGCTGTCACAATGCGTTCAAGGCGCATCCAAGGCAAGTCGCATACTTGAATGAGATCTTCATAAATTTTGCGCACCATCCGATTGCCAGGCTGTTGACAGTCCAAACTCAATAGCACCATTCCAAGAAATATGTGCGGAGATAGAGTAGAGAGGCAGGAATGGATCGAACATCCACGCGATTTCGGAAATATTTGTGCTTATTGAGACTGTGTTACAATGAATAAAGCAAAATACCATGTTATTAAAAATTATGATGATTTGGAGCTTATTATGTGATTAAATGTGATTATTAAATCAGTTCTCTGCAACTTAATCTTCTTTTGCTGAAATAAAGAATTCGTATTGGTTTCATAGGTAAATAATAAACAGACCCAAAATATAGTGCGGCATTTACTTCATTTAGTGTAGGGTATAAAAATAATTACCTTTTAATACTTTTACATTTTAACTTTACTACCTCACCTTCCTCGTAATGATCCATTGGTTCTGAAAAGATTCCTATCCAAGGTTTTCAAACCTATTCCCCATTACTTGCTGGAAAAAATGAAGAGAGCAGCATTACAGCAACATTACATCATTTTACTATTGAGAAAAGGCAATAGTTCTGAATTTAAAATTAACCCTGCCAAATATTTTACAGTTCTCCAACCCCTTCTCTAGGGATTTTTCTTATTCAACCCCTAAAATAAATAAAAGGAAATGACTAATGTCCTTATTCCACAAATGTATTAAGAAAAGCGGTCCCTTTATAATGAAAAAAAAAACACCCCAACTATCATTATAGGTGTTTTTTTTAAGACACAACATGTATGTTTTTACAACAAAGATGTTGAAAAAAATGGACCAATTAGTACCGAAAATACTCAAAACTGCCACCCCTGTACCGTTGGGGTAGAATTTTAGGATAGAACACCTACATTTCTCCTAATGTTGTCATAGAGAATATAATTACGTGTAAATTTTTCATTCATACTGAAAATCCTCCAAAGAATCTCAATTCAAACATTTTTCAACCCATCTTTTACTGGCGCTTGTTTGTTGCTTACTACCTCTAAAAGAAAAGGAGGGAGCAAGTTTAAATGTTTTATTTAACAAAAGTATTAAGAAGAAACGCATATTTAAAATCCTCTGTATTGCCTCCCATCCAAAGTTATTCCATTCCATCCCTCATTAGGGGTGACTATTCCGTTCCCAACCCTAATATAACGAAGAGAGCAACATTTAACATTTCATTATTGATAAAACACGTCCATTTGTGCTAAATATCCTCAGGATTACCCTTCGCTGAATATTTGAATACACCTGAAAGAATAAAGAGAGAATGATTTATATATTTTCTATTTCACTAAAGTATTGATAAAACAGGTCCTTCCCTGCTGAAAAAGCCTTAAAATAGCTTACTGCCGAACATTCATCGTTCTCTCACTTTTATTCTTGTCCTGAAGAACACGTGTATCAAATTTCCTCCAAAGTGCCTTCTGTTTGCAGTTTTCAACCCAACTTCCCAATAGAGCCGTTTGTTTTTCCTTGTTTCTTTCTTTCTTTCTTTTTTTTTTTTTTTTTTGCATTACCGCCTCTAAAAGAATGAAGGGAGCAACCACTATATTTCTACTTAGCAATACCATTGAGAAAACAGGCTTATTGGTGCTGGAAATTCTCAAAATTGCCTTCCACCGAACATTCTCCAAACCTTTTTCGATTGAGAGTGCTTTTTGTGATACCATCCGCATAGTATTTTTGTCCTAAAAATACATGCATACTAAATTTGGTTAAATCGGTGGTCTTAGGTATAAGGAACATATACATTTACATACGTTGACTTCTTTACAGGTCTAAATTGATTGTTTCAGTCCTATTGAATATAATTGCTTATTATACACAGCACCACTTAATATAAGTTAATAGTTAAACAATTGAATGGAACAGGATCATAAGGGAAAACTGGACGGGAAAATAAGTTTGCTTTAATACTGAAGTAGATATTGGTAAGTGGATCAAAAATTTGTAAAACTTGCTAAGGAATGGTAAAACGGAAATCCAACGGAATGGATGGGGAAATTTGATGCATTGTATATCACAATTATTATATTTGGAATTGTTTTATTGCTATACTAAGAAATAAACGATTTTGAATAGCGTTGAAAATATGTTACATAAATTAATCGAAAGAGATTAACTTCACAATAAAAAGTATTCTGTTAATAGAAAATATGTAACAAAAAGCAAGAATTGAAGTAGTACGATTTTTATATATAATATGGTTGCAAATAAGGTATTCTTGTCTTATGTTATTTACTCCAAGCAAAAGTGTTTAAACCATGTGAATTTGTTTTATTATCGATAACAACCAGATAATAACTTATATAAACAGGATTCAACTGTTGCGATTGTTAAAGAAATTTTCACTGAGTTGGGAAACGCCTACAGGGAAAGCAAAAAAGTGTAATAATTCGCTATGCGAATCATCAAATATTCTTAACGAGAAGTAACAAAGAATTGATTATCATAATATAACGAATGTCTACAAGTAGCTAAAACAAATATGTAAGTACATCCTTGATTCAATTGTCATACATTGTTCGTCGTTAAATTCAAATTGAATGTAAGAATAAATCATTATATAGTGAAAGTTCACTTATTATATTTATTATTTATATAACAAATATCTTACTTTCCAAACACGGAAAATTTGAGATAAGATTCATTATTGCCATGGCTTAAGAGCAGGTGGAATTTTAAATATATCTTAAAATATTACGAACAAAAATAAAAATTCAAATAGTTTGCCACACGTTACACATGATAGAATCCACAACAATTAACTGAGTAAACATTATCCGCCAGTAATTTAGTTCTGCCATGCTAAACATAAACCGGCCACACCAACTGTGTGAGAGGCGTGGTGAATTCAAACCAAGCATTTCATAGCACATAGCATCGATATCTACAAGAACTTCCAAAACATCCATTAGGATCCAGCCGACACCTTAACAACTCATTTCACAGCCTTTATATTGCTTCAATACCCAGAACGTAACAATTGGTCCATAAACGATGACGTAAATTAATGCTAAATATGCACATTACTAAATTAAAAACAACGCATAATAGAGCTTGGAAAATTTTAGAAGACATATAATTATGCGACGACAATGCTTATAAGGAAGAAAAATATAAATACAATAAGGGTCAGTCACCACCAACCGATGTTAAAAATACTCTTAACATCGTGTTTGCTAATATTATATTAGAGTTTAACACAATGTTAAAACTCATGCGTTTCATCAAGCTTCTATGGCTAATTGAGTTATCATGTTAAGGTCAGGCAACTGCGAACAGCAGCTTTCGAGAAGGCGGTGACCGAACTACATGGCTCCTGAATGCGCTCCAATGCGCTTTTGTCTACGCACCGCAGCGCTTTCTGTGTCAGTAACAGATAACTAGTTAGTTCATGGACAATTGCTATATAATTTCCCTTATTGTTTGAGGTTAGAAGAGCGACGTCAACTGAAAAATCTAGATGCAGAGGAACTAAGTTTCACCATTCGAAAATCGTTAATTACAGAACTGGTTACTAAGTATAGAGGTATTATCAAGAGCGCAAAAGCCTACGCATTTACATTAATGGATAAGGATGCAGCCTGGAAGAAAATCCGCGCGTGATTTCATTGAATGCACGCGTTTCTCCCAGGTCAGTAAGCATCTGTAACAATTTATGATAACATAAAATGCAGCACCAAAAATGCCATAAAAGCGTTTAAAATGGTTCAAAACTGGTGGTGGACACTAAATTGAATCCGCAGTGTGAGAAAATGTGTTATTACTGATTAGGGATAAACCAGACCTCAAAAATACTGTTTGCTTGTTGAAGCAATTGCTTTGGAAACCTAAAGCTTTGGAAATTCCAACATTCATTTAACATTAAATGAAAGGTCTAGTGACACAAAAGCTTAAATTAGCACTTAGGAGAAACAGACATGTTTCTCTTCTTAGTATTCTAACCGTATGACCATTTTAGACACTCTATCGCTTTAAAATTCCCCCTTTGGCAAATTTGCAAATGTATTGACACACGACTCCTCTTCCTTTAGGGATGACATTCAAATACGCCAAACACATTAAACTCGCATCAACAGCTCATTTTCAGTCAGCCATTTTCCAAATTCTAATGTTTTTAAATGCTCTAAGGGACACTAGATAGGAATGTTCTCAAAGATTACATTCTTAGTTTTTTGGGTAGTCTTCTTAAGCGGAAATTCCTGTTTAGTTTGATATATGTACTGGTATTCAAAACCTAAGGACGAAAGTAATCTTCGCATGCTGTGACACTGCCAAATAACATAGCTGGATGAAACTTGAATCATACATAGAGGGAACTGCTACGGTATGCTACAGTAGGCAACTAAACGAAATATGCAATGAGACGAACAGAAATGCCACTTTTATTCATAGATCATAAGCTACACTAAAGTCAATATGACATATGCTGGCTCTCTAGATTTACAGAAATAGATACATGGTGCTTAACAGGGTGTGTGATCACCACGGACAGCAATGCATGCTCTGCATTGTGCTCCCATGCTAGCCACAAAGTTGGTAAGCAGTTCTTGTGGAAGGGCGTTCCATTCCTCCACCAGCGCCGTTGATAACTGTTGGATGGTTGTTGGTGCATGTGGATGTGCTACAATGCGTCTCCCCAAAGCATTCCAAACATGTTCGAGGGGATTTAAACCGGGAGAATGGGCAAGCCAGTCCATTCGCCGAATATCCTCTCGTTCCAAGAGATCTTCCACCTGCGCTGTTCGATGCGGTCGCGCGTTATCATCCATAAACATGAAGTCAGGGCCGACTGCACCCCCGAAAAGACTCACATGGGGAAGGAGTACAGTATCACAATAACGTTGACCAGTGAGCGTACCTTGTTCAAAGATTTAGAGGTCGGTGCGCCCATGCAACATTATGTCTCCCCAAACCATAACACCCGAACCACCAAAACGATCATGCTCAAGAATGTACCTGGATTCATTACGTGTTTCCACCTCTTGCCAGATAAGGGTATGTCGAGAATCACTTCTTAGACTGAATCTGCTCTCATCCGCGACCCCATTTCTCGTTGGTCCAATTTTGATGGTTTTGGGATGTCATTGGAACACAACGTACTGGCCATCGGGCAAAGAGACCACCTCTGTGTAGTCCCGTGCCACTGTGTATAGTGAGATTGCGTGCCTAGCTGTCCTGTTAAATGTGGTTGCAATTGCACCCGCCGTTTGGCGTGGATTCCTTCTTGCCTGTTGCACAATGTAGCGGTCATCTGTTGCTGTATTTGAGCGTGGTCGACCACCATCTTCCCTTGGGACAGCAATGCCTGTGGCTTGGAAGCTTGCCCATGGACGTGAAACAATGTTGTGAGCAATTCCAAACTCCTGAGCAACACTCGTCACACTTCGCCCTTCTTCCAGTTTCCCGACGATTCCTCCCCGTGTGAAGTCATCCAAATGGTGTCTACGGGCCATGTTGAAATGAGGAACACCACTATAGTGCACCATAACAGCTCACTAATTGCCACACACCGTCTTGCCCTGTTTCGTCAACTGCCCCCTGTTGCGGGAGCAGACCCATTTGGCACTATAGGCTTGCTACACTAACGCCATGTGACGTCCAGATTTCTATGTACGTGTGAGAGACCTCTTGTAACATGCTCCCGCACCTTCATCTACTTCCACCAAGTAAATCATTTGTTATATTTCTAGCTTATCTCGTCCTTAGGTTTTACACACCAGTACATATTTATTTCATCATTGTAGATACAGTGCTTACAATACAAACATATTTTTAAAAATTGTAGTGCTCCGGAATTTTGTACTCTCAAATCCACACCATTTTACAGGAAGAGAATAACCCCTATACTCTTTGGAGTAAATAGGTGCATGTCAGCTCATCTTTCAGGGGATGCTTTGCTCTACAAATTTGTAGCACTTCTAAATATGGCAGTTTACATATGTCGAAGAAATGTAATTTTTGCTTTGTGAATATTTGTAATGCTTTTCTCCATTTTCTGGTATAAATGACCTGTTTTCTGGTATATTGGACCCGTTTCTGTTATAAATGACCCGTTTTCTCAGGAATGAAATTTTGATATGATAAAAGAAGCACCTCGATTACTTTACTCATTTACTGGGTACTGGGTGTCAATAAGTTGGTTGGTGTTGTATTAATAATTTATTCTTTATAAATATGTTTAATTATTTGATAATTTAAAAAATCACATTTTCCTTAGTAAATCACTTTGTTGTATAAAAGTAGATCAGTGAACTAAAAACCTGATGTGTTACACTCATATGACTTTCGATACTCTTGTAAAACTATTTTTACAAACGCTTATTCTCCATTTACTTCATGTTAATCGAGATAAACATTTGCAGACTCTATCTTATTGCTAATTTTCTTGTAGATGTAAGGGGAATATATATTTACAAGCGCAATACAGAAATGTGCCTTTAAGCACATATATATATATATATATATATATATATATATATATATATATATATATCTTAATAGCTGGTTGCTAGGTGCAGCACCATTCCCTTTCCCACAGATTAATACTCTTTGCATATCCAAGACAAAAAATGAATAACGAATTCCCATTTGAGAAAATAAGTATTGAAAAATTTAAGGGAATAACAAGTAATATCTCAAAAATAGTTCACTCAACAAAAAAAATGTATATGACATAAATTGTGTATTTTAACGCCATCTACATTTTTTGTGTAGTAAACTTTTGTCTATCTCTTATGGTTTACCAGTTATGCAAAAGTCGTTCACAATAAAGAATACTTTTGGAGACATTCCCAGGAAATTCAAGATATACATTTTATTTGTCATAAAAATATTTTAAACATATGATATTTTAATCAAAATCGTTAGAGCCAGTTTTGAGAAAATTAAACTTTTCGAAAAATGTTCCCTGTAAAGGGTACTCTGGGGTGAGGGGATTTTCTTGAAAACCTTCGTGTCGCATCCATGGAAGATACTGAACCTAAATACCAAGTTTGGTGTTTATCCGACTGTTCGTTTCTGAGTTATGCTGTTCACAGACAGACACACACAGACACACAGATAGACACACACACGGACATGTTTCCAAAAATACTTTTTTTGGATTCAGGGGATCTCAAAACATGTATTTCCAGTGAAATCTCGGTATCAAATTTTTGGGTGGAATACAATACTTCCCCTACTTACTATACGTAGTAGAGAAAGTAAAAATGCATGCATTTACATCATGTAAAAACTTCACTGATTTCTTAAACCGATAATGAATCACGAAGTTGGTAAATTTAATATTGGTGGGATAGAGATATTAATGTTCCTTACTTAACCCGAGTTAAAACTAATATTGTTCCATGAAACAGAATTTCCGTTCACTTCAGTGTCAAAAAGATTTTATCGTGTAAAAATTTACCATCGGTTGGTGAAATCCGCTCTAAAAGAATACAATCTGGAATGCGCCAAATCAGTTCGTCTAGGAACGCATAAGGGAGAAGTCGTATCTAGAGTATTTAATAATATGGGACAACTAGGATATGTTAGTTCCTACATTTTTTGTTGCTGGTGAAGCCTGAAGCATTCGGAGCAACCTCGGCGTGGTTAAAAAACACTGTCTTTTGTTTTTTGTTTAAAATTATAACATTTTCAAATAGCTAAGCATTAAGGCTTGGTCAAACAAGTTTAAAATACAGGGTCATCAGATTAAGTGGTAAAGCTGCTAGCGGCACCTGAGTCGAGGGCACGCGCCACTCACGGGCGACACTCCATCGCCGTGCGAACCGTCATGATGTAGCGTGTATGTGCGTGCATTGTCACGTCGGACACATTATTGCTTTGTAGCAATGACATTGTTGGGTATGATTATTTCGATTGAGGTTTGAATTTCGTCCGACGCTGCATCTCTCTCCCCACTTGCCGGCCAGAGGTGGAGAGAGGAAAGGGAGACAAGTAGCGTTACTAGCTTCTTTGTCTGGTAGCGTCAGTCAGTCAGTAGCGTGGGGCAGTCGTGTGTGTCTCTTCAGGGCGAGTGGTTGTGTATGTAACGTGCGTGTTTTCGTGTGAGTGTGGAACATCTCCCTCCAATGCCTGTTCTGCAATCTTTTGTGAATGATGTAGAGGCAACATGTGAAATACTTAATAAACCACAGGTAATGTGAAATTATGTGCATTTTGTTCTGAATATCCCACGGTTGCTTCAAAATGTAGGGCTAAGATCCTGGTCCTCTCATTGCTACTGCAGCTATGTCCCCCAATGTTTATGCCGGGGTAACCAAATTTAATATCTAGCTGCAAAACCTTTTGGCCCGTGTATAACAATCTGCACCGAAAGAATTCGGATGAACGGGAACCGTTATTATTTAACGTATTACAATATTGAATGTCTCTTACATCGCATAGCATTTTAAATATGATGTTGGAAACGTTCTACTTGTGTTCAAAGACAGGTATTGCAGCGTCTTAACAGACGCTTCTGTAATGTTTGGGAATTTTGGTTATACATCTAGTCTTTTAAATTGCCCAAAAACAAAAAGTCGCAGGGCTTGAGATCTAGGGATCAAGCGGGCGCACCACTACACTGATCACTTCGTCAGCAATTGTATCCAAAGAAGTCCGAGCTGTATGAGCTGTAGTCACGTCTTTTGAAATACTTCGTGTATTCCCTTATCTTCAATTGAAGGAAAACCTCCTTCAAAATTAAGACTTGGTGCCGTGCAGCATTGTTTTGTGAAAGTAAATAGGTCCAATTATTCTAGTCGTACTCACAGCTCACCAAACACCGACCTTAGGATCATGCTTTGATGTATGAGTATGAGGGAAGCGGCGTAATTGCGGGGACTGCAGTCTCGGGAGAGAAGCGGCGCGCGACTGGCATCCGGTGCCGCTGGCAGCGTTGCCGCTTTATCTGATGGCACCGTAGATATGTCGATTTTCAATAGAATTTCATAAAGAAATAGCAATTCGAAAAAGTACGTCAACCGCCTTCCCCTTTCGCTGTAACATGCAACTAACTGCTTAGAGGTTAAATTCACTACACTCTGGTTACACTACACTCAGCTGCCCCGTTCACGACTTAATTATTATGGAAGTCTCATTATTAAATATTACATGATTTTGTGATTGTATTGTTCACACGTCATATGCAAACGAAGAATACACTTTCCCAACAGATATGTGGTCTTTTGTTTCTACACATTGTGCTAAGCGGGAGGAACAATTTTGTCTTAGTAGGAATTCGCGGAAGCCATTTAGATTCAGAGATTCAAACCACAATAATACTGATAATAATAAAAATAATAATATAAACAGATTTTCAATCAGCTGTAGAACTTAGGGTCCCTTACGAAGTTACCCCACACGTGTCACTTCCTCCTCACTGAGCTTGCTTCTTGTCTTCACAACTGCAGAGTTCAACACAGAATAACAAGCACCACCATGACAACAGCGCCATTCTTTCGTGAATAGCAAACACACCTTGCTCCTCTTTATTTGTAGTAGCGAAAGAGCAGCGGCCTTAATGTTACTACTCTTTGAACCACTTAGGGGGAGGTCCTAACCCAATACTCCTTACACATCTTTATTCACCCTAGCGGCCTTAATATTGCTACTCCTTGTATCCTTAGGCAGAGGCTAATCCAATACTCTGCGGCGGTCTACTCACGCTTATGTTCTCAATGTATATTCTACTTATAGATATCTTCTTAATAACATTTAAACGTATTTAGTATCTTAAGTAATAATTATTATCTTCTTAGCAAATATCATTACTTAATTACTGACCTGAATGCATATTGTTACTTAATCAATTATCAATAGGAATGTTCGGTTGCAACCCCTTGCACATCTTTATTCGCAGTAGCGGCCTTAATATTACAACTCCTTGTACTCCTTAGGGGTGCGCTAACCCAATACTCCTTGCATCTCTATAAAAATATTACTTCGCCTCTTTATTCGCAGTAGCAGCCTTAATATTACTATTCTATGCATCTCTTAGGGGGACGCAACACAATACTCCTTACACCTCTTTATTTGCAGTAGGGGCCTTAATATTACTATTCTATGCATCTCTTAGGGGACGCAACACAATACTCCTTACACCTCTTTATTTGCTGTAGCAGCCTTAATATTACTATTCTATACATCTCTTAGGGGGACATAACACCATACTCCTTACACCTCTTTATTTGCAGTAGGAGCCTAAATATTACTATTCTACACATCTCTTAGGGGGACGCAACACAATACTCCTTACACGTCTTTATTTGCAGTAGCAGCCTTAATATTACTATTCTATACATCTCTTAGGGGGACGCAACACAATACTCCTTACACGTCTTTATTTGCAGTAGCAGCCTTAATGTTACTATTGTATACATCTCTAAGGGGACGCAACCCAATACTCCTTACACGTCTTTATTTGCAGTAGCAGCCTTAATGTTACTATTGTATACATCTCTAAGGGGACGCAACCCAATACTCCTTACACGTCTTTATTTGCAGTAGCAGCCTTAATGTTACTATTCTACACATCTCTTAGGGGGACGCAACACAATACTCCTTACACGTCTTTATTTGCAGTAGGGGCCTTAATATTACTATTGTATACATCTCTAAGGGGACGCAACCCAATACTCCTTACACGTCTTTATTTGCAGTAGCAGCCTTAATGTTACTATTCTACACATCTCTTAGGGGGACGCAACACAATACTCCTTACACGTCTTTATTTGCAGTAGCAGCCTTAATGTTACTATTCTACACATCTCTTAGGGGGACATAACACCATACTCCTTACACCTCTTTATTTGCAGTAGGAGACTTAATATTACTATTCTACACATCTCTTAGGGGGACGCAACACAATACTCCTTACACCTCTTTATTTGCAGTAGGAGACTTAATATTACTATTCTACACATCTCTTAGGGGGACGCAACACAATACTCCTTACACGTCTTTATTTGCAGTAGCAGCCTTAATGTTACTATTCTACACATCTCTTAGGGGGACGCAACACAATACTCCTTACACGTCTTTATTTGCAGTAGCAGCCTTAATGTTACTATTCTATACATCTCTTAGGGGGACGCAACACAATACTCCTTACACCTCTTTATTTGCAGTAGGAGCCTTAATATTACTATTCTGTATACCTCTTAGGGGGACGCAACCCAATACTCATTGCACCTCTTTACTTGAAGTAGCAGCCTTAGTATTACTGTTCTATACATCCCTTAGTGCGAGGCAACCCAATTCTCCTTTCACCTTTTTATTTGTAGTAGCGGCCTTAATATTACTATTCTATACATCTTTTAGGGGGACGCAACCCAATACTCCTTTCACCTCTGTATTTGAAGTGGCAGCATTAATATTTACTGTTCTATACATCTCTTAGGTGAACGCAAACCGATAGTTCTTGCACCTCTATATTGAAGTGGCAGCCTTAATATTACTATTGTATACATCTCTTAGGTAAATGCAACCAAATTCTCCTTCCACCTTTTTATTTGTAGTAGTGGCCTTAATATTACTATTCTATACATCTCTTAGGTGGACGCAACCCGATAGTCCTTGCGCCTGTTTATCTGCAGTAGCAGCCTTAAAATTACTATTCTATAAATTTCTTAGGGGGACGCTAACCCAATACTCCTTTCACCTCTTTATTTGAAGTAGAGCCTTAATAATACTATTCTATACATTTCTTAGGGGGACGCAACCCGATACTCCTTGCGCCTCTTTATTTGCAGTAGAGCCTTAATATTACTATTCTATACATTTCTTAGGGGGACGCAACCCGATAGTCCTTGTACCTCTTTATTTGCAGGAGCGCCTTAATATTACTATTCTATACATCTCTTAGGGGGACGCAATCCCATACTCCTTGCGCCTCTTTATTCGCAGTAGCGCCTTAATATTACTGTACTATATTTACTCCTCTTAGGAGGAACGCTACCCCAATATTCGTTGCGCCACGTTATTCGGAATTGCGGCCTTAATATTACTGTACTATATTTACTCCTCTTAGGGGGAACGCTACCCCAATACTCCTTGCGCCTCGTTATTCGCAATTGCGGCCTTAATATTACTGTACTGTATTTACTCCTCTTAGGGGGAACGCTACCCCAATACTCCTTGCGCCTCGTTATTCGCAATTGCGCCCTAATATTCTGTACTATATTTACTCCTCTTAGGGGGAACGCTACCTCAATACTCCTTGCGCCTCGTTATTCGCAATTGCGGCCTTAATATTACTGTACTATATTTATTCCTCTTAGGGGGAACGCTACCCCAATACTCCTTGCGCCTCGTTATTCGCAATTGCGGCCTTAATATTACTGTACTATATTTACTCCTCTTAGGGGGAACGCTACCCCAATACTCCTTGCGCCTCGTTATTCGCAATTGCGGCCTTAATATTACTGTGCTATATTTACTCCTCTTAGGGGGAACGCTACCCCAATACTCCTTGGGCCTCGTTATTCGCAATTGCGGCCTTAATATTACTGTGCTATATTTACTCCTCTTAGGGGGAACGCTACCCCAATACTCCTTGCGCCTCGTTATTCGCAATTGCGGCCTTAATATTACTGTACTATATTTACTCCTCTTAGGGGGAACGCTACCCCAATACTTCTTGCGCCTCGTTATTCGGAATTGCGGCCTTAATATTACTGTACTATATTTACTCCTCTTAGGGGGAACGCTACCCCAATACTCCTTGCGCCTCGTTATTCGCAATTGCGGCCTTAATATTACTGTACTATATTTACTCCTCTTAGAGGGAACGCTACCCCAATACTCCTTGCGCCTCGTTATTCGCAATTGCGGCCTTAATATTACTGTGCTATATTTACTCCTCTTAGGGGGAACGCTACCCCAATACTCCTTGCGCCTCGTTATTCGCAATTGCGGCCTTAATATTACTGTACTATATTTACTCCTCTTAGGGGGAACGCTACCCCAATACTCCTTGCGCCTCGTTATTCGCAATTGCGGCCTTAATATTACTGTACTATATTTACTCCTCTTAGGGGGAACGCTACCCCAATACTCCTTGCGCCTCGTTATTCGCAATTGCGGCCTTAATATTACTGTACTATATTTACTCCTCTTAGGGGGAACGCTACCCCAATACTCCTTGCGCCTCGTTATTCGCAATTGCGGCCTTAATATTACTGTACTATATTTACTACTCTTAGGGGGAACGCTACCCCAATACTCCTTGCGCCTCGTTATTCGCAATTGCGGCCTTAATATTACTGTACTATATTTACTCCTCTTAGGGGGAACGCTACCCCAATACTCCTTGCGCCTCGTTATTCGCAATTGCGGCCTTAATATTACTGTGCTATATTTACTCCTCTTAGGGGGAACGCTACCCCAATACTCCTTGCGCCTCGTTATTCGCAATTGCGGCCTTAATATTACTGTACTATATTTACTCCTCTTAGGGGGAACGCTACCCCAATACTTCTTGCGCCTCGTTATTCGCAATTGCGGCCTTAATATTACTGTACTATATTTACTCCTCTTAGGGGGAACGCTACCCCAATATTCGTTGCAGTTAAATCCGCTGCTTTGCAGATCTGCAAAGTGCATATTAAGAACTTACTTTTAGAATTTTTGAATTTTTTATAAAGTCACATTATGCTAGTCTTTTGTAATAAAATTGAGATATTTATAGTGTTTATATTGTAAAAGTTTTAATATTTTCGATAAAATTCCTCTGCTTTTTTTAATAACGATGACGGCTATTCGAGTCGTTTTGGTTGTGGTGCCGGTGAAAGGGATATAAAAACCTGTTTATAAATTAGAGGAAGAGTGGCATATGCAGCCATATTGTTATTACTGTTATTAAGTATTGCTATTATTGACATTGCTATTCCCTGTACCTCCTAGAGAGGTGCTAGCCCAATACTCCTTGCACCTGATTATTCGCAGTACCTTAATATTACTATTCCTTGTACCTCTTAGGGCGACGCTAACCCAATAGTCCTTGCAGTTCTGTAACAAATACTCTTCGCACATCATTATGCTTAGTAGTATCTTTAATATTACTACGCCTTACACCTGCTAGAGGGGCGCTAACCCAATACTCCTTGCACCTCTTGGGAGGGGGGGTTGACTCAGTACTCCTTGCATCTCTGACGTGAGTAACATTTGTTTCCATTAGCATATGCAGAAGAGGAAGAGCAACAACAATGCGTTAAAACATATCTAAACTAAGGTATTTCTCTAATTGCGATAGGTTGATAATTTCCTACTTGCAAGCGCACTGTCGACAATATGACGAAGCTTGTTTTCGTTAAGACAGAATTTTATTGTAAAAGAAAGCATCCTTAAAACCGTGTATGGGGTGTAACATGCTCTGGGAGTGTCATCTACTGCAAAACACAATTCTAAAATAATCTTACTAATGCTTCTACACTTTAACACCTTTTAACGGTACTGTAAGTACTGTAGTGTTAACCAATGTTTACCTAGGTAATAGACAATGTTTATCTAGATTTCAAATATATCTGATGAAGCTCGTATCCTCGAGTGAGATTTATTGAGACCATTCAATGAATAAAATGCAAAAGAAAAGAATAATAAGAGTAATTACTTTCTTACGTGTATTTTTTAAAATCGCATAACATTGTGTCAACTGTCAGATCACGACATACTAAATGAACAATCGAATATGTTATGGAATACTAAACAATGTTACTAACAGTGGGAATGAGAAAATAGTTAACCTCAAAATAAGCTAAAATAAGAACACAATAGAAGCTTTTTTTGAGTAACACCATGTTTACGAATTCATACCATGAATATGCATTGATTAAAAACACAACGTAGGCTATTAATCACTGCAGACCACTGCACTGATAGATTTATACTATTCGAGCTGATATTTTATCCGATAAATAGCATTGTTGCAAGCATATTATAAGATAAACATCCATGATTAATATGCAAGGCATTGCTAAATGTTATTGGTCAATATAAGATATGCGACGTATGAATGGAATAGTCTATGTAAATATCTGTAAATATTATGTGCATCCAAGTTTCTTTATTCCCCATTTTCTCCTGTACAACCAAGCATTGCATTAGTATATCATATTCTTCCAGTAGCTTTATTCTGAACCAGTATTTGATTGCCTTTTCTACCATTTTGCCTTTTGATCCCATCCTCCCTAGTTGTGCTTGTTCTACACCATTCGGTGAACTTCTTGGCAATCCCAGGGTTATTTTGCAAAACTTCCTATGTATAGCATCTACATTTTCCCATCCTTTTTCCAGCCCCCATATCTCTGCTACGTATAACATCCTTGCTTCTTCCACCGTGCTATATATCCTTTCTAGTAAAGCAATTTGCATTTCTGGTATTCTGTTCACGCACGCTTTGATTACCTATACTACCTGCTTCCCTTTTCTAGTACTTTTTTCTTCTGCTCTCCCCAATCCCCTGCACTATTGAACTTACTCATAGATAGTCAGTTTACTTTACTACTTCCAACTGCGTTCCTTCTCAATACCAATTTTTGGTCTTTCTTAGTTTATATCCTCTCTTAAAGATCATTATTTTCTATTTCTTTTGTGATGGATACTAAGGGCAATAACCATAAGGAAAAGGAAAAACAGAATAGGTTACAACCAGTTTAGCACGTGGTATTGCCACCTACTGGTTCCTCCTCATGTACGTAATCAAACATGAGACAGGAATACTTCATTAGTTAAGACAACTTGTTTTATGTAAATATGCTTTGAAAAACTATTTGAAAATCTGTTCGCCACACTAAAATGCACACATCTGGTTAGTTTGGAGATATTTTCATGAAAATAATTAACAAGGTCTTGAGTTAGGAGCTTGTAGTTTGCACATTTTGAGGCGGTAATGGTGATTAACCTGTTTATATACTAGGAATTTAACCCTGATTACTCCACTCAGTCGCTATAAGATTGACGAACCGAAATTATCGCCACTGAGGCCCAACTATCTGTGAAATTATCGCATCTGATGTCCATCTGTCTGTGCATTGAAGCATTCATCCTAAACTGCTCGTAGTTTACATTGGCAAGGTCATCTACAAGCACAATTAAACTGTAAACAAAACACGGAAAGCTTCGATTGTTTATAAATAATAGGATACAATAAAACAAAATGGACATTTTCATTATGTGCTTATGTTATCCTTGCACGAAATAATGACTTGTTTGCATTGAAACTTGTATATGTTTTTTATATTGGGACTCTCTTATTAAAAACTACATAAGCTATCTCCATTACTTTCATCAAAGGTGAAGATTTAATGGGATACAAAGTGAAATAAACAATAGTTTATAAACAACTGTTTTGGTAAATTTTATTATTCACAACAGTGATATTTCAATTTTTCGTTAAGGGGAGTCATAAAGGTCCAAAATGAATAATTTTGACAATTTCACTTTTTTGCATTCTATGAATATACAGACAAGCTACTAACCCAAGACATTGGCTTGTAAGTCCTTGGGGTACTACGAGGAGGGTACTCTATTAAAGAAGAAGATGAAAATATAGAATTTTCTGTTTAATTTGGAGCTTGTTTTATAAAAATGTTTAAACATTTACTATTTTAAATATATATATATGTATATATATGTAAGAGTAATCGCCGTTTTCGTAAACATTCTCTGCAGAATTTCGTATGATTTGACTTATATAAGCTGCTAGACCTAAACTGTGACTTGGCTTGTGTTTTTGAGAATTTCTTCATGGATGTGGTGATATCTTTGCATATTCAGTATTGTTGCTGTTTTGAATTTTGTTTTGCAAATAAGAGCTAGTTTTTCTCGGCTTTTGCCGGCTTCTCTAATTTTTTGCTATCCATTTTATTTCTGTTACTTTATTTTGTGTATTTTTCACCATGACAAAACCAAAATGTGTTTTTAAAAACAAAAAAAAACAAAGTTAATCGGTGTTACACCCCAAGTAGGAAGGGATGAAGTGAAGGAACCACAGGGGACAGGCTACAGAGACGCGCGAAAGTCCCTAACAATTCCAGGCTCAAGTCCGGTCCCACTGCTGGAGCTGCCAAGAAAGAAGGCTGAACGACCCGCGACTAAGAAGCCCACTCTTTCCTTTGTGCCATCTGTCCGGTACCGCCATACGCCACGAAACCTAGAAGAACACCTGAAAGATGAGAAGGAAACGGAATGAAAGGGAAATGATGCAAAGGAAATCGTATTTGCTGAGAAATCAACCCAGTATTCGCCTTCCGACCAAGGAGCACCACGAAAAATCCAAGGTCAGAGTGGGTGATCGGCGGGAATCGAACCTAGCACCTCCCGAATGGAGCCTCACGCTTTACCCAGCTATCTCGTTTGGTCCACGTAACCTAAGTATCAAATTCCCCTTGAAACATTGAATCTTTATTATTGTCCATATTATTATTATTATTATTATTATTATTATTATTATTTGTAAACAACCCGGTCTGAGTCACTGGATCGACGACCAACATTGACTAGAAGCCTCTTCAATTATAGTATATTTCTAAGCCATCGTATTATTTGTAACCTGTTTTGGCAGTACTGCATTACCAGAAATCCGAAATGACGATAAGTGAGTTCATTAAAAACCTTTTTAATTTTTGTCGCGGTTACTCGACACTGTTAGTGTTATCTTTTATTTTTGGTCTCCTTAAAATCCTTCTTTCTTCTAATTTATTACTCAAAGTACTAACTATTTATTATGGTCTAACTTCTCTTGGCAGGGAGTGATCGGAAAACAATATTAATAAATAAAACTTACAAGTTTAGATTTGAGAATTTATTGCAGCTCTCAACTTTATGGTCAACAAATAGTTATTTTTCATAATAAAATATTTAACATTGCCTCGCTGAAAGTTCTGCATATTTGAATTTTTTCGAGTTATTATTTTACGTGAACTATTACATATGGATTATAAATTGACCAATTGTATCAACTGTGTTAAAATGAAGATTGTAAACTGAAGAACTGTATCAAAAGACTGTGGAGCTTACAAAAAAGAATACCTATATTACAGGGTGGACCATTTAAGTAGACACTGTACAGTATCTCCAAAACTAAGCGTTATAGAAAGAAATGTCTCGAATAAAAGTTGCTTGATATTATAGGAAAAAGTAAATAACATTAGTCGTATTTTGTTTGGAGGTCGTTGTGTGGGTGAATTTAATTTTTTTAAATCGGAACCTACATTTTGCAGGTTGTTTTCTCATTAGAAAATGGTTTATAAAATGCTGTTTATTTTGTGATGAGGAATAAGGAAACAAAATAATAAACATTGATTCCAAATTATTAAACTTAACTTGAACCTCAAATGACCATCATGAATGGTCCAACCATTCAGTGCGCTCTGCGTACACAGCCATTCAGAATTTTCGTTGTTATTTATGTTGGTGTAAAAATAATTGCAAAGTGCATTATACAAATGTTCTTTCGTTTTTTATTAGGAGTGAGAAAACAACATAAAAAAGGTAGTTCCTATTTTAAAAAATTAAATGTACCCTAAAAAATGACCATCTCAACGTCCTCCAAATAAAATATGACTAGTGTCATTTACTTTCGCCCATAATATCAATCAAATTTTATTCAAGGCATTTCTTTCTACAACAGTTAGTTTTGGAGATATTGTAGTCTCAAAAGTATACACTTTCGCCTGAAGTTGCCTAAGCATTAAAACGCTTTTCTTATTGATGAAAACTTTGGCGCGATACGTAGGGTCCTTTATCATTAACCAATCATCATATTTCTGACATCTTCCTTGGGTTGAGACCCCGCGCTAGTACTTTTATAAAAAAAAAGTTCTCATAATACCACCACGCGCGGTTCTTTCCATCTCAAGGTCCTTTTCATTAAGTCGTTTTTTCGCCCCTTTTTTGTATTGTTAACTGTTCTGAGCGATAGCTTTCCCTTTGCAGAAAAACAGTTTCAGCTTAGGCCTACATCTCCAATATGTATCTTATAACTAACATACTTCATTCATACATACATACATACTTTGTACATCAAAACTGATCACATGGATTATTTGTACATTTACACGAGTTTTCATTGTTATTGTTTTCTATTATCTCTTTATAATGGGCGATTAACACTGGTTTTGTTAGTACTGTCATAGCAATACTGCTTCAAATAATAAAACACAAGATACTGTAAAAAATAGTGTGCAATACATTGTGTAAAATCATAACAGATTATAGGAAATAGGAAATACTTGACTTAGTCTTTCCTTTTGAAACTATTGCTCGATTGTGTAATACTGTACTCTTCACAGTCATCGTAATATATTATTGCATAAGATTCTGACATTCTCTTGGATTTAAAATTAAAAGTTCCGGAGATTAAAGCAAAATTTGTGGGAGAACTTTTTAAAGAATTTTATTTTCTTTAAAATGTAAACCTAGTATGAATTTTCGAGCGTCTGTCTAAATAATCTTGATTGAAACACGTGCTCTGAAACTAGCATTTCAGCACTCCACGTGTTGTCCACGTCACCTGCGACTCGGTGGACAATTTTCATTTCTTGCGCTTATTGCTATTTGTTACATGCATAGGTACTTAAATGTTTTATTCATAAACCAAAATAGCCGTTTTATTACCAGTTTTCAAAACATTACATGACATGTACGAGGGCGGATCGAAAAGTAACGAACGATATATTTTTTACAAAAAAGTTTAATAGTTAAAAAAAATCACAAATGAACTTATACCTTTTACCTACTTTTCGACATAGTCACCAATCTTCTCAACACATTTCTCCTATTATGATACCAGTTTAAACATGCCCTGTTCGTAGAAGTCCGTTTCCTTGGAGTATAGCCATCTGCGGACTGCTGATTTCACTTCTGCATCTATCGGAAAGCGTTTGTTGGCCAGGAATTTCTTCATTGGACCAAACAGATGAAAGCTCCACGGTGCAAGGTCCGGAATGTACGGTGGGGCACTTCCCAACCAAATTTGGTGATTTTCTGACAAACAGCAGCAGCAACATGGGGGCGAGCCTTGTCATGAGGAATTTTGACATCGTCAGCATTCATGTTGTCGCGTTTGTCACAAAGGGTGCGACGCAACTTCACCAAAGTTTTCATGTAGGCCGCAGCATTCACAATGGTCCCGTGTTCAGCACAGTCCACCAATACGACACCATGCATATCCCAGAACACCGTCACAAGCACTTTCATAACAGATTGAGTCACTTTGAAGTTTTTCTTCATTGGGGAACCAGCATGTTTCCACTCCATTCTTGCCTGCTTGGTTTCGGACATGTAGTGTATGCCCACGACTCATCACCAGTGACGATTCCTTTCAGAAAGTCATGCCCTTCTGCGGTGTATCGCGTTAGGTGTTCCAAGTTTGTCATCATTCGCTTGCCCGTGTGTCTGTCTGTCACGTTCTTAGGCACCCAGCGAGCACTAACTTTATGAAATTTCAACGTGTCATGAACAATGTCGCACACTGCAGCATAGGAAATGTTGCGATAAGGTTCGCAGTTGCACACGCCGGTCGTTCAAAATTGGCGTCTCAATGCTTCTGACATTTTGCGGAGTTGCAGCTGTTACCGGCCTCCCGGAGCGTGGCGAATCACTAAGGTTCACACGGCCCTCTAGGAAGAATGCACACCACCTGGAGACATTGCTACGATCCATACAATCATACACGCCATCCCCATACACGCCACGCATGTCCCTGTGATTATCACTCGGTTTATGCACTTTGGCCCACAAATATCGATCCGCTCCTCTCTGCTCTTCACACGTGGACGACAGTAACATGCGCGTCATCCTTATTGCGTAGTTCACGCTTCATTCACTAGAGCTGCACATGAAACAAAAAATAGCCTCTGTAGTGAAAAATTCAAACTATATCTTTGTGAAATTGCAACATTCCAGCTGTAATACAAAGGCAGAAAAAATTATTGTGCGATACTTTTCGATCCGGCCTCGTAGCTTACTTATATAGTAGATGGAGGGCAATGGAGGCAGAATAGGGAGGGATCGATATGGGAAGGAGACAGTGGGAGAGGGAAATAGAAGGTAGAGAATGAAGTGGTGAAAGAGAAGACACTCCATGGTAACGCAGTAACCAAGGTACTCTACCCTATATTTTATTTTTATATAGCTGCTACAAAATATTCTAACTACTTCAGGTTAATCGAGATAAACTTTTGCAGAAAGAGCTTCCTACTTGTTTAAGATGGATACAGGAAACCAATGCGATATTCAGATGTTTAAAGTCGGGTCGCTATATGCTGTCCTTGTACTCTTTTCTTGACATCGCGAGAAACAAATTCAAACAATAATAAGGATATCTTGGAAATGTCTTATGCCACAAAATAATTTATTTGAATTATGCATTATAAAGAGATCTATATTTTTGTTAAGTAAGATATATTTTATCTCTTATGGCTTACCAAATACATAAATTATTCAAAGTTTCTCACAAATATAGTGGACTTCACAAGCCACTGCAAGAAATTTCAAAATATATATTTTATTTGTCACGAAAATAGTGTAAATATCTGGTATTATAATTAAAATGTTCACAGATAGTTTTGAGAAAATCAAATATATCGAAACATTTTGCATGTAAATGGTAATTTTGACTGGAGATTTTCTTTAAAATCTTGTGTTGCATCCATGAAAGGTAATGAATAACATAAATACCAAGTTTGGTATTCATCCGACATTCTAAAAGCGCTTTTTTAATTCAGGGCTCCTCAAGACATGCATTTCTTATGAAATCTTGACATCAAATTTTTTAGCGGAATGCAATACGCTAGATCTTTATGATGTGCCATAATACATGAGCGAACTTGCTTTTATACACTGTACAGTGCTAAAGGTGTAAGCGTTAACTTTGTGTTAAGATAATTAGAAGTCTATAGAGGGACTGTTCGGTAATCACAAGTCTGAAGGTTTTAGCTTGAAGGAAGTGTTACGCGGTATTAACACGTGAAGAGCTTGGCAAGAGCTGCGCACACAATTCCCCTTTTCAATTTTCACCGTGTCTGAATAACTCGCCAGAGAAATCTTGGTCTCTCTCTCTCCCTCCTCCCCCTTCACCAGAGTAACGTTACTAATAGAGTACATGGAACCGGAGAGATAACAGTTTTGCCATGCAAATGGATTTTACCTCAACATGATTGTACAGCCCGCTGCAAGACTTAGGTCACAATTACTGAAGCCTGCATGCAAAACAAAGGGGAGGAAAAAGCAAAGAGAAAAATAAAGGGAGCATGGAGACACAAACATTTGCGGATGATAAACAAGGAAGGGAAGAATTAACGGTGCACAGAGGAAAGAGATCGAAAAGGATAGTTAAAATTGATGTTGGAGTTCGTCGTTGGATTTAAAGCTGACGTCACAGCATGTAATCTTTTAGACCAGCCGCAGAAAAAGTTACTTGGGGCAAAGTCGCTCTTGCTGAAATTTGCTTTCCAACGTCTAAAATATAACTGGTGTATACCTGTTAACCAAAAAGTAAAACTGCTTCTTTGTTTATTTATTTTTATTATTTATTTTTAATCTGTAAACTTTGACCAAAAGTAGTGAAACTTTAAAAAAATAAATTATATCATAATAAACAAATATGAATTCTAAATTTTTTTCTACTTGGTGCATCAAGTGACTGACACTATAAATACACAGATACTTGCCTTTTAATAGACACGCTCAATTTTAAACCTTGTTTCTTTTGGGAACTTTTTCAGCATTTTTCCATAATCAAAGTGCTCCGTATAATGCAATTGTTTACCAATATGTTTCCAATTTTGTTATTGTCTGTCAAAGATATATTATAGAAAATGACTAAATAAGTTTTGTAGCGGGAAAACGTTGTTCATCTGGTAGATGTCCTCTGCTGCAGTGTCCTGGTTTCCGGCTATTGCTGCGCATCGGTTGCTGATTTCTCCATTCCTAATGAATTACCTATCTATCACATTTCAGGGTTTTCGTAGGTGAGACGAATTAAAATACACACATTTCCCTTAAAAATTTGGCTTATTATCAAATAAATACTTAAGGGCGGCTAGGTTTCCCCATTGTAACAATTCCCACCATTATAATAAATTATGAGCCTAGTCTAACTGCACACGCTTCCCACTATATGCACAAATGTACATCTGTCGTCCAGAGAGTATCACTGTATGTCGACGAGATTCTATAAGAGAGTGAAAATCTGGGGCTTTCTTCCCCCTTTTATACCTAAGCCTAGTGACGATTACCTTCGCGCCTCAGAATGTAACGTGGTTTCTAATTGGTCCTCAGACCGCGTTACCTTATTATGTATGAAAATATTCTGCTCCAAAGTTTTTCGCATACGTGTGCTAGCGACGTGCCGGAAGCAGATGGAATATCTCTGTCTCCTTCTTCTCTATATCTATCTCGTTCTATTTTTCCTTATTGCTACCAGTTCCTTATCCATTAGCTTAGTGAAAGTTGGGCTCTACCTCGAATTATCTTTCACCTGGAGTTAGATAGCTCGCCCGTCCCTTACTTATCTAAGTTACAATGTGCATTTGTACAATTCTTGTTTGCTAAATATTCTAAAATCATTCTTGCTGAATTATATTATTATGCACAATTCTTGTTTAATATTGATTTATATGTCTATGTATATATTTATGGTATATCCCCTTTTAGTTTTTGGAAATAGTCCTCCAAATTTGAGCAATAAAGTATTAATTTTTTTAAAATCCAAGAATTTTGGAGTGTACAAGAGGTGATAATTTTATAATAAGTAGGGATTTATGTAGAAGCAATGATATGATAGATCTTTTTATGAATTCATTTATTGTAAAACCTGAAATTTTGATGTGAATATTTTTAAAAATGTATCTTGTTCAGCACTTTTATTAGAAAAATGAATTTGCATAATAGAATTTAACATTTAAATAACCATACAAGCTAGAATTTGGACAAATTTCATAAACACTACCGTTGTTGTATATACGAGGTGGAGTAAATTTCAACGAGATATCTTATACACTATGGAGTTTCCAAATTTCACAGATGCATTACATTAACTGTCACGTGGCTAACAACGTGTGGTCGGTAAAGAGCGTAATCATACGAGGCATATTTTAAAAGTAAGTACCGATAACTTTTAAAAAGATAACACATTATTTTCCAGACACTTTATTATCGTTCATTACCTTACACCTTACATTACACCTTATACTATTTATCCACATAGCTACCACCGTTACTCAGGCACTTGTCGTAACGGGAAACCAATTTTTGTATATCTTCGTCAAACAATGATGCCACCCGTGATAAAAGCTAAGTTTGCACTTCTTGTTTCACATCATCGTGGTTGAAGTATTTTCCAGCAAGGAATTTCTTCAGATGAAAATCGCTTGCTGCGAAATACCTACTGTAGGAAGAGGTGGTCGAACTGTTCCCAACCAAATAATGCGATTAAATCTTGAGTTTGTTTGGCTGTGTGTGGCCAGGCATGGTCACTCATTATTGCTTCCCTATAAATCTCACACAATCGACGATGAATATTTGTTGGCGTAACATCTCTCGCACTCACAAGACAAATCACTGACCTGACGTCGCAGTCGTCGGGTGGTTCGATTGTTTTGAACATTTCGAAACGCCCTAACAACAGGAAAACACAAAATGACGATCGATCACAGCTGCGCTTGGCTTTCTAATGGATGGAGGAAGTGATCGCGCTTGCTCAAAGGCTGCCTTGCAAAATATTAAAACAGCACTTACTTTAAAAATACGCCCCGTACATCACAATACCACATAGGTAAGTAAGGGTTTATATATACCAATTACGTCCATGAGGTATAAATGAAAGTAGTTTACAGCTTAAAAACGTATGGTGTCTGGGATTCGTTGCGAAGAGATAAGGCAAACTCAATAAATGCTTGTTTACAGAAAAATAAAATTTAAATTGTTTCATTCGAACAAATTCAGGCACAATAAAAGATATATGAAATAACGTACCCTATAGACAGAAATATTATTTATTAAGCATACGAAGTATTTAGTCATGTTATGATCCTTGTATTCCACATTTATAGCTAATATTTTAGAGCATGGCATGATTCTCTTGAAAGAACTGTGAACATTCATCTTTCTAGTTCCCCAACAAAAGCATCTTCAATTACGTTAAAATAACAAAAATAAAAAGCTTCTGACTTACTCATAATCGATAATATCGTCGTCACTGTTATGGTTCTGTCGTTCTTCCTCGTGTGTTTTGTGTTTGATTATTGACGATGTCAACAAAAAACTTGTTTCACGGTAAAGGGATATGAGGAAACAACTCATGTGTGTGTTTCAGTTTTGCAGAAGCCTGGGCGATTGGACAGTCGTTCAATCATTTCAGATTTTCCGAAATAATTCACGAAAATGAAAGAAAAAGTCCTCCAGTGTTGCTTCCTTCGTTCATGTCCGCAACGCCTCATATGTTTTCACATGTTTCCATGCACCATTGTGTATCATGAACATATATATCTGACGAAAGATTCCAAGTCCTAAGTAGTGGAGCCATTAGCCAGCTGCAGCCAGGTGAAGCTGCCCAGAAGTCCTCGAACATAGTTTTATAAAGTTTTTTCTGCTCATCAAGACCATTGTTCGTAGATAAAGTGTCTAGTAGCTGTGGTGTATTCATGTACCATTGTATAATTATCTTATTACTTTATGGTAATGCATACGGGTAAGTCAATTGTTATCGTCGGAGATGTTTAATTTATATTGGTCTATAAGGAATTTGATATTTGTGTATGTTACTTGTTGGGTTCGTTGATAAGTCAGCATTTCGAGTAGACCTCTCTGCTCTCCTATTAGGTCGACCAATACGCTTATCAGGGCGTGGTGCGGGTAAGGAAAGATTAGTTCCAGTAACATACAAATAATAAGATCGACGGTGCAGTTTAATAAAATCACCTTTCACTTTTATTCATATAAACACTCTACAGTCAGCACTACTAAACACTGTTTCATATAAATGCTGATGGTTGAAGCTGTAAGTTGATTTCGAATTATTAAAATGCCTTAATTTCCAATGTGCAAGTTCGCTAACTAACTTAAATAATGTAAGTCACCTGTACTACATATTCATATCAGTGATCTAGTTAGGTTGTGCATTTTCACGCTGTAGTGTTTCTATTAATCTAGCTACATTTTTGGCGGAGCTTAATTATTTTCAATTCATTAGTTTAACTATTAAGACAATACACCTCTGCACCATAAGAGATAACTAACATAAATAACTTGGCTTGGGTACGCTCTTCCTGGCGTCCTATACTTAAATTTTAAATCTCCTATCATCTCACTCTCATTGGCTGTTTTTCTGTATCTTATTGGGTTTTCACTTACACGTGATTGTGTTGGAAATTCTGACTTTAGCAACGTTCTCTGCTGTTGACTGTTAAAGAGCTTCGTCGAAGCAGTTCGCTATTGTACTATCACATCAAGGCTATTGTTACTTCCCTCAAGGTTTGCTTTTATGGCTGCCGTCCTCACACAATTTGTTGCCTTTCTAGTAATTTTACAGCTTCAACTTCTGTACATATAAATGCTTTGCACAAAAATACGTCACCCTTATTTCCAATAGGAAACTGTATTCACTATGTTTTACATAGATAATTGCGCAGATTATTAATCAGTTGTAGGCGGGCAATTATTTTATGACATTAATATAAATATTATCATCATGATAGTTCTTAAAGGCCAGAAATAATGCCTTATGCATTCTATCCAAAAATTAGTATTGAGATTTCACCGGAAATACATGTTTTGAAGTCCCCTGAAACCAAGTAAAGCATTTTTAGAAAAAAAATGTCCGCGTGTGTGTCTGTGAACAGCATAACTGAAAAACGAAAAGTCTGTTAAATACCAAACGTGGTATTTAGGTTCAGTATCTTCAAAAGATGCAACATGAAGGGTTACAAGAAATTCGCCTACCCCAAACTACCTTTTGCATAGAAAATTTTTCCAAATTTTGACTTTCTAAAAAATGGAAGGATTTCGATTAAAATGCCAAGGTGAAATATATTTACATGTCAAATAAAATGTATATCTTGAATTTTCTGAGAGTAGCCTTGTAAACGTTGTTAAGCGATATACGAAAATGCACTACACAAAAACTGTAGATGCCTTCAAAACATACAATTTATTCCAAACAAGTTATTTGAAACATAAGCCGTTTCTGAGATATTCGTTATTAAATGTTGAAATTGTTCATTACTTGGCCATTCTCTTTAAGTCGTGTCAACATTCAGTTGTTTATCGCGACTGTATGGAAACAGCATGGAATTTAAGGTCGGCGTATAGCGTCCAGTTCTTAAACATTTGACTACAGTTGTTCAGTGTGTATCTATAACGAAATGCATATTGTAACTATTTCTGCAATGTTTTATTTATATTAAAGTGTAGCAGAGGCAAAAATAAACTTTCGTAAGAGTAATTTGTATACTCACAAATAAACGATAAAGGGTAGAGAAAGTCACGTGAATGTATCACATAAGCTCTTAGTATTCTTAAAACATGGACATTTTTGCCTGAAATTTACATTTCACTATAGAAACATACAATTATAGAAAAGTTTCTTTTAGTGAGACTTATACATTTTACTCTAACGTTTATCTTTGCTAACCAGAAGAAGATTGTAGTCTACCCAAAAATTGTATATTAGGTTTTTACCAGAAGTACACGTCTTAAGGTCATCTGAATCCCCTCCAAAGCATTTTAGACTTTGGCTGCATGCAGGTAGGAAAAGAACTTACTGTTTAGTAGGTATGGGACCTCGATATCTCCGATACCTCGATACTCTCGATACTCGGTGGTATCGAAGTATGTCTAATACTTTGAGCTAAAAATTCGATAGTTTTAAATGATTAAGTTTTTCATTATTGAAGGTGGTTACGCTTAACTTTATGCTAGATAAGGAATGAAAGGAATCGAGACTTCATGTTATTGCCTCGCACGCGTCCCCAAAGAGTTGCTTGACTCTTGGCAGACCTTGACTGGGTTTCCTGTGGGTTAAAGAATGCACATCTCATAGACTCTTGTGTCTGAATGAAAACATGCAAAACAATGGGAGAAAGGAGTAAAGGTACTCATGTAACAGCACCGTTAACTGAGTTCCGAATGAACTTGATTTAGCTGACGTACTAAATCACGTTTCTGCAATAGCCTGGATTGGTGATTCACTCTCAGCCATTACATTGATCTCCTCCAGTGAACGAAATCTGGGAATCCAGCGGAAACAATTCGGAACTTAAAGCGTGAGATAATGCAGTGCATAGAAATATGTCGTTTTTAGTTGTTTGAATTTCATAAATCTATATATACGTATATATTATTTATATATATTAATCTATATTTACAAGACTGAGGAATAAAGAATTGCTAGTTTTTTTAAATGGGCAGAAAATCCTTTAAAATAAAGTTTCCTGCACAAAATATAGTTAAAGGGAAGCAAAGAATATTATTATTATTATTACTATTATTATTATTATTATTATTATTATTATTATTATTATTATCATTAGCTTTGACTAGCAATACTGGATATATTACCTGTGGAATTGTCTAAATAAAAACGTTGCTTCCAATTGGAGAACGAACAAATTCGGAATTAGCATGCAATTCAAAGTTGGTTACATGCATTTATACACAGAAATTACGAATAATAACATAGTTCAGTGAAGAAGATGTCGCCTTTACATTTTTTTTATAAGTGAGTGTCGAGTATCAAGTATCGGTGCGCCAAAATCGGTATCGGTATCGAGTATCGATAGGTAGTAGTATCATTCCCTCACTACTGTTTAGCATTATAAGTCAATTTTTGAGCTCATGGGGAAAAAGTAGCATTTCACATTCTCAGAAATGTCCCATTAGAGCAGAAAACGATTTAAGCTTCCACTTAGTATATTTTAAACATACCATAATGAATGATTTGCAAATGGTTAGTCCCAAAAAAATATTTGTCTCAAAATGTACGTTTTAGAGATTTCTACATTTTCTCTGAGGTAAGTTCTGTGTGTTTCTTGCGATTTAAATATTATATAATATTCAATGTAAATGAACATACGTTCACAGTCTATTGTTTATATACTTCAATGGATACATTTTATTTATGTTTTACGAAGGGCATCCAATAAGTAAGTATCCCTATTTTATAAAACCATTACACGCAGTTGATCATGTTTAATTAATTTTATTTATATTGTACAATCTTTCTGTTGCTTTTCTACATAGTCAACGTGATTTTTCAGGCATTTTTGGGGACGTGACACAAGTTTTTCCAAGCCAGTATTGTACCACGTCGGGTCCTGTGCTCGCAACCAGCTGTTCTCTGATATGACTTCAGTATCGGTGTTAAATTTGAGTTGTAGGAACATGTGAAAATCACTTGGGGCAAGCTCCGGTGAATACGAGAAAACTTCCACGTTGAATCTTGACTCAGGCGGAGCTCAGAAGATTCAATTGGGAAGTTTTCTCGCATCCTCCATACTCACCAGAACTTTTTCCAAGTGATTTCCACATGTCCCCTGACTCAAAGGTCATCATGGAGTAAGCACTTTAAGACCGTGACGAAGATCAATCAGAAGTGAACAGTTGGTTACGAGCACAGGACCCAACTTCTGGTTCACTTCTGATTCATCTTCGTCATGGTGTCAAAGTGCTTACGTCCAAGATGACCTTTGAGTCAGAGGAACATATGAAAATCACTTGGGAAAACATCTGGTGAATACGGAGGATGCGAGAGAACTTCCCATTTGAATCTTCTGATCTCCGCCTGGGTCAAGATTCAACTTGGAAGTTTTCTCGTATCCTCCGTATTCACTGGCGCTTGCCCCAAGTGATTTGTCTCAAAGGTAAGCAAGCACTTTTAACACCGATGATGAAGTCAAATCAGTGAACAGCTGGTTGCGAGCACAGGACCCGACCTAGTACAACACTGGCTTGGGAAAACTTGTCACGTCCCCAAAAATGCTTGGAAAAACGTTGAACTATGTATAAAAGGGACAGAAGGATTGTACAATATAAATAAAATTAATTCAACATGATCAATTGTGTGTAATGTTTTTTTATAAAATAGGGAAACTTACTTATTGGGCGACCCTCGTAGCTAATCAGCATGTATCCTAATACAAATAATTAAAATCAGCTTTAAGAAAATAAAAGGGTTGCTTGGAGTGTGAAGATTTTCTTGAAAATTACTCGGCATAGATAAACCGTGCTACATACAAGTACTAATATTGTCTACACACTAGTTTTGGACAAAATGCAACGGATACTCACCGATGAGTATTATTACAAAACTTGCCATCATTAATGAGTACAATTTTGGTGCTGTGCATTCATAATTGATATGATTACAACTTCAATTACTAAATTGAAACGTTGTATTTGTTTTGGAGCATTTGCATGTCGTATCAACAACAATCACCTATTTAGAGTACCCCAATCATGTGCTGTGTGATACTTTTAACTGGGTCCTAAATGAGTTTCAAATAACAGCACCTCTTTCTGATAGCGCGAACACATTTGAAGGCACACCTAGACTTCTGCGTATTCAGAAATGTAAACTCAAAACATATTTAAAGTTTCACTAAAGCAGATAAAATAAATCATTAAATAATATTTACTTAGGCAATTTTAAACCTTTTTACAGTAAGTAGGGAAAGAATTGCCAAAAATTCTATGCCAAGCTTTCACCGGAAATATTTGTTTTGAGGTCCCCTGAATCCAAGAAAGGTAGTTTTAGAAAAAGATGTGCGTGCGTGAACAGCATACTCAAAAACGAAAGGTGGGATAAGCACCAAACTTAGTATTTAGATATTTTCAAGGATGCGACACCAACATTTTCAAGAATATTCCCCAACCACCAGCTACCCTTTACATAAAACATTTTTCGAAAATTTTGATTTTCTAAAATATGACGCTAACGACTTTGCTTAAAATACTATGTATGACAGATATTTGCATGAAAAATAAAATGTGTAACACGAATTTTCTGGGAATAACCTTTGAATTCCTCTCCATTCGGAAGGAATTCTGTATAATCTTGTATAATTGCTAGAAGTTAAGTGGTAGACGAAAACGATCTCTTGAAACACAATTTATTTCAAATAATTTTTGTGGCATAAGCCATTTCTGAGATATCCGTTATTAATTATTCTAATTGTTCATTTCTCGGTCATTCTTAAAGTTCTTTCAACATTCAATTATTTCTCGCGGTTACATAGAAACAGTATGGAATTTTAAGGCTAGATATAGCATCCAGTTCTTTAACATTTGACTATCGTTGTTCTCCTTGTACCTATAACGGAATATGTAATGTAGCTATTTATGCAAAGTTTATTTTGAGTAAAACGTAGTAGATACAAAAACAAGTTTTAATAAGAATAGTTTGTATACCCACTAATACATAAGAGGGTAGAGAAAGTCATGTGAATGTATCACATCAGATTTTTATCTTCTCTTTCTTCCATAAGCCTCTCGGTCGGCCTCAATTTAGCATTTTTGTATATTTTAGTGGATTTTACGATTTATACAAAAAAAAACGTTATTGCAAAAATAGACACTTATGAAAGAAACGTATACGAAAAAAAATCTGATGTGTTACACTCACATGGCTTTCTCCACTCTTGTACAAACTATTTTTACAAACGCTTATTCTCCATATGCTTCATGTTAATCGAGATATCAATCTTATTGCTAATTTTCTTGTAGGTGCAAGGGGAATATGGTAGTATTTAAGCGATAGTCAAATCTTTTAAGAGCTGGTTGCTATGTGGTGCATTCCATTCTCTTTGTATGTCCAGGATATAAAAAAAATGAATAACGAATTCCCATTTGAGAAAAAGTATTGGAGAATTTAAGGGAATAACAAGCAATATCTCGAAAATGGTTCACTCAACAAAAACAAAAAAATGTATATGACATAAGTTGTGTATTTTAACGCGATCTACATTTTTTGTGTAGTAAAATTTTGTCTATCTCTTATGGTTTACCAGTTATGCAAAAGTCGTTCACAATGAAGAATACTTTTGGAGACATTCCCAGAAAATTCAAGATATACATTTCATTTGTCATGCAAATATCTTAAACATATGATATCTTAATCAAATTTCTTAGAGCCATTTTTGAGAAAATTAAAATTTTCGAAAAATCTTCCATATAAAGGGTAATCTGGGGTGGGAAGATTTTCTTGAAAACCTTCGTGTCGCATCTCTGGAAGATACTAAACCTAAATACCAAGTTTGGCGTTTATCCGACTGTTCGTTTCTGAGTTATGCTGCTCACAGACACCCACATAGACACACACGCACACACCCAGACACACACACGGACATGTTTCCAAAAATGCTTTTTTTGGATTCAGGGGGTCTCAAAATATATACTTCCGCTGAAGTCTCGGTATAAAATTTTTGGGTGGTTTACAATACTTCCCCTAATTACTATATGTAGTAGAGAAAGTAATTATGTATAAGAGTACAAACTTAGAAAAATGCGATGTTTCACATTCATATGACTTTGTCCGTCCTCTATCGTTTATTAGTGGGTATACAAATTATTCTCACGAAAGCTTATTTTCCTATCTACTTAATCTTAATCGAGCAAACATTTCCGGAAATATCTACATTACACATTTCGCTATACATCCAAACGCAATAACGATAGTCTAATGTTTTAGAACTGGACTGTACACGCTGGGCTTAAAACTCCACTCTCTTTCCTGACATTACAGTCACCGAAAACTGAAAGGATTTTAAACGAATGACTAATTACTGAAAAATTCGAAAACTTAATAACGACTATCCCGGAATTGGCTGATTCCACAAAAACGTTATTTAAAATAAATTGTGTTTTAAAGAAATCTACAGTTTCTGTGCAGTACGTTCTCGTTTATTTCTTAACGTTTACCAGTAATCAAGATTATATAAAATTCCTTTAGAATGAACAGAACTTCAAAAGCTCTTCCCAGAGAATTCAAGATACACATTTTACTTGTCATGGAAATTTTTACTTTCTCTACTACGTATGGTAAGTAGGGGAAGTATTGTATTCCACCCAAAAATTCGATACCGAGATATCACCGGAAATATATGTTTTGAGACCCCCTGAATCCAAAAAAATCTGATGTGTTACACTCACATGACTTTCTCTACTCTTGTACAATCTATTTTTACAAACACCTATTCTCCATATGCTTCATATTAATCGAGATATCGAGATGTCAATCTTATTGCAATTTTCTTGTAGATGCAAGGGGAATATGGTAGCTTTTAAGCGATAGTCAAATATTTTATCGCTGGTTGCTATGTGGCGCATTCCATTCGCTTTGCATGTCCAGGACATAAAAAAATGAATAACGAATTTGAGAAAAAGTATAAGTATTGGAAAATTTAAGGGAATAACAAGCAATATCTCGAAAACGGTTCACTCAACAAAAGAAATGTATATAACATAAGTTGCGTATTTTAACGAGATCTACATTTTTTGTGTAGTACAATTTTGTCTATCTCTTATGGTTTACCAGTTATGCAAAAGTCGTTCACAATGAAGAATACTTTTGGAGACATTCCCAGAAAATTCGAGATATACATTTCATTTCTCATGACATTATCTTAAACATATGATATTTTAAACAAAATCGTTAGAGCCATTTTTGAGAAAATTAAAATTTTCGAAAAATGTTCCATGTAAAGGGTAGTCTGGGGTGGGGGGATTTTCTTGAAAACCTTCGTGTCGCATCTCTGGAAGATACTGAACCTAAATACCAAGTTTGGTGTTTATCCGACTGTTCGTTTTTGAGTTATGCTGTTCACAGACACACACACACACAGACACACACACAGACACACAGACACACACACAGACACACACACGGACATGTTTCCAAAAATGCTTTTTTTGGATTCAGGAGGTCTCAAAACATGTATTTCCGGTGAAATCTCGGTATCGAATTTTTGGGTGGAATGCAATACTTCCCCTACTTACTATACGTAGTAGAGAAAGTAAAAAGCATTTTTGGAAACATGTCTGTGTGTGTGCCTGTGTCTGTCTGTCTGTCTGTGAACAGCATAACTCAGAAACGAACAGTCGGATAAACACCAAACTTGGTATTAAGGTTCAGTATCTTCCAGAGATGCGACCGAAGATTTTCAAGAAAATCCCCTCACACCAGATTACCATTCACATGGAACATATTTCGAAAATTTTAATTTTCTCAAAAATGACTAACGATTTTGATTAAAATATCATATGTTTAAGATATTTTCATGACAAATGAAATGTATATCTCGAATTTTTTTGGGAATGTCTCCAAAAGTATTCTTGATTGTGAACGACTTTTGCATAAATGGTAAACCATAAGAGATAAACAAAATTTTACTACACCTTAAAATACACAATTTATGTCATATACATTTTTTTTGTTGAGTGAACCATTTTCGAGATATTGCTTGCTATTCCCTTAAATTTTTCAATAATTATATTCTCAAATGGGAATTCGTTATTCATTTTTTGTCTTGGATATGCAAAGAGTATTAATCTGTTGCGAAGAGAATGGTGCTGCACATAGCAACCTGCTGTTAAGAGATATGTCTATGCTTAAAGGCTACTGTATTTCTATATTGCCCTTTCAAATACAAAAAAAGGGGAACATAGTACGTCTTAAGGATAGCAAATATGTTTACAACTGGTGGCTATGTGTAAAATGTAATTCTCTTTGCATCTCAAAAGATCGTTTCTGCAAATGTTTATCTCGATGAATATGAAATGGAGAATAAGAGTATAAAAATAGTTTGAACAAGAGTAGAGAAAGTCATGTGAGTGTAACAGATCAGATTTTTTAACATATGACAGTTTAATCAAAATGTAAAGCCATTTTTGAGAAAGACAGAATTTCGAAAAATGTTGCATGGTGGTTTGGAGTGGGAGGGGTTTCTCGAAAATCCTTTCTCGTATGTTTGGAAAGTACTGAAATTAAATACCATGTTTGGTATTTATCCGACTTTTGGTTTTGCTTTATGCTGTGTACACACATACACACAGACATTCATCTAAAAGTGCTTTTTTATTGAGGTAGCCACAAAACATGTATTTCCGTTGAAATCTGGATATCGAATATTTTGTTGGAATACAATACATTCTCTCTCTATTATGTACGTTGTGAAAAAGTAAAAATGTCTTCACTCTTCAAAGATTTAAATGGAATTATAAATGTGCATTCGCCACTGTGCAATTGAAGCATCTGGTTGAATAATATCAATTTCCCTCCAATCTACTGACACAAACCATGAAACGTAAATTTAAATTAAAGGTAATCAGCAACCATATGTAGTAATTACCTGTACCAGAGTAAACGGTATTTCAAATTACACAGTAATCACACCGGATGATTACTGGGTACTCTGGTTACGTTGTAATCATGGTTAGTTATTTTGTGTGTAATTGAAAGCACAAAAGCAACCAATACACTCAACTGTAACTCTTTGGTTCAGTGGACCTCAAAACAGATATGTTCGGTGAAACATATTCATTGAATGTTTGAAGAAAATGCAGTACTTCTTTTCTTTAATCAGTTTTCCGGATTGTACGAAACCACAACATAGAGCTGAGGAAAGTATTTAGCCCCTCCGTACATCACTGAAACCCCTCCGTACATCAATTGGACTAATATTTGTTAACTTCATTTCGAACTGAAGGGACGAAAGATACTGTGACGTAGGAGGTGGTTGCCAGGCAGTCGGAGATAAACAAAGTCGGCGTAAACATCGAAACCAGATCGGCAGATAACCGCAACCTTCTGCAAGTTTCTTTCCCCCGTCTCCATAACGTGTGTACAGATAATTCTAGAATGTTCTGTGGAAGATTCCATTGACAATATAAACGAGCATTCTCGCGAGAAGAGTCAGTTGAGTTGAGTCGGCCAGTGAGTGAGTAAGCGAGTTGGTGAACACATTTCTGTTGCGACATCAAGTGCGGTTCTCCGAGCGAGTTGAAACGACTGCTGTGACGTGCAGCGAGTGCTACTGTGGAGCAAGGGATTGTGGAAGTCTTATGTTCGACTCCACAGGAATGAACCGTTCGGAAGAAGAGGCTATATGAACATATGAGTGAAAGGGATGACAAATATCCACTGTGCAGTTTTTTCGTCTATTGTACGAGTAGGTTAAGGGGAGATTAAAAGTCCTATCGCGCCTGTGTCCAACATCCTAAATTCACTACCAATTATCTGAAAAACTGTTTATGACATCAGAATGAAATTTTAAAGGATGTATGTCTTCTAAGTTCACTGGTCTACTTTTATACACTAGGGACTAGATCTAGGACCGGGAGAACACTAGCACCTCAACCTAAGGAGATCTTTAGTATCTAGCCATAACGCAGCGCCCACTGGGAGGATGAGGTGCGAGGAGAAAGAGGGGGCCGAATCAGGAAGCAAGACTGGGCAGAAGGCAGGATAGGGTTCCTACATGTTCCAGGTTGAAACTTCCTGGTGACAGCTGGTACAAACGGCTCTCCTCCCCCTGAAGGTTTTCACATCCCACTGGGAGGCCGGAACTCGGATACCGCCGGCATTACGGAGACGAAGTTTTACTAGAGCATCCTTTTCTTCTGCCATGCAACGCCGAGATTCCCGGAGAGTAAAGATGAAGGGAAATGAGAAAGGAGGTGAAATGGAGGGACAAAAATTCCTAGAATGTAACTAACCTTACCAACATTCGCCTAGCGACCAGGAAACCTCCGAAAAAAAAAAACCGTGGGTCAGATAGTTCTGCCGCGAGAACCGAACACATGACCTCCCAAATGCGAGTCTCACGCGCTACCGCCTGCGCTTCTGCTTCAACTCGCTCATTTTTATACACTAAGTTTGTTTATTAAGGAAGATAGGACTATTAAATTGTACTATATTCTTATTAAAATATATCGCCAATTATCTGACGTGATGCATTCACATGACTTTGTCTACTGTCTATCTTTATTAGTGAATATACAAACTACTCTTACTAAAGCCTATTTTTCTATGTACCTATTACATTTTAATCAAATAAACGTTTTGCAGAAATACTTGCATTACACATTTCGTTATAGATAAGTCGTTTTCCGTGGTGTAGTGGTTACCATGTTAGTCTCTAGTTCCCGAGGTAGCGGGTTCAAACCCGGCAGAGGGCAATGGATTTTTTCGGGCGTAAAAATCCTTTGCATGGCTACCTTTGGAAGGGAAGTAAAGCTGGTGATCCCGTGTCGTAGATTTACGGCACGTAAAAGTACCTCAAGCCTGATAAAGAGACATCTGAGCAAAATTCCCGATTTTTCATGCCCAGTATTGAATGAGACGCTAAGGACCATATTAGTTGAAGAGCAAGCATAAATAAAACTCAGTTTTGTTATAGATACAAAGGGAACAGCAATGGTGAATGTTTAAGAGCTGGATACTATATGCTGCTTTAAATTCCATATTTTGTTTCCATGCAAGAAACAACGGCATGTCGGCAGGATTTAAGAGAATGGTCAAGTAATGTATAATTCGAAACATTAATGGCGGATATATCAGAAATGGTTTATGCCACAAAAAAAATATTTGAAATATATTATGTGTTTTAAAGAGATCTACATTTTTTATTCAGTACGTTTTCGCCTGTCACTTAACGTTTACCAGATATAAAGATTAAACGAATACCTTCCGAATGAAGAGGAGTTCAAATTCTATTCTCAAAAAGTTCCAGATGTCATTTTATTTGTCATGTAGATATCTTTAATGTGTGGTAAACTAATCAAAGTAATTAAAAACATTGTTTTAGAAAATCAAAGTTTTCGAAAAATGTTCCATGTAATTAAGGGTGGGGATTTATTTTTTGTTTTTATTTATTTTTTTTTTTTACTTTCTCTACTACGTATAGTAAGTAGGGGAAGTATTGTATTCCATCCAAAAATACGATACCGAGATTTCACCGGAAGTACATGTTTTGAGACCCCTGAATCCAAAAAACGCATTTTGGAAACATGTCCGTGTGTGTGTCTGTGTGTGTGTGTGTGTGTTAACAGTATAAATCAGAAAAGAATAGTCGGATAAACATCAAACTTGGTATTTACGTTCAGTACCTTCCAGAGATGCGACACGAAGGTTTCCAAGAAAATCCCCCCACCCCAGATTACCTTTTACATGGAACATTTTTCGAAAATTTTAATTTTCTCAAAAATGGCTCCAATGATTTTGATTAAAATATCATATGTTTAAAATACTTTCATTACAAATAAAATGTATATCTTGAATTTTCTGGGAATGTCTCCGAAAGTATTCTTCATTGTGAACGAATTTTGCATAACTGGTAAACCATAAGAGATAAACAAAATTTTACTACACAACAAATGTAGATCGCGTTAAAATACACAATTTATTTCATAAACATTTTTGGTGTTGAGCGAACCATTTTTTGAGATATTGCTTGTTATTCCCTTAAATTTTCCAATAATTATACTTTTTCTCAAATGGAAATTCGTTAATACTCCGAATAGCAACCAGCTCTTAAAATATGTGACTATCGCTTAAAGCCTACCAATTCCCCTTGCATCTACAAGAAAATTAGCAATAAGATTAACATCTCGATTAACATGAAGCATATGAGAATAAGCGTTTGTAAAAATAGTTTGTACAAGAGTAGAGAAAGTCATATGAGTGTAACACATAAGAATTTTTTTTTTAAATTTTCGTGTTGCATCCTTGAAAGATACTGAACTTAAATACCATATTCGGTATTTATCCGACTTTTCGTTTTTGAGTTATGCTGCTCATATACGGACCTCTATTTAAAATATATGCATTACACCTGAGATGATATAACTTATGTTAAATTAAAGAGGAAATTCCAGTCAATATAGAGGAGCAGCCTAACTCCGTTGGCTGATGCGCATGTTTAGGTCGGTCAACGTTCTTACTTGAGTCACTAGAGAAATTGCCAGACAACCTATTTACAATAGAGGCGCTATTTCGGTCTTCTGTTAGTGTTATGAGTCATTGTATTAGTACATTAGTACATACTGCTGGGTATATTTTTCTTCAGTGTAAAGGTTTGGTCATCACTTTCCTTCGCCATAATCGCTGACTATTTATAACCTATAGCCTGGATACAGCTTAAGTGTTAAATTAAGCGCTGAACCGTGATATGGACCTAATTTATATGACATGCGTATGTTATTAAACGTTGCAGATTACTGCACTGTAATAGTATAAAGAACAACTTATAGTTACGTTGTAATATGAAGTAGGCATATTTACTTCCCTAACCAAACAATTAAATGCCTGGTCTTATTCTACATAGATCTTCTTCCTCTGAAAATAAAACCCCACACTAACACACAATGCTTACTCCAAAAATGCAAAAACAATTCAAATAATTAATACATCTTAATAGCCTAATTTAATAATAATAATTACTAATTAAATGCTGGTAGCCTAATTAATATAAGTAAAGCTAATCTAATATAAATAGTAATATAATTGATGTAATATAATGAATTAAATCAAATTAATGTAATACATTAATAGTTGGTGACAAAATGTTCGGCGCGCAAAGTTTGAACACCTGCGAACATAAAAATAGAAGCCAAAGTAACAGATATAGTATAGCTAGCCTTCCCAGTACATTTAATATGTATACTCGCGTGCATAAAATATGGTGCATATTGGAACGGGGCTGTTTATGTCAAATTGCATCGCCCCGATATTTTCTAAACTGTTCGACAGGTGTCACCATAATCCTAGCAGAAGCGTGGTGTGTACAGTTATGAATGCTTGGAGTTGTTCACTTTGCATTCTGAGCTGTGGTTTCAGTTGTATGAAGTGTTATGTGTTTTTGGTGCTTCAGAAGTAATATTTGACTCGTCTAGCTAAGCTTATACGACCAATTATATAAGTTTGAGATGATCTATATATATTGCATGTAATGAAGCGTTTATTTAGCAACAATATTCATGCATACGTTTTTTCAAGCAGCGTCTCTCCTAGTCACATAGATGCTAAAGCTTCCAAAATGGCGTGGCTCGTAAATTGAACCACTGTTTGAACCATATATTGAACTGGTCCAATTTAGGAAACCTATTGAATTTCTAGGATTGCACAACTGCGAATAGTATATGTTGTGAATAAATATCGATATAATATATTAAGTTACAAAATCATGTTAAAAACAGAGGCTGACATGAACATGTGAATGTGAATTGTCTGAAATGCTGGACATGATCCAGTGTATGAGTTGTAGGAAATGGCTTCACCAAAAGTGTGCAAACGTTAGTGCTAAGAAGAAAGTGTTTTATTGTGAAGACTGTGTATAATTGAACTTTTTTGTATGAGAGTAAAAATTAGTAAAACTCTATAGTTGGACATAATACCTATTCCAAAAACCAAGTGATTGTTATTATATAAAAATTCAAAACGTTCAGGGAAATTGCTATTCTTATCACAATTTTGAACTATACTGTTGTTGCTGATAGCATATTTGTTTTGAATGTACAATAAAATATGCGTATTTTGTATTAATAAAAATACTTTAAACTTAAAAGTATGCGGTTCATTTTAAGACACGGGTGGTTCAATTTAAGGACCACGTTCCTAATTTGAACCCATTTACACCTACTCACTTTTTAAATGTTATTTAATTGATAATTGTATTAATTTTAAATTGTGTTGACGATATTAATAGCGCAACGATTTGTTACCTTAACGCTTGTGTTTCTGAAAATTTTGATTTGATATTTTAATGATTATTTACTATTTAGGCGTAAGTGGTTCAGTATAGGGACCTTTCCTCTACTAACAAACTCTGGCCACACATCCTATCAACATGAACACCTGTTTTTCGAGGATAATACTAGCCTCTGGACTGACAGAATACTTTACCTCCCCAATAGTAGTTATTGTCGAACTGCCGAAAGGTAACATTACAAATTAACCCTTATATTTTCATGCTAAATTACCGTTTTGTTTAGTCGCAGCAATTACTTAGTCTTCGTCTCCATGTGGCTAATGAAACCTCTCATATATACACAAATCATAGCTGTTATTCAGTTCAACCACAAAAACAAATAATTCTTCACCCTTTCCTCAGAAAGCCGAATTATTTGTAATTGGTTTAGCCTATCTTTGTGTACCAATCGTAGCGAAACTCTTATATGGAAAGTATCCTAACCATCCTTCCATTTAACATAAATTATAAACATCATTCATTAGTTAGTTTTTACCTGAATTGTTTTTCAGGCCAGTCACATAGAAATCTCTTACCGGCCGGGCGGAGTCGAAAGCTAGTTGGAAACCTTACGGAGAGAAAAACACTATGGCGATCAAGGGGGAATGGGCCACTTTTTATGCACCACAATGTACATATTTGCAGAGGAGTTGCAGAGGTTATGAATGGAACCTAGCAACCCTAATATAACCAGATTCTAGTGACTTATCCCATAATAATGAAAAAGTGTCGAATTTGCACTCTCGTATTTGTAACCTCTCGTATATTATAACCTCCTTGGCACTGCACAAAGAACTAAAATTGTCATTTTTTAGCCATTTGGTGTCCCCGTAAATTATTTACCAAAAATAATAGTGTAATCCCAATTAAATTGTACGTAAATAAAAAAGAATGGCCATACTTGAGTAGGCATACAGAAATTAGTTGTAACCATATATTTTATGCAGAGGCACTGAACGTTATTGTACAGAGCAGTCATTGTTCCAGCATTGTAATATGGGTGGACTTTTAAGATGTGGATCAGTGCTAGATAAACCTGTTTGTTGCTACTTTGTGAAATATAACTGGATGGCGTTATGTATCAATTGACCGTGCGCAAAATTTGATTTCGAGATAATTATATAAGCGCGAAAGCATGAGTATTAATTCAGCTTTACTAAGGGGAAAGTGCAACGTAGGAATAAACAACAGGCATCTCTGTATAAACCGACAGTATGCTACACTATATTATGCGACATTTTGGCGTCAGAAAAGGCGGTCAGTATTTGATATATACATTAAACGTGCCGGTTTATGGTCAAATGAGCTTTCCGCGGAGTCATGTTTATGAACAGCGGAAAAAAGCATTTATTTTCCTCACTCCTTACCATAATTGGAGGAAGTATTCATTTAAAATGTGCCATATAATTTAATCAGAAGCACATGGCTTCAGGCCAATGAATAAAAATAATCAAGGGTTACCGAATGAGATGGCACCAAGGTAACGTGTGAGGCTCGCAATCGGAAGGCCCTGGCTTCGATTCCCGTCGACCGGCCACTCTGTTCTTGGGTTTTTCGTGGTTTTCCGCTGTCGTTAGGCAAACGCTGGGGTGGTTTATCATCTACTGTGATTTCCTTTCCACAATTTCCCTTTCATTCCTTCTCCTCATCTTTCAGAGGATTTTTGCTTGCTTACTCAAAAGTATTTCTCGTGGACACTAGAGACCTATTTCTTCGACGGGTCATTCTTCGCCCTCTCTAGGCAACTACAGAGGTGGATTCTGGAACTGTTGGGAACTTCCACGCATCTCTGTGGCCTGTAGCCTCCTGTGATTCCTTCACTTCACACCTTTCTCCTGGAGGGTGGTAGCAAAAATAGATCTATGTAGGTCACAGTGCGCGAGATGTCCCCCTTCGTCGTATAAACTATACCTAACCTATAAGGGAGCAAGTATCTTTACATCATACATCTCGCCAGTGCAACTATTAAATGGAAACATTTTTTCACAAATATATTCGGATTATTTGGCAATAAAACGGTCTACGTTTTGAGATACATAAATTGTTTAATAATTAAAACGTTAGTTACTTTAATAAGTATAGAAACACAAATCGTATTTTATACTTAAATAATGAAAATACAAAGCTATGTGCACAATTAATAGACTGTCAGGAACAGAGAGGTACTCTGAAAATCTGTTTAAAGTGTTCCGAATCCATTGAAAGTGTGTGTGTGTGTGTGTGTGTGTGTGTGTGTGTGGTTTGTGTTTAAAACTACATTTAGGTCAATAAACAAACTTATAGCTAAAAATAAATTTTATATACATAAAGCTTATTATAATGTTTCAAATCGCAATGAACCTGTAATAAAACTATTTGCGGTAACTTTCGATTTCATGAATAATCAGTGTTGACATGATAAAAAATCAGACTATTGAAGGTTATGTTAGTATATTTTATGCCGTGAAGAACGGCTGGACCAGATGCGATGAAACTTATTATCGACCTTCCTTAAAAATTACACCATATCAACATAATGCTATAATAGTTTCATATTTACATTTCTTATGATAAATATTTAAAAGGTATTCATTTATGTTTTACTGTTTGGTAAATTATTTATTTACCGATTATTTTGGGAAAAAATGCAGTTTCGAACATAAAAGGGAGAGACAAGGAGAAGAACAAGAAATGCCTGGGGAGAGAGAGACAGAGAGAGAGAGAGAGAGAGAGAGAGAGAGAGAGGGAGATTAGACTGCACATTTAGGGCAAAAACGCGAAGCTTTAGGTTAGACTAGTATGGAACAAAAACGAAATAGATTTTTTTTTTGCCATTTTAAGGGATTCCATTTCCTATAGAATGAGATACAAAAATACCTTGATATGCTCTGCGTATATCTGTTAACAGATTAGGTCAGATCGATGTGCATACAAATATCTAATATATGCTATTTGAAGAAGACATGCACTCCTTAACTGGTTCTAACACCGCCCTTAATATTTGCCTTAATCCCGCCTTTTCCTTCGCTCCTGAGCCTGAAACCGAACCATGTTTATAGGTTAATGCTTGAGTACCAGACTTCTGATATCAGAACAATACCAAACGGTCTCATCCAGGGGTTGCTGTGGGCCTTCGTTGTGAAGCATGCCTTCCAACCATTCAGCTGAAATGTTTCCATACTCCTCCTCTTTAGACATGCTAGGTCTTACCTGTTTTCATAGGCTAATGTGTCGGTTCTGAATTCTGATTGGCTCATCCAAGCCTGGCGGAAACATAGACGATAAGGAGTTTCTGCCAAATTAAATAAAGAAAATCGCTATAGGAAACCAGATGCATCGGCACGTTTCTGTGCACTCGAATATATATTAATTGACACGCAGGAGCTGTACATGCATGTGCGAGAGACCTTCCAGGTCTCTGCACATGTAACAAACCGTACCATCAGCTTCAAATTTGCCACGAATTCGTGCACTCATCAATCTTGTTGGAGGCTCAATTAAAAATTCACGCCGCCATTACCTTTGCGGTTCGCGAATTATTGCAGCGTTAGCAATGCAGGTTCGATTCCCTGCTTGAGGGAGAGGTTCTTATCTCGATCCAGCAACCTCATCTACTCACCCTCTAAAATTATTTACAGCGGTTTACTCCTGGGATTTCAGAAGGGTTTTCTTTTTCATCTCTGGGATATTCGCCATGCACGGAAATATTTTGTGCTGTCAGTAGTGAAGTATGTGTTTTGGAAAGTGAGCAGGACAATGCCTGGTCTTCAGTTAATGATAGCATAATCGGCAATACAAAATAAATATAGTCACGAGGAATAAGTATATGATAGTATTTATATTAGAATTCTATGTTTGGAATGTTTTCATAGTATTCTTACATAGAGTATTATGCTCGGGAAAATTCTGCTCAGTATTAATAAAGTATTCACGAACATTGGAAAATGTTTATTTGTTGGTCATTTCACTATACATACATGTTCGAACTTTGATTGTATATTTAAACAGTTAATACATATGACAGCAATATCAGAATATAATAATAATAATAATAATAATAATAATAATAACAACATCTAAATCAATATTTATAATGGAATGGAATGTGTATCGGAGGGGACTTGGTACCGAGTGTACCTACGCCTCCCGAGGGGGCACCCCGGGGTGGGAGGGAGGGAGGGAGGGATGAGTGAGAGGGGACACCGGGCGGTTGGAACCAGGAGGGACGGCACAGCAATGACAAAGTCCCTAAAGTTTCCACATATAGACGCCCCTGCAGTCGGACAGGCAGACCGGGAACCCCACCCAAGGGTTCAATGCCCCCCGTGGAGGTAGTGAGGTAGTCCTTATAGCTGGCAACCAGCCAAAGGCCGAGGGGCGGAGAAAATTCAGAGAGCGAATCCTTTCTCCCTGTAAAGCTGCACCGAAACCAATCGCCGCCGACACTTCCAAACCTGAAATAGACAAATGAGTTGAAGGATGAATGAAATGATTAATGGTACGAAATGGGGGGTGAAAGAAACCATTCCAGCATTCTTCCGACGACCCGGGTAAACCCCCGTAAAAACGAATGGATCAGAGTGGGCGTTCGCCGGGGATTGATACTAGGACATTCTTTCTGAATGCGAACCAGAGGCGTTAGCGCCTGATCCATCCCGCTCCCTGTATTTATACTAATTTGTTTAACTTTAGAAGTGATCAACATTCTTATGCCACTAGATATATAAATATCTTTAACCTCCTATTTTAAAATCGTATCTAATTTTGCTTTCTGATATTGATGACACATAACTTCATAGCTTATATATTGTTTACAATGTCTATAAACTCTATACAACGAAACTGCAATATAAAATATAAATATACAAAGTAGTTATTTGAACGTAGTTAATTGTACTTGTCTGAATAAGGAAGATCAGATTTATGTTGGTAAATTGCACAGTAACGTTTTTACTTTCTCTACTACGTATAGTAAGTAGGGGAAGTATTGTATTCCACCCAAAAATTCGATACCGAGATTTCACCGGAAATATATGTTTTGAGACCCCCTGAATCCAGAAAAAGCATTTTTGGAAACATGTCTGTGTGTGTGTCTGTGTGTCTGTGTGTCTGTCTGTCTGTGTGTGTCTGTCTGTGAACAGCATAACTCATAAACGAACAGTCAGATAAACACCAAACTTGGTATTTAGGTTCAGTATCTTCCAAGGATGCGACACGAAGGTTTTCAAAAAAATCCTCCCACCCCAGATTACCCTTTACATGGAAGATTTTTCGAAAATTTTAATTTTCTCAAAAATCTCTCTAAAGATTTTGATTAAAATATCATATGTTTAAGATATTGTTATGACAAATAAAATGTATATCTTGAATTTCCTGGGAATGTCCCCAAAAGTATTCTTCATTGTGAACGACTTTTGCGTAACTCGTAAATCATAAGAGATAGACAAAATTTTACTACACAAAAATGTTAATCGCGTTAAAATACACAATTTATGTCATATACATTTTTTTGTTGAGTGAACTGTTTTCGAGATATTGCTTGTTATTCCCTTAAATTTTTCAATATTTATTTTCTCAAGTGAGAATTCGTTATTCATTTTTTGTCTTGGATATGCAAAGATTATTAATCTGTTGGAAAGGGAATCGTGCTGCACATAGCAACCAGCTATTAAGAGATATGTATGTGCTTAAAGGCTACTGTATTTCCAAATTGCCCTTGTAAATATATATTCCCCTTACATCTACAAGAAAATTAGCAATAAGATGTACTCTGCAAATGCTTATCTCGATTAACATGAAGTAGATGGAAAATAAGCGTTTGTATAAATAGTTTGTACAAGAGTCGAGAAAGTCATGTGAGTGTAACACATCAGATTTTTTATATAAAGAGTGGTTCTGTTATCAGTGGCCTTTAGCAGAATGGGATAACTAGATTTACCGTTTGATCCATCCAAAAGACACAAAACTTCATACCTAGATAAGACAAGAGAACGCGCATTTCCGTTTTCCACAAGATAGGTCCAATATGTGAGGGCAGTCCCAGAAGTACCCGACCTGATGAATAGATAGTGGTGGTTGTTTCAAAAAATGACTGTAGTAGAAAGCACGAACCCTATAAAGCTTAAGTCTGAAGTTTGATTATGCTATGTCGTTTAGCAATTGTTTGGCAGCCATTAATAGTGAACGCTCTCAGCAAATTTGTAAACATGGATAAAACCGGTCATCGCTGTGTGATGCGATACTTTCATTTGAAAGGTCTTAGTCCAACTAATATTAAAGCTGAGCTAGATTCTACTCCGGGGGAGTTTGCTCCTTCGTTTACAACAGTAAAATATTGGATGGCAGGGTTTAAGCGAGGTGGTAGGAGCTGTCAAGATGAACATCGCATTGGTCGATCAAATGAGGTGACCACGCCAGAAATTGTGAGAAAAATCCACAAAATGGTATTGCAAAACCGTCGACTGAAAGTGCAGGAGCTAGCAGCCATCGTAGACATTTAAAAAGGTGCTGTACATCGCACAGTTATGGAACATTTAGACATGAGAAAGCTGTGCGCAAGATGGGTGTCACGTTTACTCACAGTGGAATAAAACAGCATCCTGAAGATGTTTCAGTCGAGTGTTTGGCGATGTTGTGCTGCAATAAAGCCGACTTTTTGTGTCGATTCATAACCATGGATGAAACATGGGTCCCTAACTTCAAACCTTAGACGAAGGAACGGTCAAAACAGTGGATTGAAAGGGGAGAATCAGCTCCAAAGAAGGTGAGGCAGTTCCATTTGTAGGCAAGGTCATGGCGTCAGTTTTTTTTGGAAAGTGTGTCAAATAATTTTCATTGATTATCTTCAAAAAGAAAAGAAATCATTGGCCAGTATTATGAAACTTTTTGCAGCATTTAAATGATTAAATAAAGCAAAAACGGCCGCATTTAGTGGAAAAGAAAACTTTTGTTTCATTAAGACAATGCACCAGTTCATACATCCATTATCGCCATGGCCAAAATCAACGAGTTAAAGTTTGAACTGCTTCCTCATGCACCCTATTCATCAGATTTAGCCCCTTCTGATTATTTTCTATTTAAAAAGTTAAAGAAATAGCTTGGCGCTAAAAGATTTGCCAACAGTGAAGAGCTGGAGTCTGCAGTTGATGGCTATTTTGCACAACGCGATGGTTCTCAGTATAAACAGGGTATCGAAGCTTTGGAACACCGCGGGGAAAAGTTATCAAGCTGAAAGGAGACTATGTAGAGAAATAAAGATGTTTTTTTCCAAAAATGTTTGTGTTTTCTTTGTTAGGTCGGCTGCTTCTGGGACAGCCCTCGTAATCCTTCCACCAACAATGTACACCGTCATTGTAAGTAAGGTTCTGGACAGCGCGAATAGTTGGATTTGTTGAAGAGGTCCAGCAGCATGGCCCCCTTGTTTTCTCGGCACTGCAGCACTAAAATATTGCTTTATTTCAGCTATTATAGGAGCATTTAAATGTTTCATATGAGAAGACGAGGAAAACGGAAAATAGGGAAGAACAAAGGGGGCCAGTTTTGTAGCGAGTACGTTTTGAAGCAGCAATGGATATCGTACCTGATATAGTACTGCACAGAGCCTAGATTGAAACGGAATATTGTTTGCATATTGGTCTTACAACCAAAGGTGATCGTATAGTCATTATTATTATTATTATTATTATTATTATTATTATTATTATTATTATTATTATTATTATTATTATTATTATTATTATTATTATTATTAATAATAATAATAATAATAATAATAATAATAATAATAATAATAATAATAATAATTAACATCACGTATTATACAATGTTTAGCATAAATAACGACCTCTTCCGTCTTCAAAGTTGATATCTATCCACCGAAGTCTAGACCATCCAAAGTTCTTGAGTCCAGCCCTGCTGCTCTTTTGAAGATTTTCAGTAAATAAGTTGCCTTCTGACAACATTCTGAGTGCTGCATAGGATTAGTATGATAGTGTCACCGCCTTACTGCCTCCGGCATGCTGACATAAACCGCAGCTGCATTATTATTATTATTATTTTCCTTTAATACCAGGTTAGTGTTTCTGTGGATTATTTGATATGAATGATACGTTAATCTGACCTTGAAAGCTGGCCTTAGCTGCATAATCACCTCCTATGTCATCTATTTCTTTGCTGTCTGTTTTATAAGCATTGGAGGCATGGAAGCTTGTACTGTGGATGGTCTTATTTCGGTGATCTCTTTCCCGTATAGTATAATTTGTTTTTCTTTGTGTGTGTAAGATTTTGGCCAAGGTATTTAAATATCCAATCATAACTGAGAAAAGTAATGAAAAGGAAAAGAAGGAAAAAATACAGTATTTGAAGCCAGGATATTACGAATGTCGCTTGGAGTTTTTAAATTGCTAAGATTGTACTCTATGCGTTTTTGAGCCTATCGGAAAAATTGTGTATTCACTTAAATGGAAAGTATTGTTGACATCCTGCATACATTCAAGTAACGGAAGTCCCAAAACCAATTCATAACGTGGAGGTCTGAGAAGTTTTTATCAAATACGACAAACTACACGTTTGCTTTCAATCCTATCAGCCCTGAAACATTATAAGCGAACGTTTGTAACACCAAGCATGTCTAGCAACCACCTAGTGGTTGCTAAATTTAAATATTCCAATTTTTTTCATATAATATGTATATTTAGCTCTTACCTCCTCTATCATTCCTGAAAGCTTTCACTCTGTATATAACCACTGAACCAGAACTATAGGCGTCCTTTGTATACCACTTTGTGTTTAAATAAGTTTATTATTACCTGGATGTTTGTAATTATTTTCCCTTGTGATCAGGGGAGAATGTTCGGAAACCTAACACTCATTCATTAAGGGCACTTCTATAATCAGTACCTAAATGAGGTACAAGTAATTTTATCCGCATCGTTGCATAGCCTAGATTCGTGTAAAGGCCCAGACATGTAAAAGAAGCTTTAGCGCGAAAGTATACCGTCTATTAGCGAGTGCATTAGAGAGGCACCGTCCACCTTCTTTGGCCATCGACCCGAAGCAGCTCACTTTTTGTTCCTTGTAATGCGTTTATAGGGATACTTTTAGATCTAAATTCGTCCACTTGATTCTCTTTTTGGATGTACAACATCAAACAGGCCGTTTTTCTTTTCGAAAATGATAGACATCACTTTGTCGTGAAGAAAAACATCTTGGTATCATATGGAGTTTACATGCCTTTATCGACCGTAACGGCGCCCATGCCCGACAGACCTTTGTGATGTGTTACTAGGACTGGACCACAACTCAAAAACATATATCTGCTCATGCATTTCAAACCGGATACAGAACGCTCCAAACTTCAAGTCACCCATTTGCAGTGGAAGTGTATGTTCAAGTATCATTTTAGAGCAAGGATTCTGATGAAATGTCTTTCAATTGTTGCATCTTAGCCATTGCTTTTACATAAACCCTTATCATGTGTCTAAGATTATGAAAATGCATATTTGTTTGGCCACTTTTTCAATTTATGTAGTTTTCTATTTTTAGTTTTGTTTAATTTTATATAATTACTTTGTCATTTTTCTTACCCTTTTCTTCTTTATTTAGTCATTTTCTTGCATTTACATTAAGTAGATGTATAAAGAGTTTTACATTATTGATAATAACCGTTCAAACGTCATAAATGTCACTATTAAATTGAGAAATAAGAGTGGATTTGTATATCCTTTACTCGCATTCCTGGGGAAAATCCTATTTAATGGTTAGTCTAGAAAAAAGTGCTTGCAGTTTGAGGGGTGGCTACTTTTGATTGTTATACTAAAATCCCACAAACACATTCACACTGTCATTCATAATTCCGGACTCTAGTGAGCATGGGGAATAATCCTAGCTAAAGAAAAATTCTGACTCTCCAGCCGGGAATCGAACCCGGGACCTCTGGATTTGTACGCTAGAATGCTAATCACCAGACGAGGCAGGATGTAGGATGTAATTATCGGAAGAGGACACCTCGCCACTGCGACCAACTAGATCCATTGTGAGCACACCTCCCGGAAGGCAGGGATGAAGTGAAGGAGCCGCAGGAGGCCCGTAGGCACATGGAATCCCTATAATTTCCAGTATGAAGCACCCGCTCTCGCCAGGTGACGCGAAGTCCCGCGAGAGGGCGACGAAGTGGCCCTTGCAGGCAGGCCAACGCGCCCTGTCATTGGCGGGGAGAAATCTTTCCAAAGCGCAGCAACCATGCCATCTGGGCATCACTAGACGCACTACGGAACCCGGATACACTGCCTGAAAGATGGTAAGGAGAAACATGAAATGACAGGAAATGAGGGAAAGGAGAAATCGGGTGGAATACCCGACCCCAGTATTCGCCTAGGCGACCAGCGGTAAACCACGAAAACCCAGAGTGGACGAATCGAACCCGGGATCTCCCGAATGCGGGCCACAGGCGTTACCACCTGAGCCAACCCGCTCTGTAAAAAGGGAGCAAGTATTATTGCAGTTACGAATTCATGTCCCGAAATAAGGATGAGAAAGGTTAGTTTTCCTTTTTTTCACATTAATGGGTGTATACAGTCAAGTTGTCGTAGGCTGTGAGGTCGTCTTCATTCACTGTGAGTTTTTGTAATCCCAAGAATCAAAACGGTTAATGCTACAGTTTTGTAAGACGCAATTGAGATTTAAGCCATTCCTCCCCACAACTTCATCGAATCGTTGACAGAATTATGGACACATATGAGGAAAAGCAAGTGTGCTTAGTTCTGTTTTGACAAATTATGGCATAGTGGACTGTTACAAAAGATCAAGAGTCGCGTCTCAGACACATATTTCATTATAATAGCATCCTACTTGCATAATCGACCTTTTTCAGTAAAATATCAAAATGCACAGTCCAGATCAGAACCAATCCTCTCTGGTGTTCCACAAGGAATTATTTCAGGCTCGCTTCTTCATACAGTGTATACCTATGAGTTTCCTCAGCACACTCGCTAATCATTGCACATTTTGAAGATGAAGTTGCAATCCTTAGTTCAGGAAGTTGTGAATCAGCAGCTGAGAAACTAAATTCCTTGTGCACTGAAATCAACAAATGGTCCTCCGACTGGAGAGTGGTGATGAATCCATGGAAATTTCAGGTTGTGTACTTAACGTATAAAAAGCAGATAACATATTATCCTATATTTCTTGGAAGTATTGCCATACCCACGGTTTAGTCAGTTTGTTATCTTGTCCTCATTCTGGACAGTAAACTAACCTGGAATTTGCACATCATACATCTTCTCTCAAGACTAAGGCATCGAATCTAACAAACAAAACACCAAATCAATCAAAATCACCTCTTGCATTACCATACAAACATATTCTCCACACATCACTAATCAGATCTATTTGGCAATATGGGCGTTTCATATGGGGTTCTGCTTCATTGTCACAAATTAAAAGAATTCAAGTAATGCAAAACAGATATGCAAGATTAGTCACAGGTACTCCATGGTACGTTAACAACACAACTCTCTATAGGGACCTGAACATTCCAGAACATGTCATCAGGACGAGCTACACTAAACTTTCGTCAATCATCCAAACACACTGCTGCATGATATTTCTCTACACCCTCCACCAAAACCGCATAATAGAAGATAACCCGCATAACAGAAGATTAAAAAGAAAATGACACAACGGCCTACTCCATTAATACGAGAGGCACCATTTTTATTTTGAGTCTAATAATTAAAACAAAGTAATTTCTGATTGAAAACTGCTTTATTGTTTTTAAACATATTCTCCTTTATGATCAATACTCTTTTGCATCCGTTTGAACCATTTGTCAAAGCATTTATTCCAGTCTTCTGAGACACCCCCAAAACATGGCTTTTGAAGGCATCAACGGCTTCTTCTGCCAACGAAAATCGTTGTCCACGCAATTTATTCTTGATGTTCGGGAACAAAAAGAAGTCATTGGATGCCAAATCAGGACTGTATGGCGGATACCCATCAATTTGAGTTTTTGGGCCTTCAAATACTTTGTTGTTAGACGAGATATGTGTGCGCTTGCATTGTCTTGAAGAACGATCCGAAGGTTTTTTTTTTGGTTTTCCTTACTTCACCGAAAACTTCCGACAAACAAATGGTTGTGTACCATTCGGCATTGACCGTTTTACGTTCATCTAAAGGCACTGTTGCCACATGACCAGTTTTGCTGAAAAAGCAGGCGACCATTTGCTTTGAAGTGCTTCGAGTGCGAACAACTTTTGTTGGATTTGCTTCATCTTGAAACACCCATACAGTCACCTGTTGTTTACGTTCCGGCTCATATGCATAGATCCATGATTTTTCACCTGTAACAACCTTATATACGTCTTTTGAGGTATCGCCATTGTATTTCTTGAGCATTTTTGTACACCAATCGACACGAGCATCTTTTTAGATTGCGTCAAATTATGTGGGATCCAACGAGAGCAAACCTTTTTCACGGCTAAATAATCATGCAATATTTTATATATTCTGGTGGAACTAATGCCTAGTTTTGCCTCAATCTCACAATACGTTGCATAACGATCTTTCATTATTAGTTTTTGCACATCATCAATGTTTTCTGGCACAATGACTGATTTTGGACGACCTTCACGAACTTCATCATTGAGCGAATGGCAGCCACGATTAAATTCGTTATGCCAGCGTTTCACAGTGGCAAAGGACGGAACTTCATTGCCAAATGTGGAAGTTAGTTGATCGATGTACTCTTGTCTTGATAATCCACGTCGACAGTCGTAATAAATCATTGCATGAACATTTTCACGAGTTAATTCTATGTTTTTGTTGATACACAATTTTCAAGTTAGTGTAAACAAAACAAATGACGCTATATTGATAAAATGTTTGAAGTAGATTATGGTGAAAAATGTCAAACCTTCCATTGGAAACGTCAGATGGCACCTACAACATTCAGGGTTGCCAAGGCTCAAAATATAAATAGTGCCCCTCGCATAGGTGTTTTGTAAAATGATCAAGCGTTTATTGTTTTATGATTGTTTCCAGTATTCTTGTTATCATTTCAATTGTATTATTGTTTTTGTTATATAATACAATATAATATGCTGTAGGACTCTTGCTGAACAACATCCTGACGCATGTTTCCAGTGATTTGACGTACTGTTGTACTATTGTCCACAACTATAAGCACCACAAGCATCACAAGTATTTGGATGCAATAAAGTTTTCTAGACAGTTAAAACGATTAAACTTTTAATATTACACTATAATTATTGGAGCTTGAAATTACACTTAAAGGTCTCTCAGACTTTCAATTTAATTGCACCCACTAGATTCTATAAGTTGGTAAGTTTTAGTTTACTTAAGGCATCTAAAGCACGCCAACTGAACGTTGTCCTCTAGTACTTTTTGTCATTCCATCTACTGCTGCTCTCTTACTTTAAGCTAAGTTAAAGGAACAGGTAAAACGGCAACGGTCTAATTTCATCAGTCTTTCTGGTGTGAAGAGAGAAAATTATTTTACTGTCTCACTCTACGGAACTATGTTTTATTTGACTACTCGGAGTAGTTGAGCAAGTTCAAAAGTTCTTTGTGTGAAGATTAAATCACTGCAAGCAGCCCGTGTGTAATAATTTTCTCGAGTAAACTTCTGTAACACCATAAGTTGATTTCTTGCTTTTTGTCTTTGCTAAAAGTAGACTTTAATCTCTGGTGAATGTTCCTTCATGTTACTTTCCTTACCACGTACCTAGTAGGTAGAAAAAGTATTGCAAAAGTTTGATACCTATATTTCGGCGGAAATACATGTTTTGAGGCCCCCTGAGTACAAAACAAACGTTTTTAGAAAAAGATCTGGGTGTGTCTGTATGTCTACGAATAGCATAACTCAAAAACGAATTCGGATAAACACCAAATTTGGTATTTAAGTTCAGTACCTTCCAAAGATGCAACACGGAGGTTTTCAGGTAAATTCCCTACCCTAAATTACTCTTTACATGGAACATGTTTTGAAATTTTTTATTTTCTAAAAGTTTACTCTAACGATTTTGATGAAAATGCCATATGTTACAGATATTTACATAAAAAATAAATTTATATTGATTTTTCTGGGAATAGACCTTGAGTGCTCTTCATTCGAAAGAAATTTTGTAGAGTCTAGTGTAACTGGTATTCGTTAAGCCATAGCCGCAAACGTCTATATAAGAGATGTAGATCGATTTAAAACACAAATTTGTTTCAAATAAAGATATTCGTTATTAATGGTTCATTACTTAGATGTTCATTACTTACATTACTGTTTTAAAATCCTGTGAACATCAGTTGCTTCTCGCTATGTCATGGAAACAGTATGGACTTTGAAGATAGCGTACAGTTCTTAAACATTTGACTACCGATGTTCCCTTTGAATCTATAATGAAATTTGTAATGTAGCTACCTCTGCAGAACTTTGTTTGGATTAAAATGAGGTATATATATAGTAAGACTGGTTTGTATGCCCAGTAATAAACGATAGAGGGTAGAGAAAGCAATGTGAATGTATCATATGAGATTTTTTTTTATTTTAAAATGTTTTCCTATTTTACATCAGCAATGTGTATTAGATACGTATATTTTCGTGTAAAATGTTTTCATAATCACAAACCCCTATTTTACGTATCTGAGGGTAAAATTGAGTTTAGCCTCATTCTCTATATCCAGTGATCTAATCGTGTCAAGGGACATTTTATTTCGGTATTGAGAAGATTTCAGATATTAACAGATTGCAATCATTACAAACCGCATTAATTTTTGTTGTTGTTTTGTGCAAACCGTGGGTTGTCCATTGCAATAGTGTATGACGCTCCGTAATCTTGACTTGCAAAATGTTTATGTTGGACACATTTCAGCCTATAGCTATTCCTATGCTTTTTGTATATTATAAATTTTATAACGGTACCGTATTATATGGTGATATGAGTTTTAGTTATTTGGGATAAGAACAAGCGTTAAACTATAATAATTTGTGCTTTTGTATACGTAACTTTGATATGATTTAATTTAAACATTGTCTCCTTAACAGTGCTCTAATTGTATTGAAATGGAAGCTTGAAGCAGATTCGTTCTCTCATTTATTTTCGAATTTACACTTACTGACATATTTTCGTGTTACTCTAAACGTTTATATCTTAGATACAATACTGTTTGAATCGATGTTGTTCATTATAATAGTATTTTGTTTGTTTTCTTGAATGCAGGAACATTTATTCCACAGTATCGTTGTTTGTATCCAGCAAGTTATACTAAGTACATATCTCTAAACATACTTCAGAATAGTTACACATAACCGTGGTGGTGGTGGTTTGCGTTCCTTTTTTTTTTTTTTTTTTTTTTTACTAGAGAGTAAAACACTTTGCATGCGCCAAACCTAAGCAAGGGGATGGCAGTGTGGGCCCCTCAATAAAGGTATACCCACTAAAAACCTCTTACAACGCAGCAGAACCACCTTTCAACATCACTTTCCAATGCAGCATCCGTGGTTATCCTCCTTTCTTCTCTTTTTATTTTCCTTTCATGACATTCGTTATCATATCTTTTATAATTTTGTTTTTTTCATTCTAAAGTGTTTCTTTTGTGATGTTTTCTGCTGTTATAACTTGTCCAATTTGGTACTTTTTCCCTTATCTTTCCATTTGTCACATTAATTGTATTCTTTCACCACAGTATGAGCAGTTTTCATTATTTACTATTTTCAATTTGAATAGATATATTTTCAAACGTCCATGTACAGGCAGAAATCGCATTACATAATATCCACGTTCTCCATGTTTTCTTGTTAAACATGGTTGTATTTCTGGTATTAATGTCTTCCTTCTTTGAGTCGTTCTGTCTCTAAATACCGTTCATTCTGCTTTTTTCAATCGTGGGTTCCCTTTAATTTTCCTTTTGAATTTGATTTAATTTTATTTCCATATTTTTCCAAACATTTTACCAATAAATGTATGTGTATGGTTCCTTCTTATCACTTGTTCTGCCCTGTTGGAGATCGTTCTGTAGGCGCTAGCTAATCTTATTGCGATCTTTTATTGTACCCTCTCAATAACTCTCCTGTGTTATTTTTTCTCTCCAAATTTTCCAAGCGGGTGCACCATATAAACTGATCGAATTTACCACTTTCTTTTTTCCTATCTTGGGTCCTCCAATGTTTGGCATTAATTGTTTCAAAGTTCCTGTAGTTATTTACCCTTTTCCAGCCACGTACTTTATGTGTGTCCACAAATTCCTGTTATGTCCAGGCTTAGATGTCTTTTGGACCTTAGTTCCTTAGTTCCTTATCAACAAAACTGACATTTATTTCCTTTAATATTCTTCTTCCTTCTAAAATGACAATTTTTGTTTTCTCAGGTGCTAATTGTAGTCCTTTTAAAACATCTCAATTTGAATTTTATTCATAGACTATTTAATTTTTGCTCCCACTTCCTGTTTGAATTACCGCATACTACTAAAGCCAGATCGTCAGCATAGCCAATAGCGTTTGCTTTTTTTCTATCGGCATTTCCTCTTTTAGTACTCCATCATAATATACGTTCTACAATCTAGGACCCAAGACCGATCCTTGTGGTACTCTGCAACTCATGATCCATCTTTATATTTTATACCTATCAGTATTTACTGTATTTTAAGTAATTGCAGATAAGCCTTATTAAATATTCAGCTATTTCCCTTCTTTTCAATTCCTTTATTGTACCCAACCACTGGGCTGAGTTAAATGCATTTTTGTATCCAGTGTGACCATGACCAAATATTTATTCGCTTCTTTCATGTCTTATCTCCATAGTCCTCTTTATAGTCTCTCTAGCATCTAATGTCGATAGGCCTTTCCTGAAACCAAATTGTGTTTGTGCAAAACCTTCTGTTCAATCTCTTCTAGGAGTCTTTTTCTATTACATTTATTAAATAGAGTGGTCTATATGATTTACTACCATCTGCTTTTTGGAGTTTTCAATTAGTAATAATCCGCTACAATCCACTGTTTTGGAAAAATTTCTTTAGTAAGATTTTGTTCCGCTATGGCGTTAATGAACTTCTCGGGAGGTTCCATCAGGTCTGCTGCTTTTGGTGTTTTTATACGTTTTGCAGCATTTATTACTTCATTTCATTGACGTACAGGTATTTCTTCTCTGTTAACTTCTATTTCTAGGTAAGCATTTGTTTTATATTTTGGAAATAGCATTTCAGATATTTTTAGCTGTATTTCATCCGAAATTTCTAGTGGCGATCTAGCCCCTATCTTTGCTGTAACCCATGGGCTTGCATTTACATAGCTGGTCCCATGCATTCTTTTTTGCTAACGTATCCCTAGAGGGGGCGAGCTCTTTAATGTAACAAGAGCAGGCGCTGTCTTCTGTACACAGTGCAGATAAATTGCAATTCTTTTACCTTTCATTACACTAATTTGCATTACATCGTTCATTAATGAACATCTTTCTTATGATTATAGTTTCATTAATGTTTATACATATTGATTGGTTACATTGGAATAATTTATATGAAAAATAATCCTCTTCGACCTCGAGTGAACGCACGCTGCATTTTTAACAGAGGAGTGTTGTTTGAGAATTATTTTTTCAAACAAAATCACTACATGATGTACATATTATTGTTGTGGAGCTATTCTTTGCCCTTCCACAAAATCCACAACTATCTTTTTACTTCCTTGGCTTCTCTTCTATCTGTGTCTTTTGAACTTTGTAACGACGCAGATACATGCTAAAATCAGCTGAAAAACTTGGTATCCCAGATCCATCGATAAGATGTGGTTTCATGAGTTAAAAATAAAGATTCTTTAGAAAAACTCGACGAGGATGTTAATCATTCCTTTCATTTGCTTGAAACAACATAATACCAGCTACGTTCAACAATGTGTATTACATAGCCATTGTCCATCTTCTTGTCATTCTTGTTAGTGAATATTTATTCCATATTTGTCAACAGTATCAACTCCACCTTTTGTTATGTTATAATCTAGTTTTTATTCATATATTTATTTTACGTTGCTTTAACTACATGGTCAAGTTTGATTTAGGTGCATGGTATTGTCTTTCTGGTACCCAAAATTTCCGAACTGATTTCCCTGTTCTTGTTGGGCAAAACCTCAACCGGGTTTTCTTTTTTGTCCTTTATCGGGGTTGCTACAGAAGTGGTTTTATTGTGCAGAAGAAGAGAGCCAGTGGATAGCCAGTATACCATTATCTATTGTCACATATCTATTTGTTACCTTTATCGTCTCGTTAGTCTACATACAATATCATGGCTTATTAGAAACACAAAATGGTCCTTCTGGATGTTTGCCACAATAAAATTTCAACAAACATCGCACAGAGCAATTATTTTATGCCATATTTAGCTAGCTAGTTTGTTTGGAATGTATTGTATGAAGCTACAACGGCCTCCCGTCAATAGTAACAAATTCTCCAAGACTGTAACCATTCATGCAGTTTTTCACAAATGCATCCAGAAAGTTCCTAATAGCTGCTAACCTCTCATATGCCCAGTTTCTTTGTCGTCAAACCTTTTACACCTGAAACGGAATAGAAATCTCTTATAACTCATGCAAGATCTCAAAATTATCATTCCTCTTCTATCCTTTGACCAAATTTCTAATGTATTTGTGTTGTTTCCACCTTTGAGATCAATCAAATACAGAATGCCTAGTACTGCATAAATTTCATTTCTGTCTATCAATTTAACATGTTTATCCCTAGAATAATTTTCTTCTAGCCTTTTCCTATGAATGTATATATTTGTAAAATACACTTCATCTATAATATCAATACTGATTATTTTTTGAACGATTCAATTTCGTTTACAATGTCTCGTGCTACAATTTTAGGGTCTGGAAAGATCTTGACAATATTTTTTGCTGGTACATGGGATGTTTTCTTGTGCATATCAATTTTCATCCATTTTGTTTAATTGTCCCTATGAATAAGAATATCATCTTGAGTACCAAAGGAAAACACTTCTCCATCATTGTCAATTTCAGAGTCGCTGTCATAATCACTCGATGATATTACTTCATCCTCTCCGTCAGAAAACATATCCTCAATATCATCACAGTCATCTTCTTCAGCAAGCATCTCTAAAAGAGTTCGTCCTTCTCTGTCAAATATATTTTGGCCGTAAAATTAGAAACACGAACTATGGTGGCGATTAATGAATTATAATAACTGAAGTGCTTTGGTGCATTTCTTTAATTCTGCAACGGTTTCGTTCCACCAGTATGCTGCTTTCTGTTTTCGATAGCCATACTTTTTTTTCTAAGCGCGTAATTACATGTACTTTCTATTACTGTCCATCATTTGGTTGTTGTGTATGGTCTGAACTTCCAGTTTCTTGCTCCACCTTTTTAAGAATTGAATCGTTGTTCTCCTTTTTGCATAAACATCCTTTTCTATATTGGTTAGTTTTAGGGTTTTGTATTTGTAGTTCAATCTATATATCTGTATCCCAGCATAGATGTGGTGGTGGTGGATTTATTTTACTTAAGTATACAAAAACTGTGTTTCCACCTTAAGTAAGTAACATTTTCTCGTCTACTTGTACCAAAGGGTGCTTATCGTTCAATTACTCTAATTGGTGTAATTACAGACGTAGATATCGTCATAACTTACGTACCAGTATCACTTTTTTACCAAAATTAGCAGAAATGATCTGCGGTTTGTATGGTTGATTTCAAATTTCTTGAAATTTATTTTCGTATTAGATATTTATTGGTATCAAGATATTTTATATTTCCATTAAAAGTCTCCGAACTCCAAAAATAGTAATACAATTCTGAAATCAGCAAAAATACATTTGTGTTGATTCTCCATGTTAGAGGACTCCAAACATGCACGTACAGTCGAGTGCATGGAATCGTGTCGTTATAATGCGTAGCGGTTTGTTTATGTTGTTAAGAAAATATAAACCGTCCATGCCACGCTCGTCTCCACCCCTTACTTGGTTCTAGCATTCGAGTTAAGTTTCCTTACTCCATCTTTTGCTTCGCTTCTGAGCCTGAAACCGACCTGTGTTCATAGGTTAATGTCTTAGTGCCAGACATTTGACATTAAACCAATACGAGACGGACTCATCCAGGTCTGATGTGGACCGTCGTTACAAAGCATGCCTTCCAATCACTCAGGTGAAATCCTTCTGAACTAATTTAATTTTTCTCCCTCAAGATTTGCCACTCACCTAGGCCTGACCTTTGTTCATACAATAATGCGTTTGTGCCGGACCTGAATTCAAACCAATAAGAGATTGGCTCACACAGGGCTGGTGTGGAACAAAGATGATAAAGAGTTTCTGTCAACATTAAATATAGGAAACTAAAAGCAGCGGCGCGTTTACTTGTCTTGATTTTACCTTTAATCGAGGACATGAATCGCATATAATTAGTGACTAATTGCTTTCTCTTCATAATCTGTAAATTTATTGGAGCATACCCTGTTTTCTTAAGCTGTCAACTGGGATGTACATACAGCGCATATGTCCAACAACTTTGTTGCTGAATCGAATGGCTCTGCGTTTCGAGGAGAAGTCGCAGGGGCTCTATTATTTAAACGCAATGACAAGATGTGTTTTCATCCTCCTCTGTGTAGTCACAGCAGGCTTTTCAGGGAATCTGTTTTCTACTGGGTCGCACAGCTGGAATTCCCGGAAATTAGAGTTTCGTTTATTTCCTGTTTCCGTATGTTTTTGTTAATTTCTTTTTTATCAAATGAACATGCCATATTCTAAGTTGATATGCTCCCTAAGGTATTCATTTTAGATATTAAGTTTTCTTTTTACCTTTGGAACATATGGCCTATCAGCATTAGTGTTGACCAGTATACTGCTGTCATTCGATTTCTGGTTTTTCTTTGAGTTTTACTCACACTCAAACTCTCATTCATACTTCCAGACTCTATGGAAGATAGGAAATAAACTTGGCTATAGAAAATCCCCCCCCCCTCAGTCGGGTATCTCACAGCAGGTGGGTGCTCTAATGGCTGAACTGAGGAGGTGTGCCAAAAGTAATTTGACAAGATTTAAATTGTTTTTAGAATTCTCTTGTGAGACAGTAATTACCATTATCAAAAGCTACCTGAAAAGATATATTACAACTCGTACTACATTTAATTGTAGGCAAGAACTATTGGATTAATTTACATTATATCTTTCAACTTTTAGCAGCTTTTATGCCTAATTGCGTTTTTACACATTTATTAATTTTAAAGTTGTTTAATCATGATAAGTTTGGCTCATATGATTCAAATTTTATTTTGAGCTTTTGAGATTTTATTTTAAAGAGCGCTATGTATATGGTTAATTATCATTTCAGGACCTCCAAGGTCAACGGTTATAAATCAGCTGATGTGTTTTGATTAAATTAAAGTTTTTTTTCGGTTATGCAATAGATGTAAGGCGATATACACAGCAGTTAGTTTTCATTTGTCTCCTGAATCGTTTATTTATTCGTTATAATCAGAATTGCAGCTGGTAAGTTGTTGCATAGGTTTTATCAAAGAGTGCCTTTTTTTCTCTCTTAACAGACCTAGGTTTTTCTCTGAGGCTCTTCTCCTGGAAAGCTTATCTGTAGTATTTTGGGGAATAAATATCATAACTAAAAATCCGAATAACAGCTACCTTCATCAACAGCCAAATAAAATACAATTTATAAAATATAACTATTAATACAATTTTAAACTGTGTGTACTATAGAAATTAAGTTAATCTCATTCAGAAGCTTTACCTACTGGTAAGGCTCAATAAAAGGACGCAAACTTGGACCCAAATGTGATTTATTTTCTTTGATAGCTCAAATGCGATGCACTTAAATATAGCATAATAGTGTAACAAATGAGAGCACCAGTTGCTGCTGAACACAATTTATTTGTCATCTAGGTACTCAGCGTAGCACAAACTTTACACTTTAGACACTTTTGACACACAATCAGAAATAAACACAACTGATCCGTCGAATTGAATCACAACTGAACTACAGAGTCACAATTCTCAATTGAATTACACTCGGTATTATCCACTCTTTGACTTCTTGACTGCAGCTAACTTCGTAACGTCTTAACTGAACACAGTCACTGCGCAGAACATCCCTTATATAGGCCCCGCATACAAAGCAATATGTTCCAGAAGGGGAAGCTACTAGACACGGCGGAAACGAATCTTCTGGAGCAGAAAAAACTGCGGGGATGCGGCACATAATGGGTTTGTTGCGCGCGTATTGTTCTAAGGCTGGTCGAGGGTTCCACCTCTGTGCCGGGTCTGTATGCGTTTATCGGCGGCAGTGTCGTAATATAACATATTGCAATACCAGACTGGAAGGACCTGGTCTGAAAACCATTGGAGTACTATAATGTTACGATAAGTACAGGTACCGCACACATTTAATCTCGTATTTCGATAACAGATTATTTAATATCTAATATGGTCTGCTATATACATCGGTTTTCTAGTTGATAGATGCATATAGAGAGCCATGATTGATACATATTTGAACAAAATTATTATTGTGGATATTGTTGCTGTAACTAGGAAGTATTTGAAAGATTAATGATGGTGATTTGAATTTGCAGCTAGTAATACTGTAAATGTATTAATACCAATAAAATCGCGACAGAGATATGAAGCTATATATGAAAACTTGTAACAGTGATTTAAGAAACTAACTAGAGATAACACTTTTGGAAAGTGTAAAGGAGAAATCCAGTTCGATGTGGACACACTATTCTGTGCGTTTTGAAATTGTAGTTGATCTCAGTACTAAGTATCCATGTAATATTAGTTTTACTTTTCGAACTCAGTGCGGTAAATTAAATGATTCGGAAAGTAATTTCAGTGTTATGTTTCATTTTAGTAAGCAATGTAGATAATACTTATTTTTTATAAAAGTGTTAAAAGTGAAGTTTTATTTTGCGAGCAGAAATGTTTGCAAATCGATGCTGAAAGCCAAGTGTAGTAAATGAAATCGGTTTTACATGAGTTCTCATATACTATTTTAGACGGCCCTTAATATTAATGATAAAGTATCCAGCTGAAATTTGTGTGAAGATAGAAGTATACATTCGGATATGCGCCATACTGAACACTAGTCTGTTGTTGTTTGGCCTTCGTCGTTTGACCTTCGTCGAAGAGTGATCACTTACACAATCATAACATATAGAAGTGTATGTAAAAATATGACTGAATAGAGTTAGTGTAACAATTAGACAAATAAACATTTATTGTTATTAATACTATCATTATGTTTATTATTTTGTTGTAATTATGATATTGAACTTATAGTTGTTACAATTTGTAATATTAATTCATTTCGCATAGGAAGTAGAATTAGTATTGATGGCATAATTGATTACATTGTTTGAATTAGAAACAGTGAAATTCGTTGGTAGTATTCATTTCCGAATCATTCATATAATCCTTCATTACATTAATGGATACAAGGCCTCTGCGTAATACACCTATTGTGGCGCAGCGGTTGTAGCCTAAGCTTATCAGGAGATTGGCTCCGACCGACCACTGAAAATAATGTCCCTCTCAACCAGCGTTAACACCAGAAGCTTTATTGAGAGATGATAATGGGATTGTTCTGGAAAGTTCTTTCTCCCCGCCTTCCGAACATTCTAGAATGTTCCAGCGGCTGCATAAGGGAGCATTCTTGCTAGTAAGCCAGACAGTGAGTGTGTTTCTGGTGGACATAAAGTGAGCTTGCGACGATAGTTGTTATGTGCTGGTACAGCGAGAGACTATGGAGGTCTTGTGTTTGACTCTCTTGCGAGTGCAAAAGAAGAGAGAAGAGTCTGCTTCGCGCGTATTTCATTACGCTGCTAAGAAAAGTGAAGTGGCAGGAAAGATTGAACTATATTACATTAGTGAAATGACAATGAGAACTAAATGAATTGATAGTGAAAATTGAACTAGCTCACATTAGTGAAGTGACAGCGAGAACTTAGTGATGTAACAGTGGAAACTGGATAAAGTCGGAATATAATTTCCACCGCAAGAAATAAGAGTGGTAACAATGGAGGGTTATAAAAATGTTATTTCAAACAGTGATCTTCAATTTCTAGTACGTGTAGCTCGTTTTAGAAGCTCCACTTTTACTGCCAGTTATCTGAAAGTTAGTTAACAAATTAATATGTAACTCTATATAAGTGGGTTACAGAAGTTCATTTAAATCTTTTGAACTATTGTGTCTGTTGTAGCTCTGTTACGTGCTGCAAATTCATGCAACCCCTTGGAAGAAGAATATGTCAAGTCAAAGTATTCTGAAACATGTACGTGAAGGCAGCAGGGGTCTAAGCTAGCAATTCCTCAAAGTCAAACCTTTGAAATTCTGCCGCTTTCTTTAGTGCTCGGTTGCTCTTTTCGACAAATATTTCTCTGCGCTGCCAACCTTTACCAGCAATTTCTCTTTAGGGGTAATTTATCGTTCCTTTTTACCCTTCGTTCCTTCACCTTGTACCTTATTCTGTCTCGCTCATGTTTTCCCTAGAGAGCGTGCTAACGAATAGTCCAGACGTGCGCCACATACAGCGCCACTTCTTATGGAGTAGCTAAACTAGGAGTTGCTAGATTTAGAGAACCCGTAACATTGTTTCCTTAGTTGTGCTCCTCCAGAGATTGGAGTAATCTCAATCCATCCGACGTTTCTTGTGTAATAGCACCACTGCTGCTAATTAACAATAAATATTGGGATTTGCGCCGCAAGAAACTCAGTCCAGGTGCTTTTAACGTGACTGTTCCATTCATACGCCGCAACTTAATAATGACCAAAAGTCTAGCAGGGTTTCGGTTATGGCCAATGACGTTTATCTCCTAATGTGCTTGCAAGCATGTGATTACGTCAGCTCGTTTTCTAGTAGTATCACTACGTAGTGATTAATAGGTATGTCTTCCATCTCAATTGTTACAACCACTTCAGTTTCCATTACCGTAAACCAGCAATTTCTTCAACTTTATACTTTGAAAAATCTGATGTGTTACACTCACATGAATTTCTCTACTCTTGTACAAACTACTTTTACAAAGGTTTATTCTCCATATGCTTCATATTAATCGAGATATCTAGATGTTAATCTTATGGCTAATTTTCTTGTAGATGCAAAGAGAATTGGTAGGCTTTAAGCTATTGTCAAATATTTTAAGAGCTGGTTGCTATGTGGAGTATTCCATTCTCTTTGCATTACCAGGACAGAAAAAATGAATAATGCATTCCTATTTGATAAAAAGTATAAGTTTGGAAAATTTAAGGGAATAACAAACAATATCTCGAAAATGGTTCACTCAACAGAAAAAAATGTATATGACATAAATAGTGTATTTTAATGCGATCTCATTTTTATATGGTAAAATTTTGTCTATTTCTTATGGTTTACCAGTTAGGCAAAAGTCGTTCACAATGAAGAATACTTTTGCAGACGTTCCCAGAAAATTCGGGTTATACATTTTACTTGTCATGAAAATATCTTAAATATCTTAAACATATGATATTTTAATCAAAATCATTAGAGCCATTTTTGAGAAAACTAAAATTTTCGAAAAATGTTCCATGTAAAGGGCAATCTGGGGAGGGGGGATTTTCTTGAAAACCTTCGTGTCGCATCTCTGGAAGATACTGAACCTAAATACCAAGTTTGGTGTTTATCCGACTGTTCGTTTCTGAGTTATGCTGTTCACAGACGCACACACAGACACACAGACGGACATGCTTCCAAAAATGCTTTTTTTGGATTCAGGGAGTCTCAAAACATATATTTCCGGTGAAATCTAGATATCTAATTTTTGGGCGGAATACAATAATTCCCCTCCTTACTATACGTAGTAGAGAAAGTAAAAATGTGTTTTAATCAATGGAAGTTCAAATAATGTCAATTTCCAAATAAACTGCGTTCTTGAAGGAAATGTATTACTTTCTCTACTACATATAGTAAGTAGGGGAAGTATTGCATTCCACCGAAAAATTCGATATCGAGATTTCACAGGAAATTCATGTTTTGAGACCTCCTGAATAAAAAAAAGGCATTTTTAGAAAAAGTTCCATTGGTGTGTGTGCATAACTCAAAAACGAAAAGTCGGATGAATACCAAACTTGGTATTCAGTTTCAGTACCTTTCAAATATATGACACGATGACTTTAAAGAAAATCTTTCTAACCTAGACTACCCTTTACATGGAAAATTGTTCAACAATTTTGATTTTCTCAAAAATGGCTCTAACGATTTTGATTAAAATATCATATGCTTAAGGTACTTTAATGGTAAATGAAATATACATCCTGAATTTTCTGAGATGTCCCCAAAAGTCCTCTTCATTCCGAAAGAATTTTGCATAACTGGTAAACCGTAAGATATAGACAAAATGTTACTACACAAAAAATGTATATTTCGTTAAGACACACAGGTTGTCATATACGTTGGTTTTGTCGAGTGAACCATTTCTGAGATATTTCTTGTTATTTGTTTGAATTTCCAATACTTTTTCTCAAATGGGAATTGGTTATTCCTTCTATCACTTAAAGTCTACCATATTCCCCTTAGCAATACGAGAGTTTCTGCAAATTTTTATATAGATTACTATGAAGTAGATGGAGAATAAGTGTTTGTGAAAGTAGTTTGTACAAGAGTAGAGAAAGTCATGTGAGTGTAACACATCAGAATTTCTATAGTGTTTGGGTTTTAGCTGCTTTTTAGTTTTGAGATTAACTATTTTCTATTCCCACTCTTGGTAGCATTGGTTAGTATACCTTGATATATTTGACTCTTGTACACTGCGTGACATAACAGCTGACAATATTGGGATTTGATTTTAAATAACACAAGTAAGAACGTAACCATTATTTATTTATAATAGTCTTCACTGCAAGGATTGGGCATTCCACCAGTATTGTTTTCGTATTTTTCACTTTACTCCTAGCTTTTTCTGGGGCGTCCGATGTCTGTTTTTCATGACGGTTTATATTTAGTAATTAATAGTGGTATTCGTTCTTCAGTCATGCGGTTCATGCGCTCTTTCCAGTTATGTTCATTTTCATCAATTCTATTATATAATTTGTAAATATTCAGTTCTTCTCGCTTATTAAGTATAGTCTAGTATTTCGTTTAGTTCTTCTCAAACATCTTATTTCCACTGTCTGAATGTTACTTTTGTCGTTTCTTTTATTACCCACGATTCGCTAACATACATGAGCTCAGAAACCGTCATGGTCTTGTAGAACTTGTTTCTTTCCGTGTTTTATTTTGTAGAGTTCTTGTTATGGTTCCAAATATTTGTTGAAATTTATTTACCTTATTTTCTATATCTCTATTGACATAAAAACTTATGTCATAATACAAGTAATTAAAATGTATGACTTGTTCCAGCGTATTATTTTCCATACGTAGTTTTGTTCTCACTGGGTATTTTACTTGTGTGCCAATGCTTTGCTTTTTATGGAAATCTTTAAGTTATGTTTTATTATATTTATAGTTATATTATTAAGTTATACTTTTAGTACAATTTATATACAGAGTGCTGTAGATTTCCTTCGTTATTCTGCAGTTACATCATCTGCATATAACATTATGTTTAAATGTGGATTCTTACTGAATTGTATTCCGGGATGTACTTTTTTCCATGTTTTTGTAAGATCATCTAAATAAACAAACTTATATAGTGAATAAAGTGGGTGAAGGCTGCATCATTGTCTTACTCTTTTGTTTGTTATTGGTTCGATTTTGATGTCCCTAAATTTATAATACCTTAGTATGTGTATATACACTTTTAATTACTCCAATATTTGCCAGGGATATTCCCGTTGCCCATTATTTGCCATAAAATAGTTTTATTCCTAAAATCAAACGCCTTTTCAAAGTAAATAAAAGCAATATGAATCTCTAAATTGACTTCTTGTCTTTTTTATAAAACTAGTTTAATACAGAAACATTATCGCTGCATAAATATCCTTTTTAAAGTCAGTTTGTGCTTCTTCTAAAATAACATCTGCCACAGGTTTTAAACAATTATTAATTTTAGCATAAAGTTTATTAGCGGAATTCAAAAGGCTTTGCCTCCATAATTATTTCGATCGTTTCCCTGAGCTTTTTTATTTATTGGTATTATTTCGGGAACTTTCCAAGATTCATGTATTTTGTAATTTCTCCAACACTCGTTGTATAAATGTAATAGTCTTATTTAATACATTAAACCTGAATGTTTAAGTAATTCTATTTTTGGAACATCTGGCCCACAAGCTTCCTGTTTTTCGTACTCTTCAGAGCTACTTGCAAGTTGTCTAAGCCAATTAAGTCTGCTGTTTTAACTGGTGAACCGTTTATTTTATAGGTGATTGATCCTATGATTCCATTTCTCCACAGGACATGGAATCGGGGATAATTAAAGCTTTGTTTTGTGAGAAGGAAAATATGAGATAATTGCCAACCAAATCTTGCTATAACATTTTATTTAAATGTAGTAGAACAATGAACAATGTTAATAAAATGCTTTCAATTTGCAATTAACTTTCCCTCTAGTAACATTCACATTTAAAGTTTACTTTTAATGGCTTTACTTTATAACAAAATGCTAACATTACAAGTTCAAGTAGTTTCTGCAAGTTTGCTTTGAAAAACAAGTTTACACAGTAAAAGCATGTAACTTTTCTCTCTCGCCAATGCCAGCCACAGATCACGAAATATTTTGAATAAACCAAAGCCTGTGGCTATTAAAATTTAGAAGGTTACTCACCCTAAAATATTATATTAAATTTTGGTCAGGACGAAAAGTGTGCCAGCGTTTCACTTACGTCGTCTGTGTCGCGAAGAGCTGTTAGCCACCGAACAGAAGTTGCCCCGCTGGATATTAGGTGTGCACGGACCAACCTTTTTCCTTAAAGACCTCCAGGGGAAGCCTGGCTGTTGGTACTGCGATAGCTGTGCCGTCCATAAGGCAGCCAATCAAAATTGCTGGAACTTGATGACGTGCTTCTTGAAGTCCTGTATGTCATGACTGAGACGTAAACCAGCAGGTTATATCCATTATTACATTCACTATGTGATCAAAAGCATCCGGGCACCCCACAAATATACGTTGTTCATCTTCGGTGCATTCTGCTGCCACCTACTGCCTGGTACTCATTATCCGTGACCTCAGTAGTCATTAGACATCGTGAAACAGCAGAATGGCACGTTCCGTGGAACTCACGGACTTCGAACGTGGTCAGGTGATTGGGTATCACTTGGGTCAGAAGTCTGTACGCGAGATTTCCACACTCCTAAACATCCTAGGTCCACTGTTTCTGATGTGATAGTGAAGTGGAAACGTGAAAGGACATGTACAGCAAAAAGGCATACAGGCCGACCTCGTCTGTTGACTGACAGGGACCACCGACATTTGAAGAGGATCGTAAAGAGTAATAGGCAGACATCTACCCAGACCATCACACAGGAATTCCAAACTGCATCAGGATCCACTCCAAGTACTATGACAGGCGTGAGGTGAGAAACCTTGGATTCCATGGTCGAGCGGCTGCTCATAAGCCACACATCACGCAGGAAAATGCGAAACGACGCCTCGCTTGGTGTAAGGAGCGAAAAGATTACACGATTGAACAGTGGCAGAACGTTGTGTGAAGTGACGAATCACGGTACACAATGTGGCCATCCGATGGCAGGGTGTGGGAATGGCGAATGCCCGGTGAACGTCATCTGACAGCGTGTGTAGTGCCAACAGTGAAATTCGAGGGTGGTGGTATTATGGTGTGGTCGTGTTTTTCCTGGAGAGGGTTTGCACTCATTGTTTTGCGTGACACGATCACAGCGCAGATCTACATTGATATTTTAAGCACTTTCTTGCTTCCCACTGTTGAAGAGCAATTCGGGGATGGCGATTGCATCTTTCAACACGATCGAGCACCTGTTCATACTGCACGGGGTGTGGCGGAGTGGTTACACGGCAATAACATCACCGTAATGGACTGGCCTGCACAGAGTTCTGACTTGAATCCTATAGAACACCTTTGGGATGTTTTGGAACGCCGACTTCTTGCCAGGCCTCACCGACCTACATCGATACCTCTCCTCACTTTGCGCACTCCGTGAAGAATGGGCTGCCATTCCCCAAGAAAGCTTCCAGCACCTGATTGAAAGTATGCCTGCGAGATGAACGCTATCATCAAGGCTAAGGGTGGGCCAACACCATATTGACTTCCAGCATTACCGATGGAGGGCGCCACGAACTTATACGTCATTTTCAGCCAAGTGTCCGGGTACTTTTGACCACGTAGTGTAGCTGTAATACGTCTTTTCGTGGTAAATAAGGAGAGAGTGTACCAAACGCTACACTGGGTAACATCGTTTCAGTGTCTATGGTTACTTCGTTATTCGGTTGACCTTGATAATATTGTTTCCATTGTTCTGCATTAATTACATTTATTTTTGCGATATCCTTCTCATATTAAGATGTCGCATTAGTTTATAGGCACAGGATTATGCACATCACGCTCTACAGAGTGAATCACTAAAACTTCCACCGTAAATATTTCGGAAATGGAAAGTGCTATTCATGTGCAGTTTTCACAGCATTGATTGGTAGTCAGGGGCTCGAACATTTAGCCTATAAACAGATTTTAATAATTCTGAGAACGTGTATTTTTTGAGAAAACATACAATTTTTAAATGGAACAATACATAGTTACATCAACAGAATAAGGGTAGGGTAAATTAGAATGTGAGCGGTCTTTGTTGCAGGATTCTAGTGCAAGTGGTTTACGAGAAATCGTATTTTGAAAAGTTTCCACCCCGACAATTGTTACTCCCATTCAACTTGCTTAGTTGCTAGGTACGATGTTGTTATATTTCCTTACATTGTGTTTTCTGTTCATTGATTGCATTGCGACTTTCTGGTCAGTTAGTTTGTGGCAGTTCAAGCAGTAAGTCGTAGTGGAAAATGGGGTTTACTAATGCAGAAAAGGCCGACATGCCCATGGTGTATGGAGAGTGTAGGAAGAATGCAGTTCGTTCCTGTACGATGTATGCGGAAATATGTACCAATAGACGTCAACCATCTCGGCAATTATTTATCAACCTCTTCAAACAATTACGTGAATGTGGTACTGTAACACCTAGAAAATGTAACAGAAACAAATAAGTGACTGGAGAAGGGGCAGAAATTAATGTTTTGGCTGCCGTTGCAGTAAATCCGCAGGAACGTTATGTATGCTATCTTTTCTCTTTTACTGCTCTATGTATCAATTCATATTCTTAATCCTCTTGTCTTCCTTATTTTCTTTTTCTTTCCTATTGCTTCATTTGCTGCTTTCATGATAAATTGCTATAAGATCTCCCACGTTTCTTCTACGTTGTTCTTTGTTACTCATTCATCAAGTGTTCTTGCAATCTTCTTTGTTAAATATTTTTAATACTTTCCTGTTGTAATAGATAAACCTTGAATACCTCTTCTGGGGTTCTTGTTAATTTTTGGCTAAATCCGTTTCAGCTCGCCAATAATAGTATTCCTATAACTAGGTAATGATCAGTTTTCACTTCCTCTGTACATTATGACAACTTGTACTTTGTTTACTTTATCTTTTGTCCTTATGTAATCTATTAACGATATGTCCCTCTTTTACTCCAAGTGTACTTAGGGACGTCTTTTTTCTTAAAGAAACCATTATTTTTAATTGATTATGTTATGTTGCGAGCTGTCTCAACTTTTGCTCATAATTATTAATGTGTTCTCCAAAAGTACCAGCTATGCCTTTTATTGATCGATTTCCAATTCTTGGGTTTAAGTCTCCGCTTATTATGACATGATGAGTTTTGGTTACTTTTGTTACATTTTTTTGCAGTTCGTCATAAAACGTTTTAGTGTCCTTTTTCTTCCTTCTTCTGGGGAATAAACCCCTATATCTATTAAATGTCCTCTCTCAGTCTTCAATTTATATGTAATTATTCTCATATTTACTAACTATAACTAATTATTCTATTTTTCCATTTATTACTAATATTGCTACTTCAGAGCAGGCACGTTTATTCTGGGGAACCACATTGTAAATAATTATAAACTCTTTCAATTATTCCTTTATACCTTTCAACTTCTTCTTAGCTTCATTTGTCACTGCTATATCTGTATTTCTCTCTTTTAATTAATTATTAAGTTTTTCATCTGTACAGGAAGGATACAGAAGGCTGAAGCGATATATAAATGTTTGTGAATGACATCTGAAACTCATCTAGGGTTACGCGTCTGTCTTGCAGCTTTTTGTTGTTCACTGGATGCTTAAAATCTAGTGATTACATACGAACCTACGGATCAAGTTTCGTGATGCACAGTTTTTCGTCCAAAGTTGAACATTTATGTCTTTATTTTGAAGATAGCAAGCATAAACTCAATTAGAATGCCCATAATAAAATGCAGTCACAATAACTAATATCTATCTAATACAGCTAACACAACTTTATCATGTTTCTTTCGTGTATTACTTTATCCCATACTATCCCTTTAGTTGACGATAAATTTCTGCAGGTTTCAACATACTTTTATTTTTGAGTCCTTCTCCACTTTTGAGCAGTTACCCTGTATTCCCATTCGCCATTCTTTCCGATCAAGCCAGTCAGACACCGACCACTTATTAATCTATGGATCTCTCCCCTCAGATTGTTCTTGGTCTGCCCCGCTTCCTTCTACCATGAGGTAATCATTCCAAAAGAGTCCTAGGCGACCTATTATCCTCCATTCTGCTACCATCTGGTCCATACCATTGAAGAGTTCGTCTTCCAGTTCTTTCCACCACTGTGTCCTCCACATTATCCTCTCATCTCTTCATTCCTCCTTTCAAATCTGGATACTCTGGTACTGTGTCTTATTGCTTCCATTTCCATTCCAAATTCTTATATGTTTGACTCTCTATCAAAGCCTACTCCTCATTATACTTCCACAACCGCCTTCAAAATCCTCTACATCGTATGATTCAACATGGTCCTACTCCACATTACTCCATTTAACATTCGTATAGCTCTTCGTGCATGTACTAACATATTATCTACTTTACAACTCCCTGATTCAATAAGTGATCCTAAATATTTTAATTTTTAACAGTTCTAATAGTTGCTTGGGATAGGTAGATTTTCTTCCACTTCCTACTGCTACAAGGTATTCAGTTTTTTCCCATATTTACTCGTAATCCTCTGGTTTCAAATGTGTCGAGTAGTTTTCTCATCATGTCAGGGTTTTGTATCACACAGTTCGTTTTGAACATCTAGAAAACACAATAACGACTTGTTTAGTCTGAAACTTGCACAACACTGAGGAAAGATGTGAGGAAACCACTCAACCTTGGATAAAAGCCCAACAGAAATTTACACAGCGGTAATGTGCAAACAGTCGTTACTTCGTGGATTACAATCACAATTGTTATTGACTATTCTCACTTTATTTTTCGGAACTGTGTTATTTGCTTGACGAAATAATTTGGTCTGAAAACCTGTATTTAACGGACTGGCGGTAGCCACAACAACGAGAGAGTTCTAAAGCCCGTGGGCTTAAATAACGGAAGTAATTATGTGGAGAAATAAAATAAGCTTCAATTTTGTAATTGGGTGGTTTTTAATAAAATATTATTTCTGAATGTATTAAAGCCAAACGGTCGTTACTTCCTGTATGACCCTTTTCTAACCCTTGAGAGATAGATATTGTGATAAAGTCGAATAAAAAGATAAGATTTCATTCCCGTTGTAAAAAAGAAATAAGCAACGTAATTAAAGTATAATGAGGCTAATTGTGAGAAATAATGGAGAGTAAGACATCACTAAATATCACAATTACGGGAAGGAGTAAGAACGTAAAATAGATTTACACGATGAAGCACAAAATAATACTTATTAATCTTCAGCCGACGAGCAACTTGTTTGCAAACAATACTAATTTTGAAACATACTCCTGCCTAACAAAAACTAAGCACACGCGTATTTATTTAACCGTCTTCTTGGAACCATCATCCCCGAAATATTAAGTCTCATAACTGCTGCGGAGCAACATTTCGTAGCGCAGAGCGAGGATCTTAAGCCGAGGCAATGTAGAATAATCTCATTTTAACTTTACTCGAACTACACGATCCCGAGAGCTGTGCTTCATCCTACACCAACGTATTATAAACCGACACACCATTTACTATATATTCCTTCACAACTTAGTGCATGCACACGACTGGTATGAAACAACAAGTATCAAACTTAAATTAACCCTAATAGTGGTTTATTATACACAGATATGACTTCAAAGCCGGCTTTAGGGAGCTGGGCAAGGTAAGTGAAAAGGCACATAATGAGACGCAGAATTAAACACGTTTAAAGGAGGTTTTCAGTCACTTTTCAGCGGAAGTAAGCTTTAATTGCTTTAAAATATCACAATAATAAACAAGCATTTAACGTCCATTCTTACTAGAGACGAAACCACAGGCGGTGGTCACTGTGTTACATAGAAGGATAATAAGGAAAGGAAATTTAAGAAGGAAAAGTTCAGACCCAAGTTTTAGAATACCTTACTGGCATTTCTCAGTTATGGGGACTGAGAAAAACCTGAAAAATACTTGTCCTGGCGGAGAGAGAGTGTGATTATGAAGGGATTTGAAGCTCAGATATCCCGCTCACGAGCAAATACTTTAACGAGATCGGTCTTCCGTGTCGGTAAAACAAATAATAACAACAATAATACAGTGAAACTTGGGTAATTCGAACATTTTAAATTAGAATTATTCTTCAATTCGAACTTGACATTGTCCCTTAAATTTGCTATGGAAACAGTGCATAAATATACTTTATTCGAGCATACTTTTTGTTTAATCGAAGAAACAATCCCGCATTGACGCCGAGTTATGGATTGTGGTTGGAATGTGGGAAAGCGGGTCAGAACTGTACTGACAATGGGCAAACTTCTAATTCTGAAAATTAAATCACAATGAATGAATTCTGAAATCATGTACAGTTAATGATTTTTGTCATTTCTAGAAGCTAGAGACATATAATGAACTACCTCTCAAGGTGATTGTGCGCTGTGCTCCGCTCACCAGAACGTCTCTGATTGGAATTTGTAGAATCAGCAACTACAGCAATAGAAGAGCTCGAATACGGCTCAGGTTTCAACAAGGCTTACGCATCTCTTGGAAGGCACACACTCTCACGCCTGTAACACTCTATACGTGATGTACTCAGTGCAAAGCTGTTTCAGTGATTCATCTCATCATAAAGCCTATACTTGTGTACTGTTATTACTACTTTATGACATTTTTTCGTACTACTGTATAATATACTCTGCTAATTTCAAAATGCATATTACATAAGATTGCCTATACCATTTTTTAAAATTCTAATCACTGGAAAATTCGATAGGCCTTTCATATCGAATACACAAGTTTCACTGTAATACACTTTAAACATTTCTCTCCATAAGCTTACTAAAAAGAAATCTATTGTTTCACACCCACATGACTTTCTCTACTCTTATACAAACTATTTTTACAAACGCTTGCTCTACATCTACTGCATGTTAATCGATATAAAACTTAGTCAAATAATTTAAGAGTTAGTTGCTTTGTAGAGCATTCCATTTCTGTTTGCATGTGCAGGACATAAAAAGCGAATAAAGAATTTCCATTTGAGAAAAAGTATTGGAAAATTGAAACAAATAATAAGGAATATATCGTAAATGGTCCATTCAACAAAATATGTATATGACATAAATTGTGTGTTTTAATGAGATCTATTTTTTTTTCTGTAGTAAAATTTTGTCTACCTCTTACAGTTTACCAGTTATGCAAAAGTCATTCAGAATGAAGAGAACTTTTGGGTACATTTCCAGAAAATTCATGATGTACATTTGATTTGCCATGAAAGTATCTGAAACATATGATATTTTAATCAAAATCGTTACAGCCATTTTTGAGATTTTCCTGAAAATCTTCGTGTCGCATCTTTGGAAGATACTAAACCCCAGTGTGGTATTTATCTCACTTTTCTTTTTTGAGTTATGCTGTTCAAAGGCACACAGACACACATAGACCTTTTTGTAAAAATGCTTTTTTGTATTCAGGGGGCCTCAAAACATGTATTTCCGGTGAAATCTCGATATCGAATTTTTTGATGGAATACAATACTTCCCCTACTTATTATACGTAGTAAGTTTATTTTATTTACTTTTTGCAATAATATTTATTCATCTCTTAGACTTCTAAGTGATGCACTGCTTAATAAGAATTAAAAATATGTATTTCAGACTTCATTGTAATTCAAGATATACATTTGTTCTTAAAACTAATATCGGAAACATTGGTGGCTATGTTAATAAATATCATGGAAATATTTTTAAGAAAATAAAAGCCAACAAAGCTTTTTCATGTAATAGGTTGTACGTGGAGAAATTTGTGAAAATATTTGCCTGGCATAAGTAACATATTGTCACATCCATGGCTGGATGGTCATAGGGGGAATAGCGGTGTCAGGGTAGAACATCTCAGGCTTGGCTTGATTTTACTCGCTTGGTTTATTAAGTTCAGATACTTGCAATGTTGAGTTTACATTGAAGAGGGAACAAAGCTAGAGTACATGTAAGATCTTACCTTAAAGTACTTGTCGTGTGTAATGTGGACGGACCTGTGAACCCATCGTTGTAGATAGCAGATTAGGATGCTGACGGGCAGCGATTCGACCCTGTCTAGCATGTGTCGGTCTCCCCCGAGCAGCGCTCAGGCGCTTGCTTAAATAGGCAAGAACCGACTAAATCCTAATGACGTCTATATCCTGTTTGTGGTAAGCCGACGCCATACTCTAATTATGATTGAGCGGACTTGTGTAGGATTGAGCGGAAACACGTGATCGGTTCTATGTTGCAAAAGGCAACATTATTCTAAGAATTTCCATGGGAAATGACGCAAATGAAAAAGTCCCTTGAGCCAAACCTAGGAAATGAGGTAGCCCACATACATCCTGTCACGTACACATCTTAAGAAAGTTTCTTAAGGCAGAAAATGTAAAATATGATTCTATTAGAATTTAGAAGAATGAGCCATATTAATGTTAAGATTCAAATTAATGTAAAATAAACGAGTCCGTCTAACATCACATGCGACAATATATCTGACTAAAGTTACTGCTTGGTGTTAATCTCATTTTTCATTTTTGAGTTACGTTCTTCACAGACACAGGCAGGACAAACACGGAGCTTTTTTAAAAACGATTTTGTTGCGTTCGTCGAATCTCAAAACTTGTATTTCTGATTAAATATTGGAATAAAAAATTTGAATGGAATATTATAAGTACTTCCTCTATCTGACCCAGCAGAATGGCTTAGACGGTGGTGTCTTAGGCTCTCTTTCGGTAGATGCCGGGTTTGATTCTCTTCATATTGGATATTTATGTCGGTTTCCTAGGCCAATAGGCAAATGCTGTTATACATTATGCATACCATGAATTTCTGTTTTCATGTCCTCTAATTTATTCCTTTCATCTTGCAGAGCTAGATGAATGATTGTGTCTATCGGTGGATGTGTTTTAAGGGGAGAAATGCTTCTTACCTGGAATTTAACTCCATGCCTGAACCTGTCCATGAGGATAGGAAGGGCCGGGGATGTTCAATTTGGAAACGTTAGGGACCCCGCTGAGCCTATCATGTCGCCATAAGATCCGGCCGCCCTTCTTACTCTTTCACCTCATCGCTTTCTCTGAGGATTTAGTAGGCGTAGTGATAGAATCCTACGCTTCTAATCCATTTCCCAAAGGAAATTGTAACAAAAGTAAAAAAATGATAAAGAAGAAACCGTTCTTAAGTTTCGGACAGTTCCAAGATCCACGATGCCGAATTATGTACATTTTAACTACACAATGACGTAAGGCAACGCAGCATTTGCTTAAGTTTAACAATACCGCGTTCAATAAAATGAAACTTATGAGATAACAAAATAATCTACAGTTACATACACTTTATTCTTAAAGTTCTCCATGGATGAAAATCGCATACAGTTATATCAGGGGATCTTGACGGCCATCATTCTTTACTAATTACCCTATCTTCAAAAATTTCCTGGATTAAACTTAAAGACTAAGCAGCGGTAGCAAAGGCTTGTTGGAAATACTCATAAGACTGTCAGCTGTTCAAAACTGTGTAAATCATTCGCATATCTCTGTGAATGTATTGTTTATTCACAAACTGAAGGCCCTATTGTTATGTATTTATTTACTGCAAACCACACACCAATTTTCGCGTCATGCAAAGGAATATCGTGTGTAAAATAGGGTTTCTCTGTGTTTCAGTATCTGTTATTTTACGACAGAATATAACCATCCAAATGGAACTATGCTTTATCAGACATGAATATCAAGCGTGAGTCAATTGTTTTCTCATTGACGTTTCGAAAAATATTGACTCTGATGATCAAGTGAAAAATAAAGTGTATACAACAAACCCCCATACATTGGAAGAACTAAAAGTAAACACGAGGCGCGAAATTCACTCAATTTCGGATATTGAACTCTGGAGTGTAAAGAAATTTTCGTGAGAAGATACCAGAAATGTGTGGATAGAGAAGGACAGCATTTCCAAAGTCTCTTATGATAAGGTAAGTGTTTGTTATCATTGTAATTGTAACTGTAAATCTGAGAACGTGAGGTAGCTGCGCGAATTTATAACTGTTTCGGCAGGAGTCCCAGCTCTAGCCAAGCGGCGCACGAGCCACCGTGCGAAAGAAAAGCACTGTAGAACAATTGCAGCAAATGTTGTAAATGTGTTATATCATTTCCCTTAAAAATTCATCCAAAAAGAGACTTACGATTTTTAGTTATTTCTCACAGTTAAATTTCAACATCATGCAGAGGGACAGATGTCCAATGCATGCAGTTTAATTAAAACTTTCACAGCAGACTAAATCGCATACAAAACTGAATTGAAATTAGATTTAGAATCGATACTGACATACGCTGTTATGGATAGGATCTTGACCAGATTTAAACAGGCAGAAAGGAAGAGTTTGTCGATTGCATAGGGGTCGATAACAATTATCCAATTTCTTGGGATGCGTTGCGCTGGCTTCCAATTTCCGGAGAACTGTTAAAAGTTTGTGTATACGAATCTTATACTGAATCGTTAGTGGTATCTTCATGGCATCGGATAAGTAACGCTGCAGGGCTTCGATATAGTTTGAGACGTCTTGTCGTCTTTATTATATAATGCTTTCCGTGATACAACAGGAATTAATGCTCTCTTTGGGAAGTAGTCTACTAAAAGTTCTTTTAATACGTACTGAATATAAATCCTATTAGTTGAGTTGTATATAATGATGAGGTTGATAATGCATTTAGTAACACTTTGTTTTATTTGCTTTTATTCGCACAACCTGCGTTTTACTGCGGGGTACATCGTAGATATTGTAACAAATGAAAACACCAGTTCTGCTAAAATACACTTTATTTGCAACTTACGTGCTCAGCGGAGCACAAAATTTACACTTGAGATACTTTTGATACACACTTAGAACAGAGCAAAACTGATCCGTCGAATCTAATCGCAACTGAATTGCTGAGTCACAATTCTCAACTGAGCTGCAATCGGCACTGTCCACTTCTTCACTGAACTTAACTTTGTAACTTCTTGATTAAAGGAACTCCCTTACTGGCAGAGCGTCCTCTTGTATAGGTCCCGCATACAAAGCGGAAAGTTCTAGAAGGGGAATCAACTGGAAACGGCTGAAAGTCTTCTGGAGCAGTATAAACTGCGGGTAAACGTCACATAATGGGTTCGTTGCCCATCTATTGTTCTGAAGTCCGGTCGAGAGTTTCACCCAGGTGCCGGACCGGGATACGCTTACCGGCGGCAGCCTGCAGGTAGTTACCGCACGCGTCAAGGTATTTACTACATAATTATTCAAAGTAAACAAGTTTAAACATTATATGCAGTCGTTAGGCCAGTGTTTTATACATGTGGTTTATAAACATTTCATTGCAGCTGCTATTGTTTCAATACAATTTTGTACCTCATAGAACAATCTTCGAAAATATTTCATTGATGGAAGCATGAAAGCAACTTTTGTGTTGTGAATCCTATCCAAATTATGAGAATGAAGAAACAGAACAGTTTTACTCAAGTGTTATTGCATATGCACTTACGAAGCTCATAGTTGGCTATCATCTAGACTTCAGGGGAGGGTTGTTTGAAATAATAATAATAAGAAGAAGAAGAAGAAAACCACTTATCGACTTAAAGAACTAAACATCGAGCTAGCTGATTGCTTTTGCAAATTACTACATGATACAGGCTACGTATCAATGCATTCTGTGTTGCATAATTTCATTTTATAAAAATAAAACACATTCACATAGGTGATTAATTACTCCTGGTGTAGGTCTGTATTTTTAGATGTGATGATGAATAATGGCCGCTATAGGCAAAATTTGTTATTTATGTAGGTCTAATTTATGTAAAAGCTTAACCTTAATATTCTAAAGTTAATATTTAAGGAGCTCTACACTTTTATAATACCAAGCGTATGTCTATGATTATGGATTTTATAGTTACGTAAAATAAATAAGAATGCGAGGAAACTATTGGAAAACTACAAATAATTAAACATACACCTTTAATTTTCACGGTAGTATCTAAAAACATTATTTTAATAATGTTGTTAGAGTTTCATTGTTGATAAAATAAACATTTGAAACATTTATTCAAATATAAAGATTTATTTTGTGGTTGCTATGAGTGGGATGTTTTCACGCAAATCTAATGCTTAAATGTTGTTATACTGAAGTATGTACCTGTAGAGCCTATGTGCAAGTGCTTTGTTGGGTTTAATGCGGAATTTTTGGTTGAAATATGTTATCTGCCATATATAAGCAATAGCTATAGAAAAAACTGAAATTTTAAACTGTCGTTTATATTTATTTTACAGTCACTGCGGAAAATGCACATTGATTTAAAATAGCTTAAAATGAATGTAATGAAACTATTACAAAAACTATTCAAGTTGTATTAACATTTACAACACCTAATTACTTAAAAGGGTTCAAGACACTTATTAAGTTGAGAATGTGGTAAAAGTTCCAATCATTCTGGATGAAATGTAAAGATAAGGAATACTTCGGACGAACGGAGGGGTCAACGGGACAGAACACCGAAAGTAGCCGCAGCGGCCCCTTTTTGCTTCTACTGTGACGCCTGGGAGGGAGGTATGAGCGGAGAGACCCGAAAGACGATCAGATCCGGATGACGACAGCGCAAGCATGGACGGGGTGCCTAACGCTTCCAGATCGAATGCATCCGACGCTCTTCCAGCACACCCACAAGTCACCGAACCCCCGGTGGTTCCCGGGGTGGGGCCCACTTGGAAGCGAGATCTAATTGAGCAATCCCGCGACGACGTCAGGGAAAAACATGAACAGAGTGCAGAGTCGCAACCCGTCGAACACCGTCATGTGGTCCTACAGCCCTGAAACAGACGAAAAGGAAGATAATTGGTACCGGAAATGAACAGGAGAGTCGTAGAAGATGAACCATACCGGCATTCGCTTGCAGACCCGGGGAAAACACGAAAAACCCAAGGGTCAATGTTGGCGGTCGCTGGAGATCGAATCCATTACATCCTGGATGCGAGGCGCATACGTTACCGCGGCGCTACCTTTCTCTGTTTTGCATAGAAATTATGCTTTATAGAAATGTACCCATTCATGCCGGAGTACAAAATTATTGTTTCCCAAAGGTTTTAATTTAGTACTTTGAACCTGCTTCATAGTGTATTGCAAGTTTTCCCTTAACTGCATTTAGCATTTGAAAGCTTTTAAACCAAATGTACTATGAAGCTGCCATGTCTTCCTAACCACGGTTCCCATGCACCCATTGCTCTCTAATTGATAGCGGGTGAAATACAACCACCCTGGTCTCTTTCCCACTCGAGGCGTTCGTGAATCTTTAATTAACACAAGACTGTGCTCTAGCTGTGTTTCTCTGCCCAGAGTCTATCCTTTTCTCGTTACACGTACCTGCAGCAATGCAGTTACTGCCGTCTGAGTGAATTGTGACTTTTGAAGGTCTTAAGTTATACTGGCAGTAAATTCAGAATAATGGTCTCTTGCAGGCAACCCATTTGTACGAGTCGTAAACAAAGAAGTTATTGGTGGACAATGGTATATTTCAGCAGGGTTTTAAAACCTGCACACCTGACATTTAACTCTGAGACTGATAGTTTTAAATCGAAGTGTATCTTGAATCTTTCTTTATAGCAGCTATATAAGGGCTGACGTTAACGAAAGGACATTGCGGAGTAATGAAATATAGTGTTTTCCAAAGTAAGAAAAGCACTTTGAACGAGTTTAGGACTAAGGATATCAGGACTGTCTTCCTGGACATGTCGTCTTTTAATAACACTGAACCTTTACTTAGATTATTTTGTGGTGAAAGAAGTCTGTTCTTCTTTTCTCTCTACTTCCACAATATAACAAAACATACTTCATAAAAGTAGATTAAAAATCTGATGTATTATTCAGATGAATTTTTCTTCACTCTGTCGCTTAATTTTAAATCAGTTAATAAAGATAAGCCTTTGCAGAAATAGTTTCATTGCACATTTCGTAGTTCAAGTGGGATAGAGAAAATCGAATCGCTAGACAGTTGTTTAAAAGCGGGTCGGTTTATGCTGCCCTTGAAATTGCATAATCTTTCCGTAGTATACCTTGAGTGTTTTAAATAGTTGACTTAAAAAGTTTTACATTTGTATATAGAAAGTTTTTGTATATCTTAATGTTTATCGCTTAAACAAAATTAAACAAAGTTCCTTCCATATGAAGTGGACCTTACAGGCTACTCCCAGAAAATTCAAAATATAGATTTTTATAATGTATCTTAAATATATATACAATTTTATTTAAAATATTTAGTTATTTTTGAGAAAATAAAACCTCTCCAAACATTTTCCAGCCAAAGGGTAGTTTGTGATGGGTTGAAAATCTTCGTGTCACAACTTTGTAGATACTAAACTTAAATACCAAGTTTGGTATTTATCCGAAATTTATTTTTTGATTTATGCTGTTCATAGACACACACACGGACCTTTTCCTATTTTTTTTATTCAGGGGCTCAAAGCATGTTTACCAGTGAAATCTAGACATCGAATTTGAAAATGGTTCTGTAGAGGTAGAGAGAACAATCAAACTGACCATGTGTGACATTCTCATCGACTTGTAAATGAAGCCTTAGATTGTCTTGGATGGCTTAACCACAGTGGTTTTGATAAGTTATTTGTCGATTAGAAATTGAGGAAGCAGGTCCATTTCGAACCAACGGTTAGTAAAATATATGTAAACATTTTATTTGTAATAAGGAATGTATGTTATATATCAGTTGAATTATAGACAGCTGGGATGTTTTTGAGTGTATACAACTTCCTAAACAGAAATGTTGTCTAATTCGTTTTCCTTTGTCCGCTTAACAGTTGGTTTAAATGTTTATATAAACAATGGCTGCGCTCGGGAGAGAGTTGTTTAATGTATACAACTTTGGATTTAAGTTCATCTCACCGAGCGGGATAGCTCGATGGCAATACCTGTGGCCCGTATTCGGGAAGTTGTGGGTTCCATTCCCGCGTCCGACCTTCCGAACCCATGGTTTTTTTCGGGGGTTTCCCCAGTTTGCTAAGCCAATGATGGGAAGGTTAATAGATCCCCGGAATTTCCTGTCCCTCCATTTCACCTCCATTTTTATTTCGCTTCAACTTTCATCTGCTTGGCTGTTTCAGCGCTGCAAGTGTCGGCTGGAGTCTCGGGTTGCATAGCATGCCCTGTGTTACCTTTTATTTCCGAATGGAGACAGTCTCCCCCATTGGGATGTGCAAGCTTGCAGGGATGAAGGTGCCAGTCGTATCAACTCTCTGGAGAAAGGTAGAGACCCTGCCCTGTGGCCAGTCGCGCCTCCTGGTCCGGCTGTCCTCTGCCTCCTCTTACCTAATCCTCCCTCCCTCCCTCCCGCCCGGGGGCGCCGCTTAGGCACAACAGATCTTCCTAGATCGCGGTGCTAAGTCACCTTCCGTTCCTAGTCCTAGTTCTAAGTCTTTCTCAAAAATGTTACTCTTCTAACAGAACGACACTACTTTTGTGGATGATTTTATAAAATTTTACTTAATGTATACACTATTACTAACACTGTGTCACGTAGTTGTAGTGGTATAATCCGTCAAAAGAAAATTAGGGATCTATAAAGCTAAAGAAGCGGTTGGCTACAACTAACAAGAAACACACCTATACCCGTAATGGTAGTTAATTAATTGTGTGTTCACATCACATAGAAGATGATGTAACATTACAACTTTAGAGTAAACTACAATACGTATAGTTGCTCTGTCATTTTATAAATAGCTGTGAAATGTCGATTGGAGACTTAAATGTATACTGCAACGCTATAACCTATGAGGAAATACTACTAGCAGTTTTAATAAACTGCCAGAGTAGACTTTAAAACGCGCTTTGCTTCAAGGTTCAAAATGGCTAAGCGGTATCGTGGTCGTTTATTCGGTTTTCCGCCAGAGCTTTTCAAAGCTTACAGACAGCTTAACTAACTTTTTACCCCATGACACTAGTAACTCAAGTAAACCACTAAATCACGTGCAACTGTTGGTTAGATCAAAATCATTTGTGTATTAACTTGCCCTCAGCTCTACGCCATATTATTATTTATACGATTTCTGCCTCTAGTTTACGTTTTTGAAGTCTTTAAAACTTTAAGGTTTCATAAGGACAGGAACGATTAAATATATTATGTATATTATAAGAAGTCTAGAAGCAGAAGAATTTTTTACTTGGTCAAAAGAAACCATGCTTTCAGGCAAAACTATTATTTACGTATCCCATAGTTACCGAAAGCTAGGGGCAGTTTATTTACCTAATAAACAGAATTACTGGATCAACTATTGTCCCTATGATTCTGCCTGGATCGGTGGCACTCACATCAATAAATGTGTACTACTATTTTTGGATTTATTATGAACTTTTTCGTAAACATTTAGTCCTTTATATTTTCCCTACTGCTTACCTATATTAAAGTAGGGGAAATATACTCCATTCCACTCAAATTCCATACCGAGATTTTACCGCAAATACTTGTTTTAAAGTTCCCCTTATCTAAACTTTTGATGTGATACATTTACATGACTTTCTCTACCCTCTGTCGCTTATTAAGATATACAAACTAATCTTACTAAAACTTATTTTTATATCTACTTCATTTTAATCCAAATACACTTTTACAGGAATAGCTACATTACACAATTCGTTATAGATACAAAAGGAACAGCCTAGTCAAATGTTTAAAAATTGGACGCTACACGCTCGCCTTAAAATTCCATATTGTTTCAATGGAATCGCGAGAAGCAACTGAATGTTGACAGGACTTAAAAGGAATGGCTAAGTATTCAACAACTCGAACCATTAATAACGGATATTTCGGAAATGGCTGATGCCATAAAAATTTATTTGAAATAAATTGTGTGTTTTAAAGAGATCTACATTTCTTGTGTAGTACTTTTAGTCTATCGCATAAAGTTTACCAGTTATACAAGATTACACAAAATTGCTTCGGAATGAAGAGGTCTTCAGAGACAATTCTCAGAAAGTTTAAGATATACGTTTTGTTTGTCATGTAAGTATGTTTAATATATGGTATTTTAATCAAAATCGTTAGAGGTATATTTTAAAAAATGTCCATATAAAGGATAGTTCGGGATAGGGGGATATTCTTGAAAATATTCTTTTTCTAAAAATGCTTCTTTTTTATTCAGGGGGCCTCAAAATACGTATTTCCGGTAAAATCTCGGTATCGAATTTGTGGGTGGAATATCATACTTCCCCTACTTACTATACATAGTAGAGAAGATAAAAAACTTCATATGTTAAGAGAATAGCCTGTGTATGAGTGTGTGGGCGTGTGTCTGTCTAATGTGTGTTTATGTGAACAAAGTAACTAAAAAAACGAATAGTTGGTTAAATACCAAACTTGATATTTTAGGTTCAGTGTGTTCCAAGGATGAGAAAAATGTTCAAGAAAATATCCGCCACCCCAAACTACTGTTTGCATGGGATATTTGACGTTATTTTGTATTCTTTCAAAACATATCTATACGAGTTTTATTAAAATATCATATGTTTGAGCTATTTACATAATAGATGAAATGCGATTCTTGAATCTTCTGGGAATAGCCTTTGAAGTGCTCTTCATTGAGTGACTTTTGTATAATTCGTAAACCGTAAAGATAGACAAAAGTTTACTACACAAAAAGGTAGATATACTTAACGCTTACAATATATGTCAAATATTTTTGTGGCTTTAGCCATTTCCGAAATATCTCAATGAGATAGGAATTCAAAGTCATCATTTAGCGAGCCACTTTTAAAATATTTTTAAAAATTTTATTATCGCTTTAGTTTATTGTATTCTTCTTATATCTACAACGAAATATGTAAATGGGTAATTAACAAAGAGTAGAAAGAGGAATAAGGTTTTTTTATAAAAAGTTCATACAAGGGTGAATAGAAAAAGTACGTGAATAAAACTTAAGATTTTTTTTCAAGTATGACTTAACAATTTATTTTTAAAAACTCAGCTAATCAACATTATATTAATTTAAGAATACTTTAAAAAATGTATATACATATATCTTTATTTCTATTCCTCATGAATTCTCAAATGGTTATGTTGCACACTAGCAGATCCCGCAATTCTGCTCACGATATTACATTGACTGCGGTGATTCTTGAAGTTGTTGCAACCGCACGTATGGTAAAAGGTTTTCGGTAGCCTTCGCCCCAAATGTACTTTCCGGTGGCCTTTGCCGCAAGTTTAAAAATATTAACTTTGTAATTTTGACTGTTTCTTTAAATATTATATATTTATGTTTGCCTCAGCTGCGTCAGTATTATTGTTAGAGTCATGGATTTCTTTTCAAGGCGTGGTGCGGCTGAAGAATGTAGGCTTACACAGGTTATAATTTTTACTTCACTACATTTATTAATCCTTGACACAATTTAAATAACACTTCACTGATATAGAGAGCTGTGAGATTCTTTTATTAATTACTTGCACTTTTTAACACGTAAACTATTTTCGTCTCACACGAATACGTATTACATTTCTCGAGGACACATCTCGCGTCCGGTTAGGAACACTGTCTACAACCAACGCATCCAGTTATGAACGCTGTCTACAAGCAACTGATTTGAATTTGTAAATTTTGCTATGTTTCAGTTTCTGATTGGCTAATCCTACTCCAATAGAATACCTTCATTTAACTAAAGCTTTTTCTGGTTGTTGATTGGCTATTTATAAACTGTCTCAAAATTTACATTATTGTTGCTCCAATAATAACTAGTAGCATTATTAAACTTTCTTATTCATTATTGCCTCAAGGTTAGCCCATTGTTACCTGATTGTTAGCAATTTTAACCTATTATTCTCACAGCTCCTACATTATTAAATTATGTAATACATTCACATAGCACTATTGAACATGTATACAGTAATATAAACATATATAGTGGCTGTAATATACACTTTTTATATCTTGTTACATGCATATGTTGCTTTAAGGCGGGCTGTTATTGAATTTATATATTATATAATTAGACTGAAATAATTTAAGTGTTAAAAATACTGCCTCATTCTACCCCGTGCCACGCTCTTTCTCACTATCTCATTATCGCTCATTCTCTCACTCTCTCCCTCTCCCTCTATCCAAATTTCCATCCCCCACTCATTTTCTTAGCCATATCCCTCGTTGAATCTCTCTTTCTTCTCCTGTCTCACTTCCATTCTATCTTCAATTATTTCACTCCTTTCGTCCTCTCTCCATTTTCTCTCCCTCCCTCTTTGCAATGTATACATACTTTTGAAAATCCATAATAAAGAAGTTTTTTTCTTTGGGATTTAAGAGTACATAAGATTGTGATATTTCCTTGCATTGCATCGGAATTGTAATTTCTCGTAGTAAATGGTTTACTTACGGGAATAATATTAAATGAAAAAATGTGTATATCTTCTTAAATACTATGTCGATAGTGTACGTAGTAAAACGTCTCAGAAATATTGTAGTCATTAAGGTTTTTTATGTAATATTATTAAAAATTTTCGAAAAATCTTCGAATTCTCTGACCTCAAGTAATTCACTTTAAATTTAAGTTAACTACCCAAAATTCAGCTACAGTGTAATACATTTGTATATTTATAATAGGTTACCTTTATTAACGTCTTATGCATTTTGGGTTTAAATTTTGAAATTTTTAATTCAAAGGTCTTCTTTTGTCCTTTCTTTGGGTGGACCTGAACCTCTTTATTTACGAAATAATTCTTTAAATAGTCTACATTATGAAAGACAAAATAAATGAATGACTAGGAATAATTAGAATATTCAGTTTTTGATGAATTCCAAATTAGTTCAGACAATGTGACCCCTTTCCTTCTTACGGAATTATCTCATTTAACATAAAAACAGTTACAACCGAACTACTATGATATTTATTACAGCAAGGATACCATAGCCTGCCCAAATCTAGCTCTGCCTGACTTGAACGGAAGTGAAACGATTTTGCTCAAATTAAAAATGGACATGTATCTCCCTCTAGTAGAAATAAAACCGCATAAATGAATACGACACATCAATATTGTAGCTTTACAGAGGAGGAATTGACTTCTATACCATCGGCATGCTACCACGTCAAGAACTTCCACGAATGAAGGCCTTATCACTAATATCTGTTTCATGTTTGAAGATCAATGTTTGTACTTAATATTACAGTAGTTTTGGTGCAGAATATATTGATTGACAGTTTTGACAGGAAAAATTGTTTCCGTCGCAACTTTACAAGATTTTCCAGTGATCCTGATGCTTGACGTGTATCAAACGGAACTTTATTTTGACAGCAGTAACATGGCTGGTAACGAGATCATCAAACAAACTTTTGGAACGTTGGTACGAAAACATGCAAAGGATGGAAAATAACCCAATGCAAACAGTGTAAAGGGAGGAAAATTTTCAAGAATGAACATTTTGAAGTTATGGTTTTAGAGGAATACGTTTCACCGTGAAATTCGTTCACATGGGGTTCTTTGACATCAGCTAAACTAGAGAAAATTTGTTTTCGTAATTCCATGAAATAAACAGGCTTTAATTGCTTTTCTGTTGACTGGAGTGTATCAACAAGGTATAAGTTTTTCTAGGTAGCATTTCCGTTGTAAAATATAAGAAATGTTAGTTACTAATAAATGAAAAAATTGTTTTAACCATTTACTAACCATATCTTAATTCCTTCAGCTGCTGTTTCAGCGTCACATTTTTACTTGATTCTAACTCGTCTTCCACTTTGCTTTACGCATCATCCTAAAAATCTTCTATATAATTATCAAGCACGTTAAAGTATAACATATTCAAATAGCTTCCTTCATCTTTTCAATGTATACTGTAAATTAGAGACGATATTTATTAGAGGCTAACACTTATGATATGTTAGTTGATTAAAATATCAGTACCACTATAGTTTTATTCTTTTATACTATTACTCTATTTTACATCGCTTTAACTACAGGATCATATCGCGACGGATCTGTTAGTGGATAATCTTAGATCGAGGGTGGCGGACAGTTAGTCTTCCAGGTCTCATCCCTGTAACCACCCGTTTCCTCGTGTCCACAGATACCCAAACACATAGCAACCAGATCTTCTGCTTCGTGCCGTGCAGATGGCATTAGAGTGCCATTTTCATATAGAAAGCCGGATACTAGCCTTCTAGGTCTTATCCCGGTAACGATACCATCTTGCTTCGTCACGTGTCCACAGAGACCCTAGCACATAGCAACCGGATCTTCTGCCTCGTGTCGTGCAGATAGCAATAGGGTGCCGTCCAGTCTACCTGCTGTCATTGCTGTGTATAGATGGCACGGCATTCGCTACTACCATCTGTTTTTCATTTTTACTATTGTTTTAGACTTGGGTCGTGGTATTAAATATCCAATCAGTATTTACCTTAGTGGCTGAGAGAAATCACGAAAAAAACTGTCAGAATGGTCGGCCCCGGGATTTTAACACCGGGACCTCCCGAATGCGGGCCACAGACGTTACCGAGCCATCCCGCTCGGTATATACTTTTTTTTTAAATAAAGAGAGTCGGAGGTTGTTACACTACATCACTAAATGGTTCTTACTTTGAACGCGTTTCGGGAGAACAGTTTGCTCCCATCGTCAGCTTGTTTCCAACTGATTTTTCTGGTTACTGTCTGGGGAATGTATGTGATTAGTGGTGTTCTCTGGTGCTGGGTTGATGAACCTCCAAAGGCTGCTGGGTGGCGGTAGTTCGAAATTCATTAGGTGATTCCTGTGTTTGACGATATGTAGTTATATGCCCTACCAAAAGTCCGCAAACCCGATAACAAAATGAGGCCCATGGTGAACAACATACACATTCCCACATATAAACTAGCAAAATGGCTTTCAAATATCTTCAACTCTATGCCTGTGTTCAAAAGTCTATGTATAAAAAATTCATTAGAATTAACCAGTCGCCTTCTGATATATCTAAATATATCACCCACAGACATATGGTACTGCACTCTTCCCAAGCATACCAAAAGAAGGATTATTACCACTCCTACTTGGATATTAAACAATGGCACACCTATAGCACAAACAGAGGATTACTTAAAACTAGCATAAATATGTCTGGACCAGAATTTATTTTCATTCCACAACAAAATCTTTAAACAAACTACAGGCCTAACTATGAGAAGCCCCCTTTCACCATTTTAGCAGAACTATATGTGCCATTTTGAATGCCATAATACTAAATCTTTCCCACATCTATTCAAAACCTCGTATAGGTACGTAGATGATAATTTTGCTATGGTTCCAAAAAAAACTTACAGAAGATGCTTTGAAATTATTGATTTTACAAAAAAGATCTATAAAATTCACAATAGAAACAGACGAAAATGGTCAATTACCATGCCTAGACATCACGATTATCAGAAATAAAGCACACAACAAACTAACTTTCGGCATTTACAGGAAACCAACTCACACGGAAAATTATATTGAAAACAATAGCTACAATCCTACAAGTCACAAACATGCAATTTTAAATAGCATTACAAACAGATTAGTACATATAGCATTGGAGAAAAAGGAATACCGGAAAGAATACCAACAGATTGTCCAAATAGCCACCATGAATGGATACCAGAAAAAATAGATAAGAAGATAAAAAAATTTGAAGGACAGAAATACATCCAACAAACGCCTACTTTACTCAGACAAAAACCACAAGCATATAGAAAGTTCGCTTACCATCATTGGACACATCATAAATTTCAAAGGATTTTCAAGAAATACAACATCCCTCTGACTCCACAGAATAACCACAATATTCAAAAACTACTATGCAACAGAACAAAAGTCCCTATCTCCAACGATAAATTAACTGGTATATATCAAATAGTTTGTAATGACTGTAACCTGGTATACATAAGAAGAACCAAAAGAAATCTTGAAATAAGACTTAAAGGAATATGAGATGCATTTACCAAAAACAGAAGTATAAATCAGCAGCAGCACTTCATTTCTGATCTTCAAACCATGAAGTCACTCCAAACTTAAAACTCTTAAAACCGATCAACAGCAGCAATGAATTGGACATCTGGGAAAAAATACATATCGCAAACACAGGAATCACCTAATGAATTTCGAACCACCGCCATCCAGCAGCCTTTGGAGGTTCATCATCCTAGCACCAGAAAACATTACTAACCACACACATTCCCCAGACAATAACCCGCAAAATTAGTTAGAAACAAGCTATCGATGGGAGCAAACCGTTCTCCCGAAACGCGGTCAAAGTAAGAACCTTTTAGTGATGTAGTATAACAACCTCCATTACTCTTTATTTTAGATTATGACAAATCACTGTTACTAGCTTTTCAGTCCTCAAAATTAATTAATATTTGTTTTTGTTTTGAATGTTAATTGGCTTATTTTGAAATACATCTCTCAATTCAAGTAATGCGATATGATATATGAGCACTCGCTCTTGTCCAAAGTGCAAATGCCTTACATCTGTTGTAGTACTTTATTTAAAGGCATTTATTTTCACTTCTGTAGTTGGTGATCTCTTATATCAAGCAGCCTGCACTCACACAACAAAAAACGTGATTTTCGCTGAAAATCACTTCTCATGTTCTTAACTACTTACAGGAAACACATTTACCTAATAAATAGTGTCACTGATATAACTTAATCAGCCAAATATAGTGCATTAACCATAATTTTCTCATGCATAAAGCAATATGATGTATTCATATCTGCTCGCTATTAATGGTTAGAAAATTAGCTTCCTAAAAATACCTTTTTCCTAAACTGCTCCTCGTGAATCTTCTGTTGGGCTAGCAACTGTAAAGTTCCTCCAAATTTGTGAAAAATTCATTCACAGTGGTGCTGAATTAAAAGCCTAAAATAGCTTAGAAAGGCAAAGGAATGTGAAATGAATACGTATAAATTAATAAAATATATAAACTTTCGCAATATGTGTGAAATGCATAATATATTCCATAGTGTTAAGTAGGGATGGTACTTCAATACGTTGATATCTCGAGACTTTCGATACTCGGTAGTATCGAAGTGGGTCTAATACTTTGAAATAAACTTCGATACTTTTAAATGTTAAAGTTCTGCATTACTAAAAGTTGTTGCGTTTACCTTTATGCTATATAAGGAATAAAAAGAGTCGAGACTTCAGCTATTGGCTCACACGGGTCCTCAAAAAACTGCTGAACTATGTTCCTGATAGATGTTGACTGCGTTTCCTGTGGTGAAACAGTGGAACATTCCATAAACCCTTAAGTTTAAATTAAAACATGCAAAACAATGGGGGAAGGAGAAAAGATACTAATGTAACATGCAGCGTTAACTGAATTGTAAATGAAGCTGATATAGCTGACGCACTAAATCACGTTTCTGCAATAGCCTGGATTGGTGACTCACTCTTAGCCATTACATTTACCTACTCCGGTGACCAAAATATGTGAATCCAGCAGACGTGAGATAATGCAGACCATGAAAATATTTGCTACTTTTAGTTCTGCGAATTTCATGCACAATATTATATTAAATTCGGATTGCAAAATAAAGAAGAATTGCTAGTATTTACTTTACTATAGATAGAAAATCCTTTAAAAGAAAGTTTTCAGCAGAAAATATTGTTACATAAAAGGGTAAGCAAATAAAGTATTATTATTATTATTATTATTATTATTATCATGCTTTACTAACAATAATTACCAGGATAAAAATTGCTGCCAATTGGAGATTGTCAAACAGGAACAATTTCGGATTTAACATGTCTTACAATTACATGTGTTTATGCACAGAAAGCTATTAATAAGAACATAATTCAGTGAACAAGCTATCGCCTTTACAGTTTTTTATAAAGTGAATATCGGGTATCAAGTATCGGTGCTCGAAAAGCAGTATCGGTATCAATCATCGAGAAATAGTGGTATGGTCCCATTACGAGCGCTAATTAACTGGTCTGGTCTTTTAAAAGAAACGAATGTCGCATTTTTTCAGGAATAATTCCCTTCTTGTCAAGATAATTTTCCGCTGTAAATTTTGTCACTCACTGTTTAAAATGTGAAACAGAGATAAAGAGACATACACCGAAAGTGAACATTAATACCTCTAATACGAACTGACGAAGCGATGTAAATAGGTACTCCTCTGTAGTGATCCCACTGTAAATTTACGAATTTCCTGTTTTTTCTTTCTCTAACCACGTACCTGTAGGAAGAGAAACTGTTGAATTCCACCCAAAAGATACCAAGAATTTACCGCCAATACACGTTTTGAAGCCCCTATCTAAAAATAAATTAAGCGTTTTTATTTTCTACTTTCTCCTCTTTACATTTTAGAGGAAATATTGAATTCTACCCATAAATTCATACCGATATTTGACCGTTGATATTTCTTTTGAGGCCCCTGAATCCTAATAAAACATTTTTATATAAAGATCCGCGAGCGTGTGTGTATGTGTGTGTCAACAGCATAACTCAAAAACTAATGTGGCATAAATAACAAACCTGGCGTTCAAGTTCAGTATCTGCTAAAGGCACCATTCCAAATTACCCTTTACATGCAACATTTTTTATTTACTCAAATACAGTTGACATATCTTGAATTTTCTGAGAATAACCTGTGTAGTCCTCTTCATTCAGAACAAGTACATAATTTTGTTTAACTGGACAAAGATAGAAAAAGCTTACGGTACAAAAGACTTAGATATTTTTAAAACACGCAAGTTATTTCCAATAAACTTCTTATGGTATCAGCTATTTCTGAGATATCGGGGTTATTGACTTGAATTTCTCAATGTGTATAATCTTTGAAGTGCTGTTACCATTCAAGTGTTTTCTCTCGAAGTCCTGGAACGAGTATGGAATGTCAAATCCAGAATATAGCAATCAGCTTTTAAACGTCTGGCTGTCGCTTCGGTCACCTGTATCTCTCTTGTGCGTACAACGACATGTGTAATGAAGCCACAACCAACCCTCCTGCCGCGGTGCATGTGCTTGAATACGACACCGTGTTGACTCGGTGCGTGCTGCGCAGTGGGAGCGGACGATTCGCACTTCGTAGCAGTTGTGGTCAGTACATCAGCGCCGTTTTGCAATTGAAGGACACTCGTTAAAGCGATGGCACTCAAGTCAACAACTTATTTCAATCCTGAATGGAAAACTATATACTAATTCATGGAATACAGTGGTGGTGCCATTTGTTTAATTTCTTGAAAATGGTGAAACGATTTAATCTTCAGTGTCATTTTAATACACTGCATTTTAAGGCTATTCAGCTCTTGAAAATGAAGAACGCACTGCAGAGATACAAAAACTCAGGGAAAAGGTCGCATTGCAAGAAGAGGAACAAGAAGAAGGAGATGGTGGCATGGAATAAATCTCAGTATATTAGAGTTGCGAGGTAGCACTAGAAAAAGCCAGGTCTTTTATTTGGTTTAGCGTCAGTGTTCATCAGTTCAAGAGTGTAAGTCTGTCACCTCCTGCTATATCACGTAGAATTCCAGATCTGGTGAACAAACTTTACGTACAACCTTTTAGAGAGCAAGAAAATCCACTGCATTCTCTGTTGTCATTGATGAGAGCACTATGTATCAGGTATGGCTCAATTATGTATTTTTATTCGTGAAGTAAATGACAACTTGGAAGTTGTGGAAGAAATTCTAGATCTGGTGTCAATAAAAGGCACAACAATAGGGTCAGATATTCTGAACTGTGTAATGGAAATTGTGGAGAATGCAGGGATCCCATGGAATACATTTGCATCGTAGCCACCAATGGTGCTCCAACTATGATTGGTTTGCACAGCGTGTTTGTGATTCTCCTAAATATAAATTAAAGGAAGAAATAACAGCGGTCCATTTCATAGTTCATGTGAAAAACTTGTGTGCCAAAATAGTGAATGTAAACAATGTAATGTGTCTGCTAGTGAAACTTGTAGACAAACTGAGGCCCCACGGTCTAAAACGCAGACAGTTTAAAAGCTTCTCAGAAGATTTGTAGCATGAGTATGATGATATACCATATCATACAGAAGTTAGGTGGCTCAGTTGAGGCAAAGTTTCAAATAGATTCTTAGAATTATTGGAAGAGAAACATTTGCTCTTGGAAATGTACGGAGAACCTATTGCAGAGCTCGCAAATGTTAAGTGGAAATGTGATCTTGCATTTCTGGCCGATATGTGAACATTTGAATTATTTGAATTTATCACTTAAAGGAAAAAACAATTAATCACAGATATGTTCTGTAGCATTGAATCTTTCAAAAATATGCTATAATTATGGGAACGTCAATTTCAAATGATGAACCGTGTCATTTTTCCAGGTTGGAAAGTGTGGTCCGTGATATTGATTCCCTAGAGGTGGAACGTTATGTTGAAAATCTGCCCTTGCTTTCTCATGCTTTGGTGAAAAATTGCACAATCATATGGGCTTAAAATGGATTTTGATTTATTCGCTACACGATTTAGCATGAATATTGAAGATACTCCCAAAGTTGTCCATCTGGAACTTATCACCTTGAAATGTGACAGTGAGATAGCTGACAGTTACAGAAACAGAAGAAGCTTTTTAGACTTCTATAGTCGATTTCCTCGTTTACAAAGGCATGCAGCATCTATGATTGCAATGTTTGCTTTCGACCTATGTATGTGAAGCTTTATTTTCAGCTACGAAACGTAATAAAGGCCTCAGAGAGCCAATATCAGTGATCATAACTTAAGGTTGCGCATTAAGGGCTCAAAGTTGTGTTTTATTGTCTTCAAATGTGGCGAATATTTTGAAAACCGAAGATGTCAGTAAGCAAGAATGTCTACCGGAAAGAACTGAATGTATAACATTCTTACTTGAAACACGTATTTGTTACACAGTTTACATTCTTAATTTGAAGTCGTATTTGTAACATCACTCTATAGGAAATATTATTTTGTTATTTTATATTTGTGCAACTTTTCCAGAATCAAAATTCTGCTAGCTTCTCTAAAAAGTACTGTTTCGTTCTTATAGTAAAATATATTGTATGTGCATGCTAATTTGGTTGTATAGGACTAAAGGCTACAATTGATTTGTATTGGTTGTTTTGCCTATAATTTAATACCAAGCAAAAGAGGAATATTAAACTATGTATAACACAGTTTGTGACTGATCCCTTTTCTATTATTCTATCCTTAATATTTTAATGGTAACGCAACTACAGATTATTGAACGCCATTGCGTGAATTACTGATTGACTCATAGGCACAGACCAGTGATCTTCAGCACCCTGCGCACAGTACAGATACGGCGTGCTTGGGAGTTAGATTGTGATGAATAGTGTAATGGATGTAATGAAATCATTTCTATAAACATTTTATCTGAATTAACCTAAAGCAGATAGAAAAATAAGCTTTTGTAAGAGCCGTTTATAGGAGAAATAAAAAATTAACGATAATGGCTAGAGAAAGTCATTAGTAGTAACACATAACACTTTTATAAAAAAATTCACGTTTGTGAGTTTGACTTTGAAGAGCATAACTGAAAGTAGAAATGTCGGATAAATGCCTAATTTGGTATTTAAAGTTCAGTATCTCCCACATAGGCAACACGATGATTATAAATATTGTTCCCCACAGCTAATTACCCGCTATATGGACAACTTTTCGTTGACTGACTGTCTAGTCGAATGCTCAGTTCTGGCTCCTCAACCTAGAGTCCTTTGTTTGATCCCCGGCTGGACGGGGAATTTTTCTTTAAATGCAGATTCATGAAGTTTGCATGTGAATGAGTGTGTGTTTAATGAAAATGAATAAAAGCCTAATGTTAAAAAACCTACATTCGGAGACTTCTTTCTCAAGTCAAAGTTCCCGAAGTGAGCATAGAAGTTATAGAAGGTTATACAAATGAAACAAGTAAAAAACAATTCATTTCTTTAACATTCTCAAAACAGGTTCTAACGACTTTTATGAGACTATCAAATGTTTAAGGTATTTACATGACTAATAAAATCTACATCTCTTGCATTTTTTGTGAATAGTCTGTGAAATCTTCTTCAATCTGAATAAATATTGTATGATTTTATATAACTGATAAAACATAGAGAGTAAGCCAGAGCCATACTACCAAAAAATGCAGATAACTTTCAAACATACACCTTATTTCAAATATTGAATAGTTCAATACTTTTATTTTTCATCCTTTTTGCTTGTAGCTTAACGTGTTTAAACCGGGTAAGTCATATCGTGTGGTGAAAAAACGAAATGCTTGAAATGACGCATAAATGGGTCCGGGGCGCTTAGAGCTTTTGCGACATTCGTCTTAACAGGATAAGGGAAAACATTGTAGTAACCTTACCAAGGTAATTTACCGTAAGTGAGATTCGAACTTTGACTTCTCGAATGTGAGGCAGACACGCTACCCCCACACCACGCAGGTGGGCCTTTAGGTGGTGTCACTATTCAGTTGTTTCACGTGATGTCATGAAAATAGTATAGAATTTCGAAGCCAACGTACAGCGACCCACTTGTAAATTTAGTTATTGCTTCGATGTCCTGTATTTTTTTTGCAGCTACACCGAAACGTTTAATGAAATTATTACTGCAAACTGCGACGGATCCGCTGCTCATCGAATTCCTTCCTTCCTGGTGTGGGCGTAGATGAGCTGAAATTGTATCCTACAACACTTTTGTGTTGGCCTATACTCTCTGAGAATTCAATACTCCTTAATAATGGAACAGGTAATTTTAACTAAATTATTTGTAGGAATGGTTCACAACACCCGGTAGGATGCATCTTTTCCTACCTCGGCTGCCAGTCGAGAGCTGTAAATAAATTCCTTTCCTAACTGCATCGGAGGTTATTGTGGGTGAAGACAATTAATAAGCTGAATTCCATTTATTTCGACACAACAAGTTATCGAAGGGCTAGCAACTGCATCCCTTTGGATAATAGTGAAGTAACTATGCTCTATTATACATCTTCCCACTATTTTGAATGTTGCAGTGGACGTGGCTACCTATGTCACGTGCTATCTCCTCCACCCATACGCACAGGCATTACAGTACCTGTCGCCAAATAGGTCACATGAAAGAATATAAAAGAGTGTTGAAATTTGGGCTGAACCTTCTCTTTATACCTTGCTGCTATGACGCTAGCTTTCGCACATTTTTACCTAATCTTTATTTCGATTGTTTATTTACTTGGCGTGCTATGAGAAAGAAGTCGTTCACTTTTAGAAGTCAAGTTTCTGTCTGACTCCTTTGTTAAAACCCTATCTCTGTCTCGCTCACAATTCTTGTTGCTCTATCAGCTCTGTCGTCCTCCGTGGACTAGTGGTACCGTGATAGCCTCTAGTTCACAGGGTCGCGGGTTCAAACCCGGCGGAGGGCGATGGATTTTTTCGGGCGTAAAATTCTTAGCACGGCTTCCTTTGGAAGGGAAGTAAAGCCGGTGGTCCCGTGTCATAGATTTACTGCACGTAAAAGAACCTCAAGCCTGATAAAGAGGCCTCTGAGCAAAATTACACGATCTTCCACACCCAATATAGAATGGGACGTTAAGAACCACAGCAGTTAAAGAGCGTCCATAAATAAAACTCAATTTCAATTTATTTTCTATCAGCTGACTCTTTTTCCAACTCCCTTGACTTTCCAGGAATTTTACCCCTATTTCCGTTCTTATTTCTCCTCGGACTTTTCTCTCAGCTCAAAGGTATTTTGCTAATCCTTTGTCCATTGGTGGAATTTTAACCCATGCTTCTAGCTCGCTTCCTAGCTAATTACAACGTTTCTTTCATAATCTACATTTTATGGTACAAGTTATCTTACAGTGTTATATTATTATCTATTCCAATCCTGATTATTGATTCATGATTTCCTGTAATTTACATTGCTTGCTCTGTCGCGTGTATGCCCTCCTACGCAACCCACCTCCTTCTTTGTATAAATCTGATCAGGGTTTCATGCAATGTTCCAGAGAAATGTGCATTACCTCTTGGAGTCAAATGTCTTTGAAAAATGCCATCATAAAGAAACAAATGTGGAAGTCTGTTGAGATAAAAAAAATACAAAAAGAAAAACTTGCGAAACATGAGATAAAAAGAAGATAAATGTTGCAGGACAGAAAAAATCGGCGGACTTGGGATGGCCACTACTAGAAATGCTATGAAGAAACAAAAGGCAGGGAAAGCGATGGTGGTGTAGGAGGTAATGCAGGAGCAGAGAAAAATAACTGCTTAGGAATTCAGATAGCGTCTAGAAGGAGCAGAGGATATCGAGTTAGTTTGGGAATTACTCCCTGCATAACGGATCATTTTGCTCTCCAGCACTTTGATTACATCTGGTCCCTTGGTTCTATACCTTCTTGGTCTCTTGTCGTATATATTTGGATATTGAGATGAAAGCATTTTCACATTCCTCTGAGAACGAAAGTAAAAAATTATCTGATGTGTTGCAGACCTTCTGCAAGATAGTACTGCAGTAGCTTAATCTTCTATCTATTTCTTATTAATCGAGACAAATTACAGTAGGCCAAAGTGATAGTCAGATTTTTTAAAAAGAGGATCGCCATGTGAAACATTCGAAATTCCATGCCTCTTGCATGAGCAAAAGAAAAAAATGTGTCACATTCACATGACTATCTCTATCCTCTATCGCTTATTATTGGTATACAAATTATTGTTATGAAAGTTTATTTCCATATCTACTTCATTTCAATCGAGATAAACATTTTCGGAAATAGCACCATTACACATTTCGTTATACAAAGGGAATGTCAAATGTTTAAGAACTCGACGCTATGCACTGGCTTTAAAATTCCATGCTCTTTCCGTGCAGTCGCGAGAAACAACTGAATATTGAAAGTATCTGAAAAAGAACGACAAAGTATTGAATAATTCGAACAATTAATAACAGATATCTTGGAGATGGATGACGTCACAAAAAGTTATTTGAAATAAATTGTGTGTTTTAAAGAGATCTACGCGTTTTGTGTAGCATGCTTTCGTCTATGCTTAATATTTAGCAGGTATACAAGATTACAGAAAATTCCTTCCTAATGAAGAGGACCTTTACAGGCTACTTCCAGAACATTCCAGATATAATTTTATTTGCCATATAAATATCCTTAATTGTCTGTTCTGAGGTTTTTTGAGACTGTGAAAGGGGGCGATAAGGACGTCACGTGGCCGATACAGCAGCGACCACAAAGAGCCGCCACACGTAGCCGACCTGAGCACGAGCAACCGGTTTTCTAACTTCCCCTATCCACTATCTCAAAAGATTCTGTACATAAATATATAGTGTTTTGATCAAAAATTTTAGATTATCAAAAATGTCGAAAAATGTTCTAATTAACGGATGGTTTGGGTTAGGGGAATTTTCTTGCATAACTTCGTGTCGCGTCTTTGGAAGGTGCTGAACCTGAATATCGAAATTGGTATTTATCCGACTTTTGGTTTTTTAGTTATGCTGCACACAGACACGGACATACACGGACCTTTTTCTAAAAGTCCTATTTTGGATTCAGGGGGCCTCAAAACCTGTATTTCCGCTGAAATCTCGATATCAACGTTTTGGGTGGAATGGAATAAAGTGTGTGGCTTTAACGATATCTACATTTTTGTGTACTGCTAATGACTTTGGTGTCAAGTGCAGCACACAAAGTGCAGCACACACAAAACACAAAACATATTTTTGTGTAGTCATATGTCTATTTCTAACGATTACAAAATAAACAAGTGTCATTCAGAATAAGATTTCTCACACTATTCTCGGAAACTTCAACATACAGTTTATTTGTCAAGGAAATATCTTAAAACTATGGTATGTTAGTTAAAATCGTTGAGTCATGTGTACGGTAGTTTGTGGTGGGAGCAGAGTCTTGAAAATCTTCCTCTAGACTTTGGAATTAAATGCCAATAATTTCGTTATTGAGTATTGCTGTTGACACATAGGAGTAGAAACACACGTACAAATGTTTACTTCCTCTACTACGTATAGAAAGTAGGGGAAGTATTGTATTCCACCCAAAAATTCGATACAGAGATTTCACCGGAAATACACGTTTTGAGACCCCCTGAATCCCAAAAAAGCATTTTTGAAAACATGTCCGTGTGTGTGTGTCTGTGAACAGCATAACTCAGAAACGAACAGTCGGATAAACAACAAACTTGGTATTTAGGGTCAGTACCTTCCAGAGATGCGACACGAGGTTTTCAAGAAAATCCCCCCACCCCAGATTACCCTTCACATGGAACATTTTTCGAAAATTTTAATTTTCTTAAAAATGGCTCTAACGATTTTGATTAAAATATCACATGTTTAAGATATTTTCATGACAAATGAAATGTATATTTTGAATTATCTGGGAATGTGTCCAAAAGTATTCTTGATTGTGAACGACTTTTGCATAACTGGTAAACCATAAGAGATAGACAAAATTTTACTACACAACAAATGTAGATCGCGTTAAAATACACAATTTATGTCTTATACATTTTTTTTGTTAAGTGAACCATTTTCGAGATATTCTTGTTATTCCCTTAAGTTTTCCAATACTTATACTTTTTCTCAAATTCGTTATTCATTTTTTTTTGTCCTGGTAATGCAAAGAGAATGGAATACTCTACATAGCAAACGCTCTTAAAAGATTTGACTATCGCTTAAAGCCTACCAATTCCCCTTGCATCTACAAGAAAATTAGCAATAAGATTAACATCTCGATATCTCGATTAACATGAAGCATATGTAGAAAAAGCGTTTGTAAAAATAGTAGAGAAGAGAATGAGTAGAGAAAGTCATGTGAGTGTAACACATTAGAATTTTGTTTCTATAATTATGTATTTTTAATTCAGGAAAACGCAAAACGTGAAATCTAGGTACCTATTGAATTTTTGGGTGGAATGCAGTTCTTCCTCTACTTATCATATAAGCAGTAAAGAAAGTAAAGTGAGAGTTTTAGCGTTCCAATTTGAATGAAATCTGCAACAGTTTCTTCAGATTTTGAAAACCTCAACTGTATCTGTTATCTATTTGTATTTTGAGTGAGTAATGAAATTCCTTATTTGGTTCAGCTACAGTGACAGTTTCAATTTGTGTAAGGAGGAAAAGTATTGCACTGTATTTTAGCGACAAGCCTTATGGTATTTTTAGCATAATATTTAGAGAGTTTTAGCAATAGTGTTCGAAAAAGCTAAAATCGTGCATGACGTAGCTGTGCTTTCATATTGCGAGAAGGGCTCGCGGTGAAAAAAAAATTCTGATGTGTTACACTCACATGACTTTCTCTACTCTTGTACAAACTATTTTTACAAACTCTTATTCTCCATCTATTTCATATTAATCAAGACAAACTTTTGCAGAAACGATCTTTCAACATGCAAAGAGTATTACATTTTACACATAGCGACCAGTTGTTAAAATATTTGACTATCGCTTAAGGCGTACTGTTCCCCTTGTTTTGTATTTGCAAGGGCAATTAGAAATACAGTAGCCTTTAAGCACATACATATCTCTTAATAGCTGGTTGCTATGTGCAGCACCATTCTCTTTGCCACAGATTAATACTCTTTTCATATCCAAGACAAAAGAATGAAAAACGAATTCCCATTTGAGGAAATAAGTATTGAAAAATTTAAGGGAATTGGAAGCAATATCTCGAAAATGGTTCACTCAACAAAAAAATGTATATGACATAAATTGTGTATTTTAAGGTGTAGTAAACTTTTGTCTGTCTCTTATGGTTTACCAGTTATGCAAAAGTCGTTCACAATGAAGAACACTTTTGGTGACATTCCCAGAAAATTCAAGTTAAACATTTTATTTGTCATGAAAATATCTTAAACATTCGATATTTTAATCAAAACCGTTAGAGCCATTTTTGAGAAAATTAAGATTTTCGAAAAATGTTCCATGTAAACTGTAATCTGGGGTGAGGGGATTTTCTTGAAAACCTTCGGTTCGCATCTCTGGAAGATAGTGAACCTAAATACCAAGTTTGGTGTTGATCCGACTGTTCGTTTCTGAGTTATGCTGTGCACAGACAGACAGACACACACACGGACAGGTTTCCAAAAATGTTTTTTTTATTCTTGGGTCTCAAAGCATGTATTTCCGGTGAAATCTCAGTATCGAATTTTTGGGTGGAATACAATACTTCCCCTACTTACTATACGTAGTAGAGAAAGTAAATAGAATAAGTAAGAACACTACATAGCAAAGATTTTACCTCATTAGTAGGTATTGAAATGGTTATCCATGCATGAAATACTGGAATATTTTAGAATATTCTCCATGTAAAATATTTTCCATTCTTTTATTTACACAGGGTCGAAGGTGTATTGAAATCAGCGCTTTTATCTAGAGTTGCGGAATCGTTTAAAACCAGAGCTGTATATTTCATATAATACAAAATCGTAGTATTAGGCGGTATAATACATAGTATCAATGGTAAAAATGGGTGGATTAGGACATGAAAGCATGTAAGGAATATTAAGATTTCTTTTTAAATGAAGTAATTTCGTCAAGTCAATGGTGTTGTAATTATATCATATAGAAACTTCAAGGAAACAGAACTAAAGTATTTGTTAATAAGTTAAATAAGTACTAATAAAGGAAAAATAAAATGACTATTGCAATATATTGTATGACTTGACATGGCTTATATTTTAATAAAAAATAACTGCACTCGTTCTTGCAAAACAAAGCAAATACAACATTAAATACTCTTTCACAAAAGGTTTCAAGAAAACACAGAAAGAAAAACTAAAATAGTTTATCCTGAAACTGTGACGGTTTTATTAAGAGCATTAAGTGATATCCCTCAATAACTAAAGGTAATCACCGATGAAAGGGTACACAGGCAATATTTATTCAACAATTCCCAAGATTAATCCACTTCTTAATGAGATGAAAATTGCAATTTTTTTTATTTTGAAAGCTTATAGTCGCTTTAACATATTAGTCATATCGCGACTTCAAGCTTTTTACAAACTAAGTATTTAGCAATAAAACAAAGAGATGATTTAACATACTGGCAGTTTTAAACATTAAAATATACTAGTATATAAAATTGCGACAGTATAACTAATCAAATTTATTGAACATTATATACTTTTATATAATTTTATGCCTAAAAAATTCAACCATCTTAGGGTACATGAATATTTTGTGTTGTTTGTAAGTCATTGGTATCTGGTAGTGTTGCTTGCATTATTCGTATTGGACATTCGATGATTATATTTTTCGTCGTTAACAGTATGTTGCACTGGTGGCAGATGGGTGGTTGGCCCTTTGAAACAAGATAACTGTGTGGATTTTTGTATGGCCCATTCTTAGTCGGTATATGATGATTTTGCCTGGAAAGAGAATTACTGGGAAGATGTGCGGAAAAACTCGATATTATATCACGGAGTATGTTTCTCGTGGAGTCAAGCCATCCTGTCTTCCAATGTTGGTAGAGCTTCTTTTTAATGGTTGAGATAGCATCATTGGCTGGTGTATAGTTGGGACACTAGTGGATGTTTAGTGTCCTTTTTTTCTCTCAACTGGTCATCAATGATGTATCTGATTGATCATCTTGCATCGGAGATTCCATTGTATGAAATTAGCTTTTCGGTTTTGGCCGAAGAAATCTGCTCCTGGTTTGTGTGTGGATTCGCCCATGGGTAGACCAATTGTCTCTGATTATGGTGCTACACTCGCTTCCATTTATGTAGCCACCGCAGCTCTGTGAGGCATTCTACTGGCCTTCACAGGTGGAGTGTGCATAGCCAGGAGGAGGTGATTATATCTGTTTACATTTTCGCGCATGCAGTGGCGTCCTGTTTTACATATATTATTCCAGAATATTCACATATGAATATATAACTTTAAGGAATAACTTCTCGCGTAATCACTTAAATAACCATGTTTAAATATATTTTAAAAAACTAAATTCCGTAGCTCAACAGTCTGTTGCCGCCCAAGGCCTACCGCCCAACCGTTGCGTCCTCCACCTCTACCCAAAGCAGGCGTCATGAGTGGGGTGGAGTACTGGAAGGTGGGACATTCCTTCCGGCCGGTGTCAAAAGAAGACTAAGAGGCATCAACCAACAGGAAATAGAATCGGATTGTAAAATTAAACTTTCTCTAAGTCTAGCAAATGAAATAAAATTGAATTCGGGTAAAGAGGTATATATACTTAACCTAGGAAGAAAGGAAAGATCAGGAATGGCATGGTTTAGACTGGGGGGCTGGAGGGCAAAGAAAATGACTGATTATTCTGGCAGGAGAATCTGCCCATTCTGTGATTTGGATGAGGACTGGGTATATATATTTTGGCGGAATGTGCACAGTGGGAGAACCAGCGAACAATTAAACTCAAAGAAAAATTCTTAAGTCCCTCAAGAAAGAGATTGGCATGTTGGGATCTACTGGGTGACCAGAGAAACTGGCAAAAGATGGGCAATTTCTTGGCTAAAGTGCGCGAAGCTAGGTCAAATTTGTTCAGTTAGACAAAGCTAATTTGTCTCTGTTTTCCTTCTTCTTGTTCCTTTGTGTTTGCTTTTTCTGTTGTTTATTTTGCCACCGTACTTGTATCTTAAATATGCATGTACGGTCAATGACCCATGCACTAAATACTTGTGTAATAATTTCAATAATTTGAAACCAATTATGATGACTTATCTATCTAAGAAAATAAATAAAAAAAGAAGAACTGCTGTAAACGCAAATGATTCCACGTTTCATGACGCTCCCAGAGGGCGATGAATAACTTAGAGCCTAGGCGGATAAATCAGATATTATACACAAAGAATGGAAATTGGACAGATTATTAAAATAATTTCCAGTAAACGAGCCTTCTTTTTGAGTAAAAGCATAGTGTATTTCAATTTTACGTTATGCTTTTATTATTAAAATAATACAAAAATGAAAATATTTTTTTCGTGAGAATATTGTGCAAAACAGCGTTTATTTAGTTGTATAGTTAAACATGTGTATTATAAGTGATGACGAGTAAAGCTATTGCTTAAAATTATATATTCATATGCGAATAATCTGGAATTGTGGACGTAAAACAGGGCGCCACTGTATGCGCGAAAAGGAAAACAGATACATACCTCCTCCTTGCTATAAGTACATACTCCACCTGTGAAGGCCAGTAGTATGCCTCCAAAAGCTGCGGTGACGACATAAATGGAAGCGAGTGTACATTCAGCAGTTTAGATGTCAGCGAACTTATGGGTTGTTTGCCACAATCTTTTTCGTCAGGTAGAAGGTGCGACATGTTGAGCAGCAGCCCATAAAGTGTCTCGAGAGAAATTTCCATCACCAGCTTTAAATTCACAAGTTTACCAAGATTTTTCCACTGCCATCTGCTAGCACGCTGATTAAAGTTAAAGACAAGTCACCTGGTGGTTATGCACAACGGCGATGGTTGCGGTTATAATATTATACTAGGATTAATGTAGTATTATACAGTATTATAAACTCTACCTGCTTAATACCTTTTGACTCCGAAAGAGATGAAACTGTTGTTCATATTGCTTAGCACACATTAACGTGCTGAGTGCCCAGTGCGCGTGCGATAGCGCGGATGCAGGTAGATGGCCTCATTTGCAATTCTATACAGAAGCTTTCCTCAAATTGATGAGTAGCGTTGGTCTAGCACCCGTACCATCCATACTTACCTTGTAGTTTCAACACGCTCGCAAACACCTATTGATGTACTGGAAAGTGGAGTAATGCGGTGGCATCTATCGGGATACCCTTCTCTGTTCATTGCTGTAGCTGCTGAACCGATATTTTTTATTTACAATAAAAATATTGTATCTAAAAATTCAAAAGTGTAAATTTTCTCCGTGTTACCTCACAGGGGCAATCGTCCGCTTAATAACCCGAGTTAGCCTAAAAAGGATTCTACTCTGCAAGACGATTAGCTGATGACACAAACAGAATCCATGACCTGCGCAACCTAATTTTGCGTTATTCATTAGGCCACACGAACAGTCCTCTAGAACGGACTACATATCTCAAGAAGTAGAGGAATCATCTTTTAAATATAACCTATAAAACTTTAGCAAAATTACCAACAAGAACCTAACGAGAAGAATCACAAGAAGTGGTTCAGAAAACTGAATCACTACTTAATAGTGTACAACATGGATTCAGAACAAGGCATATCTGTGCTGATTGTGTTTTTAATAAGACAATAATGCAAAAAAGAATGGAATAGAATGTATTTTAAACATGTACATTCCGTTGATTATATAAAAGCTTTCGATGAATAATACGACAAAAGCTTTGTAATCTAATGGATGAAAACAATATCGTCAACATCCTATTTTAAATACGCAGAAAATGTATGACGGGACGTACTGGTTGGCATACATAACGTTTTAAGACAGGAACTAAAAACCTAGATGTAAGACAGGGCTGCCCAACTTCGCCACCAGCTTGTAATATATACAAGAAGTCAACAAGGCATCCACACACTATTTTTAATTTTTTCTAGGTTGGTTGTATAGGTTTGTGCTCGCACACGTCGGCGCTTGTGGAATGTTTGACCGTTATCACCCCAGTGAGTCTTGCATAATAAGCATTACTGCACCCCTCACCGTTTGCACTAAAGAAGAACAGCGTGCAGATATCCGTTTTTTGTCGTCTGAAGCTTTACTAGGAGACAAAATCAATCAAAAAATTTTCTCACAATATGGGCGTAATGTTTTACCTCGGCAAAATGTGTAGGAATGCATTGAGAAGTTGAAAAATAGCCGGACAACTGTGAAGTACGAGGAAGAGCAGGACGCCCATTCATATCCCTAGTGACTCCAGCATTGAGTAAGTCCATACCTGATTCAGAGAACCGAAGATTGACTGACGATGAAGTGGCAAACCATATGTTTTGATCTACTTAAAAATACCTTAAGGGGCCGTCGATTCACCACAGACCAATAAGTGAAGGATTGCACTTTTTTCCGAGGGCTTCAGAAAGCTTGTGAACGATGGACCAGTGCATTGAGAACCAAGGGACTACGTTGAAAAATGAGGTAATTGTAAGAATCTATTCTTTTTATAATAAATTTAAAAAATGACTCTAAAATGACCATCACATGACTAATGGCATTTACTTTCCCCCATAATATCAAACAACTTTTATTCAAGACATTTCTTTCCACAACGCTTAATTTTGTACAGTTTCAACTTAAATGATCCACCCTGTACATTGGTTAAGTGCTTTACTGCATATTATGTTAGACATGACGCAGTCATATGCTGCAGCTAACTGATTAAACAGTTGAGAGGAATACTAAAGGTTGGTGTTGGAGTATGGAAAAAATCAATTTGACGGATTAGTTTGTTGACGTAAAAATGTGTAATTCCGGATAGTGGAAACAAATGTTTTTGTTTTCGTGTACGTCTATCAGATACCATGAGAAACAGCACATTTTCAATTACATTGCAAGCATAAGGAAGATAAGCAAGATTGTGTGCTCCTAAAGCTCTTACTCACGCTTTAATATTAATTAAAATTATAGATAAAACAATGTCATCATCGGTCTTCAAAACATCATGTGACATGTATATTGTCCAGAGAAGTAGAGAGAAATGGAAAGAAGGTGACGGGAGATAAAGAAATGAGGAAATAGAAGACAGAGTGGAAAGGTAGACAGAAAGAGAAACAGCGAGAGTAACGATTTGGAAAGGGTAGCAAAAGGCGCAGATGGATTTAGAGAGTAGGGGGGAAATGAGAGAGGGAATGAACAATGAAAAATTAAAACAAGTTCAGTGAAGAATCACCAGTTTTATGTAATAACGCGAGTACGGCTGCAGTGCTTGCATTCGGGAGGTCCCGGGTTCCATTCGCGGTACTCACCTACTCTGATCACGTTTTTTGTTTGTGTTTTTCCGTAGTCTATGAGGCGGTCGTCGGCGTCGTCAACACTCTCGCTTGCTCAGTCGGTAGGTTCTGGGTGCCCGCCTCATATCTTATGTGTGGCGATGTCGGAATATTCAGGAAATAGGTTTGGTAATCTCAGGGTTTTTGTGAGAATTGCAAAGAATCCTCGGTGTCCAACAAGGAAGGCAACGACACTTTATCTTCACCACTATTTATTACATTTTATTATCACGACATTAGTAAAAGATATCATACCAGAATACTGGGAAGTTATTACATAATTTATCGGAACGACTAATCGCGTATGAGTTTCTCAATCAGAATATACTTTGCACACGATAAATATTTAATTCATGACATCTCTTTTCGCTCTTTCTTCTCGGGGAGACACTTTATTTAGCACATCTGACACACGCCGATCATTTTCACCAAGTCCCTCTTCTTTCGTTTCTCTCCTCACGCGTCCCCCTGACATCGAGGTTTTGGGTGTTTTTGTGTAAATTCTATTGGTTACGTTAAAATTGTATTCGTTGGCTTTTTCTACCACATATGTATTTTCCGTAGCGTTTCAGACAACAACCCCGTTCTTGACATGCTTTTTTCAGCTAAGTACAAAAGATATTTCACCCTCGCCTGACCGTGACTAATCCAAGAAGTTGTCCCCGCAAATCTCTCCAGAATTCTGTTTCTTATTATTCCATACCTCTTTATGGTTAATTTATAATTATTCGTCAATTTTACTTTCTCTATTACGTATAGTAAGTAGAGGAAGTATTGTATTCCACCCAAAAATTCGATACCGAGATTTCACCGGAAATACATGTTTTGAGACCCCATGAATCCAAAAAAAGCATTTTTGGAAACATGTCCATGTGTGTGTCTGTGTGTGTGTCTGTCTGTGAACAGCATAACTCAGAAACGAACAGTCGGATAAACACCAAACTTGGTATTAGGGTTCAGTATCTTCCAGGGATGCGACACAAAGGTTTTCAAGAAAATCCACCACCCCAGAGTACCCTTTACATGGAAGATTTTTGGAAAATTTTAATTTTCTCAAAAATGGCTCTAACGATTTTGATTAAAATTTCATATGTTTAAGATATTTTCATGACAAATAAAATGTATATCTTGAATTTTCTGGAAATGTCTCCAAAAGTATTCTTCATTGTGAACGACTTTTGCATAACTGGTAAACCATAAGAAATAGACAAAATTGTACTACACCAAAAATGTAGATCGCGTTAAAGTACACTACTTATGTCATATACATTTTTTTGTTGAGTGAACTATTTTCGAGATATTGCTTGTTATTCCCTTAAATTTTTCAATACTTATTTTCTCAAATGAGAATTCGTTATTCATTTTTTTGTCTTGAATATGCAAAGAGTTATAATCTATGGCAAAGGGAATGGTGCTGTACCTAGCAACCAGCTATTAGGAGATATGTATGTGCTTAAAGGCTACTGTATTTCCAAATTGCCCTTGTAAATATATATTTCCCTTACATCTACAAGAAAATTAGCAATAAGATAGAGTCTGCAAATGTTTATCTCGATTAACATGAAGTAGATAGAGAGTAAGCGTTTGTAAAAGTAGTTTGTACAAGAGTAGAGAAAGTCATGTGGGTGTAACACATCAGATTTTTTATGGTAGGGGGAATACATCCCGTTACATCGTCTAGGCGGATATACATAGGGGTGGTACATTCTACCACGATTTCCTCTATCATTTCCTCTAATTTCATCTCTCCCTCTTAAGTGTGAATTCGACTCTTGCGGTGCTGGTGGTGTCAGGCAGGCGTAGTTGCTGGTGCATTGGAAAGATTTCTCCCCGTGAACGCTAAGCTGCGTTGTTTCGCCCATTACGGTCGCTTCGTCACCCTCTCTCGGGATTCTTCGCCTCTACTGGTGCGCGGATGTTCAAACTGGACACATTAGAGATTTCTGTTTTGTCTCTGTGGGCCTGTCTACCTACGGCTCCTTCACCTCATCCCTGCCTCCCAGGGAGTATAATCACAATAGATCAAGCTGGTCGCAGTGGCGAAGCTTCCCCCTCCGATAAACATATCCTATATCCTTTATCTACAGGTCCTGTTAGTGTAGTGAATTATAAACATAAAATCGTGCTCTTATAATACAGAAATAGTCCTAATGTCGACTGGATATTTCTAGTGTGGTAGTTAGAGAATCGCAGTTGAATTGTATGAATGAGGAAATAGCTCAGAGTAAACGATTCTCTCTTTTGTTTCAATATTTGAAAGCTGAGAAAGCCAATTGTTTTACAATACCTCTGTAACCTGCTTTCACATATCAATAGATTTGAAAATATGGATGTACAAAACTGTTCAATTAATGAAAGTGCTCATATTGCTTTCAGGTATTACAAGAAATGATACAAACCAACACAAGAGGAATCATCTTTTTTTTTTCTTCCTTTTTTGCGCCAGAAAGACTATTGCAATGAAGGAAGCTCTGAAATGTTACTCTTTCCGCTGTTTCATAGTTTACACCACATGTTGTTTTGTTTATTAAACAAGCGCTGAAAAAAGAAAGTTTTGTCTCTTTTCAGATACATCGTCTACTTCAGCTGGCCCCCTTCCTTTGATGTGTTTTCTCATTTTTTGTCCTTTTATCTCAAAGTATTGTGTTTCATTATAAAACATAACGCAGTTTCGTTCTTTGAAGCCAAGCACGTTGCTGGAATTGACGTTATTAAAAAGGCTACCTTTGCTGGTGCTATTCAGGTAAATTTCTACCACACCTTGCCTCAGGATCTTTCGTTTGATAACGTTTCAAAATCTATAAGAAATGCTCGCACATAGCAGCGAGTATCATTTAGTATAGAGGTGCAGAAAGCAGTTATGTGTCTGGAAAACAGTACCATGGTTATAAATATTCATTTTATTTAGTGAAGTATGGATAGATTTCTGACGTAAATATTATTAGTGAATGTTCTTTGGTCCTTAAGCTGTCAAGTAATATGTAGCTTGCAGAGACAATTTTCCGTGTTTTTATGCTCTTTTCCCTAGTTTAGGTTTCCCCTGCTTTTTGTTGGAAACCTTAACTCTGTGGAGATAGAGGTTCAGCAACTGTTCTACGTCTTAGGGTGCTCCTTGTTTACAAATCCATATTAGTCTTCCTGGGTCCATTCACTCCATATTTACTTTCCGCTACCTTTCTTGTCTTAGTCCACTTCTTCGTGTTTAGTGCATTCTACTTTTCCCTTTCCCCGCAGTTTATCCAACCGTCGCACATGGCTATTCCTTGAATCTGTCTTTGTATTCCATCTTATCTTTTTCTACTTCTGCCGTATATATTATAATTGAACGTAACATTATCTAATACGTTTGGATTTACCCTCAGTTTTGTAAACAAGTGTTCCTTCTTGCAAGCAGTTAAAGTTTTGAGCCAACTTTGCACCAGGTTGTTTTGAAAACTTCGAGCATTTTGAAATAAATGAAGGATATGACTGGCCGAAAAAATGTTAACTCTATCATATAACATTTCTTAGATGTTTAAATATTTCCCAGAGGTCCCCTAAAATGTTATAGTTTTATTCAGTATATTTTTGCTGTTTCAGACGTTACATATACTTTGTTTCATACATTATAAATGGACCTTACTATACATTATTTGTTGTTTAGTGCAAATATTACTTAATGAATTGTACAGTTAGAGCTCTAGTGTTCACTAGTATACAAAGCAAGTTCCCATCTTATTTTATTAGGATATATGTGTAGTACTGCATTAAAGTATAAGAAATTACACTTTCTATGATACTTTTACAAACAATAACTCAAGCAGCTGCTACATAGCAAAATCAAAATATCTAGTAAAATCGTTTCATTTTAGCAAAGTTAGATCTGATGAGTTTCATCTTTATGATTGAAGTAGAATATATTTCCTGCAAATATTTTTGAGTGGTCAGTTGTTTTCTTGTGAAAGTAAGCAGTTGGTATAATTTGATCTTCAATTGTTATAATTAATTGAATAAAGGAAGTTCACATTTAAAACTTCTCATTTGTGTCACTTTTTGGATTAAAATTTATATTATTTAATTGAATCACCATCATAAAACAGATATTCTGGAAGCAATATTTTGATTTAACCCAATTGGAAAGTTTTACAGTCTGTATTACGGAATTTGTGCTAGAATGTTTAAGAATTCTTTGAACAATTGTACGGACAATTTGATATGAGGTATGGATTCCTATTATATACGGATTTGCTGTTTATTTATCTATTAAGTCCTAATTCGTATCTTTAAATATTTAAATATGAGAAATAGTTCAAGGATGGTTGTAATGTGGAGCTCTTACACCCAATAAATCTAAATAAAGCCCGGTATTAGTACTCCTAACTCCATAAGTGCATTTTTCCTATAACAATTTTAAAACTAAACCGGATTGTAAACGTTTTTATTTCATTGCAAAGTTAAAGTAAAACTTGATAAATCTTTTACGTTGGAACAGTGCTGGCTTCTTTACAACTTCAAATTGTTGTAAGGCTTCAGCAATATTGTTATAAAATACATTTTAATGGAGTATGAAAGTAATATAATTTTAGGTTTGCTAAATATTGTTTTCATAGATCGTCTTCACACCTTACCTACCAAAAGGATTTCTACAGCTGCAAACTCAAACTATATATGTTTTGTTATTTGGCGCTTGCACGTTTTCACAGTAACATGTCTGTAACTATATGTTTCAGGCCAATTTATAAATGTTTTTTATGCCATTAAGTCCTGGATGATTTTCAACATCATCTTGATACTTGTATGTTCCTCTGATTAGTCCTATTTTAGTGCGATTGTAGGTCCATTTTCTACCATTTTATAGTATGTGCTAAATGAGGTTCACAAGAACTTACTCTATAGCCTACCTTTTCCTAAACACAGGTGACGGTGGAGGTAATTGTAATTTATTTATTTATTTATTTTTCTGAACATAACAGGCAAAAGCCCAATTACAATGTTCATTACAAAAATTTAGTAACATAGAATCATTTATAAATATAACTTTACAGACGAAACAAACAGGAATTATAAATAACAATAAAAGTTTCGAAAAAGAGGAGGAAGAGAATAAGGAATATAAAACCACCAGAAAAAAAGAAAAGAAGTGGTGGCATGGTAATTATACAACTGTTTCTAATTTAAATATTTCTATTAATCTACGAAAAAAAATTATTGACTTTTCCATTCTTGAACTGAATTTCCGACGTGTTGAAAATATCTATATCAAAATAATGAAGCTTGTTATATAAATATACAGTACTGTTTAATGGTGAATTTGTATGGATTTCTGAGTTTGCTCTTGGGGTGGAAAAAAATCTTCTTAAATCTACTTATTTTATTTGGTACATAAAATAATATATTATCGATAATATTAATATCATCAATAATACAATGCAATATTTTATACAGAAACATTAATACCGCAATGTCTCTTCTGAAATTTAAAGCTTTAAATTTAAATATATCTAAGAGGGTTTCGTAATTTGTGTACATAGGATAACATCCTTCATCATTCATTCATTCATTATCTGTTTACCCTCCTCTTATGTAGGGCTTACACCCCCCAGGACTTACAAGCGGGTGCCTGGGGTCAGAGGCCCGTCGAGGAGCAGACACTCATGTATCAGACAGAGCATCCAGGATGGGCGATCAGCCCGATGCCTGGTATGGGATGAAGGAAGTAGATGAAACGAAATGTTGGAGAAATGGATGAAAGGAAAGGTGATGATGGAGCAGTTGGTGGAATGAATGGCGGGGGAAACCGGAGAACCCGGAGAAAACCCGCCCAGACGCCGCTTCGTCCACCACAAATCCCACATGCAGGTCCCTGGGATTGAACCCGGGCCGCCTCGGTGGGAGTCGAGCGGTCTAACCACTAGGATAACATCCAATTCTTTTAAATAGTACATATTTTAAAATTTTCGATAGTACTTTTTCTATTAAGTTCACATAGATTGTGGTCTTAGAATTCCAAATAATAGGTGCATATTCGAGATTTTGTCTATCAAAGGAGTTGTAAAGTCAAATTAATGTTTTTCTTCAAAATGTATATGATTTCCTAATAATGAAACCTAGAATTTTAGCGATTTTGTTACAATTAAGTCAATGTTCTGTTAAAACCCTAGACAGGTGGCGCATGTACGTCTTACATTAGTGGTGGCGCGGGGTCCCTCGCGACCCCAGGAATAAAACGATTGTTGTAAATGGACCGAATTAATAAATTTATCCAATTATTGCTTGCATATACCGAGTAATAAACTCTGTATTAAAATAACTGTTGGTTGTAGAAATATACTTTAAAAAATAAAACAAAAACTTTAAATTGACAGTTCCTTGCAATTTGCACTGATTGCGCACAAACAAATATATTTAAATGTTCACTTCACTCATAATCATAAAGTATCACAGTTAATGTTTTTTTTTTTCATCTCAACAGTAAGAACATAGGTTGATACTCATATAATTCACACACAGCTCCTACACACGACTACACTATGGTCTTTGCACACCTGCTGCTTGCATTTTACACACGAAAGTGTTGTCTTTCTGTCAGCATTCTCGGACACACATTACACCTCATTCTTTTCTTCACTGGCAATTCCTGTTCTTGATTTTCTGGTTGTGCTGCATTTATATAATGCCGTATTTTCTCAAGCAATAATTCTATAGGAGATTTTGCATTTTTAGCTGCAGATTTTACACCTGGTAAGTCAGTCACTATCTTGTGGGAGCGAGTACGTTAATTTTGAGGAGGCTGAACCATTTTCCATGCCGTAACTCGATCCTCTTCTGCACTTTGCTCACATTCACTATTTGAACTCAGTATTTCAAGTTCATCTTCGGTTTCGCTGCCTTCACCACCTAATGCTTCCTCTTCTTCCACTTCCCTTATTAGGGCTAATAATCTTGCCTGATGTTCCTCATAACACATATTGATATAAAAACAGCACTACGTTTAAGAATAAAAAATACGTAAATATTATAACCACAACTTCTCAGCTGAAAACAAACTGTAACTACAGAAACAATATGCAGACGAGACACATAACAGGCAACGGGAGAGGTGGCGTGGGGTATTTCCTGCCCCCATTTCAGCCGAAGAACACAAGTAGCCTATATTCTAGGAATGTATGACCTGTATTTCAATGCTAACGACCTCTAACAAAAGCCAAGGAATGCAGTGAAAGGTAAGGGAAAGGCAGGGTTCAGGTATACGAAATCATTATATATAGCTTGCAAATAAAACTGACTGGGGTCAGAAAATACCCCGCGCCACCTCTCTAGGGTTAAATATGACAATTTGTTGCAAAATGTACTCTAAATCTTTATTTTCAACTACTTCAACGAGTGGTGTCCTATTAATGCTATAAAGATATTTAAAGGGATTTTTACTTCTGGTGAAGGACATTTTTACACAGCTAATAATATTAAATGGAAATTATCTTTTGATATCTTCTATATTTGTCAGTAGTTTAATGTCCGTGCAAGCCACGCGAGATTCAAAGTCCAGCAAACTAGTGGCTGTTTGTGAGGATATGATGTAATAAATGCATTCCCTTAGGTGAAGGAGGTAAAACGAAAGCGAAATCAAACGTGGATCTCTCGCTCTCTCTCTCTCTCTCTCTCTTCTTTTAATTGTTCCATGTATACCCTGCCTTTAACTGCAATGGTCATACCGGCTGCTTTTTACCTTTGAAACATATTGTTTGATTTCTAATTTTTCTTTTGGTTTTGTACATTCGGAGCCAGTTTCATCAACTAATGCTAAACTTTAACACAATGCTAAACTGATTTAACACTGAAGTTAACACAAATTCTGTTTCATCAAACATTGTTAACTTTAACAATGTATTAAAGTCGATGTTAAGCCAACATCGCCATACTCCCGTGTTAGAAGTTGGAAAATGGCTGCCGCAAAGCAAGCTGTTGATGCGAGTTTGCTACAATGCCATTCCTAATAGAAGAGCAGTACGCTACAGTAAATTTGAAACCTTGCAAAAGGCGGAATTTTTAAAGCGACACAGACTGCCCAAGGGGTCATGAGCATAATGTTATGGGAAATACGAGAGGTTAGAATACTACTAACAGAAGCATGCCTCTTTCTCCTAAGGTACAAGTGTTAATTAGGTATTAAAACTTTATACTACTAAAATTGCTCATTTACTTGGTGGGTGATAATATTGATATTTCCTTGGCTACAATTTGTTGGTTTATCCGGAAGGTTTTCAAAGCAATTGCTTCACGAACAAACAGTATTTTTTCGGCTATGTTTGATTAGCCAGCGATAACACATTTTCGTCCACTTTAGTTTTAATGCAGTGTCTACCACCAGTTTTAAACGTCTTAAACGCCCTTTGTGCCTAACGTTTCTGATGCTGCACTTTATGTAGGCATAAAATTACCGCAGTTCCTTACTCTACTTAGAAGAAACGCGTTCAATGCAATTAAATTACTCGCAAATTTTGTTCCCGGCTGCAACCTTATCTTTTAACGTAAAACCGTCGGTTTTTTCGAACTTGATAATACGTCAATGCTTAATAATCAGAAGTTTATTAACACGTTTCAAACGGTGGAACTTTTATTTCAGTTGACATCGCGATTCTAAGCTCAAACAGTCAGGAACATTACATGCCAATTGCCATGAAATGAAAGCGATACGTACACAAAAGTGCATCGGAGCTCATTCAGAAGCAATGTAGTTCGGCCACCACCTTCTCGAAAGCTAGCATTCGCAGTTGTCTTTGACGTTAACAAAATGTTAAATAAAATTTGCTTAAAAGCTCGATGAAGTGCAAAAGTTTTAACTTTACGAACACACACACATTGGTATGGACAACTAGATCAATCGCTGAAACAAAGACTGCCACCACGATGCCGGCCTTACACACATGGCAGAGCTGAGTAAACATCACGCCGGTTCAGGGAGATGATGTGGTCAGCACCACGCGTTCGCCAACGGAGAATCGCTACCAATCCTAGCTCTTCATTGGCTACACGATACTAAGGAGACCATCAATCCTGTATATAGGCCGAAAAAATCTGCACTCTCTTGAGTGAGTACGAACCCAGATATACTTCGTGGACGGGAACCACTATAGGTAATTCAAGCTAATACACCACGGCGTGGGAGGGTTTATGTTAATGGTGTGCTTAAGTACAGGTTGTTTTAAACAACAAGCGACTTCCCACAGTTACTGGAGGGGCATGTTACTGTGTAGTTTCCAAGGAAACCTATCCTCCGTTGTTGCTCTACCCAGTAATGTTCCAACCCCTCGTTTCCCTTCCTTTACAACCAAACTGTGAGGGTAGCATATTGCCCTGTTATATTACATACTACAATGTGCTTTCATACTGCATACTAGCTTTCTAACACAACTCGGCAACGCTGTTTTTCTGCTTCTCTACTATGAGTGAACTATAACAAGTCACTTGTTGTTTAAATGCTACTGTAACACAAGCACACAATCTAATAACTGTTTTCATTTAAGGCATAGCGCAAGTGCGCTATATTTAGAAGTTTTTTTAGGAAACATCTATAGAAACAGGAGACCTTCGGGAACCGTGTGTCTCTCCTTAAAGGCGAGTGAGACGATTGTTAGTTGAGTGCGGTATAATTTCCTGCGGTATTTAATTTCCCATATATTTAGTATTTAATGGAAGCAACATACTGTAAAAACTTTACTTTAGCTCCGATTTAAGTAATGAAGGAATATTAATGTTTTTATTCAAATTTAAAAAGGTTTATTCATAACGGTTTTATTTAAAAGACAATAAAAGGAACTTAAAATTAGCCTATCCTTACTCGTACTAAAACCAAACAATAAACATTGGACATGTAGTAATAACTCTATCAACACCGAGTGATACTATAACAATTATCTGAGTCTCAATTTTACTTCTCACTTTTACTTCTTACTTTTTTAATTATTTCGTTTACATATTCCGTTAACTTCTATGGTGCCCACCAGCGTGTCTGCCTCACATTTTATACCGTAATTTTTGACAGGAAGATATAAATAAATAAACTAATGGTAGTAGATATGTAAATAATTGCAATAAATATGTTGCGTATATTAAATCAATGCATAATATAATAAGCTTGAGGTGAAAATATTTGTCCAAGCCAAAGGTCATTAGCAAGTCATGTTAAGCAAAGGTAATTAGCGGCAGCCGAAGCAGTAATCGCGATAGCATAAAGGTTCTTGTAAGGCAGTTTAGAGTTAAGTTCAGTGCGTTTGAACAGTCTGTAGGCAGAAATTCTGAAAAAGAGAAGTGAAAGGAATTTCTGAGAGTTTAGCCAGGCCTCCACAGCCACAAGTAACACACGCACATGCTAGAGTTTAGTATTGGGGCGCCTATGAAGGAACCTCGGGAGGGGGAGTAAAATGTAGGCGAAACTTAAGTAATGAAGGCGTGGAATCTAAATCAGAGTTACTCTAGTATCGACACTGGTACTGATCGACATTCGTTGGTGTACACATTCGTTCGTGCATACATTCGTAACTTAATCTGGTGATTACTCGTGTGTTACTTTAAGCGCCCAGTGACGCTCTTGTGTTAGTAAGATTTTGCGGTTATTGGGAGATAATTTGCCGGTAAGCATTTTAGAGACTATCGGCAAGTGTCTTTTATTGCGGAAAGAGTCATTTCAAACCGTAAAATTGATACTCCATAAGTTAGCGGGTATATAAATTAAATTGTTATGGTTTCGAGTGCTAAAATTCATAATCAGTTTCATCCATTATTTTAAACGGTGCAAACTTGCTTATTAGCTCAAGTGTTAGATCAAATTAAATTTCTCAGCCAATTTAACTGGTGTTATCCTTTCTCTTTACACTCACTCATAATCTGAGAAAATACTCATAGCTCTACCACTGGAGCAGCTGGCTCACAAGACAACAGAACAAGCTACGAGATAACGACATTAGAAGCAAGTAAAGTATACGGCTTCAATATTGTCGTACCATCGCGCGGCTTTAAAAATTCAGATAACGTGGTACGTTATCACATTCAAGAGGCCCCGATTCGAATCTCGGTTAGGGTGAGTTACCTCGATAAGGTTTTTTTCGGGTTTTCCCTTATCCTGAGCAGATATATGTCATGCCCTACCCGGTTAAAGAACGTTAATTAATCATCAAAGCAAGCAAAAAATATGAGATTCTTATGACTAATTGGTCCTTGATAAACGAAGCCCCCCCAAAAAATTAATAATAATCCTATGCTTACTTCGTTGAACTGTACGTTTTGTTAATGTGACTTTTAATACATTTTACTATTTAATAAACTCATGTTCACTCCCACATTTATACTTCCATACTCTGGGGAGCTGGGAAATGATTCTAGCTAAAGAAAAATTCTGCGCTCTAACCTGGGAATTGAACCCGGGACCTCTGAGTTAAGAAGCCAGAACGCTGACCACTTAATCACAGTCTGAGTATTGTGCTAGGTCATGGTAGAAAAATCAGGTACCGAAGAAATAAAATGCAGAGAGAGAAAACGTAGATTAGTTGCTATTCTTCCAATGTTTCAATAATGTCCTTAATATTATTCCATGTGCGCATTGGGATACCATGCTATTAAAAGAGTATTATACTTTTTCATCCGTGCCTGTAAATAGAACCGGTATATTTGTTCAAAAAATGTATTAACCTGATATAGCATTATACCCTTTGAAAGAAATTACAGCGGACTGATTTAAGGATGAAGGAGATGGAAAAATACCTAGGCTATCGGGGAATAAAGGTGAATAAGATAAACTTGCAAATTCCAGATGAAGCGAGTGGAAGTTTGAGATACTTGAGATATTATAAAGAAGTCAGAGTGCAGGAAGGGAAAAGAAAGCTTTTAATAAAAAATCCGATATGTTACAATCACGTGACTTTCTCTACCCTCTGTCGTTAATTAATAGGTATACATATTATTTTCTATCAGTTCATTATACACCAGATAAACATTTGTAGAAATAGCTACATTACACTTTTCGCTATATCTACAAAGGGAATAGCGATAGTCAAATGTTTAAAAATTGGACACTATATGCTGGCCTTAAAATTCCATACTCTTTCCATAACATCACGTGAAATAACTGAATGTGACAGAACTTTAAAAGAATGACAAAGTATTGAAAAATGATAATCATTAATAATGAATATCTGGGAAATACCTGATGGCACAAGAAACTATTTTAAATAAATTGTGTGTACTATGGAGATCTACCTTTTTTACTTTTTCTACTACGTGTAGTAAGTAGGAGAAGTAATGCACTCCGCTCAAAAAATCGATATCGAGATTTCAGCGGAAATACGTGTTCTGAGGTGCCTGCATCTCAATAAGACATTTTTGGAAATGTCCGTGCGTCTATCTGTGTGTATGTGTGTGTCTGTCTCTGAACAGCATAACTCAAAAGCGAAAAGTCGGATAAATACAAAACTTGGTATTTAGGTTCAGTACCTTTCAAAGATGCGACAAGAAGATTTTCAGAAAATCCTCTCACCCTACAGTACCCTTTAAATGGAACACTTTTAGAACATTTTGATTTTTTCAAAAATGGCTATATCGATTTTGATTAAAATGTCATATATTTTAGATATTTTCTGACAAATAAAATGTATATCTTGAATTTTATGGAAATTCCTCCAAAGTCCTCTTCTTTCTGAATGGTTTTTGCATAACTGGTAAACCGTAAGAGATACACAAAATTTTTCTATACAGAAAACGTGGAGCTCGTAAATACACACAATTTATGTCATATACTTTTTATGGAGTGAACCTTTCCGAGATATTCCTTGTTATTTGTTTAAATTTTCCAATACTTATACTTTTTTCCCCAATAGGAATTCGTTATTCTTTTTTTTTTTCTGCCTTACACATGCAAAGTAAATGAAATGCTCCACATAGCAACCAACTCTTAAAAAGATTTCACTATCGCTTAAAGCCTATCATATTCCCTTTGCACCTACACGAAAATTAGCAATACGTTTCTGCAAATGTTATCTCCATTAACATGGAGTTGACGGAGAATAAGTGTTTGTAAAAATGGATTGCACAAGAGTAGAAAAAGTCTGTGAGTGTGACATCAGATTTTTAAGTTGTGCTCTTCACGGTCTCTCTCGCTCTTGCTCTCTCTCTCTCTCTCTCTCTCTCTCTCACACACACACACAGGCATACAAATGTGTAAAAATATTTCTTTTTTGATTTAGGTGCCTCAAAACATGTACTTCTGGTAAATCTCGATGTAGAAGTTTTGGGGTAAGGCATTCTCTACTCACTATGTACGTGGTAGAGAAAATAGAAATTTAGACGAGTGCTATTCTTCCAATTCTTCAGTAATTTCCTTAATTGTCACATATGAGCATTGGGATGCCATAATGTGAAACGGAATTATAGCTTTTCATTCGTGTCTGTACATAGAACCAGTTTTAAATGGATAAACCTACTTCTATTGTGAATATGTGTTCTAATGCCTGTTATATCCTTTGAAAGTAATCACAGCGTGCTGGTTTAAGGGATGAAGGAACTGAAAAAAACACTGAGGCTATTTGAGATGACATAGTGAAACAAGCGGAAAGTTGAGATACTTGAGATGCTGAAAAGCAGTCAGAATAGAGGATGATTTTTAACGGGAGTTGCCAAGCCCTATGTCACTAATGTTAAATACTTATCTGTGGTAATGACCCGTTTTCTTCCACTTCATATGGAAATGTGGTATTTTTACATGATATTTATTCATTTCTACTGATTAGACGAATTCATTTTTACTTTCTCTACTACGTATAGTAAGTAGGGGAAGTATTGTATTCCACCCAAAAATTCGATACCGAGATTTCACCGGAAATACATGTTTTGAGACCCCCTGAATCCAAAAAAAGGATTTCTGGAAACATGTACGTAGGTGTGTCAGTGTGTCTGTCTGTCTGTGTGTGTCTGTCTGTGAACAGCATAACTCAGAAACGAACAGTCGGATAAACACCAAACTTGGTATTTGGGTTCAGTATCTTCCAGGAATGCGACGCGAAGGTTTTCAAGAAAATCCCCCCATCCCAGATTACCCTTTACATGGAAGATTTTTCGAAAATTTTAATTTTCTCAAAAATGGCTCTAACGATTTTGATTAAAATATCATATGTTTAAGACATCTTTATGACAAATAAAATGTATATCTTGAATTTCCTGGGAATGTCTCCAAAAGTATTCTTCATTGTGAACGACTTTTGCATAACTGGTAAACCGTAAGAGATAGACAAAATTTTACTACACAAAAAATGTAGTTCGCATTAAAATACACAATTTATGTCATATACTTTTTTTGTTGAGTGAACCATTTTCGAGATATAGCTTGTTATTCCCTTAAATTTTTCAATACTTATTTCCTCAAATGGGAATTCGTTATTCATTTTTTGTCTTGGATATTCAAAGAGTGGGAAAGGGAATGGTGCTGCACCTAGCAACCAGCTATTAAGAGATATGTATGTGCTTAAAGGCTACTGTATTTCTATATTGCCCTTGTAAATATATATTCCCCTTACATCTACAAGAAACATGGCAATAAGATTGAGTCTGCAAATGTTTATCTCGAGTAACATGAAGTAGATGGAGAATAAGCGTTTGTAAAAATAGTTTGTACAAGAGTAGAGAAAGTCATGTGAGTGTAATACATCAGATTTTTATATTAAAATACTGATATAAAACAAATTATGATTATTTTTGTAATTTTGGATATTTTAATTTTTAAAAAATATACTATTTGAGCAACTTAAACTAAAGAAATTCCACGTGAGATGGAATTGTTTGTACTCTGTGGTAAACGTTTTATGCAGATACACCTTATACCTACTTTTCAGAAAACTGATTATTTATGCTGAAAAATGTGGTTTTGAATATTTTCATATTTAAAGTAAAAATGTATATAAAACTCACTTAATCATATTATACTTTGAAGTTAATTTATAAAGTAAATATTTCAATAATTTAATGAATCAAACGCCAAATTAAAGCTTTCATTTTTGGCTTGACGACTTCTCTTAATAAAGTTTTTAATACTTTTTAACAAACACTTTAATAAAATATTAGCAGTTTACGTATTCCTCAAAATATAACTAAGAAGGGATCAGGAATATGAAGTGTGGCATTGTATAGTGCGGAAACTTTGATTTTGTAACAAAGTGAGAAAAAACCTGTGTGTGAATTTAAGAGGCAATAGCTGTTTTGGAAACCCTTGGCTAAGGAAGAACACCATTGAAACTGATCAGGAAGAGGAAAATAAATTAGATGAAACACTGAAAGAATAAACTGTGCTGTAATGGGTATAGAATATAAAAGAACTCAGGGCAGAAGTTGCCTGAGTGAGAGTGGAAGAAGAGAAGAAGCTGATCCTTTGGCAGAAAACTATGATGAACTGAATTTATGCTTTGTTTTAGTATTTTAATTGAAGAGGTAAATTAGATAATTATTTATTGCAATAAGTTAATTGAATCGTTGTATTTACCTGTAATATTGTCGAATGAACAATTGAAATAGCTAAATACAGGCCAAATGTTTACGTCGGGCTAAAATCCATAACGTAAACTTAAACGATTATGTGCCTATCTTGCAGAAATCTCCTCGATTATTAACCACCAATTCTGAAACATCCTGTGTAAACAGCCCACACTGCAAAGGCATTCTTTGATTCAAGGCTTAACCCCTTTGGAGATAATAACAATACAATTGGACTCATAATGGCGTGCTATAGAAGCTCCGTTTTGTATCAGAAGATATCCAATAGGAGGATTTCCTCCTCACTGATGCCCTTCTTAAAACAGCTCATTGTATGTGTGACCGTTTACCCCAATCGGTATGCAACCCTTCTACCTGATACAATAGGCTACCGAACAAAGCCTAGCTATTTCAGGCCATGATCACAAAGAATCCCGCCATTTCCACCCTGGTATTTGCCGTAAGCTTTTCCGCTCAATTGAGTCTGCGCCATAGCAAATATAATATCGCATTATTGCTCCCAAAGCTGCTGTATCCCTGCAAAGTTGTTCCCCATTTACAGGGATTTGCTGCTGGGATTTGTCTACGGGTAAGAACGGCTTAGACGGCGGAATGGTCTTCAGCGTTACCTCGTGGTATGTTTGCGGCAAATGTATAACTCTATTGCATGTTTGCAAGCTTCTAATTGTATTCACGGAAAATATGAGGAGAGGGGGATAAACCAGAACACGAAAATGATGAGAAAAGTCTCATGTTTTACATTCACATAACTTTTTCTATCCTCTATCGTTTATTAGTGGATACAAACTATTCTTACGAAAGTTTGTTTTTCTATTCACTTCATTTTAATCCAGATAAACCTTTGCGGAAATCGATACATTACACTTTCGTTAGGATGCAAAGATAACAGTAAAAATCAAATATTTAAGATCTGGACGCTATACGCTGGCTTTAAAATTCCATAATGTTTCCATGCAATCGCGAGAAACAAAGGAAAATCGATGGATTAAAGAATGACAAGTTATTGAACAAATTGAACCATTAATAATGAATATCTTAGAAATGGTAATGCCATAAAAAAGTTATTTGGAATAAATTGTATGTTTTAAAGAGATCCACATTTTTGGTGTATAATGTTTTCGTCTATCTCTTAACGTTTAGCATTTATACAAGGTTATACAAAGTTCCTTCCGAATAAAGAGGGCTTCAAGCGCTGTTCTCAGAATATTCAAAATATCCATTTTTTTTGTCATGTAAATATTTTAATATATGGTATTTTAATCAAATCGTTAGTCATTTTTTAGAAAATGAAATATCTTGAAAAATGACTCATTTAAGGGTTGTTTGGGACTGAGGCATTTTCTTGAAAATCTTCTTGTCCCGTCTTTGAACCTAAATACCAAGTTTAGTATTTATCCGAGTTTTCGTTTTTGAGTTATGCTGTTCTAAAGGTTCTGGTTTTTGGATTCAGGGGGCCTCAAAACATGTATTTTCGGTGAAGTTTCTGCATCGAATTTTTGGATTAAATGTAATACATTCTCTACCTACGTGGTAGAGGTAGTAAAAGTCTTATGTGATACGTTTACATCACCTTCTCTACCCACTATCATTTATTTTGCACATCTCTAAAACTATTCTTACGCAATCTTACTACTTTCTTCACTAGTAGGGGAAGTATTGCATTCAATCAAAAAACTCGTGTATGTAGGTCTGTCTGTGTGTTTATGAAGAGCATAACTGATGTGTTGCACACACATGACTTTCACTACTCTTATACATACTATTTTTACAAAAGCGTGTTCTCCATATGCTTCATGTTAATCGAGATATCGAGATGTTAATCTTATTGCTAATTTTCCTGTAGATGCAAGGGGAATTGGTAGACTTTAAGCGATAGTCAAATATTTTAAGAACTGGTTGCTACAAGGAGCATTCCATTCTCTTTGCATGTCCAGGACATAAAAAAAATAATAGCGAATTCCTATTTGAGAAAAATATAAGTATTGGAAAATTGAAACAAATAACAAGGAATTTCTCGGAAATGGTTCACTCCACAAACAAATGTATATGACATAAATTGTGTGTTTAACGAGATATACATGTTTTGTGTACAAACATTATGTGTACCTCTTACGGTTTACTAATTATGCAAAAGCCTTCACAATGAAGAGGACTTTTGAGGACATTCCCAGAAAATTCAGGATATACATTTCATTTGTCATGAAAATATCTTAAACATATGATATTTTAATCAAACTCGTTAGAGCCATTTTTGAAAAAATCAAAATTTTCTAATAATGCTCCATCTAAAGGGTAGTGTGGGTGGGGGGATTTTCTTGAACACTTTGTGTCGCATTTTTGAAAGATACTGAACGTAAATACCAAGTTTGATATTTATCCGACTTTTTCGTTTCTGAGTTATGTTGTTCACAAGCACACACACGGACCTTTTTCTAAAAATGTTTTTTTTTATTCAGGGGGCCTCAAAACATGTACTTGAAATAAAATTTCGATATAGAATTTTTGGGTGGAATGCAAAAATTCCCCTACTTACTACATGTAGTGGAGAAAGTAAAAAGGAAAGCGAGTTAAATACCAAAGTTGGCATCATCGCTGTCAAGTTCAGTAATCTGGAATACTGTTAATTCCTGATGACCAAATTTAAAACCTTACTGTTTTGTTACAAGCACTGCGATTTATATTTGAATGGATCCTCTGTCCATTACTAAAATTTCTCTTAGTGCACGTTTGTAGTTATTTCTGATTTGCTATAGATCTTGCAACGAGGGGGACACCTCGCGCACTGTGACCTACATAAATCTGTTGTGGCTACCACCCTCCAGGAGGAATAGAACACAGGTGAACATAGGCCGCAAGCATATAGGCCACAGTGACGCGCAGAAGTTCCTAAGAGTTTCAGGCTGTCCCCTACCTAGTAAATGAACGACCTATCAAACAAGCAGCCACGAGTAGTAATCTTTCCCTTGAGCAAGCATCGCGCCATTTGTCCGGCACCACCATACGCCACAAAATCTAAAAGCACACCTGAAGGTCGTCTTCCGTGGTGTAGTGGTTACCATGCTAGCCTTTAGTTCCCGATGTCGCGGGATCAATCCCAGCGGAGGGCGATGGATTTTTTCGGGCGTAAAAATCCTTAGCATGGCTTCCTTCGAAAGGGAAGTAAAGCCGGTGGTCCCATGTCGTAGATTTACACACGTAAAAGAACCTCAAGCCTGATAAAGATATCTCTGAGCAAAATTACCGGTCGTTCATGCTCAATGTAGAATGGGACGCTAAGGATCATAGCAGTTAAAGAGCGTCCATAAATAAGACTAAATTTCAATTTGCACACCTGATAGATGAGAAGGAAACGAAATAAAAGGGAAATTATTGAAAGTAAATCGTGGCAGATGAGAAATCCACCCTTCTTCACTACCAACCAGGGAAATCCACGAAAGAGGTCAAAGAGGGATGGCGACTGGAATCGAACTCGGTACCTCCAAATACGAGTCTCGCACCTTACCGCGGAGCCATCTTGCTCGGTTCTGATTTACTGATGATTTCGAACTTCTACACATTAGCCGTATACGTACACCAAACAGAAATGACGTACTGAATCATAAACACGTCATAGATTAACAAGTGTGGAGAAAAAAATCTGCCGCTAAAGATCAAAGAACAGATTTTTCTCTCTCTGCAATTGCAATCAGGTGCATTTCATCACCTGGGCTAACTTAGTTATAAATATTGCAAAAGCAGATTAAATATTCCTTTTAAAGTTCAGATCAAAGAACTTATATTCAGGAAAAAAGAGTACATCTGCATACGATTCTCTGAAAGAGGGATAACCCCATTATATAATTTCGTCAATTTCATGTATAAATACACTTTGTGGTTTTGAAAGAGCAGGGAAAAAAGAGAAGTAAAATCATAAAGAACAGCTGCGGGCAGCCTTCTTTCACAGAACTCGGAGCGTTTTTGTTTCGCTTTTCTGACACAAGGTGAAAAACTATAGTTTCAACTGAGCGTTTTTAAGCTGTATAGGAAAATTAAACCTATGGTTTCATTACGTATAGAAGAAACATCAAAAATTCATATAACGATTAAATTATTAGAACGGATTAATCCATTAAAGATGGCTAAATTATTAAAACCAATCATTCATTACATTCTAAGATTCATCTATTTATTAAACACAGGTAGGCGCCTAATTGTACTTACAATGCGTGACGAAAACGTGACTCATGTTGCATTTGGACAGTCCGTGGCGTTCTCTCTCCTATGTCGGCAGTCGGCCTGGTTTCCATTTGTATTTTCCTTGCTTCTAAAGAGAATTCCAAGTTTATAAAACAGTATTGTTCTTATACTCGTAGGTCAGGATTGCCAGTTACTTTGCAAGAACCGCATAGAGAGATCAATGAAATACGCAGAATTTATTTAAGAGATTTTGGATGTTTCTTATAAAAGTAAATTAATATAGGAAATGTATAGATTGTCCGTACAGATTTCGAAATCATTTCTATAAGTTTCTAAGACGCCAGTTTGCCACTTCTAATGGGGTTGTCATTCACACGATATCGACAAAGATTTCATTAGCTTTCCAGTAAGAGGTGGTCGAGTTCGAGTCTCGTTCATAACATTTTCTTAAAATAATAATAATAATAATAATAATAATAATAATAATCATAGGTACACTTTTTAGCCTACATATAATTTGATATTCAATTTATACAATTACGTTTTAACATAGCAAATCAATTAATAATACCTTGTTTAATACGATACAATTCATATCTGTACTTAAAACAGAAAATAAATATACCGTTTACAGTTGTTTTTAAAGAACATTTGGGGACTTCCTATTTCATACCAAAATTAACATCGGCGCAGAAACGATTGCCCTACGTGGTCTAATATTGCTGGTGTACATATGTCGAATACCATCACAGGCTGCAACTATTCGAGCAATTTACACCTCCTCTGAGTTGACAGGTTTTTCACTTGAGGTGGCCCCAGGAAAATAAATTAATAGGATTCAGGTCCTGTTAGTATTTTTGGATAAGTTACAGTTCACATCCATCGGGCAGAAAGAGCTTCGTTCAGCCAGGGTGAAAAGGGGAGTAGTTCCCTGACGATTCTGCCACATTTGACGTCGAATACCCAGAGGCACTTCTAGAAATACAAGTAACATATTCTGCAAGAATGTTCTGAAGTTAAACATGCCCATTTAAGCGAGGGAAGAATATATGCGCCAGTGGCATGGTCTAAAATAATTCCGACCTATATGTATACGGTAAACATGCGCTGGTGACTCTTCACCACAACAGCATGTGGACTGACATATAGTACATTTTCTTTAAGTTGAACATGGAAGGTAGAAAGAGATAGCACTATATTCTACAAAACAGTTGGTAATCCTTAACTGCCTAATCTCAAAACATTTACTATTGAAACTTACTGTTTAAAATCTGGGTTAGGTTGAAACATGAAACTTAGAAGAGAGCAACCAACACCCGCTTGCAATAGTACGAAAGCCAGCGAAGCTAGGATGGCCGAGGATATCAGGATATTTTCCATACTTCACTGCCAAAGGTGCAACTGGCAACAACAAATACAATTTACTAAGAGACCAGGCAGTGAAGGGTGACTGTGACAAGGTTTCTCAGCACTCAGACCATCAATAGCGCACCCCCTCCTAGGCCGGTCAGGTGGAGTCAAAATGGCCATGTTACAACTTAAACCTCACGTACTGTATTCCCACAAATAGCTCGTTCTTGAGTTTAATACTAATCCATTCGATCAACATTGGTGTCAATCATTGAGTGCCTCGTGCTTTCCTCTTCGTATCTTCATAATTATCTAGCATTTTCTTCTTCCCCAAACTATTTTCTCATTCACTGCTCCTTCCAGTGCATTTCATAGTAATCAGTTTGTTTTCATTCATTGTGACAGCTAATTTTCTTTTCTTCTTCCTTTCAGTTTTAACATTGCTTTCCTTCGCACATACTTTAATTACTTTCACTGTCCATTTTACGCGCTATTCTTCTCCATATTGGCATTTCAAATGCTTTTCATATTTTTGCAAAGCAAAGTTTTCGCAAAATATAATGTCACTATCCACACAAATGTTTAACCAATTTCTCTTATGATTATATTTTTTCAAGGATAGGTTTTTCTTTTCCTTGTAATCTTCCCTTGACATTGATGTACTCTGTCATACTTCTGCACAATAGTTGTTGTATCTGCTGAAGCTGTACACTTTGTTTAATGACTCATTTTCAATTCGCCAAATTTGATTTTTGCCAACAAATACACTCTTACAGTTATCTCATTCCGTAATCTCACAGTACTACATTAGAGTGTTTCTTTTAGGATATTTTCCTCTTCTTCAAGTAGTGTCATATTATTAGAAACTTTGTTTTTCTACAATGCCTTATTTCTGACTCATGGCAGGCTGCTTCGCTGATCGCTGCTGCCGCAGGACACAGCTACCGGCCGAATTGCCGGCCTGAACTTAAGTGCATAGCGTGCTGGCAATTCAAGCGCATAGATTTATGTGTACATCAAGGGTGGCGAAAATGCCTTTCTCCCTCGAGTCTTCAAATATGCAACACGCACTATACCACTCAGCAGCATATGGAAAACGAATGAATAGACAGCTAGAAAAGGAGTGGCGCCTGCGAGTCACTGCCTCGCGAGTCCGGTTTTCGCCACCACTGGCAGACATGCATACAATAACCACATACCTTTATCACAAAGGGTGTTGGGAATGATATCCTTGTGCTGCCACGCATCTTTCACACCTTTAAAGAAAATTTCCATTAAAACGCATTAATTATTTCTGAAATTGCAGTACCTTCTCTTCTTGTTATTGTCTTTCAGTTCTTCCAACGTATGCGAGTTGTTCCGATACACTTTATTTTTTTAATTTCCCCCATAAATAGATGTCGCATACCGTAAGGTTTGGGGAGCGCGCCGGCCATAGTCTTTTACTCATGACCCTATCTTCAAAACTTTCCGCAATTAATTTCAACGAGGGGTCAGCTGCATGTGCTGTAGCAGAGTCTTGTGAAAATATGCTTGTGTGTATTTATTGTCACACAAATATTCCAGGAATGGTTTGATTATTGTATCCCTGTACCTCTGTCCATTAACTGTATCCTCGAAGAATATAGACCCTATAATTCGGTACGCATTCACAGCACACCAAACACCAATTTTCTGGTCATGCAATGTCATTTTGTGTACAATATCCTTTTTCTTCACTCCAATATCTGTTGTTTTGTGTCGATACATGGCCATTTAAAGAAAACCATACTTCATCTGTAAAAAAACTGTAACTTTGGGTCCATAGAGCCATCATTAACTTTACCCGACACCCAATTGCATAAATTTACTCTACTCACAGTATCACGTGGTTACAGTTCCTGAAATTCGGTTATCTTATAAGGCTTTAATTGTAAAAGTTTAGTGGCTTTCCAAGCCGAAAATGAACTCCCGTTTCCTGTGATGACCTACTCGGCGGCTTTCTTGGGCTATGTTCTAACCTTTGTCCTATCTCATCGAGTTTTTCCTTGTAAGAACACAGCGAGTTACTTTGGGTTTCTTAACAAGAACAGAACCTGTTTCTCTAAATCGGTTTACAAGACTACGAACTGTCTCTCTGTGAGGCTCAGGGATTCCGGTGAGTCTGTCTATAAATAGCCGTGTCATTTGTCTTCAAGACTCTGTTCGCACAAAGAAATCATGCATGAATAGGCGGTTTTCTAAAGTAAACGCATTATAACAGGACTATCACACTTTATCCACAAAGAACAAAACACGAACTCCCGTTAGCAACGGTCGCAATGCACTGACGCGCAGAATGGAGGGAGAACAGCCGGAGCCAGAACCGGTTAGAAGAACTGTGCGCACGCAGCTACATCCGCCAAGCGCTAGCCAGGAGTCGAAAACGAGGCACTGTAGCTTGTGTGTCATAATCCCTCTTAGAATATAGGCTTTAGATATTTGGCCCTTATATTTTGGCGGTGAGTTGATGTCCTGTTTCTGTTCCTTTTCCTTTTTCTTCATCTACCACACAAATTGCAGTTTCATTTGAATCAGTATCGACATGACATTTCCATAAGAATCCAATGCAAAGAATTTTCTGAAACAAAACACATGTGTAGGTCTGCGAGGAATGAGTCTCACTCAGCTAATTAATGTTGCACGTCCCCTGACTGTTTTAACTGTATGATTTGGTCAAACACATCTGTTTATTTTGTATAACATGACACACTTGCATACACAACCCAGGAGAGCAGGCCAAACTGGTAAACTCACGCATGCTTACTAATTCCTACACACGAGGATAGTACTGTATTGATTTCTACTTTATTTTTTACCCTAATCCACAAAGTAATGCACTGGCTGTCAACGAGGGTCACTGGTAGCTAGTAATGAGATTAGTTCTGGGTGAAAGAAAAAGACATATGTCTCTACTCTGAATACTTTACACTGATTTTTGTTTGTTTGTAATATTTATTTTTGGTCGTTCCGACTGCTTGGACTTATCACGACTTACATAATTTTATAGCAGAGACATTATTTCAACATTAACACAGAAGTTTACATTTTTGCACTTTATCATACAGATTAATATCCTTGAGGAACTGTAAGGTTTTTCTTATCTTTTCTGGTTTGTTCACGGGGCTGGAAAAAACCCAAGATAGTGACCTGTTGTCTACATTTGGTGTACAACGGGCAGTCCAAATGATGTGCTGGATGATTAATGGTGTGTTGCAGTTGGCACAGGTTGGAGGCTGGTCTTTGGTTTGAGATAAGGTGCGTCAGTTTGCAGTGGCCAATTCTTAGGCGGGAGATGATTACTTTATTTCGTCGCTTGAGTGCTCGTAGAGACTGGAAAGAGTTAGTACAAAGAGCGCCAAAGAAAATCTCACTGCACCTCGCGTCTGTGTCACATTATTTATCGTTGTACGTGGCCTTGCGAAGCCATTGCCATTACATTGGTTGCTTTAGGCCATGATGCAAGGGTGTGCCACTTCTTCTGCTAAATAGTTAAATCCAAAACAAATGTAACAAACTGGTGTAGAAACAAAATACATGCGTATGCTCTCGATCGTATTGGCTGAAAAGGTAGAGCGAGTACATTCAGTTCTCATATAAACCTCTTATCGTGATAGGTAGCCCATACCTTATCGGCTAGTGGAGGACACGCCTTTGAAAGGGTTAAAAGCTAAGGGGAAAACTGTATGAGCACCCAGGTTAGCGAAATGTAGAATGTGTAGTGTGAGAAGATTTTCAGGGGGTTCGAATTAAAGCTTTAATGGTATTCATGAAATACATAGCAAGGCAGCACTTTAGAGCAAGAAATAAACAGAACTGTATTCTCACAGTGGTATCAATGCTTGTTGCATATATATTTATCTCTAGTTTCTAAACATGATCGGTCAATTATAAAAAAGAGTAATATGCATTTACTAAACGAATATCATGATATGTTTTACGGTGAGTGCCCACCTTCTGACGAGAATGTAGACCATCTTTCCCACTTTCCTAGAATATTTTTATCTAGTAATTTACTATAAAACACTTATGCAACCGTTGCAATTACTGTAACAGTGTCACCAGCCTCCCACATACCCACGATTCGTCCACCAGTAATTTCGCTAGTATACGGCACGACTGATTCTGAAACCATAAACATGTTTTGGTTTCAATAACACCAGAAGAAGCAAAGGCATCAAGCTCCCCTCTTTTTCCCTTATTGCTGTGTTATCAAGCCACCGTGCTCTGCGATAGGTAAGGTGAAGGACACGCATAAAAGATCCAAAAAACGACACAAAATCCGCCGAAGAGTTTCTTTGCCATTCTGTGTACAACCTGAACGAGCTTCATTAAGTTTGCTATCAAATGCCTCTGTCTTCCATTTCTGCATGAACGTTCGTTGAGTGAAGGTGATGACGTCTTGGTGTGAGGAGGCTATAGATGGTTTACTTACAGAACGTCTGGATGCTTCTTTAGCGCTTCGATTGGATATTTCATTGTCAGTTATACCTATGTGGGAGGGAACCCATATCAAGGATACCTTTTCCCTGTTGTTAAGCACAAGGAACAATTGTCTTGTATCATTGCATGAAAGAGCACTTCAGGAATCAGTGAAGATGGTGAAAGGGCGCTTTTTGTGAGAATTATTTGTGTAAAAGAGCTTCTTTTATGGCGAAGACTTCACAAGAAAACACAGTTCGTTAACGCATTGAGCATTACATGGTATACCCTACGGAACCACGTCCTTCATTAGTTGCTGAACCGTCAGTAAAGATTTGCACGGAGTAGTGATACTTATCTAGTGGATGACTGAACATTAGTTTAAGAAGAAGAGTGGAGTTTTACATGGGATGGGATGAAAGTTGGATATCAATTGGCGGATGTTGCATACGCCAATGACATGTCTGACGTGGATAGATTAAAGGCATTTGTAGATTAATATGTTAGGAGTAATGCATAATTCTGATGTAGAAAGCACTTTAACGCTGTTTTGAGGTCACTCTGTTAGTGCTTGTTGTGAGAAAACGGTGTGATTCATTTTTGTGAGGACATGCCATTTTTATATCATATGTAAGACTAAGCATTTTATGCGTCCATTCAAGGGAGACTTACATGCTTCCAAATGTAGACTTGTAATTGAGCTCATAATGAATATCCATAGCGCAAGGCGTAGTGCTGTATTTTGAGAATCGAATGTTTAGAGGAGTTGTAAACCACAGCTTCATAGCCCAGATTAGTTCGAAAAATAGCTTTGTAGGTACTAAGAAGTATGGGTAAATCTACTCCCCAGTTTTTACAGCAACAACTTTGAGGACGTTGAGTCGTTTTGTGCAGGTATATTTAACTATTTAATATGGGCAATCCATAAAAGTTTTCTGTAAAAAATAATTCCAAGAATGTTTATATCTTTAACTACTTCAAGCTTTTGCTTATTAAAGTCAGATCTAAGTTTTTCTCTGGTGATATTTTCCCTAAGAAGGTGATGCATTTTGTTTTTGAGGTAGAGAATTTAAACTCAATTTTTATGCAAGGTGGTGTTGACAGTATTTGAGCAGCAATTCCCATCACAAAAGCGTTGTGAATGGAAGGCGGTAAAGCATCACCCCTCAACAAAGGAGGAAACCAATTCCCGGAGCAGAGTGTCAGTAACATTACTGGAAGAGGTATTAGGTGCTGCCAAACGCTGTACGCTCCCAACTTGGCTCCGTTTGATTATTATTTATCACCAAGCAGAGGGGTTTTTCGTTAGTAAAGCCATTAAGTTAGGAACGCACCAAGGGTTGGCGGAGAGGTAAATTGTAAGCGCTTGTGACCTTGCAGTGTTCTCTGTAAACAAAATAATATGGTATACAGTTATAGGCAGTACACTCTACTTCGAAGGCAGACCAGAATTAAGGATTGTTAGAAGGAAGAAAAATCTGATGTGTTACGTTCACATAACTTTCTCTACCCTCTATCGTTTATTGGTGGGTATACAAGTTATTCTTAGGAAATTTATTTTTCTAGCTACTTCCTTTTAATCGAGCTAGCTATTTGCAGAAATGGTTACATTACACATTTCGTTATAGGCACAAAGGGAACAGCTGTAATCAAATGTTTAACTCGATGCTATATGCTGCCCATAATATCCATTCTGTTTCCATTTAATCGCGAGAAACAACTGAAAATCGACGGGATTTAAAAAGAACGATAAAAGTATTCAACAAATCCAACCATTAATAACGGATATCTCAGAAATGGCTGATGTTACAAAAACGTTATTTGAAATAAATTGTGTGTCTTAAATAGATCTACATTTCTTGTGTGGTACGTTTTTGTCTATCGCTTAACGTTTACTAGTTACACAAAATTATATAAAATTCCTTCCAAATGAAAACTTCAAAGACTATTCCCAGAAAATTCAAGATATACATTTTACTTGCTGTAAATGTCTTTAATACATGGATGGTATTTTAATCCAAATTGTTAGCCATTTTTTTAGAAAATCAAACATTTTGGAAAAATTTTCCATGTAAACGGAAGTTTAGGGCCAAGTTTCTTGAAAGTGCATCTATAGAGGGCACTGAACCTTAATATCATGCTGTGTGTTTATCCAACTTTTCGTTTTTGAGTTATGCCTTTTTATAAATTATTTTAGTGCCTAAATCATGTATTTCCGTGAAATCTCGATATCAAATTTGTGGATGGAATGCAATACCTTGTCTGCCTACTATCTATGTGATAAAGCACGTAAAAAGGTATGTTTAGGTATTGCTAGTCTGCAATTTGTTTATGAAAGCTACCAAGGAAGCATTTCAAAAGCTGTACATATTTGAAAGCTATATCCGCCCTTATTAGTGTATGAAACAAATCCTCGAAAAATTCTGATTTGTAGTTTGGGCCGAGGGCGGTTGAAGGTCCACTTTCTCATATTTTCATTCTAATAATGTCACATGTTCCTTGTGTTCCATTGAAGCACAGTGTTGTTTAACAGCAGGTTTTAAACGTCCTTTGAGTTCTATGTTACATTTGATGGTTTCGTCAGTTGTGCTGAAGGATTCCTGGCACACCCGCCACAAATGATTCTAATATTGATGTATAAACCCTTTGTTTTAAGCATATTGCCACATTTCTCCACTGGTGCATATGCAGCGAATAAACGGAACAGTTACAACGAGACCATCTGTTAGGGGAGGGGAGTGGAAGAGTGTGTCCGTCGTACCTGACGTTACCTACACTCCTTGCGGTAACGCGATTCTCTGTTTACTTACTAAAACCGCTCTCATGTTTATCAGCTCTATGGGGCTTTGAAGAAACTTCTATGATATGATTTCGTGAGTTTGAGCACCTGCTAGTAACTGTCTGTTGGCGGGTACGACGCATACGAAAAAGCTGTTCTATAGGTTCTAGACGTGATGCCACGTATTCTTGGTGCAAGTGCATGTGGCAGAAAGTTGGACCTTACTACCAAGTTGTAAATTTTGCAGTTAAGCAGAAAAAAATTATAGCACCTTGCACATTTCGAAACTCCCTCTTTGTAATAAGGGCAACAGTGGCCTTGATATTAAAGTCACTACAAGGAATTAAGACTATCGTGAGACATTACGATATTTCATCTCATGTTTTACAAAATGTAAAATAAATGCTTAATAATATAAAAATATACATTTATGAGCATCAATTATGTTATGTTTTGCTTTAACAGCATTAGCTTTCCCAATAATGCATTCTGATACCCAGGGGAAATTTAGAACCTAGTGGGGATTAAAAGTCCCGTTCGTATAATACAGTTCACTTTATTAAATACCCATATACTCAGAGGTTAACGGGAAACCTTGAGTAATGAAAAAGGATAAAGTTACAAACATTCTTACTTCAATGGATTACCAATGATCTACAAGTTTGATTTCGTTTTCTTTACCTTAAAGTAAAACATAAATTGTTGAATTCATTAATTAATTTGTTAAATTTTATTGAATATTCAACGCTTGTGTTCTATTATTACTTTCTCTACCACGTGAATAGTAGGTAGAGAAGGTACTGGATTCAGCCCAAAAATTTTGCACCATTAAGTAATAATATTCGCCCGAAAAGAAATAATAATAATAATAAGAAGAAGAAGAAGAAGAAAATATGAAGGATTAGGAAAGGGGGGAATAAAAAGGCTAACGACAAAGAGTAAGAAAAGAACGAAAGGAATAAATAAAAAGAATTTAAATAAAATAATGGGAATAAAAGTAAAACTATGTAACCGTGTATTTCAGAGCGCACTGAGACCAGCTGAAACCATAACATAGGAATGTTTCACGAGCAACCAGGTGAGGCCATTAGCAAGCGCTTAGGCTACATAGAATTCCTGAAGGCAAGAAAGAGCCCACAGGAGAGGGATACAATAGACGGGAAGTGCCCCAAGTTTAAAAAAAATATTAACTTTGTAATTTGATTGTTTCTTTAAATATTATATATTTATGTTTGCCTCGGCTGCGTCAGTATTATTGTTAGAGACATGGATGTCTTGGCGGGGTTGTGGTGCGACTAAAAATGTAGGCTTACACATATTATAATCTTACTTCACCGCTTTTATTAATGCTTGACACGATTTAAATAACACTTCACTGATATAGAGAGCTGTGAGATTATTTTTATTTATTAATTACACTTTTTAACACGTAAACTTGTTTTTCGTCTCATACGAATACGTATTAAATCTCTCGAGGACGCATCTCGCATCCGGTTACAAACACTGTCTGCAGGCAACTGAATTGATTTCAACCGCCTAAACTTGTAACTTTCTGCATTTCAAGTCACTGATTGTCTATTCCTAATCCAATAGAATACCTTCATTTAACTAAAGCTTTTTCTGGTTGTTGATTGGCTATTTTTATAAACTGTCACTAAAATTGCATTATTGCTTCCAAGAATCACAAGTAACATTTAAACTTTCTAATTCATTATTGCCTCAAGGCTACCTGATTGTTAGCAACTTTTGATCTATTTCTCACAGCTCCTACATTATTAAATTACGTAATACATTTATATAGCATTATTAAACATATATACAATAATATAAGCATTTGCAATTACTGTTACATACATTTTACAAATTATTAAATACACATGTTGCTTCAAGGTGGGCTTTTATTGAATTTACATATTATATAATTAGACTGAAATTATTTAAGTGTTAAAAATACTGCCTCAGACTTCATGTAAAACTACCGGTCAAGCTAGTGTCAGAGGAGGTCGCGTCTCTCCGTGGGAGAATAGTAGTGCACAAATGGGTATAAACTCACAACGAGGAAAACGACTGCTTTAGAATATTTACCTTCATAAGGGGAATAGGAAAGGGGAAGTATGTGAATTTAAATGTAGATTGTAGACGGGTCGAGAAGGCAAGTCTTGTGTGATGGGGATTCGAGAAAGTATACAAACAGTGTGGTTTATCACATTAAAGGGGCTAGAGAAGGAAGAATTCGAGTGTTATTCATCTCCTATCCACACTCCCCGAGAAAAGATCTCATAACCCAACCGCCAATCCATCCTCTACCTTGATCAGCCGTCAAAGTAAACTTCCTGAGCCAGAAACCCACTACCAGGCCAACCAACCTAAACCATCCCGCTACAACCAGAAATATATATTTTGAGGCATAAATAAAAAACGAAATTTTGGATAAATACCAAACTTGGTATTTAGCTTCAGTACCTTTCAAAGATGCAACACAAAGTTTTCAAGAAAGATTTTCATTAATTAATCCTCCCACCCCAAACTACCCTGCATATGGAACATTTTTCCAAGTCTTATCATTTTTATTAAAGAATATCTGTAACGATTTGGATTAAAATACCATAATGAACATATTTACATTACAAATAAAATGAAGATCTTGAATTTTGTAGGAATAGACTGTGAAGTCCATTTCATTCGGAAGGAATTTTGCACAAAATTGTGTGACTGGTAAACTTTAAACAATAGTCATAACGTAGTACACAGGAAATGTAGATCTCTTTAAAGCATACAATTTATTTGAAATAAATTTCTTGCAGCTTAAGCCATTTCTGAGATATCCGGTAATGGTTGGAATTGTTCATTACTTTGCCATTCTATCAACATTCAGTTGTTTCTCGCAATGTCATGGAAACAGTATGGAATTTTAAGATCAGCGGACAGCGACCTGTTCTTAAACATTTAATTTGCATTTATAACGAAATGTGTAATGTAGCTATTTCTGCAAAGGTTTATTTGGATTAAAATGTAGTAGACCGAAAAATAAGCTTTAGTAAGAATAGTTTGTATACCCACTAATAAACGATAGAGGGTGAAGTCATGTGAGTGCATCACAACAGATTTTTAGAGAACGGATGGCACAAATAATATTCAGTTCCGAAACCAACTTAATGGTGTTTGTCTAATAACGTTTTGTGGTGTAAAAGCTGTTTTCCACTGTACGCAGTGAGAATGTTGGGAGTTAACTGAAGAGTACATAATTGGCTCCCAAGAGATAGCTCTCGTCTTTTCTCAGATTATGGTAGGTCAATGCCAGGAAGGTGGAAGGGCGGGACATTTTGATGTAATATTCATGACGGGGCTGTGGAAGAAGGCATCGTCGTGCTGCGAAATCCTCTTTCCTGGCAAATTCCTCATACACGGCGACACTTTTTACACTTTCTTATGCCAGTAAGTACAGAAAAGTCAGTGTTGTAACCAGTGCTTCTGAAAAGAGTATCGTGTAGTGGATACCCTCTCGAAATGTAATAGTAACGTAAGGTAAATAAACTATATGTTAAACTAAAACTTAGAGCTTTAACGTGAATATTTAGTTCATGTTGACTTACTGAATTTTAAGAGCTCCAAATAACGTGTGAGGCTCGCATTCGGTTGATCCGGGCTCGAACTCTGTTTTGTAGATGAAATATACTTTCATTTCGTTTTTAAGGAAGTCTAATTCCAACTTTATTCCTAATTTTTATAGATATCAACCTGAACGAATGCAGGCTGGAATTTATTTACTTTTTATACTTTATTTGACTCACTAATCCGTTATAGGCCGGCCACTTGACCATGAGACTTTTCGTGCTTTCCCCGGGTCGGTAGGATGCTTTCTTTCTATTGCGAATTTCCTGTCCAAAATTTTCTATCCTCATTCTTTCATCTGTTTTAGAATTAAAGTACCAGATAAAGGAGTTCGAAACGCGAAGAAATGTAATTTATGTCCTCTACCTACTAGGCACGTAGTAAAAAACAAAATTATATGAAATTCTTTCCGGATGAAGACATAAATTTTACTAATCATGTAAATATCTTAAAGATACATTATAATTAAATCTTTGGGGATAGTTTTGACATATTGGAAAATTTTGAAAAATATTCCACATTTGAGGTGGGGGGAATTTTCTTTGAAGTCTTGGGGTCGCATTTTAGAAGATGCTGAACCTCAGTGCTAAGTTTGGTATGTATCTGGCATTTGTTTTTTAGGTTTTGCTGTTCAAAGGCACACACGCACAAGAATCCTTTTCTAAAAATGTCGTGTTTTGGATTCAGGGCGCCGCAAAAAATGTGTTTCGGGTGAAATCTACATCGGAGTTTAGGGTGGAATACCATACATCCTCTTACTTACTATAGATAGTCGGTAGTGGAAGTAAACCCAACATTAAAACTCCAATGTGTTACACTCACATGACTTTCTCTACTCTTGTATAAACTATTTTTAAAAGCTATTTATTAACTTCATGTTAATACAGATAAACGCTTGCAGAAACTATCTTATTGCTAATTTTCTTGTAGGTGCAAGGGGAATATGGTAGGCTTTAAGCGATAGTTAAATATTTTAAGAGCTGGTTGCTATGTGGATCATTTCATTCTGTTTGCATGTCCAAGACATAAAAAAAGATAAAGAAATAAATGAAACAATAACGATTTCCCATATGAGAAAAACTAAGTATTGGAAAATTCGAATATCTCGAAAATGGTGCACTGCACAAAAAAATGTATATTACATAAATGGTGTGTTTTAACACGATCTACATTTTTTGTGTAGAAACATTTTATTTATCTCTTACAGTTTACCAGTTATGCAAATTTCTTTCGTAATGAAGAGGACTTTTGGGGACATTACCAGAAAATTAAAGATAAACATTTCATTGGTCATTAAAATATCTTAAATATATGAATTTTAATCAAAATCGTTAGAGCCAAATGAAAACTTTCGAAAAATATTCCATGTAGGTATAGAAGGTATTGGATTCTACCCAAGTTCGACACCGAGAATTCACTGAAAATACAAGCTTTGAGACCCTTCAATAAAACAAAAATTTGATGTGACACATCACATGGTTTTCTCTACCCTCTATCATTTATTAGTGAGAATACAAAGATTCCTACGAAAACGTTTATATCTACTACGTTTTAATCCAAATATACCCTTGCTGAAATAGGTAAATTACACATTCAGTTACAGGCACTAAGAGAACAACGATAGTCAAATGTTTAAGAACTGGAAGCTATATCTGGCCTTAAAATTCCATACTGTTTTTCTACGCAATCACGAGAACCAATTTAATATGGAAAAAACTTTAAAGAATGACGAAGGAATGAACAATTCGAACCATTAATAACTCATATCCCACAAATGGCTTTTGCCACAAAAAAAAACTTATTTGAAATAAATTGCCTGTTTTAAAGCGATCTACATTAATTGTGTAGTACGTTTTCGTCTATCGCTTAGCGTTTATCAGTTTATACAATATTGTACAGAATTCCTTCCGAATGAACCGGACTTCAAAGACTATACCCAGAAAATTCAAAATATACATTTTATTTGCCATTTAAATCTCTTTCATATATAGTATTATAATAAAAATCGTTAGAGCCATTTTTTAGTAAACCAAAATTTTGAAAAACATTCCATGTAAAGGGTAGTTGGCGGTTGAAGGAATTTCTTGAAAATCTTCGTGTCGCATCCTTGGAGGATACTAAACTTAAATACTATGTTAGGTATCTATCGGACATTTTATTTTTGAGTTATGCTATTCACAGACCACACACACGGGCTGACAGACTGACAGACACACGAACCTTTTTATAAAAATGCACTTTTTGTATTCAGAGGTCCTTAAAATATATTTTTTTGTTTAAATCTCGACATAGAATTTTTCGGTGATAAATACAGAACTTCCCCACTTACTGTATGTAGTAGAGAAAGTAAATATGCATTTTTAGAAAAAGATCCGCGTGTGTGTCTATGAATAACATAACTTAAAGACAATGAGTAGGATAAACACTACACTTGATATTTAAGTTCAGCATCTTCCAAAGATGTGACACGCAGATTTTTAGAACAGTCTCCTTACTCCCAACTACACTTTTCATGGAACATTTTTCGAATTTTTTTATTTTCTAAAGAATGTGACTCAATGATTTTGATTAATGTACTATATATTAAATATATTTTACATGATAAATAAAATGTATATCTCGAATTTTCTGTGAATAGCCTTTGAAGTACTTTTCATTCAGAAGGAATTCTGTATAATCTTGTATAACTTGTAAACGTTAAGCAATAATAAACCGAATTTTCGTAGATCTCATTAAAACACATAATTTATTTCAAACAACTTTTTTTGTGGCATTAGCCATTTCTGAGATATCCGTTATGGATTGTTCGATGTGTTCAAAAGTCCTGTCGATATTCAGTTGTTCTCAAGTTTAATGGAAAGAGTATACATATAGCATTCAGTTTTAAAACATTGCCTTTGTATCTATAACGAAATCGTAATGCATCTATTTCCGGAAAGCTTTATCTCGATTAAAATGAAGTAGATAGGAAAATAAACGTTCATAGGAGTAATTTTTATACCTACTAGTAAACAATAGCGGGTAAAGAAATTTATGTGAATGTGACACATTCTCAAAATGCTGTGGAAAAGAAGTAATCATGGATGATAACGCATAAAGCTAGTAAATTATTTTAGAGCGTATTATCTGTTGAATTTTGTACAAAGAAAATCATATAATGTTATAGAAACACTCTGAAACGCGTTTTACAGAAAGTAGAATACTAAAATTCTATTTTTTTATATTTTAGAGGACAAAGAAAATGTAAATACTAAGCACATTTAAAAGAAGTTAATCTCAGGTATATCTTGATGTTACTTAGGGGTTGTAAAGTTGCTTAGTTTAAGGAATTAACCCCATTCTCGAGACAGAAATGAAGCAATTAAAGGAAGCATCCCTCAGCGGGTCGGCGGAAGGAATGCTTCTCTTAACCTCATTACTGCCTATCCTTGGCGTGGCATAATAGCTCACTCTTGATGGTACAGTAACTGCCAAGATGAAGTGACAATGTGTTGACTCCCGTTCCTTTAACATGTGACAAATTACAGTTAAGTTGCCGACGCTCCAAGCCTTGCTTATTGTTTTACCGCTGCTAATCCACTGGGTGTGTTAACGGGGAAACTGGATTATTCTGTGTATATTGTACGGCAAAAGCATTACCGTCCAGTAATGGTCCGTTTCAAACCAAGAGAACTTATCCTTCAGGATTTAGCACCGGACAGCTTTAGCGCTATCTCAGTCCGGTAATTCTCAAGTGTTATTCTACAGCTAGGTATCATAAAGTACCCTCTAACGCAATCTAGCGTTGTGTTGAGCGGCATTATTCATATCCTGAGTTGTGGGCATTAAGGTACCCGGGACAGGGCCTTTGGCCGAAAATGATCAAAGCTATTGAATTCTATCTATTTGCGTCGGACCAGAACATTATATAAATTTGCATTCTGCTATTTTATAACATGTGCAGTGCGTGGAATCGTGCCGATACAATGTGCAGTGGTTTATGTTGGTAAGAAAATAGTAAAACTGCAACTGCCACGTTCAGCCCCACCCATTAACTGGTTCTTACAATCCTCTTAATGTTTGTTTTCCTTTCCCCCTTTTCCTTCCTCCTGAGGAGCGACATCGTCACCGGCCTAGGTTCATAGGTGAATCCTTGAGTATCAGTCTTTTGACATCACACCAATACAAGACGGACTCATTCAGGGTTTGGTGTGACCTTCATTCCGAAGCATGTCTTCCAGCCACTCAGGTGAATGTTTCCGTACTCCTCCCCTTTCGTCCCTCACTTAGTCCTGACCTTTGTTGATAGGCAAATGGATGTGTGTCGGAGTTGAATTCGAACCAATAAAACATTAGTTCAAGGGCTGGTATGGAGCACAGATGATTAGGAGTTTCTCCCTGAATTAATTAGAGGAAATTATTGCATTCTACCTAAAATTTCAATATGAATATTTCACCGGAAATACATGGTATGTGTCTTCTGTCCAAAAAGAGAATGTTTTTAGAAAAAGGGTTTGTGTGAGTCTGTAAACAGCATAACTCGGAAAGGAAAACTCTGGTAAATACCAAACTGCATATTTAAGCTTGGTGTCCTTCAAAAATGCGACACAAGGATTTTAAAATCCGACACGAGTAGCCGAGGTAGTTAAGGCACGGACTCGTGACCACGAGGTTCTTGATTCAAATCCCGTTCAGAACAGTCCTTCCTGGAAAATATTTTTTCCAGGTTTTCCTCAGTCCTCACAGCCGGCAAATGCCAGAGAGGTATTCTGACTATTATAACCTAAAAGGTTTTCTTTCCAAATTTCCTTTCCTAATTACCATTTTCATTTCATGTATTAGCAGTTTCGCCTCCTGCAGTGCCGTATGCAGTAAGAATGAAACTATAATTCCAAGACGATTTATGTAGAATATGTAGTTTTTAAATTAGGGTGAGAGAAATGTCAATATATAGCCCATAACCGCGTTTAAGTTCCACGAGGCGTCGCTAGCATAGCCTGTCCAATATCCTACAGCAAGTATGGGCATTCTTGTCAAGCGTCTTTTACCCCTTCCCTTCTCCTTTACAGTTTGGAACACTCAGCAGTCTTCTAACCCAGTGGCGTAACACTGATGCATGCAATTACGAGATGCATACCACTAGAGTTGATCGAACATTTGGGGAACAATGGGCTCTTTGAGGCAGTATTTTTACTTAAATGATTTCAGTCAAATAATATAATAAAAAGTATAATAACAGCCCACCTTAAAGCAACATGTGTATAATATAATATATAAAATGCATCTGACAGTCATTGTATTAATATTTATATTATTATGCACATGTTCAATAATGTTATGTGAATGTATTAGGTAATTTAATATTGTAGGAGCTGTGAGAATAATAGGTTAAAAGTTGCTAACAATAAGATAACCGTAAGGCAATAATGAGTAAGAAAGTTTAATAATGCTACTAGGCATTGTTGGAGCAAGAATAATGTAATTTTGAGACAGTTTATAAATAGCCAATCAACAACCAGAAAAAAGCTTAAGTTAAATGAAAGTATTCTATTGGAGTAGGATTAGCCAATCAGAAACTGAAATAGCGCAAATTGTACAAATTCAGAAGTCAGTTGCTAGTAGACAGCGTTCCTAACTGGACACGAGACACGTCCTCGAGAAGTTTAATACGTATCCAGTGTGAGAAAAAAATTTGATGTGTTACACTCACATGACTTTCTCTACTCTTGTACAAACCAGTTTTAAAACGCTTATTCTCCATCTACTTCATGTTAATCGAGATAAACATTTGCAGACTCTATCTTACTGCTAATTTTCTTGTAGATGTAAGGGGAATATATATTTACAAGGGCAATATAGAAATACAGTAGCCTTTAAGCACATACATATCTCTTAATAGCTGGTTCCTAGGTGCAGCACCATTCCCTTTCCCACAGATCCATACTCTTTGCATATCCAAGACAAAAAAATGAATAACGAATTCCCATTTGAGAAAATAAGTATTGAAAAATGTAAGGGAATAACAAGCAATATCTCGAAAATGGTTAACTCAACAAAAAGAAATGTATATGACATAAGTTGTGTATTTTAACGCGATCTACATCTTTTGTGTAGTAAAATTTTGTCTATCTCTTATGATTTACCAGTTATGCAAAAGTCGTTCACAATGAAGAATACTTTTGGAGACATTCCCAGAAAATTCAAGATATACATTTTATTTGTCATGAAAATATCTTAAACATATGATATTTTAATCCAAATCGTTAGAGCCATTTTTGAGAAAATTAAGATTTTCGAAAAATGTTCCATGTAAAGGGTAATCTGCGGTGGGGGATTTTCTTGAAAACCTTCGTGTCGCATATCTGGAAGATACTGAACCTAAATACCAAGTTTGGTGTTTATCCGACTGTTCGTTTCTGAGTTATGCTGTTCACAGACAGAGACACAGACACACAGACACACAGACACACACACGGACATGTTTCCGAAAATGCTTTTTTTTGGATTCGGTGGGTCTCAAAACATGTATTTCCGGTAAAATCTCGGTATCGAATTTTTGGGTGGAATACAATACTTCCCCTGCTTACTATACGTAGTAGAGAAAGTAAAAATAGTTTACGTGTTAAAAAATACAAGTAATAAATAAATAATCTCACAGCTCTCTCTCTATATATATATGAGTGAAGTGTTATTTAAATCGTGTCAATAATTAATAAATGGAGTGAAGTACAAATTATAATCTGTGTAAGCCTACCTTCTTAGCCGCACTACTCCCTGCAAAGAAATCCATGTCTCTAACAATAATACTGATGCAGCCGAGGCAAACATAAATATATAATATTTAAAGAAACAGTCAAATTACAAAGTTAATACTTTTATACTTGGGGCGAAGGCTACCGGAAACTTTTTACCATAGTGCGGTTGCAACTACTTCAAGTTTTCGGCTCTCCAACATCGAAATACAATACAACTCCTACTTCAAATTGGCTTTCAATATGTGGGGTAAAAACAACCTTCCTCATCTTTCATATTTTGTAACGTACAAAGATGTTGCAACTTACTGCACACATACACCCAGAAATATCATGAATATAATTATAACCTATATATAACCCATATATATATATATGGCCCTTGTCTAAAACAAACAAATTTGTGAATAGGATTAAATTAGTTTACATACCACACAAACGATTTCTCAATGCAGTTATTGACCCTCTAATAACACTCAGGTCCACTGCTTTAATAAATGAATGGTTTAATTTATGTTTTCTGTAAATGATACAAACAAGTATAGGATAGTTCACCTGACTTAAATTAGTAAACAATGTTAACTGAAGCAAGATGGTATTTATTTACTGTAAAAGCTGTAAGTATTGATATTGTTTGTCCATTTTTCCTGCAAACTTATAAGCGATATTATATTTTGTATGTTTTGAGTTTCAAGCCTTTATTACATGAATAATAATGAATAAAACCCTCTATTTTGCTTTCTCGTTTAAGATATACCTTGTATTTTAATAAATAGGCATTTCTAACTTTTCAAAACTATGCCACTGCTCCGATGGAGGGGTAGCTATGTTGCGTCACAATACCCCAGTGCGGCCCACTCTCTAGGTTGTGACACACGGCTCACCCATACCTGCCCACACAAATTGTTCTTGCTGATCCAAAATAGTTAAATTGCAGCCTGCCTATCCACGCGTATACGATGAACTTCTGTACCCAGAAAATTAACATAAATAATACAGATGTAACATATACGTCAACCAGGAATTGTAGCGTGTACATCAACACAGTGAATACTTGGCATCTTTAGCTAATCCTCCCAGGTAAGTACACATATTTACCTAACGTTGTAGACAGGTCTCGTCGCCCTTTCCAACCATTCCCTTTAAGCCTGCTTAATATAGAAGAATGATCTCTGTATGGGAGCAAAAATGCCCATTCTCCTAACACTCAGATGCTATATGCCGCAGTCACAGTCAGCATACAGACACAGAGGTCGGTGCATTGCCTCTTACTCGCAGTTAAATCACTACATGCATAATACTGGGCGCAAGCATGAACGGGATACCTAACGTTTCCAGATGTAACGCATCAAATGCCGGCCAGACCCTCTAAAACCCCGGCGGTCCCCTCGAGGTGGGGTCCTCTTGGAGGCGAGACCTAACTCAGCAGTCCCGACGTCCGGGAAGAAACCTCTAAAGAGCACACAGCCACGCCCAGCTGCAAGCTGCCGAATACGCTCTACAACTCCGAGACAGATGACAAAGAAGATGCTGGGTATAGGAAATGAGCGGCAGGAAAGTCGTGGTAGATGATGAACCACCCCAGAATTCGCCTACCGACCCGGGAAAACCACGAAAAACGCATGGACCAGAGTGGGCAGACACCGGGCATCGAACACGGGACTTCTTGAGTGCGAGTCGCACATGTTACACGTCGCCACCGCGACTAAAATTATTTCATACTGCAAATAAAGACGGTGAATATGTATAAGTATTTTAATAATCGTTCATTTAAATATAATTTAATAATTAGTTTCTATTTCTTATAATGACCAAACAGCCATAGATATGTTTACTGGAGCAAAGCAATGGTCCTCCTAATCACTACCGTTTATGTTACGAACATTGCTGAATGTGTGCTACTCGTCCATGGTATTATTGCACTTGACTTTGCGGAAACCTGCATTTGAATACACACGGAAGTCAGCTCAGCGAAGTGCAATAGTATTGTGGTCGAGTTGTAGCAATGCAATTAGCTGTAAAAGCTCTTAAAATGGCGAAAAAAGGAAGAAGCTAGTTTTGAATCTGTTCTCCTGTTTGTTTGAGCGTTATGATATTCTGGACACTAAGGATGTCATTAAATTAAAATCAGAAGCAACTGGCGTGTCTGTGATTGCTGTTGCTACTATGAGGAGGTGAAAGAAGCGGCAACTGTGAAACCCCGGCAAGGAAAAGGAATTCATGTGCAGCCTTTTAGCAAAGTGGACGACTTTGTAAAAAGTGCCATACACTTCTAGGCGCGCAGAATTTTCTTAAACGAGCTCCCTACTATAGACAAGGTGCTTTCTATTGTAAACAGTAATACAAGTATTGTTATATACCGGGGTGAGGCCAAAAGGTTTTGCAGTTAGATATTAAATTTAGTTACCCCGACATAAACATTGGGGGACTCAACTGCAGCGGCAACGAGAGGACCAGGAACCTTAACTATACATTTTAAAGCAGGTGTGGAATATTCATAACAAAATACACTTAATTTCACATTTACTGTGGTTTATTATATAGTTATTTTGGTGTTATTACATCGTTCACAACAGATTACAGGCGAACATTGGAGGGAGATGTTCCACACTAACACACACACACACACACACACACACACACACACACACACCCACACACCCACACTATCCACGCACTCTTACATACAACCACTCGCCCTGAAGACACACACAAGACTGACCCAACGCTACTAGTGACGCCACTAGACAGAAAAAGTAATTTCGCTTCCTTTCCTCTCTCCATCCCTTGGCCAGGAGGTGGGGAGAGAAAGATACCGCGTCGGGCGGAATTCAAACCCCAATCAAAATTATTCTACACAACAATGTCATGATACAAAGCAATAATGTGTCCGACACGACAATGCACACACATACGCTACATTATTTCGTAACATTCCTTCATCCATTTTCGAATTACTACATTAGTACATTTGGTTTGTATACCAAGTATTTCTATAACACCTTGTGCTGGTGGAGTAAAGGATAGCAGCTGATTAATATAAAATTGGAAGGTAAGGGTAGCAATTTCTTGAGCTCCCGAGAGTAAACCGCTGTACTCCATGCATTCACGATAGGTCAAGCGCGGAGTGATACTATGTGCGGACCCAATCTCGGGCCGGAAGGACTGTAAGCCTGTGGAAAATGGTCTCCGTCTCGTACCTTGAACATCACACTAAGGAAGCGTGCATAGCGATATTAGCGGTTAAGTCACGTTAGGCCTATAGCCTTACAAAATAACACAATAATGGATGTTGAAGGGGTTTAATTGTTGTGGTTGCACCACGTATAGGCACCAATTTGCGGGAGATATGTTTCTTGGAGTGTTCCCCCCACGCACGATACAAACTTTCCGGTGGCCTTCGCCCCACGTTTAGGAATCAACTTTTTATTTTAATGTTTATTTATATGTATGTATACCTCGGCTGCGACATTAGTAATTTTGTAGATCACATATCTATTAGCAGGGCTGGTACGGCTAAAGAACAAGTCTAACACAAACTATAATTGTATTGTACATTTTTTATTAATCCTTCACACGATTAAATAACACTTCACCGATGTATCCTACTATAGAGATGTGAGATTATTGTTAATTGCGCTTTTAACAGGTAAACTTGACATTATTCTCACCACAATGAATTTTCATATCTCACACTGAACCCGTACCGTACCGAACTGCTTGGGTACGCTTTCTTGTAGCGTCTACCGTTTGAATTAGTACATTTCTCTATTTCAAGTCTCTGATTGGCTAAGCCTACTCCAATATAATTTCTTTATTTAACTTTTGGCCTTTCTAGTTTTTGATTAGCTATTTATAAACCGTTTTAAATATTCCATTATTATTGTTCCAAGAACTATTAGTAACCTTTATAAACTTTCTAATTTATTGTTGTTTCAAGATTACCTCTTTGTTAGCAACTTTCGGCTTTTACTTTATAATTCTGTTTGCTACGAAAAGCAGCCGCTTCTATTCTCACAGCTCCTACATTGTTAAACTACGTGATACATTCGCATAACATAACATGTACATAATAATATAAACATAAAACAATTATTGTAACATACACTTTATATATTATTACGTACACATTGCTTTAAGGCGGGTTGTTATTATATTTTATATTATATAATTGGACTGATATCATTTAAGTGATAAAAATACTGGCTCAATGTTAAGTCAATGTAAAGATTGGTAACACAGGTTTGCTATGGCAGAAGACGGCAAGTTATTTTTAAAGATGCTCCATTCCTTCTAGATGCTCTGTCAACGGCCTTCTTACTAAAAAAGGGGAGACAGACAAAATAAAAGGAATGAAGGCAGGCATGCGACATCTGGTGCTGTGACTGAATTACGGTTATCACGTGAGCCAAATTTAGTTATGTAATATCCCGAGCAACGAACGCAAGGCCAGACAAGTTGCACATGCACAACTCCGTTTTAGATGTTGGAAATGAATGCAGGATTATACATTTTATTCTGTTAGTCTTTAAAGTAACACTAAATCTAATGTAGAGCCATATGCCTATGTGTTAGGATTCCCTCAATTGTAGTAACAATAATAATACTAATAATTCCCTAACCTTAGAAAAGGATTGCGGTATGCGCAATTGTGCAGATACACTACGTGATCAAAACTATCCGGACACCTGGCTGAAAATGACGTACAAGTTCGTGTCGCCCTCCATTGGTAATGCTGGAAGACAATATGGTGTCGGCGCACCCTTAGCCTTGATGACAGTGTTCACTCTCGCAGGCATAATTTCAATCAGGTGCTGGAAGCTTTCTTGGGGAATGGTAGCCCATTCTTCACGGTGCGGAACTGAGGAGAGGTAACGATGTACGTCGATGAGGCCTGGCACGAAGCCGGCGTTCCAAAACATTCCAAAGGTGTTCTATAGGATTCAAGTCAGGCCTCTGTGCAGGCCAGTCCATTACAGGGATGTTATTGTCGTGTAACCACTCCGCCACAGCCCGTGCAGTATGAACAGGTGCTCGATCTGTTGAAAGATGCAATCGCCATCCCCGAATTGCTCTTCAACAGTGGGAAGCAAGAAGGTGCTTAAAATATCAAGTAGGTTTGCGCTGTGATCGTGTCACGCAAAACAACAAGGGGTGCAAGCCCTCTCCAGGAAAAACACGACCACACCATTACACTACCACCTCCGAATTTCACTGTTGGCATTACACATGCTGGCAGATGACGTTCACCGGGCATTCGCCATACCCACACCCTGCCATTGGATTGCCACATTATGTACCGTGATTCGTCACTCCACAGAACGTTTAGCCACTGTTCAATCGTGTAATGTTGTCGCTCCTTACACCAAGCGAGGCGTCGTTTGGCATTTTCCTGCGTGATGTGTGGCTTATGAGCAGCTGCTCGACCATGGAATCCAAGGTTTCTCACCTCACGCCTAACTGTCATAGTACTTCAAAGTGGATCCTGATGCAGTTTGGAATTCCTGTATGATGGTCTGGATAGATGTCTGCCTATTACTCTTTACGGCCCTCTTCAAATGTCGGCGGTCTCTGAAAGTCAACAGACGAGGTCGGCCTGTACGCTTTTGTCTCTTCACGTTTCCACTTCACTATCACATCAGAAACAGTGGATCTAGAGATGTTTAGGAGTGCGGAAATCTCGCGTACAAACTTCTGACACAGGTGACACCCAATCACCTGACCACGTTCAAAGTCTGTAAGTTCCACGGAGCGTCCCACTCTGCTGTTTCACGATGTCTGGTGACTACTGAGGTCGCGGATAATGAGTATCAGGCAGTAGGTGGCAGCACAATTGCACCTAAAATGAAAAATGTATGTTTGTGGGGTGTCCGGATACTTTTGATCACATAGTGTGTATGATTCTGAACAACACTAATTCATAAACGAAAATTCATGTAAGTACAAAAAATCAGTGCTACGAGTATATGAAGCATTTTTCGCGAATCGACGGCCAAAGTTGTTAATGTGTTTTATTCCAGCTGGTCATTAATTTATGACGTTTATGTTGTTATTTTTATAGCCTAAAATATTTTATTACAACAATAGTTCAATGTAAAAATCTGAAAAAATAAGAATAGTCATTTCAGTGACCCTTTGTGAGTACCGGGTGTGTCGGAATGAATTTATCCATTAACTTACATTATATGCTCTAATATAAGTAACACAGGTTTCTAAAATATACTCTATTACGCATAGGTTTTGCATCTCGGCAGCTGGACGTACTACAGCCGAACGCACCGGAACTCTGTCTTTGTTTCTTAAACCAAGTATAGCATTTATTTTTTCGGCGACATTTTTTTTTCTCATCGTCTTGCGGCTCATGCTATCATGCGTATGAAGTAAAGATTCCTGCACTCCGTGCGTTTTGCATTGTTAGTGCAGACGTTAATAAAATGTATTTAATCCTCCTACTATTTATCATATTGTTGCAGACATGCAATATGTTATATTTGATAGCCCAATTTTACCATTTACCTAAATTTTGCGGTTTACTTGCCTTTATTTGTTAAAGTTTACTTCTTCTTCTGCCTTTCAAGGATTAGGCCTATCGACCCGTTTCGGCTTCAATTCCATCTTTTAACTGGCCTTCCTATGTCCCTCTTTCCTATAGGTTTATATTGTAAGCCTATCTGCAGAATACTTCTTTTTTTTCCATTCTTTCCAAATGTTCTTTTCATTTTTGTTTTTGTTCTTCTAGTTTATTACTCCGCCAAAGTCGGTCCAAGCTCGGTTGAGAAAGGAGGAGGGTAAGTAGGGGGGAGAGGAGTAATACCTTTTAAAAAACCTTGGTCCAGCTGGCTCCGGCTGGTAGTACCTCGTAAGGGCCCCTTGCCAGGGTGACGGTGAAGACTACAACAGTCGGACAGGCGAGGTATGTCCAAGAGACACCCACGGCTTAAAGAACGGAAGCAGCAAGGGTTGAAGTACAGAGAGCTGCTGCCTTGCAGTACGGCGTTGAATTGCCAAAGGCTAGGGGAAGGAAACCTCGATAATAAATTACCTGGTCCTCCAGATTGGGGGTTATGCAGTTGGTAGCCCACTCATGTAAAAAACGTTTATTACTCATCAGCCTCAAAGTAATCAGCCGGATAGATTTAACGGATACAACCTCAGTTAAAATTTACTTACGCTGAAATTCATACAGCAGAAATATAACTCTTGCAAGCAGCCATTTCACCTTCAGTTGTTGCCTTGGTCAACACTACCAGGCGTGAATAATCGATCACCAGTACTCAGATGCTGGCGCGCTTGACCGACCTTGATACCTCTTTTCAAAGGCTGAGAGTGATTAATTATTTTTTTCGCGTAAGCATTTTTATTATTCACTATCGTCGAAAACATAGTATGCAATACAAGTGCGTATGCATTGCAATTAGTATGCAATACTCGACGTCGCCTCGTATTTTCAAAGTTCTTCCTCATTCTCCAAAGATGCACTTACCGCACTTGTAGCGCAATATATAGGGTAGTTAAATTATATTCGAATCCACTCGCGGCGTCTGTCTACTGCGCGAGACAGGCGGCAGTCGGCAGGGAAATTCTTGTGATGAAACGCCTCATTAGATCAGAAAATTGGAGTGTGGTGTGCGATAAGTGCTAGAAGAATAATAGGGCCCATATTCTTTGATGAAACAATAAATGCAGAGCGATATCTGAGATTAATTCTGAGGCCATTTTGCAATCGCTTGACAGAAGAAGAGAAATCGTATGGTTGGTTCCAGCAAGATTCTGCAACAGCACATACGGCTGCCGAATCATTACATGCAATAAGAGAGGTGTTTGATGACAGAATAATTAGTTTTGATTTGTGGCCCCCTCGTTCTCTTGTCCTAAGGAGTTGTGATTTTTATTTATGGGGTTCTTTAAATGACAAAGTGTATCGTTCCAATCCTCGCACACTACAGGAACTTAGAGAAAACATTGTGCAGGAAATCACAAGAATTCCTGCTGCTGAGCTTCGGAGAGTGAGCGAATATGCTGCCTTTTTCAGGGCAGAAGGTCAACATTTCCAGCGTCTATTATGGATTTTAGTCCCCGGCGATGCCGGCTGTCTTGCGGAGTAGAGAGAGGCCGTGAGTGGGTTCGAATATAATTTAAATACACTTTAGGTACCATTATTTTACAGTAAATGGAAATGTATCCTTGCTATAAAAAACAGGCACCGCACCTGGTAAACTCATCGCGACTGACATATTTAGTTCCGACACTATAATGTTTCTGATTGCATGTTGCATGTTCTTCCGTGTATTTTTCCAAGAGTGAGGACTTGTTTATATACTTTATCCTTGAGGCTAGCCCACAACTAAAAGCAGACTATTTGATCTGGGGAGATACACATGTGTTTAGAATCATTAGTTTGCCGCTCAAACGGGGTTTTCGCTGGCGGGGCTGGGCAAGCAGGAGCCGGCATTCCCCGTACCTAAACTTCCATTCTTAGAACGTGTATAAGACTTACCTAACACCGAACGGGGTGAGCAGGCGGTAGCGCGCGTGCCTCGTATTCGGGATATCATGGGTTCGATTCCCGCCGACCATCTTTCTGATCCATGGTTTTTTTTGGGATTTCTCCGGGCCACTAGACGAATGCTGGGAAGGTTAATTACATTCTCCGAATGTCCTGTCCCTCTATTTCACCTCCTTTCTCATTTCAGTTCGCCTTTCATCTGCTTGGTGTTTTCAGCGTTACAAGTGTCCGCGGGAGTCTTAGCGTTGCATGATAGGATAAAAGGATGTTCTTCGTAAAGGTCCGTCCGCGGAATGGGGGCTGTCTCATAGTCACGGGCCCCCCCAGTGGGTGTGCAAGACTGCAGGGGGAGGGGATCCAGTTGTACCAACTGCCACCGGGGATTTCAACCTCGAAAACGTAGGGACACCGCTCTCTGCTGTTATGCCTCCTGATCCGGACGCCCTCTGTCTCCTTTGGGAGACTAGACAAACCGATCTCGTTAGGTCGTGGTACTAGGTCCTCCTCCGCTCCTGGTCATACGTTATATCTTACAAAAAGGTGCTTGAAATCTCAAATTATGTGTCTTGCGCTAACAGCACATCAAACTCCAATTTTCATGTCGTAATGAGGGACTTCTTGTATACGATGTGGATGTTCAGAAATATAAAACGATGAAATAATTACAAATTAAATAAATGTTAAAGCATTTATTACATTAAAATTGTTTATTGATAAACAATAATACATATATATATGAAATTGAATAGTTAAAATATCAAATTTTAAAATTGAAAATAAAATAATTATAAATTTTACTTGAATGCCATATGTAAATGTAATAAGTAATAATGAAATGGTAGTTGTGTTGTGTTGGGCGAGGAGGTATTTTGTTAATTGTAAACGTATTTTAAATTTATTTATGAATTTTATATCTTAATTGTTCATTCATTTTGTTTATGTTTAATGTTTTAATACAGTAATGTGTAATTAATGTAACTTTTAACGGCTGTATATTATTTTGAATGGAATTTATTTTATTTTGATTTAATTTATTTTATATTTTTATTGCTTATTAATATTTATATTTTATTTTATTCACTTGTTTACTTATTTACTTAAAGCTACTTAATTTAGTATGGTTATTAGTTTTATATATATATATATATATCTGTAAAATAGTGTGTTGTAAATGTATTAAGAAAAAAGTGAGTAAACTATAAGGATTTGGAATATTAGCCCTGGTTTAAGGAATTAGCTACCACGGTTTAGTCTTACAGATTTTTATTTATTTACTTGTTTATTAGTTCGCATGACCATTTTAAGTGCCACCACGCCTTGGAAAAGAACAGAACCAGTGGGTGAATTAAACCTTCATTCATTGACAAAAGAAACCATTCACAGTGCAGTGGCTAGGAGCAAAATACTGCGCGAGTGGAAAAAGTTTTACTCTGAAGTCCTGCATAGTTTCCTCTGATGAGTAATGGCGAAATGTTTTTAAAACCACCCATATAATTTCTCTTCCTGCGTCAGCTGATTAGAAATCGTAATCAGAATGTCATTTCAGTACCTCTCTCCATATACCGTCTTCTAGTAAAATATTGGACCGATTATGCCTCTTGCGATGGTCGGACACCAAACCCCAGGCAGAGCCGGGAGGGCAGCCGGGCGTAATGGAGACCAAAATCCCCTATGGGTGGTAAAGATATATTCTGTATGCTCGAAATGCAATGCAAGTAAGAAATAAGTATACCTCCCTGCTTTAATTCCTTCCTAAATGATTCATCTGAAAACGCTTTTCACTAGCTGAAAGTTTGATTCAGATGTAAAAATATATCGCCACAGTCGGGACTCAAACCAAATATATTACCTTTCTGTGAAGATTCCCTACTCCTGGATTATTATGCGTTTCCAAGACCCACAACCTAAACTGTCGTATTTATATAGTCTCAATTACACAAAATAAACCAATTAGAAGCATTCGTCTTCGTGTAGCTCAGTGGTAGAGAACCAATACGAGAAGTCGAAAACCGGTGGATTCAGTCCCGCCAATAGTAATGAATTCAACTTTTAAACCCTATCTATTCACGCTTGGTATGAAAGAAGAAATATTCGCTTGCACTAGCTGGATTGCAATCATATATCTGGGTAGGAAGTTAAAGGTGTCGAACGAATAGGTCTCGCAATCGGGGCAGAGCACCGCAAGTAGTTCACAACGGCCCTTTTTGCTTCCACCGTGACCCCTGGGAGGGAGGAATGAGGGGAGAGACCCAAAGGACGACCCGATTCGAATGGCGAGGGCGCAAGCATGGACGAGTCCCTTGACGTTTACAGTTCAAACACATCCGACTGCGTCCGGGCCTACCCACAAGCCTCCCAACCCCCCTGTAGTCCCACCCTGGTGGAGCCAATCGGAGGCGGGTCCTAACTTAGCAGTCCCACGAGGACGCCATAGAAGAAACCACTGCAATGCGCACATTCACCGTCCAACCGCAACCCGCTGAACACCGCCGCCTGGACCTATAACCCTAAAAAAGATGAAAATAAAGGAGATGATGGGTACATGAAATAAGGGGCAGGAAAGTCGTGCCAGAAGATGAACTGCCCTAGCATTCGCCGGGGAAACCACAAAAAACCCGTGGGTCAGAGTGGGCGGTTACCCGAATTGAACCCGGGACCCCCCGAATGCGAGTTGCACACATTACCATCTCGCCCGTATATCCGCTGTGTACGAATTTTAATTTGGGCGTAATTGCGGCTACAAAACTATGCCTTCACAAATTTTCGACATATTTCGGCATACTTTTTTATGTTCTTTAATCTGAACGTATGGAATAAAAGCAACAAATGAACTTTGATATCTGAAAGGCTAATGGACCAAGAAAAGTCCGGAATATGCCATCAACTAGCAAATGGATCCTGTCGGGATTAGAACCTAGGTCCGAAATATGAGAGGAAAGAATGTTATGCCTACAGTAGACTGGCAACAAAAACTATGTTATTTCAGTATTGCCTGTCCTTTAACCATAAAGAAAGCATTTTGCTGTTTAATGGTATTATTTAATATTCCTTCAATTGAAATAGCCTTCAAATATATTGTCTACTAGAATTATTAATGCATAATAATTCATCCCAAGATTGATATTCATTAAATGATTATTCTTTTGTTTCAGCGGGGCCCGGGGAGCTAATAAAACTGGACTTCAGAGACCAGTTTGACCTGGAGTATCACCTTAACTGTTCATATGATTACCTGGAGGTTCGAGACGGTGGCCATGGCTACAATAAGCGCATCGGCGCGTACTGCGGCAACACCTTCCCTGATATGATCTATTCCTCTTCACGTTATCTTTGGTTACGATTCAACTCTGATGACACCATCGAGGGCAAAGGTTTCGCAGCAGTGTATGAAGTGATACCTTCACCTACAGGTAAGTTAATTCAGAGGTTAGTTGGGTTGGGAATCGCACTTCTTCTGTATTATTAGACGACTGCCACAGGATACATTAAATTACAGTATCAAAAGAATAAAGCATTCTGAAAAACATTTTAATGCTAATTATTCTTCGAGAATGTTTTCAAGAAAAAGTCTAAAGGTTATGTAATTTAAAACAAATAGGTCGTGATCAATAAATTACACAACGTTTAAGTATTTTCTCTTTTAAAATGATAGACGTCTAAGTTTCTCATTTAAATGACAATATTTTCAGTTTTCGTTTACTTTTATGTTTAAAAATACTCTAAAATGTTTACTAATGTCATTGATAAAACAGCAGACCACCTTTTTAAAATAAAAGTATCGCATTTACAGACAGGACAGTATTTTTCACAATTTCCTACAAAAGTAAACCTCATGCCGAAACCCACCCAAAAAATTCCTGTGACAGAATCAACGTAACATAAGAAGGCTACATGCAAGGTATCAGCTGCTAGTTTTAATTGTAAATTCTCGAAAATGAACAAATCTTCTATATGAAATACATGGAAATAATACTAGGTCATTTGGACAGCCTAGTTTGCTTTAGTGAGTTGTTGCGTGGGCTGAGTAATAGTCCCGGATGAGCCAATTGTTTTTAACGATAATCCTGCCGCTAGGGGCGCTAGTGTCGCTAGTGTCGCTGCGTGCGACGGCGGCGGCGGTAAGTTTGAAAAGCGCCCTGAGCGTTAGGATTATCGTTAAATCGGTTGGCTCATCCGGGACGAGTTGGAAGAATTGAGGAAGTGACGTGTAGTGTTTTGATTGGTTCGTTAATTTGGGGTGGGAGATGGAGGAAGGGAGATGGAGGAGTATGGAGTTCGCGTGATGGAGAGGAGCTGGGTGGCGAGGTGTTGTCTGTGCGGAGGTCGGTACTGAAAGAGGGGTAAAGATGGGGAGCGAGGGATAAAAAGTGTAACAGAAAGTGACGTGTGAAGTTGTGATTGGTGGGAGTAAGAAGTGATTTTATTGGTGGAAAGGAACAAATGAGAGTTGTTGATTGGTAGGAATAAGAGGGATTATGATTGGTGGAAAAGAAAAAGTTGTGGGAGTGGGGTATGTTGGAGGTGATGGGAAAGGTGAGTTTTGCTAGCAGCAAGATTTGCAAAAGCCTGTCTTGAACTGATCAGCAATTTTTGAACGTCGGATGGTAGTTTTCTTGAGTGGATAGAGAGATGGGGGCGATATGAGATGCGGTGGCGAAAATGGGAACTAGACAAGGTTGTTGAGACAAGAGGTTTAAGGACGAGGAAATTTGGAGGTTAGTGGTGAACACGGCGGTCGCAAGAGGTGGGGGTAAGGAGACGCGGTGGTGAGAATGGGAACTAAAAGAAGATGGCGGTAGCAAGAGGTTAGAAGAGTAGATTTTGAGGTTAAAATAGCGGGAACTAAAAATGGCGGAGGGTCTGCGACAAGGAGATGCGGTGAGAACTAAACAAGATGGCGGACGCAAGAGGTGGGAAAGGAGGTTTGAGGTTACAGTACCAAAACATGAAAGGATATATTCCTACGCCAAGCAGGTCCGAAAAATAATTATGCGTGTGTTACTTACCTGTTACCGGTGTGGATGCGTCACCAAAAGCGCGGCACGCGACGCGAAAAAATAAAAGCAAACTGTTTTTGAAAATGCTTAACCAGCTTTAAGATCAACCAACATCACTACGCACTGATATACCTAGGTTTTTAAAGCGGTACAGACACCCTTTGCAGAGGCGTAATTTAACTATACCAAAAACCTGGTACTGGACCATCGTGATGGTCGCTAGCGTACGTAGGAGCAGGGTTCTCAAGCCGGTCGAAAGCGGTCAAAAACGTGTACGACGTAGGTGTTCGCAGTAGCTGCTGTCGAGTCAACCGTCGAGGTGTGAATAAACGAGATCTGTTCTCGCCGGCAATTTGGTTCGGAGATGTGAGCAGCGGCGAGGTGTTGTCTGTGCGGAGGTCGGGACTGAAAGAGGGAAAAGATGGGGAGCGAGGGATAAAAAGTGTAACAGAAAGTGACGTGTGAAGTTGTGATTGGTGGGAATAAGAAGTGATTTTATTGGTGGAAAGGAGCAAATGAAAGTTGCTGATTGGTAAGAATAAGAGAGGTTATGATTGGTGGAAAGAAAAAGGAGTGGGGTATGTTGGAGGTGATGGGAAAGGTAAGTTTTGCTAGCAACAAGATTTGCAAAAGCCTGTCGTGAACTGATCAGCAATTTTTGAACGTTGGATGGTAGTTTTCTTGAGTGGATAGAGAGATGGGGCGATATGAGATGCGGTGGCGAAAATGGGAACTAAACAAGGTGGTTGAGACAAGAGGTTTAAGGACGAGGAAAGTTGGAGGTTAGTGGTGAACATGGCGGTCGCAAGAGGTGGGGGTAAGGAGATGCGGTGGTGAGAATGGGAACTAAAAGAAGATGGCGGTAGCAAGAGGTTAGAAGAGTAGATTTTGAGGTTAAAATAGCGGGAACTAAAAATGGCGGAGGGTTTGCGACAAGGAGATGCGGTGAGAACTAAACAAGATGGCGGACGCAAGAGGAGGGTAAGGAGGTTTGAGGTTACAGTACCAAAACACGAAAGGATATATTCCTACGCCAAGCAGGTCCGAAAAATAATTATGCGTGTGTTACTTACCTGTTACCGGTGTGGATGCGTCACCAAAAGCGCGGCACGCGAGGCGGAAAAATAAAAGCAAACTGTTTTTGAAAATGCTTAACCAGCTTTAAGATCAACCAACATCACTACGCACTGATATACCTAGGTTTTTAAAGCGGTACAGACACCCTTTGCAGAGGCGTAATTTAACTATACCAAAACCTGGTACTGGACCATCGTGATGGTCGCTAGCGTACGTAGGAGCAGGGTTCTCAAGCCGGTCGAAAGCGGTCAAAAACGTGTACGACGTAGGTGTTGGCAGTAGCTGCTGCCGAGGCAACCGTCGAGGTGCGAATGAACGAGATCTGTTCTTGCAGGCAATCTGGTTGAGAGATGAGAGGCGCGGTGGTAAAAATGTGAACTAAATAAGATGGCGGAGGCACGAAGTTGAGGTTAAGGAGCGGCGAGGCGTTGACTGTGCGGCGGTTGGGGTCTGAAAGAGGGGGAAAGATGGCGAACGAGGGATAAAAAGTATAACAGAAAGTGACGTGTGAAGTTGTGATTGGTGGGAATAAGAAGTGACGTTATTGGTGGAAAGGAACAAATGAAAGTTGCTGATTGGCGAGAATAAGAGAGATTATGATTGGTGGAAAGAAAAAAGGTGTGGGAGTGGGGTATGTTGGAGGTGATGGAAAAGGTGAGTTTTGCTACCAACAACATTTGCAAAAGCCTATGCAGAACTCATCAGCAATTTTAAATAACTAGTGTTTCGGGGGTTTTCTCTGGTTGGTAGACGAATGCAAGCTGTTTCTACCATACTTATATTATTCGTCTTTTTCCTTTTTTTTTTTAAAATGACTAGTTTTTTTTTTTTTTTTTTTTTTTTTTGGGAGTTTTCTGCGGATGGTAAACAAATGCAAGCTCTTTCTGCTTTTTCATAGGTTTTCCCTGGTTGGTAGGCGTGATCGGTAAGCGTTAGAATACTCTTAGAGCTTTTTTCAGGTTTTTTAGCGGTTGTCCCTGGCCGGTAGGCAAATGATAAAGTTTTTCTATAACGTCGTCGTTTTGGCTTGTGGCGCACGGATACTAGGCACGTACTCGCGCGCGCGCGCGCGCGCACACACACACACACACACACACTAAAATAGTAGCGTATAAAAAAAAACTGATGTGTTACACTCACATGACTTTCTCTACTCTTGTACAATCTAATTGGTAGCTTTTAAGCGATAGTCAAATATTTTAACGCTGGTTGCTATGTGGCGAATTCCATTCTGTTTGCATGTTCAGGACATAAAAAAAATGAATAAACGAATTTGAGAAAAAGTATAAGTATTGGAAAATTTAAGGAAATAACAAGCAATATCTCGAAAACGGTTCCCTCAACAAAAGAAACGTATATGACATAAGTTGTGTATTTTAACGCGATCTACATTTTTTGTGTAGTAAAATTTTGTCTATCTCTTATGGTTTACCAGTTATGCAAAAGTCGTTCACAATGAAGAATATTTTTGGAGACATTCCCAGAAAATTCGAGATATACATTTTATTTGACATGACAATATCTTAAACATATGATGTTTTAATCAAAATCGTTAGAGCCGTTTTTGAGAAAATTAAAATTTTCGAAAAATGTTCCATGTAAAGGGTAGTCTGGGGTGGGGGGATTTTCTTGAAAACCTTCATGTCGTATCTCTGGAAGATACTGAACCTAAATACCAAGTTTGGTGTTTATCCGACTGTTCGTTTTTGAGTTATGCTGTTCACAGACACACAGACACACAGACAGACACACACACGGACATGTTTCCAAAAATGCTTTTTTTTTTTTTTTTTTCTGGATTCAGTGATTCTCAAAACATGTATTTCGAGTGAAATCTCGGTATCGAATTTTTGGGTGGAATGCAATACTTCCCCTACTTACTATACGTAGTAGAGAAAGTAAAAATGAATAACGCATTTGAGAAAAAGTATAAGTATTGGAAAATTTAAAGGAAATAACAAGCAATATCTCGAAAAACGGTTCACTCAACAAAATAAATGTATATGGCATAAGTTGTGTATTTTAACGCGATCTACATTTTTTGTGTAGCAAACTTTTGTCTATCTCTTACGGTTTATCAGTTATGAAAAAGTCGTTCACAATGAAGAATTCTTTTGGAGACATTCCCAGAAAATTCGAGATATACATTTCATTTCTCTCGACATTATCTTAAATATATGATATTTTCATCAAAATCGTTAGAGCCATTTTTTAATACAAAGAGAACGGGATTTCACAAGTGAAACAGTACTGTGATAACGATACCACTGAAACAAAAAAAAAAATCTGATGTGTAACACTCACATGACTTTCTCAACTCTTGTACAAAGTATTTTTACAAACGCTTATTCCCCATCTAGTTCATGTTAATCGAGATAAACATTTGCAAAATCTATTTTATTGCTAATTTTCTTGTATAAAAAAAAAATCTGATGTGTAACACTCACATGACGTTCTCTACTCTTGTACAAAGTATTTTTACAAACGCTTATGCTCCATCTAGTTCATGTTAATCGAGATAAACATTTGCAAACTCTATTTTATTGCTAATTTTCTTGTAGATGTAGGGGAAAATATATTTACAAGGGGAATATAGAAAAACAGTAGCCTTTAAGCACATACATATCTCTTAATAGCTGGTTGCTATGTGCAACACCATTCTTTTTGCCACAGATTAATACTGTTTGCATATCAAAGACAAAAAAAAATGAATAACGAAGTCCCATTTGAGAAAATAAATATTGGAAAATTAACAAACAATATCTCGAAAACGGTTCACTCAACAACAAAAATGTATATTACATAAGATGTGTATTTTAACGCGATCTACATTTTTTGTGTAGTAAAATTTTGTCTATCTCTTACGGTTTTTCAGTTATGAAAAAGACGTTCACAATGAAGAATACTTTTGGAGACATTCCCAGAAAATTCGAGATATACATTTCATTTCTCACGACATTATATTAAACATACGATATTTTTCATCAAAATCGTTAGAGCCATTTTTTTTTAATACAAAGAGAACGGGATTTCACAAGTGAAACAGTACTGTGATAACGATACCAACAAAACTAATTATTATTCACCCACTGAAACACATAAAAAAAATCTGATGTGTAACACTCACATGACTTTTCTCATCTCTTGTACAAAGTATTTTTACAAACGCTTATTCCCCATCTAGTTCATGTTAATCGAGATAAACATTTGCAAACTCTGTTTTATTGCTAATTTTGTTGTAGATGTAGGGAAAATATATTTACAAGGGGAATATAGAAAAACAGTAGCCTTTAAGCACATACATATCTCTTAATAGCTGGTTGCTATGTGCAACACCATTCTTTTTGCCACAGATTAATACTGTTTGCATATCAAAGACAAAAAAAAAATGAATAACGAAGTCCCATTTGAGAAAATAAATATTGGAAAATTAACAAACAATATCTCGAAAACGGTTCACTCAACAACAAAAATGTATATTACATAAGATGTGTATTTTAACGCGATCTACATTTTTTGTGTAGTAAAATTTTGTCTATCTCTTACGGTTTTTCAGTTATGAAAAAGACGTTCACAATGAAGAATACTTTTGGAGACATTCCCAGATAAATTCGAGATATACATTTCATTTCTCACGACATTATATTAAACATACGATATTTTTCATCAAAATCGTTAGAGCCATTTTTTTTAATACAAAGAGAACGGGATTTCACAAGTGAAACAGTACTGTGATAACGATACCAACAAAACTAATTATTATTCACCCACTGAAACACATAAAAAAAATCTGATGTGTAACACTCACATGACTTTTCTCATCTCTTGTACAAAGTATTTTTACAAACGCTTATTCCCCATCTAGTTCATGTTAATCGAGATAAACATTTGCAAACTCTGTTTTATTGCTAATTTTGTTGTAGATGTAGGGAAAATATATTTACAAGGGGAATATAGAAAAACAGTAGCCTTTAAGCACATACATATCTCTTAATAGCTGGTTGCTATGTGCAGTACCATTCTTTTTGCCACAGATTAATACTCTTTGCATATCAAAGACAAAAAAAAAATGAATAACGAATTCCCATTTGAGAAAATAACTATTGGAAAATTTAAGTAAATAACAAGCAATATCTCGAAAACGGTTCACTCAACAATAAAGATGTATATGACATAAGTTGTGTATTTTAACGCGATCTACATACTTTCGTACTCACCTATAAGATATAGAGGGTAGAGGTCGTACGAACGTAGCACTTTGAGAATCTATATTCAACAGTTGGTGTTACTCCTTAGAAAGGAAGTATCTGCTGATTTTTATTTAATTCTTTACATTTTACATAACACGTATGCACTGGCACAGCACAAAAGCACTACACACAATACTCAGTTTTAATATTTGCACTAATAACATCAGGAATAACTGAAGTCTGCAAACAGTCATTTCCCATGGGCAGCCTTACGTACAGAAAACGTGTGTGGCTGATCTATGCGTAAAAAGAGCCTGAGAGCGGATGTACGTCAGCGGTAAAATCTTTTAAATGCATTTTTATTGGCGATGGTAGAAAACGTGCAGTGGTGGATCGTGAAAATTCATATAAATGGATGTATCACCTCATAATAAGCCTCTATATACCAAGAATATTGAGTTTTTAAAAAGTCAGCAACTGTACCTGTGTTTCTATACGTGAACGTCAGATGACAGCTTCGATACGTGTCCACGGAGACCTTAGTGCTAGGCAACTGTACCTCTGTTTCTATACGTGAACGGCAGATTGCAGCTTCGATACGTGTCCACGGAGACCTTAGTGCTAGGCAACTGTACCTCTGTTTCTATACGTGAACGGCAGATTGCAGCTTCGATACGTGTCCACGGAGACCTTAGTGCTAGGCAACTGCACCTCTGTTTCTATACGTGAACGGCAGATTGCAGCTTCGATACGTGTCCACGGAGACCTTAGCGCTAGGCAACTGCACCTCTGTTTCTATACGTGAACGGCAGATTGCAGCTTCGATACGTGTCCACGGAGACCTTAGTGCTAGGCAACTGTACCTCTGTTTCTATACGTGAACGGCAGATTGCAGCTTCGATACGTGTCCACGGAGACCTTAGTGCTAGGCAACTGTACCTCTGTTTGTATACGTGAACGGCAGATTGCAGCTTCGATACGTGTCCACGGAGACCTTAGTGCTAGGCAACTGCACCTCTGTTTCTATACGTGAACGGCAGATTGCAGCTTCGATACGTATCCACGGAGACCTTAGTGCTAGGCAACTGCACCTCTGTTTCTATACGTGAACGGCAGATTGCAGCTTCAATACGTGTCCACGGAGACCTTAGTGCTAGGCAACTGTACCTCTGTTTCTATACGTGAACGGGAGATTGCAGCTTCGATACGTGTCCACGGAGACCTTAGTGCTAGGCAACTGCACCTCTGTTTCTATACGTGAACGTCAAATTGCAGCTTCGATACGTGTCCACGGAGACCTTAGTGCTAGGCAACTGCACCTCTGTTTCTATACGTGAACGGCAGATTGCAGCTTCGATACGTATCCACGGGGACCTTAGTGCTAGGGAACTGCACCTCTGTTTGTATACGTGAACGGCAGATTGCAGCTTCAATACGTGTACACGGAGACCTTAGTGCTAGGCAGCTGTACCTCTGTTTCTATACGTGAACGGCAGATTGCAGCTTCGATACGTGTCCACGGAGATCTTAGTGCTAGGCAGCTATACCTGTTTCTATACGTGAACGTCAGATTGCAGCTTCGATACGTGTTCACGGAGACCTTAGTGCTAGGCAACTGTACCTGTGTTTCTATACGTGTCCACGGAGACCTTAGTGCTAGACAACTGTACCTCTGTTTCTATACGTGAACGGCAGATTGCAGCTTCAATACGTGTCCACGGAGACCTTAGTGCTAGTGCTAGGCAACTATACCTCTGTTTCTATACGTGAACGGCAGATTGCAGGTTCGATACGTGTCCACGGAGATCTTAGTGCTAGGCAACTATACCTGTTTCTATACGTGAACGGCAGATTGCAGCTTCGATACGTGTCCACGGAGACCTTAGTGCTAGGCAACTGTACCTGTGTTTCTATACGTGAACGTCAGATGGCAGCTTCGATACGTGTCCACGGAGACCTTAGTGTTAGGCAACTGTACCTCTGTTTCTATACGTGAACGGCAGATTGCAGCTTCGATACGTGTCCACGGAGACCTTTCGCTTCAGGTGACAAAATAACACTAGGCACTTGTGTGCCGTGGTGTAAGCCGCAATCACGGTATTGGTAGCGTGGATCTCCTTGGGGCTCTCCTCGGAGTTACCTCAACACCACGTACATGACCTGGTTCGTCACGGGTACGCAGGTCTGCACTACCACTTCCTCGGCGTTGAGCAGGCCCAGGAGGCGATCGTACCGGTACACCAGCTAGCACGTGGACATGTTATCGCGCGGTGGTGTTGCGTGTGCGAGGTATGGAAACTCAAGGACGCAAAACATGCACGACCGAGGGTTAAAAAGCAGAACAAGTAGTGACGTGGAGCGTTGTGATTGGTGTAAATAAGACGATCTCTGATAGGTGGACAAATTGAAATAACGTGATGTGATAGGCGAAAATAAAATCAAAGGTGATTGGATGAAAAATGACGAGAAGGAATTAGCGGTGAATTTGTGAACTAAGATGGCGAAGATTTTTTTTTTTTTAAAAAAAAGGATAATATAAGTACGGCAACTGTAACGGTTTACGGCAAACGCGCGCCGCGCAATGCGTCACGCCGGGCATCTTGCTCAATATGATTTTTGTTTTATTGCCCGGGCGTGACGCATTGCGCGGCGCGCGTTTGCCGTAAACCGTTACAGTTGCCGTACTTATATTATCCTTTTTTTTAAAAAAAAAAAAAATCTTCGCCATCTTAGTTCACAAATTCACCGCTAATTCCTTCTCGTCATTTTTCATCCAATCACCTTTGATTTTATTTTCGCCTATCACATCACGTTATTTCAATTTGTCCACCTATCAGAGATCGTCTTATTTACACCAATCACAACGCTCCACGTCACTACTTGTTCTGCTTTTTAACCCTCGGTCGTGCATGTTTTGCGTCCTTGAGTTTCCATACCTCGCACACGCAACACCACCGCGCGATAACATGTCCACGTGCTAGCTGGTGTACCGGTACGATCGCCTCCTGGGCCTGCTCAACGCCGAGGAAGTGGTAGTGCAGACCTGCGTACCCGTGACGAACCAGGTCATGTACGTGGTGTTGAGGTAACTCCGAGGAGAGCCCCAAGGAGATCCACGCTACCAATACCGTGATTGCGGCTTACACCACGGCACACAAGTGCCTAGTGTTATTTTGTCACCTGAAGCGAAAGGTCTCCGTGGACACGTATCGAAGCTGCAATCTGCCGTTCACGTATAGAAACAGAGGTACAGTTGCCTAACACTAAGGTCTCCGTGGACACGTATCGAAGCTGCCATCTGACGTTCACGTATAGAAACACAGGTACAGTTGCCTAGCACTAAGGTCTCCGTGGACACGTATCGAAGCTGCAATCTGCCGTTCACGTATAGAAACAGGTATAGTTGCCTAGCACTAAGATCTCCGTGGACACGTATCGAACCTGCAATCTGCCGTTCACGTATAGAAACAGAGGTATAGTTGCCTAGCACTAGCACTAAGGTCTCCGTGGACACGTATTGAAGCTGCAATCTGCCGTTCACGTATAGAAACAGAGGTACAGTTGTCTAGCACTAAGGTCTCCGTGGACACGTATAGAAACACAGGTACAGTTGCCTAGCACTAAGGTCTCCGTGAACACGTATCGAAGCTGCAATCTGACGTTCACGTATAGAAACAGGTATAGCTGCCTAGCACTAAGATCTCCGTGGACACGTATCGAAGCTGCAATCTGCCGTTCACGTATAGAAACAGAGGTACAGCTGCCTAGCACTAAGGTCTCCGTGTACACGTATTGAAGCTGCAATCTGCCGTTCACGTATACAAACAGAGGTGCAGTTCCCTAGCACTAAGGTCCCCGTGGATACGTATCGAAGCTGCAATCTGCCGTTCACGTATAGAAACAGAGGTGCAGTTGCCTAGCACTAAGGTCTCCGTGGACACGTATCGAAGCTGCAATTTGACGTTCACGTATAGAAACAGAGGTGCAGTTGCCTAGCACTAAGGTCTCCGTGGACACGTATCGAAGCTGCAATCTCCCGTTCACGTATAGAAACAGAGGTACAGTTGCCTAGCACTAAGGTCTCCGTGGACACGTATTGAAGCTGCAATCTGCCGTTCACGTATAGAAACAGAGGTGCAGTTGCCTAGCACTAAGGTCTCCGTGGATACGTATCGAAGCTGCAATCTGCCGTTCACGTATAGAAACAGAGGTGCAGTTGCCTAGCACTAAGGTCTCCGTGGACACGTATCGAAGCTGCAATCTGCCGTTCACGTATACAAACAGAGGTACAGTTGCCTAGCACTAAGGTCTCCGTGGACACGTATCGAAGCTGCAATCTGCCGTTCACGTATAGAAACAGAGGTACAGTTGCCTAGCACTAAGGTCTCCGTGGACACGTATCGAAGCTGCAATCTGCCGTTCACGTATAGAAACAGAGGTGCAGTTGCCTAGCGCTAAGGTCTCCGTGGACACGTATCGAAGCTGCAATCTGCCGTTCACGTATAGAAACAGAGGTGCAGTTGCCTAGCACTAAGGTCTCCGTGGACACGTATCGAAGCTGCAATCTGCCGTTCACGTATAGAAACAGAGGTACAGTTGCCTAGCACTAAGGTCTCCGTGGACACGTATCGAAGCTGCAATCTGCCGTTCACGTATAGAAACAGAGGTACAGTTGCCTAGCACTAAGGTCTCCGTGGACACGTATCGAAGCTGTCATCTGACGTTCACGTATAGAAACACAGGTACAGTTGCTGACTTTTTAAAAACTCAATATTCTTGGTATATAGAGGCTTATTATGAGGTGATACATCCATTTATATGAATTTTCACGATCCACCACTGCACGTTTTCTACCATCGCCAATAAAAATGCATTTAAAAGATTTTACCGTTGACGTACATCCGCTCTCAGGCTCTTTTTACGCATAGATCAGCCACACACGTTTTCTGTACGTAAGGCTGCCCATGGGAAATGACTGTTTGCAGACTTCAGTTATTCCTGATGTTATTAGTGCAAATATTAAAACTGAGTATTGTGTGTAGTGCTTTTGTGCTGTGCCAGTGCATACGTGTTATGTAAAATGTAAAGAATTAAATAAAAATCAGCAGATACTTCCTTTCTAAGGAGTAACACCAACTGTTGAATATAGATTCTCAAAGTGCTACGTTCGTACGACCTCTACCCTCTATATCTTATAGGTGAGTACGAAAGTATGTAGATCGCGTTAAAATACACAACTTATGTCATATACATCTTTATTGTTGAGTGAACCGTTTTCGAGATATTGCTTGTTATTTACTTAAATTTTCCAATAGTTATTTTCTCAAATGGGAATTCGTTATTCATTTTTTTTTGTCTTTGATATGCAAAGAGTATTAATCTGTGGCAAAAAGAATGGTACTGCACATAGCAACCAGCTATTAAGAGATATGTATGTGCTTAAAGGCTACTGTTTTTCTATATTCCCCTTGTAAATATATTTTCCCTACATCTACAACAAAATTAGCAATAAAACAGAGTTTGCAAATGTTTATCTCGATTAACATGAACTAGATGGGGAATAAGCGTTTGTAAAAATACTTTGTACAAGAGATGAGAAAAGTCATGTGAGTGTTACACATCAGATTTTTTTTATGTGTTTCAGTGGGTGAATAATAATTAGTTTTGTTGGTATCGTTATCACAGTACTGTTTCACTTGTGAAATCCCGTTCTCTTTGTATTAAAAAAAATGGCTCTAACGATTTTGATGAAAAATATCGTATGTTTAATATAATGTCGTGAGAAATGAAATGTATATCTCGAATTTATCTGGGAATGTCTCCAAAAGTATTCTTCATTGTGAACGTCTTTTTCATAACTGAAAAACCGTAAGAGATAGACAAAATTTTACTACACAAAAAATGTAGATCGCGTTAAAATACACATCTTATGTAATATACATTTTTGTTGTTGAGTGAACCGTTTTCGAGATATTGTTTGTTAATTTTCCAATATTTATTTTCTCAAATGGGACTTCGTTATTCATTTTTTTTTTGTCTTTGATATGCAAACAGTATTAATCTGTGGCAAAAAGAATGGTGTTGCACATAGCAACCAGCTATTAAGAGATATGTATGTGCTTAAAGGCTACTGTTTTTCTATATTCCCCTTGTAAATATATTTTCCCTACATCTACAACAAAATTAGCAATAAAACAGAGTTTGCAAATGTTTATCTCGATTAACATGAACTAGATGGGGAATAAGCGTTTGTAAAAATACTTTGTACAAGAGATGAGAAAAGTCATGTGAGTGTTACACATCAGATTTTTTTTATGTGTTTCAGTGGGTGAATAATAATTAGTTTTGTTGGTATCGTTATCACAGTACTGTTTCACTTGTGAAATCCCGTTCTCTTTGTATTAAAAAAAATGGCTCTAACGATTTTGATGAAAAATATCGTATGTTTAATATAATGTCGTGAGAAATGAAATGTATATCTCGAATTTTCTGGGAATGTCTCCAAAAGTATTCTTCATTGTGAACGTCTTTTTCATAACTGAAAAACCGTAAGAGATAGACAAAATTTTACTACACAAAAAATGTAGATCGCGTTAAAATACACATCTTATGTAATATACATTTTTGTTGTTGAGTGAACCGTTTTCGAGATATTGTTTGTTAATTTTCCAATATTTATTTTCTCAAATGGGACTTCGTTATTCATTTTTTTTTGTCTTTGATATGCAAACAGTATTAATCTGTGGCAAAAAGAATGGTGTTGCACATAGCAACCAGCTATTAAGAGATATGTATGTGCTTAAAGGCTACTGTTTTTCTATATTCCCCTTGTAAATATATTTTCCCCTACATCTACAAGAAAATTAGCAATAAAATAGAGTTTGCAAATGTTTATCTCGATTAACATGAACTAGATGGAGCATAAGCGTTTGTAAAAATACTTTGTACAAGAGTAGAGAACGTCATGTGAGTGTTACACATCAGATTTTTTTTTTATACAAGAAAATTAGCAATAAAATAGATTTTGCAAATGTTTATCTCGATTAACATGAACTAGATGGGGAATAAGCGTTTGTAAAAATACTTTGTACAAGAGTTGAGAAAGTCATGTGAGTGTTACACATCAGATTTTTTTTTTTGTTTCAGTGGTATCGTTATCACAGTACTGTTTCACTTGTGAAATCCCGTTCTCTTTGTATTAAAAAATGGCTCTAACGATTTTGATGAAAATATCATATATTTAAGATAATGTCGAGAGAAATGAAATGTATATCTCGAATTTTCTGGGAATGTCTCCAAAAGAATTCTTCATTGTGAACGACTTTTTCATAACTGATAAACCGTAAGAGATAGACAAAAGTTTGCTACACAAAAAATGTAGATCGCGTTAAAATACACAACTTATGCCATATACATTTATTTTGTTGAGTGAACCGTTTTTCGAGATATTGCTTGTTATTTCCTTTAAATTTTCCAATACTTATACTTTTTCTCAAATGCGTTATTCATTTTTACTTTCTCTACTACGTATAGTAAGTAGGGGAAGTATTGCATTCCACCCAAAAATTCGATACCGAGATTTCACTCGAAATACATGTTTTGAGAATCACTGAATCCAGAAAAAAAAAAAAAAAAGCATTTTTGGAAACATGTCCGTGTGTGTGTCTGTCTGTGTGTCTGTGTGTCTGTGAACAGCATAACTCAAAAACGAACAGTCGGATAAACACCAAACTTGGTATTTAGGTTCAGTATCTTCCAGAGATACGACATGAAGGTTTTCAAGAAAATCCCCCCACCCCAGACTACCCTTTACATGGAACATTTTTCGAAAATTTTAATTTTCTCAAAAACGGCTCTAACGATTTTGATTAAAACATCATATGTTTAAGATATTGTCATGTCAAATAAAATGTATATCTCGAATTTTCTGGGAATGTCTCCAAAAATATTCTTCATTGTGAACGACTTTTGCATAACTGGTAAACCATAAGAGATAGACAAAATTTTACTACACAAAAAATGTAGATCGCGTTAAAATACACAACTTATGTCATATACGTTTCTTTTGTTGAGGGAACCGTTTTCGAGATATTGCTTGTTATTTCCTTAAATTTTCCAATACTTATACTTTTTCTCAAATTCGTTTATTCATTTTTTTTATGTCCTGAACATGCAAACAGAATGGAATTCGCCACATAGCAACCAGCGTTAAAATATTTGACTATCGCTTAAAAGCTACCAATTAGATTGTACAAGAGTAGAGAAAGTCATGTGAGTGTAACACATCAGTTTTTTTTTATACGCTACTATTTTAGTGTGTGTGTGTGTGTGTGCGCGCGCGCGCGCGCGCGCGAGTACGTGCCTAGTATCCGTGCGCCACAAGCCAAAACGACGACGTTATAGAAAAACTTTATCATTTGCCTACCGGCCAGGGACAACCGCTAAAAAACCTGAAAAAAGCTCTAAGAGTATTCTAACGCTTACCGATCACGCCTACCAACCAGGGAAAACCTATGAAAAAGCAGAAAGAGCTTGCATTTGTTTACCATCCGCAGAAAACTCCCAAAAAAAAAAAAAAAAAAAAAAAAAACTAGTCATTTTAAAAAAAAAAAGGAAAAAGACGAATAATATAAGTATGGTAGAAACAGCTTGCATTCGTCTACCAACCAGAGAAAACCCCCGAAACACTAGTTATTTAAAATTGCTGATGAGTTCTGCATAGGCTTTTGCAAATGTTGTTGGTAGCAAAACTCACCTTTTCCATCACCTCCAACATACCCCACTCCCACACCTTTTTTCTTTCCACCAATCATAATCTCTCTTATTCTCGCCAATCAGCAACTTTCATTTGTTCCTTTCCACCAATAACGTCACTTCTTATTCCCACCAATCACAACTTCACACGTCACTTTCTGTTATACTTTTTATCCCTCGTTCGCCATCTTTCCCCCTCTTTCAGACCCCAACCGCCGCACAGTCAACGCCTCGCCGCTCCTTAACCTCAACTTCGTGCCTCCGCCATCTTATTTAGTTCACATTTTTACCACCGCGCCTCTCATCTCTCAACCAGATTGCCTGCAAGAACAGATCTCGTTCATTCGCACCTCGACGGTTGCCTCGGCAGCAGCTACTGCCAACACCTACGTCGTACACGTTTTTGACCGCTTTCGACCGGCTTGAGAACCCTGCTCCTACGTACGCTAGCGACCATCACGATGGTCCAGTACCAGGTTTTGGTATAGTTAAATTACGCCTCTGCAAAGGGTGTCTGTACCGCTTTAAAAACCTAGGTATATCAGTGCGTAGTGATGTTGGTTGATCTTAAAGCTGGTTAAGCATTTTCAAAAACAGTTTGCTTTTATTTTTCCGCCTCGCGTGCCGCGCTTTTGGTGACGCATCCACACCGGTAACAGGTAAGTAACACACGCATAATTATTTTTCGGACCTGCTTGGCGTAGGAATATATCCTTTCGTGTTTTGGTACTGTAACCTCAAACCTCCTTACCCTCCTCTTGCGTCCGCCATCTTGTTTAGTTCTCACCGCATCTCCTTGTCGCAAACCCTCCGCCATTTTTAGTTCCCGCTATTTTAACCTCAAAATCTACTCTTCTAACCTCTTGCTACCGCCATCTTCTTTTAGTTCCCATTCTCACCACCGCATCTCCTTACCCCCACCTCTTGCGACCGCCATGTTCACCACTAACCTCCAACTTTCCTCGTCCTTAAACCTCTTGTCTCAACCACCTTGTTTAGTTCCCATTTTCGCCACCGCATCTCATATCGCCCCATCTCTCTATCCACTCAAGAAAACTACCATCCAACGTTCAAAAATTGCTGATCAGTTCACGACAGGCTTTTGCAAATCTTGTTGCTAGCAAAACTTACCTTTCCCATCACCTCCAACATACCCCACTCCTTTTTCTTTCCACCAATCATAACCTCTCTTATTCTTACCAATCAGCAACTTTCATTTGCTCCTTTCCACCAATAAAATCACTTCTTATTCCCACCAATCACAACTTCACACGTCACTTTCTGTTACACTTTTTATCCCTCGCTCCCCATCTTTTCCCTCTTTCAGTCCCGACCTCCGCACAGACAACACCTCGCCGCTGCTCACATCTCCGAACCAAATTGCCGGCGAGAACAGATCTCGTTTATTCACACCTCGACGGTTGACTCGACAGCAGCTACTGCGAACACCTACGTCGTACACGTTTTTGACCGCTTTCGACCGGCTTGAGAACCCTGCTCCTACGTACGCTAGCGACCATCACGATGGTCCAGTACCAGGTTTTTGGTATAGTTAAATTACGCCTCTGCAAAGGGTGTCTGTACCGCTTTAAAAACCTAGGTATATCAGTGCGTAGTGATGTTGGTTGATCTTAAAGCTGGTTAAGCATTTTCAAAAACAGTTTGCTTTTATTTTTTCGCGTCGCGTGCCGCGCTTTTGGTGACGCATCCACACCGGTAACAGGTAAGTAACACACGCATAATTATTTTTCGGACCTGCTTGGCGTAGGAATATATCCTTTCATGTTTTGGTACTGTAACCTCAAACCTCCTTTCCCACCTCTTGCGTCCGCCATCTTGTTTAGTTCTCACCGCATCTCCTTGTCGCAGACCCTCCGCCATTTTTAGTTCCCGCTATTTTAACCTCAAAATCTACTCTTCTAACCTCTTGCTACCGCCATCTTCTTTTAGTTCCCATTCTCACCACCGCGTCTCCTTACCCCCACCTCTTGCGACCGCCGTGTTCACCACTAACCTCCAAATTTCCTCGTCCTTAAACCTCTTGTCTCAACAACCTTGTCTAGTTCCCATTTTCGCCACCGCATCTCATATCGCCCCCATCTCTCTATCCACTCAAGAAAACTACCATCCGACGTTCAAAAATTGCTGATCAGTTCAAGACAGGCTTTTGCAAATCTTGCTGCTAGCAAAACTCACCTTTCCCATCACCTCCAACATACCCCACTCCCACAACTTTTTCTTTTCCACCAATCATAATCCCTCTTATTCCTACCAATCAACAACTCTCATTTGTTCCTTTCCACCAATAAAATCACTTCTTACTCCCACCAATCACAACTTCACACGTCACTTTCTGTTACACTTTTTATCCCTCGCTCCCCATCTTTACCCCTCTTTCAGTACCGACCTCCGCACAGACAACACCTCGCCACCCAGCTCCTCTCCATCACGCGAACTCCATACTCCTCCATCTCCCTTCCTCCATCTCCCACCCCAAATTAACGAACCAATCAAAACACTACACGTCACTTCCTCAATTCTTCCAACTCGTCCCGGATGAGCCAACCGATTTAACGATAATCCTAACGCTCAGGGCGCTTTTCAAACTTACCGCCGCCGCCGTCGCACGCAGCGACACTAGCGACACTAGCGCCCCTAGCGGCAGGATTATCGTTAAAAACAATTGGCTCATCCGGGACTATTACTACTGGGCTGTGGGAACAGGAACTCAGATTTTATTGGCTTTTATGTCTGAGAGAGTGGGACGGTGGTCCGTCCTGTTAACTAAACTTCACGTGCTACATTCCTGTACGCCTCTGAAGCAGGGATGTTCATCTTTATCGCATGCTGAGTTGCTGTTGAATGATTCCAGCTTGGATTTTGGAATCTTGTGGTTAAAACTGGCAGCTGAAGCTTGGGGTGTGACTTGATTATACTGCATCGCTTCTGTCACGGGAATTTCAAGGTAGGTTTCGGCATGAGGGGTCTCATACTTCCCAGTAAAATTTATAATAACATATTCTACAATTTCATCAAAATCGAATGAATGATATGAGACAAAGTTTTTATATAATTAATGAGTATGATTCAAGCAAATCTTGAAATACTCCATGCGCCTTAAATTAATTTTTCGGAACTTAGTTTACTACTCTTGATTATTCGATGTACATTTAAGTGACGGTGGAATGCTTTTAAAAATCAGTACTGTGAAAAAAATAATATTTTTAGAATTCATTTATTAAAGCTAAAATTGTATAAACGTTTTGGAGGAATGCATTCAAATTGGCCAAGATGTTCAAAATAAAACAAAAACCCATTTGCGTGGATTTACAATATTTGTGATAACTTTTCCTTGAAGACTGGAAAAAGTTATGTTGTATATAAATAGGTGTTTGGGGTGGGACGATTTTCTTAAGATATTTTTGTCACATCCTTGGGAGATGTTTAACTTAAATACGAAGTTTAATATTTATCCGACATTTCGTTTTTTAGCAGATATATTGTTCATACACACACGGACCTTTTTCTAAACATGTTTTTATTAAAAGGCTTCAAAATATGTATTTACAGTGAAATCTCTACTTCCAATTTTTTGATGGAATGCAATACTTTCTCTATCTACTAGGTGCGTCCTAGAGAAAATAATGTCATTAAATTATTTATATGTCGCATTAATCCTTCCTTCTGCCATCCTGCATTTTATTTGGAGCTGCTTGCAGGAAATGCAGCATGTACCGGAAATATATAGAATTCTTTTTAATCTCATTTTTCGCTTCAAATTCAACTCAATCTATTAATGCGGTAATTAACTCCTAATTATATAAAATGAACGTGTGTATGGGTAATCTCGTAGTTATACTAAAGGTGATTAACATGTAAAGAAAATATGTTGTTTTAATATTGTGTTAATAATAATTAGTTCCTTTTTATTTTTAAGAGCTTCTCCGCTTTTGAGTAATTAATCTGTATTTCCAATACCCATTCTTCCATCAAGCCAGTCATCCTCCTACAGGCACCAATCATTCATCAATCTATTGATCTCTCCTCTCCAGGTTGTTCTTGGGCTTCCCCGCTTCCTTCTACCATGGAGTAACCATTCCAAAAGAGTCCTAAGCCACCTACTTCTTCTAATATGTCCATACAACTGAAGAGTTCGTCTTTCAGTTCTTTCCACCACAGTCTTCTCCATATCCATTATCTGTCTCATCACTTCATTCCTTCTTTCTAATCTGGATACTCTGGCACTGCGTCTTATTCCGTCCATTTCCACTCTAAAATGTTCTATTTTTGACCCTCTATCAAAGCCTACCCCTCAAAACCATAAGTTATAATACCTTTCAAAACCGCCTTCAAAATACTCTGCATGGTCCAACTCCACAGTACTCCATTCAACATTCTTATAGCTCTTCGTGATGGTACTAACCTATCTACTTCGGCTTTACAACTCCCTGATTTAATAAGTGATCCTAAATATTTGAATTGTTTAACAGCGTTAATAAATAATTACTAAAACATATACAGTGATTGATATTTTATTATTAATATAATTATTTTAAACTGTTAATATACTATATGTATGCCGTAGTATGAAACTTCATACATAACGGTAAAGTAGGGCCAAAATTACAGGACACATTTCTCATGTGTAGAAGAAAATATGTATGTTATGTGACATATATCCGAAAACGCTTCATCACCATATTAGAGCTCATTTTTTACAACTCTTCATAGCACATTAATCATGTGAAACACACAGGAACACACGTACCAGCATATCACGAAATTTCATCTTACATGAAATGTTAAAAATGCCCTCCGTGAGCATTGATATATGCAACAACCAGCTGTTGCATTCAATTCCGACTGATGTATCCCTGGAGAACTGCGTGTTATTTCGCAACCTTCCACAGAAGGATTACCAAAATTCTGTGCATCTTACATCAAATGAACATCTGCCAACTCCGATTTGTGTACAATTCCATTGCACCGTAACGGAAAGTAAGTCCACGATAAGCAATATTAGACAGTTACATTTTTTCCGAGTTCGTAATGAATGCTAAATACAGGGTCTGCGGTATAAAACCTGACCGTTCTCACAGGGTTTTGCGTCTGGGTAGCACGACATGCCACAACCGGCCGTGCCAGCACTTTGTCTACGCTTCTTGAATCTCTACATAAAGTATAACAAAATTAACAGAGCAAATGTTGGAAATGTCAACCTTCCACAACTAAACACGCATTATAACGAGTAAACACATTTACAATTCTTCACAAATGCGACGAGCCGATTTGTGTTTACAATAAAATTTGCACAGTCATACGCTGTTCTAAAGATAACTGCCTTCCCATCTTCTCAAGTGAAAGTGGACTACTGACGCTAATGACTACGTGGTAACTGAAGGACAGAAAACGTGTCGTGAGTGCTGGATGGGAGAAGTGGGTAACCTAACTGGCATTGGTTCTAACGCACAACACCGTGCGAGCGGACAGGTTTTATACCGAACACGCAGTAGTTATGCTACGTTTAATAAAACAGTAAAGTGAATCACATGCCCACACAAGCAATGAGGTGAGGCTCATGTCAACATTACCTTCGTCCAAATGGAACACAAAACATTGGCAGTGAAACTCAGAATTACAGCTTAGTCAGGTCTTTCATGCCGGAAAGTGTTTCATGTCATATGCTGGTACGCTCTAGTCCTGTGCGTTTCCTAGTGGCGTAGATAATGGGGTTGTTCAGGGGTTCTGTATACACCCGAAGTATATAAAACGAAAAGAAAATTAGAATGCAAACAAAAATTATAACTGCAAATAGGAGTAAAACAATAGTATGAAGCCTGCTAGATCCTTCTTCAGCCTAAGAAAAACCTAAGCACATAAGCTTGGTGGCGGGAGACAATATGGCCAAATGTCATGGTGTGGACGTAATCTGGGTGAAAAACCTGGACAAACTGAATTGCTTGTATTGCTCGTGCTATCTGAAATCTTGCAGTTAATGATCCAATAATTTCAATGAATAGTAATTCAAATAAATATTCAAGCAGGCAACGAGTCAACTGAGATATCATTGATTACTGCATGATTTATACTGTAATATATGTATACTAGTTGGTTGTACGTTACCTTTCTAAACTCAAATTTCGAATGACGAATTAATTAAATTAATCACCCTCCGTTCTATATGAACTGATTGTACAATGATCTTGGGATTTTTATGATTAATCCTCCTCTTTATCCCTTATAATTGTAATTTCGTACACCCACGGCTGCTCCTAATAACGGATGAAAAATCCAAAAACAATATTAAACATCGGCTGAATGTCTCACTCCCATAAAATCACTCCGAAGTTTTACAGACTCTGGTAATACTGCATAGCCTATAAGTACCCTATCGCGGTGGAACAATCATCAGCTGTAATGGAGAAGTGATTTTTTAAATATTCACAGTAGGTGACATTTTAAACCTCTATACCTCTGCCTTGCTCCCGTACTTGTTTATTAACATAAACACTATATAGTTGCACATAATCTATACATATACCGTTAACACATACAAAAAATACAGGCGAAGCTGGTGAATATGAAGATTTCCCACTCCTAAGCAACCGAGTTAACCTCTTTGGAAAACACACTTACTATGCGATCATCGAGAAAAATAATCTTCTCACTTGTTAACTATAAAGTATCAGCTCCTGATTTCTAATTTTATTAATTATATAGCATGTCCTTCTAACGAACGTAATTAAAACATATGTACAAAGGAAATAATGAGAAACTTCCTTACGTGAGCCTTATTAAAATGCTTTCATTCTAGTTCGAATGTGTATGGCAGCGTTATAAGCAGATTCGATTTTCTTTTGTTTTACTACGTCTTTTATTTTATTAATTTTTCTTAGTTGCTACATCGTGATCATTGTAATTTATTCGGTATGAAATATTGGTGGCATTTTTTCATTTTGCATGCATTTTCTGTGGAGTAACAAGGTCTACTTTATAATCCATAGGATTCTTAACTAAAAGTCAAAGGTCTCTCTGCAAGTATGTTCGTATATAACCCAAATTGTTCGTATTCTGGTATACAGGATTTGTAAATGATTTTAGTCTTTTTGTAATTTATTTTATATCCCATGCCCGTCAGAAAGAATAAGGTGTTGCAAAGGTGAAAGAATCTGTGGAGTTGTTTTTTGAGGTTACCCTAAATATATGCACACACATATATACAAATCAGATAAAAAAATATATATATAAACTAATATTATATGAGTTATATAATTATATTATACAAGTAAAGAAGTTAAAACAGGTCATCTTAATAACACACCCACTTTTAAGAATAGAATAAAACCATTCAGACAAAAGTTGTTTGACACCAGGGGAGCCTAATGTGACTCATATTTGTATTTTAAGTCGAGGAGTGAAGGGGATGTGGTGGTCAACTTCATTACTTTAAATAGAATTATATACTTTATTAAACACCTCCTTTAAAGATGATTGCATCGAAGCTTTCGATGGCCATCAAAACTCGTTCAAGCGTCGATAAAAGACTTTTCTTCAAATAACAGAACTTAACAGACTCCCTTATATTATTAAGGAGGCCTATTGAATTACTGAAATCACGTTTGAAAAAATAAGAGGTCCCACATTGTGTCTCAAGCCCTTTGGGAAGGTAGGAAAGTAGTAAGTAGTTCATGAGATCAGACAAGACATCCCCTGCAAAAAAATTATCTACGCTACTGCTATTTCCTAAGATTAATGTACTAGGAAGAACTGTAGAAAAATAATCTCCAAAATTGAAATAAATCGCTTCCGGACCTGTGTTTATATAGGTCCGCATTCTTCTCCGTTTGAGGAATATATCTTGAAAGTTTGGCTATACATGTATAAGCAAAAACAAAGAATGTTAATATAGCTTATTGGATGTTGCAGATTACAAGGAGCAGGACGAGTGTAACATCCCCGTTTTTGGTTACGAGGGATGGGTAAACAGCACTGATATAAACCAAACTATTCTGCATAAAACATTCATCCACAACACACCAATCGACTGCACATGGAAAATAGAAGTCCGGGAAGGTTGGAAGGTAAGTATGTTATGTTAACGTTGATTGTATTTGTTAGTACTTTGGAATTATTTGACATATGCTTGTGTTCATTTACAACATTGGGCCAGGAACATCTCGATGTTTAGAAGACAGACTATTAAGAACTGTCCCAAAGTAGAACATCATTAAATCTGGCTTAAAACTCCAGGAAACAAACTTGATAAACTATTTATTAGAAAACCATGTAAGAAAAGAGCTGAAAGCTTATTTAAAGTACCACACTTACTGAGAACAATTATTGTATTTCTCACATGGCATGATCCTGTGAAAAATCATCCTAACAAGAATCGGAATGTTTCAGGGTAACTTAGTTTGCAGATTGTGCAAGAAAGAAGCTGAAACAGCCCAGCACGTTATATACTCATGTGAGGCCTTGGCTTACAGGATATATATTGCTTTTGGGGAAATGTTTCTAAAACCAAAAGGATTTGAAACCATTTCTGTAATGATACTGTCTTCCTTGGTAAAGAATGCAGACATAATGAATTGGCTTTAAAACGATACAGGTAGCACAATAAGCCCAAGGCTGAAGTGCGTCCGGAGCAATGAGGAAATCTGTATCGGACAAGGCAGGACAAGATATACTTGTGTTCCATTTCATTTAGCGACAATATTCTTTACTTAAGCACGGCTTAGCCAAATTATTTACTTGCCGTTAGACAAGAATGTTGCACCGAGCGAGATGACTCGTTGGTAATACCGAGACTCGCACTCAGGGTAAAATCGTTATCTGGACCAACCTGATTGGATTTACTCGTGTAATACTTTTCTCTGGCCACACAGGTAGACAATGCGTTGATATACAGTGTAACCGATCTCCAGAGCCGAAGTGGCAGTAGTGTGGTAATAAGGAAACAACATGGTGCAGTATGCTACTCTAAGGCCATCTGCCTAATATAAACGAACTATAACTCACAAGTATGTGTAACAAACGCTTAAAATAACATGGTAAGAACTTGGAAATTACAGCTACTACAAATAAGGAAAAAAAGCTTTAAATAAAGCCAAACTTCCTATGTAAATCATAAATCTGGTTATCTAAAGGAAAATGTCTTCATCAATGCAATGTTTGTTATCTCTTATGTTAAGCATAAAGTGCTTCTCACTTTGTACATTATCTAACACATTCACATTAACAAAGTGTAACTGAAATAGCTTTATTCCTTTTTGCTGGTGATAAAATAAGTAATTCTAATCACTTTCTATTACCAACATTTTCATGTATTGTCATTTGTTGTTATAGCATTACAGTGGCTAGTAGTGATCAGATCGAGTTAGGTTAGGTTGTGGGGTCCGTGACATGATTGTTCCCTCATATCGGAAGGCTATAAATACACCTTACTGATTGGCTAATAATCACTTCACGCTATTATTCAAGCTAAATGCATGCGTTTTTATTACGTTTATACTGAGGCAGTAGCTTTAACACTTAAATTATTTCAGTCTAAATATAATATAAACAAATAACAGCCCGCCTTAAAGCAATATGTGTATAATATAATATATAAAATGTATGATAACAGTCGTTGTATTATGTTTATATTATTGTGTACATGCATAATAATCTTATGTGAATGTATTAAGTATTAAATAATGTAGGAGCTGTGAGAATAGACGCCTAAAGTTGCTAACAATGAGTTAACCTTGAGGCAATAATGAATTGGAAGGTTTAATAATGCTACTATAATTCTTGGAACAATAATGTAATATTTAAAACAGTTTATAAATAGCCAACCATCAACTAGAAAAATTATAAGTTAAATAAAAGTATTCTATTGGAGTAGTATTAGCCAATCAGAGATGTGAAATAGAAAAATTAACAAATTTAAGCGCTAAACGCCAGCTGCTAGTAGACAGCGTTCCAAACCGGACGCTAGTGGCAACGTTCCTGAGCAGTTAAATACGTATTCAGTGTGAGACATATATCATTCATTACGGCGTGAATAATATAAGGTTTATGTGTTAAAAGTTACAAGTAACAATAATCTCACAGCTCTCTATATCAGTGAAGTGATATTTAATCGTGTAAAGGAGTGAAGTAAAAATTATAATTTGTATAAGCCTACATTCTTTAGCCGCATCACCCCCTGCTAAGAGATACCTACATGTTTAAAAAATTAATACTGACGTAGACGAGGCAGACATAAATATATATAATATTTAAAGAAACATAAAAATACAAAAAAATGTATTCTTAAACGTGGGGGCGAAGCCACCGGAAAGTGAAACTTGAGGCGAAGGCCACCGGAAACTTTGTACCATACGGGGCAGTTACTTCATCACGTTTGGCTCCCCAACAGTGGAACTACAATACAACTACTCCTTCAAATTGGCTTTCCAACAGTAAGGCATTCAACTATCTCAAGTTTGGCGCCTAAACGTGAGGCCAGAATAGGCAAGAATAGAGAAAAGAGGAAAAGAAACGACGAAACTACAGGAAGTCCAGAGAACTTCAGAGAACTTTAAAATCATCAACAACATCACCCAAGGACAGCAACAATTCTTTCAGGAGTACAGGGCACGCAGTCAGCAATTCAACTAGAATCTACGAGGATATCACCAGAATATAAAAGTTTACTTACACAGCCAGAACAAAAGGTCAGAAAATTCCAGTACTTTAGATGTATAATAATTGTCAAGATAGTTAAGAAAATATATTACTATTAAAATAATTTCATGCTGTTGAGAAGTGCAAAATTAAAATTCAGCAATTCCAAAACAAATAAGGCAAAAGGAAATACACAAAATAAAATGGAAACAAGAAACAATGAAAATATGGAACTTGGAGAGGATAGGTCAGCCATTACAGGTACAATGTAACTTTACAGTCAGAGCTAGATAAAACAAATAGGTTAGATGTAGAAGAACAATCATCTGTAAATTCACAGGTAGATATAGAAAGAAATAGTATGCAAGGTCAATCACCTTTACATATATTAATGCAGGGAACAACAATAGAAAGAAATACTATCCCTCAGGCATCTAGCCAACAAGAGCAAGAAAACTTATCACAACAAAATATTATGTGGCTTCTAAAAGTAATAACTGAAAATAATAAGTTAACTGAAATGATAACTGATAAGATAAAAAATCAGATAAGTGAAACTAACACAGAGTTAAGAAAAGAGTTAAGTAATAAGATAACTGAAACTAACACAGAGTTAAGAAAAGAGCTAAGTAATAGGTTAATTGAAACTATATAGAGCTATCTAATGTAAAAAATGATCTAACTAAGCAAATAGAAAATTTATGAAAGAAAGTAAAGCTGAAAGTAGAAGGTTAGAAATCAAAATAGAACAATCTTCTAAAGCACTTCAAAAGATATAGATTTAAACGTAAATAAACGTTGTAATCAGCTAGAACAGAAATTGTCAAATCCTATTGATAAAAATATAACTGAAATGGAGTTTAAACTTACTAATACTAAACAGGGTATTTATAATTAGTTAGATAAACAGGGTGAAGAATTAAAAACAATGGTAGAAAATACAAATGCAAATCTTGTACAAATACAAATAGATTTAACAGGGGAAATAATTAAAATTCATGAAATGGCAAAAACAAATGCAGATGCAATTAAAGAAGCACACAAGTCAATGATAGACAAAATAAATGATAAAGTACAGGAGAGTAGTAAAGAAATAGATAAACTTAGAAATAGTTTTGAAAATTTAAGTACCAGTGTGCCAAAGGTAAATGCAAATGTAACTAGTGCTGTAAATGCTAATCAAATGCTTGACAATAATACAAGTGCAGAAAGAAGTGTATAACCTTTGTTAACTAATAATACAAGAGACGCTACTGCTTTTTCCATAGCATCAGCCCCTCAAACACAAAACAATAATGATGACGCACTTGTACATGTACCAAATCAAATGTCAAACTATTATTCTGTGCTTAATGAATTACCATTACCTTATTTTAACGCTTCCTCAAGTCCAGTACAATTTATGCATGATCTAGTAGAATATTTTAAATTGAAAAATGTGCCTGAAGCATTGAAAATGATCCTTGTTAGAAACTGCTTGGATAACAAAACCTTAGAATTGTTACATATGCTAGCAGACAGTGAAATGAATTTTGAAACATTTAAATTTTATTTATTAATAAATTTTGGAATATCACTGTACAACATAAGATTAGGGCAAGCCTAAATTATTTACAGTATAGTAGAGAAGACAACTTATCAATAATAGATTATTTTATAAAGTATGTAGGTTATTGTGGCATAAGAAGAAAAAGAAAATAAAGTAACTGGAACATTAAAGGGGAAAACAATGTAATTTAAAAAAGTATAAAAATATTTTTACTAAATGTAACAAATTGTCAATATAACAAAAGAGAGTTTAGATAAAAATATGAAATAGAAGAAAGTCCATTGTTAGTAAGAAAAATATAAATCTGATTGGCAACTGCATTTATATTGTATATCGGGCTGATCACCCATCCTGGATGCTCTATCTGATCCATGAGTGTCTGCTCCTCGACGCTAGACAGCAACGTTCCTCAGCAGTTAAATACGTATTCAGTGTGAGACACAAAATTCGTTACGGCGAGAATAATATAAAGTTTACGTGTTAAAAGATACAAGTAACAATAATCCCACAGCTCTCTATATCAGTGAAGTGTTATTTAATCGTGTGAAGGAGTGAAGTAAAAATATAATTTGTGAAAGCCTACATTCTTTAGCCGCATCACCCTGCTAAGAGATACCTACATGTTTAACAAATTAATACTGACGCACGTGAGGCAAAAATAAACGTATATAATATTTAAAGAAACATAAAAATACAAAATTGAGTTTTAAGGTGGAGGCGAAGCCACCGGAAAGTGAAACTTGGGGCGAAGGCCACCGGAAACTTTGTACCATATGGGCAGTTACTTCATCAAGTTTGGCTCCCCAACAGTGGAACTATAATACAAGTCCTCCTTCAAATTGGCTTTCCAACAGTAAGGCATTCAACTATCTCAATACGCAACTACATTTAGAAGTATATTTCCGTATTTTACATTTAAATCTAGATTAATGTATTGTTAGCTAAACCACTACAATTCTGTGTAGCTTGAAATCACAAATCTTCCTTTACATTTACAAAACAATTCTTTGGATAAAGGAGACGATGGTAATAGCTTAGCTCTCTGCAGGTAAGCGAGTAATTTTGCGTTGGATGCGTTACTGTGGAATGCGTGCTGAGTTTCGGAAAGCGGTCCCGACTGCTTTATACTAGTTACTGCATTACAGAAATGATATTAATTTTGCTAGTAGTATTCAGTTACAATGAACTTCTTGTTAATACACAGCGGTATTATTAATGTTTAATGAATGTAAATAAAACATAATGACCTAATTTTAGAATCAAAGAACAAAAAAGAATCTGATGTGTTACACTCACATGACTTTCTCTACTCTTGTACAAACTATTTTTACAAACACTTATTCTCCATATACTTAATGTTAATCGAGATATCAAGATGTTAATCTGATTGCTAATTTTCTTGTAGATGCAAGGGAAATTGATAGGCTTTAAGCGATAGTCAAATATTTTAAAGGCTGGTTGCTATGTGGAGTATTCCATTCTCTTTGCATTACCAGGACAAAAAAAATGAATAACGAATTCCCATTTGAGAAAAAGTATAAGTTTTGGAAAATTTAAGGGAATAACAAGAAATATCTCGAAAATGGTTCACTCAACCAAAAAAATGTATATGACATAAATTGTGGCATTTTAAAGTGATCTACATATTTTGTGTAGTAAAATTTTGTCAATCTCTTATGGTTCACCAGTTATGTTAAAGTCGTTCACAATGAAGAATACTTTTGGAGACATTCCCAGAAAATTCAAGATATACATTTTATTTGCCATAAAAGTATCTTAAATATATATTTTAATCAAAATCCTTAGAGCCATTTTTGAGAAAATTCAAATTTTCGAAAAATGTTCCATATAAAGGGTAATCTGGAGTGGGGGGTTTACTTGAAAAACTTCGTGTCGCATCTCTGGAATATACTGAAAGTAAATACCAAGTTTGGTGTTTATCCGACTGTTCGTTTTTGAGCTATACTGTTCACGGACACACACACGGACATGTTTCCAAAAATACCTTTTTGGATTCAGGAGGCGTCAAAACATGTATTTCCGGTGAAATCCCAGTATCGAATTTTTGAGTGGAATGCAATACTTCTACTTACTATGCGTAGTAGAAAAAGTAAAAAACTACTTCTTTTCCCTAAATATTTACTTATGCATATTTAAGGTGTAAGATAAATGGACACAGATGTCTTTTAGACTTTGGTTAGCTTTTTAAACTAAAATACGTCTATTTTACAATCCCGAGAAATTCTCTAATGACTAATAAAATCCTTCCCCCAAAAATCTAAACTCGCTTTTATACAAGGATTCAATAAAAGACATTAGTAACATTGTCTTATGTGAGTGTACTATGTCGTGCATCCTGTATACATTGTAGTAATTGTAGTGCAAATCTATAAATGTAGAACGTCTCAATTATTTTAAAGACATATTTCAGTTGTTCACGAAGCTTCAGTATTTAATAGGAAAACACACACTGCAAGGCGGCAAAGCCACTTAGAGCCAGGTTCTAGTTGCGAGGGTTTGCCAATTGAATGCATTAAATGAGCATTGATTAATGTCATTAGTGGTAATTTGCCATTAAGTCTCTATATTCCAAAACAATTATAGCTGTCAAGGATAAAAGTACAGAAGTTAATACAGGACTAAGACAGGGATGTACATTGTCGCCTATTCTCTTTATGTAAACATAAAGTTACAGAAGAATGGAGAGAGATATTTAAATCAAAAGGGATAATCACAAATAATGTAAATATAAACACAATACTTTTTGCAGACGACCAAATAATATTAGCAGAAAACGAAATGGAACTGCAAAGATCAGTAACTAAATTGAACGAAGTAGGAAAATAATATAATATGAAAATCTTGGGTGAGAGAACTATATACATAGCTATGATAGGGAAAGAACAAAGAAGAGCTAAAATAGTTATTGATGGAGAAATTATAGAACCAGTTTCAGCATTTAAATATCTGGGATAGAAAATATCAGTTATGAACACTAAAGCAGATGGCGAAGAGAATATATAAACATATAACAAATTAAATGGATGGATAAAACGAAATTTTAGTAAAAACGTGAGGAAAGAAATAAAGCAAAGTCTTCACAATATTATATATAAACCAGCACTGATACTCTTGTGAAACGTGGACACTAAGAACTAGGGAAAAGACAAGATTAGAAGCAGCCCAAATGAGATTTTTACGATCACTGTTGGGAATTAGTAGAAGAGATAGGATTAGGAATATTGTAATAAGAGAAAAGCTAATGAAAGGAAACATTAATGAAGAAATACAGGGGAACCAATAACGTTGGAATGAACATATCTTACGAATACCCCCTCCAAGGTATCCACGCAAGCTTTATTTTATAGACCTTCAGGAAGAAGAAGTGTTGGATGACAACGGAGAATATAGAGTGACCAGTTTAGTTAGCTTTGGAATAGGTCGATAGGAAAAAGAAGAAGAAGAAATTGATCATGAAGCACAACAGTGTTAACCTGTACAGTGTTGCCTTCTAAAGGTATGACTGCGTGCAATAATGATTACGGGAGGCCAATCTACCTTAATAATAACGTATGAACAAAAACAATATTCCAAAATAGAGTTAAGATAGTCTTCATGTAGAAAGCCAGCCTGCTCGGATAATTCCGCTACTACGTGAGGTTTAGGCTGGGAATTATGCAAACGATGCAAACGAGTGTGAAAACCTCACCAAATAACATACAGATTAAAAGCATTTTGGGTAACGGTAATGCCAACTGAACTTAGACCAAACCCTTGACTTGTTCATCTTTAGCGATATCACGGAGGAGGCGAGTCTAAAAATAGGCTTCCACATTGAGCCACCTCCACCTCCATAGGCTTCCACACCTTCGATCAAAAACTAGGTTGACAATTGAAGCCACTAGTTTCATAACACCACAAGTCCAGTTGAGTAAGTTTTGAGATAACTAAGGAAAACTTAATAACTTTTCAAACTGAGCAGTCAGCATTCTATTTTTTTTTCTACAGGACTTTTGCATTATTTTGGATGATACACTCTTGAAAGACTTTTTAATTATGCGTATATTGTGTATAACAAATTAAATAATATGAAGGACTTGAGTTGTTGTGAAATTCATTTATATATTTTTAGGATCCAACAATAAAAGTAATAGATTTTCGGGACTAAAAAAATAAGTAAATAATATGAAAAAGCTGCAGGCCATTACATAATCATACTTTTTTCACTAATATTTTATTTATCCAAATAAAAAACATGTATACTAATCATACCTTATTTTAAACAATACATGGAAACATGAGTTTAATAATTTGGGGTATCTTGCTCACGTCTTAAACCACTTCTTAATTCGAGTCCCAGACCTCCCTTCCTGATTCTTCAACATTCCCACTGTGATCCTGTCCATATTTATCTTTAAGGTTTTGAAAATTAAAAGTTTTTCAGGGTGAACGGAAAAAAAATGTTTAGTCTAGTACTATAATAATCATTGATGCGCTAATTAGTTACTAGGCAACAAAATCTATACTTTAAATTCTAACAAAACACAAAACGCGCTATCAAAGCATAAAATGCAGGTTCAACAAAACGTAAAATACACTCTTTAAAATGTATTTAATTTTCCAAACTTACCGATACTAATATTATCATTAGTCAAAACAGTTGACCTCACCATGGAGTATTCACTCCAAAGACTCGAAGCTTTAATACTTTTCCGACTTTTCATAAGAATACGCCAACAAAGAATCTTCATTTCCGTCTGTTTCATTAACCACACAACAATCCTTGAATTTCGTATAACTATGTACATAAATAAACTTTCTTTTACTTTTCTGGAAGTATATTAATAGCTGCATCTTGGACTATTTTTAAAATGTTTTCTGATGAACCGTGAAAATCACCTGCTTCGCTCATTTATACTTTAAATTCACATATAAAACTAGCATCCAAAATTGCAGAAATAACAAAAAAGTGGGTTGATTTATCGTGTCTTTCTTTTGCGAAAGCTCAAGGTTCGCTTTCTCTAAACATATCGTTTCCGCAATAAATAAATTTCATTAAATATACTAAATATATAATATATACTAAAATACTCTGAAGGTAGATAAAATATTATAGACAACACGTTACAAATTAGATTTAGTAACTCGCTGCTCTAAATAACTATACTAATATCTTTAGTTTTAGCTACTTTGAGCTGGGTTTGAGAATCATATGCTTTCTTTAACTGATCAAACTTTACTTTCTCTTTCATATGAAATGTTTCACAACCTAAGCAACTGGTTGTTTTGCTTGTAGTTACAATATTTGATCTATATTCTATTATTTTGTAACTGGTTACCTTCCATTTGTCCGGTTTATTTGCAATGAGAACTGGCTCCATGATTTTAGAGTATTTCTTTGCCAAAAGTAAATTTATTCTTGCATATATTGTAGCGTGTGTGCATTGTCGCGTCCCACACATTATTGCTTTGTAACGACGACATTGTTGAAGTAATTATTTTCGGCCTGGGGGTTTTGAATTTTCGTCCGACGTGATATCTTTCCCCACCTCCAGGACAGTGGTGGAGAGCGGAAGGGGGAGGCAAGCGTTCTTTTATTTGTTTGGGAGCGTGGCGTCAGTAGCGTGGGTAAGTCTCTTCAAGTCTGGTGTGTGTCATGGAAGCGTATGTGAATGTGACCTCGTGTGTGTAACATCTCCCTCCAATGTTTTTCTTATAATCCTTTGTGAATAATGTAGAGGCACCGTGTTTAATATTTAATAAACCATAGGTAATGTAACTAATGTAAAATTATGTGTATTTTGTTTTAAATATCCCACGCCTACTCTAAAATGTGAAGCTAAGATACTGAAACGTATATCCAGTTGCAGTTTAACAATGAAGACTACTAGGTTCCCGTCGTGTGGCAACTTCCATGCTTAGTGCACCACATTCTTGTATTAAGAATCTCACACACGCTTTAGTCTTCTATTGCTATCTGACTTCGATACCAACACAGGTCCTGAAATTGTGTAATTTTGTAACTCAACCTCCTCAAGTATGAAATAGTATTCGAAACCTGTGTTGGTTTGTATATTGTCGTAACCTCTTTATATTTTAGCTCAATGTTGGAAGAGCGATAGATTCCGGTATTTAAGGCATCATAAACTACACGAGGTCCGACGGGGCGAGCTCAACAAAATCCTAAATACACCTAAAGATTCCTAAAACATTGTATGGGAAGGAAGAAGGATCAAATAGCTACTGAAAATCACATGCCAGGATTCTAGATTAAAAAAGATACATTGGATATAAATATATACAAAATGTTACCTGTTTGCCATCGGCGACGTATCGATCATGTTGTGGCCATCCAACACGACTGCTTCCTTGCAAGAGACAGCAGCATCTGACGCTACCTTCTAACGAACCGGTTTCCCCTACTATTCTGACATCATACGATCTCTGTTACCAACCCACACACTAGTACATACATTTCCAACCAACAAACAAACATTGCTCTAACCAAATGTCACATCTCCCCCTAGCCACCCAGATCGACGTCCCTTTCGAGGCAAGAAGGATTTTATCACTTACAGAAAATTACAAAGAACAGAGACAGCATAAATAAATTACAATACTTTACAAAATTATCTGAATATTTACAAAAGATGGAGCCGAAATATCTGTAGAAGCAGATGTAACTGCGACTACCTGTTAGCAAATTTATAAAAAGCTAATACAAACATGGAGTCTCGAGTGCCACCGACGATATTCAAAGATGTCTTGTCTCATTCAGTAAAAACAAACCCCACACACGCACATTACACCTAGCTGCTACTGTCACACCCACACTACACTGCACAACATCTTGTCGTAACTGTTTGTGAATGGAATAATACCATCACCCACAACGACGAGGATTAAGCCGCAGAGTTGTTGTTTTTTCACGATGCTGATGACATGGGGGTAATCGCTGGCTTGGGCTGCCCCCCGAACAGTGGCTCCTTTTGCCATCTGCAGTGTAGTGAACTGGCAGTAGCTCTCCCTGGTGTATCTCTGTGCAGCCTCTGGTATGGCGCTGTACTGCGGGAACACTGCTCTGGACACTCGAGCTCCCGAATCAGCCAAATCACTATAAACAGGGGTGCTCCAAAACATCATACAGGGAAGAAGAGCAAGAATAATACGTCATTTATGAGTATACAATCAAAAGATGCCACAAATTTTGCAGAAATCTAGAAACATTGAAACTTAATACTAGGAAAAGAGAAAAAAATGATTACACATTGACATAAAAACTGGATGCTAAGGGGTACAAGCCAAGATTTCACAAAAAAATGTTTACAAATCAAAATAAAGCGACATGAAGGGACAGAATACATAAATATTATGTGAATTATATTTATAGCTTACACATAATAACAGAATACAAATATAGTAAAACATTTGGGATCCGAATATTAACTTTGACCAGCTAGTACAACTAACAACGAAAATGAATAAGTGCACCTATCATACATTCATACATGACAATGAAATAAAATCATTCATACTAACCATGGCCCAAATATTACATAACACTCAGTTTCAAAACTACCCACAACTACTAAGAACATTGATACATACTTCAAAAATGAACAGCACATTACATGCGTCAAACTACAAATATTCATGCTTTACTTGTAAAGACATAACTTTATTCACATTACTATCTTTATATTCCTCGTTATGATCATTATTATCATCATTTCTATCTTTATCATCCACAGTAATTACTGAGAAAATTAAATATCTTCACTGACATGTCTCATTCAACTAGCTGCAAAATCAAAGATACCTGACATAGGCATAAACTGCACAAATCACATTGACATTTCAGGAATGACCCCAATAACATAGCATTACACTGTTGCGTCCACATCAACCGAATCAATATGAAGCTAGAAAATAAATGGTATTTAAACATGTTGTATAAGATGGTATTAACACTTGTTGCATAAACTCAAAAAAATTAATCATTGCATTCAGTTCATTACATTTACTCTCTTTTGCAAACACATCACACACGCTATACTGGACACGTTTCAGCAACACCAACAAGTAAAATATTTCTCAACTTATCACATCGAATTTCCAGGTACATGTTAGCCCTCCTGAAAACTCAAACATTCACACTTCAAGGGTACATTATAGCTATCGCATCCAAGCTGACGTTAACTCATCACATCTCGCTACCACCACCTTGGTTACTCTTCGGCACTCCCACGAGGCAAATCTTCCATATACTACTCACATAACCTCACACACATACACAAATTTATGCAACAACTTCTGCAAACAAGGATCACAGCATCATAATGAAACACAAAATCAAACAAAAAAAATGCAACAGAACAAACACATCATTACTAAATTAACACTTTGATATATCATTCCTGGAAGTCAAAGGTAATTAAACACAGTAAACATCAAACCAATTACACTGCAGCATAACATAACAAACCAAATAATTTCTGATGTCCAAAATAAAATCCAAAATTTTCAGTACACAAAATGGTAACAAAACCTTCAATTTAGCAGAGTCATGCATAGCACACTTTATTCCTGAAAAGCAAAACTTAATTAAGCATTAGTCAGTGAAACAAAATAAAACTGTAGCTTACCTTACCCAGCTTACTTTTGAGTCATTCGAAATACACATACCACACTTTGGTACATACTTACAGGTCGTTTTTATTTTACCAGTTCAACTTTCAAATTTCTTGTAACACACATCACTGCACTCTCGACATCGAATGGGGGTGGATAAATCCTGCTGGTTCATGTCAGATGATCGAGGAAGCTGTGAAGATCTCTGCGAAGTTGGAACAGCAGATGATAACTGAAACTGGTTAACTTGGTTACATAACTGTTCCACACGATCAATCAACTGTTTCAAAATACTTTCCAAAAAATATATAAAACCAAATATGGCAACGGTGAAGCAAAATTACGCCAAATATGGCTTAGAAAGACTTGACACGCAAGCCACTTGAATACAAGTCCAAGATTTAAAACCGAGTGTACACAAGGAAGAGAAAAAAAAATTAAAAAAGTGATGACTTTAGCGAGGAAACTCGAACTGGAAGTTAAAAAAAATTACGTCACACCTTCTGTGACTAGCGTTCAAATTATTCCATAGAGAGCAGAAAATGCTACACACGTAATTTATGCGTACCGGAGTACGATGCACAAATATGAATTCCTTCTTTTTTTAAATAGATGCACCTGACATTTTATACACACACGCGAATAAACGCACAGAACACGTGCTGTAAAAGATTGGCTTCACATTCTAGAATTGTTAATAAATTGCATGACCACGCAGATATTACGTAACATTGCGTAACACACTTGCGTACATAAAAGTTGCACAAAAAATGCACCCAAAAATATAGTAATGAGTATAACATAAAAATCAATGCAATATAGAATTACAAGCTCCCAAAAATATTACCAATCAGCACAGAAAACAGCATCCCCAGACACACAAACTAACACGTCACAACCACTTTATCAAAGTTGCAAATATCGCCCAATTTTCCACAATTCACAGAAAAAGAAATAAGAAATTTAGAAGAACAGTGCAAACAACTTCTCATACAAACAGAATTTAACAGAATTTATATAATGGTAAGGGAAAAATGAAGACAATAATTACCGACGCTACGGCAACCGCCAACAGCAAAACAGTGTATAAAATTTTAAAGTGAGCCCAAAATAAAGACATTAAGACGGGACTTTTACAGAAATGCTTTTAAATGAATTGAGAACATACCACCACAATTTTAAAATTTAAACCCTTACCATTATGCCCAAACTAAGGAGTTACATGTTCCAACGAACACGTGGATGACGAAACACGCTACATTTCTGGTTAAAAGAAAAAAAATTGCACCACAAAATATCACATTATTCTCGGCGACTCACACCAATTGCCCGGTGCCACACCATCAGTTATCGTAACCTCTTTATATTTTAGCTCAATGGGGGTAGAGCGTTAGGTACCGGTATTTAAGGCATCATAAACTACACGAGGTCCGACGGGGCAAGCTCAACAAAATCCTAAATACACCTAAAGATTCCTAAAACATTGTATGAGAAGGAAGAAGGATCAAATAGCTGCCGAAAATCACATGCCAGAATTCTAGATTGATAAATATGTATTGGATATAAATAGATACAAAATGTTACCTGTTTGCATCGGCGACGCGTCGATCATGTTGTGGCCATCCCACACGAGTGCTTCCTTGCAAGAGACAGCAACATCTGACGCTACCTTCTAACGAACCGGTTTCCCCCACTATTCTGACATCATACGATCTCTGTTACCAACCCACACACTATTACATACATTTCCCAACCAACAAACAAACATTACCCTAACCAAATGTCACAATATCACCAGTTAGAGCTCATCGAGATGAACGCGGTGATATACGAGGCGTATTCCAAACTTAAGATCCGTTTGGTCATAACAACATCGCTCATGAGACAAGGCTTTTATTGACTAATATGTGCCTTACTTTTCCACACAATCGCCGTTCACATTATACACTTGCTGTAACGCTGCACCAGCTTCTTTAACCCCTCGGCATAGAAGTCTGCCGCCTGGGACTTTAACCATTTGGTAACGTTCGTCTTGAGTTCATCGTCGGTTTGAAATCGTTATCCACCCAGCCACCATTTTAAATTCAAGAAGAGGAATTAGACGCTGGGTGCCAGGTCGGGTGTGTACAGAGGGTGGTAAAAGATTTCCCAACGAAACTTTTGAATCTTCTCTTTGGTTTTGGCAGCGGTGTGCGGGCGTGCGTTGTTGTGCAGGAGGATGATGCCAGACGACAGTTTCCCGCGGCGTCGATTTTAGATTGCACGTCTCAGTTTGGTAAGCCTTGCACATACACGTCAGCTGTAATTGTTGACCCACGGTCAATGAAATCAATCAAAAGACGCCCTTTTCGTACCAAAACACGGTGGCCACCATTTTGTGATTCGCGTATGGTGATTGCTTGTTCAGTGGCAATCTTCTAAAGTGAGGTTCGAGCAACATTTGGGAAATTTTTTAAATTGCATGTAAATCAATGTTTGTAGATGCGACATTAGGTACACTTATTTAAATTTCACTTGTATGGAGACATTGAGAACCTGAAGCCGCAATTCATATTGTTGAGTTGTTAATTATATTATACAACTATTTTTATTTTAAATAGTTTTATAGGCTTTTCGTTTTTTGTGTTGAGCTAACCTTGTTATTCAGGAAAACTCGTACAGAAAAGTATCTGATTTTCATCACAATAAATGAGACTGGCTTATTCAGGATCCCATTTGGGAAACTATCATGGTCTTTTCATTTAGATTATTGTTTGAAGACACAAACTGTACCTTTTGTTAAAGTTTGTTACTGTGTTGCTGTAAACTCAGAAAACCTCTCCCTTATTATATTTATAGTAGAATATAATTCTGTAAAAATGTTGTAATAATAGTAAGAGACATAACTGTAAAGCTTACGAAGGAGGCGCCAGCCGGAAAAGTTTGGGAACTGTTGATGAAAAATCCGTTTTCTTTGTTTAAAGATTTGATCGGAAAACCTTGGAACATCAGCGATGTGACGTGCGTGGTTTCAGTCTTTCTGAGATTATTACATATAAATTAAAATCTACCTCCCCATAATTTTGAATGGCATCATTCAGCTTTATTTAGGATTTTATGAAATATGTTCCAATCTTCCAAAAAACTATTAATAACTTCAGAGAGAATTAATCCATAGATGCTTGATTCTTTAAATTAAAACATTAAAAACATTTCTGTTAACTGATTATATTTATAAGCACTTGTAGTGTTTATAAATATAAATAGTGTTAGTTAGAGAATCTTATATGAATCATTACAAAATAACTACATTCAACAATATGTCTCATAGAAGCATATTGTGGCAGTTGCATTATTTTATATTAAATATAGCAGTTCTTGCAGTAACATTGATACAAGAGGCTGAACATTGCACAGATAAGTAAGTTAGATAGTAAAGAGCGAAGTCACCTTTGTCTTAGAAACTGGGCAAGTACTCGTGTAATCGTAAGAAAGATTATTCAAATGGTCACGTGGGGCAAACTATGGTTTGAAGGGGTGGAGTTAACCTGTGGAACTGGTAATCCTTTTGTTAATAAGCAGAGCTAACTGTAGGTTTTAGTCTACAACATGTGATTGCTACACTCTCCGGCAGGCAATACAATTGCAGTATATTCTAAATTCTGTCTTCATTTTCAGGTGTGTAAAACTATTATAAAATGTAATACTTGATAATGTTACTAACATTTAGTTGAATCAAAGGCAAACTTCGAGTGTTATTTTGGGACGATTTCTGGCACCATGGAGATCATTTGCTCATGTTTTCCCATATCCTTGAGTTTTGCCCCTAGTCATGCCATTAGGATGAGTAATGGAAATGAAACTAACTAAAAATATAGTGGAAGTCATGACAATATAACATTTAGTTTCTGAAAACTCCACATTGTTTTCTTTTTGTAAACTATTTAATTTAAATACTTCACTTTTTATGTCGGTCCACCTCTATCACGCCCTTTCTGTTCAAGAATTATTTTGCTTTAATGCAGTTTATCACCATCCTTCATAGTTACTTGTGATTTCTCTTTATAATGATTTGTATAGTAAAAATAAAACACACAGTTTTATATTTGCTTATAGTTTTGCTTTTAGGGTGGAATAAAGGATTTTTTTTACATAGACATGTTCTAAAACAACGATAAAATAGCCCGTGTATGAAACATACCAGCATTTGCACACGAATACAGAATATTATGATATTCACACAATTACCATCTATAAAAAACGTTGAAATAGTTATTCAATTAAGGTATTAAAATTGTATAACCGCATAAATATATAGGTTTAGAGAACGATAAAATTTTATTGTTATGCATCGCGTGAATAGATTAAAATTAAATAACACTGTCCTGTAAATATGTGTATATCGAAAAAGTGTCTGCGATTCCCAAAGGAAATGTATCCGCGGGCGTTCATGAGTAGGCGGAATCGCTCCATTGAATTCCATAACCCTTCCACATGTTTAGTAATAATTATTAATTGCTCTTTCACACATGCCATGTGTACGTTAAGGTTTGAAATGTAAAACAGACTGAAAACTTCGATGTCATAGCCAGGATTTGAACCACGGATCTTCGGCTATGGTTTTGAATTTTTCAGTCTCAATCTACCTTTCCAATACTTATCTAATGCTATCATCACAATAATTTTATTCTGTCACCTTTGTAGTACTATTATTTTAAATTACGTGTTAGCTGCTAAAGAATCCACCAAAAGTAATTAATCAGAGTTAGCCAGTTTGATCAGCTATAAGGTAGTTGTCTGACTAACACGTTTCTGGGATTCGTAGGTAAGTGTTGCGGAGGGCGGGGAAAGCGCAGGCTTTGTGTCTTAGAACTATGAAGCGTTGAGTGCATGAAAATGTGCCGATGATGCTTTTGGTTTCCTACAGTGTGTTTATTTATTTAATGCTGGTAGCAGCTCCTTATCATCTGTGCTCCATACCAGATCCGTAAGAGTGAATCAATAAGTGGTTTGAATTCAATTCCGACAAACACGCATTAGCCTATGAATAAAAGTCAGGCCCAGGTGCGTGGCAAAAGCGGAGGAGCACGAAAGCATTTCACATGAGTGGCTGAATGGCATACCTCACCACGAAGGACTACACCAGCCCCTGCATGATTCCGTCTCGTATTGGTTTGATGTCAAAATTCTGGCACTCAAGCATTAACCTTTGAACACAATTCGGTTTCAGGCTCAGGAGCAAAGGAAAAGGGTGTTTCTTTATATTTATTTATTACAGCATGTTCCATTACATTTTGGTAATAATACATGCTAGAGTTTGCTTCCTTGCATGAATATTTCACAAAAAATGATATATTTTACTTCCAATGCTACTGTAAATAACTAATATAATCTTAAATAGTTTTAAATCATCAAAATTAATTTTGTTAACAAATATGATAAGCTGTTTTTATATATTTTGATTAAAGCTTTGAATTCAGGTGGCCACATTCCATTTACTTTTCTTACCTTTCTCTTTAAGTGTATTCTTTCATTATTAATAAAGTGCATTCATATAATAGGTATTCTATGGTCTGTTAATTATCATTACGCTTGCACATAGAGTCATCGTTATTGTAAATGTATAAAAGTATGCATATATTTTTCCAAATTCAGTTATAAATGTTGATATGTTGAACGTTAATATTATTTTTGTTTCTTCTGTTACTTACTATGGGGAAATAGGACTTCTTATTTGCCATTTGATATTAATTGCCATTTTATTTGCCAATTCACATAACTTAAGTTCTGCAGTTGAATTCTATGTTTCACATTTTGGTATTTTATTATAGCATACTTCTGGATCATGGTAATTTAAGGAAAAGGGTGGTGAAACGTAAGTAAAGTGCTAGAACTGGGTAAGGGAAACTGGAACTAGCAGGGACGGCTTAATGTTTCCTTTCCAAAATAAACCACTATTACCATGCTAGACTCTCGTTCCAGAGGTCCCGGGTTCAAACCCGGTGGAGGACGATAGATTTTTTCGGGCGTAAAAAACCTCAGCATGGCTTCCTTCGGAAGGGAAGTAAAGCCGGTGGTCCCGTGTCGTAGCTTTAAAACGAATCTCAAGCCTGATAAAGAGGCCTCTGGGCAAAATTACTAGTCTTTCACATTCAATATATAATGGGACGCCAAGGACAACAGCAGTTAAAGATCGTCCATAGATAAAACTCAATTTAATTAATTTTGCACATTATATCGCCGCGATTCTAAACACTCGACTGTGCACACAAAGTACAGCAACGTATTCTTTCTTTCCCGCTAATCCTTCGCTAATAGTAACTTCACTATATCGCATGTCACGTTTGCCCATCGCTTCTGAGTTTCCTAGCCTACACTCAAGATCAGGGAGCAAGTAACTTACTAACGTCAGTTGTCTGTCACTGCTATTAATCTTTGACTTTTAAAAAGTTATTTTTTTCTCACTCAGATCTTGCGTTTTCCACTTATAAACATCTTATGAACAACAGTGAGCAATTTCTTCCTCTGAGTGAGCATATTGTGACCGCGTGCGAAATTATGGCGAGCCACCGGTGAGCGCATCCCGGGACGGCCGTTGGATGTGGCTGGTCTCCACCCAGAACAATATCCCATTATGTGCCGCTTCCCCGCTCCAGAGCATTCCTTTGACAATTCAAGTAGGTTCCCTTTCTAGAATGTTCCGCTTTGAATGTGAGGTCTATACAAGAGGTTGCTTTTTTCCGCAGTTGAGTTCAGTTGAGTGCAGTTAGTGATGAAGCTACAAAACTAAGCGCAGTCAATAAGTTAAAGTGGACAGTGCCGAGTACAGTTTCGTTTCTAGTTGTGACTCAGCAGTTCAATTGTGTTCTGTTCTGAGTGTGTGTGTCAAAAGTATCTCAAGTGTAAATTTTATACTCCTTGAGCACCTAAGTGACAAATAAAATGTGTTTATCAACACCTGGTTTTTCATTTGTTACAATACCAACTGGATTATTTAAAAATCAATTCAAACTACAGGATGATATTTAAATATTACCTCGATATGCCTTCAGTATGTTTTAATAGGCTTGCAATCACATGCTAGAGGCTGGAATATCAGTCTGCTGATGGAAAGGGAAGCCGAAGAGTAATAAAAGAATTAACTCAAGACTTCTGAAGTGTATTACTTAAATTACTATAAATATCAACAAACAAACAGCAGGAAACATCTTGTACACCGCTAATGCTACAGCAAAAGTTAGCGGATAAAAATTTTGTATTTTAATAAATTTAAAAATTTTCTAGAATTTTTTTTGTATTTATTAATCAAATACGGCCCGAGTGGGTTTAATTAAAATGCTCTGTTTCATATTGAAAAAGTAAAATAATATATTTTTTAAATATCCGTAAGTAGTTTGTGAAGTCTCCTCTGTTCCTCCAGAATGAGAACTTAAAGAATATTAAAAGGGTTGTCACAGAAAAATACAAAGTTCCTTGAAGTAGATATTAATAATAATAATAGTAATAATAATAATAATAATAATAATAATAATAATAATAATAATAAATATGAAATCAGCATAACGGCTTGCTCAAAACAACTAATAAAAGTGCATGTTTAAGTATGCAAAATTAAGTCATGATAACATTATAGTTACACCAGAGTGCCTCTACGAAACAGAAATATCAGTTTTTAATAGAAAAGCAAATATCAAAGTATTGTAAAAAAGAACACAAAATTATAAGAAAAATTTTAGGCCCACAAATTGTAGGTGAACAATGCAGACTCAGAAGTAAAAATTAAATAAAAATATAGACATACGCAGTGACATTAGTAAATGAAGGATAACATTTTATGAACCTGTTAAATGCATGAACTCAGCCTCACGAAACAAATAATGGAATTCTACGAAAATAGAAGTATGAAGTAGATTGATAACTAAAAATGGCTTAAAGCTAGCACGAATTGTGCAAGAAGATATCCTAAACTATGTTATCTTTAGAATGAAAGGTATAACTGCAAGCTGAACCAAGAGGATAAACCGAAGAGAAAACCTGGAACAACATGGATAGACGAGAGAAAGAAAACCCACAGACAAAGAATGAGAGAACTATGAAAACAAAGAAACATCGCTAAGTATTTTGCGTAGTCCTATATGGGCTCATTGGGAACTAAAATAATAATAAAAATAATGGTTCATATCACATAGCTTCGCCGCTAGGAATAGCCGTTTCCGAAGTATTGGTTATTTTACATTATACTTTCTTGAGGCTGAAGTTCACTTTGTTGATATGCGATTTATAACATATTTCAAAATATTTCTTTTTACATTATATCGAGTTCTACATACAATAAACAGCTGATTTATTTAATTTCTTCAACTATAATCAATTTCTATCTTTTAGTTTCAAACAATTTCTAGATGAACATTTATTGTGTTTAACACAAATTGGGTGACAAAAGAACTTGTTATATAAATAATATGTATTGCTAACCGGTTTTAGTAGTTTTTAACGCATAGGCACCACGGATGGTGGACACTAATGGTACATGAAATGAAATGATTATTGGGAAAGGAAATTGGGAAGGAAACGTTCCAGGTCTAAGTTTAAGGTACCTTCCTGGCATTTGCTAGTTATAAGGACGGAGGAAAACCTGGAGAAAAGCTCGGTTAGGGAGGACGATTGCCGTGGACTTTCCGTTCAGGATTCCGTACCTTAAAGAGCTGTGCTATCCGTGCTGATTAATAGATAGAGAAGTCATCAGATTCTACACATTGTAGCTGTTTCTTTCCATTTTTATGGTTTTTGCTGTTTTTGAAAGTTCTATCACTATACGAGGTGTGATCAAAAAGTTTCCGGAATGACTTAACAACAATGCTGACGCTGAGATTTCTTTAATTCTTACCCAGACTGTACATGCAGCGTTCCTTCCCGATAAAAATGAGAGGTCACGTGACTTCCTGTGACTATGCAGTGACGAGGTAGTTGCTCTGAAGTGAACACGTGTTTTGCAATTGCTGCGATTTTTCCGCGTAGCAAAAATGTCAGATGACGAAGAACAAAGATCGAACATCAAATTTTGCTTTAAACTCGGTAAAACTGCGACAGAGGCCTATGAAGTGTTAAGAACAGCTTATGGGGAGGAAGTTATGGTAAAGCTCAAGAATTTGAGTGGTTTTTGAAATTTAAAAGTAGTGTGACATCAGTTAAATATGGAGATCGTTCGGGGCGACACTATTCCAACAAAACTGCTGAAAATATAAATCAGGTGAGGGAAATGGTCTTAAATGATAAGCGCATTACAATAAGAGAACCTTCTGACTCATTAGGACTCTCCTTTGGAAGTATTCAAAGCATTTTGAAAGGCAATTTGGACATGTTCCTGCATCATGACAATGCGTCCGTGTACAAAGCCCTTTCTGTTCGCCAATTTTTGGATACAAATAGGATGAATACTGTTCCCCATCCCGCCTATTCTCCTGATTTGGCACCAGCGGACATTTTTCTTTTCCCGCGACTTAAAATGCGGCTCCGAGGACACCGTTTTGAAGACAGTGATGTCATCCATCGCGAATTGCAGAAGGCTCTGAGCATGTTGAAAGAAGAGGATTTTCAGAGGTGCTTTCAGCAGTGGCAGAAGCGCTGAGACAAATGTATCAACTCCCAAGGAGACTACTTCGAGGGTGACAGTGCAGATGTGACGAAACAAACTGCTTTGTAGTATTTATGACGTCATTCTGGAAACTTTTTGATCACACCTCGTATTACTTAAAGTGGGATTCATATATCGGTGCGTTTATTTATAAGCTACTCCCGTTTATCAGCTCAAATCCCTGTGTATAGGAATAAAACACCTGATAGCGGGTTACAGTCAGTGACAGTTGGATATCTTAGGAACCCTTGACAATGAGCAGACGGGGCATTCTGTACACGAAGGCATGTCATCACGCGATTGGATGTTTGCCCTGACAAAAAACAAATCATTATTTAATCACATTACCACTCTCTCACTCCACTATTCCCATTAGCAGCGTGTACACAGCTGCAGTAAAATTTAATTACTGGACATTAACTTTCCAAGTGCAGTGATGATATACGCTAATTGTTATATTCGAATTTGAAATGTCAACATGATATATACGCACAAATAAAAGCACATTAGATGTCTTCAGTAAAATTTTAAAGGAAAACTGAATGATATGTGTTTTAAAATACATGACCTTCTCTTTCTCTGTTTTGTAAATATATGATATTTTAGCATTTGTCTCTGCAGATTTGTGTTACAAAAGCTGTAGGTTTATTTGATTATTGTTTTTAATATTCAGTGAGGTTTTAATTCAGCTCGCATTGTAATGACAATCCATATCAGTTCTTGTATGTAACATTAGTGCCATAATATAAACAAATAATTATACTCACAATTGCAAATGAGAGAAATTTCGCTTCCTAACATTCAAGAGTTAATACTAAACTCTGAAATGTTCACTGTAATCCGTTTAGGAGCATGATTGTTTATTGGTTCCTTTGGGAAATGTAGGCAATGTGGACCGAGATTTTCTAAGGGCAGCTAGCGCCTATATGGTACACAAATAATAGAACCTAAAGGTAAACCAAGAACAACCCCTTGCGAACTTTCAAGCATCTCATCAAATAATTTACTTTGGAATATTTTGAAAATGGCTATTGCTACGAATAAAATAATTCGTGTAAATGCTTCAATGGGCCCTTCGTTTTTCCTGTAGTAAGTTATTGTCAATCATCTATCATTTCCATGTTTCAAAAATTGCACGAAATGTAACCAGTATAAAGACGACTTCACAGAGCATTTACAGAAAACTTAAGATATACATTTAGTTTGTTAAATTAATATCCAAACATGTTATATTTTACTGAAAACCCATAGAACTGTTTTTGAGAAAAGGAAAAATAACGACACTCTTTATATTGAAATTTTACTTTGGAGTTGGGGAATTTTGTTGAAAATCTTCTCTTGGAATGCATAAAGTTGAAAGTAGCTTTATCCTGTTAGAACCTAATCTATAACAAGTGAGCATCATTGCCACAGGCTATAACTTAAACAGTCAAAAGGGGCGAAATTAATTTAGAAGTTAAATGTGAAAAGTAAATGCATGAGTATTAGTAGTGGTGCATTATTATGTGCTGTAAAGCTTTCATCGTTCTGTTCTTAAGATCAGACAGATTAAAGTACCTCAAAAGTTGCTTTAGACAATATTTTTGCTGGGTTACACATATTTAGAATACACAATATTGAAACACTGGAATTACCTTGCTTAACGTAATCACCTAATTAGCGAAGAAATACCTCTTTGCCAATTTGAATTGATACTATTATGGATTCAAGAGGGTGTAATCATTGACACATAATACCGTGACATAATACCCATAGTACACACAGAAAGTAGAGATTTTACTTAAGTACAAATAAAATAAATCTTATTGCAGCAGCTAATTCAGTTTGTTTAGAATTTGGAATACCCACTTCCCGAGTGTGCTTGCATACTCCTTTAATACCAAGGAAAGCAATGGTCGTGCAAAATAATTATTACATATTTATAGTTATCTTTTTCATGATTTATGTAGTAAAACTTAGAGGAAGTGGTCCAAATATGGGCTAGGCCTTCAACATAAGCTACCCTTTTCCCCTTACCCTTTTAGGCTACCTTTTTATCCCTACAGTTCAGCAATTGTACAGAAGACTTTCCAGTAATCTGTCAACTGAAGAAGAGAAGCAAGCTGGATTAAACGTATTCAAAAGTTCCGTAGGTATGTGATAGTCAATTAGTTAAAAAAAATTATTTAAATAAACTTAAGGATAAACCTTTATGACTAGTAATACTACCAAAATTGTGAGAGTAATATGGGCTACCATAATGTAGCTGAATGTAATGGGTAGCCCATTTTTGGACCAAGTTGTGGAACTTATTTTATAGCGTTCTGTTTTCCATTGTATTTTGCAGAATGCTAGGAGGTCCAGAACGGAAGACATAATGGAAAACAACTTGCAAGATGAAGATTTATGTCACAACTGGAAAAAGGATACATAATAAGAAGTTTGAAGTCTAAAGACTAAGAACTTCATGATCAAAACAAAATTAAATATCATAAAGGCTGCAATGGAATGAAGAGTCCTTGAGGAAAACTTGGAAGGCAATTGCTAAAGAACTCTGTTCAACAGAAATGTGATAATTGTGGTCCATTAAGTCTAAGGAACGATACACCACATCAGCTTCATATATCTAGTACTCAGGAAGCCTATATTAAAATTGATGCTCTAGGAAATAATTATTTTACTCTTCAATGAAGATAAATTTTGAATTAACATTAATCTTCTTGGCCAGTCTCTAATTTAACAACACGTGAAAAGTGTATAGAAACTGAGAATGGCTAATATTCTATATTTTGTTAATTTCTTTTCTGACATAATTATAATCTGTAATAATATAAAAGCCGTTTATATAATATGATACATTTCTGCAACAGATTACAATTGAAAATTTTATATGGAATCTCAAAGTAGAACTAAATCATAAATAATTTTATTTGAGTCAGAAATTGTACTTTCTTTTTAAAGTTTTTATTCTTTTGCATATTTACTCAGGCCCTTCGTATGTTTTCGTGTTTGAAATCCGGTAACATAAACTGAAATATTACAGATTTACTTTAGCTGTATACATTCGAGCATCATACGTACACCTCATTTAAATTGTCTGTCAATAAAATTTCATTAGTGTAACATATTATATGCCCATAAGGTGACCGCTTCACCCGGTTATACTTATATTTAACTTTAAAACACTCGAATGATACATAATTAAAGTGTTAAGCTCCATCACCCCTTCTGTAAGGTTTATCTTATTCATAATTAAAACTCGAAAAATAATTTCATTAGTAGTAATATTTGATTCCGTAGATTCATCTTTTAATATGAATTTTTCAGCATATAATTACCAGTGAGCTTAAGAAAATGTATATTCAGTATGTATATACTCATTTCATCCCATAAAACGTGATTCTATGTACAGTTGAGTCCTCGGGAACATCCGATAGTTTTGGTTTCCTGTAGTGTTTTTCTTTAGTTAATCTTAGCAGACACTCCCTATCATCTCTGTTCCACACAAGTCCTGGGCAAACCAATCTTTTATTGGTTTTAATTCAAATCCAAAACACACGCTAGCCTATGAATAAAAGTCAGGCCTAGGTGAGCGGTGAAAGGGGAGGAGTAAGGATATATTTCATCAGGGTGGCTGGAAGTCTTTCTTCGTAACGACAGACCACATCAACCCCTGAATGATTCCGTCTCGTATTGGTTTGATGTCAGAAGTGTGACACTTAAAGCATTAACCAGGAGTCCAGGTCGGTTTCAAGCTCTGAAGCGAAGGAAGTTCTATATCACTAATATACATTATAAAATAATGATTGTGGTTCAAAAAGTTTAACTATGTGTTGTAAACATGCACTGAACATTTCAGCTCTCTACCTCTCATACTTTCTGAGAAAAAGGTACATAAGTATCCAAAAATGTTGTTTTGAGAAGACTGAATTTAAAGTTTGAACATTAAATTTCTGACACACTTCAGTACAGTATAGGGTCATAATCATCTGCACCTTCATCCCTGGATTGCTTCAGCTTTTCTGATTGCCTTCTCTTGGTCCTGACCTCTTTTGTTAATTGCTGCACTGCTCATTGGGCATGATATACTCGTTCGTTGTTGAAAGATACAAAAATGCTCTAAAAGGGGCGTTTCATAACAGCTTTAAAGGAATGCATACTAGCATTTAAATGGTATTTAAATGTCTTAAACGCCTCTTCACCTCACAAATATATATTTCTTCTGAAACTGGAAATAATAGAGATTGTATTAGTGCCTAAAACAAAAAATGTGGTTTTTGACCATTTCAGAGTACCTTGTCCCCTTACAAAGTCTATAAGTTCAGTATTTCAGTAGAACTAGACATGTTGTATTGTTTTATAAAGCATATGTGCTTAAGAAATTAACATTATAACATAACAAATTTTATATTATTGTTGCTTCGTCGTTATTTAGTTATAAATCCATACTTTATTTCTCCGCAACGACTTACGGTAGAAAACATTGCGGGATACTGCAGGGTTAAGTGGAATGCTAGAACAATAAGGGGTGGAGATGGGAATGGCAGACGCAGTTTGGTATTTTCTTACCAACATAAACCACCGTCCATTATATCGGCACTATTCCATGCACTTGGCTGTATAAAGACAAATGAAAAATTGCATTTCTGTTCCTAGCATTATAATTCACTTATGGAACAATAAGGCAAGTCTTATTGAAGAATATGATAGAACAGCAACTTATCTAAATTTTTGGTATTTTCCGTTTTCTCTCTTAAGCGCCTTATTTCATTGTAAGTTATCATCTTAGTCTTGTACTAATCCTAATTTACACTTAGGTTACGACGTCGCAATAGCGGCTGAATAAGTGATTACACACACATCTCCACATCTGTGATTGTCCCTTTAGCTGCATACCATTACGCGTTCATACCTTCCGTAGGAACATCCTTGCTAACATTGTGCATATTTTAAATTTCGTGTTGTTGAATATTTAAATTTAAAAAAAATCTGTTGTGTTACACTCACATGACTTTCTCTAATCTTGTGCAAACTAGTTTTACAAACGCTTATTCTCCATCTACTTCATGTTAATCGAGATAAAAGTTTGCAGAAACTATCGTATTGTTAATTTTCTTAAAACGAATAACGAATTCCTATTTAAGAAAAGGTATAAGTATTGGAAAATTCCAACAAATAACAAGGAATATCTAGGAAATGGCTCATTCGACATAAAAAGTGTATATATGTAACATAAATTGTGTGTTTTAACGAGTTCTACATTTTTTGTGTAGTGTAATTTTATCTACCTCTTACGGTTTACCAGTTATGCAAAATTAATTCAGAATGAAGAGAATTTTTGGGGACATTCCCAGAAAATTCCAGATATACATTTCATTAGTCATGAAAGAATCTTAAATATATGATGCTTTAATCAAAATTTGTAGAGCCATTTTTGGGAAAATCAAAATTTTCGAAAAATGTTCTATATAAAACGTAGTTTGGGGTGGGAAAAATGTTCTTGAAAATCCTTTGTGTCGCATCTTTCAAAGGTATTGAACCTAAACACGAAGTTAGATATTTATCCGACTTTTTTGAGTTATGCTGTTCAGACACACACAGACACACACACGACCTTTTTCAAAAAATGCTTTTTTGGATTCGGGGGGCCTCAAAACATGTATTTTCGGGGAAATCTCATTATCGAATTTTTGGGTGGAATGCAATACTTCGCCTACTTAGTATACGTAGTAGAGAAAATAATAGGACACTTTCATTCTAATTTATTAAATGTTTAAATAAAGTAACTTAGTTTTATTGCATTTTCTTAAATTGTTAGTAAAAATACCTATTTACTTTATTTGTTCTCACTGAATACATCGATAAGCACATAAAGTTATTTTGTAGTTAGAAAGCGCTAGTGACTGTTTGGTTTTTATATTAATTGCATAATAAGTAAATCTATTAGTTTTTTTTAGTTTCATTAGATCATTCAGATTTAAATATGTGCATTTAGATTTATTATCTTTCCTTAGGCATTAATAATTGCGCTAGAAACACATTAAAGAGCTGTATATGGAATTAAGCAGCATTATCAAAGTCAATATCGTTAAATTGTGGTATCTAATTCGCAGTAGCAACGGACATAGAGCGTGCATTTGCTTTACGACGGACCTGAACTTAGTCGTCAGGTGCGACTTTTCCATCAGCCTTCAAGGAAAAACGTGATGCTGCCAAACGTCTCAGCATTTCAAAGGGCATTCCTTAATAGAAGAGGAAATTAATCCCTAACTTGTCAAATATTTCCTGTTACATCCTGTATACTGTGGCTGAAATGTTTGCATTTCATTTTTTTCATATCTAGGTACTCATTATTAGGAAAATTAAATGGGTTCTCAAAATTATTTTGTTCTTAAAAACCAAAGAATATTTCCGGTAGCCGATGGCTTTGTGTTTCATTATTGATATGTGTCTAAACGGTGATGTGATATATATATATATATATATATATAAACTGATCGTTTCACTGAATTCTTTTGCCAAAAATTAGAAGAATCCATTTTACTGTAAATCAGTTGCAGTTATAAGCTGCAGGTTGAGTAGTGTGATTTTAAGCCAAATGATGTAATTTCAAAATTGTAATACACGAGAAGCATAAAATCCTGTGGCGCTACACTTTATGAAGGACCTGAGCCTGCCAAAACGAATGCCGGCCTCATGCCCAACTAGGCACGACAGAAGTAAGCGATCATCCAACCGAGGAGGCTATGTGGCCAGCATCACGCATCCCCCAGCCGGAAAATGGCTCAAGAGGCCAGGGTCGCTGCCTATCGCAACTCCTCACTGATCATGATGCTTAGTGTCACCGATCCTGTTCCCGGGCTTAAAATCCCATCCTATGGAATGGTATCGAACCCAGGCGCATTCCTTAGCCAGGAAGCATGTCTTCACGCTCTAGCCCACAGCGCCAAGGGAAGGAACGTAAGAAGCATATATATCCATTTTTTTCATTTAATTAATATGTATAGTATAATAGATTACGTGTTTAAGAGGCCTATTATACCCACTGAACCTTCAGGAGGAAGGGACGAATCGAAGGATACAAGAGCGACCATATCAGGGGCGGACTCGTACGCTATCCCTAACAGACCAAACACCGGCACAGAGACTAACTCAAGGAAAACTCCAATGCCAAACGGTAAGCCGTCTTCTTGCCTGATCCTCCGACTATGAAAATAACAAGGAAACGAAATTATAGAAAATGAGGTAGAGGGAAATCAGTAGTATTTCATAAAAAAAACAGCATTCGCCTACCGACCTGGGGAAACCGAGGAAGAACTTAAGATATGAGTGGCCGGCCCAACGGTAATCGAATTCGGAATCTCACGAATGCGAGTCTCATTGGGATTTAAGCAACTAAGCAGAGCAATCTTGTTACCGCATGCAGTATAGGTGACGTCAGGTACTGTGAAAGACAAGCTCCTCTCTTTCCCGTCTCAATAACCGCCTTCGTTGCGACCGTTCTTTCACTGCAGGTATAGCGCCAGTGAAGGAAATAATTTCACCAACTTTGTTTTAGATTTTTCAAATATTCAGAATCATTTCATTAAAATTGCAACCTCAATAATAATACAAGTGTGTGTAAATAAGGACACTAACAGTACCAGAAGCTCGAGGAAATAGAATAGGTTTCGGAAACACCGAATACGGTATAAAGCTGGAGGATTAAAGAAAGGATGATAAACAAATTAAACATACTCTAGAGAAGAACTCAGGGTATGTAGAAATATGTAAAACGAGTTACCGAGTCAGGAAATCTCAAGCAAGTCTGATATTTCCTTTTTCATTTGCTCCTACTACGTCAGTTATGTGGAACATACTTTTTCAAAATATAACAAGTATCTACGTGCTAGTTGCATGCGATTTATGTTCCATGTATTTCAAAATACTTATACATTATTGTACACTACCAATAGCTAAACACTGTTTTCTTCCGATACTCAATAATGCTGATCTACCTGCTTTCGAAGCAGGTTGTAGTGTTTTCAACTGTTTATATTTGTTTACGAGAACACTGCAAGGTTGTAGTTGCGTCCACCTTCCGTCGTTACCAATCTTCGTGTGTTCCTAACTCGATGGTTTACTTGCTAAAACTCCTCTGCTTGCTCATGGGTTATTAATATGTATATAAGCTTTTAACTATTTAGTTTGAACGTTTGTTAAAAGTATTCGAAGCTGTTAGGAATAGCTTAAGCTATTGGCTTCAAGTTATCAACACTCGAACTATTATAACTAGAGAGAACGCGGACAACAGGGCCAAAAATCATTGATTGGCAGATAAAAACCAATTTGAGTGCTGTCTGCAAATGCCAAAATGCTGTACGAGGGATGAGGCTTGTTGGTTACCTGCGATATCCCTACCTATCATCTAGTAACAGCTCAACCTTATTTCACTCTGTCCTCTCTTTAATACCCAGGAATTACTATGCCTGGTTTATATATATATATATATATATATATATATATATATATTAGTGATGGGACGATATCACTATTTATCAATACTGATACCGATATTGAGTTTTAAGCACCGATACTCGATACTTGATACTTTAGAAATAAAAACTGCAAAGGCGATAGCTTCTTCTCTGTACCATATTATTAACAGTTTTCTGGGTATAAATGCATTTAGTCAAATTTTGAATTGTATGCTAATTTCGAGATTGTTCGTGTTTGACATTCTGTAATTGGCAGCAATTTTTATCTTGATAATGTAACAAGTTCATCCCCTATTGTTAAGCAAGGTTAATGATAATATAACGTCTTTGCTTTCCTTTTATGTAACTATATTTTGTGCTGATAACTTTCCTTTTAAAGGATTTTCTGTCCATAGCAAAACAAATACTAGCAATTCTTCTTCATTCTGCAATCCTGAAATACAAGGGTGGATCGAAAAGTAAAGCAAAATAATTTTTTCTGCCTTGGCATTACAGCTGAAATGTTACAATTTCAACACAGATATAGTTTGAAGTTTTCACTACAGAGGGTATTTTTTGTTTCATGTGTAGCTCTAGCGAGAGAAGCGTGAACTACGCAACAAGGATGGCGCGCATGTTACTGTCGTCCAGTGTGAAGAGCAGAGAGGTGTGGTTCGATATTTGTGGGCGAAAGTGCATAAACGGAGTGATATTCACAGGGACATGCGTGGCGTATATGGGGATGATTGTATGGATCCTAGCAATGTCTCCAGGTGGTGTGCATTCTTCCTAGATGGCCGTGTGAACCTTAGTGATTCGCCACGCTCCGGGAGGTGGGTAACAGCTGTAACCCCGCAGAATGTCAGAGGCATTGATGAGGCAATTTTGAACCAGCGGCGTGTGCAACTACGAACCTTATCGCAACAGTTCAAGATTTCCTATGGTGCAGTGTGCGATATTCTTCATGATACGTTGAAATTTTGTAAAGTTAGTGCTCGCTGGGTGCCTAAGAACGTCACGGATAACCACAAGGTCAGCGAATGATGACGAGCTTGGATCACCTAACAAGTGCACCGCAGAAGGGCATGACTTTCTGAAAGGAATCGTTACTGGTGATGAGGCGTGGGCGTAACACTTCACGCGCGAAACCAAGCAGGCAAGTATGGAGTGGAAACATGCTGGTTCACCAGTGAAGAAAAAATTAAAAGTGACTGAATGTGTTTGGAAAGTGCTTGTGACGATGTTTTGGGATATGCATAGTATTGTATTGGTGGGCTTTGCTGAACACAAGACCACTGTGAATGCTGCAGCCTACATGGAAACTTTGTGAAGTTGCGTCGTGCCCTTGTGACAAACGCCACAACATGAATGCTAACGATGCATTCATGACAATGCTCGCCCCATGTTGCTGCTGCAGTTCGTCATAAAGTCACCAAGTTTGGTTGAGAGGTACTCCAGCATCCACCATACAGTCCGGACCTTGTACCGTCATACTTTCATCTGTTTGGTCCCATGAAGAAATTCCTGGCCGGCCAATGCTTTGCGATAGATGCAGAAGTGAAATCAGCAGTCCGCAGTTGGCTATACTCCAAGGAAACGGACTTCTACGAACAGGGCATATTGAAACTGGTATCACGGTGGGAGTAATGTATTGAGGGTGACTATGTCAAAAAGTAGGTAAAAGGTGTAGGTTAATTTGTGATTTTTTTCTATGAAACGTTTTTGCAAAGAAATATTGTTCGTTAGTAGTAATATATATATTGCATATAACTCAAACAACTAAAAATAGTGTGTGTGTGTGTGTGTGTGTGTGTTACACCATTCTACCACTATTCAGAACTACCACATAACATATACACTTTTCTTCCGGTAATAAGTAATTAACCTTACACTTGAAACAGCAAGTTTATGGATTAAGCTTCTCTACTACCCACGCTCATACATTAGCATATATATTTCAGTACAAAGGCTTGACTTGCGTAAACACAAACTAATAGTTGGAAGGAAAGAACGAATATTTTCAAGTCACGTCTTAAGTTCTGATTTGTTTCTGCTAAGTTTACAATTTTTTGTCACCGGCGTAAGTAAATGTATTGTCAGAGAGTGAGTGACCAAGCCAGGCTATTATAGAAACGTGATTTAGTGCGTTAGTTATATCAGCTTCATTCGCAACTCAGTTAACGCTGCATGTTATATGAGTACCTCTACTCCTTCCCACGTTGTTTAGCATTTAGACACAAGTGTGTATGAAATGCTGCATCCATTCACTCCCAGGTAAAGCAGTCAAGGTCTATCGAGAACTACAGCCCAGCAACTGTTTGGGGATGTGTGCGAGACAATAAGTGAGTCACGACTCCGTTCATTCCTTTTCTGGCATAAAGTTAAACGCAACAACTTTCGATTATGCTGCATCGAAGGTTTCGCTCAAAGTATTATACATACTTCGATACCACCGAGTATCGAGAGTATCGAAGAGAGGTCCTATTCCTCATACATACACGTATACAAAAATGTACTCTGATATTTTCGACAATGTTACAGAAGTCTTTCCTTGGTTGTTATGGTTGGGCTGCTTTAAATAGTAATATGTAATCCCGCTTTCCCACTTTACACCCGAATAACTTTTGAGACCCGTTACTAAGAGTATTTTCTGCTTGTATATAAAAATGTGATTCAAAATATAATAATTCACCGGAATATTTTTATTATCCTTTTCAATGCTTCTTAAACTTCGTATATGTAGATTCTTATTCCGTGAAATAAATTTACTCGGGAGAAAATGAGAAACGGTGCAGCAAATTAGGATTTTCCCTCTGGCAGTACTGAGCTCAACGCATAAAGTGTAGTGCTATAGTTTTACGTATCACAGCACGTCACCCCTGAGGTATGTAATTTGTAATAAACTCTGACAAGAACGGATTTCAAAACGGAATGAATTACTCGGAATTTAATTTGAAAATGCTGTGCAGAAATGGAATTAAAGACGATCGTCCCTTTCTCGGAATGACGTCTGAAAGATAGTGAAAGCTCCTTCAATTTGCATATTATGACAAATTCTTTTTTAAAGACAGGCTTAAGAAGAAGAAATCCAAAATGCAGATATTAAGGTTTACAAAAATATGACGATTGTTAAATGCAAATTTTTACAAGACATTTAAGGTTTGATTTCTTCACGATATAGTTTCGCATATCCAAAACTGTACACAACTAAATCTATCCCTGTTTTAGTTACAAAATAATATTGATAATTTCCCAAATTATTACAACAATTGCAATGAGACCTAGGCCATGCACATTCCAAGTTGTGAAATCCATTGTGACTACCACCTCACTGGAGGCTACAGGCCATAGTCAGACAGGCCACTGAGACTCCCTAAGCATCCCTGGCTCGAAGACCCGTACCACTGCTGGAGCTAGACAGAAGTCGATGAACGATCCGTCAACCAAGCAGTCCCTAGTATCCACGGGGAGTTACTTCTTCCTTCGAGCAAGCATCTGCACCATCTGTCCGGCACCTCCATACACCACGAAACCTCGAAGTGCGCCTGAAAAATGAGAAGGAAACGGAATACAAGGGAAATTATGGAATAGACATTGTGGTAGATGAAAAACCACCCCAGCATTCCCTACCAACCCGGGAAAACCATGAAAAACCCAAGGTCAGAGTGGACGGTAGACAGATATCGAACGGGTTTCTCCCGAATGCTAGCCTCACACGTTACCGCGGAGTTATCTCGATCTATGCAGTCACAGGTATCGTGTTCACATAAAGTTACACCATCAAACGAAAGCTATGCTTCCTCTGTCATTTGTTTTTCTATGCGGTGGATTAAAACAATGGCAGTTCTAAAACTTTATCGTGCATTTTATGTTTAGTTAATTTTTACTTTCTCTACTACGTATATTAAGTAGGGGAAGTATTGTATTCCACCCAAAAATTCGATACCGAGATTTCACCGGAAATATATGTTTTGAGACCCCCTGTATCCAAAAAAAAGCATTTTTGGAAACATGTCCGTGTGTGTGTGTCTGTGTGTGTCATTGTGTCTGTGTGTGTGTGTGTGTGTCTGTGAACAGCATACTCAGAAACGAACAGTCGGATGAACACCAAACTTGGTATTTAGGTTTAGTATCTTCCATAGATGCGACACAAAGGTTTTCATGAAAATCCCCCCACCCCAGATTATCCTTTACATGGAACAGTTTTCGAAAATTTTAATTTTCTCAAAAATGGCTCTAACCATTTTGATTAAAATATCATATGTTTAAGATATTTTCATGACAAATAAAATATATATCTTGAATTTTCTGGGAATGTCTCCGAAAGTATTCTTCATTGTGAACGACTTTTGCATAACTGGTAAACCATAAGAGATAGACAAAATTTTACTACACAAAAAATGTAGATCGTGCTAAAAATGTCATATACATTTTTATTTTCGAGATATTACTTGTTATTCCCTTAAATTTTTCAAAGCTTATTTTCTTAAATGGGAATTCGTTATTCATTTGTTCTTGTCTTGGATATGTTAGGAGTATTAATCTGTGGCAAAGAGAATGGTGCTGCAGTTAGCAACCAGCTATTAAGATATATGTGGATGCTTAATCTCTTCGTATTTCTACACTGCCCTTGCAATTACAAAACAAGGGGAACATAGTACGCCTTAAGCGATAGTCAAATATTTCTAGAATTGGTCGCTATGTGTAAAATGTAATTCTCTATGCATGTCAAAAGATCATTTCTGCAAATGTTTATCTCGATTAATATGAAATAGATGGAGAATAAGAGTTTGAAAATAGTTCGTACAAGAGTAGAGAAAGTCATGTGAGTGTAAAACATCAGAATTTTTAGATGCAAATGTTGGTATTCCAATTTTTTTATTTTTATTCGATTATTGTTACATTTTACCTTTTATTTTTTAGGATAATCGTTGCTTCTTAATTCAGTAGTTTGTTGTAAAGCTACAATACAATGAACAGAACCCAAGTAGAATTTACTTAATTGTTTATATTTTGTAACAATAACACAACCATATACGTCGATTTTATTCATTAAATAGAGAGAGTAAATATCATTCGAGATTTTGGGCTTAATCAGATAAGTGTTCTCACAGTACACACTCGCAAACCTATTCAATAATCTCAAAAGCTCTTGATATTCGCTATGATAATCGATAGTATGCTGCTAAAAAACCAAAAGCCTGTCATTTTTCTCCTACGTTAATTTGTTTTATTCCATCATCTCTGCTTCCTTTTGGTTACCGAATGTAGGAGTTAGGTGCCAGCTTTGTGGTTGTCATGTTTGCATTGGTCGCACGACGTATGGGCGCCAAATTTGCGGCGGTTCTAACCACGTATGGGTACAAACTTTGCGGTGGTCTTCGCCCCACGTTTAGGAACCAACTTTGGCGGCAGTGTTGTGTGTTATAAATTTTATGTGTAATAATTGTTTTAATGGTTATTTTATTTATTATTTGTGCCTCGGCTGCGTCAGTAATTTCTGGTAGAGCAAGTATTTTACTTCTTTATTAAACCTTTACGGCAATTGAATAACACTTTACTGACGCATCTTAATATGGAGCTGTGAGATATTAATCATAATTACACTTTTAAAAGGTAAACATTTATATATTATCTTCACTGCACTGAATTCTCACGTCTACACACACTAACATACAACCACCGAACCCGAACTCCTTGGGCACGCTACTTTCTAGCGTCTACCGTCTACCGTTTACCGTTTAAACTTGTACATTTTTGTATTTCTAGTTTCTCATTGGCCAAGCCTAATCCAATAGAATACCTTTATTTAACTTTAGCTTGCTTTCGCAACCGCGTGACCATTTGTAGGTTGTTTTGAACATTACATTGGTATTGTTCCATAGACTATTAGTAGCCTTTTTTAACTTTCTAATTTATTGCTGTCTCAAGCTTACCTTATTATTAGCAACTTTCGGCTTCTACTTTGTAATTCTTTTTGCTACGAAAAGCAGCTTGCTTGTATTCTCACAGCTGCTACATTATTAAACTACAAAATTCATTCACATAACATTTTATACATATACGTAATAAAATACACATAATACAATCACTGCAATATACACCTCTTATATTATAATATGCATATTGCTTTTAGGCGGGCTGTTGTTTTGTATATACTATATAATTAAACTGATATGATTTAAGGGATAAAAAATACTTTCTCACGAATGAAGACAAATTAATATCCAGTTTTGTATTGTTTGGTGGTTCTTATATTGTTATATCCTCAAATGTTGAGGATATCTAATATTAGGTATATACCTGCTTCTATTTGGAATAGACACTTATGTGTGTTTTATTTAGAAAGATAAAAGAGGCAGATTACAGTCGTAACTATCTTAATGATGTGTAAACATTCGTAGTAAAATGAAACTTTTTCCCAATGCAATATCTCACCAAATAGAATTCCTAAAAGCATATAGTTATTCTTTGGTAGTTCAATGTCTCCATTAAAGCAATATTTATTGTCATAAGATAAATGTATCTCGACCCTCATACTTGAAATAAATATCAAACAAAAAATATTCGTTAAGCACCAAACCGAGAGCTCAACGTTTTCCTAAAGCTGGTAACCGTTATAATATTTAAAATGTAAATCAAAAAGGTTTCATCAACGCGGATTTAACCTTAATGCTGTCTATATCTTATGATATCCTACAGCTGATCGGTAGCCTCCATTGCATATGGTGAGTTGTTACAGGTACTCCTTTCGTGTCTCTAAGGATGCAGTTTTGACGGTGCATTAGTTATCAAAAAGTAATAAAGCACCCCTTCTGTGCCCATGTGCTTTGTATTTATTTACTTTTTCGTATTCATAAAGTATGGCCTGGAGGTTAACATGAGTTGACAGCAACTTCTAACACCCTACAGTAACGTTACTAGTGTTTGTTTGCACTGCACTGCATTGGATTATGCAGAAGCGATTTTCTGGTCTAATAATCCCAATATGTTAATTAAATTCGTTTATTAAATAATGGCTACCTAATCGATTATAGGGCTTGGGGAAAGCTGCTTTGTTATTACAATTAATTCTCTTTGCAAAACATGGATCTAAGCCACAAGCGCTAAACCTGCATAATATTTCGGCTTTTGCGTTAAAGGAAAAACATAATGAAAACTAAACCAACTCGCTGCAGGTGTGCATGCTTGTGCATGCAGTTTCGGTTTCAATAATCATGCTACAAGCTGTTAGTATTAACTAACGATTTCTGCCCAAACATTGTAGAAAATAAACCAGAGGATAAAATTAATTCGGGGTTTTCTGCGAGCTAAATTAATTGACTGTTGTATTAAAATGAACGCAGTTATATCCTGGAAGACATAGAGGGAGGAAAATAATGATTTTGTGAACAAGCACTTGGTACAATAACTTACAAACCTAACTCAGGCCTGTGATGGAGTGGATTTTAATAAGTGCTCAGCCACAGATGTAATATCATATAATTATGAGCAAAAACGTAGCTTCGTTGTTAGAAACTTAATTCTTCTTCTTCTTTAACTGATTAAGCTCCTGCTTGTAGAACCTATAAGACAATACCTTGGGTCAGTAGACTGTCGAGGAACAAACAAACTCTGAATGACATCCAGGATGGGTGTTCAGCCCAATGCCTGGTAGGCGGTGAAAAAGAAGGAAAGGAAATGATAAAGGGGATGATAGGAAAATTTGCGGATCAAATTATCCAACCCAGCATTCACCTAGTGACCGAGGAAAACCGCGTAAAACCTTTCGGTCAGAGGGCTTGAACCCTGGACCTCCCGAATGCGGGCCTCAGACGTTACCGACTAAGCAATTCCGCTTGGTGAAACTCAGTTCAAGATCCTCAACAGTTTTAACTAGTGCTTTCTGAGCCACATTTGAGCAGTTTTTGGAGATCATTCAATGCAGAAAACTTGTGAACCGTTTTTGGTAGTCTCTCGGTATTTGTATTTGTCTTTATATTATTTCTCCACTGAAATGCTAATTATTGTACAATACTACATACTATATGTTGAAATGATAACATAACGTTCTCAAGAAAACTATGTTATTCAGGTGTTTCATAAAAGCAAACGGAAATACACCAAAAGTGCCCTTAACTCCATGAAAGGCCAACATTTATCGCCCTACATTACAAAGTTCCGCTGTTCTTCAGCTCTGTCATTCCCTCGAAGCCTAATTCTGGTTTCCACAGAAATTCTTCAGAGATAGTAGAGAAAATCTAAACATGTAATGTTGCTATCAAAAGTGAACTATGCTATCTGGGTCAGCTTATCTTTTAATTGAACCAATTTCTTATAGTAATTTTATGTAAAGGCCAACTCACAGAACGACACTTACACCTCTAAGATCATTGATGATCTGCTCGGTGTTTCGTGTTAACCAAAGACAAAATGTCAGACCCGAATTCTATTGAGTTGGAAGCATAAAATGATTCCAGCGGAAATAAAAAACCAGATCGAGAGCCAGAAACCCGGAAACTAGAGTACTGGAAAGGTGTAAATGCAGTGAATGACTAATGACAAGTGCCATCCTTAACAAGATGATTTAATTATAGTACAAATAGGTGAAAGATACTAGATAATAGAGGACATTCATTACATTTACAGAAAGTCATACAGAGTTTATATAAAAAAACAAGAATATTAATATGGTAATTTACAAAATTAAAACAAAGACTATCCCGTTAATAGGGGGACATCAGAAAAGAACAAAAATAATAATAGATGTGACTACAATAAAACAAAGTACTTAAATATCTAGACTGTAGTGCGACGTATGAAGAAGATAAAGGTGTTGATAAAAAGCTACATAAGTTCCAAACAATTTTTGGAAAAATATATAATACATAGAACATTTAAAAATAAAACTAGAAAAGAGACAAAATTGATATTTTATTTAGCAATAGTTCTACCTGTAATACTCTATAGAAGCAAAGCATGGACTCTTAAACCAAAATCCAAGGAGTAGAAGTGAGATTCTTGCGCGCCGTAAAGGGATGTACAAGAGAAGAACATATTTGTAACGAAGAAATAACAAAAGAACTGGGAGTTATACCACTACGCCGAATAATAAGACTGTAGCAAAAATGGGTAAATCCTATATTACGAATGACTGAAAGAAGAATTCCTAAACAAGTTTTAAATAATAACACATTGGTTGGAAGGCCAAAGAAGCGTTGGAGAGTACAGATGATGTAAGGCCGGAACATGTGTAGCCAATCCATGCGAGAAGGAGAAGAAGAAACAGATAATATACATAAGAATGTACGCTTCTAAACAACGGGTAATCATTTTTAGTTCCATTTATAACCCACTTTTAACTGCATTGGTGTTATCGGCGACCTCCTTTGGAACTTATTGCCTGTTGGCAATGGTGTTAACTCGTGTAGCTCTTGTCGTTGTGTTTCTTGCACTTTTGGTTTTTAATCATTAGATCATACACACCGTCACGCTCTCATTCATACTTCCAAACTCTGGGGAGGATAAGGAATAATCTTGGCTAGAGAAAAATTCCCACCCTCCCAGTCGGGGACCGAACCCGGGACCCCTAGCACAACAGGCAAGTGCTCTACCGACTGAGCTACGGAACCAGCCTGATAATCATTTTGTCCTTACAATGAGGAGATTATCAGTTTTTAAATTCTGGGCCCTTCTATACAGATTTAGAAGAGTGATCCTGGCGCAACCCGAGGTTTTTCTAGAGAAACTAAAGCTACCTACAAGAAGAGTTCGCCAGGAAATCCAGTTTCTTCCAAACTCTTCTCTGCGTAATGGAAGATATATTCCGAAAAATGAAGTGTATTAAAACGTTTGAAATAAACCCAAATGGTAGTAGATAACTAGCATAAGATTTGCCGACGATGTTTTTCTATTCGCCCAGACCCGGAGGACTGCAAACAATGCTGGATTCAGCAGTGTGAACATAGCAGAACTGCAGGGCTCTCGTTAAACAAACTGAAAATGCAGCTAATGTCTAATAGACCAGCAACCTCAATATTAATAGACGGAGTACTCCTCACATACGTAAGCGAGTATAAGTACCAGGAATCGAGCGGAATGGCACGGGCGACAACGTCGAGAGATCCCGGGCTCAAGTCCCGGCAACCGCCACTCTGACCCATGGGCCTTTGGTGGTTTCCCTGGGGCCGACAGGCGAATGCTGGGGTGGTTTCTTCTCTACCACGATATCCTTTCCATCATTTTCCTTTCATTCCGTTTCCCTCTCATCTCGTGGTATATGGCGGTGCCGGACAGATGGTGCGGGCGCATGCTCACTGGAAAGAACACTCCTCGTGGACACCAGAGAGCTGCTCGAGTGGTTCATCGCCCTCTCTTGGCGCTTCCAACGGTGACACTGGGTCTGCGAGCTTGGAAATGTTAGGGATTTCTGGGCCTTTCTGACTACGGCCAGTCTTCTGTGTGGTTCCTTCACTCCACCCCTTCCTCCTGGGGGGTGGTAGGTACAATAGATCTCCGTAGGTCGCGGTGCCGAGGTGTCCCTTCTATTAAACAACCTATAACCTATACATCCCTGGGACAACCAATCTCATTTAAAGATAAAACAGAGAAGGAAATACAAGGAAGGCATTTTGGGGTCTCAAATTTATACTGTTAGACCATAGGTTTTCAAACTACGGTCCGCGGACCAAATCCGGCCCGTCAGTGTCATCAATCCTTCCCGCGACAGCTAATGACTAGTGTGATCATTGTGGTCCGCGACAGCTAATGTCTTCTTGTTGTTATTGTTGCTGTAATAAGTTGGATAAAAAACACAGAATGATAACACTAGTCTGCATTTTCAAACTTTTTGTCAGACGATTTCTTAAAAGTAGGTGTTCTTGAATTAAGTTTTTATGCTGATTCCAGAAATAATTTCCGTTTTTTTTTCTATCATGTCAGGTTTTTACACAAAATAAGCAATGTTTTGACAATTTTACTAATGAGTGTAGAAAAGTATTCAAATACCATTTCACACAAGGTAAGTTTTTATTAAAGAAACATTTTAAGAATACTCTCAAGAAATCCCCTAATTTATTTGATGACTACATTTTAACAAAACAAGAAGCCAAAGTGTTTCATTTCATTTTTTTCAAACTTTCTCTTCTTTGACTTCCTTGCAGATCCTTGAAGATGACTGTCCCTCCTCAACATCCAACAGTAGTCGGTCATCATAGTTTCATTCCATCTCCCCTGGTACCTCCTCTTCATTTCCTTAATATCTTGGTGAAAACGTTCACCCAGCTCTTCACTATAATGTCCCAGATTTTCTGGAAAGTAGTTATGTGAATGCAGAAAATGCACCTTTACACTTATGTTACAACCCATCTTCTTGAAATTTTCCAACAGTGTTTCGACAATAGCCTTGTAATCAGGATCTTTGTTATTGCCTAAGACGTTTTCAGTAACTGATCGGAAGGCGGTCCATGCTTCTATTTCTCTCTCATTCATTGTCTTCTCAAAATCTTCATCCTTCATCAATTTCTTTATTTGAGGACCAACAAAAATTCCAGCCTTTAATTGTGTAATGAAGAGAAATTTCTTGGAAAGTTACTTGAAGCAGGGTCCATCCTGTGGTAGAGCCCTTACAAATTGCTTCATCAAGCCCAATTTTATGTGTAGTGGCAGAAGCAATATCTTCATATCTCTATATTTTTGAAGTGAAATTGTGACAAAACTGTACGTGATAGAAAAAAACTAAAAGCAGTTCTGAAACTAGCATTAAAAAGTAAGTCAGAATCACTTATTAGTTTTCAGTCATCCGATATCATGCAGACTAGTATAATAACTCAGTTTTATTTACTTTTTAAGTAAAGTTTAATGACAAGTATAATACGCAGAAAATTTAACTTAAGCATAATAACTAAGAAATAATTGAAATTAATCCTACTATAATTATAAACTAGTGAACATCCCGCAGTTTCACCCTTGGTAGTTATGTTGGGGTAAAGAGTATCGTATATGTATGTATACCGATGTTTCGAATGTATATATCCTAAATCACATATATGATTTTTATCCTGAAAATCCCTCAGGAACGGAATAGCTAAATTAATGCAATTGAAACCGCAGGTTGTCCTCTTGTAAACTGAGATATGTAATTGTAATTTTCCACAGACAATAGTTTGTAGTTGTGCACCAATTATACTTGTACCAATCATTAAAAGAGATTTAAGAGCTCATCAGTTAACTTAGCTCTGTAAACATTCTTTGTGTACTTCATTTTGGAGAATGTTTCCTCACACGAGTAAGTAGTACCAAAAACATAAAACAGTCCACGAGCAAATTTATGCAAATTATTAAATTGTACCAGTGGAAGACTCATAAAATTCCCAAAAAATGAGTTTTGATATTTGTTCTTAATTATATCACCGCACTGTAAATCAATAACTTCCAATTGAAGTCCCGGAGCTACGGTTTCAATGTCAGAATCGAAAGGATCAAACCCTTTTACCTATTTCCGCTTTTGACCACCAGATGTCGTCAAGTGTCACTGTCGTAACAATATACAATAGTAATTGAACTAGTGAATTTAGCAAGCGTATGCTCGCTCAGGGCGTGTACTCGGCGACTACTCTAGAAATTATAGATAATGCCAGGAAAATGAAAACGGTTTTGGCCCTTGAACTTACAGGAGTAATCAGTATGGCCCTAAGGCTGGAAATTTTGGAGACCCCAGTGTTAGACAAAACGCCAAGTAGGAGAATTCCACGCACAGGAAACGTGTGTCTACCTTTTACCACTCTACGGTTGCCAGACGCGGTCATTAACAGCAAAACAAGGAAACAAAATCCATATATGCCAAAGGCATGTGCAATGCAAAGTCTTGGGTGTGTCTCTGAAAGACAGAATCCTTACTGTAACAATAAACCACTATCACAGACAACAGACATGGCATAACTAGCCACCAAAATCGAATGGAAATGGGAAGGGCATGTTGCGAGACCTCAAGGCAAGATAGACTCAGTTGGATAGACCTCTTCATGGACCCCTGGAGAGACATCTGTGTAGTGAATAAATAGTGAATAAATAATACTTTATTACACAGTGATTGGAGAGTGCTCCACACTCTCCGCATAGTGAATAAACAATGAATAAGTAGTGTTATTATTAAACAGTAATTGAAGAGTGCCCCACACAATCAGACAAAAGTGACTAAATAAACATATGCAACCTCTAACGTGGAGTAGTTCGCCACGTTAGTAATAATAAGCTTTCCCTATTTGATGGGAAGCCTTTGCCCTACAAGGGACACTTTAGGTTTTCATTTTTTCATGTGCTGTGTAAAAGAATTTCCCAATTACTCAGAGGAAACCCTTGTGTAGTGCACTTTGTTAATTAAAATGTTTTGCTTTCTGACAGAAATCCCGGGCAACACTGGGTGTTCACCTCAAAGTGTGCCAGGACATGTATATGATGTCCAGCTGTTAAGCCTAGAATTCAATCTTCCTTATACTTCTGGAGAGACGTACGACTCGTATGTCGGAGAAGTTGTCTAACAAGCATGGCGTTGAGCTTTATTTATGGACGCTCTTTAACTACTGCGGTTCTTAGCGTCCCATTCTATATTGGGCGTGAAATACCGGTAATTTTTCTCAGAGGCTTCTCTATCAGGCTTGAGGTTCTTTTACGTGCCGTAAATCTACGACACGGGACCACCGGCTTTACTTCCCTTCAGAAGGAAGCTGTACTTAAGATTTTTACGCCCGAAAAAATCCATCGCTATCTGCCGGGTTTGAACACGCGACTTGGGAACTTGAGGCTAGCATGGTACCCTTAGACCACGGAGGAAGACACATTCGGTATCGAAGGTTCGTGAAAGCCGTAAGCGGGATACTTGTTATCATCATTAGCGTAGGGCAACGTGAATTTGTCAACAAAGTATTGCGGCTCCCTTCTGCGAATGTAAATAAAAATATTATGTGAAATAAATGGAAATTGGTAGGATTGTGCTTCATTAGGGTTATACTTGATAGTGTATTTCGTTTTACGAAAATTGAGAATCACATTATTTAACCTACGTTTTATGATTAATGTGGTTACCATACGCCGTGCTTGCTAGGCGACTTCTCCGTCATACGTGTACTACGTTATATCCTTCCCTTTAGAGCAGACACGGGATTCAAAAAATTGACTCAAAACAATGACGTCAGGCACAATTTGAATGAACCTTAAGTGTGCATTATGTAATGGTTCCCTAGTCCTCAATTTTACTTGTCATTACGGCTCCTCAAACAAGCTCTTCATTTGCACTTTGGAACGCAACTGACACAAGCAATATCATAAGAAAGCACCTTTTTTCAATTATGCCGAATATATTCTAACTTATACTAGTCTATTTCAAGGATGATTTTATTACTCTGTGCAATTTTCTTAATCTGCCGTATGCTTTTTTTCCTGGGTACGGTTCGATATATTTTCACGTTAGTTGGCCGGTTCGCCGCCGGGGGTCGGTCGTGCTGTCCTAACTATCGTTTGTTCGTGGTTGGGGCAGTGCCACCATCGCTTCGGCGTTCGGGCCGGTTTGTCCGAAAAATCATGCATTGAGTATGCTCTCGTACGTAGTTCGAAGCGGTGCGCGATCCTGTAAATCCCCCCTTACACACACCTTTCCTTTTTTGCGTAATGTAAACTGCTTTGGCCTTCGTATTTCTGAGCGTCTTCTCTGTTCCCGCTCGATTCGTGTGACATTTCTCTTTCTGATCCTTTATTTTTTAGCCGGAAGTTTCCTATAATTCAGAATTACTAGCTTAAACGTGAATTTATGTTTTTGTTTATTTTTTAGCCGGCGGTTAACATAATTATTGGTTAACACGGAAACTATTTATCAATTTGAAACGATGGGTTTTTTAGCCGATTTATTGCCAGTTGTATAGTATTAATTACTACCCCTTTATTGTGTTGTTGTGACAAGATAAAGACTCAATACAAAGATCATAAATGTTCAGTAAGATGCCTCAAGATTACATTTTGTAAATCTTATAATTCTATTCATGTTTGTTTCACATACAGTTGGAATGATGCGGAAATATATTTCCTAAATTATATTTTTGTGACGTTCTATGGGTGAATTTTCCCCTTCTAAGGGTGTTTGTGGTAGGACAGGAGGACCGGTCAACTGACATTTGAACTATTTATCTACCACGTCTTAGTTTTAAACAATTATCTTATTTTTATTTTTTGAATAGTGGGCGTTAAACATAGTTCGGGATATCAGCAAAAAAGATACTCCAACAGAGCAGTCATCACGTAAATATTGATTTATCAAAATACATACACATACGGTGTTCGGAGGCTATATTTGAGCACAAAAGAGATTAGATAAGTAAAGAGGTACTAATCCTTCATGCCCAAACTGCCTTTAAATTCATATGACAACATCTATATGATACAAGAATGCCATATTCAGAAAATCAGTAGCCGTATTCAACTATAAGGTACTAAAATCAAAAGTGGGATCCTGCAACGTTTATAGACGTTTCAGACATCCCTGTATGAAGGGCAGTGGGCCGGGAAGGCTTATGAGTTTCAATGTATATATTCATTCGAAATAAAAAGGTTTTCTGTAAGTCCGCATTATTTAGGGCAATAATATTATTGGTTTACACAAACATTCCTGCATTGGTTATTGACAAGTATGTGACATTAAGTTCACTTTTGTCAGAACTATAGCTATGTAAAGGTATATAAAATTTTAACTTCTCTGTTTATGGTGCACTATTCTCAGAAGCTAATTGTCTGACTTTAATCAAATTTTCTGCCCAGTTACATGTCGGGTTAAACCCTTTATGCTTTAAGCCTTTTTCCTGTTTAAAGATATATATTACCTTCTCTACTACGTACAGTAAGTAGGGGGAGTATTGTATTCTATGCAAAAATTCCATGTAGAGATTACACCGGAAATATATGTTCAGAGACCTCCTGAATCAAAAAAGAGTATTTTTAGAAAAAGATCTGCGCGTGTACATGTGTGTGTATGTGTGTGTGTATGTGTGTGTGTGTGTGTGTGCGCGCGCGTGTGTGCGCGCACCTATCTGTCGACGTGTGTGTCTGTGAACAGTATAACTCAAAAACGAATAAGTTCCAGACTTGCCATTTAAGTTCAGTATCTTCCAAGCATACGTCACCAAGATTTTCAAGAAGATCTCTCCACCCCAACTACATTTTGTATGGAACACTTTTCTAAGTTCTTTTATAAAAAAATTGCTCTAACAATTTTAACTAAAATATAATACATGAAAGATATTTATGTCACAAATAAAATGTGTATCTTTAATTTTCTAGAATACCCTGTGAAGTTCTCTTAATTTGGAAGGATTTTATATAATCTTATATACCTAGTACATGTTAAGCGATAGACGATAACTTACCATAAAAGGTTTATTTGTGGCATATGTCGTTTTTGAGATATCGTTATTAAAGTTTCGAATTGTTCATTTTTGGTCATTCTTTAAAGTCCTTTCAACATTTAATTATTTCTCGCGGTTGCATGGAAAGGGTATAGAATTTTAAGGCAGCGTATAGCGTCCAGTTCTTAAACATTTGACTGTCGCTGTTCCCTTTTATATATAACGAAATTTGTAATGTAGCTATTTCTGCAAAAGATGCCGACCCTGAATCCAAATAAAGAAATTTTGTAAACTTGTTCATGTGTGTGTCTATATATGTGTATGTAAACAGCAAAACTCAGAAACGAAAAGTTGGATAAGTACCAAAAGTTGATTATTTTCCAAGGATGCGATACGGAGGTTTTGAAGCAAAAACCCAACCCGAACTACCCTTTGCATGGAACATGTTTTGAAAAATTTAGTTTTCTACAACATGACTCTTTAACGATTTTTATTAAAATACATAACGTTTCATGATATTACATATCTTGAATTTTCTGGAAATAACCATTAGGGTCCTCTTTATTCGGAAATAAATTTGTATAATCTTATATATCTCGTAAACGTTAAGCGATAGACGAAAACGTACTACACAAAAATGAAGATCTCTTTAAAACACACAATTCATTTTTAATAAGTTTTTGTGGCATAAGCCATTTCTGAGATATCCGTTATTAAAGATTCGAATTGTTCATTTCTTGGTCATTCTTTAAAGTCCTATCAGCATTCAACTGTTTCTCGCGATTGCATGGAAACACTATGGAATTTTAAGGCCAGCATATAGCGTTCAGTTTTCAAACATTTAACTATCGCTATTACTGTGTACTATGACGAAATGTGTAATGTAGCTATTTTTGTTAGGATAAAAACGTAGTAGATAGAAAGATAACCTTTTCTAAAAACACTCACTAATAAACGATAGAAAATAGAGAAAGCGGTGAGAATGTATCACATCAGATGTTTTTAATTATATGTTTTGTTAATTATTTTTCATGAAATTTATTTTATTATATTAGAATGATGCATTTTACATCAAATCTTTTACACTGAGTAAGTGCAATTAATGTAGTGTACGCCTACAAATAAAAATTCAGATCTCTGGGTACCTTAGTTCCACAGAAGAGTGTATCATGTGCATAAATATAAATATTTAAATTGTATAATTCCACTAACAAATAATTTAATATCACATACTTGCAGTTAATATATGCAAAGATATTCGTTAATCATCAGTAAATATTTGGATTCTGTAGCTAATATGGATTTAGATAAAACTTATTATATTTCGGTGAATTTGTGCATAGAAATTTATAAACATTCTCGACCCAATATTCTGAAATGGAGTGAAACTATACTCCGGCGCGATTTACATCCTTCAGTTACTTCCAGTGTGGCCTTAAAGACAGAAACAAACCACTCAATCAACCATTGGTGGTCGATTTCGGAACCTAGCAGTTAAAACTACAATAGTAGTAATTTCTGCAAGCTTTCATTTTATGACACTCACTACTGTTACTGTAATTTTGGTTAGGTAACTCAAATGAGTATATGAGTATTCCAGATGTTAGAAAACATTTCTATTCCTACTTTATAGGTTACAGGAGATGAATATCTCACACGCCTAGACCTATATAGATCCATTGCGGCTAACACCTCTCAGGAGGAAGGGATGAAGTGAAGGAACCACAGGAAGCTACAGGCCGCAGAGACACGCGAAAGTCCCTAACAGTTCTAGGCTCGAAGACCCGCCCATCAAGCAGCCCTCTATTGTTTACGGGAGCTTTTTTTTGTGAGCAAGCACCGTACCGTCATAAGCCACAAAACACCTGAAAGATGAGAAGAAAGCGGAATGAAAGGAAAATAGTGGAAAGGAAATCGTGCTAGATGAGAAAACACTCCAGCATTCGCCTACTGGTCACGGAAAACTACAAAAAACACAGGGTTAGAGTTTGCGGTTGATGGGAATCGAACCTGGGACCACCCGAAAGCCTCCCGGGACCTCCCACGCTACCATCATCTTGTGTGGTCTACTACTTCTTCATTTTCATGTGTTTGCGATTCGCACGTTGTTATCTGCATTAAGACGACACGTGTATGGTGCCTCCAATTCCATATCGGGGCCCCTAGCCACTTCGTAGATTTCTTCTATTCGAGGGACCATCGTACTGATATTTACAATCGAGCACCTTTCGCTCGAGCATCACTGATGTCTTATTTATTAATCAGAATGTAACTTATCGATAGTTTTAAAGCATGGCGCCTAGTAACCTCTACATTCAATTTTATTTCTATAATCTCTACTTCGATTCGACTAGGGATCTAGGAAATCTATTCCCATGCAGTTTCCTATTCATTATTGGCGGTTGGTATAGACTAAAAATTATGAGATTTGGTGATCTGCGAGTTCAAAATTAAAAGAAGTGATACAAGATTTAACACCGCATAATACGAGACCAAATTAATAGGTAAGGCAGTTCTGTGATTATATTAAAAGTTCAAAAAGTGACGTCGTTCTCGCATTGTAATTACTTCAGTGATTATACTACTGGGTTGTATCATAAGTTCGTTTGCTCGCAAGTTCCACTTATAGCGCCTGAAAACCCTGAATCTTCTGTACACTCAAGTTATCCTAGTTCCCTAACCACTCCTACGACTTAGAGAACTACTACACTCATATTGGATATGTCAGTGTGTATTTGTGACTGACGTTGGATAGAACGGCGTGAACTTTGTTTAAAAACTATGAAAGCAAAAAGGATCATTTCCGACATGTTATGCTGTTTTACTATCGTAAGGGTAAAACCACCTCACAATGACGGCAAAAAATTTGTGCTGTCTACGGGGAAGATGCAGTAACGAAGCGAGCATGTCAAAAGTGGTTTAATCGATTTTGAGCTGGGATTTTCTCCCTAAAACACAAACCTCGGTCTGGACGACCAATGGTTACGAACGTGGAAAGAATTCATGAAACGATAGCCAACAATCCACGAATTACAACTCGGGTGTTGGCATTGAAGCTCAATTTAGCTCGTGCTACTGTAGCTAGGAACTTGGCAATATATTGTCGACAATAATGGTGTATACTGCAGAAAATAAATAGTTTGTTTACAAAACCTGAGGTAGTTATTTATTTTTTGAACGACCTTGTGTTTAAAGTTTGCAAACGGAAAGTTCGGCAACTACGCTGTCGTAGCTATGCTGCGGGTGAGGTGTGTTCCCAGGCGTTCTTAGTGAATGAAACGTAACAAAAAGCGAACGAACTTATGAGACAACAGTATATAAAATAAAGTGTGGCATCCTGCTCGCATTTTAATTAACTAATTAGCTTGCCGAAAACTCCGTTTTTCTTATAGATTTTCTTAGGTAATTTAATTAAGCGTTCAAACCTCACACTGGTTGGCTATGAGATCTTTCTCTTAGGGTGTGCATGGGCGTATTTAAAAGGATAACACCACTTTAAGTTGACTGACAAATGTAATTTAATCTGATACTTACGCTATCATAGGGAGTTGCCGACCATTTGAAGATAAAGAATGAAACTGATTTTGAATCATAGCACTCGAAATTTTAACAATTGACTTATTATACGTGCTAACTTCTGCAGTATCAATTTTACGTTTTGAAATAAGTTTCCGCAATGAAAGAAACTAGGAGCTTAACTTTCCGTCGTCGCTAAAATGCTTACTGGCAAAATCCCTCGTAATCCCTTTTAATCACACAGCGTGTCACTGGGTGAGTGTCTCTAATTTAAAATGCACGACCTTTTGTTAACACAAGTTCTGCCTACCTATCACTACTCATATCAACGTTAATTTATTTGCGCTCCAATATAAAAATTCTAGGTATATGTATATGCACTGTTACTAGGCGCCACCTTCTCAAATCTCAGAATTTCATTCCCTTTGTCTTTTACAAAATTTCTGTCTACGAGCTTCTGAAACGTACTGAACTTAAACCTAAATTGCATTCCAAGAATCTTTATGCCTAATGCGTTCGCTCAACTGTTGCTAATGACTTTTCTTAATGCCTCGTTAATGATCGTTTTCTCCAGACAAATCTCTCAACTCATGCTTATTACCTTATACATTGATTTAATATACGGAAATTGCTTATTGTGATTATTTCTCTATCTTGCTATTATTTTTATTTAATTATTTGTAGCACATCAACCACAATATCTTGAATTTCTCGGGAATAGCCGCTGAAATACTTTTCCTTCTAAATGGCTCTTATGTAATTGGCAAATAGTAAGAAGTAGACAAAATCTTACTGCTCTAAAAATGTAAATCTCGTTAATGCACACAATGTCAAATAAAATTTGTTGTAGAGTTAACTATTTCCTAGATATTTATTTTTATTGTTTTGAATTTTCAAATGCTTGTGATTTTCTCAACTAGGAAGTCGCTATTTGTTGATTTCTAGTGTTATGCAAACAGCATGGAATATCAAAGCTATCGCAAAGAGACACGTTCTCAAAAAATCTGACTATCGCTTTACCTACTGTATGCTACAACGAAATGTGTAAATATGAATTTAAAGTTTATCTGGATTATTAATAAACAGGTGGAATAATACATTTTTAAGAATAGTTTGTAGTGAGTAGACAAAGTCATGTGAGTGCAGCACATCAGATTTTTACTACTCATATTATGCACATGTATTCTCTTTTTGGTTTTGTAATGATAGTGTTTTCCTGCTTAGCTCCTTCAAATTAATCCCCTATTTAAGTCCCAAAGTTTCAGAAAGAGTGATGTGATCTGAAGCCAGGCGAAGATTTTGTGTCCTGTCTTTTAACACCTCTATGTTAGTCGACAAAGCGCCTAGCCGGAATTTAAAAGACCACCCGCAGCTCAGCCACGTAAGAGAAGTTGCCTGTGTTGAATACAAACGCGTAAAGGTGATTGAGATTGAAGTGTGTTTACCCGCAGTTTTTCCTCTCACTCCCACTTACAGTGAAGAATGTGCTTGTTTAACCTTCCGCCACCACCTCCCTATTCACGTCGCGGGCTTTGATGAGGTTTATTCCCGCTTCGCGACGGTGCATGGAAATCACTTTTAATTTACCTACCCTACTTGTTATTGGGGACTAAGGAGATCCTTCTAGGTACATATATGACACACCTTCTTGACTCCTTAGTGCAAACGAAGACATATCACATAAATAAAAGCGGTACAGGCTAACATAGTATCCTACAATCACTCCAATCTTAGAAACCAACTTGATGTAAACGCATGACGTCCTTAACTAGCCCGAGGCTCGCAGGAAACCAAACCACACCGTAACAAAATATAGCACCTTAAATATGCGCGATTATCTGTAAATTTTTAAAGAAGTACGTTACTAAAACATCTGATTAATATGAAATATTAAATAATAGAAGTAATAAACTTGGTTGCTAGCTCCAGCTATATGGTGAAGACCTCCATAACCACAAATTAACATATCTAACACATTATCACAGTATCACATTAAGTCATTTATATTCTAATACAGTACCTTCAACTGTTTTGTTTCCACTGACTATCTCCATTTTCTCTTCACCTTCCATAAAAACTGGAAGTCTGCGTATCTATTTTCCATCATCAAAAATGTTTCAGATAATAACTTTCTAAAGAAGGTTGTAGGTCATGTTTAATTCTATGTGGTGTCGTTCACCTCTATTCTGTATCCATACGATAATGATGAGCAGTTTGTTCGTCGCGGCTGATACGAACAAAAGGTTAACGCGGAGGGATACAAAAGTTTTTGTTTACACCAACTCCGCTTATAAGGCTGAATCGACTATAAGTGGACTAACAAGCAACCAAGCCTTCATACTTCTAAACGTTCCAGCTATGCTAAAACATTGCTGAATAATTGTTTATTCAATAAGCTTTTCAAACTCAGTGTGATGCAGTAAGGTAAATTTTGTGAATTCAATTGTTATATTTGTACTTGCATAGCATTTAAATTAGACTACTCCATTCATACGCCGCGTATTTGATAACAGCCAATAACAATTATTAATGCTTGGGATATCGATGGATATCACTGTCGTTTATCTTATAATATGCTTGCAAGGATGTTATTTTATCGGATAAAACCTCAGCTGGTTATTAAACCGTAACAGAATTAATTTGAAGTAATTAATAGCTGCGTCATCCAATTGCTTTTTAATCACTAGGTATTCAAAACGTGCCAATTTACAAATACTCGTAAATTATATTCATGAAAAAAACTACCTTTGTGTTCTGATTTTAGCTTATTTGGAGTCAACTGTTTTTAATTCCACTCTTGTTAGCAATATTCTGTAACAATTGGATTGTTTATTCATTTAGTATGATGTAATCTGACAGCTGAATCAATGATTTGATTTTAAAAAACACAAGTAAAAATTATTATTTATATAACCTGTTATATTTCATTCATGGAACAGTCTTAATAAACCCCATTCGACATTACGATTTTCATCAGATAAGCTCGTAACTATGATGGGATTACGTAATATCAAATTACGTTCTGAGAGTTCAATAGCGGTGAGTGAGACATACCTAAAGAACTGTTAGGAATAACTACAATTGAGCTACACGTATACATAAACAAAAAATATGTTGAATTACATAAAAACTGGTGATGGAAAGATAGCACTATTTCTCGATACTCGATCCGATACTGATTTTTGAGCATCAATATTCGATACTTGCTTTGTAAAAAACTCTAAGGCTGATATCCTCTTCACTAAATTTGTTCTTATTAGTAGTTTTGTGTGTATAAAAGCATGTAAATAATTTTGTATTATATGGTAATTCCTAAATTGTACCTGTTTGACATTTTCCAATTGGCAACAAGTTCTTATCCTCGTAATGCCACTGTTTATATATCCCCTGTTGTTAGTCAAGTCTAATAATAATAATAATAATAATAATAATAATAATAATAATAATAATAATAATAATAATAATTTCTATTTTTCCTGTTTTATTTAACTATATTTTGTGCTGCAATTTTTTAAGGTCATTTCTATCCATATAAAAACAAATGCTAGCAATTCTTCTTTAGTCTGCAACCTTGAAAATATAAACTAATATGTATTTTACAGGAAACTCCAACAACTACTAGTGTGTTATACTATTCTACTACTATTCACAACTACCACATAACATACTTATTTTCCATTGGTAATAAGAAATTAGCTACATAAAACTCAGACATATAGTAAGTTAGTGGATTAAGCCTCTCTACTACCCAACCACATGCATTAGCATACACATATTTCATATATAGGCATATTAGAGACAATTACAAAATTGAATAAAGAACCAGGGAATTATTATATGAAATGCAGAGATATAAAAGGAACAAAGAGTTTTGTTTGAGAACACGATCAATCTTGAGAGAACAGATATTTCCATGCGCTGTATTACCTCAAGTCTTAAGTTCTTATTTGTTTTTGCTACACTTACAGATGCTACATTCACCGAGTAGGTAAATAAATGTAATGGCAAAGACTGGATCACCAAGTGATGGGATAATTGCCCCACGTACGGTACAAACTTTCGGGTGGCCTTCGCCCCACGTTCAAAAAATCAACTTTGTATTTTAATGTTTATTTAAATATTATATATGTATGCCTCGGCTGCGTCAGTAGTAATTTTCGGAATACCTATCTTTTATCACGGCTGGTGTGGCTAAAGAACAAGGCTTATACAAATTATATTTTCACGAAGAGTTTATAGCTGGCGTGTCTAATCGTAATTTTTATATTTTATTTACTCTACAGAATAATATGGTTTGTTACATATGCCCTTTATATCAGCAGTTTTTAAAGCATTGAAATGGCCACTTTTTTCCATAATATTAATAGGAAGAGATTTACATATTCTAAAGATTTCATAACACACAACTTACGCCCTCGGTGTGTCGTCCTCCGTGCTCTTGGAGTACCTCTAGTTCCCGAGGCCGCGGGTTCAAACCCGGCTGAGACGGTGGATTTTTTTCTGGCGTAAAAATGTTTAGCATGGCTTCCTTCGGAAGGGAAGGTGGTCCCGTGTCGTAAATTTACGGCATGTAAAAGAACCTCAAGCCTGATAAAGCGGCCTCTGGACAAAATTTCCGGTCTTTCACGCCAATGTAGAATGGAACGCTAAGCAGTGGGACCATAGCAGTGAAAGAGCGTCCATAAATAAAACTCAATTTAATTTTTTGTCCTTGGCGCATTAGCGTTAAGCGATAGACGAAAACGTACGGCACAGAAATGCAGATCCCTTTAAAATACGCAATTTATTGCTCATAAGTTTCTTTGTGGCATCAGTCATTTCCAAGATATCCGCTATCAATGATTTGAAATTGTTAAATTCTTTTGTCACGCTTTCAAGGTCATGTCGATATTAAATTTCTTCTCGCGTCAGCATGGAAAGAGTGGAATTTTAAGCCCAGCAATAGCGTCCAGCTTTAAGCATTTGACTATCGCTATTACCTTTGCATTTATAGCAAAATGGTAATGCAGCTATTTCTGCAACGGTTTGTCTCGATTAAGATGAAGTAGATATAAAAATAAGCTTTCACCAGAATAGTTTTTATACCATTAATTAATGATAGAGGCTAGGGAAAGTCATCTGAATGTAACACATCACTTTTTTTTTTTTTTTTTAGTTTTACGAAGTCTAAATGTTTGGGTTTACGAGTCTACCTCCTAAGACTAGGTATATCAGCTGTTTATAAATTAAAATGATGGCTAAATAAAGTGCAATGTACCAAAATACATTCATCTTGGTGTATGGGTATAAGAATACTTGCTCCGGACACGTGCAGTGACCTGGGCTATCAACTTTAAATTCCATTCACTTGGTAGCACTTGCACGTCCAGGTGCGGCCTTGCAGATTCCTGTGGGTAACCACAGTGGCCCGGGCTTCCTTGGTCAACACGATCCATGATGGTGCTTATTGTACCACCGCCCCTACTTGGATCGGTTCCAAGTCTAATGACTTTAATGGAGCGGCTAGGGGTGAGGGGGGACAATCAATGGGAGGACTGGGGCTGCTGCTGGTAATTCATTGGAACGCTGCCTCGCCCACCGGGCTACACCCTATTCCCAATCGCTACCCTCCCTCTGCGGTATCATACACTTGCGTTCATATCCTGCAGTGCGTACACTGAAAATATGAAAATCTAGTCTGACCACTCCACTACCGAACTTCCAAAAAGCCTCTGATGGGGGTTGCTGGAATAATGTGCGAGATAATTTGGGAGAGGAACAACTGGTATCGTGCTTTACACAAATTCCAGACCAACCATTCTAATTTAATAAGAGATATGCTCCAAGCCCTCATACGTGTTCACCTATTGTATTTTACAAATGGTCTTTCATGCCCCTCGAGGGAATAAACGATGATTTATATGAAATAAAGGAAAATAGAAAATAGGTTTTATACAAACTCTAAACTAAGTACATTTAACCCTAACAATTTAAATACTTAGCCACAAATTTTGTAGACATTATATATATATAACTATGCTACAAAACGGTCGCTTTGCTTCCTTTAGGTATCATCATTTATTTTTGTTTCTCTACTACGTAATGTAAGTAGGGGAAATATTGTATTCCACTCAAAAATTCGATACCGAGATTTCACCGGAAATTCATGTTTTGAGATCTCGTGAATCCAAATAAAGCATTTTTGGAAACATGTCCTTGTGGTGTGTGTGTGAGTGAACAGCATAACTCAGAAACGAACAATCGGAAAAACACCAAACTTGTTATTTAGGCTCAGTATCTTCCATAGATGCGATACATAAGTTTTCAAGAAAATCCCCCCACCACAGATTACCCTTTACATGAAACATTTATCGAAAATTTTAATTTTCTCAAAACTGCCTCCAACGACTTTGATTAAAATATTATACATTTAAGATACTTTCATGACAAATAAAATCTATATCTTGAATTTTCTGGGAATGTCTCCAAAAATATTCTTCATTGTGAACGACTTTAGCATAACTGGTAAACCATAAGAGATAGACAAATTTTACTACACAAAAAACGTAGATCGCGCTAAAATACACAATTTATGTGATATAAATTTTTGTGTTTAGTGAACCATTTTCCAATACTTATACTTTTTCTCAAATGGGAATTCATTATTCATTTTTTTTCCTGGTAATGCAAAGAGAATGGAATACTGCACATAGCAACCAGCTCTTAAAATATTTGACTATCGCTTAAAGCCTAGCAATTCCCCTTGCATCTACAAGAAAATTAGCAATAAGATTAACATCTCGATATCTCGATTAACATGAAGTATATGGAGAATAAGCGTTTGTAAAAATAGTTTGTACAAGAGTAGAGAACGTCATGTGAGTGTAACACATCAGATTGTTTATTTCCTGCACATGCAAAGAGAATGGAATGCTCCACATAGCAACCAGCTCTTAAAACACTTGACTATCGCTTAAAGCCTACCATATTCCCCTTGCACCTACAAGAAAATTAGTAATAAGGTTGCTAGCATGAAGTATATGGAGAACAAGCATTGCAAAAATAGTTTTACAAGAGTAGAGAAAGTCATGTGAGTGTAACAGATCAGATAGTTCACGTGTTTACAAATTATTCACGATAAATCAAAGCAATATTCACCACAATAGTTTTTGTTTGGCAACACTATAGTAATACTATAATTTTGATCGTTTATGCAAAGGAGTTTAGACAGCAATTAACAAGGGTGGTTTATATATGTATAATTTACAAATTTGTGCATGAATTTCTTAGAATTAATGGAACAATCGCTTAACAATGCAAAGCATTCTCTTCTGCATTTGTTGTTATGACGTGAAATAATCCTAATAGGTATGTGTAGTTGTATATGCAAGATTTGTAAGTAAAAATTGTCGCCACATTTCAAATTTCGAATGAAATTAATAAAAATTTAGGGATAATATCTATTAATATATTTCTAAAACTAGCACTTTTAAACGAACCACCTTACGTAGAGAGTTGACATTTAAAATGCATACTTTCCCCGTCCTTCCAGTGTTGTATTTATTTTAATGTTCTTGGGTTTACATACACACAGACACATTTATTTATAACACATATTTATTGTACTTTGCTGGCTGGCTTCTGCATGTATTCAAATACAGGTTTCCACAAGGCCAAATGAAATAATATCGTGTTCGGCTTATACAAGGACCCACGCCCGAGGCGGGACACGAAACAATGATCCTCCGTGCAAAGGGACACCAGAGCCATGGCATTAAACTTATGGAAGATTTCTAGACATATTTCAAATGCAGTTTAAAATTAAATATATTTAATTAAAAGCCTCCTTAAAGTTTATTACTTTTATTTCCCAATATAATATTCATCTAAAATTGTAGAATATGAAAACTAGTTCTCTTCTTTAATGTTGTGCAATATTATCCTTAAAATGCTATATTTGGTTGAATAATTATTACTATATTTAACAACTATTCCTGAAGTTAGTTTGATCTATTGAGTTTGACAAAAGCAGACAAATTTTACATCTATAATTTCGAATCCAGTATATGACTTTGGAAATTCAAACATGAAATAATTTATGTTCTGTAAGTCGTTCATTAAAGATGTTCTGTAACTAAATACGTCTACTTAAAATTATTTATTTTTTAGGGAAACGCGCGAAATGATGATGGATAGGGAAGTCCAAGTAACGCTGAAATTATATTTAGCTAATTATAATTCAGTTTGTAGAATTTTAAATTATTAGGGCAATGTGATAGTGTATTATGAAATGAGTTTATTATGTAAGAATTGTGAAACGGAATTATAAAGAATTTCATACCCTCTATTTTCTGTAATACAAAATCAAAGAAAAATAAAATTAATATTGTGAAATGAGGAAGTGTATTTGATTTTTAAATGTCCTATCTATGTAGCATTACTGTGATAATTTTATTAATCTAATACCAAAATGTATAAAATTACTAACCTTTGTCCATCAATAAAGGTATTTATAATTTTATACAAAAAGTACGTTTCCAAGAACTTCAGTGAGTATGTTTTATTTTGTTGGTCTAAGAAGGTATCACGCTTTAAATCGCTCTATTGACCTTCAAAACATGTTTAATATAATAAATCTTGCATATAATGGAACGGCATTAAACGATATGGCATGAATGATGGATAAAAGAAAGTAAATGTACTAAATAAACAAGGCTAACAAATGCTATCCTAATGTTTGTTGTAATATGTATATAGTTTATTCCCAGAGTATCGTATTTTAGGAAAATGAGCGTAATATGTAGCTCCACTGTTTTACTACAATTTAACCGTGTATGTACATACGCTTTAAGAATCAACTTCAATATAATTTATAGGCACATTGCAAATTTCTTGAATTGATAAAAAAAAAGAGTTTCTAATATATACACTGGTGTGCAAAACATAAGGACGAGATGGGTAAAGTAACATAAATGAATTACTTGGTGAAAGTAGATGAAGGTGCGGGAGCATGTTACCAGAGGTCTCTCACACGTGCACAGAAAGCTGAACGTCACATGGCGTGAGTGTAGCGAGCCTATAGTGCCAAATGGGTCTGGTCCCGCAACACGGGGCAGTTGACGAAACAGGACAAGACGGTGTGTGGCAATTAGCGAGCTGTTACGTGCACTTTAGTGGTGTTTTTCATTGCAACATGGCCCGTAGACACCATTTGGATGAGTTCACATGGGAGGAATCATCGGGAAACTGGAAGAAGGGCGAAGTGTGACGAGTGTTGCTCAGGAGTTTGGAATTGCTCACTGCATTGTTTCACGTGAATCACTGCTGTTCCGAGGAGAGGTGTGGTCGATAACGCTCAACTACGGCAGCAGATGACCGCTACACAGTGCAACAGGCAAGAAGGGATCCACGCCAAACAGCGGGTGCAATTGCAACCGCATTTAACAGGACAGCTAGACACACAATCTCATGATACACGTGGCACGGTGACCACGCAGAGATGGTCTCTTTGCCCGACGGCCAGTACGTTGTGTTCCATTGACATCCGCACATCGGCGGCACCGTTTGCGATGGTCCAAGAGCTTCAAAATTGGACCAACGAGGAATGGGGTCGCGTGCTCTTCTCGGATGAGAGCAGATTCAGTCTAAGTAGTGATTCTCGACTACCCTCATCTGGCGAGAGGTGGGAACACTTAATGAACCCAGGAACATCCTTGAACATGATCGTTTTGGTGGTCCAGTGTTATGCTTTGGGGAGGCATAATGTTGCATGGGCGCACCGACCTCCAAATCTTTGAACACGTACGCTCACTAGTCAACGTTATTGTGATACTGTACTGCTTCCCCATGTGCGTCTTTTCAGGGATACAGTCGGCCCATGACCGCATCGAACAGCGCACGTGGAGGATCTCTTGGAACGAGAGAATATTCGACGAATAGACTGGCCTGCTCGTTCCACCGATTTAAATCCCATCGAACACGTGTGGGATGCTTTGGGGAGACGCATTGCAGCACATCCACATGCACCAACGACCATCCAACATTTGCCAACTGCGTTGGTGGAGGAATGAACGCCCTACCACAAGAACTGCTTACCAGCCTTGGGGCCAGCATGGGAGCACGATGCTGAGCATGTATTGCTGTCCGTGGTGATCATACACCCTTTTAAGCACCATGTATCTGTTTCTGTAAATCTAGAGTGTCATCATATGTCGTATTGACTTTAGTGTAGCTTATGGTCTATGAATAAAAGTGGCATTTCTGTTCGTCTCATTGCAAATTTTAGTTTAATTGCCTACTGTAGCAGTTCTCGCTATGTATGATTCAAGTTTCATCCAGCTATGTTACTTGGCAGTGTCACAGCATGCGAAGATTACTTTCGTCCTTAGGTTTTGCACACTAGTGTATATAGGGTGGACCATTTAAGTTGAGATTGTAAAATATCTCAAAACTAAGCGTTGTAGAAGGAAAGTCTTGAATAAAAGTTGCTTGATATTATGGGGGAAAGTAAATGTCATTATCCTTGTTTTGTTTGGAGGACAAAATATTATGATGATAATTTTAGGTCAATTTAAATTGACCCTAATTGTAGGTTCCCATTTACATAAATTAATTTGACCCTAAAATGAACATCACAACGTCCTCCAAACAAAACACGGTCAATGACATTTACTTTCACCCATAATATAAAGCAACTTTTATTCCAGACATTTCTTTCTACAGCGCTTAGTTTTTGAGATATTATTGTACAGCCTCAAATTAAATTGTCTACCCTGTATATATAGGCTGCTCACATAATGTACGGATTTTATATTTGTTTTCCTAATGTTGAATAAATAACAGAATATACTGGGAATGTACCTAGAAAATAACGCAATGCGTATATTTACGATCTTCCAGGTCCAAGTGCATCAATGGGAGGTAAAAAGCCAAACATAGTTGTGCTCTAGCATTGAATTCCATTTAGTTTTCTATATATTACAGTTATGTTATTCAAAAGTAGAAAAACCATATAGAAATTATTAATTAAGAACTACCAAAACTGATTAATTTCATTACTATTGGACATTCTTACTTCTATACTAATATAATTGTTATTCTAACGAAGTATAGATACATATAACCACATTGACACTGTGTAGACTTGCTTATCAAGCATTCATAGTGTCACGTTGATTTCATTTACTAGGTTATTTCCCGATTCAAAAAAGGCTGTGGAAATATTACGGGAAACTATAAATGAATAAGTTTATTAAATGAAAGCTACAAAATTAATGGGAAAACTCTCAATCAGAGGTTATAAGCTATTACTGATGTAATAATCTCAGAAGAATAATCAGGCTTTAGAAAGGAGCGTTCATATAGCAATGACATGTTTAAAATGAGCCAAATTATTGAGAAAGTCTTGAATTTAATGGATAAATGCGTTTACTGATTATAAGCAAGCTTTTGATAAGGAGGCCCCTTTTGTGGAGAATATTATAAACAAGAGGTTTTCCTAAACACCTTATTAGTGCTATCAAGAGTTTGTATTTGAATACCAAAATAGTCATTAATACTGGTCTAAAACGTCAGATGAAATTTTAGCAAATCTAGGTGTTTGACATGAGTATAGTATATCGCCCATTTTGTTTAATTTATATTAAATTAACCTTCATATAGACACCTTTTCAAAAATAAATCTGGTGTAATACATTCACCTGACTTTTTGTACCCTATCATTTATTAGTGGGTATACAAATCAGTCATAGTAAAGCTTATTTTCATATCTACTTCATTTTAATCCAAATAAACATTTTCAGAAATAAGTACATTACACATTTCATTATAGATACAAAGGGGACAGCGATAATCAAATGTTAAGAACTGGACGCTACACGCTGGCCTTAAAATTCTCCACTGTTTCGAAGGAATCGCGAGAAACAACTGAATGTTGACAGGAATTTAAGAGAATGACCAAGTAATGAACAATTCGAAGCTTTAATAGCGGATATACTTGGAAACGGCTTATGCAATAAATAAGAAGTTATTTGAAATAAATTGTGTGCTTTAAAGAAATCTACATTTCTTGTGTGTTAGTTTTCGTCTATAGCTTAACGTCTACTGTTATACAAGATAATACGAAATTCCTTCCGAATGAAGAGGACTTCAAAGGCTATTCCCGGAAAAAATTCAAGATAAGCATTTTATTTGTCCTGTAAGTATCTTTAATATATGACATTTTAATCAAAGTCTTTAGAGCCATATTTAGAAAATAAAAAATGCCGAAAAATGTTCCATGTAAAGGGTAGTTTGGGGATGGAGGGTTTTCTTCAACATCTTCGTGTTGCATCTTTGGAAGGTACTGAACTTAAATACCAGTTTGGTGCTGAACCAATTTTTGAATTTGAGTTAAGCTGTTCACAGACACACGCAGTAGTGTGTCTTTCTAGTTACAAGAAGAGTAAGCTGTTAGTGAAAATTAGCATATAGTAATTTAAATTAATGTTAAGATTTTCAGTAAATATTCCCTCATAGTAGTATTCAAATAAGCATTATAGGGTAATATACTGAAGAGTTTTCCCACGTAACTGTCATACCTTAGTAAACTTTTGATAATTACACGCATATACACGCCAATTTGTATTTAACAGAAAATTAAAATATAATTTACTCCATATAATTTAAAAAAACTTTCTTTTTCCCTTCTTTAAGGGTTATTATTTTGATTCCGTTGGATTTGAAATCCAAAACCTCAAATAAGATTCAAAATACTCCTGTTTCTACCATTGGTAGCATAAGACAAGCTTAAAAAATGCTCCAAATATTGAACACTGTGTCAAAATTTATACCTTAGCAAGTTGAACGAGTGTCCACTGGTCGGACTCGTAGCAGATATCGGGTTGAATGACTGTTCTGCGGTAGGCCAGCTCACGCGCCTACGGAGAGAACGGAATTTGCTGTTCGGTCTTAGATATTTAGCACTGTATATAATTGGAACATTGTTACATGAAGCCAGTTTTTGCTGTATTTGCTCTGTATTAACAGGGTCTATAGAACAGCGTGTGTTTATTGAGCTAAGTTTTGCTCGAACGGAGTCTGCAAGTGGACCGCCAGGTTGAATTTATACAGAAATCGTTGGTGTCTCCGTTCCTAAGAAATTTGCAGTTTACATATTCTTTGGAAAACTTAACCAGGTTGAGACTGTGAAGGTCAACAGTTCCAACCGAGAAAAATTTAGACAAAATAGGAACTATCCTGGAAACAAGTAAAAAAAATGCTGCTTTGCATTACAATACATTTTTTATTATAGAATAACTGACTGGCCTGCTTGTTCTCAGATATAAAACCATGTGATTATGTATGGAAATACTTAAATATAAGATGTTTTAACAACACCCCTTACACTTGACAAAATAGTAGACAGCATCCGACGTACGTTTTCGAATATTTCGGCTGCAAAAATATACCGAATGTACAGTAATGTGCACATTAGAGCTAGGCTTGTGTACATGCAGAGATGCAATTTGGATATCTCGTATAACGAAAGATAGGTGTAACATATTCATGTTATTTCGCAACGTTTGCATTATCTAGGGGATAAATGGCGGCTGGACTGCGTCTACTGCAAACGGAATCGTAAAGCAGCGCCGTCGGAGCTGCAGGCTTCCATCCCCGTCTTTCAAGAGATATCCTATAAGGTAAAAGTACGGACGAACGGAGGATCCCCGAAACGGGCAGAGCACAGCACGGAGGCCATCCGGCCGTTTGTGCTTCTACCGTGACCCCTGGAGGTAGGGAGGAGGGGAGAGACCCGAAGGAGGAACAGATCCGGATGACGACGGGCACAGGCATGGACGGGATTCCTAATGTTTCCAGAGTGAACGTAACCAACGCCGTCCGGATCCACCTACAGACCTTGAGCCACCGGGGAATCCCCGAAGGAGTGTCTGCCCGAAAGCACTCGGAGGCCGGTCCCAACCGAGCTGTCTCTGGAAGCATATCAGAAAGAAATCTCCACAGAACGCAAAGCCACCGCCCAGCCGCAACCCGCCGACACCATCACCTAGTCCTACAACCCTGAAACAGATGACAAGGAATATAATGGGTGCAGGAAATGGAAGTTAGGAAAGTCGTGGTATAAGATGAATCGCTCTAGCATTCACCTTCCAACCCGAGAACACCACGAAAAACCCATGGTTCAGAGTGGGCGGTCCGCGGGGATCCCGAACGTGAGTTGCATGTGTTATCGCGGCGCAGCTCGCTTGGCAGTATTCATATAAAACTATCTTTCTCTCTATATTAGGTTATTCAGGATGTACTTTTGCATAGCAATGATTTTAAATTCGTCAGCAAGCACTGCACATACAACATAGGAAACAGAATTCGATTTTTTCAGGAAAATAAAATGTATTTTTGAATTTTCTGGGAATGTCCCCAAAAGTCCTCTTCATTCTGAATGACTTTTGCATAGCTGGTAAACCATAAGAGTTAGACACAATTTTACTGCACAAAACTGTAGATCTCGTTAAAAGAAACAATTTATGTCTCATACATTTTTTTGTAGAGTGAACCATTTCCGAGATATTCCTTGTTATTTGTTAGAATTTTCTAACACATTCTTTTTTTTTCAACTGGGAATTCGTTATTTTTTTATTTTTTTTTATGTTCCGGACATGCAAAGAGAATGAAATAGCAACCAGCTCTTTAAAGATTTGACTATCGCTTAAAGAATACCATATTCACCTTGCACCTACAAGAAAATTATCAATACGAATGTTATCTAGATGAACATGAAGTAGATGGAGAATAAATTCAACACATGTTATTTTATACATTCTGGAGACTACTACAATGCGCTTCCTTACTCAGAAAATTTTCCACCGTGTTTTTATTCGATTTCCACCAATTTCATATACAGCCATGATAGTTACTATCTGTAGGTATATAAATATAATAAAGCCTTTCTGGTAAATACCAATTTTGGGAAAATTGATAATTTGGCTTCGGAAACCCTATTTTTACTTCCTCTACCTCGTACCTGGCAGGGGAGAAGGTATTGCATTCCACCCAAAAATTCAGTCCCGAGATTTAATTGGAAATACATGTTATGAGGCCCCCTGAATAAAAAAAGTTGTTTTTTTGAAAAACGTCCTTGTTGTGTCTGTCTGAACAACACAACTTAAAAACGAAATGTCGGATAAACACCAAACTTGGAATTTTAGAGATGCGACACCAAGACTTTCAAGAAAATTATCCCACCCCAAACTACATTTAAATGGAACATTTTCGAAACTTTTAATTTTCTAAAATATTCTCTAACAATTTTGACTAAAACAGCATATATTAACTATATTTATGTACAAATGAAATGTGTTGAATTTTCTGGGAATAGCCTTTGAAGTCCTCTGCATTCGGAAGGAATTTTGTATAATCTTGTATAACTAGTAAACATTAAGCAAGACGAAAAGGTATTGCACAAGAAATGTAGATCTCTTTAAAGCACAGAATTTATTCCAAAAAAAGTTTTTATAGCATAAGCCATTTCCGATATATTCTTTATTAATGGTTGGAATTGTTCATTACTTGGTCATTCTGTTTTCAACATTCAGTTTTTTTCTCTCTTTTGCATGGAAGCAGTATGGAATTTTATGGCATCCTGTATCGTCCAGTTCTTAAACGCTGTTCTCTTTGTGTCTAAAATGAGGATTAAAATGAGGTAGATAGAAAAATAAGCTTTAATAAGAATAGACTGTACGGAGAGTTGTTCACGATCTATGGTAATAATATCCGACGAGCATAATAGCACCGCGCTGAAACATGTGAAACCGAATGAAAGTTCAGTAGTATGATTTTATCACTATGTTTTCTCAGTTGTAAGCTCTTGTGCTTGCTGCATCAAATGGCGTCAAAAATAAAACCATTCTGATAAGGGTAAATAACTGCCCTTTCCGATGCCTAATATGTGCTTGTATTCCAAGATTATTCATCAGTGCAAGAGGCATGGTTTTGCCATATCCAAGAAAGTGATCTCGTGTACACTCAACAAAAGATTAAAGCCAAATCAGGACTTATTCCAAAGGGCAAGAAACAGGGAATTCCACGACCGGCCACCAGTCGCAACCCGGAGATAATGTGGAAGGTGAAGGCCCATGCCTCTGGACCAAATCCTAAAACTCAGAGAGCCATTGCACTGTATTTAGAGATCTCTGTTACTACTGTGAACACCATAATGAACCAGGATTTGAATCTAGAAAAGTGCCATAAGAGCCGGGGATATTTGTATTTATTGTCACAGTGTTAAGAAATTTACAATTAAATTGTGTACTGAAATTTGACCCTGGCCACTCATTCTGTAGACATTCACTACAGTTTATTTACATTTTACAATTACCATCAATAAATTATCTTGCTCCTGTTTTTTCATGTCCCATTTCCACTTGCTTTTCACTTGTTACTTTTTAATTGCTTTACCATCAAACATTCACCACAATTTTCCAATCAAAATTTCAACACTTTATTTCATTGAATTTATGACTTCTCACTACCTCTGACCATCGTCTTATTGGCAAACTACACTACCCCTTGCTTATCTCTATATACTATCCAAAGCCATTTATTTTTTACTTTGCACAAAAACTGTCCAATGCTCCTACCGTCTTTACACACCATTTCAATTATAGCTATATTTCTATTCCCCTTCAACCACTTCTTTTTAATAAATTCTCTTCTCCGATTTTCTGTTCCTTGGCACATAAATATTATGTGTTCAATGTCTTCATTTCCAGCACATATCGGACATTGGTTTTGAGGAATACCCTGTCTTAACCGTCTTAGCCTCCATAGTGTCGGGGATATAAGCTGCTGCCTAAACACATTGCAGAACGTGCACTAACAGCAGAAAGCTGTGTGAACAATACCTATCTGGTAAAAGGTGGATGTTTGTTGTCTTTTGAGATGAGCGATATGTTTACCTAATATACTCTGGGGTACATATCAACGACCAAGGGGAGAAAAAATTTGAAAGTTGGTATAAGGAAACTAACGAACATTTTCCCAGTGGTTTCATGGTAATAGCAAGGTACAATTACAATGGCAAATTAACCATTCGTCGTGCACATAAAAATATGAAATACAACTCGGCATATTATCATACTAACGTCCTGATTCCAATTTTCCATACATCTGCTCTCTATGGTGCAGATGTACATAAAGTCTGGTTGTATCAGGATGAGACATCAAGACATACGTCTGCTTCTACCTAAAAGCTTTTGGAGAACATAGAGAGAGAAATGGAAAAACTTTCCATACACTTCAGCGACATCCATGTTAAGTCATCTGATGCATCACTGATGGAGTTTTGTGCACTAGGATTACTGAAAAGAGCTCTTGGAAGCAGACGGCCGCGAACTTTGGATGGTGTCTGGAAAGCTGCCAGGAGGAATGGAATAAACTGGACATCCGTGTATTGCGTAGCAGCTTGCTCCAGTGGTAGCTGTGCTGCATATTGATAGCTCAAGCTAAAGCCTGCCAGATAAAACATCACTACTGGTGGAGGCGCGGTTTTTCATAAGGTGAAGAGGTTTTAAGTTTAATACCATAGATTGCGAACAACTCTCTGTATTCCCGCTAATAAGTGATAAATGGTAGAGAAAGTCATGCGAATGCCATCAGATTTTTTCTTAATGTGTATTTTATTTGCTCATCATGTGCATGTTTATATTAGCATACCAGGCTTCTTTACTGGATTGACTCCAACAGCGAATGCAGACTAGTACTCCCAAATTCATTTGAAACATATATTTTTCCAAACATAAATGGGAGAAACGCCTCATAATAGAGCTCTGAACGTCTTGAATTTCTAAATGAAGTTTAGTTTAAACTAGCTTTGCACATGATATTAAATTTTTCCGAATACCAGGCGAAAGTAACCGATAGAAATGAACTTTCGTGGCTCATCTTCAATCGACATGGCGTTTATTTCAAAGTTAAGTTGTTTATGGAACAGACATGTATGTCAGCATTTTGAAGATTGGTACTGACTGCCTATTTTATTTCAAACAAGTATTAGTGAGAGACTAAGTAGATAATGTGCCAATTATTAACTTCATTACAAACGATCGCTCAAAAATAACACGCAATATATGTGTGTGTATGTGTGTGTGTGTTTGTATTTGTTTTATAAGAGTATAGCAGAATTTCGGAAATAGAATATGTCTACTTAGTGTTCTATTTTGAAACTTCTCAGTTTTGTTATAAACCACTTACCACCCTTATATCGCAATACACCACTGTTTAACAGAAGCCTGTTACTCGAGTTTTAATTTGTATTAACATCTAACGGGAAAAAATATTGTATCACTTGAACAACATCCCATGAATATTTTCGTTGCGCATACAATGAGAGAGAGAAACATGGAGGGGGCGAGAGGGGGAAAGTATGAGTAACAGTGTAGATAACCGAGCGAAACGTCTTCGCAATAACTCTTGGGTTTACATTGGGAAGGTCCCGGTTCAGTTGCTGTCGGGTCGGCCACTCTGAACATGTTCTTTTTTTTCGTGGTTTTCCCCGCTCGGTAGGCGAGCACTGCGGTGGTTCCTTTTCTATCACGAACTTCCTGTCCCCATTATTTCCTTTCATCTATTTCATTTAATCTCTTTCAGGATTTAAGACCAACTGACAGCGGTTGGTTTGTAGCGGCAGGACGGTTAGAATGTTCGCTATGGAAATATATTTCCCTAACACTTGGCGGAACCGCTGTGGTCCCTTTTGTTGCATGGAGTGTCTCGTGCCAAGGGTGACACCCGCTCATTTTAATATTTGTAATATGCCCCGTAACGAGGAGTTCCGACCCCTTCAGCTGCCGTGGTGTGGTGCTGCGGACCCTGAGCACTCGTGGTACTTCTGACGTTACTACAAGCATGCTGTAAGGATGTCTTTGGATTGGGTTGGACTCAAGCAGTGGTTCCCAATACCCATGGGAAATTGAGTACGTTGTGCGGTTTTCTACCCAGGAGCGTTTGTGAGACGCCTCAAGGTCCTCCGTACGCCCTGGAGAGCTGGTAGACAGTGTACTAGGTTGCTGTTGGTCCCACAGAGGTTTATCAGTAGTCTTCTTCTTTGGGGGTTGACGCGCGTAAGTGGCGTATCCACTTCCACCTTGTAATGGGGGGAGCCGATTTAAATTTTCAGATGCCGGTCCACAGGAAAAACTCTGGGGGGAGAGAGAGTCATTCGGATGACGCCCTCCTCCCAGGGTCACATGGGGGCAGAGTTCCCTGGTGTCTCATTTGTATTGACGAAGCTATAAAAGAATGGCAAAATATTTTAAATCATATATATACTATAGGCGGAGTGATTATAAACACTCCTATTTGCTGATGCCCAGGTAGTACTTACTAATAAGATAACTTGCAGACAAAATTGTATTTATTAAGTAAAACAGTTAAAAAGTGTCATTTAGAAATGTGACCACAAAAAACGAAGTCGATGGCATTTAGAGGTAAATCCCACATGAGAACAATAATTGAATTAAATGGAAAAATAATGGAACAATTCTCCAGATTCAATTATTTAGCGCGTACAATTTTCTACACAGTAGAAAATGATATTAATGTTTTTAAGTGTAATCAATTAAGAGGGACTATCAAAAGACACTAAGAAACAATTTTAAAATTTTATAAGGTCCTGGCGATTCCAGTCCTGCTATATGGAGCAGAAGTAATGACCCTCACGAGTAAATAAACAAAAGATTGAGCCATTGGAGATGAAATTGCTACGTCCAATGGCTGGGTACTCTCTTCTAGATCATCACAAGAATGCAGATATAAGGAAACAACTAGGAATTACAAGTATAGTAGAAACAATGGGAAATAAAATTTATGAATGGTATACCTGCCTTCGTAGAATGAACTCTTACTGTAGTCCTCTCCAAGTATTAAATTACCGTCCAACTAATAAAAGAAGTGTAGGAAGAGCAAGGGAGAGATCCAAAAGCCAAAAAGCGATGGAGAGATCAGCTGTAACCCTGAGCACCCGAAACGGGTCTTCAGGTCCAAACTATGTAGTTTATTGTGATGATGAAGATAATTATGAGCATCACGTCTATTCCCGGGACCCCAGGGTTGGGGTAGCTAAGCCAGGGCTAGTCACCAGTCAAGATTTGTGTCATGCTGGAATTGCTAGAAACCCTGTTCTTGCTATCGCACATCGTCGTCCGAATCTGGTCGCCTTCGGGTCTCCCCTTCATTCCTTCATCCCAGGGGCTGAAAGCACAAAGGGCTCACTGTGCTCCACGTGCAGTCCAGGTACTGGAGGCCCTTCCGCCTAGCTACTCCTAGACAAGGAGAGGGAGAAGGCCAGAATAAACTTGCACAATTAAAGTATTAGGCGCGAGCTTATCTGTGAACTCCGCTGGTTTGAAATAAAAAGTATGTATGCCCTTATTCCACAAGGTTTAACAAAGCATTATCGTTTGTACGTTGATAACATTATGGTTTTAAAAATCCCCTATATTAGCAGCACTTCATGAGTTTAATCCTGCTGTAATAACTTTAGATGTAGTTAATTCAAACTGCGTATGCCATATATCCTCTTCTCCCAACACACAGAGACATATATTACTTGCTGATATAATAATTTAATTTTAAAATTAAAATATTAACCTTTTCATACACAAACCTCTCATATAAAGCATTATTTTCCGCATAGGGTTATTCAGTGAAGTACAGAAATGCAAGGCACATGGCAATTACAAAGGGCATTTAATATTTTAACATTAATGACTTCCTCTTCAGCCACAGCATCGCTGTAGTTATTTATTAGCTTGTGTTTTGCCAGACTGGAGCCACTTGCATGAAAAATTCTCATCGTCACAGCAGCTCTATAAAACAAGCTGAAGCGGTGAAATTGTGTATACTAGGCATAAAAGTTCGGTGTGGTAGAACGCTCAGCAAACGGCACAAACTGTAATCTACACGATCATCCTAATTTTATCGCACCTGTTGTCGTCTTGCAGATACTCACAAAAAATATCCCGCTCGTTTGCGCTTCACGGATAGCTAGCTGAGGTGCAGTACTTCCCATAAGAGTCGTTTTACGCTTAGTTTGAGCGTCAGTCTTGTGCTTAGGGCGTGGAAAGAACTTCAGAATAGGAAAAATCGGCAATCACAGAGACCGGAAGGCTACTGCTCTAGCGAATAGCTCAACGCGTCGAGCGCGAAGACGACCGCGAAGACGACCGCTCAAAACTCCAGTGTCTCTAAATATCACCTTCAGCCAAAACTGGTGCGGTTTTTCAGAAGCGACTGAATTTAAAACCAGCAAAATATAACTTTTACTTTTTGTATACACACTTCCCGTTCTAAGATAGGAGCATGTTTATATTATATCTTGCTGTTATGTATATTACATAGGAATATACAATTATGGTAAAATATATTTATAGCAAGCGTTAAATAAAGGATTTCCTTCTATATTACTGCAATTGCTGCTTAAAAACCATTAGGTTTTCGACACATTTTTTGGAAAAGATACCATAGTTGTCTTCAATCTCATGTAGATTTTTTTCAGAATTTGCGAGGTACGTAATCCAAGACCTTTTGCGCATTCCCGATACACGGATCACTATTGTGCTTCTATCCTAGGTCGAATGGTTTCCTCGACATGTTGTAATTGTGCGTTCTGTGATTGTTCAAATTACACTGAGTGATACAAAGTTCTGCAGCAAATTACCGTCCACTAAAGTGTATGAGGATTCAGTAATGAAGGAAAGAAATGTGCAAAAGTGGACAAATGAATGTCCATGGCGAAACTCCACCAGAATGTCCGTGAATAATCATAAATAATTGGAGCTATCAAGTGAACAACAAAATCGTATAAGACAGATGCGCAACCCCAGACGAGCTAAAAGTTTCTTTCCCAAATTTTGTCCGAACATCTTGGTGACATCAACTACAACAGGGAATTCTAAAGATCACGGTCAGACATGAAAAATGCTTAAGTGGCACCTGATTTAGGGGAGAAGTAAAGTAAGCTTCAATTTTTAGTGACATGTTTTTAATTTATATAGCCAAACGGTCGTTACATCCTGGATTGCCCTCGTACTAACTCGCGTGTCACTGATTGTTTAGTCATTGCTTTCGTGATGAAGATCATTAAACATCACTAGTTTTTTGACATTGTTCTTTATGAATTATAAAATAATAACAAAGGACACAGAGACAGATTAGGAATATTAGGAAGCTCTGAATGGTGTTAAAAATGAATGAGAATTGTTACTATTCGTGTTGCAGCTTCCTCTGTTCCCTCAAGTTGTTCTCCTTCAGTCACGATGTGGAGGGAGTACCTTACTCTATCCCAGACAAAAACGATCCTGTTGTAAACAATAAGGTGGAACGGACTCGACCCGCGACGTGTTTGACGTACATGTATGCATATGTTTTGCAACACTAGCTGTAGCAGTGCTAACTTCTTAACAATAAATCGCGTAATACATTGCCAAATATTTATTAAATTTATGTTTTAAAGAATTATTATTCTCGTAGAGTAGCACAAGGTTATACTTCTGGGTTTCTTTCTAAAACATTGTGAAACAATGAGCGATCATTTGCCTCTCGCCACTTCTTAAGGTTTGCCTTGCCTGTGTGTTATTTTGGCAGATTGACAGACCTGATCCAGATGACTACGTTTAAATTGCAATGAAGTGTGAGGTGTAGGAAATATAGTCTTAATCCTCAAGTGTGTTGGTGGGGTCTGGAAACCCCAAGCCTCTTTTATTTTTTAATATTTTACGAGTTAAACGCCGGATATTGTTGGGGTTTTTGTAATCTTATTTTACATTGTCATTTGACAGCTGGAGAAAGCGCTTTGCATATTTGCTGTTCAAAGGTGAAATATTACAATTTTTAATTCTTTGGACCCCACCAGCATGTGGATGTATGTTTCTTTCTTATTCGCCCGCATATATTGAATGCAGAGATTTGAAACATTTTCCTCGACATTTGCAAGCCTTCAAACACAAATTCTTAGAGATAACTGTGCTTTGACGTGGTCTCAATGTAGATCCATAAAAATAAAAACCAGCTACGAAGTATGTCCAAAACAGGCATTTAGAAGAAGTAGAAATCAGTTCAAAAATTGTATATTTATATTCACGGCTAAGATGCCCATTTTATGCAAAAATTGATAACAACCTCGTCTCACAGAAGCTATATTGTATTTATTCGTAATACTATCTTCGTAAATGATATTTGTTATATTTGTTCACAGGCAGACAGAAAAACTAAAAACCGGTGTGAAAAGTGTGTGGCCATTTTGCACGAGAAAAATGTATTATCCTTATCCTACCAGATATTATATTGTGTTTTTATAATATTCTGCTTCATAAATATTATTTGTTGTATTTTACGTTTTTATTATTTTTGGGAGGTGTATAAGAACTTGGAAACACCAGCACAGTTAAGGGTTATACATCTGAAACGACTTTGCACTATAAACAATAACATCTAAATCAGCATTCAGCGCGAGACCTACTTTGTTCTGAGAGGGACGTATTATACAATGTTTCATTAATAATACAAAGTTAGGTTGCATATTCTTTTACAATAATCACTTAATAGTGTATAACAGCGCCTGTCTTCTGTTTAATCTGTCTCTCTATGCTTATGTATACGTCTGTTGTAACTTTGTCGCGGTAATCTGTTCCTGTTATCTTTTTTACTTGGCGGCTGTTATTGTTTTACTATTTTGAATTTTGGGTTCTTTGTCCTCCGGTTAGCTGTTATTACTCAGTCGAGCAAATATCTCTGAGCAGGACGAGTAAACGGAAAGGAGTTGTTACTAAAAGATAACACTAATAAAATAATTTACTTTCACACTTTTATTGCCGTCAGATTTAATTAATAGTTCACATCTGTAATCTTTATACACGCCTGACTGAAACTGTTATATTTCCAAATGTAATTACTGTCGTAATAGTTGTCGCGTACCTACTTCACATTTTGTAACTAACTTTACGACGCGAGAGATTCTTCCAAACTGTATTATGTGCACTTCACGATAGATTCTTCAAGACTGCGTGACGTATACCTCGCGAGAGATTTCTTAGAACTGCGTGAAACATGCTTATGGCTCAAGAACATATACTCCTCCCCGAAATGCCTAAACATTATAATAGAGCTACTATTGGTTACCAAATCGCGCCAACATTAGCGTCTGTTTTGTAAGCCAATCACAATTACTAATACATATGCTCAAGGAAAGATATTGCCTCCATTTCTAAAGAAAGGCGCGCTACCCCGACGTCATTTGTTTGTCTCTTCTAAGTGATAAACAACTCACCAATTCGGTTCATTGTTACCCACTCCAATTGTCAGTTTCAGTGAAGCCGTGTAAACTTATTTACATACAGGGCTTATAGCTAACAAACATCTAAAATCATTGTCATACAATGATGTTAATTTACACTACAATCACTCTTGCATTCACAGTGTTGTGATATAAAATACTGTCTCAACTTCCTTTCAGAATTTACAAGCTATACATTTGTGCTTTATGTGCAGGATACAGGGAAATGAATCTAAACATTTGTAGATTTTCTTTCCCCGAAACTAATTCCTATTGACCAGTGATTGCAAAACTACTTATTGTACTTCTTAGAGGCAGTTATTAAACACCCATGAACTTCCCTCCACCAATCAGCGGCTTAAGAGCGTTCCATCTCTCTTTCTTCCCTCATATTTATTTACAAGGGGATCGTTCTTAGTTGGGACAGATTATACTACTTTATTGAGGCAACCGATCGATGAAATATGACAATAATCCTTTAAAAATAACGTATTGGCTTTTCTACCAATTATTTACTAAGCTTTTTGGAACATTTTGATATAACTACATTCATCATATATACGAAACTGAGACCTTCGCGTGACAATGGAAATATCTCGTGTGTCAGCATTATGTTCTCCAAATCCAATGAATTTTTCTCCGTTTTGAATTTTAGAGTGCACCAAAACTTAAAGGCTTACGTTTCATTTTTTAAGTTATTACTATTAAACTTCGCATGTAGTCTCACCGTTATATAACAATTAAAATAATTGTGTAATATCTGTTCTAAGATGCATGTTATACCTGTAATTCATTGACTTCATAAGTTCAGTTATATTGCACATTATTTTTCTAATAATAATAATAATAATAATAATATATGAAAGCAAACTACAACGCGGCTTCGGTCTAAAAGCCAGTAGAGCTTAAATGGGGTGCATTGCCACATGTATTTACTACGCGTACGCTCGCAACTTTGCTGCCCCAGCTGCGATGATCAGTCTACGAATTTATTGTTATCTTGTAAATTAAACATTACCAAATAATAAAATATCTGCACTGCTATTTAAGGATATTGCAAGACATTTAATTTACGATTCGCCTCTGTGCTTTGCACTATTCCGTCGTATTGCGTTATCCTAGATGATTTTTTCACACTTTTTGCTTTTTTTATGGCGTGCTTAGAGATCCTTTCATTTATTCCTTTTTCATCCTACTATTACTGTTTCTGAACTGTTCGTTTTAATACCTTGCTAACCTCGTTATGCATGAAAAATAATCTAGCACGTGCATTAATGTGTACTCCTTACTTCTTAACATGCCCTATCTTTTACCTTCTCTATAAAGTTAATATTGACGTAAAATGTTAAATAAACTACATAATATTTCAGTGTTGTACACGCTCTACAAGCGTACCTATATGCCCCCATACACAAACTGGTGTTAACCTTTACTGCTGCACATTATTTGATTTCCGCCTCGCGCTGTTAGCTGAATATATGGTTGAATTTTGTTTATCATAAACAATGAGTGCAAGAAGTTAAAGGGTTCTGGTTTCTTTTAAAAACACTCCTCAACATTTCCTCTCGCTTGGTTCCTGTTGTAAGCCCCGAAACAAAAACGTTTCTCGTTGTTTAACCTTTCTGCTGCAAGGTACAGAATTTTCCAGAAATATTTTATATAAAAAATTATAACGCTCCTCTTATTAAGGATATAAAATTCAGACTTGGCAGGTATTAGCATCTAGATTACTCCAGCTAAGAAAAGTATAGCATTGGTCTCTATCCGTTAGTTTATTAATTACTGAGTGATATGCATAGAAACAGTAAGCATGAAACGTTGTTTTAAAAACACATTTTCTTTCGAAATTTTCGAAAAATATTTTGATAATGCGTTTAAAACTGAAAACTATAACTACGGGTTCACCTTCACTGTGTTATTAGCAACCTGGCAACAGAGCACCAGTAGAAAAGGACGAAGCCAATGGCAATATGTGTATGTTAGACACAGACAGGATATCTCATTTACTTCCACACTGTCTTTTAGGGTTGAGAAAATGAAATTTCTTTATTAACTTCATTGTAAGACTAAGAAGAAGACTTAAAATAGCATCGTAAGGAACATTATTGGAAAATCATTGAAATGTTATTTAAAGAAATCGTTGCACTTCTAAACTTTATTCAAAGACTCATATTAACGTGCGTAATTCAAGGTAAACACATCATTTTACATACTGTAGAGTTTTAATTCACCGATCGGTGGCTTTGTGCAGTTCTAGCATTATAAAATGTTAAGATGAGCCCCCAAAACGTTTACTAGTACTGTTTATTACGCCAGCAATATAGCGAAAACAATTAATTAGGATATAAGGTGATCATTAAAACAAAACCTAATTGTGGTCATCAATTAAAGTTTATAACGTAGTATTATTATATTAGTTTATAATGCTACGAATACATTGTTCGTTGAACCCAACACGAAAGGGATCTTGATTTACATCCTATCTGTTCTTTTGTGCATTCAGTATTTACTTCTGCGATAATCCCAAAGACTATACACGATGGCATATTCAACTACGTTTTGCGTCATAAATGTTAAGGAGACTTCCGTGCTGCCCTGCTGCCTGCCACCTTTAGCCAACTGTGATTCATTCACTTCATCCCTTCGTCCTGGTGGGTGGTAGCTACAATATATCTATCTGTAGGTTGTAATGCGCAAGTTATACCCCTCCGTTGTGTACCCTGTGCCTATATATTATAGTATTCAAAAGAACATTCTAGATATACATTTTATTAGTCATGTAAATATATTAAGCATATATTTTAATCAAAGTCGTTAGAGCCTTTTCTTCAGAAAATGAAAACTAACTAAACATATTCCATATAAAGTGTAATTTGGGGTAGGAGGATTTTCTGGAATATATTTGCCTGTCACAGTTAAGTATTATCTGACTTATATATGAAATTTTGATTTATCGGACTCTTCCTTCTTGAATTATGCTATTCACATACACACATACACGCACACATGCACAGAGTGTAGTGCAGCCCCAGAGTGACGGCGCAGGAGAACTTATCCCCTTCACTTTCACAGCGAAAGTTTGCTGAACCAACTTTTATATGCTCGCGTTAACACGTTGTTTACTACTGTGCAATTGCAGTCCCCTCGTACAGCTGTGATTTTTTTTAAAATTCAGCAACTTAGAAAAAACCCTTGAGCGGGGTATCTCACTTGATCAGGCATTCCCCTCTCGAACTGCCTTGGGCGGGCATGCATCTTCTACTCTGCCTCTGAGTCGCTACTTAAGCACCTCACGTCATAATTTCGCCTAGCCCGTGTTTTATTTTATTCTCATAAAATCGTTTACCACACCACTGTTGAAACTATCCAACTTTAGTTGCAGGAATAATGACACATGAGGATTTCAATAAAAATGGTGTGTTTGTAGATTCCTGTGACACACCAAACAACAAGGTACACTGGGTGTGAAAACAAATGTTTGCATATAACTAGCGATAGCATTTCACATACATGCGGTATTATTATGGCATATCCTCCAAGTTAATTCACATCTTTTAGGGTATTTCATAGCCTTCACTTCCCCATTTATCTCTTCAAACGAAAAAGTTCCTCGTTGATTGATTTTCATAACACAAATCATTTGAATTAAAATTTTACAAAGAAAACTAGCTGTTTTATTTCTTTATGGAGAGACCAATCACGCATCATCATGATTTCCAAACTGTGCTGATTAATATGCCTCTTACAGAACTGTAACAAGGATTTTAGTGTTTGTTGTAAACAAGATCCTATTACGTTTTTCTACACTATAAAATTTTTGTGTTCACAACAGTGACGTTACACTTGTTACCCGTACATAAGCCTACTTCCTCTTTAACACACCTTGGATAACTCAGTAGCTAAAGGCAAAAGACAGGTAGAATGGGGGCGATTTGAGGCAGTATTTTTAACACTAAAATGATTTCAGTTAAATTATATAATATAACATGTAATAACAGCGCACCTTAAAAGCAATATGTGTATAAAATAACACAAAAATTATGTAAAAGTCATTGTATTAATGCTTATATTATTATGTACATGTTTAATAATGTTATGTGAATGTATTGCGTAATTTAATAATGTACAGCTATGAGAATAATAGGTTAAAAGTTGCTAATAATGAGGTAACAATAAGGTAACCTTGAGACAATAATCAATTAGAATGTTTAATAATGCTACTGGTAATTCTTGGAGCAGCAATAATGTAATTTTTGAGACAGTTTATAAATTGCCAATCAACAACCGGAAAAAAGCTTAAGTTAAATAAAAGTATTGTATTGGATTAGGAATAGCCAATAAGAGACTTGAAATACAGAAATTTACAAATTTAGGCGGTAAAAATCAGTTCAGTTGCTGGTAGACAGTGTTCCTAACCGGACGCGAGGCGCGTCCTCGAGAAGTTTAATACGTATTCAGGGTGAGACAAAAATAGTTTACGTGTTAAAAATTGCAAGTAATTAGTAAATAAGCTCACAGCTCTCTATGTCAGTGAAGTGTTATTTAAATCGTGCCAAGAATTAATAAAAAGGAGTGAAGTAAAAATTATAATATGTGTAAGTCTACATTCTTAGCTGCACCACTCCTTGCAAAGAAATTCATGTCTCTAACAATAATACTGACGCAGCCGAGGCAAACCTAAATAAAAGAAACATTCAAAATACAAAATTTATTCTTAAACTTGGGGCAAAGGCCACCGGAAAGTAAATTTGGAGCGAAGGCTACCGGAAAACTTAGTATCATACGTGGTTGCAACTACTTCAAGTGTTCGGCTCCCGAACAGTGGAAATACAATACAACTCCTCCTAAAATTAAACTTCTTCAATTTATGCCTCCCGAATACTCGCGCAGGCCGTAGACCGAGGTATTTTACTCAGTTGCTGTACTATAATTGACTATCCTTTATATGACGAGATTAGGAATTGCTAACATAGCGCAAAGCTGTTGCTAGTATTTTGTTATCTACGGGATATACACGCGCGCGCGTACTTTCTCAGAATGTTTATTTTCGGTGACCTATCGATATCGAATTTTGGTTGGAATATAATATTTCCATTCCCCACTACAGAGAAAGAAAAGGAAGAAGAAGAATGTTGTGAGGCAAAATATCAAATTGCAAGTAGTGCAATGTTGAAGCTTTTTAATTCAATACTATCAATTAAGTCCTCATACTAAAAGTATATTATATTCAATTACACAGGTGATATTATGGATGGGCTTCTGTTTTCAGCAAGATGGGCTCCTGCTCACTACGCATTATTTGTATCAACATTTTTAGTCAAGGTATTACTGAATATATGAAAAGGACAAAAGGAATAAACTGACTGGCCATCAAGATCTCCGGATCTTATCCTTATGGATCTCTTTGTTAGGGATGACCTTAACGATAGGTTTTTGCAAGAGGAACACCTACTGTTGATGATATTACTCAGTTCATGAGGAAGGACGGTAGAAATTGATACAAATAAAAGAGTAGAAAATTGGCTTGAGTGTCAAATCTATATTATAGCAGTGTGTAAGTGCTTAAGCTAACAATTTGAACACTCACAAGGGTGATCTAATACTATGTGTGCTGCTTAATAAATCTATATGAGTTTTTGACATATTTCATATATCTATACCTACGTTTGCCCATCCCTATATATTTTACCCCAATTCTCAAAATGTAGAACACCTAGATAGTCATCTATTGGAGATAATAGACTGATACAACAGGGAAAAAATGACTACCAGAATCACGTGTTAGCTCGGTTCCTAAAACCCAGAGGAATGCGGTGTATGTGAACATGAACCTAACTATGAATTTCAGACAGAATTAGGTTCATACTTTTTGTGATGCACGCATAGCGCTCTCTTGGCTGAGTCGCTAGGGACGCCGAGAAAAAAAATGCTCACGTTTCCGGAAGGCTGATGAATAGCCAAGTGTGGGCAAAGAGAACAAACGAAAGCCTTTTTTATTTCGTTGCTTTACATAACATATACATAAATATATTTTGTTATATTTGTGTTATGTCTCTTGCAAAAGAGATAAGCTGATTTTAAACATTCTGCCTTTGTATTTTATAATAGCTTAAGGGTTAGTGCAAAACTACATCCATTATTGTTATCTTGTTTTGAAACATAACACATCGGCGATTGCATTACCTGGGAAAGCCTAGATTGGGAGCTTTCGAAAACTTTACATGGGTTCCACATTCAAATAAAGCCAAAACCTACTTCTGTGGTGGAGTAGTGTGTCTGCCTCATTTTCAAGAGGACCCGAGTTTGAAACCCTGTTCGGTGATTTACCGATAAAGTTTCTTTTTGGGGGATTCTTTTATCGTGAAAAGAAGAATGACGGATAACTCTAAAGGCCTTTGAATCTTTTTTTCAACCATTTTGTTCATTCATTGTCCGCTATGACCTACCTGTTAAACTTCAAGCAAAAAAATTATTAATTCAAATAAATATATGAGTCATTTCACTTAAAGAAACCGTGCTGTTTAACAGATGTTGCTATATCTTTCGGTGTCAATAGTTAATTAATTTGAAATATAAATAAAATAAATATTCCTCCTAAATAAATTAATAATAATAATAATAATAATACACAAAGGAATCAAAAACTCATTTTTAGTTAAAATTCCTATGTATTAGTACATTCATAGTTACCTAAAACACATGTAGAAGCTGTAAATGTATGATTTTATAAGGAATGTGAGTACATATGGCACCATAATCAAATTATTTCACCCGAGGTCTTTTCGCAAAAATAAATATCGCTTACATTGTAATTTCTATGTCATAAAAGTGTATTTTTGTGAAATAAGGACTAAAATGTTATCTACTTTTACTTTTTCTACTGCTTTCCTATGATGGATAGAGGAAGTATTACAATTCATCCCAAAAATTCTATATCAAGTGCACGTTTAAAGATCCCTGTGCTCATAAAAGATATTATTAGATAATGGTTCAGAGCGCATGGCGTGCGTCTATTTATAATCTAAAAAAATCAGATATATGCCTAATTTCATATTTGAGTTCGACAATATTTAAGGATTCCAGACCTCGATTTTTGAATAAAATATTTTCACTCCAACTATCTATTACATAAAAAAGTTTGTTAAGCTTTTATTTTTGCAGGTTAGATATATGTATGGGTAGAAAGGCCTATAGATGTCATACTTTAAACCGAATATGGATCTAAATTAGTGCACTAAAAAGTTTATGAAAACTGAAGTTTTATATCTTGCAGCTCACCGTTTCACAAGATATAAGGAAGTGTGCAATTCAGTTCACATCTACCATAATGTAGCAGGTCAAATGTTTGGGGACATGACAACACAACTTTCCCCACATCCTCAACACCAGTTATGTACATTGATGTGTGATAAGCTGCATTTTGCTTTGTTTAGAATGGTTGATTTTTCTTCTACTACACATGGTATATAGAGTAATTCTTATATTCGTATTCCACTCCAAAACTTGCATGTTAACAGATACAGTTTGAGGCATCTAAATATCCCCATATACCTATATCTAAGAACGATTTTTTTATTTATGAGTCGCAAAGTGTTTCTGGTGATATCTCAACTTCGAATTTTGGGTGGTATGCAATACATCCTCTACTTAAAGTACGTAGTAGAGACAGTAAAAGGGGATATAACAAAGCCCATTGCTGCTTTATAGAAGTGCATATTCACATACACAGGCGTTTGTGAAAATTGCAATACCAACAAAGAATTTCCCGAATGATTCCAAACTTGGTGGAAGTGTAGAAGAGAGTACAAGCAATAAGTGATTAGATTTGCAAACAGATGGGGTACACGTAGGCCGAGCAGAGCCCTCTCGTGTCGGTCGGACAAGGTCAGTGTTATGCCCAGTGTAGTCAGTGCAGAGCTGTCAAACAAGGTGGAAACAATAAAGTGAGTGCCAGTATGCCTCGTCGACGTCAAAGGGAGCCATATCGGCATGTGAGTGAGTTCAAGCGGGGCAGAATGATTGGTCTCCGGGAAGCGGGTTTGTCGTACCGTGACATTTCGGGTCGTACAGGGCATGCTGCTACGACTGTGATGCGTGTGTAGAAGCAGTGGATAGATGAAGGTCCTACGCAGCTAAGAGCGGGTACTGGATCAAGGAACATAACCACAGCACAGGATGACCGTCATCTTGTCCGCATGGGCATAACGGACTGTACAGCTTCATCCACCGTGTTGGCTCAAAGCTGGAACACTGCAACAGGTGTGAACTTGTCTGCATCAACGGTTCGTCGCCGTCTGCTGCAGGTTGGACTGGTTGCATGCATGACATTACGTCGGCTTCCATTGTCCAGAAAGCACAAGCTCCTCCGACTGCAATGGGCACGTGAACACCGTCACTGGGGTGCTGAGTGGCAAAATGTAGTCTTTTCGGACGATTCCCGCCTCAACGTGTCCTACAGTGACGGCCGCATACGTGTCCGGTGGTATCGTGGTGAGAGCAACCTGGTGGGCTGCATTGTTGAGCGGCATAGCGGTCAAACACCAGGTGTGATGGTTTGGGGCGCCATTGGTTACAACAACCGATCTCGCCTCCTACGAATTGAGGGCACTTTGAACAGCAACCGGCACCTAACGGTGGTTGTGGAGCCCCTGCTTCAGGCATTTCCACAGGCCACATTTCAACAGACAATGCCCGGCCACATATATGCGAGGAATGTACAAGCCTTCTTCGAAGAGCGACGGGTACCATTGCTTCCCTGGTCTGCACGTTCGTCTGACATGTCGACCATCGAACATGTTTGGGATATGGTTGTTCGCCTCCTGGTGCGTCACGGTCCTCCAGTAGCCAGTGTCACGGATTTGTGGGCTCCAATACAAACTGTGTGAAGGGAAGTCCCTCAAGAACTACTTGTTCAGAATCTTTTTGACTCAATGCCATGGCGTATAGCAGCTCTAATTGTAGCGCATGGAGGCCACACCAAATACTGAATATCAGGGCTCAAAGATCATGTATAGTTTTGAAAAGTTTATCATTTGTTACTTGTCATGTACCTAACCTGTGGTATTAAATTCATTGAATTCATGCGTTTCCTTCTTGGTGTTGCAATTTTCACAAACGACAGTGTACATTTCTTACCATATCGCTACTGAACGGTCGCTCAATAAAACATTTATTTGTTCCGGTTCTCTTTGGACCAGTCATCGTGTTTGCAAAAGGAGTTGTCGATAACAGACAAATAATTATCCTGCTTTGATACAAAATCATACATCTCCGTTTTGAAATAAAACAATTATTTTCTTCTCTAACAAATTTGCCGATAGCGGTGATCTTGAAACCACTTTTAATTAACAGTTATTGGTTATAAGCTGAACCCGCAACTCTACTAGCGTTTTTGAGTAAATGGCATAGGTCCTCTTTATGCTTCTCCTTACTCATCATCTCTCTCTCTCTCTCACAATCTCTCTCATTTATGTGAAACTTTCGAAAGTTTTAGAGATATTCAAAGTAAATAGTCTAAGCCAAGGGTGGCGAAAACGACTTCCTTCCGCGAGTCACCAAATATGCAACACGCACTGCATCACTCAACAGTATGTGAAAATCAAACGGACGGTTGCAGAAAGGAACCTGCGCCTGCGAGTCAAAATGACTCCGAGTCATGTTTTCGCCACCTCTGGTCTAAGCAATCATAAAATTAAAAAGTAGATAGACACAAATTTACCTGTTCTTTATGTTTGCTGTGTTTCTAGGATAATCTAGAATATTAATGTAGCCAACTGTAAATGCTTTATATAAAATAGTAGTATTAATTATAGCAGTAATGCATTCATATAATTTCTTAGTATTAGTTCTATTGATTGTAAATTGTTATATAACACTTTACAAAACGTAATAATAGTATAGGATTAGAAGCAGAGAGGCACTTAGTACCTCAACCTAAGCAGATCTTTTGTACCTAGGTCCCCGACGGGGCACCCCCGGAAGGGAGGGATACAAGGGCGGCCGGACCAAGAGGTGCGACAGGCAAAGTTCAGGGTCCCTACCTTTACAGATTTGAGCTCCCCGGGTGGTGGCTGGTGCAGCTGGTTCACCTCTCCCTTTATGACTTACAGGGGCCCGGGACCCAGAGACCGCTCGCAGTCCGGGGGACGAAGATTTCTTTAGAGCATCCCTTTGCCCTGTCATGCACACGCCGAGACCTCCCGCCGACACTTTCAGCCCTAAAAGAAACCAAACTGATGAGAGGTGAAGTGAAATGAGTATGGAATTGAAATTGAGCGACAGGAAATTCGGGAGATGCCCCCGAAAAAACCTATGAGTCAGGGAGGTCGGCCAGAGAATCGAACCCACGCTCTCCCGAATACGACCATAAACATTTCCGCCTGATCCATACTGCGCGGTAAACGTAATAATAAGCGATATTTTGCGAAATTTGATTTTGTGTCCCATTTCAAGCACCCCCTTGGGGAAACTAATTCAGATACCTGCGTAGGCATTTTTTTAAAAAAAAGTCCCAATTGTGAAAGTTTAGTTTTAAATTATATTGAAATATACATTTTGTGGAATTATAATGTGTACAGGTCTCTATTTTGAGTGTATGTTGCAATATTTAAGGAGGCAAACCTGGGCTTGTCCACTATTTCTCAAAGACCAAGATATAACCTTTCATTGAATTTGTTGTGGTTCAATTTTTATATAAAAATTATATTTTATCTTAAGTATGTTTACAAAATTAATCGTTGTTTCTTCAATAATATTGCATTAAGCAAACATGCTATTATAAAAATTATATATAGTTTGTACTGAAAAGTCTGAAAAGAAAGAAAAATACAAATAGAACAATAAGAAATGTTATTTTAATAACTAGTAACCGATTTATTGCTCTGCTTCAATTTTTATGTTGCAAAGAATCCTGTGTGTGTATATATATAAAATGTTTATAACATAAAAATGTCTTTAAAGTTAGGAAAATAGGAGAGGTAGAATCAGACAACTTAAAAATTCAATGCCATCACCGTTATTTAAACCATGGATCTCCGGGTTTCCGTTCAGTTGCTTTAGGCATTTGGCTACCATGGAAATATGCCGGTATGACATTAAATTCCCCAACTGATTTGCATTTCGCTGTTCAAATCCCGGCGATGACATTGAGTTTTTTAGTCATCTGATTCTACCGTTCCAAACTTGTGCAACATACTGCTTATGTGGAAGAACAATTAATTCCAGTAATTGACGTAATAGTGGTCGAAACTATGATCAGTCCAAGACTTAAAGCAGTAATGCATTCGTATAATTTCTTAGTATTAGCTGTATTGATTATAAATTGTTATATAACACTTTACAACACGTAATAATAGTATAGGTTTAGAAGCAGAGCGGGAGTTAGGACCTCAACCTAAGCAGATGTTTTGTACCTAGGTCCCTGACGGGGCGCCCCCGAGAGGGAGGGATACACAGGGCGGCCGGACCAAGAGGCGCGACAGGCAAAAGTCAGGGTTCCTACCTTTACAGATTTGAGTTACTATTGGGGTATGTGATCTCAATACAATTTGAGATCTCCTTGTAGTTTACCGAGAAAAATGTGAATCAACTGGGTTATTTGATGTACCGGCATGTTGCCATTGTAGCTCAGTGATTAAAGCAACGGACGGAAACCGGGAGATCCGTGGTTCAAATTACGGCGATGGCATTGCATTTCTCGTCGCCTGATTCTGTCTTTCCGATCTTGTCCAACGCACGCCTTGTGTGGAAGAACGATTAATTCCATTAGAAAAATAATTCTTATTGAGCGTAAATATAAACATATTCAGATTGGGGGACAACTGTATTTGGCTCTGGTAAGTTTACAATACCGTCTTACATTTCCATTTAATGGAGTAAGTTTGTATTTTGTTTTGTGTTCTGGTTCCTTCTTTCAGATAACCAAAACCATTTAGTATTGTTATACGCCGGGATGAGGCAAAAGGTTTGCAGCTAAAATAAATTTAGTTACCTCGGATAAGCATTGGGGGACGTAGCATCAGTGGCAACCAAGAGATACCAGGAACTTGCTGCACAAAGCTAAAGCGAGCGTGGGATATTTATCAATAATACATATGAATTCATATTTTAACTCTGGTTTGTTATAAAGTTACCTTGGAGCGGCTACATGGTTCCCAAAAGGTTACAGACAAACACTGGGGGAGATGCCCCACGCACACACAGACCACGCACGCACTCCTACATACAACCACACACTCCGAAGATATACACTCGACTCACTCTACTGCCGACTACACGCTCTCAGACAAAGAGGCTCTTCCCTCAACTTGCCTTCACCCCCTTGCCTAGGAATTGGAGGAAAGCATGCCGCGCCGGACAAGAATTCAACGCTAAAAACGAAATAATTAGTTCAACTATACACAGAAATAATGTGTCCGACGCGACAATATACACACATACGCTACAATACTAAACGCAGAAGTTTGTTACCTGTTCCTTATTATCAAATACTTTCTTTATTGATCCTTTTTTTAATTTTGCAACACTCATTTGCAATTAACTTTCCTCCAATTATGGATATATTTACATTACAATTATATATGGTTTGCATCTTCTTCGTGTATATATGAGTAATGTATTCCTTGTTGTATGTTTTTCATAAAAACCAAAGTTGGTTCTCCAAGTTCTTAATTTGAAGCATGCAAGTATTTCCCTTTCCTAACTACTGCAATTTTCCACATATATTTCTCTTCAAAAATATTCAGCCTTCAGTACTAACAAAGAGGTTTTTGAAAAGCAATTATCGTAAATAAATAATTTTTTCGTATAGTCATAATGCTAAAAGAAACAAACCTTTAAGCTTAAATTAAATTCAAAGTTATAGAAATAAGTAACTTCATCTCTATTACACCATATGGCGTAGTTCTTATATAAGATTTATGTCTGCCTTAGGTGGCAATTTACAGAGTAAACGGTTGTCATCCCAAACACATCCCAAGTAACCCAAACAAAAACACAAAATATTTAAAACTACGATTGATTTTCTGCTTTGGGGTGTCTTTAATATCAGTTATGTATCCAAGAATAAATAATTAAGAAGTTAATGGAAAAAGTAATGGAAAACTTCATGGTAAGCATAACATATGGATGATTACAATGGTAGATCAAGTAGTACTTCAGATTTAATATTTGTATCACAAGTAAATTATTTAATACTAACACTTCACTGATTTATTCAACTTCAGGAATTATGTGAAAAAAAATTGTATCTCGGGCCTGTTATTTCATATTATAGTTTTGATAATAGTTTTTGGGGGAACTTGATCGTTGCTCAAGTAATTGTATATCAGCATATTTAACAGTTTTTGTTTATGTATATTCAGTTTAATGTCCTTAGATTCACCTATGCCTACTGTAACTTATTTAGTACAATTCTAAGTAGCTAATGGTGATACTTCCGATGGCACAATGAGATAGTTAATGCTTAGAAGGCGACGAGGAAATCTCTTCACCTCTTTCATAGGGTGTCGCATCTATTTGACCTCTTGGAGAGAGAGAGAGAGAGAGAGAGAGAGAGAGAGAGAGAGAGATGAATGGTATGAGCTGCACAGGGGCTTTGCAACCGGAAGGAATTCGCCGCAACGTACGCGACAGATTCCTAAAATTTCCATATTACTCAAGACAGTCCTTCCCCCTGCATATCCAGATCAGGGAGAAGAGTTGCATAAGCGTCCTGCAGGACAGTGTGAGACGGGAAGAGATCAAGTAGCGGAAGATGTTCACAACTGTCACAGACATCCGTACGTCGCCCTCCGTGGTGTGGTGGTTACCGCGCTAGCTTCTAGTTCCCGAGATCACGGGTTCCCGGAGGGCCATGGATTTTTTCGGGTGTAAAAATCCTTTGTAAGGCTTCCTTCGGAAGGGAAGTAAAGCCGGCGGTCTGGTGTCGTAGATTTACGGCACGTAAAAGAACCTCAAACCTGATAAAGAGGCCTCTGAGCAAAAATTAGCGTCTTTCACGCTCAATATAGAAAGAAACGCTAAGGACCACAGCAGTTAAGAGAGTCCATAAATAAAACTCAATTTCATTTTAGACATCCGTACACCCATGAGTCACCAGTACTGTGGAAAGGATGAAGTGACAGGAAGTATAGGAAAGTGGAATTTTTGGAACTCTCAACCTGACATAATGAGAAATACCGCTTTGGGAGGCACGGGGCATCGCGTCACCTCAATCATGTAAATATTTTAAGTTAACCTCATTTACTCTGAGATGTCCTGTCTTAAACATCACTTGCAATACTGCATGTGCTTTTAATTTTTACACTTATGATTAACCATATTACATACTTAACATAGGTATGTAAATGTTTATTCGCGCTGGAACTGTTTATGTGAGGCCTGAAAAGCCTAATCCAATCTGAAAAATATATGGTTAGAATGGGAACTGCGGTTCTTCGTTTTACCAGGCCAATATATTACTAATTGTGTCACTTTTTAATTCACACTAAGTTCCTTTCACGTTCGAGTGTCAAGCATGTAGATAGGTAAATGAATGGAGGATTAAATAGAAGTAGTATGAAATTGCAGTTAGCATTAGTTAGTTAAAAACAACAAAGTAACACCTACATATGAACTACTTTCCTCACGATATATCTATTTCTAATTTTGTGTATACGAAGTGTGACAAACGAAATCGCTAGTGTATAACAAGCTCTTCAGCTTAAATAACTCATAGTTGAGTCACCCAATGCCCCCCTCTACCCAGTACTGTTTTACTACGTAACATATTTTGTCAGAGTTACACATTAATTGCCACTTGAGATAGGAAGGGAAAGGAATGATCATTAACAATGAACGCCCAAATCAATAAATCGTGAAGCCCTATATTGAGAAAAGATCGTATACAATCTAAGGTAAAATTTCCTAATTATTGTAACTGATTAAAAATAATAAAACGAAGCGGTTGAAAATTTAGCTCGTAAGAATTTAGCTTGAAACGAGAAAGGGAACCCAGTGAAATTGAAAACAAAACAACAAAATATAAAATATAAACTGGAAATCCAAAGATAATCTCACATCCCAAACTGGTAATCATGAAGAAATCCCAGACTTCCGCCGACGGCGAAACACACTTCTTTGAAGCTCCCTTAACCTATAGGCCGGCGAGCCTTCTACCTCAGCCAGACAACCGTACGGCATCACGTGATGCCTGGAGTGAGACACGGAACTACTCCAATAAGTCTCCAAAGAGTCTAACACAAAGATATCCCGGTACACAGTAAAGAATGAAGTAATTCATAGGAACCAACGGGTTTAGCTCATCAGTGAACCGTGGCATTGGATTTCTCTAACATAATACAATTAAAATAGTTTGTGTATCAGAGTATTTTATATGTTAACCGATTTTTACATAAATATAAGAGTGTGCAGTACATTCATAAAGATAAAGGTTTCAACGAGGCTATTCACATGCATGCATGGGTTTATCAGTGTTCCGTCACGTGCGGGACCGACGCTATCACAACATGTACCCCCATTGAATCATCTCCCTAAATGGTCACTGGTTACGTAGATGTGGCAATTAACTAATTTCGCAGTGTTCCTTTTGCGAGAGTTGTCTGTGTTGAGATAGTACAGACTGTGATAACATACCCATTGTCTCCCTTCGCTCAAGAGGGACCTAAGTTTTCATTGCTGCTTTCCCGTTATTACAGGTTTAGTAAACCACTAGCATTGAAGACTGGAAATATTTCCCTAATGTTTCATTCATTTAATGGAGACTAGCACAGGCAGAGAAATAAACAAATGAAAGACGATAAATCGAGCACGTTCTTTACCACTTCCGGATTATAATCCGATAATGCTGAGTGCTATGGTACCATTTAGTATCCTAGACTTCTATGACTTGCTGAAATTTAGGAGATAATAAAATAATAGCAAATCAAGAGATAATAAACAATAACAAATCAGGAGATAATAAAAATAGCAAATATAGCACATCTGGAGGTAATAAAAAAATAAGCTATAAAGCTGAGTTATATATATTGCTTTCATATTATACAGGGATATAAGGCAAGATTAAAAACGACAACGAAATACAAGAAAGAAAAGTTAAGATAAATGTATTTTAAAATAGCATCTCAAATAAAATAATATGATGTGATACATTCACATTACTTTCTTTACCATGTATCGTTTATTAATGGGTATACAAATTACTCTTGCTAAAGCTTATATTTATATCTACTTCATTTTAATCCAAACAAACCTATGCAGAAACAGCTGCATTACTCATTTCGTTGTATATGCAAAGGGAACAACGATAGTCAAATATTCAAGATCTGGCCTTAAAATTCCATACTGTTTCAATGGAATTGCAGGAAACAACTGAATGTTGACAGGATTTTTTTTTAATTTTATTTTACGTCGCTTTAACTCCCTGGTCATATCGCGAGGATATGTTGGTGGATAACTCTTAGAACGATATATGATGGACAGTAAGTCTTCTAGGTCTCATCCCTGTAACGACCCGCTCCGTCACGTGTCACAGAGACCCTAGCGCATAGCTACCGAATCTTCTGCTTTCATGCCGTGCAGACGGCATTAAGGTGCCGTCCAGTCCAACCGCCGTCCCCATATAAAGGCAGACAGTTAGCCTTCTAGATCTCAACCCTGTAACCACCTTCTTCATGCCCTGCAGATGGCATTAGGACGCCGTCCAGTCAACCGCCGCCCTCACACAGAAAGGCGGACAGTTAACCTTCTAGGTCTCATCCCTGGAAATGCCATCTTGCAGCGTCACGTGCCCACAGAGACCCCCCAGAGCATGGCAGTGGGATCTTCTGTTTCGTGCCGTGCAGATGGCGCTAGGGTGCCGTCAGGTCTAACTGCTTACATTGTCTGTAGATAGATGGCATAGAATTCGCTATTACCACTTATTTTACATTTCACTGTTGTTTTAGACTTAAAATGGAACTTTACTATTAAATATTCAAATATCCGGTATTTAGCTTGGCGAGTGAGGAAAACCACGAAAAAAAGCTCAGACAGATTGGTCGGCCCACGGGATTTGAACCCGGGACCTCCCGAATGCGGGCCACAGACTTTACCGCCCAGTCACAAGATTTTAAAAGAATGGCTAAGTAATTAAGAATTCGAAGCGTTAATAACGGATATCTCGGAAGTAACTAATGCCACAAAAAAGGTATTAGAAGTAAATTGCGTGTTTTAAATAAATCTGCATTTCTTGCGTAGTACGTTTTCATCTATGACTTAACGTTTGCCAGTTATACAAGATTATACCAATTTTCTTCCGAATGAAGAGAACTTCAAAGGCTATTCCAAGAATTTTCAAGATATGCATTTTATTTGTCATGTAAGAATGTTTAATATATGGTATTTTAATCAAAAATATTACAGAGCCATTTTTAGAAAATCAAATATTTCAAGCAATGTTCCATGTAAATAGTTTGGGGTAGGGATATTTTCTTGAACATCTTCATCGCATCTCTCGAAGGTGCTGAACTTAAATACCAATATTGGGTTTGATCTGACGTTTCATTTTTGACATGCGGATTATTTTCTAAAAATTCTTTTTTATTCAATGGGCCTCAAAACATGTATTTCGGGTGAAATTCCGGTATCGAATTTTTGGATGGAATGCAATTCCTTCTCTACCTACTACGTACGTGGCACAGAGAGTGCAAAACAACTCACAAAATAACAGTAAATTGTGTTACAATGCACGGTCATGCCCTATTATATTACCCAAAATCAGTAGAGAAATATAAATAAACACTATCAGTAAATGAAAATTAATATAACATTGCATAAAAATAAACCTCCAGCATACATTTGGTGCGTTTAGCTCTGCTTACACTCACCATTCTCTACTAAAAAATATAGATAATTATTCCTATCTGCTGACTAACATAATCCTAATTACCCTATTGGGCACTTATTCGGATCAAATATCAGATTTTGTAGTGACGTTTATACTGGGTCACTCGAGCTCTAAGGATAACTGCATAAACAGCTGGACTATACTCACCTTATCTGTTGGTTTTCTCTCATTAGATCCCAAGTATACAAGGTAGAACATTTAAGTTGAGACTGTACAATATCTCAAAACTAAGCGTTGTAGAAATAAATGTTTTGAATAAAACTTGCTTGAAACCATGTGGGAAAGTAAATGCTATTAGTCGTGTTTTATTTGGAGGAGCTTATGATGGTCATTTTAGGGTCAATTTAATTTGTTTCTAATGTAGGCTGCCATTTTAAAAAATCGGATGTGTTACACTCACATGACTTTCTCTACTCTTTTACAAACTATTTTTACAAAAGCTTATTCTCAATATGCTTTATGTTAATTGAGATGTTAATCTTATTGCTAATTTTCTTGTAGATGCAAGGGGAATATGCTAGTATTTAAACGATAGTCAAATCTTTAAAAGCTGGTTGCTAAGCGGCGCATTCCATTCTCTTTGCATGTCCAGGACATAAAAAATGAATAACGAATTCCCATTTGAGAAAAAGTTTAAGTATTGGAAAATTTAAGGGAATAACAAGCAATATCTCGAAAATGGTTCACTCAATAAAAAAAATGTATATGACATAAATTATGTATTTTAACGCCATTTACATTGTTTGTGTAGTAAAATTTTGTCTATCTCTTATGGTTTACCAGATATGCAAAAGTCGTTCACAATGAAGAATACTTTTGGAGACATTCCCAGAAAATTCAAGATATACATTTCATTTGTTATAAGACTATCTGAAACATATGATATTTTAATCAAAATTGTTAGTCATTTTTGAGAAAACTAAAATTTTGAAAAATGTTCTATGAAAAGGGTAATCTGGGGTGGGCAGATTTTCTTGAAAACCTTGGTGTCGGGAAGATACTGAACCTAAATACCAAGTTTGGTGTTTATTCGACTGTTCGTTTCTGAGTTATGCTGTTCATAGACACACACACACACACGGACAAGCTTCCAAAAATGCTTTTTTTGGATTCAGGGGGTCTCAAAACATATATTTCCGGTGAAATCTTGGTATCGAATTTTTGGGTGGAATACAATACTTCCCTACTTACTATACGTAGTAGAGAAAGTAAAGTTTGATGTATCTGTTTAGCCATGTTTGTTGCAGCATAACCATGGAACTTCTCGAAAATGTTCAACTAAATTCTGTACACACTTTACTTGCTGTCTCGAAAATAATGCTGTTGGGGTGGGAAGGGTTGATCTGTAGAAATAATCGAAACGACCGACATTAGCATCGAATCCATATTTTTCATCGTTGAGATGAATAGTGGTACTCCGGATTTCATGGGGATGAGAACGGGTGTAAATGTATAAAATAATCGAGATTAGTGCCGGATCCATATTTTCAGGGTGGCTGAAATAACAGATTTCCTCTTAATTAGTTTGAATCCAGTTTACGCTCACAAAATTTAGCCTTAATCTCGATTTAAATCCACAAACCAGAAGACCTTGTGGTTTCACTACAGCTCGCTAGGGCCTGACGGCCGGTGCTATTTGTGGTACGTAAAACAGCACTTACTCGTATTGGTGAGGGATTTCCGACAATACTTAGTTCATATGATTTTTACTCCCTCCACCACATACACAGAGGTAGGGAAGATAGTGCATTCCACTCAAAAATTCTATACCAAGATTTCACCGGAAACACAAGTTTTGAGGCCCACTAAATCCAAAAAATGCAGTTTTAGAAAATGGTTCGTGTGTGTGAGCAGCGTAACTCAAAAATAAAAAATTCGATAAATACCAAACTTGGCATTTAGGATCACTACCCTCCAAAGATACGACACAAAGATTTTCTTGAAAATTCCTCCATCCCAAACTACCCTTTACATGAAACATTTTTCGAAATTTTTATTTTCTTAAAAATGGCTGTAATGAGTTTGATTAAAGTACCATATATTAAAGATACTTACATTACAAATAAGAACGGATACAGCATAAGATGAATCTCACCTGGCGGTGGTTGCTGGAATGCGGAAGGTTTATTAGTCAGCATTAATAAAGGGGAATTGGTTCAAACGATTACAGGCTGATATTTATTTATTATTATATACTTTATTAGCTTCATTATCATTATTTGTTGGTACATATATTTTATAGTGATTTAAATTATTTAGTTTTTTCACTAATTTATAAGAATGATTTGTTTAACTTTTATTTGTACTTTAGAATAATTTTAGCGTTTTTAGTTAAGATACATATATATTTAGTACATTTATGATTACCTAAGGCACATCTAGAATCTCCAATCTTAGGTTCAATAATTTTAGCTGGAGTTTTATTAAAGCTAGTTGGTTATGGTTTATTACGAGTATTTAAATATTTAATTAGAATTGGAGTATTAATTAATATATTTTGATTATGTATTAGATTACTGGTGGGTTTATAGTTAGTTTAATATGTTTACGTCAAGTAGATATGAAAGCATTAATTGCTTATTCATCTGTAGCCCTTATAGGTTTAGTTGTAAGAGGTTTAATAACATTGAATGTTTGAGGGTTTTATATAACTTTTGTTTTAATAATTGCTCATGGTTTATGTTCATGTGGATGTGGGGTGATCTATAGCAGTGTTGGAAACTTGATTAACCAAAAACATAGTGATACGCATGAAGGGTTATGAGTATTTTGGAAAACGCGGAGTGAAAAAGAAAATGAAAGGCAGGGTAACAGGGGTAAATATGAGTGTTTATTAGAAGGGACAGGGATTTAGAACAAAGGAAATAAAGGTACAGGATTAGAGAGAGTAAGAAAGGACATGAGAAATGATATAGAACTGCCAATTAATGTAAAGAGGAGGAAATTAAATTAAGGAGGGAATAGGATTAGTTAATTTGCATTACTTAAAAATTATTCTCATACAGCAATAACCAGGGTTTTAGTGTGTATAAGGTACAAAGGAACAAACAAACAACTCTTAAGGATAGAAATTAGTTGAAGGTGTCTAACGAAAAAAAGAAGGAAAGTTTATGTTCTATAAATGTAACCAGATACTGTATGTGATTAATGACAAATAAATTTCATTCATTCATACATTACAAATAAAATGTACATCTTGAATTTTCTGAAAAGTCCTTTGAAGTCTCCTTCATTCAGAAGAAATTTTGTATAATCTTGTGTAACTGGTAAACATTAAGCGATAGACGAAAACGTACTGCACAAAAAAATGTAGATCGCTTTGAAACACACAGTTTTGTGGCATAAGCCGTTTCTAAGATATCCGTTATTAAAGGCTCAAATAGTTAATTTCTTGCCTTTCTGTTAGAGTCCCATTAACACTCAATTGTTTCTCACAATTTTATTCAAACATTATGGAATTTAAAGGCCAGCACAGCGTTCAGTTCTTAAAAAAATCTGACTAACGATGTTCCCTTTGTATCTATAGCGAAATGTGTAACGTACCTATTTCTGCAAAGGTTTGTTTGGGTTAAAATGAAGTAGATGGAAAAATAAGCTTTAGTAAGAACAGTTTGTATACTCACTAATAAGCGAGGGAGGGTAGAGACTCATTTGAATGTAACACATTAGATTTTTTAAAATTTGTTTTAGCATCTTATGTTGCACATTTTACTATTTGATTATGCACACATATCTGGGATCTACTTCATACCTACTTCTGAAACGGAACTCCCGATTTTCGGGAATAATAAATGGTTCAAAATTAGACACATTCAACGTATTTATCTGCTTGCCATTGCAAAGGGATCTTTTACACTCTCAAGGAGTGTATACTTCCGGTCTAGCTAGACTATAACGTAGCAGTTTCTCGCTTGTTCGTCTTAAAGTCGACACGGACTCAGCGTTAGTGTCTCGCAATCACGGTTCATTGTGATGAAGAAAGGTCTCTCGATGCCTTGGGGGGGTGTGTGGTTAAGGTTGCGAATTCGCGACCAAGTACACAAAAGCACGCCCAATTCTCCGGTATTCAAGCGAAATTCTCTCCACATACAGACATGAGTTGCTGGATCAACGTAGTATACCTGCATTGTGTGCTTGGGTGCTGAAAAGCTTTAATCCATTTTAACAGCCAACAGCTACATCTATCAAGGTGTCTCTGAAAAAAGAAAATGTTTGGGTAGAGTTAAAATGTTCTTTTTTTGAAGAAGTAGTTTGTAATTTTTTTCTTTGTCTACCATGTACGTAGTACGTAGAGGTGCTGTATTCAGCCCAAAGTTTCTTATCGAGACTTAAAAGAAATAACATATTTTGAGATCCCTGGATCCAAAAAGGGCATTTTTAGAAAAAGGCTCGTGTGTGTCTTGAAAATTACCAAATTTAGTGTTTAAGTTCATCATGTTCCAAGGATATGACAGGAAGATTTCAAGATAATCCCCCACCCCAAGTTACCCTTTACGTAGAAAATCTTTCGAAATTTGTTATTTCCCCAAAAATGTCCAAAGATTTTGGGTATCAGTATATATATATATATATATGTCACTAAAGCTATAAGATGCAAAATACATACAGAAACGATGTAATCCAATATGTAGAGTAATCTAGAAGTAATGAGGAGTTGATTTAGTAGGATATGTTGCCTCGACGACCCGCCTAAACTAGTTGCCTCAGTTATATAGCAAAATCAAGCGACATTTTGAGGTAGGTTCTGCCAATTTAACAAAGAGAAAATCAGTGAAATAATCCAGGATGTTTCAGGAAGGTTGAATCACTATAATATATTGGTGAAAGAAGTGGTGTGATCCACTTGTATAAATAAATAATCATAAATATCGTTAGGGAACGCTTTGGTGTAGCCACTGGTTGCTAATTAAACCTAAGTTTATAAAAAAGCTCAACTTAACTAACCTCACATGAATCAGAAACCTAAGCTTATATCATAAACATCAATAACGAATTCGCTCGCTTCGCTCGCTGCTTTGGTGTAACCACTATCCTCGGCTATGCTTAAATGTTTTTTCGCTGTGTTTTGTCTATAATGTTGGTAATATAACAAAGGCTCCTATAGTGCCTTGGGTGGAATTGGTGTGACGCCAATGGCGGACATTTTATACGTTAGCGAAATTTTGTTGTGTTCCACTGTGTTAACAAGGAATACATGTGTTTATTATGTTTATTCACTCTTCAGATTAATTTATATGCGTGAGTGGTGTTAGTATAGCGACACGGGCTTATTGACATATACCGTACAATATCCTTCAGATTTTAAAGACAAACCTAAGGCTGGCCGTAAATTGTAATCATTCCATGACATCATAAGAAGTAATTGAATAGTTAGAACTCTTTTAAAAAAATTACAGTATTGTAAATTTCAAGCCAATAATAATGGATAAATCGAAAGTTGTTGATACCACAGAAAAAGTCATTGGAAATAAATTGTGTGTGTTAAAGAGATCTAGACTTTTATGTAGTATGGTTTTGTCTATCTATTAACGTTTCGCAGAAAAGAAAAATTCACAGTCTCTTCCAAACGAGGTGAACTTAAAAGTTCAAAATGTATATTTTATTTGTCAGGTAAATATATTAAATATGTCTATGCTATTTTAATCCATCTGAAAATTTACTCGGGTTACTCTATTCATCTTGTGTCGATAACAAATATGTAATAAAGGATAGTGGGTGGAGAAAGTTATATCAATGTTGCACATCAGATTTTTTCTGCAATTAATAAGTTTTCCAGTAAATTAGCCCGGAAAAAGGAAACCAAAGTAAATATTAACTTTTGGTATTGAAGAAAAAATGTTACATAAATTACAATGATACTCCTGAGTATTAACTTGCATCACTTCACATTCTTGCAATATGCGAAAAATCACAGCTAAAATATTTTTGTTTTTATATACAATGTTTTTAAATGTTTTTGTCTTCGAAGAACACTAAAATGCTGGTCTACCAGTAATTTCACACAAGCACTTCAAATATATTTCATATTTATACCTATTTAGACAGTAACATTTCTAACTCATAGATACATTATGATATAAATCTTAGACAATTATTTTCAAAAAATTCTGACACCTCAATGAACAGTATCTCTGTGCATATTATGAAATAATATTCTAGAATTGCTTTTGCATATTTTATTTTGTATGTGTAGATTTGTAAGCCTTGGTGTAAATTTCATTTTCTTGTATTATTCCCTTTTCTCTTCCATTTACATGACTATTAAGTTACACTCGAGCAAGTAATTATGAGCTAAAAGTAAACTGTTGTAGCATCAGCTTCATAATTACCTATTAAGTCATCTAAAACACTTAGCTTTTAAAGTAATACTTTTAGTATATTTTGCCATGCAAAATGATGATTATACGATAGCTTTTCCCGATACTTTGTAAGGTTGTTTGTGAACAAATAAATGATAACAATAAATAAAAAAGATGTCAATTTATATGCACAAACACAACAAATGTAAGAGCTTTTATCTTTCTTTCCAAAAATTCAGTATACGAGACGTGTGTTTAAAGTGAGTACCTATATTTTTTTAAAAAGATAACAGAACATTAATTTCCAAATACTTTTCATTCATTACCTTGCACCTTACACTACCTCTGCATAGAGACACTGCCGTTACTCAGGCACTTGTCGTAACGAGAAATCTGTTTTTGTATGCCATCCCCAAAGAATGTTGCCACCTGTGATGAAAGCCAAGGCTTCACTTTTTGTTTCACATCATCATCATCGTCATTGAAATGTTTTCCACCAAGAAATTTCTTCAGATAAAGAAACAGATGAACATCGGTGGTGCCAAATCCGAACTGTAGGGAGGGTGGTCGAATGGCTTCCAACCAAATGATGCGATCAGATCTTGAATTCGTTTGGCTGTGTGTGGCCGTGCATTATCATGGACCAAAAGGATTCCTTACGAAAGCATTCCGCGCCTGTTCTGTATTGCACGACGGAGCTTTCGTGGTGTCTCAGAATAAACGTCTTAGTTGATTGTCACTTCCCGAGCAAGAATTTAATCATCAAAACACGTTGTCTGTTTCAGAAAACCGTGCACATGATCTTGCGAGTGTATATTGTCTTTTTGAATTTCTTCCTTAGGGGCATGTTGTGTACCTCCACTCCATAGATCGTTGCTTTGATTCATGTTGCATGACTCATCACATGTAAGGATATGCTTTATCATATTGCCGCCTTACCCAGCATATGGCTTGAGAAAATCAGTGCAACGGCAAATCGTTTGTTCTTTTGCTCATCAGTAATATTTTTGGACACCCATATTGAGCACAATTTTCGAAATTCTAAGCGTTCTATTATAATATTGCGGAGGTCTGACCTTAAAATTTGTGGAAAAATTGAAGGCAACAACGATATGGTAAAATGTCTGTCCTCGAAATGTTTTCTTCCACAACTTGCACCAAATCATCCATGATCGCAGACGGCCAGCCAGTCCCCGGATGATCATGCACATTTTCACGACTTTCGTTAAACTATCTAACCCACTTCCTCACTATTCCATCACTCATTATTGTTTGCCCATAAACCTACACAATTGGATATGAATGTTAGCTGGTGTAACAATTCTTGCATTCAAGAAACTAATCACTTCACATTCGGCGTGTCGTTCGATTATTTTGAACATTTTGAAACGCTCTAACAACAGGAAAGTACAAATTGACGATCGCTCACAACTGTGTCTGGCTTACTAAAGAATGGAGGAAGTGATCGTCTGTGCTCAAAATCGCAACTGCAGTGGCAAAATATTAAAACGGTGCTTACTTTAAATACGTATCTCGAACATTTTTCCTTACAAATATCAGACAGCAATATCTGATACTCGCATTTGGGAGTCCCCTATTTTGATTCCGGTAGAAGGAACCACCTTAACCCGTGGAGCTTTTCGTGGTTTACTCACGTTGATAGGCGAATCCTGGGGAATTATATACCACCACGAATTTTTCTTTTCCTTATTTGCTTTCATCCTGCAGGATAGCAGGATTTGGCCTGGTGAACGGTGGTGTGCGGTATTTGGTGGATGTGCTTTGAAGAGAGAATTATTTCTTCCCTGGAATAGCGCCAGGTGAATTTTTCGTCAGGATAAGCGGCCAACTAGGATGTTCATTCTCTTGCCTCACCCTTTTTCTAGGAGGTTCAGTAGGTGCAATAGGCCTATCCCTGGCCTTAGTCCTGAAATCCTCCTCTGTTTCATGCATGTGTTCGCAAACAGTACCTATAACTAAAAAAAAACAAATAAATACAAAACTTCACACATGGGTTTAGAAACCATTTAAGGATGATGGGCACAAGTTCCAAAGACTATCTCCCACTTAAAGCTACATTTTAAAGGAATACTATTCGGTTATTATTTATTTTCTCAAAGAACGAAAGGAACTTTAACGATTTTGTTGAGCGACTAACAGGACCAATGAAATGTGTATCTTAACTTTGTGAATAGCCTGCAAAGTTCCCTTCAGCTGATGAAATTTAAGATGTATGAAACTACTTAGAGAAACTTATGAAACTGTATGAAACTTAGAGAAAGACAAAAACTTGCAACAGACAAAACAAAAACCTGCTTGCTATACAAATGTTTGTCAGTTCCTTTGGAATTAAATTAATTGAGTTTTATTTATGGACACTCTTTAACTGCTATGGTCCTTAGCGTGCCATTCTATATTTGACGTAAAAGACCGTAAATTTTGCTCAGAGGCCTCTTTATCAGGCTTGAGGTTCTTTTACGTGCCTTATATCTACGATACGGGACCACCGACCTTACTTCCCTTCCGAAGGAAGCCATGCCAAGGATTTTTACGCCCGAAAAAATCCATCGCCCTCCGCCGGGTTTGAACCCACGACCTTGGGAACTAGAGGCTGGCACGGTACCACTAGTCCACGGAGGACGACTAGTTGCTTTGAAATCTCCATCTCAGTCTCTTAAGAAAATGCATTTTTGGAAATGTTCATTAAACTAAATTAAACTAAGAACACGCCTTTAAGATTTATTTTAGTTAGTTAAAATATTAAGATTACATAATGTTATGATTTTTAATTATTTTTCTGGATAAATTCTCATTGTCTGCAAATCGTGTATTGAGTTATATTTGGAAATTATTTCGAGCATTTTTCCTAATTCTGTAAACTGCGACGTAAAGAAATTTTCCAATAGACCGTAGAAAAATATTTACCCTCGGGAAGTGCTGACAAACTGAACTGTAATTAAACTAAAGTTTCTCTCAATAAATAATTAAATTATCTTGAGAACTATATTGTTCACGATAATTAAACTGTTAGTTCGCTGTTACTTTATTTGTACATTCTTTGTTTAAAAATGCACCCCCACTTCATCAGTATCTCTCCCCATGTCACTTACAATTTCACGCCAACATATTATGTATAAATTTTTATTTGCTGTAGCGAGTACACAGTGGGTACAACAACTATTGCATTCCAACCAAGAATTCGATACTGAGATTTTACCATAAATACTTGTTTTGAGACCGCTCGAATAATAAAGAAGCATTTATAAAATAGGTCCGTGTGTGGGTGTGTGTATATGCAAACAGCGTAACTTAAAAACGAAAAGTTAGATAAATACCAAACTTTATATTTAAGTTCAGTATGTTACAAAGATGCCAAACGAAGATTTTCAAGAACATCCTACCACTTTAAAAAATCACCTCCCCGCGTTCCCTCTCCGTCAGCCTCTGCTCTACAGCGGATCTCCACTCGTTTTCTCTAGCTCTCCCATATAACAGATTTTCCTTCTTGAACGCTCCTCCAGCCTAGCTACTCCCGTGGTTTTCCCTGTCTCACCATATAAACGCATACTCTACCATTCAAACCCTTCTAACCTAACACCTCTTCTCGGTTTGTTGGCTTTCCCAAATAAAAGCCATATTCTACCCTTCAAGCCCTGTCTAGTCTAGTACCTCTCCTCGTATTCCCTATCTCTCCTGTATATAAGTCCATATTACCCCTCCTTCAGTATCTGTCTAGCCTATCATCTGTCCACGTTTTCCTTATCTTTCCCATATAAACGCATTTTCCCCCTTGACCGTCGCATCTCTCCACGTTTTCCCTCTCCTTTCCCATATAAACGCATTTTCTGCGGCAGCTTCCCCTATAATATTCTACTAACGTGCTACACAAATATGTAGATCTCTTTAAAATACATATTTTATTCCAAATAACTTCGTTTGTGGCGTAGGACATTTCTGAGATATCCGTTATTAACGATTCGATTTGTTCACTACTGATATTCTTTTTAGCTTGTGTGGATTTTCAGTTGTTTCTTGTGATTGCATACAAAATGTATGGAACTTTTAGGCCAACATATAGCGTCCAGTTATTAAACATCTGACTATCGCTGTTCTCTTTTATCTATAACAAAATGTGTAAGTAGCTATTTCTGCAAAGCTTTAATTGGATTAAAATGAAGTAGACAGGAAAATAAACTTTCGTGAGAATAAGTTGTATACGACTAACCAACGATAAAAGGCAGAGGAAATAATGTGAATATCTGTCCACGTTTTCCCTACCTTTCCCATATAAACGCATTTTCCTCCTTGAACCGTCGCATCTCTCCCCGTTTTCCCTCTCCTTTCCCATATAAACACATCTTCTGCGCCAGCTTCCCCTATAATATTCTAGTAACGTGCTACACAAAAATGTAGATCCCTTTAAAACACACATTTTATTCCAAATAACTTGTTTTATGACGTAGGACATTTCCGAGATATCCGTTATTAACGGTTTGATTTGCCCAATACTGTCATTCTTTTTAGCTCCTGTGAATTTTCTCTTGCAATTGTATAGAAAGCGCATGGAACTTTTAGGCCAACATATAGCGTCCAGTTGTTAAACATATGACTATCGCTGCTTTCTTTGTATATATTACGAAATGTGTAATGTTGCTATTTCTGCAAAGCTTTAATTGGATTAAAATGGAGGAAAAATACTTTAGTATATAATAATAAATGTAATAATATATATATATATATATATATATCTTATCAAAGAGATAAGAGACAGAGTAGACAGAGAAATAAACTTTCGTAGGAGTAAGTTGTATATGACTAATCAACGTTAGAAGACAGAGGAAATAATGTGAATATAACGCAAAAGCTTTTTGTAGTAATGGAATTGTTGCAGTTTTGTTTCCATTAGGTCTAAACACCTTTCATTATTTCGATGTTACTTATAATAAATGCAGATGTATTGAAATAATTTCCTTTTCTAAAATAAATCATTTTGGGACGAACTACTGTTTAGCTCAGCGATGAATCGATACAATAAACTCTGTATCGCAGTATTACATGAATTTTAATGAGGCATAAAACATTTTGAAAGGCAAAAGCATCTCTGCACCACTTTTTTGCTCTTGCCCTCATTCATTAAACATTTACATGCTTTACCGTTTCCAGGTACATTACTCCAAAGTTACTGAAACTCCTAACGATTAGCGTTTAATTTTACTTTTGCATTATTGAGGAGCGCTCTCCCAGAACAAGCGTCTAATAACTCAGTGCCCAACGACCGTGTTAGATTAACAGCACGACGTTAGAAGGAAGAGCTATTAGGTGAATGAAGGAAACGGAAAGAAGGGAAAGAAGAGAGCTGATACAAGAGTAGATAACGTCATTCTCTTGTTTTAGATCCATTGCAGCCTTACGATAAGGATAGCCATGAGATCCATTTGCTGCTACAAAGTCTCCCAAGTCAACTTTTGTATTGGAGCAGAAGAAAGGAAAGAGAATCAAAAGCATGGTGCTAAATTGTCTTCAGAAGAAGAAACCGCCACTATCATCTATTTTATTGCATCTCGGGTAGCAATCAATTCCAGCAGTTCTCCTCTCTTCTTTATATTCTCTTCCCTTCTTTTCAAGAACTGGGTATGGAGCTCTTTGACACGCACGTCTGCTTGCAATTCATTGCCCTGCTGTCCTTCCTTGGGAAACTTTTCACTTGAGGAAACTACAGATCTTTTCATAGCAGTCTCTGGTTCTCTGCTTCACTCCCTTTTTATAGAAGGTAATCGAGAAATTGTGGCAGATAAAACACGGTGTTATGACCATGTTCTGAGATGATCACATAGGTTATGCACTCTATGCTACTTCTTTTAACAGTGATCTGGCTTATATACGACCAGCGTTAAAATATCGACGTGGAACCACATCCACCAATTTTGCATTTCCTGTTTATTTATATTTATATCAAACCTTGCACGGATTACTTTTTACCTTCTCTATCTTTCAAAAAAGTGTTCTGCACCGGTTGCAAACATGCAGGGAACAATTAACTATGTAATCATAGCTGGGGACGATTATAACAAGTTCTAAAACACAAGATTTGATTTTGTTTTCCATTCGTCGTTTTGACAAGTTATTTGTTTCAGGAGAAACACATTATCAATAAATCTGAAATGTTTCATAAATGAATTTATTCCTTCATATATAACGTAGCCTCAGCTATGAAATAGCAGTTCTTTAGTTTGCTTTTTAAGCACCACTATCCTTAGTTATCGCTTTCTTTTTGTTATTCATAATAAGTGTAATAACTATATTGTAACTAGCAGTTATACAGAATATACCTTTTCAGTTTTATGCATTATACTCCATCGAATTATACACAATTATATTTGCAGCTGTAAGTTTGCTTTTCTCAAGATGAGAATTTACCACTTTCTTGTTATTTTATGTATTAGCTTATTGATGTGATCAGATGCATTGTATACAGCATTTAGAATTAGGCTCTATTAAATTATCATAAATCATAATAACTTAGCTACAAGAGAACTGTAAATTTGATTATTACTGCGTCTTACAAGGTGAAAAAGTCGGAATAAAAAGTATGACCACATGCTGAGGTTCGAACCGTGAACCCTCGGCACACTTAAAAAAAATCTGATGTGTTACACTCACATGACTTTCTCTACTCTTGTACAATCTATTTTTACAAACGCCTATTCTCCATATGCTTCATATTAATCGAGATATCGAGATGTCAATCTTATTTGTAATTTTCTTGTAGATGCAAGGGGAATATGGTAGCTTTTAAGCGATAGCCAAATATTTTATCGCTGGTTGCTATGTGGCGCATTCCATTCTCTTTGCATGTCCAGGACATAAAAAAATCTGATGTGTTACACTCACATGACTTTCTCTACTCTTGTACAATCTAATTTTACAAACGCTTATTCTCCATATGCTTCATGTTAATCGAGATATCGAGATGTCAATCTTATTGGTAATTTTCTTATAGATGCAAGGGAAATATGGTAGCTTTTAAGCGATAGTCAAATATTTTAACGCTGGTTGCTATGTGGCGCATTCCATTCTCTTTGCATGTCCAGGACATAAAAAATATGAATAACGAATTTGAGAAAAAGTATAAGTATTGTAAAATTTAAGGAAATAACAAGCAATATCTCGAAAACGGTTCACTCAACAAAAGAAATGTATATGACATAAGTTATGTATTTTAACGCGATCTACATTTTTTGTGTAGTACAATTTTGTCTATCTCTTATGGTTTACCTGTTATGCAAAAGTCGTTCACAATGAAGAATACTTTTGGAGACATTCCCAGAAAATTCAAGATATACGTTTCATTTCTCATGACATTATCTTAAACATATGATATTTTCATCAAAATCGTTAGAGCCATTTTTGAGAAAATTAAAATTTTCGAAAAATCTTCCATGTAAAGGGTAGTCTGGGGTGGGGGGATTTTCTTGAAAACCTTCGTGTCGCATCTCTGGAAGATACTGAACCTAAATACCAAGTTTGGTGTTTATCCGACTCTTCGTTTCTGAGTTATGCTGTTCACAGACACACAGACACACACACAGACACACACACACACACACACACACACACACACACACACACACACGGACATGTTTCCAAAAATGCTTTTTTTGGATTCAGGTGGTCTCAAAACATGTATTTCCGGTGAAATCTCGGTATCGAATTTTTGGGTGGAATACAATACTTCCCCTACTTACTATACGTAGTAGAGGAAGTAAAAATGAATAACGAATTTGAGAAAAAGTATAAGCATTGGAAAATTTAAGGAAATAACAAGCAATATCTCGAAAACGATTCACTCAACAAAAAAAATGTATATGATATAAATTGTGTATTTTAACGCGATCTACATTTTTTGTGTAGTAAAATTTTGTCTATCTCTTATGGTTTACCAGTTATGCAAGAGTCGTTCATAATGAAGAATACTTTTGGAGACATTCCCAGAAATTTCGAGATATACATTTTATTTTTCATGACATTATCTTAAACATATGATATTTTCATCAAAATCGTTAGAGCCATTTTTGAGAAAATTAAAATTTTCGAAAAATGTTCCATGTAAAGGGTAGTCTGGGGTGGGGGGATTTTCTTGAAAATCTTCGTGTCGCATCTCTGGAAGATACTGAACGTAAATACCAAGTTTGGTGTTTATCCGACTGTTAGGTTTTGAGTTATGCTGTTCACAGACACACACACAGACACACACACACACACACACACAGACACACACACCGACATGTTTCCAAAAATGCTTTTTTGGATTCAGGGGGTCTCAAAACATGTATTTCCGGTGAAATCTCGGTATCGAATTTTTGGGTGGAATGCAATACTTCCCCTACTTACTATACGTAGTAGAGAAAGTAAAAAAGTGCGTTTTACCAATTAGCTAGGGTAGCAGATATTGGTGGGTGGGTTATATATAACATAGATGGTGGTTCTGTTAAAGTCATCATGCCACGTGTTTTCCGTTTTCTTGCCAATGCCATGTAGTTAATAGCTCAGTAGCAAGAGAACTGTAACTTATTTTGTGATATTTAATTCATGTTTTTCCATACTGGGTTAATATAACCACAGAAATCTTCCAGGTGAGTGACAGGTTAAAATGGCGACCACGACAGTATGCATCTACGACCACGGTCGATTTAGTTTTCATACCTCCTAATCACGGAACGAAAAGTGTACATTTACTTTCTTGAAAGATAGTACATAGTGGGTAGAGAAAGTATTGAATGCTACCCAAAAATTCGATATCGGTATCTGAACCGAAATACTGGTTTTAGAAAACTTTCCATGTGTGTGTGTGTGTGTGTGTGTGTGTGTGTGTGTGAAACATAGCTCAAAACTAAAAATCGGCTTAATACTTACGAAACTTGGTGATTAACTTCAGTATCTTCCAAAGATGCGACATGAAGGTTTTCAAGAAAATCCCTCCACCCAAAGCTACCCTTTACATTAAACATGTTTTGAAATTTTTCAGATGACAAATAAAATGTATATCTTGAATTTTTGGGGAATAGCCTGTGAAGTCCTGTTCATTCAGAAGGAATTTTGTATAATCTTGTATAACTGATAAACGTTAAGCGATAGACGAGAACCTACTACACAAAAAATATAGATATCTTCAAAACATAATTTATTTTAAATAACTTTTATTGTGGCGTCAACCATTTCCAATATATCAATTACTAATGGTTCGAATTGTTCAATATGTTTTCATCCTTTTAAAGTCCTGTTGACTCTCGCGGTTGCATGGAAACAGTCTGGAATTTTAAGGCCAGCGTATAGCGTCCAGTTCTTAAACATTTGACTATCGCTGTTCCCTTTGTATCTATAGGAAATATGTGATGTAATTATTTCCGCAAAAATTTATCTCCATTAAAATGAAGCAGATGGAACAATAAGCTTTCGTATGTTAGTTTGCATACCCACTAATAATCGCTAGAGGGTAGAGAAAATCATGCGACTGTAACAGCACTTTTAGAAAAATGTTCGTCTGTCTTTAATGAAAATTGGGGTGAATGCCAAACTTGGTATTTAATCTCAGTATCTTCCAAAATGGCGATACAAAGATTTTCAACAAACTTTCACCGCAAATTACACTTTACATGGAAACTTTTTCGACTACCTTTTATTTTTTTCTGCAGAAATGTCTCTAACGACTTTGATTAAAGTGCCATATGTTCAAGATATTTTCATAAGAAATAAAATGTATATTTTGAATTTTATGGTAATAGCCTGTGAAGTCCTCTTCATTCTGAATGAGTTTGGTGTAATTGCTAAACCGTAAGAGATAGACAAAATCTTACTATACAAAAAATGTACATCTTCTTAAAGCACGTAGTTTGTGCCATATAAATATAGAAGGAATTCTTTGTGGTGTTAACCATTTCCGAGATATTCTTTATTATTGGTTTGACTTTTCCAATACTTATACTTTTATCAAGAGGAAACTGTCTATTCTTTTTACTTTCTCTACTACGTATAGTAAGTAGGGGAAGTATTGCATTCCACCCAAAAATTCGATACCGAGATTTCACCGGAAATACATGTTTTGAGACCTCCTGAATCCAAAAAAAAAGCATTTTTGGAAACATGTCCGTGTGTGTGTATGTGTGTGTGTGTGTGTGTGTCTGTGAACAGCATAACTCAAAAACGAACAGTCGGATAAGCACCAAACTTGGTATTTAGGTTCAGTATCTTCCAGAGATGCGACACGAAGGTTTTCAAGAAAATCCCCCCACCCCAGACTACCCTTTACATGGAACATTTTTCAAAAATTGTAATTTTCTCAAAAATGGCTCTAACGATTTTGATGAAAATATCATATGTTTAAGATAATGTCATGAGAAATGAAATGTATATCTCGAATTTTCTGGGAATGTCTCCAAAAGTATTCTTCATTGTGAACGACTTTTGCATAACTAGTAAACCATAAGAGATAGACAAAATTGTACTACACAAAAAATGTAGATCGCGTTAAAATACACAACTTATGTCATATAGTTTTCTTTTGTTGAGTGAACCGTTTTCGAGATATTGCTTGTTATTTCCTTAAATTTTCCAATACTTATACTTTTTCTCAAATTCCTTATTCATTTTTTACTTTCTCTACTACGTATAGTAAGTAGGGGAAGTATTGCATTCCACCCAAAAATTCGATACCGAGATTTCACCGGAAATACATGTTTTGAGACCTCCTGAATCCAAAAAAAGCATTTTTGGAAACATGTCCGTGTGTGTGTCTGTGTGTGTGTGTGTGTGTGTGTGTGTGTGTGTCTGTGTGTGTGTCTGTGTGTCTGTGAACAGCATAACTCAAAAACGAACAGTCGGATAAGCACCAAACTTGGTATTTACGTTCAGTATCTTCCAGAGATGCGACACGAAGATTTTCAAGAAAATCCCCCCACCCCAGACTACCCTTTACATGGAAGATTTTTCGAAAATTTTAATTTTCTCAAAAATGGCTCTAACGATTTTGATGAAAATATCATATGTTTAAGATAATGTCATTAGAAATGAAATGTATATCTCGAATTTTCTGGGAATGTCTCCAAAAGTATTCTTCATTCTGAACGACTTTTGCATAACTGGTAAACCATAAGAGATAGACAAAATTTTACTACAGAAAAAATGTAGATCGCGTTAAAATACACAACTTATGTCATATACATTTCTTTTGTTGAGTGAACCGTTTTCGAGATATTGCTTGTTATTTCCTTAAATTTTCCAATACTTATACTTTTTCTCAAATGCGTTATTCATTTTGTTTATGTCCTGGACATGCAAAGAGAATGGAATGCGCCACATAGCAACCAGCGTTAAAATATTTGACTATCGCTTAAAAGCTACCATATTCCCCTTGCATCTACAAGAAAATTACAAATATGATTGACATCTCGATATCTCGATTAATATGAAGCATATGGAGAATAGACGTTTGTAAAAATAGATTGTACAAGAGTAGAGAAAGTCATGTGAGTGTAACACATCAGATTTTTTTATGTCCTGGACATGCAAAGAGAATGGAATGCGCCACATAGCAACCAGCGTTAAAATATTTGACTATCGCTTAAAAGCTACCATATTTCCCTTGCATCTACAAGAAAATTACAAATAATATTGACATCTCGATATCTCGATTAACATGAAGCATATGGAGTATAGGCGTTTGTAAAATTAGATTGTACAAGAGTAGAGAAAGTCATGTGAGTGTAACACATCAGATTTTTTCTCTAGTGTTTATGCAAAACAGAAGTTAATTTCAAAGCCATCACATAGCGATCACTCTTAAAAAAATTGACTATCCCTTAAGCCTACCGTAATTCCCTAATCCACATTTTCCTACAAGGAAATATGCAATAAAGCCGTTTCTGCCAATCTTTATCTGGATTAACATCGAGTAGATAGAAGAATAAACTCTTGTAATAATAAATTGTTGAAGAATGTGTAGAAAAATCACGTAAATGTAAGGCTACAGATTTCTAAAACTTAGAATAATCCTTCAATTGCATTTACCTTTACCTGTATTGTTTATGAAATAATTGTACAATGCTATAACACATATTAATGCTGAATCCTACCATTTACGCCATATTAATTGCAATTTTATGAAGTCTTGTTATACTTTTGGCAGATCAAAAATCTCCTCATATTACATATGAAATGCAGTTAACGTGTTTCTGATGTTCTTAAGGAGTATAAATGCCCTATCTCGCCATGTTAAATTTAATTAACTCATGACCAGTTTTCTAAAACCTGTTTAAGAGGAGGCTAAATACAGAAACTTACCCCCAAAAATAGCACTTTAGTCTTTATATATATATATGTTGCACGCGTGCGCGAAGTTGCTTGCGGACCGGCTGTGCGAACGCCTCCCGCCTCGTCTTATCTGCTCACAGTGGAGGTAAGTGTCGGTTCCCTTCAGAACAATGGTCGTGCGGAACAATTGCCATTATGTTCCACTCTCCTGCGTCAGAAGATTGCTTTGGGCCGTTTCGAGTAAGTTCCTCTTTTAGAATGTTTCGCTTTGTATGCAGGGTGTATATAAGGAACTGCTCTGCCCGGTAACTTCAGTTGAGTTAATGAAGAAGTTACGAAGTTTGGACAGTTTAAGTGGACAGTGCCCAGTGCAGTTCTGTCGTGTGTTGGACATTTGTTGATTCGAAGGATCAGCTGTGTTCTGTTCTGAGTGTGTGTCAAAAGCATCTCGAGTGTAAAGTTTGTGTTGTGCTGAGCACCTAAGTGACCAAAAGTTGTGTTTAGCAACAACTGGTTTTCTCGTTTGTTACAACATTTTGTCATTGTATGGACATAATATTTTATTTAAAATATATATTTGAAATGGTACTGTTGTAACTCCATTTTGGTGTTTATAAGACCTTTGGTTAGTTTTTAAAATGTAATTACTGATAAATTTTAACCAAAGGAATCACATATTATGTGCTGGAATAACTTGCTCGAAATGCAAATATTTCCACATTTCGTGACGTTCTCAGAGGGGACGAGTGATTCAGCGCCTAAATCAGGTATTGGGCAAGAATGGAGATTGGACAGGTTACTAAAACATTGTGTACTAAATGTGTCCTCTTTGAGAGTTAAAAGTATAATGCACTTCAGTTCTGGATTATGTTGCTGTTAAAACATTTTTCGTACAGATATTGTGCAAAACAGGGTTTTATTTAGTTATATATTTAAACACAATTATTGTAAGTGATGAGAAGTGCTCTATATCGTATATGAATAATCTAAAATTGTGAACATAAAATAGGACGCCAATGCATACGCGGAAAAGTAAACAGACACACACACACACACACACACACACACACACACACACACACATCTTTTCCTTTCTATCACACTACACCTGTGAAAGCCAGTAGAATATCTTCCAAAGCTGCGGTGACGGTATAAATGGAAGGAGTGTACGTGCCACAAAAATCTGTACGATAACATGTCATTTGTTACCTGTACAGTGTACCTCACGTCCTGACATAAGACTAACGTGACGCGTGACGATTTGCACATGACAGCAATAGAAACTGTGCTTCAAATGGTGTTAGTACAACCATGTTAGGATATCAGGGGCATGTTTTCGTTCCGGTGATAATTTGAGTGGTTTCCAAATTAGTGCAATATCTCCCAGTTTGGAACACAACTAGAAACCCATTATGTAGCCAATAAATGGCCTGCAGCAATAATACAAATACTTCATATTGGTCATCAATTCTCATATCACAACAAATTTACCGCTTAGAATAGGCAAAGCGTTGTATCCTAATTTTGCCGAACCTAACATCTGAACACCTCTAGGGAGTTGCTCGGATTGGGTTGGACTCGGCGAGGCAGTGGTTCCGAAACCCGTTGAAGATTGGATACATCTGGACTAAGCCTGGACGGGGTTGTGAGATTCCTCGGTGTCCTCGGTGTACCAACCTGGAAAGCTGGTAGACTGTGGCACCCCCAGCGAGGTTGCTGGGTAGTCCTCCCCACCTGGGGTTGATACGCGTAAGTAGCGTATCCACTCCCGTCCCCGTGAAAGCAGTATAAAATACGTGCCGTTTAATGGAAAGTCCCACGGTCTTGATCCTTGGGTCCCGAGTTTTGGCTGAGTAGTCAGAAATTTCGCTCATCGCGTTTCCTAATTTTAATTCCAATTGCTGCACCTTAATCTGTGAATATGAAATAGGTTTATTTAGATATTTCAACTCAGAATTAATTTATATTTATCATTTGAATTAATACAAATTGTTTAAAAAATTAACCTCTATGCATAAACCCCCCTAATAATTTTCCGGCTACACTGCTGAACTGAACTGCAGAATCACAACTAGCAACCGAACTGCAGAGTTACAATTCACCACTGAACTGCAGTCTGCACTGTCCATTTTTAACGGTCCAAAATCTTCAACTTCTTGAATACACTTAACTTTATAACTTCTTAACTGTCTGGGTAAGCGCAGCCCTCGTATAGGCCCCGCATATAGGCGGAATGTTCTAGAACAGGAAGCTATTAGAAACAGCTAAAAGGAGTCTTCTGATGCAGTAATTACTCAAACTGACTGGAAACGGCACCTAATGGGTTTTTTTGGGCGGGTTATTGTTCTAAAGGGGACCGGTCAATAGCCCTCACCTGCCAGTAAATTTGCCCTCGCAGTCACAATATTAAGATGGTGTAATTAAGATAAAAGTTAAATACAAGCATTGTTAATTTTCTGCGAAAAGGATATCTAACCAAAAATGTCTATATTTTATTTCCTTCAAGTTATTACTTTTAAATTTTGAAGTGACCTAAAACATTCCAAATATTCCGCAACATAATATACAGCGCTTCAAATACACTGCCGTTTGTGAAAGTTGCAACACCAAGAAGGAAACGCATGAATTTAATACCAAATGTTAGGTACATGACAAGTAACAAATGATAAACGTTTCAAATCTACACATGACCTTTGAGACCTAATATTCAGTATTTGGTGTGAGCTCCATGCGCTACAATTAGAGCTAGTCTACGCCGTGGCATTGAATCAAGAAGGATTCTGAATAAGCTCCTAAAGGATTTCCCTCCACGCAGTTTGTATTCGAGTCCACAAATCCGTGACATGGTTACCGGAGGACCGTGACGCACCAGGTGCCGATCCCAGACATGTTCTATGGGCGACATGTCAGGCGAACATGCAGTCCAGGGAAGCAATGGTACCCGTCGCTCTTCGAAGAAGGCTTGTACATTCCTCGCAATATGTGGCTGGGCATTGTGCTGTTGAAATGTGGCCTGAGGAGATGCCTGAAACAGGGGGAGCACCTCAGGCTCTAGAACCTTTGTTAGGTACCGGTTACTGTTAAAAGTGCCCTCATTTCGTAGGAGGCGAGATCCGTTGTTGCAACCAACGTTTCCCGGAGACCGATCATTCTGTCCCGTTTGAACTCACTCACATGCCGATATGGCTCCCTTTGACGTCGACGAGGCATACTGGCACTCACTTTATTGTTTGCACCTTGTTTGACAAATTTGCACTGACTACACTGGGCACAACACCGACCTTGTCGAACCGACACGAGAGGGCTCTGCTCGGCCTACGTGTACCCCATCTGTTTGCAAATCTAATCACTTATTGTTTGCACACTCTTCTACACTTTCACCAAGTTTGAGGTTATTCGGGAAATTTTTTCTTGGTGTTGCAATTTTCACAAACGCCAGGTTACATACATCTCAGTTTGTTAAATAGGTGTTTTTGGGGAATCAGATTATTTTCTAAAGCCCTGATATCGCAAGAATTTATTTTCTCTGACAGAGTCAACAGGACAATTTACTTTACTAATGGCACCAATGATATCAGTTTTAATTTCACCTTTACTACCGATGTATCAAGGCGTTTTAGAATAGAAATACGACTCTCCAAGGTAGTTATTACTTTATGCAATGCAACTGAGTTATATACCTATATCTGAAGCACATTGCGGTTATAGGAAACATTATACCGCAGATAGTCAACACTGATTGCATTAAGAAAGCATTTCTTTGCAAACCTTTTGTTTTTCTAAGAGCGATTTTATGTATTCATTTGGAGATGATGCTGATTTTTGTGTTTAACGGCGCTCATCTGCTAGGTCATCAGCGCCTTTTGAAAACAGATCTTGGAAAAGGCCAGATATAAATACCAATACAAAGTATTATAACAAAGGCAAAAGATAAAGATGAATATAGAAATCATAACAAAAGTCAGAGATAACGATCAATATAAACATCAAAGGAAAAGTTAGACATAAATATGAAAATATCAAACTTAACCGAGAAGAATAAAACACCTGAATTCAACATGACTAAATCCGCATTTGGAAATTTAACTTTGACACAAAGTTAAAAATCCTACCAACCGCTTGCTTATCATCTGCTAAGACCTCCACAGAGAGTCCGGAAGATGTGCTAGAGCAATACACTTAGCAACGCGTGAGGACCGACAGACTTCACTACAAAGCGGACAAATAGGAGCAAGGGGCAGAGAAATTAAGAAATAAAAATGTTGGGAAGAGAAAGTAAGGTAGCAATGCTTGATTGAAGGGCTTTGGGATGGGTGGAATAATTCCATTTAGTAGACAACTAATACCTCTTTATGAGCTCATGCACATTACAGAAAATCTCGATAATGGAGGTAATGGAAAGGGACTTATTGCTGAAAAGTTAATGCCCAGCTCTAGGCAATAAATGGAGCAAAACAATTAATACCACTGGTCTTCTAAAGACCGAACATAAAGTAGTAATGCCAACATTATGTTCAAATATTGTACCCTGTGATGTGTTGGTTTGCAGAAAGTAGAACCTGGTTTATTAATGCATAGGAAAAAACTCTTTTAATCTGTAAAAGCTACTCCATATTTTAGCTACATAACAGCTGTGTGGTGACAGTTATCACAGACCTGGAGGGATTTTTAGCCCAAAAGCAACAAAAGCTTCAGATATATTGAGACAGTATTTTAACACTTAAATGATTGCAGTATAATTATATAATATAAAATTCAATAACAGCCAGCCTTAACACAATATGTGTATAAATTACATACAAAATATATGTAAAAGTCATAATATTATGTTTATATTATTATGTACATGTTTAATAATGTTATGTGAATGTATTAGGTAATTTAACAATATAGTTGCTAACGATGAGTAACAATGAGGTAACCTTGAGTTAATAATGAATTGGAAAGTTTAATAATGCTACTAGTAATTCTTGCAGCAATAATAATCTAATATTTTAAAACATTTTATAAATAGCCAATCAAATACTAGAAAGGCTAAAAGTTAAATAAAAGTATTCTATTGGAGTAGGATTAGCCAATCAGAGACTTAAATTCAGAAATTTACAAATTCAGGTGGTAGAAGTCAGTTGCTAGTAGACAGCGTTCCTAACCCGACGCTACACGCGTACGTATCCAGTGTGAGACGAAAATTCATTACGGCGAGAATATTATAAAGTTTACGTGGCAAAAAGTGTAGGTAATTAATAAATAATCTCCAGCTCTCTATATCAGTGAAGTGTCATTTAATCGTGTGAAGGATTAATAAAAAGAGTGAAGTAAAAATTATAATTTGTGTAAGCCTACATTCTTTAGCCGCATCACCCTCTGTTAAGAAATACATGTTTCTATAAGTTAATACTGACGCAGCCGAGGCAAACATAAATATATAATATGTAAAGAAACATAAAAATACAAAGTTGATTCCTAAACTTGTGGCGAAGGCCACCGGAAGGTGAACATTGGGGCGAAGGCCACCGGAAACTTTTACCGCACGTGCGGCAGTTACTTCATCAAGTTTGGCCCTCCAACTGCAGCAATACAATTACTACTCTCTCAATATTTTTTCGTCAGTTTTATATTGATGATATGCCTTACGGCACAAGAGTAGCGGCAAGGCATTTGAAATTTAGAAAATTAATGGACGTTTGTGCATCCGGACATTAGAGCAAACTGGAAATCTCCTCGTGTTTACGTAGCATCTCTTCATAAACACTGCAGTGGATATAAACAGCGTTTTCTCTTCCCACCAACTGAATTGTATTTTTTCTAAATTTAGAAATCAAAGGAAACATTGCAGCCATTAAATCGTGTCCATTATGTGAAGCAAATGTATCAGAATCCTGTGTAGATTTTTTTTCTAAAATTATGAAGTAACAGAAGAATAACAGAAATTCGACATTGAGTTCAATCATTTTAGATTATACGTGTATCTTACAGGAAGACGTGAACACCTTACTCTGTAATGTCAAATTTTTAAAATTTTAGATTGGGTTTTCTCAAAACGATTTTTTATACTATTCTGAAAAATGTTACCGGTTAAATAAAAACATTTTACTCTCCAGTGATTTATTTTTACAAATTTTAATTTTATAATGCATTCTTTAAAATTTCTGTTTTGAGCAACAAGTATTTTCATAAATTTTGAGGAATGAAGTTTGTAATTTGCATTGTGGGCAATGTAATGCAATAGCACACAATTCTTTAAATGTATAGCCACGTGTTATTTGTTATTAGTATCCAAGTATGAGGGTATGTCAATAAGTAACCGCACACTATTTTTAATTTTTTTTATGCTGGATGTATCGGTTTGTGTGTGCGCACATCATGTTGTTCCTTTGTCTCCGCTTGTGGAATGTTTGACCGTTATCACTTCAGTAAATGTTGCATTATTGCATTATAAGCATGGCTGCACGCTCATCGTTTGTACCAAAGAAAGAACAGCGTGCGGTTATCCGTTTTTCGCCATCGGAAGGGATACCAGGATTCAAAATCCATCAAAAACTTTTCGCACAATATGGGAGCAATGTTTACCGCAGCGAAATATGTACGAAGAGATTGCAAAGTTCAAAAATGGTCGGATAACTTTGACGGACGAGGAAAGAGCAGGGCGCCCAACTATATCCAGCAGTGACGCCAACAATGAGCAAGTCTGTATACTGATTGACTGTCGATGAAGTGGCAAATCAAATCTTTTTTGGTCCACTTAAAAATACTTTAAAAGGCCGTCGCTTCACCACAGATCAAGAAGTAAAGGACGTGCTGCCACGTGGTTTGCTGCCTTAACGGAATTTTTTTTTCTAAGGGCATCAAAAAGCTTGTTCAACGAAGTACCATGTGCATTGAGAAGCAAGGGGACTACGTTAAAATGTGAGGTAATTCTAAGTTTCTATTGTTGTTATAATAAATTTTAAAACTATGTGTGGATACTTATTGACTTGCCCTCGTATATATTTCTTATTCGCATTTATTGAAAAAATGGAAATAAAACCTAAAATAATATAAATTTTAGGAATTCAGAAAATAAATTGTATAAAATTTAAATCAATATTTAGCCTAATGAGACAAATGTACAGTGTTAAGCCTAACACTATTATTAAATGTAGTTCAATGAATAGTTATTAAGAAAGATGAACGAAAGTTTTGAAAATTTGACACTAAAAATAACTCATACAATATCGACTTTAAAGCTTCCAGAATATCCTTACGCTCGCGGGGCTTTACAAGTATGAGCAGTATTAACAAAAGAAGTAGTTTATTCATGTAGCGCGATGTTTTTACTGCACAAGAAAATGTCTTAAAATGGGTGGGATGGTGGGTTAGAGCCTTTTCGAGTGTTTACAATCCGTATATTCTTTTTAATCATATGTTAATGTTTTTATCTGGATCTGATATAACTAAAGTTATAAAAGTTTGTAATGTTAAACTTATAGACCGGACACCCTGTATAAAGACAGAAAATTATAATCAGCATAACATAAAAAACTACTCAACCGCTATGTCATTTTAATAGTTGATAAGATTATTTTACTTGAAGAATATAGACTTCATACTCTGTCAAAATTCTTACATTGGTGGCTATATTAATATTGTAACGTTCTTGCAAGGTCGATTTAGAAGTAGTCGATGCATAGAAGTCGCAATTACTTAAAAAAAATAAATTATAAAAGTAAAGTGCCGGGCCCATTATAGAATGCATTGGAAATATAGCATTCCCCCAGAGTAATAATTGTTTTGTATAACCAAAGGTTAAAGGAACTGAACAAGGATTTAAAGCAGCTTTAAATAAAAGTAACAATCCTTACAGCCCCAATGGTACTGGATATATTAACACTCAAATGTAGAAACAAAGATATATTACAATTGAAACAAATTGCATTTAATATGTCCTTGTCATACAACATTTGCCATTTTGAAATGAAATTTAACACGCAATAATATGATATACACTCGCTTGCATGAGATATTAAATGACGCTCCACACACTACAAGAATTTAGAATTTAACTTACCCAAAAGTACATGATATAGATTATTTAGACAAGGCCGAAAGGTGTGGAGACGGCCGCTCCCGGACACGAAGCTCAATAAAGGTCCTTCGCTGGTCGTCGAGAACTGTCGCACTCTTTTTTCTCTTGATGCATCGCTCGGAGTACGCACTGGGAAGGTCTGGCGGAGAGGACACAACCTGGCGAGCGCCATAGAAACCTGGTGCAGCCCACTTCTGGTGTAAGGCAGGCTGCCGGCGTAATAATAAGCAGGGGCCGAGAATTGTAGTTCATGATTGCAGCTACATAAAAGACCTACGGCCACGTCTGCAAAACAGCCACTCGGAGAAAGAAGAGGCTAATTGGCTCAATAATCGTAGGGAAAATTCGAATCTGCCAGTTTGTTTAATTTTAAACAGCATTTCGTAATAGTACATTATGATACAGGGGGTAAGAGTAGGATTTTAGCCAAGCCTCCGGGTCTCCCCAAAGGAGCTCTCGCCTGAAAGCACCCAGAAGCGGGTTCCAGTCGAGCAGTCCCTGGACGACGTCCGGGTGAAACTTTCACAAAACGCACAGCCACCGTCCAGCTGCAACCCACCGAAAAGCGTCGCCTGGTCCTAAAACCCTGAAATATATGACAAGGAAGATAGTGAGTACAGCCAATGTGGGACAGGAGAGTCATGGTAGAACATGAACCACTCCAGCATTCCCTTGCCGACCCGGGTAAACCACGAAAAACCCATGGGTCTGAGTAGAGGGTCGTCGGGGATCGAAACTGGGTTCTTCTGAATACAAGTCGCACACGCTATGGTGGCGTCACCTCGCTCGGTGTGCAGTACTAGTCACTGTCATTATGTGAGTCTGATATTGAAAGCTGCATTTATGTTGTACAGCCTACTGGATGGTACGGTAATACCGAACGTTCGTCTTGTTAAGAGTACAGCACAATAAGCGGATGTAATGCCTACTTTCTCATTGTGTAACAGTACTCATTAGTTAAGACAGTACATATACTGATATGCATGAAAAGTGGGCCATTCCCCTAGATCGCAACAGTGGTATTGTTTCCGCAAGGCTTCCAACTTCAGGTAACCAACCTTTTGATTCCGTTCAGCCAGTATCATTTCTGTGTGTGACTGGCCTGAAAAACAATTCATGAACAAATAAGGAACCAATAGACGATGTTATAATCAATGTGAAATGAAGGGGTGGTTCCCATACAGTATCTAAGAAAGAATTTTGCTATGATAGTTGCAAAAGGAAAGTCAAAACCAACACAACATAATCCGGCCTTTTAGAGGAAGGGATGAAGAATTATTTGCATATGTCATTAAACTGGGCCACAGCTACATATAACATTTATACGAGACCTTTCATCAGCGACATGGAAACGGAGGTTAAGGTTATTGCCGTTATCGGTAGCATAAGAATAAAAGGTTTAAGTGTATTAAAAGAAAATAAAGCTAAAAACTGTTAACGTTTAGCTTTATTTATACATTTTTATTTTTTTAACACGTACAGTCCGCTACAAAAAAGTTGAGACAGTATTTTTAAGACTTAAATGATTTCAGTCTAATTATATAATATAAAATATAATAATAGCCCGCCTTAAAGCAATATGTGTATAAATAACATATAAAATGCATGTAACAGTCATTGTATTAACGTTTATATTATTGTGTACATGTGTAATAATGTTATGTGAATGTATTACGTAATTTAATAATGTAGGAGCTGTGAGAATATAAGCCTAAAGTTGCTAACAATGAGGTAACCTTGAGGCCATAATGAATTAAAAAGTTTAATAATGCTAATGGTAATTCTTGGAGCAACAATAATGTAATTTTTTAGACAGTTTATAAAATAGCCTATCAACAACCAGAAAAAATTAAGTTAAATAAAAGTATTCTATTGGAGTAGGATTAGCCAATCAGAAACTGAAATAGAGCAAATTGTACAAATTCAGAAGTCAGTTGCTAGTATACAGCGTTCCTAACCGGACGCGAGACTCGTCCTCGAGAAGTTTTATACGTATTCAGTGGGAGACGAAAATTCATTACGGCGAATATTATAAAGTTTGCGTGTTAAAAAGTGCAAGAAATTAATAAATAATCTCACAGCTCTCTATATCAGTGAAGTGTTATTTAATCGTGTCAAGGATTAATAAAAGGAGTGAAGTAAAATTTACAATCTGTGTAAGCCTACATTCTTCAGCTGCATCACTCCCTGCAAAGAGAAACATGGCTCTACAAATTACTGACGCAGCCGAGGCAAACATAAATATATATAATATTTAAAGAAACATTAAAATATTAAGTTGAAAGCAAACTTGGGGCGAAGGCTACCGGAACTTTGTACCGTACGTAGTTGCAACTACTTCAAGTTCGGCTCCCCAACAATGGAAATACAATATGAAGAAAATGGTTTGTTACGTTATTTTTTACCGCGCTTTGGGCGTCAATTTAAAGTAGTTTGTATTGAAGGAGTTGTGTTATATTTCTTATGTTGGGGAGCCGAACTGGTAGTAGTTGCAACCGCACGTATAGTAAACAGTTTCCGGTAGCCTTCGCCCCAAACGTTCTTTCAGGTGGCCTTTACCCCTAGTTTAAAAAAATATTAACTTTGTAATTTGACTGTTTCTTTAAATATTTAATTTTAAGTTTGCCTCGGCTGCGTCAGTATTTATTTTAGAGCCATGGACTTCTTGGCAGGGTTGTGATGCAGCAAGAATGTAGGCTTACACAGATTATAATTTTACTTCACTCATTTTATTAATACTTGATACGATTTAAATAACATTTCACTGATATAGAGAGTTGGGAGATTGTCTTTATTAATTAATTACACTTTTTAACATGTAAAACTATTTTTCGTTTCACACGAATACGTATTAAATCTCTCGAGGATGTGTTGCATCTGGTTAGGAACACTGTTTGCAGGTAACTGAATTGATTTCAACCGTCTAAACTTGTAATTTCTGTATTTCAAGTCTCTGATTGGCTAATCCTACTCCAATAGAATACCTTCATTTAACTAAAAAATTTTCTGGTTGTTGATTGGCTATTTTATAAACTGAAAATTACATTATTGTTGCTTCAATAATGACTAGTAGCATTTAAACTTTCAAATTCATTATTGCCTCTAAGTTACCTCATTATTACCTCATTGTTAGCAACTTTTAACTTATTATTCTCACAGCTCCTACATTATTAAATTACGTAATACATTCATATACCATTATTGAAAATGCTTACAATAATATAAGCATATGCAATGACTGTTATATACATTTTACAAATTATTACATACACATATTGCTTCAAGGCGGGTTGTTATTGATTTTACATATTATATAATTAGACTGAAATTATTTAAGTGTTAAAAATACTGCCTCAAATACTACTCGTCCTAAAATTAAACTTCTTCAAAGTGCTTATGTTTTTGGTTTCCTATAGCGTTTTTCGTTGTTTAATGTTAGCAGAATCCCTTATCAGTTGTGTTCCACATCTACCCGAATATGCTATCTTATTGGTTTGAATAAAGTAAGTGGAGAAAGGGATGGGAAATGGAAGCTTTTTACCTAAATGGTTGCAAGATACTCGCCAAATTTGTCCGTCTCTTATTGGTTTGGCACTTAAATCCTAACCAGTGAACATAGGTCGATTTCCGTCTCAGGACGAAGAAAGCTGTGAGGAGCGGTTAAGATAAACATTATTTATTTATGTATTTATTTATTTAATTACGTCTTATAGAGCTAACAAGCCATAAGATAAGTAATAAAATTACAATTAAAAATTAAGTTCATGCCAAACATAAGTGCACACTTTAATTACAGATAATTAATAAAGTGATGTGGTTGGATGAATTTGGCTTGTAAATAATGTCCCATTTATTGCATATATAATTTGAAAGCAACAAAGAGTATGGACAACAAACCGAAAAGTATTGCACTTATTGAACAAGGTTATAGCGCAGCGACGGCTGCGAGTATCTCCAAGAACAACGTGGAAGAAGTACCACGCATGTGTTACTGAACATGCAAATAATGGCGTATTTAATTATAAATGCATAATGCAGTCCGAATGGCACCAGAAGCTTAAAAAACGTATTACAAAGGGATACAAAGCAAAACGAAGGACACGTTAAGAAAATAGTTTAATAATTAGAGTTTTCAGGGGAGATAATATATTTTGCTTTGAATAACCTCATTTAATAGGTGAGGGCATTATGGGGTTATTATTATTATTATTATTATTATTATTATTATTATTATTATTATTATTATTATTAATTACCGTATATGAATCATAATTTTTTTGCAAAGCAAAAAGAGCAACAGACATATTGATTTTTAATTACAAAATATCACAAACAAGTATGATAAGGAACTGAATTATACGAAATGAATAATGTAAAGCAAAAGCATATTACAAAAAAAGTCCTAAAACATAGTATTTTCGCCTTACTTGAAAAGGGTTGGCAACCTTGTTTATTATATTTCTTTTCTTGCAAAACTCCGATAATAAAATTTATTTAAGATAATACTAATACCGAATAAACTATAGAATGGTAGAATCAGAATAAAAGATTCAATACCATATTCGGGATTCGTACCCCGGATCTTCAGCTTCCCGTAACACTGAACTACGATGTCAATAAGATAACACATCATGAAATTCTGCATGTGGCTCCAGTTTTTCCGGTAAAACACAAGCCTTCATTACCTTCTCTTGAGATAACATACCCCAACGTCGACTTATATACTTTTTCATTCTGATTCTACCTTTCCAGCCTACGAAAGAACAATTCATAAAACTGAATTGATTATGTTTCCTCAACGAATTTAAAACTCCCTCGGATCCTAGCCCCTGGTTCACATCCACAATTTTGATAAAGGCTATGCAAAAGCCGCCAATCAACTTTGGTTGCTAGAACTGGGTAAGAGGTGGGGTCAAGCCCTGAAGGGAGGAGCTACTTTACTAATCTTTTACCAACTTAAACGCGCAGTTCATTACATCGGCAAATTTTTGTGCACTCAAATGTACATGATAGAAGGATATTGCATTCCACTTAGAAAATCGATACCGAGGTTTCATCAGATATAAATAGTTTGAGGTCTCTTGAATGAAAAAAAAAGCCATTTTAGAAAACGGACTCTGAAAGCATAGCTCAAAAAAAACTCAGATAAAAACCAAACTTGTATTTAAGTTCAATATCTTCCAAAGATGCGACACGAAGATGTTAAAGAAAATCGATTCACCCCAAACTACCCTTTAAATGAATTTTTTTTCGAAATTAATGATTTTCTAAAAATGGCTCCAACACTTTTATTATAATACCATATATTAAAGATATTTACGAGTAAAATAAAATGTATATTCTGAAGTTTCTGAGAATAGTCTATGAAGGCCTCTTCACTCGGAAAGAATTTTGTGTAATGTTGTATAACTTGTAAACGTTAAGCAATAGACTAAAATGTGCTACACAAGAGATATAAACCTGATTAAAGAACACAACTTATTTCAAATAACTTTTTTTGTCATTAGCCATTTCCAAGATGTCCGCTATAAATGTTTTGAATTGTTCAATATTTAGCGATTCCTTTAAAGTCCTGTCGATTTTCAATTGTGAGGAGTATAAGTGGGAGTTATTGCCAGCATGAAGAATGGTTTTGGTGAATATTAAATAATAGATGGGAAAGTTAAATGTACTGTAAAATAGTTAATATGATAACAATATAAATTACTATCAGATTACTGAAGGTGACATGGAAGTGAAGTTTAAATTTAATAATTGTGAATTTAGTATATATTTTAGTGCTGAGAATTGTTTATAAATCAAAATGTAACTAATTAGGGTATATAATTATATAAACACCCCAAACGAAATAAAATAAACTTAAATATCTCATAAACAATTCAAGCAGACAAGGACAAAAACGTTTTAGCCATAAATGAATTATTATGAATTATTTGTTTATTATATTGTTAGTTTTGTATTGGAGCTGCTGGATACCAGCACCTAAATTGTCGTTTTCGACGTATATTTAGTTAGAAGTTATTTAGATGGTTTAGTTAAATAGCTGGCTACCAGTTAGTTAGTTTTACTGGCTACCAATAGAAATGTAATTGTTGTATGTTTACTTAGTGGATGGAAATTTAAAAAAAATTATAGTTGCTTTTACTGTTTTTTTTATATTGTCTTCCATTTTATTAGTTATAGTTAATTATTTGTACAATGATAATGTAAGTGTATTGTATTAATCAACTGAAAATTTGTAAATATACGTCCCGGTTTAGGTTACAAGGTGCCGGGATGGAGTATTACAGATTTTATTTATTTACTTATTTTGTTTCTTGCGAGGTCATGGACAGAGTATGAACCAGCATCTTGCTTCCAGTTCTAAAACATTTGACTATCACTATTTCCTTTGTATTTATAACGAAATGTGTAATTATCTATTTCTGTAAGGATTTATCTGTATTAAAATGAAGTAGATAGGAAAATAAACTTTCATAAGAATAATTTGTATAACCACTAACAGTTGATAGAGAATATAAAAGTCAGGCGAATGTAACACATGGATTTTATTACATTTTATTTTTACGCCCAGAGGCAAATAAGCATTGCGTTAATGGTACTGCATTAGTGAGAAAAAGGACAACTAAATTGAAAATGTTATCTTCGGCAGTTGGGCTACTTTTGGGGGAGGGTTACTTTTGCCAATAGGCTGAAGTGCGTCCGGAGGAATGACGGAATCTGTAACGTATAAGACAAAACAAGACAAGACGCTGCCAATCCAGTGGCTAGAATAATGCTCAAGGGAGGACACGCTGGCAGAGGATGGGGCTAGATTTGTCAGTACCAATATAAACAGCTGCGTTCTATTCAGAGCCATCTTTTGTGCAAGTCAATACCCAAAGTTCTCTTATGAGTTACATTTCATGTTGAATGGTTAATGAAGACAGTTTCCATTTATGTTTATGCAACGCTCCTGCTATTATATTGCATCTACGACCACTTGTTCTTAACCTCAAAATGATTATTTTGGTACTGCCTTTGTACTCCACAATTATCCACATGTTGATTTTCCGTACCCTGTATATAAATCTCAACTCTATACTTCCAGTAGTTGTTTCAGTCGTATTGACTGACAAACGGTCAAACGGATGATAATGCACGTTCTGTAGTATCGAACGCACCTAAAGATTAGAACTTTAATTTAGCATCCATTGCAAGGAAGTAATATTTTTACGTACCACTATTACAATTCTTTAAAGAAGGTACAACTGGATCTATGGACGCATCATGAACAAGCAAACAAACAGATCTAAAGACAATTTCAACCAACGTGCACATCTGACCTTTCCTGCTCAGAGCTCTGGGGGTGCATTTGCTTGAAGCGAGAAGCTCGCTTGCATTGAGGGATGACGTCAAAGAGCGCTGAATCTGCCACACTCGCTGTAGGTGGCATTCACAGGAACCAGGAATATCAGCAGCTTTCTCATTAGTGTTTGCTTGTAGAAGTACGGAGGTCAATGCATGTCACCAAGCTAAATTGTAAACCTGCCCTGGCTACAGTTGCACAGATTCTATAGAAACCCTTCCAATATCTACCCAGGTTTAGGCTGATCATTGCATCCATTATGAAACTCAAAGCTAGTAATGTAACTCAAACTATGCCGAATAGTGCTTTGGTTTTAGCCATGCATATGTCAGATCATTACTCACTTGTTTCTACACCGTCTACAGGAAACCGATGATAGGTTTGTTCATAGATAACACGCATGAATGTTAATCTAACAATTTTATAGCAGATATTAATTAGTAAACTAGAGAAACTGGAGGCATGTCATGGCAATTTTCCGCGAATATTTCACACAGTATTTCAGTTAAGTGTTTTAGAGATATTATTTGTTATTCATGTAAGAAGTGTTATACGAAGTCGTAATTAATCACCTCCTTTCAAAATACGCTTTCCTATACGTCAGGCACACAAAATAAGTGAATTAAACATGTATCTATTTCCCGAAAGTTAACGTCGCTGCTGGTGGAATAAGTAACGGCGCAGTGATAGCATAAGAGGTGAATATGCTATGCTAAAGTGGTGGTAAAAGTTTATGGCAGCGTGCGAATATAACACGTTTGAGGACTCTTTCTTTATATTTTATGTCTTTCTTATTAGGGATGTATATAAAACTAATATGAGCAGAGGTTATTTTTCAGACTTGAGAATGATTCGCTTTGCTGATAATAATATTCGAGGTATATCCCAACTTTTTGCTAGCATCATTGTGAACATTTTAAAAGTCCTATGAATTTTATAATTTAATTACAATCGCATCACTGCAGTTTTGATTAAATACGATTTTAATCATAACAATATTTAGGCTAGAAAGTAAAATGCTTTTAAAGATAACAAACAAAAAATAAACAAACAAAAAGCAGAAAAGAGTGCGGTGATGTTCTATGGTGCGGAAACGCTGACATTATGTGCAAAAAGCAAAATCTGGTGGTTTGGATTCGCGTTACTTTTTCTACCCACTATTTACTATGTGTTCTGTAAAATATTGTTAGAAAGCTTATTTTTCTGTCTATTCTTATTAATCAAGATAAACATTCGTACAAATTATTTCATTACACATTTCGCAGGTACAAAAGTAATACAAGAAGCTAAAACGATGGTCAATTTCTTTAAAAGCGGTTCTCTTGGTTTTGAAACTCCATGTTCTTTGCAGGATACCGCGAGAAACAAATGAATGGTGACTAATCACTTCAAATGCGGTATGATAAAAGTAATGGAGTAGTCTAATGAATTACAGGAAATATCTTGGAAGTGGTTAATATCACATAAAATTATTTGATATAAATTATGTGTTTTAAAGAGATCTCCATTCTTTGCGTATTAAGTTTCTGCCTACCTCTTTTGGTTCACCAGTTGTACAGAGTTATACATTACTCATTCAGAATAAAGATGACTACAGGCTATTACCAAAAAATTCAAGCTATAATTATCAAGATATCATCTGTCATGCAAGGATGTTAAGCAACCGGTATTGGAATCAAAAGCGTTAGATATCTTTGGGGGAAAGTAAATAAAAACGATTTACTAGCATCTGAAAGTTCTCCTGCGGGACAAAATTCCGGCACACCGGCGGCGCTGATATGATCCTGGCAATTGACAGTGTTGTTAACAAACTAAATAAATAAATAAATATAAGTATATTTTAGATATTTCTTTTTCACATGGTTTTGGTGTATTTTCTAGAAAATCTTCGTATCGCATCCGGAAAATGCCGAGCTTAGATATCAATTTGGTATATATCCGACTTATCATACGTTATATAATTTTTCTAAAAAATCTTTTGGGGGCTTCGGTGGACCTCAAGCGTGTATTTCAAGTTAATCTTAATATTGAAATTTTTGTGGAATGCCAATCTTCCTCTACCGATAATACATAAAATAGATGCTAATGAAAATAACAACTAAAGACACTAAAATGAATGGTTTGAGACGAGCAGCTAGAAGGTCATGGAGGAAAGAGATAAAAAATGTAGAAATAATGTATGCAGAAAAATATAAATTAATGAAAACATATGCTAAGGCCATGTAAGAATTCGATGAGAAATAGAAATCAGAAATTTGTGAGGAACACTGCATGAAAACATGATGGGAGGAGTTAGAAGGTGTTTAGGACTGAAAGAATTAGAAGAGGCAAAAATATTCGATAGGTAAGAATACTGAAAGAAAATACAAATTAAATTACTGCACTCGTGTTTACGTTTAGCGTTTCGATGGGCCCAACTATAGCATTGTGTAGTAAATAAATTTAGTAGTAGATATAGGTGTACTTAATGTAATAAAAAGAAAGCAAAATGTCTTAATCCTGTAATACAATGCCGTTCTACGAGTATAATTATCTTAGCTTGGTTTTTATAATATTTTATTATATTTAAACTTCTAAATTACTTAAGAAAATCCTATTTTTACAATAAAAGTTCTAAACAATAAAAACAAAGTGTGATGGGAATGAGACGACCTTTCATTTCAACTACTCTCATAGCTGTGATTTTTCACTGCAAGACACGAAAGATACTTATTTACAAGAAAAGGAATATTTAAGATTCTAATGCATTTGTATATTCAGTCGAATAGAAAATTGCGTGTGTTTTAGCAGAGTGAACATCTCAAAATAAAACTCAAGAATTAATTTTGTTGGTGGGTTTTTCTCCCCCTTTTGTGAACGTCACCCAGCATTCGCCAGTCCGACGCTGTTCGTTTAAAAGGATTCCGATAATGGAAACCCAAAAGGCCGATAGTGAGGCTTTGAGCGTTAAACACAACGCCCAAAACGGTTATTTCTTAGATAACAAGAGACGCAAGGCTTAGGGGAACAAGTGCCTATGTTATCCGGCTTGCTTTGGAAGTGAACTAAACTTTTGCTGCAGAAGGGACTGTGCACTGTTAAATTTACCACCTCTCACACAGTTACATGAGAGCTCAGCTTATTAAAGTTACTGGATGTATGATACTTACCACACTAATACTGTGAATTTATGTTACACCTCGTAGATAACTTGGAGTTGTTTTTGAAACTTAATCTATATCGGTCAGTTTAAAACCGGCGGGTACTTCCATGAGCGTTCGGAACAGCCAGACTTTAACAAGACTGTGTATATCCTTGTGGTAGTTATAATGGGGAACACAACTATAATTACAAAAGTCTTCCGAGAAAATAATTCATACATGAGATTCCAAACAGATGTTTCAAGAGTGTTTTAGCAGTGAAAATTTGTAACCAAAACATAGTATTGTCTTTCTGGTACCCAAAATTTCCGAACTGATTTCCCTGTTCTTGTTGGGCAAAAACTCGACCGGGATTTCTCTTTTGTCCTTTATCGGGGTTGCTATACAAGTGGTTTTATTGTGCACAAGATAGAGAGCCAGTGGATAGTCAGTATACCATTATCTATTGTCACATTTCTATCTCTTCCCTTTATCGTCTCGGTTAGTCTACATACAGTATCATGGCTTATTAGAAGCACAAAATGGTCCTTCTGGATGTTTGCCACAATAAACTTTCAACAAACCAGTGTAGAATGACTTAACATCGCACAGAGCAATTATTTTTATGTCAGTGATTTATGGTTCTCAAGTGGAGTATGACTAAAGCTCGTTACAATGCCACGCTTACTGCAGTACTCTTAGCTCAGTGGTGGATTACAATACCGTTACTCAGATTGCAAGTTCAAATCTCGTGGATCTACTAATTTTGTTACGTTTTATTTTAAATACACGGGTAAAACACAACAGGTTTTCTTCATTTTTTTACCTCTAAAATAGTTTTTGTTTTATTATTTTGGCTCGCATCTTTAGCCAACACGAAACTAAAAGGAAGAGGGTACGTGAATTGTTGCAAGCCTATATTTTTGCCATAAAATGAAACATTTACCTTCTAATATGTAAAAGAAAATTATGAATTTTATATTTCAAAAGAAGAAATAAAAAGTAGGAAACATTGACCGGTATGTGTGTATTTATTAGTCCAACATATAGATAGATAGCAACCACGATACTTGTTTATCACTCAGGAGAAGCTTTCATACTCAATTTAATTTTATACCCACAAAATTCACCATTATTGTAATTATATTTGTAAGTAAAATTAAGCAATATTATTTAACTATATTACAGTAAAACGAGTTGTAAAAAATAAAGGTTAACAATCCACTACGAGAATCGAACCCGAGCTACTTACGTAAAATTTAAGTAGCTTAACCACTGATCCACGCTAAACTGAGGAGGTAGTCCAAAGCTGTGCCTTGTGGCTTGTATTATAGAGTTAACCAAAGTGGCGCACAGAAGTTGACGGTTGGGAACCGCGGCTCACTCGAAGGGAGTTCGAAAATTTTTAACTGTTCAAGAGACCGTCCACTTATTGTTTGGCCGAGTGTAGACTAATATGGTAGATAGAAAATGTATGCATGGTGTTCCCGAATAGCCGTCTACTTTGTTCGAAAAGGTAACACAAATGACCACATCATGAGTCTAAAATATAAATATACTGTTTCATCATTACATTAATTAGGATTACTTGCTTCCGTTTGTTCTTTCCTTTAAGCGTTCTGGTATTGTTAACGTTGTCACCAGAATCGGGCAAATGTATTTGGTATACTAACATTTAGATTTGGTTGTTACATTGATTTAACCGACATACTGTTTTAACTGCGGCACAACAGCCCGAAATATCTTTAGCAACATGAACATTGCTGATGAAGTAGCGTAAGAATCATCACGACAAACCCTAATTTTTTCTACACCGAATGCATTCTCACGCTTACATTTTGATATCTATATTTTGCTCAAAGAAGTATTTCTGGGGAACGTGAGTTACACAATACAGAGGTTTTGTTATCCTATCACACGTTGTGCATTTTTCGAAGGCACAATATGATAATGCATCTACCAACACACAATACAATCTTAGACATGATGAATCATGGACTGAAAGAAATTCACAACTGGTGTATGCAGGAGGGCTTGTCCATCAATCCTAGCAAAACATTTGTTGCTCCTTTTACCACCTGGAGGAATTTAATAGCCCTAGGCAATCTTAAAATAGGCAATATTCAGATTCAGTAAAATATCTAGATCTTGTACTGGATAAAAAACTGACCTGGAGCGAACACATTGATACTATTATCCGAAAGCTAGGTGTTGGCTTGTAACCACCAAACGCACTATTGGAACAAACTGGAGGATAAAGCCACACATCAGCCGTTGGCTACATGTTGCAATTGTTAGACCCCAGCTATCTTATAGCTCCATCGTTTTGTGGCGAAAAACACCACAAACTTCTGCAGCAGTTAAATTTACGAAGCTACAGGGACTAGCATTTCTTTGCATTACAGAGGCCTTCGGGTGTACTCCAACCATCACATTAGAGACTCCTGGTCTTTCCCTCCACTTAAGGTAAATCGCGGGTCTCGAGAAGATTGATGGAAGTAATTACGCCTGCTAAAGAATGTGACCAACTTTTGTGGTTTACAAATAGAACCTGTATAGGAACACAATTGGGTATAGGCACATATGCCCTATCCTCAGGGAGAAATATTAGTATAAGCCTTGGGAAATATTAAACACAGTTTTTTCAGGCAGAACTATTTGCTACCCTGAGCTGTGCTCTAAGAGGTCTTGAAAGCTAACCCTCACAGTCAAATGCTATAAAATCACTCTCCAGGTAAAATATGAACTGGTATGGGAGTGTCAAAATGTCCTGATTGCCTTGTCATCTCGCAACAGGCTCGAAATATGGTGGATACCGGGGCATCTATGGAAATAAAAAGCTGATCAGCTGATTAAAGGGGTACTGAGATACCCTATGTTGGCCCTAAACCTGTGGTTGGAATCAGTACGCGTTCTGCAAAACCTCAGTAACACCATGGATTAGGGTAAAACAGTTATCCTGGATAAAGACAAGCTAGTAAACTGATCTTAGATCCATACAACACTCTTTCTTCACCTCTCCTGAGATTGGACAGAACAGGAATAAGGAAATTTTGTTGCATTAATTTCTGAACTTGATCACTTCAGGAAGCGTCTACGTGAAGTAGGACTCTACGAGCATGAACAATTTGTAGTATGTGCAAAGAGTATGAAGAAACTCTCTCGCATATCCTCTTTGACTGCCCATTCCTGGCAAAAACAGACTTACTCTTTCCATAACTATAGAAGATTTGGAAAATGATGCTGACATTGGAATCAAGATACTGGGAAACAATGTGAATGTATTAAGTAATTTAACAATGCAGGAGTTTAAGAATAGAAGCCGAAAGTTGCTAACAATGAGGTAACCTGAGGCAATAATGAATCAGAAAGTTTAGTAAAGCCTACTAGTAATTTTTGGAACAATAATGTAATATTTAAAACATTTTTAATAAATGGCCAATCAACAACTAGAAAGGCTAAAAGTTAAATAAAAGAATTCTATTGGAGTAGGATTAGCCAATCAGAAACTGAAATAGTGGAAATATACGAATTTAAGCGATAGAAACCAGACGCTAGAAGACAGCGTACCCAACCGACGCTAGAAAGCAGCGTTCCCGAGCAGTTCGATACGTATTCAGTGTGAGACATAAAAATTCATTACGGCGAGAATAATATAAACTTTACGTGTTAAAAAGTGCAATTAATAAACTATCTCACAGCTCTACAGTAGGACACATCAGTGAAGTGTGATTTAATCGTGTGAAGGATTAATAAAAGCAGTGAAGTAACAAATTACAATTTGTGTAAGACTTCATTTTAGCCGCACCAAGCGCTGCTAAGAGATACGTCTTTCTACAAATCACTACTGACTAAGCCAAGGCAAATATGCATATATAATATTTAAAGAAACATTAAAATACAAAGTTGATTTCTTTTAAAAGTGGGGCGAAGGCCACCGGAAAGTAAACTTGGAGCGAAGCCCACCGAAAAGTTTGTATCGTACGTGGTTGCAACTACCTCAAGTTTTGGCTCCCTAACAGTGGAATTACAATACACCTTCTTCAGTAGGTAACTACTTACTTCATGTGACCGTTAATTTTGTAACCGTGAAATGATGTAAATCTTATATCAGTAATATTAGTCATTCCTTCTAGGCCATTATACACTCTAGTCCAAACTCCACTACTAACTCTGCTAATGTAAGCTAATCAATATTTGAACAGTCGTTCTAATTCATCATTTAAACCCTCCCTTTATACAAAATACCTATATTCGGTTATACCTGTATAATGCTGTTTTACCAGCAACCTGACACTGTCAAGAGAAAACCCTGTATTAATACTGCAGCGTGCACTTTTTAACACTATCAGCCACTGATTGCAGCATTGTGTTAAGCACGGAAAATAAAACAAAAAAAACAACAAAAAAGGGTTGCAGCACTTGTTACGGTGTGTAACCTTTGACAGTAATGCAGAATGACATGTACACGCTGCATACATGGCCAGTACATGCTGTACTCGCCACATGTGAGTAATTGCCCTGAAATGTTGAAAATCCCTTAGCAATATGGCAAGCCCCTTACTTTACATGCCGTCGCATAATAATTTTTCTTCATGCTCTTCTCTTGCAGAAGCGGGTCCGGAGCGGAGATTATCGGATTATCCCATCCACTGCACCGCTTTTCGCGTAACATTATCCTGCGTCCCTTAGTGTTTTATCACAGTTAATTCTATAGCTGCCGCAGCCGAGTATAAATTTGTCGCTGTCGGATGTTGGTAGCTCGATACATGCTTGACGGGGCCCTAGCTCACTCTGCGGGATTTAACTACGGCGTTCATCAATTGTTTTGTTTTTCTGAAGAGCAGAGCCTGCCAACAGCGCAAAGTATACGGCTTTGCCAATCTGCCAGTTTAATTATAGGGATAACTGGTTAAAACCTACAGTTTCAACGGGTAATTCGCTTCCAAAAAAATGTGCTTTGAAATCTGTGTGGCTGCAGAATACGCCACACGATAAGTGGAGACATACTTAAATCCTGACTCGTTCTTGTTTTCTCTCCAAAACAAATTTATAATTGTGAGAATTATACTGATTGAAAGTATGAAACAAGACATACTGCATATTGCAGAGAATATCTGTAGGATGGGCTGTACTGATGACGATCTTTACGTGATATTTAAATTTATTTCTGTAGCCTCTGCAATTTTGTCGTATGTTGGCCCAATTGTTACTATAGAAACTGTACAACTACCGATGTCTTTATCAACGACGGTATACTACAGGCTAATACCACAATTCAGTTTGAGATTTTAAACAGAGTACAGATATGGGAGTTTCAACAGGAATCTCCAAAGCATCTTTTACTTAGGGCAACGTAGCTGCTCTGTATGTATCTGAAGCACAGTGTAAAGTCATAGAAGTACATGGTTACTGAAGTCATGTGTTTTGTTACTTACGTTTTATGTTTAAATATCTGAAGAATGCGGCAATACACTCTTATTTCCGTGATATATAAGCAATTTCCCTGCTACAACTCTGCAGTAGGACGATCTACTTTACTATTTTTCCTTATGATATCGCATACACAGTTTTCGTCTCTTACTAGAATGGATCGATCCGCGCTATAGCAGTGAAGTTGCTGGTACTTCAGGGGTTTAGACAGCAAATCTGATTATACAAAACACCTATTACTTGACCAACATAAAATTGTGCTGTATGTATCTGAAACATACATCCATAATACTTATCCGCTGTGTAATCTCAGTGTAAGTAGCCAAAAACAGGTTTTTATTACTTAATATCTTATCGGCCCTGCCCAAGCCCTAAAATAAAGATGTATTGTGTTATTCATCTTCTACATGGCAAAAGGTATATCGCTTATTCAAAAAGTATTTCCGTCTTGTTTTCGAGACATACGTGGTAAGTACGAGGGGCGTTCTGAAAGTTCTCGGTGACTCAAAATGTCCTGAAGATGGTCGAGTTACTAAGATAGTTGTTAAGTATCATCCTTTAAATTCCGGGCTATAACGTTTCGTGCGCTTCAATATAGTCATTTGTTTGTGACGATCGTGTAAATAAACTAGTGTTAGGGTTTTATACAAAATGGATAAAACTTAAATACGAGCTGTGATAAAGCACTTCGTTTTTAGAGGTTTAATCCCAACAGAAATGCAAGAGAAGTTAAAGGTAAAGGTACATATCACTTATTGGCACCCGAAACCATGGTAGAGCACCACAAGTAGACCTGACGGTCCTCTGTTCTTCCAACGTGATCCTTGGGAGAGAAGGATGAGGGAACAGACCCGAAGGTCGACCAGATCCGGATAACAACAGGCTCAAGCATGAATGGGTCCTTAACGTTTCTGTATAGAACGCAACTGAGGCTACTCGGTCCTTGCCCACAAGTAATCAACCTAGGGAAGAAAACTCTACAGCGCGCAATCCACCGGCCCACGTAACCTGCCGAACACCGTCGCCTGGGTCTACAACCCTGAAACAGGTGACAAGGAAGATGATGGGTGCAGGGAATGAAAGGGAGGAGAGTCGTGGTACAAGATGAATCACCCCAGTATTTGCCTGTCGAAACCACGAAAAACTCACGGGCCAGTATGGGCAGCCCCAGGGGATCTAACCCGAGGCCTCCCGAATGCGGACTACAGCGTTGTCATCCCGCTCGGTACAACGGAAGTTAGATTCGTCATTAAAGGATTCTTGCCTTTGCTTCTGAGATTGAAGGTTAGCTGCTGAGTTTGTGTGTGGTCCTATATCCATTCAAGACAATGAACCTCTCAGGGTGTGCAAACTCACTACGTCGACGAGATTGTGACAAAAATTCAGTTTAGTATTCGATGACCACCAACTGAAGGTGTGTGGGTTGGCTGACATTACAAAGATCTTGATAGCCCACATCCACTACATTTTACACGAAATGTTGGGTGTGAGAAAGCTTTTGGTTGAATTGGTGTCGTGTTTGATAACAATGGACCAAATGTGCATTCGAATGAACATTTATCAAGTGTTTGGACTTGTTTAAATGCACTTCCTCTGAGTTTTATAACGGATGAAACATGGATTCATCGCTACATGCCAGAGATGAAGAGCAGTCCAAACAGTCGGTGGAAGTACGCCAAACGAAGTAAAAATAGGCTCCATCAGGAGAAAAAGTCATGGCTACAGTTTTCTGGAATTCTCATGTTGCGGTACTCACAGCACAAGGGCCAGGACCATCACCGGCGTCTATTACGCTTCAATACTGTTTTAATTGCGGGATGCAATTCAGGCACACCTTCCGAAAAAGAAATTTCTCTTTCATCATGACAATAGGCCTTCATACGGTCTGAAATTATTGATTCTAAATTGCATGACGTTTGCTTCCAAGTGCTTGCACATCCACCATATTTGTCGATCTCCGTGGTGTAGTGATTACCATGCTAGCCTCTGGTTCCTGAGGTCGCGGGTTCAAACCCGGCGGAGGGCGATGGACTTTTTTAGAATGTAAAAATCCTTAGCATGGCTTCCTTCGGAAGGGAAGTAAAGACAGTGGTCCTGTATCATACATTTACGGCACATAAAAGAACTCAAGCCTGATAAAGAGGCCTCTGAGCAAAATTACTAAGCAAAATTTCAAGCCCAATATAGAATGGTACGCTAGTTAAAGAGCGTCCATAAATAAAACTGAATATAATTCTTCTACCATATTTACCAGATTTGGCTCCCAGTCATTACATTTTGTTCCCAAGCGTGAAGAAATGACTGGATGGACAAATCCTATTTTACTGAGGGTATTAAATGCTTGGAAAATCGTTGTACTAAATATATTGATTTAAAAGTGACTGTGATTAAAAAAAATTTAGAACTTTTAGAACGCCCCTCATATTGCCAGATCTATTTATTATACTTATCGTTCAATTATTTCTCTATGTTGGTGTCACTCCTGTTTCATTTTTTGAAACTTACCTTTTCTTAAGTGGCTGGAATTGCTGAATTTTTATTACTTTTGCTGAATCCTACCACCCTCAAAATGCTACACTTATTTTAGTCCCTCAATCGTAGTAGTATTCTGATATGTGTTTGTTCATCATGTAACGGAGTTATAAAATCAAAGCTGATATATTAAATAGCGGTAATATCGCATGTTTTCCTTTGCTATACATTTATTAAATATAATTCTAAATATTTTCAAGCTATAGTAGAGTAGCTTTAATGCGTCAAGAAACAAAACAGGTATCTCGGCCATGTGAAAGAAACAGCTCGCTTTCCTCGTTTTAAGATAAAGCAATGTTTTTCAATCTAGAAATAATATGAGCTTGTGGACATTCGATGATCAATAAGGTAAGCTTTGTACAAGATCTCTTACCGCATCTCTATTGCATTTGTTTACATTATAAATTCATTCGCCAGTGTTAAAGTAAAATAAACATTTAACATTTGTATTATCTTTCGTAGTAAGTTCCCATGTTACATTCCATAGCATCTACTTATAATAGGTAGTTAAGGAACTGTTGTATTCCACTCAAAATGTGGAAATATGTAACAAATAAGGACACGAGTTGATGTTCAGCACACTTCATTTGTCTCTTAGGTGCTCAACGTAGCACAAACTTTACACCTTGAGAAACTTTTAAACAAAACATAACTGACCCGTCGAATCTAATTACAAATGAACTGTGAGTCCCAACTCACAATTGAACTGTACTCGGCTCTGTCCACTTTTAATTACCCAAACTCCTTGACTTCTTGACTTCACTTAATTTTATAGCTTTTTAACCAACTGCCCGAGCAAGAGTATCCCCTTCTATAAGTCCTGGACACAAAGCGCAACGTCCTCAAAGAGAGATTATTAAAACCTGTGGAAAGGAAACTTCTGGAACAGTAATTACCCAAATTGCAGAGGAGTGACATAATGAGCTGTTACGCAGCTATTGTCTGAAAGAGCGATCGAAGCGCCACCTAGGTGTCGCGTCGGGATGCGCTTACCGGTGGCCCGCAGGTAGCTTCGCGTGCGCGGTCACAATGTTTTTACAAACCAACGTATGTTTAATATGTTTATATAACTAACCGAAAGTACATTTGAAATTTTCTGCGAATAGCTTGTAAAGTCCTGTTCATTCTGAATTCAATTTGTATAACTCTATACAAAAACCATAGGAGACAGACAAAACCATACTACACAAAAAGTACAGATCTTGTTAAAACAAACAATTTATGTCACATGAAATGTTTTGCAGACTTGACGATTTTCGAGATATCCGCTGCTATTATTTTGACATTTCCAATAATTTATCATGCATTTTTTGAAGTACCAAATCCGTGATATTTATTGTTTCTTTCCCTACCGGTATATAGTAAGTAGAGAAGCTATGGCATTCCCCCAAAAATTCAATACCGAGATTTCACCGGAAATACATTTTTGAGGCCCTTGAATCAAAATAAAGCATTTTTGGAAACATGCTCGCGCGCGCGTTTGTGTGCCTATGTGTCTGCCTGCTGTCTTCTCGTTTCTGTGAACAGAATAACTCAGTTTAGGTCCAGTACCTTTCAAAGCTGCGACAGGAAGATTTTCAAGAAAATACCCCACCCCAAAGTAACCTTTACATGGAAAATTTTTCTATTTTTTTTTTATTTTAAAATAATGCTTTAAAGATTTTGATTAAAATACCATATATGAAAGATGCTTACATGACATATACATTGTCTATCTTGAATTTTCAGGGAACACCTATGAGGTTCTCTTCATTCGGAAGAAATTTTGTAAAATCGTGTATAATGGTAAACGTTACGCATAGACGAAAACGTGCTACACAAAAAATGTAGACCCATTTAAAACAATTTATTTATAATAAGTTTTTTTTAAATATTCCTTCTTAATGGTTCGAATTGATAATTTCTTGTTCATTCTTAAAGTCCTGTGAACATTCACTTATTTACCGCGGTTGCATGGAAAAAGTGTGAAGTTTTAAGGCCTATGGCGTCCAGTACTTAAACATTTGACTATCTCTGTTCCCTTTGTATCAATAACGAAATGTATAATGTAGCTATTTCTGCAAAGGTTTGTTTGGATTAAAATGAAGTAGATAGGAAAATAAACTTCTGTAAGAATAATTTGTAAACCCACTAATAAACGACTAAGGTTAGAGAAACGCATGTGAATGTATCATATCAGAGTTTTTCTCATCATGTCATGGAAAGACTGTGACATTTTTAAGCCAAAATGTGGTAACTCACTTTTTAAGCATTAAGATTATCGCTTCATTCTCCTATATGACCCTTGTAACTATAACGTAATCCTAATTAAAATCATCTCCAAGCGTTTATCCTGATTAATACGTAAATAAATAAGTTTTTTAAATAACAGTTTATTAAACAGATTCAAAAAAAGCGAAATTGGTTACAAAAGGTTATGTTAATCATTATCATTCTTATATATATATATATATATATATATATATATAAATTCATAAAATTATTTATATACATTAAAGAAAATAATGCAGCACTTCAGATATTACTTCCTCAATGTGTACCATTGTAAATACACAAAAAAGTATTACAACCAGGAGCATTGATCTTAAAATTAAAACGTAAATTTAAAAATACCTTTAAAAATTAAAATATGTGTTATTACGTCTACAGATGTCAGATACTTAAAATGAAATTACATTTACTTCTGGATTGAAAAAGGAAATAATGATAACTATCATAGATGGTCTTCTTTCCACGTCATCCTCTTTAGAGTTCTCACAGCTATCATTATTTCAGATAAATTGTTTTCAATGTATAAGAACATTTACAATAATTTAAAAGCTTCCGTAGACTTCTCTGCACATTATAAAATCAATTGTTGATGCGTTAATATAAAATCTGAAATTTCAGCACTACGTGCATTTTTATTCATTCTGTAACAAGCAGTTTTAAGCTCTTAACGTTTCAATGCATTGCTTTGGAGACGTGCGAAGCGCATATAAGGAGGTTGCTTTTGGAATATTTCAAGTGCTTTTTTATTTTCATTTTTTACCGGCTTTTAGCACTAAAATACAAGTATTTGTGGATATTTTACATCATAAATAGCAAAATCCATGCTTTGCAATCAAATGCAACCCCATGATCATCCATGCGTGTCATCACACCGATTATTTTAAGTCGGCCCTCCCCATCCATTCTTTACCATAGGCGCATTTGATTTCAGTCATTGGGATTCGATCTAGTGACGTTCGGCTTTGAATGGATAGCCAGTCCATTTTATTTCACCTTGAAAATCATGACTATTCGAACAGATTATATTAAGTTGCCTGTGACAGGGATATAAAAACAAATTAAGGAATCAGTGTAGCATATGCGGCATATGTAGCAAAATAATTCACGCAGTGAATGGTTAAACATGTATTGCTATATGAAATTTGTTTCAACACTGCAATGATCTTTAGAATTTTCATGCTGGTATTTAGTGGTATAAACTATAATTTCACAAAAGCAATTCAGGTTCCTTTGAAGTAGAAGTTGTTTGTTGCTTCACGTACGGAAAGCCAATTTGAAGGAGGAGTTGTTTTATTAGACCACGTGTGGTACAAAGTTTCCGGTGGCCTTCGCCCCAACTTTACTTTTCGGTGGTCTTCGCCCCAAGTTTACTTTCCGGTGGCCTTCGCCCCAATGTTTAGAAATCAACTTTGTATTTTTATGCTTCTTTAAATATTATATATATATATATATATATGTTTGCCTCGGCTGCGTCAGTATTAATTTTGTAGAAACATGTTTCTCCTAACAGGGTATGATACGGCTAAAGAATATAGGCTTACACAAATTATAATTTTTACTTCACTCCATTTATTCATCGTTGACACGATTAAATAACACTTCACGTATATAGAGAGCTGTGAGATTATTTATTAATTGCTTGCACTTTTTAACACGTAAACTATTTTTGTCTTACACTGAATACGTATTAAACTTCTCGAGGACGCGTCTCGCGTACAGTTAGGAGCACTGTATACAAGCAACTGATTTCTAAATTTGTACAATTTTCTCTATTTCAGTATCTGATTGCCTAATCCTACTCCAATAGTATACCTTCATTTAACTTAAGCTTTTTCTGGTTGTTGGTTGGCTATTTATAAACTGTTTTAAAACATATTACATAATTGTTTCCAAGAATTACTAGTAGCACTATTAAACTTTCTAATTCATTGTTGCCTCAAGGTTACCTCATTGTTACCTCATTGTTAACAACTTTTGACCAATTTCTTACAGCTCCTACATTATTTAATTACGTAATACATTCACATAACATTATTAAACATACCCACAATAATATAATATAAGTGACTGTTACATACATATTATATGCTATTTTATACAAATATTGCTTTAAGGCGGGCTGTTATTGAATTTATATATTATATAATTAGACTGATATCATTTAAGTGTTAAAAATGCTGCCCTACCTTTTGCGGTTTGATTTTGCATGACATATCCTATATGCATTTTCATTTAATTATAAATTAACTTAGATTACTTTTCTTCCTTAAAATCTGGTTTTTTGGGGAAGGAAAACTTTCTTCAGTGTGATAATAATTAATAATATTTTGTGACTCATCTAGTAAATGCTATCAATACTTTCTAGCGAAGTGTTTTGTAAGATTTTGGCAAAATTATGCTTTATTTTTCCTCAGTTGTTCGCTTCTCCGCTGTGCTTGACTTTCGCAGTTCACCTTTAATTACATTTGCATACATTATCGAATTTTGCGCCTGTGCCTCTTTCCGCAGCTGATCGGAAACTTCATTTCCATATTTTCCATAATGCCCCTTACATTCCAGGTTCTCTTCCGCTGCTGTTAGCTGTTAACATTACTTTTTTTCCACGAGGTAACTGCTATTAAGACTGTGTTTAATGTTTGTAAAGCTATTCCGCCCTCTCTATACACAACTGATCTTCCATTTTGTATTTTAATATCTATTGATTAGTCCCCCATTAGGTTCTCTGCTTTGTTTTAAACCCGCAAATTGTAATGCGCATCATCGTTGATTCTGTATTTTCCTGTGTTTTAATATAAAAGTTTCTGTCTATCTCATATTTAGTAGCTGAATATTCTCAGTTCTATGCATTTTAAAATCGATGCTGAACTGAAGTTTATTTTAGTCTGCTTTATATTTACCACACCCCTTCACATCTGTTATGTACGAGGGTCAATCTGAAAGTAATACCTCCCATTTTTTGTGTTGCCTTTGAGTGTACGAGCCACATTATGTTGATGCAGTATTAATTGCTCAGCTTTCCCACTATTTTCCTGTTAGTTTCGCTGTCCTGCGACAGATAGCAGCAGCAGGGAAGCGTTCCAAAATGACTACTGACATCGACGTGGGTACAAAATAAAGATGTGTATTTGAATTCTATACGTTGAACAAATTGCGCCAATTGAAATCCATTGACACTTGCTAAAGGTATGGAGGCGATACAGTGAGTAATGTGAAGCGGTGGGTACAGCGTTTCAAAAGTGGTGAAAAGGATGTGCAGGACAAGCCACGCCCTGGTCGACGCTGCTCGGGATCGCAGCAAATAATGAACAGCGTCTCGATCAACTCATCTGCAATGATCGGCGGATTACGACCAAGGAATTGTGTGTAGAGCTGAATGTGAGCTGTAATGCCTTAGACAGGATGTTACGCAGCCTTAATTATCGCTAAGTGTGTGCGAGATGGGTCTCGCGGATGCTTTCACAAGATCAAAAAGCTCATCGAATGGAATTTATCGGGACCTACTGCACCAATACGAGGCTGAAGGTGCTATTTTCTGAACTCATCATCATGGTGTCACCACTCTCAGCCAGAATCTAAACGACAATCCATGGAGTGGCGACATCCGACTTCTGCAACAAAGAAGTAGTTCAAGACACAACCATCTGCGGGCAAAGTGATCTTCTGGGATAGGCAGAGTGTAGTTCTTTTTGACAGCTTGGAACCTGGAGCATACGTCAATTCCGAAATCTACAAGACGATACTGACTAGGCAGAAAGCCCGAATTTCCAGAGTCAGGCCCGAGAAGAAAATAAACTTCCACCTGCAGGCCCCACACCCGGTTTGTGACAATGGGGCTCATTACCAAATTTGGCTGGACTGTCCTAAACATCCAAGGTACAGTCCTGATTTAGCAGCTTCGGACTTCCATCTCTTTAAGCCTATGAAAGATGCACTACGTGGGCAACATTTTCCAGACTTAGATACTGATGTCACAGCTGTAAGACAGTGGCTATCCTCAGCTGGTTCAGATTCTTACGAGCGTGGCATGTAGGCTCTTGTTCATCGTTGGCAAAAGTGATTAACGAATGGTATTGATTATGTGGAAAAATAACAGTGTGTAGCTGAAATCCTGTTCTATTTAACTGTGTTATTGTGCTTTCTGTTGCAGTTTCCATGAAAATAAATATTAAACATTATTTTCGGAATTATGTAAAATATTTGAAGTAGGAACAAAATAATGTAACAAGTGAATTGGAGCACTTTTGACAATGAAACCGTTCCAAAAATAACCATAGGTCTAGTTGTAAAGTGCTCCAAATTTGACTAATGCGATCGTTCGAGTATTACTTTTTCTATCACGTGCTGTAGATGAAGCATTGCATTACATACAAAAATTCGATGTGGAGATTTAACTGGAAATAAGTTTTGACGACATCTGAATAAATAAAAAAACCATACTAAAATGCCTTTTGGGTGTGTGTGTTTGATTCCTGTGTGTATGTGTGCGTGTGTGAGAGAGAGAGAGAGAGAGAGAACAGCATAAACCAAACTTTGGATGATTCAGAATCATCTAAAGATGGTATACAAAGATTTTCAAAAAAATTCCGCTGCTGCAAACCATTCATTAAATGGAAATATTTTTGCTATTTTCTATTTTCTAAAAACGACTAACGAGTTTTATTAAAAATACCATATTTTTAACATATTTACGTGATAAATATAATGTACCTACATCTAGAATTTCTGAGAATAATCTTTAAAGTCCTCTTCATTTCGAAAGAATTTTGTATACTGATAAACCACAAGATAACAAACTTATTGCTGTAAGCGGATCTCATTAAAAGAAACAATTTATTTCAAAAGCATGTTTACGACATCACCTACTTCCGAGATATTTAGCTGTTATTGGTTTGAATTGTTCAATACTTTGCTATTTTTGACGTGCTGTGGGTGTTCAGTTGTTTCTCACGTCGTCATGGAAAGAGTATGGAATTTCACAGATACAGCAATCCGCTTTTAAACATTTGACTAGCGTTTAGGTTTCTACCCAAAACGAAGTTATTTCTGGAAATTTTAACGGTGAACATGAAGAGTTTGTATAAGTTGTATAAAATAAATGATAGTGGGTGGAGAAAGTCACAGGAATGTTATATATTACTTTTTATATTTTTTTTAAATAATGCTCTGATCATAAATAATACCGTTAGTCACCGACCAATTTAAGTATGCTATCAAGAATCATGATAATTAATGCACGATGACTAATACTACTACCACCACCACTACTATTAGTACGATGATGATGATGATGATTGTGTAAGTGTCTTTCTTTGAAGTGAAGTTAATGAGCAGTAATTATAATAAGTAGCGATGATTAACTAATGGTTAACAATAATTAGGACTTCATGTGTACCTTCAGGAAGGGAGAGAATGAAAGGGAGAATCATCTTTCATTAATCGGAACGTGAAGAAGTTTGTATTGTATTTCAACTGTTGGGGAGCCGAACTTGAAGTAGTTGCAACCGCACGTAAACAGTTTCAGGTAGCCTTCGCCCCAAATGTACTTTCAGGTGGCCTTTGCCCCAAGTTTAAAAAAATATTAACTTTGTAATTAAACTGTTTCTTTAAATATTTAATATTTATGTTTGCCTCGGCTGCGTCAGTATTTATTTTAGAGACATGGATATCTTGGCAGGGTTGTGATACGACAAGAATGTAGACTTACACAGATTATAATTTTACTTCACTCCTTTTATTAATGCTTGATACGATTTAAATAACACTTCAGTGATATAGAGCTGTGTGAGATTCGTTTATTTAATACCTGCACTTTTTAACACGTATACTATTTTCGTCTCACACGAATACGTAATTAATTTCTCAAGGACACATCTTGCGTCTGGTTATGAGCACTGTATAGAAGCAACTAAACTGTTTTCCGCCGCCTAAATTTGTAGATTTCTGTATTGCAAGTCTCTGATTGGCTAATCCTTGTCCAATCGAATACCTTCATTTAACTAAAACTTTTTCTCGTTGTGGATTGGCTATTTTTTTAAACTGTCTCAAAAATTTACATTATTGCTGCTCTAATAATGACTAGTAGCATTTAAAGTTCCTTACTCATTATTGCCTCAAGGTTATCCTCATTGTAACTTTAAACTTATTATTCTCACAGCTCCTACATTATTAAATTACGTAATATATTCACATAACATTATTACACATGGATACAATAATATAAGCAGATGCAATGACTGTTACATACATTTTACAAATTATTACATACACATATTGCTTCAAGGCGGGCTGTTATTGAAATCACATATTATATAATTTGACTGAAAATAATTTAAGTGTTAAAAATATGCCTCAAACGAAGAATTGTGGCTTAATGCGACAGTACCCGAGTCAGGAGGTAACGTTCCAAAGTGGACGAATGTATCTTGCTGTTAGGATTATATGTGAACTGACTGTAGTTGTTGACAGCAGAAACGTATTTATCAAGGATGTTCATAGGTATGCTTAATTGTAAATAACTTAAAACACAATATTTGAGTAAATTTCCACTCTGCAATACAGTTTTCATTTTGAATAGTGTTGCGACCTAAGGGACTTGCATCTCTTTCAAGAATATTTTGTACCATTATTCGTGTTCTGATTCCTGCTGTTGAAGAATCCCTTAACACTATACCACGCCGCCGTGGACGTCCTCTTAAACGATGACTCATTATTAAATACCAGACATATACACAAAACAAATTGCGTAATCCAGTATGATACATTGAACAGAACAAAATAAAACCATATTTACCCGAATCTAATGTGGCATTGAATCTAATGCACACCCCTAATGTTAAACTTATAATAAAAATATAGACTTGTTTAGCGAATGGTATGCGCTTAAACGACAAGATACGTTTAATTAAATGTATTTTTACAACAATGGTTTGTGGATAACGTTTCAGAATATACCTGGTATTTTTAAGTAGCCTATTGTTACGTGACACAGTCAATGTTCAAGAAATTATCACTACCTACTAAATTGAACATAAAATACTTATGCTACGCAAACATTTGAAATGAGCAGTTACTACTGCCAGTATTATAAGTACCTTTCTGCTAGCTTTAGTTGCAAATAAGACAATTTCTGTTGCCGCCATAAGCGAACGTTGCTCTCCGCTACATTGGACTCCCTTCCTGCATTTCGTCACACTTTTTCGGCATAAAGAATCACTTTACGCTTGTAAGAAGCGTCATAAGATGTTTTTCTGTTTGCCTTCCATTTTCTGACTGCCTACTAATTCAATATTCGCACTCGGAGCATTATTGAATTAATAGACTAACGATAAATGTAAATACTAGTTTACATGACTAGGTTTCGTGAAATTATTTCGGGAAACTATTTGCACTACATACGTGCCCAACTTCTGTGGTGCCGTATGCAGAGGAAAGGGCGTTGAACACCATTTAAAAAGCATTTTTACCGTGGAAGTAATTATTAGAGGGAAAAAGCAAAAACTGCGAGTTTTTTATATTTTCAGAAATGACCTGCCTGACAGTTTCAGGAAGGTCTTAAATGGCTGTTCCTTTGTTACAGGTGCAGCTGTACTTCAAGAAATTTGACTTGGATAAGCCTAACGACTGTGATATCAATTTCGTGGACATCTTCTCGCCAACTACGGATATGGAATCTAGGATCAACATGTTCTGCAGTTCCATGGCAGACCTCGTCACGTCCAAGAACAACGTTCTCTATGTTAGATTCTATGCGGACTGGAAAGCTCGAAACTCTTCATTTTCAGCCCTCTTCACTGCATTTAGAGAGAGCAAGGAGGGTAAGTTATCAGTGGTTTAAACATGTTCTTATATTGAAGGATTAGCGCATAGTGTGCATGATATAGTGTTTTGTTTGTGCATAAAAACGCTTTGTGCATCGCTGAATTTAACTGAATAATTTATTGCACCAGGCTGAGAAAGGTCCGTATTAAATGGCCAGTAAAATAGCTAATAATACTAAAATCCTCTAAAACATGCAACAAACAGACGGTGTAAATAATAAATACGTGTGATATCTATTTGAACGGATGTTCTATCGTGTGATTTGAGTTAACATCTACATCAAGGAAAATTCTGTGAGGAGATATAAACTCCTGAAATGTTATTTTATTCCTGTAAAATCCGGCTCAATAATGTTTAGCACAGGAAGGCGTTAAGGGACTCTGGGACTGAATTTGCCAACTCCGTAAATTTTAAGTTCTCGATTTTATCGTTTATAAGTTGTAAATTTCCAAACGTGTCTGTTGCAAAGATAAACCATTTGTAAAATAGCAGTTTAATCTGATAACTACTTTGGAGTATATTAAGTATGTCATAAAAATGTAATACATACAACATAACTTTGAAGAATAAGTAGAACAACATGTCTCAGTTTTCTTAATGATTACTTCTTGGGATTGCAGTCGAGTGATTTCCAGGTTGTCCATCGAGCTTTCAGCCGTCTTTACTCAGTAGTTTTCTTCAGGGTGGAAAAAAATTGAGTTTTATTTATGCACGCTCTTTTACTACTGTGGTCCTCAGTGTCCCATTCTGTATTGGAAGTGAAAAACTGGTAATTTTGTTCCGAGGCCTCCTTATCAGGCTTGAATTTCTTTAAGTGCTGTAAATCCACGATACGGTACCACCGACTTTACTTCCCACCCCCGCCGAAGAAGGCCGTGTTGAGGATTTTATGTCCGAAAAAATCCATTACCCTCCGCCGGGTTTGAACCCGCGACCTCTGGAACTAGAGGCTAGCCTGGTAACCACTACACCACAGAGGTCGTCCTTCAGGGTGGACAAGCTGGAATTTATCATCATAAACCAGCACCGAGAAAGCTTTAAACATCTAACATAACTTTTCTTGCTTTTTGGGGGAATAGGAGTGGAGGGGAAATACATTTGCATACTAACCTCAGACTAAATGGAAGTGTGGTACTCGCCAATACATAGTCATGTCCACTAAAACCCCTACACCAGAAAAGGAAGAAGGATAAAGAAAGGAATTCAAGGGTAAAGTAAGCGCGGTCCCGCATTAGTCGGTCAAACGATAGAGAGCTATTGCCCGATGGGCGGGAGTGGTTGAAAGGAAGGTTCTAGGCTACAGCCCTGACTTCAACCTAGAGGCTCAAAGTTGATAGTATTGCAGGAAGGAAGGAAAAGGATGAAGCTATTGAGAGGCTTGTTGTCATTGTCTTTTCTGATTCTGCAGATTGATATCTCGCGATGAAACGCTGCTGATCTGGAGGAATCTTGAAGGGTGGTGTTTCTGTCGTGTGTTGTTGAGGTGACAGCCGTAGAAATGAATATGCTGTAGTGTGATGATGAACTAGTTGATGTGAAGTGTCACGTCCAACCTTGCCGTCAGGTCGGCGGCGAAGATTTTTTGATGGATGGAGGCAACGGTAATGGTAGCTTGCTGGTCCTGCAGCTTCTCGAAGATAAACTCAGCGAGCGTCTCCTCCAGTGCGGCTAATCGGACACCGATATTCAGAATTGCGTGAAGATTCTGAATGGTGTCCAGAACGGTGTTTAACCTTAAAAGAATAACATTCGTGGTTTTACATCATACATTTATTTTTACGCATTACTTTTTGTTTATTTTCAGACGTTCTAATACAAATTCAGCAGCATTAAGGAAAAAATATATAACTAGGAGTCTGTATGTGCTTATGCATACATGACATAGCATTGTTCATTAAAAGTGGACCTCAATTACGTAAGGAGTAATTATATCTTGCCAGCGGGTAGCACCATATGTGAGCATGCTAGTCCCTTTATATGGCCGCCTGATTCGCGCAATAATGGTCTTTGCAACAAATGGCCCGCGCAATAATGGTCCGAGCAACAAGCCCGTTATGTGCACTCCCTGCCTTTCTGAAAACTTCCTCGGCAGGATTGAGAAGTCCGCCCCTCGAGAAGGCGCCCTTTACAGAACCTTTGCAGGCTATATAATGGATATACTGGGATGGATTGTTGTTATTTGAACGGTTGCTCCTACCCCGCCTTGCCCTATATTCCAGGAAAGGCATCTCCTCCCGAATCATCATTCGGTTTTTGTTGTGGACCCTCCACTACACTGGGCTGCTGTGATTGGCCAAGAAGGCTGCTCTGGGCTTCCAGGAAACTTCAAAACTACAGCAGTACTCTTGTACGTGGAAAAAGCGCTCTCCACAACATGGGAAAAGATATGTTGTATAAACTCAAGGAGGCAAATATTCCTCCCCCTACCTCACCCTAATTGACAGTTTCCTACGGGATCGCAGCTTCTGGTTGCGGATGGAGGGGTACTCATAGCGGCCGGGGTGCCGGAAGGCAGTGCACTGTCACCGTTGCTCGTTGCCGCCTACATGTCTGACTTCTCCATAGAACTCAGTACTGTTACGTGCCAATATGCCCACGAGTACTCATAATGGCACAGACCAAAAATGTCCGTTACTGTTTTCCTCCACTACAGAGACAACTCCAAGCCATTGGCAGATGTAGTGAAAGGTGGAGAATATACACTAGCCCGCGGAAGAGCTCTGCCCTACCGCTCGTTAAGGTAGGACCCTGCTGAGGCGGAGGGGAATCTCCTGGGATAACTCCGCCAAGTATCTCGGGATCCTGCTTGACCGCAGCCTCACTTTCACTCCCCAGATCAAGGCTAAGGTTCAGCCTGGGTCACACTGCACTTCGGCAATTGTGTTCTGTTCAACCATGCCTACCTACCTCAAACTGCGCCTGTATCGCGAGATCATTCCGCCTCTGATACTGTACGGCTGGGAGATCTGTGGCTCGGTGGCTCCGTTCACCATCCGTAGACTGCAGGTCGTGCAGAACAGGGTACTTCAAATGATCGACGGCACAGACCGCAGATTCCCATCACATATACTTCACACACAATCGGTCTCTCCCTTACCTAGTGGACGTTGTGCGAGAGAGCTTCTTTCTCATCCCAACCGGCTGGTTAATATACTTGGCCAATATGACTCATCATCCCAGACGACGCAAGAGCTACCGCCTACCCAAGAAGGCCCTGGGCTGGTAAAAGCTGTCACCATCCGGCACCATATACCCCAAGTTAAGCAGCATTGGGACGGTTTACGGCTGGTTGAGTGTCCACTGAGCCGCAACCTCCACTGTTTTCCTTTACCACATGTACCCACTCATTCCGGTTCTCTCTCTAAATGGCACTGCCACATTTGACGGTCCAGCAAACAGCCGGCTAAATTAAACGACATTGGGTTCGGTTACCGGTGGACGCGTGACCGCCCAGCCGGTACCACCGACCCACGCCAATAGCACTACGAGGAGCCAACAACCATGGCCCTCATCAAGGTAACCACGACGCACACGCTTGCTACTTGACTCAAATCTATAATATTGCGCGGGTATATCGGTAACTAAACAGATAGGTACCGTGGCGGTCTACCTTCCTGCCAAGAGAATTTGGGCAACCTGTTCTTGCTCCTGTTTCCTGGATTGTTGTTTAGTTGAGTAACAGATACTCGTGTTACGTCGACAGTGGAGAGTACCAAAGTTGATTGCCCCTGAGCGGTCTAACCGACGAAAAAGTGTTTTTCGGCTACATTTCTAGTGAACCCTTTTTTCGCTGGTGTCATGAGTGGGATTGAACGCCGCACTGGAGGCAATGATCAAATTAAATTGAGTTTTATTTATCGATGCGCTTTATGGTTCTTAGCGTCCCATTCTATACTGGGGTGAAACACTGAAGATTTTGCTCAGAGCCTTTTGTCAGGCTTGAAGTTCTTTTACGTGCCCTAAATTACGACATAGGACCACCGGCTTTACTTCCCATCCGAAGGAAGCCATGTTAAGGATCTTTAAGCCCGAAGAAGGTCCATCGTCCTCTGTTGAACGTCTTTGTTAGAGGCTAGCATGGTGCCCAGGCAATGATCAAAGAACTACTATCTGAAATGAAGACCATAAAATCCGAATGGAAAGCATGGGAAATGAAATAACGACTGAATTAAATGGCAAAGATTGAAGCGAGGAATCTGTAATGGAGAAGATCGAGAAGAAAGTGGAGCCCGGAATGGAAAAGATGCAGATAGAAATGAAGAGGAAATGTTCCAGCTGAAGACGGAGCTATCAAACCAAAACTGACTCACGACTGGCCGGTGAGGAAGAGGACATGGAAGAGCTCGGAGGAAAGGTGGAGGATCTTTGTCAAAACGTTAATGCTCTGGAAGACTTCGAGGAGATGATTAACGTCTGAAAGGAAGAGTCGAGGCAGCGCCAAAGAACTGAACGTCATGGTGGAAGGAATGTGGGGAAGCTCTCTTTTGAGTTTTTTTTTACTTGTGGACGCTCTTTAACTGCTATGGTCCTTAGCGTCCCATTCTATATTGGGGTGAAAGACACGAAAGTTTGCTCAGATGCCTGTTATCAGGCTTGAGGTTCTTTTAAGTGCCGTAAATCTATGACACGGGACCTCCCCTTCCGAAGGAAGCCATGCTAAAAATTTTTGTGCCCGAAAAAATCCATCGCCTCCGCCGAATTTTTACCCACGACCTTGGGGATTAGAGACTAGCATGGTAACCACTACAATAGGAAGAGCTCTCGCTCATGTAACACCAGAAGCACTAACGGCAGATATCCAGAACCTTCTGGAAGTTTCTCTTTCCGCCGACTCCAGAATATGTGTCCAGAACATTCTAGAATATTCTGTGGAAACTTTCATTGCCTATATAAGCCAGTGTATTCGCGGGTGAGCAGTGGGTTAGTGAGTGTGTTTCTGATGCAACAGCAAGGTCGGTTTTACGAGTGCGTTTGTGACAGCTGTGACATATAGTGAGTGCTGGTATTGCGAGAGATTAGAGACGCCGTGTTCGACTACACAGCGAGTGAACCATCCAAAGAAGAGGCTGCTCTGCTTTCTTTATTACCTCGCGAAAAAAAGTGAAGTGACAGGCAAAATTGAACCATTTTACATTAGGACAGTGACAGTGTGGTCTAAGTGAAATCATAATGAGAGTTGAACTACATACCCACATTAGTGACGTGACAGAGAGAACTGACAAAGTCACAGTATACTTGTGGAATATGTTTTCCGGCACTTTATTGGTTTTGGTGATTTAGTACGGTCCCATGCCTTTGATTATTTTTTCCTTCACAAATCAGATCAAATCTTATTTCCTGTCGTCAAAATATGATTGATAAAGGCGTCACTTTTTGTTTCGAAGTGTCCAAGAAAGAATAGTGCCGATCCTCTCCTATGAGCCTAGTGCCATTCAGAAAGAACTTTAGGTGTTAGAAAGAATGGCGCAGATGCCATCCGATGAGCCTTGTGTCGTTCAGAAAGACGTTTAGGTACAGATACCCATTGGAAACAAAATTTGCAATAGCTTAAATCTTCAACAAACCTGTCGAAACTGATCAGAGGGCTCCGAAAACGTACATCGGCGCTTTTATCTAACTTTGGATTTCTTCAGCCATTCGAACCAGATCTTCATTCATGATGTTCTTCCTCCTCGTGGACATTGGATTTCTCAGCTGCAAATATGCTACACCATTATTTACACCACAATTTGCACCACCATTACTCAGGGTATTTGGCCCGTAAACGTCACAAAGTTATCTATGTATTTCAGCCACAAAAAGTCTTATAACAGAGCGCAGTCTCGCGCGACGGGATTTTCTTGCAGCACATATTTAAGCAAGTGTAGCTCAAAGAATAATACACCTACTTCTAGTTTAGGTTACTCTAAGATCATGTTTAAGGGTCATTGAACATAAAATGCCAACATACCTTTTATGAATGGAATCTCCTTCAGATTGAAAAGGACCCTGATGTAAGTGACAACATTTTATGCCCTTAAACTATGGTTAGGGTTTCCAAAGTATCCTACAGTCTACTGCAGTCAAAACTGACCTAATTTGCTAATGCAGGTTCTGCAAAAGTTTTAAGTTCATCATTTCTGCACGATTATAAGCTTTCTTTGGAAGCCAAACTCTCTGCTGAATTAATAAGATATGTTTCATATTTTGTGTTTAAATACGAGAATACCACTCCTACTTCTAAGCTCCTATCGTGAGATCTTTAGGCATTTGTTGCATGTATTTGTAGGAAGTAGCCAAAATAAATAGCCTTAGAGCTGCGTGCAGTATCACCTGATTTGTTTCTGTTGATGGTCACCAGCCTAATTATAGTTGCTCCTGTAAAATAAGTTCAAGTATCTACATGTATTCCCACTGTAAATATATGATGTGCTCATACAGCAAATCCTATTGCTAAATGCGCTGTTCACCGTAATTTTGCTGTCCTTTGCCACGTGGATTTGGGGATTCTTAGGAATCATGCCATTCAGTATAGCGACTTCTGAAAGCCGAAATCTCTTACTGAGGCTAGTCGGAGTAAGAATTTTAAACTTGAATCCATCGAAATAGGAGGCTCAAACTTTTCTGTAATTAATGCATTCTTTATAGTTCAACGAATGCTTATTTGCTTCCTTATTATAATAATAATAATAATAATAATCCAATAGCGCGACAGACGAATGGGGATTGGGCCAACCAACCCTTGGGCTATCATCCAACCGATAAGGGGAAGCGATGTGGCCAGCATCACACATCCCCAAGCCGGAACGTTAGCTTTCGTGGCCGGGATCGCTATCTATCACAGTTCCTCAATTTCCTCACGAATTTGCGAGGGCACCGATATATATGTACGGAACTTAAAATCCACAACCCCATGGTTAAAATCGAACCCGGGTGCAGAACTTCATACTCTATCCCGATCCATAGATCTTTTAATTGCTTGATAAAACAGTTTTCTTTAGGGTAAAGATATATATTTCAAAAATCAATTTAAAACAAGTGTTAACGTATGTTCCTTACAATGAATAATTATGGTCAGGCTCTTGGTAATCAGATCCCATCAGCAACAATAATAATTAAGAATGCTGAAAATTTGCATTTCGTTATCAAGTTTTGTGTCATTATGATAAATCCAGAACACTTCCTTTTCTGTGCAATCTTTACAAAAATAATGTTGTTTCTACTTCCGTAAAGGTCCTTTAAATACCTTGCAACTCTATGTGTTACAATGCAGAGAGATCTTACCCACGTAATCCCCAAATCAGATCAATAAGTAACACCAATAAAATTAGAAATATCGGTTATTTATAAATTCTAAAATGGGGAAATGTGTGTGATTTCAGGGTGCGATGCGGATGAATTCGACTGCCAGGATACAACTTGTATTTTGAAGGAGCTAGAATGCAACGGCAACGAAAACTGCCGCTTTCGTTGGGACGACGATGACCACTGTCTGGTAAGTTGAATCGCAAATTAAGAGATACATTATTTCCCATCAAATTGTGCACTGTTTTTTAGTTATTATTGGTGCTTCGAGAACTAACGAAAGAAGGTCTGAGCTACGTTTCAAACGGGATGAATCATTTAGAATAACCGCATGTATAAAGTTAATTAAACATCGAAGAAATCTGCCGATCCTAGACATTCGTGTGTAACTCGTAGATAGTAATATTTTCAAAGAAGAAGAAAAGAAACAAGATAACGCTGTTTGATTATATTTAAACAATTAAAAATATAATATTCTTGCAGTTAGACTTATTGTAACATAAGAGCATTCCTGTGCATTATTATCATTATTATTAAGTCAGTCATTCTCGGCGTAAAATACACCACTGCGTTTACTGGTCTGAACGTTAATGAAGATGATTTTAATAAATACATACATACGTTTTATTATATTAAAACAGTAGTGATCAACTGCCTGAATTTTGGCCGGAACTGTATCACAATACACACGGCCATAAGGCCCTTATTGTGTCTAACTTTCGTTCTCGTGTCTTACTGATTTGTGGATTGCATCTTCCGAAAACCTAGAGGTTGGTGAAGACTCACTATAATTATTAAATAGGTTGTTATGATAATAGATGTGTTCCAGCAGCAAGAAGTGGTGAAACGTTACTGTTTTAGTATATTTTCTATTAATCTCTAAATTTATGCTTTATAACATACTGCGTCGCAGAACGGCCCGAAACGGATCAATGCCTGCGCACAGTTGCTGCACCATCTGCTTCTGTCCATACTGAACATTATGGATAGAAATGGACTTAACAAGTCGCCATTGAAGGCGGAAAATAGGAACCATTGTCTCCATTACGAATGAAGGCGGTAAATGACAATTACCGAGCAGGCAGAGGGGAAAGATGAGTGGTCTTAAGTACATAGTGGTTTGTTGCGGATATGACGACGCATTATTTTGTAGTTAAACGCTAATGCGCTAAACAATGCGTATCTTTCTTTATTCTTCGTCACTGGATTGTCCTTCAGAATCCTAATCCCTAAGGGGTCCGTAGTGAAGTACATTTATAGCTCAAAATTATCAAATCTCGCCGTTAAATAGCAAACAAGTACAAACAGACAAGTTTCTTTATATAATTTCTAAGCTGTGGCGTTTACTCCGCCACTTCCTTATGGAATATCTTACCTGCGTCGTTCTCGTCTCTGCGTCGCTGTATGAGTAGTCCAGGACTCGAAATTGCCGATATGAGTCAGGAAGCACTTATCTTCATAGCATCTCAGGATCAATTGTCGGCGAATCGGCCTGAAATTCCCTACTGTTATTGTCAGGGTAGGATTGCGGGAGTGGTGACACTGGGATATTATTCTTGAAGAAAACACATTTTAACTTTTCTCACTGTTTGTGCTAGAAATCATGCAAGATTCATTGGTTATCCCTAACACGTGTGATTCTTTTAACACTGTCTTCCCACTATTGTCTCTTGGAACACTAAAGCTTGCTCCGGCTAGTTATTTAATATCTCGGTGCTCTATCACCGTTCTTTATATTCCGCGAATTTGAAGTAGTCACTTGACTAACATTAAGTCGTTTATGAGCTTTGATATAATTATATCAAAAAATACCGTTAGCACATTATATAAATATTTCGCCTACATCACTTTATAGTTGCATAATTGTGCGGCACTTAGCAAATTTCGGAACTTCGGTCCTTTTCTGACCCGGAGTGCTGCGTGTTACCTTAACGAAGAATTATGACAAAACTGTCCCAAATCCAAGCTCGCGTTCACATATATCCGTCACTGCTCGCCTCCAAATTTTGTACATGTCACTGCGTCTTCCTGTCTTTCCATTGGTGCTAATACTTATCCAATACGTTTATTGGTTCCCTGGTTGAAAATTCAAAGCCTAACTGTAAGAAAAGTCCGTTGCCTCATAGCGTCTGTTTACTCTTAAAACTACCTCATCCCCACGAAGTACAAAAGAAGCTTTCGAATTTTATGGCCCCACGCTCGGAAAACATAATGGACAGACCGAAACGAAGCTACTTATTTTGTCTAAATCTGGTAGTTTTTCTTAGGTAATTATGGCTTTATTTATTTTACAACAGTATTGAAACTTAAAACAAATTTACACATTCAGAAGGGCTTTCGATTGATGCAGTTTGGAATCATATTGCTTTAAAATTATGGAAAATTATCAAATTGTATGTTAATTAATTATCAATAAATCCTAAATTATAATGATTACAGAGTTCCTTTTTGTGTATACGTAATCAGGTGGAAATATTGCTATAAATCTGAGCAGATTGCATATGTTTTTGAGAGAAGATTATTTTGAATTTTCGAAATTTTTATGTTTTAGGCTACGAATATCTAGACTTTTAACTCGCATAAAGATAAACTACGGTATGCAATCTTCCTAGTCAAGCCACTGGGTGGCTAGGAGCAACTTGATGGAAAACTAGTCTCCATCATGAATGAAGGCGGTTGCTCAGTAGCAAAAACTGTGCAACCTCATAGTCATGTGCTCCCTAGATAATAAACAGTGATAGTTTCTTTCATTTGCTTTATTTACTCGGAAATTATGGAATGGTTTTAACTTTCGTTGCTGTTTAGGATGATTACACCTTTTCAGCAGATATTAATAAATGGGCTATAAGGTTTATTAATTCAACGTCGCTGAATGTCGTTGTAATCACTGTACATATTTGTTCCACATTATGAAATACTGTGTTCGTTATTATATTTATAATATTTTCCTGTTATCGTCCAATAGTAATAATTAAATTCGGGAATAAGTATTTTATGTGTTCAAATGTTTATATATTGCTTTAACTACTTTGGTATTATAGTGATGCTAATGCTAACTCAAGTTGCCTACGTCTCTCTTGAATATCTTTACAGTTAATTTGTTAATAAACACAGTTAACCGTTGTTCATTGTACTTACTATAACCTTCACCGCACAATTCTACCCTGAATATTACTAGTAAATCTTTTAACAAAATTACAAATTAAAGCACTGCTATAGCCACCAGAATTTCCGCATGATTAACAAAACTATTTATGGCTCTTTAGAAAAATAGTTTTTAGATTCCGAAGACCTGGACGCACGGTGTAGTGTGCTTCAAATTCTTCCTTCCAAGGGTTGAATTCCAAGTATTCGGTGAAATTCACAATGTCACACACTTCAACCACTTTCCTTGACATAGAAAGTTCACTGATGAACAAAAGTTTTTCCACAGTGGTACACATAAAACCCACCAATCTCCAACAATATTTTCAGTTTGACAGCTGCCATCCCAAACACGTTAAAAGATAAATTCCATTTGCACCGTCTATTTGTGGTCATCGTTTATGAATATAACTCTGCTTCGGTAGAAAGGTACATTAACAACTAAAGACGAAAATTCCGTGCACTATAAAATTCCAAAACATGCATGCATTCCTGCACTATCAAACTTTAATACATGCACGATCAAGTGAAGAATGCATTAAAATACACACTATTGTTTTTGTTCGCAATTGATTAATTTACCTCCCTTTTTGAACAGCTAACAACTAACAACATATCTATTTTTTTGGTGAGGTTCCTGCGCTTATCAGTCAAAATATTTGTCCACGCAGAAAATGACCTCTCTACATCGCAGATTTTGGAACATAAAAAGTTTCCTCAGTATACTTCTTCAGAAAACCCTTAAAAGTTTCTCCTACAAAAGCATCGCAAAAATCCATGTAAAAATTATTCTGCCCTGCCTTAGGTGCGGGAGCAGTAATAAATGACTGGATTTGATGTGTTGCAGATTCTTTTGTTTTTCGTATTCTTACAATATGTGACGCAGATGCGACATGCTGTTCCGGCATGAAAAATTTAAATGCATTTTATATGAAATTATAGAAGATCTTTCGGTTGTATGGAAAATGGTATACACCGGGTTTAGGCCAAAAGGTTTTGCAGGTAGTTATTAAATTTAGTTACCCCGGCATAAACATTGGGGGACGTAATTGTAGCGGCAACGAGAAGACCAGGAACATAGCTGTACGTTTTAAAGCAGTCGTGGTATATTCATAACAAAATGCATATCATTTCACGTTAACTGTGGTTTATTATATATTTACCTTGGTGCCTCTACATCATTCACAAAAGATTACAGAGCAGACAATGGAGGGAGATGTTCCACACTCACACGAAAACACGCATGCTACATTCACAAACACTCGCCCAAAAGAGACATACACGACTGACCCACGCTACGTAATATAACCCGCCCAGGAACTCTTGCAGGAAATATAATTGCCGGACATCTTCTACTAACTTTACTAGGAAATACCGGAAGAAACCTAACTAACTATTCCTTTATTAATTTTAATTCAAATTATACTGACTGACTCTACCAGACAAAGAAGCTAGTAACGCCACTTGCCCGCCTTTTCTCTCACCACCTCTGGCCGGGGGGTGGGGAGAGAGATGCCGCGTCGGACGAAATTCAAACCCCAATCGAAATAAATATACCAAACAATGTCATTGCTACAAAGCAATAATGTGTCCGACGCGACAATACACACACACATACGCGCTACAATATGCCTTTAAAAATTGACATTCTTAGTTAATAAATTGTGTAATGTTTTACAAAGAAGAAGAGAGATAGAAAATTTTCGGAAAAAGAATAGCTTACGTCTTTACCACAGTAATCATAGAATAGAACATTCTCATCTGATTTAAGAAAATCATTTCCTTTTATTCACTGTGCAAGTAGTACATTTCTGGAACTTGTAATTGGAGGCATACTAGAAACACATTAAAACATGCAAACAGAGTAACACAGAAATTTATCACTTACGAGGTTCACACAGACACACACGCACACGTACGCACACTGCGAAGACAGTTTAATGAATGATTTCAGTTTTAAAGAATCAAAATTACTAGTAAGGTTTGTCCAAATTCCAGAAGATCGCTCAACAGCTGTCTTTATCTCGTAAGTCGCGGTACCTGACTTAGAAGGCTAAATTTCCATTGTCGCGAAATGAAAAGCTTGCCTTGATTGTTGTGGATAAATAAACCTGTTAATGACAGGTGGTCTGCAGAGAGTTGTAATTCTGGAAAAGTCATCCTATTGTTAGAAATTTAATTTTCTATTCCTGTTATCCTCCCCCTTTCTTTCTTCAATCCTTATTCCTGAAGCAAAAATAAGGATCATAAAACTGAGGTGTCTACTTAAAATCATTAAAATATGCATTTAAACTGAAAATAAATTATATGTATAATTGTGCTAAAAATTGCATTATACATGCAGAGAATTTGGTGTTCGGAATGGTCCCCAAAGAAACACAATACTGGGACTGGTAAACAAACTGGAAACAACTAAAACTCTGGTGAGTGAAAAATGCAAAACTCGTTCATCTAGGCTTCCCACGGTTGTTGTTGACGTAAGAGCACGTCATTCAAAAACTCATTAAGACGTTTATCGCAGGAGACAGGGTACAGCTTCTCAATGTGTCAAGAGCTGTGAAAAGTGCAGGCATAAGGCCATATAGGTTGTCTATCAGTTACAGGAACTAGATAAGGATAGACGACTGAATTGTTGTCGTTGGTATCGTTGAGTGTGCAAAATCCTGCCATATTGTCCATCACATAGTTCACAGATGAAGCAATGTTCCATTTATCCGGCTATGTGAACTCAAATAACTCACACTATTGGGCCAGCGAAAATCCACAAGCACCTATGTTCCGGTCAAAATCGGAGTTTGATGCGCAATATCCGCACAAATAATAGTGGACACAATTTTTTTAAGGAATGTGAACCCTGCAGAGTACCGACGAATTTTCATGGAGTTTACTGAGCAAGTAGACTATGTAGAACTGAGTTAAGGATATTTTCAGCAGGATGGCGCTACATGCCATACCTCAAACGAATCCATGGAATTGCAAGTTTCGTTGACGACGGGGTAATTTCCAAGAACCTGTGGCCACTGAGATCTCCGGATTTGACATGGCGGATTTGTTTCTATGGGGTTACTTAAAAGACAGGGTTTATGCCACACGCCCCCAGACATTGGACGATCTGAAGCACAACATTACACAAGAGATTCAATCTATTGACAACAGAGTCCTCCAACGAGTGGCCAATAACATGGAACGACGTGTTGAGCTGTGGGTTATGCAGGATGGAGGACATTTTCAACATTTGCCATAGAGGTAAATAATCTCCCAAAATTCCTCTGTATTTCAGGTATAATAAGTTGTCGCTAGCATAACTCGTTTTGAAACAATTAAAGAAATAAATGTGTCAGTGCTTCATAAATCATTCTGTATGATAGGATTGCAAGCCTCCATTTTCGGCACATGCGTGTCTTTGTACTTGCAATGTGTCACTTTTTAGTCGTATATATCCTAATTTTGTTTTTGAATGATTTCTTTAGTCACCGTCCTTGTGATTGATAGCTGTTTTAATGAGCATTTTCGTAATTATACTGCGTATTACACCTACAGTAAATGCTCAGAAAATGGTATAGAATATTTTATTGTGGAGTTCTTAGTATTATGGTTGAACGTGTTTGAAATGTAATTCATATGTTTGACTATAGTGCTTTATGTCATAAATATAATTAGAATGTTTAAAAGTCACGGCCTTTAACGATCTTATGTAATACCGTGTCTAAATATCGGCAATCATCACAACCTATACATTAAACTTAATACCGATGTTACCATATGAAATGACTCCATTACAAACTGAAATGTAAAGTCCCTAATAGCAAAACAATGAAGTTGACAGGCTAGGCTCAAGTTCTGACGGCTATCATCCGCTTCATCTGGTTGCAACAGTTCTTGACTGAGTTGTAATTTCCTGTGAGAGTTGACAAGGTATCCATCTCGCGGCAAATTTGTTGTACTGCACCAGCTCTTAATTTAGGTGTGGCGCTAATCCCTAGCTCACTGCCGTTTAATCAATCATTAGGATGCGTTGGATATGCGCATCTGTCACTGCAGTTGACTTTGACGCCCCAGCCTTTTGCCCTGAGCACGAGTGTGGTATTTCGAGCCAGGTTTACTAAAATTTTACCCTTGATTATTTTTCAACCTTTGTTAATCCCAAGCAGCACTTCTCGGAAGTGAAAAAAAGATAAGATAGAAGTCTATTTAGACAATTGGCACCAAAGAAGATTCCTTAACACGAACCATGCATGGTATAGTATAACAACTTAGTGAAATTCCTCGTCTACGGACTGCGCTGGTGTTCAGGAGGAATAAATCGCCCCACTCGTATTTTGCCTTTAGCTACTAAGTTATCCAGTGAGATATCTTAAAAACGAAGTAAGCTGATACGCGGGAAACAAGTGTCACGTTACTGTTTGGAACACAGCAATTTTATAGTAGAAGAATTTAATAGTATCTTATTTATTTATTTGTTTATTTATGGTCGCTTAAACAACAATGTCATAACACGACCAGCGTTTTAGAATTAACATAGCACATACATTATAGTTTAGTGTTAACATTCATATGCTGATCTTAACAATTAATTTTTTTTCTTACATAAAAAAACATAACGCAGCTGCAATCAACAGTGCATAAAAGTTAACAGTTTATAGCGTTAATTATTTACATTAACATTTTAGATAAACCATAATAAAACTGTTGACAATTAGAGCTAAATCCTATGGTATAGTTGTATATCCTTAAAGAATTCAAGTATCTTAGGGTGCCTGAGCGCTGTAACCATACCTGTGAAGATACCATGAGATTTTCTTTCTCTCTTAAACTTGGAGCATTCAGTGATGACATGGTTGATTGTGAAAGGAGTATTGCAGTTTGGACAGATGGTGGGACTTCTCTACGTAGCAGGTAGGAGTGTCTCAATGAGTTGTGGCCAATACGTAGTCTTGTTAGTGCCACTTGTTCTCTTCTTACGGCAGGCATCGTAGTTGCGGAATCTTGTTTACATCGGATAACTCAAAAACTAAATTCATCATTCCAATTCTATTAGAAGTATGTTAAACAGTATAGTTTCGAAATGATGATGATGATGTGAGGTTGGTCTCCCTATAAAAAGTAAAGCAGCTAGTTTCTTTGTAAAACTTCAATTGAAATAATTTGTATCATGGAAATTAATCAACGAGGAACTTTTTTCCTTTGAGAAATAGCTGGGGGAGTGAAGGCTATGAAATGCCCTAAAATGTATGAATTAACTTTTGGAAGTTATCCCAAGATAATGCCGCATGTTTGTGAAATTCTATCTCTTGTTATATGCAAACATTTGTTTTCATATACGCTGCACCTTGCTCTTTGCGTGGCCTGTCACAGCAATCTACAAACAAAGCAATTTTGTTGCATTATGCTCTTGTGTCTTTAGTTCTTCCTCTACAGTTGGATAGTTACAACAACGATGTAATTAAGTGATAAACGATTTTATGAGAGGGAATTCATGATCAGGTGAGTTACTCCTTGCTAAGGGTTTCTTTCTAATGTGCTGAAATATAGAAATTGAAGAATGTAAGACTTGGTGGAATAACATTTTATAACACAGGGCACCGGTAGCGCAGGGTTGCGTTTCCAGATCTTGTACCCAGGGCCCTGCGTTCGACTTCCGACTCTGGGGTGGCGATTTTAAGTCGGCGCTATACACGCCTTCATCTCCATCTTGCTCATTTGCAGCATTCCCAAGGCGCAAGGTGGTTCTTAATCTATGGTATAAACTCTAGGTCCTATCATTCACCGCCATGCTCATCACTACCCTGCCATCGGAGGTGAGGATTCCATCCGCTGGGTGCCTCCACCTCAGAAATATGATCGCTCAGTGATTGTTTGGTAGAATGAGGTATGCCCCAAAGGTCATAGGCTATATGGGGAGCGCTATAACACTCCCTGATTACCACTCTTGTTTTTTGCGATTGAAATTGTATATATATTAAGCGGAGACCTTGCATCGATTAATGTAATGACCGATATTTTTAATGACTCGGAAATGGATTCTGCCAATGAATTAACTGTTTCCATTGCAAAAAATGTAATCAATGAAATTATCGATACTAATATTACTTCCTGTACCCAAGGAATTATTAATATAAATTGTAACAATTGCACAATGAATATTTCTACTAGATTAAAGGAATAAGAATAATGTTAAATAAAAGACATGTTTATTAATAAAATAATTCTTACACTTATCCTGTTGATTTATTTTTGCCACAACCTTCTACATATCACAGAATGCTAGGATTGCGTAAGTGATCATGTTGGCAGCACTGGTACTATGAAGGTCGAACAACAATGAAGGCCAAACAACGACAGACTATAGCTCAACATTGCGCATGTCGGAATGTATACTGCTATTTTTACACAAATTTCAGCTCGTACTTTACAGTTCAATATTCAGAACTGTCTAAAAATCGGATATGACAATGCATGTTAAAAGTGATTTTATTTTGTTACTCCCAAAATAAAACCTCAGCTTTAACACTTGATCATAAACAACCAATGGAGAAAACATGACAAAAAAACTGGATGTCTGTTACAGGAAGTATTGCTGATGGAAGTTACAAAAGGTTTTAGTTTTAGATATAGAATATATAAATACACGTTTGTAAAATGAACCTGAAGATTTTTAATAATAAAAAAAATTCAGGGGCAAACTTAGCAACAGACAGTCAAGCAGCAAGCTGTAAATCTACTGTGCGAATGTTCATGTGGTATTTATGTAAACCCATCTTTAGTGTAGCATGTGTATTGTGAATTGAGTGCAAAAATGGTTAAATAATTGTAAGTAAATTTTAAAGTGAGAACAGAAAAACCTTACATTCAAGAAAATGCAGGCAGTGTTGAATGCAGAAATAACTTAATACTCAAGAAAAAGTTTTATATAAATCAGCTCATATTATAATTATAATTATTGAATTTGTCGCAGTATTCTGTCGTGTTATCTTATTTGCTGAGCGCCTGTTATTGTTTTACTATTTTGAATTTTGGGTTCTTTGTCCTCCGGCTAGCTATTATTACTCAGTCGAGCAAATATATCTTGAACAAGATGTGTAAACGGAGAGGAGTTGTTACTAAAACATAACACTGATAAAAAAATTTGTTTTTACACTTTTATTGCCGACATACTCAATTAATTTCACATATTTAATCTTGATACACGACTGACTGAAACTGTTATATTTTGGAATGTAACTACAATCACTTATTTGCCGCGCACTATTAATTCGCGTATTTCACATTTTGTAACTAACTTTACGACGCGAGAGATTCTGTAGAATTGCGTATGTGTACCTAATAGATGCTTTCTTAGAACTGCCTGACGTATAATTCACGAGAGAGATTTCTTAGAACTGCGCGACGTTTGCCTTGTGAATGATTCTGTAGAACTGCGCGATACTTGTCTTTGGCTACAGAATTTATACTCCCTCACCCCGATATGCCTAAACATTATAATAGAGCTGCTATTGGTAATAAATCGCGCCAACATTAGCGTCTATTTCGTCAGCCAATCAAAATTTAAAAACATATGCTCTAGGGAAGATATTCCCTCCATTTCTAAAGAAAGGCACGCTACCCTAACGTCATTTGTTTGTCTCTTCTAATTGATAAACAACTCACCCCATCGCTTCATTGTTGCCCGCTCCTATTGTTAGTTTCAGTGAGGCCGTGTGAACTTATTTCCTAACAAAGCTTATAGTTTACAAACATCTCAAATCATTGTCGTACAATAATGTTAATTTACACTACAATCACTCTGGTATTCACGGTGTTGTGATATAAAATACTGCCTCAAATTCATCGGAATTATATCTCTTGAACCTATTGAATTACAGCAAACTACTCATTGTTAAAATTATGAAGAAGTTTGCACAAAGGCAGAAATGCATGTGACTATATTCATGTATGTTATTTGGAAATTTCAAATATATTTTATAAGATTATTGTTAGTAGCTTTGTGGAATGCTTTTACACCTACTCCTTGATTACCATAAGTGGAATTTATTATAAAGATCATCATTAAAAGGTCTTCGGAAGTAAAAGTAAAAGATGGTACAGCATGCTAAAGTATTGAATAGTCGTGATCTTGAAAATATGATACTTGATAGTGGAGTAAACATTTCCGTACATAAAAGGTAAAGGAGGTTATAAGTCATAAATTATAATGGTTTGGTTGAAAGAGTCATCACATTTCCAAAGTAAAGCAGTACATTTTTCAAATTTAAGGTGTCGTGGTTATTTAAGATTTCATTAGCGACTATGTAACGATCCATATTACAGTAGTGTGTAGGTAACACACTACAGAGCTGCTTAGAAAAGCACCGTCGCAAAACTCAGAAAAATGAAATAGTGTAAGGATTATTAAAATAATTTAGAATATGAAACCTAACTATCTGCTTCTGTGGAATTAAAACAAAGGCTGCATATGTAAGGTTTGATACTTTTTCAGTACACTGCAGTATTTGATAAAAATTGTAACTAAAGAAATAAATATAAGACAACGTTCGACTGGTCGCGTACCTCAGTTGTTAGAACATCTGCTTTCTGTTCGAGGGGTCCCGGACTCGATTCTCGCCTGGGTGCAGAAATGTTTCTTTAAACAAGAAGGTTTCTCGGTATGTCTAAAATGTGGTGTGTAAATGTAATGTGATTCTGTGTGTGCAATTGGTTAAATAATATTAATATTTAATATTAAATATTTTTGTTAAATAACACCGAAGTCGGGATTGTCATTGGACATAAAAACGAGAACACGTGTCTTGACATATAAATTATGACAATTAATCTACAGTCAGTACAAAATGAGCACCAATATGTGCCACAAATTTAACAAGTTAAAAGAAATAATACCGGTGGATTATATGTAGAATACGATTGTCGTTCTGCCTTCTGCATTTCAGGACTTAGCTGTTACATCGTGGCCGCTATGTATTGTTTGAAATAAAATACAGTCAGCTTTGTTTTTGCACTCAGTCTGTGGAATATCAAACATTGGAAAGTCAATGCCAATTATGTGTTGAAATTAGAAGCTGCATTATAGATTTTTCCATCGAAAAAAGAGGGTTTTCAATTGCGAAAAAATATCAAAACTGATTGAGTGGTTTCTCTCTCTCTCTCTCTCTCTTTCTCTCTCTCTCTTACACACACACAAACAACGTACACATATTTTCTCTTTACGTTAGTGTAGTTTAAATTTGATTTAGCTAAATGCTGTTATTTAAATAGGATTTGTTATAAATAATTCCAAAGCCATGGTACTAAGTATCCTTTATTATGAATTGAAAAAATTATAAAGAGAATGTAATGAAAAGTCTTGAACAATACCAGAATATTGTTTTCTCATTTTTTAATTCTCTCATTTCTATAGCCTCTTTAACTTTTTATTTTAGTTAACATCCTTTAACCAGTTAGATCATATCGGACAATGAATGAAATAGGTGAATGAGCTGAAGTTAACGAACATTAGTCTTTTCAGGTTAGGGTTAAACCTCGGAAAAAGCATTTTCAGGTTAGCTCAACCTTACCGAAATTAAAAAATTAAATTGAGTTGTATTTATGTACGCTCTTTAACTGCTGTGGCGCTTAGCGTACCATTCTATATTGGGCGTGAAAGAGCGGAACTTTTGCTCAGAGGCCTCATTATCAGGCTTCAGGTTATTTTACGTGCCGTAAATCTACGACACGAGACCATCGGCTTTAGTTCCCTTCCTCAGGAAGCCATGCTAAGGATTTGTACCCCCGAAAACATCCATCGCCCTCCGCCGGGTGAGCCCGCGACCGCGGGAACTAGAGGTTGGTATGGAGGACACTACGGAGTTCACTACACTACGGAGGACGACACAACCTAACCGAGGTTCGAACTCGGGATCTCTTGAATTTAAGGCAGAGATACAACCCCTACACCACACAGGTAGGTCCTTTTACTTTTATGGTCGTATCAGTGGCTTGGACTTGATAAACGAACTTGTTGATTGTAGATCCTTTAATGCTGGTTTTAATCTTGTTTAACATTAAACACTCACATTAATTCTCATATACGTCCAGGCTATGTGGAGGGTAGGGAAAGATTCTGGATAAACAAAAATTATTCGCCCCTACCCGGGAATTAAACAGAACCTCTGCTTTGAGAAGCCAGAATGATCACCACTCGATCATAGAGGCCTTTGTTGTTTCTGAACACCAAAACTGAGAATTTTCTGTTAATTAATTTGGCTGCTAGAACCTTATAAAGTGGAGACGAATACTTTCGGGACTCCCTGTATATAATACGAAGAACGAAGGTGCTTTCTATCGACTTTCTTTCAGTTACGAAATAGTGCTCGGAATAACGCTATAGTAAAACCGAGTTCAAAAGAGCGCTTGAGTGAGACAGACCTTGTAGAATCTGCAGTAAGAGGTTCCTAAATGATGGATGCACAACAATACATGAGGAACACGAGCAAGTAAAGCAGGAGATAACACTGGCGTGCAGAAAAATACAGCTTCGATCCCTAAACTGCTGAATACTGAGCTAGATTATGCATCAGCTACTGCACATACAGAAACAATGCATCAATTGAGTGCATAATAAGCCACGTTGTGGAGAAACCAGGTAGGCAGTTCAATCAGACGTCTATCAAGGTAAACATATCACTGATTACGCTATTGTTGATAAACCTATGGGATACGCACTATAGACAATAACGGCTGTCCTTACCTGTCTATATTTAGAGATTGCCGTTAAAACCCTAAAGCCATCCGATCAGTTTGAACTAGTCAGAGGTAATTTAAACTAACCGCACTAGTTAACACAAAATTTATCAAATTGGAACCATCAAGAGCTCTTGCGCAGAAGTAGATTTAAAGGGAAACCTTTTTCGTTGGCTGAAACTTATTTTAAAAAATATATATCTTACGTTACGTTCTCATGGTTTCCTCTACCCTATATCGTTTATTAGTGGGTATAAAACTATTCTTACTAAAGCCTATTTTTCTGCCTACTTCATTTTAATGCAGAAAAACCTCTGTGAAAATAGCTGCATTACAAATTTCATTATAGGTACAAAGGAATAACGATAGTCAAATGTTTCTGAACTGACGCAATATCATGGACTTAAAATTCTATTCTCTTTCCACGACATCGGAAGAAACAGTTGAAAATCGATAAGACTTTAAAATAATCACAAAATTATTTAGCAACCCTAACCATTAACAACGGATATCTCAGAAATGCGTCATGCCACCAAAAAAAACCGTTTTTTTTCTAAGTAAATTGTGTTTTTTAAAGAGATGTGCATTTTTTGTGTAGTATGCTTTCGTCTATCGCTTAACGTTTAACAGTTATGCAAGATTACATAAATTTCCTTCCGAATGAAGAGGACTTCATAGGCTATTACCAGAAAATTCAAGATATACATTTTACTTATCATGTAAATATCTTTAATATATGGTATTTTAATCAAGATCATTGGAGCCACGTTTCATAATATCAAAAATTTTGAAAACTTTTTCATGTAAAGGGTAGTTTGGGGTGAAGGGATTTTCTTAAAAACTTTCGTGTAGCATCTTTAGAAGGTACTGAACATAAATACCAAGTTTCGTATTTATCCGACATTTCGTTTTTAAATTATCTGTTCACAGAATCACGCGCGCGCGGATTATTTTTCTCTGGATTCAGGGACCTCAAAACGCGAATTTCTGGTAAAATTTTGCTATCAAATTTTTGGATGGAATGCAATACTTGCTCTACCTACTATGCACGTGGTAGAGAAAGTAAAAAGACTCGTCATAATGCTTTTCATCTTCTATTATCAATTTGCGTCATTGTAGCAAGGCAAAGGGCAAGCAGACCCAACGCAACTTTTAGATTTCCAGCTTTCGGCAATATACTCGTAAATAAAGGAATAGACCGAACAACAGAAGAAAGAGCTTATAGTGAATGGAAAGATGAATTTACGGATACGACAATACATACCGACTCATTAAAAAAGTTCTAGAGTTTAAAATACTACCAACCTTCCAGGATTTTCTTAGAATAAAAAAACAGATTCATACACAACGATATCACACGTTCCGTTGTGAATGTGATAGCATCGATTTTTAAACCTCTTGTCCCGGTGCCCCATAGGTTTATTTGGGACGTTTTTTGTCCCGTTTTGCTAGAAAGGTACACTTCCTCTCTATTTTCGTTAACATAAAATTGTAAATTATTATGCACATTAACGCTATTTACGTCGAGGTAGCTATGTTAGCGCTCATTACTGCTACGCTGTCTGGAAATCCTAAGACTGGTCCACAACCGCCCGAGGGAGCAATTTACAATACAAGATTTTGGTTCACAACAGCCCGGTAATGAAAACGGGAATGCATATCGATGATTATCTCTATCACAATGTGAAAGTCGATTTTGCGCATTGGGATTTCATTTGTTTTTATCTCACCAATGATAATTTTTCACCTACTTCCAATTTAGCCAACATAATGCAGGTTAGCCAACGTCAAAATTACATAAAGATTATCTAAATGCATATCCATTGCATTTCCGATCCCTCTAGTTGTACCAAGCTTTCATTCCTTTATTTAATGTTATGTAGGTACATTCAAGTTGTTCTTTGTTTATTTCTGCCGCTTTTTGCTGTTCTTTGTAGCTTTTGCCATTGTTTTTGAGGCAATAGCCAGTTTTGAATTTCACATAAAAACATCTGATGTGTTGCACTCGCATGACTTTCTCTACATTTATACAAACTATTTTTACGAACGCGTATTCTCCATATACTTCATGTTAAGTAAAATATCGAGATATTAATCTTATTGATAATTCTATTGTACGTGCAAGGGAAATATGGTAGACTTTAAGCGATAGTCAAACATTTTAAGAGCTGGTTGCTATGTGGAGTATTCCATTCTCTTTGCACGTCCAGGACATAAAAAACGAATGAATTCGCATTTGAGAAAAAGTAAAAGTATTGGAAAATTGAAACAAATAACAAGTAATATCTCTGGAAATCCTAAGACTGGTCCACAACCGCCCGAGGGAGCAATTTACCATACAAGATTTTGGTTCACAACAGCCCACAAAAAATTTATATGGCATAAATTGTGTGTTTTAACGAATCTACATTTTTTTTTGTTTACAAACATTTTATCTATCTCTTAGGGTTTACCAGTTATGCAAAAGCCACTCTCAATGAGGAGGACCTTTGGGGACATTCCCAGAAAATTCAAGTTATACATTTCATTTGTCATGAAAATATCTTAAACATTTTAATCAAAATCGTTATAGCCATTTTTGAGAAAATAAAGTTTCGAAAAATGTTCCATGCAAAGAGTAGTCTGGGATGGGGAGATTTTCTTGAAAAGCTTCGTGTCACAACTTTGAAAGATGCTGAACCTAAATACCAAGTTTGGTGTTCTCGACTTTCGTTTTTGAGTCATGCTGTTCACAGAGACCAGACACGCATACGGACCTTTTTGTAAAAATGCTTTTTTTTTTTTATTCACCGGCCTCAAAGCTTGTATTTCAGGTCAAATTTCGGTGCTAAATTTTTGGGTGTAATGTAATACTTCCCTATTTACTATAAGTAGTAGAGTAAGAACTACATATGATCCTTTTACTAGAACAACCAACGCTTAATGAATCTGGTGTAAGGTTATGAGGTTAGGAAGCACATATGCTACTAATTTCTTCCAATTTCATGTTTCCACCTTGTGACTATAGAGAAAGCTAGTGGCTGTCTAGAATAACTTCTACAGTGCAGAGTCTAATATGCACAATACGGATCTAATATGCCCGGGAACGAGAACGAGAACGTTAAAAACTGGGCAAGGCTTCCTCCCCGTTCCAGCGGCTCGGGAAAGCTTTCCATCGATTGTGGACGCTCCCGTTTTAATACATGCATTTCAACTTTCTCGTTCTCGTTCTGATTACCGTTCTCGTGGTTATGAACCAGCCTTAATTGATGGCCATTATGCGTTACGGACGAGCAATAACGAATAAAGCAAAGAACACCGCCACAAGAGTTTGTTTCATTCTCCACAGTAGTTGAGGAACAAGTCCAGATAACATTATGTTGTATATTATATACACTAGAGAAAGAGAAATGTACAGAAGTAAAAATGTACTATAAATTATAACAATTACATAAAAGTTGCTATGGAAACAAATTGTAACTATGATAACAAAAAAATAGCAACAATAAAGTTACAACATAAAAGGAATAATTTGTAAAAATAGAGTAATTTCTAAACGATAATACATTTTACATGCTCTTTAAGCCATATGCACGTGATTCCGAAAGAGACTACAGAATACTTTATAATATTCTTTGTAGCAGCAGTCCTGCTTCATGGCGCAGTGGACTGAGCATGGTGCTCTGGTTTCCGGCCACGGAATGCGCCCTTTCTTCAGTGGGGACGTAGATTTTAAGTCTCGGGTATAGAACCGATGCCCACTCAGCATCGTGAGGAAAGTGAGAAGCTGCGATAGGAAGCGATCCCGGCCTCAAGAGCCAACACTCCGGCTGGGGATGCGTGATGCTGGTCACATCTCCTTCCGTATCGGTTGGAGGTGGGCGTCAGGCCGGTAGTCGGTTTGGAAGGTCAAGGCCGTGCATGGGTCGCGGTGCAATTGGATTTAGTTTTGGAGTAACTCCATCTTGAATACTTTTATTAAGTTTATATTTCTCCCTCCATTTCAAAAATATGCTTGTGATTGTTCCTCGAGATCCAATATGTAGGCCTGCCACTGTTAGGTTGTAATGTTCTTTAAAGAATGGTAGGTTCATATATTTTCTGCTTCTTTAGTTGTAGTTCTCAAGGTTGGTCTTTATTCAACTCAAAGCGGATGGTTGGATCAGTTATCTCGGTTTCGGATTTTCTTATGCTTGTCGCATTGATGTCTATGCAACAAATACTACCATCAGGTAGGAGGTAAACGTCCCCGTAAATTTCCATTCCAGCTTCACGCAGAGCGTTTGCCAAGATGGATCTTATGGTTTTGTGTCTCTTAATTCTAAGCAGTTCTCCCTGAGGACATTTTCCAAGCACTTGGAGAAGGGCTTCGTACTCACTAAATGTCTGCAGTGGGTTGTGCTTAAAGTTCGTCCGGGATACTGCGAACTGAAGCTACCATTGTGTTCATCTTCAGTGTGACCCTCCATTCAGAGCTGCCCAGGTCTTGTTTATTAATTAACCATGTGTTTGTGGCTGTAACTTCTGAGAACAGTTTCATTCCCTTACGTGGATAGGAACACCAAGCCTCATATTCCTTATCACATAAGGTCTTTCTCAACTGTGTGACTTTAATGTCAGATCGTTTGTAGAGCAGAAATGCTGTGGTTTGCGATGGCTTCATAATTCCGTACCACGTTGACATGTGGAACATTCAATGTTTGCAGTTGCTGAAGAAACACTATCCAAGAAGTTTTCAGTATTGAAAGCCCTCTAGATTTATTAGAGGTAGAAATCATACAATTCGGAGCGTCACTAAGTAGTTATAAAATATCCCGAAATACACTCTGCAGCATTCAACATCGGCTGAATTTATTACTCACATGAAGGTGATGTTATTAAAAATATGCAACGTTATAACAACGTTGCATTTATGCAGAATTTTTAATACGAGTATCATATTATGAAAGATTATTATTCTCGCCTAGTAAAAGAAGGAAGACGATTTCTTTCATCAAGCGTATAAAACAATATGAAAAACTGGTGAAGCCCTCACAGATAAACGCAGAGAAAAGGAAGTTGCATTTTACCCGCAGTACCTGATATATGGTTGATTACAAAAAGTTATCCTTTAGTATATAAAAATACAAATAAGCAATTCTTATTGTAAACTCAGTCAAAAAAAGTCACCGGTCTCTTGAGCAGTCAAAGTCCCTTCGATGAGCGCGCGGTTCACAAACGTCAATTTCTGTGCGCCGCTCTGGCTAACTCTATACGAATCACAAGACATTTATTTGGACTACCCCCAAGCAGTATTTTACGTGCAGCAGTGATTAAGCTACTTATCCTTTACGCAAGCAGCTTAAATTCAATTATCCGTAATGAACTGTTATCTGGTTTCATACAACTCGTTTTACTGTAATATAATTAAATCATATGTTACTTAATTTTGCTTACAAATATAATTATAAATAATGGCGAAATATTGTAACACCCCTACCGGGGGTGGTTACCCCTCAGTAGTTGGTTACGCTAGGAGGGTGATAGCGATGGGTAGGGCGATGCGTCGGTACTGGGGTGATAGGTGTGCCGGGGCGGCGCTCCAGGATGTGGGTAGTTAATTAATGCACAGGGGATGCATTGACCCAGTAAATTGTATTTGTTTCAATGTGAGTACATGAGGCCCGTAGTGGGCAACTTAGACTGGGTGAAGTCCGTGCAAGCAGAGCAGATCTTAGAATAGATGCATCGTTACCTATTCAACTGCTGTTGCGCTGGCGACTCGTGTATGGAAGGCAGACTACAGGTCGCCGACGATATAAATCACCCTCTCTCCGCTATTCACGATACTATTCCACGATTCTCTCACCCATCACACACCACGAGCCAGACCCCCGTAGTATATATACTTTCGGAAGTGCTGACTTCGCATTTCTTAGCGCCCGTGTTGAGGTAACCGCATTTCAACATTTTCTGCTCGGTTATCTCATCTGACGTAATCCCGGTGCTCAACCTGATCCGCTACAACATGGTTATAAATTGAGTATGAAACCTCTTCCGACCTATAAATTTATCGCATGGTTCCCATCTACCGGTATGACGGACTACTAAATAAGCACCACATACGTACATAATAATAAAGGAAACCTGTTATATGTTTACTATGCGTTTAAAATGAAAGGGGAAAAGCTGAGTAGTTACACGGAGATTGAAACTTGCAACTTTAGGAACAATAAGCTAACTCTCTACCGTTGAGCTAGGAGTGCTGCAGTATGTGTGGCATTGCAATAAGCTGGAGCTCTATAGGTCAATAAAGTGTATGCTGGTTACAAATATTCAGCGTTGAAACAATCTGAAACATCCGTCAGTTTGAAATCTCGCATATGAACTATTTTCTGGGAAGTATTTTGTAATTATAGTTGTGTTCCTCATTATAACTACTACAAGAATATACGTGGTCTTATGAACAAAGCCTGGTTGATCTGAGCGCTCACGTAAGTACCCGAATTGAGCTCCGGCTCTAACTGACCGAGTGGTATCACTTAATTCATACGAGATTCATATGGTTGAAACAGTTTGCTTGGAAATCACAAATGTACGCGTTAAAACTAGTCTATTCAGGATTTTTCGTTTCAAATAGTTCTTCGAGATGCAACTGGTTATAACAATAACCATTCGTATAAATAATTTTTACTAGGTGAATTTTTTTTTCGATGAATTTTGAGAGTGACTTAGATTATTCCACCTACTTTCTGTATGTTAATAGCTAAAACTTAGCACTGATTTCTTCCGATCGATCACATTATCACAGCAGTTCAGCTGTAACAGCCATAAAACGCTCGTAACCTTCATAATTATCACCGTATGAGATAACTTACTATCCTTGATCTTCCATATTGTTCATCAACTGTCTTGGTGATCCACTTCACTTTGCTGTAGTGACAGAATTTGTGTCAAGTTCTAACCGTAGCAGTGAATTTTTCAAGTCTGATTTTACTTAACATTAATATAGGCATTTGTAGGTGAAGTAAGCATCAAGTTAGTAGTAGGGATCTACCATCATGTTATGTTTATAACCCCACGAGACAATTCATATATCCAACTGCAGTGTAGGCTTTCCATTTAACCAGAGAAAAAGAAAATAATTGTGTTTTATCCAGTAAAACAATATGTATAAACTGACAATCAAATGTCGTTCCTTAATGGAAGCAAAAAAATGTAAATCCACTTAGGAATTAATATAGAAACGCATGAGGATACAATAAATGAACTGATTTGAAATCTGAAGGTCTAAAGTCGCCTAAAATGAACAAAGCAGTCCAAGGCCATAGTTTCGAAAGGTGCTTCTCTAGAACAAGCATATACTCGCGGTACGTGCGGCACAGCTTACTACGAGAGCCCAGAGTACCGCTCGAGGAACCAAAAGCTACTGCTCAATTAAGTGTCAAATCAAGTATTATTGTTAACTCAAGAGAGGAATTGATTGGTCAATAACACAATCTAGCACATCAAAAACTCTCCAAAAACTGCAAATTTAAGGGTAGATACACTGAAAACCGTAGGTAAATTCAGGTGCCTATAAAGTCCCAATATATTTTCATGTTCATGTTCCTGGTCTGCTACAACACAATAAACACTATATTAGGATGGAGTAGAACCTTATAAAGCGTAATGCAGTTCAACATGTCCATCTTCGTTACCAACACAAGACAATTACCGGGTCAGTCTACCTCAGCATGCTGCACTTGTTACGCCAGGATGGATTCCTTGCCTCTTTCATTTATCAACAAGATGGTGCACCACCCCACTGTGCAAACACTGTGCGGTACTACCTAAATGCATGTGGTCTCCAGTCCCCGACCTCACTCTACTTGACTTTTTGCATGGGGTTACATCAAGAGCCGAGTTTACGCTAGAGGAATAAGAGGAATAAGAACGGCATGTTCTTAATCGCGTATTCCATACAAGGCTATGAGTGGTGATAATGAAGGTGGACGTGTTTAACTGCATTAGGTCTTATAATGTCCTTCTCTATCCTAATATAACGTTTATTGTGTTGTAGCAGACCAGAAACATGAACATGATTTAGGATTTTATGGACACCTGTATAAAAACTGTGAATTCGAGAATTATCGAGTAACAACACCGCAACCAGCGAACCGCCACACGAATTTCATCACAGGAATGTGATAGTCTCAAAAGGTGATACAACATAAAGTTTAAGAAACAATTTTTTTTTTCGATGATTAGTTTTTTTTATCCACTTCCCGTTCGTGCTTTAATGGTGGAAATTTGGATTTTCTACATTCATTGCTGCTGACCCTGTGTTTTTCCCATTTTACTGTAATATGTGCATGAACTATATTAAATCCTTTAACTTTTAATGTATTTATTATTGCAGACATGAAGTATAATCATATTTGTTAGTTCAATTTTACCCTTAAATCTTACTTGGACCTATACTCCTTTTATATTAGTTAATGCTTCTTTACGATTTGTATATGCTGTATTAGCCGCAAGTTATTTATTTGTTTAAAGGCAACAACTAACCTGGATAATTGAAATCCAGTTAACCACCAAGGTTAATGTTGGTGACCTTGCTATTGGAACCACCATATTAAAGAGCTTAAAATTAATTTTATTTTCGCGTAAGTATTAGTTCTTTCGTTATGTAAAAAAGTAAGCAACACATACATTGAGTGCATTAAGAATCTTAGACTGATGCACTTACTTTTATTACAATAGACCACTCCAAATCACCTGTTTTTTGTTGCAGTGAATTCTATGAAGGGACATTTGTTATGTTCTTCCTCATAAGACCTTCCCCATAAGTATATTATTCGAAAATACTTAAAGTTTTTCCCCCTAACACGTGTAAGGTGTAGGTGCATATATCAGAAATATCAAGTAGCACGTTCGGAATTTCAAACGTGATGTGCAAACAAAGGGGGGCGGGGCAAAAAGAAATCTCTTCAGAGACGGAAGATGTCTTGTCGCATCACATGACACACACAGAAAACCCACAGCGGGAAAGTCATTTGGCTTCAAATAAGACATAGAGCGCACCCATAAAGGGTTCTTGGTAAAGAGAAGTTACCTAGTAGGATCTTTCACCAACATTTTAAGCTTCTATTTGAGGCAGTAGTTTTAACATTAAATGTTATGAGTCAAATTATATAATATTAAAAATATAATAACAGCCCGCCTTAAAGCAATATGTGTATGATATAATATATAAAATGTATGTAACAGTCATTGTATTATGTTTATATTATTATGTACATGTATAATAATGTTACGTGAATGTATTACGTAATTTAATAATTTAGGAGCTGTGAGAATAGAAGCCGAAAGTTGCTAACAATGAGGTAACCTTGAGACAACAATAAATTAGAAGGTTTAATAATGCTACTAATAATTCTTGGAACAATAATGTAATATTTAAAACCGTTTAAAAATAGCAAACCAAAACCTAGAAAAAGCTTAAGTTAAATAAAAGTATTCTATTGGAGAAGGATTAGCCAATCAGCGACTTCAAATAGAGAAAAAGTACAAATTCAGGCGGGAGACTCTACAAGACAGCGTTCCCAACCAGTCCAGATTAGATTGCATACCTGATCAGTACGGTACGTGTTCAATGTGAGACATACAAATTCATTGCGGTGAAAAGAATATAAAGTTTACGTGTTAAAAAAGTACAATTTACAATAATCTCACAGCTATACAGTAGGACACATCAGTGAAGTGTTATTTCGTGTGAAGGATTAATAAACAAAGTACAATACAATTATAATTTGGGTAAGCCTTCATTCTTTAGCCACACCTGCCCTGTTAAGACATACATGTTTTGAAAATTACTACTGACGCAGCCGAGGTATACATACAAAGTTGATTTTTAAACGTGGGGGCGAAGGCCACCGGAAACTTTGTACGATACGCGGGGCGAACACTCCAAGAAACATATCTCCCGTACGTGCAAACATCAAGTACTCTCAAGTTGGCACGTAAACATTTCGTTCGTGCCATCTCTGTATTCTCGGAATAGTACATAACAGTCAGCACCACTGACTGGGAGAAAGGGAGAAACCTAATGAAGAAAACGAGATTGGATTGTGGGCGAGAGGTAACTTGTTATGAAACGAAAGGAGAAAGCAGGTGGCGTATAGTTAGACCACATCCCTGAGTGGTCCAGCATTTAAACATAAGATACCCGGACTAAAACGAACAGCGAATAGCACTTAACTCATCAAAACATTTGCATATTCTTTAAATAACATTTATCTTCTTTAGGAACGAGTGGACACGCTTTTCTCAGTTTTGTTTCTTTCTGCACGACAGTAGGAGGACGTAGGACGTGTTTATTGGAGGGAGACAACTCACGCACTGCGACCTATTGGATCTATTGTGGCTACAGTTCCCGCGAGGCAGGGATGAGGTGAAGATACCGCAGGAGGTCCCAGGTCCTTAGGCAGACAAGCCCACAGAAATGTCCAGAAGTCCATAATATTTTCACTTTGAACACCTGCGCACCAATAGAGGTGAAGAATCCCAGGAGGGCGACCAAGCGACTAACGGGCGGGATGACACATCCTGATGTTCATGGGGAGAAATCGTTCTAATTGCAAGCATCTGTGCATCGGTCCGACACCGCCAGTACCACAGGACCCGAAAATATACCTGAAACGTGAAAGAGAGAGAAAGGAAATGAGGGAAAGGAAAAATCGTGGTAGAATACACCACCCCGGCATTCGCCTAGGCGACCAGGGGAAAACTATCCCATGGTCAGAGTGGGCGGTCCCGGGAATCAAACCCGGGGCCTCTTGAATGTGGGCCACAGACATACATGACAGCAGTACTAAAAGCGCTCTTTGCCATTGCTGTGCTCTTGTTTGACTTCATGCCAACGGTTGATATTACTACTTCTAATCGATCTGAAGTATCCATAGCTATCCACTTCCTCCGCTATTTCATCTCGGGTATGCAATCGTATCCTCATTCTTTTCTTCCCAGTATTTTAATTCTGTCTAATGGATAGAGGACGTATTGTATGTACTCTACTCAAATATTTGATATCACCAAAAATATTCCTTTTGAGGACCTCTGCAATAACAAATATCCCCCCCCCGAAAAAAAGCATTTAAAGAAAACCGTATTTGTTAGTACTATAACGCAAAAAAGAAAGTTACTAGTAAACTTCTTTCGGTGAAGGCCACGTTTATGAAAGGCAACGCGGCCTTCACCGGAAGACAATCAAACTATTATGGACAACGGCTGTGGAAGCTTACAATTTTATTTAACGAAATTTCCTGTTTAAGCTGTATTTTTCAAGGTAGCGACAGGACGATATTCATGGAAAATTCATCTTATTTACCCTTTGCATGGGCTTTTTTATATTTTCTTAAAAGCATCTTTAACGATTTCGTTTAAAAAGCGCGTGTTTGAGATATTAACATCAGACACAAAGTATATCTTGACTTCTCTACGATTAGCCTGATTGAATTTTCTGCAAGTTCGTGTAAGCCAGAAGCCATAAAGAATGGACCAAAACTTAGTGCAAGAAAATTATACAGCTCATTGAAACACATTGTGGGTATGATTGTCTTTCTTTTCCGAAATATCCTATGCTGTGGATTAACTCTCGCAATTGTGAACCATGTAGACCGTGAAGATGGCGCCGCGGTAACGTGTGTAACTTATATTCGGGAGATACCTGGTGCGATCCAAGCGATCGGTCCATGGGTTTTTTGTGATTACCTTGGGTCGGCAGACGAATAATAGAGTGGTCCATCTTCTATCACGGCTCTCCTGCCCCTCATTTCCTGTACCTACCACCTTTCTTGTCGTCTCTTTCAGGGTTGTAGGACCAGGCGACGGTGTTCGGGGGGATGCGACTGGGCGATAGCTATGCGCCCTGTAGAGATTTCTTCCTTGTGTCGTTGTGGTTCTAGTCAGTTAGCTCTTGTCTCCGAGTAGGCCCTGCCAAGGGGGCGTCGCCGGGCGTTCGCGGCTTGTGGGTGGCCCGTGCGGCGTCGGATGTGTTCTATTTGGAAACTTAGTGATCCCGTCCATGCTTGCGCCCGCCGTCTTCCGGATCTGGTCGTCCTTCCTCTCATCCTTTCCTACCAGTGCTCACGGTAGAAACATAAATGGCCGGCCTACTTGCGGTGCTATGCTACGTTTGGAGGGAGGCCTCCGTCTTCACCATTTAACTGCCTCATATGGTGGAACTTTTGTAAACTTGCTATTTGTCTCTTTCTTTCATTCTTTGTTTTTTTTAGCAAAAATACATTGTGCGACTTCCGAATTTATTCCTGCATGTTTCTGAATTTTTCAGTATGTTGTGTGTGCTTAAACACTCATTGTCTAACCTTAAATCATTTCTGGGCTAAAATGTATTACGAATAACACGCCGGGATACCAGAATCACCTTTTGTATGGTTACTTTAACATATAAGATATAGATGCACGTTTTTAATTGATAGAGAAAGTCTCATAAGATGTTTTATGTTTATGTTCATCTCATTTACCTTCATTAGTATGTTGTTTGGGATTTGTTTCTCTTCTGCCAGCATCAGTAAGTCTCACCTATTTTATTCTTACTGTTCCTATTACTTCTATTTCCTTGTGCTGGTATCGTTTATTCAACTTCTACAAGTATATTTTAAAAAGTTTCATTGGTAAGAGATGTGAAAATCGTTAATGTGAACAAGGAAACGTGTTTGACGTAATCCAATTCAGATAAGAACCTTTCCTACTTGACTATCTATAGATTTCACGAAAGTTCAGTGAGAATGAAAAAGGCAATCGATAAAATGACTTGCTTAAGTTGGTATTAACTCAATGTTTCTAATTATCTCTTTAAATATCTTAAATATATGATATTTTAATAAAAATGTTTACGTTTTTTAGAAAATAAAAAGGAATTTTCTCGAAAATCGGCGTTTGTATTTTAGGAACAATTGTATTTTTCCTTCTGATTAAGTACAACCTAAAACATGCGTTACCTCTGAAATCTTGTACCGAGTTTCTGAGTTGAAAGCAGTACTAGGCCAGTAGGATAGATAGGAGAGGAAGAGCACATTTGCTTTTATTTGGGAAAAGTTAGGGGAAACGAAGAGAGATGCTAGGCCAGAGAGAGGATGAAGGAGGGAAATGCATTTATATGGGAGAGATAGGGAATGCGAGGAGAGGTACTTGGCTGGAAGGGGAAGAGTGTATAATATGCGTTTTATATGGGGGAGCTAGGGAATGCGAGGAGAGATGTTAGGCTAGACAGAGATTGAAGCAGGGAAATGCGTTTATATGGGAGAGATAGGGAATACGAGGAGAGATCCTAGGCTAGACAGGAGTAGAATATGTGTTTATATGGGAGAGTTAGGAAACCAAGGAGAGGTGTTAAGCTAGGCTGGGAAGGGGACTAGAAAAAAACATTATAAGCCAGAGATAGGCAATATGAGGAGAAATGCTAGGCTGGATAGTTGTTGTAGGGTAGAATATGCGTTTATATGGGAGATATTGGAAACTGAGAGGAGGTGCTATGCTAGACAGGGGCAGAGGACTAAAAAATGCATTTATATGGAAATAGGGAAAACGAGGAGAGATGCTAGGAAATATAGGATTTGAAAGTATTCAGGGATGCTTTCCAGGAGGAATAGAATATTTTAGAGATTTTAGAATACTGGTCTAGCTACAGATATTTCGAAATACACTTAGACGTTATTTTTGGGGAGAAGCTTAGCTTACCTTGCAGGTATTCTGATGGCATTTTGATGCAATGGAATAGGTATTTAGCATCCTCTTACAGGCTTTAGGGCATTTTTGAAACGTAGACAGAAGATATGTTGGGGTTTTCAAAAGTATTTTAGTCGTCAGGGCAAATACTTTCATGGTATTGGCAGTGGTTCTTGAGGAATTTTGAAGTTTTTTTTTTCACAAACACAAGCAATATTTTAACACATATCAGGGATGCTTTGAGGGCACTTTAGACATTTAACGAACATTTTAGACATAGAAACAGATTTTAGGGTGTTAGTGTATGCATTTCGAAGGTATTTTGGTCATTAGAGTAACAAGTGTAGAGCATTTTAGTATCCAGCTATGAGCTTTTTATGCACTGGTGCAAGTATTTTTTTTGTTGTCATTTTAGGGCATTTCAGGTATGGACAGAGGCTTTCAGAACTTTCTAGTACACGACCGGGAGAATTTCAGATGTTTCAAGGCATTTATAATTACGAGCAGGCATTTTCAGGGTATTGGTACAGGTTTTAACATTTTTAGAATATTCTCGAAGGTATTTTAGCCACTGAAGTAGGAATTGTATAGCACTTTTAGTGTCCGGTTATGGGCTTTTTAGCCATAGATACAGGTATTTTGGATTATTTTTGGAGTATTCTGATGCTTTTACAAAATAGGATCAGGCATTTTCATGGTACCAGCATATCTCATGTTTTATAGAGATTTTCTCACGTATTATAGATGGTCTGCTATGTTCTATAACAATGTCATCCTTTTACAGTCATATAGGCTCCTTTTATGGACTAATGCAAACATGTAATAACCGAATAAGATATATGGTTTGTAGGGTAATCAGTTGTATCTACCAGGGCGGGTCAAACATGACGGAAGACTTTTTTGTTTGGACACCATGATTTTTTTTAATCGGCTTTAACTACAAACTTTCAAAATACCCTCCTTCTGAGGCTACACAATGGTTCCAACGTTCTATTCACTTTTGAAAACACTCAGAGAAGCCCTTGTTTGACATCCTTTTCAGTGTACCCGAAATAACAGTATTTAGTTCTTTATCGGTTTCAAACTGGCCCCACGAAGTATTTTTCTCACTCGTAGAAACAGAAGTCGCAAACTGCTAGATCCGCGAATATGGTGGGTGGGGCATGATTTCGATAGCTAGTTGAGTGATTGTCGCTAGTGTTGCTATGGTTCGATGAGCAGGGCGTTGTCCTGGTGGGTGATCCATTCATTGGCAGCAAGATCTGGCCTCTTCTAAGCCATTTTCGTCTTTAGTGGTCTTTTAAGGACGTTACTGTAGCATTGAACAATTAATATGGTATGCTTAGGAATCACGAAGTCATAAATTACCCCAATGTTGTCGAAAAACACAAGGTGTATGTCTTTCCCTGCGCTAGGTTCAATGTTTGATTTTTTGGCCTTGGGCTGGAAGGATGTTTACATTGCGTTGTTTGGTTTCCGGATAGTATTGATGAGAACAGCTCTCATCACATGTGACAACCTTGTCCAGAAAATTGGGTTCCCTCCGAAGCCTTGTCATCCATTGCTGGCACGTCATGACCGATGAGGCATCTGTTCCTCAAGAAGCATCGTGGAATCCATATTGCTGCCACTTTTCTGTAGCCCAATCATTAAGTATTATATCTTCAACTGACCCATACGAAATGTACGTAATGTATTGTAATCTTCGCTATTGTTAATCGTCGATCTTCCTGCAACATGACGTCATTGGTGTTGCGGTTCACCTCAATTTTTATGCCATTCAAAAACACGTGTTTTTAATAAATTTTGGTCTCAATATACTACTGCATCATTTGCAGCGTTTCTGTTTCTGATTTTTTCAGAAGAACACAAAACCGAATTGACGCTCGTTGTTTTAACTTGAAATTCATGTCGAGTCACTGAACTATGGCTACCTCAGACAAACTGAACAGCACACAGACAATGCCGCGCATATCTCAGCGTCAGTGAAGGTCAGACCTCTCTGTTACGATGATTAGTAAGTTTTTACGCTCGCATGTTTAATCATAAAATAATAATTCCCGTTTTTTTACCCTCGTAGATGCCCAAAAACCCACAGCTTATCCTGGTACATATCTTTAGTCGTCAGTCGACGTATGAATGAGTCTGTATCCATTTGCATACGTTTCAGATTATGAAAACATCACCACATCATAATGATAACGGTACATTAAATGTCCAACACACTCATTCCAATGTATATAGTTTGAACACGATCCATCCGGAAGACATATGCACATCAGCTAGATTAGTCCATATATTGTGCTATCGATAAACATAGGTTTAGAAATCAAGTTTTCGAGAGTCTTCTCACTGGTATCTAGTCGTATATCCATACGATTAAGCAGGTTCTCCATAGTTTTTCTAAACATAGCATTGTTGAACAGCTTGTAGATATCCTTCTCAGAATCATTTGCAGCCTGTTGCTGTAGTCTGTTGTGAAATTCCACATACGATTTTAACCACTGAGACTGTCGAAATCGTAGCATACGATGGATTTTACTCAAACGTAGTCCATGACTAAGAGCTTGCTTTAAAGTCATGTAATGTACTACATACTTGTTCCGAGGTCCAAGATGGGGTACTTGTTTCTATGTAGACGACTTCTTGAGCTTCATACATTCGGTCAGGGAAGGTACATCGTTGTGTAGATCGTGAAGTTGAGCAGGATACTTGATGTCAACTTCTAATATGTATCCATGAGGATCTTCTTGTAGCCTTTATAAATCGATATCCTCAGGAGAAACCCACTCAAATCCGCCACAAGGGAGGATGTGACACATTGTCCAACCATATTGGTTATTTTCGTTCTCATGGGCGATAAATTGGGTTGGTCTCGAGGAATCAAACTTATCCATGTAGATGCTGTTTGCTTTGGCGTAGCGGTAAGAGACTTCACATAAACCTTCCCTTATACCGAATTCCACCATGAGAAGCTGATTATAATCAAGAAGCAGTTGAAGCTGAATTCCAGTGTGCAGCAACATGGCATCCCAGGTAAGTCTTGTAGAGGTGAAATAATGAGTGAGATCAACTTTTTGAGTTTTCAGTGTCTGGTCTCTGAATGTCTCAAAGACATCAGCCAGAATATCTGAAGTTAAGTATAGATCGCTCTTAACATTTCAGCTATGTTCACCAGTTTAGCTCACAATTTTAAAGTAATTACAAATGAAAGATCAAGTATTCCCCTGATTCACACATCCAACATGCGCACAAATTACACACTTGATACACTGCATCCAGTGTTATTTAAATCCCTCCAAATACATACTGCAATTTACAGTGTCTTCTATTAACCCATTACTTCAATTAAAATCCCATGTTCTTTGTCTCTTTGTAGTTGACTGTTCATGACCTCCCTCAGCGTGGTTGTTTTCTTGGAGCATCTGTCTTAACTTCAGCTTCCTTTGACTGTCTTTCAGACTTTCTTTTATATAGATTAGTTGTTCTTGCATTTCTTTATCAAAAGTCCTCTTGAATGTGTCCAATTGGTGAGTTACTTGTATGGAATGATTAATTGTCCTTATTCTATCTCCAGGCGTGCTTCCAGATGCAAAACACGCCTAAGCTGCCTCCCTCCCGGACATTTTATTAGACATAACCTTCCTCGCAACCAGCGTCAAGCACTCTTCATTCCATTTTCCTATTACTTCTTTCTCTCTTCCTGTTATTTCACTCTGAAAGTAATCAACAAGAAGAAAGTATATTCTCAACATTGAGATTACTTCTGGCGATACTGAAAAGCAATAGGTTGGTCGGTACTGTACGACTAACACGTGATATGTTCTATTTATATTGTACGTTCTTTTATAGAAATTATCATGAAACGTTTGCTTAAATAACACAGACACCTAAAACATATAAACGAACATTAAACCATTTATCTTAAAAGGGAGTATTGCGGGCCTAAAAAAATCTTCTGTGCGCTAGGAGCTGCAGTAGCCACCATTAAACACTCAGAGCAGACAAAGTACTGTGGAATGCGGTATCGGGTTACAGTGAGTTTGTGTACACGAGGTTGCTACCCATTATTATAAACAACTGTCATCTAGGGGCATAAGGGGAATCCCAATACTGGCCGTTACTGCATGCCGGCCAATACTGCGCGACTCTCTCCTATACAAATTATTCTTAATAAACCTTATTTTTCTATCTACTTCATTTTAATCCAAATACAGCTGTGCAGAAATAGCTACCAGTACACTATACACTTCGTATAGATACAAAGATAACAGCGATAATCAAATGTTTAAGACCTGGACACCCTGCTGTTTCCATGACATCGCGAGAAACAAGTGAATGTTGGCAGGCCTAAAAGAATGAAATATTGAATAGTTTGAACACTTAATGACGGATATCTCAGAAATGGCTTATGCCCAAAAAAAGCCTTATTCAGGATAAATTGTGTGTTTTGAAGGGCTCTACATTTTTTTGTGTAGTACATTTTCGTGTATTATTTAACGTTTACCAGTTATACTAAGCTATACAAAATTCATTTCGAATGAAGAGGACTCCATAGACTATTCCCAGAAACTTCAATACTTACATTTTATTGTTCGTGTAAATATCTTTAATATGTTGCATTTTAATCAAAATTGTTACAGCCATTTTTTAGAAAATAAAAAATTTGTAAAATTGTTTCATCTAAAGATTTTCTGTGGAAGATTATGAAGTTAGAAACGAAAAGTCTGATAAATACCAAACTTGGTGTTTAAGTTACAGACATACACACACATACACAGGCACACACATAAACACGACCTTTTGGTTTCAGTGAAATCTTGAATGGTGAAATTCTGGTGACTTTTTTGCTGGAATGCATTAGTCCTTCCCCTACTTACTAAACGTGGTAGAGAAAGTAAAAAGATTATATGACATAATGAGATATACGTGTCGTAAATCTTTGCTTATCCCTTATGGTTTACAAGTTATACAAAATTATACATAATTGTATCAAAATACAAATGACTTCGCTAGCTATTCCCAAAGAACTACAGATACGCGTTTTATGAACCACATATATACATACATTAAACGTTTGGCGTTTAATCAAAATATTTGAAGGCATTAACGAACATTTCCAATGAAATTGATAGTCTTTGTGTCACATTCTTGAAAAATGCTGGATTTAAAGACCAAGCCTGGTATTTATCTAATTCTTGTTGTTGTGAAAGCTACTTTTTGGATTCAGGAATCTCAAACGTGTATTCCCAATGAAATTCCCATATCGAATTTTTGAGCGGAATGTGCTAGTTCCTCTGCCCGCTACAGGTAGATGGCAAAGAAGATAAATGGGAATATCCTGGCTGTTACGGAAACTCTGCTCGCCATAATACACAATATCCATATAGAGCATATGAATTATTATAATGCCAGATAAGTAACGCAGGGTGTTAGGGTAGAGGATATATAATACACGACACCTCGCGCACTGTGGCGTACAAAGATACGAGGGCAGTCCCAGAAGTACCCGACCTTACGTATATATAGCGGATGTTGTTTCAAACAAATGACTATGGTAGAAAGTACCACCCTTATAAAGCTTAAGTTTGAAGTTTGATGATGCCACATTGTTTAGTAATTGTTTGGCAGCCATTAATAATGAACTCTCTCAGCGAATTTGTAAACATGGATAAAACTGACCATCTTACTTTAATACTTACTTACACAGAGTACTTTCATTTGAAACGTCTTACTCCAATTAATATTAAAGCTGAGCTACATTCTACTCTGGGAGAGTCTGCTCCTTCGTTTACAACAGTAAAATATTGGTGCCAGAGTTTAAGCGAGGCCGTAAGAGCTGCCAAGACGAACATCGCAGTGGTCGACCAAGTGAGGTGACCACGCTAGAAATTGTGAAGAAAATCCACAAAATGGTATTGGATAACCGTCGACTGAAAGTGTGCGAGCTAGCAGACATCGTAGGTATTTCCAAAAGTGCTGTACATCGCACACTAGCTCAAAATTTAGACATGAAAGCTGTATGCAAGATGGGTGGTGCCGCGTTTACTCACTTGGAACAAAAGCAACGTCGTGAGGAACTTTCAGTTTGAATGTTTGGCGATGTTTTGCTGCAGTAAAGTCAAGTTTATGTGTCGATTCATAACCACGAATGAAACATGGGTCCATCACTTCACATCTAAGATGAAGGAAGAATCAAACAGTAGATTGAAAGGGCAGAATCGGCTCCAAAGAAGGCGAAGACAGTTCCGTCTGCAGGTAAGGTCGTGGCGTCAGTTTTTTGGGATGCGTGTGGGATAATAGGAGACTTGTGGAGAAATAAAGATGTTTTTTCCCAAACTTTTTAGGTTTTCTTTGTTAGGTCGGGTACTTCTGGGACAGTCCTCGTATATTGCGTCTGCCACCCCCAGGAGGGAGAGATGAAGTAAGGAGAGGAAGCTACAGAACACAAATACGCGGGGACGTTACTTGCAGTTCCTAACTTGAGGACCCGTCCCACTGCTAGAGCTGGCCAGAGAGGGCAATGAGAGACCCTTCAACCAAGCAGCCACCTAGTTTCCACGGGGAATACTCTTTCTTTTGAGCAAAACTTCGCACCCTCGCTATGAAACCTAGAAGGAAACGTAATGAAAGGGAACCTGGGAAAATCACGAAAAACCCAAGGTCAGAGTGGGCAGTCGATGTGAATCAAACCCGGGACCTTCCAAATCCCAGCCTCATACGTCACCCCGCAGCCAACAACGATTTCAATTCAATTATATGTATTGATTTAGGTTGAAGAGAATATTTTGGAGCACGAATTTTAATAATCTATCTGGAAAAGCTTTAGAAAATCGAATTAAGAAATATACTCTTCATTTTGGTCACCTTAGCTATTCGGTACATTTTTGTTGTCACCAGTAATAGGCGCAATTCTGAACACAAAACACAGAAGATTTACCCCTCAGTTTCTTTTACTCGCATACACATAAACACAGAAAAATGTTTCCACTCAGAGGAACCTCAAAACGTGTATTTTCGGAGAATAGATAAAAAATGCTTATTTTCAGTATAATGTTTCTGGAGCAAGTGTAATGAGAATTTTGATTTTCTCTGCCACGTAGAGACTGTATCACATTCCACCCAAAAATTCGATACCGTGTTTTCACAGGAAATACATGTTTGAGGCCCCTTAAATCCAGAAAAAACACTTTTAGAGAAGGGTCTGTGTGTGTCTGTGAGCAGCATAACTCAAAAACGAAAGTCGGATAAATACCAAACTTGGTATTTAGGTTCAGTATCTTCCAAAAGTGCGATATGAAATTTTCAAGAAAATCCTCACCCCCAACTACTCTTTAGATGGAACATATTTCCAACTTTTTTCATTTTTTAAAAATCTCTCTTAACATTTTGATTAAAATACCACATATTAAAGATATTTACATGACAAATAAAACTTATACCTTGATTTTCTTGGAATAGCCTGTGAAGTGGTCTTCATTCAGAAGAACTTTTGTATCATCTTGTATAACTAGTAAACATTAAGCGATAGACGAAAACACGCTACACAAGAAATGTAGATCTCTTTAAAACATACAATGTATTTGAAATAACTTTTTGTGGCATAAGCCATTTCCGAGATATCCCTTATTAATGGTTCGAATTGTTCATTACTTGGTCATTCTCTAGTCCTGTCAGCATTCAGATGTTTCTCGCGATCGCATTGAAACAGCGTGAAATTCTAAGACAGCGTATAGCGTCCAGTTCTTAAATGTTTGACCATTCCTGTTCCTTTTGTATCTAAACGAAATGTGTAACGTAATTACTTCTATAAAGATTTATTTGTATCAAAATGAACTAGACAGAAAAATAAGGTTTAGAATAAATACCTTGTATACAGACTAATATATGATACGGGGTAGAGAAAGTCATGTGAATGTATCGCATCAGATTTTTTACTTTCTCCACTACGTATAGTAAGTAGGGGAAGTATTGCATTCCACCCAAAAATTCGATACCGAGATTTCACAGGAAATACATGTTCTGAAGTACACTGAATGCATATGAGCATTTTTGGAAACATGTCCGTGTGTGTGTGTCTGTCTGTGAACAGCATAACTCAGAAATGAACAGTCGGATAAACACCAAACTTGATATTTAGGTTCAGTATCATCCAGAGATGCGACACTAAGGTTTTAAGAAAATCCCCCCACCCCAGATTACCCTTTACATGGAACATTTTTCGAAAATTTTAGTTTTCTCATAAATGGCTCTAACGATTTTGATTAAAACATCATATATTTAAGATACTTTCATGACAAATAAAATGGATATCTTGAATTTTCTGGGAATGTCTGCAAAAGTATTCTATATTGTGAACGAATTCTGCATAGCTGGTAAACCATAAGAGATAGACAAAATTTTAGTACACAAAAATGTAGATTGCGTTAAAACACACAATTTATTCATATACATTTTTTATTGAGTGAACCATTTTCGAGATATTGCTTGTTATTCCCTTAAATTTTCCAATACTTTTTCTCAAATGGGAATTCGTTATTCATTTTTTTTGTCCTGGTAATGCAAAGAGAATGGAATACTCCAAATAGGAACCAGCTCTTAAAATAGTTGACTATCGCTTAAAGAGTATCTACAGGAAAATTGGCAATAAGATTAACCTCTCGATTAACATGAAGCATATGGAGAATAAGGCTTTGTAAAAATAGTTTGTACAAGAGCAGAGAAAGTAATGTAAGTGTAACACATCAGATTTTTTTTGTCCTGGTAATGCAAAGAGATTGGAATACTCCACATAGAAACCAGCTCTCAAAATACTTGACTATCGCTTAAAACTTACCAATTCCCCTTGCATCTACGACAAAATTAGCAATAAGATTAACATCTCGATATCTCGATTAACCTAAAGCATATGGAGAATAAGCGTTTGTAAAAATGGTTTGTACAAGAGTAGATTTTTAATTTCTCTACTACGTATAGTAAGTAGGGGAAGTATTGTATTCCACCCAAAAATTCGATACAAAGATTTCACCGGAAATATATGTTTTGAGGCCCCCTGAATCGAAAAAAGTATTTTTGGAAACATGTCCGTGTGTGTGTCTGTGAACAGCATAACTCAGAAACTAACAGTCGGATAAACACCAAACTTGGTATTTAGGTTCAATATCTTTCAGAGATGCGACACGAAGGTTTTCAAGAAAATCTCCCCACTCCAGATTACCCTTTACATGGAACATTTATCGAAAATTTTAATTTTCTCAGAAATGGATCTAACGATTTTGATTAAAATATCATATATTAAAATACTTTCATGACAAATAAAATGGATATCTTGAATTTTCTGGGAATGTCTGCAGAAGTATTTTTTCTTGTGAACGACTTCTGCATAGCTGGTAAACCATAAGAGATAGATAAAGTTTTACTACACAAAAATGTAGATCTCGTTAAAACACACAATTTTCGTCATTTACATTTTTTATTGAGTGAACCATTTTCGAGATATTGCTTGTTATTCCTTTACATTTTCCAATACTCATACTTTTTCTCAAATGGAATTCGTTACTCATTTTTTTTATGTCCTGGACATGCAAAGACAATGGAATGCGCCATATAGCAACCACCTCTTTAAACATTTGACTATCCCTTAAGGTCTACCACTTTCCCTTTGCACCTACAAGGAAATTAGCCATAAGATAGTTTCTATAAATACTTTTATCAATTAACATGAAGTAAATGGGGAATAAGCGTTTGTGAAAATAATTTGTACAAGAGTAGAGAAAGTTATGTGAGTGTAACGCATCAGATTTTTTAAAATAATAATTATCACTTTAAACCCTTACCTTTCCTTGTCACTCAGTGGATTATGGTGTGTATATATGGAGACAGCAAATGTCTATAGTGGTATTGAGGTGGTGACAGTGGTAATGACGATATTGAACCTGTGAACCTCTAAGTCCATACAATGAATTGACCAGCTGCCCATTAACTGGTTCTAGTCCATTAAGCACGAGAAGCCGTGCGCAGTATGGGGAGAAGCTCCCAGTATATTATTTACCTGAGGGTGGAACCCCAGGGGCACAAAGCCTCCACGGCCTAATTACTCACGAGCTCGAGATCTCTAATCCATCTCCGTATAGACAATGCACGGCGATATTTTGCTTACCTTGGAGTTAGACCACCTCCGTTTTTCCCTTCAACTAATTTATAGCACTCGTGTGCAGATGTGAAACTGGACTCTGTGTTTAATCTCTTGACGCTTTACAATATATCTTAGTTTGGAACACCACCAAGAAACCAGATATCTGATCCACATTGATGCTGACATTTAAGGAGCTGTGCATCTGAAGCAAGCAACAGTTTTAGTCCATGGGAGCTTATTTGTGACACACATGTTCGATTTAGAACACAAAGGTGGAGGTTGTTCTTCTACACTGCAAAGCATATTTTGCCTGTTCCATCCTCAAAAATCTTCCAAGCATCACCTTCATGGATCTTCTTCCTATTGACCTATATGTCATTAACCGTTTTGTTAATCTTGCTCTTTCCATTTTGATTGTAATTTTTCAATTTATCATTAGTATTAAAAATGTTTAATTCTTGAGTATATCAAGTGTAGAGCAGTTTTTAACTCTGGACCAAAATTGTTTTGGTAACGCGCTGGACCAAGCATTATATTTTACCAATATGTTTGTATTTACAATTATTGGGTAAGTATAAGTTCTTTATGAAGTGAATTATAAGAAATGTTGTATATTAAGAAACAGAAAATATATATAATCGAGTGCAATGGCTAAGACGGTAACGTCTGTGACCCGCATTCGGAAGGTCTCGGGAGCAAATCCCATGGGCCTACCAATCTGACTGAGGTTTTCTCGTGGTTTCCCTCATCCAGAAGATAAGTACCACGATCCAAACGTTCCACTTTAAGCCTAAAACAATAGCCAAAAATGAAAAATAGATAGTAGTAGCGAATGCTGTGCCATCTACCCACAGATAATGAAACCAAGTAGACTGGACAACATCCTAATGCCATCTACACGACACGAAGCAGAAGATCCAGTTCCTATGCACTGAGATCTCTGTGGACATGTGACGAAGCAAGGTGGTATGGTTATAGGGATGAGACCTAGAAGGCGAATTGTCCCAGACTAACAGTTTCGTTGCGATATGACCATTCAGTTAAAGCGACGTAAAATAAATAGATTATATATATATATATAATACATACTTTAGCACAATATTTTATATCTTGAAAATTGTCAAATTAAATTAATTATTTAAAGTTGTTGCAGTCCAGACTGCACGGAGTTCATCGTGTGAGACGAGGCGGATTAGGTACATAAGCCCTTCCACATTTAGTCACGCACTTCACAATTCTTACACTTGCACTATTGTTGTTATCACTAATATTCCTATCAGTTTCGTGTCACTTGAGATGCATACAGTAAAATTGGGTTCTGCGTCATCATTATCACCATTATCATAATTGCAGTCCATGTCTTCAATCTGATGAACTTCATCTTCAGTTTCACTGACAGACTCATAAAAAAATATCACAACTTTCCTCCTCGTGATGTTCTAAAACTACTTCCGATACTCTTTTCATATTATATAATCATCTGCTTGTATTTCTGAATCATACCACGGTCAGAGATAGAATGTCAATAAAATGAGCTTTCAATCCATGCAGCAATGCCAACAATGCAATACAATGTTGGTTTCCAAATAGCTTCATTATTACAACATACGTTTGCAGTTTCGAACAATAAGGCTATTGTTGCGACATATGTTTATAATTTCGAATAAAAGTAATTGTTAAAAGTTGGACCAAGGGAGTGCTATTTTTTAACCACTTCGAAATTTGGCGCATATAATTGGGTTTTCAACAAAAAATACGTGATTGTCTTTATTGAATGGTTAACTGTATGCTATTTCTGACACAAAATGAGAACACCATGGTCTGAACATATTCTATACTGTAATAGTAATAATACCAAAAAAGGTGTGGACATAAATTGACCCTCCCTTGGTCCGTCTAGGGTTAAATTTTCATTTCTGATGCCTGTATATCGTTTTCTTGGTTTTGTGTTGTTATCCTAGCTGTACATCCGTAGGATCCGTAGGATCCGTTCACCATTACTTTATAAAATTTCAAATTTGTATTTCATACTTTATTTCTCAGAGTAAGATTAGTAAAGAGACAAATACTTTGAAATAATACCAATGTCGCACTTTTTATCATAGCTGACATAACTTCCTAAATATATGAAATGGCTCACTGGTTCTAATATAGATTACTTATTGCAGTAGAATCCTGATAACTCGACTCTCGATAACTCGGCATACCGTATAACTGGGCGGCTTTGTTTTATTATTCTTTTAATTTTGTATCGTTAACCCTGACTGTAATAATTTCTATAATCCACTATACTGTATAAAAAGTATAGGTAAGGTTTAATTAGTGTACGCATCAGTGTTTATATTCATGCATATAAATGTCCATGTGTTTTCCTGATCTGTTCAGGTATTTAGTATGGTATGGTATTTTCAGCTTTTGCAATTTATTTATGACACTAATTTGGTGACAGGTTTTTTATTTCTGTGGAAATACAACCTACCGCATTCTCCCTCAGTAACAAAAGTGCTAAGCGCATATTTACCTCCGATATGGAGTCAGAACATAATCAGACGGCAGACCATTGTCACGAAATCAAAAGCTTGCCGCTAATAATGCATGTAGCACAAACGCTTGTTTGGAAGGTTTGGAGGTTTGTGCTTTAAACAGTACTTACGTGATAAGCTAAACTTTTAGTTCCCGTATTTCTGGTTCCAGTACAGTTTCTCAGATTTCAGGCTTACTGTTAGTGTTGTGTTGGGCTGTGTCGTGCAATGAAAATGGCCTACGTGATGAAACTGCAAGGCGACGACAGGAGTGTGACAGTCTAGCATCACAAGATTTTTTACTTTCTCTACTACGTATAGTAAGTAGAGGAAGTATTGTATTCCACCCAAAAATTAGATACCGAGATTTCACTGGAAATATGTGTTTTGAGGCCCCCTGAATCCAAAAAAAGCAGTTTTGGAAACATTTCCCTGTGTGTGTCTGTGTGTGTGTGTCTGTGTCTGTCTGTGAACAGCATAACTCAGAAATGAACAGTCGGATAAACACCAAACTTGTATTTAGGTTCAGTATCTTCCAGAGATGCGACACGAAGGTTTTCAAGAAAATCCCCTCACCCCAGATTATCCTTTACATGGAACATTTTTCGAACATTTTAATTTTCTCAAAAATGGCTGTAACAATTTTGATTAAAATATCATATGTTTAAGATATTTTCATGAAAAATGAAATGTATATCTCGAATTTTCTGGGAATATCTCCAAAAGTATTCTTCATTGTGAACGACTTTTGCATAACTGGTAAACCATAAGAGATAGACAAAATTTTACTACACAGAAAATGTAGATCGCATTAAAATACACAGTTTATGTCATATACATTGTTTTGCTGAGTGAACCATTTTCGAGATATTGCTTGTTACTCTCTTAAATTTTCCAATACTTATACTTTTTCTGAAATTCGTTTTCTTTTTGTCCTGGTAATGCAAAGAGAATGGAATACTCCACATAGCAACCAGCTCTTAAAATATTTGACTATCGCTTAAAGCCTACCATATTCCCCTTGCATCTACAAGAAAATTAGCAATAAGATTAACATCTCGATTAACATGAAGCATATGGAGAATAAGCGTTTGTAAAAATAGTTTGTACAAGAGTAGAGAAAGTCATGTGAGTGTAACACATCAGATTTTTAAATTTACTTTTACAGTTATAATTTTTAGGATATGTTATACTTTTCTGTTTCCTATATTGTGCTGGAATATGCATTTATGTAATTTGCAGTACATATATTATGAGTTGTAAATAACAGACGCGTTATTCCGTAAAGTCAGACATTTCGGTAAACCGACACCCTCTCAGTCCACAATAGGTGGAGTTATCGGAATTCCATTGTATTGTTATTGTTGTAGTTTCCTTGCTTCGAAATGTCATTACTTTTGTTTTATTATCGAATAATTTTAGTTTACATACTTCACACACATGGTAAAGTGAAAAGACTGAACACTGTAGGGCAAATTCATTATCCTGGATAATAACCACATCACCAGCAAACGGAAGTACAATCAAGTGTATGCCACACTATATTTTAAAACCAGGACACCTTTTTACTATTTTCTAATTAGATCGTCAATATAAATATTAAAATAGTGGGTGACTAGCATAGTTTTTATAATTTTTGGCTTTTTCTCATGAGAATAAAAGGACAGGTGCGTGGATATTTGGTTACGTTGAGGTCTTTGTGATTTCAAGACATCGGATGGAATGGGTAACTACAGATTCGTTCATAAAACTGCCAGAGAACCGACAAATACTGTGCATTGAAGTTTTAATAAATACTACGCATAAAGACATTGTGTGTTTGTTAATGCAATAGACAAAATGCCACAAGAAAAAGTCTATCATAAGTTACTAAGGAATTCTGAGATGCATAACAAGATGGTTCATACAAGAAATCTGACCACTCATGCAAACGAATAAATTAAAATGAAGGACAACTAAAACAACCGTTCTGTACCACTCCGTTATTCAAGCTTAGTTAGAAATGTAACTTAATAAAATAAGTCTGCAAACGAGAATTATAATATACGTTAGATTTTACCCCCACCAGTTCTTTGTCCTCTGTTAATTGTTTAAAGTCATTAGTGATTACAAAGCATAGGAATTCTTAAGCAGTTGGGTTCAAGTTATCCACACTGAAACCATTATCAGTACAAGGAATGTAAGCAACAACGGCCAAGGGTCACTGATGAAAGAGTAAACACTGTCTATAAGAGACTGTACGAGGGATGGGGAGTTTTTGTAACCAGCGACCTCGCCGGGTAAAATCTAGTAAGAGTTCACCCTTATTTGCTCTCGTCCTGGCTTTAACATTTAGACATTATTATGCCTGTTGATTACATAAAATGTAAATTATATAATCATTTACGCTGTTTTATTATTATTATTATTATTATTAATGCTTTTTGCTTTAGAACATGCTAAGCCATCTGAATCATTTCCCTGCAAGAGCAGGGCAGGGATTCCTCAGAATATGTGTTAAAGTATGAGAAAGGAACCGTAGGCTTGCTGAATTTTAGTTCCTAATCACGTTTCTATATATTAGAACATGCTTGACACTTGCCAACCTAGCCATTCTCTTATAGGAGCTTCGTCTTTCCCCTTGCTTCAACACTCCTTCACCTTACGCTGAGTTCCTCTCTCTGCGCTGTGGGCAAGAGAGACGTCATACATCTCCCAATCTGACGCTTGTATTGCGAGTTTTTACCCTTCCTAAGTTAAGCACTTTTAAGTCTTATGGCATAGACAATATATTGTAGATCGTTCCTTTTAGATACTGGGCGACTAGTTAAGGGATTTAACGTTGTAAAATAATTTGAATCAGGGAAGAAAGCTCAAAGAAATTCCCCTAAGATGGGAAGAAGTAAACTAACTGAAAAAGAGTGTAAGATATGAGTATTTTGTTTTGGACAATCAGATGTAAAACACCTAGCAGATTGTTTTTCGATTTGGGTTATTTTCAGTTGATTTTTTTACTATTAAACTTCCATTAACTTGAGGAAATTGTTGCTTCCTCTAATGTTGCTCCAGATCTTAAAATTTAAGCCTTTAGGTTTGTATAATAAAACTTGTGTTGTGGTAATTAGTATATCAATTAGTCAGATAACTTGTACTGAACAATATTTTACTAAATATGGAAGTTATAGTTGGTTTTTGGAAAATGACTTCCTCTAAGCTAACAGGCCTACATATACAAAAAACACTAGAGTACGACACATATCCCTAAGGGTTTCCAAGATAAATTATGTTAATACGCACGAAGCGTAAGTAATTCATTAGTAGTTAATTATCATCAAACAATCTGCACTGTTGTTTTCCGTTCATTTTCATTTATTTAGCACTTCTGTCTTAAAGTTATGTTGCACTTACTTTCTTAAAATGAGTATTTCTAACGAAAGCTTCTTTGTGTACTGCGCAATTGTTTGTCGTCTGTCAATATTAGAGAGGCATTCTTAATCTTTCTCCATGCACTCCGTCTATTTCCCTGACCTGCCATCCAAATGTAGCGCCTCCCTATCCTTCAGAAGATGTTTGTGTAACCTTACATTACCGAAAAATTTGCTTCAATTGCCGCTATTCTGTTTTCTTGAACATCTTTCCATTTGTTTCTATTTTTATGGGTTTTATTTGTTTGCTTCTCTCATAAATTTAAGATACGAGTACTTAATGTCGTATTTCAAATCGTGTCACATGAAGCAGTACCGAAATACCATTATCGTAAACAAGGGTCTTAAACAGGAAAGAAAACCATTAGGAGTTAAACATTATTCATTTATCGTAACTTATGATGTAGTACACACAGAGCGTTTCTCGAAAACCTCTAGCGTTTTCTGTAACGCTATAGTGAAACTTTCAAATTCCTTAATTTTTAACCAGTAGTTTTAACATTTTCACCAAATGCTAGGAATGTTATTTTAAATCCGTCTACATGATTTCATGCAGCTATGGCAAATAATTTATAAGTTATTAATTATTACTTATATTATATTCCAGGTGAGTCAGTTGCCCTAGGTATTCGTATCTATACAACCCGCAGTTTTTAGTCTAATGTGCAAACATTAACCTTTTTAGCAAACTAACTGCCCTTCTATTCGGTACAATACGCAACTAGCATTAATGATTAAAGACTTGAATGAGAACCAAAGAGCTGCGAAAGACTTAAGCAAAAGATGGCCTTTCATGGATATAATGCTTGCAAGGAGATAGAGGTATGTTCTCCCGAAGAGTGGGATAGACTACGTGGGTTCTGGCCGAGTGGGTTAGCTGCCGGAATGTGGTGAAGCAAAGGTTATCTTCGGAGGTTCGAATGATACAAACATCAAATTGTTTTGGTTCTTTTTTTTCTCCTTAAGTTTATTTTCCGTATTTTAGTGTACTAATTTATTTATTTTTGTAAGATACAAGAATTACAATCAGATAATTGTGTATCACGTTTACCCTAATAATCTGAGCCGTATCTGGGTTGAAAACCGTGATACATAGTTAGCTTTCATTCTTTTGGGCGCATATCGATGATATTAAATCTGACAGTTTTTGTTTCATGTTTAAACCCTATTTTTCACTTCTTCTATTGACAAAGGAGTTGTAAATGTGCTAAGTACACGGGTAAACAGAATAATAAATTATTAAAGAGCGTGGATTTCATCAACGAAGTAAATGTTCAAAATGACGACCCCCTTCATCAATGCACATTTGTGTACGTTGCTGAAGAGACCTTTTTGCATACTGTAACATGCGCACTGTAATCTGCCTGCATTCTTCACGTATGAGTTCCCGTAGATGATTTGGACTTTGCGGTTCTTCTTCTTTGCGGTGGATCATTGTGATTTTCCATTGTTTACACACTTATAATGTTATCGAAAATGTAATTTATATCATAACATCAAATTATAGGCCCAAATAGATTAAACAAAAGGTAACAAAAAGTTTGAACTTAACCCGAAGGATTAGAACCCGAACTGAAGTTGCACAGTGTTAAAGCAGCCATGATAATACCATTCGGTCAATACTACCTTGCGAGTTGACGTTCCTTTAGAATTAGTAATCGCAGAACTAGACCCCACCTCGAAAGTTTACATGGGGTAAAGAGGCATATATACTTAATTTAGGAAGAAAGGAAAGATCAGGAATGGCATGGTTTAGACTGGGGGGCTGGAGAGCACAGAAAATGACCGACGATTCTGGCAGGAGAATCTGCCCATTCTGTGAATTGGATGAGGACTGGGTACATATTTTGGCGGAATGTGCACAGTGGGAGAACCAGCGAACGATTAAACTCAAAGAAAAATTCTTAAGTCCCTTAAGAAAGAGATTGGCATGTTGGGATCTACTGGTTGACCAGAGGAACTGGCAAAACATGGGCAATTTTCTGGCTAAAGTGCGCGAAGCTAGGTCAAATTTGTTCAGTTAGACAAAGGTAATTTATTTCTATTTCCCTTTTTCTTGTTCCTTTTGTTGTGTTTTCTTTATCTGTTGTTTATTTTGTCACCCTATTGTATCTTAAATATGCATGTACGGTCAATGACCCATGCACTAAATACTTGTGTAATAACTTCAATAATTTGAAACCAATAAAGATACCTTATCTATCTATCTATCACTAATTGCAGCGTCATACAGCGTTTTGAGCTCGGTTTGGTAGTTTCAATTCAAACAAATAAACTGCACCAGTCATTACAATTACTATATGATCTTAAATACGACATAGTTTGTGACATAAGTGAAATTATGTAACCTAATACTTAGTATTTTTTTGGCAAGGCTGTACAACGTTGACCGACGGCTTAAACCCAATTGGCCGCACTGCGTAGACATGCCATTTTGTTTTAAAATGGTTTTGTCAACCGATGCATGTGATAGGTTGTTCCTTCAGCGGCGTATTTTAAGGTGTTCATGAATGTATGTTAAATAATAAAAATTTGTAAAATTGGCTAAAAGTGCTACTGCACCTCCCAGTGTGGGTGGAATGTTTTTTGTATCGATATATATATATATATATATATATATATATAGTGGTCGCATTCTGTCCTTAAAACACTTATGCACTGAGTTATCTATCCCTCCTCTATAAAGTGTTATGCAAATCAGCCATTAGAAGGTATTCAAGAAAGGCGTAAATGAAATATGTCCCTTAACACGTTGCATAAATTCAAAAATAAATAGGGGCTGCTCACTCACTTGGTATATAATATATACAGGATGAATCACCACAGGAATAAAGGTATAAGGAGAAAACATGTATATATAGGTATTTAGGAAGGATAAGGGATGAGGGGGAGGAGGGATCTTGTGATGTGGTGTCTCTGCTTATTGGGAAATTACTGATGCATGTGATGTCCGGTACCGCCGTAGAAAACCAAGGTTCATGAGTGCTTACTAAGGTAGCGTTGCGTGTCTCCTTGTAGTAATGATCCATGACGGCGATGGCCTTTTATTACTCACGTTCTATGGCTGCGATGACTTGGAAGGGAAGCTTGTTAGTGTGATTGGACACTAAATTGTTGGTGATGCATTGTGCTTCCTCTATGGTGTCGTGACAGTGTTGAACGTGCTGAGGTGCTCTTCCTGCCCGTTGATCCGATTAGTCAGAACCTCAGCGTGAAGGTCTTGTATTGCTCTATAATGCTTGCTGCACTCTGTTGTAGAAGGTTGTTGGTGTCTGTGAACTGGTGTTCTATGCAATATGAGGAACTTCTCAACAAAGAGTCATACGCCGCTGTGAAAGTATTAGGCAGATGAAATCGTAGGCTTGGTGGCTAGACAAGTGATGTAATACAGCACTTTATGGCACACTTTGAAATAAATACACAGTAGTGCCGCGTTCTGTCTGTAGGTTTAAGCCTAATAAGATTTGTTTTCTTTCCTCCGTTTAGATTTTAATCTACACATGTTTCTAGCCCACGTCGTTTTTATTTCACCACACATTACATATTAATTCGACCTAACTTCGCAAACGACTATTTCGTTTGAGTTAAGTTGCTTTAATGTTATAAGGATGTCCAAGAACTACACATTTGTCAATATTTTAAGAATGGTTGCGGTAATGCAGCGTCGATTTACTTCTTGAACTTCTTCTTTCGTTTGCGCAGAAGACCACGTTTCATCGAGACAAAAATAAGGAAGGAAAGTCTTTTTCTACGGTGTCATGCATTATCTATAGTCCTTCATCAAGCAGATATGATTCTTCAAAATCACCCAAATGAAGATATTTAAAAGAGGTGTTACTTTGATTTTCTTCAACACATTTTGAATATTTGAGAAGAATTCTATTTTCTAACAAATACAAAAAATCTCTGTCTTCAAGTTCTGGTTTGTTTAATCTAAAAATAAATAAACATAAAACACAGCATTAACAAATGGCATTTTAAGTTATACCTGAAAAGGAAAATACGGCTTCACACATTTACAATTAAGTGCGACATTCGTTTCCCACGTATTACTACAGTCAGCAGATCTTGACTGTGACATCATATGTGTTTACAGAGAGTCAGTTGCTCTGAAATCGCAATTGACATTTGATAACGGGCATGCTGCTTTTTCTGGAGGAAATTGTTGCAGTGTAACTTAAATTCATCGCATATTGCCCCTTAAATTATTTGCTCCAATTTTGTGCTGCTCAGTAGATCTAACACCTTACAGTATTCAAGGATAACGATTCCTTTTGATCACTGGTTCCTTGCTATAATGTATAAATTTTCATAAGTTATACAAACACATATATTTAAGATGTAGATCTAAATAAAACAAATGTATTAAGTCCCATAACAAATGAATATAACTGACGATTTTGGACTTAGATGCTTATTTAGAATTAATGAACATTTTGTATGTGATCGAAGTCTTTATCAGGGAATAATATAACTTCTCCCGTTTTATGCATTGGGTAAATATGTAACTCCTGTTATTAAAATTGCCTAGAATGCTTTTATGCCAAGTATTATTAGGAGGGTAATCCAGGAAGTAAAGACCGTTTGCTCATTCTTTCTGCTCGGATCACTGTAGGACTTCTATCCAAGGTAGAACAGTTTCCTCGACAGCTTTTCTCAGTGTTGTGTGAGTGCCAGTCGAAAAAAGTTATTGTACATTCTGTGATTGTTCATATGAACTGTGAGAGGTGAGCGGTGTGATTCCATTCGTTAATGTTCGGAAGTTAAATCTGCAGAAATTGACCATCAACTAAAGGAAACGTATGATGATACAGTAGAGAACGAAAGAATTGTGAGGAGTGAAAAATTCAACAATTAATGGACAAATGTGCATGACGAAACTCGACCGGACGTCCGTCACTCATCACAGATGATTTGCAGATTTAGGAGAAATCGTACAGAACAGACGTGTAACTCTGGATGAGTTACAGGTTTCTTTCCCATACATTTCTTATTCTTTCCTTGGTGAAATTGTGTTCGAACATATTAGTTTAATGGACTGGCAGCAGCTGATAATATGATAATACCATGGAAATTCTAAAGCTCGTGTACTGATGTGACAAATGCTTAAATAACGGAGATAATTATGCAGAGAAATAAAGAAAGTTTAAATTTTCTAAGTGACATTCTTTTAATAACATACCTTTTTTAATTTATTAAAGCCAAACGACAGTTGTTTCCTGGATTTCTCACGGATACCTCATAGTAGTATTGATAGTGAATACTTCGAGCAATTGGTTGCACACCGTTACGAGAAAAACGCAGTGCCTTGAGCTTAATGATACTACTACACACTGCTTGAATGAAGCAGACTGTGGGGTGAAACTAAAATTAGGTGATGTCTTCAGGGATGAATGGATGGATGAATAAATATTTATTTCTCAATACTCACAATTACATAATTAAATTACCTACAATTTAGACTATAATATCATTTGAAACGTTTAGGCTATTAGCTCATTGAGAATATAAGGAAACAAAGACAGTATGGGAGAGGGAAAAACTGCATAGAGGTAGACTAGGACGAGAAGGATTTGCATGGGCAAGAACAGGAGTTATGAACTTGAAAAAACAGGGCATGATGAGAATATAGGAAAATGTCCAATGAAGGTAAAGTAAACACAGATTTTCGCTGTATATTATGCTGTAATGATACAAAGACATGGAGAGAACAACAGAAATGGAAATACTTGGATGGGGAAGTATTAATAAGGAAGATTTTGACTGCAAAAGAGGATAAAAATATAAAACTATTTGGGTAAGGTCAAAGAGAAATGGTTACCAATAACTGCAAAGAAAATGAGGCTAAAGGCCGACGAAAAAACACGAATAATATGAGCAAGTAGACAATGGGTCATCAATCCACGGAAAACCATGAGCTGAGTGTATTGAGACCGTAAATTAGCGTAGGCACCAAACCAGGAAATGGCTTCAGGGAAGTAACCGCGATTAAAACTTCCAGTGGCTCGTCATCATATAATGATTAAAGATATACAGGAGAATATATTGGATATAAACACATAAGGAAAAAATCTAACCAAATTGTTTCATTCTGCCTTAATAAAGTTTACAGTAACACATTAAGATACGATGCTCTTTAACAGCAATAAATTGCACATTGTTTATTGTATTACCTTGGTTTGATTTTTAAAGGAGCCTATAGTGCGAAAAGTTTGGCAGCTCTTAAACTTTACCGTTTAATTAAGCAATATTTTTGGCAGATACCTGAATGTTTAAATGCATATTTTTATATATTTCCTTACGTGTTTTTATGACAATTATCGCCACTAGTAATGGTTACATTGCAACAGATAGACCTACAACAGCACGGAAATGACAGGGAAAGTGAGCTGCAACAAAATTGAGGGCTTCTCGGCATCTCTTATTACTACTCATAACTTCCACATCGATACTCAAAGTACTTAATAAAAGTGCGCTATCGCCTCTGGAAATTCAGCGCTGTTTTCGATCAACTTTATTATGAAAAAAAGAATCCTTTTAGCCTCGTTCACTGACGCCTTCTCAAGTTTTGTAATTAAAAACTCATCCCATTCTCAACATTTCCATGTCTCCCGCCTCTTTCACATCGAGAACTTCTTAATACAATTCGTCACAGTTTCTGGTGTGCTTCACGGTAGAAATGTATTCATCGCTCCCCACGCCTTCCGCTGCTCTCTTTAATTCACTTCTGCTAACACGTTTTGTTCATTTCGGCTTTTTCCTTTCATACTTTTAAAGCAATATGTTATGTTTCTTCGATACTTCTCTAGTGTCTCATTCAGAAAATATACAGTGAAAACGAACCTAAAAGCAAGAGAAAGTTGGAAATTACTAATTAAACTTTGTTCTTGCCAATTATATAAAGCATTTACTTATATGCGTTTTTGAGCGAGATGGCTTAATGGTAAAGTATGAAGCTGGAATTCGTGAGGTCAGTGTTCGATTCCCGTCGACAACCAACTCTGACCTGGGTTTTTCATGGTTTTCCCCGATCGGTAGGCGAATGCTGGGATGCTTTCACGTCTAATAGGATTTCCTTTCCATAATTTCCCTTTCATTCCATTTGCTTCTTAACTTTGAGATGTGCTTCTAGGTTTCGTGGCGTATGGCGGTGCCGGACAGATGGCGCGGATGCTTGATGAACGGAAAGAGTGCTCCCTGCGGACACTAGGGGGCTGCTTGGTCGACTGTCGTTTCTGCGCCCTCTCTAGGTATCTCTAGCAGTGGGCGGGTCTTCGAGTCTGTAACTGTTAGAGACTTCCGCGCGTCTCTGTGGCCTGTCTGTCTGCAGCCTGTAGCCTCTTATGATTTCTTCACTTCATTCCTTCCTCCTTAGTAGACATAATAGATTTATGTGGGAAGCATTGAGTTGTATAACATATAAATGTAAACACCAATCTTATAATAGCATTATCACAGCCTCATAGAACAACAATTTTCATTTTATTACTGGCAATACATGGTTGCATAAGAAACAGTCGAAGTACACGATCTTCCTTACGTAGCCTAAGAATGTTGGGAATTTACTACTGTTATCGCCAAGAGATCCATTGATTTCCGCCGCTTATTGCAATCTAGCAGCGGTGATTGGTCGGTATCTTGTAGATCTGGCTCCAGTGAAGTGCACTTGAGACAAGGAAGCAAAGTTTGGAAACGCCTTAATGAAAAGTTAAGGCAAAAACCGTTCTTGGTGGTTTATAGGAGATGCAATGAAGTTTCCGCCTCAGACCTCGTGCAGTAGCTTTGACTTTCGCGCCCTTTCAGCTCAACTGCCGCTGTTGTAGTAGTATTCATGCTTATAAAGCGTTACAGATGTTATTAGTACTTAGCTATACTTTTCATAATGTTTTTACGTATGTGTATTTTAATCCTGTGTGAAGATTGAGTTCTGCGCTAGAGTGAAGGTGTCATTTTTAACACAATAAGTTAATTGCTGCATACGAGATCTTTGCCAAAATGGTTTAAGAACTCTAGAGAACAAATTTCATATATTAGAAGAACTCAAACTACAAAACAACCCAGGGAGAGAGAACGGGACAGAGCGAAAGCGAGAGAGACTGCTCCAAACAGAGAACTATGTAAAAAAATTGTAATAAACTTAGAGAACAGTCCTATGTATAAGAAGAACTGAAACTAAAAAAAAACTGAGGAGAGGAGAGGGGAGAGAGAGAGGAAAAAAGAGAGAGAGGCAGACTAAAGAAAAAGAAAGTGATAGTTTTTCAAAATCGTAACAAAAACGTGTACATATAGCAGCAAAACATTTTAAAATAAGTCTTAGGTACGTACTTATTACTTTTTCTACCATTTAGAGGAAGAAATATTATATTCCTCCCAGAATTTCGACATCACCATGAAAGATGTAGGGATATGAGCGGCTACATGATTTTATTTGTTTAGTTTAAACAGAGAGCAAACGTTTATACAAATACAAATACTCCAGAGCCACAGATGGTTTGCGTTATTGTTAAGAGAATCGGTTATTATTATGAATATTGATGATATTAATATATCGCTGTCCTCAAACACGGCTTCGGTACATTTCGAATTATGTTTTTCTTTTCTCCTATGTCGTGAAGAGTATTGCTAATAGAATAGGTGCTAAAAAGGGCTAACCATCATTTTTTTAAAAAAAATATGTTACATGATTTGACCTACTGCAGAAACTGCTATACATCCTCCCCGAGTTCGGCTAATCTTAAGAAAATCTGGTGATAATTATATGAATCTTGTAATTTTATGACAGTTCATTGAAAGCATGCCATTTTGTTGTGTGATAGGAAAGTTACCCTCACTTGGCATTTTAGACAGGAGGCCGCATAGTTAGTGTAACTGTGTACGATAGCTTTATTTTATTCCTATGTATGCTAGAATCAATGGATAATTTGTGTTATTGCAATTTGCACAGTTTTACTTTTCCCTGTTCAGATAAAATTATTGTTAGCCCATCTTTGCGAGCACCCATTCAATTGCAACATTCATCGTGTGTGCGCTTCTAAGCCATACACTATAAGGCAGTTTAAATATCATTTATCAACGTGTCTGTGTTTCGTTGCATGTGAAGGAGGTGAAAATAGAATATTTATAGCTATATCTATATTAATATTGTCGTAGCCTCTACATTATTTAGCTCAAGGGGGGTAGAGCAAGTTACCGAAAACAGGATCAAACATTAATCTACACGAGGTCCGACAGGGGCGAGCTGAACTAAGTTCCCTAATACCTGAAAATACCTAAAACTATATCTAAATCATGATGTGGAAGGATAGAAGGATATATTTACTTGAAGAAATTACATGCCAGAAGTTTAGATGACTGAATATATTAAGAATAAATACAGATTACCTGTCTTGCTATCGGCGGAGAGGTCCCCATGTCCCAAACGCACTGTACGCTGGTCACATTTTCAAGAGACTGAGTTAGCGTCAGACGCTACTGAAGAACCGTAGTTTTCCCCCACTATTATGACCTAATTCCGGTCTGTATTACCAACTTAAACATATTAACACCTCACATGCCACATCATTATAATATATACATATGTTTCATTTCGTCAATTACTAAAAGATTAAAAAGGATTTACAAAGCCCTTGTATTGAATACGAACACATAGTAATTATAAAATCGCATGCTGCGAAAAATATCTTTACTGTTAGTTGAGAATGCCATGGAGTCGAAAATAGTCGTTGTAACTCTACAGAATATGCATGTAAAATAAGACAAATGCCGGGATATTTCGTTCCACACAATATATACAGATGGTCACAATTTAGCAATTAAGATACAGTAAAACGAGATTCGAAGTTATTTATAACGCTACAATACTTATGCGATGCCAATGGCAAAATATTTTAATAACCTTCGTGCTAGAACGTTTTGCTTTATTTACTTTGTACGTATCATGTAATGAACTTCGTTAGCAGTACACATTAAATGATTTTATAATGAGAAAATTGCTAACATTGTAAATCACTGAACCGATAGTTTTTAATTAATAACTAAAACGATGTTTTTTCTCAATGGTCGTTGACTATATGCACTGCCGTTTGCGAAAATTGCACCACCATGAAGGAAACAAATGAATTCAAGGAATTTAATACCACAGGTTAGGTACATGACAAGTAACAAATGAGAAACATTTCTTATCCAAACATGACCTTTGAGCTCTAATATCATGGGCTGCTATAGGCCATGGCATTGAATCAAAAAGGTTCTGAACAAGTTCCTGGGATATTTCCTCCACACAGTTTGTATTGGAGCCCAATTATCCGCGACACTGGATACTGGAGGACCGTGACGCACCAGGTGCTAACAAACCATATCCCAGACATGCTCTATGGGCGACATGTAAGGCGAACGTGCAGGCCAGGGAAGCAACGGTACCCTCGCTCTTTGAAGAAAGCTTATACATTCCTCGCAATATATGGCCCGGCATTGCCCTGTTGAAATGTGGTCTGTGGAGATGCCTACAGCAGGGGAGTACCTCAGGCTCTACAACCACCGTTAGGTACCGGTTGCTGTTCAAAGTGCCCTCAATTCGTAGGAGCCGAGATTAGTTGTAACCAATAGCGCTCCCAATCATCACACCTTGTGTTTGTCCGCTATGCTGCTCAACAATGCAGCCCTCCAGGTTGCGCTCACCACGGTACCGCCGGACACGTATGCGGCCATCACGTTGAAGCGGGAGTCGTCCGAAAAGACTACATTGTGCCACTCAGCACCCCAGTGACGGTGTTCACGTGCCCATTGCAATCGGAGGAGCTTGTGGTTTCTGGACAATGGAAGCCGACATAATGTCATGTATTCAACCAGTCCAACTGCAGCAGGCGTCGACGATCCGTTGATGCAGACAAGTTCGCATCTGATATAGTGCTCCAGCGTCGAGCCAACACTGTGGATGAAGCTGTACAGTCCATTATGGCCATGTGGACAAGATGATAGTCATCCCGTGATGTGGTCATGTTCCGTGGTCCAGTACCCGCTCTTCGCTGCGTACGACCTTCATCCATCCACTGATTCCACACACGCATTACTGTCGTAGCAGCATGCCCTGTACGAGTCAAAATGTCACGGCATGACAAACCCGCTTTCCGGAGACCGATCATTCTGCCCCTCACTCACATGCCGATATGGCTCCCTTTGACCTCGATGAAGCATACTGGCACTCACTTTATTGTTTCCACCTTGTTTCATAGCTCCGCACTGATTACACTGGGTGCAACACTGACCTTGTCGCGCCGACACGAGAGGGCTCTGCTCGGCCTACGTGTACCCCATCTCTCTGCAAACCTAATCACTTATTGCTTGCTCACTTTCCTACACTTCCACCAAGTTTGGAGCTATTCGGAAAATTCTTTCTTGGAGTTCCAATTTTCAAAAATGGCAGTTTATCTTTTCCAAAGAGGTTAACTTGGTGGCCTAGGAGAACAGAATCTACATATTCACCAGCATCGCCTCTATTTCATGTGTATGTTAAGTGTTTCTGAATTATGCATTACTGTTTACCTTTTATATTATTAAATAGCTACAGGGCAAAGACATTTAAAATTTCACCTGCTATAATTACAAGTTACTCTCTCATTTCTATCGATGATTTTTCCACACTCAAGGAGTACTTATAGGATATGCAAAATTTCCAGAACTTGAAAGACTGCCCGGGGGGGGGGTTAAGGAAATAAGTCGTTCCGCCGATGTTTCACTTCCTTGTGTGAGTATTAGGGAATTTTAAATCCGTTATTAGGAAAAGCCGGGTCTATGTCAAATTACAACTAAACGGGGTAAAGGGGAAGAAACCCTGTAAAAATCTCACGTATCATTGTACAATACTTTCAGAAAGAACAGTAGAAGCTAAATGAAATTAATTTCTCATTAGAGTTTAAAAAGCTATCCGTGCTGGTTAGTCTTTAACATATATATATATATATATATATATATATATATATAATATGGAGAAGCTCATTGCATGAGACATTAAAGCAGATATCCATATTATAGCAGCCATTACTCTAAATTCTGCATTTTTGCCATTCACTTGTTCCATAATAATTATTTGGCAATTTAGCAGCGAATTTGGGTATAATTTAAATGAGAGTTCCGTATCATGCTACGATGCCTAGAAGGTTATTATAACAACTACTCGTTGACATTAGCTCTTATTGTACATAGAGTGCACGTGGGCCTTTCGCGTCCTCTTCATTAATTGTTGTAGTATGACATGTTTGCAAACCAGAGCATCAGATGTTAATTTCAAAATTTGTCATGACGTTATTGTTTTGAGTGAATTTTTTAAGCGATTGTCAGCTCTAAGGGGAAGGATGTAATATAGTACATGGTTGGCGGAGACGTTGCTTAGAAAGTACGGCGTTCAATCCGAAGAGTACTAATACGGTAAGGATATTAATCTTGGACGTAGACCAAATAACGTGCCTTGCAATATAGCACAAAAAGTGTAAAATAAAATAAAATAAACAATAAAAAATCTTAATCTTCAATGCATAACCCTACCAACGTCCATTTATTCCGTACAGATAATATTTTTATTTACATTCGCAGAAGGGAGCCGCTACACACACTGTTGAAAAATGTATGTTGCCTTAATCTAGCGATGATAACAAGTGCCCGCTTACGCTTTCATGGACCTTCGATATCGACCAAACAAACCACTGTGCGAAAGAAGTTTTGGTAGGACTCGTAGTATACGGATCGAGCCTGTTGCTATGAAGTGGAAGTTCCTGCTTTAAAAAAAACACCTTGCTTGCTAGGCAACTTCTACGACACACCGTTATACGCAACTGAAGAAGTATTAGGCGGACTGAATCCTATGCTCAGTTGTTAGGCAAGTGACGTCATACAGCATGTCGCGACACACCTTGAAACGAACACCCACTACATACATACCAGTATATGGAGTTTTATTTATTTTTACTTCCTCAAACGAAACATTTACACATCTACAGTTTTATTTCCGGTTGTTCAGATATTTGATCTCACTTAATGAAAACTTATTATTTCTATTTTAAGATTTAAGATAATCGCAGTCATTATTTTGAAACAAGATGGTTTCACAGCGCTCCTCGGTTTATGACAATAAGTATATTTAATAGTGTACACATTGAAACACATAGCCCACCACGAGAACAGAACAAAACAGAAATATTTCCCAGAGTCGAATACGTTTTGTTCAATGTCTAAGGTATAATGATAAGAAGTCCTGTGCCATAGCACATGGGCTGGAGCGTGGTGTTCTGGTTCCCTGCATGGACGCGCAAGAGTTCGAGGCCATTCACAATGGTGTGTAAGCCCACGTGTAAGATTAATGTAAGATCAGCATCGTGAGGAATTTGATTAGCTACATTAGATAGTGATAGCCAGAATTGTGGCCAGGAGGCATGGTGCTGACCACACCATCTCCCCGTACCGACTGCCATACCGCAGAGTATTATAATGGTAAGAACGGAAGTGTCATACTTCCACTCCTTTGTTGACACACGATCCCCTCGGAAACTTTCAGTGCTGTCAGCCGAGATTTGGAAGTTTTCAAAAGGTATTCAACGTATTTAAATCAGTTTCTTATCATCGAAAGTGATATGTTTAATAAAAAATACTTCTGTAATTTCGGCGGGGATATCCTGTCTTTTAATTTTCTCATACATTGACAATGATTTTCCTACCCTTTATTATGAATTTGAAATGCTCTCCATGAAGGTTTGCAGTATTATACCCCACCTGGGAAATATAATTTCCGTTTTGTGGTCTATTCTTTATTTTTACAACACCTAATTTCTCCAAAATTATGTACTTTACTGTTGCTTCACTTAGTGAATCTTCCTTCACATTCCAGTATATAGATTCCAAATTTATAAACTTACGGCGAAAATTATAGCTAGAAAAAGCATTACTCTCTCCCTATTAATAAAGAAAGGTACAGGAAAAATGGTAAACAATTTAATTAACTTAGCTTAGCTTTAATAACTTTAGCTTACCCTTCAATTTGATTTTGTGGTTGTGAAAGTCCTTTTCATAACAAGAAATTCCGTTATAAGTAGCTGCAGGAGTTAAGTTTAATGTTTATATTTGATGAAGGAGGAGACTGGAAGATTTCTACCGGAGCTTCTGCAGAAGAATGATACACCCAAATTTTAATTCTGCCCCATGTGCCCATGTCATAAATAACGAATAAGAAATACAGAAAATAAAATGCAGTGTTAAAACAGAAGGAAATAAAGCACAAATTACACGAGCCGGTAAACTCAAGAAAACTGAGGTATAATACGAGGACTTCACGAAATGCTGGAGACTGAAATTCCCGAAAGCCAGGTATTAGGATTAGGATTAGTCAGACGGAGGTACCTCCAGTCACTGCAGCACAGCACCGCACGTAGGCCAAAGTAGGCCCTTTGTTCTCCCCTGGGAAGAAGGGATGAAGGGGAGAAACGAAAGGAAACCACATCCGGACGACGATGTGCGCTAGCAAAGTCGGAGTCCCTAACGGTTTCAGAATGGCACTAATCCTGACGCCGGAGATCCTGCTTTAGCCGTTTTCAACCTGGAAATCCCAGAGTAAAACGAGTCGCTCCACGGAAGGGGTCCCAGCCGGCCAGCCAAGCGCCAGAGAGAAATCTTTACACAGTGCAAGTTCTCACGTCAAGCCGCAACGCACCAACCGCCATCACCTGGTCCTATAACCCTAAAACATATGTGATAAAACGGATGAAAGGAAATACTGGGATAGTAAACGATGTAAAGGAGGAGGAAGAGGAACCAATCAGGCAATCGCTTATCGATCTAGATAAACAACGAATAAAACTAATATTCAGAGTGGCCAGCCAGACCGTAATCGAACCCAGGACCTTCCGAATGAGAAACTTGCACTCTACCACGAAGCCTTCTCGCTCAGTTCTGTGTTTAAGCATGTGCTTACGGAGGAAATAATGGTACCAGCTATTTAGGCTCTATTTGTTTAGGGCCTTACTTGTATTCAGAGAATGCAGAGATAATAGAACTGTCTCCCTGTCAGTGAGAACTGAGCTGGACATGCATGCAGGAGTCAGGCTTGCCAATGGTTTGCTAGGGTTACTCATGCCATTAACGTCTCAGCCAAATTGTGTCCATGCTTGGTTGCATATATTACTCGTACCGTGTTCGTGCGTGCGTGCGTGTGTGTGTGTGTGTGTGTGTGTGTGTGTTTTGCCACATAGACACTCGGTCAACTTTATCGACATGAGCTTGAGTTGATGGTCGTTAGCGTTAGTTCATCCATTAATCGTTCTGAACTTGTGACCCGCTAAGCCTATGCAGTTGAAGTTGTATGTGTATTACGAAAATTGTGAACTTAAGGTATTTTGTATTTGGTTGAAATCAATACAGAGATTAAGATGAATTAAAATTGGAGCTTTCTAGAAAAATTACAATTTCGAGAAGAATTTGCTGCACTTATGAGGTTGAAATTTTATACGCAAGGGATTGAAAAAATTCTTTATATCTTAAATCTAGTTAAACTCGGTACAAAATTAAGGGTAGTCCATACGGAAAACCTTTTGAAGTCTAGGACTTAGGTGAACTGCAGCACGCTTGGAATACAAATCTTATACGAGGGCTGGTCCCATAGCTCATTCGATAGAACACCTGCCTACTCTGCGAGGGGTCCCAGGTTCGATTCCCAGCCAAGATTATTCCCTATCCTTCCCAGAGTCTGGAAGTATGAATTTGAATTTAATGCGCGCGAGCGTGTGTGTGTGTGTGTGTGTGTGTGTGTGTGTGTGATCTAATAATTAAAACCCAAAAGGGGCAAGAAACCCAACGACAAGAGAATAGTTACCACCATTACCAATGGACAATAAGTTCCAAAGGAAAAGGCCGCCGATTAAGACCTATGGAGTTAAAGGCGGAGTATAAATGGAACTTAAAAAATATCTTATAGGTAAACGCTGGACATATATTTGTTAGCACATTTCAGATTTGTTTGAAGTGAGGAAAAACATATCACGAAAGATTTGTATGATAGTATCTTAAAGCTTTAGAACCTTTGGGATTAATTCCCAAGCTATCCATAATAAGACGTTTTACCATTATTAGCGAATTATTGTCGCCAAAACAACGAGCGCTTCTGAAATTTTATGCTGGGCACTCCTGCTAAGGTTTGTTAGTAAGGTATTCTTTGTAATTGTTGGTTTCTCTGCACATAGTGAGTTGTGCACGTTTGTAGTACATTTTAAAGATTTTATAGCACAAATTGCGGAATTTAGTTTAAGGAGATCGAACTTTATTTTCCAAAACCTAAGTACTAAACTGAGCCTTTTGATACTTTTGCCGCATCTTTAAAGAAAATATATATTTTTAAAACAGAAAATAAATTAAAATTATTTTATAAAAATTTTTCCTAAAAAGTAGCTTTTATACTCTATAAACAGCATGTGGGATTTAGTTTGTTTTTTTAATCTAGAAAAGAAGTTGACTAAATATTAAGTTTTAAGAATAATTTAAAAACATGTTTGAGCCATTTCCTGACAACGTTTGCATTGTAAATCAAACTTTTGTGATTTTATGATATAATATATGCGCCCTACAGTGATAACTGAGAGAAAAGTTTAGCTAACATGTAATGGTAAAACTAATTCCAAAATATAAATCTAAAAACTTAAAAATTCAATAAAAGAAGTTATAGCAGCATTTTAAATGCTGAAGGATATCTAAAACATTTACTGCCCAAAAAAACACATTTGAAAATTCGTACATATAAACTGACCTGGAATTCTATGCATGCATTCTTCATAAAATAGTTTAATTTTCTATTTAAAAATGCATAATTTATAAGCTGATAAGTGCATATACAGCAATCTTTGCTACACCATTTTTACACCATTGGAAGAAAGTGTGATAAATCTTACGCAGAAACGCTGTAAATATGCTGTCATGCCCAGCAGTCCGGGATGTTTAATTCGTCACGGAGTCGGTCAGTTTCGCTCAGATAAAAAGTTTTACAAATAAAGAACTGGATTTAATAATAAACTAAAAATAGAACATTTTGCTATTGTTGCTAAATTTTCCCCTATCGTTTTCCTTAAAGAATGTAGGCTAACCATTCGTACAAATATATTATATGTAGGTGCCACATGACTTTCCTTACCATTAGCATTTGACAAATGTTCTTTTGGCTTGTTTATTTAAAAGCATGTTTGTCTATGTTCTGAAATGAATTTCTGAGATTAGTGACATGGTAAAATTTGGAAGATCAGGAGTGAAACGAAGGCAAAGTACAAGAATTGAGCATATTAAGCTAAGCAAAACTAAAAACAAAATGTAGAAAAAACTGGTAAACAAGAGAAAGGCAGAAGGAAGAAAGAGACAAGATTTTTTCCTGTTCCCCCCTTTAACATTGAAGGGCTGTGGAGGATTCTATGCACAAAAACGAATGAAAACTTATAACACCATTTTAGTCTTAGAAGTTATGCTTAAGGTTCTATGTTCCATTCAGCGGCGGAATAACCAATCATACACACGCGTTGTTCTGCTATGGTTTTCGCTAGTCCCACCCGCTATCACCCTATAAGGGGACATATACCCAATAGAATAGAGTATTGAAAATAACACGATGGCTAATAATGTAAAATAATATTGAGAAATAGCTTTACTGTAAAATAACCTGTACCACAGAATGTAATAAACGAGAAAGCAAGTATGTAAGGAACTGTAATGAGTAACAACCAGGCGAGCAAGCAACGGGTGTAAAGTCCACCAGCACATATAAGGTAATGCACACAGGGTTTATGCAAAGACAGAGAAAATAGAGAGAGAAGTCCTAGATTAGAGTGAGAGCAGAGATAGTGGTCCAATTCTTGGAAGATAGGGATTTGGAAAAACAGAAAGGGAAACGAGAGTTTTAAAGTAAGACGGAGATAGTGGGTTTTACCAGAGAAGTCAAGGTAAGTTCCAAAATTTGGAACATTTTACTTTCATAGCATGCTAGGTAGATAATCAATGAGAATAGTTGTTAACTATAAAGCTGCAAATTTTAGCTTCATAGTAGGAGAATATAAAAGCGGAAAGAGACCTCAAGTTCCTCACACTCTTGATTTTACACTCAGGATGTAATACATGCGAGTCAGGCGGAAGATTTACGGCATGCATGTGTGTGGCAAAATGTCGTATGACGCAATTAGATAGGTTCACGTAATAATTCACAGCAGTGGGAAAATTACATCTACAGCTTTTCTATCATTTCACTGTTAAGCAAGGGAAAGTTTCTAGCCGCCTCAAAGGGCATTATATTTGAATAAATTAAGCTGTTTGAAGAAAACTCAGTTTCTTATTTGCCTTCACCTACATAAAATCCTGAGAAATATCAAGTTAGCCAGCCAGAATAGGAATTCTTCTCATCTCTACGACAAGCAGCCCGGCAGAGAACTTCAAGGGAACTTTGGAAATCCGAGACAGCATCTACGTGGGATAGCACGTAGTACTTACGTGTGAGCCCTTACTTACTCCACTACAACCCCTTCATATCTTTGGTATAAAAGCTGTTAGAAACGTTATATATTGATTTTATTTACTTTAACGGAATGTATAAATATAACAGTAAAATTGTGGTCTGTTTATTAAATGCGTAAACAGAAGCATTTTTTTGGTTCCATTGCATTTCCTTACGCCGTTAAAACGAAATAACCTATTGTCCATACATTTGTTTACACTAAATAGTTCGATAAGCACCTGAAAGTTTTTATTTTAATAGTTATAGCATACAGTACTATTTGGTACCGGTATGTAGTAGCTAAACGTTCAATGTAAAACATTCATTTTCTTTTACTGAAATTAAGTCTGTGTGTGTGTTTCTATTCTAGTTGTTTTCATTAAATATTAAGCATTTCGGTGAAAATAACACGAAGGATATGTTTTCTAATTAAATTCCACTAGCAGGGTTAATATAGTTCCCCTAATTCAGTAATAAATTAGGGGTGGCATCGGAGACAGAACGAGCATTCTACTCTGCGGCGTACCTGACTTTTGTGTCAAGTGTGTTTTCCAATCACCTGTGAACGAAAACGAGCTGTTACCAAACGTCTCTATTTCAAAGCAATAATAGACATAACAAATGGTTTATTAAGTGTCGAGGTCATATAAATCTTATTGTGGTTTAAAGGTGGCATTTATACTCCTTCCAACCCATACAACAGAATCAGTCGTGCGAAAAAATACAAAAAGTATGTAATAAATTGGATTTTCTCTGTAAAACAAAACAGACAAACTTCTCACTTTTTCAAAATTATAATTTAATTGTACGTCATCTGGTAGCCGAGGGGTTGTAAATGGGCAGAGAACTTATTAAGCTAAATAGGATAGCGGGATTGTGGCTTTAGATGCAAGTTGAACAGCCTTCTAACACTTCTAATGACTTCATCAGTAATCTGAAAAAGTAGACCATATCCATCCTTAATCAGCTCCTCCAAATAATTTAGAATCATGTTCTAAGGCCTTTCTATCACATTTCTATCGTTTATTTCCCATTTTGTAGACTAAACTTGATTGAAAAGTTAAAGGTTCATAACATTAAGGGACAATAATTTAGTTCATCCTTCTGCTTTCAGACTGATAGAGCAAGACGTTTTAACGACATTGCTTATTAAAATGCTGGCAGATTCAGCTTTTTTGCAACAACGGCGTCACCGTCAGGATAGCAAGCTTTGTCAAAATGTGTAGTTCTGAATTTACTAAAACCCTCCATAGTGCCATCTGTTTGCCATATTCTTTAAGATGCCTTTTTCAACAAATGAACATTTTTTCTGCGTTTTCCGTGAACAATGACCGTGTGGGATGGCTACCGTTCAGAGGAATCCCAGGTTCGATTCCCGTCGGATCGTTCAGTCTGATCATGGATGCTTCCGTGGTTTCTCCGGGTCGGTAGGCGAATGCTGGGATGGTTCCTCTTCTACCACGAATTTCCTGCCTATCATTTCATGTCTCCATTTCCTTTTTCATGTCTCCATTTCCTTTCATCCGTTTCACCTCATCTGTTTCAGGGTTGCAGGATCAGACCACAGAGGTTGGTATATTACCATAGGATGGTGGAATTTGTGCTATGGAAGGATTTCTTCTTGGGGCTTGGCGATACTGCTGGGATCCCCTTTCTTTCTGGGAGTGACTCGTCCATACCAGGTTTCTGGTGCCTAAGGCAGGGCTATCCGGCACTAGGATAAGTGTCATGCTGGAATCGTTAGGGATCCCGTCCTTATTAGCCCACATCGTCGTTCGGATCTGGTCTCTCTTTGGGTCTCCCCTTCAACCCTCCTCCCAGAGATTCACGTTGGAAGCACAAAGGGCCCACTATGGCGGTGCTGTGCTCCAGGTATTAGGGGCACCTCTATCTGACTACTCCTCTATAAATAATGCAATAATGTTGCTAACGTCATGAATTATATCAATTTAGTGCTGAATTCTGTAATTTCTGGGGTTACTAATTTTATGGAATCAGTAACTTTGAGTGTAGCATAGGCTCATAGTCTCTCTACACAAAACTAATCTTACTGGATTTTTACAGCCGCTTTTGTTGAAGTGCTTTTCTATAATCAATTCCTTAGATATAATGTACTGATTCTTATTTTAACTTAAAACCTCTCTGTAAAGCATCAATCGATTTAAGACGTGAATAAATCAAATATGAATGCCTTTAAGAAGGAAATTAACAGAAGTAACCGAGCGCAATAGCTCCAGCGGTAATCTCTGTAAATCGCATTCAATCCCATGGGACGGCAAACCTGGTCAAGAGCTTTTAAGTGTTTTCTCCGATCTGTCGTGATGGAATTCCGGGTTTGAGATTCAAAAATTTCATTTTGCTATATTTCCTTTCATTTCGCCCTTTCCAGAGCACTCAACCCTCATGTCCATATGGTAAGAAGTTGATGTGATTCGCGCACTGTTATCTGTAATATCTATGAATATAAAATACCAAACGCAGTCAAGCGGGAAGACTGTGGTTCATTAATAGAAGTGAAAATACTACCATTTGCGGTGGTATGTGGCTATTTTACGGCACAAGATTTGTAGAATGGTCCCGGGTTCGGTACTAGCTCAGGGTTCTTTGCACGGATCTTAGATCTCGGGTGAATACGGTTGTTTGTTTTCCTGATCGTTTATTTACCGTCACCGTTTTAACATTTGATGCCTGTTATTACTTCGACACACACACGCGCATTTCCTATTTGTTACACTTCATATCATCGCGCCTATCCGCTGACACTTTTTGACAAACATCTCCCAGGAACTACCACGGCCAAGTGTGTATTCTTAACTCTTCTGACAACCATCTCTAAGGAACTACCACGACCAAGTATGTATTCTAAAGTCTTCTGTTTCTCTATCTCAAACGTTCTATATCTCCCCATTCCACTATCACCTGATTTCTAGCTTCTTTCATTGGAGGCCTAAGGCTATCTGGCTTTTGGCGAACATTGACCCTTTTCTACACATATGCGTTCCGGCAACCTAACGGGACACTTAACAATCGAGGGAAAAACCACCCGTTTCCGGCCGCTGATGGCCTTGCCTCTCTCAACCCTTCGACCAATTTACAGTCACACTCGCTTTCCAGTTTTATTTAACACTATCCTTACTGTTGTTGATATTTATTCTCCCTATGACTTTAATTTCATTTTACTACTCAAAACGTACTGCTTCACGTTTCGTCAAATTCTTCAGAGGAGTATAGCCACAGATAGCTCAACGGCAAATGCCACGAAGTTCCACATCGAAGTGTTTACTATTGCATCAATCGACTCTGACCGTGAAAGTATCCTACGTAAATAATGACGATCTTCCTTGATTCGACCTCTGCTGGAACTGCATTACCCCGTTGTTGAAGTACACTTGTGCAGCTCCCCGCCACGAAATGGCTATGCAGAGGGTAAGGGGAGGCATACTACAGCACTTGAGAGATGTTAGGAACCTATCATCTACATCGCGGCGATAACTACAGGGTTGCAAACACCCCGTGCGGCCTCTACCATTCATCTCTATCTCTCGGAGGTTAAGTATCTACAAAATGTTCACCGCAGGATTGGGAAATTCTATTTATGTATAAACCCCCATGACCTCTAACACTTTAGTAGAAGTGACTAGCCTTAGGCTGAAGGATATGAGATGTTTATAAATAATCTTACATGTACATACATATACACATGTAGCAGTATGGCATCGAAAGTACTAAATTATTAATATTGTGATGGTCATAAGTTTATTTTAAAGGATTGCGATAAATATGATTTTATAAAGTTTGAGACAAACTTTAAATAAATACAGAAAATTGGCTTAAGATTTCTTTCGAGCCATTTCCCGGATGTTTAAGTAAGCAGAGATTTGGTGGCGCGATCTTTAGGGTAAAGATCACTTCATGTCCGAGTTATACAATTTCTGACTGACGTACGCTTACGTCAGTTACTAGCGAGTCACTAAATCAGCATTTTGTCAGGTATTTAAACTTAGGAATACTTGAACGGCGCTCTCTTGACCAACCACGTGGCTAGCAGTTCCCTGTGTTCGTCAGCTCCATAAAGTTTACTTAGTGCTAACCTCGACGAAGGCGCCATGCATAACATTGATGGAACGTCGACTTCCTCCGTCATTTAGCTAAACCTACAAGCTAATTCTTTCTCTCTTAGGTGTAGTTTAGTTTATATTAGAAAGATTAAGGATTGGAGTGATTGGGAACAGAAATTATATGTTTGATAATGTGACCCTTTCACCACTCTTCCAGCTATCACAATTTGTAATCCTCTCGATGTAATCCTGAGCTACGTCCCCATTCTTTAGTTTACGTCTGATAAATGCGTTGATGGCGTCGTCGCCACACTTACATCACAATTACTGGAGGCGCCTCCATTACGTCACAGTATTTTAAACTAATTTCGTTGTCTGCAATCATAAACAGAAAAATTATGGATATAATAAAAAATACTTATAATATGGCCACTATTGTGACCACGAATTGCAATTAAGGTTTATAGAAAAGAGTCTGAATATTACTTAAATATACCAATATCTGTCATAAAAGCCTTCATTAACCATTGTGATAGATGTGTGGAGGAAAATAAGAAAACTTTATAAAACGCTTCGGTATTTTGCCCAGTAAATGGAAAATTTAAATAAAAACAGTAGTTAAAATACAACAATAAAGGCATTCCATCTGTAAAATACAAATTCTGCAATGAATTATATTCTCAATAGCTGAAATTTAAACTGTGACATTATAAGTACGGCTTTAATGAAACGCAGCAAAGAAAGATATACTCAATTCAAACAAGTTAAGGAAAATAGAGGGACTTCATCCAACACTCTTGTTGTTTACTACTTTCACTGCTACACATCTATAGTAAAGGAAGTATTGCATTGCATTCACAAATTTGATAACGATATTTAACCGGAAACACCGTTTTAAGACTGCCTGAATAAAAACAACCATTTTTAGAAAAGGTCATATGTGTGTGTCTATGAACAGCATAACTCAAAAACAAGTCGATTAAAAACCAAACCTGTTACTTAAGGTCAGCTCCTTCCAAGGACATGACATGAAGATATTAAAAAAATCTCCCTGAAACTACTATTTACATGGAAAGGTTTTCCCTATTTTTTATTTTCTTTAACCATTTATATTAATATACCACATGTTTAAGATATTTTTATATGCAAGTAAAACATATATCTTGAATTATCTGGGAGTGCCTGTGAAGTTATCTTCGTTCTGAGTGATTTTTTTATAATTGGTATACTGTAAGAAGTAGAGAAAATCTTGCTACAAAAAAGTGTAGATCTCGTTAAAGCACAGAAGTAGTTTTTCGTGGAGTTAACCATTTGCGAGATATTCCTTGGTATTGGTTTATTTTTCCTAAAAATTTTACTAATCTCAAATGGGGAAGAACCTAGCGGGTTGGCTCAAACGGTAGCGCCTGTGGCCCACATTCTGGAAGTCCCGCATTCAAACCACCCGGAGCAACCAATCTGACCAAAGTTGTTTTCGCGGTTTTCCTCGGTCGCTAGGTGAATGCTGGGTTGGATAATTTGTCCTACGAATTTTCCTATCATCCCTTTCATCACTACATCCCATTTCCTTCTTCTTCGCCGCCATGCCAGGAATTGGGCTGATCACCTACCCTAGTTATGCTATGATCCAGAGTTTGCTTGCTGCTCGATAAGCTACTGAACCAAGGCATTGGTTTGTAAGTTCTATAAAGAGAAGGGTAATCCGTTGCAGAAGTCATTGGTTGAAGAAGTCACTCTTTAAAACTCTTAACTGATGCTTTACCTACTGCTTTTGTAAGAATTTTGTAGAAGATTGAGTAGAAGAAGTCATGGAGTGCATCACATCAGGTTTTAATCGAGATAAACCTTTGCAGAATGAGAGGGTTATTGCCCCAAACTTGAGAGGGTTGGAACCCCACGTATGGAACATACATTTCCGGTGGCCTTACCCCCACTTTAAAAGTCAACTTTGCAATTTTAATGTTTATTTAAGCATTATATGTGTCTGCCTCGGCTGCGTCAGCAGTGATTTTTAGAACACGTATTTCTAAGCAAGGGTAGTACGGCTAAACAACAAGGCTTACACAAATTATAATGGTATTTAACTTCGTTTCATTAACCTTTCACACGATTAAATAACACTTCACTGATGTATCCTACTGTGAGATTAATGTTAATTGTAATTTTTAACACGTAAACTTTATATTATTCAGGCCGTAATGAATTTTTTTGTCTCACACTGAATAGGTACCGAGCGAAGTGCTCGGAAACGCTGCCTTGTAGCGTCTGCGTCTACCGCCTAAATTCGTACATTTACTCTATTTCAAGTCTCTGATTGGCTAATCCTACTCCAATAGAATACTTTTATTTAACTTAAAGCTTTTCTAGTTTTTTATTGTTATTTATAAACTGTTTTAAATATTACATTATTAAACTTTCTAATCTGTTGTTGTCTCAAGGTTACCTCATTGTTACCTCATTGTTAGTAACTTTCGGCTTCTACTTTATAATTCTGTTTGCTACGGAAGGTATTTTGCTTCTATTGTCACAGCTCCTACATTGTTACATTACGTAATAGAATCACATAACATTATTATACATGTACATACTAATATAAACATAATACAATGACTGTCACATACACTTTATATATTATTACTATACATATACTGCTTTAACGCGGGCTGTTATAATATTTTATATTGTATAATTAGACTGATATTATTTAAATGTTAAAGATAATGCCTGAAGCAATAGCTGTATTACACATTTCGTTACCAATACAAAGGCAATAGCGTGACAGGACTTAAGAGAATGGCCAGAAGTGAACTATTCCAACCATTAATAGCGATACTCGGAAATGGCTGATGCCACAAAAAAAGTTATTTGAAGTAAATAGTATGTTTTAAAGAGATCTACATTTCTTGTATAGTAAATTTTCGTCTATCGCTTAACGTTTACAAGTTATACAATATTATACAAAATTCCTTCCGAATGAAGAGGGCTTCAAAGGCCATTGCCAGAAAGTTCAAGATAAAATTCTATTTCTTATGTAAATATCCTTAATGTATGTATTTTAGTCAAAAGCCTTAAAGTCATTTTTTAGAAAACCAACATCTTCAACAAATCTTCCACTTAAAGGGTAGTTTGCGGTGAGGGAATTTAACTGAAAATCTTTGTCGCATTTTTGGGAGGTACTGAACCTAAATATAAACTTTGGTGTTTATACGACTTTTGTTTTGAGTTATACTGTTCACACACACACGCACACACATGTTTTTTTTTATTCAGAGACCTCAAAACATGTATTTCCAATGAAATCTGGTATCGAATGTTTGGGTGGAATGCAATACCTTCTCTACGTACTATGTACATGATAGAAAGACAGACAAAATAAATATTGCAGCATAATATACTCGAAAGACAGAGGAGGGTGAGCATAACGGAAGTATTTGTTTCCATGGGACGGATACGATCTTGAAAATCTTGCACAAGATCGACAGCTTATACAGCGGACGCAAGTAAGGCTTGTCCCTCTGAAACGAGATAAGAGAACGTTTTCGTCAAAATGAATGGAATATGAAGATTTAATAATGATGATGATACCGTGAAAATTGCTGCTTATTCATCTCCACTGTTGAAGAGCAAATATTTCAGTGAGAAGGCTATGAAAGTAAGAGGGCCTTAGGGAAGAAAGAATTGTGGATGGGATTGGGCGGGGCCAGAAACCTGGCACTTGACACCGGAAAGAGGTGGATGATGGCGAGAGAGACAGAGATAAGGGAAGAAACCGGAAAAAGCCTCGAGGAGAGTCTTATCTGCTTTAGCCATGGCTTTGCCTACCAGAGAAGGTGGGCTTATTTCCCTTTCCAAAGATTTTAGTAAATCCAGGAGCTATATATCACACATACATTGTGACAATAAGCATGACCCAAAAACATATCTTTAATGCAAGGATCTTGTAAAGCATTCCAGCTCAGAGGTAAAAGTCACATATAGTATAACCCACTGCACACCAAATACAAAATACAAAACTTAGGAGGTAATTCCTCACAAATCTCACATCTAGGTCTACCAACTGTTTAAACAAACTTAAAAATATTCATCATAAGTACGTATGTATGTAATGTATGTATATATGTATGTATGCATTATGTGTATGTGTATATAAAGTTTAGATGTTCAGCGTTTTTCAGGATTTTTACATTATTTACCATGTACATAGTAAGTAGAGACGGTATTGCATTCCACCAAAAATTTCTATACCAAGTTATCACCGGAAATACTCGTTTTGAGGCCCCGAATAAAAAGAACAACTTTAGAAAAAGTTCCAGTACGTGTGTGTGTGTGTGTGTGTGTGTGTGTGTGTGTGTGTGTGAGAATCTGTATATCTGTGAGTGTATCTGTGAGCAGTGTAACTCAAAAACGAAAGTCGATAAATACCAAATTTGGTATTTATTACGAAAATGCGACTCGAAGATTTTTAAGAAAGTCACTCTACCCCAAACTACACTTTACATGAAACAGCTTTCGAAATTTTTCATTTTCTATAAAATTGCTCTAACGAGTTTGTTTAAACTACCATATATTTAAGATATTTATATGACAAATAAAACGTGTATCTTAAATTTTCTGGGAATAACCTGTGAAATCTACTTCATTTGGAAGGAATTTTGTGTAATCTGGTATAACTGGTGAACGTTAAGCGATAGACGAAAACGTATCACACCAAAAACATAAATCTCTTTAAAACCGACAATATAATTGTTTTTAATAAATTTTTGTAGCATCTGCCATTCCAGGGATATCCATTATTGTTTTAGTCCTGTCGATTTTCAGCTGTTTCTCGCGATGTCATGGAAAGAATATGGAATTTTATGGTAAGGGTATAGCGTCCAGTTTTAAAACATTTGACTACCATTATTCCCTTTGTATCTATAAAGAAATGTGTAATGCAGCTATTTTCGTAAAGGTTTATCTCGAATAAAATGAAGTAGGTACAAAATAAACTTTCGTAAAAATACTGCATACTCATTAATGAGTGATAGAATGTAGAGAAAGTCATGTGAAGCAACAGACCAAATTTTTCATTTTATTAGCTACTTCTACAATCTAGTTTTCAACGTATCTGTGTGTTATGTTTACAATAGCATATTGCAATACAAGTGCAGCTTTGCAGAACAAAGAAGATGTGACTTGCATACTATTTTTCTGACGTAGTGAATAATTGAATTATTTCCACGAACATTGAACTAATTACCGTCAGCTCTAGCTTCTACGACCTGGTGATTGTCTAGTCACGCCTGGCAGTGAACAACTGGAGGCGACGTGCCTGCTTGTGCCGAAAAAGTTATACAGGGTGATTTATGAAGAACTGACACATTTCTTTCTTTAATTATTCTGTTCGAAATTCAGTAAATGCCCCAATTTTAGCACCAAATTAAGCAGAATGTTCTGGAGTTTCGATTGCCTGTCACTAGATGCGCAGATATTCGTGTTTTATTCGTAATTGTTAGTTTTACTGTCGGAAACTGTTTTTGAGATTTTGTTCTAGTCAACGCGAAAATGGACTACATATTAAATGAACGACTCTTCCTTGTAAAGCAATACTCGGTTACGAATTCCAATACACCCAACAAAGGGCATATCAGAGAGAATTTGGTGTTCGGAAGCCTCCCCAAAGAAACACAATGCTGCGACTGGTAAACAAATTGGAAACAACTGGATCTCTGGTGAGTGAAAAAGGCAATACTCGTTCATCTAGGCTTCCCACGGTTGTTGACGTAACAGCACGACTAGATCAGTCACCCAAAAAATCATTAAGACGTGTGTCGCAGGAGACAGGGTACAGCTACTCAATGTGTCAGAGAGCTGGAAAAGTGCAGGCCTAAAGCCGTATAGGATTACAGTTGTCCATCAGTTACAGGAACCATAGGATAAGGATAGACGAGTGAATTATTGTCGTTGGTTTCAGGTGTTCATTATGCAAAATCCTGCCATGTTGTCCATCAAATGGTTCACAAATGAACCATGGTTCCATTTAACCGGCTGTGTGAACTCAAATAACTCACGCTATTGGCGAGCGAAAATCCACATGTTATTCATGAAGCACCTATACATCCGGTTAAATCGGAGTTTGGTGCGAAATATCCGCACAGGGAATAGTGGAACTAATTTGTTTGGAATAGAATGTGAACACTACAGAGCACAGACGGATTTTCGTGGAGTTTGCTGACTAAGTAGACGATGTAGAGCTGAGTCAAGGATATTTTCAGCAGGACGGTGCTACATGCCATACATCAAATGAATCCATGGCACTGATTGCAAGTTTCTTTGACGACCGGATAATTTCCAAGAACCTGTGGCCACCAAGATCTCCGGATTTGACATCGCCGGACTTCTTTCTATGGGGTTGCTTAAAACACAGGGTTTATGCCATACCTCCCCAGATATTGGACGATCTGAAGCACAACATTAAACAGGAGATTCTAGCTATTGGCAACAGCGTCCTCCACCGAGTATCCAGTGACATGGAACGACGTGTTCAGTTGTGCCTTATGCAGGATGGAGAACGTTTTCAACGTTTGCTATAGGGGTAAATAATCTCACAAAATTGCTCTGCATTTCAGGTATAATAAGTTGTCGCTAGCATAACTCGTTTTGAAATAATTAAAGAAATAAATGCGTCAGTTCTTCATAAATCACCCTGTATTAAATGCTGTATGAATTAAATAAATCGAAAGTAGGAAAGGTAGAATCAGACGACTGAAAGATGCAATGCCATAGCCGGTATTTAAACTAATTAATTACAAAATACAAAGTAAATATTAAAAATACGGAAGTAAAGACAGTATGACTTAAACAGTAAAATTCAACTTTCAGATATGATTATTTTGGATGTTTACAACAATAAATACATATATCAATATTTAGATGATTAATTAGATTTAATTAACGCCTGCGATAGAAATGCAAAACCCACGGAGTGGAGAGATCCTTCGTAAGATAGCATGAGTGGGAAGTGGATTAAAAAACACTATCGTCAAAAATTCTTATGCATAATACTTCATATACTATATACATTTTTATATTATATATATTATTCATTATGCAGGGTAGAAGGGAATTATTGCGTTCTTCATAATATGTACTTCATAGGGGTATTACAAACAAAGAAGTATAGTAGGATTTTGCTCTGTAATCAGCCACCCTGCCAAAACATAGTTGTTTTTTCAAATTAGATTATCTATTCCACGAGAATCTATGAATTTAATAATTTACTTGTAAGATAGATAGAAAAATCTATTTCTGATAGAACAACGTATTTAGTTTCCATGGTAACTGCATGACATTATCCAGGGTTTTAGAATAACTAATCATTTGCCGAACACCATTTTGCTGATGTAATGTGGTTGCAATCATAGATCACGTTGTTAGGTCAAGGTAGGTCAGTGTGAGAACCCGCTCCTGGACGTAATCAAAACAGCATACTTGAACTGGGAGGCGAGGGAACTAGCGGTTTTGTTTCCTACACGACCCTTAATCCAAACAAACATGACGAAAGGGTGGTGTAATGTTTTGGCGTACTGACAGGCACAACTTGGCAGCTACTGACCTACACTAACTTTAGGAAGCAATGCCATCATCGTCCAACAAGCGTTTCGCGGTCGCTGACTGAAAAACACACCATTTTGAGCCATATTAGAGTAACATCGTACTACGCATTGAAACGTACAGGTTTAGTGATTAAAGAACGCGATGTCTGTTTAGTAAATACTCATAGGTAAACCTCAGGATTGTGCAGCCAGCACATGAAGGAGGGCGAGCATGAAATACTGTCTCTGCAGAGAAAGAGATTTTAAATCTTGTAGTTGAAAGCATCCGATTATGCGCCTAGGCTGCTTTCGCCAATTGGTTCCTAGAAAAGGTGCAGTTATGCCATAAGTATGAAAATATGCGAAACTACCTTTACAAAAATTGTCGTTTTCAATTGTCATAACACCTATTCATGGCGGAAGAAAGCCATCACAGCACTAAAGAGTATCATTTTCAACAGCGAAGATATTTGCTATGAAGGTATGGGCAGGAATACACAAAATACTTCTACACTCGTGAACCACGCGCCAACGAAAATGAAACCTGTTTACGCGCTGACTACTCTGGTTTAGAAAGGTAGAGTGCCACCTCCGCTCACAACTACCGTTTGCCTACTGCGCGCTGCACAACGTTCCCAAAGTGTGTGTTTTATGTTCTCAAAAAACCTAAACTATCTCCAAAGAAAATAGTCATAGAAAAAATAAAAGATACAAAAATTGTTCCAAAAAAATAAGATATGTAACTGATTTGAACTGATGTAATGACTTCTCTTACACTCGGTATATTATGTATGCAGAGCGTCCAGGATGTGTTTCAGTTGAAGTGAAATATTTTTATTATTTATTTATACAAATGGATCTGAGCGAACTTCTCTTCCACACTATCAGTAACCGGAAGAACAGCAAAAATCCTACAACAATATAAAAATGAAATGTGAATAAATAAAGAAAAAAGGAAGTACTTCTTATAACCGTACCATATCGCGGTTTTAACGGTATCAGGGAACGCAAAACCGAAGTCTAAGATTATCAAAAAACGTTTTTTGGTGTTCAGGGACCCCGTACGCATCTATTTCCGGTCAAATGTACACATCCAGTTTTGAGTGGAACGCAGTACCTCTTCTACCTACCAAAAGTAGTAGAGAAAATAATGAACTTTTATACTAACATCTAGCTGCTTAACCGACATTGCAGAGATAGCTTTTTAAATTAAAGCTTTTAAATTAATTTCTAATTAACGTGGAGGAATTTTATGGCGAAACCTCCTTTTTATCCCTTATAATTGTAAATTCGTAGTCCCGGCTATTCCTAATAACCGATGAAAAATCCTCTGATATTCAAGCAAAAAGATATGTAACATCGACGGAACGTCTGACTTCCTTGACCTCTGCCTGACAGTTTTCCAAATTATGGAATGTTACATAGCCTATAAATGCCTTTGTCGGTGGAACAATGGTCGGGTAACTCTTTAGATATTAACGTAGGTGATATTTTAAATCTTTGTGCCTTCTCTTCAGTCCCATAGCTGTTTAATATAATAGCTACATAGTTTTCAAATAATACAAAAGCCCTTAACATATACGACGAAATAGCATTTAACGTAGTGAATATAAAGTTTCCGCAGTCCTTGGCCACGTCTTTGGAAAAGTCACATACGAGGGCGGATCGAAAAGTAACGCACAACGGTTTTCTGCTTTGGTATTGCAGCTGCAATGTTGCAATTTCACAAAGATATAGTTTGAAGTTTTCACTACAGAGGGTACTTTTGTTTCAGCTCTAACGAGAGAAGCGTGAACTACGCAACAAACATGGCGCGCATGTTACTGCCGTCCACGTGTGAAGAGCAGAGATGTGTTGGTTCGTTATTTGTAGGCCAAAGTGCATAAATCGAGTGATATTCACAGGGACATGCGTGGTGTGTATGTGGATATGGTTGGATGGACCGTAGCAATGTATCCAGGTGATGTGCATTCTTCCTAGAGGGCCGTGTGAACCTTAGTGATGCGCACGCTCCGGGAGGCCGGCAACAGCTGCAACCCCGCAGAATGTCAGAGGCATTGAGGCGGCAATTTTGAACGATCGGCGTGTGCAACTGCGAACCTTATCTCAACAGTTCAACATTTCCTATGGTGCGGTGTACGATATTGTTAATAACACGTTGAAATTTCGTAAAGTTAGTGCTCACCGGGTGCCTAAGAACCTGACAGACAACCACAAGGGCCAGCGAATGATGACGAGCTTGGATAAACTAACGCGGTACACCGCAGAAGGTCATGACTTTCTGAAAGGAATCGTCACTGGTGATAAGACATGGGCATACCACTACACGCCCGATACCAAGCAGGCAAGTATGGAGTGGAAACATGCTGGTTTCCTCAGTGAAGAAAAAATTCAAAGTGACTTAATCTGCTAGGTAAGTGCCTGTGACGGTGTTCACGGATATGCATGGTGCTGTATTGGTGGACTTTGCTGAACACGGGTCCACTGTGAATGCTGCAGCCTACATGAAAACTTTGGTGAAGTTGCGTCGTGCCGTTCGTGACAAACGCCACAACATGAATGCTGACGATGTCAAAATTCTTCTTGACAATGCTCGCCCCCATGTTGTTGCTGCTGTTCGTCAGAAAATCACAAAATTTTGTTGGGAGGTGCTCCAGCATCCACCGTACAGTCCGGACCTTGCACCGTCGGACTTTCATCTATTTGGTCCCATGAAGCAATTCCTGCCTGGCCAACCTTTGCGACAGGTGTGGAAGTGAAATCAGCAGTCCGCAGATGGCTATACTGCAAGGAAACGGACTTCTACGAACAGTGCATGTTGAAACTGGTATCGCCATGCGAGAAATATGTTGCGAAACTTGGTGACTATGTCAAAAAGATGTAAGTTCATTTGTTATTTGTTATTGTTATTTTAAGTATTAAATCTTTTAGTAAAAAATATTGTGCGATATATTCGATCCGCACTCGTAGTATGTGACCATCGATAAAGACAATTCTGAGTTAGTGATTATAAAACATTGATTCATGGTTTCTAATGTTAGCAATTTTCCTTCTTTATATAATTGCTTAACATGCCGTGCTAACGAATTTGATTGTTATATAAGTACAAAGGAAATAAAGTAAAACTTTCTTACATAAGGGTTATTGGAAGGCATCCAGAAACTTCAGTGCATACACCTGTAGAATTAGAATAAAGGCTACTCAGATGTTTTCATTACACACACATCTACAGTAATTGTTAAATGGCAATTAAAGAAACAAATATAACACACAACTCTTACCGTTATAAACGGCATTGATTGTCGCTTTTTAAGCTCTTTTATTTTTGCTTAAGTGTTACATCATGGCTATACTTGGAATAAAATGTGACCGCCTTTTGTTTTTACCACGCATTCTCTGCGGAGGACAGCAACTAATCTGTCTTTTGTTTCTACTGTTGAGTGCAGCTGTAATTGGGCTGTTTCCGCCTTCAGTTAGTTATACAAACTGTTCTTACGAAAGTTTATTTTTATATCTAGCTCATCTTAATGAGATAAAACTCTGAAAAATAGGTACAGAAGGAAACAACGACTGTCAAATATTTAATAACTGAATACTATACGCTGGTCTTAAAGTTCTGTATTCTTTCCATGACAACGCTAGAAACAACTGAAAATCGACGGGACTTAAAAAGAATGACAAATTATTGAACAAATCGAAACATTAATAACGGATATCTCGATAATAGTTGATACCATAAAAAAGTTGTTTTGAGTAAATTGCGTTTTAAAGAAATTCACACTTTTTTGTTAGTACGTTTTCGTCTATCGCTTAACGTTCACTTATAAGATTATGCAAAATCCTTTCCAAATGAAGTGAATTTCCCTGAAAATTCAAGATATACATTTTATTTGTATGTAAATATCTTTAATATACAGCATTTTAGCCAAAATCGTTAGTCATTTTTAAAAAATGTAAGGTTTCGAAAAATGTTTCATATAAAGGTTAGTTTGTGGTAGAGAGGGTTTCTTGAACATTTTTGTGTTGATCTTGGGTAGGTACTGAACCTAAATACCAAGTTTGGTATTTATCCGACTTCTGTTTTTGATTATGCTGTTCACTGACACACACACACACGGAAATGTTTCTAAAGATACTTCTTTTCTGGATTTAGAGGACCTAAAAAGATGTATGCATACATACATAGGGTGGACCATTTAAGTTGAGACTGTACAATATCTCCAAAACCAAGCGTTGTAGAAAGAAATGTCTTCAATAAAAGTTGCTTGATATTTTGGGGGAAAGTAAATGCCTTTAGTCATGTTTTGTTTTGTGGACGTTGTGATGGTCGCGTTAGGGTCAATTTAATTCTTATAAATGGGTACCAACTTTTTTATGTTGTTTTCTCACTCCATAAAAAAAAGCTAAACATTTGTATTTGGCACTTTGCAATCGTCCTTACACCAACGTAAATAACAACGAACATTCTGAATGGCTGTGTACGAAGAGAGCAATGAATGATTGGGCCATCCATGGATGGTCATTTGAGGGTCAAGTTACGTTTCGTAATTGGGATCCAACATTTTTTATTTTGTTTTCTTATTCCTCATCACAAAATAAACATATTTTGTAAACCATTTTCTAATGAGAAAGCAACTTACAGATGTAGGTTCCCACTTAAAAAAATTAAATTGACCCTAAAATGCCCACCATAACGTCCTGCAAACAAAACACGACTAATGGCATTTACTTTCCCCAATAATGTCAAGCAACTTTTATTCAAGACATTTCTTTCTATAATGCTTAGTTTTGTAGATATTGTACAGTCTCACTTAAATGGTCCGCCCTGTGTACATACAACGTATTTCTTTTTACAATATTAGTATATATTTGTAAAATAGCAGCAAAAATAACAATGGATAGAAAAGGCCGTGCGAGTGTTGGTTTTAAAACTTCGTTTCTGGTGGGTATTCAGAGATCCTGAGAATAAGGATTTATGATGAAGGCGCAGTATCTAATTTTTGGGTTGAAACTCATTTCATATAGCGCTCTGAAAGCAAGCTTCTCATGCCCAAACTTAGCCTGTGCGACTGATATTTCAGAGCATAAAAATTGCAGTGTCCCGGGGGACGGAAGCTGCAGCCGTAGGTACCGAGCCTATACTTCAGGTTCATTAAAGAGCCTAATGCTGATAAAAGAGACCTCTGAGGGAAATTTATGAGTTTCACGCACAAGCAATATCTTAGTGTGCTGCTAGAAAGGTTTATAGTGACAGTCTGTCTGATGTCAAACTGCCGCTTCTCCTACGATCCGCTTTTCCTACGCGTATCACAAAATTACCTGGCTTAGAAGAGCATCATGATCCTTCACAGTACACGGCTTCTAATGTGTGTAAAATACTGTGTAGATAACCGGTGTTTTATAAATCCGCCAGCTCAGCTAGAACGGTGAGGCGTGTTGAAGGGTGTACTGTATAGCATTTATATCGTTGTTACGCCCCCCTGATCCTATTTATAAAGAAACTCTGCTAAATCGGTTCACCACTTTTAAGTGCTAAGCTCTTCTATTGTGATTTACAATGTGTTCCTGATACAAATCTCGCATTTTCTCTTCTAAGGCTTGTGCTGCGTAGTGCTGGAGGGAGTTTCTGGCACGTTTAAGATATGTCAGCCTTCAGCTGCAGCACTAATAATCAAGCTATTTTTGCATCTTATCCGTTACGGAGGGGACTCGACACCGATCCAGAGTGGATATTGTACCAATGTCCCACTATAGGGTATCTCCGGGAGGAATGATGAGGCGGGCGGCCTCATCCAGGAGCGACGCACAGCAACGACAGGGTCCCTACGTTTCCAGAAGTGGACACGCCGGCAGACGGACAGGCACACCGGGAACCCCGCTTACACAGAAGGAGCGAACGCCCATCAAGGGAGCTCGGATACCCCGGCAGCCAGTCCAAAGCCGAGGGGCGAAGAGTTCACACACAGCATCTCTTTTCCCCTGCTATGCTGCACCGAAACACCTTGCCGACCCTGAAACACACCAACGGGATGAAAGATGAGTGAAATTATGAATGCAATGAAATGGAGGGGCAGGAAATTCGGGGGCTGAAAGAAGCCACTCCATGACGCCTGACGACCCGGGAAAAGCTCCAAAAAAAACCATGGATCAGAGTGGGGGGCGTAGGGGTGCCTTAACATAATATTTCCTTTATTTCATGCTTTAGGGGAATGAATATTTACCTTACTTTTATTTATATTGTGACGCAGCGGTTATGACCCAAAGTTATTTGGGAGGTCGGTGGTGGATGCTCAGAGATAAACAAAGATAAGTATCGCTTTCAACCAGCATAAATAGCGGAAGCGATATCATCAGATAACCAGAATTGTCTAGAATTTTTCTTCCTCCGCCTCCAGAACGTGTGTTCAGAACGCCCTAGAATGTTCTCTGGAAACTTCCACGTGCTATATGAGCCAGCAAAGAGGAGTACGGAAGTTAGCAAGTGCGTTTCTAGTATGACATCTAGCGCGGCTCTACAAGTATGTAGATGCTGCTGCTTCCGTAAGATGTTGAAGTATTGTGTTCGATTCCCCAGCGAGTAAACTCTCCGGAGGAAGAGGCTACGCCGTGGTATTTCGTTGCGCTGCTACGTCACGAGGAGAGTGAAGTGCTACTGAAAACTAAATGGTTAATACTTAAAGTTGAACTAGATCACATTAAGGAAGTGACAATGAGTGAAGTTGTAAATTAGACAAAGTAACAATATCCTGCCCCAAAGTTGAAACGAAAAATTTATCAACTGTCAACAAAGTTTAAGAAGTTGCATGCAGCAGAAATAATTGTGGAAGTTGACCACTTAAATTAAAAATTTCTAGTTTCTAAACCTACATTAAAATCAATTTTCTCCTGCACAATTAACTGACAGCGACAGTAACGACCCAGTAGCGACAGTGGGGTGAGATGCTCGAGAGGTATACCTCAAGTTCTTACTGCATACCTCCCCAGTAATTAATGTTATTTTCGGTGAGTCCATCAGGGAGGTTTCTACGCGACAAAGCCTTTTTAATACACTTGGCCCTTAGATTGCCTTGTACAGCGTTATTGTTAGGGACAACTATCTGCATGATCCACCTCAAAATGAAGCTCTTAATCAACTGGCCTTAAAACTGCCAGCAAACACAAAGTTCTTGGTTTCTAATTACTTATTGTATACGTGTTGTCCTGTACTTTCTTTACTACTTTCTCTACTGCGTACTTGTAGTAGGAGAGGAAGTATTGTATTTAAAAAAATTCGATATCAGCATTCCACCGGAAATACACAATTTTGAGGCCCCCTAAATGCAAAAACATGAATTTTTGGAAAATGGTCTGTGTGTGTGTTTGTGTGCTCGTATTTTAGTTCAGTATCTTCCAAAGATGCGACACAAAGGTTTACAAGAAAATTCCCCCATCCCATACTACCCTTTACAAGGAAATTTTTTCAATTTTTTTTATTTTCTTAAATATGACTAAAAGATTTAAAATCCCAGTTCATTTTGTAATAATATTTGAATTTTCTCAAAATAACGTATATTAAGCATATTTCATGACAAATGAGATATATATCTTGAATGTTCTGGGAATAGCCTGTGAAGTCCTCTTTATTGGGAAGGAATTTTGTATAATGTTATAAAACTGGCAAACGTTAAGTGATATACGAAAACGTACTGCACTTATCATTTTTAAGCCTGTCTACATTCACTTGTTTCTCGCGATTACACGGAAAGCGTGAGGCCAGTATATGGCAAACAGTTCCTAAACATTTGATTACCGCGGTTCCACTTATAATTAAACTATAAATACCTATTCCTGTAAAGGTTTATTTCTACTAAAATGATGTAGGTAGAAAAACTATCTTTTGTATGAATAGTTTTTATATCCATTAATAAACGATACAGGTAGAGAAAGTCATGTGAATGTAACACATCAGATATATATTCTAATATTTAATTTTTTCCTAGCAACCCTACACATTCGAAGAATGGTTATTAGATTCTGGCACTTGAGCACACATGAAGTCTTTTGTGTTTCTGGAAACCTGCGGATGGAAGGGGTGAACTTAAGGACACAGAGGGCTACCAGTTCCGGGACGGCAGGCGGGGTACCCAACGTTTCCAAGTATTGCGTCCTAGCATAGGCGGGACCTCCCACAAAGACATACCTCTCAGAGCCCGTCTCCCATCGAACGCCAGTGCACGCACTTCCTCAATGCAAACTCCACCGCCATACGCCTTGCCGCCGTCCATTTGCCTGATCTTTCGACCTTGAAACCTGATAAGGAAATGAGATGACAGGAAACGGAGGACCATGAAAATTCGCTGCGTTATATAAGTTATCCAACCACGAAAAGCGCGAAAAAACGCAGATCCACTGCAATCCAATCTTGGACCTCCGGAATCCGAACCTTGCACATTACTCCAGAGCAATTTCACTCAGCAGCTATCTACATATAGGCGAAGGTTTGAAGGCTCCGATGGTCACCTACAACCCTCAATATCCAACCATGAGCGTAAGCCGCAATAAAAGTCGTTGGTCATAGTTCCCAATTGAACACATTGTTCAGTACGCGGATGCAGTTCCTTCACTATTGTGCACATTGGTGCTGTGATAGTATGTTGGAAATGAGTACGAAAAATAATTCTTTGTATTTAAAAACAAAATTGTGTTACAAATAATGGTTGAAAAATATGTTATTAATCTAACATTATTATTATTTAATTGGCCGATTACTACCATTAAGCGTGGAGGCAGGTGAACTTTCTTCTCTACCATATAACTCCGCATACCTTGCTGAACTTTCCAGCTTCGGAGATGCTATATATGACAAAGCATTTCGCCTTTGGCCAGTTCATCGAAGCTGGAGTAAACGTCACGAATGGCTCCAAAATGGAGCACAATTTACCTATTTAGATCTATAACCTGAAAATTATTACGCTAGAATAAAATGTGACATTTTTGGCTCGGTTTGTCGGAATAATTCCGGAGACGCAATCCATAATCTCTTGGGAACCTTATGCATTGCCAATATTAAATTAACATTGAAGCTTTGAAGCTGAAAATTTAAAGAAGCTTTACACCTTTGGAATATACATCTTCTCTTAATATAATTAGAATTAATTGAGACCCTTATTAATGCAACACATTATATATCTGTGTGTGTTGAAGTTGCATTATATATATATATATATTGAAGAGAATAAGGTAAAATCTCCCAAACTCTTAACCTCATGTTCTTGAAAACATAGCTTTCATTTGTCTTCCCCTATTTAAGTGGAGAATAAATGTCGAAAACTAAAAGAAAAATTATGTTTTTGTGTAGTATTATAAGTATATATCGCTATTTTGATATTATTTTATCATCGTAGATACAATATAACTTTAAATATATTTTTAAAATTGGTGCTGCGTTTATGCATCTACCATTACTTTGATTTGTGTACCACTTCACAGAATAGTAGATTATGATACAAGGGGTAAAGTTAGGGTTTGATTTTGCGAGTAGCAATTTTGCAAAACGAAGGCCATTGGCCTAGTTTCGCAATCCTACGAGCAAAATAAAACCACCTTTAGCACATGTGGCTAACACTATTTTTTAGACATCCCTCGAATTTGTAAAATAGCAATAATATTATATTGATTCCTGAACTAACATATAGCACGTTTCGAAGGCGCTCTTGAAAGAAGAGAAATTACTTAAAAAAGCAGATGTCAGTTATTTTGATGTTTTGTTGATTCGCCAGCAGTCATTTTCAGTGAAATTATTTTCAGCACGTTTTGAATTTCACTAGGCTATGAAGCGATTAAATGCTATAGCATATTGATTTCTGGATTTTTTTGGATGGGTACTTCTAGTGTTATTCTCTCTGCTGTTTCTGTAGTTTCACTTCCATTTCATTTTATCTGGATTCGTAATTTCCGCCATTTAATCTTTATGTAGGTTAGATAAAAGAGTAACGTTTTAGATCAAAGAAAGCTGCCAATATAACGTATAGGTTAACTCTACAACTAATTGCTTGAAGTATGACGATTTCTATTGTGAATAGATAATGCGAGCGCCATGAGAAATTAATCATGTGAAAAGACACAATGAAAAATAAAACTTAATTAAACCAGTCGAGTTAGTACACATGTGCAAATACAAAGGGTAATCGCCATGTGATGACTTGGAACCAAAGTTGGTCACACTGAAGATTATCGTACGAGTGCGATGAACTAAAGCGTTTAGCTCGTTAGAAGTAAAGTGTTAGAAGTTCTACTTCTAGGCCATGCTATCTAAAAAACATCATAACTCCTATAATATTTTAAGTAGAAAGGTAGAATTTACTCAAACTTTAGTAGAAGCTTTGCCCTGCACATTGATAGCCATTGTACATTTGAGAGCGTCAATGTGTATACATATGAGATTTTTTCCACTTTTACTTAGAAAGTTTTTTCTTTGAATGACATTTTCTGATATAAATAACCCATTTTCTAAGGAATACTGAAGATAGCTAAATGGAACTTTTGCATGATAAAAAATACCTCGATTCTACTACTGACCTACTTTGGTGATAATAATTTGGTTAATTGCTGAGAAATTTTGATAAAAAGTATGTAATTATGAAAGAATTAAAATATTCCTTAATTAACCACATTACTGTATAAAACTATGTCAGTGAACTTAGACGTTCACCTATATTCTGTAAAAATTCAGTCTGGCATGTAAAATAATTTCTGAGAAGTTATGAAGTTAGAAAGTTTAACAATGGTGGAATACGACTTTTAATCTCCCGTTAAGCAAAAACAAACTAACATACGCCTACTACCGAAGAGGATCTGAGGAAAATTAAAACGGAAACATGAGGTTAATCTGAAAATCAGAAAAGAAATGAAAAAGATTTTCCTAGTTCACTCAACGTTACGATATGGGGCACTAAATCTTCTACTGTACTTCCTTAAGTGGTAGTAAGCTCTCCCTTGCGGGCACAATCTCACTAAGTAGACGTCGTTTATTTCAGAAAATGAGCACACCAAGCCGAGACGCTGACCGCATACAGCATCACCGCCACGTAGATCCCATAAAACAAAGTGCCAGCTCGCCCAATGTCAGGCGCTTTCACGCCTTGTATCTGATGGGCAGTGGAACAGAAGGTTCACATGATGAATTGCGCGGCTAAGAAGAACGGATGAAAACAGAGTCGCGTTCTGTGCGTACGTGGCGGCAATCCTTCCTCATTTTTATTCTAAACTAACACAATGCTTGACGTCGTATGACGATCCAGCTGTGTATTTACTAATTAAGTTGTTTCATCTAAAATCATCAGTTATCAGTTGAATAACGCTCTGGCGAATGATAAAAGTTACGAGGAGAAGTCGTGGATGCAGCATATCTTGGCAAGGTTTAGGGGCACGGAGAAAAATGGAAAAATATTTACCGCGAAGCTTTACTTTCTGCAGTGGAGGGTTAAGGGCAGGCAGGAAGACGACTGTATGTATAAAGCGGTCAGTGAAATAAACGGTCAAAGAATATTGCAAAATAAGCGATCAGGGGATTGCTTGCTACCTGAGTGGTGGTGTCTGCTGTATGAAGTAACTTTTGACACCTTGCGGCTTTATTGGTTTATTACTTTCTCTGCCACGTACTCCGTAGGTAGAGAAGGTATTGCATTCCAACCAAAAATTCAATAACAACATTTTACCAGAGATACATATTTTGAAGCCGCCTGCATAAAAAATTGCTTCTATCTCTGTACTTTCTATTTTTTCTTAAAAATTGCACATTAAATCTAATAACATAATAGATAAACTTGGGTCTGCTTTTACTTTCCACCGTTGCACGCTGAATTACATGCACGCGCTTCAGCAAAGAGGTAGAACAAGTGAAAAACAGACACCCGGGTGCGTTCAGTAGAGTTTACCTGCAATGAACGGTGCGCTCAACCAAGGTGAGTGACTGCCAGGTAACCACGGTCACCTAAACTGCGGTGAACATTGGATTACCCTGGTCAAGTTCTTACCGCGGTAAGCTGAAGATCCCTGAAGGGTTGATTTAACGTGGATGGTTAGTGTACATGACCAATAGTAGCGGCCCGTCCAAGAACCTTTACATCCTATACAGTTATTTCCTTATGGCTGAGAGGTATTAACGTGTGCTCTAAATCGAGCACTTGCATTAGGAAGTTCCTTGGAATAGTTTCTAATTTTAGTTTTCCAGCAAAAAAGAAAAGAAAAATAAATACTAATGAAAATGTGCATATTCTAAATCAAATTTAATGGAACTTTACACCTAATCAGGAACCCACCAGCAACTATGCCACAAAATGTAAGCCCATTTGATTCATAATTTTGAAAGTTTGAAATTTCATTGGTCTCTTAAGTGGAAGTACGAAAGTACGATGTCGGTGTCCACAATAATAATAATAATAATAATAATAATAATAATAATAATAATAATAATAATAACATGGATTATAATGGAGAACAGGTATACAAAAGAAAATGTACTATGTTTAGAAATAGTACATAATCCCCTACCTTCTAGCAGTTTTGTAACCTTGGCCTCCTTTAACAAATATAATAAGGCATATAACGGTTAAAGGAGAATTACAAGAACTCGGTAGCTATATTAATGGGAAACGTTAATATTAGAACTGGAGAAAGTTATTTGAAAGTGTAAGTAGTTGGATGAGCGTTGCAACAATGACAAAAAGAGAGAATCTTAGGCGAAGTAAAAAATGTATTGAATGGAATATTTTGAATGGGAAATAGAATGAAGACGAAAATGGGAAATACACAGTTGTTAGCAGAAATGAAAGGAAGGGTGTTCCACAAACTCAGTGTCCTATAAGTGGCGAAAACGAAGATTTTGAACATACACTATGTGATCAAAAGTATCCGGACACCCCATAAACATACGTTTTTCATCTTAGATGCATTGTGCTGCCACTTACTGCCTGGTACTCATTATCCGCGACCTCAGTAGGCATTAGACATCGTGAAACAGCAGAATGGGACGCTCAGTGGAACTCACGGACTTCGAACGTGGTCAGGTGATTGGGAGTCACTTGTGTCAGAAGTCTGTACGCGAGATTTCCACACTCCTAAACATCCATAGGTCCACTGTTTCTGATGTGATAGTGAAGTGGAAACGTGAAGGGACATGTACACATAAAAGCGTACAGACCGACCTCGTCTGTTGACTGACAGAGACCGCCGACATTTGAAGAGGGTCGTAAAGAGTAATAGAGTAATAGACATCTATCCAGACTATCACACAGGATTTCCAAACTGCATCAGGATCCACTCCAAGTACTATGACAGTTAGGTGTGAGGCGAGAAACCTTGGATTCCATGGTCGAGCGGCTGCTCATAAGCCACACATCACCAGGAAAATGCCAATCGACGCCTCGCTTGGTGTAAGGAGCGTCAACATTACATGATTGAACAGTGGCAAAACGTTGTGTGGAGTGACGAATCACGGTACACAATGTGGCGATCCGATGGCAGCGTGTGGGTATGGCGAATGCCCGATGAACATCATCTGCCAGCGTGTGTAGTGCCAACAGTGAAATTCGGAGGTGGTGGTGTTATGGTGTGGTCGTGTTTTTCCTGGAAGGGAATTGCACCGCTTGTTGTTTTGCGTGGCACGATCACAGCGCAGACCTACATTGATGTTTTAAGCACCTTCTTGCTTCCCACTGTTGAAGAACAATTCGGGGATGGCGATTGCATCCTTCAACACGATCGAGCACCTGTTCATACTGCACGGGCTGTGGCGGAGTGGTTACACGACAATAGCATCCCTGTAATGGACTGGCCTGCACAGAGTGCTGACTTGAATCCTATAGAACACCTTTGGGATGTTTTGGAACGCCGACTTCGTGCCAGGCCTCACCGACCTACATCGATACCTCTCCTCAGTTCCGCACTCCGTGTAGAATGGGCTGCCATTCCCCAAGAAACCTTCCAGCACCTGATTGAAAGTATGTCTGCGAGAGTGAACGCTGTCATCAAGGCTAAGGGTGGGCCAACACCATGTTGACTTCCAGCATTACCGATGGAAGGCGCCACGAACTTGTACATCATTTTCAGCCAGATGTCCGGATACTTTTGATCACGTAGTGTATATTTAAATGTAAGGAAACGGAAATTCGGAAAAAAGAATTTGTTAACAAGAAATGATTCAATATATTGAAGTATAGCTATAATTGAAATGTTTCAATATAGTAGGAAGTTAGGGAAATACTTCAACAAAATAAACTGATCTAAATAGAGACACTAAATACACACAAATGACAAAATACAAGCTTACAAAAATCTGGAATTAACGAAATAATAAATAAACTAATTATTAAAAGAATGTATTATAAATAATGAAAAAGACATAAGTAAATAATACCAATAATAATAATAATAATAATAATAATAATAATAATAATAATAATAATAATAATAATATGGATGTTTGTTACTATTAGTTTCTCTTACACAGTTATTAGCACAAAACATAAAGTAATGCAAGCTTCATTTAATATGATTTAATCCAATCTACGATTATCGTTTTTTGTAACCTCTGTGAGAGTCGATGCTCGCTGGATGTAACCTTTTGTAAATTACAGAGCAATTAGAGAAAATTAATTGCATTTTCCTTTACAAGCAAAGAGAACATTTTTCTTTGATATGAGACCTCAACAGTTAATTGTCTCGATCACAGTACAATTTCAACTAGCCTCCAGTAGGTGCAGGAAAGAGGGGTATATCTGTAATTGAACGTTGCTGTAACCGTGCAGTAGGCTTGGTTTACAGTCTTTCTGGGACAGTATTTGTCACATAACGCAGGAAGGATCACAAATATCAACCTGTTCTGTTAATGTACATACTGAGGCTTTCACGGCCGGCGTTATAACTAATAAATGAATTACAACTATCCGGGCTTGTAGGCCGTGGTCTAGAAGGCATCGTGGATACCGACGTTTCGCCAAGTACAGCGGTTGGCATCTTCAGGGTGAAGTGATTCAGTGTCTGCGGTGGTCGGAGTCTGAATGCTACATATTAATGATAGCTTTTCTTTACCAGAAAATGCGTAGGAAAGGTACTCGAGTAAATGTAATTATATTAAGGCTAGAAAGAATCAGACTGAAAAATTCAATGCCATGGCCGTAATTTGAGCCACGGATCTTCTGGTTTTTTCCTGGATACTCTAATCAACTAAGCTACCGTGGCAACATGCCGACATGACATAATTCCCCAGCTGAATCGTATTCAATATGTTACCGTGGCAGCTCAGTTCGTTAGAGCAACTGGACGGAGACTGCTACCAGGGCAACATGCCGGCACGACATTAAATGCCAGTAAGTTTGGGAATTTAATATTCTGCCATGGTAGCTCAGTTGGTTAGTGCAACCGGACGAAAACCGCAAAACTATGCTTCAAATCCCGGCTATGGCATTGAATTTTTCAGTCTGATTTCACCTTTTCAACCTTTTCCTAAAACGTCTTGTGTGGAAAAATAATTAATTAGTGTATCAAAGCTATCTTTTTATTTGAAAGGAATTATTTTAAACAGTGTATTCTTTACCCGAGTATTTTTATTTTTCACATCACTCCCTGTAGTTACACGTCATTCGTGCTGTGAACTCAAATTGCATTATGGCATTTTGCTCTAAGTTAGGTTTCAGGTATGGAATTCGTTTCAAATTAGATATAAGTCGTTGCTTACGTCCAATTTTTTTTTGCTTTCTTTCTTTCTTCTTCTTCTTTTTTTTAATGTTGCTCAGCTTAGAGTTTTACGTTTCTCCTTGGTTGCACAAAAATATTTTCGCTATTTCACTAGTAATGAATGGGTTCATTACTAAATAATTGCGCCACACACTCAGATTAAAAGCCTGTCCTGCCAGTATTAAATTTTAGAACTCCATGACCCATTATTTCAGAAACCGTCTCAGATATCCTACAAAAAATTTTACTGGTATAGAAAAGTTCAGTGATTTAGATACACTATGCTGTATTAAAGAATATAGGGTCTTTTTTCTATGATACAAAATGTTGGTTAACTTTTTTCAGTCGCCTTCCGTGGTGTAGTGGTTATCATGCTAGTCTCTAGTTCCCGAGGCCACCGGTTCAAAGTCGGCGGAGGGCGATGGATTTTTTCGGACGTAAAATTCCTTAGCATGGCTTCCTTCGTAAGGGAAGTAAAACCGGTGGTCACATGTCGTAGATTTACGGAACGTAAAAGAACCTCAATCCTGATAAAGAGGTCTCTGAGCAAAATTACCGGGCTTTCACGCCCAATATACAATGCGACGCTAAGGACCACAGCAGTTGAAGTTCGTCCATAAATAAAACCCCAACTTAATTTTAACTTTTGTCAGTATTTAATTTTTTTAAAAAAAGAACAAATTAAGTTATTAACACAAAATATGAAAATCAAAACTCGTTTGGTGTTTAATTCATTATTTCACAGTCGGAAGAAAGAATATATGGATTTGAAAAAATAAAAGCCATTAAATATTAATTTACTTATTAAACTAAATTTCATTTTCAGTTGAATATGTGGAAACAAATTGACGATTAGTGATTAGATGAAACAGTGTATCCGTACCGTTTTATTACTGAAAGTTGTATGACATAATAAGAGTGAAATACTCATCATTAAAAATTTCTTCAGCTGTTTTCAGTACTTTCTAGGAAAACAGACATTTATATTAGAAAATCTCACTCCAGAAAGGGTGTTCATTAGGAAGAATGGAGAAAAAAAAAATAACTTTTTGCCCCCCCAAAAAAAGATACTATCACATTGCTTGCATATACAAAAACTGCCATATTTAACAGTGGTATCAATTCGTACAGAAAACGTTCTTGTAAAATATGTGCTAAAATTTACATCTCTACTTTAAAGAGTTATGACTTTTTCTGTAAAGTGATGCAGAAATCAGAATATAAAACGAGATATGCAATACCAGCTTTAAAATGTATTTAAAATATAATTATTTTGCCTACAATGATAAAATATACGTATATCAAATTAAAGAGAAAATTCTAGTTTATACGATTGCAAAAAAATATATATAATTTTTACCATTGTCGCAATTTAATCACTCCTTCGTTTAAAATTTGTGCTTTAATGCTTCTATGATAAATTCTCTAATCGTATATAATATGTGTTTATTTTCAATAAAACAATGTCTATTTAATATCTTAAATTTATAAGAGGGATGTATAAATGGTTTGAGTCTTTGCACTTCCCTGATGCCTATAACGGGCAGTTTTGGATGCTGTTTTCTCTTAACTAATGTTGGCAGAAATCCTTATCATTGTTGTAAAAACCAGCGCTTTAGTTATTCAGCTTGGAGTGTCATATTTAGTTTATTAAGAATATGAACTCATCTCAAGTGATGCGTCCTTAAGAACTGAACACATTTTCACAGAAGGAGGAAGAGGAAAATGAGGAGTCGCTGCTGACGTCTCCTAACGCTGTCGATAACTGTCCTTCTCCCTATTATTGTTACTCCCTTGCACCGTTTTGTCCACATAAGAGTATTTGCTAGAACTCTGCCAGTCTGTTTCGGTAACAGCGATGCGCCCCCAAGCGTTATATCGTTCAATTTCTGCAGCAATAAGTCCCCTGTTAAGTTTCTTTCCTAACATTACTGTTGGGGAAATAATTTTTACCTGTTACTTATCTTTCGTTTCACCTTGGCCCAAACTGTCCTATGGGATACCGTTAAACGTTGATTGGGATAAATAAAGGACGGTCTGGCCAAAGGAAAGTAAAAATACTTCCGCATTAAATACCTTTTCTTTGTATTTGTCTATTTCAATCAGCTTCCACAATTCTGATTTACACATACAGCTGTCGCACTAAATCACACAACCATACTACAATATTCGCAATTGGTAAACACATTATAGATTGTCTGGAAAACTATACTTTCTGCACGCCTCAACCGGGTGATAAACGGATACATGTGCACAAGTAATAGTGCCTTCAACGACAGAAAAATGTAACTGCGTAAAAGTTTAAATACTTGCTGTAGTCTTATCACCGCCCCGATACCTAAAATAGTACGAACGTAAGGAAGCAATACTTTGAATGCTTTGTTTTGAAATTATCATCACACATCGGGAATTCTGAAATTGTTGTAGTCATCAGTATTATAAATACATTTCTTCCGGTTTTGAGGCCGTAGTCGAAGAATAAAACTGCTGAAACTTGCTGTTTCGTTATGGAGGACATCCTCAGAAGAGTGACAGGAACGGATAACCACGTTACATTTCAACATATGTTTGTAGACAGCGTGAAGAAAATGTCTTAAGGCTAGTAGCAACACGATATAATATGAAAATCTGGGCTGTAAGGCCGTGGTCTAAGGCTAAAACTATTTACATCCGACGTTTCGGTCAACTCTTTGGTTATCATCTTGAAGATGGTAACCAAAGACTTCACCGAAACGTCAGGTGCAAATAATTTTACCCTTAGACCACGGCCTTACAGCTCGGAAGATTTTAATATTTTATCAATTAGCTCCGGTCGTGAAAGCCTTCGCATTGTAGTAGGAGCTGTTGTTCTGGTAGAAGTTGGTGGGGTATACTAGTCCTGATTCAGTTTTATGCAATAGTTTTTACATTACCTGAATCTCTGTCATCCATTTCTTAGAAGTGCTTATTTCTAACCGGTTTACACATTCTAGATCTCTGAGTTTAATAAACTCGATGAACAGCATTTGAATCTCCGAATTAATATTCATTATTTAGTGAAATAAGAGCAATGCCAATGCCGACTCACAAATACCTACATAACTTTAAATAAAGAAAACATGATGGACCATCAGTGGTTTGAAGGGAGGAAAATGGTTCCTCAAAATTTTAGGGAGCTTAGAGAGTCCAAATGACGATGCAGCTTAGGAAACGCAGCCTCCGTTTTGCTAACCGTCACCAGCTTGACGATCCTGAAATCCTCTGATACGTTAGTGAAACCGAGCATGACAGTTAAACCTAGCAACGCATTCAAATGTGACGCATAAGAATAGTTACTAGGATACATAACAGGAGAGAAAAAAGAAATAAGACCATAAAATACAAACACAATTTTGGAGCAGGTCGGAATTGCTAGGATCCCCACCGTATGTATGTACACCTTTCCATTTAAAAAGTGCCTTCGATGATAAGGTTATAAACACAGTGTTGCTGTATTTCAAAAACTTCACTTCTTAACCACCCTAATCACTAGGTTACTTACCAATGAGCTACTAAGTTCTTTTTTTCTGTCTGAAATACATTTCAAATTAGTCTTCAAAAGGGTTATAAGAAATTTTAAATCAGATAGGTATGATGGACCTTCATGAATAAATTGTTTTGTTATTCTATAAACCCAAACATTTGTCTTGGATTGTGTTCAATGCTAAGGCTCTTGAGAGAGTGAGTGAAGAAGTAAAAAAGAACGATTGTTTTTAATTTGTTACAGCCGAAGACCGGGACAATTATGGAAATACTAATGGCAGATCACATAATCATCATCCTGGTGATCTTCTGCCTCATTCTCTCAGGGATGTGCTTCACATTTATTTTCAACTGTGTACGGAAGTTGGTACACGATCATAGAATCATTCAGGTAAGTTATGTATTTTGTATAATCGCAACATGCAAGTATTTCAGCGGTTCTGTCAATACGACCTGCACTTCAGTTTTATTTGCCTTAAAATTATTACTTTCCAGAGTGGAAGCAGTTAGAATATGCTAATTTGAACAAACACATAAAATACTACTTTATGTAATAAATTCTGTATGATCATAAGTGTAATAATTAACACTTTGTAAATTTGTATTGCAAATTGCTAAACAATTAGACGATGACTTGTCTGTTGGTCCAGAATGGTTACAACAACTTTCCTTCAGTAAAAAGATTTCTGCTCTTCCTTTTTACTTTCTCTACCACGTACCTAGCAGGTAGAGAAGGTATTGCATTCCACCTAAAAAATGCGATACCGAGATTTCAACAGAAATACGTGATTTGAGGCACTGAATCCAAAAAAATCATTTTTTAGAAAAATGCCCGTGTGTGTGTATCAGTGTGTCTGTGAACATCAATTCAAAAACAAAAGGTCGGATAAGTACCAAACTTGGTATTTAAGTTCAGTAACTTCCAAGGACGCAACACGAACACTTTCAAGAAAATCCCTCACCCCAAATACGCTTTACATGAAACATTTTCGAATTTTTTAATTTCTTAAGAAAATCATTGAAAAAGTAATACCTTATATTAGAGATATTTACATGACAAACAAAATGCATATCTTGAATTTTCGGGGAATACCCTTTGAAACCCTTTTCATTCGGATGGAATTTTGAATAATCTTGTATAACCGGTAAACCTTAAGCGATAGACGAAAACGTACAACACAAAAAATGTAGATCTCTTTAAAGCACATTTTGTTTCAAATAATTTTTCTTTTGTGGCCCCATTGGAGAAGAAACAAATTGATAATGGTTTTCAATTATTTCTCTTTCATACAAAACGCGAAATGATGATTTGGGTGTGCAAGCTCTGCTGTGTTTCGCTAGTCGCTGTTCAATAATCTGTTAGGCAATCGCTCCTGGTAAGCTATACGCTTTCTAGAAGGCGAATGTTTTGACAGCTTCATTTTTCCGCGTTTGCTCTTTGTCGTTCTGGACTTATCCAGAAAAGAACATTCCATAGAATCCTGGGTAGAATATAAGGACAAGCAACAGGGTTGAATTCAAATTGTTGCAGTTGCACTCACAATACTATGCCGAGAATTGGTAGCTGCCAGTTCACCTTAGAAGAGTGCAAAAAAGAACTCCCAAGTATCAATATAACCATATCCAGCTTATACAGAAGAAAGAAATAAGAGTTGCAGTAACCCTAGTAGGTCTTTATGACATAAGCTTGCAACATTTTCTCTGAGCTGCCTATTATTCACAAGCACCCACACACCCACCCCTCCTGATAAGACTGCAACCTGCGTCATTATTATTATTATTATTATTATTATTATTATTATTATTAGTAGTAGTAGTAGTAGTAGTAGTAGTAGTAGCAGTAGTAGTAGCAGCAGCAGCAGCAGCAGTAGCAGTAGTAGTAGTAGCAGCAGCAGCAGCAGTAGTAGTAGTAGTAGTAATAGTAGTAGTAGTAGTAGTAGTAGTAGTAGTAGTCAGTAGTCAGTAGTTAGTAGTCAGTAGTCAGTAGTTAGTAGTTAGTAGTAGTGCAGAATCGACTTTGAACCACGTTCTTTCTGAGCCAGTTTGTTGTTCGTGTTCTTGTGGCTTTGGTATGCTGTCTATATCATTCAAGATCATGGTTATGATTATCAGGAAGCGCACAATCATTGTGTCTCTGAAACCTCTACGAGGAAGGGGTGAAGCAAAGGATATAGAGGGCGACCAAATTCGGGGTGACAGGCTAGGGACGCAGGCGGGGTCTCTAACATCTCCAGATATGACACCCTGACGTCAGCAGGATCACTCACAGGCCTACCTCTTCCAACGGAGAGATCTCTGTGAGGGCCTCTCGCATACCGCAGCCTCCCACAAAGCAAACTTCATTTCCATACGCTTCGCCCACCATTCACTCGATCCCTCAACCCTGAAACATAAGAAAATGAAATGAAAGCAAATGGGGTACGGAAAATGTACGGTATTATAGAATCAACCCCAGCATTCACCTACCAACCCAGTGAAACAGCTAAAACACACAAGTTCAGTTGGAACAGGGTGGCCGGCCCAATGACAATCGAATCCAGACCTTCCGAATTAGAGCCTCACATGCTACCACGGCGCCATCTCGCTCTTATATATACAATGGCGCTGTCTCCTTTCTCCATGCATTAGACAATTCTGTCTTTAGCCATTTACATAATCTGTTCGTGCCACATTTTATCTTATCCTGCAATAGTATCATGGCCAGCGATCAAATTTACTAACGAAGAAGGCATAAGAATCTGCCCCTCACCTGGGAAAGAAAGGAAAAAGCTTGGATTCATATTCTGGTCCTTGTACTGAGACAACAGTTGAGGAGAACGTATCTGCCAGGTTCCTTTGTTAACTCAAGGGTAGGGCCTTGCTGTTTTGGAGGGGGAATCAATTCGCATTTTTTACATAAGGTTATACAGCTCAGATCAAGTGTAAGGAAGAGGGTCAAGGGTGAAAGCGGGCCTAGTGGCTTAGGGGAGGGTATTTGTTTATTTTGTAAACAATAGCGTGTGCTTGTGAACACGTTTTTGTCTTGTTACTGTTCTGTTTTATTTGTATGATTTTTTTTGTTAGTTTGTGTATTTTTCTTTTCATTTCTTGTAAATATAATTAACTTTGAAGTCAGTGTGATGAATATACTTTGACAAATATGAACTACAGTGCATTATATTGTAAGATAATGTGTTGTACTTAAACCTTAAATAACGTATGAAATTACAGAAAAGGTTATTAAAAGGATATAATACGTAGAATCGGCATAATGTTAAAGTGCTGGGTCAATTTTACAAACACCTCAAAACATGAAGTTCCCCATAAGTTATAATTATTTAAATGATATAATCAAGTAGTAAATAAATTAAATCAAAGGCTTGTAAATGTAAACTCAACAAATTCTTTTCTTACAGCCGCAATATAATTATATATTCTTCACCAAAGCCAAACATTTAACAAATTTCCGCGTTATAGACTGACTCAAATACAATAAGAAATTTCACCCTCAGGTTTTTTAGTCTCTGTTACAATATTGCTTTACGATGCGAAACTTTACAGTTATGCTTTAAAATACATTATTCTCACTTTCGTTCCAAAACCTGAATCAATACGACACAGGTCTTGAATTTTAGATTTTGCAGATTACTTACAAAAGGTATTTGTGTAAATTTAGACAAAAGCAAAAAATGGCGTGTGCCTGCTAGCGCTTCCCTAGATCCGGTGTTAGAACCTTACTTCTCGATTGCCAGCGATGCCCGGGGTAGCTCTAGCTTTCCGCCACGTGACCTGACGTCAGGAACTCGAACAGCGCCACACCGAGTCTTTACGCTGCTCTCTGTTGAGTATATATATATATATATATATATATATATATATATGCAGGATCCAGCCGATAATGCAGTAGAACGTAAGATGCTGGTTGTATTCCCTTCTCGCCGGGATTACTCGACAGCGTAATTTATTTTGTAAGGAGGGAGCCAACACGGCTCAATATAAGTATGTATGCGCTATCTGATCTGTGCGATGTATGAGTTTGAACATGTAAAATGTTTACGACAAATAAATACACCACTTTACTCTACTTATTTTCCCGATTGGTTTATAATTCTTAAAATGAAATAGTAGTCCCTGTGTTCATTCTTTGCAGATGACCTATCCACTTAGTTTTATATTCTTTAATTTTCTTCATTTAGATTATATATATAACTCTTTTCTTATACCTTCATTTCTTTTGTGATCTGCTATCAAATACCCTGCCACTGCTCTTAAAAGCTTCATTTCATTTACTTCGAGTCTGCTTTTGTTTTTCTCTATCATAATCTATGCGTCATTCCCATATTTGCCACTGAACATTATGTTACAAAATTTTAATATCCTGTCTTTTCGTACATCTTTTTATAGTTTCACTAAAACATTTAAAGACGTCCATTGTTTTATTTGATGAGATTATTTGATATGTTAAATTGCTCTTAAATATTTAAATTCTACCATCTGTTCCATAATATTATTTTTACAAATTTTTTTACCTTATACTTTATTTTGCTGTGAACCCATTGCTTTTTACTTAGGGAGATTGTCCTGTTATACGTTATACTCTTTTGTTATATATTTAGTGCATAAGTTGACTTTTGAAGACTTTATTCTGAAGTAGATAAGCATTAGGTTGTTTAGTCCTGTATATTTTAAAACGATTACGCGAAAACTTTTATAAAAAATTACGTGTCAGAAAGGCCTTCAGGCTTACGCTAACGTGACAATTCTCTCACACATTTAGATCCGAACCTCCGAGGTAGACTAAATAAACATCAGTACTGTGGAAGTGTAGAACTTTAGGGGAAAAAACCAGAAGCAGTTGGTGAGGGAAACTAAACATGCGAGAGGTTGGTGTTCTTGTTTCTCTCTAGCGTGTATTCTCGTCGACCAAATTACGCGGACACTGCTGCGGCCTTGTGAATACCGCACCCTTGTGGCCAGTTCTGTTTGTACAAGAAAGGGGCACCTTGTTTAACACACTATACACCAGTGTTTATATAAAATATTCCACTGAGGCAAAGTTTCCTCTAAATCCTGTAGCACTGTCTTGGATATACCTAACAATTTAGTTTTGTCATTTTATTTTTATTTGTCTATATTTCAGGTGCGATCTTGCCATCAAATAGAAAATCTGATGGGATACATTCACGTGACCTTCTGTACTCCCTGTCGCTTATTGCTAGGTATACAAATTATTCTTACGAAAGTTTATTTTCCTATCTACTTAATTTTAATCGAGATAAACCTACCCGGAAATATCTCTCTGAATGTTGACAGGACTTAATAACGGATATCTCGGAAATGGCTGATGCTATAAGAAATTATTTTAAACAAATCGTGTTTTAAAGAGATCTTCTCTTTTCGTGACTACGTTTTCGTATGTCGCTTTACCAGTTATACAGAATTATACAAAATTCCTTCCGAATGTAGAAGACTACATAGGATACTCCCATATAATTCAAGATACACGTTTTAATTTGTCATTTAAATATCTTTAATATATGGTATTTTAATCCAAATCATGACAGTAATTTTTTATAAAATCAAAACTTTCGAAATATGTTTTATAAACAGAGTGATTGAGGGTGGGAGGGTTTTCTTGAAAATCTTCGTGTCGTATCTTTCGAAGACACTGAACTTAAATACCAAATTTGGTATTTATCTGGCTTTTCGTTTTTGAGTTATGCTATTTACAGACACACAACGGACATTTTTCTAAAAACCTGTTTTTGAATTCAGCGGACCTCAGAATATATTTTTCCGTTGAAATCGCGGTGTTGAAATTTTGAGTGGAATACGTGGAGTGGAGTGGAATACGTGGTAGTGAAAATAAAAATATCTGAGGAATAACAAACACGACTTTCTCTACATATTATAGTATAAAAAGATTAATTTTCTATCTTCTTTTAATCATGACAAATCTTGACTGAAGTAGTATCAATATCTCCACATTTTATTTTGGGTGCATAAAAGCATAATGAAAGCTGAGACGAAAGTCCTGTTGAAAACCGGAATTTTATATACATGCTATCTTAATGATAAATATATATTATTAACTATAGTAATTATACGAAATATGATGTGCCACTAAAAAATTTGATATCAAGATGTCACAAGAAATAGATGCTCTGAAGCATTTTTTAACAAAGTCGCGCGCGCGTGTGTGTATGTGAGAAAGATAGGGGGAGAGAGAGACATAAAAACGAGGTCTCTATTAAGTTAACAAACTTGATATTTAAGTTCAGTATCTTCCAAGGATGCCATACAAAGATTTTCAAGAAAAGTCCCCCACTATGAATTACCTTCTACATAGAAAATTTGTCGTTAGTTTTAATGTTCTCAAACACAGCTCAACGCATTTTTATTGAAATACCAAATGTTTAAGAAAAATACCCTTCATTTGGAATTAGCTTTGAATAACTGGTAAAGTGTAAGAAATAGACAAACTCTTGCTACACAAAAACTGTAGATCAGGAAAAAAAACCACATAATGTAAGTAATTACATTTGTTCTTCCGAGATTTAAACTTTTTCAACTGCTAATACGCTATTAGATTTTTCTTGTAGTCATACAAATAGCAGAACTTCACATGTGTTAACATAGCGACCCATTCTTACTTTCTCTACTACGCATTTAATAGAGAAGATATTCCATCCCATATAAACATTTGACATAGAGTGTTATGCGAAATGATGCCCCTGAATCCAAGGAAAGCATTTTTATAAAACGATTCGTGTTCGCGCATGTGTGTCTGTCTGTGAACAGCATAACTAAATAAACAAACATGCCAAAAAAAAGAGATTTATTTGTGGATGCTCTTTAACTAATATGGTTCTTAGAGTCCCATTCTATACTGGGTGTGAAAGACCGGAAATTCTGCTCAGAGAACTCTTTATTAGGCTTGAGGTTTTTTTACGTGCTGCAAGTCTACCGGCTTTACTTCCCTTCAGAAGGAAGCTGTACTCAGTATTTTTACGCCCTAAAAAAATCCATCGCCCTCCGTCGGGTTTGAACCTGTGACCTCGGGTTAACTAGAGGCTAGCATGGTACCTTTAAACTACGACGACGGACCAAAAGTCTCAGAAATACCAAAATTCATATTTAAGTTCAATTAATACCTTCCATAGATGCGATATTCAGATATCTCAGTAAAATCCTCCACCTCAAATTACACTTTATAATGAACAATTATGGAAATTGTTTATTTTTTCAAAAATGGCTGTAACGATTTTGATTAAAATACCATATGTTTAATATGTTTGCATGGCAATTAAAATATGTATCTTGAATTTTCTGTGAGTCTGTGGAGCCCTATTCATGCTGAAGGAACCTTTTATAATTTCATATAACTGGTAAACGTCAAGCAATAAACAAAATATGCTACACAAAAAATGTAGAAATCTTTGGAAGATAAATTTATTTCAAACAATTCTCTTATGATATCAGTCATTTCCGAGATATCCGTTAACATTGGTTTCAATTGTTTAATACTTTCTAGTTTTAAAGTCCTGTCGCTATTCACTTATTTCTCAGAATGTTTTGTGAAGATACGGAGTTTTAAATACATTGCAAGTCGCCTTTAAACACCTCAGTATCGGTTCGGTTCTCTCAATATTTCGTGTGCGTATAACGAAATATGTAACTAAACTATATCTGCAAAGTTTACTTCAATCAAGATGAAGCACACAGAAAAACAAGCTTACTTAAGAATAGTTTGCAGAAACTATATAGAAAATAATGACAGTGGGTAGAGAAAGTGATGTGAATGTAATACAAGATTTTTTAAAGATTTGACTATCGTTTAAACCTGCTCTATCCCCCTTGTACCTATAACCAAATGTATAATAAAAGCACACACCTTTTTTACTTTCTCTACCACGTACAGAAGGCATTACATTCCATCCAAAAATGATCCCAATTTCACCGGAAATACAAGTTTTGAAGATCACTTGAATCCCAAAAAACAGTTTTAGAAAAAGGCCCGTGTGTGTGTGTGTGTGTCTGGATGTTTGCGTGTGCCCGTGAACAGCGTAACTTAAAAACGACAAGTCAAATAAGTACTTGGTATTTAAGTTCAGTATATTCCAAGAATGCGACACGAAAATACCCCACCTCCAACTACCCTTTACATGGCACATTTTTTGAAAATGTTCATGTTCTGAAGCATAGCTGTAAAGATGTTGATTAAAATACCATAATTTAAAGATCTTTACGTGATAAATAAAAAGTACACCTTGAATTATATGGGAATAGGCCTGTGAGGTCCTCTTCATTCGGAAGGAATTTTGTATAATCTTGTATAACTGGTAAACATTAAGCGTTAGATAAAAAAATGTAGATCTCTTTAAAACACAATTTACTTAAAATAAGCTTTTATGTGTTATAAGCCGTTTCTAAAATATTCGATATTCAAGGATCGAATTGTTCAATATTTGTTATTCTTTTATGTCCCAGCGATTTCCAGTTGTTTCTCGCGATTGCGCGGAAACGGTATGGAATGTTAGGCTGGCATATAGCGACCAGTTCTTAAACATTTGGCTATCGCTGTTCCCTTTGTATCTATACGGATATGCGTAAGGGGCAAAAAGGAAAATTTAAAACAGTAGCAGTGGACTGATAATATTGTTCAAAGGTTTCATTTATTTCTAGCACACTTTTTTTATTACTTTCTCTACTACGTATAGTAAGTAGGGGAAGTATTGCATTCCACCCAAAAATTCGATACCGAGATTTCACCGGAAATACACGTTTTGAGACCTCCTGAATCCAAAAAAAAGCATTTTTGGAAACATGTCCGTGTGTGTGTCTGTGTGTGTGTCTGTGTGTGTGTGTGTCTGTGTGTGTGTCTGCGAACAGCATAACTCAAAAACGAACAATCGGATAAGCACCAAACTTGGTATTTAGGTTCAGTATCTTCCAGAGATGCGACATGAAGGTTTTCAAGAAAATCCCCCCACCCCAGACTACCCTTTACATGGAAGATTTTTCGAAAATTTTAATTTTCTCAAAAATGGCTCTAACGATTTTGATGAAAATATCATATGTTTAGGGTAATGTCATGAGAAATGAAATGTATATCTCGAATTTTCTGGGAATGTCTCCAAAAGTATTCTTCATTGTGAACGACTTTTGCATAACTGGTAAACCATAAGAGATAGACAAAATTTTACTACACAAAAAATGTAGATCGCGTTAAAATACATAACTTATGTCATATGCATTTCTTTTGTTGAGTGAACCGTTTTCGAGATATTGCTTGTTATTTCCTTAAATTTTCCAATACTTATACTTTTTCTCAAATGCGTTATGCGGCGATCACCTCCTCATCCGTGCTGTTAGGCTTACCTTGATGCTTCTCCCGTTGCTTCCAGAAGTTCTCAGTGGGTTGGTTCTTTTCAATTTATCCTCGGCTAGCTGCAGTAATTTTTCTTAAACTATATGGGAGCATGGACTTATCCTCGGTAAAGGAAAACGTAGATCTCGGGTGGTGATATAGGAAGACATAGACTTGCTTTGTTTATGAAAAGATGACACTGCCGTTTCTTTTTATTTAATTAACACTCGTAGTATACAAAACTGGTATTGCCGCTATAAAATACTGTCCACCGCTGTTAAACTATGGCGTGGATATGGCACGAAATATAACTATTCTTATTGTCGCTTTCAGAGTAGCGGATCTTAGGTGTGTTGCTAAAACTATTGTGATTCCCTGTTTTGGCGCGATATCTCACACATCCTGCAGCATCTCTCCCTGACTACACATTGCCAAAACTGTCGCACTGCAATGCTAAAATTCCATGATAAAACTGTCTTTATTCCCTTTTTGGCGCGATGTCTCACACATCCTGCAGCATCTCTCCCTGACCACACATTACCAAAACTGTCCCGAATTTTCCCCAAACAGATCCATTTATACTCTCAGGCTTCTGAGGCTGCTTCCTTTCCTATTGGTCCATTTTTAGCGCGACTCGACGCGTCTAACTATTTCGAATAAACTTTCAGGGATCTCATTGGTCCAATTTTAATATATATCGCGGCTTTTCCTACATGTACCGTTAGGTTGTCTTTCTCGCTCACTTGGTCACGGCGAATTATCAAATAATGGGACAAAGGCTCTACACCCTCGCTGTAGGAATAATAGCACTGCGACCGAAGAGAGGTAATAAAACTAGGTTTTCTGCCTTCGAAAGCACTATTCCTGTAGCTAAAACATTCCATCGTGGACAGTATTTTAACATAGCGCTTAAATTATTTACATTAAACCATTTATAACTCTACTAATATTATTAACCTAGATAGATACATAATGTTAAATCACCCTTCTTAAAATATACAAGCAGTATGAGATAAAGATATTTACATAGTACGATTTAACATCAATAAAAGTTAATTAATAAATTATCTGTAATTACAGTTCTTGGGCTCGGCCTAGAGTTGCCGTTTCAGTTATTCATTTTTTTTTATGTCCTGGACATGCAAAGAGAGTGGAATGCGTCACATAGCAACCAGCGTTAAAATATTTGACTATCACTTAAAAGCTACCATATTTTCCTTGCATCTACACGAAAATTACCAATAAGATTGACATCTCGATATCTCGATTAACATGAAGCATATGGAGAATAGGCGTTTGTAAAATTAGGTTGTACAAGAGTAGAGAAAGTTATGTGAGTGTAACACATCAGATTTTTTTGTTTGTTGTGGGATAGTTGGTTCTTTTCTGATTTAAGATACAGTTCCATAACATTTAAATGAAAAGGTTTGCTTACACACATGACTTCTTCTACCCATGACATATTCACATAAGGCATGATAGTAATTCATCCAAAATTTGATTGTTTTATACTCCTTATGTTATTCATGATGCATTTTTGCCTAGAAATTATTGAAAATACAAAGAACAGCTATAAAGAAGAACTAGCGCAAGCAGCTTTCTAGCTTTTCCAAATACGTACCTATCATGAAATTAGGATTGGAAGAGGTATCTGACTTTGCAGCATGAGCAGCATTACAACAAAGAAAAAATGTACAGAATCCATTGAATTCTTCTCAAAGAAGTTTTCTGCTCAGAGGAAATATTCAACCTGCAAAGGGAATTTCTTAGCACCTTCCTGTGAATAAAGTATTTCTGGAAGTACTTAGTTACATTCCGAAACAGCGGAAATGGCACTCGAAAGTTTAACCGTGGAAACGGACGAGGTTTTGCGATGTATCGAAAACGAGTGATCGCAAACTTTCAATCACAATTCATCAGATGATGCGCTTGTGGAAGTGAATCACGCAACACGGAGTATTTCGAGAAAACATTAATGACCTAAAACGTTTATTTCACACAAAGTGTGTTTTTAATGACGTCTATATTTTTATTCTTTCTACTACGTATAGTAGGTAGGGTAAGCATTGAATTCCACCAAAAATTTTATGTCGAGATTTCACCTGAAATATGTTTTAAGCGCCCATGACTGCCAAAAAAAATTAGAAAAAGATCCATGTGTGCGTCTATAAGCAGCATAACTCAAAAATGACAAGGATGCGACACGAAGATTTTCAAGAAAATCCCCCATCCTAACTACCCTTTACATGAAATATGTTTCGAAAATTTCGATTTTCTCATAAACGCCTCTAATGATTTGTATTAAAATACCATATGTTTAAGATATTTTCATGACTAATGAAATGTATATCTTGTATTTTCTGGGAATAGCCTCTGGAGTGCTCTTCATTCTGAATGACCTTTGCATAACTGGTAAGCCGTAAGAGACAGATAAAACTTTCCTGACAAAAAGTGTAGATCTCATTAAAGCACACAATTTATGTTCAATGAATTTTTTTTGGATTTAACCATTTCCTAGATATTCCTTGTTATTTGTTTGAATTTTTAAATATTTATATTTTCTCAATTTGGAAGTACTTATTTGTTTTTTTTCTTTGTTTTGTTTCTTTCTTTAATGGCCATGGAAAGAGAAAGGAATTTCAAAGCCATTATATAACCACCCGCGCTTGGTATGTATCCACGTTTAAAAAGCAGTTTTTCCTAAAAAAAAGTTCAATCTTTGTTTTTTGCTATTTTATGAAATTATAGCCCTTCCTGTTTAAAATGATATAAGTTTTATTTAAATATTCCAACTCTTAAAGTTGATTAAAATGGTGCACTGCGCTCCAAGACTCCAGAAATGTGGGCGTGGCAGCAAATTTTGAGTTACTCTGCTCCTCGTTTCTTTGTTTTTTTCTGATTCGAATCCCCCTACTTCAAGCTAGCATGGCTTCCTGCAAACATTTCCTCATGCTTTCAAAGATGAAACTAAGAGCAAATGCCGTAGAGATTGTATTTCAGGATTTATATGGGCCTTAGCATCACTTCGTTTGTTTACAAGCACATTTGAGGACTGTTAGAATTTTGTAACAAATTATGAGTTAAAATGGATAACAAAACTAATGTTCGTTCGCAGAAGAGGAAGTTTATAGTATTAGACAAACTAAAACTACAATGACAGCAGTGAAAGTGTCCAGACAGGAGAATAGGGATAAACAGTGAATACTGATAAACCAGTGCTTCTCATTCTAAGATTGAATCGGTTAATTCTGACAGTGATGCTAATACTATTTTAATATTACTAAAATATAATATGATATGATTTTAACAAGGAATACCTTAAGCATTTTGAGATCTTAAAGTAAGCGGTTTTTCATACTTAATAACATTTTAATTCTTGTTTTAATTTTTTAAGAAAATAAACTTATCTTCACGTTGCAGTTTTCAAAACAACAAAACCTACACTAGAAATTGGACTAGAAACTTCATTCATACATCAAATTAAAGTTTAAGGAACAGGCTGTTTTGTAAACTAGAACTTCAAAATTACAATGAAAATCACTACTGCTATGAATTTTTAAAATACACTTGCCCAATTTTTTATCCATTTAACCAAAAAACTTTAACTGTATAACTAGTAATCATAATATCCAAAATATTCTTGTTCACAAAATAATAACACATTAACCCATAAGTCAGTAAAAAAGGAAATCTTGAAACCTTAATTTTTGGTAAGGCTAGAATGTTCTGAAAATGTCATATTTTTTCAAGTGTTGAATATTTTTAAATGCTGTGCTTTTGTTGCTTTAACAGTAAAAATTGCATAGAATTCATATCAAAACTGTAGCATTTCTTTCTAAACGTGAATACATACCCTAGGTTTGACAATCGCTTAAAGCAATTGTATTTCATAATTCCCTTTTACCCACAAGAAAATAATAAGACAGTTTCTGCAACTGTTTATCCCGATTAATATGAAGTAAATACATAAAAATCCGTTTGTAAGAACATGCTAACTAATTGTTGTTTCACACAAGACTTGGTAGGAGACTAGTTTGTAAAAATAGTTTGTACAAGAATAAGTATAGAAAGTAATGTGAGTGCGACAGGTCATAACTTTTCTGTAGTAAGCTTTTTGTCTGTCTCTTATGATTTCCAAATTATACAATATTAACTGGCTTACCCGGTGTTGTACAGATAACTTCTTAAACACGCATGATGAATTAATTAATTTAATTTACCTCCCTCTCCCTATATGAAATTGTTGTACAGTGATCTATAGGACTTTTATGGTTTAATATCCCCATTACCCCTTATAATTGTAATATTTATGCAAATGGATGTGAAACATCGATGGAACGTCTGACTTCCTTAACCTTCCCCAACAGTCTTCCAAGGTCTGCCTGAAAATGCCGCATAGCCTATAAGTACCCTTTGACGTTGGAAGAATCCTAGGTCGAAAGGGTTGAGTAATTGTTTAAATAGTTATAATAGGTTATATTTTAAACCTTTGTACCTTCTTTTTGGTGAATAGCTATTTAATAACCACAAATGGCTTACAATTTGTGCACGCAACGACTTTGTATCGATATTGCGGCGAGCGGAAGGGGTGCCGTAGATAACCTGGAACTGTAAACAGAAACGTCAGGGGTAGAACAGAACATAAACACATTTCACAGAGAGCAAGTCTACCATCTAATAACGCAACTGGTGCGACGTCACGTGCACTAGGTAACGTGGTACTTATGTTGATTCCTCGCTCAATGGATATTTGTCCTAACTCTACTAATAACATAAATTAGCATCGTTCTCACATTATACAGAAATCCTTAACGTATACAACGAAATAGAGGTGAAGCTCCTGAATATGAACATTTCCCCCTGGCCGCCAAGTTAACCTCTTTGGAAAAGACACATAGTCTACGATCATCGAGAAAAATAATCTTCCCAGCTGTTAATATAAAATAGGTCATCGACTATAATTTTGGAAACGAATGGAATTGTGGATCATACCTTTGAAAATAAAAATTCCATTTTGCTACTCCCTATAATGCAAAATAATACGATTTTAATACAAAATATAAAATATGAATAGAGTATGCATAATGTTAATGTAAGGGTTTTTGAAGTTGATAGTCTTATTTAACAAACTTCATTCTAATTTTCATTATGGTCATTCACAATGAAATTAATCACTAACATAACGACATAACATTAAGCATAAACTTAACACAATATATTTATATTCATAATGTCATATGGAAACATGAACACCAGCCAAACGCAAGAGAGCTTGAAACAGCTGAGCTAATAGGCGGCCTACGAAGCTACCACAGCACACAGAAGCAGTTATGTACAAAGTGTGCCAAAGGAAATCTCACTACACCTCACGTCTATGTCACATTATTTATTGTTGTATGTAGTATTGCGAAGACATGGCCATTTCATTGGTTGCTTTAGGCCACGGTGCAAGGGTGCGCCACTCCTTCTGCTAAATAATTACACCAATAACCCAACAAAGGTTACAAAAGCAAAATAAAAAAATTATTAAATATGATTTTAAATCATTATATTGAAATGACGTAGAAACGAATTATATGTTTACGCTCTCAATCGTATGGGCTAAAAGGGTAAGAGGTTGAGTGAGTGCATTCAGTTTCTCATACAGACCTCTTATCGTGATTGGTAGCCCATACCTTATCGACTAGTACAGGATACGCCTTTGAAAGGGTTAAACGCTAAGGGGGAAACTTGATGAGTGCCAAGGTTACCGAAATGTAGAATGAGTATTGTGAGATTTTCAGGGGGTGCAAATTAAAGCTTGAATCATATTCATTAAATACATAGTAAGGCAGCACTTTATAGAAAAAAATTAACAGAACTGTAATCTCACAGTGGTATCAATGCTTATTGCTGCATAGAAGCAAACATAACTAAATAATAAATAAATAAATGAAGCAGCATGTTTCCCTCTATTTCAAACTCTAATTGGTTAATATATCTTTACTAACATAATGCTGATCATAGGAATACAACAGGATTGTAGACAAAAATATAACCCAATTTTATTGCCATAATATGTATGTCATATTCGCTAAACCATATGCATATTTATCTCTAGTTTCTAAACATGATCAGTCAATTATAACAACAGAGTAATTTGCGTTTATTAAATGAATATCAGCATCTGTGGATGTTTTACGGGGAGTGCCCCTACTCTGACCAGTACGTAGACCGTCTTCCCCACTTTTGTTGAATATCTTCATCCATTAATTTACTATAAAAACACTTATATGCGTTGCCGTTGCAATTGCTGTAACAGTACAACCAGCCTCCTACATATCCATGATACGTCCACGAGTAATTTTGCTAGTATACGGCATCACTGGTTCTGAGACAGTAAACATGTTTTGGTTTCAATAACACCAGAAAACCAAAGGCATCAACCTCCCCTCTTTTCCCCTTTATTGCTGTATTATCAAGCCACAACGCTCTGCGATAAGTAAGGTGAAGGACACGCCTCAACAGACCCCAGAAAGCCATATAAAATACGCCGAAGATTTTCTTTGGCGCTCTGTGTACATGTATCAAAATGAAAGGAGCTAGCTACACTATTAAAGAACATCAAACTCACTATAACATACCGTATACCTTCACAATTTGTTTTTCTGCGAGTTTTATAGATATGGCCCATAATTTGTACTGAAGGGCAGTTAGCGAGTCAACACATAGCTACCGAAAGCCTCATGTGAGATGCCAGAATAATCACGTAATGAGAATAGCTCTCTGATTGGCTGGTTTCTTATGTTTGACGTAAACTAAAATTTGAATGCCTTGTTCTTGCAAACTTCTAACTGTACATTTAATTTAATGCTTGGTTTTATGTTTTACATTGACTCATTGTAAACAGTCCCATTACAATATATATAATCTACTTTTTAAGTTTACGTTAAACTAAGTTTAGCTTTTATTGTGAATTGGGCCTAAATTATCCGGAACATTGTCCTGCTACCGAATTTAACCAACACACAACATTAATAATTCAAAGGACTTGCACTCCATACCCATATGGTATGAAAATTTTACCTGAACCTTAATTGTTAGTATGCTGCAAGTTAAATACAGAATTTTATTTGAGGTGACACCGCAGGACAGCATATATCATGTGAAATGTTCCACGTGGTCGCAAACCAAGCCGATAGTACACAAATTGCTGGTTATACATAGCGCAAGCAGGCTGGTCCAATAGCAGAAAAGTCAAATGGCCAGGTTGGTGACACCAGTAAGAAAGATGATTTCTAGAGAAGCTCATGGAGATGGGTGCGGCAGATGAGGAAAGAAAGGTGGAGTCAGTGATAGATGTACTAGCGGGGCAAGGGGAATGCATGTTGTACTTTGTACCTAGGTGGTTCTTAAATCTCTCCCTTCCTTCCGCTACCCTTACCTATGCTTATCTGGAACAATTACTACATCACAGGGGTTTTAATACTTCACTCGTAATTGCCTTGATCGACCCTGACGTAGAGCATTAAAACGCGGATCTTTTTAAATAACTAACCTAGCTTTATGCTATTTGAATTCTGATACCATTTCGAAGCTTTGTTTGTATCTTAGAGCCTTTTAGTAATAAGATTAGATGCTTCAATTTTGTTGATCTAATGGTACAAACTATTATGTAATGGCGTATTAAATGCATGAGTTGTAATTTCACCCAAAATTCTAGTTACGTGAGGTTGATTGATTTTGATATTAGACCACTTGTGTTACTTGTGTTATCCATCATGAGATTTCGGAGGTGGGAAGCAAAGCATAATGCAGAGTAAACATTTATAAATTTCACCATAAAACTGGTTTACGTTTGTTGCAAAATAGCCAATTTACCGAGCGGGATGCCTCAGATGGCAACATCTGTGGTCCGCATTCGGGAGGTCCCGGGTTCAAATCCGACCAATCTGGCTGAGGGTTTTTTGTGATTTCCCCTCGGTCGCCTAGGTGAATACCGGATTGGATATTTAATTCCAATACCCAAAGTTCCACCTTAAGTCTAAAACAATAGTAAAAATGAAAAATAGGTGGTAATAGCGAATGCTATGCCACTATCCACAGACAATGAAAGCAGGTAGACTGATTGGCACCCTAATGCATCTGCACGGCACGCAGCAGAAGATACAGTTGATATGCACTAAGGTCTCTGTGAACACGTGATGAAGCAAAATGACATGGTTACAGGGATGAGACCTAGAAGGCTAACTATCCACACATCGATCCGCTAGTTATCTACTAAGATCCGTCGGGATATGACAATGTGGTTATAGCGACGTAAAATAAATATAATAATAGCAATTTTTTTTAAAAAAATACCTCAACCCAGAGTAACTTGCGTTCCTTAAAGGAGATTTAATAACAAAAATTGTCAAAAAGTCGTATCGCTTTAGTTTCTGGTAGATGCATATAAATTGAGTTTTGTTCTATAATTTAATATATATTTTCTCATTACAGGTACAGTGCTTGTATTTTGAATATATTTAAAATGGTACTACATCTGCCAGTTTTTGCTTTGAATTCTGCATCATTTGACAGAGAAACTTATAACTCCTATACTTTTTGTGTAGTGGTAACTTTTAACTGAATTTTAGATGGTAGCTAAATATTGTAGGTTTCCTGTGCAAGCCATATGGTTTCATTCTTTCCAAATATAAGAGAAGATTGATTAAGTTTGCTATGAACACCTTTTTGATTAATTTTCTCAGAAACTATTGAAGATAATTAAAGAATATTTTACGATGACAAAAACAGCACATTCATGCTAAAAATAAAATGGTTGGTTATTTCAAAATAACTAATTTCCAAAAGTGTTTAAATAAAAAGTGTATAATTAACAGATAATCCCATCTCTCTTAATTGAATTTAGAAGATATATATTCATATTCAGTACAAATTTCACTTTGATATCCTAAATACTTTCTGAGATAATGAGTCATGAACTTACCTAAATTAACGTTAGCGTATGCTGGTTTTAATCTTATCTTAAACTGCTTTTTACTTTCTCCACTACGTATAATAAGTAGGGGAAGTATTGCCTTCCACCAAAAATTCGATAGCGATATTTCACCGAAATACGTGTTTTGAGGTGCCCTGAATCCACACAAAGCATTTTTCGAAACATATCGGTGTGTGTGTCTGTCTGTCTGTCTGTGAGCAGATAACTCAAAAACGAAAAGTCGGATAAATACCAAACTTCGCATTTGATTTTAGTATCTCCAAGGATACAACACCAAACTTTTCAATAAAATTCTCCACACCAGACTACCCTTTACATGGAACACTTTTCGACAATTTTTGTTTTTGAAGAATGGCTCTAACAATTTTTATTAAAATATCATATGTTTAAGATATTTTCATGGCAAATGAAATGTATATATAGAATTTTCTGGGAATGTCCCCAAAAGTCCTGTCCATTCTGAATGACTTTCACATAACTGGTAAATCTAAGAGTACATTTTACTACGCAAAAATGCAGATCTCGTTAAAACACACAATTTATGTCATATACACTATGTGATCATAAGTATTCGGACACCGCACAAACATACGTTTTTCATCGTAGGTGATTTGTGCGCCACCTAGTGCCTGGTACTCATTATCCTTGACATCACTAGTCATTAGACATCGTGAAACAGCTGAATGGTACGCTCCGTGGAACTCACGGACTTTGAACGTGGTCAGGTGATTGGGTGTCACTTGTGTCAGAAGTCTGTACGCGAGATTTCCACACTCCTAAACATCCCTAGGTCCACTGTTTCTGATGGGATAGTGAAGTGCAAACATGAAGGAATATGTTCAGCACAAAAGCGTACAGGCCGACCTCGTCTGTTGACTGACAGAGACCGTCGACATTTGAAGAGTGTCATAAAGAGTAATAGGCAGACATCTATCCAGACCATCACACAGGAATTCCAAACTGCATAGGATCCACTCCAAGTACTATGACAGTTAGGCGTGAGATAAGAAACCTTGGATTCCATGGTCGAGCGGCTGTTCATAAGCCACACATCACGCAGGAAAATACCAAACGACGCCACACTTGGTGTAAGGAGCGTCAACATTACACGATTGAACAGTGGCAAAACGTTGTGTGGAGTGACGAATCACGGTACACAATGTGGCGATCCGATGGCAGGGTGTGGATATGACGAATGCCCGATGAACGTCATCTGCCAGCGTGTGTAGTGCCAACAGTGAAATTCGGTGGTGGTGGTGTGATGGTGTGATCGTGTTTTTCCTGGAGGGGGCTTGCACCCCTTGTTGTTTTGCGTGGCACGATCACAGCGCAGACCTACATTAATATTTTAAGCACCTTCTTGCTTCCCACTGTTGAAGAGCAATTCGGGGATGGCGATTGCATCTTTCAACACGATCGAGCACCTGTTTATACTGCACGGGCTGTGGCGGAGAGGTTACACGACAATAACAACCCCGTAATGGACTGGCCTGCACAGAGTCCTGACTTGAATTCTATAGAACACCTTTGGGATGTTTTGGAACGCCGACTTCGTGCCAGGCCTCACCGACCTACATCGATACCTCTCCTCAGTTCCGCACTCCGTGAAGAATGAGCTGCCATTTTCCAAGAAACCTTTCAGCACCTGATTGAAGGTATGTCTGCGAGAGTGGACGCTGTCATCAAGGCTAAGGGTGAGCCAACACCATATTGACTTCCAGCATTACCGATGGAGCACGCCGCGAACTTGTACTTCATTTTTAGCCAGGTGCCCAGATACTTTTGATCACGTAGTGTACTTTTTTTCAGGAGTGAACCATTTCCGAGTTCTTCCTTGTTATTTGTTTGAATTTTCCAATACTTACCCTTTTTTCAAATGGAAATTCGTTATTCTTTCCGTTTTTGTACGTCCTGGACATGCAAAGAGAATGGGATGCTCCACATAGCAACCAGGTCTTAAAAGATTTGACTATCGCTTAAAGCCTACCATATTCTCCTTGAATCTACAAGAAAATTAGCAATAGTTAACATAGTTTCTGTAAATGTTTACCTGGATTAACATGAAGTAGATGGAGAATAAGCGCTTGTAAAAATAGTTTGCACAAGAGTAGAGAAAGTCATGTGAATGCAAGACATCAGATTTTTTTTTCATTGAGACTACACCAAAGATAGCTTTTCTATCTAATAAATACATGATCAGTTACGCTTACTTAGAAGACGGACCTAAGACGCATTTCCCTCTTAATAGGTTGCTAACTAAAATTCTGATGTGTTACATTTACATAACTTTCTCTATCGCGTATTAGTGGGGGTATAAATTATTCTTATGAAAGTTTATTTTCCTGTTTACTTAAGTTTGATACAGACCTTCCGGAAGTAGCTGCATTACACACTGAGACAGTATTTTCTGCTGTACTATTATCACATTTATAATCATGTATGTATTAGATTTAATTAGTGTAATATCAATGTATAACTATATCAGTGTATAAACAAACTACATTATTTTATTTAATATTTTGTTAGATGTATTTTACGCATGTATAAGACCATACGATTTCCACAAGCTAGTAACATACAATGACTAGGAGAAAGTTGGCTGCAGAACCAAAGTTCTTTATCAGCGCTTAGTTCTAGAAAGACTTATGCAACAGACGCCTAAGGAATCCCAAAGTAATATTGAAACCGGGGAATCCTGAATTGTTTTCTCCCACGTGGTTTTGAAACGACGAATACCAAAGCCTAATCGCCCTTCAAATGTTGTCAAACTTGTAACTTGCGGCTCTCACCAACCAATGAGAAAATTTACAAGAAAACTCAAACCACGGAGAACCCAGGTATATAAGCTGATGGAGGAACGCTAAAGTCAGTCGTCTAGTGAATTGCATCGTATGACAAACCTGCGTCACTTTGCAGCAAATTTCCGCGCCAAATGAACAATGGATCAACAAGGAATTATATTATAATCGTGTGCGCGAAGTTACCAAATCGAGCTAAAGTGTTATAACAGTAAATTCAATGCTAAATAGAAACATAAAGAGGAAATGCCGTTGTTAATAGGAATGATCTATCTTTATAGTAATTTAAATTATTTGGTTTTTTCGTTAATTTATAAAAATGACTTATTTAATTTTTATTTATACTGCTCTATTAAAGGTGAAGCTCTATCTTGTAATCCTAACTTTGCATATGTGGCCATAAACTTCTAAAAAAAGTTTGTCTTTATATATGGAGTTTAAACGTGATAATAAACAAACAAGTGTTTAACAGTACCTATCTTAACATTTATTCTTTACCTGACATCTTCATGATTAAATACTTCATATATCTTTACTTAGTGTCTTCAATGTCCTTTCCAACTGAGATCTCCAAACCCAGTTTCATGCAGATAGTCAAGAAATACAGAAAACAACCGAGGTCCTGCGACAAGGAGAGAACATTGACGCAGCGACATACAGGAAGACACAAAATTCGTTATTCGCCGGCTGCATAATCAATAAATAATATTAATTGGAATCCAGCAATGTGGTGCCTAATAAAACAAATATTACAACCACAATATTCGTTATAGATACAAAGAGAACAGCGATAGTCAAATGTTTAAGAACTGACGCTATATGCTGCCTTAAATTCTATACTCTTTCCATGACATCGCGAAAAATAAATGACAATCGACAGGACTATAAAATAATTACTTAACTATTGAATAGTTCAAACCATTCATAACGGATACCTTGGAAATGGCGGATATTATAAAAACGTTATATGAAATAAATTGTGTTTTAAAGAGATACACTTTTATATGGTAGTTTTCGCCTTTCCTTAAAGTTTACAAGTTATGCCAGATTGTGTAAATTTTTTCCGAGCGAAGAGCATTTCACAGGTTATTTTCAGAAAATTCAAGATATGCATTTATTTCTCATATAAGTGTCTTTAATACATGCTGTTTTAATCAAAATCGTTATAGCTATTTTTAGAAAATCAATACTTTCAGGAAAAATCCTAGTAAAGGTAGTTTGCCCTGGGGGAATTTTCTTGAAAATCTTTGTGTCGCAGTTTTGGAAGGGACTGAACCTGAATACCAACTTTGGTATTTATCCTACTTTTCATTTTTATGTTATGCTGTAAACATACACACAAAGACACACACACATACCATTTTCTAAAAATGCTTTCTTTAGCTCGTGGGGCGCCAAAACTTGTATTTCCGGTGAAATCCCGGTATCTATTTTTTTTATGGAGTGCAAAACTTTCTATACCTACTATCTACGTGATAGAGAAGGTAAAAGCACCTAAGGGAATTGATTCACTTGGTATATGCTACTTTATTTGAATGATAAATCAATTTCCATATGCGTATTCTGGCACAGCACGTCGTCCTCCGCGGTGTAGTGGTTACTATGCTAGCCTCTAGTTCCCGAAGTCGGGAGTTCAAACCCGGCGGAGGGCGATGGATTTTTTCGGGACTAAAAATCCTTAGCATGGCTTCCTTCGGAAGGGAAGTAAAGCCGGTGGTCCCGTGTCGTAGATTTACGGCACGTAAAAGAACCTCAAGCTTGATAAAGAGGCCTCTGAGCAAATCTTCCGGTGTTTCACGCCCAATATAGAATGGTACGCTAAGGACCATAGTAGTTAAATTTAATTTTTGGCCCAGCACGCCAATGCAATAATTTTTGTGCTTCGGGTTCTGGATTCACTACTTTTTCCTATCGAAGTTTAGTTCTCAAAATGAAGGCATACTACCAAAAATTGAAGCCGAATTCAGCACTTAATAAAATAATTTACGATGTGATACATTCACATGACTTTCTCTACTTTTTAAACTCTAGTCGCTATATACAGGCCTTAAATTACCATGCTCTTTCCATGGCATAACTAGTAACAACTAAACGTTGGCAATACTTAAAAAGTGTAAAAACCTATGAGAACGGATATCTCAGAAAGGGATGACGCCACAAGGAAATATTATTGGAAATAAATTGTGTGTCTGAAAGAGGTCTACATTTTCTGTGCAGTACATTTTTGTCTCTGTCTTATGGTTTACTAGTTAAACAAAATTATACAAAATTCCTTCCTAATGAAAGGAGCTCACACGCTGTTTCCAGAAAATTCAAGATATTCATTTTAATTAATATGTAAACGTCTTAAATATAATACATATTAATGAAAATCTTTAGTGTCTTTTTTTGAGAAAATCCAAAATTTTGAAAAATCTTCCATCTAAAGGTAATTTGCAGTGGGGGATATTCTTGAAAATCTTTGTGTATTTGGTATTTATCCGACATTTCGTTTTTGAGTTATGCTGTTCACACTCACACACTCATAGACACGCACGGATGGACGTTTTTCTAAAAACTTGATGTGCTATATTCACATGACATATTCTACCCTCTATCGCTTATTACTGGGTATACAAAGTTACGAAAGTTTAGCTTCCCACCCATTTCATTTTAATCAAAATAAACGTTTCCGGAAACAAATGCGTTACACATTTCGTTATAGATATAAAGGTAATGGCGATAGAAAAATGTTTAAGAACTTGACACTATACGCTGGCATAAAGGTTCTATATTCCTTCCATGACGTCACGAGAAACAGCTGAAAGTAGACAGGACTTAAAAATAATGACGAAGCGTTGGACAATTGAACCACTAATAATGGATGTCTCATAAATGGCGGATGCCTCAAAAATGTTATTTGAAATAAATTTGTCTTAAAGTGATGTACTTTTTGTGTAGTACGTTTTCGTCTATCGCTTAACGTTTACTAGTTATATAAGATAAAATGTATTCCAAAGGAAGTGGGGTTCACGGGCTATTCACAGAAAATTCAAGATATGCATTTTATTGGTATCGCAAATATCTTTAACATATGACATTTTAATCAAAATCGTTAGAGCCATTTTTTACAAAATAAAAACTTTCCAAAACTTTTCCATGTAAAGGGTAGTCTGAGGAAGAGGATTTTCTCGAAAATATTTGTGCTGCATCTTAGGAAGGTACTGAACCTAAATACCAAGTTTAGTATTTACCGACTCTTCGTTTTTGAGTTATGCTGTTCACAGACACGCGCGCGAGTTTTTCTAAAAATCTTTTTTTTTCAGGGTACCTCATAGCATTTATTTCCGGTGAAATCTCGGTATCGAATTTTTGGATGAAATAAAACAGCTCCCCTACTCACTACACGCAGTAGAGAAAGTAAAAATCTGATGTGATACATACACATGAGTTTCTCTACCCTCTATCGTATATTAGTGGGTATACAAACTATTCTTACTAAAGCCCGTTTTTCTCTCTACTACATTTTAATCCAAATAAACCTTTGCAGAAATAACTACACTACACATTTCGTCATAGATACAAAGGGATCAGCGACAGTCCAGTGTTTAAAGTGCACACTATATGCTGGCCTTAAAAGTTCATACCATTTCCATGCAATCGCGAGAAACAAGTGCATGTTGACAGGAATTTAAAGAGAATTACCAAGAAGTGGACAATTCGAACATATAATAACGGATATCTCAAAAATATCTTATGCCACAAAAACTTATGTGAAAGAAATTATGGTTTTAAGGAGATCTACATTTTTTGTGAAGTATGTTTTCGTCTATCGCTTAAGATTTACCAGTTATACAAGATTATACAAAACTTCTTTCAAATGAAGTGGACTTTACAGGCTATTCCTAGAAAATTCTAGATAATCGTTTTATTTGTAATGTAAATAGCTTTAATATGTGTTATTTTAATCAAAATCGTTACAACCATTTTTGCAAAAACAAAATGAATAAAAGTAAGAAAAAAAAGAAAGGAATTCGAAAAATCTTCCATGTAAAGGGCAGCCTCGGATAGGGGGATTTTCTTGAAAATCTTCAATAATGTTCTCATTTGAGAAAAGGTGTAAGTGTTGGAAGGTTCAAACAAAAACAAAGAATATCTTGGAAATGTTTCACTCAACAAAAAATATGTATATGACATACATTGTGTGTTTTAAGGAGATCTACATTTTATACTAACATTTTGTCAATCACTTACGGCTCACCACTCTGCAAAAATAATTTAGAATGAAGAGGACTTTTGGGAATATTTCTAGAAAATTCAAAATATACATTTCATCTGCCATAAAAATGTCTTAAACATATGGTATTTTAATCAAATTCGTTAGAGCCATTTTAGGAAAACCAAAATTTTCGAAATATATTCCATGTAAAGGTTAGTTAAAAGTGGGGGATTTTCTTGAAAGTCCTCGTGTCCCAGCTTTGTAAGATACTGAACCTAAATGAAAAGTTTGGTATTTATCCTACTATTCGTTTTTGAGTTGTCGTGTTCACAGACACACAAACACACGGACATGTTTCCAAAACTCTGATGTGTTCTACTCACAGTGTTTTTCTCTACTCTTGTACAAACTATTTTTACAAATGCTTATTCTCCATCTACTTCATGTTAATCGAGATAAACATTTGCAGTAACTATCTTATTCCTAATTTTCTTGTAGGTGCAAGGGGAATATGGTAGGCTTTAAGCTATAGTCAAATCTTTTAAGAGCTGGTTGCTATGTGGAACATCCCACTCTCTTTGCAAGTCAAGCACATAAAGAAAACGCATAACGAATTCCCATTTGCGTAAAAGCATAGTATTGGAAAATTCAAACAAATAACAAGGAATATCTCGTAAATGATTTAGGCCACAAAAAATGTATATGACATAAATTGTTTCAACGAGATATACATTTTTTGAGTAGTAAAATTGTGTCTATCGTTTACGGTTTACCAGTTATGTGAAAGCCATTCTGAATGAAGAGGACTTTTGGGGACGTTTCTATATTTCATTTGCCATAAAAATATCCTAAAACATATGATATTTTATTCAGAATTGTTAATGCCATTTTTGAGAAAATAAAAACTTTCGAAAATTTTTCGATGAAAACGATGGGGGATTTTCTTGCAAATCTTCGTGTCTTATCTTTGAAAGATACTGAACATAAATACCAAGTTTCGTTGGTTCATGGATTATGCTGTTCACAGACACACACAGTCCTTTTTCTAAATTTTTTTTATTCAGGGGCTTCAAACTACGTATTTCCAGTGATATCTCGATTTCGAATTTTTGGGTGGAACGCAATACTTACCCTACTTACTATACGTTGTGTAAAAAGTAAAAATGCTTTGTTTGGATACAGGGAGCCTCAAAACCTGTATTTTCGGTGAAATCTCGGTATCTAATCTTTTGGTTGGAATGCAATACTTCCCCCACCTACCATACTTATCAGTGAAAGTAAAAATTATTTTTATTCAGGGTTCTCAAAACATGTATTTCCGGTAAAATCTTGGTATCGAATTTTTGTGTGGAATGCACACTATGTACGTCGTAGAGAAAGTAAAAGACTGACGCCATATCTATGAATTTATTCACCTCTTACTTAAGTGTCGGTATGCCAAAATGGGTGGAAAATCTCAAGGTAGATGATTTTGGTTTTGCTACAGAAGTATCGAGATATACCGCCAGGCCATAATATAACTTTATTTTTAGCTCTCGAATCCAGGGAACACCTCTATTATTATCGTTGTCGTTATTGTGAACTGCCTTGCCAATTGCAAGAGCCTGTTATGAATTTCGAACTATTTCTAAACTAAAAACCTCCCAGTAAAACGAGGGTCAACTACAGAAAAGTTTTCTTCCTCTGCGATATCCATTTCGCTGAGAAGTTATCTACGCATATCCCCCCAAGCTATCCGATCTCCGTGTTTGCCATCCTCGGTCAGCATTTCAGAGGGGTCGCGATACCAGATGTTTCCAGAACCATCTAGCTGCCACATGCTATCATGGAATTTCAAATTGACCTCAACCAGCGAGCCCGCCTCTCAAATATAAAACGGATAAAAAAAGGCATGCTGAGGATTAGCATTTGCTGCGTAACCCGATTAAAATCGAAGTATTTCGACGAGTTTAAATGCTAGGACACATGTAGAACGATTTGCTCTTACAGCTCAGATATTCCTTCATTTTAACTATCTCTGCTATTTGCATAAGATAAATTTTTGCATTTTAACCCAAAAAATCAGAATCGAAGAGAACAGCGATAGCCAAATGTTTAAGAACTGGACGCTATACGCTGGCCTTAAAATTCCATGCTGTCTCAATGCAATTGCGAGAAACAATTGAAAATCGATGGGACTTTAATAGAATGACAAGTATTGAACAATTCGAACGTTTCATAACGGTTATCTCAGAAACGACTAATGTCGGAAAAAAATTATTTTCAACAGAATTAGCATTAGGATTGTGTTACGGAGGTGACACCTAACACCTCAACCCACACAGGGATCTGATGTGCATTAACCCTCGGGAAAAACGGAATTAGATAAAGGAACCGCAGTTGACGTATGGGCTGCAGGACCGGCCGACGTATGCAACAGAGACGCGCAGAGGTCCCTAACATTTACAAGCTAGACCACCCAGCCGGAGAGCGCTGAAGGCAGCCTCACCAAACCACTGGAGGGTCCACTCTGGAGGAGACCGGGGAAAGCTCGACCCAGCAGCGGAGACACGAGGGGCCTCCATTTGATGGGGCCGAAAAGAAATTCCAACATGCAAGCCATATGTTCGCATTCGTCCTACGCAGAACCGGAATCAGCCTGTAACGTGAAAGACGAAGATAAATGAGTGAACGAGGGAAGAGAAGTTCGGGGGAGTCAATGAGCCTTAGCATTTGCATACTGACCCGGTAAAATCTCCCGAAAAAAAAAAACCGTGGGTCCGGAAGGTCGGCCGCGGGAATCGAACCCACGATCTCCCGTATGCGGGCCACAGACGCAACTGCCTGATCCATCCTACTCGGTATATTTTAAGTAAATTGTGAGCTTTAAAGAGATCTACATTTTTTGTGTGGTACGCTTTCGTCTATTGCTTAACATTTACAAGTTTTACAAGATTACATAAATTCCTTCCGATTGAAGAGGACTCCCTAGGCTATTCCCAGAAAATTCACGATATACATTTTATTTGTCATGTAAATATCTTTTACATGTGGCACTTTAATCAAAATTGTCAGAGCCGTTTTTTAGAAAATCAAAATTTTGTAAAAATGTTCCAAGTGAAGGGTAGATGGAAGTGGCTGATTTTTTTGAAAATCTGCGTGTCGCATCCTTGGAAGATACTAAACTTGGTAACTTGGTATCTTCTTTTCGTTTTTGATTTATGCTGTTCACAGACAGTCACACATAAACACACGATATATTTCCAAAAATGCTTTATTTGCGTTTAGGGCGCCTCAAGACATGTATTTCCAGTAAAATCTTGGTATCAATTTTTGGGAGGAATGCTATACTTCGCCTACTTACTATACATACTATACCTACTATACTTTGTAGTAGAAAAAATAAAAGTCTCTCTGATGTGTTATACTCATATGACTTTCTCTACCCACAGATCTATATTTATATATAACTTCTACAGAATATTCAAATGAAAGCTTATTTTCTTATCTACTTCATGTTAATCGAGATAAACATTTGCAGAAATAGTATCATTTTACATTCTATTGTAGCTATAAGGGTATTAGAGGAAACTGATTCGATAATTAAATTGAGTTTTATTTGTGGACGCTCTTTGACTACTGTGGTTCTTAGCGCAGCATTGTGTATGGAGTGTGAAAGACCCAAAAGTTTTGCTCAGAGGCCTTTTTTATGAGACTTGAGGTTCCTTTACGTGCTGTAAATCTACGACACGGTACCACCGCCTTTTCTTCCCTTCCGAAGAAAGCCGTGCTAAGCATTTTTGCGCCCGAAAAGCTCCGTGGCTCTCCGCTGGTTTTGATCCCGGGACCTCGGACCGAATCGATACAGAGATGTTTAAAAGTTAATGGCTTTGCTGGTCTTTAAATTACCACTCTTTTTACGACACTGCGAGAAACAAGTGAACAGGGGCAGCACCTTAAAAAATCGTTAGGGACATTTTTGAGAACATAAAACAATAATAAACATTTTCGAAGTAAAGCGTAGATTGGGGTGAGGGGATCTTCTTAAAATCTTCGTATTGCATCCCCGGAAGATACTGAACTTAAAAAATAGTTTTACTGTTTATAGATAATAACTGGCACACTAGCGAGAATGCTCGCTTATATAGCAGCTGATTAGAGTTCTAGAACGTTCCAGAGGCGGAGAAAAGGGAAACTTCCAGAGGATTCTGGTTATCTCTCCATAGCACATCTGGTGTTTACGCAGATTGGGAACGCTACATATCTCTATTTATCTCTGCACTGCCCGGCGCCAATCTCCTGATAACCATAAGGCATAGCCGGCGCGTTACAATACTATGTCTAGAGACGAAATATCATATAAATCTACACAGCAATATTGTAAAGAAGTGATTAAAGTTTGAAAGAAAGTGGGTAAATGTTGCATCGTTAACAGCGTTTGGATTGGAGGAAGATGGAAAACAATCGGCCAATGCTACGAAAAATAAATTCGACATAAATTGTATATTTTAACCGGTCTAAATGTTTTCTAGGAGTGAGTTTTTGTCTGTCCCTTATCACATTTATAGAATTCAAAAGAATAAAGATTACTTGACCCGCGCTTTGTAGATAATCTCAAAGCATGTATTTGTTTTTTACTTAGTGTCCATTTTATTTGCACATTATAATTTGCAAGATCTACTTCCTCGGCCATACAATATTTGCTTTTTCATCTTTGAGCTGTCCTCTCAATTCTTTCTACTAAGGGTTTGACTTATTTGTTATTTTTCATTTATTTCTTACTAATTTCTTCTACATTTATTTAGACCAACCCAAATCATTATTGACTATAAGGCTATTTAAAATTCAGAAAGTATAGCACAAGATCCAACAATCACCAGAATTCAAGCAGAGAATCTAAAGGAGATACAATTAATCCGGCGAACTATTGTGCAAAAAAATGGGTACAGCAAGTGTTTAAATAAAAACATCGCGTTACTCAGAGTTTAAAATACGGTTCAAAAATAAGCACGAATTGCTATTCAACTAAAATAGTTATATTTACAGCACTTCTAGTACATTTGAAGATATAATCCTTCAAACTGTTTGCAATAGTAAGCGATGCAGTCTAATTAAAAGGAACATTAATAACAATAATAATCTCATGGTGCTACAGCATGTGGAGGGCCTAGGCTTGTCAACCCGACTGCCGGTCTCACACCCACGTACGCACAGCAGAGGTAGGTGATCATCCAACGATATGAGGAGGTGATGTGGCCAGCATCACGCATGCCCCAGCCATAATGTTGCCTACCGCGGCTCCTCACTTTCCTCAAGACGCTAAGTGGGCACCGATCCTATAACCGGGACTTAAATCCGCACCCCAATGGGTAAAATGAACGCGGGCGCATTCCCTGGACGGGAACTAGAGCTCTATGCTCTAGCCCATGGAGCAAACACGCAAGACTTCAAAGGAACATAGAGCAAGGAACATAAAATTATTAGCAATGCTGTATAATCCTCATTAGTATGTACACATAGAAATGTTCTATAATTAGAATTAATATTCGCAATAAGAATAGTTTTAATCCATCATTTTGCACCTTCCAATTATTCGCGTTCTCTTCAGGGATTCTGTCATATACTTGATAAACTGCTTTTGATTTATTGTAAATAAAGTGCTATAAATTTACAAATACTCCTCTGCGTCACTGACACCAGCTCTCACAAAATGTGGTAGTCACAAAACGCATTACAAATGTTGTAACAGTGTTTGTAAATGTTCCAGCTTCGTCAATGGGACCTTGCTGTGGTTACACCAATCATTATAGTAAATAAACCACTGTGCTTTGTATTCAGTTGAGTATCAAGAATATTGTTACATTTGTAATAGCAAAGTTCGCTGATGCCACGTGCAATGATTTAGAAATTATGCATACTTGGTAAAAATGAAATGTTTTTCTATTTAACACAGTGAATCGATAGAGGGATTTTTTTCTGGAGCAGTGAACCGTGATGGGATGCTTTTGTGCGGGCGTCGCGTCCGGGCGACTGAAATCTGGAATAGCGTTCCGCTCAGAAAGGAACTGGCTAGCTTTATGACCTTCCCTTTGTTTAAAAATCTACCCGCCATATAAACGTTTGTGCATCACTGATCCACAAACAAACAAGCAAAGCATCAAATATGAAACAAAAAACCACAGGGAAAACGTATATCTACTTGTTTCATGTTTTTGTGTAGGGATTTTTGGAAGAGCCGATGATTTTAACCACACTGAAGAGATATGAAGTCCAATAATACTAGAGCACGCTGAGAGAGAAGCTGGTTGCAGCCCATGGTTATAATGAGTTATGCGTATTCAAAACTGGCTTATGATGTTATATAATTGACTACAAGATAAACAGTGTATTATTGATCAAAGTCCAAAGTTATTTTAGGTTTCATTGGCGCAGTAAGTTTTTGTATTGTACGGAATTTTGAAGTGGAAACGTCACAGACCATACATGAAGTTGATTTCGGAAGAGAGTATTAAATGTCTCAGTAACAGTACATTTGCAGCTATTGGGATTGATTATAAAACCTACAGAATTATTTGGGAATGTCGTAATTCTTGAGAATGTTTCTCAGCAAGCTTATTTTACGCATAACATGCTCTGGTAAGGATCAATGACATCAATATCCCGTATTTCATGAGTTAAAATGAGTTCCATCCCTGAACAGTACAATATGTCATTCATTTTATAGATATTCCTACAAATTCACATTATGATTCAAATGAAATCGTATAAACTCTCATTTAAGGAAAGAAGTTCGTTAAATTTAAATATAGAAAAAAATAAGTTCGTTAAATTCAAGATTAAGGAAGACATACGCGCCTCCTTTTGGGCTGGAGTTCATGATATTTTGCGTAAATTGATTCTGCAATTTGAACGGAAAACTGGCAGTGCGGTGGATTTGCGTAAAATTCTATGTTTAGGTTCATAGGGTTGGAGCTAGGTGCTAAGCGGAGCTTCTTGGTACTACAGATTAGGACAGTTTGAGCATTTCAGGATATTGTTGGGGCAGCGGAGATCTTATACTGTCTGTGTGTGATTCTTTTATCACTATTAACTTCTCTCCGATTATGGATTACAACAATAAATATCTAACTGTTCTTTTCTTTCCTCAAAAATATCCTTTTTCATTTACTCAGCAAACATATACTGAACCACTGAACTTTCTGGGCTCACGTACGTTATTACTACCGATATTTTCTTTCCGTTAACCAACCACTCTATTTCTATAAAGATAAAGCCTTAAGGGAATGGCATCTCCTGATAAAAAGTAACCAGATGACAAAGAATTTTATTTTGAATACAGTTCTATATGCGGATGACCAGGTGATAATTGCAAGAACGTAGAGCCGGGCGATGGTCGTTACCTTTTGAAATTGTACCCCTTCTTCAATATCTGCTGTTGATTCTGTGCAGGCTGCTACAGTGGTTGGCTATGAGATCTTTCTCTCAGGGTATGTGTGGGTGTATTTTGAAAGGATAACACCAGTTTAAATTGACTGAGAAATGCAATGTGATATAATACTTGAGCTATTGAAGCGAGTTGCCGATCATTTGAAGATAAAGCATGAAACTAATTATGAATCGTGGCACTCGAATCCATAACAATTGAATTATTATACCTGCTAACCTTTGCAGCATAAATTTTACGGTTTGAAATAGCTGTTTCCGCAGTAAAAGAAACTAGAAGCGTAATTTGCTGTGAGTTACTAAAATGCTTACCGGCAAAACCCTTCGCAATGGCCGGTAAATCTTATTCGCACAAGCGCGTCATTAAGAGCTTAAAATAACACAGGCGTAATCACCAGATTAAGTGACTAATCCTCAAGAGACCAAATCTGGAAACTCCTAAAAGAAAGAAATAAATAAAGAAGTAATGTGGTTTACAGACGGCTCAAAGGATGGCTCAGCAACAGGATCCGGAGTACATGGCATAAGATACAAAAAGCGTTTTTCCCTTGGGTGAACACGTTACTGTTTTTAAAGACATTTATGCCATTATTCAATGCATACACGAAAATATAAGGAGGGCTTATACTGGTGAACAGAGCCTTATCTTATTGCATAGCCAGGCTGCACTTAAGGCTCTAAGTAGTCATAAGGTAACGTCAGGACTGGTTTTAAACTGCCTAAAATTCTCACAAGCTTGGTAGAACAGAATGAAGATCAACTCATCTGGTTGCCGGATCATATTGGTATAAAGGGAAATGAAAGAGCTGCTGAACTTGCAAGACAAGAAGTAGCTTCACAATTATTGGGCCAGAGGTATACAGCGATTGCTGACTATGCATTGACATTGCACGAGCAAGGGCATTCCAAAGAACGTTTCGCGCCGATTTACCTCTGGGTATGGAAAATGGAGCCAGTATTATACTCCAGAGTCAAAGAGATATGAAAACTGTAAAAAAAAGCTGGTGAAAGCCCTATTAATATACCAATCACTATGTTCTTAGCCGGAAAAGTGATACGCGCTATGTCTTACTTTTCTTAGCCTTCCTAGAAAATGGCAAAACTTGTCATACTTGAAGCACATTACGCATCATTTTTGGCCCGTTTGGGAAGGTACTGTAAGCAGTTCCATGAAGATTGACAAGTTTTCCACCAAGAAAACTCACGTTCCCATGCATGGCAGCTGCGACGCCTAAAAATTATAAATAATAAACTTGGAATTGATTTCCCATCCAGCCTCTTTCTCGTACTTTATTTCTACTTTAAAACCTAAAACCTTGACTTGTGAATAACTTTTCATCAAATGACTTTATCAATTCGCCTAGTGACTGTTATGCAGAATTGGATAAGTTAACGGAAAAGAAACCATGGAAACTTTCTGGTTAAATGCTTAGACCCACAGTCTATTCGTTAGTGTTTTAGCCAGGCGAGTGTTTATATGAACTTGTATGGGGTGGGGAGTCCCACCTGGAGGAAAAACGCTTTACTTTCTCTACCACGTACAAAGAGCGCCAAAGGAAACCTCACTGCACCTCGCGCCTATCTGACATTATTTATCGTTGTAGTGGCCTTACTAAGCCATCGCCATTTGATTGGTTCCTTTAGGCCACGGTGCAAGGGTGCGCCAGTCCTTCTGCTAAATAGTTACACAATAACCATAACAAAGGTTACAAATTGGCGTAGAAAGAAATATACGTTTACGCTCGCGATCGTATTGGCTAAAAGAGAAGGAGGTAGAGTGAGTGCATTTAGTTTGTCATACAGACCTCTTATCGTTATTGGTAGACCATACCTTATCGGCTAGTGCAAGACATGCCTTTGAAAGGGTTAAAAGCTAAGGGGAAAACTTGATGAGCGCCCAGGTTAGCGAAATGTAGAATGTGTAGTGTGAGATTTTCAGGGGGTGCAAATTAAAGCTTGAATGGTATTCATGAAATACATAGCAAGGCAGCATTCTATAATAAAAATAAACAGAATTGTATTCCCACAGTAATATCAATGCCTGTTGTTGCATAGAAGCAAACGTAACTAAACAATAAATAAATAAATGAATAAAGCATAATGTTTTCCCTCTAATTCAAACTCTAATTGGTTAATAACATATTGCTCATCATAGTAATATATTAGGAATATAGACAAAAATATAACCCAATTTTATTGCCATAATAAGTATGTCATATTCGGTAAACCATATGCATATCTATCTCTAGTTTCCAAACACGATCAGTCAATTAAACCAAAGAGTAATTTGCATTTAGTAAACGAATATCATCATCTGCGCATGTTTCACGGGGAGTGCCCACTTTCTGACGAGAATGTAGACCGTCTTACCCACTTTCTTGGAATATTTTTATCCAGTAATTTACTATAAAACACTTTTATGCACTTTTCGTTGCATTTGCTGTAACAGTGCGACCAGCTCCCACATACCCACGATATGTCCACGAGTAATTTCGCTAGTATACGGCAGACTGGTTCTGAGACAATAAACATGTTTTGGGTTAAAGAACACAAGAAAACCAAAGTCACCAACCTCCCCTCTTTTGCCCCTTATTGTTGTGTTATCAAGCCACCGCGCTCTGCGATAGATAACGTGAAGTACACGCCTCAAAAGACCGCAGAAAACGATACAAAATCCGCCGAAGATTTTCTTTGGCGCTCTGTGTACCTAGGAAGCAGAGAAGGTATTAAATTCCACCCAAAAATTCGATACCAAGATTTCATCAGAAATATATGTTTTCGGGTCTCCTGAATCTCCCCAAAAATTTAGAAAAAGGTGTGTGTGTATGTATGCGTGTGTGAGTACTTGTGTGTGCGTGCGCGCGCGAATAACGTAACTGAAAAAGAATTGTCGCATAAACACCAAATTTGGTATTAGGTTCAGTAGCTTCCATAGATGGAATACGAAGATTTTCAAAAGAATACCCCCACCACAAACTACCCTTTACATGGAAGATTTTTCGAAATTTTCGATTGGCTAAGAAATGGCTCCAACGATTTTTATTAAAATACCAAACATTAAAGGTGTATGTATAACGAATAAAATGTATAGTTTGAATTTTATGGGAATAACCTGTGAAATCTTTTCTGTTCACAAGGAATTTTATATGATCTTGTATAGCTGCTAAACGTTATACACAAAAACGTACTATACAAAAACTATACATCTCTTTAAAACGCATTTATTTCAAAAACATTTTTTGTGGCACCAACCATTCCCCAGATATTTGTTATTAATGGTTCGAATTCGTCAACATTTAGCCACTCTTTTCAAGTCCTGTTGATTTTCATTGTTTCTCGCGATTATACGGAAAGAGTATGGAGTTTTAGAGCCAGCATATGGCGTCAACTTCTAAAATATTTGAATATAATGTTTCCATTGTATATATATAGCGAAATGTATGCAGCTATTTCAGCAAAGGTTTAGCTCAATTAAAGTAAAGCAGATAGGATAATAAACTTCCGTACTAAAAATTTGCATATGTACTAATAAGCGATGAGGGTAGGGAAAGCCCTGTGAATGTAACAAATCAGACTTTTTCTTTCCTAACTAAGCCACCAGTTAACCTAACAGTAAGATTAAAGATTTCCAAATGATGAGTTCAAAACTCCGTAGCAGCCAAACATATTTGTCTGTTAAAACATGTCAGACATTTTACTAATTGAAAGGGCGTGGATAAAGATGTGAAGTACTGCATAAACTAAACCTCTACTTCAAAGTTACACCGTGCTACCGACTACAAACGCCACACGATGTAGTAACACTAATGTACCTGTTCTGGCTTGTTGCGTAATGTAAGCTGGCTTTTTTCCACCTGACGGAATATATATCGCAGAAATGTTGAACTCACCCGCTAATTGATATTTGTTCCCTAAGTTTGTCCAATATGAACATGGTTTTGCTCTCTCGCAAGATTCAGTATCATCATATGTTCGTCAGAACATCCATAATGTGACAACTTGTAGCATCACAAGAGAAGCACTTGTTTCTCTTGTCTCTCTCACCGTTAGGAACAATTCGTCAACAGCTGGTGAGCTTCCACTCTTTAAATTTATACAAAAGCAAACATCGATTACACAAGTTTTAGAGCGTAGATCTAATCGCGCCTCTTCAAAATTGATCGCTCAAACGCCTTTGGGGTTTTTCGTATCTCTCTTTTCTCCTTGCGCTTATATTTTGTATTAGAACATGGATTTTCTCAGATTGCGTGCATCTTAACCGGTGTAGTAATTTATTTACTTTAATTTGTTTGCTTACAGTTTACATTTTTACTTTCTCCACTATAGCAAGTAGGAGAAGCATTACATTCCACCCAAAAATTCGATATCGAAATTCCACCGAAAATACATGCTTTGAGGCCCTCTGCGTGTGTGTGTGTGTGTGTGTGTTTGAACAACATAACTCAAAAACGAAAAATCGGATAAACACCAAACTAGGTATCTTTCAAAGATGTGACACGAAGTATTTCGAGATAATTTCCCTAGCCCAGACTACCCTTTACATGGAACATTGCTCGAAAATTTTGATTTTCTCAAAATGGTTGTAACGATGTTGATTAAAATACCATATGTTTAAGATACTTTCATAGCATGTAAAATGTATATCTTAATTTTCTGGGAATGTCCCCAAAAGTTCTCTTCGTTCAGAATGAATTTTGCATAACTGGTAAACCACAAGCAACAGACAACATTTTACTAACAAAAAATATATATCTCATTAAAACAAACACAATTTATAACCATTTCCGAGATATTTCTTGTTATTTTTTTTAATTTTCCAATACTTATACTTCTCTCAAATGGGAATTCGTTATTCTTTTTTATGTCCTGGACATGCAAAGAGAGTGGAATGCTCTCATAGCTTTTACCTTCTCTAATACTTACATAGTAGGTAGAGAAGGTGTTGCATTCCACCCAAATATTCGATAGCGAGATTTCACCGAAATTGCATGTTCTGAGGCCCCCTGAATCCAAAACAAGCATTTTTATAAAAAGATCCGCGAGTTTGTATATGTGCCTGTGAACAGGATAAGTTAAAGCGAAGAATCGGATAAATTGCAAACTTGATATATTCCAAAGATGCCACACGAAGGTTTCTAAGAAAATCGCTCCCCCCAATTACCCTTTACATGGAATATTTTTCTAAATGTTTCATTTTTTGAAAAATGGATTTAACGATTTTGATTAAAATACTATATTTACATGAAAAATAAAGTTTATATCTTGAATTCTCTGGGAATAAACTATGAAGTCACCTTCATTTGGAAGAAAATGTACAAGGTATAATTTTGCTTAACGGTAAACGTTAAGTGATAGACGAAAACATACTACACAAAAACGTAGATGTCTTTAAAACATTCAATTTATTTCAAATAAATAAAATTTTTGTGGCTACACCCGTTTTCAAGATATCCGTTACTAATGGTTCGAATTGTTCAATACTTAGACCATTCTTTCTATCTCCTTTCGATTTTCAGTTGTTCCTCGCGATGTCATGGAGAGAGTGTAGAATTTTACGACCAGCGTATAACGTCCACTTCTTAAACATTTGACTATAACGAAATGTGTAATGCAGCTGTTTACGGAAAGGTTTATCACGATTAAAATGAAGTAGATAGGAAAATAAATTTTTTTGAGAATAATTGAATGCCCACTAATGTGCGTTACAGTATTGAGAAAGTCATGTGAATGTAATACATAAGATTTCTCCCCTTTTCCAAAATATAAACCAAGTCTCTTGAGACATTCTTTCCATCATTGCACCAAAATGAATATTGTCGTAACCTCTTATATTTTCACATATCACGTGGGGTAGAGCATGGTACCGGAGTTTAAATCATATCTAACTAACACGAGGTCCGACGGGACGAGCTCAACAAAGTTCCTAAAACACCTGAAAATTACTAAAATATCCCTAGATCATTGTGGAGAAGGAAGGAAGGAATAATCTACATCAAATAACTACATGGTATGAATTTGGGTGGCAAGTTATATTCAAAAGTAATAAAGATACATGTTACCTCCTGCTTGATGAAGCGTCTTGTCCTAACAGGTCTACACTGCTCCCTGGTTAAGTTAGAAGAGAAAAAGCGTCTTAGACGCTAACTCAAAATACCACCGGTTTACCCCCACTCCTATTGCATCATTACCGGCCCGTACTACCAACCTAAAGGGTCACCAAAAAATGTTGCCATAACCGCATATATTGTTACAGAGTTGCCACAACCAGAAGCCACAATATTCACCTAACGTATAAGCTCGTTTCCTGGGTACCATGATGAAATACAATTCTTCATCTGAAACGAAACTTTGGCATACTAGGAATTTCTTCGGTGGTCAGAACAGTTGAAAATCGGATGGCGCGAGTTTGGTCTAATGGACCAACACTTCTTGGTTTTTTCACCAAAACAGGTGATCATTACCATTAAGTCTGACCTCAGCGCTTTTATTGGGGAGTTTTCTCTAAGAAAGCACTCAACTTTGCGACTGTAGTGATGCAGGTTCGGTACTCACAATGGTTCCACTTGAAATAAATCGCAAGTAGACGACGTGCATCTCTCAGAAAATCCAAATAATCAGCACCATGACTAATAACGTTTGTCTGGCATTTCACTCGGTGGTTTTACATTTGATCGTAGAATAACTCAATACCTTGCCTATCCACAATGCTAGCCCACACACCATCTTTGCTCATTAGTTATTACCGCTCGCTCCAGCAAGGATAGCATCCAATCCAGCAATTGCTGTCTAGCAAGAAGTCCAAACTTGACATCTGCCAATCTTCAAAACCCATTCTGAACTTATTGCCTATAAAATGTGAGGCAGTATTTTTAACACTTAATATGATTTTCACTCAAATTATACAATATGTAAATTCAATAACAGCCCGCTTTGAAGCAATATGTGTATGTAATAATTTGTCAAATGTATGTAACTGTCATTGCATATGCTTATATTATTGTATCCATGTGTAATAATGTTATGTGAATATATTACGTAACTTAATAATGTAGGAGCTGTGAGAATAAGTTAAACGTTGCTAACAATGAGGTAACCTTGAGGCAATAACGATTTTGAGAGTTTAAATCTTATTTGTGATTCTTGGAAGCATTAATATATACTTAGTGACATTTTATAAAAAATAGCCAATCAACAACCAGAAAAAGCTTTAGTTAAATGCAGGTATTCTATTGGAGTGCGGATAGCCAATCAGAGACCTGAAATATAGATATTTACAAGTTTAGACGGTTGAAATCTAGTCAGTTGCCTGCAGACAGTGATAGTAACCGGATGCATGATGCGTCCTCGAGAAATTAAATACGTATTCGTGTGAGACGAAAATATGTATTAAAAAGTGCAAGTATTAAATAAAAGAATCTCACAGCTCTCGACATCAGTGAAGTGGTATTTAATTTTTGTCAAGGATTAATAAAAAGGAGTGAATTAAAACTTAAAATCTGTGTAAGTCTACATTCTTGTCGCATCACGCCCTGCCAAGACTTCCATGTCTCTAACAATAATACTGACGCAGCCGAGGCAAACATAATTATTTAATACTTAAAGAAACAGTTTAATTACAAAGTTAATATTTTTTAAACTTGGGGCAAAGGCCATCTGAAAGTACATTTGGGACGAAGGCTACCGGAAACTGTTTACTATACATGCTGTTGTAACTACTACAAGTTCGGCTCCCCAACAGTTGAAATACGATACAACTCCTTCAATACAACCTACTTTAAATCGGTTTTTTATACTGCAAACAACTCCAACAAAACACCTTCTTCATATCGGCGCCAGAAGGTGGGGCAAACTCCTACAACAAATAAACTTCTTCAAACGTTGGGCATTTTTTTTTTTCGATCCTGCTTGTATTGTGGGGCTAGATAAATATACAAAAGCAGAACACAAAGAATAGCGGTGAGATGGAGAAAACAGAAAGGAATTCCGATACATAAAGTCAAATAGTAGAGCATAATGTTCTGTGAAAACAGGAACTAGAGTTGACTACTGTAATAAGGAACTCTGCATAAAAAAATGAACAAACAAAACTTACAGTATCTAAAATCAATTTTTACCAAAATGAAATAAGTTATATCTGCAATGAAGATAGCACAATATGCTATGATCGGAAAGGGGAGACATGAAACATTCTTTCAACTTTCCTTTTGGCGTTTTCGGCCTCCTGAAATCTTTCTGTTGGTTGCGCATGCTCACATTTGAAAATCAGTGTTTTAACATCTTTCCCGTTCTGGTTCTCATTTCTGTTTCCGGGAAATTGAGCAACGGACTTAAGTGGACATATATCCGTTGCTTCATTAGAATACATGGACATGGGACATTACATACTCAAATCTGCGAGTGATGCACAGAAACCTGACTCGGGTATAGTGGGTTACATGCTCAGCATTTGAAGTGACGAAAAGGGCATCACAAATAGTTGGTTAGTTCTGTTTAGCGCAATATTATTGGCATTTAATGTTACCAAAGATGTAGCTTATAAGCGAGTTTAAGGGGAACAAATTCCAAAATAAATTCCAGCAGTAACATCTCATCATTTACTTACGGTTTATTATCAAAGTACCAAAATGATTTGTTTTTACTCAGAGTTTGATACTCTAGCTATTGATATTTGCTGAGAATAATGTTTAAAAATACCTCTGTAAAGGTAAAGGTAGTATCACGGAGGGGCCCCTGGAACCGGGTCAGAGCATCACACTCAGGCCAGTGGGACACCTGGGAAGGAAGAATGATGGGAGAGACCCGAAGGGTGAACGGGTCGGGACGAAGGGGTCCCTAACGTTTCCAGATAGAACGCATCCGACACCTCACAGTCCCTACCCACAAGCCACCAAACTCCAGGGTCCCCCGAAGCGGAGCCCACACTGAGGACAGACCTAACTGAGTGGTACCGCAGCGACGCCAGGGAAGAAACCATTACAGAGCGCAAGCCACCGCGCAGCCGCAACGCGCCGAACGCCAACCCTGAAACAGATGACAAGGAAGCTAATGGGTGCAGGAAATGAGAGGAAGGAGAGTCGTAGTAAAAGATGAAGCAGCCCAGCATTCGCCTGGCGACCCGGGGAAACTACTAAAACCTATGGGCTAAAGTGGGTGGTCACCGGGGATCGATCCCGGGACATCCCGAATGCGGACCACAGCGAAACCGTCTTAGCCATCCCGCTCGGTCGAGTACCTCTGTACTCGAGTGGTCAGTGTTCTGGCTTCTCAAACTAGAGGTCTTGCGTCCGATTCCCGGACCGGGAAAAGGACATTTTTCTTTAATAGAATCATTGACTACCCTATGCAGAGTTTGGAAGTACGCGTGTGGGAGTGAATGAATGTGTGTTCCATGGCAAACACAAATAAAACCAACCTTTAAAACTACAGTTCAACGAGTTTAACATCACGTATTTCTCAATACAAAGCCGATGTGAGTAAAGAAGTTAGAAGCTGCTACGCAAATGAGACAAAAAGATTAAGTTCGAAAGAGCAAAACATAAAGACACAATACGTGCTCGGATCACAAGGTGCAACGATTACGGCAAGGAACCGTCTAAAAACTGAGTTTATTCAAGCTAACAAAAGGTATGTGTAGTTACGATTTTGTATGATTGACTCCGAATTTTGAGTTAAAGTAACAAACAAGGTCACTATGAGCCGGTACAGAACATTTATTGTAAACACCCACTTAATGCTAAACACGAGTACAATGCACGTGAAGATAATTAACGAAATTTAGCTGATAACAGGAAGCAAAGAGTTATGTTACTGCATGTTTGCTTAATCAGGATTTACTAAAGCAGTAGTCTAACTATCGTTTCATGCTTCATGCTTATAACAAAAATTAACGAAACTATAAGACAATAATTCACCCTAGGCATGATACGTTGCATACATGGAGAGTGATTACAATTTAAGTGCATTAATTAAATAACAATTCAAGTAAATTGCAGTTAAGAACTTTAAAATAAATAATAACTTAAAATAGTTGCAAAATCACATGTATTTATAAATAAATAGAGAATAATTTGTGTTACAAATACAAGCATTTCTACTTTATTATCGTAAACACTGAAAATATGAATTAAAATTGAATGTATCTTTGTGTCTCAAAATATTTTCAAATGATATGGGTTTTTGTTATTACCGTTAGAATAACATTTTGAGAATGGAAATTAGTTTACAGTCAGAGAAAAAGCAGTGAAAACAATTGCTGTTCATCTGTTAGGTATCCAAAAGAAATTTAAATGATAGCTTCCAAATTTTATTTAGCGCAAGCATCAAAGCACTAATATAACTTCAATTATTTAACGTTTAGTTATGACAGACATGCAAGTTTTTAACAATCCCTCATTAGCTTCTTGTGTGCACTAATTCTGTATTGTGTTATCAGCAGTACTCATTACTGCTATAGAGGAGGATATAGAAGCTGGCATAACAACATTCGCTCGGGAATCGCTCCCACAGACTGCCATTAATTCAGTTTCATCCCTCCACTGGGAGGCAAACGTTGTTAAAAGCTGCGGTTAACAGATTCGTTACCTGTGTGTTTACAAACCTTTAGCACGATGTAGAATTTTGTACCCTGTGGCTGTGCTAACGTTTAGAAACCAAAATTGATATACCTTACCAAACATTTCAGAGACTTTCCAATTAACTGCCTTGGCTTGGGGCCTTCAGTATTGGTCACGAAATCAAAGCTAAAAAGAATTAAATGAAACGTGCCTTTTAAAAGAATTCTGCTGGGAAAATACTAAAAGAGCCCTGGTGTTTAACTAGAGAGTCACTTTGAAATGTTTCATCGAAGTGTAGACGAATGCAGAGTTTTACATGAGCAACGTCCAGATTTCGATAAGATTTCTCTCACAAAGAAGGTTCATCATTCACGGTCTATTAGTTTCACTTTCAAATCGCTGATTTCGAGTGTAAGTCTTGATCTCGATTTTTGAGATACAACACAGTTGTGAGTTCAGATTCGTGCAAGCGGGTTGTAATAATTTCTGGACCAAGCTTGGGCTTGAAAAAGAAAAACAGAGAAACTACTCTCATGCTTTCTTCGCTTGTGAAACCAGTTAGATATTCATGGTATTTCTATTATGGCTAAGTAAATTTCAAGCACACAGTTATAACTTTTATGGAGCTTCAATTAGGCTACAATTTACTGTAGCTTAGATTGTACGGTTCATTGCTTTTTCCCCACTGTGTAAGACCAGCGTTTTGATATGAAAATAAACATGAACCTATGTTGTATGACCTCTTTCATTTCCTATTTGAGGCAATATTTTTAACACTTAAATTACTTCAGTCAAATTATATAATATATAAATTCAATAACAGCCCGCCTTGAAGCAATATGTGTATGTAATAATTTGAAAAATGTATGTAACAGTCATTGCATATGCTAATATTGTTGTATCCATGTGTAATAATGTTATGTGAATATATTACGTAATTTAATAATGTAGGAGCTGTGAGAATAATAAGTTAAAAGTTGCTAACAATGAGGTAACCTTGAGGCAATAATTAGTAAGGAAGTTTAAATACTACTAGTCATTATTTGAGCAACAATAATGTAAATTTTAAGACAGTTTAAAAATAGCCAATCAATAACCAGAAAAAGCTTTAGTTAAATGAATGTATTCTATTGGAGAGGATTAGCCAATCAGAGACTTGAAATACAGAAATTTACAAGTTTAGACGGTTGAAATCAATTCAGTTGCCTCCAAACAGTGCTCATAACCAAACGTGTTGCCTGTGGACAGTGTTTGTAACTGGAAGCGTGATTCGTCCTCGAAAAATATAATAAGTATTCGTGTGAGACAAAAATAGTATACGTATTAAAAAGTGCAAGTATTAAATAAAATAATATCACAGTTCTCGATACAGTGAAGTTCTATTTAATTTGTGTCAAGATTAATAAAAAGGAGTGAATTAAAACTTAAAATCTGCGTAAGCCTACATTCTTGTCGCATCACGCCCTGCCAAGACATCCGTGTCTCTAACAATAATACTGACGCAGCCGAGGCAAACATAAATATATAAATATTTAAAGAAACAGTTAAATTACAAAGTTAATATTTTTTTTAAATTTGGGGCAAAGGCCACCTGAAAGTACATTTGGGGCAAAGCCTACCGAGCACTATACGTGCGGTTGCAACTACTTCAAGTATTCGACTCCCCAACAGTTGAAATATAATACAGCATCTACAAACTGACTTTCAATACGTAGCAGCAACTAACTACTTCAAATTGACGCCCAAAGTGGTGCTAAAATAACAATCCAACAAAGCACCTTCTTCTCATATTACTTCCTTTTTGATTGCAGATATACAGCATATTAGATAGACTTATAACAGAATGCATTGATGAACTAATATTTATTGTAATCCTTGATACATTTTCATAAATATACAGACACAAACAATCAGATAATTATAAAAGCGATCCATGGCTTGTAGCAAAACCGAGTCGTCGGTAGCAGGAGTCGGGAGTCACAGATTTGCTATTAATAAAAATTTCCCCTCCGTGCTGAGCCTTAGCTCTATGATTGCTAGTCTCTGGCTCGTGTTTCCCGTCCTCCTGATTGCAAATACTCCATTTCCGAGCGACAGTAAACATTCTATTCAGTTTAGGTATTTTTGTGGCAGTATATCCATCAGAAATGACTGAAGAAAGCAATCAGTTTGTATCTTCTTTTGTAAACTTATTAGCCAGCCACAAAGAGATAATGAGCAAATCTCAGCTGCCTACGGAACAAGCGAAAAAGGCTTCTGCTATGACCGAAGTGCAACGAAAGCTAAAAGGAAATCTGAATCTTCGCCTAACAGAAGACCAGATAGCGAGGAAAATAAGAAACGTGAAAAGTCGCCTAAATGTGAAGATTGATCTGCGACGGACAATTTACAGGCCCATAGCCCTGAAAAACTGGGAAAACAAACTTTTAGAGGCTATTCAAGGGGAATCAAATCCATCTTTAGTTTAGTTAAGAGATAAGAATAGTAAGGATGACTTTCGATTATTCTGTAGTTTATTGATGCTACTAAAAAAAGGCCTGTTTTATGAAACAATTCAAGGTTACAAAACTCTCTGCTATTTTTGAGAGGTTGCAATAACGTAAAATAATTCAAATACATTTCACAACAATTAATAGGGAATAAAGTACATTCAACTGTTAATTTTCAACCAATATCTTCTCTGTAGCACATATCTTGTTTTGAAGGGTAGGGAAACGCTGCTTTAGCTGGCCAAAGCATCGTTCTATAATAGCCTGCTCACTGCTATTGTATGAGCTTTCTTCTGCAGTTGTATGGGGTCATGAGTCACGGTGCAGTACCATAACCAACATCTCCAAGCATTAGCGCATCTGCAGTATTCCCAGTCATTACCCGGCAGGTAAAAGAATTTCTCCATATGCGAGCATCGTCTACAGATCCGGGCCATTTTATATTTACGCTAGTAAAGTTTACCTTTGCATTACACATGGCCTGGATGTTTATACTGCCAACCCCTTTTATATTAATAAATTCGTCACCATGCACATGAGATTTCTTAATCAGTACATGGGTATTGCGCCAATAGCATCAGTGAAGTAGATGTATTGCTGCTGTTGGAGAGCCAAACTTGAAGTTGTTTAGACCACGCACGTTACAAAGTTTCCGGTGGCCTTCGCCCCAAGTTCACTTTTACGGTGGCCATCGCCCCCACGTTTAAAAATCAACTTTGTATTTTTAATGGTTATTTAAATATTATATATTTTCCCTCGGCTGCGTCATTAGTAATTTGCAGAAACATGTATCTCTTAGCAGGGGTTGGTGCGGCTAAAGAATGAAGGCTTTCACAAATTATAATGGTATTTAACTTCGTTTTATTAATCTTTCACACGATTAAATAACACTTCACTGATATATCGTACTGTAGAGTTGTGAGATTATTGTTACTTGTACTTTTTAACACGTAAACTTTATATTATTCACGCCGTAATGAATTTTATATGTCTCAAACTGAATACGTATCGAACTGCTCGGGAACCCTGTCTAGTAGCGTCTGGCTTCTACCGCTTAAATTTGTACTTTACTATATTCCAAGTCTCTGATTGGCTAATTCTACTACAATAGAATACTTTTATTTAACTTAAAGCTTTTTCTAGTTTTTGATTGGCTGTTTATAAACTGTTTTAAATATTACGTTATTGTTTCAAGAATTATTGGTAGCATTATTAAACTTTCTAATTCATTATTGCCTCAAGGTTACCTCATTGTTAGCAACTTTCGGCTTCTATTCTCACAGCTCCTACATTGTTAAATTACGTAATACATTCACATAACATTGTTATACATGTACATAATAATATAAACACAATACAATGACTGTTACATACATTTTATATATTATATTATACACACATTGCGTTTAGGCGTGCTGTTATTATATTTTTATATTATATAATTTGACTGATATCATTTAAGTGTTAAAAATACTGCCTCATCCGAAAACGTGTAATTTTGCTGCCAATCAAATTTAGCAGCTTGTAGTACTGCAGTGGTTGCTGGGAATTTCTTCCAGTTTCTCGATTTTTGTTTAATGCGAGAAGAAAGTTCCGAAAATATATTTGAAACTGTACCATGTGAAACGCCAACGTCCTCTGCCACGCCACACTGGAATCCAGGATCCCCAATGCAGCGTAGAAACATTCTTATTTTTCCATCTCTAGTAAGTGTCTTTCCTCTTGTCTCCACATTTTCCGGAAGGAAATGCCAGGCAAACAACTTCACGTTTTCTTTCTCAAACCTGTAAAGTTGTTTATAATTGTAGTCTTCAGAATCCCGGCGCATTTTATAGTATTTTCTTTTCTCAGGTTGACGTTCACTTGCAACTGAGCCATCGCCTTCAAGTTTGAGACAGCTACTGAGGTGGCTTAAGAAATCATAAGCCATGGCTCTTAAAGTGAAGTCATGGTTCCGTTTTATTAATACCACAGCTAGAGCCGTGACTCGCTAGAAGGAGGGGTTGAGTCATTGAAAAGTCGAAGGTTATGCTAAAGCTTGAGTCGTTGCGTTTTATTAATACGGAAGCGAGTCATGACTCAGAAATTGCGAGTTTTAAGTCATGTCTCTCTTTTATTAATACCACACAATACAACAAAACTATTTTTACTTTCTCTACCATGCACATAGTAGGTAGAGAAGATATTGCATTCCACCCAAAAGTTCGGTATCGAGATTTCATCGTAAATACATGTTTTGAGGCGCTCTGAATGCAAATAAAGCATTTTTGGAAGCATATAAGTGAATGTGAGTATGTTTCTGTGTGACTGTGAGTAGCATAACTTAAAAATAAAAAGTCAAATAAACAGTAAATTTGGAATTTGAGTGCAGTATCTTCCAAGAATGCAACACGAAGATTTTCAAGAAAATCCCCCACCCACAACTATACCCTTTATATGGAACATTTTTCGAAAATGTTGATTTTATAAAAAAATGCCTAACAACTTTGATTAACATACCACATATGTGCAAAATAGTTTCATGAGAAAATGTATTTCTTTCAATTTCAAGGAATAGCCTAGGAAGTCCTCTTTATTCGGAAGGAATTTTGCATCAATTTGTACAACTGGTAAACGTTAAGCGATAGACGAAAATGTACCACCTAAAAATTAAAAAAACACAATTTCTTTAAAGCAAGCCTTTTGTTCTCTAAAACTTGATGTTTCTTAATTTCCTAAAAGCTGTGATATATTTACAGATTCTTTTGTATATTTATATAACAGCTTCAGTTACTGTAATTTTATTTTTTAACTTTTCACTTTGATATAATCCTGTGTGCTCTTTTAGTTTCTCGCAGTATTTTGTATCAAGCAAGATGTTTAAATAAAAATAAATTATTGTTAAATACTTTAGTAATAAATAGATAATGTATCGACCGTAAACAAGTTGTTTGCCTTATTATTGCAGTGCTATTGAAAGAAAACATTTTAAACTCTGTGCTGCATAGTCCAAGAAGGACGAGGGCCTACTGCATAACTGCTAAATCCATTCATATATGACAGCTTGGATAGCGGGGAGTATGGTGCGAGAAGTGGTGAGCACCAAAGGTGGGGAAAATGGTTATCTTTAGCAATAGTTCCAACGGTTCAAGTTCGTCTTCCTCCATGGTATGGGGTACCATGCTAGCTTCTAGTTTCCGAGGTGCAGGTTCAAACCCGGCGGAGGCCATGTGTTTTTTCGGGCGCAAAAATCCTTAGCATGGCTTCCTTCGGAAGGGCAATAAAGCCGCTGGCCCGTGGAGTAGATTTACGGCACGTAAAAGACCCCAAGCCTAATAAAGAGGCCTCTGAGCAAAATTTCCGGTCTTTCATGCCCAATATAGAATGAGACCATAGTAGTTAGAGAGCGTCCATAAATGAAACTTTCATTTTCAGTACCAGTTCCAAGAAAGTTGTAGGTTCCAAATAACCGTTCCAAAAGAACCGTTCATATAGGTTCTTGAGTATTTATATATAAACATAACAGCAAGATACTCTAAATCCAATCTTACGTTTCTTACCGAGATAGTGCTTTCCACATCTAGCCGTGACTTTTCTCTCCAGTGTCAGAGGACGAAGGCCCATTTCCTTCTATATAAAATAAGAATTGCCTACTTAATTCACCTCAAAGGAATTGACATCCGTCAGTAACCGTCATGTGTCACTTGGCATGATGCCAAAGATATTTCCAAAACGACATATCCGGTATTTACCTGTTGCATGTGTATCACAGGGCCTCATTAGCATAATTAAGGATAGGATAGGACTAGGAGCGGAGGAAACTTAGCACCTCGACCTATGCAGATCTCCTGTGCCTAAGCCCCTGACGGGACACCCCTGGGAGGGAGGGATGAGGTGAGAGGAGACAGAGGATGGCCGGACCAGGAGGTACGACAGCAGAGGGCAGGGTCTCTACCGTTTAAACTCCCCGGATGGCAGCTGGTGCAGCGAGCTCCCCTCCCCCTGTGGGCTTACCTATCCCCTGTGGGCCCAAGAACCCGGAGACCGCCGCCTTTCCGGGGGGACGACGGTTTACTCAGAGCATAATTTTCCCTTGCCATGCACATGCCGAGACTTCCCGCCGACACTTGCAACCCTGAAAGAGACCAAGCAGGTAGAAGGTGAAGTAAAATGAGAATCGAGGTGAAATGAGGGACAGGACATTCGGGAGATGTAATGATCCTTCCCAGCATTCGCCTAGTGACCTGGGAAAACCTCCGAAACAACCCATAGGTCAGGAAGGTCGGCCGCGGGAATAGAACCCACGACCTCTCGAATGCGAGCCACGACGTTACCGCCTGAGCTATCCCGCTCGGTTAGCATAATTAAATCTGACTCGTCGGAAGTTTTCTAGGGGGTATTGTACTCTTTTGCAACTTAGAAGAAGTGACAGTTCCAGGGTCTTGCGTTAAACAATACTTATAACTAAGACTGGGAAGTTGGAACTTTGGGTGCCTAAGCGACCTTATTCAATGTCACTGAGTAAACATTCTGTTAGCTTTATTTACGCTATACCTGTAACCCCGCAATGCACACCGGGTCCCGATTTGAACCCTACTTATAACTGCTGTGCTGTAAAACAATGCACTCTCTACATCAGCGCGTTACTTGTGAAACGGATTATGAAAATACCCATATGATCGTTCTAGTGCAAATTTGTAGGGCTGGTATTTTGAAATTTTTAACTGAGCCTATGGCTAGTTTTTCCTATCTCTTTTCAGCATGCCTTCTTAGTGCGGTTTGGTAGACCAGTAACTGCTACTTCTGAATCAAGTTGTTCAACAAATGGCCGAACCGTTCAGACTTTCCTGCATGGGAAAACTCCCATTCAGGTATCGAATATCGAACGCAGGAACACAGGATGGGAAATTCTATACTACAGAGACTCCCGCACCCCTTTCACTCCCCGTCACACACAATATTCACCGATCATGAGCTCTAACATCCAGATCCGCAGATTACGTTTTAGCTTTTTTCGTTTTCAAGGTTCCAAAACTAGAAGGTTCTAGAACACGAAATATTCAAATTTTCCTCTATTTATTTTACGTCGCTTTAACTAAGGATCCGTTAAGATACCTCGTAGCTCGGTGTGTGGCACACAACTTCTAGATCTCACCCCTGTACCTACTATATTGCTTCGGCATATGTCCAAAGAGCCTTCGTGCTCGGCAATTATACCTTTGCTTCTATACATGACGGGCAGATGGCAGCTTCGACAGTGTCCACAGAGACCTTAGTGCTAGACAACTGTACCTCTGCTTCTTTACGTGACGGGCATATTGCAACTTCGACAGTGTCCACAGATACCTTAGTGTTAGGCAACTGTACCTCTGCTTCTTTACGTGACGGGCATATTGCAACTTCGACAGTGTCCACAGATATTTTAGTGTTAGGCAACTGTAACTCTGCTCCTATACATGACGGGCAGATGGCAGCTTCGACAGTGTCCACGGATTCCTTAGTGCTAGGCAACTGCACCGGTGCTTCTGTACTGGAGAGACAGATAGCAGTTTCGACAGTGCACACAGAGATCTCAGTGCTAGGCAACTGTACCTCTGATTCTATATTAGACGCAGCTTTGACAGTGTCCACAGATACTTTAGTGCTAGGCAACTGTACCGGTGCTTCTATACGTGACGGGTAGACACAGCTTCGACAGTGTCCACAAATACCTTAGTGTTAGGCAACTGTACCTCTGTTTCTATACGTGACGAACAGACGGAGCTTCGACAGTGTCCAGAGATACCTCAGTGCTAGGCAATTGTACCTCTGTTTCTATACTTGAAAGACAGATGGCAGTTTCGACAGTGTATACAGAGACCTCAGTGCTAGGCAACTGTACCTCTGCTTCTATATGTGACGTGCTAGGCAATGGGAGCTTCGACACGTGTTTACAAAGACCTTAGAGCTAGGCAATTGTGTCTCTGATTCTACACGTGCTGCCAGATGGCACTTAGCCATCAGTCTACCTGATTTCATGTTCTGTGGACAGATGGCAGAGCATTCGCTATTACCATCTATTTTCATTATTAATATTATTCTAGATCTAAGCTGGAATTTTGGGTCGTGATATTAATAATCCAATCCGGTATTTACCTTTGCCGACTGAGCGAAACCACGAAAAAACAGTCAGATTGGTTGGCCTACGGGATTTGAACCTGGGACCCTCCGAATGCAGGCCACAGACGTTGGCACCTGAGCCATCTTACTCCGTTCCATGTGCTTTCAACTAAGACAGTTTTACTTTAGTAATAATATATTATTGAATTCATTACTGTGTTCATTGGAATTGTCAGTTTATTTCTAACTTCCTGACTTTACATTAAAGCAATTTATTCTGGTTGGTTAACGCTAATCATAGTATCGTTTGTCAACTATGCAAGGGTTAGCTCATGTGTCATTTACGCTCCGTATGTTACCAACGAAAACAAATGAACCCACACGACTTGCACCAAGTGTGTAGGAAGCTAAACATAAAGGAGATGCTGATATACGATACTTAAGGGAGGAAAATCTGCTCCAGACAGCACAATAACTTCACAACGCTACTAGGCATAGAGCAGTATGCTCGGCTGTGCTGAAAATTAGCGGAGTGTTAACTTTATATTACAATTTCATTTTCGCTCTTCTTCAGTGTAGAATTTCGTGTTTTGTTTTAGGTGTGTCCATCTTTGTACCTGTAAAAGGCTAAAAGTAATTATTAAAACACTAGCAGAGAACGCAGCTTTACTCGAGTTATTTTGTCATATGAAGAGATTCTTCTCTCCTCATCTTTCACTTTCTTAATCTCCCCCATATCCGTCGTTCTCGCACATTTCATTGTATTTCCTCTTTCTCAGCATCTCCATCGTCCTCACCTCTTTCTCCCCTCTGAAACGTATGTAATGTGATGTTTTGAAAACTGGTAATAAATCTACTTTTTCTGGGTATTAAAATCAAGCGTTTAAGTTAAAGTTTACCAGTATAATTAGAGTTTATCATATTTGTGTCAGTGGTTTACGTTCACGATTAATAGTAACGAAAAACTGATTATCTTCTTAAATACTGGCCCTTCAAAAAATTTAATTGGTGGTTATATACGTTTATTAGTATTAAAAAAAGAGATATCTCAACTTTGCGTCCCTTTGAGAAGCCAATTAAAATACAAAATACCCTATTTTTAAACTATATTGTGCTCTAAGTTTCATGACAGTTTGTCTCTTCTTGGGTGGAGATGTAACATACTGTAACGTAAGGGCTATAGTCCAAGCCTATCGGGAGGTTCACGTCGGGTAGAGATAGAGACAAGTAGATGCGGTAGCACAATTTCCCAGCGTAAACCCCAGAAGGGTTCGACAGATAACCAAAATCTTCTCCAAGGTTTCCTTCTCTGGGGAGTCGAACACAAGACGTACCAAAATTTGTAACTGTGATTTGTGACTTCAAGGTAGCCCATTACACACATTAGTATCAATTATTTATGAATTCTCTAATATTACTAGAAAAGCCTCGGTTATAGTTTTACTATAAATATTCTTTGTGTTTCAAAGGGTGCCCAAGAAGGCATTCGATGTTCTATAACATACCGTCGTAAAATATAGTTTTCATAATGAAAAGTTTGCTCATTATCTTGGATGAATAACCAAGATTTTAAATTTCAATTTAGCTTCGTTAAACTAAATTTTCGGACATTTTTAGGCAAATCATTTCAAAATGAAGTTGTTATTCCTGCTCTATGAATTTTTTTAAATTTACGAAATTCAATTTTACTGTATTTTCTGCCATTCTCAGCCAATTTCCGCGTTAGGTCGTTATTTATTTGAGTAAAAGCCCGGATACAATCAGGTTGTTTAAAACTCTCAAGTATATCACGGTGAATTTCTGTAATAGGTTCATTTGAAATATACAAAAACTTTTCCTGTTTTGTATCTCTCTTTCATAATGAAACAACAATTTACTTTCTCTACTACATATCTACTTGGTATAAGCGTAGATATTGCATTCCACACAACAATTCTATTTCGAGATTTCACCGGAAGTACAGCTTTGAGACTCCTGATTTAAAAATTAAGAAAAAATACGTGCCAGCCGCTCGCATGTGATCGCAAACTCAAAACAAAATGTCCATAAATACCAAACTTGATATTTAGGTACAGCATATTCCAAAGATATGACAAGAATATTTTCAAAGAAATTCCCAAATCCCAAAATAGCCTTTACGTGGTAAGTGTTTGGAAATTTTCAATTTCCTCAAAACTGGCTCTAAGGATTTTGATAAAAATTCCATATGTTTAGGATATTTACATGACATAAAATGTATTATATTGAATTTTTTGGGAATATCCTATGAAGCCCTCTTCATTCAAAAGGAGTTTTGTATAATTTTGCATAAACGGTAAGCCATAAGAAATAGAAAAAAGACACTACACAAAATCATAGATCTCTATATATTCATGTGTCATTAGCTATTTCCGGGATATGCGTTGTTATTGGTTTGAATTTTCCAACACTTGGTCAATTTTTAAAGTACTGTAGTTATTCAGTTGTTTTTCTCGATGTCGTGGAAAGAAAGTGGAATTGTGGAATTTCTAGGCTAACTGTAGCAACTAGTTTTTAAACATCTTGCTATTGATTCAGTCTCCTCTTTCTTCCTTATGCCTTTAACGAAACGTGTAATGAAACTATTCCTGTAAACGTTTATCTCGATTAACATGAACTAGACAGAAAAATAAAGTTTCGTAAGAATATTCTGTAGAAGCTGTATAAAATAAATTATAGTAGGTAGAGAAAGTAATGTGAATGTTAACACTTCGTATTTTTAAAATGTTATGAGCAGATTTATTCTCAGTTGCAGTAACACTGCGTTGAACTACTAGCATAAATACAAGAGTATTATTGGTTTTATGAATAACGCACAGAGCACGACAGTGTAGGGATAAAACAGTACTGTGACTTTGTTCAGTTTTTCAACTATCACTACTCTCAATTCTCACTGTCAGTATTCTAGGTTCTTATCTAGTTAATTTCACTGGCAGTTCACTTCATTCACAGTATCACTTCACTAAACTGAAATAGTTCAATTTTCCATCCCTTCACTTCTAGCCTCCTCACTCCGTACCATTCACTTCACTCGGGAGTCAAACACAAGATCTCCACGACCCATCGCTCCGCAGTAGAATTCATTGCACGTCACAACAGCCATCACCAACTCGCTCGGAGATTCGCCCTTGATGTCGCACCAGAGATGCACTCGCTAACTCACTCGCTTACTGACTGACTAATCAACTCTACCCACACTCGACTCGCACTCAGCTTGACTTGCAACTGACTGACACATTCCCGTGAGAGCGCTCGCTTATATATTCAGTGGAATATTTCCATAAGCTTCTGAAATGTTCTAGACCTATTTCGACACACCTTCTGGATGAAGGAGTAGAAGAAACTTCAAGAAGGTTCTAGTTATCTTCCTGTAACGTGCCTGGGTTTACGCTAGCGGGCGGCAACTATCTTGTTAACTCCAACCGCCCGGCGCCGGCCTTCCAATAATCTTGGGCCGCTTCGTAAGAATATACTATTATTTCGATATTAAAACGTAACAACGTTCCTACAGATCTCTCTTTCGTTCTTTCTTTCTTCTTTCCGTTTGTTAGCATTCCCCCAGCACCGTCTCTCCTTTACTTTGAACTCAAGCATATTACCTCCTCTGTAGTTTTCTATTTGGAAAAAGGATACATAGACTCCGACTTTGTGCGTTTCGATGACTTAACCTTTTAATTACCTCCTTTCGGATACCCTCGTGTAAGTACTCAGGCTGTGATGAGTCTTACGCTACAGGAGAAGTTTGACCACAAAGTAAATAAGCCTTGGAAATAAAGTGGTGCTTTACAGACACGGCAACGCACATATAAACAGATACTTTAAAAACCTCGGTAAACTTTACATGACGCAGTCACTCGCACCTTGAATATTTCTAACCGTACCTTGTGTGCATGTATAACCAGCGAGGGAAACTGGAGGCAAACAAAAGAATTGCGGGCAGGTAAACAAGGAGTGCTTCTCAGAATTTCGTGGACGGCTCAAAATGAGACTAGTTTTATAACTCTTGAACATACAGTCGTGTTCAAAAATATGCCACAACTGCTTTATTTTTTTCCTAGCTGTAAAATTAAAGGTAACAGTGGTAATTTGGGAACGTTTGTGCACGGATGGAATATTTCTGATATTCTGCAAAAAGATTAAAGGCAATTATAATGTAGGCATACATTTTTGGGAAAACGAATTTTACAACGAAGCTTAAATAATAATAATAATAATAATAATAATTAATAATAAAAAATTAGGAAACACAGAGCCGTATCACACTCAGTCAGCGCATTTAAACACCCGTTTCGAAAACTAGGTTCAATGAAGGATTAAGCATCACAGAATGTCCTGTGTCTTTTATCTTGATATTGTGGTTTTCAGATTTAACAAGTCCCTAAACGAAAACAATCTAGCAATGCTAAGAGTAGTGAGTGGAGTACCCATGACGGAATGGGGTTATGTCAGTTGCGTCTACGTAAACATGTTTAGGAAAAATCAGTACAATTGCGTCTGAGGTTTTTAACATATATCTATATATTTGTCAGTTACGTCCGCAGCTACCTGTTAGGTAGCTTGGGTAGGTTTAGGTTCTTGGATAAGACACAGACAAACACTACAGAACGCATTCTGCGACAAGACACAACAAAGCCCTGTTTAGAACGCTTTCTGCTACGTCATATACAGCATAAAAGTCAAACTGGACAAACATAATACTTCTCATTCTCAGTTGTGCACGACCCATGAAGTCAATGACAAGTGAGAAGGGGAAACCTTTAAGCCTTTATTTTTAACCACCATTTTTAAATTACTTACTGTTTTAACCATACAAATTCTCCTTTTTTCCTTTCTTTCTTAGTGTGCAATTCTTAGATTTGTATGCATAACACAACGTAATCTAAAAAAAGTTCATCCATTTGTGGGGTTTAAATTAAAAGTGTTACAGGAAATCCTATGTCTGCAAAATGGGAAGGGAAATGTTGTTTGTGCCAGGAATTGAAAACAACAATTAACAATTCAAATCTTTCAGAGACGCAACTGACGTATGACCAAAAATCCAGAGACGCAACTGACTTATAAAAGTGACCGCGGGACGCAATCGCCGGTCACCGGACGGAATTATCGTTCACGAAATGTAGCAGATAGGTAATCGTATGGGATGATTCTACATATGTTGATAAACAACTGTGCCCACAATTGCACCGGATTCTGTCTAGACATTGTTGCAGCATGTCTAGCTAAGTGTGTCCATCAACTGTTGTTTCACGAAAAATGAAAGATGCAGAGACCTACAATTCCGATACTTCCACCCAAACATTCACTTTTAGTATGTTTCTCTGCCATTCACGGATCTCATGCCGTGTTCGATGGCATAGAATCACTAGACCGCATTGGAAAACATGTTGATCAAGCCCTCTTCTCTCGTAGCCTACACTTCAGCCTCTTGGCCGGTATGATTCCTCATCTCAAGGGATGCATGTTGCAAATATGGTACGATTTCTGGTGCAGGCTATAGTGTAATATCTTCCAAACTGTCAATTGAATTTAGTGAAGTGGAGGGGTTCGGGCCCCTTCAGCTCACGTTGTTCGGCCACTGTAGACCCTTAACGTTCGTGGTATTTCTGACACGACTAGAAGTACTTATAATAACAACCCCGTTGCGCTAAAGACAGTAAAGGGACTTGACCTACCAACCCGACTGCCGACCTCACGCCTACGTACGCACGGCAAGGTGGGCGATCATCCAACGGATACGGGAGGTGATGTGCCAGCATCACACATTCCCCAGGCAGAATGTTGGCCTCCGTGGCCGGGATCGCTGCCTATCGTAGTTCCTCACTTTCCTCACAATGCTGAGTGGGCACCTTTCCTATACATGGGAGTTAAAAATCCGCAACCCCATGAGCGAGATTGAACCCGGTCGCATCCTGTGGCCAGGAACTAGAGTTCCACGCTCTAGCACACAGCGCCACGACGCAGGACATAACTAGAGGTATGTTGGGCGAAAATCTGATCCCTCAGTCAGGGAGCGGTTCGGATTGGATTGATCTCAATGGAGCAGTTGCTTCCGACATCTTAGGAGGATTGGGTACGTCTGGGTGTAGATACCTGGGCGGATTAATCGAAAATCTTTAATGTCCTCTAGCACCAGCCTAGACAGCAGGTAGATTGCGAGTTTGACTCTGTTACTCCCATCAAGTTTCTTCGGTACTTTTCCCTTTTAGTTGACTCTTGTAAGTGACGTATCCACTTCTGACTCGAATAAGTGCGGAGGGGGTGAAACCAGGTATTGGTCCTAATTGAATAGAGGGAGAACCGCTGGATGTTAAGTTTCCTGGATCCAGAATGGTAGCTTCGGCTCCGGATAGCTCTATTAGCACGTTGTCGACTATAGAACACCCACTTCTCTCTAAGCCGCTGATAGAAAAAGATAAACTGCATGTGTTGGCCTTCTGAATAGGCCCTATTATCTCATCTTATGTGAACTCCCTCAGAACATGTGTCGTTGCCTATACTCATGGACTGCCAACTTTGTCCAGGCTTGCGAAACTTAGGTTGAATCCTCTTTAGTGCATCCACACACCCTTCCGCGTACAATACCTATTTCTTCCTCTGTGGGCTGCAATTTTCGAGATGGCATTCAAATAGCAGCACAAAACTGAAGATTTCACAAAAATGTATATTATTTATATCTAAGTTTTCAAATACAACGTATTGAAATACTGAAATTAACTTTGACCATATGGGAACAACTGAATGAAAATGGAAAATAACAGCTAGGTAATGATAATGCTTTTCCATCATAAATTGATACCGAGATAGACTCTGGCAAGCGGATTCATCCTGATTGTAACATAGACAAAAGATAATGAGTTTATCTACACTCATGCTAAATGGTATGTGATATTATATCACAGTTATTAAACTATTGTAGTAATTACTTTCTTGTAATTTTTATAGTTTTGGAGGTATTAATGGGTTTGATTACACCAAATTGCAATGTTATGTAGTGCAAGACGTGTATGTGAAATTGCAACACGTGTCAGCTGCAGCGCATCTACATGCTGCAACAATAGGGTTCCATTTCGACACACACACACACACACACACACACACACACACACACACACACACACACACACACTTGACCATACAATTTCTCCAGGAATATTCGTATACAGCACGCAAAAATTGCTCCATTATAACATTTATAATTAGGGCGAAAGAAAAGTTCTAAATGGAATCGTAGCAACGTTTATCAACTATAATTTAGCCCATGAATCAATGCCAATTCGGTATAAGAATGTTAGGATAGCCATCTTTGAGGCTAATCCTTTGTCACTTATTTTATCTCCCTGCATGCACTTGTTTGCAGGTAATTACATCATAACAGTGTACTGAAATAATCTTATAACTTTTTTCTACATTAGCTAGTGTTATAAGGCTGTATATATAAATATGTATATATATATATATATTTTCTTATGAATTTGCTACTAAAGGTTTTAAATAGAAGAATAACACGTATATTCCCATGTTGAAGATTTAAACTCTGAATAGGTTACATAAGAGTAAATTCAGTTGCACTGATGTAGTGTATTAAGGAAAAGCATACCTATGTCCGTTATTCGTGGGTTTCTTTGTTTTATTTTATTCGGCTTAAGTACAATTCTTATTATTCAAACTTACGAGGCGTGTAAGTAACATTTTAATATTTTGTCGCTGCAGCGCTACACTTATGATTTTGAGCATACGCGATCGCTTCCTCCATTACGAAGCCAGACGTAGCTGTGAGCGATCGCCATTTTGTGTTTTCCTGTTGTTAGAGCGTTTCGAAATGTTCAAACAATCGAATGATCCGCCGACTGTGAAGTCAGATCAGTGATTCGTTTTTTGAATACGAGAAATGTTACGCCAGAAAATATTCATCCCAATTTATGAGTTTTATTTGGAAACAATAACGAGTGACAATGCCCGACACTCTCAGCCAAAACAACTCAAGATCTGATTGTATAATTTGGTTGGGAAAAATTCGACTACTCTCCCTACAGTCCGGATTTGACTCCAAACTATTTTCATCTGTTTCTTCAACTGAAGAAATTCCTTAATGGAAAAGACTTCAACAAAAATTATGTAAAACAAGAAGTGCAGTCTTGTATCTCATCACAGGCGGCATCCTTTGACAAAGGCATCCAGAACTGGTTTCCCGTTACAAGTGTCTGAATAACGGCGGTGGCTGTGTGGAGAAGTAGTGTAGGGTAATGAATGATAATAAAGTGTTTAGAGAATAATGCTCTGTTTTCTATTTAAATTATCGGTATTTACTTTAAAAACAAGCCTCGTATTTAATTTTGTAATTAATCATTAAGTACGCAGAATATGAAATATATATATATATATAAATATATATATATATATATAAATTTACTCGCAGCTTCGTTGATCGCGAACTTGTGGATAATATTTGAAGTCATTCTTTTGTGTAATTAAATTTTAATTTATGGCCATACGAACCAATATATAATAGCCACTGGTTTCTTATAAACACAATTTATGGATTAAGCCATGCCTAAAAAAATAAAAGCTCAAAGTTTTTGAGGTAGATGTGTCTGCTCTTCGGTGATTTGTCGCGTGAATTACTTGAACACACAACACTCAGGCGGTAGAACCCTGAAGAGGAGGTATGTATTTCCTCTGAAATTTGGGGTTTTTTATCGCTCCTTAAGATGTGATTTAAGATGTAAAACATTTTAATAACGGATTTCATATCATAGTGGTAATAAAAGACCATCAAAAGTAACTCAAATACCCTCTTTCAATAGACATATAGAAGAAAAAATATTACTTGATTAGCACAACAGAAACTGCGTTATGAACTTAATAAATTTGGCGATAAAAAACGTTTTACTTTCTATCTTACGATATTACATATTGACACCAATGTAATATACAAGCGGATACTCTTGAATAATAACGGTACCCATATTCACAGCTGTTGCAAACTCAATTTCGGAAGTGATACTCGAAACGTCGTTACTCACCGTTTCGTGCAGTTGATTCCAGGATTTTCTATACCGTGGCACAGGACTCTAACGGCCAAGAAGTGATGGATATCAAACTGGTGTTTAAATACAGCATCTTGCGAGATTGCGAAACGAAGATTTTATTTTCTCAAAATCCGCTCCTACAAGTTTCATTAAAACATCATGTTTGACTTGCTAATATGAGGAATAAAATGTACGAATAAAATTTACTCCTTAATTTTATGTGGATAGCCTGTGAATACCATCTTAACTATGATTGAATTTTGTACAATATTTTGTATAGGACCTGCACTAAACTTTTCTGCAGAAAGAATGTAAAGTTTATTAACATAGATAACTTGGTTAGAACTACATTTTTTGTAGCTTTAGCCGTTAACGAAATACGTAATTCATATTTTTGGTCACAATTTTACAATATTTCTCGCCACACGCCTTTGAAAATGTTATATCGGTTCTTTTGTTTCCCAGCAGGACATAAATAAGGTTTAAAATATTAGGTCCAATATAAATACTTGATTGTCGTATGCTTTTATGTAGGTATAATAAAATATGTAACATTTTTATGATTAAGAAGAAGTAGAAAAAAAAGCATTCATTCACAAATATTCTGCGGAATGGTTAAAACCTTAAGGTGGTTAGAGAAATTCCTATGATTGGACTACGAACTTTTTATGTGCATTAACCTGTTGTTGTTAACACTTTCAAGTTTTCTTGGTATCTTCATTATTTATGTAGCACCACGTACCTATGAGTAGAGAAGGTAAAGCATTCCAACCAAAAATTCCATACCGAGCTTTCACTATAAATACATGTTTTGAGGTCCCCTGAATACAAAAAAGGTATTTTTAGAAACAGGTCTTTGTGTTTGCCTGTCTGTGTGACTGTGAACAACATAACTCAAAAACGAAAAGTCGGAGAAGTACCAAACTTTTTACTTAAGTTCAGTGTTTTCCAAGGATGCGACACGCGGATTTTCAAGAAAATCCCGCCAACCCAACTACCCTTTACAGGGAAATTTTTTCGAAAATTCTGATTTTCTAAAAATGGCTAACGATTTTGATCAAAGTACCATATATTAAATACATTTACATGACATATAAAATGTATATTTTTAATTTTCTTAGAGTAGCCTGTGAACTCCTTTTCATTCGGAAAGAATTTTGTATAATCTTGTACAACTGGTAAAGGTACACAAAAATGAACCACAAAAAGTTATATTTCTTTAAAACACACAATTTTTTTTAAAATATGTTTTTTGTGGCATAAGCCGTTTCAGAGTACCCGTTATTAATGCTTCGGATTGTTCATTTCCTTGCCATTGTCTTGTTGCTTCTCGGATGACATGTAAACAGTATGAAATTTTAAGGCCAGCATATAGCGTCAGCCCATAAACGTTTGAGTATGTTGTTTTCATATATCTATAGCGAAATGTGTAATGTAGCTATTTCTGCAAATATTTATTTGGATTAAAATGTAATGGATAGAAAAATAAGCTTTAGTAAGAATAGTTTGTACACCCACTAATAAAGATAGCGGGTAGAGAAAGTCATATGAATGTATCACAACATATTTTTAAAAGCGTATCTACAGAAATGAAACCCAATGTACGGGCGTGAGAAATTCTATTACAGCTTTGACACACGTATTATAGTTCAACAATTGGGTCCATAATTGTAATATTGAGATTGTGAATGATCGGAAAGTAAAAGGATTTATCCAGTGAATTTCAAAACATTTTTGTAGTAGCTATGTGGCAATTTTAGTTTACTTTTTTTAATTATTAAAGTATTTACTTTATCCAAAACAGAGCTGTGTGGACTTCTTAATCGCGCTTTTAAAACTTATAACAAAAGTTTTACGTAGCAACAGGAGTTAACTTGAAGAAACATGACTTTAAAATTACTTCAGTGTCACAAGACTCTAAATTGTTGCTATCACACAATCTAAGGTTTCAAGCTGTTATTCTATAAGAAAACCAAAAATGTAGTGTTTATTAAAAAATAGCAAACATTTCGCACCTGACACCCTTAAATTTTACCAAGTGAATTTCAATTATGCTAGCAGGTTCAATATATGCCTAAATACCATTCACGCTTAAGTTTCTGAATCTATATAATACCTCCATTTGTTTGGGCATTGTAAATGACTCTTTGTCTTTGCCATTTTCCTCAGAGATGTCAGACATTAGCAGAGAACAGATCTTTCAAAACTAGATAATACGTTTTTTAGAAGAACGAACTATATTACGTAATATCTTGTACATAAAATTAAAATTTCTGTAATGAAAAACAATACGAAATGATTACAATACTGTAGATGTGAAGCTGACTAAATTATAGGGGTGTGTCCAGAGAATTATTAGTTACTGTACACATATGGGATGATGTAATATCTGCTAATGGATAACTTGCTTAAAGCTGAGACTTCACAGACAGCCGAGAGCCATTACTCCGCAAATCTCGGAGATAAAGGGCCTATGGTAGCTAAGTTCAAAGGGGTCAATAGCAACGGAAGACTTTCCCTCGCTTTTCACTCAGGAAGTTTTACACAGAAAGTTATTTATATTCTGCTACACCTAACAAATAAATGCATGTAGAGCTGTAAGAGGTTTTAATATTCTATTTGAAACTGCGTTTTTTTTGTATGAACAAGAATTTGATTAAATGTGGATACTTATGTGCTTTACTATATGCGTTTGCCTTTGTTAAAACTGTTGTGTATTTTAATATCAGGTATTTTATTTTGTCCAACACTCGGCACCTCTTGGCGTTACAGTTTTAGACCTTTCTAGGTACTGGCATATTCAACATATTAAACTTGTGCCTTGTACTTTGAGCTATTTTACCCACACTTTTGATACTTCTTGTATCTTATTGCCTGTTGCTTCGCGTAGAATTGCCTCGCCATTTTTACAGTTAACCAGGATATAGAGCTTATTGTAAGACTTTTATGTTGATAAATATTGCAATAATAGCTTGTGTAACTGATCTCATGTATTATTTCTGAGAATTAACTGGGTTAGAACATAGGCAGCTTTTCAAGCGGTTAACGTATACATTGCTGTAGAAATTACCTTGCCTGAATGAACCTTGAATCAGTAATTACATTATGGGGCAATGTGGTGCAAATTAGCATATGCTGCTGGGAAGACAAACTTGTTTGTGTGAAATTATTGTGGAATTTCAATTTTAAAGCGAGCAATCATTAAATTAGTAACTGATATGTGCAAAAACTATAATAACACTGAAATTAATGCTGAAGACAAACTTTGAAGTTACGCAATTTCGTTTCATTTGTATATTTGTGTGCGTGTGTGTGTGTGTGTGTGTGTGTGTGTGTGTATACCACCGTTTGTGAAAACTGCAATACCAAGAAGGAAACGCATGAATTTAATACCACAGGTTAGCTACGTGACTAGTAACAAATGATAAACTTTTCAAATCTATACATGACCTTTGAGCCCTAATATTCAGTATTGGACGTGGCCTCCATGCGCTACTATACGCCGTGGTATTGAATCAAAAAGGTTCTGAATAAGTTCCTGAGGGATTTCCCTCCACGCAGTTTGTATTCGAGCCTACAAATCCATGACACTGTTTACTGGAGGACCGTGACGCACCAGGTGCCGACCAACCATATCCCAGACATGTTCAATGGGCGACATGTCAGGCAAACGTGCAGGGCAGGGAAGCAATGGTACCAGTCGCTCTTCCAAGAAGGCTTTTACATTCCTCGCAATATGTGGCCGGGCATTGTCCTGTTGAAATGTGGCCTGTGAAAATGCCTGAGGCAGGGGAGTACCTCAGGACCTAAAACCACAGTTAGGTACCGGTTGCTGTTCAAAGTGCCCTCAATTGGTACGAGGCGAGATCAGTTGTTGTACCAATGGCGTCCCAAACCATCACACCTGGTGCTTGTCCGTTATGCCGCTCAACAATGCAGCCCTCCAAGTTGCGCTCACCACGGTACCGCCGGACACGTATGCGGCCATCACTGTAGGACACGTTGAAGCATTTACTTTCCCTTATAACATCAAGCAACGTTTATTAGACATTTCTTTCTACAACGCTTAGTTTTGGAGATACTGTACAGTCTCAACTTAAATGGTCCACCCTGTATATATAAAAGATGAGGGAGGAAAACGCTTTCGGTCCACAAAATAATTTTTTGACGCCGTTGTATAGTTCAGCACCGTCAGTTTCCACCACGAGACACACCACAAGCAAAAAAGGCAAAAACGCCATCAAAAAGAGAAGAACGTACCTACCGAGAACTGAAAGTTTTGTACGAGGCCCCAATCCCAATCTCTGTATGAAATACAAGGATTTGCAATCTTTAACAAGGTTTGTCGTTACAGCTAAGAGCTTTTGTAAGAATTTGAAGTAGATGGACATGAAACAACCAGGAAGATGCGTATACTTGGACTTATCAACGACAATGATGATTAAACATGTTACCAATGTTACTTTTACTTGATTTCATTATATCATAATAATAATGATCAAATATCAGCATTATACACATTTTATATACTGCAACCTATACATTACAAGGGTTTTATTTCAGAATACTGCTGACACGTTGAGGTGGAGGCCAATAGAAATCTTTACACCCATTTTTATTTTTATTATTATTATTCATATTATTATTATAAAATAGTTTGTGTTATCTCCATTAACATGTACCATGATAAAATATTAAAACTATAATTATAATAGTGTAATTATACCGATTTTTAAAGAGAAACTTGTTTTTAGTCTTAAAACGTTTTGATATGTGCACCGAAAACTTTTTTCCCCTGATCCTTCATATATTGTTTTTATTTATTTCACAGATTAAACCCTATTTTATAACTTGTATATTAGGGTTGTAGTTTTATAATTTAAAAAGGTTGCATCAATATCATTATTTACATTTTACAATATTCCAGAGATTTCATTTATATATTCATATTGTTAAACGCAAATAAATACATTTAATACGAGCGATTTCTACTATAAAAATAGTTAATTTTACTTTTACAAGCACGAAAATAGCTACCATTGCGGTATATTTGAAGTTATGAACTTTGCTTTTTCAGGAAAAATGTTCCATCAGCAAGAGCCAATGTACCACTGATACTTACCGAGCGGGATGATTGAGGCGGTTACGTCTGTGACCCGCATTCGGGAGGTCCCGGCATCGATCCCGGGTGACCGCCCACTCTAGCCCATGGGGTTTTCGTAGTTTCCCCGGGTCAACAGGCAAATGCTGGGGTAGTTCATCTTCTACCACGACTCTCCTTCCTCTCATTTCCTGTACACATCCATAGGCATCCGGATCTGGTCGTCCTAAGGGTCTCTCGCCTCATTCTTCCCTCCCAGGAGTCTCGTAGGAAAAAGAAAAGGCCGACTGGCTTACTTGCGGTGCTCTGCCCCGGTTCCGGGGGGACCCTCCGTGATAAGTATCTTTACCTTTATACCCACCTATACTCGTCAAAATATGCCTCATTTAATTGGATAAAGATATTCTTATCCAAGCATTTTCTAACAAGGATCAGTTTTAATGCTTCAGGCACATTCTTAAATTTAAAATATTCTACTAGATCATGAATAAATTGTACTGGACTTGAGTAGGCGTTAAAATAAGGTAAAGGTAATTCATTGAGCACAGAATGATAGTTTGACACTTGATTTCTTACATGCACATGTGTGTCATCATTATTGTTTTGTGTTTGAGAGGCTAATGCTATGGAAAGAGCAGTAGCGTCTTTTGTATTATTAGTTAACAAAGGTGATACACTTTTTTCAGCACTTCTATTATTGTCACGCATTTGATTAGCATTTACAGAACTAGTTACATTTGCATTTACCTTTGGTACATTGGTACTTAAGGTTTCAAAATTATTTCTAAGTTTATCTATTTCTTTGCTACTTTCTTGTACTTTATAATTAATTTGTCTATCGTTGACATTACTTGTCCTTGCCCTTTTATGCTCATTATAGTTTTATAATCTACCCTGATTGTTCATGATTTTATACTTACGTTGTTTTGCCAAGAGCGTTGCGCCTGCTCAAACATATGGCAATTGTTATTTGCCGAAATAAAAAAAATGGTTTATGTGAAACTTGTGGTATTTTGCATCCCTGACTCCTTGTCCAGTTCATTTCCTCTGGGCAGTACCTATCCTGCTTGCTATGGGTTTAAGTTTGACTAATCAGTTCACATCATTTGACAGAGTCTGGAGAGTTTCAGCAATTTATGTTCAAAATTATTAGAACGATACACCTATCTAAATGCTTTTCGTTAAACTCTGTTTTCAATGTTTAGTTCATTAGAAACATCTACTACACATTTTATGAAATGTCTTATGACCAGATGTAGGAATTCTTAAGCATTTGGCTTTAGTTTATTTGGGCTCAAACATATGTCAATACAAAGAGTGTAAACAACAGCGGCCAGGAGTCACTTATAGGCAGGTAAACACGGTTAGATAAGTGCTGTCTATCAACACAACAGACTATACGAGGCATGGGTGATTTGTAATATGCGAGTTACTGCGTAAAGTACAGTAACAGTTAAATTTCATTTCCTTCCATTCTGGCTTTAATGCTTAGAAACTTCCATATCCGTTAGCATTTATTGTGAAAGGGGGAATGCAGATAAACACTTATTTATTAATAAAGTCATCAATGAGTTACTTTACTGCCTCAGAGCGTTTACAAATGGAGGAAAAAGCTAAGGGAAAATATGGTTTAAATATTTAGATAGAAAAGATATCTTTATTGTTTTCAAATTATTGAAGTTATTACACAAGTATTTGGTACATAGGTCATTGGCCGTACATGCATATTTAAGATACAATTAGGGGGATAAATAAACAACAGAAAAATAAAACAAAACAAAAAGAACAATAAAAAGGAAAATAGAGATAAATTACCTTTGTATAACTGAACAAATTTGACCCAGCTTCGTGCACTTTAGCCAAGAAATTGCTCATGTTTCGCCAGTTCCTCCGGTCAACCAGTAGCTCCCAACATGCCAATCTATTTCTTGAGGGACTTAAGAATTTTTCTTGTTAAATATTTTAAAACTTTTCTTGGCTGATTGTTATAAAATACAATTTACTTGAAATTCTTTATGAATTTAGATATTAGCAATCTTTATATAATAGTTATCAGGTAAACTATACGTTAGCGATTGATATTTCTTATTAAATGTTTATGTCCAATAGGACCTCTTAGATTGTAGTAATCAAAACCGTACTAATCGTGTTTGGAATGATCTTGTCCCCTGTAAAGAGAAATTGTATTGGCCCAAATTTAAGTGTTATATGTAATTATATGGGTTATAAATAAAATTTAAATATTTATTTATGTATAAGACGTTTATTTCGCAGCACGTGTTTCATACAAAGTAATTTTAGACACTAGCTCGAAACTTACTTACCTCCTTAGTCGACTTACCCTCCTCGGATTTAGGGCTTACGCTCCTAGGACTTATAACCGTGCCTAGGGTCAGAGGCCTGTCGAGGAGCAGACGAACATTGAATGAGAGGAAGAGCATGATATGAAAAGAAGGCGAAATGGATGAAACCAAAGGTGATGATGGAGCAATTGGTGAAATGAATGACGGAGAAATCGGAGAAAACCGGCCCAGACGCCCATAAATTCCACATGCGGGTCCCTGGGATCGAACTCGGACTGCCTTGTTAGGAGTCAAGCGGTCCAACCAGCGGCGCTGCCCTCGAAAATTCCTATTGTGTTTGTATTTTAAACAGAATAATCTCGCGAACTCGCGAGAGGCTATTAAACTCATATGGAATGTTATCGATTTTATGGCCCTTTCATGACTGTATGCCGTTTATTAGGTAGTTGTTTAAGTAGATTTTGCTTGTTTTTAATATACAACTATTAATACCATAATGATTTTGTATAAGCAGGAAAATCAATGATTCACAGGTGAATTCCGACAAAAAAATGCAGCTGTAACTGCCATGATTATGCTGATTCCACAAAAATCAAAGACACTAGAGGAATATTTATAATAAATAAATATTTGGAATATATGCTTTCACTTAAGCGCGCTAATTTATGAATGCGAAAATCAATGTAATTTCGACACTAAAATGAGGGTTGAAAAATCGTTATTATGAAACCAGTGCTTAAATCATATATTGCGATAAGAGCGTGGGAAATTCATTATTACAGAATCGAGTAATGGTTTGAAAACCGAACGGGAAGTCTCAGATGGTAATGTATGTGGCCTGAATTCGGGAAGTCCCGGGTTCGATCCTACTCTAATCCATGGGTTTTTCGTAGGTTTACCCGGGTCGTCAGGAGAATGCTGGAGTGGTTTCTTTTATCTCCCGAATTTCCTGTCCGTCCATTTCGTTCCATTAATCATTTCATTCATCCTTTACCTCATTTTATCTCTTTGAGGGTTGGAAGTATCGGCGATGGTGTTTCGGTGCAGCGTGGCAGGAAAAAAATATTCTCTGTGAACTTTCGCCCCCCCCTCGGCCTTCGGCTGGTTGCCGAGGTATAAGGACCGTCCCTTGAAAGGGCATTGGACCCTGCATGGGGCGGGGTGTCGGTCTGGCTGTTCGACTGCCGGGGCAACTCCATCTGGAAACTGTAGGGAGCTTGTTATTGCTGTGAGGTCACTCCTGGGCCCGAGCTCTCGGGATTTCCCTTCCCTCATCCCTCCCTCCCGGGGGTGTCCTCTCATGGGGCGTCAGTACAATATTCCCCTTCCTGGATCGGTGCCGGATCCCCTCCGCTTCATAATCCAATCCAATGGTTTGAAAAGAAAGGATGAAGTCGAGTCTATTCTATTTCCGATAATCTATTGTTTATTTCAAATACATTTATTACAAACTACTTTTGCACGATCGTGTGTTTCATTATTTTGAATGAATTATCAATAAAATGTTTCTAATGAACTTGCCCATTGTCACCTCGGATTTCCCGTCATGAATGTCAATTCAACAGCTACTCGTATAACTAGTACGGTAACTTAGGATTAGGATTCAACGCCCCGGACGGGAGGGATGAGGTGAGAGGAAACAGGGCGGCCCAACCACGGCACGACAGCCAGGGGTCAGAGTCCCTACTATTTACAGATTTAAACTCCCCAGATGGACACTGATGCAGCCGGCTCCCCTCTTCCTGTAACTTGCACATCCTCTGGGGGGCCCGGAATCCGCAGGACGAAGATTTCCCCAGAGCATCCCTTTCCCCTGCCATGCACACGCCGACGCCTCCCGCCGAAACGTATAACCGCGAAAGAGGTCAAGCGGTTGAGAGATGAAGTGAAATGAGAATGGAGGTGAAGAGGAGGGACAGGAAATTCGGAGGACTTGATGATCCTTCCCAGCATTCGCCTAGCGACCCGGAGACACCTCCGAAAAAAAACCCATGGGTCAGGAAGGACGGCAGCGGGAATCTAACCCATGACCTCCCGAATGCGGGCCACAGACGTTGCCGCCAGAGCCATCTCGCTCGGTAGTGCGGTAATTTAGTAAGATACTGCAATTTAGTAAGATTTATGATTTAATCTTTGAGTCCATTGTTTCATGGTTGATGCCGTGACTCAAAGCGGGTTGTTTGAAAACAATAATATGGACGATAATGATTCAGTATTTCAAGCAGAATTTGAAGTCGAAGAGGTGTATTATGAAGATACAAATATTGAAGAGGCATATGAACCCCTAGTACATATTGTATGTTATTAAAACCACCAAATTAATGCTGGTTGGCATAGGTTTCCTTGGAAAGGAATTCATGTATTAAATTATAAAGTTTCTGCTGCGTAAATGCTATCGAATATATGTAGAAAATGCGCGCTCGAGCAAACCAAAAAATTAAAATGTTGTAATGCTTCAGTGTTAAGTATAAACCAACTGAGCTATTAATATCCGTTCATTAAATATTTGCCGGCATTTTTGGCACTCCTGGTGTAGATACTTTTTCTCGGAATTTTGGAGAGGAAAGTGTAGCAACGGGGACAAAAGCATATGATATAGTCTGCTAATTTGTCCCGCACAAGGGAAGCCGTGGCAGGTGTCATTTGTTACCGTCGTCGGTCCATCGTTTGATAGCTGGGAGGAAGGAATATTTCTTGCACAGGATGGTAGCCTTCTTTGTCTTCATATGATAATTAATCCGTGAAGTCGGTGGAAGAAAACAAAGATGCTCGTGCCTATGTAATGAAGATTGATTCCCTTCAACTTCTTTTGCATGCTAAGGGGAAAAAATCTAACATCCCATGCTAAGTTGAGCCATGTGCCCAAGAAAAAGTGAGAGAAATCTAACTTGTGTCCGCAAAAAACCATTTCATAGTGTTCTCCTAGGATTAAAAATAATGAAACTGTTGGAAATTTTAACTGACAAATCCGGTACATACATCTGGAGAAGATCAAAATTAGGCCACGAGGATGGTTTCTCCTCGGCGCCGTTGATTATTGACAATTATATGCTGTAATTCATTACTTACATTGGGTTGATTGATGCGCCGGCTAACTAGGCGTGGCATCGCAGATAGATGACCTCTATGCACTTAGATTCTTTTCCGGATGGTTGTTTTTTCTGTTCATTTCGTTCGACGGAGTGAGGAAATGTGGTTGTAGATAGGGTTGCTACCGCTAAGGATAACAAGGGTGTTTGAGAACTAAACTCCTTGAGGTGTTTAATTATACTTATTATTCATGATGCGGTATATTATAGCTGGCGTACATGATGGGTCGCACTGCTTGCTAATGTGTATTTACACGTTCTCTTTAGTGACTTGTCCACTTTTCACTGTCACTACATTAATGTGATCTAGTTTGATATTCACTGTCACTTCACTGAAGTGAGCTATTTTAATTCTCACTGTACTTTCGCTAATGTGAACTATTTCAGTTCTGTCACTTCACTAATGTGATCTATTTCAGTTCTGTCATTTCACTAATGTGATCTATTTCAGTTCTGTCACTTCACTAATGAAATATATTTCAGTTCTGTCACTTCACTAATGAGATCTATTTCAGTTCTGTCCTTTCACTAATGTGAACTATTTCAGTTCTGTCACTTCACTAATGTGATCTATTTAGTTCTGTCACTTCACTAATGTGATCTATTTCAGTTCTGTCATTTCACTAATGCGATCTATTTCAGTTCTGTCATTTTTTCTAATGTGATCTATTTCAGTTCTGTCATTTCACTAATGTGATCTATTTCAGTTCTATCATTTCATTATGTGATCTATTTCAGTTCTGTCACTTCACTAATGTGATCTATTTCAGTTCTGTCATTTCACTAATGAGATCTATTTCAGTTCTGTCTTTTCACTAATGAGATCTATTTCAGTTCTGTCATTTCACTAATGTGATCTATTTCAGTTCTGTCACTTCACTAATGTGATCTATTTCAGTTCTGTCAATTCACTAATGTGATCTATTTCAGTTCTGTCATTTCACTAATGTGATCTATTTCAGTTCTGTCACTTCACTAATGAGATCTATTTCGGTTCTGTCACTTCACTAATGTGATCTATTTCAGTTCTGTCATTTCACTAATGAGATCTATTTCAGTTCTGTCACTTCACTAATGAGATCTATTTCAGTTGTCACTGTCACTTCACTAATGTGATTCACTTCAGTTCTCGCTGTTATTTCACTAATGTAATCTATTTCAGTTCTTACCGTCACTTCACGAATGTGATCTATTTCAGTACTCACTATCACTTCATTAATCTGATCCACTTCAGTTCACATTGTCACTTCACTAATGTGATTTAGTTCGGTATTCACTGTCACTTCACTAAAGTGAGCTATTTCAGTTCTCATGTCACCTCACTAATGTGTTCACCTTTAGGTCTCATTGTCACTTCACTAAACTGAGCTATTTCAGCTCTCATGTCAGCTCACTAATGTGATCACCTTTAGGTCTCACTGTCACTTCACTAATGTCATCTATTTCAGCTATTACTGTCGCTTCACGAATGTGATCCACTTCAGTTCTCACTGTCACTTCACTAATATGAACTATTTAAGTTCTCACTGTCGCTTCACTATGTGATCCACTTCATTTCTCACTGTCACTTCACTAATGAGATCTATTTCAGTTCTTACTGTCACTTCGTGAATCTGATCTGTTTCACTTCTTACGTCACTTCATTAATGTGTTTTATTTCAATTCTCATTATCACTTCACTAATGTGATCTATTTCAGTTCTTAGTGTCACTTACTAATGTGTTCCACCTCAGATGGCACTTCACTAATCTGATTTATTTCAGCTCTGACTGTCACTTCATAATTTATTCCTCTTTAGTTCTCACTGTCACTTCACTAATGTGGTCTATTTCAGTTTTCACAGTCACTTCGCTAATGTGATCCACTTCAGTTCTTAATTTCACTAATGTGATTCACTTCAGTTCTCACTGTCATTTCCTAGTGTGCTTTATTTCAGCTCTACTGCCTTTTCACTTTTGATTGCGCGTAGCGGTGAAATGAAACAGGCTTCATCTTCCTTCCATTTCACTCTTTGGTTGTCGAACACCCGGCTTCACTAGTCTCTCATAGTAACAGCACTCACTGTACGTCACATCATCAGTCGTAAAACAGCTCTTGATGTCACATCAGAAGCACTCACTAACCGGCTGACCCGCGAACGCGTTCGCTTATATAGTAGCTGGAATTTTCCAGAGTTCTAGAATATTCGGGAGGCGGGGGGAATGAAAATTTCCAGAAAATTGTGGTTATATCTGAATACCGCTTCTAGTGCTTACGCTGGGCGAGAGCACGACCCCTTATTTCACGTATCTCTTGAAACTTCCGGTTAACTTTGCGAGTTCACTTTAATATTTCTTCACTTATTGGTTACAATTTGTTCGAAGTGCCAACACCGCGTAAGTTATATTTGTTAATCAGTTTCTTAACTTCACTGTACAAAGTTGCGTCTTCGGGCTCGATCAGACTTAAAGTCTGGTTCACAATAGGCCGAGAACGGTAGACTAAACGGAAACGAGAATGGGAAGCTATGCAGCAATGTTCTAGTTCATAGCAGCCCGGTAACGAGAACGTGAAAACATATCGATGCTCATATCGATCGCAAAGTGGAAAGTCGATTTTGCGCATTGGGATTTAATTTGTTTTTAACTGACCAATATTTTTTTCACCTGCTTCAATTCAGCCAACCTAATGCGGGTTAGCCAACGTCAAATTTTGATAGAGTAAACATTATGCAATGGCAGATCGATTACATAATAAATATTACATAACAAAAACTTCTGCATAACATAGTGATGGAACAATACCTCCATTTCTCGATACTCGATACCGATTTTGATTTTTGAGCACAGATACTGGATACTCACGTTATAAAAATGTAAATGTGATAGCTTATTTGCTGAATTATATACTTATTACTAGTTTTCTGTGTATACGCTTGTAACCAATTTTGTACTGCATGCTAATTCCGAAACTCTTCTTTTTCCAATTAGCAGAAACGAGATAATTCCACATGTGATATATCCTCTATTGTTAGTCAAGGCTAATAATTATAATAATAATAATAATAATAATAATAATAATAATAATAATAATAATTATACATTCTTTGCTTCCTTTTAACTATATTTTGTGCTGAAAACTTTTTTAAAGAATTTTCTATCCAGAAAAACAAACACTAGCAAATCTTTATTCCGTTATCTTGAAAATATAAACTAATATATATTTTTCATGAAATTCAAACAACTAAAAATTAAATATTTCCGTGCGCTGCACTATCTCACATCTTTATTTCTGATTTGTTTCTGCTGGATTCCCAGATTTCGATCACCGAAGTAGATCAATGTAATGGCTGAGAGTGAGTTGCCAAGCCAGGCTATTGCAGAAACGTGATTTAGTACATCAACTAAATCAGCTTCGTTCACAACTCAGTTAACACGGCTGTTACATGAGTACGTCTATATATTCCCCCATTATTTTTGCAAGTTTATGGAATGTTGTATTCTTTCACCCCCAGGAACCCAATCAAGGTTTACCAAGAGTCCAGCAACTCTTTGAGAACACGTGCGAGGCAATAACATTGAAGTCTCGACTCCTTATATCCCTTATCTAGCATAAGGTTAAGAGTAACTACTTTCAATAAAGCAAAACTTAAAAATTTAAAAGTATCGAAAAAGTAGTGAAGATTTATCTCAAAGTATTAGATCCAGACTATCGGGGTATCGACGATATCGAGGTTCCATCCCTAGTATAAACATAAGATTGTCCAAGAATAGCAATTCTAATGCGGTAATTTGGGGGGGGATGTTGGAACACTATTGCGTCAGATTTCACATAATCTTACTTCTGTGTTGGTGTATTCCTCATTTGCTTATGCTCCTTCTTCTAATTCGAAATCTCTACTAAATAACATTATAAAGGGAGAAAATTAGTAACGATGTCTATGCGAGTTAATCTTAAAAACCACTCAATTGATTTTTACAATTCTTTCACTTGTGACGGACATGGACTATAAAACAACTTATAATTTCAATTCATACATTACTTAAATACTAATAAGGGTTTGAAACGTCTGTGTATCAGAATATAAACACATGGCGTTATAAAATAACATACTTGCGAATACTATCGGGGGAGAGGTGAAGGAAGTCTGATGTTCTGCTTGCGTGAATATCGGGATTTTTCATCCCTTATTAGGTATAGCCGGACCTGTATGAAATTACAGTTATAAGGGGTAAAAGTAAGGATTAACCACAAAAACCTCTACGCGAGTGTATAATGATTTCATAAAGAATGGTGGGAGGTATATAAAACTAATTAAAGTAACCTTGTTGTTTCCTCGTCGTCGTCCGATAAATATAAATTCTGCCATGATTATTAGTCCTAGTGGCAAGAATTGTTTGAGTCACGAACGTGAAAACTTGTTATTTGTCGGATAATGGACGTATCGGCTACTTCAACTAGCCGAGAACTTATCGGCAAAGATATCTTCCGAATAATGCTATCCGGAGATTGTACAGTGCCTTCGTTTTATACCAAGGCCACAACTGTCTTATAGCGTATCGGCCGAGACGACAGTGACATCGACATTATGCCACTGCGCAGAAGTGGCGCAGGACATGTCAAGGGTACGTTTATCAGCTATGAGCTGTCTCAGTCGTTGCTTTGTCTTCGCGTTGTGAAGTGTTTGTAAAATATGTGTGTTTTATGTGATTTCCTTAGAGATGTTAATACTCTTATTAGTCCACGGTAATGTCTGTCAACAAATTCACACTGGAACAGCGAGTTTTTATATAGGATATATATGCGAAAACTGAATCATGTAGACAGGTGAGTAGACAATTCCAGCAGCAATTTCCTGGTTATTCAATTCCGGGTAGACACACTGTGAGATGTTTGGTCAATAAATTTAGAACAATGGGATCGCTAAACGCTAAAAATAAAGTTTATAGGAACATTCCCCGCACCACGGACAAACTTAAGGACAATATAAACGCAAAAATTATGAACGTTACGCAAGAAAAACTTATGCGTGTGAATGGTAATTTCATTCGACGATGTCAAGAATGTCTTCGCGCAGATGGACATCACTTTCAACAACACTTATAACAAGGCTAATACTGATTACATATATATTACTAACACTCGTAAGTAACGCGGGAGTTACGGAACGGAAAACCCCGCAGTGTAGTAGACTGTGTACACGCATTCGCGCGATCGCGGCCTTGACATAAAAGGGAAGCACTGTAGAAATCCAGTCGCTAAGAAATCCGGTAAATACCTTTATCGGCAGATTGTAGAACCGCCCTTAGAACATTAAAAAATTGGGAGTATGCATTTATGAGCAATATTCTTTTATCTTCATTTGTGGTTCAGTATTTCGGTGAAAGCGATTTTGAACCGTTTTATCTATGGATGCTATATTTCCATATGAGGCAGGCAGTGAAGACAGCTTAGGCATGTTAGCTTTCGTTTTTGTTAGAGACGTAGCTAATTTCATAAGGAAAGTGCATTTCCAAGAAAGGTACCTTTTAATATTTTCATCATCAATGGTCCCTAATATTAAACACATGTTTTGTGTTATTGCATACATTTTGCGTGGCATTTCTCAAGGGTTTATTCATCAATGTACGTAATGTGTAAAGTAAAAGTATTTCGTGAATAAAAATTTCATGTGCTATATTCATATGAATTGGATTGTGAAGCGGAAGGGATTCGGCACTGATCCAAGAATGAGGATATTGTACCACGCTCCCGGGAGGGAAGGATGAGGTGAAGGGAGACATCGGGCGGTGTGATGGCACAGCTATGACAGGGGTTGCTACAGTTTCCAGATTGAGACGCTCCGGCAATCTGACAAGTAGACCGGGGACCCCGCCCCTTCAAAGTCGAAGGACGGAGAACGTTAACAGAGAGCATCCTTTTTTGCACCGAAACACCGTCGCCGACACTTCCAACTCTGAAATAGACCAAACGGGGTGAAGGAAGAATGAAATGATTAAAGGAACGAAATGGAGGAATAGGAAATTCGGGGTAGAAAAGAAACCACTCCAGCATTCTCCTGACAACCCGGGAAAACTCCCGAAAAAACCATGGGTAAGAATGTGGTCGCCGGGATTCGAATTGGGGCCTCCCGAATGCGGACGACAGACGTTACCACCTGAGCCATCCAGCTCGGTTACATTCATATGACTATCGAGTGAGATGGCTTCGTAGTAACGTGCGGGGCTCGCTTTCGTTAGATCGCGGGTTCGATTCCCGTCGGGTCGGCAACTCTGATCTTAGGCTTTTTCGTGGTTTTCGTAGGTCTGTAGGCGAATGTTGTGGTGGTTCCTCTCCTACCACCAGTTTCCTGTCCGCATCATTTTCTTTCATCTGTTTCATCTTCATATCTTTCAGCGCTGTAGGATGGCGACAGCCATCTGTGCGTTGCCCAGGACGTGGAAGTGTACGCTGTGTAAAGAATTCTCCCTGGCGCTTAGATGGCGGGCTAGTGCCCCTTCCTGGGGGTCTCGTTCATCCCAGACATCCGAATTGAAGATGGTACAGGCATTAGAGTTCACATACACACGTATTAAACTTAAGGCTAACCTAGGGTTAAATCTAAGAACACGTTCTATTGTTATAGCTGAGCCTAGCTCGGTCTAACGGTCTACGCTAACCTTCTACTCGTCCCAAGGCTAACAAACAGGAAGACGGGACGTTTAACTTTACCGTCTAATTCCATAACGGAGATTTTCCGGCAAACAAAGTTATTAAAAATCTTATGTTATACATTCACATTACTTTCTCTACCATCTACGTTTTTAGTCGGTGTATGAACTACTCTCACGAAAACTTAATTTTCGATTTACTATATTTTAATACAAATAAACTTTATAAAAATATGTAGCTACATTACACATTTTGTTATGGATACACAGGCAATGGCGATAATCAAATTTTTAAGAACTGGACTCTATGATTTGGCCTTAAAATTCCATACTGTTTCTATGCAATCGCAAGAAACAACTGAATGTGGACAGGACTTCAAGAAATAACCAAGAAATGAACAATTCGAACATTCAATAACGGATATATAAGAAATGGTATATGCCACAAAAAGCTTATTTAAAATAAATTGTGTGCTTTAAACACATCTACATTTTTTGTGAAGTACGTTTTCGTCTACCACTTAACATTTACCAGTTATACAAGATTATACAAAATTCCTTTCGAATGAAGAAGACTTTACAGGCTATTCCTAGAAAATTTAAGATATACATTTTATTTGTCATGTAAATATCTTTCATATATGACTTTTTAATCCAAATTCTAAGTTTAGTATATAACCGACTTTTCGATATTCAGCTATGCTGTTCACAGACATTTTTCTAAAAATACTTTATTTTTATTCAGGGAGCCTCAAACCTTGTATTTCCGGTGAAATATGTATCGAATTTCTGGGTGAAATGTAATACCTTTTCTACCTACTATATACGCGGTAGAGAAAGTAGAAATATAGGTAATCAGCATAAAACAGCCTACTAGTAACACTGCACTTCAGTTATGGTTTCGAGCGGTCCAACTTCTGCATAATTTCCAAATTGCCTATGCGTTCTAAAAGCAAAAGTTCATTATAAACTTTTAATGAATAGTAAGCAACCTTCGTGGCACAAGAAACAAACAAAATAGTCCATGAGATGAGTCATGACAGCTTTTATGGGCTAGTCTTATTTAATTAAAAAAGAACACCACTATAGGTGGAATGCAAATATAATAAAACACATATAACCTACATAATAAAATAATAAAGCACATTTAATCAAGATAAAATGACTTGCTTATCTGCAACTGTCGCAAAAATAAATTATATACATTTACATGACTTTCTCTATCCCCTATGGTTTATTAATGTGTATACAAAGTATATTTACAAAAGCTTATTTTTCTGTCTACTACATTTTAATCCAAATAAATTTTTTGCAGAAATAGCCTCATTACACATTCCGTTATAGAGATAAACCAAACAAAGATAGTCAAATGTTTATATTTATGGACGCTATATGCTGGCTTTAAAATACATACTGTTTTCCATACAATCACGAGAAACAACTGCATGTTAACAGGGCTTAAAGAGATGACCAAGTATTGAACTATTCGGACTATTAATAACCATATGTCAGAAATGGCTTATGCCTAAAAAAAATGGTTTGATATAAATTGCGTGTTTTAAAGAAATCTAAGTATTTTGTGTAGTAGTTTTCGTCTATCACTTAGCGTTTACCAGCTATGCAAGATTATACAAAATTCCTTTCAGGTTATTCCAAAATTACAAAGAAAATTCAAGATATACAATTTCTTTGTCATGTAAATATCTTTAATATATGATATTTTAATCAAAATCATTAGAACCTTATTTTATAAAATCAATCATTTCGAAAAATGTTCCATGTAAAGGGTAGTTTGGGGTGGGGGGTTTTCTTGAAAGCAATGGTACCCGTGTCACATCTTTGGAAGGTGATGAACTTTAAATAATGTTTGGTAATTAACCGACTTTTGTTTTTGAGTTTAAAAACACGCGCACACATGGATCGCTTTGCAAAAATCAGATATGTTATATTCACATACTTTCTCTACCTTTTATCGTTTTTTTATATACAGTGCCGTTTGTGAAAATTGCAGCACCAAGAAAGAATTTCCCGAATACCTAACTCTAAACTTGCTGGAAGTGTAGAAGAGTGCGCAAGCAATAAGTGATTAGGTCTGCAGAGAGATGGGGTACACGTAGGCCGAGCAAAACCCTCTCGTGTGGGTCCGACAAGGTTAGTATTGCGCCCAGTGTAGTCAGTGCAGAGCTGTCAAACAAGCAATAAACTTAGTGCCAGTATGCCTCGTCGACGTCAAAGGGAGCCATATTGGCATGTGAGTGAGTTCGAACGGGGCAGAATGATTGGTCTCCGGAAAGCGGGTTTGTCATACCGTGACATTTCGGCTCATACAGAGCATGCTGCTACCACAGTAATGCGTGTGTAGAAGCAGTGGATAAAAGAAGGTCGTACGCAGCGAAGAGTGGGTACTGGACCACGGAACATGACCACAGCACCGGAAGACCGTCATCTTGTCCGCATGGCCATAACGGACCGTGCAGCTTCATCCACAGTGTTGGCATGGCGCTAGAGCACTGCAACAGGTGTGAACTTGTCTGCATCAACGATTCGTCGTCTGTTGCAGGTTGGACTGGTTGCATGTATGTCATTACGTCGCGACTTCCATTGTCCAGAAACCACAAGCTCCTCCGACTGCAATGGGCACGTGAACACCATCATTGGGGTGCTGAGTGGCAAAATGTAGTCTTTTCAGACGAGTCCCGCTTCAGCGTGTCCTACAGTGATGGCCGCATACGTGTCCGGTACCGTGGTGAGCAACCTGGAGGGCTACATTGTTGAGCGGCATGGTGGACAAACACAGGTGTGATGGTTTGGGGCGTCATTGGTTACAACAACCGATCTCGCCTTCTACGAATTGAGGGCACTTTGAACAGCAACCTTTACCTAATGGTGGTTGTAGAGCCTGAGGTACTCCCCCTGCTTCAGGCATGTCCACAGGCCACATTTCAACAGGACAATGTCGGATCACATATTGCGAGGAATATACAAGCCTTCTTCGAAGAACGACGGGTGCTATTGCTTCCCTGGCCTGCACGTTCGCCTGACATGTCGCCCATTGAACATGTCTGGGATATGGTTGGTCGACACCTGGTGCGTCACTGTCCTCCAGTAACCAGTGTCAGCGATTGTGGGCTCGAATACAAACTGCGTGGAGGAACATCCCTCAGGAACTTATTCAGAACCTTTTTGATTCAATGCCACGGCGTAGAGCAGCTCTAATTGCAGCGCATGGAGGCCACACCAAATACTGAATATTAGGGCTCAAAGGTCATGTATAGATTTGAAAAGTTTATCATTTGTTACTTGTCATGTATCTAACCTGTGGTATTAAATTCATTGAATTCAAGCGTTTCCTTCTTGGAGTTGCAATTTTCACAAACGAAATTGTAGATTTTACAAACTATTCATACTTGGTGCTAACTGAGACAAACATTTCCAGAAATATTTTCATTACATATTTCTCTGTAGGTAATAGAAGAATAGAGGAACCCAAATGGATAGTCAGATGTTTAAATTCGCCTCGCTATATGCTGGATTTGAAATTCCATACTCTTTCCACAACATCATTAGAAATAACTGAATACCGACAACACTAAATCAATAACATTGGATATCTCGGAATAACTGATGCCGCAATGAACTGTGTGTTTTTGTGAAGTAAATTTTTGACTACCTCGTGTGCTTTTCCTGTTAAATAAAATTATTATCGAATGAAGAGGGCTTCACAGTCTATTTGCAGAACATTCAATAAGTGCACGTCATTTGTAATATAAATGCCTTATTTTAATTAAAATAGTAGGTACGAATTATTTTTGAGAAAATAAAAAATGTCGAAACGCTTTTTCTTCTAAAGAATAGTTTGGGTTGGGGGATTTTTTTTGAAAATCTTAGTGCCATATCCTTGGATGATGCTGAACATAAATGCCAAGTTTGATACTTAATCGACATTTCGTTTTTGAGTTTTTGTTCTCAGACGCGCGCGCACACACACTCACACGGATCCATTTCTAAAATACTTCCCAGGGGCGCTTTCAGGAAGCCACAAAACGTGTAATTCTGGTGAAATATCGATATCAAATTTTGGGATGGAATGCAATGTTTCCCTTACTTACTATGGGTAAGTAGAAGTAAAGATTTTTTTTATTATTCAGGGAGTCCCAAAGCGCGTATTTGAGTGAAATGTATTATTTCCTTTACTTAAGAGGTGCATTCAAATTCTGAGGTACCGTTTTCTTTTTCTTTTTTTTCTTTCTTTCTTAGCACTGGGAGCAGGTAGTAAAAATCGAGTTGCCTTAAAATACGCTGGCACTCTTTGTGAATGCGTGACAGAGACGATATCACCGTACGGTGCACAGGACCCTAGTGCCTGCAGCTAGAGTGATGAGTAATTTTTGTACTTAAAATGGGGATGTTCTCATTACAAAAACAGCGAAAAATTATTAGTTTTCTCCACTTCGTGCTGTGACACTCATTGAAATTCATCGCTAGTTGAGTGAGACACGGGGTGATGGTGTCATAAGTGTGAAAAATGTGTGTTTGTGGGTGGGACAGTACAAAGAAGGCGGAACAACGTGTGAAATCGAACCGACACAACCTCGGACACCAACTCGTAGTGTCCCAAAACATAGCAACCGTCATTTTTCCAACACTGGTGCATACTCGAAATTTCTTAACATTTAATCGGCAATCCTCCAAAGCATATTTTTCTACTCGCGCAACAACGATGTTTGACCGGCTGGTGGGAGGCCAAGGTCTTGTCGGATTAAATTGCTAAATTAAATTAAAGTAATTTATGAATTTTATACCAAATATGCTACATATATCAAGTATCTAAGTAAAAAGCTTCCGCAGCTCATCTGATATCACGCTTGCCCCTTTTTAGCTTACTTAATTGATACATGAACCCTCGTTATTACACTTTCGTGTAGATACAAGAGGGATGCAGTAGACTGAAACGAAAGTGGGTCGCTATGTGAAGGCTTTGAATTGTCATCTTGTCTTGGCTTGTCCCATACAGATTTCCGTCATTGCTCCGGACGCACTTCAACCTTGGGCTTATTGTGCTACCTGTATCGTTTTAAAGCCAATTCATTATGTCTGCATTCTTAACCAAGGAATACGGCTCATAATATATAGTTTCAAATTCTTCTTGTTCTAAAAACATTTTCCCAGAATCAATATATCTCCTGTAAGCCAAGGCCTCACAGAAGCATATAATGTGCTGGGTTGTTTCAGTTTCTTTCTTGCACAATCTGTAATCTGCAAAGTTACCCACAAACACTTCCATCACATAATCATGTCCTGTGAGAAATGCAATAATTGTTCTCAGCTGAATTCTGTTACATTTAAGTAAGCTTTGAACTCTTTCCCTGCATGATTTTCTAATAAATAGTTTACCATGTTTGTTTCTTGAAGTTTTAAGCCAGGTTTTATGATGTTTTACTTTGGATTAATTCTTAATGGCCTCTCTTACTAAACATCGAGATGTTCCTAGAGCCGGTTCTGGTCCAATAAATTCTGAAGCTGCTCCTTGTTTTACAAGCTCATCAGTTTTTTTCATTTCCCTCTATGCCATTATGACCCAGCACCCAGGTGAGTTGAACTCCATCTGCTCTCCAAACTTGTGAGCATGGTTAAGTAGTTTAAAACCAGTCCTGATGTTACCTTATGACCACTTAGCGCCTTAAATGCAGCCTGGCTATCTGAGAAGATAGAGATCTGTTTACCAGTGTAAGCTCTCTATATGTTTTCATGTATGCATTGAATAATAACACAAATTTCTGTTCAAAAACAGAGCATGGAAAACCATTCTTCATATTGGTCTTATGCCATGAAATCTCATGCTCCTTCCATTACCACAAGGGAAAAATATCTGATGTGTTACATTTGCATGACTTTCTCTACATTCTATTATTTATTAATAGGTATAAAAACTATTCTTACGAAAGCTTAGTTTTCTATCTACTTCGTTTTAATCGTGAAAAATCTTTCCAGAAATAGTTAAGTTACATATTTCGTTATAAACGCAAAGGGAATAGAGATAATCACATGTTTATGAACTGGACGCTATGCATTGGCCTTAAAAGCCCATACTCTTTCCATGCAATCGCCAGAAACTACTGCATATCGACAGGACTTTAAAAGAATGACAAATAATTGAACAATTCAAACCATTAATAACGGATATCTCGGAAATAGCGGATGCCATAAAGAACATTATTTAAAATAAATTGCTTGTTTTAAAGACATGTACATTTTTGGTGTAGTGCATTTTCGCAACATTATACAGAATTCCTGCCAAATGAAGAGGACTTTGCATGCTATTTCCGGAAAATTCAAGATATAAATTTTAATTGTCATGTAAATATCTTAAATTTATTTTAATGAAAATCACTGGAGCCATTTTTCAGAAAATCAAAAGTTTTGAGAAATGTTCCATGTGAAAGCTAGTTGGGATTGGAGATTTGCTTGAAAAACGTTTTTCAACTTTTTTATCAAAAGTATTTTAATAAAAAGCATTTCAGTCAGTTTTGAGGAAGTGAAAAATAAGTAAAAACTTTCCATTTAAAGGGTATTTTGGGGTAGAGAGACTACTTCCTGACCGATATGTGAGTTTACTTTAGCGTTCATCAGTTGTTTAGCTCATCACCTGTCGCAAGGGCAATACCGTGTGCTCAGCAAGTGGCCTCATAATGAAGCGTTGTCAATAATTGGATTCCAAATACTTATTTTTAGATAAATGTCTGGTTAGATCAAACGTTATTAGTCCTGTTTGTTTCTTTAGATGAGTTAAACACACTCTGTGCATGAATGTATTCTATTCACCTAACAACGACACTCTCCATTGTATGTTTACTATGGTTTATGCCATAGAGAGAAAACAACTCTGACAATCCTAACACACATCTGCAAAAGACAGTTTATTATTACAAATAAATATAATGGAGGACAAAATATGACAAACGTTTAGGATAGAGAATGTATTTTCATTTTTTAACCTAACTAGCTGTCTTATCCAGTTGTATGTTTCACTTTATAGACCTCAAATGATAATTTCATAATTTAATTTACCTATTCTTTATGAAGTAATTCTAAAATTACCATAGTAAAGAATCCTCTTTAGATTTGTAATTTCATATAATGCCTGTGATATCCCTACTAATGGACTAATAATCCTCTAATATTAACGGGCATTTGATTTTCTGAACCTCCCCCCTGCAGAAGCCTTTCCAAATTCTGGAATTTTCGCACAGCTGTAAGCCATTACCCTTTATTTTTAAATAATTATCAGAATGATAATGTATATAAAGTAAAGGCTCCGTAGTTTTATATAATACATAAACCCCTTACATCAATCTTCAACGAAATAAAGGCTAAAATGGTGAATATAAAGATCACCCATTCTTAGGTCATAAATTTAAGCATTTTGGAAATGACACATAGTCTGTAACCATTGAGAACAATAATCTCAGTTAATCATAAATATTAGTTGACTCATAATTCCTTATGCTAAGCTGGGCACAATTTTCTTTTTATATACTTGTTTAGCATACCTTGGTAATGCACATGATTACAACATGTAGAGGAAATACATGTTTTGCATGTGTATTAATAAGAAATGTTGACATCCAGAAACGTCTTACAAACATCTATAGGATTAGAACAAAGTTTACTCTGCATAATCTGCAGGATGTGGATAAAATGTAAATTTAACACATAAGTCACTTATCCATATCACCATCATAACCAGAACCCGATTGCCTTTCGTTTTGTTACGTCTTCTGTTTTTCTAGTTGTTAGAATGTGACCTCTTGAAATGAAACATTGGCTGATTTAGACTTATTTGGACATGCATATTCTGCGGAGTATCAACTGTTTATTTCTCCTACGTAGTGCCCTCAATGAAAATTCATAGCCACCTTCACAGGAACACGTGAACCTTAACATGTTCGTATTAGTACCCAGGCTTTACAAATTCGCTTTAGTATTTCAGAAGTATAGAAATTGAAATTATAAGCTGTCCAATTCATATGTTCACATAAGATTATAGGTAAATATTATATTGAAAGAAATGAAACTGTCATTATTTAATAATACCTACAGTAACTGTTTGGTCTTGAGTTCTGATTTCTGGCCGTGGAATGCACCCGGATTCGATCCCCCCATAGGGTACAAAGTTTAAGCCCCGGGTATAGGACCTCAGCATCTTGGGTAAACTGAGAAGCTGCGATACCGGCCATGAAAGTTAACATTCCGGCTGGGGATGCATGATGCTGGCAACATCTCCCTGTATCGGTTGGATGATCGTGTACTTCCATGTATGCCGTCACCGCAGCTTCGGGAGGCATGTTACTAACCTTCTCAGCGGGCGCGTACATAGCAGCGAGGGGTGTGTCTGAAGCGACCTGTCTTTGTCGTTCGATCAAGCAGTGATGTGTGTTAACTGTAGTTCACGCGATGTATGCAAATACTTTGCAGTTCTTCGGGGGATAATTGTGGGATGTGGGAAGTCAATTTTCATTTGAAGACATTGCTACGGCAATGTCATGCAGCTTTCGCATGGGCTGATTATTAAAATAATGTCTATTGAATGTGTCCTCTCTGAGAGTAAATAGTACAATTTACTTCAGTTTTACATTATATTGTCATTAAAAAAATTTCATGGAGAAATTGTGCAACATGGTGTTATATTTAGTTGTATATTTAACTGGACAGATGATTTCAGTGATGTCTAGTAAATGTGTCTTCTTGAGTGTAAAAAGTATAATACTTTTTCGTGGAGATATTGTTCAAAACGGGGTTTTATTTAATCATATATTTAAACATGGTTATTAAAAAGAAGTAGATAGAAGAATAAACTTTTGTAAGAATAGTTCATAGAGGATTGGTAGACATTTGTATTAATTTTTCCTCGACTGTAACATATCATCACATAATTTTGACACGGTAAATTTATTCCACTGACGATACTGAAAGCATACACATTCTCAAATATTTTGTCACCATGTTATACAGGCATTAGTAACATTTGTTATGATTATGTTAATACTATTATTAACAATACAGCTTATTTATAGATTCATTAAAACGGCCATTCTGCAGCGTGAAAATAAAACCTTACTTTATTCTGTATCTTTAAGGATAACCAAGGTAACCGTTGTTCCAGCTTAGATTATCTATTAAAATGTTCTTGAGTTTTGAATTTTCTACATCTTTTAACTTTCGAAATTAAACCCCGAGTTTATTTTTAGGAGGTTTTTGTCTGATATGACCATGATTACTTTATTATTGATTTTTATTTCTTTCAGTCTGATTATTGAAATCTTAAAATGTGTGTAACTCAATACTTTCAAACATTTAATCATAGGAGTGTATAAAGTTATACATGCGGGGAATAATGAAGTCATACATTAAATAATTACAACTGAAATAGACATATTCGAAAGCCATGATTGGTTTATTTCAGAAAACAGAAATTTTAAAACATTATTTTCTTCTGGGTTCGATATGTATTAAAAGTAATATTACTTTCTCTACTACGTATAGTAAGTAGGGGAAGTGTTGTATTCCACCCAAAAATTCGATACCGAGATTTCACCGGAAATACATGTTTTGAGACCTCCTGAATCCAAAAAAGTTTTTTTTGGAAACATGTCCGTGTGTGTGTCTGTGTGTCTATCCGTGTGTGTGTGTCTGTCTGTGAACAGCATAACTCAGAAACGAACAGTCGGATAAACACCAAACTTGGTATTTTGGTTCACTATCTTCCAGAGATGTGACACGGAGGTTTTCAAGAAAATCATCCCACCCCAGATTACCGTTTACATAGAAGATTTTTCGAAAATTTTAATTTTCTCAAAAATGGCTCTAACGATTTTGATTAAAATATCGTATGTATAAGATATTTGCATAAAAAATAAAATGTATATCTTGAATTTTCTGGGAATGTCTCCAAAAGTATTCTTCATTGTGAACGACTTTTGCATAACTGGTAAACCATAAGAGATAGACAAAATTTTACTACACAAAAAATGTAGATCGCGTTAAAATACACAATTTAGGTCATATACATTTTTTTTTGAGTGAACCATTTTCGAGATATTGCTTGTTATTCCCTTAAATTTTTCAATACTTATTTTCTCAAATGGGAATTCGTTATTCATTTTTTTTCTTGGATATGCAAACAGTATTAAACCGTGGCAAACAGAATGGTGCTGCACATAGCAATCAGCTATTAAGAGAGAGGTCTGTGCTTATATTGCCCTTGCAAATACAAAACAAGGGAAAATAGTACGCCTTAAGCGATGGTTAAATATTTTTAGAACTGGTCGCTATGTGTAAAATGTAATTCTCTTTGCATGTCACAAGATTGCGTATGCAAATGTTTATCTCGATTAATATGAAATAGATGGAGAATAAGAGTTTGTAAAATTAGTTTGTACAAAAGTAGAGCACGTCATCTGAGTGTAACACATCAGATTTTTTTTGTTTGCACTGAAGTGTTATTTGTGGCCTTGAAAACATAAAAAACCCTATTTATTCTTAAAGAAACTAACTTTGTATTTATTTGTTTTAAAGTTGTCACTATAATCAATATTATGCCTTCTTATACCTTATTAAACATTTTGGCATTAGTTTATGTGCCTTTTCATTGCTTCAAATTTAGCATTATAAAGTTTCAATGTTTTACTCATGATTAACTATCAAAACTAATAATTGTTCTCTTATTACTTTCTCTGCAAGTAGCTACTAGGTAGAGAAGACATTGCATTCCACCCAAAAATTCGATACCCAGATTTCACCGCAAATATATGTTTTGAGGCCCCCTGAATCCAAAAGAAACATTTTCAGAAAACGTTCGTGTGTCTGTGAACAGCATAACTCAAAAATGAGAAGTCGTATAAGCACCCAACTTGGTATTTAAGTTTAGTATCTTCCAAGTATGGGACAAAGTTTTTCGAGAAAATCCCCATTCCCAACTATCCTTTATATGGAAAATGTTTCAAAAATTTTGATTTTATAAAACAATTCTCTAATAATTTCTATTAAAATGCCATATATTAAAGATATTTACATGCCAAATAAAATGTGTATCTTGAATTTTCTGGGAGTAGCCTATGAAGTCCTCTTCATTCCAAGGAACTTTGTATAAGCTTGTATAACTGATAAACGTTAAGCCAAAGAAGAAGACATCATAGAAAAAAAATGTAAATCTCTGTAAAACATACAATTTATTTCAAATAAGTTTTTGTGGCATGGCCATTTCCGAGATTTCCGTTATTAATGGATCGAATTGTTCATTACTTGGTCATTCTCTTAAAGTTCTGGCAACATTCAGTTGTTTCTCGCGATTGCATGGAAACCTTGTGTAATTTTAAGGTATAATGTTCTTAAACATTTGAATATCAGTTATCTTTTCATCTTTAACCAAATGTATAATGTAGCTATGTCTGCAAAGGTTTGTTTGGATTAAAAGTAAGTAGATAAAAACTATTTGCTTTAGTAGGAATAGTTTGTATAACCACTAATAAAGACAGAGGATAAGAAGGACATGTGAATGTATCATATCACATTTTTATATACTTAATCGTAACCTAAGACACCAGGTTATTAAATAAATTCAAACAGAATTTGGAGATGAAGATGTATGTTATTGAGAAAAGTTTTTTTTCTTTTCTTTTAATTGTTAAGGACCAAAAAGTCATTAAGATATATTTCGTGATTGTTTTGAAGATTAATTAAGCGTCATTTAACCTGTAGGTGTTATTGGACGGTGAACGAACGAGTTTTGATGTGATGCTTAAATGGACCGGGGGATCCTAGAGCTCAGAGTTACGATCCTTCTTATTTTGCTTCAAAGGACATGGGGAAATGACGGAAAAAATATATCCAGCTTATTTGCCCTAACCGAGATTCGAACTTGGAACCTCTTGAATGTGAGACAGAACGCTACCCTGCCCCACAGAGGCGGGCACTTTATTGATTTCTTTTACTATAAGCACAGAAACGATAATTACTAGAATCTAATGCTATGTATAGAGGGGAGGTAAATACTTCATCACAAATGTGGTCCTTTATAGATAGCAGCATTCTATTTTTCTCTGAAAATATAAAGTATGAGTTGATTAGTGTCTAAAATAAACGAAATTAAATGATTCAATTTTATTAAAATATATTCTTTGATTCTAACACCTCTCTGAAACTGAATGATCATAACGTAATAGAAGTAATTAAGATAGGGATAATTGGCGACTTTGTTTATAGAGGGAAAGCCTAAAGGGATAATCTCGTATGTCAAAACTTTTAGCAAAATTAAAAGCTACAAATCTACTGACTTGACACGCAGTTTATAGGGTTTAAAGAAAGACTGTTTGTGTGTTTCATCCAGATGTGTACGTAAACTAAAAACAAGGGCATATAAAGCTTTTAAATTCCATTTATGGACAAGTATTTGGGTACTTTTTAATTTTCATAACAGAATGTTAGAAATTAGTGATGTGACGATAGCACTACTTCTCTATACTCGATACCAATATTTATTTTAAGTACCGATATTCGATACTCGATAATCACTTTATAAAAATTGTAAAGGCGATGGTTTGTTCACTTAATTATGATCTTATTAATAGTATTCTGCGTATAAATGCATGTAAACAATTTTTTGTTCTATGCTATTTCCGAAATTGTTCCAGTTTGCCATTCTCCAATTGGCAGCATTCGTTTTTCTTGATAATGCCACAGGTTACATACCCCCTATTGTTAGTCAAGACTAATAATTATAATTTGTTTGCTTCCTCTTTGTGTAACTATATTTTGTGGTGAAAACCTTGTTTTAAAGGGTTTTCTATTCATAGAAAAAAGTACTAGCAGTTCTTTATTCTGCAATCTTGAAAATATAAACTAATGGGTATATATATTTATAAGAAACTCAAACAACTAAGAAGATATACCATTCTACTACTATTCACAACCATCAAATAACGTATATTACTTTCTCTACTACGTATAGTAAGTAGGGGAAGTATCGCATTCCACCCAAAAATTCGATACAGATTTTTCACCAGAAATATACGTTTTGAGACCTCCTGAATCCAAAAAAAAGTATTCTTGGAAACATGTCCCTGTGTGTCTGTGAACAGCATAACTCAGAAACGAACAGTCGGATAAACATCAAACTTTGTATTTAGGTTCAGTATCTTCCAGAGATGCGACACGAAGTTTTTCAAGAAAATCCCCCAGCCCACATTACCCTTTACATGGAACAATTTTCGAAAGTTTTAATTTTCTCAAAAATGGCTCTAACGATTTTGATTAAAATATCGTATGTTTAAAATATTTTCATCACAAATGAAATGTATATCTCGAATTTTCTGGGAATGTCTCCAAAAGTATTCTTCATTGTAAACGACTTTTGCATAACTGGTAAACCATAAGAGATAGACAAAATTTTACTGCACAAAGAATGTAGATCGCGTTAAAATACACAATTTATGCCATATACATTTTTTTTCGTTGAGTGAACCGTTTTCAAGATATTGCTTGTTAATCCCTTAAATTTTCCAATACTTATAATTTTTCTCAAATGGGAATTCGTGATTCATTTGTTTTATCCTGGTAATAGAAAGAGAATGGAATACTCCACATAGCAACCAGCTCTTAAAATATTTGACTAGCGCTTAAAGCCTACCAATTCCCATTGCATCTGCAAGAAAATTAGCAATAAGATTAACATCTCGATATCTCATTAACATGAAGCATATGAGAATAAGGGTTTGTGAAAATAGTTTGTAAAAGAGTAGAGAAAGTCATGTGAGTGTAACACATCAGATTTTTTATTCTATGCTAATTCCAGTTTGACTTTCTCCAATTGGCAGCATTCGTTTTTCTTGATAATGCCACAGGTTACATATTCCCTACTGTTAGTCAAAACTAATAATAATAATTCCTTTGCTTCCCCTTTGTGTAACTATATTTTGCGTTGAAAACTTTGTTTTAAAGGGTTTTCTATCCATAGAAAAAAGTATTGGCAGTTCTTTATTCTGCGATCTTGAAAATATAAACCAATCGGTATAACTTTTATATGAAACGCAAACAACTAAGAAGATATACCATTCTACTACTATTCACATCTACTACATAACATATTTTTTCATTCGGTAACAAGTAATTAACCACATAACACTCGGAAACATAATAAGTCTGTGGATTAAACATTTTTACTACCCACCCTGATACATGTTTAATGCAGAAGCATATTAGACACAATTTAAATTTTGAACAAAAAAATCCTGGAAGCATTATGTGAAATGCATGGATATAAAAGGAATCAAAGATTTTGCTTTAAAAACACGAGCATTCATGAAAGGACATTTTTCATACGCTGTATTATCTTACATCATTCTAATTTATTTCTGCTGGATTCACAGATTAGGTCACCGGAGTACAAACATGTAATCGCTGAGAGTGAGTTGCCAAACCAGAGTAGTGTAGAAACTTCATTTCGTGCGTCAGCTAATCGGCTTCATTCGCAACTTAGTTAATGCTGCATGTAACAATTCTTTCCCCAATTCTTATGCATGTTTTTTATTTAGACACAAGAGTCTATGTAATGTTGGATTGATTCACCCACAGGAAATGCAGTCAAGAACTATAGTCCAACAACTCTTTGGGGACACGTGCCAGCCAATAACGTGAAGTCTAGACTCCTTTAATTCCTTATCTAATCAAAAGTTAAACGCAACAGCTTCCAATAATGCAAAACTTAAAAATATAAAATTATCGAAAAGTATCAAAGGTTTATCTCAAAGTACTAGACATACTTCCATATCACCGAGTATCAGAGTATCGAGGTCCCATCCCTATTAAAAATAATACCATTACATGTCATAAACTTATCATTTTGTCATAAAAATTGCCTTAAAATCTTTTTGATTTAAGCTTGGTAATTAATAAAGGACTTAAAATAGTTTTAAAAATCAAGCAAAATTTATATTAGTTTAATCCACATGCCAGTTCTCTGAAAATCAGACAATGAAAGTATTCATTCTTTGCATTTTTCTCTTTACTTTCCATTATGAAAGTTGCCCTTTAATGAGGTTCAAATGTAAAACACACTTCTTAACTTTTTAAAAACCTCAATCGGAGGAATATGTTATTACATTTATTATCTACACCCAAAACAATCATCCCTAAAGATTAATGTATATTCGACCCATTTAAATTAGTTGTGCAAACGTAAACGTTCTAATGGAACTGTTCTTAGCAGTTAGGTATCTCTGCATATACTTAGTACTTCACAAAAACATTTAAGTTATAATATATTTTCAAAATTTTATTTTATTGTTCTTCTTTACAAGATTCATAATTGTCAATAATTGCCTCATAGTTAAATTAGAAATAAATGTATACTTATTTAACACTTAGATAGCTATTTATTTCGTATGCTGGTGATGGGTGTGTTCTGCCGAAGTGCAAGCAAAATTAGCATTGACTGAAAGACAGACAATGCATCTTGTACTTGTTTCAACTTTTGCAAACCGCTAATACCAGTATGTTTGTGTTTGCAGGAACACATGCGCCAATCCCGAGCCTCTCGGTTGGACCAGGTAGGGAAGTCCGGCGGACTTGTACCTCCCAAGTCTGCCGCTTCAGGTCGCAGTCGCAGCAACAGCAGCTCTGGGGGAGTTGGCGGTGGTTCCTTGTCACCCCATCATCTACTTCGTGCCGTGCGATCAGCAGTAACTGGGAGCGACACTCGCCTTGATAATGAAAGTGGTACCAGAACGCGGGGAGCAGCCGGACCAGAGGAATGCTACGTGCCTGGAGCTGGTGATCTGATGCCCATCCTCATTGGTGCCAACCGCTCAGCAACTGTTAGTACTCCAACCGAGGCCAGACCTGCCGCCCCCGTTGTGCCAGCTAATGGAGATGCTGTGTTCCTCAAGGATACTCATCATACACACGATACCACAACATCGACTGATGATGACATGGTTACCAGGGAGCAACAAGATCAACATCCCAGCTTCGACATGGATGACGATGATGATATGGAAATGGCCACTTTTCCGGCGCCTGAAATGCGAGACAATGAATGTCAGACACGAGAAAGTCTCTTTATGAATACTACTTCCTCTGAAAGAAGCATGACACCACCTCCACCACCGCCTCCTGCTGTCACTGCACCAGGATCAAGGTTTAATACCGCTAGCACTCACCACAGTGGAAGTCATCATAGGCATCACCGCCCTACTCCGGTGCCACAGATGCACGGCTCCACTGTGAGTCCTTTCTCAACTTTTGGCTATACTCAACACCATCAGCACCAACATAGAGGTGACAGTTCATTGTCCTCTTCTAGGACAATAGGCAAGGACTTTGCCACGCTACCACATCACCACCACCATCACACACACCAACATTCTACCATGTCACCTGAGGCGGCTCAAAGATTCCGTGCTGAAGCCGTCATAGAAATGGAACACAAACCGCATCACCATCATGCTCGGGATGGCTCCAGCACTACTACGACAACTACTGGTGGTCTGGATGGTAGCACAGTAATACCACCTCCTCCAGCGCCTCCTACAACAGCAATACCGCCTCCTCCACCTCCCATGGGCAGTCTAGCGCGACCCTTCAGCGTGGAGTCAACAAAGTCGGCCCCAGATGTTATCGTGACCCACTGACAACGGTGACCCGCCGTGTGGGAGCCGTATAAGCGGCGTCACCCACGGCAGTTCCTGCATACAGCCAAGCTGACACAGGAGCAACTGGCGACAAAGACGCGGAAGGACGGGAGTACACAGTACGACATCTCTGACACGCTGCTCACGTGACGTACCCTATAATCTGTGCCAGTGTGTTTTCTCCTGTTGTGGATAGGCACTTTGAAAACCTTGCTCTAATCGCTCGGCTCGTATTTGAAGATCGTAGGAAACCCGTGGAAAGTGTAGACTTACATAAACATTGTTTTACTCGATTTTGTAATGCGAAGTTACAAAAATAAAAGACATCATTAAACAATTGTTTCACTTGCAAAGTGAAAGGGTTTTAGCCAACAAAGACATTTAAAATCAAGACAAAAGTGCTTATTTTTTGTTACTCAAGTTACAACTTCCAACATATTGTGTGTTTCTTCTATGCGCCAAACTATTCAAAATTATCATATATTGTATAAAGTGAAAGTGCCAAAAATATGGAAATTTCGAGAAAGTAAATCTTTTGTATTGAAGTGAGGTATAAACTCCAACGGTATAACACTTTTTCATTGAAAACCAATTTGCATGTCACAATAAATAATCAAAAAGTAATACAGCAGCAAAAAACCGGTATTTTTCTATGACGCCGCACTTCCAGCACTAGCAAGTTTTCAATCTCTCTGTTGAAGTGCACAAGAGGAAGAACGAAAAACATGTTAACACTCTTGAGCATTACATCGTGTTAAGGTACCACTGCATTGTCTTCATAATATTCCTTCAAATGAGTTTCAGAAATAGAGGTTTTCAAACACGAGTTTTGAAACTGCTCCTTCTTTCTCAGTACCTGCTTAGAAGGCATAGCTAGTGTATCAAAGAGCATACCTCTAGCTTGCATCTATCTCCGAGGCCATTTGTACTTTTAGTTTAATGTACATTAGAGTGAAGATGTTTCTGAAGCACTGGGATTTTCTTGTTTTCCACGCAGGTTTTTCATGGTACTCTTTTTTATTTCCATAAACCGAATTACCAATAAGCGCAACAACTTGCCAAGAAATGTGAGTATTCTGATCGTCGCTTCCCGATAAACCCCGCAAATAATTACCAGCCCTCATATGAGCTCTAAATCTTCTACACTGTGGTATCACCGTAGAAAATTGTTCTCCAATGTCCTTCATTGTTCACTCGGATCCCATGTTGGATGGTTATATTTGTTAAAGTCTCAATGGTCTGCAGAGAACAGACGCTTCCTAAACTAGTATAGCCGCGAGCTTCAATCTCTGTTCTCGCTATAATGGAAGTTTATAAAACCTGCGGTGCTATTATTAGTATTTCTTTAGTTTTCGATAATTACTGATTCCTTTTGTTAGGAATTCATACAGTTACCATTGCTTACACCTAGCACTTCAGCAATTTCAGAAGTTAAATGCTTTATTTTAATGGAGTAAAAATTAAAATAAATACAACTACTGACAAACTTTCCAGATAGACAAAGGTAAAACGAAAAATCATGGAGATGTTAATGTTTAAAAAATAATTTGTAAAACTTCCTATGGGCTGTATTTCATTCCCGTACACTGTGTGCATTGTCAGAAATGATATTCAGGAAAAAGAGAAAAGAAAGTGGTTATTTTTACCTTAGATAAAATCATATAGCCACCAGTGATGTTGTGGTTATTTACACTGGGATCTTTTCTCCTATCAGCTACCTTCAATAATTCTCTTCCCTAATCTATATTTCCTGGAAAGTTTAAAGTACTAAGAAGTGACTTGAATGATCGAGCGCTGTTGATAGCGTGAAGCTAACATTATCAAAAGAATCATTCTTATATTGCTGTTTTGAAATGGCCTTATGCTCAGCCTGGGATTAAAATTAGCCTTCAGTGCTCCGAAATTTGGGTTTCTGGTTTAAATAACTGCTTATTGAAATTTCATTTCATTTAAACTAGAGTTCGTCAACCGGCATTGGAGATATTATGCTTTCCAGTCAATACTTAATTTCTAATGACTATCTTTATCCGTTTTTCAATTAAATTTAGATAATTTATTCCTTAAAATGGGAAGATTTTAAACGAAAGCCCGCTTTGAAACAGCTTTTCTGTCTTAATTCGAAAAAGTCTGTTATACTTGTAGTATTTCAAAATAAATGTTACTAATGTGTATTTTAGAATTTAAGGACTGCCTTAGGAGATGATCAGTATGTTCCAGTCCTATCAATATTCACTGTTACTGGAAAGTTTTCGGTCAGATAATACATAATGTTGTTCCTATTATTTTATAATGTTTAAAGTTTCTATCCCTACAAACCATTTTGTTTTACATTCTTTTATGTGAAGATTTGAGGGTCCCTGTAGCCAAAAGAATTGAATGGAAATTATCGCTGCTCCGAGATATGCTAAACTAAAAATATGATATTAAATCATGGTCAGCCAACTGAGTGCTCTGTGACGTCAGCAACTAAGTCTGCTTTTGCTCTCGTTCTCGGGTAAGAACTCATTGAGAAGCCTATGGAAGGTGAGTCAAGGGATAGATGAAGCTATTCTTAAAGAAGGACTAGCGGGAAAAGAGGCACACGTATCTTGTACCAGCCGTGTTTTAAGACACAAAGTCTACCCTCCCCACACATAAATGAGTTGTCTGACTGTATTAGTCGATTAATCGAAGAAATATAGCTTTTTCCCCCTCATTAGGATGCATGCTTTAACAACATTTGCAATAACGAGGAATTAAACAATTGAATAGTTAATTTTATAAACACGCTATATACACATTTTCAACTTTTGAGAAATTAAATGAAACGAATGAAGATTTCATTTAAAAACAATGAGTAAGATAGTCGTACTTAAATCAGCATCAGTAAATCTAATCTTGATTTGCTTTCTTTTCCATTTTAATCTGAGATATCACTCCACAAAAGACTTATTTTGACAAAAAATGTTGATTATGGTTTCTGAAATAAATAATTCAATTACCATTAAAAACAATACTTAAAAATACACCTATACATAGTAAAAGAAAGATAGAGAGTATTGCAACTTATGGACCTCGTAACAAAATTATGTTTATAAGTAATTTCTGAGACCTTCTTATTTCAGAAAACTGAAATAACATCTCCAAAATAGGAAATGGAAAACTAAGTACTTAACGAATTCATGAAACAATAGAAAAAACAAATAAAATTGCTCCATTAAAGTATGAGACAATAGCAGTTAAAGACCTACGTAGTCAAGTGCTCAGTGCTCTACCTTCTTAACCCAGATGTCACGGGTTCGTTTTCCGTTTGGGGCTTTAATTATAAGCCCTGTCCTCCGCAGAGACTGGAAGTGTGAATGTGGGTGTGTTACCTAATGAAAATCAGTAAAAACCAACTATTTAAGAACCTACATTTGAGTTGTTTCTAAAGTCAAAGCCCCGGATATGACCACAGATGTTTAAGGGACTATACGAATTAAACAATTAAAAATAGCAATTAATTATACAAATCATAACTGGATGGTTGATATTTCAGCCAAAAGCAAATATTTGTTATTTGCGCTAGTTATTTGTTTCGTCAACGCTGGAAATTTAAGCATGCAGCACGCAACTAACGTCAACCAGGAGAAATACTGTAGATCAAAAAACATAATCATCAAAATTAACCAAGAATGGTTACGCCAATTCTTTCACTTCAATAAATCTAGTATAAGTAATATACATATTTCGTGTTGAATATATAAGAATGGGAGAGATTAGAGTATGCTTCTTTCAAGAAATAGATCTTTACGTTGAAGTGAGCCAAATTTTCATTTCTATTCTGCACTATGTTCATAAAATAAAGTTTATATTTTGTTTATTCTTGAAAATGTGCAACAATTGTATAGGATATCAAATGTTCTGTAATACATTCTTCTTTATTAACATATCGTCCGAAATTAAAGTAAACATTTCTATTAATTGCTTAGTGCAATATAGATGGGTTCTTTACACGTATGTAAGCGTAACGGAGTGAAAACCTGTCGTTGCAACGTGTGGATGTTCTATAGGTTGCAAGTGTTGAGCCTTCAACATTTTGACAATGATATCTCCAAAGGTATTAAATCTATGAAAAACCAGAAAATAGAAATTCTATTTCTGTAAATATGTTTATACTCTATACTCCCCGCAAAGAAGCCACTCACGTTTTTCCATCTCCCGTGTATATAAACACAGTTAACAACTGTTGTTAAATGCAATAATAATAACACAATTTCAATGATAATGCCGTAACAATAAAAACGATAATAGGTCTAAAGTCGTAATGGAAAAAAGTTGGCGAACCCCCAGTTTGAGAACCGATGACCTAAAGGAAAAGCAGTTTTGGGCAAGGGCCAAGAATGATGAATCCAGCAATACTTCTGTGATACACGCTAGGCAACAATATGAAGCCTTATCTAAACTCTCCGAACTAGTGATTTTATTCTTGTCCATCTCAAAATGAAACTCAATGTCAATAATGGTATCTGGAACAGAAATTACAAATTTCTGGGTATCGAAACGGTATCGAATGGTTATTTGCAGGTACCACACTTGGTTATCACAGAGCATCGAAGGTGTCAAGGTCCTATCCCTAGTGTATGTATTTTATTTTGTGATAGAATGAGATCTACGAGATATTTAGCTTATGTAAAGAAGGCATTCTATATCTGCGCTCTTAAACTTCCAAACTGCTGTATTTATATTTCTTATTTACATGGGGAAATGGAAAAAGAAGTTCAAAATAAAACATTCAGGGTAGAAAAGCTATATCCCTACTCAATAAAAATACTATGCGACAGATATATCACGAAAAGCAGTATATTTGTGATATAATAGTTTAAAAAATAATACAGTCTGGTTCAGAAATTTACTCAAAACGGAGAGAAAAAAGGAAATTATTAGCAACAGGAACGAAGTTTTAGAGAAGCGCAAATAGAACTTCTAGGATGGAAAGAATTAGAAATTCAGTAATCCGGGAACCATTGGAAGTGCAGCACACTATAATAGACGAAATTAAAGAAAAAACTTTTATGGTTTCGTCATGAAGGAAGGATGGAGGAGGAAAGATTACCAAAGAAGATCTTCAGATGGAATCTTCCGGGCAGAAACAAGAAAGATATCAAAGAGAAAAACATTCCTGAGAACCAATACGAGAATAGAAAAGTTTGGAGGTTGAGAATGCGCAAGCTGTACACATACATAAAAAAGCCATAGGATGATGATGTTCCCATGTCCATAAACTAGTTGATAAGCTTCGCTTTCTCCATTTCGCTGATTTATTGGATGCTTATCTCTCCTGAATTATTTCATGCACCCAGAAACTAAGTATGTTTTTGCCGAGTTACCTGTTAAACCTTAGTATTCATTTTACTCCTGTTCTTCTATAATTCTACTAAAGAACTCCATTTATGCTTCCAGAAACGTTTGCCATTTACACTTCACATTTCCTTGCCGCAAAAAGTAATAGATATCCTCATCTTTTTTATATTTAACCTTCTTACCCCGTGGCATTGTTTCACGACTTAAGACTCATCTCTCTGCTTTACATACATTTTCTGTGCTTCGAAATTACTTCGAAGATTACTCATGCCTCAAGTGTCTGTATTTTTGTCAAGGAATCCCAATTTTCACATTTCCAAGGCATCTAAAAATCACTCCACGCTACAAAAAAAGTATAACAGCATGATACTGAAGGTAAACAAAAAATGATCGTACTGTATTCGTTTATTCAAAACCATGGGATTATATTGTTCATTTAATGCTCTTGTTTGCAACATCGGAATACATCATTCCTCTCATGTAATCTCACAATATTTCGAAGTGCTTGAAAACCATCCTTCTCTAGTACGGGATATCTCGAATCAGTTGTTTCGTCGTCACTCCCATTGCAATTTTTCTAAAAATAGTTTGTGTTTATGTGTTTACATTTATCACAAAAATTACAAACTTACTTAGCCGGCTACCCTCCTGGTAAGTAGGGCTTACACCCCCTAGGACTTACAACCGTGCCTATGGTCAGAGGCCTGTAGAGGAGCAGACGAACATTGAATGAGAGAATGAAGAAACCGGAACGCGGGATCGATCCGTAGCGAGGTATGAGAGTGAGGAAGAAGATGATATTAAATGAAGGTGAAATGGATGAAATGAAAGGCGATAATGAATGAAAGGAAAGGTGATGAAGAAATTGGTGGAATGAACGGCGGAAAACCCGCCCAGACGCCGCTTAGTCCACCACAAATTCCCACATGCCGGTCTCTGGGATCGAACCCGAGTCGTTTTGGTAGGAGGCGATGGGTCTAACCACTCAGTCACGGCGTCGCCACAGATATTGTGTGTGTGTGTGTGTGTGTGTGTGTGTGTGTGTATGTGTGTTATTATAACTGATTTAAGGAAGTTTTGAGTTGAAGTAGAGCAAAACGATTACGTGACTTTCTTGTGAATTATCGCTATACTGTCTTTGCTTGCAAGGTGGATTGGAGTAGTTGTAACTAAAGGTGACAAAATTGTTATTACTTTCTCTATCACGTACATAATGGGTAGAGAAGGAATTGCCTTCCACCCAAAAATTAGATGTCTAGATTTCACCGGAAAATACATGTTTTGAGGCTTCCGAATCAAACTCAAAAACGAAAAGTCGGATAAATACCAAATTTGGCATTTATGTACAGTACCTTCCAAAGATGCAACACAAGGATATTTAACAAAATCCCCCATCCCAAACTACCCTTTACATTAAACATTTTTCGAAAATTTTTATTATCTAAAAACTGGATATAACGATTTTGATTAAAATACCATATATGAGAGATATTTACATTGCAAATATAATGTATATCTTGAATTTTCGGGGAATACCTATGAAGTCCTCTTCATTCGGAAGGAATTTTGGATAATCTTGTATAACTGGTAAACGTTAAGCGATAGACGAAAAAGTAGATCTCTCTGCAGAAAAAATGTAGATCTCTTTAAAACACACAACTTATTTAAAACAAGTTTTGTTGTCATAAGCCGTTTCTGAGATATACTTTATTGAAGGTTCGAATTTTGCATATCTTGGTCATTCTCCCAAAATCTTTCACATTCAGTTGCCTCTCGGATTGCATGAAAATAGTATGCAATTTTAAGGCAGCATATAGCGCCCTGTTCTTAAACATCCGACTGTCGTTGATCCCTTTGTATCCTATAACGAAATGTGTAATGTCACTATTTCTGCGAAGGTTTATTTGGATTAAAATGTAGCAGATAGAAAAATAAGCTTGAGTAAGAATAATTTGTATACCCACTAATACATAATAAATGGTAAAGAAAGTCATGTGAATGTATCACATCACAATTTTTTTATTAAGCGTTCCAACGTTCAGCTCTAAAAAAAAATAATAGTGACAAATAAACGTTTCAAAATAACAAACAAGTGCATCCGCAATATTTAAATTTAATCGTAACAGCAAAATCCTTGGACCAGTGTTACCTACTTGTCTGACTTCTTTCGAAAGGAGTTGTGATTCTTCCTCCCGTTCAAAAAAGGTAGAGAATGGTGATTCTCCTCTCACTTTTCCTCTCACTTCCATACGAACACAATGCTCATTTAATTCACGTTAAAGAAATTCACGTCCTTGATCACTTTAGTAACCGCCATATTTACGTTTACGAGTACATTATAATTTGTTTAAAATGTAATTTTGACCTTTCGAAGTGCATGGCAAGAACGTAATAGCATAACAATACCTGGTGGAAGAGAGCTCATTACATTCCTTACAATATGTGCGTCATAGAAATATTACGAACAAAAAAATTATAATGGCTTTTTGTTGTTTGATCAGCCGTTTTCGAAAAATCAGATAGGTAGACTTTGTTTCAAGTTAGATGTTTAATTCAACGAGAATGTATAAAGATTACAGTACACTTGTAGGATGAATAGAATAATCTACTTCTGATATATTTTCGGTAGTAACATTGTAACACCAAGCAGGGTTATTAAATAATTAACTTTTAATTAATTTGTCCGAACACCTTTTTGTAGACGTAATATTGCTGTAAAACTAGATAAAAATGGAAACATGTCGAGCTAGATCACGCGATCCAAACTAGTTTCCCGACGTAAACGAAACATAACCTTCCTCACTCCCCTCCTTTATCTGAAGGGTGACCAGGATTTTGTTATCCACATGCCTCTAAATCTAAACAAACACGACGAAAGGGTGAGTAATATTTTGGGGAAATAAAAAGTAAACTCGCTAGTCATTGGCCTATACTAGAACATTGTAAAATGGAATGAATGCCTTCAGCGTCCAATAGGAAAAGCAGGGTCTATAAAACATCCTTATTGATGCCGAATCTTTGAGAGAAGCAATTTATCTTACTGCGGAGGAAATACTCAACAATAAGGGTGGCTTCACTAGCGTACGTCGCAATCAATAAGAAGGTGTGAAACTTGCAGGTGGTGGACATTTTAAAGAATACTTGTGAATCGGGTGAATCATTTGCTTTATTGCTTATTCTTTTGTTAAACGTATCATTTAGTAGACTTTGTAGGAGCCTAATGATGTGTTTACATATCAAAAAGCTGGTTTGGTTGATTACATTACAGTCGTATGAATTGCAAAACGTATTTAATTTTAATGTTGAACGAGCTGATAAAAATATCGGTAGATTGTGAGTTTAGCTTACAAAATGTGTTACTGGAAGATTCAAGTGCAATTATTAGAAGGTAGCAAATACGAAACGTTTGCTTGTTTACGTTCATGAGACACACGCAAGTGAAAGCGAAAGAGAAACATGTTTGCGTGGTGTCCTCCAACTGTTTTGTAAGTGAAAGTGACACCCTCACTACCATGAGTCAGCAACTCTTGCAACGTTGCCAGCCTATTTTGTTTTCTCGATAAACCTATTTCTCAGCAGGATATGGTGATAGAAAGAAGTGGAAGTTATATGTGTTCCAAATAATGAGATGTATAACTGTAATAACTTCCACGCTTCCACCCGGTATATGATTAGAAAGATTTCAAATGAACGTCGCCATGGGCGTTGGAACTTGGAAGTAGAGGCAGTTTTAAGGTCACGTATCGTATTGTAGCGAACTCCAGGGTGTTAACCTTGAGTGCACTAGCTGGGAGTGCGTAGGCTCGGATGAAAGAGGATCATTCTGGGCGTGGGGCGAGAGGATGCCATGGAAGTTAAGGATGAAAGCATTTTATGAAACTTGATATAACTCGCTGTCTCTGTCCCACTGAAGGGTCGCTACAATATACATACTTGCAACTATTGTAGTTCACGATCAGAGCGTTACGAAGGCAGTTACACAAGTATTTTAACGATCGCATAGAGCAGTGTTGGGCAGTTGTTATTTTGGAAATGTACAGTTGAACATATGAGTATGTTTTCTTATGTCTGGCTGTTACAATGTGTTATGCTAGTTCCTTTTCCTTGCGTGTCATCTTGTTTTCCAGGTTGGCGTTTCACGCATACCAGAAATATTTTTTATAATTCTTTTTACACGGAGTGATAATGTTGGAGAAGTCGTTTGTTTCTTTAAATGTGTTTTTAAGCATCATACCATGTCAGAGATTTTCTTGGAGGTGAATACTGGAGGCTGTTTGCTTCATCACCCTCAGGATCAGTGATATCATTCTGCATAATAGTGGCTCATTATTTTTCAACGTTTTCTTCGGCAGGTAATAGCAGAGAAGATAAGTACTCTTCGTTTGTGTTCAAATATGCTTCTGGTTATTGGTCTATCTTTGACTAAATGATCTAAGAACAGAGCGACAGAGCGAAATAAACACTTGTTCTCCCATGTTCCCTCAACTAATATTGATTAATTGGTTGACATCTACATAGTGTGTCCCATTATCTGTGGGACATTCCTGTAATTGGCATAGAGTAGAATATGAATACAATTCCAGCTTCCTGTCTAAAGTTTTATGGACCGATTTCGTAACAGTTGAGTACTTAATCACATAATTCACACTACTGGGCTGCAGAAAATCTCCATTGAGTAAGAGAAACCAATCATTTGCAATGTGGAGTACTAATGCATGTGTGGAATTTTAGATGACCGCTTGATAGTTCCTTAAATTTGTCATGTACTTTAAGTCGACTTATGTCTACACTTCCTTCAGAATGCTTTGGTAGACTTGTCCGAAGTACCTGTTTAAAATATACTTCTTATACTTTCAGCAGGATGGTGCTCTAGCAAACAACGCAGGTGATGTTTGTGAATATCTGAGAAAGAAATCCCCTCAAAGATGGACTGGAACCAATGGACCTATGATATGGCCAACACGTTCTCCAGATATCACACCATTAGATTTATTTTTATGGGGACATTTAAACTCAGAGGTCTAGACACACTCGAAAAATGCAACAGATTTGCAAACAAGATTGTCTAGCTATGCAGACATATTACTCCAGGGTGCTGCGCAATGTTGCAGGAGGGCACACAAAAAGACTCAAAAGATGTATTACAGCAGAGGGGAAACAATTTATATTCAATCAAACACACATTTATAATATTTCCCTTCCCCTATACATTTTACAGCTGGAAGTGTACAGATTATGTTTACTCTGTTTTTGTTCCTCTCTAAAGGCCCTAAATACAAGCCTGTAATGCTTAATTGTTGTTATCATTTGAATCGGGATGAAGAATCTAACGAATTTGTATAATAAACTTGCATTAGTGATTAAACTTGCATTTGGAGCAAAATGTTATTTGAACGTATATGCTAGAGCCTGCTCTTTTAGCTTAACTACATTACTCAAAAAACCTAAATATTTCTTCAAATTGTTTGGAATTTGCCCCATCTGATCTAGAAAGTTCTGCTAGGATTTGATAACCTGATCTTAGCGAAGGGTGTTGAATCCTTATGAAAATCCGGCACATTTTCTTCTAATTCAAAGCTTTCTGCATTACTCGAAGTCACACTCGTAGCCATTTGACGCCCTGTGAAACCTTTACTACTCAGATTTTGCGTAACCATTTCACTTGCGATGCACTGAGGTAACAGTCTGAGTCGTTTCACTACAGAACACGAACTGATTTCGCTGTACGGAGGGATTAACTTCCCCTATCGGGCTTTCTCTGTACATAACAGGAATACCAACATGCTTTCAGGAACCATACACACTCCGGCTCTGCGACGGACCTTCCTCGTGGCGTTGTCTTCCTTCCTTCCTTTTTTCTGTAATGGAGTTGTGGGTGGTTGCTATAAACTGAAATTGCAAGCCTAGCACACTTTTGTGTTGCCCTATTGCTAAACTCTTCCCCAGGGTGTGGTAACAGTAGACGAAATGAAACTTTGTGATGATTTAACTTTAATTTCATTAGTAATAATAATAACAGTACTTTATAACGCCGCTAGTCGTGTGCTTTGTTTAATACACAATTCTAAGGGGCCTATCTGCCGAGATTTACCTACCCAAGCTAAATCTATTTCCTAATCCTGGCTTCATATACTCATCGCCACAAACGTGGCGTGAATTTTACCTCCTCTCCAGAATTAGCAAAGCGATAAGACACCAAGGCTTTACACTGCTCCCTTTTATACCATCACAGGGGGACGTTAGATTTTCCTAGCTATTTTAAAACATTTACTCCTATTGGCTCTCCCCTGCGCGTGGTATGAAAATATTTGGCTTCATTTTTGAAGTCCTGACAAGTTCGGAATTGCCCAAAGTGTCAAGATCTCTCTCCCTCTCTTTCTATCCCATTGCTATCTATCTCACTCATCTCTTGCAAGTGCCTGTAGCAGGGTTGCAATTCTGTCATCCTCTCTGTCCTCTTGTTACCTGCATTCTTACCCTTCTCACGGCTAGCTGGCCTTCCTTCACATCTTACATGTGTGTGTTACAATATTAAGTTACCTTATTTCATATCACACTGACATTTACAATGATATCGTAGTTCCCGCTACAGCTCACACTAGTCTACCAATGGCGTGACTGCAACGCCACAAAATACTGTATAGAATGTTCCATTAAAAAGCAGTATAGCTGTCAATCATTCCTTATTGGGGCTTTGATAAGCACTACAATGCATATAAAGGTGGACCATTTAAGTGAGACTGTACAATGTCTCCAAAACTAAGCGTTGTAGAAGGAAATGTCTCTCATAAAAGTTGTTTGATATTATGGGGAAACTAAATGCTATTATCGTGTTTTGTTTGGAGGACGTTGTGGTTGTCATTTTAGGGTCAATTTTTTTTTAATTGGGAACCTACCTTTTTATGTTTTCTTCTTCGTTCTCTGTTTAACCTCCTCATATGTATGACTTACACCCCCAGGACTTACAGGCGGGTGCCTGGGGTCAGACGCCCGTCGAGGAGCAGACACTCATAAATCAGACAGAATATCCAGAAAAGGTGATCAACCCGATGCCTGGTATGGGAGGAAGGAAGTAGATGAAATGAAATGATAATGAAATGGATGAAAGGAAAGGCGATGATGGAGGAGTTGGTGGAATGAATGGCGGAGGAAACCGGAGAAAACCCGCCCAGACGCCGCTTTTTCCACCACAAATCCCACATGCGGGTCCCGGGCCACCTCGGTGAGAGCCGAGCGGTCTAACCACTCGGTCACGGCGCCGCCTATGTTGTTTTCTCACTCCTCATAAAAAACTAAACAACATTTGTATAAAGCCCTTTGTATTTGTTCTTACACCAATGTAAATAACAACAAAAATTCTGAATGAGCGCAATGAATGGTTGGACCATCACGGATGGTCATTTGAGGGTCAAGTTACGTTTCGTAATTGGGAACCAATACTTTTTATTTTGTTTCCTTATCCCTTATCAAAAATAAACGGATTCTTATAAACCATTTTCTAATGAGAAAACAACATACAAAATGTAGGTTCCCATTTAAAAAAATTAAATTAATCCTAAAATTACCATCATAACGTCCTCCAAACAAAACGCAACTAATGGCATCTACTTTCCCCATAATATCCAGCAACTTTTATTCAAGACATTTCTTTCTACAACCCTTAGTTTTGGAGATACTGTGCAGTCTCAACTTAAATGATCCACCAGGTATAAAACACTTTAAATATACTCCTTTGTGCTAGTTATGGGACACAGAATTAGAAGTGTCAAACAATAACATCGGTGTTAGAAAAAATCTAACATTGCGCACTGCTTTAAATAACACAGCTTCCAACTATTCTTGCTCTCTGTTTAGCCTCTGAATAATATAATAATACCAAATATAAAATTCATAACATGCATTAGTGATTATATTTTATCTAACAACGTAACATTGCGGATAAATCCATATGAAAAACGAATATATTTTGAATATTATGAAAGAAAAATATTGGAAAGTACCTGCATCTCTAAAGTTATCAGGAATACTTATTACTGAAAAGTTAGGGAAAAATCTCATGTTTTAGATTTTATATAATGCCCCCAAAGTGTGCCTAACGTATGAAGAGTTCAACATTACAATTATTATTTAGATATCCTATAGAAAGTGTTCTTATTTCGATAAACACTAAAAGCTTTAACAAGGCGTGGAGAATTCTGGCTAGCTTTAAATTCAATTATCTTCTAATTGAATTTTAGAGGTTTTAATTTTCTTTTTACAATTTTTCATTTCACGCAAATTAACACCTTTTTCACACTGCTTTGAACACTCAGATTAATATTATTGTTGTTATTATTATTATTATTATTATTATTATTATTGTTAGACGCACACAGTAAAGTAACCTTACTTATATTTTGTTTGAAAAGGAATCACCTCGCGTCGGTGCGTTATATCATTATATCCGAATGACGAAACAATATCTAACTTCAAAATCAATAATGTAAAAGTGATACAGTTTCGAAATAAAAATGCAAACCTTCTGAAATAACGTTTATTCTGAAAACACACTAATTAAATTTAAATCTTAAAGCTGCTATCTTGTTTCGAATATTACACAATCGGAAATATAAAGGCCTAATAATTATTAGATGATAATCAATAGATCTGAATGCGATAATTACCTCGTAATCAAGCTATGGTGGATTTATAACCATATCGTACTTAATCGCAATTCATCCATAACGCTTACGCTTCATGACTGACTTGCAGAAATATAAATTTGTTTATGTTCCTAAATGAAACTTTACCACTATCTGGTAAGAACTTAACTGATAATAACAAAGGCAAATCTTTGCGTACATATTACTACAGATTCCAATGACTACACTGGCACTTTGTTTTGGTACGTTATGCAGATAAGGGGCATAGATGTTGCACAGAATGCCTTGTAATATACAGGTAGAAAGATTTAAAACGCAGTCTCCGGAACAGCTTTGCTAATTGTTATCGTACAAGCAATTAATGTGCTCATGTGAAATTTGAAATTCACAAACATTACGAAACTTGGCATCACCGTATCAGTCGTTGTCCGATTTTTTTCCTGAGAGTGAAAAACGTTTCATTACTGTTGTTTATTTACTTTTTCGGTGTGTTAAATTTTATAGGGAATAAAGTGACTTTGCTGCTCCGAATATTAATCAAAAATAATGTATTAAATGCAAAGAACAGAAGTGATAATACTACACTGCTTCCAAGTACGAGCTTGACGGACGTTGGTCTGCATGTGCCTATATTGTACACGTCAACCGACCAGCCAACCCAATGCTCACGTAAGAAGCACACTTTAGTGCTCAATAAACAACTTCATAGATATGAGTTACTAACTTTCCAAACTTTGGCCATGGACATAAAGTGCTAAATTCCAGAATATTTTAAACATCTTCTATGTAAAATATATTTTAGTTGTTTTTTTTTCAAAACCATGGATATTTCAAATTCATGCAGAAATAAGGAAAATCTTTTAAGAATACTTACTGAAATTAACTTCAAAATTACACATTTGTAGGAAATTCCCTATAACCAGTTATTTTGTATTAGTATATATGTATTGTTTGAGGAACATGAAAGTTTAAAAAAGTCCTGGTTTTGGAACTGACATTTACTGTAAACTTGCTTGCACAAAACTGGAAAGGTTTGTGGGATATTTTGCGGTGACATGCACCTGGTATCTTCAGTACTTTTTCCTTTATTATATTTAGGATATAACGGAAATGAAGTTCTACCTTAAATTCGGGAAAACTATACACCTTTCAGAAATGTTCATGTTAATGTCAGTTTCGTCTATCTTTACATTCAATATTACATAAATAAAAGCACTTACATTCGAGTTGTAAATTATAGTGATAACCTTCCACCATCGGTCACAAATGTCGTTCGCTTTACCGTAAGTTCACTTTGTTTTTACGCCCTCTAAGGAAAATGCTTAAATCAGACAAAACTCATCACCAGGTATAGAAATTCTTAAGCAGTTGGCTTCAAGTTATCTGCACTCAAACCATTATCTTATCTTCTGTTACGGAAGGGACTTGGCACGATCCAGAGTGGATATTGTACCTACGCCCTACGAGGGGGCGTTTCCGGGAGGAAAGAGGCGACACAGGGCGGCCGGATCCAGGACCGATAGTACAGCAATGACTGAGTCCCTAAATTTCCAGATATAGACACCCCGGCAGGCCGGGAACCCCATGCAGAGGGGGTCCAACGCCCTTCAAGGCACATGCAGACCAATACCCCGCCAGCCAGCCGAGGTACAGAGAAAGTTAAAAACAGTATCATTTTCTCCTGCCACGCTGCACCGAAACACCATCACTTCGACCCTGGAAACAAACGGGATTAAGGATGACTAAAATGAAGAATTGAACAAATGGAGGGACAGGAAATTCGGGGGCTGAAAGAAACCACACCAGCATTCGCCTGACGATCCGGAAAAATCCCCGAAAATACTCATGAGTCAGTGGGCCGTAGCCAAGAATTGAATGCGGATTACAGACGTTGCCGGCTGAGCCATCCTGCTCGTACTCAAACCATTATGTCAATACAAAGAATGAAAACAACAGTAGTCGTGAGTGACTGTATCAGGGATGGGGCGGTGTGTACCTTGCGATGTTATTGCATAGAGTAACAGTTCAACTTAATTACCTTTCGTTCTGGCTTTAATGCTCATCACTTTGCACAGTTACATGAAGTTTGAACCTCCCGCGCTCTGAACGTGGGTGTTACAGACCGTTCAAAAACTCTGAAGAATTGTCTTTTGTCTATGTTCTTTAAAACCACAATGTTAGAATTACATCTTCTGTCACCAGTGTAAAAGAGGAAGCTCATTTTAGTTACAGGTTTTATTTTTATTAGTTTGTAAATGCGAAATAATTTTAATGTAAATTTTTATAGGGCAGCCTAATTCATAAGCTGACATATGATTGCTACATTCAATATAAATACATGCTAAAGATTCTTTTTCCAGAAAAAAATGTATTCGAACAATTAACATTGTAGTTTATGGCATTTGGATTTGATAGATTTTATGTATTCACAATTTAATTTCCACATCGAGTTATCTGAATTGCTGCAAAGAAACTAAATTCCTAAACTTTCTCAAGGCAATACAGTGGTTGATACTTTTGCAGTAAAGTATGGCAGCAATATGATCTTCATTTGGTTACCAAACTTTTACTATCAAAGGAAATGGTGAATATTTGAAAACGGCGTTAAAATTGGATGGCGCGTGTTAAACTTTGTATTTATAATTTAGCAAAAAGGATTTTATCGCTGCTTTTCATGTTGCCTGTGCAGGGAATACAAGGATCCATAAGCGTAAATAAATAATGTAAACAGCAAATACAGTATCTGAACACGAATTATGAATTCAAAATTGGCGGAACGCGTAGGTTCGGAGTGGATTATGTATGTAGCATATTTTGAAAATAATTATACGCGCTGTTTTTGACGTAACTTTCGCAAATACAGTCCAGCTGTTAACCTTGTTGGATACGGTGCGCATATTTTTATCCTTGTGACATTAGTTAAAACTGATGCTGCTGTAAGGTCTCATGAACTTTAAAATGATAAATGCAACTTTTAGGACAACCAGAATATTTCAGAGCTCTGCAGATAGTAACAGCAGCAAAATATATGTGCTTATAATCAGCGTCGGCTTCTAGTACACTCGCTTCCATTTATGCCTTCGGGAGGCATTTTACCAACCTTCTCGGTGGGAACGTACATAATAGTGAGGCATGTATCTGGAGTGTTCTGCATTTGTTGCTCGACCAAACAGTGGTGTATGTTAACTGTAGCTCACGCGATGTATGCAAATATTTCGGAGGTCCTCGCGGAAGAATTGTGGGTATGTTGGAAGCCAATTTGCCATGCTCTCGCATGGACAGATTATTAACATAATGTATAGTAAGTGCGTACTCTTTGAGAGCAAAAAGTATAATTTAGTTTTACGTTAGAATTATTGGCATTGAAAATACTATTTCATAAGGATTTTTTTGCTTTAGAATTAAAAAATGACTTTCCATCAAGAGTTTTAGCCATACCTACGACGAAACATGCAATCGATGCATCAAAACTTTACCGGAAATAATAGAATATTTCTCTCGATATCTTTTAGGTTATTTCCTTCAGTTTAAATGCCTTGCTGTTCCGTGTTATATTTTATGTCTCTTATTCTGCATATGCCAGTCACAGCTCAACAAGTTCAGAACATACTGTGAGTGATACAAGGAGCTAAAAAAATTGCAATGTGCAGTGAAATGCTTGTTTTCACACTCTGTTATTGTCGCTTTCTCTTAAAATCATATTTTTAAATTATATCAACTTCGTTTGTAAAATCTGTGCTCTTTGGTCTGTGTTCTGGTGTATTGCAAAGAAGTGGTTACAGAAGTATTTAAGAACATAAACCAAGCTTTGCCAACTGAATTACATGCGGTGTATCGATGCCTCTATGACGTAATTACTCTCGGGAAACATAGGTAGAGGGTACAGAGGGTAGAGAAATGTAGGTTGGTTTTACCTACTGGTACAAATTACGAGATTGCTTTGTCTTTTTCAGGCTAGTCCATTTTTTATTATTGACTTCAGCTTTCCCCTTCCCTTTCCTGCCGTACACTTTTCCGTGAGCTTCTCCAAGGGTTCCTCGGGAATACGAAGGAAGACGGATGGAGTGAAAGCTATTGTGAATACATAGAGACAGAGATAATATACTATCTCTTTCTTTCATTCTCGCTCGCTCTGCGGCTTTGCTCCACTCTCAACGGGCTCAGTGCCAAGAAATACTGCTAGCGCACCACAACTTGCACTCGGGAAGCAGCAATGACTGACAGATGCTCATTGGCTGGTAGGTCAGTGACTCAAAATCAGTGCTACTGCGCAACTACACTCTTCCGCCTTTGGTCATGCTACAAACTCTTAGTCAGCCACATTACAGAGCATTCACTGACATAAATGAAAGTCGGGGGGTTTATATATCTTCCTGGAACGCTTTTATGCCGAACTGACCAGTGTAAGTTTAAATCGGTTCCTGACTGGTACTTGCCTAGTGTTTTGACGCTTCGCCTTTGGGCTATCGTGAGAAAACAGGTCCTTGAAGATGGTGAATGAAATTATACGCATCTTACCTTGGTATCCCCTCTTTCTTTTGTGCTGCATCTCAACGCTGTTGCCACTTCCAAGAAGTTATTATATCCCTTTCTATATCACTGCTTCGTTGTTTTAGTTAGAATTCCTATTTATTTTCTCTTCCTCTCCGAACTTAATTAACATTTCAAATTAGCTACCAAGTGTAACTAGCTATACTGTACTTCTGTTCTTCCCTGCGGCGCGACGGTCGCCACCGCACAATAAATTGAACATTTGCATATGAGCACTGAGTGTACTACGAAGAGAGTAATAAATGATTCTCAAACTCGCCAGTTTATTCATAGCTTCGTAGAGTAATAATAACAGCAACTGTGTGCTCTTTCATTCATAATGGAGCTAATTCAGAATAGGATTTCAAACGTATGGAAAAACTCTCCTTTCCAGTTTTGTTAAGCATTTAAAGATTTCTGTACAGTTTGCCTTAGAAGTATGGAGTATACGGACTTAATAAAAAAAAATGATTACATCAAAGCAAATTACTGTCGTTAGTAATATAATAATGACAACCTTCAAGATAATTAAAACACGAATTTGTCTATAGCAATAGGACTATCGTGTCTTCACATTCTTAAGACACATTTATGTGAAACAGGGTCTCTTAAAAGCGCTATTTGATATTCACATATTAATGTTCTACATTATCTAAGGCTTATATACAGTGAGCTCAATAAAACATTACGTTAAAGTTTGATGTCGTGAAGAATCAGACGTCTATGAAAAAAGAAAAGTTTTAGATTCTCACCAGAGGTTTGTGCCTTATATGGCATAGTATATTTTATGTAATGGATTTTAAATAAATTAAATTTATTACACAAAATTTAATATGCCATGTTTATAGGAGTTGCGATTCTGTCATAGAATTCCAGTATTATATGTTCATTTCTGAGATGAGAAAAATCCTGTATAATCAAGAAAGGAAGAGTAAATCTTAATGCGTGTGTTAAATGTGACTATTATTGCTTAGAATTTTTTACCATGTAAGTAGGCTCTGTGTAACCACTGACCATCGTGGAGAAAATCATAATTGTTAAAATGACTAAACGTTGTTATATTACTGGTGAAATACACAGCAAATTGATTTATTTCATAGCACATGTATCATACTGTAGATATTGTATAAATTATTGTAAAGCTGCCATTTTATAACTATTTGTTTTTATGAAAAGAGAAAATAATATTAAATGTATACATGTTATGATGTATGGATGAGTTTATCCTTCCAAAAGTTGTTATCCATTTGTTTTCTCATGCAGCATGTTGTTGGCTTGTAGCAACAGGTCATTAAATGGCTGTTATAATAACAGTGTATAATTGATGAGGTGAGGGGGATTTGAATTAAAATCGAAATACATTAAAAGTTAATTAAACCAGCCATTTTATTATGCTGTATCAGCTAATTAAATCAGTAATAGTGAATTATCAAGGCCATTGCGTATAGTCTGGAAACTTGAAAACGTAACATTTGTAGTAATATGGGGTTCAAATTAGTTGAAAAAGTATCAAAACTGTTGGTCATAAACTTCTTAGCACTCATCTGTTATCTTGTAGGAACCATAATAAGGGACTTACTTCAACCTGAAGGAAATGTTTCTTGTAACAAACGAAAGAAAAGCAGTTAAAGAATATCAGTGTTTAATCTGAAAGCTTCTTTATGCTAATGCAGAAATGCATCAAGTTACTGCAAGATCGGCTGAATTTGGTCCTAAATCCGTTTTAAGGCAACATATTCTTTAGATATGTGTACAGTCGAGTGCATGGAATCGTGCCGATATGTGCAATGGTTTATGTTGGTAAGAAAATCCTCAATCGCCTTTGTCACGCTCAGTCCCCACCTCTTACCTGATTCTAGCACTCTACTTAGTGTTTCGCATCGATCGTGACCCTGAAACTGACCTGTGATTTTAGGCTAATGTTTGAGAACCAGACTTTTGACACCAAACCAATACGAGAAGACTCAGCCGGGACCATCGTGGCGAAGCATGCCTTCCAGCCACTAAGGTGAAATGCTTCCATACTACTCCTCCTTTGCCGTTCACCTAGGCCTGACCTTTCTTCATAAACTAGTGCTTGTATGTTAGACTTTAATTCAAACCAATTAGAGATTGTGTTAAACAAGAATGGTGTGGAGCAGATGATAAGGGGTTCCTGCCAAAATTAAATAAAAAAGCAATCTAGAAAGTCAAAAGCATAGGCACGTTTCCATGCACTGAATGTACCTTCAGTCATATATGTTTATAGGATTACTAATATAAAATGTGGTATCTATAAAACAAGCATATTAAACAAGATATTCCAAAAATGCCCTATAAGGTGCAATTTTCGATTTTTTAGTATTTAGAGTCATAATTAAGTGACTACATAATTATACTATCAAACGTTTGCTACGAACATTTTGTTTATACTATACTTTGTATTCCTATATTGGTATTTATTAACAAAACCACGTGCATATATTTGAAATTACTGTCTCAATGAAATATGATATTTTAGTACATATATTATATAGAAGTTTTCAATTGGCATATTTTGGGAAAACTGCCTTAAAATTACACGACAGTAATTTAAAAGTTGCATTGTAAGGGATTTTTAATGTTGACGGAGGCCTAATGATGTATAACGGAGAAAAATTAATTTAAATTTGGGGCACATAATGTGGACTTTTGAAGTTTTACGTATCAGGCCCATGTCACAAATATAATAAACGTAATTGCGTCAATTTTTCCTAAAAAACCATAGCAAATGTTAGACAGAAGGGCTAGAAATAATTTATTTTTGATTGTTTATTGTGAATTTTGGCCGATCGGTTGCCTCAAAATCTTCCTATTTGTAAAGATACTCCAGATTTATGTGAGCTGGCACCATTAAGTTTGTGTTACCTTTACAAATAGGTAAAACTATTTCTTTCATTGTAGAAAATTGGGCCAAGCGGTACTCAATAATCAGAGAACATTTAAGTAAGGCATAAAAATTGTATTTGTATTATAAATATAATATTTATTTCAGCCGTCACCTAAAAGAACGTTATTTTATTGGGAGGCACGTTATTTGTTCTACACTTTATGATTAATGTTCGTTGCCGTATTAATACTCTTCGGATTGAACGCCATGCTTGCTAGGCAACTCCTTCATCATATCTGTGCTATGTTAAGTCCTTCCCCTTAGGAACTGACACTCGCTTCAAAAATTGACTCATGAATTGACGTCACGACACATCACGACACACTTTGAAATGAATGTACTTTGGGTGATTATGTAAGAAATATTAACATGTTTGGTTGTTTTTTTAATTTTTATTTAAGATTGTCCTTGAGAAATTGGAAGGCACGTTATTTATTCTACGCTTTATGATTAACGTCCGTTGCCGTATTAATACTCTTCGGAGTGAACGCCATGCTTGCTAGGCAACTTCTCCACCATACCTGTGCTGTGTTATGTCCTTCCCATTGGGAACTGACACTTGCTTCAAAAATTGACTCGTGAATTTACGTTATGACACATTGAAAGGAATACTCGGTATATGCAGAGCTTTCCGCAGATATTGAGATAGTTGAACACACACTTAGTCGTTACCTTTGTGATTTTAATACTTATCAATTTATTATTACCTTAAATGTTTGTAACCTTACACTGCCAAAGCAGTGAAAGTATATTTTCACGAAATTCTCTGAGGGTGGTTTCTCTTGATACTCTAAGAAAGCGCTCTTAACTTAACAATATTTTATATTTCTCTATTCCAGGATATGTTAATGAACAAATGTTAGAATCACGAAAGCAATGGCACGATTGCTCGCAGCATCACATTCACACGATTTGCACTTATTCTGTCCAGGGTTCTTGAGAGCGCTGCATTCGAAAATCTCCGGCAAAACCCAAATCAGAGATTGCTCGCGAACTTTGTCTGTCAGCCTTGCGACCACACACGCTGAAAGAAATAGGTTCGTGTGTGGGTGAGTCTCAAAACAGCATAACTCAAAAATGAAAAGTCCGATAAACACCAAACTTGGTATTTCAGTTCAGTACCTTCCATAAATACAACACAAAGATAATAAAGAAAACCTGACTAACCCAAAATACCCTCTAAATGCAAAATTGTTTCGATAATTTTGATTTCATAAAATATATTCTTAGTGATTTTATTAAAATACCTTATATTTAATATATTTAGTGTCAAGTAGAATTATAGTCTGAGAATAGCCTGTGAAGTCCTCTCTGTTCGAAAGGAATTTTGTATTATTTTATACGAGTAAACTGCAATAATAAAACAAAACGTACTACACAAAAAATGCATACCTTTTCAAAACACGTAATTTATTTCCATTAACTTTTTGTGCGGCATCAGCCATTTACGAGAAATTCGTTGTTTTTGGTTTGAATTTTTCAAAACGTCATTTTTTAAAATTGCTGTTCAGTTGTTTCTCGCAGTGTAACAAAAAAGCACGAATTTTAAGGCGAGTATATATCGATTAATTTTAAAACATTTGACGATTCGGTTTCCTATATTCCCTTGTACCTACACTGAAATGTTTAATGAAACTATTTCTGCTAATATTTATTTCGATTAACATGAAAAATAAGATTTCATAAGAATCTCTATACAAAAATAAACAATATGGGTAGAGAAAATGTTATGAACGTATCACATCAGATTTTTTGGCTTTTCTTGTGATTTCTGTAAAAATTTATAGTTCATCACTGTTGGATTCAACTATACATGATGAAAGGATTAATTATAAACGCTCATCTTTAAACTACGGATAGAAGGCATTAAAACAAGGGGGGAAATCATCAGGCTTTGGGCCATCTCCAAGCATTTCGCCAAAAATAAATAATTTGCAATGCAATATTTGGCAAAATAGCGCCACCGAAACACGAACCGCACTGCTTGCCGTGACAGGTCAGCTGTCGCATGAACGAAGTAAACAACAGCGCTCTCGCTCGGGGAAGGCCAGCTTGAATGAATTGCATCTACACCAATATCTGATCACGATGGAATGAAAAAGGTTCTGCGTCAAATGTACGCTGTAAAACATACAAATGTTCAAGTGAGATATTAACAAACACTTTTCGCGAGAAAACCAAATGAAACGTTGTTTAGCAAAAAGTTCATTACCAAGATATGCATATTGTAAAATAAACAAACGCTCAAGTGAGATATGAACACTTTACGCCGGAAAAACTAACTAAACACTGCTTGGCAAAATAGTCTAGAAAATGCACTTACTTCAGGCATGTGTAGTGTCATCTGCGCACATATGATTGTTGCAAAAATTGTAAACATCACATTTTGCACAAGTGCTTATTTGCGACTGATATCTTTATGAACTGATTTCCAAAGCAGTTGAACGAGTAAAACAAACCCTCTCCGTGGTTCAGAATCTTTATAGTTAAGATATGGCACACTTTCGTAATCTTAAGTGCATTTATTTGTATCACACTTATAATAACCCCATTATTCGTTTCCAGATTTTACTCTCTCAGTAACACAATATATTTTTCTGCATTAGGAATGCTCGGGTCGCGAATGCGGTCCTCCTTCTGCTGTTATAAGTCATTTCACATTTCTGCATTCAGAGATATCACCTGAAGAGCCTTTAAACTGATACATTCAAATTGGTAGCTTTTAGGTATGTCTCAGCTCAGCTAGAAAATCTCTAAGTATTATCGATTTGCGAAAGGTTTCGAAATTTAAATTTTTACTACGCATTCTGACATAGTTTTACTCATGGTTTCATTTCGGTGCAAACTGGATATAAACCAGTACAGAGATAAAGCATATTACAGGTACCTCTCATCAAACGTAGTACAGTGGAGTGTATGGAATCGCGCCAATATAATGCGCAGTGGTTTATATTGGTAAGAAGCACTAAACCGCTTCTGTCACGTCCAGTCCCCCACCCCTTACTTGGCTCCAGCACTCCACTTAAGTTTTGTCTTACTCCCCCATTTTCCTTCGCTCTGAGCCTGAAATCGATCTCTGTTCATAGGTTAATGTTTGAGTATCAGACTTTTGACCTGAAACCAACACGAGGCGGACTCATCCAGGCATCGTTGTGGAACCGTTGTGAAGTATGCCTTCCAGTCACTTATGAAAGTTTCCGTGCTCCTCCCCTATCGCCGCTCACCTAGGTCTGACCTTTATCCATAGGCTAATGTGGACTTGAATTCAAATCAATAAGAGATTGGCTCACCCAGGGTTGGTGCGACAAGGAGTTTCTGCCAACATTAAAATAAAAAAAAAGCTTTATAGGAAAGCAAAAGCATTGGCACCCAGACTCTGCTGTACATCACAAAGGAGACTTCTGAGGGACTTCAATGGCAAATTCTGCGAAACGTTTTGTTTTCAGAATAAAATTCTACAGGAAATATCGATTTGATTTCTTTTGGCTGTCCATCGGTTTAGGTGCGATTGTATACTAAAAGAAATCAATAGTAACGGTGTGACATACGTCGTACAAAAAACAGTTCTGGCAATGAAACTAGTGTACAAAGGAAAAATGTTGCTATAATAGTTCATTGAGCGTAAACATGTAGAACTCCTAGTTAAGCTATGTACATTTTAATTGCTTACAATTTATACAACCAGTAGCAGCTCGTGAGACATTTTGGGTCTTCACAAAATGTTAGTAAGACAGCCCTAAAAATGTAAAATACCATCTGCTGCATAATAGTTATGATTATGAGCAAACGTATACAACTTCAGCGCTCTTAACAACAATAACAAAAATAATGCATAACTCATATGACGAAAGAAAGCTTTTATTTTAAGTTTATTGTGTGTATAATTAAGTACACAATTACATAAATAGTTCTTATCCTAACAATTAATTTTAGGATAAAATCGAAGTAATGTGTAAATTAAATTTTAGTTGAGATTATGGATGGTATGGAGAAACCGGGAGAAGTTTCCGAGCTTGTGCACACCACCTACCACTCGGACATTAGGAATAGCCCTGGTATCGTGTTTGCATTCAAGTCGATTTTATTCGTTATACAAAACAAGAATAATCGTTACGTTGGTCGCCAATAACACAACGCTAAAGTCCTGAATAATACTTCGCTACAGTGACTAACTTCTGCCGTAGTGTGCTACCACCTAGTGGTACTGACGAAAATAGTGACAGTATGGAAATAGGGCGCGGAAAAAGCTTCGCGCGCTAGTGCCCCATAAGTTACTGTAGGTCCCTGACGAGAAAACGTTTGCGGGGTGCTCTGCTCTTCGGAAGAGTAAGGAGGAATAATACTAGTGGCAACTCACGATGATGTTAATAAATACATCTACTATATATTATAAAGTTATTTACAATGTTCAGTAAGAAAGAAAGAACTCTACACAGTCAAGCCCGAGAAAAAGTTGCTAACATTGTCAAAATCTGTGACAAGGAAAGCAACTGGCTATTCAGCATTACTAGCAGAAGAGCATATGTTTTCTAAGATGCCGTAAGTCTTGTTGATATGTTGAAAGTATAGCCGTAATCTTTCTCAGATAGCCATAGAATTGTTGGCGTCAACACATTCATTACAGAGACATTCTCGTGAGAGGAACGCAGTAATTACGCCATACCAGTTGCGCATGCTCAAAAACTCCTTAAAACATGCATAAGTCAAGATGTGCTAGCATGTGTGTTGCCATGTTTCATCGAATTTAGAGAAGTAGCGCGGTAGAGCTAAAGGCTGTAGATTTTAAGTTATCACATATACGTAAATAGCACTCAAAGAAAAACATAACCAATAAATCCCCAAGGTGTCAAAAGTTAGGATGTTAAGGTACTCTTGTGTTCTTATGCAGCAGCCGCCACTATATATATATATATATATATATATATATATATATATATATATATATATAATACAGGTATTGTCACACAAATTATTTAGCTGTTATTAATGACGGTAATAAAAGTATTTATTTTCATTTGTATGGTGCATTGTTGAACATTTACTCAGCTTCTCAGAAAAAAAGCCAACAACATGCTAATTGATATGTTGTTTTTGCCATATTGTTTCTGGTTTTTCAAATTCAAAATCGTTATTGTTATAATTTATTTGTAACTTGTTCCTTTAGCAGGGGTAGTGTGTGTTACAGGAAATGAGATGTATATGTACATGTTGTGTTGCAAACTATTTTATTGTTATTGAAATCGCATGTTATAGGCTATATTCCCAGTGCTGCCTTCCAAGATACCTTTCTCCTTATAATTTTATATCGTTTCTAAACGTCTTTGAAAACTGAATGTATGGAGACTAAATAATGATGATGTTCCAGTTTTACGAGAAACATATTGTACAGTTGCAAAAAGAAAAATAAACAGATACGCTGCATTGAAGCGTTTGTTGTTTTTATTTGCCACTTGCATGTATCCATGGATAAACTCTTAAATAATCAGTGTAAAGGTAATTCTAATTCAAAAACTCCTAATGCTTTTATCTACAGATAGAGATGTTTACATTTGATAAAAGCCACCTTTATACAGGGTGGAATATTTAAGTAGAGACTGTATAATATCTCCATAACTAAGGGTTGTAGAAAGAAATGTTTTAGTAAAGGTTGCCTGATATTATGGGGGAAAGTAAATGCTATGCCAGTGTCAATTCTATATTTCCATTTAAAACAAATAAATTGGCTCTAAAATGACCATCTAACGTCGTCCAAACAAAACACGACTAATGTCATTTACTTTCCCCCATAATATCAAGCAACCTTTATTCAAGACATTTCTTTCTATAACGCTTGGTTTTGGAGATATTGTAGTCTGAACTTAAATGGGCATCCTGTATATTAATTTGCACTTATGTTTTCAAAGCCACTTTATATATAATAGCGGTACTTTATATAGGAGAACCAGCAGTCTGCCGAATCAGTAATATGTGACGTGTGACGTAGCACCTGCTGCGGAGAAACCTAGGTAAGGGGTGCTCAGGGAAGAGAAAGCCATGCTGGTTTTACAGTGATGTAAGTAAAAAATATACTGGTTGTGTTTTACTCAAGGTTACTTAGGTATAACTTTGGCAATTTTCTACATTGTGGAATAAGTCCCTGTAACTTAGTGATGTTTCAGTTGTTAGTCCATTTCGAACAACAACTCTTCCTCAAATACGCACCTGTTACATGTATTGTGGAGGTTACTTGTATTGTCCTGTTACTTGGCGCCATTTTACAGAGTTGTTGTAGTTCACACTTTGCACGCCGACCGTTTAATCACTAAAGCTTGGCTCTTCCATATCCTAACCCCCGATAGAGCCATTATTATATATGCAAATCACCCATATTTATTATATGTAGAGAAATTCACAGTACCAATGAATTGTGCTAGAATTTAAGTGTGTTGTGTGTATTTATTTATAGTTGTATACTTATTGAAGATGACTAAATTCTAAAATGAATTAACTGGCCGTGCATAATAGAACAATTCGTTGATGCCTCCTGCCCTAGTTATTTCCAGCAGGTAGCTCTGTAGCTTGCATTCGGGAGGTCTCGGATTCAAATATTGCACACCAGCAAATCTGCTTGGGGTAGTTTTAGGTTTCAAGTAAATATGGAATTAGATACTTCAGTGCCGATCTAAAGCTTCGCCAGTCCTACGAATTCGATGGCAATAAAATATATGGCACACATACCCAACTACGTAGCTTCACCACTTGTCAGCAGGTTATTTAAGAGATCGCACAGCAAGGAGACTATAAGACTAGGGTAATCTCTCCGGCATAAACTGACATATATGCTGCCGTAAATTTTAAAAATGCGCTTAAACCTATGCTCTAAAAAATAATAATCACGCCATCAGGTGCATATTTGTTATTTATACAAAGGAGTCTATACAGGCTGAATCACTTAAACCTTGCACCGCAAATATTTCGGAGATGGAAAGTGCTATTGATGTGCAGTTTTCATAGCATTGATTTGTAGTCAAGGGCTCGTATATTTAGCCTATAAACAGATATTAAGAATACTGAGAAAGTGTACTTTTTTAGCAAACATACAATTTTTTAAATGGAATAATGCCTAGTTACATCAACAGAATAAAGGTAAGGTAAATTAGAATGTCAAAGATTTTTGTTTCAGGATTCTAGTGCAAGTGCTTTACGAGAAATTCCATTTTGAAAAGTTTCCACCCCGACAATAGTTTGTTCCATTCAAAGTGCTTAGTTTATAGGTACAGAAGGCTCCAAATGTTTTCCGTTGCACCGGTAGCGGGGCAAGCGGAGTGCTTATCGAGAGTTTATTCCAGGTATCTTAGCTCATACCCGCTCTACAAGAAAGGTTAAGAAATGTAACATGCTAAACAAAATATCATTCCAACACATTTCCCTTAGACTTGGCTGTAAGAATGTAATAACTGTGAAAAGAAAACAGCAATAACATTACAACACAGTGACATAACCAGTATACAACCTAATTTTTAGGAATTAGAGGCATCATATTATTGTATAACAAGCATGTGTTAAAACAAAATGGTTTGGTTCTTTATATATTTACTGCTTTCTCTACCCATTATAAACTAATATATGTTCTTTATTTCCATAATATCCTTATGAAGTATGATTTTTGCGTGCATCGTGACAAAAATTTAGCCAGGAATTATTTAAAGTTACCATCTAAGTTACACTTTTCCCTATTTCCACTTTTCAAGATGCCGTAATGAAAACCAGCCGCTTATCCATTCCACAAATAATATTTTTACTGTCTCTACTATTTACCTATAATAAGTAGCGAAAGTGTTGTATTCCATCCAAAGATTAAAAAACGAGATTCACCGGAAATACACTTTTTAAGACACACTGAATCTAAAGAAAGCATTTTTACTTTTCGTACTACACACTTACAGTAAGCAGAGGAAGTATTGTATTCCATTCAAAAATTCAATAACAATATTCACCGGAAACACACGTTTTGAACTCCATTGAATTTACTTTCCCTACTACGCACTTACAGTAAGTAGAGGAATTATTGTATTCCACCCAAAAATTTAACAACAGGATTAATACTCGGAACGGAAATACTCGTTTTCAGACTTCCTGAAACCCAACAAAGCGTTTTTACTTTCTCTACTACGTAGCTACAGTAAGTAGAGAAAGTATTGTGTTCCATCTGAAAATTCAATGTCGTAATATCACCAGAAATTACGTTTGTGACCCTTGAATTCAATGAATTTATTTTTAGACAATGGTCCAAGTGTGTGTGTGTGTGTGTGATTGTATGTGTGTGTGTGTGTCCACGAATAGCATAACTCAAAAGCAAAATGTTGGTTAAAACCCGAACTTTGTGTTTAAGTTCAACTTCTTCCAAAAATGCGACACTGAGATTTTAAAGAAAATCCTCCACTCCAAACTACCCTTTACATTAGACATTTCTCGAAATTTGTTATTCTTTCAAAAATTAATCTAAGGATTTTGATTAAAATACATATGTTTAAGCTATTTTCATGATAAATAAAATGTATATCTTTTATTTTCTAGGAATAGTCTATAAATTAGTCTTTATTGTCAATGACTTTTTATAATTAGTAAATCGCAAGAGAGAGAGACAAAATCTTACCGCACAACAACTGTAGATCTTGTTAAAGCACAAAATTTATATCAAATAACCTTTTTATTTTATGTCAAATAACTTTTATATTTTACCCATTCTGAAAGTTTCTTTGTTATTGGTTAAATTTTCAAATACTTTATATTTCCCTCAACTGCAAATAGGTATTATTTTTCTTACTTTATTTCCTTCGTTCTTTCTTTCTTTCTTCCTTTCTTTCTTTCTCGTGTTCATACGAAGAGAACAGAATTTCAAAGCTATCACGTCTGAGGCTCACATTCGGGAGGTCGTGGTTTGGATTCCTCTGGCCGACCTTCCTGACCCATAGGTTTTTTTCTGGGGTTTTTAGCAGGTCGTCAGGCGAGTGCTGGGAAGGATTCTCACATCCCCGAATTTCCGGACCTCCATTCCATCTCCATCCTAATTTCCCTTCATCTTTCATCCGTTGGTCTGTTTCAGGGTTGGAACTGTCGACGATGGTGTTTCGGTGCAGTGTGGCAGGGGAAAAGAATTTTTTTTGTGACTTTCGCCGTCCCTCAGGTTTCGGCTGCCTGTCGGGAGTATCCTAACTTCCTTGAGGAGCGTTGGACACCTTCTGTGCTGGGTGGAGTCCCCGGTCTCCTGTCCGTCTGTCGGGGAGTCTCTATCTGAAAACTTAGGGTCTCTGCCATTCCTGTGCCGTGTTTCCTGGTTCCGGAAGCCCGGCATCTTGTCTCGCCTCATCCTGCCTCCCGGAGACGCCCCCTTGTGGGGCGTAGGCACAATATCCACTATGTGGATCAGTGCCGAGTCCCCTCCGTAGCCAACCAAACAAAGCTATCACGTAGCAGTCAGCTTTGAGGGATGTGGCCATCGTTTTAGCTTAATATGTTCTGGTTATACCTATAACAAGTTGTAAAAATAAGTGGTGGAGGTTTATGGGTATTAACATGACATAGGTGCAAAATAAGCTTTGTTTATGTCCCGGTCATATAAACAGCATGAAATTTCAGAGCATCACGTAGTGACACGCTTTTGAAAATGTGACTATCGCTTTATCTATAATATACTACAACGAAACGTGTAAATGTGAACTGTTTCTTTTGGTATTTAATTAAAGTCCTTTAACCGGGTAGGCCATTACGGACGGTAAATGAACGAAATGGTTAAATTGATGCTCAAATGGGTCCTAGGTCACTATAAACTAGAATCAAACATTCATCTTCTAAGGATAAGAGGAAACCCTGGAAAAAACTTTACCCAGGTATTTCACTTTAACCAAGATTCTAACTCGGGACCTGAATGTGAGGCAGACCTCCACACCACACAGACGAGCTAAATGTGATTTGCAAGTTTATCTGGATTATAAGAAGTAGACAAAAAATGAGATTTAGGAAAAATAATTTGTAGAATGGTGAGAAGAGAAAGTTATGTGAATGCAACACGTTAGTTTGTTCAATTTAAAATAATAATTTAATCTATATTTAAACATAATTCTTTCTAATCATATTTCTCGTGGTAATGCAAAGAGCGTGGAGTTTCAAAGACACCACATAAAAATCTGACTATCGTTTGAGCTACTGCATTCTTCTTATACTTACGACGAAGTTTGTAATTGCAGTTTCATCTCAATTAACAAGAAGACTCTTTCACTCAAGCCGTGTGTAGGACAAGGTTGGAAAGATAGAATCAGATTGAAAAATTCAATGTCATAGCCGAGATTTGAACTACGGATTTTCCAGCTTACGTCCAGGTGGCGCCGCGATAACGCGTGCGACTCGCATTCGAGAGATCTCTAGTTCGCTTCCCGGCTACCGCCCAATCTTACCCACGGTTTTTTTTTTCTCGAGAGTTTTCCCGGGCCGTCAGGCGAATGCTGATATGATTTCTCTCAGCCTCCGAATATCGTTCCATTCCTCATTTCATTCATCCTTACCCCGTTAGGTCTGTTTCAGGATTGGAAATGTCGGCGATGGTATTCCGGTGCGGCGTGGCACAGAAAAAGGATTCTCTCTGTGAAACCTTATCCGTCTCTCGGTCTTCGGCTGAATGCCAGAGTATAAGGACCGCTTCTTGAGGGGCGTTGGACCCTCTGTTTGGGGTGGGGTCCCCGGTTTCCCTGTCAAACTGTCAGGGCGTCTCAATTTTAGGAACTTTGTCATTGCTGTACCGTCAATCCTGGTTCCGGCCGCTCGGTGTCTCTCAGCTCGTTCCTTCCTCCCGGGAGCGCACCCTCGAGGGTCACAAGCACAATACCCTCATTCACTGGATCGGGGTCGAGTCCCCTCCGTTACACATTCCATTCCATTCTAGACCAGAGAAGAGAAGCATTTTAAGAATTCAGAACGTGAATCGCAATACAAAGCCTTTTTTGGGGGGGGCATCTTCAGATTTGTAACTTGGAAGCAATTTAGTTTTCAGAATAGAGTGGTTTCAAATGAACCAATTGCAACAAAAGCACATCAACCTATCTGCATTAACACTTCGGGTCACTATTTTGAAAATTTAGCTTATATGTCATCCTAAACGAATAAAACAGCTATATAAAAACTGCATATTTTGCGCTAAAGGTTGCTTCCTCGTATCTATTAACAATTTGCATACAATACCTAAATAAATGTTTTTACTCTACGTCCACTATATGACTGGCACGGGTTTTCTTCTTTTCACTTATGAGTGTGCATACAAGGGGAATTATGTTTCAAATAAAACATTCTTTATTCGTTTTTCAGTAACAAACGCAAAATATATCTCACTTTGAAGAAAATTTAGTGTTATACTTAATTGTTTCCAAACTGCTTCAACGGTTTGACATTAATATTACTTTTGCTGCCATATTTTTAAAACATTACTTGAATATTATTAGATTTGTACGTGCCAACTGTATGGAACTAGACACTTAGAGCTGAACGTTGTGATCGATATCTATTACGATTAAAAAGCAGAACAACTTATATTTAAGGTAATAAATACCCTCGGAGCACGCGTAAAACGTTCTATTGGTGATAATTATGAAACAACTATTATTAATATTATTATTTAGTAATAACAACGAACGTTAAAAACAAGATATACATTATGCGCACCTTGTTTCTCAAGAAAATTACTGAATCTTAAACTTGTGTAGCACCCGCATAAAGAGTGCAATATTTGACTTTTAAACAACATATTATTCAAAGAATATGTTAATTTATTTCGCTTGAATAGTTCTAGTAAAGAGAAAAGTAGGTATTTGATTTCGTCTTCTTTCTTCTTAGTCAGGTCGCTGAATGCATACACAGAAGTAAATGTGACCTGTGAGACGATACCAGACATGACTATAGCCAGACATGTCTAGTCGAGAAGAAATTTCTTCCCCCTCTTCCTCTACACCCCTTGGCACATTGGAAAACACTTGAAGCCCACTGTACGATGTTGTTATGTTTGCTTGCATTGTGTTTTCTGTTCATTGATTGCATTGCACTTTCTGGTCAGTTAGTTTGTGACAGTTCAAGCAGTAAGTCGTGAGTGGAAGATGGGGTTTACTAATGCAGAAAAAGCGACATGCTCATGGTGTATGGAGAGCGCAGGAAGAATGCAGTTCGTTCCTGTACGGTGTATGCGGAAACGTAGGTATCCCAATAGACGTCAACCATCTCGGCAATTATTTATCAACCTCTTCAACCAATTACGTGAAAGTGGTTTTGTAACACCTATAAAACGTAACAAAAACAAAAAGTGACTGGAGAAGAGGCAGAAATTAATGTTTTCGCTGCCCTTGTAGATCCGCAAATTAGTTCCCGCACAATCGCACGTGGAAGTGGCATAAGTCAGAGAAGTGTACTGCGCATTCTCCATTGACATAGGTTCCATTCCTATCACATCTCTCTCCATCAAGAGCTGCATGGAAACGATTTTGGGAATCGTGTTAACTTTTGTACTTGGGCATTAAGACATGATACTCTAGATTCATCCTGTATCTTGTTTAGGGATGAAGCATCATTTACTAATCATGACCAGGTAAACCGCAGCAACATGCACTATTGGTTTGTTGACAATCCCCGTTGGCTTCGTCAGGTGAAACGTCAGCGTCCATGGAGTTTAAACGTGTGGTGTGGGATAGTGAACCATCAGCTCATAGGCCCTTTGTTCATAAAAGGAAGAATGAACTCGCACAAGTATCGCAGCCTCCTGACGGACCATCTGCCACAGATGCTAGAAGACGTTCCTTTGCAGACTAGGAGGAACCAGTAGTCTTTCCATAGCAGACTGCAGCGTGTATTGAAGCTTTCGGTGGTCATTTTGAACACAACTTTTGAAGGGCTATGTTCTCTTTATTTGTAAGAATTCACAGAAGTATTTTAATTCCCTTTTGTTTTTCTTTAGTTTGTGCTATCACAGGTTGTACAAGTGTTGGTGCGTAAAAGTTTCAAAATAAGATTTCTCGTAAACCACTAGAATTTTGCAACAAACGCCAGTGACATTCTAATTTACCTTACCCTTATTCTGTTAATGTAACTAGGCATTGTTCTATTTAAAAAATTGCATGTTTGCTCAAAAAATACACTTTATCAGTATTATTAAAATCTGTTTATAGGCTAAATGTACGAGCCCCTGACTACCAATCAATGCTGTGAAAACTGCACATCAATAGCACTTTCCATTTCCGATATATTTGCAGTGCAAGGTTTAGGTGATTCACCCTGTATACAGAGTGTATCATAGTTAATGGCGCAAACTGAAACGATTAAAGGTATACGATAGTAGAAGCAAAAACATTCCAGTAAACATGGGTTCGCAAACGAGTCATGTACGAGACAGTTGCAAATGTGTGATTACAGACCGCTACTGACTTCGTAAAGCAACTTCGTCCTAATTAGTACAAATGAATTTGAAAAGTAGAGTTTTCGTTTAATAATTGCCATTCTAAGTTGCCTCAAAATTCACTCATAGCTTAACTTAACAAGGAATACAATTCTACTTTAGTATATTACATGTTATTAATACTGTACACACTTCCCTATTAAGGGTGTCCAAAGTATTGTCCTTGCATCTGGATGCAATCCTCTCTGCAGTGAGTTTCGAATTCTTTGAAACACCCCCGGATCATCTCGGAATTCTTGACAAGCACGTACAATTCTCTGCTACAGTACTTCAACGGTATCAACGGGAGTGCTGTACACTACACTTTTGAAGTGATCCCATACAGAAAACCCCAAAGGTACAGGCCCTCCTTGACCTATCCACCTTGGACTATATATCCACTTTAGGTGTCTTCTTACAGCAGCAGAAAAATGGCACGGTGTTTCAGCATGCATGTACCACATACTCCGACATTGCTCAAGGGGAACACCCTGAAGAAATTCATGTCATTGGCAGCTCATAACCACATATTCGCAATAATAAATCTCACACAGGGCTTGTTTGCCAAAGCTACCTTGGGAACTGAGGTTCCTATACAAACTAGTATTCGCAAAATTAGTCCCCACCTCGAATTTATACACGTTTTTGCAGCTTCATACAGTGTTTTGAGCTCGGTTTGATAGTTTTAACCCACATGAATAAACTACATAAGTCATTACAATTACTGTATGAACCGAAATATGCCATAGTTTATGACCGAAGTAAAATCATCTACCTAATACTTAGCATTTTTTGACAAGGATGTACAATCAGCTATTAAGAGATATGTCTATGCTTAAAGGCTACTGTATTTCTATATTGCCTTTGCAAATACAAAATAAGGGGAACATAGTAGGCCTTAAGCGTTAGTCAAATATTTTTAGAACTAGTCGCTATGTGTAAAATTTAATTCTCTTTGCATGTCAAGAACATAAAAAAGAACCCCGAATTCTCAGTTGAGAAAAAGTGTAAGTATTGGAAAACTCAAAAAAATAACAAGGAATATCTTGAAAATAGTTCACTTTAGAAAACAAAAACATGTTTATGATATAAATTGTGTATTTTAACGCGATCTACATCTTTTATGTAGTAAAAGTTTGTCTATCTCTTGCGATTTACTAGTAATGCAAAAGTCATTCAGAATGAAGAGGACTTTTGGCGACCTTCCCAGAAAATTCAAGATATACATTTTATTTAGCATAAAAATGTCTTAAACATATGATACTTTAATCAAAATCATTAGAGTCGTTTTTGAGAAAACAAAAATGTAAGGGTGGTTTGGGGTGGGGGGATTTTCTTGAAAACTTTCATGTCGCATCCCTGGAACATATTGAACCTAAATATTAAGTTTGGTGTTTATCCGCTTTTCGTTTTTGAGTTATGCTGTTCACAGACAGAAAGACACACACACAGACACAGAAGACATACACACGGACATGTTTCCAAATATTGTTTATTTTTTTTTGTCCTGGACATGCAAAGAGAATGCAATGCTCCACATAGCAACCAGCTCTTAAAGGATTTGACTTTTGCTTAATGCCTACCATATTCCCCTTGCATATACAAGAAAATTAGCAATAAGATAGAGTCTGCAAATGTTTATCTCGATTAACATGAAGTAGATGGAAAATAAGCGTTTGTAAACTTAGTTTGTACAAGAGTAGAGAAAGTCATGTGAGTGTAACACATCAGACTTTTTATGATTGCTACCCTACATCTGGTGGTCCACTAGTGCCGACTGGAAATCAAATATAGACAACAATTCAAACAGGGGAGAGCACGAAGTGTTTTATGTGTTGAAAGAGCAATATCAATAAAACCCATTTCGAGGTTCAATTCAGCAAATGTTTAGTCTGGTCTGCAGGGCGAACATTTAGTTCAACAACTGAGGGCCAAATGGGCCACCTGGTATGCTGTATAACTAGTGAGGAACCTACTAAGTATCGCTGTGTCTTGTAGGTGAGCCTGTGTGCTGTTGCTGTCGCTGTATATCTGCCCTTGGTAAGGCTTGACAACAGAAAGCTTAGGACTTTTATATGGTAGCTTTTTTAGGTTTTCGGTGTGGGATAGAAAGGAGGTAACGCTAATTTTATAGGCTCCTCAAAGCCCTTTGAGTGCCCACACGCCATGCGGGGAACTCCCATTAAGCATTAACGGATTACCATACATAAACAACAACTTGTCTCCTTGGTTGGCTTTTTCGAGAAGTAAAGCTGGTGATCCCGTGTGAAGCTTTTTCGCAGATAAAATAACTCCTACCCTGAGAAAAAGGGTCCAAGTAAAATGTTCCTTTACCTCTACCCGAGAGCCATCAAGGAGTCATTGAGCTAATCACTCATCACTGCGGACTCTGGTGGTAAACACAGCTAATTGCAGAAACCCGCACTAGTAGTTCCTATGCTTCATAGAACAGGAAAAGTCACATATTCAACAAACATAAGCATCTATCTTTTAAGATTCTTTAAATTATGAATAACATACAATAACATCTACCACCGTACGTTATTAACAATATTAATATTTATTAACTAAAGCTTAAAAATAACGTAACTACAACCTATGACCTGTACAATACCAAAGTTGGTGGCAACAAATAACCTTATAATTGCTCCATCTCATTCTGGTTAATACCTCTGATTCAGATACTGTAGCGCTTCGAACAGAGTATCAAGAATTACGTTAGTGTTGCAAACGGGTGATAAAATGTCGAAACCCTGAAGACACGTCTATCTAGAACACGAGGCTGGTCTATCAGCAGTGAAAATGATATTTAATGGCCGCGAATCGAAGTCACAGGGGTTTTACTCTCCCTCTCGTCTGGTTGACAGACTCGACGGCGAAGCTCTGAGTAACAAGGGGTGCTTCACACACCATTATAATTAAATTAATTTGTAATGAGTGATATATCCAGACCTCACTAACGTACAGTTAAGATGCACTAGTCCCCCCTCGTCCTGGTCCCCAGGCCACCCAATAACCCTAAATACGACTATGTACATTAAGTATGAATACAACTCTTTAGTTTTCATACACCCCCTGGGCCTTTTATTTAACGCCTATTCCTATAACGCATCCGCCTATGCCCTACCTATCAACCCCGATACCGATCCGCTCATCCCCACAGCCCTCCTGTGTACGCCACCCCTCGGGGATAGCCACTCTAAATAGAGGTGCTACAATATTCATTGGGCTTTGGAGTAATATGTGAGAAAAAAGGATGCAGATTAAAAATGTTTGGTATACGGCTTACCTTATAACGTCGTTAATCAATTCAAAATATATCTGTATATGTATATAAAAGGAATAAAAATTAATTTTACATAAAACATAAATGAATTTAAATTAGAACCATGAAAAAAAATGTTTTCATAAATAAAATTCTTGAATATTCAGAAATTTTGATTATAGGGTGAATTTCTACTTTCTCTACTACGTATAGTAAGTAGGGGAAATATTGTATTCCACCCAAAATTTCCATACCGAGATTTCACCGGAAATACATGTTTTGAGACCCCCTGAATTAAAAAAAAGCATTTTTGGAAACATGTCCGTGTGTGTGTCTGTCTGTGAACAGCATATCTCAGAAACGAACACTCGGATAAACACCAAACTTGGTATTTAGGTTCAGTATCTTTCAGAGATGCGACACGAAGGTTTTCAAGAAAATCTCTCCAACCGATTACCCTTTACATGGAAGATTTTTCGAAAACTTTAATTCTCTCAAAAATGGCTCTAACGATTTTGATTAAAATATCATATGTTTAAGATATTTTTATGACAAATAAAATGTATATATTGAATTTTCTGGGAATGTCTCCAAAAGTGTTCTTCATTGTGAACGACTTTTGCGTAACTGGTACATCATAAGAGATAGACAAAATTATACTACACAAAAAATGTAGATCGCGTTAAAATACACAATTTATGTCATATACATTTTGTTTGTTGAGTGAACCATTTTGAGATATTGCTTGTTATTCCTTTAAATTTTTCAATACTTAATTTCTCAAATGGGAATTCGTTATTCATTTTTTGTCTTGGATATGCAAAGAGTATTAATCTGTGGCAAAGGGAATGGTGCTGCACATAGCAACCAGCTATTAAGAAATATGTATGTGCTTAAAGGCTACAGTATTTCTATATTGCCCTTGTAAATATATATTCCCCTTACATCTACAAGAAAATTAGCAATAAGATAGAGTCTGCAAATGTTTATCTCGATTATCATGAAGTAGATGGAGAATAAGCGTTTGTAACAATAGTTTGTACAAGAGTAGAGAAAGTCATGTGAGTGTAACACATCAGATTTTTCGTATATATCTCATAGCACCGTTTAGTGATAGGTTTGTATCATTTTTATACCACAGCTATCTGCAAGAAAAGCTATGTCTGTGGCTCGTGTATTACAGCGGGGGTCAAGTTCCATGTGCTGGCCAATTTCACTGCTATTTATTTTATGGTCTCCCTAGCTAATAAGTAAAATACAGGTTCAATTATTATGCTATTACGCAAAATTTCACGCACAGAACAAACGTAGAACAAATAAATAAACGGTACAGGAAGAAGACTAAACAACTAAGGTCATCTATCCAAAAACGCTGAAAGATTTGAATCAAAGAACCTACAGGTAACCGAATCGACCTCAATATTTTGAAACTATTTTAAAACGTGGTAGATATTATCCAAAAAGAAATTGCTAAATTTTCTAGTTAAAGAGAATAATAAAGTGTTTGCTATTAAAACTAATTGTACGTAATAGTTGTACTGTTTTTAACTACACCATTGGGGGGTTTTCGGTGTAACATAAGGGTATGTGGCGTTAGGTGGTGCATGGCCAAGGTGCTCGATTATTCAGACCCGCCAGTGAAACGCCCTATGATCAGATGGGAAGAGCGGAGAGATGGAGCTGCAGTGTCGTTATGCTGGCCGACCAACTGACGTCTTAATCGTTTCATACAAAATAGTTTCTGTATCAACAAAAAGCCTGCAAGGAATTATTTTTCGGTTTAATATTGGAATCATTAAATAAACAATTAATTAAACAAATGGAGGAGAAGAAATAAATGAGACATTCTTATCTAGGACACTTCCAATCAAAATCTTGAGGTAATATACCTAATAAAACGAAGATATCAATTTTTGCTTTTTTTACCACGTACATAGTAGGTAGAAAAACATGTTTTGCGGCCCCTAATCTATAAATATCATTTTTAGAAAAAGGTCCTTGTGTGCATGTGTCTGTTTGTTCGTGTGTCTGTAAACAGCATCACTTAAAAAGGAAACGCCAAATAAATACCAAACTTGGTATTTAAGTTCAGTATTTTCCAAAGATGCGGCCCTTTACATGAAACATTTTTCGAAATTTTCGATTTTTGCAAAAATGGCTCAAACGATTATGATTAAAAAATTGAATTTTATTTATGGACGCTCCTTAGCTACTATGGTCCTTAGAGTCCCATTCTATACTGGGTGTGCAAGGTCGGAAAATTTCTCAGGGACCTTTTTATGAGGCTTAAGGTTCTTTTACGTGCCGTAAATCCACGACACTGGACCACTGCCTTTACTTCCCTTCCAAAGGAAGCCATGCTAAGAATTTTTACACCCGAAAAAATCAATAGCCCTCCGCCGGTTTGAACCCGAAACCTCGGAAACTAGGGACTAGCATGGTACCCCTAGATCACGGAAGACGACGATATTGATTCAAATACCATGTTTTAAAGATATTTACATGACAAATAAAATGCATATTTTGATTTTTCGGGAATAGTCTATAAAGTTCTCTTCATTCCGAAGAAATTTTGTATAATCTTGTATAACTGGTAAACGTTAAGCGATAGACGAAAACGTACTGCACAAAAAATGTAGATGTTTTTAAAACGCACAATTTATTTCATATTACTTTTTTGTGGCATAAGCCATTTCCAACATATCCGTTAATAATTCCTTGAATTGTTCAACAGTCCATTCTTTTCAAATCCTCTCGCGAATGCATGGAAACAGTATGGAATTTTAAGGCCAGTATATAGCGTCCAGTTCTTAAACATTTGTCTATCGCTGTTCTCTTTGTGTTCTAACGAAATGTCTAATATAGCTATTTCTGCAAAGTTTCATCTCGATTAAAATGTAGTAGACAGAAAAATAAGCTTATGTAAGAATAGTTTGTATTCGCACTAATAAACGATAGAGGATAGTGATAGAGGATGTGAATGTAACACATATTTTTTAATTAGAAGTACAGTGTGTCACAACTCCAGTACACTTTCGTTCACCATATTTGTAAAAGAACCCTTCGCTCCTAGCTGCTCAACACTCCAGCAGTCGTGAATACCGTATTCAAAATTGAACTACCGGCCATATGATGTGGATCCTTTGGTGTAGAATGATACAAATCCGTCCCCAGAAGTTCGGGGTAGGTTCGTAATATATAACATTAATCAGCAATTTGTTTGGAAAAAAACAGAAAAGCATTTTGACCCGTTTGTACCACTCAGAGTGTTCCACAATGCCTGACAAAAACGCACCTTTCTCTTGTCACACGAAGATTTTCAAGTAAATCCTCTCACCCCAACTACCCTTTGCATAGAAAATTTTTCTAAATTTTGTATATTCGAAAAATGGCTCTTAAGAATTTGATTAAAATACTATATAAAGATATTTACATGACAAATTAAATGTATATCTAGAATTTCCTGGGAACAGCCTATGAAGACCTCTTCATACGTAAGGAATTTTCTATAATCTTGTGTAACTGGTAAACGTTACGTTAGATGAAAACGTAGTGTACAGGGCATGAACATCTCTTTAAAACACAAAATTTATTTTGCATAAGTCTTTTTGTAGCATAAGCCATTTCTAAAATGTCCGTTATTAAATGTTGGAATTGTTCATTTATTTGGTCATTCTTTTGAAGTCCTGTCAATATTCAGTTGTTTTTCGCGGTTGTATGGAAACGGTTTGGAATTTAAGGCCAGCATATAGCGTCCAGTTCTTAAACATTTGACTATCGCTGTTCCCTTTGTATATATAAGAAATATGTAATGCAACTATTCCTTTAAAAGTTTATTTTAATTAAAATGTAGTAGATAGAAAAATAGGAACAGTTTTTTCGTAAGAGTAGTTTGTACACCACGTAATAAATGATATAGAGTAGAGAACTCATGTGAATATGTCACGTTAGATTTTTAAATTAAGTGATAATCATTCAATAGATTCATATGAAAAGAATAGTAGTGAAACGTAAAACCGAGGAGTATTGGAATGGTAAACCGAATAAAGTGACATAAAAGTGAATTGCACAGAATTGTTTCCTTCTTTCTATAACAAGTGATTCTACCATGCCAACCGAAGTAAATAGGTATATACTGAAAATTTATAGAATACCGTGTTTCTAAAAACAAATATTTCTTTTTTATGTTTGACAGCTACTTTATAATGTGTTGGGAGTTGATTGCTGTGTAGTTTGTTCGAGTTTCTCCAATAGTTTGTTAATCATCATCATCATTTAAACGTTTTGTATTCAACCAAAAATGAACATTTCCGAGCTATTATCTTTTACGATTTTAAATCATCATTAACGCCTAATGAATGTTGAAGTAGAATTTTTGTTGTATTGTTATTTGCCCTATGTTTTGGGAGCCAGTTTTATGAAGGTTTGTTGCTGCTACGTATGGAAAGTCAGCTTGAAGATGTATTATATTTCGACTGGTGGGGAGCCGAACTTGAAGTAGTTGCAACCGCACGTATGGTACCCAGTAGCCTTCGTCCCAAAGATTTAAAAATATTAAGTTTGTAATTTGACTGTTTCTTTAAATATTATATATTTATGTTTGCCTCGACTGCGTCAGTATTATTGTTAGAGACATGGATTTCTTTGCAAGGTGTGGTGCGTCTGAAGAATGTAGGCTTACACAGGTTTAAATTTTTTATTCACTCCTATTTATTAATTCTTGACACGATTTAAATAACACTTCACTGATATAGAGAGCTGTAAGATTCTATTATTAAATATTTGCACTTTCTAAACACGTAAACTATTTTCTCACACAAAATACGTATTAAATGTCTCGAGGACACAACTGACTTGATTTCTACCGCCTAAATTTGTAAATTTCTGTATTTCAATTTCTGATTGGTTAATCCTAGTCCAATAGAATACCTTTATTTAACTAAAGCTTTTTCTGGTTGTTGATTGGCTATTTTATAAACTGTCACAAAAATTACATTATTGCTTCCAAGAAGCACAAGTGGCAATAAACTTTCTTACCCATTATTGCCTCAAGGTTACCTCATTGTTAGCAACTTTTAACCTATTATTCTCACAGCTCCTACATTATTAAATTACGTAATATATTCACATAACATTATTACACATGTATACAATAATATAAACATACCCGACTGTAATATACACTGTTTATATATTTTTACATACACATATTGCTTTAAGGCGGGCTGTTATTGAAATATATATATTATATAATTAGACTGAAATTATTTAAGTGTTAAAAATGCTGCCTCAATGTGAAGATCGGCTTAGAAATGTATTTGGAGTGGAGAAACCCCATCTAAGTAAACAATTTATAATTGATACAGTGAATTGAAAAGAAGTCTTTTTTTAATGATGAATTTTGTGAAGTACATTGCCGCTGTTGAGCAACTTTTTAAGAAGATCAATGGATATCTAATGAATTTATTCGGGCGATATTGGACTTTGGTATAAATCAAATTTAAAATATTTTACATAAACAGTCAGACATGAGGAAACTTTGTTGTCGGTGGATTCACATAAACTGACTTCCAATCCAAAAGAAAAAGAAAAACAACAACAACGCATTGATTGCTACAGAAAAAATCCAAGGCGACACTTCAAATTTGATTTGCAACATCTTTAATGGAGATCAATCTTGAAATTATTGTTGTGATCTTGAAAAGAAAAGTCAATCGGCTCAATCGATCTTTCGAACAGAACCTAAGCCTACAAAAGTCGAACGAATTCGCATAGCTGGTGAGAAGATGGTTGCTAGTTTCTAAAACGGTCATATTGCTACTATAGCACTAAAAGATATATGTGCCATTACTGCTGAATGGTACAAAAATCTCCGTTTACAGCAAATTTTTGAAAAAGTTCGTGAAGAATGCCAAAAACGAAAACTAATGTTACATGCTGACAAAGCGTCGTTGCATACAGTAAAACTAACAACTGAGTTTATGGATGCCCTAAATGCCACTACCATGGATCCTTCACCATACGCCCCTGACCTAGCACCTTGTTATTTTTTTTCGAAAATTAAAGATAAAATGCATGGAATCACCTTTTTGTCATTAGATGAAGCAGTGGAACATTATAAAAATCTGGTTTCTGAAGTGCCTCAGGAAGAGTGGCATCATTGCTTTAAGGATTGGTTTTATCGAATACAAAACTATTGATGTTAAAGTGGGATATTTTGAAAAAAAAATCATTAAGTTTTTTAAAACTAATCTTTGTTTGATTTTATAAAAATGTGTCTTTCCTCATAGAGTGGCCGATGAGTTTAAATAATTCTAAACTATGCCATCTTTAAAATTTAATCTCCATTAGAAGAGCCAAGCGAATATTGTAAGAAAAGAAGCAATAGAAAAAACTACAGAAAGGTAATACATGTTACCCGAAACCGGGTCAGAGCACCGCACTGTGACCCGAAGGGCGAACATATCCGGGCCACGACATGCGCAAGCGTGACCGGGGCCCTTAATGATTCCAGATTGAATACACCCGACGCCGCTCAAGCCTGCTTACAAGCTCCGAGCCTGCCGGGGGTCCACTAAGAGAAGCCGCTCGTGGAGGGCGAGTCCGTCAGCAGTCCGACCGATGTCAGTGAGAACCCTCATAACGTACATCACCACCGCCCAACCACAAACACTGAATACTATCGGCTGATCCTGAAGCAGATGACGGTGAAGGAAATGAGGGGTACAGGACAGGAAAGTCGCGGTAAAAGAGGAACCACCATTCACCTACCGACACGAGAAAACCACGTTCGGTGAGGGCGGTCGCTTGCAATCGAACCCAGCACTTCTGAATACGAGTCTCATAGGTTTACCGCGGAGCCATCTCGCTCGGTAAAACCATAGAAACTTAACATCATTATTATAGGCTGAAAAATGCTGAAAGTAAAACATCTTTGCTCAGTTTTATATTTGTGTTCGTTTGACTGAACAAGTGTAAAGCTTGAGATTTTACTTCATTTTTGATCAATTTTAATTCGAAGTTTAAAACAAGGGAAGGGAAGGGAAATTTACTTTAAGTCCAAACAATTTGGTTTTACGGGTCCAAACAAGTGACAATTAGTGAAAGCTGATAAAAACGGGATGCGTACTCCAAGTTCCCATTCGGATGACTTTGGAAGCCCCTGGAATCAATAGCCAGCCGACTAAAGAGAGCAGAAAATATCATTAAAATTGTTTACATCCAAAAGATGAAGCTGGATTTCTTAAACATCTTTTAATGATTTATATCCAACTCGCTCAGCTCCAATCAACAGCAGACAAATATTCTCAGCAAAACTGCTATCAGCAGAGTTTCGCCCTCCACGTGTGCCGCATTAAAGGGCGTACAAAAAATCTCTAACCTCATTTATCTTCATTAATTTATCTTATCCTATCTCATCTTGATCGCCCACTAGTTGCACGCATTATTCGCCCCACTATCGCTGGAGTATACGCGATAAATCACAGATCCAATACAATTTCTTTTCTTCTTCCGAAATGTGTTCAGTCTGCAATCTCACTTTCTTGGACGTTGACGAACTACTTCCTTTACGGTTGTGTTTGCTTCATTTCACTTCAATGCCTCACCAAGCTTCTTAATTTGTTTTCTGTCAATCCTTGTGACCAGCGACTCACTAACTGCAGAAGGCGTCCATTAAGAATACCTTTTAGGCTCCTTGCCGTCCTAAATTTCTGATGCGAGGTATAAAAGAATGGGAAAAATCACGAAGAGTATTGCATTTTCACTGTCTTCATATACAGGGTTATTCAAAAATATTTATTTCTAATGAACGACAATAGATGGTGACCCATGCGATACACACTGAATAGAGAAAATTTCAAAATTTTATTTTATGTGTTCAAAATGAGCATCATTTGTTATGCGAGGACGACAGCGCTTTTCCGTTTGCATACGCAACCATCTTCTACGAATTTATTGTATCAATTGTAAAGTTTTTATGACGAGGCGGCTCGTTGTTGAACTTACAACGAAATGCACGCTGCAATGAAAATGGATTCACTCTTTGCATAATGCAACACACAAAACGACATTTCCTGTGGCGTCGCCATTTTCTCGTAAACAAACACAGCGTCGCTGTAGGAACTGAATGGGGCGGGGCTTAAAACTTTGAACTTTTCTCTATTCAATGATGTGTCGTGTGTGTCGCTATGTATTGTCGTTCATTAAAAATGAATATTTAAAATCTGTTCCTTCTTTTTGAATAACCCTGTATTTTAAATATATGAGGACACGCTTTGTTCTACCAACGTAAAATCATCCTCAGCGATGTGGCTTGTTATAAACGAAACAAGAGGACGGTTTATTCTTCCGAATACCTGAGTTCAAGGGTAAGTCAGTGGTTTAAGGTGTCTACACTTCAAGGGTAGCGGTGAACACATAATTTAGAAATGCAGGTTTTGAAGACGAGTTAATTTTTGAAGTCATGTTTGCTTAAAAAATGTGTAATCAATTACAGATACACGTCCTATAATGAGTTTTGTAGGAATAGCTGATATATATATATATATATATATATATATATATATATATTTCCTGTATGTGGATAAAATATGATGTTTTTAAACCTAGTTTGTTTAAATGAAAGTACATTGACTATGTAGCATTGTCAGAAAACTTATAATTCTGAGTAGATTTCTTTAACATTCACAAAGCCTCATTAACTAATATATGTATAAATGTAACATCTTCACAATGAGCTACGTTAAATCTTACATATGACACAGTAAACCTGTGTAGTTTCAAGCAATGTTTTCAGTATTAATAAGGTTTTTAAATTATATAATTTAATAGCCAGTAATGGTATCTATATCACTGTAAAAAATAAGTCATGCGTTATTGCTGAATAGAACAAATTACGTAATATTTAATTGTTCCTTCATACACGTCTGTATAGGAAAAGTTCGACTTTACCTTTCCAACTTTGTCCTATACACGACTTATGTAAAAGAGCAATCGAGAATCATTTTAACAAAACTCAGCAAACGCCATTTACAAAATTTTACAGGAGAGGTATTGTTTAGTTTTATTCAGTATGGTTGATTCAAAAAATTTTAAAAAAATAGTACTGATCATCCTTGTAGATAGGAATTGATGAAGAAATAATTTAAGTTCATTACTAACTGCCTTTACTGAAAAAACGAAAATTACAAATTACAAATTTTTACAAAACTCAACATGTTCAGTTTTTCATATATGTTTCTGCTTTATTTTTTAAGCCAAGTGATACAAATATACATTCTAAGCACTTAAATTCAGTGGGCTCTAAAATGTATTACATTTTGTAGATAATATCAGAATAAGAAGTTAACAATGTAGAAAATATACACCTTTTTCTTGTAAGTTAATAGATGGACAGAAGTTTCCAGAGTAACAAAATGTGCTTCTTACATCTTCAACCTATTATGAAGCTCATAGTCACAAGTTTTAATGAGGACTAAAGCAATAGTACACATTTTAATACAACAAGTTTTAGATTTAATGCTGTGTGAAATCCAAAACAATACTGAAATACAGTCCCCTTTAATCTAAAGGTTCTTCAAATTGTAGAATCCAGTTTTCAATATCATTAGCATTCCCTTGTATAACTTTATAACGAATTCTTTACTTTCCACTGAATAATTTTCAAAATAAGACATCGACTTCTTCACGTCATTAATTCTGTTTTTGTTTATATGATTCACTAATGGAAGTTTAGGTACTTCAAATATTATCGAAGCACTTCTCTCACCGGGTTTCAACACCTCAACTTATATCGGTGAAGTAAAGTAAGTTTCTTTTGCCGAAGGCATTGTGTCATGGTCTTAGGTCTTCTTACATAATGCAATACTCTTAACTAAGATATCTTAAAAGGAAAATTGGTTTTAATTGCACGTTTGGATATTGATTTCAAAACTTAATCTCCCCAAACATTCCCAAAATGTCATAATATTCTGAAGGCAGAGTGATCGTTTGTTTTCTGAATTCTGTTTCAATAAGACCAAAAACCATATCGGGAGGCACATAGCATGCCCATGCATTGTAAAATAATGTTGAATTTCTTTAAATAATTTTGGGCTTTCAGTGTAACTCTTAAGCATTGCCATCATTATGGAGCTTTTGCTTTGGAAGCCACAAGAATCAGAAAATAATCTGAGACTAAGATATTGTACGTCTTCTTTCATTAGACCTTGCTCTAAAGAACTTAAATAGTCTCTCACAGCAGATGCATTTTCATTTGCTTCCCGTCCTGTGTCTGTCTCTAGTCATGTGTAGATAACTACTTTGTCTGCATCCCTTTGTGAATTAATTCCAAAGTTTGAGCTGACTTTAACTCAACAAGAAAGCTTGCACGAGCAGAGCAACTATCAGTATGACGATTTTCAAAGCCCAGGTTAAAATATTTGTAGAATACCGTTTTATACGATACAAAGTAGCCCAATAACCCTTGTCTAACTCGAGAAGCATTATATGTATCATGCATTCTTTTAATGTTTAGCTCTGGTAGAAGATATGACCGCTTAACTTCATTTCTAGAGTAATGAGAAGATCTGCATTTGTATTTAAGTATTTCCTTCTTAATGAACTCCATCTGCTCTTCGTCCCTTTTCTGCAACTTGCAAGCTCGTCCACCTCGATTCTCCTTAGGTAGTACACTCGTATCTTTCGGCAATACGCCTGAGTCTGTCTCCTGACAGTCCTGGAAACATACGTGGGAAATAAATATAACTTGTTCAGAGAATTATTTTCATTTTGCAAACTTTTTGCTTAGGTTATAAATAAAAATCAGACTTGTCTGTCACTTTTCTGAATGTTGAGGCACATACAGGAATTTCTCAGCCTTCTTCTTCTCTTATATACACAGTATGAGACTGACACACATCTTCATTTATTTTTATTACTTTCTCTACTACGTATAGTAAGTAGGGGAAGTATTGCATTCCACCCAAAAATTCGATACCGAGATTTCACCGGAAATACACGTTTTGAGACCTCCTGAATCCAAAAAAAGCATTTTTAGAAACATGTCCGTGTGTGTGTCTGTGTGTGTGTCTGTGTGTGTGTGTGTCTGTGTGTGTGTCTGTGTGTGTGTCTGTGAACAGCATAACTCAAAAACGAACAATCGGATAAGCACCAAACTTGGTATTTAGGTTCAGTATCTTCCAGAGATGCGACACGAAGGTTTTCAAGAAAATCCCCCCACCCCAGACTACCCTTTACATGGAACATTTTTCGAAAATTTTAATTTTCTCAAAAACGGCTCTAACGATTTTGATTAAAATATCATATGTTTAAGATATTGTCATGACAAATAAAATGTATATCTCGAATTTTCTCGGAATGTCTCCAAAAGTATTCTTCATTATGAACGACTTTTTCATAACTGGTAAACCATAAGAGATAGACAAAATTTTACTACACGAAAAATGTAGATCGCGTTAAAATACACAATTTATGTCATATACATTTCTTTTGTTGAGTGAACCGTTTGCGAGATATTGCTTGTTATTCCCTTAAATTTTCCAATACTTATACGTTTTCTCAAATTCGTTATTCATTACTTTCTCTACTACGTATAGTAAGTAGGGGAAGTATTGCATTCCACCCAAAAATTCGATACCGAGATTTCACCGGAAATACATGTTTTGAGACCTCCTGAATCCAAAAAAAGCATTTTTGGAAACATGTCCGTGTGTGTGTCTGTGTGTGTGTGTGTGTGTCTGTGTGTGTGTGTGTCTGTGAACAGCATAACTCCAAAACGAACAGTCGGATAAGCACCAAACTTGGTATTTAGGTTCAGTATCTTTCAGAGATGCGACACGAAGGTTTTCAAGAAAATCCCCCCACCCCAGACTACCCTTTACATGGAAGATTTTTCGAAAATTGTAATTTTCTCAAAAATGGCTCTAACGATTTTGATGAAAATATCATATGTTTAAGATAATGTCATGGGAAATGAAATGTATATCTCGAATTTTCTGGGAATGTCTCCAAAAGTATTCTTCATTGTGAACGACTTTTGCATAACTGGTAAACCATAAGAGATAGACAAAATTTTACTACACAAAAAATGTAGATCGCGTTAAAATACACAACTTATGTCATATACATTTCTTTTGTTGAGTGAACCGTTTTCGAGATATTGCTTGTTATTCCCTTAAATTTTCCAATACTTATACTTTTTCTCACATTCGTTATTCATTTTTTTTATGTCCTGGACATGCAAAGAGAATGGAATGCGCCACATAGCAACCAGCGTTAAAATATTTGACTATCGCTTAAAAGCTACCATATTTCCCTTGCATCTACAAGAAAATTACCAATAAGATTGACATCTCGATATCTCGATTAACATGAACCATATGAAGAATAAGCGTTTGTAAAATTAGATTGTACAAGAGTAGAGAAAGTCATGTGAGTGTAACACATCAGATTTTTGTGTTTTCCTTCCCTCTGCTCTTTTGGGAAAGTTCACTCTCATATCTTTTAGTGTCGTCCTCCGTGGGCTAGTGGTACCGTGCTAGCCTCTAGTTCCCAAGGTCGCGGCTTCAAACCCGGCGGAGGGCGATGGATTTTTCGGGCGTAAAAATCCTTAGCATGGCCCCCTTCGGAAGGGAAGTAAAGCCGGTGGTCCCGTGTCGTAGATTTACGGCACGTAAAAGAATCTCAACTCTGATAAAGAGGCCTCTGAGCAAACTTTACAGGTCCTTCACGCCAAATATAGAATAGGACGCTAAGGACCATAGTAGTTAAAGAGCTGCATAAATTAAAAAACATCTGATGTGTTACACTCACATGACTTTCTCTACTCTTGTACAAACTATTTTTTACAAACGCTTACTATCCATATGCTTCATGTTCATTGAGATATCGAGATGTCAATCTTATTGCTAATTTTCTTGTAGATGCAAGGGGAATATGGTAGGTATTAAGCGAGTCAAATATTTTAAGCGTTAGTTGCTAAGTGGTGCATTTCATTCTCTTTGCATGTCCAGGACATAAAAAAAGGAATAAAGAATTTGAGAAAATGTATAAGTATTGGAAAATTTAAGGGAATAACAAGCAATATCTCGAAAACGGTTCACTCAACAAAAAAAATGTATATGACATAAATTGTGTATTTTAATGCGATCTACATTTTCTGTGTAGTGAACTTTTGTCTATCTCTTATGGTTTACCAGTTAAGAAAAGTCGTTCATAATGAAGAATACTTTTGGAGACATTCCCAGGAAATTCGAGATATACATTTCATTTCTCATGACATATCTTAAACATATGATACTTCAATCAAAATCGTTAGAGCCATTTTTGAGAAAATTAAAATTTTCGAAAAATCTTTCATGTAAAGGGTAGTCTGGGGTGGGGTTGGTGTTTATCCGACTGTTCGTTTCTGAGTTATGCTGTTCACAGATACAGACACACACACACACAGACACACACACGGACATGTTTCCAAAAATGCTTTTTTTGGATTCAGGGAGTTTCAAAACATGTATTTCCGGTGAAATCTCGGTATCGAATTTTTGGGTGGAATACAATACTTCCCCTACTTACTATACGTAGTAGAGAAAGTAAAAATATCTCGTAGTAAGAAATTGTCCTGTTCAACTTTTATCTTATTCATATACAGGCTATCTCTAAAATGAATAAGATAACTGAAACACTAACGTCCTGCTCTGTAAGGTTTTTCCCCATTTTGTTTCAGTATCGTTAGTCTAACATCCTAATAACGATGTTTCACACAAGAGTTTTACAACAACTGGTAATCTTATGTTGAAACAGTGGCCGAACGTGAAAGAGAATTACGCGGAAAAAACAGTTGATCTTTCTTGTCATAGTTGTGGATGCTCGACAATATACACGTGCGAGATTAAGGGCTGTTAAATTTAACCTTTAAATAATAATAATTTATGTTCTTAGTTTCATGCATATAAAACAGGGATTAGTTGAGTTTTGTAAAAAGCTTGAAAAATGGGGATGTCGAGTTTCATGAAAGTTTGCTGTATCCAGGCACCTCTTACAACGGCAAATGTTCAATTCTGTCGTATTTTCTTTTAATCATTGTATGAGGCTCATATTAAACCACCAGACTCCGTTAAAAACTAATTTTGAAAAAAAATATGTTTGTTGCATTGTGTTAAAACAGTCCTCAACTAATTCCATTGATTGAATTAATAATTGGTTAAACTATGAAGCCCGGGACTTAAAGTACTTGAATCATTACATTCAATAAGAGAGATGTTTGATGATAGAATAATGAGTGTTGATTTGTGGCCTCCTCGTTCTCCAGACCTAACGAGTTGTGATATTTATTTATGGGGTTCTTTAAAAGACAAAGTGTATCGTTCCAATCCTCGCACACTACAGGAACTTAGAGAAAACATTGTGCAAGAATTCCTGCTGCTGAGCTTCGGAGAATGAGCGAGAATATTTACACGAGATATGCTGCCTGTTTGAGAGCAGAAGGTCAACATTTCCAGCATCTATTATAAGGTAAGGATTTTAGTCTGCCTCTGCCGGGGTAATTTTCCCGGCGACTGCCGGCTTCTGGCGCAGTAGAGAAAGGCCGCGTGTGGGTTCGAATATAATTTAATTACCCTGTATGTGTGTGCGTGTGTATGTGTGTGTGTGCGTTGTGAGATAGAACAAATCAATGACAAAAATTTGTATAATATTGAGGTCTAATTATCCATCTCGTGAAGAAAGAAAAAAAACTTTGCTTCGAAAGATTTTGTGATGATACTTTTGCAAAACGGAACCTTATTAATGTATTCGTGTGAGCCATTTATGTTCCGTGTCAGGCAAAACATTATTAATCTTATATGACATTTAATCGGGGAGTTTGTCACTGCAAATATTGAAGGTTATGTAGAATTGTCTTAAAGAAAGGTACTGAATTTGAGTAGTTGTCGAGTAATTTTCCTTACATTGGCAATTATCCATAATAATTATCCATATTAATAATGTTCCGTGTAAGGATCGCTGTTGCCAACACATTAAAAGCTATTTGTAATTTTCTCAGGAAAAGTTCTACTTATCTCAGGTAAATAATGTTTATTAATTATGCCTCCAGTAGACAAAACATTAAGGCTCTAATTGTATGAACTCGTGTTCTCTGGTAAATTCATTACAGGAAATAAACTTCCCGATAGATTATTTGTACTGGTATATTTTTAATCTGGTAATCCTAGCTGTTCATTTCCTAAGCCACGTGTGCCTACGGTCCAGCCTGGGAAATTTTCTGGGAGTATTAAATTAGTGATAGATACATATCTATTCCTATACACCCCAGGAAGTAATATGGGTCAGTTTTTAATTTATAGACAACGCTATAGAAACGGTAACGTAAGTTTTCTTACGTAAGTCCAAGAGCACGTTCTTAAGCAAGTAAGCAGTTGATACTACTAGGTAATGATCATGCATTTTTCCATATGCACAGATGTTCACTGACAAAATAGATACGATAATCCTTACTAATTATCCCTAAGTGCAATAAATAGATATTTAGCTGTTTCTGTTTATGTTTAAGAATAACATAATGGCAAATATTAATTCAGAACTATGAATATTGCGACGTTTACTTAAATTTAATAAAGAGCATTAACTGAGTATGAAAACTTTTGTGAGCATAGAGTCAGCTCGCATTAACGATATAAACGCAATAATTATGCAAGCAGTAATAAAAGAAGCACTTTAAAGAAAGTTAAACTACTTTCAGTATTGAATGACCGTAAAGCGAAATAGTGTTTAAAGAAGTACGATGTGTTACATTCACAAGACTTTCTCTATCCTCTATCGTTTATTGTGTGTTTATTTTTCTATCTACTTCATTTTAACCAAGATATACCTTTGCAGAACTAGCTACATCACACTTCTCGTTACAGATGCAAAGGGAACAACGATGGTTAAATATTTAAGAGCTGGACGTTATATGATGGCCTTAAAATTCCATATATTTTCCATGACTTCGCGAGAAACAAATAAATAAAATCTGAATATACTATCCCGGCACATTGGTTACTACACCGGGACATACATTCAAACTTTATATTTATTCTCACAAACACATTTACATTTTAGATTACATCACATTTTTTAAGACTACAAACTACACAATGTCTACAAAATAATAATATGACAATAAATAAAGAAAAATAAATAAAAGAAAGAAAGCAAAATATAAATTATTGGATTAGAGTAAAGGCGTAAAAAAGAAGTAATTACAATTCTAAATTTTATATTTATCTACACTTGCTGGAAACCAGCAAATTTAGCAACTGGTAACCACTACTCCTACGTAATTATATTCACTGGAAACCAGCAAAAATGTACTGATAGCCAGCACAAAACCTTCTACTAAAGTACTAATCATTTTAATAACTTTATTTATATTTATATTTTATTTAAAATTTTCCTTAATTAAAATGTTTTATAAGGTAAAGTTATCTATTTATAACATTCTGTTATTCTCATAGTAGTTATTTAATTTATAGTAATTCAATATCTTATTTAATTCATTTATATCTTTATTTATACATTTGTGCTTTTTATAAATTTATTTGCCTTATAACATTTTATTTAATCAAGTTTCTATTATCTCCCTTTTAAGTCATTTTTATATATCAATTGTTTTTAATTGTTTCACTATATATTAAACCTTTACCTCTTTTAACCAAACACTAAACCTTCTTCCTTCTATCACTAAATATCTACTCACTTTACCCCACAACATTTCACTTCCCTCACATCCTCCATTTTATTCTAACACCAACTCCACCTCCAACCTACATAAACTCTAACTTCCCCTCCTATTAATACTAATAACAAATTTACATCTCCCTATATCCAAACATCACTATAACTCCATTCACTATCGCTCCCAAACCACATTAAACTACTCCTCCAATGGCAAACCTGCTAGCTCCTCCTCCGAAGATGGCGAAACTGCTGGCTACTCCTCCAATAATGGTAAACCTGCACCCCAACACACGATCATCTTCTCTCCTTTCCTCTTCTTCCTCCATCCTCGTTCTATAATCACCACATTTCTCTCCTTCCCATCGTCTGAATTAAAATCTCTACCCATTCCTCCTCCGCTTCATTCTCCATCAATGTCAACATTTGTAAACTGGCCATTTCTTCACTTATACTTGTATCTTCTCCCGTATCTAAATTTTGATTTATTATTCTAATCCTCTCAGATCTTCTAATTTCCTCTCCCCCTCTCGGTAATTGTTCTCTTCTTACTTTTGGTAATATATATTTTCCCACGCTGTACTACTCACAAAATTTGTTAATTGTTGTAGATATTTAATTAAATCAGGAAGTCTTAAAATTGTATACAGGGTATATCCTCCAAAATGTTAATTTTGTTCCAATATGTTTTGTATGGACCATGTCCCGTAATAAAGTGTATTAATCCTTTTGTTGGTTGTACGTGTGTTAGCCATAATCTTTCTTGAACATTTGAAAATAACTTATAAACTCTTCTTCCCTCTACCATTTCCTCCCATTAATGTTGCCATCTTGTCTTCAAATTTTGTGAGAAACAACTGAAAATCACAGCACTTGAAAACAATGACAGAAATATTGAACAAACCGAACCATTATTAACGAATACTTCCGAAATGACTTATGTTATAAAAAGTTGTTTGAAATAAATTGTGTGTTTTAAGGATATCTACATTTTTGTGTAGTGCGTTTTTGTCTATCGCTTAACGCATGTCATACAAGATAATATTCTTTCCAAATGAACAACACTTTAGAGGCTTTCCCAGAAAATTCAAGATATACATTTTGTTTGTCATGTAAATATCTTTAATATATATTATTTTAATCGAAATCGTTAGAGCCATTTTTATACGATAAAAAATTTGGAAAAATGCTCCATGTATGGGGTAGTTTGGGGTAGTGGATTTTCTTGAAAAATCTTCGTGTTGTCTTTGGAAGGTACTGAACTTAAATACCAAGTTTGGTATTTATTCGGCTTTTCGTTTTTTAGTTATGCTGTTCACACACACATGCGCACGGATCTATTTTAGGGAAACTCAAAACATATATTTCCGATGAAATATTGGTATGGAATTTTTGAGTGGAATACAATCCTTCTCTACCTACTATGTACGTGATAGAGAAATAAATAATAGTGAAAACAGATCATCTAACAATGTTTAATTAAATTAAACGTCTATAGGTCACAAGTAATGTTAAGGAATTATCACTACATAAGCAGTATTTAACTGCATTTCTACTTCTGCACCAAACAAAGGGAATAATTGAGTACTTTTATGTGGTTTAATGTGCAAGTGAGGCGAATTTTCCTTGTTAAACTGAAACATGCAGACAGAAACTTCACCCCCAACTATTCACCAAAGAGGCCAAAGAGCACTATTTATCTTCAGGGATGGGTGAGCAGGAACCGTGGACACAATACTGTCCAATATATGTAGCAGCTCCCTCTCGGCTTGCCTGTTTGTAAACGCAGTGATATGAATGCTCTGTGCGTACTGCCCAAAGCAGCCAAGATGCATACCGCGAACTGTCGCTATATTTGCATAGAGGTCACAATAACAACATCCGAGAATATGCGTCTCGGGCAGCTCCGTGAAGTACAATATTATACTTCCCGCCGCAGTCACCCCTTTATATAGAAGTTTTACTTTCTCTACTACGTATAATAAGCAGGGGAAGTGTTGCATTCCACACAAAAATTCGATGCCGAGATTTCACTAGAAATTCATGTTTTGAGGTGCACTTAATCCAAATAAACTATTTTTATAAACATGTTCGCGCGCGCGGGTGTGTGTGTGTGTGTGTGTGTGTGTGTGTGTGTGTGTTTGTCTATGTGCCTGTCTTTGAACAGCATAACTCCAAAACGAAAAGTTGGATAAATACCAAACTTGGTATTTGAGTGTTGTACCTTTCAAGGATGAGAAATGAACATTTTCAAGAAAATGCCCCGCCCCTAAATACTTTTACATGGAACTTTTTCGAAAATTTTAATTTTCTCAAAAAGGCTCTAACAATTTTGATTAAAATACCATGTGCTTAAGCTATTTTCATAGCAATTAAAACCTATATCTTAATTCTGGGAATGCCCCTAAAAGTTCTCTTCATTCTGAATGACTTTTGCATAACTAGTAAACTCTGAAAATTTTACAAAGGACAACATTTTACTGCACTAAAAATGTATATCTCATTAAAACACAATTTATGTAATAAACATTTGTTTTGTCGAGTGAACCATTTCCGAAATACTCATCTGTTTGTATTTCAAGTACTTATATTTCTTCTCAAATGGGAATTTTTTATTTTTTTATTTTATTTATTTATTTATTTATTTGGTCATGGACATGCAAAGAATAGTAAACAGCTCTTAAAAGAGCCTACCATGTTCCCCTTGCACCTACAAGAAAGTTAGCAAAAAGATAATTTCTGCAAATGTTTATCTCGATTAACATGAAGTAGATGGAGAATAAGCTTTTGTAAAAATAGTTTGTGCAAGAATAGAGAAAGTCATGTAAGTGCAACACTTCAGATTTTTTCGTTTAGTTTTGATCTTCTCAAAAATGGCTCTCACGAATTTTATTAAAATACAATATGTTAAAGATATTTACACGACAAATAAAACACTATATCTTGAATTTTCTGGGAATAGCTTGTAAAGTCCTCTTCATTCCGAATGACGTCTGTATAATTGGTAAACAAATTAGAGATTCTCTTTGTTATTGATTTAAATTTTTTAATACTTTATTTTTTACTTTCTCTACTACCTATCCATGCTACGTAGAGGAAGTATTGCATTCCACCCAAAAATTCGACACCAATATTTCGCCGAAAGTACAAGTTTTGAGAATCGGTACGTATGTGTTTGTGTGTCTGTGAACAGCATACCTCAATAAGAAAGGTCGGTTAAATACTAAACTTGGTATTTCATTTCAGAATTTCCAAAAATGCCACACGAAGATTATCAGAAAATACCTATCCCCAAAACTACCCTTGGATTGGATTATGAAGGGGAGGTAGAATTGGCACCAATTCAGGAATGGGGATGCTGTACCGATGCCCATGAGGGAGCGTATCCGCGAGGGAGGGATAAGGTGAAAGGGGACACCTTGCGGCCGGAACCAGGAGTGACGGCATATCAATCACATGGTCCCTACAGTTTCCAGATTGAGACTACCAGGCAGTCGGACAGGCAGACCGGGGATACCGCCCCACGCAGACTTCCAATACCCTTTAGGTGGGGTTCTTATACCCCGGCAACCAGCTGAAGGCCGAAGAAGAAAGTTCACCGAGAGCATCCTATTTCCCTACCACGCTGCATCGAAACTCCTTCGCCGACACTTCGAACCGTGAACTAGACAAACAGGGTGAAAAATGAATAAAGTGATTAAGGAACTAAATAGAGAGATAGGAAATTCGGGGGATGAATTAAATAATTCCCTCATTCGCCTAACGACTCGGGAAAACCCCGAAAATATCCATGTGTTAGAGTGGGTAGTCAATTGGAATCAAACCCTATACCTCCCAAATGCGGGCCGCAGAGGTTTTACCTGAGCCATTCCGCTCGAAAACTACCCTTTATATGAAAAAGTTTTGAAAATTTAAATTTTCTCAAAAATGGCTCCAACGATTTTATTAAAATATCACATGTTTACGATATTTTCATGATAAATGAAATATTTATCAGAATTTTCTGGGAATAGCTCTGAATTCCTCCTCATTATCAATGACTTTTTATAACTGGTAAACCGTAAGAGCCAGACAGAGTGTTATTATTTTTACTTTCTCTACTACGTATAGTAAGTAGGGGAAGTATTGCATTCCACCCAAAAATTCGATACCGAGATTTCACATTTGAGGTGCAATGAATGCATATAAAGCAGTTTTGGAAACATGTCCGTGTGTGTGCCTATGTGTCTGCGTGTCTGCCTGTGAACAGCATAACTCAGAAACGAACAGTCGGATAAACACCAAACTTGGTATTTAGGTTCAGTATCTTCCAGAGATGCGACACGAAGGTTTTCAGGAAAATCCCCCATCCCAGATTACCCTTTACATGGAACATTTTTCGAAAATTTTAATTTTGTCAAAAATGACTAACGATTTTGAATAAAATACCATAAGTTTAAGACACTTTTAACGCAAATGAATTGTATATCCCGAATTTTCTGGGAATATCTCGAAAAGTATTCTTCATCGTGAAATACTTTTTATAACCGGTAAACCATAAGAGATAGACAAAATTTTACTACACAAAAAATGTATTTTAATATACAATTTATGTCATACACATTTTTGTTTTTTTGTTCAGTGAACCATTTTCGAGATATTGCTTGTTATTCCCTTAAACGTTCCAATACTTATACTTTTTCTCAAATGGGAATTCGTTATTCATTTTTTTGTGCTGGTAATGCAAAGAGAATGGAATACTGCACATAGCAACCAGCTCTTAAAATATTTCGCTATCGCTTAAAGCCTACCAATTCCCCTTGCATCTACAAGAAAACTAGCAATAAGATTAACATCTGGATATCTCATTAACATGAAGCATATGGAGAATTAGCGTTTGTACAAGAGTAGAGAAAGTCATGTGAGTGTAACACATGAGATGTTTTATTTAGAAATTATCTATCTTACAGTGGTTTACCTACAATGCATTCATAATTGTATTTCTCCATAAATAACTATCCTCTGCATCTTCATCCGTTAGTCCTTTAGCCGCCATGCTTCTTCGGACCCCATCCATCCATTCTTCTCTTAATCTTCTTAGTCTTCTGTTTTGGGTATTTTAGAATTATGTTTTTTCCGCCATACGGTCGTTAGGGCCCAACCTGGAGGACCAGGTTATTTGTTTCAAGGTTTTCTTCCTCTAGCCTTTGTCGAGCCAACACCGAACTGCAAGGCAGCAGCCGTCGTAATCTGGCGAGGGGCCCTAAGTGTGCTGTCATCCGGGCCAGATGGACCCTAGTTTTTTAAACAGGTGTTACTCCCCTATTTGTCCTGGCTTGTGACGGCAGGGTCTAGCTTTCAATAATTGGACCTAGTTTGGCCGGATTAAAAATCTTACTACACAAAAATTATGGATCTCGTTAAAACGCACAATTTATGTCAAATAATATTTTGTGGCGTTAAGCTTTTCCGGAATATTCTTTGGTCCGAGTTTATAGTTTTCTCAACTGAAAGTCGCTATTTTTTTCTTTTTCTTTTCTGGTCATGCAATCAGCAGAAATTACAAAACCACCACATAGTAACATGCTCTTTGAAAACTGACTATCACTTTACCTACAATGAAATGTGTAAAGTGAATTGAAAGTTTATCTGGATTAACAAGAAATATATAGAATAATAAGCTTATGTGAGAATAGGTAGCGAGAAAACGTTGTGCATCATTTGTAGCGGGAAAGCGTTGTTCCTCTGGTTGATGCCCTCTGCTGCAGTGTTCTGGTCTCAGGCTATTGTTGCTCTGCAGATGCTGATCTCTCCATTCCTAATACATTACCTATCTAACTAATTTCACTGGTCTCAGGGTTTTCGTAGGTGAGGCAAATTAAAATACACTACATTTCCCTTATAAAATGTGGTTTATTATCAAATAAATACTTATGGGCGGCTAGCTTTTCCCACCATAATAATAATTAGGAGCCTAGTCTAACTGCACACGCTTCCCACCCATTGCATCCGTCATCCAGAGAGTATCGCTGTGTGTCGACGAGATTCTATAAGAGTAAAACTCTGGGGCTTTCTTTCTCCTTTTTATATCCAAGCTTAGTGACGCTCACCTTTGGGCCTCAAAATGTAATGAAATTTCAAATTGGTCCTCAGACCGCGCTACCTTATTATGTATGAAAATATTCTGCTCCAAAGTTTTTCGCATACGCGTTCCAGTGACGCGTCCGGAAGCAGATTCAATGTCTCTGTCTCTTTCCTTTCTATATCTGTCTTCCTTGCTCATTAGCTTGGTGAAAGGTAGGCCCTACCTAGAATTATCTTTTACCTGGAATTAGCTAGCTCGCCTGTCCCTTACTTATCTAAGCTACAATCCGCTTTTTACATTTCTTGGTTGTTAAATATTCTGACATCTTTCTTGGTGAATTATATTATTATGTACAATTCTTGTTTAATATTGCTTTATATGTCTATGTGTATATGTGTATATGCATGTGCGTGTATGTGTGTGGTATATCCCCTTTCAGATATTTCGTAGAGAAAGTCATGTGAATGCAACACACATTTCTCTGCTTTGTGTTGTGTTGGATCGTACAGAGCTTGGGGTGAAGCTTTAAAAATTAATTTGATAATTACATAAAATTTCATGCAGTTATATTATAGCGTATAGTATATAGAACTAGGATTAACTGCGGAGCTGGACTTAGCACCTCCACCTACAAGATCTTTGTGTCTGAAGCCCTGACGGGGTGCATCCGGGACGGAGGAGTGAGGTGAGAGGAGACAGAGAGCGGCCGAACCTGGGCACAAGTCCCTACTTTCACAGAGTGAAACTCCCGGATGTCAGCTGGTGCAACCGGCGCTTTACCTTCCGGGTTTGCACATCCCCTGCGGAGCCCGGGACTCGGAGACCTCTCTCATTCCTGGAGACGGCGGATTACACAGAGAATCGTTTTCCCCTACCATATAACACCGAGACTCCCGCGAACACTTTCAATCCTGAAACAGATCAAGCAGATGAAAGGTGAAGTCAAATGATAATGGAGGTGAAATGGAGGGACAGGAAATTCGGAGGATGTAATAAACCTTCCCAGCATTCGCCTAGCGACCCGGGAAAACCCCGAAAATACCCATGGGTCAGGAAGGTCGCCACGGTTGAACTCACGACCTTCGGAATGCGGGCCACAGACGTTACCGCTGAACCATCCCACTCGATGCGTAGTATATAAGTAAAGAGTGTGTCGTACAAGTGGAATATTAATGCAATAGTTAAATTACATCATAACAATAAACACTACTTATAAACAGATGCATTTGTTATTGTTCTTTAAAGGATTATCCTCCTCGTTATAGGACTTATCTCGCCAAGGACTCACAAGCCAATACCTTGGGTCAGTAGCCGTCGAGGAGCAAGCAAACTCTGGATCATAGCATGTCCAGGCTGGGTGATCAGCCCAGTGCCGGTATGGTGGTAAACAAGAAGGAAATAAAATGCAGTGATGAAAGGGGTGATGGAAAATTCTCGAATCAATTTATCGAACCCACTATTCGCCTGTCACCGAGGAAAACCGCGAAAAGTTTTGTTTTTGAAAAACCATTTCAAATCCAATGATGCTAGCCACAATGAGGAGTATCGTTGAGAGATTGTTAATCAACAGAAACTCTTCAAAATCTCCTCCCTCCAGCATAAGGGATAACCCAATAGTCCATATTACTGGCTGCTCACTGGAGGTTTGTGTTGTCAATACCATTGACCTCCTGTGTAAAGTTGTGCTTCAAATCGTCCAGTATCTGAGGGCGTGTGGCGTAATATGTTAAATAACCGCATAGAAAGAAGTTCGTGTTGTAAATTCAGGAGATCTCGATGGTCACGGATCTTGGAAATTATCCGGTCATTCAAAGAATTTTAAATTAGCGCCATGTATTGGCTTTAAGTACGGCATATAGTGCAATCTTGTCGAAAATATCATGGCCTGGCTCTACATAGTGTTGCGACTCAACAAACTACATAAAAATCCGTTGTACTCTGCACTGTTCACATTCTAGTCAAACAAATTGTTTCCACTGCTCTCTGTGTGAATATTGGTACCAAACCTTGACTTTAACGGGGTGCACAGATGCTTCGGGAACGACATGTAGATTCTGGATGACTCAATGATGCGAGTTCCTTGAGTTTATATAGGTGCATTAATGAAATCGTGTTTTATTTTTTAACCATTTGATGAACAATATGCAGGATTTTGCACTATCAACGACTGAAACCAACGGAAATATTTCACTTCCTTATTCTCATCTAGTTCCCGAAACTAATTGACAACTGTAGCCCTCCCGGACACGTTAAGTAGGTAAATCCGGTCTCCTGTGATGCAACATTATTGCACCACGATGAGGCGCTAATTTGAAGCAGTAACGTGTGATTGTCACAGTCTCACGATGGTCGCAAGTTTGAAGCAGTAACGTGTGATTGTCACAGTCTCACGATGGTCGCAAGTTTGAAGCAGTATATATGATGTTCCGCATTTTCGAAGCCGTTTACTTTACCTGCTTCGTTGTTGATTCTGCTGTCGTGATCTCGTTGCTCGTTCTGTTACCTCGAGCGCCAACTGCTGGGGTGGTAAACTGTGAGATCTTTCTCTCAGGGTATGGGTGGGCGTATTGTTAAAGGACAACACCGGTTTAAACTGACTGAGACATTTAATGTGATCTAAAGCATTAAATTTGAGCTTTTGAAGCGAGTTGTCGGCAGTCTGAGGATAAGGAATGAAACTGATTATGAACCGTAGCACTCGAAATTGTAACAACTAAATGCTGCTAACAGCTAACTTCTGCAGTATCAAAGTTGAGTTTGGAAATAACTGCTTCGCAATAAAAGGCACTAGAAGCGTAACTTGCCGTGAGTCACTAAAATGCTTAACGGCGAGACCTCTCGCAATAGCCGCGAAAGCTTACTCACACAAGTGCGTCACTACGTGCTTAAAATATCACACGAGCAGTACGTACGCAAGACTGTACCAGAGAGTAACTATTTGATGTAAAATTACACGCCTTTATTACTTTTAGCTCCGCCTACATCATCAACACCACCAACGCTATTTTTCATACGCTATGTTTTAATACGCTTATCTTAACTTTGTTACTCAGGGGTTTAGCTAAAACCTCAGAATCTAAGTGGCTTTCTCTTTTCCAGAATTCTGCCCACGTGATCCTGCAAACGTACTGAGCTTATAACGTACCTAACTGAATTCCCAGAATCTTTAAGCCAATGCATTCTATCCTTCGGCTGACTTCCTAATTACCTTCCTAATTACCTATTTCTCGGACAATTTTTTCAGCTCAAACTTCTTACATTATACATTGATTCAATATATGGAAATTATTTACTGCGATTATTTCTCTATTTTACTGTTATTTCTTTCGTTAGTTACCCATCAATGATTACGGTATCACCTGTAATATACGTCTTACAAGGTGACCGCTCCAATCGTACACGGATGTCCACAACCGTGGCCATTCTAGTTGAATGGTGTTTTCCTTCATCAGTCACTAGAGAACCAGTTGTTTACAATTTGTTTGTCAGTGCCAGTATTGTGTTAATTTGGGGGATTGCAAAGAACAACCTCAAAAGATGAATTTTCAGTGCAATCTCTATATCGAATTTTTGGTGAAATGCAATACTTCCTCTAGGCAGGTAGTAGAGAAGCTAAAATTGACAAAAATACTGTAAAATTCAAACCAATAACAAGGGATATTTTGGAAATGGCTGACATCCCAAACAATTTATTTGAAATAAATTGCGTGTTTTAAAGAGATCTACATTTTTAGTGTAATAAGTTTTTGTCTGTCTCTCAAAATACTTGTATATAAAATTATTTCAGAATGAAGAGGGCTTTACAGGCTATTCCCAAAAATTTTAAGATATACTTTTTATTTGGCATGCAAGTACCTTATAGATATGCTATTTTAATGCAAATCGTTAGTCATTTTTTAGGAAATCAAAAACAATGAAAACGTTTTCATGTAAACGGTAGTTGGGGGAGGGAAGATGTTCTTGAAAATCATCGTGTCGCATCCCTAGAAGATGCCGAACTTAAGTATCAAATGGGGTGTTTAACAGACATTTCCTTTTTAATTATATTGTTCACAGACACATACACACTCTCAAATAGAGTCTTTTTCTTTCTCATGATTTTGGCCTCAGTCTTTTCCAACTTCAAATTGCTGATGCCATTTTCTCTTTTTTGTCTTCCTGGCTTCCTTTTTCCCTGAGTTTTAAGATTCAACGTTCCGTTTAGTAACCTATTATTTGACGTTCTATCAAAGCATTGTTTCCATCTTTCTTTACGTTTTATTATGTTGTTTTACACTTCTACTTTTTGCCTTCGTGAATACAAAACTTTCTCTTTTTGTATTGTTTTGTGTATCGTTGTATAGACCTCAAAATTCACATTCCCATATGTATTTTACATATATGTTGTTTGATAGTGATCCATTTTGCGATCCATAATGAGTCTGATTGTGCTTACTTTAAACACACACAGAGATCAAAACAAATTCTTAAATGGTGCGAAAGAATTCCTCTTTAAGACCCAATATTCTATCGCCAATTCTTCGGCTGTTAAACCGTAACGAAAAAGTGAAGGAATTAGTGATAAATAAAATGTTAATCACACATCTATATATTTTTCCTAACTGACCATTGAATTGGCTACGGAGGGGACTCGACACTGATGCACGTAAGGTATTGTACCTCGCCCCAAAAGAGGCGAACCCGGGAGGAAGGGTGAGGCGAGAGGAAACACCGAGCGACCGGGTCCAGGAGGGACGGCACAGGAAAGACAGATTCCCTAAGTTTCCAGATAGACACTTCCCGGCACACGGACAGGCAGACAGGGGAACTCCAACCCGCACTTCAACGCCCCTCTAGGGGATCTAGATATCCCCGCCCAGACGAAAACCGAGGGACGGAGAGAGTCACAAAGATCATCTTTTTCCCCTGCTTCACTGCACCGAAACATGTCGGCAACACTTCCAGCCCTTATAAAGGATGAAGCGAGATGAGAATGAAGATGAAATGGAGCGACAGGAAATTCGGGGGATGTTAGAATCCTTCTCAGTATTCGTCTAGCGACCAGGGAAAATCTCGAAAAAAACCCATGGATCAGGAAGCGAACCCACGACCTCCCGAGTGGGGGCCACAGACGAAACCGTCTAAGCCATCCCACTTGGTTACTTGACCATGACTCTTCTATAAGTATTAAGTTGGAAAGTCTTTGGCATAGTTTTTTTTTCCTTACTTAAAATGTAATTAGAAAAAGTCAGAGTTGTTTAACTTAGTTATCCCACTGAGCTATAATTATCGTTCATTTTCCATAAAGAAAATGAAGGTATAAAGTAACTTGATTAAAATGAGCAGTACTGTTAACTAATTTGTTTCTTCCAGGAAGCTTTTTTTGTGTGTCTGATATCCTTCTTCGTTAAAAACAAAAGTTGCCTTATATCTTCCACGGAGGTCGTTTCCCTTGATCAGTAGCTAATTATTTCTGTGATACATCGCAGGAAGGAGAAAGAAGAATGGCCAAAGAAGCGAACATTTTCTTCTAAGGCTCATTACCCCGACCCAAATGTACTGCCATCCTTCATAGCTCTAAAATAAGGCCGCTTTTCACGATGGATAACAAGACCACCTAAAATGTTACTTTTTAAGAAGCTCGTATGCTAAAATGGGATTTGTGCTGCCTCGTTGACATTTCGGAGTAATCAATTCGGTTCTTTAGATTTAATTAATACCGTCAACAGATATTACAGAAGCGAAGTGAATTCTTAACCACCCAAAAACAAATTCTCCAGGACCTTATTCCACGGGTGAATTGGAGAAGAAAAAAAGGTTATAGAATATGTGTTTTAAGTGTAAGTAATAGTTCACAAGTTTTAGACATAAAGGGTTATCTAATCGTAACTACATAACGCAGCGATACACACTTGACAGCTAGCTGTGGATGGCCCGGCTACCTGGCTAAAGGTTAACTTGCCGCTGTTTCTCTCCTCCCTTAGAATTCTGCATTGTTCACAATTAAGCTTCCTAATGCTGCGGTATGAAGTCTATGTAAACTCCAACGGGGGTCCAAATTCACGCGCTGGTCATTTATAACATCTTCGAATACACGATTACACCATTCACTTCCTCTACCACCTACCTTGTATTTCAACAAAAAATTCGACATCTATTTAGGTCAACTGAATCCAAAACTAAGATTTTTCTTATAAAAGATGTACTTCGTTTGTGTGTGAACAGCACAACTCAAAGCATATGTTGGTTAAATTCAATATCTTACAAGAACACCAAGATTTTCAACAAAAGTCCTCACCCCAAACCAGCCTTTACAAGGAAGTTTTGTTAATTTTAGTTTCTTCGAAATTTGGTATAACGATTTTGATTCAAATAACACTTCAGATATTTGCATGAATAATGAAATGTCATCTTGAACTTTTGTTGGAATAGCCTATAAAATCTCTTCATTTGAATTAATTTTCTCTCTCTCTACTTACTTTACCTGAAGCAGATGTATTGTTGCCCCACTATTGGAGAGGCAAAGTTGTAGGACTTTATATAGTTGTAGCGGTTGCACCACTATGGGCGTCAATTTGAAGCTGTTTTAGTCCACACACGTAGTAGATGCCAATTGGCGGGAGATTGTTTCTAGGAGTGTTCGCCCTACGTACGGTACAATGTTTCCGGTGACCTTCGCCCCACTTTTACTTTTCCGGTGGCCTTCTCCCCACGTTTACTTTATGTGTAATAACTATTTTAATGTTATTTATTTAAATATTATATATGTATGCCTCGACTGCGTCAGTAGTAATTTGCAGAGCACGTATCTCTTAGCAGGCCTGTTACGGCTAAAGAACAAGGCTTACAAAATTATAATTTGTATTGTACTTTATTTATTAATCCTTCACACGATTAAATAACATTTCACTGATATATTCTACTATAGAGCTGCAAGATTATTGTTATTTGCACTTTTTAATAGGTAAACTTTATATAATTCTCACCGCAATGAATTTTTGTCTCACACTGAACCCGTACCGAACTACTCGGGTACGCAATCTTGTAGCGTCTACCGCCTGAATCTGTTTATTTACTCTATTTCAAGTCTCTGATTGGCTAATCCTACTCCAACAGAATACATTTATTTATGTTTTAACTTTTTGATTCGCTATTTATATTAAATATTTCATTATTATTCTTCCAAAAATTATTAGTAGCCTTTTTAAACTTTCCAATTTATTGTTGCCTGAAAGTTACTTTATTGTTAGCTACTTTCGGCTTCTACTTTTTAATTCTGTTTGCTACGGAAAGCAGCTTGCTTCTATTTTCACAGCTTCTACATTGTTAAACTACGTAATACACTCACGTAACATTATTATACATGTACATAATAATATAAACATAATACAATGACTGTTACATACACTTTATACATTATTACATACGCAAATTGCTTTTAAGGCGGGCTGGTATTTTATTTTATATTATATAATTAAACTGATATAATTTAAGTGTCAAAATACTGCCTCATACATCACTTTTACTATGTGATTATATCGCGATTGAATATATTTTGTATAACTAGTAAACCATAAGAAACAGACAAACTTTCTTCGCAAAAAATGTTGATCTCATTTGCCAATTTTTATGATGTTTGCCATTATGGGGATATTCGCTGATATTTGGTAGAAATTTAAATAACTTTTTTTAAGTACTAAGTCACTATCTCTTTCTTACTGATCTGAAAAGTGTGGAACTTCAAAGTCGACAAATAGCGTCCTGTTTTTACTTTCTTTACCACGTATATAGTAGATAGAGCAGGTATTACATTCCACCCAAAAATTCGATACCAAAATTTAACCGGAAATACACAGGCACCCTGAATCTAAATAAAGAATGTTTAGAAAAAGGTCCGCGCGCGCAGTCTGCAAACGGTATAACTCAAAAAGAAAAGTCAGATAAATACCAAACTTGTACCTTCCAAAGATGGTACGTGAAGGTTTTCAAAAAAAATCCCTCACCTCAAACTGCCCTTTGCATAGAACACTTTCCGAAATCTTTTATTTTCTAAAATATTTCTCTGACGATTTTATTAAAATACCATATATTAAATATATTTATACGTTAAATAAAATGCTTATGGGAATAGCCTGTAAAGTACACTTTATTTAAAAGGAATTTGTATAACCCTGTATAACTGGTAAACGTTAAGCAATAGCCGCAAAACGTGTGTCATAACAAATTTAGATCTATTTAAAATACACAACTTATTACAAATAAAATTTGTTGTCGCATTAGCCATTTCCGAAATATCCGTTGTTAATGGCTTCTTAAAATGTCCCGTATGTCCTAAGATCCGGTCCAAGGACTTTCGGGGGCACTTAAGTGTTAAATCGGCGACTGGTGCCTCCAGAGGCATATGTCGGTCATACGAGTCGGCCTCCGCCGATAAAGTCTTCTATCTACCAACAAAGAGGCCAAATTCATGCCTTTGATTTGTGCCTGCCCCTGGGTATTCCAAGCCAGAGTGTCCGACCATATGCGGATGGAAGTGTATTGTTCAATACTTCGTTATTCTTTTAAAGTCCTGTCGGTTTTCAGTTGTTTTTCGGGATGTCATGGGAAGAGTATGGAATATTAAGACTAGCATATAGCGTCCAGTTCTAAAACATTTGATTATCGCTAGTAATAATAATATCCACTAATAAGTGATAGAGGGTAGAGAAGGTCATGTGAATATAACACATCATATTCTTTCAAATGTCACTACGAGCGCCTGTATTTTTGTACCTAAAACGAAATGTGTAATGTAGCCATTTCTGCAAATGCTTAATGCGATTAACACGAAGTAGACAGAAAGGTATAGTTTTGTAAAATATATTCTATAAAAGAGATATATAACTAATGACAGCTATTGGAGAAAAACACTTGAATGTCACATTTCTAAAGACCGATATGGAGAGTGCATGTAGTCCCAAAAAATGTTACACAGCTGCGTATTTTTGAAGACTGCTAACAGCGAGTGGTGCATTATACCCATACATAGATATCTGCTGGCTGCAACGACGCAGCATGTGAATGAATATTTCATTCATCATCCGCAAACAGATAATAGGATGGAAATCCATAGGGGTTTCGAGATCAGCTTATATTCCACCTGGAGTACGCTGCATAAGTCAAAGTCCGTCGTAATTGTATGCAGCTGCACAAAGAGCAGCGTAGTCAGGTTACGAACGGAGAGTCCCATTATCTAAGTCAGCTGTGCAACTAACTGAACAATCATAAAATGTTTGGAATACGCAATACTAGACAAGCAAATGGTATGGTTAAAGAAATTTTAAGAGCCTTCGTTGAATGCGAAAGACTTATTCGCATTTTCAGATGCCTTGGGGTTTCAAGCTTCCGTTAGCTCTCGTGTTAGGAGGCCAAGAATAGCATGCATGCTCATTGGCCATGGCTAGTTTCACTTTCTACACGCAAGTTATCTGTTTGATTTCAACACGACGGAGCGCCACTTCATTCGCGGAAGACCATGCGTGAGAAGTAATGGGCTTTAAAGGTAAGCCAAGCTAGTAGAGGTTACCGCACAACTGAATGTAGCACACTGAATAATTGTCTCCTAAATGAAATAATGCAAAGTGTTCATTCCAAAGCATGTATAGTCTATAACCTAAAGCGTATATATAATGCATACATACAGATATTTTTGCAATTAAGATACAAGCAAACTACCCAAGCACAAGCGCATGCGTTCAACTTTACTCGTAACAACCAATATAATATATAATCCTATATACGAATTGTATTTTTAAAGTAATTATCGATAATGTTTTTAAAAATAACAGGACATTATTTTCCACATTATTTATCATTCATTACCTTATACCTTACATTACGTCTCCAAAATGTTATACACCGGGGTGAGGCCAAAAGGTTTTGCAGCTAAATATTAAACTTAGTTACCCCAGCATAAACATTGGGAGACGTAGACCCTGAGGCAGCGAGAGGACCAAGAACCTAGCTGCACCAATTTAAAGCAGACGTGGGATATTCATAACAAAATACACATTTAACACATTACCTGTGGTTTATTATAATTGATATGGTGCCACTACATGGTTCACAACAGATTACAGGAAAGACATTGCAGGGAGATGTTCCACACACCGATCCATTCACACACAACCACACGGCCTGAAAACACACACAAGAGTGACGCTACTACTAGACTGGGAGGTGGGGAAAGAAATGCCGCGCCGGACGGAAATTCAAAGTCCCAATCAAAATGATTAGTTCAACAATGTCATTGCTACAGAGCAATAATGTGTCCGACGCGACAATGCACACATATACACGTTACAATATACTTACCGTCGTTATTCAGGCACTTGTTATTACGGAAAAACAGTTTTTGTATACCTTCGTCAAAGAATAATGCCGCCTGCGATGAAAGCCAAGAGTGCACTTCTTTTTTCACATCATGAAATGTTTTCCACCAAGGAATTTCTTCAGACGAAGAAACAAATGAAAATCGTCTGGTGCCAAATCCGGACTGTGGGGAGGGTGGTCGAATTCTTCCCAGCCAAATAATGCGATCAGATATTGAGCTTATTTAGCTGTATGTGGTCGGGCATTGTCAGACATTGTTGTTTTCCCGTAAACCTCACACAATTGGCGAAGAATGTTTGCTAGCGTAACATTTCTCGCATTCAAAAAGCGCATCACTGATGTGACTTCACAGTCGGCGGGTCGTTCGATTGGTTTGAACATTTCGAAACGCTCTAACAACAGGAAAATACAAGGTGACGATCGCTAATTGAAGCGCCTGGCTTCCTAATGAATGGAGAAATCGCGACTGCAGCGGCAAAATATTAAAATAGTAGTTACTTTCAAAACACATCTCGTATATAATGTATACAGAATGTTAAAGAAAAGGTATTCCATATTTTGAGACGTGGTAGTATTGACCAAAACAATTAAAAAATGGTCAAGTAAACATGGACTCTAAAATATATGCCTTAAGAGCTATGAGCTCTTGTTCATCTTCGTTAGTGAGAAACATCTCTTCTTCTGCAAGCTCTTTGCTATTACATACGACCTACAAAATGCAGTAAACAAATGAGGACACATTACTCTGTTACTGTGAAACAGCATAGTTTCTAATGTAACCTGCACTTGTGAACATCACTATATAATGCTCAAATATGGTGACCATTCATAGTAAGGCATGCTTCTGTCCGATATCTTAGGGAATCACGCACTCTCGCCACTCCAGGTTGTCACGGATGCTCTGGCAGGCATCTTTGACCTCTGTAAATCATTAATGGTGGTTGTATACACCAAAGATTTAAAGATAATACTGCACTGTAAAAGCATTTCGCAAACTTATCAAAACAGAAACTGATTCCATCAGAACTAATAAGAATATGCATTTCACTTACCCAGAACTGTAAATAGGTTTACAGTAACGGCACAGATATTTACTGCATGCCGGATCCATGGACAATAACAGAGTAATGTGTCCTCATTTGTTTAGTCCTGCTGTAGGTCGTACGTAACAGCAAAGAGCTTGCAGTGGAAGAGATGTTGCTTCACAGTAGCGAAGATGAACACGTGCTCATAGCTCTTAACATGCATTTTAGAACACATGTATACTAGACATTTCTTTTCTTGTTTTTTATTTATATAAAGTCGCGCTAACAGCATGGTCATATGTGACACTCATCATTTAATTATATTAATTCATAATTAGACAAACAGTTACATGTTCACAAAGAGAATATATTAAGAAAACATGAAATATATATTGAATTACAGCGTTAATTTTAACATGGTCAAATAAATGTAATATTAAAATTGGTATTCAAGTATGAACGAGAAAATATTAAATATAGTATTGAAATATTTTATATTTCGTAAAAAAGACCGATATTCTGCAGGAATTTCTTTACTTTTAGATAGATCATTTGAGTATCTACTGCAGTGTGGAGGTAGAAGGAAATCTGTTCAGTTCTACGACAGTTATATTGTTGGCATTTGCATAGTAGATGTTCAACAGTGAGTCTTGTAGTACAGAAACAACATTCAGGAGGTGGTTCTTTGGTGAAGAGGTAGAGGTGAGTGAGTTTTGTATGTCCGATTCGTAATCTGGCAGCAATTGTTTGATCTTGGCGGTTCAAGGCAGTATATGGGAAGGGACTGGTGTTTTCTTGTCTAGTAGCATGCAGCTTACTGTTTGAGATCTGGATCCATTCCAAAGGCTGTGTATCGCTCTTTTAAAGTGTGATGCAGCAAACTGACACGGAAATTTGATGGATTTGTCAACTAATGAATGGCGAGTGGCTTCTTTGGCTGCTAAGTCAACTTGTTCATTTCCTCTAATGCCGATGTGTGATGGGATCCAGACAAGAGTTACACTGCAATTTTCTGTTAGAATAGATTGAAGAGTATGCTGAATGTCACGTACCAGTGGGTGAGATGTGAATCGATCTGGAAGAGCTTGGAGAGCACTTTTGGAATCAGTAAATATTGTGAAATGATTACTAACTGCTAAACGAATTATTGTTGTTGCATTCTGAATTGCCATCAATTCACAAGAAAAATTGGAATACATATCTGGCAAACGGATAGAAACAGTTTGATTTGTGTTTGTAACAAGTGCATATCCACTTCTGTCTTCTGTCTTTGATCCATCGGTGAATATATGATTTTTAGTTTGATAAAAGGCAATAAGTTCATGATATAACTGCAAATATATGGCTGTATTAGTATCTGACTTCACATCATTTCTTCTTTCGATCCATACTACCATCTCTCAAAATATGGATTACTTTTTTAACATCTGGTATAATTCTACTCTAATCCCTATATATAGGGATATACAAGGGGGTTAAAATAGAAATGGTTGCAACTCAGCACTGCGGCCAAGACAGTGTGGCTATGTGAAGCATTCCATTACTCTATGCATGTCCAGGACATAAAAAAACCTAATAACGAATTCGCATTTGAGAAAAAAGTACAAGTATTGGAAAATTCAAACAACAAGGAATATCTCGCAAATGTTTTACTGGACAAAAAAATGTATATGACTTAAATTGTATGTTTTAACGAGATATACATGTTTGTGCAGTAAAAGTTTGTGTCTTACAGTTTACCAGTTATGCAAAATTCATTCAGAAGAGGACTTTTGGGGACAATCCCAGAAAATTCAAGATATACATTTCATTTGCCATGAAAATATCTTAAACATACGATATTTTAATCAAAATCGTTAGAGCCATTTTTGAGAAAATCAGTTTTCGAAAAATATTCCATGAGAAGGGTAGTTTGGGGTGGGGAGATTTTCTTGAAAATCTTCTGTTCTTCACAGACACACATTCTCACATACATACACACGGACCTTTTTCTACAAATGCTTTTTCGGATTCAGGGCACCTCAAAACATCTATTTCCGGTGAAATCTCGATATCCAAATTTTTGGTGGAATGCAATACTTTCCCTACTTACTATATGTAGTAGAGAAAATAAAAATTACACGATCATTAACCGACAGGTAATGCAGAATTATACTCATATTTCGCATGGTTACAATTCTTTATTACGGAATTTTTATGGTGTCAGTGTAGCCGATATAAAAAGACAGAAAACCGTACTTTTTCATTTACAGCTGTAGTTTTGGGGATTGAAGGGTCGCAAAACCTGTAAGGAATACATTGGGGCAGGCCACATACGACTCGTGAGCTTCGTTGTACCATATTAATGGTCCGAATGAGTCAAATACTAACCTTGCCTTTTCCCAATCTCTTATGTATAGTTGAGTACCGAAGCTTTTGCTTTCATATGGTGGTTTTATTCGATGTTGGCAGGAACTCCTTATCATCTGTGGTCTACGTCAACCCTGGGTGAACCTAGGATGTAGGATGTAATTATCGGAGGGGACACCTCGCCACTACGACCAACTAGATCTACCGGGTCTCCCATGTAAGCTAAGACCGTATACACGATGTTCGTGCTCTGCGCTACGACAGCTGCCTCAGTCGAACGCATGTCGCGCGCTGCTTTAGGCGTGTATACAATCTTATATGTAACCTTAGCTTATAAAAGATGCTGGAAGTGTCGTCCTTCCTGTGTTATACAGGCATTGTGTATGGTAACCACATTCTGGCTGACGCGAGTGAGTTCTGCCACTGTAGTGTTTCTGATTTCATTCGTAATGTTTTCTTTCAGTTCATCCAGTGTGTGCGGATTTGTTCGATACACCTTTTCTTTCGGTGTACCCCACAGTGTACACACTGTTAGATCTGGAGAATGAGCGGGAAATAGACCGGTACTGATCGCTCTGTCTGCAAACACTTCCAAGATTGTAAGAAGGAAATCTGCTTTATGAGCAGGGGCTGAATGCCTTGAAACACTCCCCCTCGCGATTTTTCTTCCTACGTCAACTGATGGAAGAACGGCGTCAAAATGTCATCTTGGTAACTTTCTGCAGTTGCTGTCGTCTCGAAAAAAATAGGCCTAATTATTCGTTTTGCACTAAAAGCACAACAAACACCAATCTTCCTATCATAATGAGGAACTATATAAACACCATTATGATTTTCTGCATACCAATAGCGAGAGTTAGTTATAACTGTTCACACGACCATTAAGATAAAACCAGACCTCATCCAAAAAGAACAGAATAAACGATTATTCAATGATGCAGGATACCACTCACTCTTGTGACTGGATCAGCAGCTTAAACAATGGGTCCGTGTATACTTGTACGGTTTGAGGTGTAACAGCTTTGTAGCTCTGTGTGCAGAAGAAACCAAAACCCCTACTTGTGGTAATTTTGTAGGTGATTTATTCGGTGATTTTTCAAGATGCGCAACAATGTCATCTAGCTTTTCCTCTGTTAAAACCTTTCGTGTTGTATGTGTTGTATTATATCTATGTTTTTTATTGGGCACTGAGCCAGTAGTATCAAATTTATTTACAATTACCTGAATCTGTGCTCGTGAAGGTGGCACTTCACCAGGAAATTGCTGAAGAATTGCATCACGTCCCCGTTGAGCCTACTTGTACTTAAAGTAACTTTTACATACGAAAATACGGTGTTGCAATGATTACTGTCTCACCATGTTAACAGCTGAGATGTAGACTGGCGACTGCTGCTTGCAACGCCAAGAACTATGCGTGCACCTTCACTACTGCAGCTTACGTATTGCAGAGTGAACACGCCGATTGGGCGGTCCGAGATTAAATGGGAGACCCAGTATTGTGGCTACACCCCCGGGAGGCAGGGATAAAGTGAAGCAGCTGCATGAGGTCGCAGATCCGTAGACAGACAGGATCCCAGAAACGTACGGAAGTCACTATCATTTCCAGTTCAAAACACCCGCTCTCGCCAGTAGACACAGAGTCCCACGATATGGCGACGAAGCGACCCTTGCAGGTAGGCCAACGCGCCCTGTCGTTGGCGGAGAGAAATCTTTCTAGAGCGCAGCAACCATGTCACTAGTCGCACTAAGGAACGAATTGTTTTGAGTCCACGTGGTGACTATTAACGTTGTGTTGAGTTAATCATGATTTCTAAAAGAAGTATCAGTCTGGAGAGGGTGCCAGATATGCCTCTAGAAAAGCTGCTCTTTGAATGCTACAGCTTACATTGAAGGACTTCCGTAGATTATGCATTTTGAAAGGAATTTACCCCAGGGAGCCACGAAACAGAAAGCGGGCTCAGAAGGGTGCAACTGGAATCAAAAAATTGTATCATTTGAAGGATATACAATTTCTGATGCATGAACCAATGATATGGAAGCTTCGAGACTACAAGAGTTTTGCAAGAAAAATGGGAAGAGCAAGATCTCTGCGAGACTTTGAAGCAATGGAGCGATATCTAGCCAGTCATCCTACTCTAACTTTAGATAAAATTGTAATGGAACGCTATCCTTCTTTCATTGATGCCATAAAAGATTCGGATGATGCTCGTACATTGCTGTTCCTCTTCTCAACACTCCCTTCACTGCGCCATGTGCCTCGTGACCAGTTAGCCTTATGTCGTCGACTCTCAATGGAATTCCTTCATGCTATCATTGCTGCTAAAGCTCTCAGAAAAGTATTTGTATCAATCAAGGGATATTACTACCAGGCTGAAATTAAAGGACAGACTGTCACTTGGATTGTTCCACATTACTTCTCCGTAGTGCTCCATACAACGCAGGAGGTGTCCCACTTTGTGGAATTCTACTGTGTGATGGTGGGTTTTGTGAATTACCGGCTTTATCATTCCTTAAATCTGTATTATCCTCCAAAGTTTGCTGTTAGCTCAGCTGATGCTAATGAGAAGATGCTTGTGGATGAAGAAGTGTTTGTCTCAGAGCGCATTGCATCACTCAGTGCTGCTTTGATTCGCACTGGTGGTGAACCAGAAGAAGAAGAAGAAGAAGAAGAAGAAGAAGCAGTAATGGATGAGTTCCCAACAGAGGGTGGTGACGCAACAAAACTGGAAGAAGCAAAGAAGGAGGCAGAGAAAGTGAAGAAACTGAAAACCCTATTCAAGGGACTCAAGTGTTTTATTAACAGAGAAGTACCTCGAGAACTAATGGTTTTCATCATTAGATGCTTTGGAGGGGAACTTTCTTGGGATAAGAAACTCTTTGTTGGAGCGACATATAATGAGAATGATGAAAGCATTACCCATCAAATTGTCGATCGGCCCAAATTAGACAAACAGTTCATTTCAAGATACTATGTACAACCACAATGGGTATTTGATTCAGTCAATGCTCGCGAATTGCTTCCAGTTGAAAAGTACTTCATAGGTGCAATCCTCCCACCACATTTGTCACCTGATAAAACTAGACAACGGTATATCCCACCAGAAGAACAAGAACTGGAAAATCCAACTTTGAGAGAAAAGAAGTCAAATGCAGAAGAAGAAAAAGAATCAGAAGAAAGTGAGGAAGAAGAAGACGTTAAATCTGATGACATTAAGGATGAAGAGGATTTGAGGAAAAAGTAGGCGATGAACTAGAGAAACAAACTGCAAAAGCAGTAGAAGATACTGAACAAGAAATAATCAGAGAACAGAAGAAAAGGAAAATGTGTGTCAGCATTGGAACCATAGCACAAGAAACACCTGAAGAGAAACGACAGCAAATGAAGCAGGAGCATAAACTAAGGGAAAAAATGGTAAAGAAGGAGCATATAAGGCTGTACAAGAGCATGATGAAGGGCCGTTATGAAAGAAATAAAGAGGCGTGGTTGCTGAGCAAGAAGCGCAAACTTTTAGAGGAACAGAAGAAAGTCAACAAGAAAACTAAAAGCAAAAGATATCAGTTGCAAAAACAAATGAGGCAAATGGATAGCCAGAATATTTTCTGTGTACATATTTTTAAGTAAAGATATATTGTTATTTGTCTTTATGGCGCAATAAATTTGTAAAGTTTGTAAAAAAAGAAGCCCAGAGACATTGCCTGAAAAATGAAAGGAAGAAAGATGAAATGACAGGAAATGAGGGAAAGAAGAATTTATGGTAGAAGACACCACTCCAGCATTCGCCTTGGCGACCAGATGAAAATCATGTTCAGAGTGGGCGACCCCCGGGAATCGAACCCGGCATCTGTCGAATGCGGGCCACAGACTTTACCGCCTGAGCCAACCCACTCGGTAGGTGAGCCTGTCTCTTACTGGTTTGAATTCAAGTCCGACACTCACCAATTAGCCTATGAACAAATTCAGGACTACGTGAGCGGAGGAATAGAGAAACATTTCACCTCAGTGGCTGGATGTCACCTTTACGATGCACACCAGCATCTGGATGAGTTGATGTCAAAAATCTGTCATTTAAACATTAACCTATGAACACATATCGGTTTCAGCCTGGGAGCAAAGGAAAAGGAGGTCAAACGTTAAATGGATGCTAGAATTAGGTAAGGGTGGGAGCTGGGCGTGGCAGAAGCGGTGTAGTATTTCCTTACCAACATAAACCACTGCGCATTATATCGGTACGATTCCACATTCGACTGTATCCAACTACAACGTGATATTACAGGGTATACCGCGTAGAAGGGAAGTCATTACATTAATCTAAGCCAGTTACAAATCACATTATTTGGAACATATTTTGCATGTTTCAGTTTTTTCTATGACCATTTTCTGTGGAGATATTGCAGGTTTTTCGAGAAAATAAAAATAAAACGCACATCCTGACAATGTTGCAGTGAAACCAACCGGAAGCTGACACTCAAAACCAGAAGTAGGTCAGTGCGTAAACAGGTTTCACTTTCGCGCGTAGTGTTTATTCACTAAACACACCTCGGTTTTTTTATCATTGAAACCTTGAGTTTCAATGCATAGTACGATGTTATGCCAATAATGTCTTAACTTCTAGTGGAATTGGCATAAAAATAGTGTACTTTTTAGTCAGCAAAAGCGAAACGCTTATTGGATGATGGAATCATTGCTTCCAAACTATTAGTTTAGGCAATAGCTATCAAGTTGAACTTGTCATTTCGCCAAAATATTACACCACCCTTTCCCCATGTTTGTTTGGATTAAGGGCCATGTGGAAAATAAACACAGCTAGTTACCCCTACCAGTTCAGTATGCTGTTTTGCTTACGTCCAGGAGCCGGTTCTTACATTGACCTATCTTCACCTAGTAACGTTGTCTAAGTCTCCAACCACATTATGTCTGCAAAATGATGTTCGGAAAATGATTGACTCAGAACCTTGTATGAGGTCACATAGTTACTACGGAAACAGGTCAGAAATAGGTTACTCGACTCATCTTACAAGTAGCAAACTATTATCTTCATACTATCTCATTCTTCATGCATGGTGCAACAAACCATGTAATTTGGGGAATTTTTTTTTTTGAAAACGGCTGATCACAGAACGCAATGTTATACGATTTTGTTTGTAATACGTCTATGAAGTATATATTAGAGCGAATATAATAAGTTGCCTTCCGCCCTATATATGATATATTTATCCACACGGAGTATTTAAGTTCAGTATCTGCCAAGGATGGGGCACGGTTGTTTTCAAGAAAATCCCTCACCCCAAACCACTGTTTACATGAACAACGTTTCATTGTATTTTTTTCTCAAAGGGTAGCTATAACGATTTTGTTTAAGGTATGTGTGTGATATATTGACATGGCGAATAGAACAGCCGTTTACAAAGTTTTCCTGCTGCTGGTCGAGCTTCCTGGTATTTCAAATAACATACCTTTGAAATGCTTTTCATTAGGCCATGCAAAGAGTATTCAATATATATACTTATTTTTTAAATGTTTACTGTTGTATTAGTGTCCTGTGAGCCACTATGTAATTATAATATTTTTTCAGCAAACTGCTTATTCGTTCTTCGTTAAAATTCAGAGTTCAGCCCCTGAACTTGATTTTATGCCAGCAACAATTCGCGCAGCCATTGAATTTTAAACGATGAAACCATAATGCATAACTATCCCTCGCTAGCCTAAAACATACTCAAACTCTTACAAACTATCCAACAATACTTTTGAATAGACAACAAAATGCAACAAATCCGGTAGGTATGGGGAAATGAATGAGAAAAACAGTTAACCATAGAGCAATGGCACTTTAGTACAATAAATACAGCGTTGTGTACATTCTATCCTAGTTTCTGAAGTGCACAGCCCAGCAAGTATTGAAACTGACGTCAGGAAACAAACAGAGGTTTGGGACGCATGCCTTCTTGAAACTTTCAAAGAAGTGAGGGAAACAAAGCTTATTTGTATCCCGGAGACTTGCTGTCGTCTGAGAGAGGCCTGCTTTAACATGATCCTTTAACGAGATACGGCGAAGCGTAAGGCAAAGAGTAAAGATTCCGAAAAGCGCACCATTTCCTTCTTTTGTTCTCACTCGCCCGCTGTTTCTCCCGAAACAAAGTAATTACGCCAGATGCTCTGAAACTAAGTCGAGGAAATTTCGGAGATCACTGCTTATGGTGTAGCCTATTTCTGGTCGAGATTTTCGTTAAGTTTGTCTACCGAGTAGAATTTAGTAAGAGAATGTAATTAACGCCCACCTCAGTGGTGTGGGGGTAGCGGTATGGTTCACATTCAAAGAAGTCTCAGGTTCGAATCTCGGTTAGGGCGATTACCTGGATAAGGTTTTTCCGGGATTTTCCCTCGTCGTGAGAAGACGAATGTTATGTAACTCTAAGCTCTAGGAATCCCTGGATCTTTTAACCATCATTTCATCCATTTCGTTCAATCATCGTCCAATATGACTTATCCTGTTCAAGGACATTAAAAATGTAAAGGATAAATAATCACTAACAGATATCTGATCGACGAATCTGACACACCTCGCGGATCTACCTTTTATAAGATCGCTTATTGTATAAAGGACGTAAGCCAAAATATACTTTGCAGAGAAAGTGTATGTTTCATTTAAATCTATATTATTGTTTAAAGAATTGCTATAATGATAATTGATATAGAAAATTATAGATTTCTACCGAGCGGGATAGATTAGACAGTACGTCTATGGTCCGCATTCGGAGGTCGTGGGTTCGATTCCCGCGTCCGAACTTATAGGTTTTTTGGGGGTTTTCCCCGGTTGCTAGGCGAATGCTGGGAAGTCTCATTAAAATCCCCGAATCTCCTGTCCCTCCATTTCACCTCCATTCCCATTTTCACCTTCCATCTGCTTGGTCTCTTTCAGGATTGCAGATGTCGGGAGGTCTCGGCAAGTGCATGGCAAGGGAAAAGGATGTGTAAGCCCACAGAGAGGAGGAGAGCTGGCTGCACCAGTTGCCATCCGGGGAGTTTAAATCTAAACGGTAGGACCCTGCCCTTTGCCTGTCGTGGTTCCTGGTCCAGCCGGCCTCTCTCTCCTCTCATCTCATCTCTCCCTCCAGGAGGCGCCCCGGCGGGGGCCTAGGTACAAAACATCTGCTAAATCAAGGTCCTCAGCGCCTTGACTTACCTTTTAACAACATACAGAAATTATGTTTGGTGATGGTATTTGGTCGGAAAGTGGCAGATAGTGGAGAACGAACAGTCTAAGATACATTTTCCGCATTATTAGCAAAGTGAGTAGCATAAAGTGTTTCTGCTTGTTTCGTTGCCACAGAGATCCCGGGGGGCACGGGATTAGGCAATGCCAGCCTACTCCAGGATGTGCTCCATCTGGAATCTGAAGCCGAAATTATAAAGTCAATAATTATCTAAATAATCTGGGAAGGATAGCGAAATAAAATCAATAATAACATATTTAAAATCAGTACATGTGTTAAAAGGAGAAGCATTGGGAAAATTGTTGACTGTTAAAAGCGACAGAGAGACCAGACAGGCACAGTTTAGCTAATTAGGAACCAGCCACAGGTATAAAGGGTAAGAACGCTGAAGTCAGTTTCTCTTGGAATTAATGAGTGCAGTTGCACTGGTAGGATGTGAAGGTCATTAGAAGCTTCACGACGCTGAGTTTTGGTATGACATGTTGAAGGGGAGAGAGGGGAAGTTAGGAGTCCTTTCTTTGTATGCGCGTGTGATGAGGACATTCTCGCTGGAGCACTCTGGGAGTGCGGAACAACGGTCTCGTCGAGGTACGTAGACTGGGTGCGAACTTGCAAGAGGGTCGGACGATCAGATGTAATTGATAATCTTCGGTCTTGAAAAAGACACAGTAACATCGTAAGAATTTCAAAGTGATCGGCAAATCTTAAGTCTTATTTTAATGGTGAATAAAAGTGTTACAAGAAAGCGTTCGTGTTTCTATGTACATATACTCACGCATACCCAGTGATTAGAATCTAATGCTCCAGCAGCCGTGGTAAAGTATAAAAAAAACAACTAGGAGGAGAAACGCAGCAATCGTGAGGCAAAGGTATTGCTTCATTGTTGGAGGACGTAGCGTGGCTGCGCCAAATCGTTAGAGATCCATCCATGCTAGCGCAAATCGTCGTCCGGATTTGGTTGCCCCTCGGGTCTACCCCTCATCCCTCCCTTCCCTGCTCACGTTCGCCTACCGACTGTGACCTATTTGCGGTTTTGTGCTCCAGTTTCTGGAGGGCCCTCCATCTGTCTACTCCTAGCATAAATGGCTCAAGATAAAACGAACACAATAAATACTAACACAATATACATTCAGGTGAATTAATGGTAGGTTAGTGGGACAAATTGGAGTAAAGTTGGGGGGGGGGTTCACGCCTGCCTTGGAGTACAATGCATGCTGAGTTTCTGAATCCGGCCGCGGGAATGATACTGACATTTGCTGGTGGGTTTCCCAACAGGCTTCTTTTCAGTATTTGTAATAAAATTTTTAATACTTTATAAAATAATTGGAATTGTAACGTGCTTAAATTTGAAACAAAAACGAAAGAAACTAAACATTTTTACCTTAAATTTACAATTATGTTAAACAGGCAGTGTAATTGAGAAGCACCACAAAGCTAAATAAAAGCAATAAATACCAACATGGATACCGAGGTCTTTAAAGCCCGGTTTCATTAGCGGGAGATCTGCGGTTTAAATTCCGCCAGGATCGTCCACCGCAACTGAGGAATGGTCAATGCCGAAGAGGTACGGTAACCTAGGCCTGGAGCGTTTCCTTCCCAAATTTTGTTTCCCAATTATCATAATTTCATTTTGTGTATCGTCAGAGTCCACCTCCTGTACTGCCTATATAGTAAGTACGGGTGTTAAACGCTGTTAATAAATGGATATATTTATATAAATGGAAAAAATTAATACCTTAATAGGCGAAACTAATATCCAAACTATCCCATTTTTATTTAAGAAAACGTAATGTCGGCAGTCCTGTTCAGTACACGATGTTTGAATGTCTGGCCTCTCAGACTGTCACAACAGCCTGACCTGTCTGAAAATTGAGAGACTGTTAGGTAGATCTTGCGACACCTAAACTCCAGCCGAATTTAAGCTATATACTAAATAAAAATCTGATGTGTTGCACTCACATGACTTTCTATACTCTTGTACAAACTATTTTTACAAACGCATCTAGTTCATGTTAATCGAGATAAACGTTTGCAGAGTCTATCTTATTGCTAATTTTCTTGTAGATGCAAGGGGAATATATATTTACAAGGACAATATAGAAATACAGTAGCCTTTAAGCACATACATATCTCTTAATAGCTGGTTGCTAGGTGCACCACCATTCTGTTTGCCACAGATTAATACTCTTTGCATATCCAAGACAAAAAAAATGAATAACGAATTCTCATTTGAGAAAATAAGTATTGAAGAATTTAAGGGAATAACAAGCAATATGTCGAAAATGGTTCACTCAACAAAAAAAAATATATATGACATAAATTGTGTATTTTAACTCGATCTACATTTTTGTGTAGTAAAATTTTGTCTATCTCTTATGGTTTACCAGTTATGCAAAAGTCGTTCACAATGAAGAATACTTTTGGAGACATTTCCAGAAAATTCAAGATATACATTTCATTTGTCATGAAAATATCTTAAACATATGATACTTTAATTAAAATCGTTAGAGCCATTTTTGAGAAAATTACAATTTTCAAAAAATGTTCCATGTAAAGGGTGATCTGGCTGGGGTGGGGGGATTTTCTTGAAAACCTTCGTGTCTCATCTCTGGAATATACTGAACCTAAATACCAAGTTTGGTGTTTACCGACTGTTCGTTTCTGAGTTATGCTGTTCACAGACAGACACATGGACACACAGACACACAGACACACACACGGACATGTTTCCAAAAATGCTTTTTTTGGATTCAGGGGGTCTCAAAACATATATTTCTGGTGAAATCTCGGTATCGAATTTTTGGGTGGAATACAATACTTCCCCTACTTACTATACGTAGTAGAGAAAGTAAAAATGTTAAATTGTGGCAAAATAAGGCACTGAAGAAAGTCAAAATAGTCGAATGATGTAGAATTGTTATTAATCTACCAATAATTCAACAACGTCTACCTTAGTCATTCCATATGTGAATTATAATGTAAAGAAAATTACGCAAAGCCAATCTTTTACTGAAATAATCATCCAAAGACTAAAGTGATGTTATATTTGTTCATTATATATACTATAGTAAAACATTTGTTTTTAAACCAACCTCCTAAGATCACAGGTTTACAGTTTAGACAAGGAAATGCATTGACTTATAAAGGATAACATTCAAATTTATAGTCGACATAAATGCAGGGTTTACTTATAAATTAATTTTAAGTGGCATTGGCTCTAATATTTTTAACTGAAGTATCGGATGTTACTGACAAGTTACTACGGGTATGGATCCTATAAATGTAATTATTATACCAATGATGTGCTTCATTTGAAGTTGCAAGCTCTTTCAGGCGTCGCAAAATACCAAGTATGGTTCCGCTTGCTCCCATCATTAATCCTATCACTTCTACGGGGTTATCCAGAAAGTAACGACCGTTTGGATACGAAAATAAATATTTTATTATAAAAGGAATACATACTTACAAAATTGAAGCTTACTTTATTTCTCCGTTATTTAAGCAGTTATTATATTTGTCCACAAGCTTTAGAATTCCCTAGCTGCCGCTAGTCGATTATACCACATGTTCGGACACAATTTCACCCAGCAAAGAACGGAGATGTTTAGAAAATAAATCTATAACTCACCTAGACTTACAAGTCCGTCTTGTACGATTTTGTTGTTCACTTGATTCTTCAAATCATCTGTGATGAGTGACTGACATGCAGATCGAGTTTCGTATGCACATTTGTTGAACGTTTAACATAATTTTCTCACATTTCTTTCGTTCATTACTGTATTACCATACAATTCTTTTAGTTGACCGTAACGTTGTACGGGTTTCAACATCCAGGCAATAAAAAATCCAATACCTGTCACCTCAGAGTCGGTGAAACTTTGTGTCACACGGTTCGTTTTGAACAATCAGACAGCACAATAATAACGTGCTTCGTCCGGAGCTCACAAAACACTGAGAAAAGATTTTGAGGAAGCCATTTGACTTGGATATAAGTCTGATAGCGATCTGCATAGGTAAATACGTCAACAGTCGTTACTTCCTGGATTACCATCGTATTCATCGAGCGGGATGGCTCAAGCGGTTGCATCTGTGGTCCATATTCGGGAGGTACTGGGATTGCTTCCCGACAACCGGCCACTCTGGCACAGGTTTTTCGGGGTTTCCCCGGGTCGTCCGGCGAATGTTGGGGTGGTCCATCTTCTACCATGGTTCTGCTTCCTGTTCCCATCATCTTACTTGTCATCTGTTTCAGGGTTTTAGGACCAGGCGACGATGTTTGGCGTGTCGCGGCTGGTCGGAGGCTTGCTCTCTGTAGAGGTTTCTTCCTTGTCGTCGCTGCGGTACCGCTCGTTTAGGTCTCTCCTCAGAGTGGGGCTCCAGTCCGGGGGACCCTGGAGGTTGGTGGCTTGCGGGCATGGACCACGGATGCGCTCTATCTGGAAACGTTAGGGACCCTGCTCATGCTTGCGCCCGTCGAATCCGGATCTGGTCGCCCTTCGGGTTTCTCCCCACATCCTTCCCTCCCATGGGTCACGTTGGAAGCACAATGGGCCGACTGGCCTGCGCGCGGTGCTCTGTCCTGGTTCCGGGGCCCCTCCTTTACCTTTACCCTCGTATTTTCTGCAGGTACTATTTGTATTTACGTATATTAGGGTAAAGTGGGTTCGTAGACTTTTTTTCCTGATTCATCTCTTTGCATTGACCGATTTGGTATTCAAACCGGACTGTTGGATCTATAATGAACCCTGTAGAGCTATTGATTTTAAGGCGATCATGGCCAGTCAATGGAAATCCTCATTAAAATTGAATTCTGTCTTCATTAGTTATTCGATATAAGATCTAATGGCATGGTGTCGTGGTTTCTCAAGATTCACCTCGTCGAAAAGATCCCAGAACATGTGAAAAAGTTTCTTTCTCTCCGTGGCAATGCGTACAAAGATGATTGTCCGGTGATGTGCCAGGTATGAAACGTGTAACAAAAACATACTGGTCATTTTTATTCTCTCTCCACTCGTCGCATAATAGTTTGTATAATTTCTCATGCAAGAGTATGCTGGTGTCGTCATAATGATCCACTCCAATTGTATTGAGAGAGCTGACATCAAGAGACGGATGCATTTCCTTTTAACCTTCGCCGAATAAATTTATATGAATAAATACTGTACTTCTAAATTTATACAAAGAAAAAATTATTTGCTTTTTGTAACAAACATAATTAATAGCGCAATATTTTCATTTAATTGCTTAACCTTATACAGGGGGACCATTTAAGTTGAGACTGTACAATACCTCCGAAACTAAGTGTTGCAGAACGAAATGTTTTTAATAAAATTTGCTTGGTGTTATGGAGGAAAGTAAATGTCATCATCGTGTTTTGTTTGGATAACATTATGATGGTCATTTTAGGGTCCTACAAAATGTAGGTTTCCATTTAGAAAAATGAAATTGACCCAAAAATGACCATCATAACGTCCTCCAAACAAAACACGACTAATGGCATTTACTTTCTCCCATAATACGAAGCAACATTTTCACTTTCTCTACTACGTATAGTAAGTAGGGGAAGTATTGTATTCCACCCAAAAATTCGATACCGAGATTTCACAGGAAATACATGTTTTGAGGTGCACTGAATGCATATAAAGCATTTTTGGAAACATGTCCATGTGTGTGTCTGTGTGTGTGTCTGTGAACAGCATAACTCAGAAACGAACAGTCGGATAAACACCAAACTTGGTATTTAGGTTCAGTATCTTCCAAGGATGCGACAGGAAGGTTTTCAAGAAAATAACCCCAACCCAGATCACACTTTACATGGAACATATTTCGAAAATTTTAATTTTCTCAAAATGAATCTAACGATTTTGAATAAAATACCATAAGTATAAGACATTTTTATGGCAAATGGAGTGTATATCTCGAATTTTTTAGGAATGTCTTCAAAAGTATTCTTCATTGTGAATGACTTTTGCATAACTGCTGAACCATAAGAGATAGACAAAATTTTACTACACAAAAAATGTAGATCGCGTTAAAGTACACAATTTATGTCATATGCAGTTTTACTTTCTCTGCTACGTATAGTAAGTAGGGGAAGTATTGTATTCCACCCAAAAATTCGATACCGAGATTTCACCGGAAATACATGTTTTGAGACTCACTGAATCCAAAAAAAGCATTTTTGCAAACATGTCCGTGTGTGTGTGTCTGTCTGTGTGTCTGTGTGTCTGTCTGTGTGTCTGTGTCTGTTAACAGCATAACTCAAAAACGAAGAGTCGGATAAACACCAAACTTGGTATTTAGGTTCAGTATCTTTCAGAGATGCGACACGAAGGTTTTCAAGAAAATCCCCCCACCCCAGACTACCCTTTACATGGAAGATTTTTCGAAAATTTTAATTTTCTCAAAAATGGCTCTAACGATTTTGATGAAAATATCATATGTTTAAGATAATGTCATGAGAAATGAAATGTATATCTCGAATTTTCTGGGAATGTCTCCAAAAGTATTCTTCATTGTGAACGACTTTTGCATAACTGGTAAACCATAAGAGATAGACAAAATTTTACTACACAAAAAATGTAGATCGCGTTAAAATACACAACTTATGTCACATACATTTCTTTTGTTGAGTGAACCGTTTTCGAGATATTGCTTGTTATTTCCTTAAATTTTTCAATACTTAACACTTTTTCTCAAATTCGTTATTCATTTTTTGTATGTCCTGGACATGCAAAGAGAATAGAATGCACCACATAGGAACCAGCGTTAAAAGATTTGACTATCGCTTAAAACGTACCATATTTCCCTTGCATCTACAAGAAAATTAGCAATAAGATTGACAGCTCGATATCTCGATTAACATGAGGCATATGGAAAATAAGCGTTTGTAAAAATAGTTTGTACAAGAGTAGAGAAAGTCATGTGAGTGTAACACATCAGATTTTTTTTTGTTGAGTGAACCATTTTCGAGATATTGCTTGTTATTCCCTTACATTTTGCAGTACTTATATTTTTTCTCAAATTCGTTATTCATTTTTTTTGGTCCTGGTAATGCAAAGAGAATGGAATACTCCACAAAGCAACCAGTTGCGTTTGACTATAGCTTAAAGTTGTTATATAGCTATACCAATTCCCCTTGCATCTGCAAGAAAGTTAGCAATAAAATTAACATCTCGATATCTCGATTAACATAAAGCATATGGAGAATAAGCGTTTGTAAAATTAGTTTGTACAACAGTAGAGAAAGTCTTGTGAGTGTAACACATCAGATTTTTTAAAGACATTTCTTTCCACAGCGCTTAGGTTTGGAGATATTGTACAGTCTCAACTTAAATGGTACACCCTGTATAGTAAAAATTGCATTAACAAAAAATCTTTATAGATCCCCTAGGAGATACAGAAGTTTCTTTGACGTGCCAATGCGTGATTAACCAGGCTTCTACTCAAACAATAGCATGTCATTGCAGAACTAGCTTGTCAATCATAAGCCTGATCCTACACCAGAGTCAGTCGTGCGTAATTTTTGAATAGTGGATAACGCCTGCTCTTACCACATACGGCACCACAGGCGAAGGCACCGGTGATACATGAAATGAAATAATTGTGAAAGACAATTTGGGAGGGTAATCTTCCAGGGCTAAGCTTAGGATACCTCGCGGCATTGAGAACCAGAAAAATCTGGAAAGAACTTCAATCCGGAAATAAGGTCCTGGCGGGGTTTGAACTGCAGACCTTCCATTCACGAATCCTAGCCTTATTGACCTCTGCTAACACTGGTGCAGCCGTGTGTCCTTTACTTACCATTAGAAGATGCTTGGAGACGAAGCGAATATAAAAGAATGTAATGTATATTGTCATTTTGGAAGCTTAGTGATGTGAACTAAACTTTTAGTTGAATTAAAGTGAATATTTGAGCATTTCTGTGGCTACTCGGAGAAATTTCCTCCCTTTCCGCATCAGTTTCTCCCTTCGCAGATTTATAACCTAGTCGTTACAAACAAAACGGAAATGAAAATAGAAAATTGTAAAAAATTGAGGTTGCATATATTGCAACGTGTATGTGCATGTATTCTCACGTCGGACACATTATTGCTTTGTAGCAACGACATTGTTGGGTCTAATTATTTCGGCTGGGATTTGAATTTCGTCCGACGTGATATCTCTCCTCACCTCCTGGCTAGAGGTAGAGAGAGGAAGGGGGGATAAGCAAGCCTTACTAGTTTCTTATTCAGATAGCGTGGCGTCAGTAGTAGCCAGTCAGTCGTAGTGTGTCTCTTCAGGGTGAGTGTTGTATATGGGAGCGTGCGTGTTTCGTGAAGTGGAACATTTCCCTCCAATGTCTGTTCTTTAATCTTTTTTGTACGATGTAAAGGCACCAAGTTTATATTTAATAAATCACAGGTAATGTGCTAATGTGAAAACTCGTGTATTTTGTGATAATTATCCCACGCCTGCTCTAAAATGTGCAGCTAAGATCCTGGTCCTGTCATTGCCTCTGAACCTAAGTTTCCAAATGTTTATGCTGGGGTATCTAAATTTAATATCTAGCTGCAAAAACTTTTGGCCTTACCCCGGTATATAACAACATGTCTCTAGAACATTGTAAAAAGTGGGGTTGCATATGTGTCTCTTGTACACCTCACAGCTTAAAGAACTGTTTATACTTCTCCTTCTTCAACGGATTACCCTCCTCTCTGTAGGACTTGCATACCAGTGCCTTGGGTCAGTAGCCTGACGAGGAACAAGCAAACTCTGGATCATAGCATATCCAGGATGGATGATCAGCCCGATGCCTGGTATGGCGGTGAAGAAGGAAATGAAATGTAGTGATGAAAGCGGTGATAGGGAAATTTACGTATCAAATTATCCAACGAAAAACAGGAGAAAATGTACGAAAGGAATTTAAGCACGAGCTTTGATCCGTTCTTTTTCACCTTATATACTATATATATACTATATATATACTATAAAAACTCGGATGATATCTTACAAGGTAATGATCGTACCTGCCTTCCTACACGAATCAGAAACATGAACATTAACTATAGCTGACAAAAATAACACACAGGATGCCAAAATCAGATTCCTTATATCAGCAAAAGGAGATATGCTTTTTTAGATAAAATTTCAAACGAAAAGATTTGAGGCGAGTTCAGAATAGTTTCTCTGGAAAAACAAATACAACCTTTAGAAGTGAATGGAGACAGCATGTCGACAAATTGTCACCAAAGAAGTTCCCAAGAAAACGATGTTCAGACATTTGAAGCATTAACAGATGCAGAAGAAGAAGAAGAAGAAGAAGAAGAAGAAGAGAAAGAAGAAGAACTCTAACATGAAGGCTGAAGTGTTCATTTTCGAGCTCGTTAGGGTGGCAATAGTTAGACTGACGGCAACAATTTATTCCAAAAATGATGTCAGTGACTATGGAAGGTAGTCTCTGTTTTGAGCTCTTATCCCTCTGAACCATTTTTTACATCTCTAATCTACACTGCAGTCTGATCAATTTCAATACGTCGATTGAAATCATTTCTTAGGGTGATCTCGTGTAGATTTGAGTGAAAAATTATAATACTTTAGTCCTTGAGCTCCAATTTCATGAGAAAAATGTCTGTTTATTTTTGTGGCTCTTAATTCAAATACGGAGTCATTGAGGCAGATCTTATCGAAGTATATTGCAGTGCAGCAGTTGATTGTTTATATTTATTTTCTTCCTTAAGCGTCTAGTTTTGCCGCAACTTTTGCTTAGTATAAATAAGAAATATTGCGAGGCCTTATAGGTTGCAACCACGCGCTGAGATACTATGCTGCCGTAACTGGCACTCTATCTAAACATTTGTGAAAGCCATGACTTCAATTCGCGTCGTTGTTGCCCATTATTATAGGTTCAAATAAAAGTAAGATATGTTAATTTATAGCTACTTTTACTTAAAGTTTAAGTAAAATAATTAACTTGCGTATATTATAACCTCATAAATTAAGAAATTAACCATCCATTTCTTTTTGCTATTACTTCCTTTGAATACCTTGGCAAACTACTTCTTTCGATTCTACTTTCTTTCTTTCCTTTGTACAAACTAAGCAAGTGTTCCGGCTTTTATTAACTCGCTGGCTTAAGAACTAAACGCCAGTAACAAAAATGCAATGTCGACTCGACTGCTTTCGGTAACTCACTGCAACTCCTGTTATGAGTAGAGATAGGAAGGATATTGTTATACACCGGGGTGAGGCCGAAAGGTTTGCAGCTAAAATATTAAATTACCCCGGCATAAACATTGGGGGACGTAGAACCAGTGGCAATCAAGAGATACCAGGAACTTGCTGCACAAAACTAAAGCGAGCGTGGGATATTTATAAATAATTTATATGAATTCACATTTAACTCCGGTTTATTATAAAGTTACCTTGGTACTGCTACATGGTTCCCAAAATATTACACAAACACTGGGTGAGATACCCCACGCACGAACACACAGTCCACGCACTCTCAAGATATACACTCGAATCACTCTTATTGGCGACGCCACGCTCTCAGACAAAGAGGCTCTTCCCTCAACTTGCCTTCACCTCCCTTGAATAGGAATTGGAGGGAAGTATGCCGCGCCGGACAATAATTAAAAATTAGAAACGAAATAATTAGTTCAACAATATCATTATACACAGAAATAATGTATCCGATGCACAGTGCACACACATACACTACAATATGTAAATTTTGCCAAAATATGATAATATGATAAACAAATCCCAAACATTATGTAATACACACTTTAAAGCCAAAATATTTTATACTTTAAGGCAGACACTGGGAAGTCCGCCTCTTTGGAAGCGGAAGACTGCGCCCTTCCTTTACGCATAGCTCTATTCTCCATTTTGTTTACCTCTGGACTGCGCTATGGGCTGTAGTGTTGGTGGTGTAGTAAGAATTCCTAATCCCCAGTGCTGGATATATAAGTATGGCACAGGCTAAGGTGAAATATAACTTTCATAAAGAATGGGAACTGGAGTACTTTGTGATTCGAGAACGTAAAATTAGTGACATGTGCGTTATCTTTTAGTAACTTTCGTTACATTTCCCAGTAGAACATCAAATGGCAATTCAACTCGGTTCATGCCAAAGTGTATGGAAAAGATAAACATTTAGGTACAGATTTACTTATTATTATTATTGTTATTATTTGTATTAGGGTAAGATAGGACTAGAGATGGACGGGGACTTAGCAGCTCGACCTACGCAGATCTTTTGTGCCTATGCCCGTGACGGGGCGCCCCCGGGAGGGAGGGCTAAGGTGAGAGGAGACAGAGGGCGGCCGGACCAGGAGGTACGACAGGCAGGGGACAGGGCCGGCCCCTACCTTTACAGATTTAAACTTCCCGGAGACTGGCTGTTCAGCCGGCCCTCTCCCACTTTAGGCTTACACATCCCCTGGAGGGTCCAGTACCCGGTGACCGCTTTCAGTGCAGCGAAGGTTTCCTTAAAGCATCCTTTTCCCCAGCCATGCATACGCCGAGACCTCCCAGCATTCACCTGGCGACTCGGCGAAACCCCGAAAAAGCGCATGGGTCAGAAAGATCGGCCGCGGGGTTCGAACCCACGACCACCCGAATACGGGCCATAGACGTTACCGCCTTAGACACCCCGCTCGACATTATTTATAGTGGTGGTAGCACACCACCTTTCAATAATCTTGTTATTTTCTATGTATTAATAGTATTAACTTTGCGTATACATGTTTATTTTCATTGTCACTAGTATAGAGTTAATATATTTCTGAAACAGAGGATGAAAGGAAGAACACGCTGGAAGACATGAAATAATCAAGAGATTCACACTCTCCACATGTAGAGACGTTTGTTCGAGTCTGCTACCGTATTTCGGAAACATCGCTGAAATATTAAAACCTTTCGCTGAGGGAGAATTTATTAAAGACAGTATAGGTATATTAATGGCTGCTGAGATATTGCTCCCGATCTATTGGAATGTTTCAAATCCATCAGTTTCTCACGTCGAACAGTTACTGACAGAATAAACAAAATAGCCTCTGATATTGAGACACAACTAACAGAAATAATACAACGGTTGAAATGGTTTTCACTTGCATTAGACGACAGCACGGACCTAAGAGATACTGCGCAATTGGCCATATTTATACGAGGAATAGACAAAAACCTGACTATGACAGAAGAGTTGTTAGATTTAGTGTCACTGAAAAATATAACTTTTGGTACTGACGTTTTTGAAGCTGTAATGCATGTTGGAGAAAAATACCACCTGCAGTGGAAGATATTAGTGTCGGTAGCAACTGATGGGGGTCCGTCATTTAGTGCCAAAATAAATGGCTTTGTAGGGTTGCTAAACAAATTTATGAGCGAAACTAATGTGGATACTAAACACATAGTATTGGGTTGACTCATAAGTTCGTTTTCCTCGCAAATTCTATTTATAGCGCCTGAAAACCCTGAACCCTCTGTACACTCAAGTTATCCTAGTTGCCTAACCACTTGGAGAACAACAACCAGGCTCACTATTGGATATGTCAGTGTGTATTTGTGACTGACGTTGGATAGAACGACGTGAACTTGTGTTTACAAACTACGCAAAGCAAAAAGGATCATTTCCGACCTCTTATGCTGTTTTACTATTGCAAGGGTAAAACCGCCTCACAATGCTGGCAGAGAATTTGTGCTGTCTACGAGGAAGATGCAGTAACGAAGCAAAAATGTCAAAAGTGATTTAGTCAATTTCGAGCTGGGAATTTCTCCCTAAAATAAAAACCTCGGTCTGGACGGCCAATGGATACGGACGGAAAGAATTCATGAAACGATAGTCAACAATCCACGAATTACATCTCGGGTGTTGGCATTGGAGCTCAATTTAGCTCGTGCTACTGTAGCCAGGAACTTGGCAATATATTGTCGACAATAATTGTGTATAATGAAGGAAATAAATAGTTTGTTTACAAAACCTAACTGCCGTAGCTATTTATCTTTTGAACGACTTTGTGTTTAAAGTTTGTAAACGGAAAGTTTGGCAACTACGCTGTCGTAGCTATACTGCGGGTAAGGTGTGTTCCCAGGTGTTCTTAATATTGAAACGTAGAGAAAAGCGAACGAACATATGAGACAACCCTATATTTATCCATTGCTTGATTCACCGGAGGTACTACGTGCAGAATTAGCAAATATAAAATCTGTAATGGATCCTATTGTGAAAATAGTTAATTATATCAAGTCTCACGCCTTGCGCCACCGATAATTGCTTGTTTTTATGGAAAATGTTGACTCAGAATTTTCTGACCTATCAATCATCTCAACAATAACCTGATCGTTCGCTTGAAGTTGTGTATTTAGTTACATTCGCACTGTAATTGTAATATTACAAATAATTTCAACTTATTGAGATTTTGTTACACACTGTAATAACTCGGACTTTGCAGTAATAAGGGAGGACAAAACAATCTAAAACATCCTCTATAAACTGAAGAAATTAGTTGAAAATAAGAGGTGTTAGCGTTCTATCACTCGGCAGAATAAAAAGCAATGAGAATATGTATGTATGTTTTTACTACTGGTGTGATTATGTACCTAAAGGAACACCGAGGTGCTGTGTTAGCTATTTTGATAAAAATCTATTTTGGTTTTTTTTTAAAAAAAAATGCCTCTTACTTTAGACTACATATCGGAAATTTTAACCCACTAGTGCCGATGTAACAGATGTTTAAATGTCATTTTTATAACGCTGCGATATATTTAAATTACATTCTGTCCTGGTAAATGGTGCGCCATTTTCTCAAGTTCGGATATTTTTTATTTTCATACTTAAAACCTATCTTCTCCCACAAAAGCGTAGCTAGAGATCTGTAAATGTTTTACCACGCACTTCCGAATGTGGACAATAAAATTTCCGATGGGAATTTAATACCTGTCGTTTTAAAAATAATTTGCATTATCATGTGTTTTTGTTAGTTTTTCACATTTTGCGCTAAAAATATTTTTTTAAAATAAAACTGTCCACTTTGTGAAAATTTAGATGTTACAAAGGCTTTAAGGAAAGTAATTGAAAAAAATGGCACCTCTAGTTCAATATTTATAGGAAGAGAGAAATTTTGATTATAGTTAATAAAATTGATATAAATTAATATCTCAAGAATGCAATTATGTATATACATAACATTTTGTACAGACACTTCCTTAATTACTAGTAATACCTGTGCAAAAAATTAAATCTGTAATCCAAATACTTTAGAAAAGCACTTTTACCACTTGGTGTCCCTTTAAAGTATTTTTACTTTCTCTACTACATATAGTAAGGAGCGGAAGTATTGCATTCCAAGCAAAAATTCTCTACCGAGATTTCACCAGAAATAAATGTTTAGAGACCCCTTAATCCAAAAAAGCATTTATTTGAAAACATGGCTGTGTGTGTCTGATTGTGAACAGCATAACTGAAAAACGAAGAATCCTATAAGTACCAAACTTGGTATTTAAGTTCAGTATCCTCGGGGAATGTGACACGAAGATTTTCAAGAAAATACCCGCACCTTCAACTACCCTTACATGGAACATTTTTCGAATATTTTGATTTTCTAAAATATGGCTATATTTTTATTAAAATACCATATATTAAAGATTCACATGACAAATAAAATGTTTATATTGAATTTTCTGGGAATAACCTAGGAGGTGCTCTTCGTTGGGAAGGAATTTTGTAAAATCTTGTATAAGTGCTAAACGTCAAGCGATAGACGAAAACGTACTACACAAAAAATGTAGATCTCTTCAAAACATACAATTTACTTCAATTAAGCTTTTTGTGGCATAAGTCATATCTGGGATACCCGTTACTAATGATCCAATTGTTCATTTCTTGGTCATTTTTCAAAGTCCTGTCAACATTCAGTTGTTTCTCGCGATTGTATGGAAACAGTATGGAATATTAAGGCCAGCATACAGCGTTCAGCTCTTAAAAATTGTACTATCGCTGTTTTCTTTGTATCCTAATGAAATGTGTAATATAGCTATTTCTGCAAAGGTTTATGTGGATAAAAATGTAATAGAAAAATAATCTTTAATAAGAATAGTTTGTTTACACACTAATAAACGATAGAGGGTAGAGCAAGTCATGTGAATGTATCACATCAAAATTGTTTTCAAGACTAGTAGTATGATTTTGTATTATAAAATAAGCTCTGCATTGTTGTTATTAATGTGTAGGATTTTGCAAATACTGTATATCTTCATGTTTGCAGCGCATAGGTATTTTGTATGTATGTAAATGTTTGTTGGCATTGTAAAATGTTTTTTCAATTGCTTTCAGTACAAGTGTGAACGAGATCTTATAAGCAGCGTGCGCTTTTAACTGTTTTCAGCACCAGCAATTATGACTTCGAGCGTTTTAAAAGGGTTTAATACTAATGTGTATGTCTTATATACACAGTACGTTATCATTTGTTTTTCAGTATTAATGCATGAATTTGTGTGTAAAACATGTTTTCAGCACTAAGGTATGCTATTGTATTCAATTTAAGACAGTAGACATTGCAATTATAGGCCACTGGTGACTTCGTAGGCAGAGTGGTGTTGACATTCGCGTTTGGCACCGGGCAAATACTATCTGTTAATTGTAAGTGGAAAGGGTAAAAGGTCCCACCCCTACTTTCCAGCTTCCCATACTTGCTTTAAGGGTTGAGAGCAATTTCACTTCATTATTTAAAAAGATACGCTTTTTAGATTTTTTCTATGTTTAATAACAAATATAATATGAAATTCAACAAATTTATACATGAAGTTTATAGATATTAATCATCCTGAAACCCTTAAGCTTAGAAAAAAAGTTACTGTTGTTTTATCCTTGCCTAGTACTAATTACAATAAAAGCACCGTTCGCGAAAATAAAAACTGTTAAATGACAAATGTTAAATTTTCTCAAAGGTACCTGGCATTTCCGGGAAAGAGTTGCTTGGGTTTTCTATTTCACAGAAATCTTCCCGAATAAAATATCCGGAAAGCCCTGTTCATTCCTAATTGAAAGTATTTTAAGAGCGAAAAATCGTACATCTCACAAAATATGAAGAAATATGAAATTTGAATTTTACACACTGCAAAACATAAAAATACTTCTTTGCATAATGATAGCAGTCATGGATTAGAATGTAAAATTTTCCAATCACTCACGTACGAGGTGAAGCTTGCAGCTGTCAAACGTCGCCTCACTCAAGTTTCCTATAAACCTGAAGGAGAAAAGGAAAGTATTCATAAACCTTTTCAATTTACTCAATGAGGCCTCCCCCCTCGTTTAAATTACATCTATACTTCTTCCACCCGGTATAATGTATGCACTGTTAGGTGACGTTATGTAGGTTGCACATTCCTAGGGCTCGTGGAAGGAAAAAACTTTCGCTTGGTCCGCCTTAAACAAAGAATTAAATTAAATTTTAAATAGTATGTCCCAGACAGAAAAAATTAGCTTTTGTAGCTTTCACATGCCTTTCTCTACTCATATTTTATGATTATATAGTGTGCCAAACTATTCTTAAAAATATTTTTTTACTTCAAGTTGATTGAGATATAACTAAAGAAATAGCTTCTTTGCACATTTGTTTATAGGTACAAAGGGAATAGCCATAGTCAAATGTTTAAAACTGGTCGTTACATACGGGTTTAAAACTGCATGCTCTTTTCATGACATCGTGAAAACAACCGAGTAGCAACAGCACTATAAAAAAAAAGACAACATACATAGGATCACTCTAAAAGTTTTGAGAATGGACGCAAGAAGATATTAAAAATTTAGTTCTGATCATTGCATCTTTTCAGAGCATTCTCCATTGCATTCTATACACCGTCTCATCCTTTCAAAACATTTTTCAAATGCTGAACGCCATTATTTTTTGGAGAGAGTGCAAATACATTCTTCGTAAGTAGCTACTGCGGCCTTCGCAGCTATTCCCAAAGAATTCCAGATATGCATTTCATACTTTATGGAATTATCTTAAATACGTGATATTTTATTGAAAATACTTGTCATTTTTGAGAAAAAAAATCGAAAAATGTACCATAGGGAGATTTTATTAAAAAAATCTTCGTGTCGTATCCTTGGGAGATACTTAAACTCGAGTTTGGTATTTGTCAGACTTTTCGTTTTGAGTTGTGATATTCACGGACTCACACATACACATTCACACATGTGGACCTTATGGATTCGGGGGGCCTCAAAACTAATGTGACCAGACGTCCCTTATTAGCGGGGATAGTCCCTTTTTTGGAGTCTCTGCCCAGATTTTTTAAAGGTAGAAACGGGACGCCAAAATACCAATTTTTTGTGCCAATTACTTATCGTTAACTAAAGTTCTAAAAAATTCAATGTCCTATTTAGCAAGAGTTTGATGTAAAATTTAAAAATACTAACAACTGACAAAGCAAAGCGCTGTGTATATTATGAGTCTGCAATACATATACACCTGAAGTGTGTGGAGACTTCGCTTGGAAAAGTACAGTTGAACTGTGCCGATCTGCTCCATCAACTTGCACATCGTAATCACTCGTGTTTGATGTGAATGTCACCAACAATAACGAAAACTGTAAACGCATATGCTTGAGTCAAAAGAAATTCATCACAGTTGTGACTTTGGTAGAAGACAGTGTTGCGCATTCGTTAAATAATAAAGTACAATCAACTTCTGCAAACTGTGAGTGCCAAAGCACTTGAAAAGGAAGTGTGTTTTAATAGTGACCTACAAAAGGAATATCCATACATTAAAAAGCAAATTTCTGACTCAGATGTTCGATCCAATAAATGTGCATCTACTTTCAGTATAAGCCATGGGGGTGATCGGATATATCACAACATATAAACAGTGAAAAGCATAAAAGAATGGTGCATGCAAGTGCTTCTTTAAGCACCGTATTGGCTAATTTTTTTAAAAGTGAAGGTTTTGGTGATAAGATATGAAATTAGCAGTTGAAGGAGCGTTCGCTTACCATGCTGTCCACCACAACCAATCTTTTAGATAAATGGACTGTACTTCTAAACTTGTGCAATATATGAGGAAGGAATGACGCCTGCACTAATGATTAGAGGATTGTTTGTTTGGAGTGAATTCAGAGCTAATATATATATATATATATATATATATAAGTTACACGTTATTTATTTATTATTAGTTTCGTAAACTTTGTATTTATGACGAAACAATTTTACGCATTCTCTTTTTCCCTTGTTTCATTGAGAAAAATTTAAAATGTCCCGTTTTCTTGTATAAAAAATGCGGTCTCACTACTTAAAACATGTATTTCCGGTGAAATATCATGGAATACAGTACATTCAGTACCTACTATGTACTAGTAAAGTAAAAAGGATGCATCAGAAGCTTGTAGACCCTTAAGTTCTCAGCATATATTACTTGTGTATCGTTACATCACTCTGGAATTTCTTCGTTATAATTAAGGCAGAGAACAATGCTCCGAGATGCTGCAAAATGACCGCAGTTTTTAGATAGGTACAAAACTGAATTTATCTACCAGTACTTTAGATAGGATGATAAATGACTTGTTTAATTAAATTGTGAATAAGAAGCTGGCAAAATAACCGCCTCAAGACATTAAAAAAGTGAGGAAACCTTCACCTTCTGTTAGTATTATGTATACATGGTTCTTAGTTATTAAAAGCATTTTGCTGGAACATAAGGCAATTTATCTTCATCCTGTCATGCAAGTTGCTGTTAATTACGGGGCATGTTACCAGACTGATGGATAGAAAATTCCATAATAAGAGCACATAAATGAATAAAGCAAACAGGGTAGCTTTACATTTTTACGGTGTACCCGCCCGCCTTTATTGTGGGAATTTTTCTACTAATTTTGATTTATTGCCTTCCTTAATGGCTGCGCCAAAATAGCTTAAAGTTGATTAATGCTGAAAAAACAATTTTAGCGTCCCTGCTAACGATTTTAACTGGAACCGAGTGTTTCTTAAAGGCGTTGCAAAGTCCTTTGCTGTTTGGTTTGAAAATATAGAGTGAGTTTTCCATTCTTTCTCATGGATCATCTCGGCATTATCAACTAGAATTCTAATGTTGCAGTTCAATATTGTGAACTTATATAGGTAGGTTATACAACGGAGAGGGACACCTCACGCACTGTAACCTAGTAGATGTATTGTGCCTAACACTCCCCAGGAGAAAGGGATGAAGTGAAGGAACCACAGGAGGCTACAGACTACAGAGACGCAAGGAGGAGACTCGAAGACCCGTCCCACTGCAGTAGCTGCCTAGAGAGGGCAGCAACTCTTCAGTATCATGGGAAGTACTCTTTGCTTTGAGCAAGCATCCGCACCACTTGCCCGGCACCGCCGTACACCACGAAATCTATAAGCACACATGAAAGATAGGAAGGAAACGAAATGAAAAGGAAATCGTGTTAGATGAGAAACCACCACAGAATTCTTATATCGATCAGGAAAAACTGAGAAAACCCGAAGCTCAGAATGGGCGGTCGACGGGATTCTAACCTGGGCCTCCCGAATGCGAGCCTCACACGATACCGCGGAACCATCTCGCTCGGTCAGTCTGAAACTTAAAAAAAAAAACCTGATGTGTTGCATTCAAATGACTTTCCCTACTTACTCGTCTATAAACTATTGTTGCAAAGGCTTTTTCTTGGTACTGCTTATTAATCGAGATAAGCTTTTATATATTTTGTTTCACTTATCTACACCAGGATACACTAAAGCGATAGTCAGATTTTTAGATAGCATGATGTACATGGGCTATAAAGCATTTAATTTCAATTTATAAATTACTAAAATACTGAAAAAGATTTGGATAGCTTAGGATACGAACGCATTGAAGTTATAAAAGAACATATTTGCGAAGAAGGTTTTGACTTTTAGTTAAGATTGGCATAGAGTAGAAAAAAGTCGTAGTAACTCCACAGAAAATGCGTGTAAGACTTTGTATTTCCCTTACGGTCTACCAATTATACAAATGTTTACAGATTGAAGAGGACTTAAAGCTTATTCCCAGAACATTCATTATGAACGTTTCATATCATTAATCGATTTTGTTATTTTATTATATTTTTCAATTATTATTATTTTTGAGAAAATGAAAAATGAAAGAATTTTCATTTAAAGGATACCTAAGGGTGGGTAGTTTTCTTGAAAATCTTCTTGTCGCATTCTGGAAGATGCTGAACTTAAAATCCAAGTTTGTATTTAACCGAATTTTCCTTTTGAGTTAAGTTATTCACATGCAGAGGCGCGCTCAAACACATATACGTTTTTTTTTCTCTCTCTCTCTTTTTACTGAATAGATTCGTTCAGCATTAGAAACGCTATTCAGAACCAGAATAAAATATACAACAATATAAACTAATCCGAGGTCAGCCACATGAGGCCCCTCTGTCACCAAAGTTACAGATAATAATATTGTACATATGGTTCATTAACAGCCTTCTAATTCAATCACTTCTGGAAGAAAGCAGCAATTCCTGCGGGAGACGGCTTTTGATCTGGGGAACCACATCAGAACTTCGTCCCAAGGAGAAATGAACCAGGTACTCAGTGAAGATGCTGAAAAAATGCGTGAGCGTAAATATGCTTTTCCTTTTTTAATTCAGGGAGTCTCAAAACGTGTATTTCCGGTGAATTCAGTATCGAATTTTTGGCCGGAATGCAATACTTCCTCTGCTTACTATAGGTGAGTAGTAGTGAAAATAAAAACTTAAGCGGAAGAAAAAGAAAAAAGGGAAGATGAAAGAAAGGTGCGAAGGTAAAAGACAAACAGCCGAGAATTTTAATCATCACTCTATTCCAAGGTACTAGTAAAAAAAGTATTTATACTGTAGTTTTGCTTTCTCTACCAAATTAGTAGGTATAGAAGATATTGCATTCCACCCAAAAATTCAATTTCGAGATTTTACCGGAAACTCATATTTTGAGATCCCCTAAACTAAAAAAGAGCATGTTTAGAAAAAAAAAGGACTGCGGTGTCTGTGAATATCTTAACTCAAAATGGAAAAATTTAGTATTTAAATTCAGTATCTTCCAGAACTGCGGCACGAATATTTTCAAGAAAATCACCCACATGGAACATTTTTCGGAATATTTTATTTTCTCAAAAAAGGCTGTAACGGTTTTTATTAAAATACCATATATTATAGTAGATTATGAAACAACAGGTAAAAGTAGGGTTATATTTCGCAATCCTATGAGCAAAATAAAACCACTTTTAACACACGTGGCATATGCTATTTTTAGACGGCGCTCGAATTTATAAAATATCAATAATATTATATTGATTCCTGAAACTAACATATATTACGTTTAGGACACATTCTTCAAACAAGAAAATGGCGTTAAAAAGCGACATTCAGATGTTTTGAGTTTTGTTGATTCGCTAGCAGTCATCTTTAGTGAATTGTTTTTACCATGCTTTGCCTTGCACCAGGCAATGAAGCGATTAAATGCTATATCGTATTGCTTTATGGATTTTTTGGGTAAGTACTTCTAGCGTTAATTCTTTCTGCTGCTTCTATAATTTCACTTCTATTTCAGTTTCTTCTGAATTCATAATTTCTGCCATTTAATCTTTGTGGGTAGAATAAAAGAGTAACGTTTTAGATCAAAGAAAGCTGCCAATTGTGCCGATCAGAAAATTTTAAGTACGGTATCGTCCCAGCTTTACTTTGAGTTCACAGACCACATTTCTTATTTCTCTATGTTCACGCGCTACGGGTTCCACTCCCTTGCTGCGTCTTTGTAAAAGGGCGTGCCAACAATCCGCCTGCTGGCCTCTCTCTCTCGTGGGAGTGCGGAATTGTGGTATGGAGGAGTGAGACAGGAGTTGAACTTTGCTTCGGGTATGTGAGCGAGTGGGAAGTTTGCTCGCCGGTTGGCCTTTTGCCTGGGATATCTCGTGTACTTCGGCAGTCTTCGTAAAGTTTAAAGTGAAAGTATAAATTGCCTTTCTTGGACCCTCCTCAGTCTCAAGGTGTAGCCGAGGAATGAGGGCCCTCAGCCTCAAAGTGTAGCCGAGGGATCTGCGCGTCTAAAACTCGAATGATTCACGTTTGCAGAAATTCTTTACTTCGCGGATTTCACTTCTTATTTAGGTTGGTACTTCCCATTCAGCGTCTGTTTTAGCGGGAAGATTGCTACGTTTGTTGTGTTCATATTGCAATTTTCCTATAAAAGCAAAACACCTAAAACGGAAGGGTAGGTAGGCACCAGGTATTGGAGAGATCACATCTACTTCTACAAGGTAATTCATTTCATTATTTCTTACTTCCTTCAGCATTTTCTAGGTGGGCCCAAGAAAGGCAATTTAGCCTGCTATTTTTCTGAATATACCGTTTCTTTAACTTTGAGAGCTTTATAAAGAAAATCTACTTTCTACTTGAAATCACGTCTAAAGGTGGGAAATTGTTATTGCAGCTTATACCTCCGGCATTTAATTCAGTGGTGAATGGAGTTGTTTTTGTTGGAGATTTGTAAAGAAAGTTTCATTATGGTGTTCGTAAGTGGTTGAAACTACTTCCTTAATAAATTGTTTTAGAACGTTCCTTAGTCGGATGATTTTTCAACCCTAAGCAGGTAGTAAAATGGGTCTCGGGCATATTGACCTTTTGATAGTTTGAAATTTTATGTTTGCTGCTTTGTTAGCGTTTTGCTGGCGTGATATCTATACGCTATTTGGCAATTTAAAAGATGTGTGAACTGTATTTTCTCGAGAAAGATTAATGTTGTGAAAAATAACGTTATCTAAATTCTAAGAGTTTGTTGAAATCCTTTATTGGGCTGCCTTGGCTATGCCCGCAAATTTTAAGTTTCGCTAGTTGGGGAATAAATTTTAAAACATGTCTGAGTTATAAGCGTAATTTACAGGCCCTGTAAGTTGTAAATTTGTTAATGCTATTCCTTGTCACGTTTTACCGTGTTTCCCCATTTCACTGTAATATCACAGATAGTTTTGTTTCCTTCTTTGTCATTATACATAGTCTTTTGAGTTTTGCAAAGTTGGATATTTTTGAAACTTTGTGTTAATTATTTTGCGAGACTATTGAGATTGTAGCATATATAAATTTGCATTTTGCATTATACCATATTAAGTGGTATGTAAAGTATTTCTTGCATACTTGAAAAACTTCTGTTATTGATTTTTAATCTTTCTAAAATTAATAGCTGAGCACATGCACTATATGGAACAGATTTTTATTTCAGTGAGATAGACTTGAAACTTAATCTTTCCATATTTCATTCCTTTTAAAGCATTTTAAATTTTTCTTTCATAAGGTTTTTATCCTTTTTTACCTTGCTGCCGGTTTGTCTATGTTAGCTTTATCCTTTGAAATAGTTTACTTGCTATGAAATTTTTTTATATTTAACCTCTGTAATGCTTAAGTCTTTGGCAATTTAATAACGTACATTTGGTGCATATGTTGAGCCAATTTGACTAGAGGACTGGTACAGTGTATGTATTCAACTCATTTTCTTGGGTTGATATATTGGGTTTTTCTGTTAAATTAAAATAATAGGTTGTTTCAGGCTTGCGTAGGTGATGTGGTTTTATTTTTAGCATCCATTATTAAATCTCCTTTGAATTATTCTTTTTTTCCCTGATAATATATTAAGTCTTTGTTTCAGTTGATTATTAATATTTAATTTCTAAAGATGTTTCTTATTTTTACGTAATAATAAGGTAATAATCTTAAGTTTGTTTTAAATTTATTAAATTTGATTGTATTAGTTCATTCTTGCTTTTTTATTTTAAATGTTACTTATTTCATATTTTGCCTTTGAGAATTCTGTATGCAGCCTGAAGCAATTAAGTTTCTTTGTATATATTTTGTTTGTTACTTTATCCTTTTAGGAACTGTTAATGTTACTTTGTTTTGCATTTAATATTCTTTTTCCTTATATTTAGATGTGCCTTTAATTGTTATTAATTATTATTTAATAATTAATTATTAATTGAATTATTATTTAATTAATTCAACCAATAATTTTGTTTTGGAGTTTATTATCTTTTTTCTTATGATGCAGAATATTTAAGTAATTTTAAGTTTTGCCCTTTGGGATTGCTCTGTTGCATGAAATTTAAATTTCATTATTAATGCAGCCTAGCATATTTTATTATTGGATTATAGTGTTCTTTTTGTTTCTTTCTTTAATGCAGATACATATTCTTATTTCGCTATCTTCTGGTAAGATTTTTTTTTACAATTGTTATTTTGCAACTTATTTGCTAATGGTGTTTGCTTTGTCTTTATTATACCTTATGCTTTTGGAGGAAAATAAAGCCAATTGAAATTTATGCCTTGTTCTCTTCTGCTGCTGATGTAAGTTCCTTTAGCTTTGGGACCAGTTTACTTCCTTATATACCTCAGCTTTTCTAGTTAGCTAAGAGATAATGTGCACCCATTGTGGCATTCTTTAGGGCTCCCCTCTTCGCTTGCCGGGACCCCATGACTCGAACGTATTTCGTAATCGCTGCATGGATATGCTGGTTCAAACATGCTTAATTGCTGCTTGAGCCAGCGTTTCATAGCACAATATAAGTAACTCTAAAATGAATTGCGATAAGTTGAAGTATGACGATTTTTATTGTGATCACATAATGCGAGAGCCCTGGAAAATGAATCGTGTAAAAACACATAATAAAAGTAAAACCTAATCAAACCAAGTCGAGTTATTAAACATGTGCTAATACAACGGGTAATTGTCATGTGATTGGAGTTGAAACCAAAGTTGGTCACACAGATTATCACACTAGTGCGATAATCTAAAGCTTTTAGCTCGAGTTCTCTGTGTTAGAAGTTCTACTTTTAGGCTATGCTGTCTAAAGGCTTTGATATGAAAAATGAAATTTGTATCTTGAATTTTCTGGTAATAGCCTGTGAAGACCGCTTACTTCCCACCAAAGCGGGTTCGAACCCAGGGGTCCGCATGTGGGATTTATGGTAGACAAAACAACTGGGCGGATTTTTTCTGCGTTCTCCGGTTTCGCCCTTCATTCGTACCACAAGTTACTCCATCATATTTCGTTTCATCCATTTAATTTTATTTCATTTATCTTAATTTCATTTCATCTTCAGTCTCATACATGGCTACGGGCCCATCCTTCCTTCCGGGTATTTCATTCTGTGATTTTATGTCCATCAGCTCCTCGAAAGGCCTCTGAATCCTAGGAGCGGATGTTAGTCCTAGGGGGTGTAAGCCCTCCATAAGAGGAGGGTAAGTCACTGAAGTAAGCAAGCCTGTGAAGTCCACTTCATTAGGAAGTAATGTTGTATAACCTTGTATAACTGGTATGCGTTAAGCGATAGACGAAAACTTACTGCATAAAAAATGTAAATCTGTTTAAAACACACAATTTATTTTAAATAACTTTTTTGTGATATAACCCGTTTCCGAGATATTCGTTATTAATTCTTCGAATTGTCCAATACAACCATTCTTTTAAACTCCTATCGATATTCAGATGGAAACAGTATGGAATTTTAAGGCCAGCATATAGCGTCCAGTTATACATTTGACTATTGCTATTCCCTTTGTATTTATAACGAAATGTATAATGCAGCCGGATTAAAATGAAGTAGATGGAAAAATAAGCTTTCCCAATGATATTTTATGTGCCCACTACTAAACGATGGAGGGTAGAGATAGTCACGTGAATGTAACACATCAGATTTTTTAAAATAAAGATTCTAACATCGAGAACAATTTATACACTATTTTTACCACTGAGTTTTAACATTTCACAGGTCTGCGTATTATTTAAAAGACGAATTGTGGGAATAGTAAAACCTGTGTTTATGGCGTCTGTAGTGCTTACAAATTACACTTACACGTAAATAGTAAATTTGCTGGAGAAACTCCCATTGAAATCTGCCTTTTTCGTACATTGCTAATTAAAACATCTTCCCACGAAAATGTATTGGAAGCGCAACGTTTATATCACGTGGTCTTTGTTAATCTTTTCTAAAATTTTCCTTTTTCTTTGGATAAGCTTTCTTTGCTGTAGATTTCTTTCATACAAAACATTAATTTCGCTGCGTACCAAAGAGCAAAACGCGAAATGGAAGATCTGAAGAGAGTGTCTAGGGAAATTAAGCGTCAGAAGGGAATACGTTGCGTGAAGTAACGCCACTTCCTATGTTCCAAAACAATGCCTGCATATTTCGAGGGGGGCTAGGTTTCCTCTAACAGTGTGGTTCCAGGATCAGTCCCCATTGTTGCGCAAGGTGTGCATAGTTAATCAAGTTTCATGCGAGGGATCTGTGCTGCAGACCAACAATTCCAATATGCTGTAATTGAGTTGGCATGCTGAGACAGGGCGGTTACTTCACAGATGCCATTGTGATGGCATTGCCACTGAGGAGTCTTGGTCTGGCTGCCTAACGGCTTCGTGTAAATAGGATAAAGCGGAATAATTCGAATAAGTTCTTACTTTCAGTATAACTTATATAGATAACATAAGACAAGAGGAAAAACTGGAAAAACAATTTCTGATGTGCTGCACTCACATGGCTTTCTTTACTCTTGTACAAACTATTTCTACAAACGCCTAGTCTCCATCTACTTCATGTTAATCGAGATAAAAATTTGCAGAAATATCTAATTGATAATCTTCTTGTAGATGCAAGGGAAATATGAAGGCTTCAAGCGATAGTCAAATGTTTTAAGAGCTGGTTGCTATGTAGAGCATTCCATTCTCTTTGCATGTCCAGGAAATAAAAAAGAATAACGAATTCCCATTTGAAAAAGTATAAGTATTGGAAAATTCAAACAAATAACAAGAAATATCTCGGAAATGGTTCACCGACCCACAAAAAATAAAAAACTATATGACATAAATTGTGTTTTAACGATATCCAATTGTTTTTTCTGTCTTACGGTTTACTAATTATTCATAATCTTCTGAATGAAGAGGACTTTTGGGGACATTCCCAGAAAATTCAAGATATACGTTTCATTTAACGTAAAATATCAAATATATGATATTGCAATCCAAATTGATTTTCTAAAAAATGGCTCTACCGATTTTAATTAAAGTGTCATATATTTAAGACATTTTCCAGACAAATAAGTGTATATCTTTAACTTGAGAATGTGCCCAAAGCTCCTCTTCATTCTGAATGACTTTTGCATATCTGTTAAACCGTAAGAGCAAGACAAAAGTTTTCTGCACAAAAAATATACATGTTCAAATACACAATTTAGCCATTTACATTTTTGTGTGGAGTGAACAATTTCCGAGATATTCCTCGTTATTTGTTTGAATTTTCCAATACTTCTACTGTTTCTCAAATGGGAATTCGTTATTTGTTTTTTATGTCTAGGACATGCAAAGAGAATGGAATACTCCACATAGCAACCAGCTCTTAAAATATTTGATTATCGCTTAAAGCCTACCATATTCCTTTTGCACCTACAAGAAAATTATCAATTAATATTTCTGCAAATGTTTATCTCGATTAGAATTAATAGGTGGAGAATAAGCTCTATCAAAAAGATGTAATAGTAGTTTGTACAAGAGTAGAGAAAGTCATGTGAATGTAACAACGAAACTTTTTTTCACAACCGGATCTTCTAGGCTGGCCATAATTTTTCATACTCTTTTCATGGTATCGCGAGAAATAACTGAAAATCGACAGGACTTTAAAAGAAGATAAGTCTTAAACAATTTGAACCATTAATAACGTATATCTCGCAAATGGCTGATACCACAAAAAGGTTATTTCAAATTGTGTGTTTTAAAGAGTTCTAGAGTATTTGTGCAGTACATTTGCGGCTACGCTTAATGTTTACTGGTTATTGAATATTATATAAATTTCCTACCGAAAGAAGAGGACTTCACAAACCTTTCCCAGAAAATTCAAAATATACATTTTATTTGTCACATAAATATCGTTAATGTATGTTACTTTAATCAAAATCATTAGCCATTTTTCAAAAAATGAACAAAATTGAAAATGTTCCATGTAAAGGGTAATTAGGTGTGTGGGGATTTTCTTCAAAATGTTTGTGTCGCATACTTGGAAGGTACTGAACTTAAATACCAACTTTGGTATTTATCCGACATTTCGTGTTTTTAGTTTGCTGTTCAAAGGTACACACAGACCTGTTTCTAAAAATAAGTTTTTTGGGTTGAGGAGGTCTCAAAATATATATATCCAGTAAAATATTGGTATTGCAATTTTGCATGGAATACAAACTACTTTCTATACGTACTAGTAAAGAAAGTATTTAGAAAAAGCTCCGTGTATGTGTCTGTGAACACCATAAATCAAAAACAAAAGATCAGTTAAATACAAAACTTAGTATTTAAATTCAGTATCTTCCAAGGATACGACACGAAGATTTTCAAGAAAATCTCCCCACCCCAACTGCCATTTACATGGAAACATTTTCATTATTTTTAAATTTCCTCAAAAAGGGCTTTAATGATTTGAACTAAAGTAACACATGTTTAAGATATTTGCGTGACAAATAAAATGCATATTGTAGCGTATGTGTATTCTTGTCCGGCGTGGCATACTTCCCTCCAATTCCTGGTAAAGGGGGCTGAAGGCAAGTTGAGGAAAGAGTCTCTTTATCTGAGAGCGTGGGTCCGTAAGTAGAGTCAGTCTAGAGTAGGTCTTCTGAGTGTGTGATTTGTATATAGGAGTGCGTGCGTGGGGCATCTCCCCCAGTGTTTAACTGTAACCTTTTGTGTACAATGTAGGTCACCTTATGAATTATAATAAACCAGAGTTAAATGTGAATTTATATGTATTATTTATAAACATCCCACGTCCGCTTTAGGTTTGTGCAGAAAGTTCGTATCTCTTTGTGTGCCTCCGAGTCTACGTCCCCCAGTGTTTATGCTGGAGTAACTAAATTTTATATTTTAGCTGCAAATCTTTCGGCCTCACCCCGGTGTATAACAATATCTTAAATTTTCTGGGAACGTCCCCAAAAGTCCCCTTCATTCTGAATGACTTTTGCATAACTGGTAGACCAGAAGAGATAGACAAAATTTTACTACACAAAAATATACAAATCTCGTTAAATCAGTTCAACTTATATAAAATACAACTCATTTCCAACATACGCCTTGCTATTGGATGAAATGTCTCGTAGTCGTGCAAAAAGGTGAGAATTTCAAAGCCATCGCATAGGGACACGGCCTTCAAAAATCTGACTATCGCTTTATCTTCTATATGTTTCTTTACCTACAATTAAATGTGTAGATGTGAAATGAAAGTTTATCTGGATTAGCAAGAAGTAGTTAGAATGATAAGCATTTGAAAGAATAGGAAAGGTAGAACCAGACCGAAAAGTTAAGTCACAGCCGGTGTTTGAATTACGGATCGTGTGGTTTCCGTTTGATTGCTCTAATCAACTGAGCGACCATGGCAATATGCCGGCTCATTAAACTCTCAAACTGACTCGAATTTTTTAACGGTAAACCACAAGAAAAACCAAGACGTAGATAATCGATCGCCAATTCGTCAACAATGTTAATGTTGGTGACATTGCTGCTAGAACAACCATTTTCAAGAGCTGTAATTTTATTTTCGCGTAGGTGCAGTGCGGTCGTTTTAAAGCAAGGCCATAGACCGGCTATATAAGTACCACGCTGTACCGCAGTGATCTAGATAATTTTCCGATTCACAACTGGTGGCGCATGACGCTTTCAAGGTTATTTTTGTAACCTGGGCTTCAGTCGGTGCTTTGTGTTCGTGCTGTAAAAGTTGTGTATCTCACGGTCAAATGTATTCAAGACAACTGTGTTGTGTGTGATTTACTTAATAGTGTTAATGCCTTATTATTAGTCCACTGCAATGGCTGGCGACAAATTCACGCTTGAAGAATTTTTATATACGCTACCTACATAAAAACCGAATGATGTTGTGTAAACAATTTCAGGAGAAACTTCCTGGTATTCTAGTTACAGGAAGAGCAACTGGTAGGCTTCTGGTTAATAAGTTTAGGACATCAGGATCGCTAAATTCAAAACCTAACTGGCGAAAACGAGAAGTTCTATCGGAGGAAAAAATTGACTAAATTGGTGCATTTATTTGAGGGAACTTTATAGGAACAGTCCCACCATTGACGAATTTACGGATAATATATAAACAGAAATTATGGACACTATACAAGAATAACTTAAGCGTATGAATAGAAATTTCATTGGAAGATACCAGGAATGGCTTTACGCAGATGGACACCACTTATAACAAGGTTAGTACTCGTGCTAAAAGAATCACACGTGTTAGGGAATACCAATGAATCTTGCAGGATTTCTAGCCTAAAGAGTGAGAAAAGGGAAAAGTCATGTTGTATGTGCCTTTGAACAGTATAACTCAAAAATGAAAAGTTGGATAAATACCAAACCTGGTATTTGAGTTTAGTATCTTCTAAGGATGCGACACGAAGACTTTCAAGAAATTCCCCCTCCCAGACTACCCTTTACATGGAACATTTTTTGGAAAATTTTAATTTTCTCAAAATGGCTCTAATGGTTTTGATTAAAACGGCATATATTTAAGATATCTTCATAACAAATGAAACGTATATCTTGAACTTTCTGGGAATATTCCCAAAAGTCCACTTCATTCGAAATGACTTTTGCATAACCGGTAAACCGTAAGAGTTAGATAAAAGTTTACGCACAACTTAGTCATATACAAGGGTTGGAACTTAAATAGTGGCAACACTGCTGTAGAGACGCTATGCAACGGAACCTAATATTGTCACTGATAGCACACGTTAGTTACATACCTACCTTACCTCAGAGCAAATGGACTCTCCCTTCCCACTTCACCTGCGTGCGCACAGTCGAGAGAAACAGAGTCACTTGTGCGCTAGCGGTCTAATGTAGTGTTGTCACGATGTTTTCGAAACAGGAACAACGGAGTTGGATCAAGATTGAATGTGCCAGAGGTCGTACAGCACGACGGTGTCATTAAAGTTTTCAAGAGGCTTGCGGGGAATCTGCATTGCCTTACAGAACAGTGGCACGTTGGGTAAAAGCCTTTAACGATGGTGGGCAAACTGCAGACATGCATCGGGCAGGTCGTCCTAGCGTCAGAAGAAGAAGTGCATGCTCTTGCCGCGTTGCTGGACAGTGATCAACGCCAGCGATTCATGAGCTCGCCAAAGAAACCGGATTAGCGCATACGACTGTGCTTCACATCCTGAAGGAACGCCTGAGCATGCGAAAAATTGCATCACGGTGGGTTCCGCATGATTTGACGAAAATGCAGAAATGGTTGCGTTACGACGCTGCTAGGACGCACTTGGAGCGCTATGAGCGCGAAGGAGAGGCTTTCTTGCGCCATATCATAACGCTGGATGAGACATGGGCCAAATCGTATGAGCCAAAACTGAAACACCAATCGAACGAATGGCGTCATTATGGGTCGCCACGAAAATTAAAAGTTCGTCAGAGCCCCAGCAATGTGAAAGTTCTGGTGATTCTCGTGTACGACTGTGATGGTGTTATCCTAACGCATTACATTCCTCCACGGCAGACCGCCAATGCCCAGTATTACCGTTCGTTTTTTGGAGCACCACCCGCGACCAGCTGTGAGAAAGAAGCAGCAACACTTTCTGCAGGATCCACTATCATTTTCCAGGACGATGCTCGGGCGCATGCAGCGCAAGCCGTGGCTGATTTGTTCGGTCGATGGGACTGGGAAGTGATGTACCATCCACCATACTCCCCGGACTTAAGTCTTTGTGACTTTGATTTGATTCCAAAGATGAAGGAACCACTTCGTGGCATTCGCTTCAGAACTGTTCCAGAGATTCGTCAGGCAGTAGACCGCTCCATTTGCACTATCAACAGAACAGGCTCAGCTAAAGGTATACTACGACTTCCACAATGCTGACAACGGGTTATACACAACGCTGGTGACTACATTGAAGGGCAGTAAAGGTTGCTAACAGGTAACTCTTTTTTATCGGTTGTAAATAAATAGTTGCCACTATTTAAGGTCCAACCCTCGTACTTTTCCTTTTTTGTTTTTGTTTTGTTTTTTGGAGTGACAATTTTTTAGATATTCCTTGCTATTTGTTTGAATTTTCCAATATCTTTTCTCAAATGGGAATTCGATATTCGTTTCTTCTTTTTTTATGTCCTGGACATGCAAGGACAATGGAATTCTCCACATAGCAACCAGCTCTTAAAAGATTTGACCATAGTTACCATATTCCCCTTGCACCTACAAGAAAATTAACAATAATCTACAAAAGTTTTTCTCGATTAATATAAAGTAAATGGAGAATAAACGTTTATAAAAGTAGTTTTTAAAAGAGTAGAGAAAGTCATGTGAGTGTAACGCATCAGAGTTTTTACATTTGTCTTTCGATAGACACGGGAGATAAGAAAAAGCATTTGCGTTTCCTAGATGTTTTATTTATACGTAATTTAGGCCATTAGGTTTATAGCAAAGTCATGCACGCCAGCGGATACCTTCAACAACTCCTACATCCTCATGCTTCTTCTCAGAGAAAGGATATACTTTCAGAGCTTATCACTAGGAGTTAAGTAAATTTAATTGTTTCTTCGTTTGCGGCAAGCATTTTGATGAATATCTCAAAGAAATACAACTCTGGCTTTACTACAGATAATATAAAGAATATGGTAACTATGTGGAGACATATTTTAATTATGTAGAATCCACTGACAATGAAACAATTTCAAAATTTAGCATTAATAACAAATAAAAACTACATTTGCATTAAAAGTGACGCTTTTAGTATAGATGACATTGTTCTTCGAATAAATAAGAAAATATCTGTAACCACTCTCAACGGGCTTGGAGATTTTTGACACTTTTTACACTCTTCACACTGAAATACAGGGAAATAATTTTGTCAGGGTCTCCCGAAGCGAAATAGACATCCAGTCAAACCCTTCGATAAAACGCTTTTGAAAATGTATATCTGTTTGGTGTTTCAGAATTAAATTTATTTCAAAGCCCGTGTTAATCAATACCATTAAAAATTCAACACTAACTATGTAGTAAAAACAACTGCCCCGAAGAGGATTAAATAATTCCTATTCTCCTAATCTGTTGCATATGAAATATTTTCTGGTATAGGGAAAAGCGGATTAAAAGCACAGTGCATGCACCGCGTAGAACTGACCAAGAAATGTTTGCATAGCGTTCGAAAATGGCTGTTGGTAAACCGTGCATTTATGCGGCTTTTATTTGTTTAAAAATAGACTTCTAGAGCAGCCAGCAATAAAACACCCAATTGTTTATCATTTTAAGATGTAAGCGGCACTTTAAAATGCCAAATAAAACTGCTGTGGGCTTTAGATGACTCTTTTTCCCAGGAATGTATTTTAAGAAAAATTATTCTTAAAAATATTTTGTAGTCTTGATAAGCTTTGGTTAGAATTTTAAGTTCTTTTGTTTTAATTTGTGCTCAGAGTAGAAAATTCAGAAAAATTGAACTTATAAGGGTTCACTTAAAACTAAACATTTTTATTTATTATTATTATTATTATTATTATTATTATTATTATTATTTGGAGTCATGTGTTCTGCAAAGGTGTAGTGGCAAGTAAATTAATTCGTCACTGTTCTCAAGATTCGTCGCGTGTTCAAGGCATGTGATTCTGGTTTCTTTATACAGGATGATTTATGAAGAACTGACACATTTATTTCTTTAATTGTTTCAACACGAGTTATGCTAGCGACAACTTATTATACCTGAAATACACAGGAATTTTGGGAGATTATTTACCTCTATAGCAAATGTTGAAAATGTCCTCCATCCTGCATAAGACACAGCTCAACACGTGTTCCATGTTACTGGCCGCTTGTTGGAGGACTCTGTTGTCAAGAGCTTGAATCTCCTGTGTAATGTTGTGCTTCAGATCGTCCAATGTCTGGGAAGGTGTGGCAAAAACGCTATCTTTTAAGTAACCCAAAAGAAGTCCGGCGATGTCAAATCCGGAGATCTCGGTGGTCACAGGTTCTTGGAAATTATCCGGTCGTCAAAGAAACTTGCAATTAGTGTCATGGATTCAATTGATGTATGGCATGTAGCGCCGTCCTGCTGAAAATATCCTTGACTCAGCTCTACATCGTTGCTCAGCAACTCCATGAAAATCCTTCGGTACTCTGCATTGTTCACATTGTTTAAAAAAAATTGGTTCCACTATTCTCAGTGCGGATATTGCGCACCAAACTCCGATTTTAACCGGGTGTACATGTGAGTTCATATAGCCGGATAAATGGAACCATGCTTCATCTGTGAACCATGTGATGTAAAATATGGCAGGATTTTGCACAATGAACGCCTGAAACTAACGACAATAATTCAGTCGTCTATCCTTATCTGGTTCCTGTAACTATGGACAACTGTAATCCTTTACGGCTTTAAGCCTGCACTTTTCACAGCTCTCTGACACATTGAGTAGCTGTACCCTATCCCGCGACAAACGTGTTAATGATTTTTTGGGTGACTGATCCAGCCGTGCTCTTACGTCAACAACCTTGGGAAGCCTAGATGAACGAGGTTTTCCTTTTTTACTCACCATAGATCCAGTTGATTCCAATTTGTTTATCAGTCTCAGTATTCTGTTTTTTGGGGGAGGATTCCGAACATAAATTCTCTCTGGTATGCCCTTTGAGTAGCTGTAATTGAATTCGTAATCCAGTATTGCTTTACAAGGAAGAGCTTTTCATTTAATGTGTACTCCAGTTTCATATTGACTAGAACAAAATCTCAAAAACAGTTGCCGAAATAAGACTAACAATTACGAATAAAACATGAACATCTACGCATAATTAAAGAAAGAAATGTGTCAGTTCTTCATAAATCACCCTCTATTAGATGTAATTTATGTGAGATAGTATAGTAAGACTAGATTCCTTACTAAATGATGCTCGACCCGCCATAACAGCTTTCGGATGTCCCTTGTGAAAGAATTTCTCACTGATGTTCTTGGATTTTTAAAATTAATTTATGCGAGATGATGCAATTTTTCTGTTATCACATTACTGCTGCCCGCATAGTTAGAGCTACTATTTTCACTACTCTCCTCATTTTGCTTTGTTTCGCTGCATCTGCGCGATGCAGTGCCTCCAAATTACAAAACTGAGTATGTCGCGTTATATTGTGTGCATTGAGTTGCGAATGGATTTGGAGAACGCAGTCGCAGCTTACAAGCAGTGTAGTGACTTGGTTTGGGATCACTTTTGATATGCACATTTTGGTTTTCCTCTAGTTGACCAAAGGATTTTAAAGATGTTGGGCTGTATTCAATTTTCACCAAATTCAAATTTAAGAATATGAATCACTCTTAAATTTGCTTCAAACAACTTAGGTTAATTTACACTTTTTATGCTTTATCACCGTGATTTTAATGATTCTGTTACTGACTCGCGGAATAGCGCTGGTTACACACATATTTTTTAAGTGTAATTCTTTTAACTTCCTAGGTAACCAATTGAAATCCTTTTTGTTTTTGTTTGTTTTAAGCGAATTATTTTTTAAATGTATGGTATTCTAATTAAATTAATATACGTGATACAACAGCTTGCTAAAAGGGACTTAAAAGCATTCTGCAATTTCTTTCTTACATGTTGCCTCTTCAATTATATGTTTAATGGTTATTCTACTTTTATGCATTATTTATATGCTGTTTTAAATAAAATGAACATTAGTAATGAGGAAATTTGTTACCACCATGAATTCATAATGAACGTTGACATTGAGTCCTTTAAAATACAAAAATTCTAGAAAAGGAATTGTTTTGCACCAGTCCTTACGTTAATGGAGGAATTCAACGAGAAAGTGTAATATTTTTAATAATATATCTACTATATAATCAGCAAATATACATTTCAACCTGCTCGTTCATGAAATCTCTTACAGCTATGCTTTATTCAGCTTGTCTTGTTATATTCTTCCACCTAGTTTATCCCATTCGTCGAGAATCCCCCCCCCAAAAAAAGATGAAAAAATGAAACCTTCCTGTAATACTGAGGCTGACATGTGGTACAGGAATTTGAAAGGTATAATTTAAACATAACAAATATTTGAAAACAGATGCTGAATTTCAACAAGATTTATTTACAGACATTTGTAATAGCAACTATATTTAACTATATACCATAGTTATTAACCCGTTGTTAGTTTGTTTTTGTTCGTGATAACAAATGTGATCAAATCTCTTGTAAATCTACAATCGTTGCACACGGTTTATATCTAACAGAAATTCCAACATGTTACGAATAATACAAATTATCATTGTCATTCATATATACCGGATGATTCAAGCAAACCTGCAGATTGTGAAGCTGTGCAAACCGTAGGATAAATCCCCGTTCCCATTATACAGGTTATTTTACTAGGTCGTTATACTAGGATAACAATAAGATATTCAAGTTCCAACACTGAAAGTAACTTAATATACATACAGGATGCCCAAAATTAGACTGACAAAGGTTGGAGGCAGTAGTGACATTAACTCGTCTAGCACTTAAACGAAGTACCGCAGCAAAAAACATGTCTTAACAAAGTGTTCGAAATAACGTTATTTATCAGCTCCCAAAATTTATCGGTGTAATTTTGGGGCATTCTGTATATTAGTATATAACAGGAGACGCACTTGAGGTTTTTTTGTGAGCTTTTTCTTGTTTTAAATTTCTTTTTGCTTCATCCTTATACATATTACCTCAATAAAAAAGAGTATTTTAACAGTACTGAGTTCATTATTGCCAGTTACGCCTTTTTTGAGAAAATCTTATTCAGTTTACAAAGAGGAGATAATAGAACATATTTCGAAATTCGTATACCACACTAGCAATTTGAATATCAATTATCAGAGCATTTGTTTCAAGGTTTATTCTTGCTACATTTAAGCTTCTTTGGAAATTGTTTTGATATTTTAGCACTAAAAGACAATAAGGTACTAAAGAAGAGCTAAAGTCATTGATAGAAAGCTAGGAAGAACATGTGTGAATGCACACCTTGTTTATATTGCGCTTTGCCTCATGATAACAGATGTCCATTAATTAATCATTAAAAATATCTAATTGATATACCATAAAGGTAAAAGGACTGTACAATATTACATTTGTATCTTCTGCTCATAAAACCGCCTAATTTTGCCTAAGAATATTCTACCTCACGCTTTGCAGATATCAAAATGCATAGTTATTGATCCGTATTTGTAATGCACTTCTGAGTATGTCTAAAAGCCTGTTTGTATTTTGATCACACTTGGTAGAAAAGCCATAGCCTATGATACAACACTGTAAACTACGAATGGTAGTGAATCCCCCAATATACTATTAAAAGAATAAAATTAATCTCCTAAACAGGAATAGTAAATGCTGAAGGAAAGGAAAGTTAGGGAGAATAAACAAAATAGCTTATTTGTGCGCTAATTTTGCTAAGAGATGCGGGAGGAGCATAAGCGCAAATTATATTATAACATTCACTGCGAAATGTCAATGTTTGAAACAGCTTTGTATTTGTTTAGTTTTACTGTTTAGATCATAGATAAGTGATGTAGTGCAAATGACACAGGCTAAAATTGCGTTTGAAGCTGCCGAATATCTAGCTTGGCGCAGATGGGAAGCATTAGTTGTTCTTTTCTACCCTGCTGTCGCAAAGTATGTTTGTGAATACCCTAAAGGCTTTATGTAATTACCATTATTAATTTATATATATATATATATATATATACATATATATATATATCGGGTTCCGGTTCAATTACAGCAAGACTGCCTAAATACGCTTTGAAGAAATGGTGATAGAAACGTGCTTTTAAGGGTACTTTATTTTTAATATTACTTTTGTTATGCAATATCTTCTGTAACAGAGGGGGAACTTAGCGCCTCGACCTACGCAGATCTTTTGTGCCTATGACCCTGATGTGGCTTCCCCGGGAGGGAGGGATGAGGTGAGAGGAGACAGAGCGGCCGGACCAGGAGGCACGACAGGCAGAGGACAGGGTCCCTACCATTTACAAATTTGAACTCTCCGGATTCTGGCTGGTGCAGCCGGCTCTCCTCCCCCGTTAGGCTTACACATCCCCTAGGGGTCCGGGACCCGGAGACCGCTCGGTCCGGAGGACGAAGGTTTCCTTTTCCCCTGCCATCTCCCGCCGACACTTGTAACCCTGAAAGAGACCAAGCAAATGAAGGGTGGAGTGAAATGAGAATGGAGATGTAATGGAGGGACAGGAAATTCGGAGGATGTAATGGTCCTTCCCAGCATTCGCCTGGTGACCCGGGGAAACCCTCGAAAAAGCCCATGGTCAGGAAGGTGAGCTACGAGAATCGAACCCATGACCTCCCGAATGTGAGCTACAGATGTAAACGCTTGAGCCATTCCGCTCGTTTTGTAACAGACTAACAAAGAATTACAATAACTTACTCTGAGTTGAATTCCAAATTAAAATAAACACATAACAGCAACCTAATTAATATCTTGTGATATCTGAATGTTAAATTCTAATATTTCAAATGAAGCCAACTTTGTCGTTGTTATGCTTTAAATAAACATGAAACCTTTTGGGTATGTAAAATAATACATGAAACGTTTCTATTTTTTTTTTCTTTTTGGTTTGGGACATTCCGGTTCTGTAAGCTAAATCAAGGTGTTATTTTCATATAAACGAAGTAGATACGGAAAGTTTCAACTATTGGTAAACTGTTCGATTATATCAAGCTGACAGAGTTGTTCACGTCTACTATAAGTACACAACGGAGGGGGACACCTCGCACACTTAGACCTACATGGATCCATTAAGGTATCACCCCCAGGTGTAAGGGATGAAGTGAAGGAACCATGGGAGGCTATAGGCCTTAGGCAGAAAGTACATAGACACGCGCGGAAGTCCCTAACAATTCCAGACTCGAAGACCCATATCACTGCTGGAACTGCCTGTAGAGGGCGATGAAAAACCGGTCGACCAAGCAGTACTCTTGTGTTCACGGGGAGTACTCTATCTTTGATCAAGCATCCGCGCCATCTGTCCCGCACCGTCATATGCCACGAAACATAGAAACGGACATGAAAGATGAAAAGGAAAGGGAAATGATAGAATTGAAATTTAGGTAGATGAGAAACCACCCCAGCATTCGCCTTTCGGTCAGAGAAAACCACTAAAAAGCCGATGTCAGAATGGTCAGTTGGGAACGAACCCGAGACTTCCTGAATGAGAGCTTTGCACTTACTGCAGAGCCATCTCGCTCGGTTTCACGTTTACTAAAAGGCTACATCAGTCATTGTTTTCTTCTTATTTGCTTTTATTTGCTTATTTTAATAATTATCTGCCAATTCATGTAGCAGTTGAGGGCCCCCTCCCGGCATATATGCTGTCCAGATGATATGATGCGGCTCACAGCTTTTGGACCAGCTTTGTTCTTCTTACTGCTAACGCACTGTGGGGTGACGTCACTAGTGCCCTGCGTTCGGGTTGGTGAACGTGGCTGCAAGCTTTCGATGGCAGCGCCAGCATGTGATGGCGGCGCAATGAACGCGTCTCCCGGAAAGGCGAAAAGAATAAACTACGAACACGGAAGCGCCAGCAAATACGGCAAGGCCAACGGCCGGCTATGTTAAAATTTGTGTTCACACCTTTCCAATAAGTAACACGTCAACATTCATTTAGATTCCTCACGCGCTACGCGAGTGGTGCAAATAGGGGTGGTGCAAAGGAACTGTCAAATAAACACTATGTAATATAAAATACGATATTAAAACGAGCCAGAAGTTTAAGAATTGATATGTGTGTGTGTGTGTGTGTGTGTGTGTGTTGACCCGGTAACAATTTACGTCATTTATGCTTGTTATAAAGACTTTGTTTTGTCAAGCATTGTGAATGGTTCGGTGTAAATTATCAGGTTGTTACAATGCGTATTTATATTATAGGGTGGGAAGAATAAAAGCACGTAATTGAATCCCTTTGTTGCTATCTGTTTGGAATTACCTTCACCTTAGCTCTTTCTTAAGCCATGTGATACGGACCGCTCCTCTGAGCAATGTAATACTTATTAAATGTATTTTATAGGTCCAGTATTAAGCTGAAACAGGTAATGGTTGCTTCCTAAAATAAGTGTTACAGAAAGTTAGTATAAACGAAATAGCAAATCTAACACAGTTTACGTGTTCGATGAGCTTAACATGGACGTTGTATCATCAGTTCCTGCATTCACTTGCGTCTATTCACCACTGCACTCATTACAACACCTATCCTCCATTCCAATCACATAGCAGCATTTCTGGTGAAGACAGTATGGCTACTGCTTTGTATCTACTTTCAGCTGTTTATGGACCTACATATGCACACATACACTGTACACCGCATCATTTTTAATTACTTACTGCTGAAAAAATTGCACTTATGATCCTCCACTCTGTATATTGTAGCGGGCCTCAGTAGAGTTCGATTCATGGGCTGGGGATTGCGTTAGATTGCATGAAGTGTCGAAATATGTGGAAGTCTAGGAAGCACTGAGTTGTGGAACACCGGATCGCTTGCTCAGCTGGCGGATCAGTATATATTGGCCACGAATCTGGGTCATGCCATAAATAAGTTAATTATTATAACTGTGACATCCAGACCGGCGAGAGTTAATCAGGTAAGCCATGTGTGGACACGTTTAAGTTCCTGCATGTATCCCCCTCCAGCCAGGGGCCCTAGTATCTATGTAAACTATTGGAGAATATAGTCATTAGCTTTCATACAAACCCCGGGCTCTCATTTAACTCCTTATGGTATATCCCATCCCGGCACCGATGCCCCCTACCTTCTGAGCACACATCCTGTGTTGTAAGCAACCCCCGTGCCAAGAGCCCTAGGCGAAGCTACCATAATGTCGGAGCAGATTGGAGAGCGATGACCCAGATTCGTGGTCAATATATACCTATCCGCCAGCTGAACAAGCGATCCGGTGTCCTGCAAGCCAGTACTTCCTGCATTGCCACATCTTTCTACACTTCATGCAAGATAACGCGGTTCGAACTCTACTACGGCCCACTACAATTTCATATAACTTATTTTTCATATTTTAATTTTTAAGCTTAAATCATGAAAACTATATTCACCATAAACTTAAGAACATTTTCGTCCTATTTGTCTCCATCACCTATTGCTGACTATTAAATGATACTTAATTCAAATAGCTATCTTAAATCCAAAAGGCTTTGTTTGCTTTATCGTGTTTCCACAAATTATTTCGTTTCTAATTTGAAACTACTTGTGCTTCTCTTTGGTTGAATTCTATGTCGATTCTTGGGATCTGCGATATTCGAATACACTGCCACGCTCTACAAAAGAAAAGAGTTTCTTCTTGGCTCCTTTTAGTTTTGCATCCTCTTCCGAAGCCTCTTCAGGAGAGCCAAAACCTCCACCTCCTGGTGTCAACAACCGAAACACATCCTGAAACAAAATGTACAAAAAAATTATTCACCGTATATAGTTGGACGGAGCTCTGCTTAAATTGACTTAAGCGCCAATTTTTTTTTAAATTGTTATATTTTGATACTGTATTGCATATGAGGATGAATTAGTGTACGCGTAACCTTTTTACTAATGGCAGCATTAAAGAAAACAGTAGGCGCCATTTTAGTGATCCCTATTTTAAAATAAACGACTGTGTGCACATATCTATGTAAACACCAATCTCAGTTATGCATGTGGTTATCAGTGAAGCCACAATCTTTAGAACCGAATCGCGTTTAGGAGTCTGTTACGGTGTGAGTGTACTCGCCGGAACAAGAGTCAAGTAGTAAACATTGACCACGGTATTCCAGGCAGAAATGGAGGAGAGTAAGGACAGGTGCTACAGGAATTTTGGATATACTTAGGCGGCACTGAGGGCACTAGCAGCACCTTCACGGGATCAAAGATCGTTAAGTATGTCGAGAAGCCCTAAAAAGGCTAGGTTAAGGCAATAGACTTTCTAGCGTGGGTCCCTGGACACACTGGGATACTTGGAAATGAAAGTACAGACAACTGCTAATATCTATGGGAGCGCAGATCCCATTAACAGGACCAGAACCGATTTTAGGCTTTACCAAATTAATGGTAGGACAATAGACTGGATTCAAAAACAGCATATAACTGGAAACAAGTCAGGAACAAAGACATGGAAAGTTAGTGATGCAACAGACATGTCTTAGAAGGAGTACTGCAGTCCTTAAATTAAGTAAGAAGCAGATGAGGCTCATGGTGGAATTGATCACCGATCATGAATTTTAAAACGTATGTGCTGATAATGCAGCTTTCAGAAGACCCAAAGTGAAAGATGGTAGTGTAGAGGAGGAAACGGACACGCACTTAATATTCTAATGTGAAGCACTGGAAGTGAAGAGATACAATTTGGAACTGTTGATCCAAATGAGATAGATAAAAACCTAATTAATGGACTCCTGAGACTTATTACAGTTTAGGGAGGTGGCGATTGGAAAAGCGGAGATAAGACAATAAACCTAAGGTTTCAGTGCGGGCAGATAGGGATATGTCCCTCTTGTTCATTTCCCTGTCATATATATATATATATATATATATATATATATATACTGTAAACATTGAACGGGCCATTCCTATGCACACGGTAAGTGGTTTAAGTTTGCAGGAAGCAGAGGACGATTCCGGCACTTAAGCACGTATGAAGACCTATTGCGCTTCTGGAAACCTCCAGGAGGACGACACAGAAGGCGACCAGATTTGGAGCGGCAGGCTCGGTCCGTAACATCTCCAGATATTATATGACGCCGGCAGGGCTTCCATAAAGGCCTACTTATCCCCACGGAAAGATCTCTCTAAAGCTCGTCACACACCGAATGCCAGATCAGACATTTCTACAAAGCAACTCCACCGCCACAAGCCTCGCCGGCCGTCCCCTCACCTGATCCTTTGACTCTGAAATATAAGGAAATTATTGCCAGGAAAATTCACGAAATTATATAATCCATCCCAACATTCACCTAGCAACCACGGAAGACCGTGAAAAAACCTAAGGTTCAGACTGGCAAATGGAGAATCAAAACCGGAACCTCCTGAATGCGACCCTCAGGCTTTATGGCTGAGCCATCTTGTTCGGTCAGTTATTTCATGTCGAGTAAGTGAAATGCTCCCACTCTTATGTTGCTCTTGCTTAATTGAAAAGAGCTGATAAATCAGCTGAATATATGTTGTCGCTATTATTGTAACGTAGCCTGTGTAATCATTAGGTTTGAAATACTGTGAATACTTTTTACTTGGAGTGTTCTACGTAATGACATGTATAGTCCAAAACAATCTAAACGTGGTGATAAAGCAACGTAAGATAAACTTCCGCTTTAGTGCAGGCAGGATATATTTGATCCCTCAAGCGTTAAGGTTTTTTTTTTTAGATTTTTCTTTTATTTATGGACGCTGTTTAACTTATGGTTTTTAGTGTCCCATTCTATATTGGACATCAAAGACTGGAAATTTTGCTCAGAGGCCTCTCTATTAGGTTTGAGGTTCTTTTATGGCACTGGACCACCGGCTCTACGTCCCTTCCGGTGGAAGCCATGCTAAGGAATGTTACACCCGAAAAGAATCCATCGCCCTCTTCCGGGTTTGAACCCGCGACCTCAGGAACTAGAGGTTAAAATGTTACCCCTAGACCAAGGAGGACGGCACTCGAACGTTTAGCCCGCACACATTCCCAAGATAGAAATGAAAATATAATTAGTTCAGTTTGGGTGCGCCGGAAGATATCCGGAAAGACAATGGTTTCAAAGGAGCCTAACAAAAGTAGCGTATTTAAAGTTTAGTTTAAAATACATTCATATCAAAATTACCCCCGCATTTTTCTGGTACATTAGCAAACGAGGTAACATTCGATTTCCGGCGATCGCCCACTCTGACCATAGGTTTTTTGTGATTTCTTCGTGTCGGTAGGCGAATGCTGGGATGGTTCCTCTTCTACCATGGCTCTCCTGTTTCTTTCATCATCATCATCTGCTTCAAGGTTTGTGGGACCAGGCGATGATGTTCTGCGTGTTGCTGCTGGGCGGTGCGCTTTGTGAAGGTTTCTCCCTGCCGTAGGTTGGCCTGCTTACAGACCCACCCTCCGGGTACCACTGAGCAGGCTCCCCTTGGGGCTTGTGGGTGGGCTTAAGCGGAGTGGATGCATTCAATCTGGAAACGTTAGGGACCCCATCCACGCTTGCACACGTCATCTTAACGTATCTAGCAGTCCTTCAGGTCTCTCCCTCTCTCTCCCTCTCAGGGGTACTTTAGCAGCCAAAGAGCTACAATGGCTTAAGTGCGGTGCTCTGCCCCGGTTTCGGGGTCCCGTTTGCGATATATATATATATATATATATATATATATTTATCTTTCTGGTCCATTTGTTATAAAAAGGCTTGGTCTGTGATGAATTTAAAACCCTAAACTTCTTAAAACATATGATGGCTGTGTTAACGATATTTCTTATACTAAGATTTTGTTTAATATATTTTGTGCCATTAAAATAGCTGTACGTTTTGGTTCAAATGCTACTTTTCGTCAAATTAAGAAATGTTATACAGATCCATGATTAATATAAAATATTGAGAACACAAAAATATAGGCTTAATGATAATACTCAGCTACATTGTGTATCAAAATATGCGGGAAAATGTGCACAAAATATTTAAAGCCTTCGTTTGAGGCTTAACTGATTGATGCATAATTTTTACAGCACCATTAATGTTTCAATTAACTGTTATTCTGAAATATCAGTCATAATAATGGTCATAAAAGATTCATTAAGTAATATAAAAGCATATTATCAAGTCCATCAGAATCGAAACTTCATCGCTAGAATCAATATCAAAACTTTGAACGTCCGTAAGTTTAATACAATAAATGGCGCGTAGCCAGCTGACGCAAAACACATCGAGTTGACGTCAAAAGCGCATCGCCAGCGTTTAGTCATACAACTAATTGTTTAATGATAATGGATAAATCTCTCGAACATAGTCACGAAATGGGGTCCTATAAATGAAAAACTGACAATTATTGTGCAATTTAATTCTACAGTAAACTACACTAATATTACACTTTCAGGAAAAGCTTAGAAAAGGGAATACTTGAGATAATAGCATAAGGGAAACTTCGTATAAATTTGGAAGTGGGAATATTTGGAGAGTTGTATGTATGTAGTTTATTGTACACATTCCACGTTACAATTTTACAAAATTTGTTACATTTATTTTCATGCTTCTACTTTATTATGTACAAGTCTCAAACTTTGTGTTGCACAACCAGCGTAGCTCCCTGGTCTTCAAGCACTGCTGTGCAACCTTTACTTCTCTTTCGTAAAGCCTCATTACAATTTCCTTCATATACTTCTCTTAGACTTTCCTCATCCATTTTTCTCTAATGTTGACTAAAAAATCCCCCATTTTGTTATTTCTACCTTCCTGCTTACTTGGAACATTTAAGTTTCAAAATCATCCCCCATATTACCCCATTTCTTGTCCCAGATTTTCCCTCTCCATTTTTTTAACTCTTCACATTCTGTTAGATAATGTTCTACATTTTTCTCACCATCACAAAATTTACATATCCCTTTACCATTACCTCTTAAGCCGCTTAAAATTATCGTTCCCGTTCTCATCCAAGTAAATCCTTCTTTTTCTGTTTTATTACACATCTCTATGTCTCTTTCTCTTACCCATTCCTTTTTTTTTATTTTCCTGTAAAATTTCAGAGATTTTTTTTTGTTTCCTATGCTTCCCCATATCTCCATCCTTTCAATATCCCCCACCCTTTCCCTCACTTGGATCCAAAAACCTGGACTGTTCCTGTCCCCTTGTAATTATATATCTGTCAGTCCTATTTCTTATTTGGAGAGACAGACTCTAGGAAAAGGTTTATGGAAGGAAATTAAATCAAGAATTGAAGATATAGAAAGGCCAGATTTATTGAGAAGTTTTAACTCCAAATCGTCGTTGGGTATATGTAAAGAACTGAAAACGAACTGGGATAGCGAAAATTGTGTGGACATATGTGATAACACAGCAAGGGAAAGCTTTGCATGGGCTAGAACAGGGATGTTGAAATTAAAAGGATTAAGAGCAAGGGGTGATAAGAAAAATGTCGATGATGTAACCAAAATGTGAAGGAGCCAAGACTTTTAGGAAAAAATTGGAAAAAAAGAACTGAACTGATCTCCAGAGAGAAATTGTAGGTAAAAATATAAATGCCCAAAAAGGGGGCAAACGGTGAAAATAGGAAACTATTTAGGTTCAGTGCGAATTAAATGGCCGAGAAAAATCAGAAAAGAGGAAAAATAAGGAACCTAGATATTAGTAGGTGATATAAATAGAAAATGGGACTCAATAGCCCTGGTAACCACAGGATTTGAGCCTATAGCCTCCAGGGAAACTTAGTATAATGTTTTATAAATTAATAGAAGTTAATAGAGGACTGTTGTAGACTCTCAAATGAGTATTTTGATGTATGTACCTTTATTGAAGTGGAAATAAAATCACCAATACTTCCGCCGCCGCCACCACCACCACCACCGCCACCACCACAAGAGAGAAAGTGTGAATGAGTGCGTTTGTTAATCTCAAAAGTAATTTTAATAATAATAGTCCTTTTACTTTTGAAAATTTCTATTCTTCCACACTGACATAGGCTAAACGTTTCCAAAAATATTTAGCCTAGAGGGGGGATTAGGATTCCTTTTCATATTCGTGTCACCCAATATCTGTCCGGTTTTTTTTAAATTGCATATCATAGACTTTTTTGGCAATTTAATGCAAACATGGCAGATTTTTAAGAACTTCGACCCAAAAGGGTAAATTCAGGAGCTTCGGATATGTTTAAGTTAAATTATTGAAGTGTGGAATTCAATAATCAGACTTTCCCCTAGTTTTCTTGCAGTTAATTATCAATGGGTCTTTTATTATGATTTTAACCAAATTTGGTACACTGGAATTTCAGAATCTGAAAACAAAAACTGATAAGCTATCCCACAACTTTCAAAAACTTTTAATACCTTTTTCTAAGAACGGGAAGGCAAAAACTGATAAGCTATCCCACAACTTTCAAAAACTTTTAATACCTTTTTTTAAGAACGGGAAGGCAAAAACTGATAAGCTATCCCACAACTTTCAAAAACTTTTAATACCTTTTTTTAAGAACGGGAAGGCAAAAACTGATAAGCTATCCCACAACTTTCAAAAACTTTTAATACCTTTTTTTAAGAACGGGAAGGCAATAAATGCCCTATGCACTGCGACCATTTATGATCATTTGTACCTCCCTTCAGTTAATATCCTAAGATCTTTGCCTCCTTCGCAAACCCTGCAAGTGCCTTAGTAGGTGCCTTGCAATTGCATGATTTCTTGATTAATGTATTGTAACAAATGAGAATACCAGTTACTGTGAAACACTACTTTTAGGCGCTCATATTAGCGCAAAAATCACACCTGAGTCACTTTGGCACAGCACACTTCTACAACTGACCCGTATATTCACAATTGAACCGCACTGTTCACTTTTCGCTTCATCACTTCTGACAGAACTGAACTCAATCGAACTCAACTCTGACTGCCCATCCTGGCAGAGCGGCTCTTATATAGGTCTCGCACACAAAGCGGAACGTTCTAGGATAGGAACCCAGAGAACATGCCGAAACGCATGTTCCGCATTAGCGATTGTTCCATATATTTATTGCTCCGACGGCTGTCAAAGAACCCGCCCAGGTATCGGGCCGAGAGGTGCTTACCGGCGGCCGCAGGCAGCCTCGCTTGCACGCGCGGTCACAGTATTTAAACTTAAGAACTGTGAGAGCTTCACAGCCACACAACAAATGAGATAATGTTGCTAACCTTACATTCAATCCCTATTTTCCACCCTTAATACACAAATAAACATTCTTTGGGCAATCTGGACGAAACTTTGTACGTTTATACTATAGCAGCAACGAAAATTATAAGCTACCTTATAACTCTCAGAAACTAATCCTATCATATGTTCAACCCCCGTACTGTTAATCCTTCTAATCAAAATGGTGTACAATTATACGAGTTCAGAGAGTTAGAGTTATAGACAAAAATAAATCAGGGCACATATTGTGCATTTGGACTACAGGACTTGGGAAGAATTATGGTGTACCCTAGAACTTCAAACAGCTAACCTACTCATATTTTTAACCACTTATGGATAAATTGATATCATTTGACCAAGCTGCATAAACTTTGGACATTACGCTTTAGATACTTGGCTGACTTTCTCAAATGTCCAATGAGTAACTCTTATCTCAAGCAACTAGATTTGCCACGTTTAAACCGAACGAGGAAGCACCGCGGTAGCGTGAACGACTCGCATTCGAGGGGTTCCGAGTTCCATCCCCGGCGACTGCCTACTCAGACCCATAAGATTTTTCTGGTTTTCCGGGTAGGTAGGCGAATGATGGGGTGGTTCATCTTCTACCACGGCTCTCCTGCCCCTCGTTTCCTGTACCCATCATCTGCCTTGTCATCTGTTTCAAGGTTGTAGGACCAGGCGACGGTGTTCGCCAGTTTGTGGCTGGGCGTGGCTATGTGCTCTGTATAGGTTCCTTCCTTTGTGTCGTTGCGGGACTATTCAATTAGGCCTCGCCTCTGAATGGGCCTTGTCCCGGGGGAGGGAGGACCGTAGGGGGTTCGGTGGCTTGTGAGTGGACGCGAGCGGCGTTGGATGCGTTGGTGTGGAAACTTTAAAGACCTCATCCATGCTTGCGCCCGTCGACATCTGGTTCTGGTCGCACTTCGGGTCTCTTCCCTCCATCCCTCCAAGTGGTCAAGATAGAAGCAAAAAGGGCACTTGCGGCCTACTTGCCTTGCTCTGCCCCTGTTGCAGGGGACCCTACGTTCGTCCGTTCCCACCTTTACCTTTACCTTTTTGCCAAGTTTAAATGAACACAATGTACATTACTTCACGTTTATTATATTAAACTTACGAGGCAGGAATGTGTTCTTGGAGCGAAGGCTAACTGAGATCTCTGAGGGAGCTCGTGGTAATTTCTTTTTTAGTTCCATTTACGCACCACCTTTAACTGCATTGAACTTATCGGCGGCATTTCCTTTGGAACTTATTGTCTTTTGTCTTGTCATTGCACTTCTTGCACTTTTGGGTTTTAATCTTACATCACACACACACACACACACACTCATACCTCCAGAGTCTGGGAATGAAAGGGAATAATCTTGGCTAGAGAAAAATTTTCACCCTAGCCGAGAATTGAACCCGAGACGCAGACAGGTGCTCCACCGACTGAGGTACGGTGCCAGCACGGCATAAAGTTGTTTCGCCCTTCAGTAAATAAAAATAACACTCACTCCAACCTATAACGGCCGTTAAATTGTTTAATTACTTCCGAAATCAGAGTATCCATAGATCACTAATGACAGATTGGAAATGTGTTCGTGAAGCGTCGATGAATTTCTACTAGCCGGAGTCAACAAAATAAAAGGGAACAAACTCCCCGTTTCCCATCAATTTACACAGATTTTGACGCAGGGTTAGGAGTTTACATTTAGACTACAACCCAGCAGTATGACGCTATACAGAGCGTGGCGTTTCACTGTATAAAGGGTGGTGACCACACCTTAAGGTTGTACAAAAGCTTGTTTACCCTTTCCCGAATTCAAGGAAACCCACAGTTAGCTTCGCTCGGAACTTATATTATATTTCTAAGTCATGAAATACTGCTTCAGTACACCGGCTATTCTCGATTTTCAAAAACCACCCCTTACCTACAGAATGTAACTGTGTACAATGTCAGGTAGGACAGCCAGTATAGTAGAAAAATAAGAAGTAACAAGTTTCCATCCGTGGCTGAATGCATAGCTGGGACCGTTCTTCCATTTTAGGAGCATCCGCTACTGCAGACAACCTTTCAGCGTTGCTTTGTCCGTTTGCCAGTTCGCATAAAACAGCTCACGAATACCAGATTATAGGGAGTTAAAATTGCTCATGAAGTTATCGATATATCTAAAACTTGCCTGCTGTTAGTGTAAAACTACAGCAGTCTATAGAAAGAAACCTTACCGAGCGAGATGGCTTCATGGTAATGTGTGAGGCTCGCATTTGGGAGGTCCCGGATTCGATTCCCGTCGACCGCCCACTGTGACCTTGGGTTTTTCGTGGGTTTCCCTGGTCGGTGGGCGAATACTGGAGTGGATTCTCATCTACTACGATTTCCTTTCCATCATTTGCCTTTCATCCCTTCTCATCTTTCAGGTGTGGTTCTAGGTTTCATCCAGGATGGGTGATCAGCCCAATGCCTGGTATGGCAGCGAAAAAGAAATAAGATGTGATGAAAGGGGTGATGGGAAAATTCGCGGATCAAATTATATAGCATCAACCCAGCATTTGCCTAGCGACCGAGGAAAACCCTAAAAACCTTCGGTCAGACGTATGGCGGTACCGGAAAGATGGTGCGGATGCTTGCTCAAAGGAAATAATACTCCAGTGGACAATAGAGGGCTCCTTGGTCGATGGGTAGTTGATCGCTCTCTCTAGGTAGTTCCAGCAGTGAAACGCGTCTTCCAGCCCGGAATCGTTAAGGAATTCCGCGCGTCTTTGTGGCCGGTCTCCTGTAGAGTCCTATGGTTTCTTCACTTCAACCCTTTCTCCTCGGGAGTGGTAGCCACAATTGAATTATGTAGGGCGCAGTACGCGAGGTGTCCGCTTCCGTTGTGCAACCTATATCTACTTATACCTAGAGAAAATCCCCTAATTATTTTAAGATGAATCACTGAATGTATGGAGTGAAATTAGATATCTATACAGAGTATTAGAAAGTTAGTGAACGTTTCAGAGATGAGATGGAAGGGGCAAACAAACATGTGTTTTATCTGTATAGGAGTGTGGCAAAAGCTTCTCAGATTTTTTATTTACACGCTTAATGTTCACAAGCATTGCTAGGGATTTGTTTTCGGACTCCCATTACCTGAACGCATATGGGATTTGAAAAAAATGAGGTTTACATATGTTGTTTAAACTGTTTTCCATTTTGCTGAATGCATAATTGATTCCTGCGCACTGCTAGCTGTCTTGATAGGCTCAAACATTCCAGGCTTTGTTGAAGCCACAGAAATTATTCGACAAACTGTATAAGAGCATTTTATCAATACGATTCAAAATAGGTTAAAGTTGTAACAGAATTAATGATAGTGTATATGTTCAGCCTTCAAAACCTTTCTGAAATTTAGATGTTACGTTGCAGCTACGGAGATTTTATTGGGTTGTCTCACAAGTTCGTTCATTTTGATCGCAAGTTCCATCTATAGGGCCTGAAAACCCTGAACCCTCTGTACACTCAGTTATCCTAGTTGCCTAACCACCCCTACGACTTTAAGAATAACAACCAGACTCACTATTGAATATGTCAGTGTGCATTTGAGACTGGCGTTGGATGGAACGGCGTAAACTTGTGTGTACAAACCATGGAAAGAAAAAAGGAACATTTCCGACATCTTATGCTGTTTTACTATCGTAAGGGTAAAACCGCCTCACAATGCCGGCAGAAAATTTGTGCTGTCTAAGGGGAAGATGCAGTAACGAAGCAAGCATGTCAAAAGTGGTCGATTTCGAGCTGTGAATTTCTCCCTAAAAGACAAACTTCGGTCTGGGCGGCCAATGGTTACGGACGTGGAAAGAATTCATGAAACGATAGTCAACAATCCACGAATTACAACTGAGGCAGTATTTTTAACACTTAAATGATTTCAGTCTAATTATATAATATATAAATTCAATAACAGCCCGCATTAAAGCAATATATGTATGTAACAAGATATAAAAAGTGTATATTACGGTCATTGTATATGTTTATATTATTGTATACATGTTCAATAATGTTATGTGAATGTATTATATAATTTAATAATGTAGGAGCTGTGAGAAAAATAGGTTAAAAACTGCTAACAATGAGGTAATAATGAGGTAACCTTGAGGCAATAATGAATTTGAAAGTTTAACAATACTACTTGTGATTCTTGGAAGCAATAATGTAATTTTTGTTACAGTTCATAAAGTAGCCAATCAACAACCAGAACAGCTTTAGTTAAATGAAGGTATTCTATTGGACTAAGATTAGACAATCAGAAACTGAAATATAGCAAAATTTACAAATACAGAAGTCAATTGCTTGTAGACAGCGCTCATAACTTGACGCGTTGGCTGTAGCCAGTGTTCCTAACCGGACGCGAGATGCGTCCTCGAGAAATTTAATACCTATTCGTGTGAGGCGAAAATAGTTTACGTGTTAAAAAGTGCATGTAATTAATAAAAGAATCTCACAGCGCTCTATATCAGTGGAGTGTTATTTAAATTGTGTTAAGGATTTATAAATGTAGTGAAGTAGAAATTATAATCGGTGTAAGCCTACATTCTTAGCCGCACTACTCCCTGCAAATAAATCCATGTCTCTAACAATAATATTGACGGAACCGAGGCAGACATAAATATATAATATTTAAAGAAACAGTCAAATTACAAAGTTAATATTTTTAAATTTGTGCCGAAGGCTACCGGGTACCATACGTGCGGTTGCAACTACTTCAAGTTCGGCTCCCCAACAGTTGAACTACAATACAACTCCTACTTCAAATTGGCTTTCCATACGTGAAGCAACAACCTACTTCAAATTGGCTCCCAAAACATGGGGCAGATATATCCTACAACAAAATAACTACTTCACAACTTGGGTGTTGGCATTGGAGCTTAATTTAGCTCGTGCTACTATAGCCAGGAACTTGGCAATATATTGTCAACAATAATGGTACATACTGCAGGAAATAGTTTGTTTACAAAACCTAACTGCCGTAGTTATTTATGTTTTGAACTACCTTATGTTTAAAGTTTGTAAACGGAAAGTTTGGCAACTACGCTGTCGTAGCTATGCTGCGGGTGAGATGTGTTCCCAGGCGTTCTTAAATTATTGAAACGTAACGAAAAGCGAACGAACTTATGAGACAACCCTATAGTTTATAGGTAGGAATTTAAGAAGCATTCGTCCAAACGTTAAAAACTTGGTTCAAATCGATAGAAAATTAAAGAGTAGTTTATACGAAGAGCTTCCAAAAAGTACAAATATGTATAAAAATAATTGTCAGAGGTACTACGTTGCCCTTACTAGCAACTGTGACAGTTGCTATGAGGGCAATGGTTCATTGAACAATCAGATAGTGTAAAGGAGACGAATGGTTTTCAAACCTATTTTATTATGTCAGCAGTAATTAGTTTTTGAAACGTTCGTCTCTTTTCACAATTAAGTTGTAAAGAGAGGGTTAATGAAAGGAATGAAATGATGCCTTTGAAAGCTATCCACATTCTCCTCATGGGGATAAGAGGAAAACCTGGTAAAAGACACCCTTATCCACTGAACCGCAGGAGGTAGTGCGTGTGACTCGCATTCAGTGGGTCGTGGTTTCGGTTTCCGCAGCCGAACTTCCTGGTTTTGGGGGGAGGGGTTCCCCGGGTCGCTAAGCGAATCCTGGGAAGGTTAATTCCTGTCCTTCCATTTCACCTCATTTCACTTCATCGTGCATCTGTTTGGTTGTTTTCTGGGTTGCAGGAGTCTCGGCGTTGCATGACAGGGGGAAAGAATGCTCTGTACCACTTCGTCTCACAGAATGGGGGCGGTTTCCTAGTCCCGGGCCCCCAATGGGATGTGCAAGCCTGCAGGGGGGAAGGGATTCCCTTGCACCAGCTGCCACCGCGGAGTTTCAATCTGGAACATATAGGGACCCTACCCTCTGCTCTGTCGTGCCTCCTGATCCGGCCGCCTCTGTCTCAACTCACCCCACCCCGCCCTCCCTCCCGGGGCACCCCGTTAGTGACCTAAACACGAAGGATCTCCTTAGGTCGAGGTGCTAAGTCCCCCTCCGCTCCTAGTCTTGGTCTTATTCATCGAGCTTTTCGGCAATTTTCAGCCGTCTAATTCTAAGTTATAAATGTGGATGGTTTGAATAAAATGGGTTTTAAGTTTCGGCACCTTTGCCCTTATTTTTCCTTTACAGCCTGCGTACCCTTCCTCTTATGCGGACATTTTCCTTGGCTGCAGATATTTAACCGAGTCACTGTTTGAGACGTTCTCCGGCATACAGGAATTATTCCAGCGTTGTAGAACGCATACATTTTGGAACTTTTATAGTATGGAGAGTTTGTAAGCGGAACCGTTGAGATGCACGTTCTCCGTCTTATCGTTGTGGTTGGTTATGTTACTGTCAAAAAAATGTATATATAATCCCCTTCCCCCTACTTGGATATAAAACAGCCACATCAGCCTGTTTTATCTGCACTTTGAATAAGTCTCACTGTGGGTTGCAAAATGTCCTGTTTCCTTTCAGCAAACACGCGTTTACGGTTATAGCTGCAGCGTTCTTACGACGAGAGATTTCATTCATTAACCACAGCAGCATCTCGACAAGCCCTTTCTTCTTGTCGCAATCCTCGCGGTTTACGTAGCAGCAATTTGGCGCTGTTCAAGGTAGATATTACTAACTCAGTGGCGGATTGTACCTGGCGGCGTCAGAAAATGCAAAAAATCTCAGCTATCTAAGTAAATAAATGTCTTATAACTAGAAATTATCGAACAAGATGGCTGAAGAATGAGGCTCGCATTAAGTCCCTTGTTTGAATCCTGAGAATCCACCAACTAGACTGTTTACTTTCCCTACCTCCTGCCTAAGGTTGTAGAAATGGTATTCCATTAACTGAAAGACGTATACCTATTGAAGTTTCACTCCAAATACACATTTTTGTAGCCAAAAGGGAAGAAAATTTTAATTTTAGAAAGGTCCACTTATTACATACATCTGAATTCGAAAAGATAACTATATAAATAACATGTTTCATAAAGCAACGCATCTGTGAAATTTGGTAATAAATATGAAAAACGCGGATTCATTGGGTTTTTTCTGTAGGGATAGGACTTCCATAACGTCGATACCTCGATATTCGGTGGTATCGAAGTATGTCTAATATAGGGTAGTTAAATTATATTCGAACCCACTCGCAGCCCCTCTCTACTGCGCGAGACAGCCGGCAGTCGCCGGCAAGGCGAACTAAAATCCTTACCTTATAATAGATGCTGGAAATGTTGACCTTCTGCTCTTAAACAGGCAGCATATCTCGTGATGAAACGCCTCATTATGATCAGAAAATTGGAGTGTGGTGTGTGATAAGTGCTAGAAGAAATAGGGCCCATATTCTTTGATGAAACAATAAATGCAGAGCGATATCAGAGGCTGATTCTGAGGCCATTTTGCAATCGCTTGACAGAAGAAGAGGGACCGTACAGTTGGTTCCAGCAAGATTCTGCAACACCACATACGGCTGCCAAATCATTACATGCAACAAGAGGTGTTTGATGACAGAATAATTAATGCTGATTTGTGGCCCCCTCGTTCTCCTGACCTAACGAGTTGTGATTTTTATTTATGGGGTCTTTAAAAGACAAGGTGTATCGTTCCAATTCTCGCACACTATAGGAACATAGGGGCAAGAAATCACAAGAATTCCTGCTGCTTCGGAGAGTGAGCAAGAATATTTACACGAGATATGCTGCCTGTTTAAGAGCAGAAGGTCAAACATTTCCAGCATCTATTATAAGCTAAGGATTTTAGTCCGCCACTGTCGGCGTAATTTCCCCGGCGACTGCCGGCTGTCTCGCGCAGTAGAGAGAGGCCATGAGTGGTTCGAATATAATTTAACTATCTTATATTTTGAGATGAACCTTCGATACTTTTAAATTATTAAGTTTTTCATTATTGAAAAGCTTCCGTTTAACTCTGTGCTAGATAAGGAATGAAAGGAGTTGAGACTTCACGTTATTACCTCGCACATTTCCCCAAAGAGATACTGGACTATAGATTTTGATAAACCTTGACTACGTTTCATGTCGGTGAATCAATGTAACATTCCATAGACTCTTGTTTCTAAATGAAAACGTGCAAAACAATGGGAGACCAATCACCTGTTACTCGAGATGTCATGTAAAGAAAATAGAAATTCATATAGCACTTGCTTTTGAATATTTAACAATCATTTCCTAGAACCAAATATGTTATGAAACTATTTATGTAAATGTTTATCTGGATTAATATAAAGTAGAAAGAAACATAAATCCTTGGAAGAACGGATTTTATCTGTAGATAGTAATACAACAAATTCCCATATTATACGTAATAAATTCGCGAGGAGTGAAGTAATGAATTGGAATCTAGGGTTTTTGTTGTCTTTATTTTGAATTTTCAGCAATACAAACCAAATTAAATACACAGATACTTAACTTAGTTATGTCATAAGTTCATTCTTTGTGAGCTTTGTTAATTATTGATTCCCGGTGCACCCTGATGCGCTGAGGACAAAAGTTATGAGCACGTTACATTGCGCTGCTCTGAGCGTTTTGCCCCAAAACAAGTTCACCTGAAATGAAAACTGGTCTCCATTGAACTAAATATCTAATAAATGTTAAGATTTTAGTATTTTTACTCGAAGGCTAAAGAAAAGCAGATGTTTGTATCTTAGACTTTGAAAATTAACGCTTATTAAATATTTAGTACAAACCGAGGCTACCGTTGGGCACAATACCGAAATGGAGGAATTTTTTACTTTCTCTACTACGCCCTTACAGTAAGTAGAGGAAGTAATTCTACTCCAACCAAACATTCGATTTTGAGATTTTACCGGAATACCTGTTTTGAGGCCTTCTGACGCCAAATAAAGCGTTTTAGACAAAAGGTGTGTGTATGTGTGAGAAGAGCATAACTCAAAATTAAAAATTCGTTAAATACCTAACTTCGTATTAAGTTCAGCGTCTTTCAAGGGTGCAACATAAAGATTTCCAAGAAAATCCGCGTACTTCAAACTACCCTTTACATGGAAAAATTATCGTTATTTTTTATTTTCTCAAAAAAGGCTAACGATTTTGATTAAAACGCCATTTGTTTCAGATATTTGCATACAAATAAAACGTATATCTTGAATTGTTTGAGAATAACTGTGAAGTCCTCGTTGGGAAGGAGCTTTTTATAATTTTGTACAATTGATAAAGCATAATAAATAAATAAAGCTGTGAGGATAGGTAACTGTGATTGCTGAAATTCCCCATATTCTTATGGTAACATAACAAAAAAGAACTGATGTGTTACATGACTTTTTCTAACCTTGTCACTTATTACAGGATATACAAATGATCTTATGAAAGTTTACTTTCCTATCTATTTCGTTTAAATCGAGGTAAACCTTTCGGAAATAGCTCCATTGCTCATTTCTTTATAGATACAAAGGAATGGCGATAGTCAAATGTTTCAGAACTGGACGCTATACGCTGGCCTTAAAATCCCATGAAATTGCGAGAAGCAGCTGAAAAACGACAGGACTTGAAAAGAATAAAAAAGTATTGAACAATTTGAATCATTAGTTACATACTCTCTGAAGTGGTTGACCTCTCAAAAAAGTTATTTAAAGTAAGTTGTGTGTTTTAAAGAGAACTGCATTTTTTGTGCAGTACATTTTCGTCTATGGCTTACAGTATTACAAGATTACACAAAATTCCTTCCGAATGAAAGGATTTCACAGGTTATTCTTAGAAAATTCAGGATATACATTTTTATTTGTCATGTCAACATTTTTAATATATGCTATTTGAATCAACATCGTTAGAGCCATTTTTGAGAAAATGAAAGATGTTCCATGGAAACGGTGGTTTAGAGTTGGGGGAGGATTTCTTGGAAATCTTCATGTCGCATCTTTGGAAGGTATACAAAGTTTTGTATTTATCCGACTTTTCGTCTTTAATTGCTGTTCACAGACGAACGCACAGACACACACGGAGCTTTTTCTAAAATTGCTTTATTTGGATTCAGGGGGTCTCAAACATGTATTTCCGGTGAAATCTCGGTATCGAATTTTTACTGTCCCTATCTACTAAGAAAGTGCAAACGCCCTTATGATAGAACGGTCAGTGTTCAGGCTTCTCACTGAGGGTTCGATTCTTGGCCAGTGGGTGGGAATACGATTATTTTTACTTTCTTTACTACGTAGAGTATGGCAAGTATTGCATTCCACCCAAAAATTCGATACCAAGATTTCACCGAAATACATGTTTTGAGGTCTCCTGAATCCAAAAGAAGTAGTTTTGGAAACATGTCCGTGTGTGTCTGCGTGTGTGTCTGTGAACAGCATAACTCAGAAACGAATAGTCGGATAAACACCAAACTTGGTATTTAGGTTCAGTATCTTCCAGAGATGCGACAAAAAGGTTTCAAAAAAATCCCCCCACCCCAGATTTATCCATAACATGGAACATTTTTCGAAAATTTTAATTTTCTCAAAAATGGCTCTAACGATTTTGATTGAAATATCATATATTTAAGATATTTTCATGAGAAATAAAATGTATATCTCGAATTTTCTGTGAATATCTCCAAAAGTGTTCTTCATTGTGAACGACGTTTGCATAACTGGTAAACCATAAGAGATAGACAAAATATTACTACACAAAACCTGTAGATCGCATTCTAATATCATACCCATGAATATAAAACCTTAGTAAAAGAGATTTTTTAAAATCTCATTAATAAATTTACAATCTATCGCCTAATCTCAGTCATTTTACCTCATCGTTATTGCAACGATGATTATTCTCAACAAATCATAAAGATATTGGAACATTATATTTTATTTTTGGTGCATGAGCAAGAATACTAGGAACATCTTTAAGAATTTTAATCCGAACAGAACTAAGACAACCTGGATCTTTAATTGGAGATGATCAAGTTTATAATGTTATTGTAACAGCCCACGCTTTTATTATGATTTTTTTATAGTTATACCTATTATAATTGGTGGCTTTGGTAATTGATTAATTCCTTTAATACTTGGGGCCCCAGATATAGCCTTTCCTCGAATAAATAACATAAGATTTTGACTATTACCTCCGTCCATCCTATTTCTTATTATTAGAAGAGTTGTAGAAAGTGGGGCTGGTACAGGATGAACAGTTTACCCCCCACTTTCAGCCAGAATTGCTCACGCCGGTTCCGCAGTTGACTTAACCATTTTTTCCTTACACTTGGCTGGAATATCAAGCATCATGGGGGCTGTAAACTTCATCACAATTTATGCCATATAAATTTTTGTTGTTGAGTGAACCATTTTCGAGATATTGCTTGTTATTCCCTTAAATTTTCCAATACTTATACTTTTTTTCAAATGGGAATTCGTTATTCATTTTTTTAAGTCCTGGACATGCAAAGAGAATGGAATGCGCCACATAGCAACCAGCGTTAAAAGATTTGACTATCGCTTAAAGCCAACCAATTCCCCTTGCACCCACAAGTGAGAAAGAAACTATCTTGCACCTGCAAGGATATTAGCAGTAAGATAGTTTCTGTAAACGTTTATCTCGATTAACATGAAGTAGATGGAGAATAAGCGTTTGTAAAAATAGTTTGTACAAGAGTAAGAAAGTCATGTGAGTGTAACACATCAGATTTTTTAACTTCCACAGAATCTAGTAGTGTGAATGACTGAATGCGTGTTTCAGTGTCTGTAGTTGAAATAGATGCTTATTTAATCCCACGAAATGAGATACGAACATCTGATTCTGTTTCTAATGTCAATGCCAATAAATAAAACAACTAAAATTACCATTGAATTTACAAAGCACAGAATTCAGTATGAACTCTTGACTTTTGAAAAGCTCATCATTACTCGAACCATATTACCAGGTAGAGTTACACGCTAGAGTGCACACTTGTATGCTCATTGGGTTTTTAAAGAATCCTCCGGGTTGTGAGCGCTCCATTGAAATCCCTTTGATTTGCTCTCGTTTTAACTGATTTGTTAAGCAATTTATTTTAATTACTGATCGCTCGTGCAGAAAAATATAAACACAGAGGATGCGGACCATTTAGCAGGAACGTCACTGACCACAGTTTTTGCTTTAAAGCCGTTCTCCAAGTGATAAATTTAAAGCTCTGTGGCCCTTTTCTATTTACTGATTGGTATAGGTGTCCTATAGATATAGAACACCTTGCGCACTGCAACCTACATGGGTCTAGTGCGGCTACCACCCCCCAAGGAGGAAGGAATGAAGTGAAGGAACCATAGGAGCAAACATGCTGCAGCTAGACAGGCCACAGAGACACGGAAGGTTCCTAACAGTTCCAGACTCGAAGACCTGTCCCACTGCTGCCTAGATAGGGCAGTAAACGACCCGTCGACTAAGAGCCCTCTAGTATCCACGCAGAGTACTCTTTCCTTAAAGCAAGCATCCGCGGCATGTCCGGCACCGCCATACGCCGCGAAACTTAGAAGTACACCTGAAAGATCAGAGGGAAACTGGATGAAAGGGAAATGATGGAAAGGGAATCTGGTAGACGAGAAACCACCCCAGAATTCGCCTATAAACCACGAAAAACCTAGGATCAGGGTGCGTGATCGACGGGAATCAAACCCGGGACTTCCCGAATGTGCGCCCGGAGTCACTTTATTTATTTACTAGCATTCTCTGCTGATTGTTTTAGGCTTAAAATAGGGATGGACCCTCGATACTCGATGGAATCGAAGTATGTCTAATACTTTGAGATAAACCTTCAATGCTTTTAAATTTTTAAGTTGTTGCGTTTAACTTTATGGAAGGTAAGGAATGAAAGGAGTTGAGAATTCACGTTATTGCCTCGCACGTGTCCTCAAAGAGTCGCTGGACTATAGTTCTGGATAGACCTTGACTGCATTTCCTGTGAATGAATTAATGCAACATGTAGAATTATGTTTCTAAATGAAAACATGCAAAACTTGGTGCTTCACTCTCAGCCATTACATTTACGTACTTTGGTGACCAACATCTGTGAACACAGTAGAGACAAATCAGAACTTAAGACGCGAACTAATACAGCAAATGGAAATTTTTTTTTATTTTTAGCTGTTTGAGTTTTATGTAAAATGTATACTTATTTATATTTTTGAGATTACAGAATAAAGAAGAATTTCTGGTATTTGTTTTTCTGTGGATAGAAAATCTTTAAAAACAAAGTTTTCTGCACAAAATATAGTTACATAAAACGGGAAACAAAGAAAATTTTTATTATTAGTATTATTATTAATATAATAATTTCCTTGAGTAACAATAGGGGATATATATCCTATGGCATTATCAAGATAAACAATGCTGCCAATTGGAGAGTGTCAAATAGGAACAATTTGGAAAATGGCATGCATGCCAATAAAAAACTGGTTACATGCGTTTATACACAGAAAACTGCTAAAATGGACGTAATTCAGTGAAACTATCGCATTTATAGTTTTTTATAAAGTGAGTATCGAGTATGGAGTATGACGAAATAGCGGTATCGCCTCATCACCATTTATAAGAACAATTATTTAGAATTTAGTTGGATAATTACTACTCTTAACACAATGATATTGTCCTACAAACATTCTAAACTTGACATAATCTGCCAATATCATATGAAAAATCTGATAAGTAACAATCACTGATTTTTTATAACTATTCTACAAGTGATGCGTATAAAATCCGATTATTAGATCTTCGTGTTTTCGTGATATTGTAAATATATGCAAGAAACGATAAATTAGATATGTGATAATACACATTTTATAGGGCAGGAAATGGTAAACTGATTACAGCCAATGTATGTTAATGAGAAACAAAAGAACCAAGAACACGCAGAGTATACATCCTCAAATGCTGGAAGATCTAAACCAACAACACTGAATATTATGTAGATGCTTAGTGGTAAAAAACTTTCTGATAAGGAATGTAATACATGTATATTTTAACAAGATATAAGTTTTTGCTGTAAAATGATATTGTTTGTGTCTTAGACGTCTTAATTAAACACAATTCAATAAGGATGAAGAACGTTTAAATTCTATTTATTAGGAATATAAATTTTGCGTGGCCAATACCTCAAACTTAAAGATATCTAAACCCTTTAACTCTGCTGAGCATTCACATGATTCTTACTGATTGTCTGTGATAGTCTGTGCGGAACAAACAGTATGTTCACTGCATATGCATTGCGAATCAGCCCCACGCATCCACTAGATGCAGAAATATGGAACACTGAAAGGATTAATAATTTAGACGTACTTTAGCGAACATAAAAAATGACAAATATTTTACTAACGTGAATCGTTTTTTAGGGTTGAAGGAATTTCTTGAAAATTTCTTCTTACATCCTTTATATTTAAGTATGCAATTTAGTATTCATTTAATATGTCCTTTTTGAGTTATGCTGCTCATAGACGCACAAAGGCTCATGCGTTTTCTAAACGTTTATTTTTGGGGGTATTCGTTTAGCTCAAAAACGAGCATTCCTGATAAAAGCTGGGTATTGAAGTTTTGGAATAGAATACGGGTGACACCCATCCATTGGTAGAGGTTCTGAGAACGTCACAATTCGATTAAATGCTCTTATATAAAATGGTTTAATGAAAATTATAGTGGAAATTGTATTTCATTTTGAAACACTTAACTTCAGCGGGCTTAACTTAAATCTCTCAGCTTGTCATTTAGTTGGGGTAATGATAATTAATTATTAGTTTTTAAAATTAACAAACACCGAAACTATTTATGCATTCCAGGACATTACTAAAGAAAACGAAAATGAAAAGCCGCTAACGTTCAAAGAGTAAATCAAAGCGTGACCATCTAGGTCAAAGATGGAGTACCAAAGATACGAGCTTCAGCAGATGAGTCGCGATTGCTACTTCTGTGACATACCATTTGAATTATTATTATTATTATTATTATTATTATTTGTTGAAGTTGTTTATTTATACTACAGGTATTATACTTAAGGTAATGCATCTAAAATTTTGGAAAATACACAGCATATTTGACTATAGCTATGACGGAGGAAACACCTAACACCTAACCCCAATGGATCCTTTATACATACACCACTAGGAGGAATGAATGAGGTGAGGGAACCATAGGAGACGTATGTGCAAAAATATTGAAACAAATGAGTAAAAACAAATCATTCTGTGGAGTATTTTTAGCGTGAAAAAATGCTTGCAAGAAAGCGAGGTTTAAAGCAGGGCATGCCTATTAATAGGCCTGCGTTTATCCATTTATAGCTTAATCTTTTTCATAATAAAATAATATGAATTCTAAATTTTGAGAAAACGTGTTTTCTAATTAGCGCACTTAAACTACCACGCGCAATAATGTGAAAGACTATTGGCAGTTTTCCACGGAATGTGCCACGCGCAGCACGAGTTCAGCATACTGTGTACCCCTCTCATCAGCTAAAGTTTTACCTGAGAGACAAGCAACACCACCCCACTAGCCAGAATGTCAGTACAAAGATCAACTTTGGAATGCGAGAGCGACACTAAATGTTTTTAGAAAATCAAGCAAGGATTAGTTTTAAAAAAATTAAATTATTTTGTTTTTTAATATTTTCCCATTTAACATCAATAGGTACATTTTTGCACTCGATGAAAGCAGTCCTTAAAGCAATGATGCCATTCTTCGTACTTCAGAAACCAGGCTTTTATAATGTTCCACTGCTTCATTTGATGAGGAAAAAGTGATTCCACGTATTATATCTTTAATGCTTGGAAAAAAAGAGAAATCACAAAGTGCTAGGTCATGGCTGTATGATGAAAAGTCCATGGTGCTGACCTTTAGGGCATTCAGATACTCAGTTGTTAGTTTTGCTGTATACGACGCGCTGTCATGATGTAACATTTTTCTTTTTGGGGTTTTTCACGAGAGTTTTAAAAAAATGGCGATAAACAGACATTTGTTTACCAATTGGCAGTAACGTACGTTTATATTCTAATGGTATAGTAGCATATGGCCCGTTTTAGAAAATAAGGCTATCAACCTTCTTACCACACTGGGAATTCGTCAGATTTTTGTAGGCTTAGGTTCTGTTCCAAAGACCCATTGAACTGGTTGACTTTCCTTTTCAGGTTCATAACAATACATCCCAGATTCATCACTAGTAACGATGTTCCAAACCAAATTTGAAGTACCGTCTTGAAGTTTTTACAGTTTTTTGTAGCACCAATGATGCGTTGTTGTTTTTGATCGGGAGTCAGTTTATGTGGATTTCATCGACAACAACGTCTATCTGTTGATGTAAAATGTTTTGGATTTAACTCATACCAATGCCTAATGTCGCCCGAATAAATTCACAAAATTGTCCTGGATCTTCTTCAAGTATTGCTCGAAAGCGAGAATACTTTCATCAGTAACAGCAGTTCTTGAACGTCCTTTACGAAATCCATCAATGAGAAAAAACCGATCTCTTTTGAATTCGTTGTACCAATTATAAATTGTTACCTTAGATGGGACTTCTTCGCCAAATGCATTTCTAAGCCGATCTTCACATTACTTAGGTGTTAATGACAATTTCAAATCGTAAAAATACCATAGCTTGGAAATGTTCTCTAGGCAAATTCATTTTTGGGTGAGCACAGAATCTTTAAATGATAATTAACAAATTATTAGAGCAAATCGCACAAACCTCACCGAAATTAACTTGCAAAACATTAAAAGTAGCTGTGAAATACAAACAAATGATATAACAATCTTTAATGTGTGTTTGTTGAAGACCCTTTTTGTTAGGTGCAAAAAAGCCCAAAAAACTCTTAAAAATACGTTTAAGCATGAGCAATGCCGAGACACGAGACTTTACTTAAAAAAAGCGGGTGACATTTCCGGAACACCGTGTCTATAGTTAGAACTCATCCGCCGCTGAACTGCTCAAGAAGACGTCATAACAATAATAAACTACAGTAATTCCTTCATTGCGATGTTGCGAGCTGTAGTAACAGGGTTGAAATACCACGAGATTCCGCTATGTAATACCTTGCATTCAGTTCCCGTCTCTAACCGCATTCCGTCTGATAACTGGTATGTAAACTGTGCCAAGACGATGCCAGGTAAAGTGGTGATGATTGCTTTGTTCCAATGTTGCCAAGAGAGGCAAAAGGCACATCACACTTACCTTAACAGCAATTTCTCTGAACAACTTCGTATATATCAAAGAAATCCATTCTGCACACAACACGATTACCGTAGTTTTTCTTAGTTTTCTTTTCAAGTAAGATAAATGAATAAACAAGTTGTTATGAATACAGTCATCAAAGAAGTAATACAGAAACAGGGTTCTAAAATGGTAAATCAACAAATAAACATAATTTTCTATGCGGATGATGTAGTATGCTTGTAGATAATGTGGATTACCTACAGATGATTATATCAACGTTTCTTAAGTTGCAGAAGTGTTGGTTTGGAAATTTATACTAATAAAATTAAGTCAGTGACAATAAGTAAGGAACCAGTTAGATGCAAATTAGTAGCTGGAAATAGTACCATACAAAAATAATGACTTAAGTATTTAGGGATGGAAATAACCAGTACTGATATATTGCAAAACGGAGTAGTTTCACAAGCAAAAGAAGCAAATCAATTTCTGGTTTCCTGAAAGTCATGTGGAAAACTAAATATCTACGTACCGCACCTAAGGTAAGGATTTATAAAAGTGTCATTAGACCAATATTAACATACTAACCGAAACTAGAGCAGACAATAAAGATACAGAAATTAATGAAAGGAACAGAAATGAAAACCCTAAAAAAATAGTGGGTAACGGAAGTTGTTGGAAACAGGAACGAAGATACTACTAAAGAATGTATGACAAAGTAACGAATATTGGAAAAGCACCAAGAGTTAAAGATTGAATTTTGAAAAGCTTACCAAAGAAGGTTTTAAAGATAATTTAGAAAAGACCGAAATAACCCTTGAGAATTATGCCGAACCTCGCTGTCACGATGGTTAGTTGGTCCGCCTCGGTCCCTGGCGAAAATGCGACTCTTCTTCTCTGCCTGCCCGGGAGTTCCTGGCCCCGTTGAAGAAGATGATGGCGCTGGCATCAGTGGCATGTCGCAACCCAGCCAATGACGATGGTGCCTGATTTATTACGTGATGAGGTGATGTCTTACGTCCTGCCTGACAGTATGTTGTTCGAAATTGTAGATGTTGGCTTTCTCTGGCTATAATGACGTCATCACATTGTGACGTGCTGGTTGCATGAGCCACGACCATGGCGGAGGCGAAAACGGCACAGGACAAATGCAGAGTAAAGAATATTGTGGAATGGATAGAGAAAATAAGCGTGGAATGGAATGGTCATATCTCAAGAATGACACCTGACAGAAGTTTAAGGATATCTTAAGATATTTCAGAAGGGGGGGGGGAAGCCCAGAATGACCAAGGAAAAGATGGTGTGATTCATACTCTATAAGAAACAGGCTAGTAGCCTAAATCAGAAGAAGAAACAAGTTATGCCGTGAATGTTGGCACACACTTGTCCAACAAGAAAAGAAAATACATTCACATGGGTGGTCGAACTCTTAAAGCACGGACTCGTGAACGGGAGGTCCGCTGTTTGAATCCTGCAGGACTGAGGTTGTTTTTTCCAGATTTTCCTCACTCCTCATAATGAGCAAATGCTGGGGCAGTGTCCACCGCCTGTGGACACTGATGATGCTTATGCACCAAGAACGGGTGCTAAACATTACAAAAAATCGAAAAATAGTATGCTATATGCATAGAAAACCAAAAGATATGTTTCATCTACATGACTTTCTCTGACCGTATTATTATTATTATTATTATTATTATTATTATTATTATTATTATTATTATTATTATTATTATTGTTGTTGTTATTACTACAAGAACGCATTTTATCTACTTAACGTTAATCGACATAAACGTTTACAGAACTGGTGTAATTACATATTTCCTTGTGGACCGAGCGGGACGGCTCAAGCGGTTGCGCCTGTGGCCTGCATTCAGGAGGTCGTGTGTTCGATTCCCGCGGACGACTTCCTAACCCTTCGGTTTTTTCGGGGATTTCTCCGAGTCACTAGTCAAATGCTAGGAAGGCTCGATAACTCCCCCGAATTTCTCTTCCCTCATTCCCTCTCATTTCAACTTCTCTTTCCCGCCACAGGTTGGCTCCAGGTCGCACGACTGCGGACAGATGGCGTAGATAGCTTGCGTGTTGGAATTTCTTCTCGGCCCCGACAGATGGAGGCAGTTAGTCTCCACTGCTGGGTCAAGCTTTCCCCGGTCTCCGCTGGAGGGGGCCTGAGTCACCCTCCGGTGGTTTGGTGGGGCTGCCTTCAGTGCTCTGTGCACAAGTGGTGAAGCTTATAACTGCGTTTGGCCGGTCCTGCAGCCCACCCGTGGTTCGTTCATCTCATCTGTTCCTCCCGGGGGTGTATACACAAAAATTCCTCTGTAGGTTGAGGTGCTAGTTGTCTCCTCCGTAATGTAATTCTAATCCTAACCCTATAGGGACGAAGGGATTAGGGGAATACAGTAGGCTTAAGCAATAATCAAATCTTGTAGGAGCGGGTCGCGATGTGATGACTTTCAAACTAATAACAAAAAATATTTTTAAAACTGTTAACACCACCAAAAAAACATATTTGGCATAAATTGTGTGCTTTAACGAAGTCTACACTTGAGAACTCGATTCGCACGTTCATTACTTATTCTAATTTGTTCTATTGTTACGCTTTAATAACAATTGTTAGAACCAAGCTACGTATTGAATATAGGTAAACCTCCCGACCTTCCCGGGGGCTTAAACCCCAACAACTTGCATAAAATAAGCTTTAATCCTCGCCAATAGAAGGGATGTGCTATGTAAGCTGTTAACTTGGAATTATTTTTAAGCAAACATTTATCGCGAATAGCGAACATTGATAAAAATCATTATGTGAATAATAAATCCTATAATTTGTAATGGGGTTTGAGGAAGTAGTGTGTGTTTTGAGCATTAGATTTTTAATTACATTTCCAAGGAAGAGTGAAATAAAACGCATTACATCCATCCTGGATTAACAATAGATCTCCTAATTGTTGTAGTTTCTACAATGGGAACAGAAATATATAAATTAATGTGGGACAATATGCTGCAAAAAAGCTGATGTGGTACATTAACGTGACTCACTCTATTTATTAAGTTCCATTTATATCCCGCCTTTAACCGCAATGGCCTCATGGGCGGACTTCCGTTTGGAACATATTAATGCCTATAGGCAATGGTGTTAACTCATATCCGCTTGTCGTTGGACTTCTGCTAAGCGTTGGGTTTTATTCGCTAGATCACACACACACACACACACACACACACACACACACACACACTCCGGAGAGGATAGGGAATAATCTTGGCTGGAGAAAAATTCCCGAGAATCGAACCCGGGACACCTCGCACAGCAGGCAGATGCTCTACCGACTGAGCTATATGGTAATTCTTCTTATAAATCTTCAGTTCACATTAGCACACTCCGTTATAGGTATGTACAGGATACAGTAGGTAAGGCATTAATCGGAATTTTAAAGAGCGCGTCATGAAATTCCATGCTGTTTACATCACCACGAGAAGAAAGAAAAATTCAAACAACAAACAAGGAATATCTCGGAAATGGTTCACAATACAAAACATAATGTGATTAACATAAATGTGATTTTAACGAGATCCACATTTTTATGTAGTAAAATTTTGTCTGTCTTATGGTTTACCAGTTACGCGAAAGTCAATCAGAATAAAAAGGACTTTTGGGGTAATTCCCAGAAAGTTAAGATATACATTTCATTTGCCATAAAAATATCTTAAACATATTATATTTTAATCAAAATTGTTACAGCTGTTTTTGAGAAAATCAAAATTTTCGAAAAATATTCCTTATGAAGGATATTCTGGGGTGAGGGAATTTTCTTGAAGATCTTCGTGTCGTATCGTTGGAAGATACTAAATCGAAATACTAAGTTTGGTATTCATCTGACTTTTCGTTTTTGAGTTATGCTATTCAAAAACAGACACATACACACGGACATGTTACTAAAAAGACTGTATTTGGATTTAGAGCACCTCAAAACATGTGTTTCCGGTGAGATCTCGGTAGCGAATTTTTTAGTGGAATGCAATACTTCCCCTACTTACTATACGTAGTAGAGAAAGGAAAATTGCTTTTTTTAGATTCAGAGACTCAAAACGAGTATTTCCGCTTATATCTCGGCATTGAATTTTTGGGAATACAATACTTCCTCCACTTACTATAGGTAAAGAAAGTAAGAAGCATTAACTGTTTATTCATTTCACCCCGACAGGCTGCCCCTTGAAACGAGAGTAAACTGTTTTATATAAATCTCAGAATAAAGTTCCTAAAATGTTTCCTAAAACAATTTTGCTGAATATAACAATCCCAGTAGACATGACTAATACCGCATGTGTTTTAAGAACCGAAGTCTTTATAGAAAAAGATCTTGTTACACTCACATAATTTATCTATCCCTCTATCGTTTATTACTGGGTATACAAAATATTCCTACGAAAGCCTATTTTGCTATCTAGTTCTCTTTAATTCAGATAAACCTTTGCAGAAATAAAAACATTACACATTTCGTTATAGATACAAAGGGAACAGCGACATTCAAATGTTCAAGAAATGGACCCTATATCCTAGCTTTAAAATTCATACTGTTTCCACGACATCACGAGAAACAACAGATAATCGACGGTACTTAGAATGCCAAGTATTGAACAAATCGAAGCATTAATAATGGATATCTCGGAAATGGCAGGTGCAACAAAGTTACTCGTGTTTGAAATAAATTGTGTTTTAAAGGTATTTAGATTTTTTGGTGCAGCAAGTTTTCATCTATCGCTTAAGGTTTATCAATTATACAAGATTGTGCAAAATTCCTTGTGAATGAAGAGAGGGCTTCTCAGAATTGAAGAAGTTTAATTTTAGGAGGAGTTATATTTTATTTCAACTGTTGGGGAGCCGAACTTGAAGTAGTTGCAACCTCACGTATGGTAAAACGTTTCCGGTAGCCTTCGCCCCCCCAAAAATGTACTTTCCGGTGGCCTTTGTCCCAAGTTTAAAAATAATAACTTTGTAATTTTGACTGTTTCTTTAAATATTATATATTTATGTTTGCCTCGGCTGCGTCAGTATTTAGTTTTAGACATGAATGTCTTAGCAGGGAGTGGTGCGACTTAAAAATGTAGGCTTACATAGATTATAATTTTATTTCACTCCTTTTATTAATGCTTGACACGATTTAAATAACGCTTCACTGACATAGAGAGAGCTGTGAGAGGTTTTATTTAATTACTTGCACTTTTTAACACGTAAACTATTTTTGTCTCACATAAAATACGTATTAAAATTCTCGAGGGCGCATTTAGCGTCCGGTTAGAAACGCTGTCCACAAGCAACGCGTCCAGTTATGAGCACTGTCTACAAGCAACTGAACTCTGAATTTGAAAAGTTTGCTACATTTTAGTTTCTGATTGGCTAATCCTAGTGCAATAGAATACCTTCATTTCACTAAAGCTTTTTCTGGTTGTTGATTGGCTACAATTACATTATTGTTGCTCCAAGAATGACAAGTAGTATTATTAAACCTTCTAATTCATTATTGCCTCAAGGCTACCTCATTGTTACCTCATTGTTAGCAACTTTTAACCTATTATTCTCACCGCTCTTACATTTTTAAATTACGTAATACATTCACATAACATTATTGAACATGCATACAATAATATAAACATATACAATGACTGCAATATACACTTTTTATACATTGTTACATACACATATTGCTTTAAGGCGGTTGTTATTGAATTTATATATTATATAATTTGACTGAAATCATTTAAGTGTTAAAAACACAGCCTCAGAATATTCCCAGAAAATTTAATATTATATTATTCGTCATGCAGATATATTTAATATATGCTACTTTAAACAAAACCGTTACAGCAATGTTTAAGAAAATCAAACATTTCGATAAATGTTCCAAGTAAAGCGCAGTTTGGGGTGGGGGTTTTCTTGAAAATATTCCTGTCGCATCTTTGGAAGGTACTGAACTTAAGTACTAATATTTGTACTTTCGAACTTTTCGTTTTTAAATTATGCTGTTCACAGACACACATTCACACACGGACATTTTTCTAAAAATGTTTTTTTTTGGAATCAGGGAATCTCAAAACGCGCATTTCCGGTGAAATCTCGATATCGAATTTTTGGCCGGAATGCAATGCCTTCTCTACCCACTATGTACGTGGCAGAAAAAGTAAAAAACTTGATGTGAATGTATATTCCAAAGTTTCAGTGAACTGTAACTTCAATTTTTCACGGAAAAGAGCGGCCGTGTTTCCGCGCTGGGATAAGGATTACCTCGACGGTGGCAGGTCCTGACAGCCTGGATTTCGCGCAGTTTATATCCTTCCAGGACGTCTATTTTCTTTCTTCAGAATCATTACAGACGACGCCGCTTTCCGAAAGCAACAATGGCTGCTTTTAGGCGCTCTCCATTGTTTTAATATAAACATGCTCGCTTGTCGGAAGCTAACACTGCACGCCGACGCTCTCTCAAGGAGCGCCGGAGAACAAATGAACAAATGAGCTGTAAGTTGCGAAGACAGAAGACAGATGGATTCTAAATTATAGTTCTCGGCTAAAAGGCTTCGAGACTTGAGTGGAAAATGCGCCTTGACGCAAGGGAAGACAACTAACAGCTTTAGGGCTTAATGCTTGTAAAGACACAGGATTAACAATTTCCTTTAAGGTACAAAATTCCATGAAATCTCCCAAAAGAACGTTGTGTATTATAATAAAAATCTCATGCTTTGGACTTAATTAACGAAAATTAAATCATTTTATTGGACCGAAAGAAATGACTCCACAGTAATGCGTGAGGTTTGCATTCGAGAGGTCCCGGGTTCGTTCACGTCGTTAGGCGAATGCTGGAATGGTTCCCTTTCTACAACGAATTTCCTGCCTATTGTTTCCTGTCCCCATCATTTCCTTTCGTCTGTTTCATCCCTCCTATCAGGGTTGTAGGACCAAGCAATGGCGGTTAGTATGTTTCGTCAGGACGTTGAAATTTGCCTATAGCGCTTGACGTAACTGAGCGTCTCGTTTATTCCTGGGACACCCAGGTTACGGGTGGCTAACCGGCGTCTGGATTGGTGTCATGTTAGAATCATTAGTTACCCCGACCTTGCTAGGTCATAACATCGTCCGAATCTGGTCGCCCTTCGGGTCTCCCGTTCATCTCTTGCTGCGAGGTCACGTTGGAGGCACAAAGGGTCTACATGCGATGCTGTGATCCAGTTACTGGAGGACCCTGCATCTGATTACTCTCTATGCCATTTTGTCCTAACCCAAGAATCCATCCTTTAGTTTAATTTAAAATCTGATGATACATTCACATGACTTTCTCTACGCTCTATCGCTTTTTTTCTTATTAAATCTTATTTTTCTATCTACTACATTTTAATCCAAATAAATCTTTGCAAAAATAGTTGCATTACACATTTAGTTGTAGATACAAAGGGAATAGCGTTAGTCAACTGTTTAAGAACGGGACGCAATACACTGGCCTTAAAATTCCATACTGTTTCCATGACATCGCGAGAAACACTGAATGTTGACAGACCTCAAGAGAATGGCCAGTAATGAAAAATCCGAACCATTACTAAGGGATATCTCGAAATGGCTTATGTCACAGAAAAACCTATTTGAAATAAATTGTGCGTTTTAAAGAGATTAACATTTTTTTTTTGTAGACGTTTTCGTATATCGCTTAACGTTTACCAGTTACACAAGATTATACAAAATTTCTTCCGAATTAAGTAGACTTCACAGGCTATTCCAAGAAAATTCAAGATATACATTTTATTTGCAATGTAAATATTTTCAATATATGCTATTTTAATCCAACTGGTTAGAGCCATTTTTTATAAAATCAAATATTTCGAAAAATGTTCCATGTGAACGGTAGTTTGGGGAGGGGATTTTTTTTTTGGAAATTTCGTGTCGCATCCTTAGCAGGTACTGAACTAAATACAAAGTTTGTTACTTATCCAAATTTTCGTTTTTAGTTTCTCTACTACATGTAGTAAGTGTTGCATTTCACCCAAAAATTCAATACCGAGATTTTACCGAAAATATATATTTTGAGCCGCTCTGAATCCAAATAAAGCATTTTTAGAAAAAGGTGTGTGTGAAAAGCATAACGAAAAGTCAATTAAATACCAAACTTGGTATTTAGGTTCAGCACTTTCCAAATATGGGACACGAAGAATTGCAACAAAATCCCCTACCCTTTACACGAAATATTTTTCGAAAATTTTGATTCTTTAAAAATGGCTCTAACAACTTTGATTCAATTACCATATATTAAAGAAATCTGTACGACAAATAAAATATATGTCCTGAATTTTCTGGGAATAACCTGTGAAGTCCACTTCATTCGGAAGTATACGTTAAGTGATAGACAAAAACGAACTACTAAAAGGTGTAGATCTTTTTAAAACACACAACTTATTTAAAATAACGTTTTTTGTGGCATTAGTCATTTCCGAGATATCCGTTAGTAATGATGATTCAATTTTTTCAATATTGTCATTCTTTTCAAGTGACGTCGATGTTCAGTTGTTTCTCGCGATTGCATAGGAACAGTATGGAATGTTAAGGCCAGCATATAGCATCCAGTTCTTGTACATTGACCATCACTACTTTGTACTATAACGAAATGTGTAATGTAGCTATTTCTGCAGAGGTTTACCTCGATTAAAATTATGTAGATAAAAGCATTAACTTTCATAAGAGTAATTCGTATATCCACTAATAAACGATAGGGGTAGAGAAGGTTATGTTAATGTAACACATACGATCTTTTTACGTTTGCTGCAGCTTCTTTGTAGTTCTGCAACAATTAGTAATTAATGCACATTGATAATAAATAATTAATTGCAAGAATTGCAGCTGCAAAAGAACATTCTTTTATTTTCTCTACTATGTACATAGTAATACGTGTTTTGAGGCACCCTGAATCCAAAGAAAAACACTTTTTGTAAGTGTGTGTGCGTGAGAACAGCATAACTCAAACATTTTTCGAACATTTTTATATTTTAAACAATGGCTGTAACGGTTTTGATTAATACATCATATATTAAAGATATTTACATGACAAATAAAATTTATATCATGAATTCTCTGGGAGTAGACCATGAAGCCCTCTTCATTCGGATGGAATTTTGTATAACTTTGTATAAGTGGTTAACGTTAAGCGGCAGACGAAAACGTATCGTACAAAAAATGTAGATCGCTTTAAAACACACAATCTACTAATAATATGTTTCTGTGGTATAAGGCTTTACTGAGATATCCGTTATTAATGGTTCTTTGTTAAAGATTCAAATTGTTGAATAATTGTCGTTCTTTTAAGTGTCATCGGTTTTCAATTGTTTCTGTAATTGCATGAAAACAGTATGGAATTTAATGCTGGCATGTAGCTTCCAGTTCTTAAACATTTGATTGTCCTTTCCTTTATATATACATATATATATACAAAATGTGTATTGTTAGCATTTTTGCAAAGGTTTATTTTAATTAGAATGTGGTGGATAGAAACATAAGCTTTAGTAAGAATAGTTTGTATACCCACTAATATAGAAGATAGAAAAAGTCGTGTGAATGTATAAGATTCTTTTAATAAAATGACTGATGTTTTCATGTAATGCTATAATTATAATCAGCGGTTATGAGAGACAGAAGCCAGAGCCGCTGGCTCACCTGTTGTGGTATATAGGGTGGACCATTTAAGTTGAAACTAGACAATATCTACAAAACAAAGTGTTGTAGAAAGAAATGTCTTGAATAAAAGTGGCTTGATATTATGGGGGAAAGTAAATACCATTAGTCGTGTTTTATTTGGAGTACGTTGTAATGGTCATTTTAGGGTCATTTTAAATTGACCCTAATTGTAGGTTCCCATTTAAAAAGTTAAATTGACCCTAAAATGACCATCATAACGTCCTCCAAGCAAAACACGACTAATAGAATTTCCTTCCCCCCCATAATAAAGACATTTCTTTCTACAACGCTTAGTTTTGGAGATATCATACAGTCTCAACTTAAATGGTCCACTCTGTATACATGTGGTATACGCAATTATACGGATGTAACAACATAATTTTATACACTGACAATGTCAGAAAACATGCATCACTTATTTTAGTTTACTTTATCAGATCATATGTTTCCTTTTTCTTCTAAGTTGTCTGTGCACCCCGGGAGGTCGCGACCGAAGTTTGTCGTAACTCGTGTGAAATTTAACTAGCTGAGCAGAAAGGAATGTGTTAAAAACTGGTTCTTAGTCATTACATCAGCAGAATTTTGACACATATCGTCTTTAATTTGATATAGATCTTCGCTAACCAAATTAGGAAAGTTGCAGGCTTGATGTGGCCAGATCTACTTGGATCAGGCATTCTGGTTGTAATTACTAGTTTCTGCTTCCTCGTTTCATATGACACGGGATAATTAATTCTGCATAATCACCCATCCATCATCATTATATCTTCTTCAAAATTCTGCGTTTCCTCTTTCCCTCGTTCCCGAAACTTTCCACATGATCTCATCAGCATAGCCTACTGTCCAACCCTCGTAATCGAACATAGCTTCATTTTCATGTGGGCATCGCACATTACACAAACTATATAATTGTCACATCCCTTCGTCAGATGTGAAATAACGACATACTTTCGTGAAACAAGCGCCTAAAGTTGGAGAATAAGAGGAGAGACAATTATCCTTCATTTGTTTAGTAAAACGTCATAACAGGTACATAACTGAGGAATCCACTGCTTGGAGCTATGCCACTTCAACTATGAAAGAAGAAAATCTAATGTTTAGTTCACATGGCTTGCACTACCCTTTATCACTTAATAGTGGGTATACAAATTATTCTCAAGAAAGTTTATTTTCCCATCTACTGCATTTTAACCCAGATAAACTTTTCCGGAAATAACGGCATTACACATTTCGTTATACATACAAAAGGAATAGCGACAATCGAATCTTTTAGAACTAGACGCTATGTTCTGGCCTTAGAATTCCATACTCTTTCCGTGGTATCGCAAAAAACAACTGAGAATCGACGAACTTAGAGAAAATTACCAAGTATTGAACAATTCGAACCATTAATAACGGATATCTCGGAAATGAGTGATGCCTCAAAAAAAGTTATTTCAAATAAATTATGTGTTTTAAAGTATCTTGTGGTATTTGTTGTGTAGTACGTTTTCGTCTATCACTTAACGTTCACCATTTATACGTGATTATACAAAATTCCTTCCGAATGAAAAGAACTTCACAGGCTAACCCACAAAAATTTCAATATACACATTTTGTTTGTCATGTAAATACCTTTAATGTATGTATTTTAATGAAATAGTTGACATTTTTAGATATCCATAAATGTGAAAAATATTCATGCAAAGGTATGCCGGAGTGGGGAGATTTTCTTGAAAAACTTCGAGTTGCATCTTTAGAAAATACGAAACCTAAATGTTGATATTTAACCAACTTTTCGTTGAGTTTCTGTCTTTGGCAATGACGAAGAGCCGTGACAGATTGGCTTAGTTTACAGGCGGCAGAATTTTGTGCAGAGGGTATTTCAAAGATTGTGAAAAGGTATTACAAGTGCTTGAATCTGTTTGGAGACTATGTGGAAAAATAGAGAAAAGCTGTAGTTTTCATATATGTATAATAAAACTTTTGTATGTATACCGGTTTCATGTTTATTTTAAAACGGAGGTTACTTTCTGGACAGCCTTTGTAACTTACAAAAGACTGCCTGCAAATCATCGGGATATAGCATTTTTACAGAGTTTCCTCGAATGAGCGAGGTCGTTCCTTCTCTAGAAAAATGTAAGAATTCATATCGGCATGTATTGACAGATTACAGATTCACCGATTCAAGGAAAACGCAATGGATGTTAAAATTATCATGGAATAGACTTGGTTGATTCTGATAAAATATATATTTAAAGTAATTACTCATACTTACAAAGTATTACACTGTATGTAATTTTAGAAGAATAAAATGCAATGTAAATGATAATGCCTTTCTTATCAAATAGAGTGAGAAACACAGAATTTAATCAAGAGACGCAAACAGCTCTCGTCAACTTTGAGAAAGCGTTTGGACAGAGTCGACAGAAAAATATTGTGTTGCTACTGCAAAACAAAAGCAGTAATTAAAAGTTTGATTTATAAACAAATATTTATTACTCAAGGTATTTGATAAAATTACAGCGTAACATCTCCTGTTTTTAAAATACATTACATGATCAAAAGTGTCCGGACACATGACTGAAAATGACGTACAAGTTCGTGGCGCCCTCCATCGGTAATGCTGGTACTCAATATGATGTTGGCCCACCCTTAGCCTTGATGACAGCGTTCATTCTCGCAGGCATACTTTCAATCAGGTGCTGTGAGGTTTCTTGGGGAATGGCAGCCCATTTTCACGGAGTGCGGAACTGAGGAGAGGTATCGATGTAGGTCGGTGAGGCCTGGCACGAAGTCGGCGTTCCAAACCATCCCAAAGGTGTTCTATAGGATTCAAGTCAGGACTCTGTGCAGACTAGTTCATTACAGGGATGTTATTATCGGTAACCACTCCTATATAGCCCGTGCAGTATGAACAGGTGCTCGATCATGTTGCTCTTCAACAGTGGGAAGCAAGAAGGTGCTTAAAATATCAATGTAGGTCTGCGCTGTGATCGTGCCACGCAAAACAACAAGGGGTCAAGCCCCCTCCAGGAAAAACACGACCACACCATAACACCACCACCTCCGAATTTCACTGTTGGCACTACAGACGCTGGCAGATGACGTTCACCGGCCATTCGCCATACCCACACCCTGCCATCGGATCGCCACATTATGTACCGTGATTCGTCACTCCACACAACGTTTTGTCACTGTTCAATCGTGTAATGTTGACTCCTTACACCAAGCGAGGCGTCGTTTGGCATTTTCCTGCGTGATGTGTGGCTTATGAGCAGCCGCTCGACCATGGAATCCAAGTTTTCTCACCTCACGCCTAACTGTCGTAGTACTTAGAGTGGATCCTGATGTAGTTTGGAATTCCTGTGTGACGGTCTGGATAGATGTCTGCCTCTTTACGACCCTCTTCAAATATCGGTGGTCTCTGTCAGTCAACAGACCAGGTCGGCATGTACGCTTTCGTGCTGTACATGTCCCTTCATGTTTCCACTTCACTATCACATTAGAAACAGTGGACTTGGGATGTTTAGGAGTGTGGAAATCTCGCGTACAGACTTCTGACACAAGTGACACCCAATCACGTGACCACGTTCGAAGTTCGTGAGTTCCATGGAGCGTCCCATTCTGCTGTTTCACGATGTCTAATAACTACTGAGGTCGCGGATAATGAGTACCAGGCAGTAGGTGGCAGCACAACGCACCTAATATGAAAAACGTATGTTTGTGGGGGTGTCCGGATACTTTTGATCACATAGTCTATGTATTGACAATTTAGTGACGAGATCGAAATAACTAATTGATCCTGTTTTAAAACATTAGACGATAAAAATTTAAATGCACTATTATTTGCAGATGATTTGATTGGTATTCAAAACAATGAATCCTGAAATCAGACTTAATCAGACCCGTGAAACAATAAAATATGAAACATTCACTGGAAAACAAAATTAATAGAATTTTGTATCAAAGAACCTTCAAGAAGAAAAAAGTAATTAATCACGATTAGAAAAGGTCATTCGTTAGATTATTTATAACAGAGATTCCGAGTAAAAATGAATTGTGCAAGTTCCAGAAAATATGTGCAACAATTAATAGAACTTTTAAAAATAGTGTACGTAGATATATTAAACTAAAAGTCCCACAAGTGTCTTAGCAGGTCTTAGCTGCACCTGTACTCTTCAACAGAAGTGAATTCTAGACATTAACTAAAAAACAAAAGTATTTTACGGCTTCAGAAATCAACTCTTTAAACAAAGTTAAATAATGTTAAAAATTAAATCACATAATTATGCACACATTAAATCACATTGGAGGTGAACTGAATAATTTTAATATGAACGACTAACCGGAAGATCTTAAGCAACACTAGATTACCGAAACAAATATGGGGATACAGTCAGACAGGGAAAAAGATCTGAGGGCAGAACAGAAAAAGGTGAATATTCTTAGAAGACTGAGCAGGCAATTTACTATGTATATCTTGAAATTAGAAGAAACAATTATTATAGGGAGAAAATACTCTCGCGAGCAGTCTACTGTCTAGATATGAGTCCATCTCTTTAAGACATCTTCCTCAAACTATAAAGCTAATTTCCGGTTTAACGCTTTAAAGTTAAGTGATTTGCATACAGATAGGACCTGACGCATCCTAGAGTTACAAAATATTCGAAAGGAGAATTAAACGGCATCCAATAGCTACCACTATATTGAGAAGCAGTGATTAAACATCAATGCCATTATTTAAAATAATATGTATATGAAAAATCTGATGTGTTACACGTTCATGACGTTCTCTACTCTTGTACGAACTATTTTTACAAACGCTTATTCTCCATATGCTTCATGTTAATCAAGATATCGAGATGTCAATCTTATTGCTGATTCTCTTGTAGATACAAGGGGAATATGGTAGGTTATAAGCGATATCAAATCTTTCAAGCGTTGGTTGCTATGTGGCGCATTCCAATCTCTTTGCATGTCCAGGACATAAAAAAATGAATAACGAATTTGAGAAAAAGTATAAGTATTGGAAAATTTAAGGGACTAACAAGCAATATCTCCAAAACTGTTCACTCTACAAAAAATGTAAACGACATAAATTGTGTATTTTAACGCGATCTACATTTTTGTGCAGTAAAATTTTGTCTATCTCTTATGGTTTACCAGTTATGCAAAAGTCGTTCACAATGAAGAACACTTTTGGAGACATTCCCAGAAAATTCGAGATATACATTTCATTTGCCATGAAAATATCTTAAACATATGATATTTTAATCAAAATCGTTAGAGCCATTTTTGAGAAAATTAAAATTTTCGAAAAATGTTCCGTGTAAAGGGTAGTCTAGGGTGGTGGGATTTTCTTGAAAACCTTCGTGTCGCATATCCTGAAGACACTGAACCTAAACACCAAGTTTGGTGTTTATCCGACTGTTCGTTTCTGAGTTATGCTGTTCACAGACAGACACACAGACAGACACACACAGACACACACAAAGACATGTTTCCAAAAATGCTTTTTTGGATTCAGGGGGTCTCAAAACATGTATTTCCGGTGAAATCTCGGTATCGAATTTTTGGGTGGAATACAATGCTTTCCCTACTTACTATACGTAGTAGAGAAAGTAAAAAGTGAATAACGAATTTGAGAAAAGTATAAGTATTAGAAAATTTAAGGGAATAACAAGTAATATCTCGAAAACGGTTCACTCAACAAAAAAAATGTATATGACATAAATTGTGTATTTTAACGCGATCTACGTTGTTTGTGTAGTAAAATTTTGTCTATCTCATATGGTTTACCAGTTATGCAATAGTGGTTCACAATGAAGAATACTTTTGGAGACATTCCCAGAAAATTCAAGATACATATTTTCTTTGTCATGAAAAAATCTTAAACATATGATATTTTAATCAAAATCGTTAGAGCAGTTTTTGAGAAAATTAAAATTTTCGAAAAATGTTCTATGTAAAGGATAATATGGGGTGGGAGGATTTTCTTGAAAACCTTCGTGTCGCATCTCTGGAAGATACTGAACCTAAATACCAAGTTTGGTGTTTATCTGACTGTTAGTTTCTGAGTTATGCTGTTCACAGACACACACGGACATGTTTCCAAAAATGCTTTTTTTGAATTCTGGTGGTCTCAAAACATGTATTTCCGGTGAAATCTCGGTATAAAATTTTTGGGTGGAATACAATACTTCCCCTACTTACTATACGTATTATAGAAAGTAAAAATTAACGGTAGCTGCGTAACCTTTGCATGTTAAACAATACAACGAAACAACAATGTACTTTAAATACATTTAGGTCTCAATAAAACGTTCAATTTGATATTTTCATTCTTCTCAGTTTTCTTTTTAGTTTTGGGTGTATCATTAAGGAAATGTTTTTCTGGGTGGAAGTAACCCAGTTTGAAAGCAATGTTTTAGCAAAAATCTATGTTTATATTTGTGTTTGTAGAATATATGCTTTAAGAGGAGATTAAAAGTCCTATCCCACCAATGTTATATCTACAACCCAGTACTCAGAAACTGATTAAGATATCAGACTAATTTTTTACAGGACATAGATGCATTCGAAGTTCACTTACCTACGTTTATACAACAACTTTGTTTATTAAGGATAACAGGATTATTTTTGTAACTTTGTCATATTTTGTATAAATTTATCAGAAATTTTTTTTAAAAAAAACAACCAAACATTAAGACCAAAGTAAATCTATAACAGCGCTTAGCGTCGTTTCTAACGCTCCACATGAGAAATACCTCAATCCACCATGCCACGACTGGACCCAGTTCCTGAGGCACCCAGCATGCGGTGATGAGGATGGCGATGGAATTAGAGGACGTACAGGTTTTACCTTGGACTCCGAACCACCTTGGGCCTTGGGGATACTTCACAAGAGAAAGTCAGAGGTGAAGGCCTGTATAGGACCGATTTAAAATCGCCACCCCAGACCTTCAGTGCGAGAGCCCAAAACGAAAACACAGTGCTTAGAGGTTATCATCCTAAAATTTCATTTGACTATCTTCAATAGTTTCCGAGAAAACCAGAGTGTCATTCACAGAAAAAGCTGTTCAAAGCAAAGAAGGGACAAAACAAACTCATATATCCGAGGGTGAGTCAATAAGTTGCAAACGACATTTACCGTCTAACATATTTAAATTCAGCGTGTGTGTTTTGTCAACAGATAGCAGCATATGCTTGTAGCGGGTGCACGACATCACGTAGGCACCTGTCAGCCAGTAGCAGCCAGAAGAAGATGGCGGGTATATTGCAGAAGTGTACACGAGAAGAACGTTTTTTGTTGCCAAAAGGACTGTTCACAGAGGAAGGCATCGCGAAATGCGTCCCGTGTATGGTGAGAATTGTTTATCACGGAATTGGATTCAGAAGTTTAACACGGAAAGACGAAGCTTCAGATATTAGAAGCGTTCTGCGGAGGTGTTAACTGAAATCTCAGTGCACGTAAGGGACAAATCGTTCGTAATGACAGGCATGTGACGATAGATGACGTAGCGCGTGCAGTAAGTTGTTCACATGCTATTGCTTACACCATCCATCAGCAGCTGAAGTTTCACAAAGTGGTGGGAAACATCGCACACTCCCCCATCCCACCCAAAAAAAAGTTCATGACGATTCCTTCGGCCCGCAAGGTTTTCCTCACCGTGCTTTGGGGCACGCAAAGCACCGTGTTGATATCTTCGTAGGACGACCAGGAGTCTTATGATCTCTAATACTTTATCTTCCTGTGTTATATTTCTGAATCCATTTGAGCACAGTTTTCCGTGATAAACAGCTCCCACCGGAAGCAGTAAGCGGGACGCATTTCGCTATGTACTTCTGTGGACAGTCATTTTGCTCACAAAAAACGCATAACGCAGACTGTTCTCGTGTACACCCGCCATCTTCTGGCTGCCGCTGACTGACCAGGTGCCTAAGTGATGTGCACCCGCTACGTCAAACATACATAATTACATATGCTACTATCTGCTGGAAAATACACACGCAGAATTTAAATACATTATATGGTAAATTGACGTTTGTGACTTATTTATTGACTCATCCTCGTATTTGAAATTAATAAACCACTTGACTTGAGCGCACAGAAGCTGCCATATTTAATAGTAATACCACTTATTAGAACAAACCCTCTTCAAAAAGATGCCCTAAAGTAAATCTCTCTACTGAAAAGGGTGTAGGAGTTATGATTTTTTTTCTGTGAAGCGATGTAGAATTCAAAGCACAAAATGGCAGATGCAGTACCATTTTTACTTTCTCTACTAGGTATAATAAGTAGGGGGAGAATTGCATTCCACCAAAACTTCCATACGAGATTTCACTGAAAATACATGTTTTTAGGCTCCCTGAATAAAAAAACACTTTTAGAAAAAGGTCCGTGTGTGTGTGGGGGGGTGCTGTGTCTGAACAGCATAACTCCGATAAATACAGTTGGATAAATAACATAAAGTTGGATAAATACCAAACTTGGTATTTATGTTCAGTATCTTTCAAAGGTGCGAAACGAAGGTTTTCAAGAAAATTCCCCCACCTCAGACTACCCTTTACATGGAGCATTTTTCGAAAATGTTGATTTTCTCAAAAATGGCCCTAACGATTTTCATTAAAATATCATATCGTTAAGATATTTTCGTGACAAATAAAATGTATATCTTGAATTTTCTGGGAATGTCCCCAAAAGTTCTCTTCTTTCTGAATGGCATTTGCATAATTGGTAAACCGTAAGAGATACAAAAATGTTTCTGCACAAAAAATGTAGAGCTATTTGTCATATACTTCTTTTTCTGTCGAGTGAACCATTTCCAAGGTATTTCTTGTTATTTTTGTTATTAGTTTGAATTTTCTAATACTTATACTTTTTCTCAACTGGGAATTCCTTATTAGTTTTTACTTTCTCTACTACGTATAGTAAGTAGGGGAAGTATTGTATTCCACCCAAAGATTCGATACCGAGATTTCGCCGGAAATACATGTTTTGAAACCCCCTGAATCAAAAAAAAGCATTTTCGGAAACATGTCCGTGTGTGTGTCTGTCTGTGTGTCTGTCTGTGTATGTGTGTCAGTGTGTCTGTGAACAGCATAACTCAGAAACGAACAGTCGGATAAACACCAATCTAGGTATTTAGGTTCAGGATCTTTCGGAGGTGCCACACGAAGGTTTTCCAGAAAAACCCCCCACCCCAGGATACCCTTTACATAGAAACATTTTTCAAAAATTTTAATTTTCTCAAAAACTGCTCTAACGAATGTGATTACAATGTCATATGTTTAAGATATTTTCATGACAAATGAAATGTATATCTTGAATTTTCTGGGAATGTCTTCAAAAGTATTCTTCATTGTGAACGACTTTTGCATAACTGGTAAACCATAAGAGATAGACAAAATTTTACTACACAAAAAATGTAGATCTCGTTAAAATACACAATTCATGTCATTTACATTTTTTTTCTTGGGTGAACCATTTTCGAGGTATTATTTGTTATTCCCTTAAATTTTCCAATACTTATACTTTTTCTCAAATTCATTATTCATTTTTTATGTCCTGGTCATACAAATAGAATGGAATGCGCCACATAGCAACCAGCTCTTAAAATATTTGACTATCGCTTAAAACCTACCATATTCCCCTTGCACCTACAAGAAAATTAGCAATAAGGTTAACATCTCGATTAACATGAAGTAGATGGAGAATAAGCGTTTGTAAAAATAGTTTGTACAAGAGTAGAAAAAGTCATGTGAGTGTAACACATCAGAAATTTTTTATGTCCTGGACATGCAAAGAAAATGGAATGCTCCACTTAGCAACCAACTCTTAAAAGACTTGACTATAGCTTAAAGACTACCATATTCCCCTTGTACCTACAAGAAAATTAGCAATAAGATAGAGTCTCCAAATGTTTATCTCGATTAACATGAAGTAGATGGAGAATAAGCATTTGTAAAAATAGTTTGTACAAGAGAAAGTCATGTGATTGTAACACATCAGACTTTTAATAATATATTTAACATTGAAGTAGGTTGCCAAAAAAATGATAAATATATATCTAATTAAAATGGAAATTTCAATCTATGGCAGACTTATTTGGCAGACTTCGCCATTTAATCTTCCATAACAAAATTCCATTCTCCAGAGCTAAGCATCCTACCGTGATATGTTCCAACGTAACCTCTGCAAGAATCTCTCGCGTTTCTGCGAGTCTCATCCTTCAACTCATCTGGAGTGTCAAGGTTACATTTGTGAACCTTGCTTTTTTAATCTACCTCACAAACAAAAATTAGAGAAACATGTTGGCCATAAACCTGCACTAATTATTAGGTTTCCGTAAACACCCCGCACGTGGTCATTGAATTACGTGCGGAGTGTTCTGGTGAAAGTAACTCTGCAGTGGAAAAGTTCTCTTAAAATTACATTACCGTGCAAAAAGCCTATGCTCATATATAAAATTACTCTGAAATGAACTACGGTGCAAAACATTAAAATGATTCCACGGACAAAATATCTAACTCACTGAAGAAATACCTCCTCTGTTTGCTTTTTCCATGATTACCGATGCGAACGGATGGGGTTTATCCAGAATTTCCCCCGTCCTAAGAACACACACACGCGCATATATACCACGCGAGTCTTCTCATCCTGCGGATTGGTAACTAGCAACCCTGCATTTTACAGACGATGCGAAATGCAGGTGCTGATACCGGATTCAACAGCTCGCTGTTAACGTGCTGTAGTAGTGCAATGCTTAACATGCTGGAAAGGCATGGTGAAGGTCGGAAGTTCAAATCACGCTGCGAATGAATAAGTTTTTCTTATTCATTTCTTGCATTTATTTATGATGTTCATTAAAGCATATTCTAACAAGTAACAATTTGTGTTATAATGAAATTCACATAATTAAGTGAAACGTCACTTCCATACCAAACTATCAGTTCTCATTAAACTTACTAGATATAAGAAGTACCCTCCAGTTGTAGTATTTGAACCTGGGACCTTCACTACTGAAGACCAACGCGCACACTGTTGCGCTACGAGTGCTAGTCATTGTGCGCACAACAGTGCAAAGCAGTCATTTCGGCCGAAATTGATAGGACGCGATGCAGTGGACATTGTTTAGGCATAATCTGTAAACACTGAGACTGCTTAACTTCTCAATCCGCAGGCTGAGAAAACTCGCACGATATATATTATACCTACTTTTCTTAAGTTGTAGGAGTGTTGGTATAGACATTTGTACTAATAAAATCAAGTCATTGGCAATACGTAAGGACTTAGTGGGATAAAAATTAGTAATTAGAAACTACATAATACAAAAGAGTAATGACTTTTATATATTTTGAGGTGGAAATACACACTACTGGTATGAGACAAAACGAAGTACTTGGATTGGATTGACTACGGAGGAGACTCGGCAGCAATCCGGAGTGGATATTGTACCTACGCCCCACGAGGAGATGTCCCCGGGAGGGAGAATGAGGCGAGAGGAGACACCGAGCGGCCGGAAACAGGAGCGACAGCACAGAAATGACAGGGTCCCTAAGTTTCAAGATAGACACCCCGGCAGATGGACAGGCAGACCGGGGACCCCACCCCACACAGAGGGGGTTCGGATACCCCGCAGCCAGCCGAAAGCCGAGAGACGAAGTACTTTCACAAGCAGTAAAAGCAAATCAATGTACTTTCCTGTACGATGTCATACGGAAAAATAAATATCTACATACCGAACCTAAGGTACGGATTTATAGAAGTGTCATTAGACAAATATTAACGTACTCGCCCGAAACTAGAGCACACATTATAAGGACAAAGGCAGTAATGGTAGTAAAAGGAAAAAAATGAAAACCCTAAGAAAAATAGTTGGGTAACAAAATTTCATAGAAACAGAAACGAAGATATTATAGGGACAAATGAGAATAAAGTATATTGTTTAATGAACAGAGAAAAAAGGTGAAAAGAATGGAATGGTCATATTTAAAAAATGGCAAATGAAAGAATTGTACGGATGTCTAGAGGTATTATTCCAAGAGGGGGGGGGAGAAGCCCAGGAAGAACAAGGAAAAGATGGTGCGATTTATACTCTAGAAGAAACAGGCTAGTAGCCTAATTCAAGAGAACTATGGCTCTTGGGTCTCCAAGCTTATCTGCGTCATCCTTTCTAATGACTGTGTACGACAATTGTGGAAACATAAGCGAGCTTAAACCGTACGCGTCTTATCTGTACCAGGAACATGATTAATTTCTGTAAATGATCAAAGCTTGGTCAGTCTTTGGACAAAGATTATCAGATCTATTAGTTCATCGCATTGTTATAAGTTAATAGTGAAAATGTTAACATTCCTCTCTCTCTCTCTGCCTAGGTGTCTGTGTGTGTGTGTGTGTGTGTGTGTGTGTGTGTGTGTGTGTAATTCATTCCTATAAAATGGAACAACATAATATATCCAGAACAAACAGTTTCTGATGAGGAAAATACACAAACTGGAAGGCGTATAGTGGTCATCCGCTTAGATGCTTCTAAGCACATAGGCAATAACAATTTAAAAATTAATTTTCTGTATGCTTGTTTTACCAGAGAAAAGAAACAGCTTGCGTAATTTTCCTGATATTATAATTCAATGCGGAATGACTGTGGCAATTCTTATCGTAATTTATGATAAAACAGTAACTCATCTGTATTTTATCTTAAATTTCTAGTATAACCACTCGCTTTGCCACAGTTTAGCATATTTTTACTTTCTCTACTGCGTATAGTAAAGAGAAGTATTGCATTCCACCCAAAAATTTGGAACCGATATTTTATCCGAAATACATGTTTTGAGGTACTCTGAATCCAAATAAAGCATTTTTGGAAATGTGTGTGTGTCTCTGTGTCTGTCTGTGAACTGCATAACTCAAACGAAAAGTTCGGATAAATACCAAACTTGGTATTTGAGTTTAGATCTTTCAAGGATGCGACACGAAGATTTTTAAGAAAATCACCCCACCCCAGGCTACCCTTTACATGGAACATTTTTCGAAAATTTTTATTTTCTTAAAAATGGCTCTAACGATTTTAATTAAAATATCATATGTTTAACATCTTTTTATGACAAATGAAATGTATATCTTGAATTTTGTGGGAATATCCCCAGAAGTGCTCTTCATTCTGAATGACTTTTGCATAACTGGTAAACCGTAGGATATACACAAAATTTTGCTTCACAAAAAATGTGGATCTCGTTAAAACACACAATTTGTGTCACATACTTTTTTTTGTCGAGTGAAGCATTTCCGAGATATTCTTTGTTATTTGTTTAAATTTTCCAAATACTTTTTCTCAAGTGGAAATTCGTTTTTTGTTTTCTTTATGTCCTGTACATGTAAAGAGAATGGACTACTCTACATAACAACCAGCTCTTAAAATATTTGACTATCCCTTAAAGCCTACTATATTCCCCTTGCACCTGCATAAAATTAGCAATAAGATCTCGATTAATAAGTATATGGAAAATTAGCGTTTACAGAAATAGTTTGTACAAGAATATAGGAATCGTGCGAGTGCAACACATGAGATTTTTGTATAAATGACAAACGCCTCAGGTCTGTGGTGTTACTTGCTATTCACGTACTATTCAGAAGAGCGTTACCAACACATGTAGTTTTTATTTTGTGGTATTGTATTTTTAAATCAGAATAATTAATGGTCTCCTTAATTAACTTAAAATAGTCATTTCTGATTTCTTGAATTTCTTTAATCTGTTAAATAAAATGCCTAGTTTGGTTTTGTTTACCTTGAATAATGAGTTAAGCACGTAGTTTTATTGAGCGTTCATATTTGCTTGAGACGATTTATGAAGCAGTGTTAGCTCTAACGTAGTGCACGTGTGGCAGAGAAGTTGCCTGGGAAGCACGGCGCTCAATCCGAAGAGTACTAGTGCGGTAATATATTAATCATTAAAGCAAATCAAATAACGTGCCTCGCAATGTCACACATAAAGCGTAAATTAAAATAAACAATCAAACACGTTCATTCATTCCACACAAATTTATATTTAAATTGAGTTTACTTATGGACTCTCTTTATCTACTGTGATCCTTAGCGTCCCATGCTATATTGCGCGTGAAAGACCGGAAATTTTGCTCAGAGAACGCTTTATCAGACTTAAGGTTCTTTTACGTACCGTAAATCTACGACACGGAACCACCGGCTTTACTTCCCTTCCTAAGAAAGCCATACTAAGATTTCGTCCTGCACAGGGCTTGAACCCACGACCTCGGGAACTAGAGGCTGGCGCACTTAACACAGATACATTCACAGAAGGAAACCATAAACACACTCTGTTGACAAATTCATATTTTCGAACACTAGCGATGATACCAAGTACAACGCTTATAGTTTTCATGGACCTTCGATATCTAGCAAGCAAAACACAGTGCAAAAGAGGTTTTGGTGGTACGCATACCTTAACTTAAAAAAAAAACATCGGCTACAACGTGGAAGGTTCCCACGTTCATGCGAACGCCGTGTATACTAGGCAACTTCTCCGACACGCGAGTCTACGACTCTGCAGAGATACTAGGTGGATTGAGTTCTAGGCTCAACGGCTAGACACGTGAGATGAGAGAGTATTTTTAACACTTGAATTATTTAAATTAAATTATATAATATATAAATTCAATAACAGCCCGCCTTGAAGCAATATGTATGTAAAAATTTGTAAAAATGTATGTAACAGTCATTGCAAATGCTTATATTATTGTAAACATGTTTAATACCGTTATGTGAATGCATTTTGTAGATTAATAATGTAAGAGCTGTGAGAATAATAAGTTTAACGTTGCTAACAATGAGGTATCAATGAGGTAACCTTGAGACAATAATGATTTTGAGAGTTTGAATACTATTAGTCATGATTAGGGCAGCAATAACGTAAATTTTGTGACAGTTTAAAAAAAATAGCCAATCAGCAGCCAGAAAAAGCTTTAATAAAATGCAGGTATTCTATTGGACTAGGATTAGCCAATCAAAGACTTGAAATACAAAAATTTAAAAGTTTATACGGTTTAAATATATTCAGTTGCTGGCAAACCTTGGTAGTGACCGGATGGAAGATGTGTTCTCTAAAGAAATATTACGTATTCGTGTGAAACGAAAATTAAGTATACGTGATAACAAAGTGCAAGTTTTAAATTAAAGAATCTCACAGCTCTTAATATCAGTGTAGTGCTATTTATTTGTGCCAAGGATTAATAAAAAGAAGTGAATTTAAACTTAAAATCTGTGTAAGCCTACATTCTTGTAGTACCACGCCCTGATTAAGAGAAACATGTCTCTAAAGTAAGACTGACGCAGCCGAGGCAAACATAAACATAAATACTATATATAGAAGCAGTTTAATAACAAAGTTAAAATATATTAATTTTAAACTTGGAGCGTAAAAAAAATACATCTTCAAATCGGCTTTTACATACGTAGTAGCATATTACGTAATAAACAATCCACTTAAAAATTGACGTTCATACATGGAGCTGATTAAATAAATAAACTCCAAGACAATAACTTCATCAATTTGGCTTTCCAAGCGTGTGGCTAACAACAACAGTAAAACTTCAACAACAATAAAGAAACAAAGGTTGAAGAACAATACTACTTCAAATTGGTTCCCATACGTGGAGCATATCTTCTTTAGGGATCATACAGCATGTCATGGCAAATATTGAAATGAACTCCCAGATTTAGTGTTTTGCTTTAAAACTCATAAACAAATATATATATATATATATTAAAATTAAAGCAGTTGTGTGTGTTTTAGTTCATTATTTTCATTAAACATTGAAGATTAATTCACTGAATGATTTGTTTCAAAGAACTGTGTTGTGAATTAAATATACCACAAACAAAAGTCAATTCTCCAATAATGCAGAAATCCATCTAGGACCAGCATTGGGGCAGTATTTGTATCGCTTAGAATGATATCAGTCTAATTATATAATATTTAAAAGAATAACAGCCCGCCTAAAAGCAAAATGCGTATGTTATAATATATAACATGTATATTACAGTCATTTTATTATGTTTATTTTATAATGTGTATGTATAAAATGTTATGTGAATGTATTACGTAGTTTAACAATGTAGGAGCTGTGAGATTAGTAGCAAGCTGCCATACGTAGCAAACAGAATTACAACGTAGAAGCCGAAAGTTGCTAACAATAAGGTAACCTTGAGACAACAATAAATTAGGAAGTTAAAAAAGGCTATTAATAGTTTCTGTAATAACACTAATGTAACATTTAAAACAATTTATAAATTGTCACGTGGACGTGAAAAGCAAGCCAGAATAAAAATAAAACTATTCTCGTGGAGTAGGCTTAGCCAATCAGAAACTAGGAATAGAGATATGTACAAATTCGAATGGTCGACGCTAGTAGATAGCGTACCCACGTGGTTAGGTTCGGTACGGGTTCAGTGATTGTATGCAAGACATGATAATTCATTGCGCTGAGGATAATATATACGTTTACCTGTTAAAGTGTAATTAACAATAATCTCACAGCTCAATAGTAGCATACATCAGTGAAGTGTTTTATTTAACCGTGTGAAGGATTAATAAAAAAGTAAAATACAATTATAATTTGTGTAAACTTTATTCTTCAGCCGTACCAGCCCTATTAAGAGATACTTGTTCTAAAAAAATGCTACGCACGCAGCTGAGGCATAAAGAAATAAACATTAAAATAATTATTACACCTAAAATTAACAAACGACATCCACGCAAAGTTTGTTCCTAAACGTGGGGCGAAGGCCACCGAAAAGTTTGTACCGTACGTGGGGCCACACATCAGTTTCAAGTTTAGGCTTATCAACGTGGGGGCTACAACTCCCGCAGCTTTCATTCTACTCCAAAGCAATGTTGCACCCTGGACTGAATACTCGCTTTGACACAAAAAACAGATAGAGTAAAGTTTAACCCAATGCCTTGTCTCTGTTAACGTACTGCTGACATGTGTTCGTTATATTTGGAATAAATCTTTAAGTATAAATTGAAAGATTAAACAGGAGATAATTGCAAATTATGGATTAGATTTTTTAGCATTAATAGAAAACGGTAAATACGCAGTTTTTGTAGCTAAGGTAGAGGTAGAAATGATTCAACGAAGGGGAACTCTCGTGAGCTGTGACCTGCACACGTCTATTGCTGCCAACCCCTCAGGAGGAAGGAATGAGGTCAAGCAACCACAGGAGGCTACAGGCCGTAGGCGGACAGGCCACTGAGAAGCGCGGTAGTCCCTAACATTTCCAAGGATGAATAATCTTTCCATTGAGCATGCTTCCGCGCCATCTGTTCGGCACCGCCATATGCCAGAAATCTAGAAGCACTTATAAAAGATGAGAAGGTAACGAAATGAAAGGGAAATGATGGAAAGAAAATCATTGAGGGAAGAAACCACCCCAATATTTGCCTGTCGACCCCTGGGAAACGACCAAAAACCTGTGGGTCAGAGTTAGCGGTCCCCGGAAATCGAAACTGAGACCTCCCGAATGGGGGTCGCACACATTGCCGCGGCGCCGCCTTGTTTGGTTTTTGTAGCTGAAACTGATTAGTTCAGCTACTGATTTGGTTCTTTAAGAAACATTATTTCTTATTCTTTCAGTGTACATTTCTGGTCATACATTATTTATTTGTTATCAAGCTGTAAACGGTATTCTTTCTTAGTAACATATGTATTTATATTTAATATGAAATATTGAAAGACTACAAGTAAGAATAAAATTACAAGACGCTTCACAGAAAAGAAAAACTTTAACATTACTTCACGGAAACGAACCCGACTGAAAAAGTGGGCGATCTTTGAGATTCAGGTACCAAATTTGAAAACTTTAACAATTACAATTTTATGAGAAAGGGGACAGTAATGAAGTAGTATTAGAAAACCCCAAGAATCCTTACTCATGCTCTTTGAAATGCTGCAGGTATATTACCTTCTTGTAACACTTAAAATATCTGATGTATTATATTCACATTACTTTCTGTACCATCTATCTCTTATTAGTGGGTACACAAATTATTTTTACGAAGGGTTATTTTCCTATCTACTTCACTTTAATTGAGATAGATCCTTAGCTGCCTCACACATTTCGTTATAGATATACATGAAATAACGATAGTCAAGTGTTTAAGCACTGGGTGCTATAAGCTGACCTTAAAATTCCATACCTTTTCCATGTCATTGCGAAAAACAACTGAAAATCGACAGTACAAAACAATGACAAATACTGAACAATTCGAATTCAAATCATTAATAACGGATATCTCGGAAACAGCTGATGTCGCAAAAAAGTTATTTGAAATAAATTCTGTGTTTTAAAGAGAGGTACATTTTTTGTATAGTATGTTTTAGTCCATCACTTAAGGTTTACCACTTATACAAGAATACATAAATTCCCTTCCGAATGAAGAGGACATTACAAGCTATTCATAGACAATTCAAAATATACATTTGTCATGCAAATATCTTTAATATATGGTATTTTAATAAAATTCGTTAAAGCCAATTTTCAGAAAATCAGAATATTCAAAAAGTGTACCATGTAAAGTGTATTTGGGGGGGGGGAAGTTTTGTAAAAATCCTCGTGTCTGATCTTTGGAAGATACTGAACTTGAATACGAAGTTTGGGATTTATCCGACTTTTCGTTTTTGAGTTATGGTGTTCACACAAACACACAACGTGCGGACGTTTCTCTAAAAATGCTATTCTTTTTTTCAAGGGGCCTCAGAACCTGTATTGCCACTGAAATATCGATATCGAATATATGCTTGACTCTATTCCAAAATCAGCTAAGTGGAGTGTTCAGTAAATCCTGACTTGCTGAATCTACCAGAGAATTTAGATTTTGAATGAGCTCGAGTTTTTTTAAAATATAAATCTTGCTTCTGTCAATAACTTCGACTTTCACTTTTATTTTCATTATTGCTAGCAGTGGTTTAAATGATACAGTTTCTTCCATTGCTTTTCATTCAACTTGAAGTTTGCAATATAATGTTGAAAGTTTATAATTCAGTGGAAGCCACTACCTCAAATCGAGGATCAACTGATTAGAACTGTTTTCTGATTTATTACAGTAAATGATTGGAACTTTTAGTTAGTTCTCTGTGTTAACTCATGTTTTTATTGCATAATATATAATATTAAAAGCAATGTGTGTGAGAAATTTAGGAACCCGTTCCTGAAATAATAATAATAATAATAATAATAATAATAATAATAATAACAATAATAATAAGAAGAAGAAGAATAATAATATACAAATAGTTATTATTATAACGAGAAGAAGCAGCAGAAAAATAATGTGACATGAAAGCCTTGGCAGAGGCATCATAGCAGACCAACTCGTCTGTCGATCAAATCGGACACGGGCATTCGTCCAACCAAAAGAGGAAGAATGCAGTCATTATCACACTTCCCCCAGCGGAATGTTGATTTACTACCTCTATTGATCCCTATCGCAGCTTCTCATTCCTCATGATACTGAGTGGGTATAGCACATTGACCGAAAAATCATTATCCCCAGATGCATTACGTGGTAGGAAACCTAAGCTGTACGCATTCCGTTTGGAGCGATTTCCACTAATTACCGGCTATTTGAACCAGTAAAAGAGAACACGTTTGGACCAGTAAACGCAGACCGCTTGAAACAAAAGAAATTTTCTCTTACAATTTTACAGACACTAAGAATTGATTGTTCAATATGTGGTTGAGGAAGTTGTCATTAAACTTCGAAGTATTTTCCCTCCACTTACGAGGGCGGATCGAAAAGTAACTCAAAATATTTTTTTTCTGCCTTGGTATTGCAGCTGGAATGTTGCAATTTCACAAAAATATAGTTTGACGTTTTCACTATAGAGGGTATTCTTTGTTTCATGTGCAGCTCTAACGAGAGAAGCGTGAACTACGCAACAAGGATGGTGCGCATGTTACTGTCGTCCACGTGTGAAGAGCGAAGAGGTGTGGTTGGTATTTGTGGGGCAAGGGGCATAAACCGAGTGATATTCACAGGGACATGCGTGGCGTGTATGGGGATGATTGTATGGACCGTAGCAATGTCTCTAGATGGTGTGCATTCTTCCTAGAGGGCCGTGTGAACCTTAGTGATTAGCCACGCTCCGAGAGGCCGGTAACAGCTGCAACCCCGCAGAATGTCAGGGCATTAAGGCGGCAATTTTGAACGACCGGGATGTGCAACTGCGAACCTTATCGCAACAGTCAAACATTTCCTATGGTGTACGATATTCTTCATGATACGTTGAAATTTCTTAAACTTAGTGCTTGTTGGGTGCCTAAGAACCTGACAGACAACCACTAGGTCCAGTGAATGATGACGAGCTTGGATCATCTAACGCGGTACACCGCAAAGAGCATGATTTTCTGAAAGGAATCGTCACTGGTGATGAGTCGTGGCCATATCACTACACGCCCGAAACCAAGCAGGTAAGTATGGAGTGGAAAAATGCTGGTTCCCCAGTGAAGAAACAATTCAAAGTGACTCAATCTGCTAGGAAAGTGCTTGTGACGGTGTTCTGGGATATGCATGATGTTGTACTGGTGGACTTTGCTGAACACGGGACCACTGTGAATGCTGCAGTCTACATGAAAACTTTGGTGAATTTGCGTTGTGCCCTTCGAGACAAATGCCACGCATGAATGCTGACGATGTCAAAATTCTTCAAGACAATGCTCGCACCCCATTTTGCTGCTGGTGTTCGTCAGAAAATCACCAAATTTGGTTGGGAGGTGCTCCAGCATCCATAATACAGTCCGGACCTTGCACCGTCGGACTTTCATCTGTTTGGTCCTATGAAGAAATTCTTGGCCGGCCAACGCTTTGCGACAGATGCGGAAGTGACTATACTTCAAGGAAACTGACTTCTACGAACAGGGCGTATTGAAACTGGTATCACGACGGGAGAAATGTGTCGAGAAACTTGGTAATTATGTCGAAATGTAGGTAAAATGTGCAAGTTAATTTGTGACTTTTTTTAACTATTAAACTTTTTTGTAGGAAAGGAAAGTAAAGCCGGTGGTCCGTGTCGTAGATTTACGGCACGTAAAGGAACCTCAAGCCTGATAAGGAGGCCTCTGAACAAAATTTCTCATCTTTCACGCCCAATATAGATTGGAACGCTAAGAACCATATCAGTTAAAGGGCGTCCATAAATAAACTCAATTTAATTTAGTCCACAAATATGGTGGAAAGTTGCAGTCTTCTTCTCAAAAGTTTTCGTAAAAGAATCTGAGACTGTCTTTTTTGTGAAAGCGAGTGATACTAGGTCAGCAAATGCATATTGTACCTCCTGATGAGATATACAGTGCTTTGCCCTCACATTGCGGCCACTGGTTGGGGTTCGCGCACCGGCTCGGTCTATAGCCGAAACAAATAAAATAATATGCCCGCAACAGTTTCACGTTCTTATAGTTATAATTGCAATTATAGGACATGCATTATAAGATATGTTGGAAATTTTGTCCTCCACTACCCGCATATTTCTAATATCTTCTCAGGAAATTTGCTCAGAATTCAATATTCGAAATTGAGTGAATTTCTCTCCTGGTGCTTTCTTTTAGTTCTTCCAATGTATGGGGGTTGTTGCATACACTTTAGTTTTCAAGTTCCCCCATCGACAAAAATCGCATACAGTTAAAACCACGGGATCGTGAGGGCCATATCCTTCACTAAATAACCTATCTTCAAAAATGTCCTAAATTAAATTTAACGACTCATCAGCAGTATGCTGTTTGTTTCTCTGCATTTGTTGTTTGTTCGAAAAATATACGTCATATTATTGTGTGTGCATTTACTGGGCACAAATTTTCGCATCATTAAAGGGAATTCGTGTGTAAAATCGGGTTTGTCTGTATTCCATTATATTATTTTGCGACGAAACATAGCCATATACATGGAACCATGCTTCGTCAGAGAAGTATGTTAAGCGTGGATTAGTTACTTTTATCATTTCGCAAAATCCAGTTACAGAAGCTTAGCCGGCTCTGATGATCACATAAACAATAAGGTGTATGTACCAAACCCTCGTAATTATATTATAAGAACTAAAAGAAAACATCAGACGAGAAATTCACTCAATTTCGGATATTGAACTCTCGAGTGTGAATAAAAACCTTTTGAGAGGATGCCGGAAATGTGCGCATAGAAAAGAACATTTCCAATGTCTCTTACAATGAGGTATGTGCTTATTTTCATTATAATTGTAACTATGAAAAAGTAAAGCGTTTGCGGGAATATTATAACTGTCTCGGCGGGAGCCCGAGCTGCCGGAGTGCGGTTAACCATAGTGTGAAGGAAAAACACTGTACATGTCAAGCCAAAGAACCATTTTAGCCATCTACCAACTGCGTTAAAAAGCACAATGGTATTGAATTTCACAATAAAAACCTTGAGATAAATCAAAAAAGCAACTTTGTTTCACTGTTCTCAGTGTCTAGTTTCAGTTCTACATGACCATACGGAAAGCTTTATCAGTTGATTTAAAATTCATTTGATAAAATTGACATTGCATTTATGATTTATGAATAATACCATAGTTTAATCGATTTACTTCACAACATTTTTACAGCCTTCTACAGTGCCTTCGTTGTATGCCAAGGACACATTCGCCTTATATGCGTATCGGCCGAGGCGGGAGACCTCGGTATAATGTCACCGTGCAGAAGCGGCGCAGCACATATCAAGGGTACGTTAATCAACTGTGGTCTCTCTCAGTCGTTGCTTTGTCTTCGTGTTGTGAAGTGTTTTGACAATACGTTTATTGAGTGTGATTTCCTTAGGAATATTATTCTCTTAATAGTCCACAGAAATGCCTGCCAAAAAATTCACGCTTGAACAACGTATTCTTATATACGATACATACGTGAAAACTGAATCATGTACACAAGTGTGTAGACAATTTCAGTAGCAATTTCGGAGTTATCCAGTTCCGGGTAGAGACACTGAAATGTTTGGTCAATAAATTTAGAACAACGGGGACGCTAAACGCTAAAAAAATAAAGTTTATAGGGACAATCCCCATACCATAGACGAATATAAGGGTAATATAAAAGCGGAAATTATAAACATTACGCAAGAACTTATTCGTGTGAATGGTAATTTCACACGACGATGTCAGAAATGTCTTCGCGTAGATATTCAACAACACTTATAACAAGGTTGGTAATCATTACATATATGTTACTAACATTAACTTATGTTACTATCACGCATTAGCGCGATTTGCGGCCTTGGCATAAAACGAAAACACTTTTTTTTACTACATACCCGTTTTATTTTTGTATTACTGTTATTTCAATACTAATATTTATGTATACGTTTCATCTGTACTGATGGGTAGTCCATATTGAACTCCTATACCTCGACCTCAGGTTGCTCACGTAGACTTCGTTATTGGTACTGACTGTTAGAGGCGTGAGAGGAAAAAGTAGTGGTTGTCACTCAACATAGAAAACTACCCCTGGTCCAAATGATCACTAGTTTTGGTCCAAATAAGTCATCTGTTTTGATAAGAGGTGGTCCATATTGAGCTCCTATGCTTCGACCGTGGTTTTCATACCTCAGGTTGCTCACAGAGACTTTCTTCATTGTTAGAAGAGAAAGGTAGTGTTTGTCACGCATCATGGAAAACTACCACTAATCCAAACGGGTCACTATTTTTAGTCCAAACAAATCACCTAATTATTCTAAAAAGTTCGTTTGATAGTTCTGCACTGCTTGGAATTTTGGTATTTTCTGTTTATAAAAAATAAAAATGGTCATAAGTCACATCGCAGCCAGATATTGGAAATGTGCTATTTTTTCCAATATGTAGTCTTCTAATACTATTTTGCTTCTTACTGGATATCTTCCTTGGAATGTCATTACTTGTGTTTTAGTTTAGATATATTCATATCACATTTTTACATATTTGATTCAGTTGATATATTGCTTTCTGTAGCCCATCTTCCTTACTTATTTCAAAGAGACTAATAAGAAGTGTTATTTTACATGGTGGGTTTCCAGCCCAGTGCAAAACCCCCAACCTGGAAGACCAGAGGACCTGTTTTTACGATCATTATGGGCTGTACGACAGAGGAGCATATTAGAAATGAGATGATCAGAGAAGAGAGCTAAAAATACAACCCCTACTAGAAGAGATACAGAAACATATAAATAAATGAGTTGAACATCTCGACCGTATGCCGGAAGAAGGAATACCCAAACAAGCCTTTTGTTACAAACCTAGTGGACGAAGACCAGTTGAACGAACCCGAAAAAGATGACTTAAACAATATGAGACCGGAACAGGCAATGCATAAACCGTGAAGGAAGAAGAAAAGTCACCTGTTTTAACCCAAACTTCCTGCAGCGTAGAGAATAAAAATACGCTATGTAAAGCGCTTTGATTCCATATCCATAACTCTTATAAAAAATTTCGCTTAAATTACACAATCTACAGTCGAAACGCACGGAAAAGTACCGATACTTCTGATTTCCTAGTGTTTTTCTTTCTCTAGGCAGAAACTCATGTGATCCGCACCAGAAGCTCTGGGTGAGCCAGTTTCTCTTTGTTTTAATTCAATCCGACACACATGCATTGGCCTATGAACAAAGGTCAGAGCTAGGTGAGCAGCAAAAGGAGAGAGGTACGAAAATGGCCTCTTTCCCACTCTACCTCATCATAGACCTCCAACTTTCTCTCTCTGGGTGAAGTCATGAAAAGCAGTAATAGTGGTTTTTACACATCTAATAATAGTAATTAAAAATTAAACAGAAAGTTTAACAACGCACAAACCCACGCCTTTTCCTTATGCTTACAACGCGATCGGAATTATACGGTTCTTGATGGTAACTGGTTTATTTACACAAATAATAGTAACAAAAGCAGGTGTAGCAAATTTCAGAACAAATTAAAACAAGGGAGATATTTCGATCTTCTAATTGTGTTTTATATCATATTCGCTCTTGGGCAAAATAATTAAGATACCAAAGAACAATTTCCTAAGTATAGCCTAAGGATGTTAAGTGTACTTATTTTATACCAAGCTTTAAACTGTTTGACAACTCTTGCGGGAAATGTATGACGAACTCACATGCACACACACATATATTAAAACTCCAGTTTATTATACGCATTAATACAAACTATTAATTCAAAATTGAACATTACCCGAAAATTATTGGTTATATTTTCGTAGAGACTGTTTTTGAAGAAAAGAGGAGTGCAAAATCTATAGGTTATAGGGTATCCAACGGAGGGACAGACCTTGCACACTGCAACCTACGGGAGCTCTATAGCGGCTAGCAGCTGCCAGAAGGAAGGGATGAAGTGAAAGAACCACAGGAGGCTGCAGACAGACAGGCCATAGAGACGCGTGGAAGTACCTAACAGTCCTTGGCTCGAAGAGCCGACTCGCTACTGGAGCTGCCCAGAGAGGGTGTTAAACGACATGTTCAACCAGGCAGCCCTTAGTGTCCATGGGGGAATACTTTTGTATTGAAGCAGGCATCTGCGCCATCTATACCGCACAGCCACACGCCACAAAACCTAGAAGTAATCCTGAAACAACATGAGAAGGAAACGGAATGAAAGGGAAATGAACTGGTATATGAGGAGCCACTCTAGCGACCAGGGAAAACGACAAAAAGCCCAACGTCAGAGTGGACGGTCGACGGGAATCGAAACCGGGAATTCCGAATGCGAGCCTCTCACGTTACCGCGGAGCCAATTCACTCGGCGTGGAAAAACTAAGCTGTACTACAACATTTAATACAACTTATACGTTTTAGTTTTTATTTATACTGTCATAACGTATATCTTATAATTATAACTTTTTACTTTCTCTACTACGTACAGTAAGTAGGGGAAGTATTGCATTCTACTCACAAATTCGATACCGAGATTTCACCGGAAATACATGTTTTGAGGCCACCTGAATCCAAAAAAGGCATTTTTAGTAAAAGGTCCGCGTGTGTGTGTGTCTATGTCTATGAAAACATAACTCAAAAACGAAAAGTCGGATAAATACCAAACTTCGTATTTGAGTTTAATATCTTCCAGGGAGGCGACCTCAGAATTTTCAAGAAACTTCTCCACCCACTACCCTATACATGGAACATTTTTCGAAATTTTTGTTTTCAAAACAATGGATCTAATGGTTTTAATTAATATACCATATATGAAAGATATTTACATCTTATATTTATATAATTTATTTCTTGAATTTGCTGTTAATAGCCTATGAAGTTCACTTCATTCAGAAGGAATTTTGTATAATCTTGTATAACTTGTAAACGTTAAGCAATAGACGAAAACATACCACATAAAAAATGTAGATATATAAAAACACACCATTTACTTAATAAACTTTTATGGCATAATCCGTTAGAGATATCCGCTATTAAAGGTTCGAATTATTAATTTCTTGGTCATTCTCTTTAAGTCCTTTCAGTTGTTTCTCGCGATTACATGGAAACAGTATGGAATTTGTGGCAGTAATTTGTATCACAATAATGTAAATGCCAGAGTGATTGTAGTGTAAATAAGCATTATTGTATGACATTGATTTGAGATGTTTGTTAATTATATGCATTGTTAGGAAATAAGTTTACACAACCTCACTGAAACTGACAATAGGAGCGGATAAGAATGTGCGAGGGGGTGAGTTGAATATTAATTAGAAGAGACAAACAAATGACGTCAGATTGACGCGCTTTTCTTAGAAATAGCGGGAATATTTTCCCTAAAGCAAATGTTTTCGTAATCTTTGATTGGATATAAAAATAGACGCTAATGTTGGCGCGTTTTATTAACCAATTGCAGCTCGGTTATAATCTTTAGGCATATCGGGGTGTGGGAGTATAAAAAGCTAAAGTCAGAGGCAGATTTCGTCATTCCAACAGAAACATTTGCGCATTACACGTCGCTCAGTCCAACAGAAGCATTCGCGTGTAATACGTCGATCAGTTCAAAATAAGTATTCGTGAGTTATCGTCGCGTAGTTCAACGGAAGCATACATAAAGTACACGTTACGCAATTCTCAGAATCTCTCTCGTCGTAAAGTTAGTTATAAATGTGAAATACGCGAATTAATAATGTGCAGTAAATAAGTGATTATAGTGATATTAGAAAATATAACAGTTTCAGTTTGGCGTGTATCAAGATTCAATATGTGAACTTAATTAATTGTGACGGCAATAAAAGTGTAAAAACAAATTATTTTATCAGTGTTATCTTTCAGTAATAAATCCTTTCAGTTTACACACCCTGTTTAAGAGATTTGCTCGACTGAATAATAATAATAATAATAATAATAATAATAATAATAATAATAATAATAATAGCTAGCCGGAGGACAATGAACCCAAAATGCAATATAGTGAAACAATAATATGCGACGAGTTACCGCGACAAATTGGCTCCCATACGTTGTGCATATAAACATGAACAACTACCATCCAACAAAAATACGACTTCTAATTTTAAGTTTAGCGTATAGCGTCCAGCTCTTAAACATTTGAGATAGAGGGTAGAGAAAGTCATGTGAATGTATAACATACGATTTTTTCTCTCTCTCTCTTTTATCTCTCCCAACTAAACAATAACATAAGTATGGTCGAGCCCTGTAGAACGTAGAACTACGATCAGAAGCACACAAAACACTACGTGTTCAGATCAAAACCATAAGTTGTAGTCTTATAAAAGTTAACCGAACAAAGAAGCTCCCAGCTTGTCGCTTTTTTGCAGTAATATACCATCATTTGTAGGAGACTGCAATAGACGAAGAACAAATCAAAGTTTCGATCAAAGTGTATCCACATCTGCTGCAGCCTTGTATCAATCAAAGAATTTCAGCACGTACAAGAAAGCGCAGAGGAAGGAAAAGAAAAACGTACCAGCAACAAAAATAAAGCGTTAAATCGACACTTTCCCAAAACACCGAGAAGAGGAAAAAGGAGAAGATGCAGAAAGTAACAAATTATAACGTGCTCGATTCTTCATCTGATATTTGTTGCAGGTTTTACTGGGTGCTGTCATTTTTCTTGGCATGCGAGTTTAGAAGTGTACATAAAAGTATCGAAGATTTTTCCTATTGATCTAAGTTTTATAAAGAATGTGAGAGCCGTATCGCATTTACTCCGTTTGTTATGGCCTTTTCCTTCACGAAAAAACATACATGCTAAAAGTAGCAGTGCATATAAAGTAGAGGGAGAAAAATAGAGGCAACATAGCATTGCATAATGAATGTAGGAAAAGTGAAAAAAAAGAAATGAAAAAAAGAAACAGTCTGGCTAAAGTGCATATCGTTAGACTATAAGGCAGTAAAGAATAGGGGTTATGCTAACATTCTCCAGTATTTACAGTAACAAATTACACAAACTAAAACATATGATAACACTAGTCTGCATGATATCCGATGACTGAAAACTAATAAGTGATTCTGACTCACCTTTTATGCTGATTTCAGAACTGCTTTTATTTTTTTTTTGTATCACGTATGATTTTTTCACAATTTCAATTCAAAAATATAGAGATATAGCGATATAAAGATATTGCTTCCGCCACTACACATAAAATTGGGCTTGATGAAGCAATTTGTAAGGGTTCTACCACAGGATGGACCTTGCTTCAAGTACCTTTCCAAGAAATTACCTTTCATTACACAAGAAAAATTAAAGGTTGGACTTTTTGTTGGTCCTCAAATAAAGAAATTGATGAAGGATGGATATTTTGAGAAGACAATGAATGAGAGAGAAATAGAAGCATGGACCGCCTTCCGATCAGTTACTGAAAACCTCTTAGGCAATAACAAAGATCCTAATTACAAGGCCATTGTCGAAACAATGTTGGAAAATTTCAAGAAGATGAGTGTAGAGGCGCATTTCCTGCATTCACATATCGATTACTTTCCAGAAAATCTGGGACATTATAGTGAACAGCAGGGTGAACGTTTTCACCAAGATATTAAGGAAATGGAGAGGAGGTACCAGGGGAGATGGAATGAAACTATGATGGCCGACTACTGTTGGATGTTGAGGAGGGACAGTGAGGCAGTATTTTATATCACAACACTGTGAATGCCAGTGATTGTAGTGTAAACTAACATTATTGTAAGACAATGATTTTAGATGTTTGTTAGCCATAAGCATTGTTAGGAAATAAGTTTACACGCTCACTGAAACTAACAATAGGAGTGGGTAACAATGAAGCGATGGGGTGAGTTGTTTATCACTTAGAAGAGACAAACAAATGACGTCAGGGTAGCGTGCCTTTCTTTAGAAATGGAGGGAATATCTTCCCTAGAGCATATATGTTTGTAATTATGATTGGCTGACAAAATAGACGCTAATGTTGGAGCGATTTGGTAACTAACAGCAGCTCTGTTATAATGTTTAGGCATATCGGGGAGAGGGAGTATAAATTCTTGAGCCAAAAGCAAGTATCGCGCAGTTCTAAGAATAATTCACGAGGTACACATCACGCAGTTCTCAGAAATCTCTCGCGAGGTACACATTACGCAGTTCTCAGCAATCTCTCGCGAGGTACACATTGCGCAATTCTACAGAATCTCTCGCGTCGTAAAGTTAGTTACAAAATGTGAAATACGCGACAACTATTACGACAGTAATTACATTCGGAAATATAACAGTTTCAGTCAAGCGTGTATAAAGATTACAGATGTGAACTATTAATTAAGTGTGACGGCAATAAAAGTGTAAAAACAAATTCTTTTATCAGTGTTATCTTTTAGTAACAACTCCTTTCCGTTTACACGCCCTGCTTAGAGATATTTGCTTGACTGAGTAATAATAGCTAGCCGGAGGACAAAGAACCCAAAGTTCAGAATAGTAAAACAATAACGGGCGCTCAGCAAATAAGATAACAAGAGAGGTTACTGCGACAACAGTCATTTTCAAGGATCTGCAAGGAAGTCAAAGAAGAGAAAGTTTGAAAAAAATTAAACGAAACACTTTGGCTTCTTGTTTTGTTAAAATGTAGTCATGAAATAAATTAGGGGAGTTGTTGAGAGTATTTCTTAAAATGTTTCTTGAATAAAAACTTACCTTGTGTGAAATGGTATTTGAATACTTTTCTACGCTCATTAGTAAAATTGTCAAAACATTACCTATTTTGTGTAAAACCTGACGTGATAGAAAAAAAGTTATTTCTGGAATCAGCATAAAAACTTCATTCAAGAACATCTGCTTTTATGAAATCATCTGACAAAGTTTGAAAATGCAGACTAGTGTAATAACTTTTAACCGTGAGAATGTTTGCACAATACAGTTCTTTTAAGAATAAATAATGTTATGGAATATAGGTATAGGTTATACAAAGGATAGGAGCACCTCGCGCATATAGATATATTGTGATTACCATCCTCAAAGAGGAAGGGATGAAGCGAAGGAACCACAGGAGTCTACAGGCCGCAGACAGACAGACCACAAAGATGCGCGGGAGACCCTAACAGTCCCAGGCTTGAAGATCCGTCCCACTGCTTCAGCTGCCTAGAGAGGGCGATGAACGACCCGTCGACCAACCAGCCCTCTAGTGTTCACGGGGAGTACTCTTTTGTTTGAGCAAGCATCCGCGCCATCTGCCCGGCACCGCTATACGCCACGAAACCTAGAAGCCAGTGATGGGATGATACCACTATTTGTCGATATTCGATACTCAATACTCATTTTATAAAAAACTGTAAAAACGATTGCTTGTTCACTGAATTATCTTCTAATTAGTAGTTCTCTGTGCATAAACGCATGTAACCAATGTTGTATATTGTATGCTAATTCCGAAACTGTTCCTGTTTTGCATTCAATTGGCAGAAAATGTTATATAATACATAACGTAAATAATAATAATAATAATTTCTTTGCTTCCCTTTCTATGCAACATGTTTTGTACTGAAAACTTTCTTTTGGAGGATTTTCTATCCCTAGAAAAACAGTGCTGCTTTATTCTGCAACCTTGAAAATATAAACTAATATAAATGTTACATAACTCAACTCAAACTACTAAAAATAACAAATATTTCTATGTGCTGTATTATCTGACGTCCTGAGTTTGATTTGTTTCTGCTGATTCGCCGATTTTGGGCACCGGAGTAGGTAAATGTAATGACTGAGAGCGAGTCCCAAGAAGGCTATTGCAGGAACGTGATTTAGTGCGTCAACTAAATCGGCTTCATTCACAACTCGATTAACGCTGCATGTTACACGAGTATCTCTACTCCTTCCCCAAGTATTTTGCATGTTTTCATTTAAACATGAGTCTAAAGAATGTTGCATTCACCCACAGGAAACCCAGTCAAGGTCCATTAAGAACTATAGTCCAGCAACTCTGAGGATGCGTGCAAGGCAATAACGTGAAGTCTCTCATTCCTTATCTAGCATAAAGTTAAACACAATAACTTTCAATAATGCAAAGCTTAAAGATTTAAAAGTATCGAAGGTTTATCTCAAGGTATTAGACACACTTCGATACCAGCCAGTAAGGAGAGTATCGATGTATCGACGGTATCGAGATCCCATCCCTATTAGAAGCACACCTGAAAGATGAGAAGCAAACGGAATGAAAGAGGAATGATGGAAAGGAAATCGAGGTAGATGAGAATCACCCCACAATTCGCCTACCGAATAGGGAAAAATCACAAAAACTACGGTCAAAGTGAGTGGTCGACGGGAATCGAACCCGGGACGTACCGAATGCGAGTTTTAGGCGTTACCCCGGAGCCATCTCGCTCATTATTGCAAGGAATGTCATATTTCACTGTTAATTGCTCAAGATGTTAGCCATAATTAAGTATCTTTAAATAAACATTTTTATTTCTCACTATATAAGAGTGGACAAAATATAATGTAAGTTATATTATTATAACGCATGTGATCCAGCAATAACGCAATGATCAATAGCATAGTAGTGACAAAATGTAATCAGTTACTCAGTTCCGAATGCTTACGTCATAGCGTACAGTACATACGTATGGAAGGAGTGGAAATTATGTAGTATTTTACTGGTCCAGAACGGGCAATATCAAGGTGCGCAGCAAAAATTTAAATCGCTAACAACCTTGTATCAATGTCCGTAACTCTCCCTCCCCATCAGTAACCCTCACTCTTTCACCGTGCAAATTCCATTTGTGTTTTATAGCAAATGCTTCTTAAAATGTGCATGAAATGCATACACAACGAACAGTGCCCCAACTGTGAGCGAGTTGTGCGGGCACATGGGAAACAGTGCTTTTCCTTTACACTGTGGCCAGCGCACGGAGGCTCGCGCGCCGGTCGCCGCAGCTAGAACTCCTGCCGAAACAGATATATTTCTGCAACAGCCTCTTGTTCTCATACTTACAATTACAATGATAATAAGCACATACCTTATCATAAGAGATGGTGGAAAGATTGTCCTCAGGAAATTTTCATTCACATTCGAGAATGCAGTATCGGAAATGAGTGAATTTCTCGCCTGATTTTAATTCTTACAATGTATGGGGTTTATTGCACACACATCAATCTTCAAAGGTTGCGAGTTCAAACCCGGCGGAGGGTGATGGATTTTTTTCGGGCGTAAAAATCCTTAGCATGGCTTCCTTCGGAAGGGAAGTAAAGCCGGTGGTCCCGTGTCGTAGATTTACGGCACGTAAAAGAACCTCAAGCCTGATAAAGAAGCCTCTGAGCCTCTTTCACGCTCAATATAGAATGAGATGCTAAGGACCATAGCAGTTAAAGAGCGTCCATAAATAAAATTCAATTTAATGTATTTCAGTCTTCAAGTTCCCGCATAAATAAAAATTATATACAGTTAAATTGGGGGATTGTGAGAGTCACACATCTTTTATAATTACCAATCTTAAAAAAACTTACTAATTAAATTAATGACTCATCAGCTATATGCACGATAGCAAAGTCTTGTTGGAAAAATCAAGATTGATCTTCAACATCGGTCAGCTCTTCAAAAACTGGTGAGTGTCTGCATTCATTGTTTGTTCAAAAATATAGGGTCTTGCTAAAATATATATACAATCCAGTATTTCAATACTTAGTTTGTCGGCTAAAGCCTTATTTTGTGTACTTGATACATAATTAATTACTAATATAAGTTGTGTGTTTTAACGAGATGATCTTTTGTTTAGTAAGCTTTTGTCCATCTGTTATGTTTTAAGGGTTGAACAGTGTTTATCGTCTCAACCCGTTAGGTGTCGTCGTAAACAGCGAAGACCTCAGTTAAGGTCAAGATCAAGCAGGCAGATCAGTATACACAGGCTACTTGCATGGGTGTATGTTGTGTTCCGAGTGATAGTCATGCCGAAAGCAAAATCAACCCAAGAAGAAAACATTCAGATATCCCAGTTTTTCCCGAGGCACAATCTTGATCGTGCGTTGACATTACATCATTTCAAAGACCTAGGTGTGTGCGTGCGACGCAACAATCGCATTATTAAACGTTATCTTGATACCGGCGACGTGAAATACAATACAAGATCTGAACCCCAGCCTAATGCTCTCTAGTCGGAAAATGGCAGGGAAAACAAGGAAATTGTTTCTAAAAGAACTAAATCTGTGTACGCGCCAAGCCTCTTTAAAGCTCAAAATATCACAAGAGTCTGTCATGAATAACAGGAAAAAAGCTGGTATTTGCTCAGTAAAAACACAAAAAGTGTCAAGAATGAGAAAAGAAGACCAGAAAAAGGCTAAGAAGAATTGTAGAAAGCTATATAAAAAAGCAATACCTTCGGGGGGCGGGATCAATCTTTTTTTACATCATTGATGACGATACTAAAGTTTGGAGCCTCAGAGATGAACGCCAATGAGTATGTTTCTATAGTACCTAATTCAGATTCCTAGTGAAGCTATGGTAAGGCCGAAAACAAAATTTCGAAAAGCATGATGGTCTGGTAGGCATTGTCACAAGATGGGAGACTTTCACCAGTTTTTGTGACTGATCATATGAACAGCGATACATACATCAATAAGTGGCACAGGAAAATTCTTCTGCCATGGATACGAAGTCTGAATGTAACTCAGCCTATTTTATTCTGTCCCGACAAGGCATCATGTTCTAGAGGACAACAATATTCAATACGCTGCCAAGCTGGACAATGCTACTTCAGTACCCCAATGCAGGCCTATTGAGAGGTTCTGGGCAATGGTGAAGCAGTAGATGATTGCAAGGAACCTACTCAACCAGAATATTACAGTGTTCAAACGAAACTGGTCGCGAATTTCGAAGCAGGTGGCCGAAAAAGATGAAAAAGCTCTGTTGCAGAACTTCAAGAAAAAATTGCGATATGCAGCACGAGAAGGCCCACATGCTGTTTGTTTGAAGAGATTCTAATTCATTTAATTAATATGTGGTTGATTCGGAAATTGTTTTGTCTCCATTTCCTTTATTTTTTCCCTAGAACAATAAACCCCATTCAACTCTTACCATTTATACACAATTATACAAAACTAACTGAAGAGGAGTGAAGGTGATTGAAGAGGACCTCGCAAGCTACTTCGGGAATATTTAGGATATATATTATATTTGTAGTGCAAGTATCTTAAACATTTGATATCTGAATTAAAATCGTATCTGCAATTCTTGAGAAAATAAAAAACAACTTTTACCATGCAAAGGGTAGTTTGGGGTAAAGTATTTTTTTGAAAATATTCCTGTCTCATCTTTAGGAAATGCTGAACTTAAGTTAGCATCAACTTTGATGTTTATCCGACATTTCGTTTTTGAGTTATGCTGTTCACAAACACAGACGTTATAGAAATGTCTTTTTTGATTCAGTGGACCTCAAAACATTCTATTTTAGGTAAAATCCCCTATGAAATATTTCGGTGGTAAGCAGTAGAGAAAATAAAATATACTAGCGTAATACTTTAATCAATAGTTTTCAGGTAAAATAAAAATTGAAAGAATATAAAACAAGTCATGCTTCAAAGTGGTTTATGAATTTATGAAATTAATATTTTCAATTTATTTTCTCCATAAACTGTTCCTCTTTGTGGGTTAAGTTGGTTGAATTTCTGAATATAATGACTAGAAACTTTGAAATTAATATTTTCTTAAAATCCACCAAGTAAGTTTACGCAAGTTCATCTTACAAATTCGCAGCAGCCATGATTTTCATGTCATTTTACGAGTGCTTAATTAAAACAGTCTATTTTCAATTTTTTATCTCGATGAACCTTCTGTCTCAAATTGACTTTTGAGAAGTTAACGGTTAAAATTCATGAAGGCAGATCACATATTGCAAAAAGGTTAAAACATGTCTTCATACATAGTAAGAAATACTTGTGGAAGCCGCACTAACATTAAAATAGGGCAGCTGAATCGGAAAATGAAAGAAATATGGATAAATTAACACAACTAAAATGTTTAAAAATATGCTATCACGATGCACTATTTAAATCTAGGTTTAGTACTAAGGCAATCCGAGAAGTAAAGACAAACTGCTGTGGGATTCTATCCGAGGTTGGATGGTTTCCTCGACTTCTCAGTGTTGTGCGAGTACCAGTGGAAACAGGTTATTGTGCACTCTGTGATTGCTCAAAATGAACTGTGTGATAGAACGTCCCGCCGACTCTAAGGTGAGAGGTGCTCTTCGGTTTTTGAATGTCCGGAAGTTGAAAGTCGCAGAAATCAGCTAAAGGTAAATATATGGTGATACAGGAGTGAATGAAAGAAATTTGTGAGCAAGTAGTGTGAAATATTGACAATGGACGAACAAATGTGATTCGATCCTGACGTCACATATCACAGATGATTCGAAGATTCAAGTGAACAATAAAATACAGACGTGCAACCCTAGATGAGTTATAGATTTATTTCCTGAACATTTCTCATTCTTGCTTGTGCCTCAACAACTTGTCTTAAAGCACTGGACCGGCTACAACATAGAAATTCTAAAGCTCTTGAACAGATATGACAAAAGCTTAAATAACGGAAGTAATTATGTGTAGAAATAAAGTAAGTTTCAATTTTGTAAGTCGATTGTCCTTTTTAATAAAATAGAATATAAAATAAAATATAATAAAATATGAACAAAGTAAATACTATTACTGAATGCATTGCTTATTAGTGGTATACAAATTACACCTACGAAAGTTTATTTTAATGAGCTAAAATCTTTCCGGAGATAGCCGCATTACACATTTCGTTATAGATATATAGAGAACACCGATAGTCAACTGTTTTAGAACTGGACGGTATACGCTGGCCTTATATTTCCATACTCTTTCCAAAATCTCACGAGAAACAATTCAAAACCGACAGGACTTTAAAAGTCGCCAAGTACTGAAAAATTCGAACCTTTAATAACGGATATGTCGGAAACTGATAATGCCACAAAAACGTTATTTGAGATAAATTGCTTTTAAAGAGACCTAAGTTTTTTGTGTAGTAAGCTTTCGTTTATTGATTAATGTTTACCAGTTATACAAGATTATTCAAAACCCCTTCCGAATGAAGGACTTCACAGACAATTCCCAGAAAATTCAAGATATACACTTTATTTGGTGTTTAATATATGGTGTTTTAATTAAAATTGTTAGACTTTTTTAGAAAACCAAAAATTTCGAAAAATGTACTATGTAAAGGTTTGAGGTGGGGTATTTTCTCGAAAATCTTTGTGTCGCATCTTTAGAAGGTACTAAACTTAAATAGTAAGTTTAGTATTTATCCGACTTTTCGTTTTTGAGTTATGCTGTTTACAGACAGACGACACACAGACACCACACGGAACTTTTTCTAAAATATGATGTGTTACATTTACTTTACTTTCTCTTCCATCTGTCGCTTATTAGTGGGTATAAAAGCTATTCTTACTGAAGCTTATTTTCCTACCTACTGCATTTTAATTCAAATAAACCTTTACAGAAACAGCTACATTACACATTCCGTTATAGATACAAAGGGAACAGCGATAGTCAAAAGTTTAAGAATAGACGCTATACGCAACCTTAAAATTCCACACTGTTTCCATGCAATCGCGAGAAACAACTGATGTTGAAAGGACTTTAAAGAATGACGAAGCAATGAACAACTCGAAACATTAATAACGGATATCTCGGAAATGGCTGATGCCACAAAAAATTTGTTTGAAATAAATTCTGTGTTTTAAAGTACGTTTTCTTCTATCGCTTAAGGCTTACACAAAATTCCTTCCGAATGAAGAGGATTTCAAAGGTTTTTTTCAGAAAATTCAAGATATAAATTTTGTCATGTAAATATCATTCATATATGATATTTTAATCAACATCGTTAGAGCCCTTTTTAGTAAATCAAAAATTTCAAAAAATGTTCCATGTAAAGTGTAGTTAGAGGTGGAGAGACTTTCTTGAAAATCTTCGTGTCACATCTTCAAAAGCTACTGAACCTAAATACGAGTTCGTTGTTTATCCGAATTTTCGTTTCTGAGTTATGCTATTAACATCACATATACACAGAGACACACAAATGCACATACGGACCTTTTTCTAAAGATTTTTTTTTATTCAAGAGCCTCAAAACATGTATTTCCGGTGAAATCGCTGTATCGAATTTTTGGGTGGAATGGAACAGCTTTTCTACCTACTATGTGCGTGGTAGAGAAAGTAACTAGCAGATTTTAAACGTAGAGCGTTTTTAAGTAAGTGATGCAGGGAGATAACACACGAATCCTACAGATTGCCTTGTGGTTTGAACTGTACCCACCCACACAGCAAACCGTTTACAGCACCATGCACATCATTCGCTGCGATTTGAATGCTAATGGCTACATTAGTTCCCGGTGAGAATCAACTACCGGTGAACATTAACACCATTAACAGATCATCGCAGCATCCATTGAGGTGACAAATGGTTACACAATCCCTTGCAGTTCTGTTCCACTAAACTTAGGAGACTTTTTAGTCTCAGAAGTATTCATGTATACCGACGGTGTATTTCATTCTGGTTCTAGTATGGCACTTTTTCCACGATAATGCTTTTTTATCCACTTACCGTTCACGCTGTCATGGTGGAGAGTTGAATTTCCAGTATTCAAGCTGGTAAACTAACCTGCCTGCGTCATTTATCTATTCCATTTTACTCCACTCATATATATGAATTATATTAAATCCTGAAACGTTTTATATACAGGATGATTTCTAAAGTACTCACACATTTATTTCTTTAATTATTTCAAAACAAGTTACGCTAGCGACAACTTATTATACCTGAAATGCAGAGGAATTTTGGGAGATTATTTACCTCTATAGCAAATGTTGAAAATGTCCTCCATCCTGCATAAGGCACAGCTCAACACGTATTCCATGTTACTGGCCGCTTGTTGGAGGATCTATTGTCAATAGCTTGAATCTCCTGTGTAATGCTGTGCTTCAGATAGTCCAATGTCTGGGGACGTATGGCATAAACCCTGTCTTTTAAGTAACCCCATAGAAAGAAGTCCGGCGATGTCAGATCCGGAGATCTTGGTGACCACGGGTTCTTGGAAATTATCCGGTCGTCAAAGAAACTTGCAATTAGTGCCATGGATTCATTTGATGTATGGATGTAGCGCCGTCCTCCTGAAAATATCCTTGACTCAGCTCTACATCGTCTAGTTGCTCAGCAAACTCCATGAAAATCCGCGGGTACTCTGCAGTGTTCACATTGCTTTCAAAAACAAATTGGTCCCACTATTCTCTATTCGGATATTGCGCACCAAACTCCGATTTTAACCGGGTGCTTAGGTGCTTCATGAATAACGTGTGGATTTTCGCTGGCCCAATAGCCTGAGTTATTTGAGTTCACATAGCCGGATAAATAGAACCATGCTTCATCTGTGAACCATGTGATGGACAATATGGCAGGATTTTGCACAATGAACACCTGAAACCAACGACAATAATTCAGTCGTCTATCCTTATCTGGTTCCTGTAATTGATGGACCACTGTAATCCTATACGGCTTTAGGCCTGCACTTTTCACAGCTCTCGGACACATTGAGTAGTTGTACCCTGTCTCCCGCGATAAACGTCTTAATGATTTTTTGGGTGACTGATCCAGCCGTGCTCTTACGTCAACAACAACCGTGGAAAATCTAGATGAACGAGTTTTGCCTTTTTCACCCTTTTTCAGAGATCCAGTTGGTTCCAATTTGTTTACCAGTCCCAGTATTCTGTTTCTTTGGGGAGGATTCCGAACACAAATTCTCTCTGGTATGCCCTTTCAGTAGCTGTAATTGAATTCGTAATCCAGTATTGCTTTACAAGGAAGAGTCGCTCATTTAATGTGGACTCTATTTTCACATTGACTAGAACAAAATCTCAAAAACAGTTGCCGACAATAAAACCAACAAATAGGAATAAAACATGAACATCTGCGCATCTAGTGACAGGCAATCGAAAATCCAGAACATTTTGCTTAATTATGTGCTAAAATATAGGCATTGAGTGAATTTCGAACAGAATAATTAAAGAAATGTGTGAGTTCTTCATAAATCACGCTGTATTTTCTATTGGAGACATGCAAAATAATCATAGTGACAGCTGAATTTTGCATTTAAATCTTATCTGCGTCTTTATTTCCTTTTTATCTTCTCTACCACGTACATAATAGGTAGAAAAACTGTTGCATTTCACCCAAAATTCGATACGGAGATTAAACGGGAATACATATTTTGATGCCCCTGAATAAAAAAAGCATTATTTGTAGAAAAGGGTCTGCGTGGATAGGTTTAGTAAAACAAAACTTAGAAGGCTGATGAGCTGGTCCATCTTAACCTATATGACAGACGATAACCGAGGCTTGAGTATCTCAATTGATACACAAATGCTAGTAGCACTTCCGTGTTATGCAAGAGGCGGGTATGAATAAAACATACCGACCTTACTCACATGTCACTGAAGACGGGATTACGATGACGGAATAATGTCCGAACTGCACTTGACATGACAGGACGTAACGCGAAGTTAAGAAATGCTGCTAAAGTAAAGGTCTAATTAGAATACGCTTAACGTAAGGGAAATGACTCGATAGTCGTTTCATTACTTCATGCTATGCTTCACGCCCATTGGTTGCAATTACTATGCGACATTAAATTTGGCGTAACGGGAAGGAAAAGTTTGACACTACCAAATTCTTATGTTACGTCGCGTTAAATTAGTCACGTTAAGACAACTCTAAATAACTCCATTTAATACAATGTATAAGACCTTCACGTTACGTCGCGTTAAGTCACTTAGGTTAAGTTCAAAGTTGATTCAGGCTTTACTTATGTTTTTCCGGCGAGGAGAGGAGGATTACAACTGCCTGGAAGGTTTATGATATATCAGGATTTCCTTAGGTAATTATTTCCGTTTAATTGATATCACACAGTATTTAATTATTTGGTTAAGTTCCAGTGAGATACATTCTAATAAATAACAGCAAAAGTTGCTTGCTATTTAAATTCAATTTCATTAACCTTAGAGGTTAATATTCCAGCAAGTCAAATTCTTATTGAAACGATTAACAATGCCATGAAACTGTGTAACTGGTGAATAAGAACGCTTCCAAAAAGGGAGTGGTAACAATAGGTTAGAATCGTGAACAAAGCCGCCTATATATTATCTCCCAACATGCCACCTCTTTTGTTGCGCTTGCATTTGTCGAAACCGATTTGTTTTCAACAATATCCATCTCTTTTTTTTTGTATTAAGTAAAACAAGCATTTTCCTCCTTCGACCGTTTTAATGCACGCTTCTTTATCTCCATTTTTTACTGAGGTGTGAGCACTGAACTTCCGAAAAAACAGGTGTGAAACGACCATAGAAAGTTTTAAACTTGGGAGTAACGGTGACTAATTTACTTCTCTATGGAAGTCGTGCATGCAACCTTTCATCTCTTTTCTGATCCACGATCTGTCTTGGTCAGAGGCTTTTTATCGTCTATGGATATCAAAACTTGATCGGCCTTTGGTCCGGACCAAATGAGTCTGGAGATAGTCCAGACCAACATAAAATCTATGAATATATAAATCTATATATCTATATATAGATATATAATATACGATTATAAAAATAGCGTTTCGCACAACTGATATGTTACCTTTAATGCCCAGAGTGGTCATATTGACCCCTTTAAGATAAAACTACAGTTTTGTTTACTGATGTGCCTTACGTTTATTTCATGCGCCCCCATACTTCAGTATTTTACTTTATGAGGTAATAATTAACTTTTCATCATATTGTGGTATAAATGGAAACAATGGACTGAACACGATTTACCTTTGTTACTCCCTTTCAAAAATCAGTTTATTTCGTACACATTTCATGTTTATTGAAGCCATTTTATTTTATGATTAACAATTAACTTTTATTCATATTATTGTGGTATGAACTAACAACACTATACGACATACTTTTGTTTGTCATAAATGCAAGAATCAGTATTACAAAGGTTGAAATGTATCGGAAACGTTATTTACGTGAAGATGAGCTACTTTTCAGAGTTACAAAGAGTTCTGGAGAATGATTCAGATTGTAGTGAACTTTTTTCTGACAACTCAGGAGAAGAATTTATACTGCAGACTACTAAAGAGGATGAATAATCTAGCAGTAATAATACTGATTCTCAGCAACTTGCAGAGGAACTGCGCTATATGTGAAGAGTCGCTTAGTAGGACCACAGACGATTATGAAAAGAATGGAGATTAAACATTAAAGCGAAATAGCATAGAAACATCGTAAATGTCGTGTTAAATTATGTAAGTGTAATAAAACTACTTCCAAGTGCGCTGTTTATAACAATATGCTTTGTGGTAAATGCACAAAGAAATGTGTAAATTGTGTAGAAGCAGAAGCTAGCTATAATTGCTGTAAACATGAATAATTCAACTTTTCTATGCATTTAAAACTAAGTGGACCCCCCTCATTTACTTTTGTTTGGGTTTTACGGGTTTCAGTGAAATTTTTCTATTTTTAATAACTGATGTATTTGTGTTTTGTTGCACATTTATTCACCATTTGCTGGCATATAAATCGCGTAAAAACATTCAAATATAATTGAAAATAAATACAATTTTGAAATAATAATGTAGAACATTAACACTGTTATATAGTAGGGGTCAAGATGACCCCTCGGGCGTTAGAGAGGGTAGCAAAAGGCTGGGCATCCTAGTATTAAGAAGTAGATAGAATAAAAAGCTTTTGTAAGAATAGTTTGTAGTACCGCGAGTAGACAGTGCAGCGGTAGGAACCATGTTTGGGTACAAACTTTGGGGTGGTCTTCGCCCCACATTTAGAAACCAACTTTTGCAGTGGTGTTGTGTGTTTATGTGAAATAATTTTTAATGTTTATTTATTTATTATTTATGCCTCGGCTGCGTCAGTAATATCTAGTAGAGCAAGTATCTCTAAATAGGGCTGGTACGGCTGCAGAATAATGTTTAAACACGTTTCACAAATTATAACTGTATTTTATTTCTTTATTAATCCTTCACAGCAGTTGAATAACACTTTACTGACGTAGCTAAATGTGGAGCTGTGAGATATTATTCCTAATTACACTTTTAAAAGGTCAACATTTATATATTATGCGCACTGCACTAAATTCTCACGTCTACATACTCTCACATACAACCACTGAACCCGTACTGCTTGGGCACGTTACTTCTTTGAACATGTCCCATGGACTATTGGTAGCCTTGTCGCAAGGTTACCTTATTGTTAGCAACCTTCGACTTCTACTTTGTGACTCTGTTTTGCTACGAAAGCAGCTTGCTTCTATTCTCACAGCTCCTACATTATTAAACTAAGAAATACATTCACATAGCATTTTATACATATTTGAAGTGGAATATTTGTTGGTAGTTGGTAGATGCTTCATGTTTATATGCACCACGTATGGGAGCCAATTTGTCGCGGTCACTTCGTGTTATCTTATTTCTGAGCGCCTGTTATTGTTTTACTACTTTGAATGTTGGGTTCATTGTCCTCCGGCTAGCTATTATTTCTCGGTCGAGCACATCTCTTGAACAGGGTGTGTAAACGGAAAGGACTTGTTACTCAAAGGTAACACTGATAAAAGAATTTGTTTTTACACTATTATTACCATCACAATTAATTAAGTTCACATATTGACTCTTGATACACGCCAGACTGAAACTGTTATGTTTTCTAATGTTATTATAATCACTTATTTGCCGCACTTTATTAATTCGCGTATTTCACATTTATAACTAACTTTACGACGCGAGAGATTTTTAGAATTGCGCGACGATTCTCTTAAACTTTGTGACGTATAACCCACGAATACTTATGTTGAACTGAACGACGTATTACACGCGAATGCTTCTGTTGGACTGTGTGCCACCCGCTTCTCGGCTTTAGCTTTTTATACACGCTCACCCGATATGCCTAAAGATTATAACCGAGCTGCTATTGGTTAATAAAACGCGCCAACATTAGCGTCTATTTTTATATCCAATCAAAATTATGAACACATATGCCCTAGGGAAGAAATTCCCGCCATTTCTAAGAAAAGCGCGCCAATCTGACGTCATTTGCTTGTCTCTAATAATTGATAAACAACTCACCCCCTCGCTCATTGTTACCCGCTCTTATTGTCAGTTTCAGTGAGGCCGTGTAAATTTATTTCCTAACAATGCTTATAATTAACAAACATCTCAAATCAATGTCATACAATAATGCTTATTTACACTACAATCACTCTGGCATTTACATTGTTGTGATACAAATTACTGCCACAATACATAATAAAATAACATAATACAATGACTATAATATACACATTATGCTTTTAGGCAGGCTATTATTTTTTACACTATATAATTAGACATATCATTTAAGCGATAAAGAATACTGCCTCAACAGTCGTGTGTATACCACATGTTTTCTTTTTCCTCTCTTTTCCCTTCTACTCTATTGCTTAACCTCCCCCTTATCTCACTTTGTGGTATCCTTGCTCGTCTTGCCTTTGTTTCATTTTGTTTACAAATTCTTTCCGCCTCTCTTTCTACTTTGTTACTCTTCACCGCCTTATTTCTTGCTCAGTTATTTTCCTGTTTACTTTAGGTTGCCACTCTTCCTCATCTCGTTATGTGCTTTAAATAACTCCCTTTTTCCGCCTACCGCATGCACACAACACAGTAGCAATATATTTATCAGGGAACAAATCCTTCTGACGGGCGAAATCGGTGTTGTTTTCGGCGAGGAAAATCCGGCATCACGCAGGAAGAAACATCCAAAGAGAAAAAGCCATAAAAAGCTCCTAACCCTGGAGGTTTATCGAGAGCCAGGGCAACAAGAGTGACGATATGGGTACAACCTGATGCACGGCTCTACGGCGAACTGAGGTTTTTACGGTGTTTGGCCTTAAATCCTGCAATGAAAGTGCGACAAATGGCCTTCTTCACCAACAATGTCTGAATAGGATAACAGCACATTCTAGTAACATGCATAAACAATGGTTTTCTGCTTACCGGTTTCCTTTATACACCTCTACTTCTCATCAAACCGAGGCTGTGAAATTTCCTTTACAACTAGTAAGAATACGTACAGGTATAAATGGAGATAAGGGTACAGAAAGGTTACTAAAGTGCAAATGTATTTTTCCGTCATTAGGGAATAAGTCACTAGAATCTGGAGATTTTCAGGTTGTTAGGTTCAGGTACCATTCATAACTGGAAACTCCTCCACAAACACGCACCTGTTATTGTATTGGGAAGCTTAGCTATATGGTATCTATTACCCTGACGCCCTGTTATTATATTCCAGTGTCCAGTCTTTGCACGCCGACCGTTTAGTCACCAAATGATGCGCTGATTAGAATAAATTATATTTTATTGTATTAATTGTATTACTATGTTTATTAGATTAGTTATAATTACATTAATTAGGTTAATTATATGAGCATTTAATCATTATTACTAGATTAGGTTTTTAGGCTATTATTAACTCTTCATACTATTATAGTACAGTAATTTGCAAAGTTTAACAACATACACATGCTATAAATTAAATCCATAGCACAATTCAGTGCTTAATTTAACACTTGAACTGCAACCAGGTTATAGGAGGCTTGTTTTTAAAGTAAGTACCGTTTTAATATTTTACAACTACAGCTCTGCAGTTACGATTTTGAGCATGCGCGATGACTTCCTCCATTCATTAGGAAGCCAGACGCAGCCGTGAGCGATCATCATTTTGTGTTTTCCTGTTGTTAGATCGTTTCGAGATAAAACAATCGAACGACCCGCCGACTGTGAAGAAAGATCAGTAATTCGATTTTTGAATGTGAGAAATGTTACGCCAGCAAACATTCATCGCCATTTGTGAGGTTTATGCTGAAACAATAATGAGTGAAAATGCCCGGCCCAACAAAGCGAAACAAACTCAAGATCTATTGGCATAATATGGTTGGGAGTAATTCGACCCCTCCCTACACCAAGCGATTTTCGACCTATTTCTTCATCTGAAGAAATTCCTCGGTGGGAAAACATGTCAACACGATGATGTGAAACAAGAAGTGCAGACTTGCTTTTGCCACACGCGGCTTCATTTTTTGATGTATGCCTTTCCCGCTAAGACTAGTGCCTTTGGATAACGGCGCTGACTATATGGGGAAGTAGTGTAAGGTAATGAAGGATAATACCGTATCTGCAAGATAATATTGATATTTTTTAAAAAAATTATTGGTATTTTCCGCCTCGTAGGTTATAGGCAATAGTCAGTGATTATGGCGAAGAAGGAAGACGATTACCAAACCTTTGCACAGAAGGAAATAATTTTACACAGCAGTATATATGCGATATGACAATGATCATAATACTGGAAGAACGAAATAGTGCGTCCTTTTTTAAATATGTTGTCCGATGATTTCTCTAGTTATATATCTGGGGAATTATGCATCTTTGTTAGGCTGCGTTTCCAAAGTGTTATTAAGCGGACCAAACTGTGAGTTTTCCAAACCTCATAGTACTCTACCGAGCTTTTGAACTTTTACTACATCTTATGTCGGAACAAGTCATTACTGGATTATGGATTTTTAAAACACAAATTTAAGCTATTTCATCAAAAATGCTGCTTACGATGTAACTTTCATAACTTTTAAACAACGTTTCAGGTTTGTATTCCGTATTTGTTTCAAAACAATTTTCTGAGAAATATACTTTTAAATTAATTGGCTTTAGAACCTAAATTTTAATTAACAGTGAGTTTCGGCTTTAGCATAAAATGTATACTTATCAAATTTGGGTGAGCTTGGGGGCGTGACACATTTGCCTCACACTAATGACTACAAGGCAAGTTCTAGTTACCCGGTGTTGGAGAAACTATATTCAAAGTTTCACTCTGATAAATTAAAAAGTTATGAACAAAGCATTTAAATGCTGAGAAATGTCTAAAATATTATAATGGAGAAAAACGCACTGAAAAACCCGCTTATATTTACTTGCCTGAAATTCTGCTTATATATTTTTTCATAAAATACTGGATATTGTTACTTACAATGTGTAACTTAGAAACTAAATAACGTATGTGTACCAAAATGTGTTAAAAGCTCTTCGAGAAAATAAAATAAAAAATCTAAGAAATACAAAAATCTGATGTGATATATTCACATGACTTCCACTGCCCTCTATACTTTTTAGTGGGTATCCCAACTATTCTTACAAAAGCTTACTTTTCTATCTACTATATTTTAATTTAAATAAACCTTTGCAGAAATAGCTACATTGCACATTTCGTTACGGATACAAAAAGAACAGCGATAGCCAATTTTTACTTTCTCTACTACATATAGTAAGTAGGGGAAGTATTGTATTCCACCCAAAAATTCGATACCGAGATTTCACCGGAAATACATGTTTTGAGACACCCTAAATCCAAAAAAAGCATTTTTGGAAACATGTCCTTGTGTGTATCTGTGAACAGCATAACTCAGAAATGAACAGTCGGATAAACACCAAACTTGGTATTTAGGTTCAGTATCTTCCAGATATGCAACACGAAGTTTTCAAGAAAATCTCCCCACCCCAGATTACTCTTTACATGGAACATTTTTCGAAAATTTTAATTTTCTCAAAAATGGCTCTAACGATTTTGATTAAAATATCATATGTTTAAGTTATTTTCATGACAAACGAAATGCATATCTCGAATTTTCTGGGAATCACTCCAAAAGTATTCTTCATTGTGAACGACTTTTGCATAACTGGTAAACCATAAGACATAGACAAAATTTTACTACACAAAACATGTAGATCGCGTTAAAATACACAATTTATATCATATACATTTTTTGTTGAGTGAACCATTTTCGAGATATTGCTTGTTGTTCCCTTAAATTTTCCAATACTTGTACTTTTTCCTCATATGGGAATTCGTTATTCATGGTTTTTTTTTTGTCCTGGTAATGCAAAGAGAATGGAATACTCCACATAGCAACCAGCTATTAAAATATTTGACTATCGCTTAAAACCTAGCAATTCCCCTTGCATCTACAAGAAAATTAACAATAAGATTAACATCTCGATATCTCGATTAACATGAAGCATATGGAGAATAAGCGTTTGTAAAAATAGTTTGTAAAAAAGTAGAGAAAGTCATGTGAGTGTAACACATCAGATTTTTTAAGAACTGGGCACTATGTGGGCCTTAAAATTCCGTACTGTTCAAATGCAATCGCGAGAAACAACCGAATGTAAACAGGAATTCAATAGAATGACCAATAAATGAAAACCTTTAACCTTTAATAACAGATATCTCAGTAATGGCTTATGCTACAAAAAACTTATTTGAAATAAATTGAATGTTTTAAAGAGATCTACATTTTCTGTGTAGTAAGTTATCGTCTGTCGCTTAACATTTACCACTTATACAAAGATTATATAAAATTCCTTCCCAACGAAGAGGACTTCATACGCTATTCCCAGAAAATTCAAGATATACATGTTATTTGTCTAGTAAATATATTTCATATATGGTATTTTAATCCAAATAGTTACAGCTATTTTTTAGAAAATACAAATTTAGAAAAATGATCTATGTAAAGGGTAGTTTGGGATGGGGAGATTTTTTCGAAAATCTGCGTGTCGCATCTTTTGGAAGATACTGAACTTAAATACCAAGTTTGATATTTATTAGTTTTCATTTTTGCGTTATACTGTTCAGACACACATAAACACGGATGTTTTTCTAAAAATGTTTTATTTTGATTCAAGGAGCCTCAAAACGTGCACTCTCGGTGAGATCTTGATATCGAATTTTTTGGATGGAATGCGGTACCTCCTCTCCTACTAAATACGTGGTAGAGAGAGTAAAACGCCTCAAATGCGATAACATACTCTCCGTTCAGGGTTATTTAAATGGTTATTTAAGTTCTTCGTTTTCACTACGATATCAAAAATATTTACACAATTATGTTCCTAGAGAATCGGATTTAATAAGATGTTAAAAAAGCTAATTGGTAATCTTAACCATTTTTGGCCAATTTTCACAGTTTGGGCACATTAAAATGCAAAATTTGTCTTATTCACCTTCCTATTCTTCAAAGAACATAGCTTACCGAGGTGACTCACCCGTAACATGTGGGCTCGCATGCGGGAGGTCCCGGATTCGACTACTGTCAACTTCTACTCTGACCTCGGGGTTTTTCGTGGTTTCCTCTCCATTATTTCGCTTCAATTCCGTTTCCCTCTCATCTTTCAGGTTGCTCCGAGGTTTCGGGGCGTATGGCGGTGTCGGACAGATGCATAATTAAAGGAAAGAAAGGTGTTCACCGTGGACACCAGAGAACTTCTTGATCGACGGGAGGTTCATCGCCCTCTCTAGGCAACTGCAGCAGTAGAATGGGTCTTCGTGTCAGGAACTGTTAAGAGGCTTCCGCGCGTCTCTGACCCGTCGTCCTGCGACCTCTAGCCTCCTGTGCTACCTTCACTTCATCCCTTTCTCCTGAGGAATGTAGCCACAGTAGATCTATGTAGGTTGCAGTGTGCGAGGTGTCTCTTTCCGTTGTATAAAGTTTCTATAATGCAAACAATTTGATTTTCATAAACTATGTATACGCTATTGTTTCCGCACCGAGCTCAGTATTGCATATGCATAGACTTAGGATGGGCCAAAACAGTATATACTCTGTTTTAATATTATAAAGAGAGAAAAGTATGTATATCTGTGTATGTACTACAATAATCTCAACAAAAAGAAAAACACAACCGATTTTATAACTAATATAATTTTCCGGGCTGTTATGCCGTGGTCTGCTGAAGAAAGATTTCCCAGACGTTTCGTCCACAACTGCGGTGGACATTTTCAGTGGCGCGGACGTTGGCCGTTAGTGCCGCTCTCTTTATAGTGTGGACGCTCTCTGCTGATTGACCCGCTGGTATGAGGGGGCTGGCGCCGGCTGTGTTGTTGCTCTCTTCTGATTGGCTCGCAGTGTTTTTCGGTTTTGTATGACCTTTCTTGTTTTTGATGACTAGATGCCAGTTACTGTTGAGTTTCAATGCTTCTTCTTTCCTATTGAAATTATTGGGATGTTTGTAAATCTCTATTGCTTCGCGTTGTAGCCGGGTATGGTAATGCTTTATGGAGGAAAGAATGTTGGTGTCCTGAAATCTAATAATGTGTTCGCCCTCGGCTTCAATGGCATGTTCGGCGACTGCCGATTTTTCTGTATGGCCCAGGCGGCAGTTTCTTTTGTGTTCGCTGAGTCTGGTGTTAGCGCTCCGCTGTGTGGTACCAATGTACACTGAACCACAGGAACAAGGAATACGGTAAACACCGGCCGATGACAGGGGATCTCGGGGGTCTTTGGAAGAGCGCAGTAGGCTATTTAATTGTCTTGTAGGTTTGAATACTGTTTTGACGTTATGACGTTGAAGTATATGTTCAAAACGGTCAGTGACATTTCTGAAATATGGCAGAAAGACAATGGACTTGCTTTTGGGTTGGTCCTGAGTAACCGGTCGGGGCTTGGCCGGACGGCAGGCTCTTCTCACCTCTTGGACTGAATAACCATTTGATTGTAGAGCTGTTTCTAGGTGTCGGATTTCTTGTGGAAGTAAGTGTGGTTCACAAATACGGGAAGAACGGTTTGCGAGTGTCTTAATCATAGCACGTTTTTGTCTAGGATGGTGGTTGGAGGTAACGGTCTGTGTGTGTGGGTTTGCGGTAGACAGTATGACCCAGCGTGCCGTCAGCCTTCCTGCTAACGAGTACATCTAGAAAGGCTAGTTGGCCATCCTTTTCTTGTTCCATTGTGAACTGTATACGCTGATTGATGCTATTTAGATGTAACAAAAAATCTTGAAGAGCTTGTTCACCATGGGGCCAGATGACGAAGGTGTCATCCACATAGCGGAACCAGGCTGTTGGTTTGAGTGGAGCTGAGTTTAGTGCCTTTGACTCAAATCAAATGCCTCCATGAAGAAATTGGCCACAACAGGGCTAAGGGGGCTGCCCACGGTAACACCGTCTATTTGCTCGTAGAATGACCGGTTCCACTGGAAATAAGTTGTAGTCAGGACATGGTGAAAAAGTGTAATGATATCATCAGAGAAGATGGGTTGTAACAACTTCAGAGTTTCTTGTACTGGAACCATGGTGAATAGAGACACAACGTCAAAACTGATTAGTAAATCCTTAGGTATCAATTTGAGGTTGCGGAGAATTTGAATGAAATGAGTAGAGTCTTTGATGAAAGAGTCGGACAAGCCGACATGGGGTTGTAGAAGGCCGGTTAGGTATTTAGCTATGTCGTATGTGGGAGAACCAATACCACTAACAATGGGCCTGAGCGGAACCTCTGGTTTATGTATCTTGGGTAGCCCGTAAAGTCTTGGCGGCTGAGCTTCGGACTTGGTAAGGCGGCGTTTGTCTTCCTTCGAAAGCGAGGAGTTCTTGATCAAAAGATTAGTTTTCCGTAGAATACGGGCTGTCGGATCACGTTTAATCTTATGGTAGGTTGCTGGTTGCAGGAGTTCGGAGATTTTCTGTTGATAGTCTTGGTGGTTAAGAATAACTGTGGCATTACCCTTGTCCGCTGAGCAAACAATGATGTCTCGGTTGGAGTTCAGCTTCTTTAATGCAGTTCTCTCTTGATTGGTTAAATTACTGGTAGGAGGTTTGGCCTTCTCGAGAACCCTGGCAGATTCCCGGCGAATTACATCAGCTGCAAGCCTTGGCAGAACTCGTATTCCTGCTTCAATGTGAGAAATGATGTCTTCAACTGGCAACGTTGGAGTGACAACAGCGTAGTTACCTCCTTTGGCAAGGAGTGACGTTTCAGCAGGTGACAGCTGGTGATCAGATAAGTTCAATACCGTGCGGCAGTGGTTGAGAGTAGTCGGCGGTTTGATGGAGGCAGTAAGGCCATCAAACTTCTTCTTGTGACGAGTGGTCATGCTGTTGTGATTGTGTGTCATAGAGCTGTAGGTGATTCTGTCAGTGTTGTCCCAATCAAAACTGTGTAGTGAGTTACTTACTTGAAGATGCAAGATGAGTAGTTGACTATTGTTGGCAGAGAGTTGTCGTCTGGTCTGATGGATGCGTTCTCGGAGCAAGGCCAGTTCAGAGCGATTGTAAATGCGGTTGGCGGCAGCGGTAGTGAAATGTCGTTTCTGTCGTAGGAATTTAGGAATAATTCCCGAGTCTCGGCAGCGTAGAAGAAAGGCAAGTGAACACAGCAAAGAAGATTTTTGTTTGCGTAGCACTTCTAGTCGACGGATCAGACGATATGCCTCCTCCCCGTAGAGGCGAGTCATGTAAGAACGTAGCTTTCACGGCCGGTGTCACTATTATAACTAATATCATTTTCCGGGCTGTTATGCCGTGGTCTGCTGAAGAAAGATTTCCCAGACGTTTCGTCCACAACTGCGGTGGACATCTTCAGTGGCGCGGACGTTGGCCGTTAGTGCCGCTCTCTTTATAGTGTGGACGCTCTCTGCCAAAGGAGGTAACTACGCTGTTGTCACTCCAACGTTGCCAGTTGAAGACATCATTTCTCACATTCAAGTAGGAATACGAGTTCTGCCAAGGCTTGCAGCTGATGAAATTCGCCGGGAATCTGCCAGGGTTCTCGAGAAGGCCAAACCTCCTACCAGTAATTTAACCAATCAAGAGAGAACTGCATTAAAGAAGCTGAACTCCAACCGAGACATCATTGTTTGCTCAGCGGACAAGGGTAATGCCACAGTTATTCTTAACCACCAAGACTATCAACAGAAAATCTCCGAAATCCTGCAACCAGCAACCTACCATAAGATTAAACGTGATCCGACAGCCCGTATTCTACGGAAAACTAATCTTTTGATCAAGAACTCCTCGCTTTCGAAGGAAGACAAACGCCGCCTTACCAAGTCCGAAGTTCAGCCGCCTAGACTTTACGGGCTACCCAAGATACATAAACCAGAGGTTCCGCTCAGGCCCATTGTTAGTGGTATTGGTTCTCCCACATACGACATAGCTAAATACCTAACCGGCCTTCTACAACCCCATGTCGGCTTGTCCGACTCTTTCATCAAAGACTCTACTCATTTCATTCAAATTCTCCGCAACCTCAAATTGCTACCTAAGGATTTACTAATCAGTTTTGACGTTGTGTCTCTATTCACCATGGTTCCAGTACAAGAAACTCTGAAGTTGTTACAACCCATCTTCTCTGATGATATCATTACACTTTTTCACCATGTCCTGGCTACAACTTATTTCCAGTGGAACCGGTCATTCTACGAGCAAATAGACGGTGTTGCCATGGGCAGCCCCCTTAGCCCTGTTGTGTGTGGCTAATTTCTTCATGGAGGCATTTGAGTCAAAGGCACTAAACTCAGCTCCACTCAAACCAACAGCCTGGTTCCGCTATGTGTATGACACCTTCGTCATCTGGCCCCATGGTGAACAAGCTCTTCAAGATTTTTTGTTACATCTAAATAGCATCAATCAGCGTATACAGTTCACAATGGAACTAGAAAAGGATGGCCAACTAGCCTTTCTAGATGTACTCGTTAGCAGGAAGGCTGACGGCACGCTGGGTCATACTGTCTACCGCAAACCCACACACACAGACCGTTACCTTAACAAGTACTCCAACCACCATCCTAGACAAAAACGTGCTATGATTAAGACACTCGCAAACCGTGCTTCCCGTATTTGTGAACCACACTTACTTCCACAAGAAATCCGACACCTAGAAACAGCTCTACAATCAAATGGTTATTCAGTCCAAGAGGTGAGAAGAGCCTGCCGTCCGGCCAAGCCCCGACCGGTTACTCAGGACCAACCCAAAAGCAAGTCCATTGTCTTTCTGCCATATTTCAGAAATGTCACTGACCGTATTGAACATATACTTCAACGTCATAACGTCAAAACAGTATTCAAACCTACAAGACAATTAAATAGCCTACTGCGCTCTTCCAAAGACCCCCGAGATCCCCTGTCATCGGCCGGTGTTTACCGTATTCCTTGTTCCTGTGGTTCAGTGGACATTGGTACCACACAGCGGAGCGCTAACACCAGACTCAGCGAACACAAAAGAAACTGCCGCCTGGGCCATACAGAAAAATCGGCAGTCGCCGAACATGCCATTGAAGCCGAGGGCGAACACATTATTAGATTTCAGGACACCAACATTCTTTCCTCCATAAAGCATTACCATACCCGGCTACAACGCGAAGCAATAGAGATTTACAAACATCCCAATAATTTCAATAGGAAAGAAGAAGCATTGAAACTCAACAGTAACTGGCATCTAGTCATCAAAAACAAGAAAGGTCATACAAAACCGAAAAACACTGCGAGCCAATCAGAAGAGAGCAACAACACAGCCGGCGCCAGCCCCCTCATACAAGCGGGCCAATCAGCAGAGAGCGTCCACACTATAAAGAGAGCGGCACTAACGGCCAACGTCCGCGCCACTGAAGATGTCCACCGCAGTTGTGGACGAAACGTCTGGGAAATCTTTCTTCAGCAGACCACGGCATAACAGCCCGGAAAATTATATTAGTTATAATTGTGACACCGGCCGTGAAAGCCTACGTTCTTACACAACCGATTTTGATAATTCTGTCATTATTGAAAAGCCCTATTCTTTCTGACAGGCTCTGGATTATAAAACGCCTAATTTCAATTAATCAATTTCTAAAGGAATAAAAATTATTTGCAAAAGCTATGTACTAGAGTACGAACACATTGAAGTTATATGAGAACACACTGCTTTGGCTTTTGTTGTGACTACCATGGAGTACAAAACAGTTGTGACTTTACTGAAAATGCATTTAAAATAAGATATGCTGCCTATATTTCATTCCAAACAATGTATACAGATGGTCATGGTTTAGCAGAAATCAGAAGACGCAGTGAAATAAAAGTTAATCTAATCTGTTTATAATGCTACAAAATTGAATTGAGGTTTACTATGGACGATCTTATTTCCTGTGATCTTTAGCGTCCCATTATATATTGGGCATGAGAGACCGGTAATTTTCCTCAGAGGCCTCTTTTTCAGGCTTGAGGTTCTTTTACGTGCCGTAAATGTACGACAGGGGACTTCCCTTCCGAAGGAAGCCATACTAAGGATTTTCACGCCCGAAAAAAAATCCACCGCCCTCCGCCGGGTTTGAACCCGCCACCTCGAAAGCCAGAGGCTGGCTTATAACGCTACGATACGCATGCATACCAATGCCAAAATATTTTAATAACCCTCATGTAAGAAAGGTTTGCTTTATTTCCTTTTTATTTATGTTATCAAGTTTGTTAGCGGGATGTGCTAAATTGAATTTATGAAAAGAGAACATTTCTAGCATTAGGAATCAATAAATCGATGCTTTCATAATTAACAACTACGAAGATTATTGGTCTCAATGGTCGCAGTTATTTATTTTCCAAAGAGGTTAACTTGGTGACCTGGAGTACCGAATCTTCATACTCACCAGCTTATCTCTATTTCGTTGTATATGTAAGAATTTCTGCATTACATGAAAACTAAGCAGATTTTATGCTAATACATATGGGACCAAAGAGAAGGTACAAAGGTTTGGAATTTCACTTACTGTAATTATCTAAAAATTACTGGACCATTCGGACGGATGATTGTTCCACCGCCAAAGGATACGTATAGACTATGTAGCATTTCCAGAACTTGAAAGAGTGTCGGGAGGAGGTTAAGGAAGGCAGACGTTCCGCCAATGTTCCACGCCCTTTTGCTGGTTAAAGCGGATTTTTCATCCGTGGCTGGACAAACTACAATTATGAGAGTTAGAGAGGAGGATTTAGCATAAAATGCTTTAGATCATTGAGCAACAGGATTGGGGGAAGGTAAATGAATCCATTAATTCGTCATTCGAGTCTAAAAAAACTGTACAACGTGGTGAGCCAGCTAGTTTTGTACCACGTTAATTTTGCATGTCACAGAGATGCATATAGAGCTTAAGATTATCATCAAAATTGTCTTTGGTAGAAGCTTCCTGTCCATAATATTCAAGTTAGAGGTGGCATCGAGCACATAAGAGATAGGTTTTCCTGCGCGGCTCCATCAGATGTTTCTTTCGAGAGATAAGAAAGCGTCTAGTCCAAAAGGAGTCTAGAAAATGCGTCATAGTAATTTTAAGAAATATCCGAGTGACTGCCATAAAAGTGCCATTCCGAAGTTCTAGCGCAGAAGCAGAGAGTGCAGCAGCATCGAAAATAAAGCAATCAGACCGTAATTAGCAATGAATGTATTTGTTATGTCTGTAACAAGTTGTTTGTTTATTCAAATACAATTACGGAACTTAACATTGATTATAATTATTTGTCACAATTGTGTATTTATGATTTCTTCTTTCTATAATTACTTAAGTACCTGGCTAAGGCAAAGGAAGTCTCGTTTTGTGTTCACCCAAGGACCCCTGAATCCTGTGTGTGTGTGTGTGTGTGTGTTTTTGTTTGTTTTTTCAGGCAAGAATGACCGAAACGATTGTTATCCAATTTGGTATATAACATACCTTACGTCCCGCTTAGATAATAGGGGATAATCTTATTGTGCCCGAAGAGCAGGGGGGTTTATATAGGTAGAAAATAACAAAAATATGTGATCTGATACATTCACATTACTTCCTCTACTCACTATTTTTATTAGTGGGTACACAAATTATTCTTTCTCAAGCTTATTTTTCTACATGTTACGTTTCAATCCAAATAAACTTTTGCAGAAATAGCTACATTACAATTTTTTCATAAATACAAAATGAACATGGATAGTCCAATGCTTCAGAACTGGACGCTATATGCCGGCCTTAAAATTCCATACTGTTTCCATGCAATCGGGAGTAACTGCTGAATGTTGACAGACTTTAACAGAAAGACCAAGAAATGAAAAATTTGCACTTTTAATAAAGGATATCTCAGAAACGGCTTATACCACAAAGAAACGCATTTTAAATAAATTGTGTGTTTTAAAGAGATCTACATCTTTGGTGTAGTACGTTTTCGTCTCTCGCTTAACGTTTACTAGTTATACAAGATTATAAACAATTTCTTCCAAATGAAGTAGACTTCACAGGCTGTTCCCAGAAAATTCAAGATATAGATACATTTTATTTAAATATGTTTAATACAGTATATGATATTTTAATCAAAACCGTTAGGGCCATCTTTTAGAAAATCAAAATTATCGAAAGATCTTCCATGTAAAGGGTAGTCTGGGGATCCTGTTGAAAATATTCGTATCGCGTCATTGGTGCGATGTTGGTGCGACTTTTCGTTATGCTGTTCACAGTCACACACGCGGACCAATTTTTTTTTTTTTTTATGATTCAGGGAGCCTCATGTATTTCTGGTGAAGTTTCGATGTAAAATTTTCGGATGGAATACAATACTTCCCCTACTTACTATACGTAGCAGAGAAAGTAAAACTTGTTATACCTCGCATAGTATATATGGCTTTAAAATACGTTAAGCTTAGAAACATAATGTTTCTAATAAGTTACATTATTTACAAAATTTTGATACGATGAATATTGAAGAAGTTATACCAACTTATCTATATTATTCGTGTGTATAAATCGGTTACCCAGGGAAACTATGATTGGAAGCATTGCATTGCACGCATAAGGAAGAGAGAGAAGTTTGCTGCTAAACATGTTGCATATATTTTAATTTTTAGTAAACACCTTATGAAAAACAATTTTGTTACGGGGATTTCAAAACGTTACATAATTGTATCCAAAGAGAGGGAGTGAAGGGAGGGAAAGGGGTGAGGGCAATGGAGAGGGAGAGAGTAAGACAGAAGAAATAATGGAAAGTGTAAGGTGTGGGAGAGACAAAAATGGAGATGAAGGAATGAGTGAGATAGGGCGAGGGGAGCGATAAATTTAGGGAGAGAAAAAAGGATCTTCGTATTTAACACACTAACCCGGGCAGAGCTGTAACATTGTTATGGAAGGCGTTGCTGTTCGTTGTGCTATACAACTCATGTTGTTAAGGACATCTAGTACTGAAAATACTAATTTGCACACAATGATGTGGTGATCGTTTTCTTTTTTATCACTTATTCATATTATTAAAAGGAACTTGTGTTATTAATTTTCAAACCACTGATCACACAATTAAGCAATTAAAATAATTTGTTTAAAAAACAATATTGCTTAGGAATCATTATTTAGGCTAAGTACAAGATACCGAAATGTTTCAGGTATTAAAATGCTTGAATTGAAATGCTTCTTACGCTGTGCATTAGTTTTGAGATATATTTACTCTTAAAGGTTGAATAAATATTATTCTTCATACAGTGTGATTAAAACGGTGGTATTTATAAACAAAATCATATTTACTCAAGTTTTATAGTACCAATAATTTTAATATACAGCCTCAAGCAGAATCATTATTTAAAGTGTTTACCAAATTTTACAGTTCTAAGTCAATAGATTTGGGAAAAAGTTGATTCCCAGCTTCAGAAAAAAAAATTGAGGTGCGGAAAATTCAGTTTGAAAATTTGACAGTGAATAATTCGCATAATTTTCTACGAAGTGCTTTTACTATCATTCAAACCTGCTTAGAAACCTCCTGGTGTATAGCTACAGCCTTCAAAGAAAAGTTGAGTACATATCAATGTCATAACTGTATTTTCGTTTTGTCTTTAAGTCTTGTGGTATTAAAACATATTTAGGAATAACTAGATATCTTTCTCCTTATAAATGCTAAATTGTTGCAACCAACATAAATGAACTGTACATCTTGCACTGGTAACACAAATGTGCTACTTTTTTAATATATACAGTGGAGATATGCGAATGAGTGAATGATAATGCTGTCTGTATTGATAGTATCTTCCTTCCACTGACCCACAAATTTTAGTCTTCTGTTGACCTGTTAGCTTTATAGAATTTTTGGATGCATTGCACTGTCTTGGTGTGTTTCTTTATTCTAGGCATTGTAACTTAATCTAGCCTAATTCAACAATTCTTCTAAATATTCACTATTAAACTGGTTATCTCCTGCAAGGTATACCTATTACAGCATGTAAAATCGATATATTCTAATGCCCACAGAAGGAACTACTCTGAATTTGAAAATAGATATTTGGTTGCTTGATACTACAATCTCACTAAAAAGCTTACAAATAACACATGCAATTATTGGGAGCACTAGGAATAACAGAATAAGTTTATAAATTCAAACAAAGTTGCAGGAAGACATTTTCTGTGGGCATATCACATCTTTAGTAGCTCTATGTAGTTCTGAAAAGTACCACCACAGTTACTCATTTTTCAGCTATGTACTTCTGCATTTTAGTGACACCTAGTACACAAATATAAACTATTTTAAACAAGCAACATCCACTCTGTTGAACCCATTTTTTATTTTATACAAAGCAGGTCACAAAATAATGTTTTCTAAAGCATTCCTTCTTCAGCAGAAAGGGGGCTTGGCGCCAGATGGATATTTAATGCGTAGACCTTTAAAACTGGTGTCCTCTACGGCTGTTCTGAAGTTACACGGTGGCAAAACTTTGTATACTTGTTTTTCAGACTATAAAGTTCATTTCAGTGCAAAAACATCGAAATCTATTATTTAGTCGAAATACCTATTTTTCAGTATCACTGATTTTTTTCCATACCCAGAGGTGTTAAATATTGTGGAAAGGACTATTGCTTAGGAGCTAGGAATTGCAAAGAATAACCGCCACATATGTTAACAATTTTTATAAAGTGTAGCATTTGTTAACAATAGCATTTTAAAAGTTATGTAATTTACAAAGAATATGTTCGGAGCCGACAATGTAATGTACTCTTTCACCTTTTTGCAATTTAAGTTGCCGTAAAAATTGAGAATATTTCTGAAACAGCGACTAATACAATGCAATGTTGCACGAAGTGAAAAGTATAAATGCTTCTCCCATAAATATGAATTTAGAAACACCAAGAGAGAAAAAGGTTAAATTTTGTAGCTTACCAAACAGTTGAAAATAATTTAGAAAAAGCCAAAAACGTTACTCGTGGTGTTTACGCCAAAACTCGCCGTCACCGTCGCTAGTTGCTAGCCACTCGGTCCCTGGGTGAAGAGTGTCTCTGCTGCCTGCCCAGGAGTTGCTGGAGTTCTCCACGAGCGTGATGACGCTGGTGTCAGTGGCGTGAAGCAAACTAGCCAATGGTAACTCTGCACGACGCTTTAAGTTGTGGAATGATCAATTACGTCATGCATGACGACATCTTTCTAGAAGCTTCGGATGTTAACCGTTTTTCTCGATGATCCACGTCATCATTTCCGAAGCATTGTGACGTACTTTATGTTGGTTGCATAAGTCATGACCAAGGGAGAGGGGAAAACGGCACAACCCTAAGCAAAATTATTAAGAATACCCAATTCGTGTTAGTGTTGAATGAAACAAAATGAAACTATGCAGATTTATACAATGGAGAAAAACCTTTAATATTATCTGAAGAGCCATTGTTCAGAGCTGATTTATTTTTTAAGTTACGTACTGGCTTAATAATAACAAAAACAATAATATCGCTGGTAAAATCTATTACTTTCCTCGCCTTCACTTTGTTTTGTAAACACACGCTCCCAAAATAAAATACACTTTTATGCGTGTATCATAATATTTTATTAAAGACATTGGCGTGATTTAGGGGTAACGCCCTTATCCTTCATTCTGAAGGCGGCGATTTGAATTTAGGATGGTATCCTATAAAGATAATGGGAAAGGGTTATGGAACGTGGTTCATATGAAGAGCCTGAAAGATAACGTAACTTTACAGAACATTGTGGGTTTTAGCCCTGCTGGTTGCGAATGCTGTTAAAATATGTATAACGGTTGTAGAAAATTCTAACGTGGAGACATGTTCATTACGGTGACCGCACATGCAGGGCACTTTCCATCTACCACAGCCCATTTCGTTTTAGCAAATGAACAGCTAGGAGCATGCAAATCCTCCTTATAACGAAAAACTCTCTACCGAAGAAAATTTTGCCGCTTTATTTCTAAGGAATGTTTAACATTCTCTTCAAAATGGCACTTTTAGAAGAAACAAATGTGATGTATTACTGAGGTGTCTCTCTCTACTCTTGTACAAACTATTTTTACAAACGCTTATTCTGCGTCTACTTCATTTTAATGGAGATAAACATTTGCAGAAATTATCTTATTGCTAATTTTCTTGAAGGTGCAAGGGGAATTGGTAGGCTTTAAGCGATAGTCAAATAATTTAAGAGATGGTTGCTATGTGGAGTATTCCATTATCTTTGCATGTCCAGAACATAAAAAATGGAATAACGAATTCCCATTTGAGAAAAGTATAAGTATTGGAAAATTGAAACAAATAACAAGGAATATCTCGGAAATGCTTCACTCCACACACACACACACACACACACACACACACACACACACACACGCACACACACACACATGTATATGACATGAACTGTGTGTTTAACGAGCTCCACATTTATTGTGTAGAAAAAATTTGTCTATGTCTTACAGTTTACCAATTATGCAAAAGCCATTCAGAAAGAAGAAGACTTTTGAGGACATTCCCAGAAAATTAAAGATATACATTTTATTTGTCATGGAAATATCTTAAATGTGATATTTTAATCAAAATTTGAGAAAATAATTTTTGAAAAATCTTTCCTTAAAGGGTAGTCTGGGGTGGGAGAATTTTCTTAAAAACCTTCGTGTCACATCTTTGAAAGATACTGAACCTAAATGTCAAGTTTGATATCCGACTTTTCGTTTTTGAGTTATGCAATTCACAGACAGACACACACACACACACACACACACACACACACACACACACACACACACACACACACACACGCGGACCTTTTTCTAAAAGTGCTTTTTTTTATTCAGGTGCTTCAAAACATGTATTTCTGGTTAAATCGGTATCAAATTTTTGGTGGAATTCCATACTTCCCCTACTTATTATACGTAGTAGAGAAAGTAACAAGCAGGTAGACAAGAATATAGAGCAGAATCAGTCAACTGAATGCTCTGTGATGTTGCCGAGCAAACTTCTTGCTGTAGGGTTCGTGCTAGTGCAGCGATTTCGACTGCAAGCGCCTCTAGCGGAAAAAACGGAAAAGAATTTCTGGGAGAGAATTCCGCGTACATTTTAGTAACTTGTATTCATTCTTTCTAGACAGACATTACAAAAAATTGACATATGGCTTCTGAAACTAATTGACAATCAAGTGTAATATGTATTGGGTATCGGAAAATAAAATGGGATTCATCATATTTCAGCTCTTCTACTTTGAAAAAAGGTACTAATCTTCAAACTAGTCAACATATTATATTAGACGTGAAGGAAAAATTAGAAGAGGAAATATCCGGCAAGTGTATACGGGAAACAATTGTCATCAGTAATCTCATTCTGTGAAAATCAAAGTAAGATTTCTTCTTATTTATTTTCGAGAGAGAGGGAGGGAGGGAGAGGGGGGTAGATTTAAATAAGAACCTGTATGTGATCATTATTTAGGTTTATAATGCTTTAGTAATACGGAATTATGTGCAACTTTGTATATGAACCTTATTTTCTAATGAATTCTGACAGGAATATCATAAAATGTAAATGTACAACAGGCTTAACAGAACGTTGTAAACGTATTGCTGTACTATGCTCTTTCATTAATAGCGAAAGAGATTCCTGAAAACAACCATTCTCCAACAATGGGAAAACCCAAGAAGTTCCGGTTACAACCAACTATCCAAGAAATATTTCAAGATAAAACATTGAAACGACCGATTTACTCACGGAAACTGAAAAGGAACCTTTTCCTAGGAAAGAGTTTTTAGAAAAAATAAAAGAAGTTGATTGTGCTTTCTATCTTATAATAAAAGAAGAATGCGAAAGAAAGTTTCAAAATTTTAAGTTAGATTGATAGGCGGACAGTTCAACAAAGTGAAAAGAATGTTTGCTGTGAGAGAATATTAAAAAAGTCTCTCACAATTGGAAAGGTAGAATCAGATGACTGAAAAATTCAATGCCATAGCCGGGATTTGAACCACGGATCTCCCGGTCTCCGTCCGGGTGCTCTAACCACTGAGCTACCATGGCAACATGCCGACACGACATTAAATTCTGCAGCTGATTTTTCAGTCATCTGATTCTGCCTTTCCAACCCTGTCCAACACACGGCTTGTGTGAAAGAACAATTAATTCCATTAATTGACCTAATAGTGGTTGCAACTATAAAGCCCGGGACTTAAAGGACTTACAATGAATGTAAGTCGCCTTTGGGGTATGACATCTCAATACAATTTGAGATCTCCTTGTGGTTTACCGGGAAAAATGCGAATGAGCTGGAGAATTTAATGTCGTATCGGCATGTTGCCATGGTAGCTCAGTGGTTAGAGCAACCGGACGGAGACCGGGAGAACCGTCGTTCAAATCCCGGCTATGGCATTGAATTTTTCAGTCATCTGATTCTGCCTTTCCAACCCTGTCCAACACACGGCTTGTGTGAAAGAACAATTAATTCTCTCACAATTAATCTCACTGCAGTCTTTGATACAAGCACAATATTTTAAAAATGCTTTTTAAATTAATTAGGCATAGTAGATCTGTGAGGCCAAAATATCCACTTCGCAGTTTTTTCGGGCAAATGGTAGAGAAAAAATTTGAAACTAGCGGAAATAGTTGTCCGTAACAGTTAAAAATCATTACAATTGATGCAAAACTGATTCATAGTTTCATTTTTATCGGAAAGAGAAACATATTTTCTTTGCTTAATGTACAGCTGGAATTAACATATGATACCAGTGATAGAATATGAAACACATTTAATTTTACACCTGCTATGCAAAGAAATTTTTCTTCAGTATTGTGCATCGATTTGTACGCGTCAAATGAATTGTAATCTGTCAGCTTAAATTGAACACCATAATCACGATTTAAACAACAGGTCTATCATCTGTGTGTCCACTTGAGGTAATTGCATATTTGTCTGAACTTCTGCGTCACAGTTAATTTTTAAAGTACAAAATAATATTACGTTTATATTATCGCAACAATTTAAAGGTAAAAATTCTGTTTGTGTACTTGTATCACTCGTTATCGAGCAAGAAGGAAATTCTGTATTGTTGATATTCTTTTGAGTTTCACATTTCCTATGCCTGACCTTTCTTCTCTTGTGCCTCATCTTAATATTATCTACTGCATCCTGCAACATATGTAACCTGGGCTACCAGGCTCTCTCGTAGGTGTACCATTAATGAAATGCCGACTACAAACACGAAATTGTTTTGTTGGACTCCACGGTTTTTATCAATTGTGTCCCTCCTCAAGGCGATAATCCAGCTTATTTGCATGCTGTTTTTCATTTGTAAACGAGAAAAATTTTGTTCCAGGTTTTTGTATGTAAAAATTACACGCAACGGCAGAACAATTATTGTTACTCTTGCTTAGTAGAATATAATCACCAACTTCATCCATCTTAACTAAAACATTCGTCATTAATGTGACTCCTGTAAGTATATGAACGGCTTGCCGCCAGAACGCATTATTTGCTGTTCGCACGGAGCCTATCAGTTAGGAACTCAGAAGCGGAGCAAAGTAAAGCAAGGGTAATGGTGAGAGACTAGTGGGGTAAGGGGAATTCGTGTTGTACTTTGTATATACGTGGTTGTAAGACACAAATCTACACCCTTTCCTTTCCTCAACGCCACTTGCCTAAGAATCCCAGAAACGGTGTTACGTTACACGAATGTGATACGTCTAATTCAATTGGCTAATTCTGATTTACAGTGTTTCATAAAAGTTAAATTAGGTAGAATCAGGCAACAGTACTGTTTAATGCCCATGCTTAATACATACGACACCATAGTTGGTGGACACTCATGATGCATGAACTGAAATTGAAATGATAATTCGGAAGGGAAATTTGGAAATCAGACGTTTTAAGCCTAAGTTTAGGGTAACTCTCGGCATTTGCCAGTTTGAGGAATGAGGAAACCTGGAAAAAAACTCACTCAGGGAGGGCGGTCTTGTCGGATTTGAACGCGGACCTTCCGTTCACCAGTCCGTGCCACCCGTGTAACCACGCAAGATCTTAATTCAGTACAGGAAGACAGTAAACGAAAATTATGCAAGTCCATAATTATAGACCGTAAATAAAATATCTGGGTAAGTAAAATGGCAGTTATCCTAATAGAGACAATAATAGCGCAGAAACAGCAGGTATAGTATATATTTAGAAGTAAATAAGCACCATAAAGAGTAGTGTAAAACAAGCTAGATCAGCAACACAAAGAATCGAACACACTTATGGGATACTTGACATAGAATTAGAAGGATATGCCAACAAAGCAATGAGAACACTGAACGCAAGGGAACGTGAACGGAGACCACTGTATATAATAACTAAGCGGCCAGGTCCAGACTATGTGCATGGTTACACACCTGACTTGAGTTACTTACAATACTTAATTAACTAATCCCATCGACTTTAAATGAAGAAAGGGAGGAGCCGTATAAAAGTGTCTTCATGGAGCTTGAGCAAGATTTTGATATAAAGGCAATTATTAAACTGACACTTGTTATAAGGTTCTGGTATTAGAACTCCAAACTGGCTAGCTTAACACTAGAGGACAATTCGCTAGTAATAATGTTTAATGTATTATTTTTATACTATTTCATGCGTGTCATGAGGCAGTATTTTTAGCACTTAAATGATTTCAGTCTAATTATATAATATATAAATTCAATAACAGGCCGCCTTAAAGCAATATGTGTATGTAACAATATATAAAAAGTGTATATTACAGTCATTGTATATGTTTATATTGTATCCATGTGTAATAATGCTATCTGAATATATTATGTAATATAATAATGTAGGAGCTGTGAGAAATAGGTCAAAAGTTGCTAACAATGAGGTAACAATGAGGTAACCTTGAGGCAATAATGAATTTGAAAGTTTAAATGCTACTAGTCATTATTGGAGCAACAATAATGTAAATTTTGAGACAGTTTAAAAATAGACACTCAACAACCAGAAAAAGCTTTAGTTAAATGAGGGTATTCTATTGGAGTAGGATTAGACAATCAGAGACTTGAAATACAGAAATTTACAACTTTAGGCGGTTGAAATCACTTCAGTTGCCTGCAAGCAGTGTTCCTAACCGGACGCAAGACACGCCCTCAAGAAATTTAATACGTATTCGTGTGAGACAAAAATAGTTTACGTATTATAAAGTGCAAGTATTTAATAAAAACATCTCACAGCTCTCTCTCTCTCTCTCTCTCTCTCTCTCTATATATATATATATATATATATATATATATATATATATCAGCGAAGTGTTATTTAAATCGCGTCAAGCATTAATAAAAGGAGTGAAGTAACATTATAATCTGCGTAAGCGTACATTCTTAGTCACACCACAACCCTGCCAAAACATCCATGTCTCTAACAATAACAATACAATAATAATGACGCAGCCGAGGCAAACATAAATATTTAATACTTAAAGAAATAGTCAAATTACAAAGTTAATATTTTTTAAACTTGGGGCAAAGGTCACCTGAAAGTACATTTGGGGCGTAGGCTACCGGAAACTGTTTACTATACGTGCGGTTGCAACTACTACAAGTTCGGCTCCCCAGCAGTTGAAATATAATACAACTCCTTCAACACAAACTACTTCAAATTGACGCCCAAAGCATGGTAAAAATAACGTAACAAACAATTTTCTCAGTCAATATGAATTAAAACTCTCAAAAAACGAAAATCATTCTGTAAATTTTAGAGACCCTTTTAATACATTAATGTGTTTTAAAAAACAAAGTGTTTCTCCAGGAATTTTCAGCACATATTTCACTAATGGAATGGTGAATGCTAGAACGTGGACGTAAAAATAAAAGAAAACAGAGCACAAACCTGGAAGCAAAACTGCATTATGAAATTCTTTCCCTGCTAATTTAATTATCCGTGTATGTGCACTTGAAACAGAATGCTATGCGAGAGAAATAAACAAGTCATGTAAAGCTCTGATGGTTTAATTCTCAAGAGAAGTACACCATAGTGCACAGAAATGTGCTGATGTAAGAAAGGATTGTTTAATTTCGTAATGAAATATTTAAACATCACTATCTCGTCCTTGTCTGGTTCTAGTAATTACCTTGCATAGTTTGACAACTAACGGTCATCCTTTGCTGATTTCAGATGGACACAGGTCTCGTATGGATTAGTAAGATAAGATTTTAACACATAATAGACTGAGCAACTTTAGTCGTATACAGAATTAATCCTATAACTTCTTTAGTTATACTCCCTTTGGTTTAGAAAATCAGTAAATGCGAATATGTCAGTCCATACCACTTAGGACAAAATGTTTATTTTCTGTCCTTTTATTGGGAAGAAACTAATTGCATATTAAATTTTCTGTCTTTTTATTAGGATGAAACTAATTGGATATTAGGTTATAATTAAATATAACCTTATTTATTTTGGAACGTTTATATTGCTTATTAAAATAACAAAATAAAAGCATTACGCGAAATTAAAGTACATAATTTTCATAAAAGAAACATTTAGCCAGTGATGTAGTATACGGAAGAGATACACTATGTGATCAAAAGTATCCGGACACCCCACAAACATACGTTTTTCATCTTAGGTGCATTGTGCTGCCATCTACTGCCTGGTACTCATTATCCGCGACCTCAGTAGTCATTAGACATCGTGAAACAGCAGAATGGGGCGCTCCGTGGAACTCACGGACTTCGAACGCGGTCAGATGATTGGGTGTCACTCGTGTCAGAAGTCTGTACGCGAGATTTCCACACTCCTAAACATCCCTAGGTCCACTGTTTCTGATGTGATAGTGAAGTGGAAATGTGAAGGTACATGTACAGCACAAAAGCGTCTGTTGACTGACAGAGACCGCCGATATTTGAAGAGGGTCGTAAAGAGTAATAGGCAGACATCTATCCAGACCATCACACAGGAATTCCAAACTACATCATGATCCACTCCAAGTACTACGACAGTTAGGCGTGAGGTGAGAAAACTTGGATTCCATGGTCGAGCAGCTGCTCATAAGCCACACATCACGCAGGAAAATGCAAAACGACGCCTCGCTTGGTGTAAGGAGAGTCAACATTACACGATTGAACGTGGAAAAACGTTGTGTGGAGTGACGAATCACGGTACACAATGTGGCGATCCGATGCCAGGGTGTGGTATGGCGAATGGCCGGTGAACGTCATCTGCCAGCGTGTATAGTGCCAACAGTGAAATTCGGAGGTGGTGGTGTTATGGTGTGGTCGTGTTTTTCCTGGAGGGGGCTTGAACCCCTTGTTGTTTTGCGTGGCACGATCACAGCGCAGACCTACATTGATATTTTAAGCACCTTCTTGCTTCCCACTGTTGAAGAGCAATTCGGCAATGGCGATTACATCTTTCAACACGATCGAGCACCTGTTCATACTGCACGGGCTGTGGCGGAGTGGTTACACGACAATAACATCCCTGTAATGGACTGACCTGCACAGAGTCCTGACTTGAATCCTATAGAACACCTTTGGGATGTTTTGGAACGCCGACTTCGTGCCAGGCCTCACCGACCTACATTGATACCTCTCCTCAGTTCCGCACTGCGTGAAGAATGGGCTGCCATTCCCCAAGAAACATTCCAGCACCTGATCGAAAGTATGCCTGCGAGAGTGAACGCTGTCATCAAGGCTAAGGGTGGGCCAACACCATATTGACTTCCAGCATTATCGATGGAGTGCGCCACGAACTTGTACGTCGTTTTCAGTCAGGTGTTTGGATACTTTTGATCACGTAGTGTATTTATCAAAAAAGTGTTCTATAGTTATTTCCCTTAATTTAGTTTCTGTAAATTCAACATAGGAATAATTTAAAGCAACTGCATAACTATACAGAAAAAGATAATTCGTTTTGAATGACAAAACAATAAAAATCTGGTGTGTTACACTCAAATGACTTTCTCCACACTTGTACAAAATATTTATGCTTATTCTCCATCTATTTCAGGTTAATCGAGATAAACCATTGCAGAAACTATCTTGTTGCTAATTTTGTTGTAGGTGCAAGGGGAAGAATATGATAGGCTTTAAGCGATACTCAAATCTTTCAAAGGCCGGTTGCTATGTGGAAAATTTCATTCTCTTTGCATGTCTAGGACATAAAGGAATAACGAATTCCCAGTTGAGAAAAAGTATAAGTATTGGAAAATTCAAACAAATAAAGGGATATCTCAGAAATGGTTCACTCAACAAAAAAGGAGGGAAGACATAAATTATGTGTTTTAACGAGCTCTACATTTTTTGTGTAGAAAAGTTGTGTGTTTCTTGCGGTTTACCAGTAATGCAAAAGCCATTTAAAGAAGAGGACTTTTGGGGACATTCTCAGAAAATTCAAAATATACATTTTATTTGTCATGAAAATATCTTAAATATATATATATATATATATATATATATATATATCTTAATCAAAATCCTTAGCCATTTTTGAGTAAATAAAAATTTTCGAAAACTGGTCCATGTAAAGGGTAGTCTGGGGTGGGGAAATTTTCTTGAAAAACTTCGTGTTGCCAGACACACGCAAGGACACGTTTTCTAAAAGTGTTTTTTTGGATTCAGGGGGCATTAAAATTTGTATTTCCGGTGAAATCTCGATATCGAATTTTAGGTGGAATACAATACTTCCCCTACTTACCATAGTAGTCGAGAAAGTAAAAATTAGCAAATAGGCTTAAGACGCGTTTCGAGGCCCCGTTTCCACAACCTGCACGCGCGAATTTGTGTGTGGTAATAGAAAGAAGGGCAAAGAGAGGGCAAACTAAAAAAAAAGGAAACACAATTTTCATATTTGAAACATTAAAATGACATGTTTCGTTGCAGTTATAGTTGTTTTAAAATGGAACAATTTATTTTGTGTCCAACATTTCACTGAAAATTTGCAAAGCCAATTGACATCAACAACATTTACCGTGTTTAACATAAGGTGGAAAATCTTTAACAGTCACACGAGTATTAGTATTACAATTACTACCATCGCTACACCTACGTATGGTCGTTTTATAGTGATTCTACAAATAGTTCATTACTTTTCTGCTCATTTATTTCACGTCATGCTAATCACGATGAATGATTTTATATAAACAGTGTGTGTGTGTGCGTGTGCGTGTCATAACTCAAAAACAAAACGTTGGATAAATACCAAACTTCGTATTTAGGTTCAGCATCTTCCAAAGATGCGACACGAAGATTTTCAAGAAAGTCCCCCACCCCAAACTACCATTTATATGGAACATTTTTAAAATGTATTTTCTAAAAAATGAGCAACAATTTTGATTAAACCACCATATATTAAAGTATATGGAACTCTTATTGAATTTTCTGGAAATAACCAGTGAAGTCCTCTTCATTCGGAAGGAATTTTGTATAATGTTGTATAACTGGTGAACGTTAAGCGATAGACAAAAACACACTACACAAAAAAAATCTAGATCTCTTTAAAACACACAATTTATTTAAAAAAACTGTTTGTGGCACCAGTCATTTCAGAGATATTTGTTATTAATGGTAGGATTTGTTCATTACTTTGTCATTCTTTTTAAGTCACATCGATTTTCAGTTATTTCTCCGATTGCATGGAAACAGCATAGAATTTTAAACCATCATATAGCGTCCAGTTCTTAAACGTTTGAGTATAGCTGTTCTCTTTGTATCTGTAACAAAATTTGTAATGTAACTATTTCTTTCTGCAAAGGTTTATCTGGATTAAAAAGGAAGTAGATAGAAAAATAAAATTTCGTTCGAATAGTTTGTATATCTACTAATAAACGAGGCCAGAAAAAGTCAAAGAAAATCCTCTGGCTGAATAAATTCTGGCAATGCTTTATTTTAAATAAATTACTGAGGTAAACCATTATACTACGGGCTTACATAAACTGTCAAACATCCGTTGACAATGTCAGTTTCAATAATAACAGAAGTTCTATTTTACAGTTTCTCTACTGCTTACCTTTGGTAGATAGTGTGAGTATTGTACAGCACACAAAAAAGTTTATATCCAGATTTCATCTGAAATACATGCGTTCATATTTCTTGACCCCCCCAAAATGAATAAAATATATGATAATGTCTCCCTTTAAATAACACAACTCAAAAACGAAATGTCAAATGAATGCTAAACTCGTATTTAAGTTTTAGTTTTTAAGCATAAAGCACGAAAGTGTTAACGAAATTTCGCTGCCTTAAAGTATGCTTTACATAAAAAAATATTCATTACTTATTTTTGCAAACGGCTGAAAGTGTTCTGGTTTATATATTTGAGGTAAGTAAATTAAGAGTATAATATATAACCCAGTTTTTTTGCGAACAGCACGCGAAGTTCCGTCTTCGAAGTTAATTTTATTTAATTTTATATAATTGGAAAATCTAAGAGATAATGTAGAACTCATTAAAGTATATATTTTTCGTAGAATTAGAAATGTTCAAAATATTCCATGTGACATACCTACATGCTCCTATACTGAAGCGTGTCATCTGGTGAAAGGTTTTAAAGATTTACGCTCTTCTTTTCCTTCACGCTAAATGCAGTAAGCCTGTTACTAATAACAAAAATGCTTATGCGTGGCAATCACATGACTTTCTCTACTCACTTTTCTATAAAATATTCTTACAATTTGTAATTCTATTTCTTGTTAACTCGGATAGACTTTCAATTTACATGCACATTTTGTTATAGGATATGGTAACTAAAACTGTAGTCAGAATTTTAAACAGCGGTCTCCATGTTATAGCTTTGTAATCCCTTGCTCTTTGAATGACCACAAGAAGAAAAAAAAGAAAGAATAGCGACTTGGCTCTTTAAAAGAGTATAAATATTTGAAATTTCAAATTAATAACAGGGAATATTTCGGAAAGATCAAAGCCACAAAAACTTTATTTTACATAAATTGTTCCCTTTAACGATATCTATACTTTTTGTATAATTAGATTTTGTATCTCTTTCACGGTTTACCAGTTATACAAAGGACATTCAGAATGAAGAGGACTTCACAAACTATTCCCTGGAAAGATATACATTTTATTTGTCATGAAAGTTTCTTAAACATGTGGTATTTTCATCAAACTCATTAGAATAATTTTTGAGGAACCAAACTTTAAGGAAAAATTTGCAATGTAAAGGGTAGTGTTAGATCGGGAATTTTCTTGAAAATCTTCGGTCCATCCCGAATTTAAATACCAAGTTGGTGTTTAACCAACTTTACTTTTTGAGTTACGCTATTCACACGCACGCACACACCACACACATACAGACTTTTTTATGAAATCCTTTTTCTGGATTTAGGGAACCTCAAAGGGTGTATATTCGTGGAAATCTTGGTATCGAATTTTTGGATGGAAGACTATGTTTTCTCTACTTACTATAGGTAAGGCAGTAGATAAAGTAAACTAAAACAGCTGAAAGTTGCTTCTACATGTAATAATTGAAATCTTTTCTAGGAAAACATTTATCTGAATAACGTAAAATGGATGGGAGATTCACTTTTAATTTAAAACTGTATAATATGCAAGGTATACATATGTGGATTTATAATGAGTTGAGGAAGCCGTGAGCGAGTTGTACAAAGATTATTTTCTAGCTTTCAATGCAATTTCGCTGGTGTAAAACAGTTATATGTACTATGGTTTATTTTACACATCTCCCTGCTGAGAATGGGAGAACTTAGCCTCGAGGGGATGGAATCCTGTTTAGAGTACCGGATTGCCTCACCTCCAGGACATGCCCGCAAGCCCATATCGAGTTCCATTATCTACAGCCTAGCCCGAGGATATGGTCATTTCGCAAGCTAATGTGCTGTAACATTCAACTGTTTGGAACACAAAAACAGTGACGGAGAGTGAAACATTGTTGTGTATTTCGTCATACATAGTTTTCGACACATTACACCTGCACACTTAAACCTATTGTCTTTAAGGAAGAGTTTTACGGTTTTATCACCATAATTGAGGTTCATTTTTGACTTCATTTCGTGTCCTTGTCGTCCCGGTGCTACCATTGTAGCTAGGAATCCTAGCATTACTACCACTACTACACTCCCATGGGCATTTCAGATTTTATTTCACTCTTGGGTTTATCGCACCCAGGATTATTTCACCCCTTTAGCCAGAACATAACTTTACCTGAAGACGGTAGTCAGTTTGATTTCTCTTTCTTTCTTTTTCTTCTTATTTTTTCTTCTTTGCTAAATTTCATTGAGTTCTTCCGAGCCCATTTTTAGTTTTTCTATACCTTCTATCTATGGGAGGTAAGAGGAAGCATTGTATGCCACCTAAAAATTCTATGTCGAGATTTCACCTGAAATAAACATTTTGCGGTTCTCTGTATCCTACCCCCCCAAATAAAACCATTTTAAATTTCCCTGCCGCGTACCTAGTAAATAGAAAAGGTACTGAATTACAATGAAAAAAATTCGATGTCGAGAATTCTCCGGAAATGTTTTGGGGCCCCTTGAATCCATAAAAGTAGTTCCAGGAAAAATATTTGTGTGTGTGTGTGTGTGTGTGTGTGTGTCTATTAACAGCATAAATAAAAAATAAAAAATCGCGTTAATACCAAACGTAGTATTTTGGTTCAGTACCATCCAAATATGCGACACGAAGATTTTCAAGAAAATATCCCCACCACAAACTACCATTTACATGAAACATTTTTTGAAATTCTCGATTTTCTAAAAATTGCTCTAACGATTTTGTTTAAAAGTCATATATTAAATATATATATGCCAAATAAAAATATCTTTAATTTTCTGGGGCTATTCTGTGAAGTCTACTTCATTTGGAAGGGATTTTGTATAAGATTTTATAACTGGTATACGATAAGCGATAGACGATAGCTTACTACACAAAAAATATAGATCTTTTGCAAACACAATTTATTTCACATAACATTTTTGTACCATCAGCCATTTCCGAGATGTTCGTTATTAATGGATCGAATTCTTCAATATTTATTTTTTCAAGTGTTCTCAATTTTAAGTTGTTTTTAATGATGTCAGGGTATGGAATTTTAAGGCCAGCATATAGAATCCAGTTCTAAAACATTAGACTATCACTATTCTCTTTGTATCTCTGACGAAATGTATAATGCACTATTTCCAGGTTTATCTCGATTAAAACGAAGTAGGTAGGAAAATAAACTTTCGTAAGAATAATTTGTACACACACTATAAAGCGATAGAGGCAGAGAAAATCATGTGAATGTAACACAAATTTTTAGAAAAAGGTCCATGTGTGTCTGTGAACAATATAAACCAAATCTGATAAACAATTCAGTATTTAGCATCTTCCAAGATGCAACATGGTAATCTTTAAAGAAAATTCCTCCACCGCAAACTACATGAAAACGTTTCTAATTTCCTAGGTCGCGGGTTCAAACCCGACGGAGGACGATGGATTTTTTTGTGGGGGGGAGTAAAACTCCTTAGCATGACTTCCTTCGAAGGGAAACAAAGCCGGTGGTCCCATGTCGTAGATTTACAGCACGTAAAAGAACTCAAGCCTGTTAAAGAGGCCTCTGAGCAAAACTTCCGGTCTTTCATGCAATGTAGATTGGAATGCTAAGAACCATAGTAGTTAAAGAGCGTCTATTAATAAAACTCAATTCAATTGCATGAAAAGGTTTCCGAAATTTTCGATTTCCGCAAAAATGCCTGTAACGATATTTGATTAAAATACCATATATTTAAGATAATTAAATGACAAATAAAATCTATATCTTAAATTCTCTGGGAGTAGCCTGAGGAATGATTGTTTTAATTCATTTGATTTATTAATTTGTTAAGTTATATTTTATATTTAATTTTAATCCCTGTAGCAAACAAATCAATATTAATTAAAAATATTAACTCGTTTAATTTGTTTTAATTCTTCCAGGGTGTGTAACTTTGTCTTTTACTCTTTATATTCTGATCTTGCCCAAGGATAGTAATCGCAGGGGGTTAGGTTGGGAGACCGAGGGGCCACAAATCTCTACTAATATTTCTGTCTTCAAACACACGCTCAATTATTCTCATCGAAATGTTGGCCTATGAGCTGCAGCAGAGTCTTGTTGAAAGAAAGCAAAATCACGCTCCCTGTCTTTATTCTCTAGAAAAAAGGGGAGGCAAAATTGTAATTTACATATATAGAGACGTCAACTTGACTAGAAGAAAATTGACTCTAACTCTTTCTGCGCTCATGGCGCACCATACACTATCTATTTTCGTCATGGAGAGGTACTTCATGAACAGTACTAGGTTTGTCAGAGGTCCAGTAACTATTATTTTGTGTACACACATATCCTCCCGTAGGGGAGGGGTTCCGACCCCTTCAGCTGCCGTGGTGCGGGCGCTGCGGACTCCTAGCATTCGTGGTACTTCTGACGTTACGAGAAGTACACTGGGCCGAACGTACCGAGCCCCTCCCCACTGGGGAGTTGTTCGGATTGGGTTGGACTCGGCAGGGCAGTGGTTCCCGAAACCAATGGGTGTTGGGTTCGTCTGTAAGGGTTTTCATGCTGACGGGGTTGTGAGACGCCTGAAGATCTCCGGTACCGCCCTGGATAGCCGGTAGACGGCATGCTAGATTGCTGTCGGCCCCACCGAGGTTTTCGGTAGTTGCCCTTCGGGGTAACGCGCGTAAGTGGCGTATCCACTTCCATCTCCTGCACTGCAGGGGGGGGCATTTTTAGCTTCAAGGTATTGGCCTCATGGGAAACCCCCCGGGATGGTTTTTGCTGTCCCCGGGTACTTTAGGGGGGCAAGGGCTATTGGCTCTTACCCTGGTAGACCTTCTGTAACATTGTACACACATATCCATGAAGGTGGAACCAAGCCTCGTCGGAGGAAAATGTTAAATTTGGGTCTATTTCGCCGTTGTATACACTATTGAAATTCCACTCGCAAAATGTGCGACTATTTACAGGATCACCTAGTTTAACAGCATGTGCCACATATATTTTATATGGTTTTAACTTAACAATTTAGTAGCTTTTCGCAATAGCCGTAAGAAATGCCTGCTTATTGTGAAAGACGCCTAAGTGATTTTTGGGGGGAAGTCTCCAAACGATGGCCGATGTCGTCTAATGTTTCTTCGGTAAGAACCCTACGCTGTCTTTTAGATTTCTTAGACTGAAACTTCCTATGACCTGAAATTTGTTATTAAGTGCGTGTATGGATTGTTGTACGGCCTGGAACTTCTACACTCAGAAATCTTTCTACAAACTGTATTTTCATTTTACGAGCTGACTGAGTTAACACATACAAATCATAAATAAACACAGGCGGCGCAGTAGAACACACATACTGTGTCATGATATACTTTTGATTAAATAAGGACAAAATAATAAAGAACTCGTAAACACTGAACTACACCATACCGCTGCCAACTGAATACTGCAGAGCCAGAGCAGAGCAAACCGAGTCAGTAGTGTAAACTTGAATGCAGCTACGCGGAATCGTGTGTCTACACGCCCAGTGAAAAAACGCTGCGTAGCCGGTTCTTACTTCATTGGCTCTCTCGGTATTAGCATCTGTCCTTCGGTCACTGTGCCTGAAACAACTCGTCAATCGCTGCAAGTTCATTGGTTTTCATATAGAAGTATAAGAAAATTATTCACACATTTCAAATCCGGTTGAAACCGGTACCACGTTAAGTGTAGTTTAGATAGACATACTCCTATAAATGTTCAGCTTCACGCAAATCAGTGCACATACGGGAATATGTGCGCACATTGGGAATATTGTACACAAACGTAATATATAACAAATATAATATATATAATAAAAATAATATAAATAAGTTCATATTCACGCCCAATCGCGATGTGCATTACATAAAAGTTACAAATGATCCACCATAACACAAGAAAAAATAGACAACCAACAAAGAAAAATAAAGTAGAAAGATTTCGCTGATATACGATAAGGATTATCAAAATAACTTCCTGGCATATTATCCAATTTTTAAAAAAAGTAAATATTTTTAAATAATATAGTATATTCTTCCTATTAAATCTCTGTTTTGGGGTCATAGGCTTCCAAATGATAGATGCATATTGAAGCTTTTAACCAATAAGAAAAATCTGTTTTTAAATTAATGCTTTTTTTCTTTTAATAATAAATCCTAGGTACTATAGAGATTTGTGAATGTTGTTTCAAGGTGTCTGTTAAACCTGAGACTTTTTTAAAAAATGCATCACCAATTATTATTTTCGAGCAGTTCAAGTAGTAATGTTTATTGTACAAACACAACTAATGCGTGTTTTGCTTCTAGTAAGCGACGTTTGTAGAATTTTGGTAATATTAAATGGAATTAATATTCGTTGTATATAGAATTCAAGCCATTATGAAGTTCTAGAAATCGATGTATTAATCTATCTAATAGTATAAAGAGAGAATTTGTGTACGTGGGGCAGGAGTAATTGTGGAAACCACTCGGCCAAATTCGATAATTCATTCACCATTGCAAAGCGCTGTTCTTCCAAAAGCACATAGGCTATAAGGCAGTTTCTGATTTCAATTTCTAAACTACGAAAAGCCTGAAAACTACTTACGAGACCTAACGTCTTGCGAAAGTGATTTTAACATTGTTCGTCAAGAATGTCATGGAACAGAAAATAGTTGTTACTCAACAGAAAAAGCATGAAAAGGTGAGACAAAATCGCAGATATTCTATTCAAATCCATAACTGGTTACAATTTCACAATTAAGGAAACAGGCAGCAAAAAAAAGGCAATCGGATACAGAAGGCTGAAGCCATAGACAACTGTTTAAAAGGCGGTCGTTATATGCCTGCCTTGAAATTCCATACTCCTTCCATGACATCAGGAGAAACAATTGAATAGCGACGGCACTTTAAAAAATTACAAAAGTATTGAAAAATTAATAATAACGGATATACCAGAAATGACTGATGTCAAAACAATAAGTAATTGGAAACAAATTGTGCGTTTTAAAGAGTTATACATTTTCTGCGTCTTATCTCTTATTGTTTATCAGTTACACAAATCTACAGAAAAACTTTCGAAATGAAAAGGACTTGTCCGGCTACTCCCCCCTCATAAAAATCTAGATATATACTTTATTTGCCATGTAAATATCTTAAATATATGGTATATTAATCAAAACGTTACAGCCATTTTTGAAAAAATTAAAAAAAGAAACTATCGAAAGCTTTTCAATGCAAAGGATAGTTACGGGTGGGGGGCTTCTCTTTCTTCGATGGTATCTTCCAAACAACTTAAATACCACGTTTGGTATTATCATAATTTTAGCGTGATGTTGTTCGCACGCACGCACGCACACACACACACACATACACTGAAAATGTTTTCTTTGGGTTCAGGGGGCCTAGAAATGTGTATTTCCGGTGAAATCTCCAAATCGAATTTTTTAGTGGAAAGTGTATTTCCCTACTTACTATAGCTAGTAAGTAGTTGAGAGAGTAAAAGTGTAATTATTGGAAAATTCAAATCAATATCAAATCATATCTTCAAAGTGGTTGTCACAAAAAAATGTATTTGACATCAATTGTGTGTTTTTAAACGAGGTCTACAATTTTGTGCCGTAAGATTTTTAAAAAATAAAGTATACACATTTAACATCTCAATGTTTTAAACAACTTTGTCTATTTCTAGGGATTACTGCTGTAATCATAGATCTATTATTTATGAATTCAGTTTACGAGTCAGAAATTGCCAAATTTTATATTTCATATATGCTACTTGCTCATATTTGAATATGTTTTAGTGGTAATTACTTATTTATGTCTGTATTTATTATTTTAATACTTTACAAAATGATAGGCTTTGTGTACAACAATCTTTAGTTGAAGAAAGGAACCAGTTTTTTTTCAATAAATTCTTTATATTCCAGTTTACCAAATATATAAAACCATTCAGACTTTACAGGCTATTCGCAGAAAATTCAAGATATACATTTTCTTATCATGCGAGTACCTTTAATATTCAAATCTTGAATGCAAATCGGTAATGCCAATTTTACAAAAATGAAAATATCAAAAAACTTTGCATGTAAAGCTTAGTTTAGGGTGGAGGGATTTTTTTTGAAAATGTTCGTGTCGCATCCTTGGAAGATACTGAAATTAAATATCGAGTTTGATGTTTAATAGACTTTTCATGTTTAGTTATTCTGTTGACAGACACACTCACATACACACACGCTCCTTTTTATAAAAATCTGATCTGTTACACTCATATGACCTTCTCTACTCTTGTACAAACTATTTTTAAAAATGCTTATTCCCCACATGCTTCATGTTAATAGAGATATCGAGATGTTAATCTTATTGCTAATTTTCTTGTAGATGCAAGGGGAACTGGTAGGCTTTAAGCGATAGTCAAATGTTTTAAGAGCTGGTTGCTATGTGGAGTATTCCATTCTCTTTGCATTACCAGGACAAAAAAAAGGAAAAAAAAGAATAACGAATTTCCATTTGAGAAAAAGAATAAGTATTGGAAAATTTAAGGTAATAATAAGACATATCTCGAAAATGCTTCACTCAACACAAAAAAACAGTATATGACATAAATTGTGTATTTTACCAGTTATGCAAAAGTCGTTCGCAATGAAGAATACTTTTGGACACATTCCCAGAAAATTCAAGATATACATTTTTTTGGTATGAAAGTATCTTAAATATATGATATTTTAATCAAAATCGTTAGGGTAATTTTTGAGAAAATTAAAATTTTCGAAAAATATTCCATGTAAAGGGTAGTCTGGGGTGGGAGGGATTTTCTTGAAAACCTTCGTGTCGCATCTCTGGAAGATACTGAACCTAAATACCAAGTTTGGTGTTTATCGACTGTTCGTTTCTGACTTATGCTGTTCACAGACAGACACACACACGGACATGTTTCCAAAAATGCTTTATATGCATTCAGTGCACCTCAAAACATGTATTTCCTGTGAAATTTCGGTATCGAATTTTTGAGTGGAATGCAGTACTTCCTCTACTTAGTAAGAGAAAGTAAGAATTAATCGCACGGTACACGGAAATTCCACATGGACGAAGCGGTGAGTAAAAGCTAGTTAGCTAAACCTGGTGTTGCATTCACATGACTGTCTCTACCATCTATCCCTTATTAGTGAGTATGCTAATTACTCTTACGAAAGTTTATTTTCTTATCTACTTCACTTTAATCGAGATAAACCTTCTCGGAAATAGCTGCATTTTGGTTACAGATACAAAGGGAATAGTGATAGTCTGCTTTAGAACCGAACGGTATACACTTGCCTTAAAATTCCATACTCTTTCCATAATATCGTGAGAAATAACGAAAATCGACCGGAATGTAAAGAATGGCTTCAGTAATGAACGACTCGAACCATTAATAACGGGTATTTCGTAAATGGTTGATGACAAAAAAAGTTATTTGAAATAAATTGTGTTTTTTTAAAAAACTCTAAATTTTTGTGTAGTAAGTTTTGTTCTATCGCTTAACATTTACCAGTTATGCTAGATAATACAAAATTCCTTCCAAATGAAGACTTCAAAGGCTATTCCCAGAAAATTCAAGATATACGTTTTATTTTTCATGTAAATATGGTTAATATATGGTGTTTTAATCGAAGTCGTTAGAGCCATTTGTTAGAAAATAAAAAAGTTTGAAAAATATGCTACGTAAAGGGTGGTTTGGTGTGAAGAATTTTCTTCAAAATCTTTGTGTCGCATCTTTGGAAGGTACTGAACCTAAAGGACAAGTTTATAATTTATCTGACTTTTCGTTTTTGAGTTATGCTGTTCTCGCGCACACGCACACACACGGTAGGTACGTTTTCTAAAAATGCTTTTGTGGTTCAAGATGCCTCAAAATATGTATTTCTGGCCAATTCTTGGTATCGAATTTTTGGGTGGAATGCAATACCGTCTCTATCTACTATGTACGTAGTAGAGAAAGTAAAAATGCGTAGGTTATAATCCTTTTGTTGCCTTGTAAATAACTTTGAGGATCCACACAATAGGTTTACCTTACCATGGTACTGTATTAAGTTAATTAAACAGCTTTATATTAATTAAACATTAACTACAAACACTCTACTCTCTTTGGGTTCGTCTTTAATTAAATATAGATTAGCCTTCTGTGTCGCAATTCAAAAGCATTTGATAGTTAGAATGTTGAGCAAACAGACCCTAACGATAAAAGGGCAGCTCACTGTGCTTTTCAGTAGTTAATTAATTAGCAACTCAGCGTTCATCTTGATTGCGGTTTCCAGATAAATCTAGCAAGCTGAAAACAAATACAGGGCTTTGTTTTGCAGAAATATGAGCTTGACATACAATATTTGTGCAAAGTAACAACGCTGGCATATGCTACTGATGCAGAAACTTCGTTTCCCTAAGAACTAGAAAACTGTAAACTAAGAAACATTTTATAAAAGAAATGTCTTTTGCAAATATTGTCGTACGTTTCTTTAGTTTACTTATCCTACAGGTTTGTGACAATAGAGTATGTGTGCAGATAAAGTATCTATCAGTTTACAAACTGGTAAGGTAGAGGAGTCCCGGGTTCGATCCCACCCATTGGTGTGCGATTTTAAGTCCCGGGTGTAGGACCGCTGCCCACTCAGCATCATGAGGAAAGTAAGAAGCTGCAATAGGCAGCGATCCTGGCCTCTTAAGTCAATTTTCCCTGCGAGATGCGTGATGCTGGCTGCATCACCTCCTCGTATCCACTAGATGATCACCCATATCCACCGTGTGTAAATGGGGGTGAGGCCGGCAAACTGGTTGGCAGGCCCAGGTCCTTAGGGCACTGAAGCACCACAGAATTTATTTTTAAGGTAAAGGAGATGTTGAATGCAATATTATGATGTACAATCTGCAAAGGAGAATAAGAGAGCTCCCTCTGAAACAACAGCATTCCTTTCTGCGTTAATTGGAAAAAAATATTGTAAACACTTATAGCTTTGAAAATTTCTCTAGCATTACTTCGTTATGCTTCGGTATTCCGGTTAAATTTTGTATACTAATATATCGTATACTGAATCCAAATAAATCATATTAAAAAGTTACTCGATTAGTTTCTCTAAACTTAAACACAAAACAGATGTTTCACTACAGTGCTACAGAATACCAGTCCACACACACACACAAATCGTCATTAATTTTACGTGAGCCCACCCCGTCCTTTATTTAGAATGGTACATATAGAAAGTTCTATATGTACCAATTTCTAGTAGCCCATTTCTGGGGAGATTTTGTACATTTTTTATAGTACAAAGCACAAGAAAACAGTTTACCGTTCGATATTTTGCATTTTATAGGTTTTATATTTTTAGGAAATTGCTACAGTTATTTTAGTTTTTATGTGCTGTATTTTCAGAATTGACTAAGCAGTATTTAGTGCAATATATCGAGCGAGCGCTCATGTGTTTGTTTATTCGTTTTTGTTGAAAATGTCAAGGAAATATAACTTTAAGTGATAGAGAAATAAACTCCAATATCATGAAAATTCGGGCATTAAAAATAGACCAAAACGTAGATCATTCACAACTTCACGAATTTATTTCTCATTGAGTTTTAATAATTTTTCAATGTTATTTTCAGGTATTAAATCAAAATATTTGCTGGTTACCAAGAAGCATAGCCTGTTTAAAAGAAGAAATAGAACAAAGATCTAAAATTGATTTTCTTTTATTTCTGACTTCTTGAATAAATGATTATCTTGAGTGTAACATAAGCTTCTAATGGGTATGTTGTGAAACAAAACGAGAACTAGCAACTACGTTTTATTATCCACTGTATATTATATTCTAGTAACTGAAAATAATTAAGTTTAACCGAAATTGTGTTAACAATACATTTTAGAATTATTTACACACAGATAAAAAATGATTTTCTGATGAAGTACAGGTTAAAAGAGCGGCACGTGCCGTCTTTCCCAGCCTTGTTCCACGAAGTTAATGCTCCTGTCCCTAGAAAATGCGATTCAATTGTATTTTATATTGTGTCATTTAAAGGGTTAACTCTCTAACACGTGTAATGGTAATTTCTGTATATTTTCATTGCGCTCTGCTAGCATCTTATAACGTTAACTTTCTGTGAACAGATGTTTGTGGAAGCGCGCATCTTAGTTAACGAAATTACTACTTGGTATAGGTGGTAGTGCGACCTACTTGACCTTTGTTCTACATCACAATACCGCACACCAAGCATGGATCGCATTCACCAATCAGGGAGGCTTAAAGGTCTAAGATAAAGGAAAAATGACTAAGGCAGTACATGGGAACAACACGAATTCAAGAAATTGTGGATAATAATCCTGGTTTGAAATTTACTAAAACTGTCTGTGCCAAGATTTATAAATACTCACAATGTTCAAACTTGCAATTTCTTTCGTAAACTTGTACATATCCATTCAAATAGCAAACCTTCACATTAAACGTGAAAAAATATTCCCTTCCATTACAATATTTTTGTACATTTAACGTATAAGCACTTAACTCGTTGCCTTTGAAAATTAGTATGCACGCGAAAGTGTTGAAATAGAAATCTAAATGCAAATATAACGCTTTTCTCACACTACCTTTTCCGAAAGAATTTATAAGGATTTAAGATATATACGTGCGTACGCCCAATGGTTGAAATTTAGAAAACTACTTGCCAATATGAGGTTAAGGATAATTTTACCAAGATGAAAACGCTACGTGTCCACTGCTTACGAGGCTGCTGCAGTTGTAACCCTCTAGTTTAATTCTCGCCGACTCTCTTGTGGATCCTTCCTTTGGTTTCCAGCTAAACTCTCAGTGCCGGGGAGAGGGAATGTGAGCAGGAACAGCACTGCGTTTCCCCTGACGTGGCACTCCGACTAACCATTACCCTTCCGGGCGGCGTGGCCACGAAACAAAGCGACCACCTTCGCTGCTCGAAGTTTCAGGATATTTTGTTCCTTCTTTCTAGTGATGACATAATCTAACCAAGTCACCGCTTCTCGTAACTGTCGCGAGGGGATGTGTACCGTAAACAAGTATAAGGTTAGTAAAACGCCTTTGCGTATCTCTCTCTTTCAATAAACATCTTCACCGTGTTACCAATCATAGCAAAACTATGCTAAGTGTATCATAATTGTGTTCTCCTAGTAAGTAGTGTAACACTGCCATTATGCTAGACAATTTTGCAATTTCATGTTACATTCTCCTTTAATCTGCAGTAAATAACAGTGGGGCCTCTGCGCCTTTCCCTCAGACACATGATAAACAAGTCGGCCCTCATAATGTTGCTAATTATAACGTGGTTCTCTTCCTGATATTGGTGTTCTGAGTTCACATCCAAAGCTCCATTTGCTTCCAGCATCAGAGAGCCATCAGTGTTTTCCTATTCTTCCAACAAACAGACCGTGAGTTCCGATTTATTGAAAATTCCTACAGAAACGCCCATTTGGGGGGGGCTATTATTACAGTACAAATTTCTCTCGAGTTTATCTCCATAGAATGAAGAGCAACGTGGCGCAGAAAATAAATGAGGTCGTGAAATTATTAAGCAAGTATTAGGAGTACCACCTCAACCAACAAAAAGGACACACTAAGAACAACAGTAATGAAGAAACTTGGAAAAACAACGGATGAAATACACAACCTTCTAGAAGAGCAAAGTCTCATTTAAAAGTAATATTTTCAACAACAAACAATTAAAAGTATCTTTGCGATATACTTCTTATGAGTGACAATTTTCAGCAATGCGCAGATAAGTCCCATCAACTGTTCCGTTCATCTATATGATTAGATTGTCTTCAGACAGAAATACTATAAATTATTGCGATTTTTGTCATGCTCCTTTAATTTTCCTAACCTAGGAAACGTTCTCATCCTGTATGTATAAAAACTTCCATATAATGTGACCGTTGTGACACTATCGTTGGGAATTTTTTCACTGAACTGCGTCGAAAACAAATAGATCGAAACTCTTATAACTTGTAGTTCCATAGAAAAACTAACGCTCAAATACCACAGTCACGCTTACAACTCCTATATAGGTCATAATCATACTGTGGTTGAAGAAAAGCATACAATAGCAGAATCTGCACAGCGGTGTAACGCATTTTCTAAAAATATTTATCTTCGAATTGTAGAATATGAGTAATAACTTATGTATAAGCAGCATTTCGAATCCATCATCAATAACATTTCCCCGCCATTTATATAAAAGAATACACTCCCATGTTTAACTTAAATTGTTGTATGCATCACACACAGGTTGAAAAACAAATTGCTGGACAAGGGGTTTAACATGGGCGATCAGCATTTTTCAGATACTATTATTTATTTATTTATTTATTTATGGACGCTCTTTAACTATACTATGTCTCTTAGCATCCCATATACTGGGCATGAAAGACGGGAAATTTTGCTCAGAGGCCTCTTTATCAGGATTGAGGTTCTTTTACGTGCCGTAAATCTACGACACGGGACCACCGGCTTTACTTCCCTTCCGAAGAAAACCATGCTAAGGATTTTTACGCCCAAAAAAATCCATCGTCCGCCGGATTTGAAGCCGCAACCTCTGGAACTAGAGACTAGCATGGTACCCCTAGACCACGGACTCTCTCCCCTGTTGGTTTTAGAGAACAATTCTAAGGCTATTTTAAGAATATAAAAAAATGGAGTAAAATCCAAAAGCACTAAGTTCAAGTTTTTTTCAGAAAATAATAATATAGCAGCTTTATGCCATTAACTTTATTTCGTTACGTGGGCCATGAATCACTAAAAGTTTGTAAAAAAATCTGTTGTTACATTCACAAGACTTTCTCTGCCTTCTATCGCTAATTACTGGTATACAAATTATTCTTACCAAAGTTTATATTTTCTACTTCATTTTAATCGATATAAACATTTCCGAAAATAGCTGCAGTACAATCGTTATAGATACAAAAGTAATAATGATAGCCAAATGTTTTAGAACTGGATACTACACGCTGGCCTTAAAATCACATACTCCTTACATGACATTGTGGGAAACATCTGAAAATCGACAGGACTTTGAAAGGATGGCTAAGTATTGAACAATTCGAACAATTAATAACGGATATCTTGGAAATGGCTGATGCCACAAAAAAAGTTATTTTAAATAAAGTGTGTGCTTTAAAGAGCACTACATTTTCTGTGCAGTACGATCTTACCTAACGCTTAACGTTTACCACTAATACAAGATTATGCGAAATTCCTTCTGTTGCAGTAATTTGTATCACAAATTACTTAAATGTAAATAATGATTGTAATATGAATATGCATTTTTATGTGACATTGATTTGAGATATTTGATTATTGTAATTATTGTGGGGAAGTAAGTTTATAATGCTTTACTGAAACTGTCAATAATAGCCTGCAATAATGCAGCGAGGGGGTGAGCTGTTTATCATTATTGGAAACGAGGAAGTTACGTAATGTTGGCGCGTTTTTTCCTTGAGAATATTCTGGAACGTTTCCCTAGAGCATAAGTATTCATAATTTTCATTGGATATAAAAATAGACACTAATGTTGGCGCGTTTTATTAGCCAATTGCAGTTCAGTTATAATCTTTAGGCATATCGGGGAGTGGGAGTATAAATAGAGGCTAGGTTAGAGGTAAAGTCCGTCAGTCGGTCAGTTCATCAAAATTCTTTGTATACTACACGTCGCATTCCCGTCAGTTCGTCGAAAGTATTAGTACGGCATACATCGGATATAGATTCACAAGTTACGCGCAGCAGAATTATGAAAGATCTAAAGTATGGTAAAGTTAATTATACAAAAGATTGAAGTACGTGGATTAAAAGAATTATCAGTAAGAAGTTGTTATAACAGTTTCAGTTTGGCGAGTGTTAAGATCAATGTATAAATGTGATAGTTAACGTGTTCGATAATAAATGTGTAAAACAAATTTCTTCATCAGTGTTATTTTTGGATAAAAGATTCCTTTCCGTTTACACACCCTGATCAAGATATATGTTCGACCGAGAAATAATAGCTAGCCGGAGGACAGTGAAACAGAATTAAATAAAAAATTAAAATTCTTTCAAACAAAAACTAATACTGCCGCAAATTGCTAACACCAAATGGAGCTACAAACCGAACAAATGAATGACGTCACAAGATGGCTTTACATGAAGTAAACACACATACACAAACATCACAAGTAATAACATTATAAAAAGTACCGTTACACTTCCCAATGAAGAGCACTTCAAAGGCTATTCTTAGAAAATTCAGATTACATTTTCTTTGTAATTAAATATCTTTAATATATGGTATTTTAAAAAAAAACGTTAGCCATTTTTAAAAAACAAACAAATTACTAAAAATGTTCCATTTAAAGAGTAGTTTGAGGTGGGGATATTTTTAAAAATTGAGATAGTTGAATGCCTCACTGTTGCAAAGCCAATTTGAGAAGGTTGTAAATTATTAGCCCCACGTTTAGGTGACAATTTGAAGGAGTATGTATTGTAGTTCCACTGTTGGGGAGCCAAACTTGATGAAGTAACTGCCCCACGTATGGTACAAAGTTTCCGGTGGCCTTCGCCCCACTTTTAAAAAATCAAATTTGTAGTTTTATGTTTCTTTAAATATTATATATATTTATTTTTGCCTCGGCTGCGTCAGTATTAATTTGTAGAAACATGTATCTCTTAGCAGGGGGTGATGCGGCTAAAGAATGTAGGCTTACACAAATTATAATTTTTACTTCACTCCTTTTATTAATCCTTCACACGATTAAACAACACTTCACTTATATAGAGAGCTGTGAGATTATTTATTAAATACTTGCACTTTTAACACGTAAACTTTATAATATTCTCGCCGTAATGAATTGTATATGTCTCATACTGAATACGCATTTAACTGCTCGGGAACGCGTCTAGCTTCCGGTTGGGAACGCTGCTACTAGCGACTGGCGTTTACCGCTTAAATTTGTAAATTTCTCTATAAGTCTCTGATTGGCTAATCCTACTCCAATAGAATACTTTTATTTAACTTTCAGCTTTTCTAGTTTTTGAGTGGTTATTTATAAACTGTTTTAAATATTACATTATTGTTTCAAGAATTACTAGTAGCATTATTAAACTTTCCAATTCATTATTGCCTCAAGGTTACCTCATTGTTACCTCATTGTTAGCAACTTTTGACCTCTATTCTCACAGCTCCTACATTGTTAAATTATATAATACCTTCACATAACGCTTTTATACATGTATACAATAATATAAACATAATACAATTACTGTTACATAATTTTATATATTATATTATACACATATTGCTTTTAAGGCGGGCTGTTATTATATTTTATATTATGTAATCAGACTTAAATCATTTGTGTTAAATATACTGCCTCAAAATCTCGTATCGCATGATTGAAAGGTACTGCATCTAAATACCAGTTTGGTAGTTATCAGATTTTTTTGTTTTTGAGTCGCTTTTCACACACACACACACACGGACCTTTTTCCAAAAATCGGATGTCTTACATTCATTTACAAATTATTCTTACGAAAGTTTATTTTACTATTTTCTTCATTTTAATCGAGAACCTTTCCGAAAATAGATACATTGCACATTTCGTTATAGATAGAAAGGGCATAATGAGAGTGAAATGTTTTAGAACTAGACTCGCTAATACCAATTACGCTAATAGCCAATATATCCTTCTCAGAAAGACGGAAAAGCGACAGGAAAATTCCAAAGTACAGATGGCTTAGAGGTTTTTAGTAAATACTTCGTTTTTTACTCGGTGAAGAGTAAAATACCTTGAAGATAAAACTATGAAGCATACAGAAATGCATAAATCTTTAATATTTTAAGAAGAAGCAGGATTCATTATTATTTGTCTAAAACCTCTCTCAGGCAAGCAATGAAACAATAAGAATACGGCCTGTTGATAGAGGATATTCTTCAGCAGCAACAGTTCAACCAGGTATACATATGTCAAATGAAACTGTCTACCAAATATTTTTCTTATGCTAGGCTACTTCTACACATGTTTTTAGTATTGATTAGAAACGTTACTTTCAGCAAATAACTCTACACCGAATTCAAATCTTTCCGACCTAATCTGCCAAGCGAGATTAGACCTAACCTCTTTGATCGGATCTAATGACCCTCATTGCCCAGTTTACTGATGGAAACTAACCACCCACTTCTGCACAACGCATCTATGACACTTCTTTGGAGAGCATTCGAATGATGCATCAATTTCATAATTTTTTTTCCTGTGTTAGAACACATTTTCATTTTCGCTTCTTATGTTTAGCGCTTAGCGATCCCATTGTCCTAAACCTATTAACCAGACATCTAACAGTTCTGTACCTGGAACAGGAATACCAGGAAATTTCTCTTGAAACTGTCTACACACCTGACCTACATGATTCGATTTTTACTTATACCGTACACAATGAGGCAGTATTCTTAACACTTAAATGGTTTCAGTCTAATTATATAATATAAAATATAATAACAGCCCGCCTTAAAGTAATATGTGTATACTACAATATATAAAAAGTGTATATTACAGTCACTGTATATGTTTATATTATTGTGTACATGAATAATAATGTTATGTTAATGTATTACGTAATTTAATAATGTAAGAGCTGTGAGAATAGCGGCCGAAAGTTGCTAACAATGAGGTAACCTTGAGGCAATAATGAATTGGAAAGTTTAATAATACTACTGATAATTCTTGGAACAATGATGTAATATTTAAAACAGTTTATAAATAGCCAATCAACAAACAAAAAAGCTGAAAGTTAAATTAAAGTACTCTATTGGAGTAAAATTAGCCAATCAGAGACTTGAAATAGAGAAATTTACAAATTTAAGCGGTAAGCGCCAGTCGCTAGAAGGCAACGTACTGAGCAGTTTGTTCGCTTGGTACGCATTCAGTGTGAGACATATAAAATCCATTACGACGAGAATATTATAAAGTTTACGTGTTCAAAGGTGCAAGTACTTAAGAAATAATATCAAGGTCTCTATATCAGTGAAGTGTTATTTAATCGTGTCAAGGATAATAAAATGAGTGAAGTAAAAATTATAATTTGTGTAAGCCTACATTCTTTAGCCAAATCACCCCTGCAAAGAGATACATGTTTCTACAAATTAATACTGACGCAGCCGAGGCAAGCATAAATATGTGTAATATTTAAAGAAACATAAAAATACAAAGTAGATTCCTAAACCTTCGGGCGAAGGCAACCGGAAAGTGAACGTTGGGGCGAAGGCCACCGGAAACTTTGTACCATACGTGGTTGTAACTACATCAAGTTTGGCTCTCCAACAGCAGTAAAGGCTACAACTATCTCAACAAAATTCTTAGTTCAAGCAGTAGGCATTTCGATAGGAATTTCAGTATAATAATAAGAATAATCTAAAGTGATCCACAAACAACAGAGATGTCTTGAACAAACTTTCACTTTTGTGATGCACGATAAGAATTTGCAACAGAAGGCAACAACTGAAACAGTATAACACAGCTGATAAACGTAATCTTGAGTGGGTCATTCACCACTAGTGCCGAGGTCACTGCAGTGCTAAGGAGTTACGCATACACGCGATCTGTGATCCGGCTATAAATCGAACTCGCGATATTAAGCCAATCCTTACAGATCGGCGTTGTCAGATTTTGGCTTTAGCTAACAATGTTAAGCAGGAAAGGTAGAATCAGACGACTGAAAAATTCAACGCCATAGTCGGGATTTGAACCACGGATCTCCCGGTCTCCGTCCGATTGATCTAACCACTGAGCTACCATGGCAACATGCCGGTAGAACATTAAATTTCCCAACTGATTCGCAAGTTTCCCGGTAAACCACAAGGAGATCTCAAAATTGTATTGAGATGACATACCTCAATGCCGACCTACAATGTTGTAAGTACTTTAAGTCCCGGGCCATGGCAGCTTAGTGGTTAGAGCAACCAGACGGAGACCAGGAGATCCGTGGTTCAAATCCCGGCTATGGCATTGAATTTTTCAGTCGTCTGATTCTATCTTTCTAACCTCGTCCAACACACGGCTTGTGTGGAAGAACAATTAATTCAAATGTTAAGCAGGTTCTCTGAGACAGAGGAAAGGGAGTGGAGATGGAAACCTTTACAGCAAAAGTGACCACAGCTGGAAATGTTTATCTTCAAGGTTCCCGTTACTTCGTGGTAATGGGGTAAAATGTTTTCTCCTGGAGAAACGCATTATATACTACGTTACCGACGTACGTTTTCTGTCCACAGGAATACAGTACATGACAGAAATGCTATTGATAATCCAGAAATGTCCGTCAAATGAATTTGTGGAATGCCACAGGAACCGCTGTCTTAGTGAACAATATAATACTAATTTAAAAACAAGAAAATAGGTGTTATATTTACTTAGAAGTCCATTGTAAGAAAATTAAACAAGTGTGTGTTATTCGTATTATGATATTGCTATTCTTTCCGAATTAATGCTACTTTCAGATAAACGTAATTCAATGAGTCATGACTATCGCTCTGCACCAGGCAGAAGTAGCAGGGGATTTAAATATTTTGTTAGAAATGGCAGTGACATAATAAGTATGACATAAAGTCTTTGCTACGGTGCTAATAGTGCCTTAAGCGGGCTAAGGATTCCGGGACAATTTAGCAACCAACGTATGTGCAACTTCTATAGAGTTTTATAAACACAATACTGTTATGTAAACGAAGGCGCCAATGCGCTACCTTAGTTGCTACTGTAAACAGTACATTTCAATGATGGTGGAAAATGAAGTAGGACAAACACTGGAATGAGAGACGTTTATTGTGCCTCTAGTTACGAAGCAGATTATACACGGCCTCACAGGTAAACAACACTCCCATAATGCGCCATCTCACTCTACTCTACTAGATACAGTATACTTCACTTCACTCTTAAGTTGTCCTTGTAGCCTGGCCATAAGTATGGTGCTGTTTACGTAAGGTGTTGCGTACACAGGCCTTTCCTTTCTTTGACTTGCCTAAAACTGCTGTTGCACTTTGAAACAACGGAACCTTCCTCTTGGCCTGGTAAGGGACCAGAACTAGATCAACATTACTTGTTTAGTCAAAGTCCTTAAATACGTGTTATATACTTTGAGTCCCATTTAATCTTGTGCATTCATTCTACTGCACCGAAATTGAAAGGAACGTTTTATCCGAGTCACAATGCAAAGATGCAAATTTAGATTTTATAATTTGTGTACATCTCATGTGAACTATTCCCAAGGCCTAATGTGGTTCGGAGTCCACGGTAAAAGCTGTAGATCCTCTCATTACACCGCAATCCTCATCATTACCCTTCAATCGGAGGTAACAGACTCCGCCGGCCTTCATTCCATCGCTTGGTAGAATGCGGTAACTCCCGAAGTCATAGGTCACATATGCGGAGCGTTAGAGCACGACGACATTGTAAATCCGCAGCGTATCTACAAATGTAATGGTCATATTTTCCTTCATGTCCCGAGTGGTGTAACAGCCAAAAAGTCTACCAAAACCAAGCGTTAAACCTGAATATCACATGAGTTGAACTAGTCTAGCTGGAGAGCTGCTTACCTTAATCCTTCCGGCGCGTATTGGGTTCTAACTTAAACAATGCACTTAGTTTCACTCCGCGCTTGACGTTCCGTGAACGAAACGTCTGCTCAGCTGTTTACTTATGGCATTTCAAGAAACTGCCATTATTATCTCCCAATGCTATCATAACCATGTGCTATTTTTTGCGGCACCAGCACTGAGTATTAAAGAAATACATACCCCTATACTTGTTAATCTAATAGTACTAATTCAAGAACGGGTGAAAGAATGTTATGGAATATCTTTTATTAGTAAAACCTTACGTGTTAATCGCAGTCCTGGGTAACAGCGCAACAAACGGCTCTGAATCGGAAGTGGATATATCGCTTGAGTCGTCTTCCAGGTTTATAACCAACCTGTGTACAACTGCTCGTAAAACACTCAGACACATCAGTTGCTTCCGATGTTTATTTAATACCATCCTTAACAGCAAGGTTATTATAACACTCAAAGAGAATTATGAATCCCACTTTTAAGGGATTTTCCACTTCTATGTTTAATTACACTGCTCTGACCTGCCACGCACACATCGCAACATAAATAATACTGATTAACACGTCTCCGTGGTGTAGTGGGTATCATGCTGGTCTCTAGTTCCAGACGTCGGTTCAAACCCGGCGGAGGGTGATGGATTTTTTCTATCCTTCGGAAGGATAAAAAAGCCGGTGGTCCCATGTCGTAGGTTTACGGCATGTAAAAGGAGCTCAAGCCTGATAAAGAGGCCTCTGAGCAAAATTAACGGTCTTTCACGTCCAATATAGAATGGGACGTTAAGGACCACAGCAGTTAAGGAGCGTCCATAAATAAAACTCAGTTTTCAACAACCATTGCTTCGCTCCAATAAACAATGCGGGAATATAGAAGGCTGCATGGCCAAAGTAATAAATAAAAGCTAATTATTTAAGTTATGCTTAAATGAAACTCATTAAACTACTATGCTTATTCACCGTTTTTATTATTTGAAGTACAAAAGGATGATACATAGTGATGGGACGATACCACTAGTTCTCGATATACTGATTTTTGAGCACCGATTCTCGATACTTGATACTCACTTTATGAAAAAGCTGTAAAAGCGATAGCTTCTTCACTGAATTATATTCTTATTAATAATTTTATGTGTGTAAACGCATGTAACAATTTTGTAATGCATGCTAATTCCCAAATTGTTCCTTCTCAAATTGGCAGCAACGTTTTTATCTAGATAATTCTACAGGTTATATTATTCCCTATTGTTAGCCAAGGCTAATAATGATGATGATGATAATAATAATAATAATAATAATAATATTAATATAAATAATAAATTTTTACTTCCCTTTAACTATATTTTGTGCTGAAAACCTTCTTTTAAGAGATTTTCTATCCATAGAAAAACAAACACTAGCAATTCTTTATTCCGCAATCTTGAAAATATAAACTAATATATATATTTTTCATGGAAATTAAAACTAAAAATGACAAATCTTTCCATGCACTGTATTATCTCGGTCTTAATTTCTGATTTGTTTATGCTGGATTTCCAGACTTTGGTCACTGGAGTAGTTCTTCAATGTAATAGCTGTGAGCGTCACCAAGCAAGGCTATTGTAGAAACACGATTTAGTGCGTCAGCTAAATCAGCTTCATTCACAATTCAGTTAATGTTGCATGTTACATGATTATCTTTACTCCTTCTCTTGTTTGGCATGTTTTCATTTAGACACAAAAGTCTATGGAATGTTGCATTATTTTACCCACAGGAAACCCGAGGTCAAGGTCTATCAAGAGTCTAGCAATTCTTTGGGGACGCGTGCTAGGCAATAACATGAAGTCTCGACTTCTTTCATTCCTTATCTAGCATAAAGTTAAGCTTAACTGCTTTCAATAATGCAAAACTTATATATACATTTAATACTATCGGTGTAGCGTGTATGTGAGTGCATTGTCGCGTCGGACACATTATTGCTGTGTAGGGGGGGTGAAGGCAAGTAGAGGGACTAGCCTCGTTGTTCTGGTGGCGTCAGTAGCCAGAGTGAGTCTTGTGTGTGTCTTCAGGCGAGTGGATGTGTGTGTAGAAATGCGTGTTTCCGCGCACGCGCGTGTGTGTGTGTGTTGGACATCTCCCTCCAATGTTTGTCCTGTAATCTGTTGTGAATGATGTAGTGGCACCAACATAACTTTATAATAAACCACAGGTAATGTGTTAAATGTGTATTTTGTTATGAATATCCCACGCCTACTTTAGATTTGTTCAGCAAGTTCCTGGTATCTCTCGTTTGCCTCTGCAGCTACGCTCCCCAATGTTTATGCCGGGGTTACTAAGTTTAATGTTTTAGCTGCAAAAGCTTTGCCTCACCCCGGTGTATAACATCGGTAAAGTATCAAATGATTAACTCAAAGTATTAGACATACTTCGATATCACCCGAGTATACATACAGTGCAGTAACGAAATATTTTCATTCACTTGAAATTTATGCTGCGGCGGTCGCACGTGCATTTGCTTACACCAGACCCTTTCTTGGGCTGGATGAAGTATAGTGGGTATGACTAGACTAAGCAGCACTCTGATCGCTTCTGGTTGGCTAGTTCCTTATATTTAACCGACACATCAACGCTTGGAGCTTGCAAACTTCCACGTTTATGTCATCAGTTTTATGGCCATGTTTATGTTAACATCAGCCAATGTGAACGGTCCATTAAGGTAACATAAAACAGGCTTCTGTGCTCGTTTTGCTTATGTCTAAGTTTTATTGTAAATGGCTCCTAGGTGCTGCAGGATTCTTATTCAGAACATCCGCAGCATTGCGTCAGTAATTCTTATCAAAATGCAGACTAATTAACTGCAGGAAAGAAATGGAGGGAAGTCTAACCTGCCATAACGAGTAAGGAGGGATAAAGAACCTTCTTTAAGTGTCTGCCCTCTTTCTTTGTCTCTCCCGCACTCCAGAATGTATTTAAGTTCACTAAGGATGAATTTTGTTCTGCCTTTTAAACGCTATATACTTGCCAATTTAAAGTTCTTTATTGTAAAAGTTTCTCTGCTGGAGAGTTTTGCATGGCAAGCAACACTCGCCACTTTTACATACGAAATGAAAACACCGCTTCAGTTCAGGTACAATGCTAAGCTCCTCTTCCCCTCATTCCACCTCTCCCATCTCCACGCCACTGTGCCCTATGGTACTGTTAATTCGAATATTATTAATATTTATAAGTCTCATCAAAAGTATGTAAATGCACCGCCCTCTCATGCACACTTCTCCTCCAAACTGCATTTATTTAGATTCTCTGCATGCTTGAAAATAAGCACTTTTGTTTCTGCATAGTCTTCATGCAGTGCATATCCAAAAAAATTACACAAAAATAAAAATATAGCCCTCAAAATTAAATTATTAACGCGCGAGGATGATCACTGGAATAATAAAAAATTCTACTAAATTGCCTCAAAATTAATCACTTTTCAGTTTGTTCTATTGCTCAAAATAATGCCATAAGAGTTAAATGCTGCTGTAAAAAGCTGTAGCTGTTGGATGCCAGGATACCCTTTAATTCTTAGGTAAAGATTTATTTTCTGATGCTTCGGTACACAGCTTAACGTTAATCCTTAAAATGGATTTCTCAGTTTGAGCAAATTAACATCAGTGTATTCATGCCGAACAGTAGGCTGGGTGACGAGTTGTTTCCAAATTGTAATCAGTTAATACAATTTATAATAAGCATTAGGCCTGTATTAGTCTTGCATTATTGTGAAGAATTAGCCTTCTTTTTTAAGAGCTCTGTTCGTATAATGTCACGTACCGATGATCATTCATACTAATGCACATCTGTCCCTTCGAAGGTCATCTGTTGTCTACTTTCAAAATATTGATAAGTGGCTTTTACAGTGAAATCGGGAGATAATTTTTTTCTTCCAAGACTTTCACTAATAATAATAATAATAATAATAATACTAATAATAATAGAATTAATATTTGGAGCAATAGCACTGCTGAGTTTAGATCTACCGCCATTTCCTCTGCCTCCTCACACCGAACAGCATGGGCACAGTGCGGTATTGGAGGTGGTATACGGTCAGTATGCTACTCCTCGGCCATTTAAGGGCGGTTTTCGAGACGAGAGCCGCTGGGTTTTCATCAGATCCTCAATTGTTCCCCAAGGATCTCGCTATGTTGAGTGCGTCCCATATCGGACCTCCCAGCAGGGAAAAATCCCAAAGTCGGTATTAGATATCGAGCCAAAGTCAGCAACGCTATCTCTATACTATGGAGATGGTCTAGTATGGTGTTAAAGAGTTTACTGCACGATTACCAGCGTGGGCGGTGATTTTTTCCCTCGGGAGTTTCACCGTAGAGTCAACACATGCTTCTCGAACCAGTTCATACTCCTGCGGTGCATATCCGCATAAGGTTCCAATTTTAATTAAAGATATCCGATTTAATTGTAAGAGCAATAAAGTGATTTGATAGATTCTCGTCATCCATTTCAATAGCATGTAGACAAAGAAGGTTTTAAGAATTTGGGTACGTCCGCATTCACATATGTCCCCATGGAGACGGGAGCGCACGTGAGTATTTAGTATTTCTGGGATCGCCCTCGTAAAATAAATAATTACTTTAGTTACTATGTAATTTCTGTTGGAAACTACATTACTATATAACGTAGAAGCTTTAATAACAGTAAATTAATTTTTAAACTTTAGTTTAAACTAGAAACGTGAAACAGAAGCACTCGGTCCTCTCATTCTTATTATTTTCCCTACTACATATAGTAATAGTAGATAGTAAGTAGGGAAAGTATTGCATTCCACCCAAAAATTCGATATCGGGATTTCACCGATAATATATTTTTTGTGACCCCTTGAATAAAAAAAAGTATTTTATAAAAATCTCTCTCTCTCTCTCTGTATATGTGTGTTTGTGTGTGTGTGTGTGTGTGTATGTGTCTGCGAACAGCATAACTCATAAACGAAAAATCGGATAAATACCAAACTTGGTATTTAAGTTCAGTATCTTTTAAAGATGCGGCACGAAAATTTAAAAGAAAAATCCCCCACCCCAGACTACCCTTTACATGGAACACTTTTCGAAATATTTTATTTTCTCAAAACTGGCTCTAACGATTTTGACCAAAATATTATAAGAGGCATATATAGAAAGTAAGTTTTCGTATTTTTTTAAAACAAAGAAAACATAGTTAATGAAAAAAATTATTGGCAACACATACAGCAATGTTTGAGCTGTTTTTCGACATAGCTACCACAAGAATTGAGACACTTGTCATATCGTAGGATCCTGTGTCGTAGAAGTCTGCAGTCTGTGAATGGAACCAGCGTGTGACAGTCGTCTTCAGCTCTTCGTCATATCAAAACGCTGACCGGAAGGCAGGAATTTCTTGAGGTGAAACCAAAGATGGAAATCGTTGGAAGCAAGATCAGGACTGTATGGTGGATGATCAAACAGCTCCCAGCCGAACTCCTGCAGAACAATTGCTCTGCGCCGAGCCGTATGTGGACGAGCATTGTCATGGAGCAGCACAACACCTGCAGTAAGCATTGCACGCCTCTTGTTTTGAATGGCACGTCGTAATTTCCGCAGTGTTTCACAGTAACGGTCGGTTTCACCTCTGGTCAGGAAGTCAATGAGCAGATTACCCTTCCTGTCTCTGAATACCGTGCACATCACTTTCTGCACCGACACAGAATCCACTGTGACGTCAATGCATTGACTGCTGCTTGGTTTCCGGGATAAAGTGCGAAATCTGCGTCTCATCGCCCGCGATGATCCTGTCGAGGAACTCCTCGCGTCATCATGATACCGCTGCAGAAATGTCAGTGCTACTCCTAAACGTTTCGTTTTGTGCTCGGATGTTAGGTTTTTCGGCACCCACCTGGCACACAATTTTCGAACAGTGCCAATTTCATGCAACAAGGATCGCGATATCTGCGGAAAATGGCTGCTGAGCTCCGAAATCGTGAAGCGACGGTTTACCCACGATGCACTGCCGGATCAGCTCAACATCTTCATCATTGATAAGGTGAAATCGCTCACTACGATCTTCATCATGGAGAGTTTGACGACCTTCGAAAAACTGCATACACCAGCGACACACCATTTGTTTGGCCATGATGTTCGGCCCGTAGACCTGACAAAGCTGAGGATGAATTTCGATCGGCGTTATGTTTTATGCAGTAAGGAACTTTATCACTGACCAAACCTTACAGGTGGCGGGAGAACGAATGAGAGCCGCCATTTCGGGCCACTGCTGCCGCGCTACTGGCACCAGGCGAGGCCTGTCCGACCGGCATATGATTGATACGTCATAGATCTGTTACGCATGCGCAATTTTCCCGGATAAACACGTTTACTTTAAAGGAAACAAAATCGGGAAACTTACTTTCTGGATGCGCTTCGTATATTTAAGATACGCTCATGGCAAATGAAATGTATGTCTCGAGTTTTCTGGAAATGTTCCCAAAAGTCGTCTTCACTCTTTCAGTCGTCTTCAGGTGTAGCTCCTTATGACTCATGCGGGGACCCAGGCCGCGTAAGTGGTGTTTTTCGTTGCGTTCGTTCTTCTGCATTTCGCACTATTGTTTACTCACTTCTTTGTAATTGGTAATGATGTTTGGGGATCCTCACTTCGCACACTTCTTCCCTTAATTCCGATCCGACACGGTGGTAGTGTTTAGCACTTTCTGCCTTCTTCGGATGTGTCTCAGCTGCTGCGGTCGTATGCAGTCCTGTTCCAGTGTGTTCCTACTGCTTTCATAAAGACGTCGTCCCATCTTGTTCCGGATCTGCCTTGGCGTCCCTTACCGGTGTAGAGGATCCAAATTGTAGAAATGTGTTGTTCCGGAGCCCCGCCAAGTGGCCTCCCCACTTCCATTTCAAATTGGCGGCTCATTGGGATACATCGTCTAGTTTTATTTCGCTTAACCTGGTGTTGGGCACTCTGTCTTTAAGGGATAGCCGTAACACCTTCCTCTCTATTTTTCTCTGGCAAACTTGAATACGTTTCGTTTGCGTTTCCGTCAAGTTCCAAGTTTGGCACCCGTGTAGTAGTGATGTGAACTCGCCAATAAAATAGTAGAGAAATTCATGTGCGTGTATCATATCAGACTTTTTCACACGCTTCCTCGTTTTCCAATTATGCACTTATATCGCAATATACCTACTATCATTGTGCAGCATTTTTAAAAAAGCTTAATAATAAGATGTGTTATATTATATCATTTTCATAAGCGGTTGGGCCATTCTTGCATAAAAAGGTCTGTCTCTCTCTCTCTCTTTCACACGTAAATGCATACAAATAAATTTAAAAAGTATGATTTCTGGCTTCAGAATAGCCTCTTATATACAATATAAATTCATCCAAAATGGAAAATTTCCTAAAAGCATATCGTGTAGTTTCATTTTGTAACAGATATTGTAGAAAATAAAACTTAATTGCGACAAATTATTTGATTCTGCAAATAAAATAATAAAGATGCACTCTATAGTTATTTTTAATCAAGATTTTTTTAAGAAATAGATAATTTTTACACAAATTGTCCATTATCTTAGGAAACTTTCATACTAGAACCATAACATTTTACGTTTATTCATGACATCCTGTTAATGTAAACCTATAATGGCTCTGTAATTTTTTATGTTAAGGAAATGAAAAAAAAATTCAAAGTTTTTTTTTTAATGAACTGGCATTTAAATTACTAAAAAAAACACCCATGAATCAAGTTTAATATACTCGGCACCAATGTACATACCGATAATATATTTCTGATATATTTATTATTGCCAAAGAAAAGGGTGATAAACTTCGTCAAGTTCAGTAGAGTAGACCACCCTACCGTGAACAGCTGATAATGTAAGGAAATTCGAAATGGGAATCAAAATAAGAGCTAGGTTTGGAAACCACATGGACAGGCTATTTGTATGGCGGCATGTGTGGAGAAGGATTAAGAAGCGTATGTGTGATATTGGCGGACAACAAACAATTGCGTAATGCACGGAGATGAGTGGGCTAAGAGTTGAGTGGCCATGGAGAGTATATCAAAATAGATACAAAATCATTAGACAGAGATTCATGAGGCAGCGTACATGACGCATTGTAAAAGAGTTATTGATGAAAATGCTAATAGAATATAGTCCATTTTCGAGGAGTCGTGGGGTATATCTTGGTAAGCTGAAGGGATGCGGAGGAACGGAGAGGAACACCTTTAACTAAAGGGTTAAGGGCATGTTGGACGCTGCTGGCAGGTAGGTAAGACGTGGAGTGGATACGTAAGTTTCTACTTAAAGCGAGATAGCTGAGATATGAGAAGGCTGATAGTAGAGAGGGGGGAGATAAGTGGAACTAAATGTACGATTGGGTGTTGGTGCTTTATTTTAAATACTATTTTATGTCAAGTTTCATTTATTTCCTTATCTTTCCTAACTGTTCTTTGGGTAGCATAATTGGGCATAACAATGCGTAGTAATATCGTTTACTGTTATATTGTGAGTTGCTTTTATTTAAATGTCATATTTGAATACATTTATAATCTTTCTTTCGTGAAGTGATGCTTTCTTGTAGCGATTTTTTTTTCCTCCATTTTGACTTTTTTGTCCTGCTTTAGTACGAGTTACATCCGTGCGATTGATAGGAATTAATGTGCGTATACTTTACTTAATTTAAATAAATGCGTTCATTCATTCACTGTAAATTAAGCACAGAGAGAGATCATTTCAATTCCTTGGAATTAAAAAAAATCGAATGACATTCACATGACTTTCTCTATCCTCTATCATTTATTAATGAATATACAAACTAGTTTTACTAAAGCATATTTTTCTGTCTATTACATTTTAACCCTTTGAGGGAACAGCTACATTACACATTTCATTATAGATATAAAAGGAACAGCGACAGTCAAATGTTTAAGAACTGGACGCTATATGCTGACCTTAAAACTCCACATTGTTTCCATACAATCGCGAGAAACAAATGAATGTTGATAGGACTTATGAGAGTGAACAAGAAATGAACAATTGAAACCTTTAATAACGGATATCTCAGCAACTGGCTATGCCACAAAAAACTTATTTGAAATAAATTGGTGTTTTAAAGAGATCTACATTCTTTGTAGTACATTTTCGTCTATCGCTCAAGGTTTTACCAATTATACAAGATTATGCAAACTTCTTCCAAATGAAGTGGACTTCACAAGCTGTTCCCAGAAAACTCAAATATAAATTTTATTTGTAATGTAAACATTTTTATGTACGGTTATTCAGTGCTTGCAGCGGTGCTGGGTTTGTTTACGAGAAAGTTGCGACGCCATAGGAAAAGCAGTCTTGTGTGTTGCAGTGCGCAAAGATTGAATCCATTGTTTCATTGCAGGGTGCATTTCGTTTTAAGTTCAACAAAGAACTGCCTCATCATCAAAAATTTACAATTGATACAATAAAATCGTTAAAGATGGTTGTGTATGCAAAAGGAAAAACACTGGTCGTCCTCGTATAGCAAATGGTACTCATTTTGAACGCGTAAAATAAAATTTTGACTTTCCTCACATGTGTCGTCATCCATTGTCATTCATAAGAAATAAATATTTAAAGTGTGTTCCTTCCTTTTGAATAACCCTGTATTGTGTTTTAATCAAAATCGTTAGGGCCTATTTTTAGAAAATAAAAAATATCGAAAAATCTTCGATGTAAAGGTAGTCTGCGGTGGAGCGATTTTCTTGAAAATCTTCGTGTCGTATCTTTGGAAGTTACAGAGTAAGTATCAACTTTGGTATTGATCCGACTTTTCGTTATGCTGTACACACACACACACGCACACGTACTACCTTTTTCTAAAAAGTATTTTTTAGATTCAGGTGTCTCAAAACATGTATTTCCGGTGAAATCTCGGTATCGAATTTTTGGATGGAATGCAATACCTTCTCTAATATGTAGGTGGCAGAGAAAGTAAAAATTAAATGCAACGAATGGCGCGCACTGTACATTCCTCTTTTATTCTGGCGCAATTTATGCTGCATATACAACATTAATTTCATTAACATGTTTCACGTTTATTTCTGTCGGCTTTTGAAATCGGTTATTCGGAAATGCGAAGATACAATTACCATTGATGAATGCAAAAACCTTGCAAACAATAAACGAATATAGCTAACCTGTATGGTCGGTGATGTGACATTTTAGAAATTACTGGACGAACATTTTATGTGGCATATCGTGTAATATTATCAAGTGAACATAAATGAGGTATCACTTCCTGACAATAGCAGCCTAGTGAATTATCGTTGATCAAGCGATTAAATGTTGGGATCAATGTAACATGTTAGTTCGGATTATATGCCGCATTTTCGGTGTGTGATGTATAAACCTGTTCGCCGATAAGATTCCGCAATACAATCGTCGACCCTTGACAAAATACGATTATAATACGCTTGTTGATATCATGTGCTTCTCTGCACTCTAAACTCAAATCTAACCCTATTAAATTCATTTCGCTCTGCCAGACCAGTCACTTATTTTTTCTACCACCTAGGTATAATACAACATAACGCAGAGGACCTCGACTCATAGTTTGTGTATCGAGATTTCTTCGAATATATCTACAGCCTTTGAGATGAATTCAATAAAAAAGTATCTGATGTGTTACATTCACATGACTTTCTCTACCTACTATAATTTACTACTTTTTACTTTCTCTACTACATATAGTAAGTAGCGGAAGTATTGAATTCCACCCAAAAATTTGATACCGAGATTTCACCGGAAATACAAGTATTGAGACCCCTGAATACAAAAAAAAGCATTTTTGCAAACATGTCCGTGTGTGTGTCTGTCTGTGTCTGTGAACAGCATAACTCAGAAACGAACAGTCGGATAAACACCAAAGTTGGTATTTAGGTTCAGTATCTTTCGGAGATGCGACACGAAGGTTTTCAAAAAAAATCCCCCCACCCCAAATTACCCTTTACATGGAAGCTTTTTCGAAAATTTTAATTTTCTCAAAATTGGCTCTAAAGATATTGATTAAAATATAATATGTTTAAGATATTTTCATCACAAATGAAATGTGTATATCCAATTTTCTGGGAATATCTCCAAAAGTATTCTTCATTGTGAACGACTTTTTCATAACTGGTAAACCATAAGAGATAGACAAAATTTTACTACACAAAAAATGTAGATCGCGTTAAAATACACAATTTATGTCATATACATTATTTTTGTTGATTGAACCATTTTCGAGATATGGCTTGTTATTCTCTTAAATTTTCCAATACTTATACTTTTTCTCAAATTCGTTATTGAGTTTTTTAAGTCTTGTACATAAACATAGAATGGAATACTCCACATAGCAACCACCTCTTAAAATATTTGACTATCGCTTAAAGCCTAGCAATTCCCCTTGCATCTACAAGAAAATTAGCAATAAAATTAACATCTCGAATAACATGAAGCATATGGAGAATAAGCGTTTGTAAAAATAGTTTGTACAAGAGTAGAGAAAGTCATGTGAGTGTAACACATCGGATTTTTTTACTACGTATATTAAGTATGGGAAGTATTGTATTACCCCAAAAGTTCTATATCGAGATTTCACGAGAAATATAGATGTTTTAGGCCTCCTGCGTGTGTGTGTGTGTGTGTGTGTGTGTGTGAGAGAGAGAGAGAGAGAGAGAGAGAGAGAGAGAGAGAGAGAGAGAGAGAGAACAGCATAACTCAAAAACGAAAAGTCGATTAAACACTCAACTTAGTATTTATGTTCTCCATCTTCCAAGGATTAAGAAAATTCTCCACCCCAAACTGCCTCTTCCATGGAAATAATTTCGAAAGATTTGATTTTCTTAAAAATGACTAACGATTTTTATTAAAATATGTAGGGTATTTTCATAGCAAATGAAATGTAGGTATATCTTGAATATTCTGGAAGTAATCTTTAAAATCCTGTGGATGATTTTTACATAACTGCTAAACAATAAGAGATAAAAAAAACTCCTACCACACAAAAACAAAACAAAAGTTGTAAATCTTGACAAAGCATCAAATTTAAGCCAAATTTCCGAAATATTCCTTGTTATTGGTTTGAATTTTCCGATACTTATACAAATTACTCATAGTTATTCCTTTTTTTTCCTTTCCTGATCAAGCAAAGAGAGCAGTGCTAGCCTCTAGTTCCCGAGGTCGCGGGTTCAAACCCGGCAGAGGGCGATGGATTTTTTTTGGGGGCGTAAAAATCCCTAGCATGGCTTCCTTTGGAAGGGAAGTAAAGCCGGTGGTCCCGTGTCCTAGATTTACGGCACGTAAAAGAACCCCAAACCTGATAAAGAGGCCTCTGAGCAAAATTTCCGATCTTTCACGCCCAATATAGAATGGGACGCTTAGGACCACAGCAGTTAAAGAGCGTCCAAAAATAAAAAAAAATCAACTAAAAAAGAGCAGAATTTCAGAGGCATCATATAGTGACCAGCTCTTAAACGATTTGACTATCCGTTAAGAGTACTGTATTTCCCTATTCCCATTGCACCTACAAGGAAATATGTATTAAAACCATTTCTGCAAATATTTATCTCGATTAACGTGAAGTAGACAGAAGAATTGTTGATGAATGAGCAAAGTCATGTGAATGTAAAGCATTTTTGGAAACATGTCCGTGTGTGTGTCTGTGTGTCTGTCTGTAAACAGCATAACTCAGAAACGAACAGTCGGATAAACACCAAACTTGGTATTTAGGTTCAGTATCTTCCAGAGATGCGACACGAAGGTTTTTAAGAAAATCCCCCTACCCCAGATTACCCTTTACATGGAAGATTTTTCGAAAAGTTTAATTTTCTCAAAAATGGCTGTAACTATTTTGATTAAAATATCATATGTTTAAGATATTTTCATGACAAATAAAATGTATATCTTGAATTTTCTGGGAATGTCTCCAAAAGTATTCTCCATTGTGAACGACTTTTGCATAACTAGTAAACCATAAGAGATAGACAAAATTTTACTACACAAAAAATGTAGATCGCGTTAAAATACACAATTTATGTCAAATACATTTTTTTTGAGTGAACCATTTTCGAGATATTGCTTGTTATTCCCTTAAATTTTTCAATAATTATTTTCTAAAATGGGAATTCGCTATTCATTTTTTTGTCTTGGATATGCAAAGAGTTATAAATTTGTGGCAAAGGGAATGGCGCTGCACCTAGCAACCAGCTATTAAGAGATATGTATGTGCTTAAAGGCTACTGTTTTTCTATATTGCCCTTGTAAATATATTTTCCCCTTACATCTACAAGAAAATTAGCAATAAGATAGAGTCTGTAAATGTTTCTCATTTAACCTGAAGTAGATGGAGAATATGCGTTTGTAAAAATAGTTTATACAAGAGTAGAGAAAGTCATGTGAGTGTAACACATCAGATTTTTTTTCAATCAGCTTCATGTTGATTGAGATAAACATTTGCAGATATAGTTTCATTACACATTTCGTTATAGGTACAAAAGGGATAGACGGAACCGAATCGAAAGTCAGTTTTAAAGAGGCTCACCAAAGCTTTAAAATTCCACTTTCTTTCCATGACATCGTAAGTAGCAAATGTATAGCGACAGAACAAAAGTACTGAAAAATTGTCACCAACATTAAAAGATATCTTGGAAATGGCTGATGTCACAAACAAAGTTGTTTGAAATAAATTGAGCATTTTAAAGGGATCTATATTTTTGATGTGGTACATTTTTATCTTTCTCTTAACGTTTACCAGTTTTACAAAGTTTCCTCTAAATGAAGTGGACTTCTCAGTCTGTTCCTAGAAAACCAAGAGATAAATGTTATTTTCCATTTAAGTATTTTAACTATGACATTTTAATCTAATTCCTTAGTGCCATTTTTGAGAAAATAAAAAACTTGTAACTTCTCTCATGTAAAGTGTAGTTTGAGGTGGGAGGATTTTCTTCAAAATCTTCGTGTCGCTTCTTTGGAAGATATTGAATTTAAATACCAAATTTGGATTTAACCGATTTTTCGTTTTTGAGTTACGTTGTTTAGTCGCACACACGCCCACACATGAACGCACACACGCATGGACTTTTTCTAAATTGTGTTTCAGGGGCTTCAAACGTGTATTTTCTGTGAAATATCGATATCGAATTGTTGGATGGAGTGCAATACTTTCCTTTTCTATCTACTGTATACGAGGTAGAGAAAATAAAAATTAAATAGAGAAGGCATTTATAAAAATGCTTGGGCCTCTTGTCAGCCTCTGTGAACAGCATAATTAAAAAAAAACCAAGCCACCATATTTTATAAGCAAGTAAGGTACTTTCTCTAATTGTGCAAGACGCAGATGTTCAAGAAATTCCACACACTCAAACAAGCTTTTACATATAGAGAAGCTTTCTTTTCTCTAAAAAATTAAATAAATAAAGCTCAAATAAGTATTTATAAAAATGCATTTTTTGCAATTTGAGAAATAAAATGTGTACACTCTTAGAAGTCCTTTGTTCCCTTTGAATTTCATTACCTGTGGAAATGTCATAGATAAGCTAAAAGGTAAATAAATGCAAAATTCGTTAAAACATGGAGTTCGTGCCAAATAGCAGTTTTCAAATCGTTAAATATTTCCGAGATTTTTACTGCTGTTCTTTTGAATTTTCCAATATTTTAGAAATACACTTTTAAATTTTAGAAGACTTTTCTTACATGTTTATGCGCTCATGTTAATGTTATCTATTCTCACGGCTTACATATTGAACGTGTTTCTTTCTCTATACATACTTACAGTAAGTAGAGGAAGTATTGTACAAATAAGAACAACAATTGCTGCTAGACACACTTTATCTGTCACTAAGGTGCTCAGCGCAGCACGAACATTACACTTGAGGACTTTTAACACGCAGAAGAGAACAGAACTGATGGGTCACAACTCTCAACTGAACCACACTCGGCACCGTCCACTTTTAACTGTGCAAACTCTTCGACTTCTTAACTGCACTTAACTTTGTAACTTCTTAACTAACTACCGGGCAAGAACAGCCCCTTATATAGCTTTGCATACAAAGCAGATTGCTCTAGAAAGGAAAGCTACTAGAACACGCCGAAAGAAATATTCTCGAACAGAGAAGCAGCACATAATGGGCTATTATTCCGCGCGGGCTATTGTTTCAACGGCCGGTCGAAGGCTCTTCCGAGGTGTCGGACTGGGAGGCGTAGTCCTTCGTGGTGTAGTGGTTACCATGCTAGCCTCTAGTTCCCAGGGCGCGGGTTCAAACCTGGTGGAGGGCGAGGATTTTTTCGGGGTAAAAATCCTTAGCATGGCTTCCTTCGGAAGGGAAGTAAAGCCAGTGGACCCGTGTCGTAGATTTACGACACGTAAAAGAACCTCAAGCCTGATAAAGGGGCCTTTGAGCAAAATTTCCGGTATTTCATACCCAATATAGAATGGGACGCTAAGGACCACAGCAGTTAAAGAGCGTCCATGAACAAACCTCAATTTCAATTTAGGCTCGGAGGCGCTTACCGGTGGCCCGCAGGTAGCTTCGCGCGGGCGTTCACAGCATTGTATTTCAGCCAAAACTTCGAAACCGAGATTTCCCAGGAAATACATGTTTTGAGGCCCCCTGAACCATCCAAAACATTTTTAAAAGGTGTGTGTGTGTTGTATGTGTGTGTCTGTGAACGGCATAACTAAAAACGAAGAGTCTATAAATACCAAACGTGGTATTTATATCAGTATCTCTCAAAAATGCCACACAAAAATGTTCAAAACATTCCCCAAACCCAAAGTACCCTTTTCATGGAAAATTATAATTACATTTTTTTTTCTCCTAAAAATGGTTCTAACGATTTCATTAAATACCGAATGTTTAAGATATGTTCACGACAAATAAAATATCGGTACATTGATAATGAATTGTTCTTTTACACAAGCTATAGTAAGACAAAGTTAGAAAGGCTGAATCAGATTGAATTGTATATCTTTAATTTTGCGGGAATAGCATGTGAAATCCACTTCATTCTGAATATTGGTAAAACGTAAGGGATAGACAAAATCATACTACACAACAAATGAGATCTCGCTGAAGCACACAATTTATGCCAAATAAATATTTTTGTGGCTTTAACAATTTTGATATTCTTTCTTATGATTTGAAGTTTTAAACACTTATACTTTTCTCAAGTGGGAAATTACTATTCGGGTTTTTCTCGTGGTCTTGCAAAGAATATCGTTTAAGCCTTCTTGTATTCCTCTAATCCCTTTGTACCTACAAGGAAGTATGTAATAAACCCGTTTCTGCAAATGTTTATCCACATTAATATAAAGTAGATAGAAGAATAAGCTTTTGTAAGAATAGTTTGTTGAAAAACGGGAGGAGAAAGGCATATGAATGTAACGCACCCTCTTTTTGGTAAAGTTTAACTGTCGTTTCAACCACCTATATGTGTATCTATAACAATTCTATTGGAGCATTTTCTCACGAATACTAATTATCAGTAAAAGCTTTTTTACTAACTTAAGAACAATCTATGAAAATAAATGATAAAGTTGGTTTGATAAAATGATGTGATTATTACACTGCAGATATAGTTTTTATTTCTCTAGCCTTAGGTGCTTAAGGCAGAGGAAGTACTGCATTTGAACACCGAGCACTCACAGAACATACGCGTTTTTAAACCACCTGAATCCAAAATAAAGGTTTTTAGACAGAAATTCCTGTGCCTTTAAACGGCATAGTTAAAAACGAAAATTCGGATAAATACCAACTTCATATTTTAAAAAGGCATAATTAAGTGCAGCAAGGCGGCGATTTTTAAGAAAATTTCTCCACCCCAAAAATAATTTTTCTGTGGAAAATGTTTGTTTATCTTATTCAAAAATGGCAATAATTAAAATAGCATATGTATGAGATATTGGAATATTAAATAAAATGCATATGTACTTGGAATTCTTTTCTAAAAACCCTTTGAAAAACAAAAGATAAAAAGTTAATGAGAAGCATTAAAGACTTACAACCCAAAAGGTCTAATTAGATGCCTTCGATATATAAAATTACATCAAATAAAATTTGATTTCCACTAAACACTTACGATGTATTCGTTGTTTGTTTTAATCTTACCACATTTTAAACAATATACTTTTATATGCTGCAAAGAATTTATAATATTATAACCATCACATAACTATGCTTGCTTTTTGAACTGGAAATGACCTTCGTCCAGCCTGCAAAATACATATTATGAGAGTGTTAACTAATTTTAACCAAATCCGGCAAATTTTTGCCCTGATTAACACAAAACTGTAGAAAAAATACCTGATGTGGCACACTCAAACAACTTTCAATAACGATCATTATAATTTTGCTTACATGCCTTAAATACTAGGAATTCATTAAGCATGTATTTTTCTATAAAGATTATGTCATGCACATTATATTTTTGTCTAGAAGTTATCCAAAATAAACCCTTAGTTATATACAGTATGCTGAAAGAAACTTCAAATATGTGTATCGAAAGCAGGAGGGAATAAATTCAGAGGTCGAAAAAAACAAGTTCTTTCGATTGGAAAGAAAAAACAAAATTGACAAGATTTTAAGTATCTTAAATTTTAGAAAATGTATTCATACACTTGAAATACACTATGTGATCAAAAGTATCCGGACACCCCACAAACATACGTTTTTCATCTTAGGTGCATTGTGCTGCCACCTAATGCCGTACCCATTATCTGCGACCTCATTAGTCATTAGACATTATGAAACAGCAGAATGGGACACTCCGTGGAACTCACGGATTTCGTGGTCAGGTGATTGGGTGTCACTTGTGTTAGAAGTCTGTACGCGACTTTCCGCACTCATAAACATCCCCAGGTCCACTCTTTCTGCTATTATGGTGAAGTGGAAACGTGAAGGGGCATGTACAGTACAAAAGCGTACAGGCCGACCTAGTCGGTTGACTGACAGAGACCGCCGACATTTGAAGAGGGTCTAAAGAGTAATATGCAGACATATATCCAGATCACCACACAGAAATTCCAAACTGCATCAGGATCTACTCCAAGTATTATCACAGGCGTGAGGTGAGAAACCTTGGATTCCATGGTCGAACGGCTGCTCATAAGCCACACATCACGCAGGAAAATGCCAAACGACACCTCGCTTGGTGTAAGGAGCGTTAACATTACACGATTGAACAGTGGCAAAACGTTGTGTGGAGTGACGAATCACTGTACACAATGTGGCGATCCAATGGCAGGGTGGGGGTATGACGAATGCTCGGTGAACGTCATCTGCCAACCTGTGTAGTGCCAACAGTGAATTTCGGAGGTGGTGGTATTATGGTGTGGTCGTGTTTTTCCTGGAGGAGGCTTGCACCCCTTGTTGTTCTGCGTGGCACGATCACGGCGCAGACCTACATTGATATTTTAAGCACCTTCCCACTGTTGAAGAGCAATTCTGGGATGGCGATTACATCCTTCAACACGATCGAGCACCTATTCATACTGCACGGGCTGCGGTGGAGTGGTTACACGACAATAACATCCCTGTAATGGACTAGCCTGCACAGAGTCCTGACTTGAATCCTATAGAACACCTTTGGGATGTTTTGGAACGCCGACTTCGCGCCAGGCCTCACCGACCTACATCGATACCACTCCTCAGTTCCGCACTCCGTGAAGAATGGGCTGCCATTCCCCAAGAAACCTTCCAGCACCTGATTGAAAATATGCCTGCGAGAGTGAACGCTGTCATCAAGGCTAAGTGTGGGTGAACACCATATTGACTTCCAGCATTACCGATGGAGGGCGCCACGAACTTGTATGTCATTTTCAGCCAGGTGTCCGGATACTTTTGATCACATAGTGTGTTTAAAAAATGGCTAAGATACAGAAAAGAACTTTCACAAATCGTATATTTTAATGAACTCTACAGTTTTGCGGTAGAGAGTTTTGTATATTTCCAAACGTTTCCCAGCCACACAAATATACAATATTCAACCAGCGAGCGGGATGGCTTTGGGGTAGCGACTGTGGTCCGCATTCGGAGCCCCGGATTCAAATCCGTGGACCACCAATCTGACTGGGTTTAATTGGTGGTTTCCATCAGTCGTAAAGACAAATACGGATTGGATACTTAATCCCAAATTTCCACCTAAAGTCTAAAAGCAATTGCAAAACATGAAAAATGGACGGCAAAACGAAAGGTCTGCCATGTATCCACAGAAAATGGAACCAGGCAGCCTGTACGGCACCCTAATGCCATATGCCCGACATGTGTGGAAGCAGAGGTACAACTGCTGCACACATGTCTTTGTCGACACGTGTCGACACTGCCATCTGCCTGTCACAAAGCAGAGATAAAGGTGCTGTATACATCCCTCTGTGGACATATGTGAGGCTGCTATCTGTCCGTCATAAAGCAGTAGTAAGGTGCTGTAGATATGTCTCTGTGGACATATGACGAAGTAAGATGGTATGGTACAGGGATAAGACCAAAAGGCTAACTGTCCGCCACACACCGATCCACGAGGTATCTCTTAACAGATCCATAAAGATCCAGATCCAGAAAATAAAGGATAACGAACACTTTTCTATACACAGGGTAGTTTGAGGTGGAAAAATTTCGCGAACATTTTCGTGTCGCATCCTTAGAAGTTGCTGGACTTACAAAATTCGGGCATTTATCCGAATTTTCGTTTTTAAGATATGCTATCCACACACATGCACATGGGCCTTCTGTTGTTTTATTTATGGGACCTCGAAAAATATATTTCCGATGAAATCTCAAAATATTCTTGGGTGATATATAATGCGTCCTCTGCTTCCTATTGGGAGGCGGTACAGAAAGTAAAACAAAAGCAATGAAGTTTTCTTCGAAAAAGTAGGAGAGGGAAGAATGAGACAAACGATTTCAAACTGGAAAAGAAATTGGCTGTGAAACTGAATCTGAAGAAACTGATCGCATAGAGTATACTGGAAGGAATGGTGAACGATAAAAGTTTTCGATAAAAAGAGGATACCAGATGAAATATGATATTAAGAAAAAATGATTCATCTGAGCAAGCTAGGAATAATGTGGAAAATATAGAAGAATAATAACGGATGTTGTAAAATAATGTACACAAAATCTCATGAAGAACACTATGTTCAAAATTAAGTATTTTTTAAGGATAGTAACCGGAATTCGCAGACGCTACACGAGTCAACTTGAAAATAACATTCTTTTGTAAAATTATAAGACCTAGCTTTATTATTACTATTATTATTATCATTATCATACATATCATTAAATGCGTGCACAGATGAAAGCATAGCATGTCTTCAATAATGTTCAAACACAGCTCCGTTGACATTGTGACAAAGTGGCATGGCGAAGATTGGCGTGCTCTTCAAAAGCTCCCAGTATTGGTTTGATTTCTGCTGCAGCATTATGCGTAGGGATTAAATGTGTTCATTTTGACCTGATGTGTCGTAAATTACTTCCTTCATGGCACCCCATAGGAAAAGATCACATGATTTCACGTTAGCTAAACGCGGAGCCCATGCTTCTGGTCCACCGGGTACAAATCACCTCGCGCCAAATGTTCTACTCAGGCGATCCTTTAATTCTGTTAAAGAAATATGGAGATGCAATGTAACGTTGAAACATATGTTTTGCCTAATTGCAAGTGGCACATTCTCCAAGAATACAGGCAACACGTCTCAAAGAAACACAGTAGCTGACGACATTCAACTGCGGGCAATTACGGGCCGAGACGCCGAAGTTGTCTACAATTCAGAAACGTTTAAGAATGTGTGCGGCTTTGGCTTATCTGCCCCTGGAATTCGTTGATGAAGGCTGGCTTTGTATTCAGAAAAGTACTCCGCAGAAAGAGAAACTCGTGCAATTCTTCGATTACTTCCTTGATCAGTGGTTTCATGCGTACCACCGAAAGTATGGAATTGTAACTTAAGACGTCATAGGACCAACAACGCTGTAGACAGCCGGAACCATAAAGTGAAAGTTGCTGTAGAAAAATGCACCCCAGGAATTTCTCATCTTCTTGAAGTCTTAAAAAGCTAATTTACTGAATCAGCTTTTGAATGTTAAAATTAAATTGATTTTTATTTTGCACGCCCTTTAATTACTGTAGTCTTAATCCCATTCTATATTGGGCGTGAAAGACTGGAAATTTTGCTCAAAGACCTCTTCATCAGACTTGAGGTTCTTTTACGTGCCGTAAATCTACGACACGGGACAACCGGCTTTACTTCCCTTCCGAAGGAAACCATTCTAGGGATTTTTGCGCCCGAAAAAAAACCATCGCCCTCCACCGGGTTTGAACCCACGACCTCGGGAACTAGAGGCTAGCATGGTAACCACTACACCAAGGAAGACGACGCGATCGATGCAAAAGCAAACAAAAGAAAGACACACCTTGATTGTAATTGTCACTACTTATATTCCTGTCAGTTCCAAGCCTGAATAACGTGTGAGAAAAGCTTGCTGAAACTGAAATTGAAGTTTTAAATAAATGCAACCCAAACTTTAAAATTTACAAAAGAGGGATAAACCTATTTCTTCACCCAAAACCTGGTTGTATTTCAGAAAAAGGGATCGACCGCAAAGGCCACACAAATTCTGACCAGCCGCAAACGCAACGACCGCAACTGCAACGCTAAAGGGTATTAATCACAGGCGCCGTAAACCAGATGAATACCCGCAAGCTCCTTTCACGTGAAACCACACTAGACCATGTGATTTTTATCCCAGGTGCTCACAATGCATAACACAGTGCATTAAATTACAGAACACAACACAACGAACATGAAGTAGTCTGGCGAAGCATGCACTATGAGTGTACAATGTAACAAACCTAAGGGTTATAGAAGACGTTGCGTTGGCGTACAGAGTAAGGTCAACTTCATTTCTAGCAGTAAGGTACAATTTTGTTTGTAAACAATACTATACAGCAGTTTTGAAACAAGTTTTTAAAGGTAATAAGCAGGGTATTGCTTCAGTAACTGTGAACAGCCTATTTTGGTTTATTAAACTACCTACATCATGTTTTGCATGTGGCGTCGTAACTAAGCTTCTGCGACACCTGATTCCTATCCTTAAAATACTGCGACCGCACGTGCGAATTAACTGCGTGCCGTCGGTGCGAGTGCTACCCGACCCGCCTACCTCACCGGCTGGGTGTCGTGCAGAACAATAGACATTGTGTGACGCTTCCCCATTCCAGAGGGTTCCTTTGGGCCATTTCGAATACGTTCCGCTTCTAGAAGGTTCCGTTTTGTATGCTATATAAGGAGGCTGCTCTTGCCCGTGAGTAATTCAGTTCAGAGTTAAGAAGTTACGAAGTAAAAAGTGGACAGTGAAAGTGAACAGTGTCAGTGAAGTTCAGTTGTGATTTGATTCGACGGATCAGTTGTGTTGTGTTCCAAGTGTACGCCAAAGGTGACTCAAGTGTAACGTTTATGCTACGCTGAGTGCCTAAGTGATAAAGTGTGTTCTCATTTATTATAATACTTCTTTTTGCACACACTTCTCATGCTTAAATTTTGTGTATGTAATTTTTGCACATTCTGTATATAAAGAAGATTTGCAAACTGGAATTACGCAGATTTTATAACTTTGCCAGTTCCTTTTCTTCTGCGTATTGTTTCAAGCTACTTACGATTGCATACGAAAGTAAATTACATAATCTGAATATCTGCTCAAGTTGTAATTTATTTATTTTTAAAAGCAGGTGTAAATATTGACTTCGAAAAAATATTCAAAACTTTTAATGATGCCATTTTTTATACTTATGGATATTATATTACTGTTCTTTTACACATTTTTTAAAATTTTTCACATTAGCATTTTTAAAAATAAAACACATTTAAAGAAAAAAAATAGCGAAATATGAGTTTTTCGCTTGTGAGTTGCGTAACAAAGTGTCTTAAGTTCAAGAGGGGAAGCGTAAAATATGCGATTAAGATACAAAAGGACTCCCTTCCCGTATTACTTAAGAAATAATGGACGAAGGTAAAATAAGCGAGTGATTACGAATAGAAGCCTTTTTCGACGCGTGTCCTCTTTTTTCTTTTTTTCTATCTTTCTTTCTTTCTTTCTTTCTTTTTACCAACGCAAATGGCTTTGCCTTATAGTTTTCTGCGTACTTTGGCGTTAGACTGCTATGCATGATACATGAAGTGGTTATTTTTACCTATGTAGTTATACAAATCGTAAAAGAAAAGCAAAATCGCTACTGACTTCAAGCGCTTCGGTGGCAAGGCGAATTAGATTATGTTCAAAGGAATCTATCTGCAAAAATATTTTCAACCACGTATTTTTTGTATTGGATAGGTCACTTGTGAAACTGATATTATGCAATACTGACACAGTGTTAATGAATATGCAGGGTAAAAGCCAGTACTTTAAACCTTATACTAGACACCTTGAAACTTGTGGAAATGCACTGCTATTCCGTTTTGGTCTTTGTGGTATTTCCATCCATAAAGTAAGCTTCTTTCCTTGGTATCTTCAGCTGTTCTATCCCTAACCTCTTTTGCAACGCGGTGTGCTCATGTTTTGGATACATGCCAGAAAACCGCGATCCCAGGGAATAAATCACCACGACAATTTTCTCTGCTCATTCCCGCGAGAAATGAAACAGTTTTTTCTCCGAGAGTGCATATTGGGAGACCTGCAGCATCCTTTGCAGCTCCCTTTATCAGGTCATCATGAGTTACGTTTCCGATGGGGTCGGGTTCCAAATCGGCGAGCAGGTTCAACCCCCTCATTTGCTACCGTAAAGGGTATATCCCCCTGCAGAGCAAAATATAGGACTGCATTTCCCTCGGGATATTCCTGGCATCAGAAACTAGTCTGAGTATTAGTGTTTGGATTGGATTCTGGCCCTGTGCATCTGTTATCGCATATAATCGATTTTAGAATCATCTACACCTCCCTAAGAAATTAATGGGCCGCTTGAGCTATCGTTAAGACCCTCTAGAGTCGACAATTCTAATTTACACTATTCGCAGGAAATGTTATTATTCTGTCCACTTAACACCATTCTTGAGTTCTAGCTAGCCTGAGTTGGATACAAAGTAGATAATACAGACAATGCTGCATGCAGGATGGATAAAATACCACTCTTGTTTACAAGTCGATTTGGTTATGAAGGAGTCCAAAACGAAAGAAGCTGCACAATTCCCAAAAGCACCTTCTTCTTCTGCCTTTTCACAGATTAGGCCTATAGACCTATTCTGGCCTCAGTCCCATCTTATAACTGGTCATCCTATATTCTTCTTTCCTTTAGGTTTGTGTTGCAAGGCCTTCTTTGAAATCCTTGTTTCTTCCATTCGTTCCAGATGTTCCTTCGTTTTTGTTTATGTTATTCTATTTTATCATTTACTGCAAAAATATTCAGTTCTTGTCTAGTAATTTCATTTGGAATCCTATCCAACTTAGTGCAACCTTTTAACTACTCGTAAAAAAAGTAATTTCCACTGGCTGAGCATGGCTAAAATCTTTCCTCTTCCTAACCCAGGATTCACTACCATACAGTAAAATAGGCACTGCCATTACCTTATAGAATTTAATCCTCGTATCTCTTCATGTATTTTTTCAATATTCTGCTTATAGTGCCACAAATATTCTTCATATCTCTGTATTTTAATATCTATATCCTTATAATTCTTAAAAGTAATACAGCTCCCTAAAAATGTATGTGCTGAACTAGATTCAAAATCTGGTCTTTAATTGCAATTTTGTTTCATGTTGGGTATTTCCCATGGAATGCCATTGTTTTCATTATTTTACTGCTATTTTAAAATTGTAAGGCTTTCCAGTTAAGTTAAAAAGTGGATTGATTTTTGTAATTAATTTTTAGAATTTACAATTAATTTAATATCGTCACCATATGGTAGTATGTTGATGTATTTATTCCTGTTTATATGTATATATATATATATCCCTTATGCACTTTTTCTCTCCATTTTTGGATAGTGTTCCATATGAATATTAAAAAGAGTGGGCGATAAAGCGAACCTCATCTTGCACCTTGATTTATTAAAAATTTTTCCGCTGTATAATTAGGACCTCAACTATTATATAAGTTCCATTATACAGACTCTTAATACAATTTATTAGGTGATTTGGATATCCACGTTTTTTCCATAATTTCCCAAATTTCCCCTATCCACACTGTCAAATGCTTTCCAGATCTATGAAAGCCAGGTAAATTAGTAAATTAAATTCTCTTCTTTTCTGTATTATCTGCCGCACAGTAACTACATTATTGTCACATGACCTTCCGCTTCTAAAAGTAACACTTCTGTAGAATTCTTTAAAGTATCGCGTAATGTAAATTAGGACGAGTAAATGAATGCTCTATAACGACTATTTATGATGCGTTAAAAATATACCACCTTCTCTACCCATCTTCGCATTATTCATACAATAATTTGTTTTTCTATCTATTTACTATTAATAATCGTAAATTTTGACATAAATAGTGTAAACACACATGTTATAGTAGTTATACAAGAGCGTGTAGGTGACTGATTACGACAGTCAACCGCTTTCCGTATTTTTTGTATAAGTTCAAGAGACAAGAGTGCTATTATAAAATGCATTGCTTAATACTGCAAAATTTAAAGGAACGGCAAATAATTCGGAAACGAATAATAATATGAAAAACTTATTCGACAAATTTATTTTTAACGATCTCAACATTTTGGTTTTCCAGTCATATATATTATATAAGACTTAATGAGAATGAAAAGAACTACACAGATTATTCATAGAAAACTTAAGATTTACTTCTGGCATGTCAGTATTTCAAACATAAGATACTTAAACCCATTTTTCGTTTTTAGATAATGCTGTTCACACACGTGCACTCACGAACGCAGACACTCACATAAATTTCTAAACATTATATTTTAAAGATACTCAAAACGTGCACTTTTTATGAAATCCCGATATTGAATTTCCAGTAGAATGCAGTATTTCCCCTACTAATAATAGAGTAATTAAGAATGCTCAACTGGTTTTTTTTTTAAATTTCACCATAAATATACATTTCAGTTCACTGAACACAGGAAATTTTTTTCACAAAAATGTGAACAGCGCTACTCAAAAAGAAATGTCGATACTACGAAACTTGGTATTTAGGTTCGGCACCTTAAAATGCTATAGGAATGTTTAAGATATTTGCATTACCATTAAAGTGTTCATCTTCAATTTTTGCGAGTAGTCTGTGAAGTCCTCTTCATTTGCATATTTTTTACAACTGATAAAACTGTACGTGATAGACAAAAACTTACTACACGAAGCACGTAAATCTTGCAAAAATACACCATTTTTATCGGAAGATTTTTGTGGTATTGTAGCGGGCATTCCATTGTCGTGGAAGTCGACCTGCGGACGGAGGCTTGCATTTGATTATGGCAACTTTCGAAAAGTGTCGTAACGATGTTAGCACCCACTTTAAGGACAGCAGAGTGCTGAGTCGTCACCTAGTCATATTTATTGACCGCGAATGTAGGTCAACGGGGTCTATGCCCTTCGATACTCGAACGACACCGAGACCATGTCCGTTAGGGCTCTGGGCCCCATCCTAATAAGTTAACATTTAACCCTGTAATCAGCAAGATCTCCGAGAGCTTTACAGGTAAGGAATGTGTGGATACGAATAAGTTGTTGTACGCACGAACCCTCTACCGAGGGGCCCCGACACCATTTTAAGGTATTTGAGAATATAGTCATTAGCTTTTATATAATCCCCGGGTTCTTACTGAATTCCCCATAGAGACCCGAATATCCCCCTATGGCGCTTTGCACCCTAGTACGGACCAGCTCTACCACCTAAATCTATACACCCTTGTTGTAAGTAACCCCCGGGGCTAATTGCCCTAAGGGTCGCTACAGTATTAACCATTTTCGGAATATTCGTTGCCCTAGGTTTACATTTTCCAAAACTTCATACTTCATCGGCAATACATATTGAATTTCAAAGGCAGCATATACGGACTCACCTTTTAAGGATTTTACTATCGCTTCAAGCCTTCTATGTCCCTCTTGTACCCACAAAATGTGTAATGAAACTATTTCTGCAAACATTAGTATATAGAAAATTAAGAATAGTTTGTAGTAAAGATAAAAATAAACAATAGTAGAGATAGCCATTGAATATAACACCAGATATTTTAAGAAAGAAGTTTCCCTATGTTGTTATAGCCTTCATGTAATGACGTCATGGAGGTCTTCTTTATAAGCTCCGAAATATTGGCCCTCCACTTCATTTGCTTACGTTGATTACTAGTTATCTGCAAAACCGCATATTTTCTTATGCTTACCCCGATACACTACAGCACCGAGGTGCAGATGCTGGGAAACTGGCAGCGAGCGGTTAGGTGGGCAGCGGGAACATTGCATTGACATAGATGTATGACATACAGTGTACTGTATGACTGTAGGTTGCACTTGTTACCCTATACAAAATGTAATTTATGCATATCGCATATAATTTATCTTCTTCCAAGTTTTACCTTACGCTTTGATTCTATTATGCGGTTTAAAATATAATTTGTGTATATGGTTGCCTCTTATTAGGGAAAGTTATGAAATAAAAATTAATATATATATTCTTTTGTAATGTTAAATTGATATTAGTATTATTTCAGAATAAAATTATTTGTAGTAGTGGTAGAAGAGTAGGATGAAAACAAGATTTAAAACATTCCGTGAGCGTATGGGTTATTATTGCCAGCCCGAAGGTCATCGCTAGCGTACTGGCAGTGACTGCTAGGGGTCTGCTCTAGCGAGCCGAGCCTGTACATGGCTGCTCTACAACATACAACTGCCGATATCCTGAGCTTCATGCAGCATATGTCTGCGGACATACAGAGATCTTTGACTCATTTTTTACATTGACACAGCAGCAGCTATTTTGCAATATTTCTTTGATCGTGTTGGTTTCACATTGCTTTCAATAAGAGGTTACAGTATACGAGAGGTTACTAAAGCGCAGCTTTGACATTTTTCCACCATTATGGCATAAGTCACTAGAATCTGGTGATATCCGAGTTGTTAGGTTTCATTCATAACCAGCAATTCCTCTGCAAATGCGGACCTATTACGTCTAAAGAGAAGGTTAGTTATATTGTATAATTTACATTGGCACCCTGTTATATTCGCAGGTGTTCAAAGTTTGCACGCCGACCATTTAGTCACCCACTGATGCACTAATTACAACATTAGTTATACATTATATTAATTATAGTACAATTTATATTAGGTTAGTTATATTGATACGAACAATTAATTACCTAATTATTATTAGTTTAGGCTATTAGGCTACTATTAATTATTAGATCTTAGCTTAATTTAATATAGGTCATGAGTAATCAGCGATTATAGCGGAGAAGGATGGTGATGACCAAAGCTTTGTACCGAAGAAAAGAATATTACATAGCAGCATATATGACATGACAATGATTCATTACCAGGCAGAGGGGTTTTAGTAAGTAAACAGAGCAATCGTGTTACCGCACGGACACTCTGCTACCCAACCCAACAGACGGTTTTGTTACGACTGTTCCATTTATTCGATGCATATACAGACCAGTAGGAAAATGTAACAATATGTCTAAAGTAAAGAAGAGTTCATGCATTGATTCATAACCAGGCAGAGGGGTTTTAGTAAGTAAACAGAGCAATCGTGTTACCGCACGGAGAATAGGTGACGTTAGGCATTCTGACGGACACTCTGCTACCCAACCCAACAGACGGTTTTGTTACGACTGTTCCATTTATTCGACGCATATACAGACCAGTGGAAAAATGTAACAATATGTCTAAAGTAAAGAAGAGTTCATGCATGATCCCAATAAGCATCGTTTGTTGCATAATTTGTCACGGAACACTTCAGTACAAATGGCAAAACCATCGGATGTAACCTTAGAGCTCAAAGAACATTTAAAACATTATATTAAACAACCTGTAATTCAATGAAACACAAGAAACATGTTGCAGTATTATAAAGGAACAATGAGGAAAGTGAACTTTCAACCTCCGCAGCTCCAAATTATGGATCACAATGTTTCCAAGATCCGTGTCATAGGCTTATAAGAGCGGATATTGCTTTAAAAAATTACAACTTTCGATGTAAAAGTAAAAACAATGTACTCAGATTTCTGTATATTAATGCCTTAATTAAATCACGAGGAACTTTATTGCACACTAATCAATATCTAAACATGCATGCTGTTTTTCCTGCTTAAACTCCTTAAATCTGGTCTAACTGTATTCGAAGTAGGGAGTAAGTCTTCAAACTGTATGATATATTGTGGCATGTGCACAGATAGTCTTGTTAAGACGCTCTCTGGTTGCCAAGGTCAGAGAGGGCAGTTTGTCTGAGTAGGGGCGATTCAGGGGAAACAGTGTGTCATTGGAGGGGATATGGCGTTACCGACGCCAACTTGGCGTAGCTTCATTCTGTGAGTAGGCTTCGGGTAAGTCAGTCGGGCAACTGCTAACACACGATGTCCTCGTCGGCAGGCAATGGGCAAAGGTATGTAACTAACTTCATCCAATAAATTGTGTGCCATCCACGCCTTTTAACTTTTAATTATGGTATAATAGAGTTCCTTTCCTCTCCCTTCAGCCAGATAATATGTTGGTGTAAGACTATTTTGTAAAGTTAACTTAGCTGCGTCCTCGTCGATGCCTCGAGTTTAAAGTTCTTTGTTTGTTTAACGATCCCTCTCATAAGCGAGTAGCTCTCCTCTGAAGTTAAATAATAATTTTAAGTGAGGCATACGACAAATTGGCGTGAGTCGCCGGGTAATTGGCGGTGGCGCCGAGTAATTGGTTTGATTTGTTTTGAGATTTTAAGTGCAAATTTTTTTCCCCTCCAAATGTAACGGTTTGTGCTTCTCCACGTGGTCGCGAAAAATGTAAAGTTGTTTCTGGCTTAAGGGTAAGGATTTTTATGCTTTAATTTGTGATTCTCTTATTCTAAATTTTGTTTCCATCATATCTGAAAGTCTGGTTTCTAAATTTTAATTTTGAGCTCATTTTTGCATTTTTCCCATTCTCTGCCGGCGTGACGCTAAAACTTCTGACTCCATTTTCCCCTTGTTTTGGCTTCATTTCCTTTAAATTATATCACTGTGTTAAGTTCTTCGTGCTGGTCATTTTGAAGTATAAAGTTTTGAAAATTGTGAAAATTGAATTGTGAAATTGGGTGATATTTGTGTCGTTGATAGTGTGGTTGCGTGTGTGAGCTGATTTACGTAACATTGCATTCTAGATTGCGTGATATTGAAAGTATTAACGACTCGACAGTGCAACAAATTCGTTTAAAATTCGTGTGTTGCGTGTTTAAAATTTGCGTGTGTATAAAAAGTGTGGTGCATTTGTTTAGAATAATAAAGTAGTAAAATGAAAGAGGTCACGTATATATATTGAAAATTTTGTGCGTTATACACTCGCGAAAAAATTAAGGAAATGATAATGCTGATAATTTTGCTTCACCGTTACCAAGTTTGGTTTATTTAATTAGGCAATGCATATTTTTAGGGGAAAAATGCTTCATAATTACTCATGTAAGTAAAAGTTTCAGGAGATCCTACCAGTCTTGCCAGTATCTTCACCTAATTAGGTTTGATGTGCTTCTAATATGGACCAGTACGATGTGGATGTTGATGAACCAGCTGTACGTGTGTTACCAGATTTTGGAAAATTTGCACTGGAATTTTGTGGTAAACGAGTAAGAGAAAAGAAAGAAAAACCATAACTTGTAAGTATGTAAACATTGTGAGTGCTAAAGTTTGGACGAATGAAACAGTTTCACGACTCACACAGGTATGCTAAATTTTATTGTTTCACTGACTGATGCTTAATTAAGCTTTGCTTTTCAGGAATAATGTGATATGAATGTCTCTGCTAAATTACAAGTGTATTATTATTTGGGTGTAACTTAAATTTTAAATTATGTTTTGGGAACTGCAAATCATATGTTTTGTTGTTGTGTCATGCTGCAGGAATGTGTTTCATGTGTACTATGTGCTTAATTGAGCTTTCATTTTCAGGAATGTTCTGTGACAATATTGTTTTGAGTAATGATGTAATGTTGTTTTGTTGCATTCGATTTGATATGATTTGATTTGACTCGATTTGATTTTGGGTTTCATAATGATGCTGTGATTTTTATTTGCAGAAAATTGTTGCATGAATAGTGTGTGTATTTGAGGTTATGTGATATATGTGAGATTTGCCTCGGTGGGAGTGCCAAAGAGTAACCCCGATGGCGTAGTGTGAGGTTATGTGAGAAATAAGAGTTCAGATTTGCCTCGGTGGGAGTGTCAAAGAGTAACCCCGACGGTGTTAATGAGAAGAGACGAGATGATGTCAGCTTCGGTGGAAGTGCCACAGTGTAACCCCGACAGTTGTATGTTTTCAGAGATTTTGCTTATTGGTGTTGCTGTAACGTGCCCAGTATAGCGTGAGTGATGAATTCACACGAGAGATTAAATGGATGGAAGTGATTGTACTGTGAATAATTTTTTTTTCTGTTTATGCAACAAGTTTATTACCATCTTAGATAGCAAATTTTAATACCACCTGTTTTCCAGCTTAAATTTCATTTGGAGGATGTGGATGCAACAGTATAATGTCATGTTATTTGTGTAATTCCTGAAATTTTAATGTGATTTCTTGAAGGTTATGCCTATGTTAGATGTTTTGAATTTACAGCATGTTAAATGAGACACGTAAGTGAAGATGTTTTGTTTTGAAGAGAAAATTGAAAGTTGAGATAACAATGTAGCTGATTGCAATACTGCTGATGATACTGATGATGATTATGAAAGATGTTGATAATAATGAGATGAGAAAGATAGTGATGTGGACGAGAAGTTGTATTGGTGACAAGAGTAGGACACTAGTAGTTGACAGCATGTCACGTGGCGTAGTTTAGAGATGTATTGTGGATGTAGTTTGTAGTGATGCATACACTAGTTTGAGTAGATAAGTGAGTGTTGTGTGTAATTTGGGCCATGGTCAGTGTGAATGAGTTCATTTCCTTGTCATGTGTGATTGTTTTGTAAGTGCACTTATTTTCTTTTGTTAGTGATACCAGCTGGTTATTAATATTTAATATTGGGATCCCAAAATAAGGTTATGTTTCATTTCTGTCATGTTCATGTATTCTGAGTCTGTTTTACTGTTTTATTTGGATTGTAAAGCATTGTAAGTTAAATTTTGGATGGCAACTCTGTAAAATTTAGTTCTTATGCCAATTTGTACTTATTTTTTCTCTTTCTTTGCCCCATGTCATAAGAATTTTTAGTGTAAACTTTTCAAACTTTAAAATCTTTAATTGTACATGACATACCATTCTTTTATGTGTGATTGTTTGTGGGAGCACCCTGTTTATTGTTTGGTGGTTTTGTTTTAGTATTTTGCTGTGGCGGAGAGCGAGAAAATCCAAGAGCATCCCCGGGGCACACCAGAAGTCAAGAAACACCACAGGGAAGCTGTCGGGCAGCCACTACACTGCCGTGGCATAAGGAGCCACCATGTCGGGGGGCAGTCCAAGCCAGCGACTGCCCACCCTGTTGTCATCACCAGAGACCTGCGGTGATAATTCTACACCAGGACAAATCGTCGTTGTGGGCACTGTCTAAAATCACCCACAAACAGCTACGGCAGACCATCGATATTTTGCGCAGTGTAGTGTGCCTGTGAACTGAGGCAGCGTGGTGTGTGCGTGTGCGGGGTGCTAAAGATAAGTGCATTAACAATACTAGTCGACAGCACTTACGTCTCTCGTATCTCCACATCGCCCAGCAATATTGTGTCGTCGGCTGGGTGCTTACCACACATGTATATTATTGTTATATTTTGGTTCATCACACATGTGTATGTCATTTTGTTTTGTTCTTTTCATGTTTATTATATTTATTTTCCTTATGTCGACGAGGGCGTCGACTTCGGTGGCCAGGGGGAGATGTGGCATGTGCACAGATAGTCTTGTTAAGACGCCCTCTGGTTGCCAAGGTCAGAGAGGGCAGTTTGTCTGAGTAGGGGCGATTCAGGGGAAACAGTGTGTCATTGGAGGGGATATGGCGTTACTGACGCCAACTTGGCGTAGCTTCATTCTGTGAGTAGGCTTCGGGTAAGTCAGTCGGGCAACTGCTAACACACGATGTCCTCGTCGGCAGGCAATGGGCAAAGGTATGTAACTAACTTCATCCAATAAATTGTGTGCCATCCACGCCTTTTAACTTTTAATTATGGTATAATAGAGTTCCTTTCCTCTCCCTTCAGCCAGATAATATGTTGGTGTAAGACTATTTTGTAAAGTTAACTTAGCTGCGTCCTCGTCGATGCCTCGAGTTTAAAGTTCTTTGTTTGTTTAACGATCCCTCTCATAAGCGAGTAGCTCTCCTCTGAAGTTAAATAATAATTTTAAGTGAGGCATACGACAATATCATACTGTTTACAGAGTACACTGCAAGGTCACAAGCGCTTCCACCTTCTCTAGCCAAGTCGCCACCAACCCTAAGTGTTTTCCTAACTCGATGGTTTACTTACTAAAACTCATATAATATAGCAGAAGACCGAAATAGGATGTCTGGTGATTTCTCTGGTTATACATTTAGTCACTTAGAACGTTGACCGCCCTGACTTACGGCGTAATCTTTATTTTTTAGTAACCTGAGTAAGGCTGCGGCCCCTTTACCAAGGAGTGTCAGTTAAAGATTTTCATTTTATTCAGGCATCTTGCTCCTAGCAATTCTCGACTCTTGGTTGCGTTCTGACCAAGCTGTCACATTACTGGGCAACTATTTTGATCGGCTAAAGCGCATACCCACATTAGATATTGGCAGAAAATAACGTAACGGTGACATTGTAACGGCTACCTTAATTAACCGTTACCAATGTAACGATAACAAAGTAACTAGTTACTCTAACGGTTACCAATGTAACGATAACAAAGTAACTAGTTACACAGTAACGGTTGCCAAAGTAATGAAGGCAACTAGTTATCGACTGGCGACTGTTACTGAGCCTGGGTGACATCGCTGACTGCGTGTGCATTGTAATCGCTTATCGGGAACTACTGTCCATTCCAAACCAGAGTGCCTCTCACTGTAAGCAAACTTTTTGTTTTATCCGCGCGAATGTAGTTCGAAATCCCCGCCCCTAATAGCTGCTTGTTTCTCTTTCACGTGCGTGCTACATATGACTTAAAGTTGAACATTGTTTCAATCTATAAAAAGGCACCCTGAGTGAGAATCATAGTTCAAAATGCAACCTGAAGTAACTATTGATTTTTATAAGCATGCAGAAATGAACATTTTACTTACGTTAATCATAACCCTCAGGCAAAAGTGCAACACCCAAATTCGAATCCTCCGAAGATGATTAGCTGCCATATTGGAATCAGAACGATTCTCCAAGTTAATGACAAGCTTATCCATAGCATTGTCGGGCATAAAACAAGTTCCCACACTTGATTCTCCTCTTCTATTATGTCTGTTTATATTTTTTGCACACTTTGGTTACACTTTTCACTGAAACGTCTGTAAAATCGGGTATTAGTTTCGTAAAATCCACTAATGCAAGTGTCGTATTTTTCTAATAGCGAGTTCAATACATTAAGTTTTCGCCAGTTTTTAACGGTTTCCCGCTTTTGTGTTTGAACATGCACCTTCCTCTGACATGAGAACTCCAACTGACTAAATAACAAGATTTAACCTAAGATGATTATACGTGTGACTGAGTATTATGAATGACTGTTCGCTTATCATATTTCCTGTGTTATGAAAAGTGTTTACTCGGTACTCAGATAGCACCTCTGGGAATTCATTGCTGCGTTTCTCGTATATGCAAGAGAATGGCAATCATGCATACAGTTGGTATTAACAAGCAATATGCTCTCGGCGTTAGCGCAACAGCAGACGAAAATCATATTTTGTAATCTCTTAACAGTTAGTATACATGCATTACCTTTAGCAATGAGTTCTTAGATAATTGCAATAAATGTGCAGTTCTATACCTTTCCTGCCCCAATGTTTCATGATACAATGCAATTTTTAAATTAACTATTTACATTGGCATAAGAGTGTGTTCTTAGATTCGTGACAAGCAAAAGCACATGCTTTTGTTTACATCAGAGGGAACTCTGGTTTGGAATGGAGAGTAGTCATTTCAACCTGTTTACAACTTGAGTCATTGTCGCACGGAATTGCAAATACGTCGTATGTGTTTATTACAGCGTATTGCTTATCGCTTCAAACATAGGTCACAGATGACGGTTCAGTCAGCAATCAGGCAGCAAAGCTCTACACTGCGGGTAGATGGCTATGAATAAACAATTAATGTGTTCAGTATTAAAATATGCGCGACCCGCTGAGCTCAAACAACGGTACATCAATTTTAACATTGTTGATCTATAGTTGCACAATTTCATCAAGTCTACTTTCTAAGATTGCGCTTAAGGAAACGTGAAATTTCTCAATCTTTCGAATCCGTAAAGCACGTGTGAAAGTGTGTTTCCGCTCTTTTGCATTTGTTATTATGCATATTAACACCTTTAACTTTGCGTGGCAAAGAATAATGTAAGACCGACAGATAATACGACAGACTTAAATCATATTTTCCCTAATCAAACCTCAAAGTTGAAAGGGCTGCCTCATTGCCAAACACACCGTAATTGTAAGTTGAATATTATTCATTAATATTGCACAACTGCATGCTTCCGACCTCGACTTGCATGAATGTAGTGATTTCTATTTACGCCTGTTCCCATCTGCACGTGCTAAGACAGGCGCACTTACGACGCGAATAGCTTAGCCAATAGGGAGAAGGCAACACGGAACAATACGTCTTGGCACGCGTGCGTGCGTAGAAGTAATTACGAATACATCTTGCGATTATAAACCTCCGTAGTAATCGAAGTATTGACACAGCTAGAGATTAGATTGCATCAAAATAACAAAGTCCGCATCGGCATCGTTATATTGAAACGCAGTTACAGCTAATTGTTACTGGTAATATAACTGCGAACGCGATAACCATGAAAACAAATAAATTAATCGTTATTGGTAACCGTTAACACACTGCAACTGCGACAGTTATAACTGTTGCTCGAAACTGTTTGTCACATCCCTAACCCACATCAATACTAGATAGGTATAGGTAAGTAAACTTTATTGGTTTCAAATTATTGAAGTTATTACACAAGTAGCTAGTGCATGGATCAATGATCGAGTATGCATATTTAAGATACAAGGTATGGTGACAAAATAAACAGCAGAAAAAGAAAACAAAAAAGAACAAGAAAAAGGAATTACCTTTGACTAACTGAACAAATTTGACCTAGATTCGCGCACTGTAACCAAGAAATTGCCGATGTTTTGCCAGTTCATCTGGTTAGCCAGAAGACCCCAATATGCCAATCTCTTTCTTGACGGACTTCAGAATGTTTCTTTAAGTTTAATTGTTCGCTGGTTCTCCCACTGAGCGCATTCGGCCAAAATATGTACCCAGTCCTCATCCAAATCACAGAATGGGCAGATTCTCCTGCCAGAATCGTCAGTCAATTTCTATGCCCTCCAGCCCCAAAGTCTAAACCATGCCATTCCTGATCTTTCCTTTCCTCTTAAGTTAAGTATATATACCTCTTTATCCCAATTAACTTTTATTTCATTTGCTAGACATAAAGAAGGTTTAATTTTACAATCCGATTCTATTTCCTCTTGGTTGATGTCTTAATCTTCTTTTGACATCTTTCCATATGTTTTTAGCTCTTTGCCATACTGACGCCATTCCTATTCTCCTCAAACCAGCTGCCCAAAATTTAGGAGACAGGTTTTCTCGCTGGTATTTATAACATTTTGATCGTAATGTAGAGTTATTCCCCTGCATCAGCTTTAGCCAATACTTCACTGCTCTTATTTTACAGTGTATTGTGTCATCATAACATCCCACCTCCCTCAGTACCCCCGAATCTGATGCGCATTGTGAAACTCCAAGAACTCTCTTCCAAAATGCTACCTGTGTTTTATTTACATGGCCTGCCCTTTCCCATCCCCAGATTTCACTTCCGTATAACAAAACTGACCTTATCTAAAGTTATACATACTTTCTAATGTGTCTACAGGTACGTAATAATTCATTTAACTGCCCTCGTGCTTTATAGTTACTGATAGATCATCAATACTAAGCTAAATCAAACATATTCTCGTCTAATGAAGCTATATCGCTTTATTTACAGCAAATCATTTCTACGATTTGACTACTTTTATACTGAACAAGAGTATTTTGCGACCATTCCTCCCGTATGCCAGTTCTATAAGAGGTTGTGCTTCTTTCACCAAGATTCAGCGCCTACAGGTGATTTACAAAAGGTGTTGCGAACATCTATGAATGCCCCATGTTATATTATCAGGATTACCCAACTTTATCCTTAATTGGGAATAGCCAATATCAGCAAGTACATCTCCACTTTGACTCGCAGATTCTTTGCTCGCCTCCATCAAGCATTTGCATCTTACAACTGGCAGGCTACTCTGCTGCTACTCTAGAATCAACCAAGCAATATTTACTTAAGAACAAATTGCCTTTGGTGAAGTATTAATTACTTGTTTTTCTACGTCGTGTTCAGTTTTTGTTTTTGAGGAGACGCATGTGACCTGTTTCGTTGCTTGCTTTCGGCGTGTTTGTGTATTCCGCACTCATACCTGCAATTTGTGTAGCACTTTACTATGTGAATAACTGAACTAATAAAAGGTCGGTTGCATTTCAAAATTGGAAACAAATGCAGATAAATATAATCAGCTTGATAAATGTCCAAAAGAAATCGGTATTGCCCCTCAGCTAGAAAACTTCAACCTGAGAAATGCTAAACATAGAACAACGAATATTTTGGAAACGATTTATGCTAAGATAACAATTATTGGTAAAAGCTGTATATTCCAATGAGCTCTACGTATATAACTAATTAAGAAACCCTTTTCTTCAAGTCATATACACATTCACTGATCATAAAGCATTCATCCGTGTTATTTTCTTGTGAGTGGTAAATGAAATATTGCTTCTGTTCTTTTCCTACCGTGTGCTGTTATGTGTTCTTTTTATGTTTTGTATCTGTATTATACATCCAGCCAGTCACTTTACGTTGCTTGTCCCCTTTGCTTAACGCTCTCTTTGGTGCTCTCTTTTTTTTTCCTCTGTGGGTTGCTGACGTGGCATGTGCTTTGGCCGTACGCGCTGAGTGGTGGATTTCTGTCCGCATTGCAGGGATAGCTCTCTGCCCGGTAACTACTGATGCGGATTGTGGAAGTTTTTGTAATGAATTTTTAAGGAACGTCTTTGTGATTTTCGGTGGATCGACCTTATGTAAAGGTAGGCTTTATTATCAGTTTTATGTCCTGGTAATGGTGAGTGAATTTTGGGGCGGAAAACGTTATGTGTGTTTGAAAATAAGAGTTCGTAAAGTGACTGGCTCTTGGAGTTGTTCATAGGTTTAGTGTGTTTTGTTTCTTTTCCAGTTGAGTTATATTTTCAGTACGTGATTTTCAGTGTATAGTTAGTTTAAAATTTGTGATAAGAGCTTTACACAGTTGTGCAATTTGAAAATGCATATTTTGATTCATGAAGGTAAAAAGCATCAGTAGTGTGAAATTTGTGAGAAAAGCTTTTGGCATTTGTCGTCTGAAATTGCATAGTTTGATAAAAGGAGGGCAAGAAGCAATATAAGTAGAAATTTGTGAGTAGAGCTTTACATATTTTGGGCACTTTGAAAATGCATAGTTAATTCAAAATTACAGATATTCTGTTGTGTAAATTATGAGAGCAGTAATTGCAGTTAAAACCCAGTTATGCTGAACTTTGTAACTGAAAACGGTTGGGTTGTAAAGCTATCTACATCTAGCTTAGCTGGACTTTGAAGCTCTCGGTTTCCTGAATTTCATTAAAGTCTGTTTCGGTCTTGTTCAACATTCTTAGCTAGTCTTTGACTAGCTAAACATAATTAAATTTTTGGGTCTGATGTTTATGGTGGCCTTGTTTTATAAACTTTCTAAATTGATTTGGTTTGTTGAATTTTTGGATTTACTTAATTTTGCTGTATTTAAAACTTGCCTTTACTGCTCTGCTCAATTGGTTTTGGTTGCTTTACTCTTTAAGCCATTTTTGTTTTACAGTTATTCTTTTATGGTTGCTTTACGGTTCTGGTTATTAATGTTTGTTTATTATTATCATTAAAGTACCCAAAAACAAACTTATCAATAGTAGTATATTTTTGAGAGTTCTGGTTTCCTTTTGTTTTCCCCTACGGCACTCGTTAGGGCTTCCCTTTTCGTTCGGCCGGGGTTCCCTAACTCAGTCAAACAGCGGAACCATTGCAACCGCGAAACCCAAATCAAGCACATATCTGAAATATTAGTTTTAATTGTGTGAAGAAAAGATGGGGAATTACTAGTGACATAGATTACTATCCAATAAACCGAGCGAGATGGTATCGTATGAGGCTCGCATTCGGGAGGTCCCGGGATCGATTCCCGGTGACCACCCACTTTGACAATGGGATTTTTAATGGTTTTCCCCTGGTTGCCAAGGCGAATGTCGGGGTGGAGTATTCCACCACGATTTCTACTTTCCCCCATTTCCTCTTATTTCATCTCCATTTCACGTTTCAGGTGTGCTTTCAGGTCCTGCGGTGAGGTGGATGTATGCGCCTTGGAAAGATTTCTCCCAGTGAACACGAGTGAACTGTCCCGCCTGCTACGATCGCTGCGTCGTCCTCTTAGGTTTCCTCTTCACTAGTGCGGAGGTGTTCAAATTAGAAATGTTAGAGACTTCTGCACGTCTCTGTGGACCTGTCTGCCTGCGGATCTGGGACCTCCTAGACTCCTTCACCTCATCCCTGCCTCCCGGAGGGTGTAGCCACAAAAGATCAGAATGGTGCAGTGCGCGAGATGTCCCCTCCGATAACGCAACCTACATCCTATATTCTACTGTCTACTGACGTATAATGCAAAACACCATTAAGGTGTATGGTTCTCCCCGCCCCCGCCAAAGAAAAACTTCAAGATCATCCATGTATGTCTGTGTTTGTCTGTAAACAGCATAACTCAAAAACGAGAGGTCGGGTAAGTACCAAACTTACCCGACTTGGTATTCAAGTTTGGTATCTTCCAAGGATGCTACATGAAGATTTTCAAGAAAATCTCCCACCCCAACATTTTTAGAAAATTTTTATTTTCTAAAAGAGGCTACCGATTTTGATTAAAATAACATATATTAAATATATTGACATGACAAATAAAATGTGTATATTCAATTTTTTTAGGAATGGTCTTTTAAGTCCTTTTCATTCGGAAGGAATTTTGCATAATCTGGTAAAACTGGTAAACGTTAAGTGATAGACGAAAACGTACTACATAAAGTGTAGATCTCTTTAAAACATACAATTTATTTGCAATAAGTCTTTTTGTGGCATAAACCATTTCTGCAAATATGCGTTATTAAAGGTTCGAATTGTTCATTCTTTAAAGTCCTTTCAACATTCAGTTGTTTCTCGCGATTGCATGGAAACAGTATGGACTTTTAACACCAGCATATAGCGTCCTGATCTTATACCTACATTTGACTATCGTGTTATCTTTGTACCCCAACGAAACGTGTAGTGTAGCTATTTATGCAAATTATTATTTGGATAAAAATGTATTAGATAGAAAAATAAGCTTTATTAAGACTAGTTTGTATACTCGCTAATAAACAATAGAGGGTAACGAAAGTCATGTGAATGTTGAAGTGTGATTATTTGTTAGCTGGTTGGAAGATGCTTCATGTTTATATGCCCCATGTATGGAAGCCAATTTGTCGCAGTCACTTCGTGTTATCTTATTGCTGGGCGCCTGTTATTGTTTTATTATTTTGCATTTTGGGTTCATTGTGCTCCGGCTAGCTATTATTATTATTATTATTATTATTATTATTATTATTATTATTATTATTATTATTATTATTATTATTATTCAGTCGAGCAAATCTCTTAAACAGGGTGTGTAAGTGGAAAGGATTTTGTTACTCAAAGATAACACTGATAAAAGAATTTGTTTTTACACTTTTATTACCGTCACAATTAAGTTCACATATTGATTCGTGATACACGCCAAACTGAAACTGTTATATTTTCTAATATCACTATAATCACTTATTTACTGCAGATTATTAATTCGCGTTTCACATTTATAACAAACTTTAAGACGCGAGAGATTCTGTAGAATTGCGACGTGTACTTTATGTATGCTTCCGTTAAACTACGCGACGTGTAACCCGCGAACGATTCTGATGAACTAACTGTGCGACGTATAACGCGTGAATGTTTCTGTTGGACTGACGAAATCTGCCTCTGACTTTAGCTTTTTATACACCCACACCCCAATATGCCTAAAGATTATAACCGAGCTGCTATTGGTTAATAAAACGCGCCAACATTAGCGTCTATTTTTATATCCAATCAAAAATTACGAAAACATATGCTTTAGGGAAAATATTCCCGCTATTTCTAAGAAAAGCGCGCCAATCTGACGTCATTTGTTTGTCTCTTCTAATTAATATTCAACTCACCCCCTCGCACATTGTTATCCGCTCCTATTGTCAGTTTTAGTGAGGCGTGTAAACTTATTTCCTAACAATGCTTATAATTAACAAACATCTCAAATCAATGTCATACAATAATGCTTATTTACACTACAATCACTTTGTATTTACATCATTGTGATAAAAATTACTGCCACAATGTATCACATCAGATTTTTTGGGGCATTTTTATTACACTTATGACTTGATATTTCTACATAAATGGTTGTTTTAATACCAACAATTTTAAAGCTACAAATGGCTATTTAATCGGTCCTTACCGTTTAGGTAAATCATTGCATTGGATTTTAAGCTCCACTTTTCTCAATTCCTTTTTTTTTTCAACAATGCTCCTTGGATCACAGTTTAAATTTTACTAGTTTGAAACTTTCAGGAGAGTAATTCAAGAATTACCGTGAACTAGTTAAAATATTATATAGTTCAGTTGAAATTATTTTTCGTAACTCACATTCAAAAAGTTTAAAGGCTCTACAAAAAGAGAACAACATTTTTCTATTATAGAATTAAAATTAAGAAATATCTGCACAAAATTTCTAAGCTCAAATTAAGACGTTAGGAGCGATACGATAAACCATAAGCTGCAAGGAGCCTATATCAAAAAGTAATTCACTATGAATAAAAAGTTAATATCTTAACTGCGGTTTGACATAGCTCGTTAAAATGTGTACAGTATATATTTTATGTTCTGAATATATGGTAGAAAGTCGAAAGAATCGGAAGAAAATTGTAGATTTTTGGATTTTCACAGATACATTGTCTCGTGAGAGGACATATGCAATAAATACTATAATCACGTTAAAACAATCAGGTTTCCAAACAGCTTCCGTCCTTTTTCTGTACCAAAAGGCGTAGCCCGAAAATTATCTTTATGGGTGGTTGGGGGGTTTCATGCGAACTGCAGAATGTGTGAAGAAATAAATTCTGATGAGCTAATTTAGTATTCTAAAACCGTCGCTTTATCAACTAGTTGGCTTATCCTGCATTACATGGATTGCATTTTAAATCCCGAATGACGATTTAATTAATTTAATTTGCCTCCCTTCGCACTCTTCATGAGATTATTGTACAGTGATCTAGAAGTTTTTAATAGCAAATCTTACCCATTACCCCTTAGAACAGCAATTTTAAAGCTCCATAATATTCGTGATAGCGTATGAATATTCCCCTTAAATGCACGCAAACGGGTATGAAATATTGACGGAAGATTTGTTTCTGCTCTGCTTAACCTCCTCCCCAACAGTGTTTCAAGTTCTGCAAATGCCTTTAAATGCCCTTCAGCGGTGAAACGATTGATCCAGTATGAAGAGTACAATATAATATTAATAGCAACATCAAAATTATACATTAAAAATGTGTGATACATTTACACGACTTTCTCTACCCTCTATCGCTTATTAATGGATATACAAATTATTCCTACTCAAGCTTTTTTTCTATTTACTACATCTTAATCCGAATTAACCTTTGTAGAAATAGCTATATTACGCATTTCGTAATAGATAAAAAGCGAAAAGCATAGTCAAATGTTTAAGAGCTGGACGCTATATGTTGGTCTTAAAATTCCATACTGTTTCCGTGCAATCGCAAGATACAACTGAATGTTGAAAGGACTTTAAAGAATGACCGAGAAATCCAATTTGAACCTTTAATGATGGATATCTCAGAAACAGCTTATGCTATAAAAAACTTTCTTTAAATAAATTGTGTGTTTTAAACAGATCTACATTTTTTGTGTAGGACGTTTTCGTCTATCGCTTAACGTTTACCACTTATACAGGATGTAACAAAAGTGTATGGCACAAATTGCAGAATACATTCCTCACACGTAGAACGAAGAAATTATGTTACATGAACATGGGTCTGTAAACGCTTTGTTTTCATGTTACAACTGATTTTCTCCAACTCCTTAATCACGGCAAACACACACGAACAGAACGTTAGAATCGTGGGGAACAAGCACGCTTGGTTACGTCTGGTTACGCGTCATATCGTAGGTGTTTTACATGTCCCTGATGCCATGCGACTTACTCTTTGCTTGTTTACAGGTAACATCAACTGCTCCAGTGAGCAGTACGACCTTGGCAAGCACACGGTTACTACGTACTAGTAGAGTTGATCACAGACTTGGCTCGTACAATGGCAGTGTACACAAATGCAGAGATGGCACATGCCCATTTGATGTATGGATTAGCAGACGGCGCTTGCGCTCAACGCTTGTACCGGGAGAGATTTCCAGGACGAAAGTGTCCCGACAGGAAAACATTTGGAGCCATTGATCGTCGTCTTAGGGAACATGGGGCATTTCAGTCTAATACTCGCGACCGGCCTAGAAGGACGAGGACACCGCAACGGGAGGCGGCAGTTCTTCAGGCAGTTGATGACGACCCTAGTGTCAGTACAAGGCAAGTAGCTGCAACAATGAATGTTGACCACATGACTGCCTGACGAGTGTTACACGAGGTCCGGCTGTATCCATACCATTTACAGCGTGTGCAGGCACTATCAGCAGCTGATTTTCCTGCACGGGTACGCTTCTGCGAATGGATTATGCAACAAAGTGTCAACCCTAATTTTAGTGCAACGGTGCTGTTCACAGATTAGGCGTCGTTTCAACGAGATCAGATTGTAAATTATCAGAATCGGCATACATGAGCTGACGTCAATCCTCAAGTCGTCAACAAAGATTTTTTTTCTGCCAATGTTTGGGCCGGGATTGCTGGTGTCTGTTTGGTAGGGCCTCACGTCCTTTCACCCAGCCCCAACGGACAATGTTACGATAATTTCATAGAGAATGACAGCAGATGTGCCTTTAGCTGTGCGACAAAACATGTACTTCATGCACGATGGAGCACCTCCTCATTTTAGTGTTAATGTCCGTCGGCTTCTAAATAACAGATTCGGTGATAGATGAATAGGTAGAGGTGGACCAATTACCTGACCTCCATGCTCCCCGGACCTAAACCCACTGGACTTTTATTTGTGGGGGCATTTGAAAGCTCTTGTGTATCGAACCCCAGTACCAGATGTTCAGTCTGCGTGCCCGATTATGGAAGGTTGCAAAACCATACGCAATACTCCAGGGATACATCAGCGCATCTGGGATTCACTACGACGACGGGTTGATGCATGTATCAATGCTCACGGAGGGCATATTGCACATTTCCTTCCTGTGAGAAAGAGTTGCATGTGGTATGCTGGTGCGTTCTATTCTTGTATGTTTCCCATGATTAATGAGTTGGAGAAAATGAGTTGTAACATGAAAACAAAGTTTAAACAAGTGACCCAAGTTCATATAACATAATTTCGTCGTCTACGTGTGAGGAATGTGTACTGCAATTTGTGCCGCACATTTTTGCTACATCCTGTATAAAATTCCTTCCAATGAAGGGGACTTCATAGGCTATTCCCCGAAAATTCAAGACATACATTTTATTTGTCATGTATATCTTTCATATATAGTATGTTAATCAAACTCGTTAGAGCAATTGTTTAGAAAATCAACAATTTCGAAAAATGTTCCACGTAAAGGGTAGTTTGGGGTGGGTGGATTTTATTGAAAACGTTCGTATACATCTTTGGAAGTTATCGAACCTAAATACCAAATTTGGTATTTATCCACTTCGTTTTTGAGTTATGGTGTTCAGAGACACACACGGGTGTGTTTCCAAAAATGCTTTATTTACATTCAGAGGCTTCAGAACATATATTTCCGTTGAAATCTTGGTATCGATTTTTTGCGTGTAATGCAATAGTCCCCCTACTTACTCTACGCAGTAGAGAAAGTAATAAATTAAACTTGCATTTGTTTAAAAATATATAAGACAGAAATCCCTGACTTCAATACAACAAACTAGGACGAAACTGGTGAGTATCAAGATTATCCCACTCCCAAAGCCACCAAGTTAAACAGTATGAAAATGGCTCATAAGTCGGTTAACATCTAGAAAATAGTTATTTATGAGCAAAACTTAAAAGCGAGATTCTGTGAGGTCTGTTTACGTTCTAAACCACCGCAAAATACACGAGTTGGTTTATTAAACTCTAAAATTGCGCGCTACGCAATGGAGAGCCTTTTTCTCGATTTTATAGGTCTTCTACCGCGTACTGCTCATGGATATGCGTATTTGTGTGTTGTTATCGACGCTTTCACAAAGTTTGTCTGGCTTCGGCCGATTAGAGCTGCTACGGCTATTGCATCAATGTCGGTGTTGTCAGAAGTTTTTTCCTCTTTTGGTACGCCAGACATTTTAGTTTCGGATACTGCTTCTTATTTCCGTGCACAATTATTTCGCACCTTTCTTTTTGACATGGGTATTCACTTTGTGCACACCTCACCATATTATCCGAGGCTTTACTAGCGGAACGTGTAAATCGCACGCTTAAAAGCGTGCTCATTTCCTTCCACTCGAAAGGTCATTCGTCGCCGAGATTCAATTTACTTTGAACACGTCAGTACATGAGGCACATCAGCAGACACCTTTCAAGTTGATGTTTACCTTTGAACCTTGTTGCCCACTTAGTAACGTGTGGAACATTTCAGAATTGTTCTCGGATTCTTTGGACCCCGCCGATTTACGCTTTGCAATCTTTACAGCGTGATCATCGACGCCGTGCTAAGCTGTATAATCATAAGGCTTTGGATATGACTTTAGGTAAGTTAACTTCTATTATACTGCTACTTTGTTTACAAGCGAGCGGAGAGGGGACAGGCAGTAGTCTCGTGCGCTACTGAGTTTTTCTGTGCTAAGTACTATGTACGCTATAGGTATAGGTGGGCACAGAAGTAAGTATACAATTCTGTAGTAAACTTAAGCTTTTATTACAAAGTATAAATACCCTGAACAAAATAATAAATCTGAACTGTGGCAGATGAAATAATCAGTTTCATGCGTGATTTACATGCCTGTATAACTATCACAACGGATTACAATGTATCAAAAGCAAAACGTCTTCTCAAACTCAAAAAAGTTTATATCTTGAAAAGCTCCGCTCCACATCACATGATGTTACTAGTGCAAAACGAAACTGACGAACGTCACACACCTCTGGGAAACGCATGCATTTTCATTATTTACAATAATGTTATTTTTAACATTAATGATATTATTGTTAATGCCAAATACGGCACATATTTGCATATCCTGGGTTTTTATCTTAAACACTCTTGAGTTTCTGCTGTGCTGTTTCAGCAGCAGAACATTTATCTACTTCTGTAAAGTGTTGTGACAAATTATCGACAAGCTTCAAGAACTCTGGTATTGCCATGTATGACAAAAACAAATAACATTTGCGTAAGGTAGACTCACAAGGAAATTTCATAGCTGTGCACTTCTCCAGAATTGTTTTAAAAGCAGAATTTTGTAGCTTATTAATTGGGATATTTGTGCTTACCATCATGTCAGACGAATCCCTGTAAGCTTCGGTTTGCTACACGAGTTCATGGTTTCTGATGTGGATAATATATATCCTCACCACCTCATTTCTAGGAAGCAACGTAATATTTTGTACTTTTTTTTTTAAGATTTACAGTGTCTTGCAATAAAAACCCTTCTCTCTCCTTTGATTTCAATCTGGCATACTTTACAAAATATATTTTCCCCTCTTACATCAACATACTCGCGTCCATATTCATTTACAAGTAAGACACTCTTCTTACTGGTTGTTTTCGACATGTTTTGTCAGCTATCAACGACCGGACTTCGTAACTTCAGAACAGGCTGTATATATACTGATCGCTTGCTTAGAGTGAATGACTGGCAGTGCTTGGGGAGGGGTAGGTCTAGGTGAAACCCTGTGCGCACGTAACTGTTTTCCAGTCAAAGTGCAACGAGACAGCAACCGTGTCCGAAGCCTAATAATCACAATCCTATTCCGGTGTCGTCCTCCGTGGACTAGTGGTACCGTGCTAGCCTCTAGTTCCCAAGGTCGCGGGTTCAAACCCGGCGGAGGGCGATGGATTTTTTCGGGCGTAAAAATCGTTAGCACGGCTTCCTTCGGAAGGGAAGTAAAGCCGGTGGTCCCGTGTCGTAGATTTACGGCACGTAAAAGAACCTCAAGCCTGATAAAGAGGCCTCTGAGCAAAATTACAGGTGTTTCACGCCCAATATAGAATGGGACGCTAAGAACCATAGTAGTTAAAGAGCGTCCATAAATAAAACTCAATTTTTTTTTTCCTATTCCGGCGTCCTTTTCCGTGGGCGACCTCGTGTTCTTGGGCACTCATCCTCAGAGTGATGCTACACGAGCTTTTACACACAAGTTGGCACAACCTTTTCACGGTCCGTATAAGATTATTTAAATTGTTAATCAGGTTTCCTTTTTGTTGCAGGATTGTGTAACCGGAAACACTATCTCCGTAACTGAAGGCGATTCCTACAATTTATTTATTTTTATTATTTTATTTTTTGTATTTATTTATTTTTTTATTTTATTTTTTTTTTTTTTTGCAGCTCGGCCTCTCACTGCAGTCCGCAGAGGAATTCTTTAGACCAAGCTCGTGCTTGATGTTCGGCTTCTTACCCACGAGCTTGGCCTTTTTCACTAGCGTGTCCCTGCGTACTGTGAATTTGTCCTTTCCTTTTATTGCTTTTGTTTTATATGTATTTCCTTTCTTGTTCTGTGTTGTGTTTATGTTTTGTGTTCGCCGTGTCCTCGAGGTGTATTTCTTGTAGAATTATTGTTTTCTTTAGTTGATTTTATATATATTTTCTTATATCGGTAAGGGGGCCCCATAGAATTAATAAAGGCGTAATTATTATTATTTCCTGGCCAGACGTGCACTGTTGTGTACAGATCTGTATTGTAAAGCCTTTATTATATATTTTAAGTGTTAACTACCGTTTTTATTATTCTAATTCTTAGTTATTTATTACCTTTAGTTTGTAATGGAGATCTCATAGGGCACGTATTTTATATGCTGTATATTGATTTCCCTTTTATAAATTTATTTTCAGTTTATAATGTGCTTCCTTGCTATATTAGGAATTATTGTTGCATTATTCTGTATATCTCTATTCTCCAGAGGAACATGTGTGGTTATTGTCTAATTTTGGTCCTTTATTTGGACTGTATGTTCGTTTTATGATCTGATGCCCCCTTATATGCTGGTTTTATGTCCTTTTACCTATTATTTCTGCTATATTTTATTTACATTCTAAGTCCTCCCGCCTCTTTTGATGTCATCTTTCGACTTTTGCACACATGCCTCCCCTATCTCCGGTCCTACCGTCTGAGCTTATATATAATATATTGGTTTTTGCCTCTGGATTACCGTCGTGTATTGCTTAGCTCTTATATTCTCTGTAATTTTTCATGTTTGCCTGCTGGGAAATGGAAGTATGAGGTGTTGCCGCAGCTGCCGCCAGTGTTCCTGTTGGGGGGGGGGGGGTTTGTAGTGTTGAGCCGTTTGGATGCTCCTTCTCCCCATTTCGTCTAGTTATCACTGTAGCTTTGCTAAATTCTAGAGATTTTGGACCTGCAGTAGCGATGACGTCATGTGTACCTAGTAATATCCCGCTATAAGGCATTCTGATTGATCTACTTGAGGACCAATCGCACGGCAGCAGCTCTAGTGGACGATGCAGGAAACAGCAAAGAGGACTTTCCCAGCAGGTCAAAGAAGGGCAGTTAGTCGCCATAAGAGAGGACGATTACGTACACGTCTGGGCGACATTCGCGGTGGTAATTGAGAGGCATCATATATATATATATATATATATATTGTTTGGATTTGTTAAAATGTTTGTAATTTACACATTTCGGTGAGTAATACCTTCAAAATTACTGCCAAAGATTCGTGATGGTAGGCCACGGTGCATAGTGGAGGAACGAAAGATACTTACATATAAATGTAAAGCGAATATGGCATGTAAAGAGAACCATTTTGTGAATTAGTTTCAAACAAATGTTAAAACTGTAAAGTGTACAATAAAAAGAATATTTGAATTCTTAAGTTTTCCTGGAGGAATCAAATTGTATATATACTGTTAAAGCAACAAAATGTTACAAACTATTTTTTAATTTACAGATTATATATATAGTTAAAATTGTGAAAGACCATTGAATTGAATATATACGGTTCTTTGTTGCTCAGCTACTATATTATACAAAGTTAAATGTGGAAAAGAAATCTTGTGTGAAAGAAAATAAACACTAATATTTCCAAGTCTTGATAATGAGAAAACAAATATACTTGCAGGCTCAACTTAACGGTTGGAAAATAAAGGGAGACATATGTTCTATAACAGTGAATACTGTAAATATACCTTTTCATTTATATATGCCAAGGTAGGGTCCGATCCATGTCCTCTAGGGAAATCTGTTTAAAAACTGCGTGTAGTAAATCCTTTAGTGACATACCTATAACTTACGTCAAAGTACACCACCAAAGGTTATTAAAATTAAACAGATTACAACTATTGGCTCAACCAGCACTACTTTTTTAGACATTTGTGGATATTTATAGAGAAATTATAGATTATGAATTAGATTTCTTTTTTTTTTTTTACTTATTTCGTATCTGTAATGCTCAGCATGGTTGTAAGGTTACTTGTTTCTTTTTAGCATCAGTGCTGACAATATGAGTTAGGAAAGAAAAACATTATACAAAAAGGCTATGAGAATAATTCGTTTCTAACCTTCACACGTCCGTTTCAAAAATGCTATTAGTTTGTTGTCTTAATGTATTTGTTGTCTTTAACATCGTTGCACAGTTTGATCACAGAGTAATTTTCCCACAATGTGAAGTTATGCATGTTTTGGCTTGATCTTTAAAATATTTTAACAGCACATTTTCACTATGATTAATTTGTACGTTTCTTACTTTGCATCATTGAAGAGGTCTGTTATATACTATTTCATACTGTTTCCTTGACCTTCTTGACAGCAATTTTAATTTTACTCTCTCCGCTGCTTTTAAAATTTCGGTTATTCTCTAGATTCCATAATTACTGCATTTAAATTATGCGCCATTACATCAACAACCCAAGTTACTAGGATAATAATCTTCACATCAGTCAGGAAATCAAAGTTGGTAACCACTCAATGGCATACTTTCTTATTTTAATTAATGTCGCCTACCTTTAAAAGTGCTTCTTTTACCTTCGACTGTCTAAAAGTAATATCCTACGTTCTTAATAAAAAATTTCTGATCTTATGCTGGACACAAATTTCTTTCTTTATATAACTATTTGGGATATACCCGTAATTAACCTTGAGAAAATAACATTTTCTACCGTTACAAACAGATACAACTGTCTTTTGCTTTCCTGGTCTTCTATTTTTCCAAGCATTAAATAGTGATCATCTGTGTATATTGCTTCGAATGAAATATCTGCACTTTTTATCTTACTACTTTATCTACTACTTACCTATAGTAAGTAAAGGAGTATTGCATTTCACCCAAAAGTTCGATAAAGCTGTTAAGGATGCCATACTGTTACCCAACAAACGAACATTCCAACCCCATTCTCTGATGTAAATCACTTCTCCGAAGCACCAATACGAAAATGGAAGCTTGAGTGGAGTCAACAACCAGCAGGAAAATTGCACCAAGTATGAAGAGGATCCACCGCTCCTCACCCCAGTCACTGGAGTGAATCGCTCACTAGAGGAGAATAAGTCATTCTCACCCGCCTACATGTTGCCAACCAAAAAACATTCAATCTCGCTATAAAGTCGAAAAAGAAATTCCGCTACAAAAATACATTATATCAATTCAATGCTATAAGTCATGGAGAAAAACATTATTATAGTTGCTCTGTTTGTTAATTTATTCCTATTTTAGTGGCATCATTTATATTTTGATTAAGTGAGTGATTAACATAAAATGAATTTAATCGTTGCACATTTCTTAGTAAAATGTAAATAAATAAATTTACTGCTTTGCTTTTGCACTGTCTTCAGCTGGTTGTAACCATTTCGAAAAAGCATCTTCTTTCAACCGAAAACAACTGTTTCCTCACTTTCCTCTCATCTTTCGACAATTCTCCTCCTCGGTATTCCATTTTTCCCCCTTAGGAGTTGAGTACCCTTTACCACTCGTTATATAGGGAGAGCCAAAAAACTACAAACTGCCTGCGCGGTGTTTTTCCTGTCCGCGTCCTCGGCGCTCGTTGCCGTCTGCCGCTATCATAGGAAGGCGCGGATGAAACCATAACAACATTTTTAAAACTACTTTTAAGGGCTTTACTTACCAACTTTATGATAGGAGATGCTGTAACTGGCCACCGTCGTTGTCCATACATTTTTTGGCGCGCATTAACTAAAAAGGTCGGTTAAGCACCAATTTTGGTATTTACATATTTGGTATTTCTGTGGAGTAATATCAGCTGTTTCATACCAACATGGCCTTGGTATAAAACGTTCATGGCGTTCTCAACGAAAAAACAAAACACGCTTGCGAAGAAGGATCTTTTGACACAAGATGTTTGCATTCCAGTATCAGGCCTTGTAAATTCTTTTTAATCATTTAAGCATTTAGGAATTGGAATAAGCTGTCTTCTAGCCTACATCCACCTAAAAGTAGGGCTTTTCAATGGTGAAAGAATTATCAAAATGGGTTGAGTGTTTTCTGAGATTTTCCTATAAATACATACACACGCGCATACACACACAAATTTTCTCTCTTCATAATGTTAGTATAAAAATAATTGTACAAGATGCAATAAAATTAAATTGAGTTTTATTTATAGACACTCTTTAACTGCTATGCTTCTTAGCGTCCCATTCTATGTTGGGGTAAAAGACCGGAAATTTTGCTCAGATGCCTCTATACCAGGCTTGAGGTTCTTTTACATGCCGAAAATCTAGAGCCCATGGTACCCCAGACTACGGACACCGTATAAGGTGAGGTTGAGACGTTTAAGGCTATTGCAGCCTTCTATAGGTGCAATAATTTTAAGGCATATCTTAAAAACATAGATTAAAACTTGATTATTGATACAACTAACAGGTAATACCAAATAGATATGGTAAATTATCAGTAGTTGTTTCCAAATCATCGATAAATTCTCTGAGTGACAAAGTGACAGAGAATTTATCTAGAGGATTTGGAAATCCTGAGTGACATTTGCTAAGACTATCTTACGAATAAAATGAAGTGATTTTCCCCAAAACCATGATTATTATAGTAAAATAATGAAATATTTATATTTATTTGCAATATATGTGGTGTTTTCGAAAAAAGCTTAGAATTGTATGGTCCGCCATGTTTGTTTGATCAATGCAACTTGATCATATAGGATTTTCTGCCATCTGGCGTGCGGAAGTTTCAGTAGGAATTCACTATTCTTTCATCTATGATAGTAAGAATGCTCCTAGAAGGGAAAATATGAAATAAGTAAAACTTATATTATCAACATTATAGTTTATGAATTTCTTTACACAAACAGGCTGATAAATGTTAACTTGTTTCAATTCATTAGTTTATTATGAACATTATTTTAAAATGATCATATATCGTTGCTTTTATAGCGTATTCCTTGTACTCTTCTATGTTTGATTTCCTCATATTGATGCTATAAAAACAATATGGAATATCTCAGCTAAAATGCCACAAGAAATGCAATTTAAGGAATATTATATAAAGTCCAATCCATTTCAAGACCAAGAGTTTCAAAAGGCGAGAGATGCATGGGTTACCGGAAAAAATAAAGATTAGCACTGTGGTTTTTAGGTACGAATAATATGAAACATTGAAATTTATGTGATGAAAATACCCCTGAAGCATTACAAATGAAGTTCTTCCTTACGTTAGAATTGGCATGGCTAATTAACAATCTCGTCAGTATCTTCATTTGAAGCGTTGCCAAATCTCGTTTCTACCATTTTTTACTTTCTCTACTACATATAGTAAGTAGGGGAAGTATTGTATTCCACTCAAAAATTCGATACCGAGATTTCACCGGAAATACATGTTTTGAGATCCCCTGAATCCAAAAAAAAGCATTTTTGGAAACATGTCCGTGTGTGTGTCTGTCTGTGAACAGCATAACTCAGAAACGAACAGTCGGATAAACACCAAACTTGGTTTTTAGGTTCATATCTTCCAGAGTTGCGACACGAAGGTTTTCAAGAAAATTCCCCCATCCAAAATTACCCTTTACATGGAACATTTTTCGAAAATTTTAATTTTCTCAAAAATGACTCTAACAATTTTGAATAAAACATCATATGTTTAAGATATTTTCATGACAAATAAAACGTATATCTTGAATTTTCTAGGAATGTCTCCAAAAGTATTCTTCATTGTGAACAACTTTTGCATAACTGGTAAACCATAAGAGATAGACAAAATTTTACTACACAAAAACTGTGGATCGCGTTAAAATACACAATTTATGTCATATACATTTTTTTTTTGTTGAGTGAACCATTTTCGAGATATTGCTTGTTATTCCCTTAAATTTTTCAATACTTATTTTCTCAAATGGGAATTCGTTATTCATTTTTTTGTCTTGTATATGCAAAGAGTATTAATCTGTGGCAAAGGGAATGGTGCTGCACCTAGCAACCAGCTATTAAGAGATATGTATGTGCTTAAAGGCTACTGTATTTCTATATTGCCCTTGTAAATATATATTCCCCTTACATCTACAAGAAAATTAGCAATAAGATAGAGTCTGCAAATCTTTATCTCGATTAACATGAAGTAGATTGAGAATAAGCGTTTGTAAAAATAGTTTGTACAAGAGTGGAGAAAGTCATGTGAGTGTAACACATCAGATTTTTTTTATGTTTAAACGTAAGGGTATTGATTGTTGGTAGCTCACTCACTTCAAAATGACACTCCAACCTCTTCAGAGTATTATAAAAAGGAGAAGCCCAAAGAAGGAGGAAAGAATCATGGCCATGATTAGTTATAAAACCATATTCCTTAAACGTTATTGGTCATTATCCCATGTGCGGCATGAGTGAAATAGTGCTCATATACACTGGTGTGCAAAACCTAAGAACGAAAGTAATATTCGCATGCTGTGACACTGCCAAGTAACAGAGCTCGATGAAACTTGAATCACACATAGAGGGAGCTGCTACGGTATGCTACAGTAGGCAACTAAACGAAATATGCAATGAGACGAACAGAAATGCAACTTTTATTCATTGACCATAAGCTACACTAAAGTCAATACGACATATGCTGGCTCTCTAAATTTACAGAAACGGATACATGGTGCTTAAAAGGGTGTATGACAAACACGGACAGCAATGCATGCTCTGCATCGTGCTCCCATGCTGGCCACAAGGTTAGTAAGCAGTTCTTTTGGTAGGGCGTTCCATTCCTCCACCAGCGCTGTTGAAAGCTGTTGGATGGTCGTTGATGCATGTGGATGTGCTGCAATGCGTCTCCTCAAACCATCCCGTAAATATTCGATGGGATTTAAATCGGGAGAACGGGCAGGTCAGTGCATTCGCCGAATATCCTCTCATTCCAAGAGATCCTGCTGTACGATGCGGTCGCGCATTGTCATCCATAAAAATGAAGTCAGGGCCGACTGCACCCCTGAAAAAACGCACATGAGGAAGGAGTACAGCATCACAATAACGTTGACCAGTGAGCGTACCGTGTTCAAAGATTTGGAGGTCGGTGCGCCCATGCAACATTATGCCTTCCCAAACCCCAAACCATAACATCCGGACCACCAAAAACGATCATGTTCAGGATGTTCCTGGGTTCATTACGTGTTCCCACCTCTCGCCAGATGAGGGTACGTCGAGAATCACTACTTAGACTGAATCTGCTCTCATCCGAGAAGAGCACGCGATCCCAATCCTCGTTGGTCCAATTTTGATGCTCTTGGGACCATCGCAAACGGTGCCGTCGATGTGGGGATATCAATGGAACACAACGATATCAATGGAACACAACGTACTGGCCGTCGGGCAAAGAGACCACCTCTGTGTAGTCGCCGTGCCAGTGTGTATCTGAGATTGCGTGCCTAGCTGTCCTGTTATACGTGGTTGCAATTGCACCCGCTGTTTGGCGTGGATCCCTTCTTGCCTGTTGCAATGAAGAACACCACTACAATGTACCGTGACAGCTCGCTAATTGCCACACACCGTCTTGTCCTGTTTCGCCAAGTGTTGCGGGACCAGACCCAGTTGGCACTACAGGCTCGCTACACTCACGCCATGTGACGTCCAGCTTTCTGTGTAAGTGTGAGAGACCTCTGGCAACATACTCCCGCATCTCCATCTACTTCCACCAAGTAGTTCATTTGTTATGTTACTTTACCCATCTTGTCCTTAGGTTTTGCACACCAGTGTATATTTTCGTTCACCCAATCCTTGAACATACATTCTTCCGAGGTTATTAATTAAATTAGAACATAATAGCACTACTGGCTGTTGGTACTAGATTGCGATTTAAAGTTAACGAAAAGTTTTGAGCAAAAGTAAATTATCTTTAAATTTTCTACCGAATTACATTTGCTGCTATTCCGCGTACTTTCAGGTTTGTAGATACCGTTGAAGGAAGAGGTCACGTGAACCGGCCAGTAAACATTTTCCTCGCTACGGTATTATAATTTACAACTATTTAAAATTAAAGTGTAGATTCAACACCTACGTAATAAAGATTTTGCATGATGTTGGAGCAAGTAATGAATAGTATTGTACAGACTGAAAAGAAAATAAAACATTACAGCAACTGGCAGAATAGAAATGGTAGTTTTCTTCTTCTTTAACTGATTATCCTCCACTTTTTAGGACTAACAAGCCAATGCCTTGGTCAGCAACCTGTCGAGGAGCAAGCAATCTCTAGATCATAGCATATCCAGGATGGATGATGTGCTCACTGCCTGGTATGTTGGTGAAGAAGAAGGAAATGAAATTCAGTGATAAAAGGGTTGGTAGGAGAATTCGTGAATCAAATTATCCAATCCAGCATTCACCTAGCGACCTAGGAAAACTGAAAATAAACCTTCGGTGAGATTGGTCGGCCCCGGGAATTTGAACTCGGGACATCCTGAATACAGTCACAGACGTTACCACCTGATTCATCCCGCTCGGTATAATAGCTATCTAAAGCATTTAAAAACTTAAACGAAAGGAATGCTTGGAAATAAGAACAAAGTTTTGGCTATATCGCACACGATACGAAAGTATCCTACTTATAAGATCGTACGTGTCATTTCCAACACTGATTCACTCGTGAGAACAGAAAAAGTGGCCCGAGGGGATTTAAGTTGGTACTGAAAGCGTCACCTTTCACCTCCCCTCTTGCATAATTCCAACCGATTGACTGATTAGTTACCTGTGTCATTCCAAAAGATAGGCAAAGTGTATCACTGTAAATGAACTTTGGTTTTGCTTTTTGAGTCCTATGAAGATAATAACCATTTTAATAACGCAGACTAAAAGCCCACCTCTGTGTATTAGGAAATAAATGTTTAGTTTGTTAACGACGCTGTCAATTGTTAGGGTCATATCAGCACAGCCGGTTTGCCGGAGTATCTCAAGCTGGAGTTCTTTTACATGCAAGTAAATCTACTGACATGGGGATTTTAACCACACTTAAAAGCCATCGGTCTGGACTGGGTTTCAATCCACAACCTTGGGATCAGAAGGCCAGCGCCTAACCAACTGAGCCACCCAGACCGACTCTGTGGTATAAGGGTAACGTCTCTGCCGACATCCAAGAGATCCCAAGTTCGAATCTCGGTTGGTAAGTTACGCGGATAAGCTTTATCTGGGGTTTTCCCTTATCCTGGAAGTTGAAAGACGAGTAACTCTTAAGTTCTATGAACTTCGGGCTCATATGAGCATCATTTCATTCATCGTCCGATATGACCTAACCGGTTAAAGGACGTTAAATCTAGACAAAAAACGAACAAACAAAAACACAGACGATAATACCAGGTTTATTAAACGACGTTTTTCGAAGACTGCGATTATATCGTGATTACGACAATGCTATGGTGCTGCTGTCGATACTTCTGGGATTTTCCGACGACTACAGGGAACTCATACTCGATAGTAAGTTTGAATTGGTGCTGATTCGATCCAAGGACTCTAAACACAACATTCTGGCAACCCGAGGGAAGAGAATGCTACTGTTAAACTAGTGGGAATCGAGTGGAAAATGCCTGTTATGCCTTCCTGATGCTGAAAAGATTGAAATCCTCAAGACTGTCAAGTCGAACAAGACGCTACATCTACACCTACACCTTTAGGACCATGGATCTGCATACTCGAACAGCTGTGCAGTAAACTAAATCATTCACCTGAAATTTGGCAACGACACCAAAATGGAGAAGCCAAGATTTGTTATTTGGGGTGCTCAGATTTCAAGATCGAGTGATGTGACTCAGCAAATCATTGTAGAACGAGAAAATACCCTAGTATAGTTTAGCCTTGGGTTAAGATCCTCTTAAGATACATTTGTTATAGAAAGCTCTCAAGTTAAACAGCATACCGGACAATGGACTGCGTTGCCTTTACTCCCTATCCACTATCTTCTATGAATGCTAAATTGCTCCCTGAATCAGCCTCAGACGCCTTTGACTTCTAGGCCACCTTAGCACTTATTCTTGTTTTCCCTATCTTTCCCGTATAAACGCATTTCCTTCCTTCAACCCTCTCCTAACATAGCATCTCTTCCTGTTTTCCCTATCTTTTCCCATCTAAGCGTATTTTTCTGCCGTCGATCTCTCTTATCTATTCTAATAATATATATTATTTTATAACTCTCTTATTTGCAGACGACCGAGTGATTATAGGCTGGAGTGGAATTAATGATGTACAGATAGCAATTAATAAATTAAAACGTGTAGTATTAGGATATTCCCGTAAAGACGAAAGTAGTGGCATTTTTAGGATCCCAGCCAATTAGAGCAAAAATTGATAAAATAATAGAACAGACAAATACATTCAAATACCTGGGTTGTAATGCAACTTAAGGGGGAAAAACCCTGAAACAGACAGTAGACTGAATGCTTGTTTCTGTGGAACCATACGCCGGACGTTAGGAAGAAAGTTAAGAAAAGAGACTTTATTAAAATGTTATAAAGTCATGGCCTTACCATGCAGCAGCGAAAATGGAATACTAAGGAAGGAAGATGAAAGAAGGCCTATAGCAGCTGAAATGATATTTTTGAGATTAGTAGCGGGATATACGCTGCTAGACAGGAAAAGAAGTGAAGATATTACAGCAGAATTTAAAATACAAGGCATTTTGGAGATAACAAAAGAACGCCAAAACACATTGAAAGAACATAATTATAGGACGCTGTTTCGGATTCAACGATTACAAAAACTATCCACAACTAAATCCCACAAGGAACAACATCAATAAGAAGACCAGGAAAAATGACAGAACCAATTTTAATTTTGTTTAGTGATGGAACAGGTCGATAGGTCCAAGCCGCGAATATGATGATTATTATTATCATTATCATCATTATTAAATTCTTCATTTGACTGTGAATACGCCAATGCGAAGTACTTAGATGTTTCTTTGTTTTCCTTTGAATCCACAGTTCTCTCATTCTTTAGCTGTTGAGTTCTCTCTCTCTCTCTCTCTCTCTCTCTCTCTCTCTCTCGTCTGTCCATATTGTTCCAGATTTTTTTTTCCTTTTTTTCGGTTTTCGCTCTGGCCAACTTGCCATTAATGCACTTTAGATTCTAAAGATATCTCCATTCAGAAAATCTTCGTGCGCAATTCCAGCCAATTTTAAGTCATTTTTACTTCACTAATCCACTTCATATAGGGGACACAGCCTAACTTAGGTTACTAAAAACAAAGATGCCTGATGCCGCCTGTCGGGGCGGTCAATGTTCTAACTTGAGTCACTATATATATATATATATATATATATATATATATATATATATATATATCTCCAGAGAAACCACCAACAATCTATTTACAAAAGACGCGATATGTCGGTCTTTTGTTAGTATTATGAGTCATTATATATATTGTAGCGGATAAGGTTGAGCACCGGGGATTACGTCAGATGAGGTAACCGAGCAGAAAATGCTGAAACGCAGTTACCTCAACACGGGCGCGCTAAGGAATGCGAAGTCAGCACTTCGAAAAGTATATATATATATATATATATATATATATATATATATACTACGGGGGTCTGGCTTGTGGTGTGTGATGGGTGAGAGAATCGTGGAACAGTATCCTTGACTAACGGAGAGAGCGTGACTTGTATCGTCAACGACCTGTGATCTGCCTTCCATACACGAGTCGCCAGCGCAACAGCAGTTGAATAGGTAAGGATACATCTACTCTAAGATCTGCTCTGCTTGCACGGGCTTCACCCAGTCTAAGTTGCCCGACTACGGGCCCCATGTACTCACATTGAAACAAAGACAATTTATTGGGTCAATATCCCTTGTGCAGTAATTAACTACCCACATCCTGGAGCGCCGCCCCGACCTACCTACCAACCCGGTACCAACGCATACTCCCTACCTCTGAGCTATCACTCCCACTAGCGTAACCAACTACTGCTGGGTTAGCCACCCCCGGTAGGGGTGTTACAATATATATATATATATATATATATATATATATATATATATATATATATATGCTCTGCAAATTATGATCTTCAGTGCAAAGGTTTGGTTATCACTTTTCTTTTCCACCATGATCGCTGATAAGCTGCATCCCGGTTTTAGATTATGTAGATTGTGCTACAATTAAACACTTAACCGTGTATGGACTTAATTTATATAACATGCATATGTTATTAAATATTACAAATTGAAGTGTGCTATTTGTTGGTAGTTGGAAGATGCTTCATTTTTATCTGCCGCACGTATGAAAGACAATTTATCGCGGTCACTTCGTGTTATCTTTTGCTGAGCGCCTGTTATTGTATTTAATTTTGGGTTCACTGTCCTCCGACTAGCTATGATTTTTCGGTCAAGCACTTATCTTGTACAGGTGTGTAAACGGAAAGGAGTTTTTATCCAAAGATAACACTGATAAAAGAATTTGTTTTACACTTTTATTGTCGTAACACATTATTCACTTTCACCTATTAATCTTGACACTCGCCAAACTGAAACTGTTATAATAACTTCTTTACTGCCCATTATTAATTCGCGTACTTCAACTTTTTGTGTAATTAACTTTACGACACGAGAGATTTTTCATAAATTTGCTACGCGTAACCTGCAAATCGATAAACTGTGCGATGTATTCACCATGACTGCTTCTGTTGAACTACGTGAAACTTGACCCTGACACTGAATTTATACTTCCTCGCCCCAATATGTCTAAAGATTATAACCGAGCTGCTATTGGCTAATAAAACGCGCCAACATTAGCGTCTATATTTATATCTAATGAAAATTACGAAAACATATGCTCTGGGGAAAATGTTCCCGCAAATTCTAAGAAAAACACGCCACTCTGACGTCATTTGCTCGTCTCTAATAATGATAAACAGCTCACCCCCTCGCTACATTATTGCACGCTATTATTGTCAGTTTCAGTAAGGCCGTATAAACCCACTTCTCGACAATGATTACAATCAACAAACATCTCAAATCAATGTCAAAAAACAATGCATATTCACACCACAATCACTCTGACATTTACATAATTTGTGATAAAAATTACTGCATCAAAATTAATGTAATGTAGTATGAAGAGCAACTCATACTTAGGTGTAGGTAAATATATTCCTTTGTTTTTTTACGCAGATTTCTTCCTATAAAATAAAACTCAACATAGACCAGACAACGCTTACACCAGACATTGCGAAAAGCAATTCAAATTTATAATTAACTGCAAAGATAACTAATTAATAATAATTAAATTAAATCCTCGTATAATCAGCCTAATTAATATAACTATAAATAATATAATATAAACCGTAATATAATTCGTATAACATAATCATATACCGGGTGGCTCAAACAAGCCGTCCTTTGCAGTTTTAAGTTTCTCGCATATACATAGGTGCAAAAGAAGTTGCCGCATCACTCATGTTGAAAGCGACAGTGTAGGTACAAAGCGAAAGGTCACTGAGGCAATACCAATGTGTGCATGTGTTTACATGGTAGTTTTCTACTGATAAACGTCTCATGATATCCTGCATGCAGTTCGAGCCAGGTCATTCAGACAAAAAGGTAACGCTCGCCAATAACGAACATACGCATATGGTTACGATCTGTGGGGAGACGTACAAAAATACAGCTGAGACTCGAAGGTTGTGCTCTGAACATTTTCAGGTGCGGCATCTGTCTTCTGCGCACGTTTGTCTCCTTCTTTGCTTGTTTGTTTTTGACGTACAGAAATAATATTAAGAAATGGATAATTTCAGATAGAACGTGGGCCTGGGAGGCCCTTACATCAGTTCGTCAACCAAGGCAGGCACGTTTTTGCAAATACTTATTATGAATAATACACTAATAGAAATTAAATTTAATTCTAACGTACTTTTAAGGGCACATAATATAATAAAAATAGAATTTTGTTTAATCTTGTTAGCTATGCGGCACCATTTGGTGCCATATAGTTGTACTGATTGTAGATTAACTGTCATGGAACTAAATGACTTAACGTGTGTGCTCAGGTTTGCGTAAAGCGGCAATCCTGAATTCTTGGTAATGGGTGAATTGGTTATAAAATAACTGAAAACATCCCCCCACACACACACATAGGTACTCTCACATTCAAATATAGACCCTGGGCATACCGTGAAATGCTTTGTTTAAAGACAAGTTTCTGGAGCCCAGCCGAGAATCGAACCCGGAACACCTCATATAGCAGGCACTTTCTCTATCGAATGAGCACTGAGATCAGTAATAGCAGTTAAAGTGTACGTTTTCAAGCATTGATCTTACATTTAGCAGTCTCCTCTCTATCGTATAAAGTCCCATTTGCAGTCCTGCTTAGGCAAACCTTTTGGCATCCGCGCTATCCGGTATAAACTAACTTCAACTATGGACGGCTTGTGTGAACCCTGGTATAATATAATTAATATTATAATCAGTGCGTAAGTTGTGACATAACTGTCGGGTGCAAAGATTGAACATCTGCGAGTATAAAAACAGGGCGCCACACCATTCAATATATTGTAACAGATACAATATAACTAACATTCCTAATACATGTAATAGAGGTAGAGATGCCGGTTATGAATGGACCCTAACAACCCTAATATCACAGATTCTAGTGACTTATCCCATAATGGAAGAAAAACGTTGAAGTCGCACTTTAGTAACCTCTCGTAAATTGTAACCTCTATATAACTATTTGTGATTTTCTTCTATTTTCGTAGAATTTCATTATTAGTTTTGTGAGCCTGTTTGAGCTCATTTGCTTAATATGTCCATAAAATTGTAGCCTTCGTTTTCTAATGCCACTTATTTTCCCTACTACGTATAGTAAGTAGGGGAACTATTGCATTCCACCCCAAATATTCGATACTGAGATTTCACCGGAAATACATGTTTTGAGGTGCTCCGAATCCAAATAAAGCATTTTTGGAAACATGCCCGTGTGTGTGTCTCTCTGTGCCTGTCAGGCTGTGAACAGCATAACTCAAAAACGAAAACTTGGATAAATACTTAACTTGGTATTTAGGTTCAGTATCTTCCAGAGATGCGACACGAAGATTTTCAAGAAAATCCCCCCACCCCAGATGACCCTTTGCATGGAACATTTTTCTAAAATTTTAATTTTCTGAAAAATGGTCTAACGATTTTGATTAAAATATCATATATTTAAGATACTTTCATGACAAATAAAACGTATATATTGAAGTTTCTGGGAATATCTCCAAAAGTCCTTTTCATTCTTAATGACTTTTCATAACTGGTAAACCGTAACAGATACACAAAATTTTATCTCAGAAAAAAATGTAGATCTCGTGAAAACACACAATTTATGTCATACATTCGTTTTGTCTGAATTTCGGAGTAATTCCTTGTTATTTGTTTGAACTTTCCAATACTTATAATTTTTCTCAAATAGAAATTCGTTATTTGTTTTTATATGTCCTGGACATGCAAAGAGAATGGAATGCTCCACATAGCAACCAACTCTTAAACGATTTGACTATCACTTAAAGCCTACCATTTTCCCCTTGCACCTACAAGAAAATTAGCAATAAGACAATTTCAGCAAATGTTTATCTCGATTAACATGAAGTACGAGTAGATGGAGAATAAGCGTTTGGAAAATAGTTTGTACAAGAGTAGAGGAAGTCATGTGAGTGCAACATATAAGATTTTTACTTCTGAATCTGTATTGTTCACCCTGACATAAGGACTAAACTTTTTCTTATAAGTTTGCTTTCTTTTTTACTTTCTCTACTACGTATATTAATAGGGGAAGTACTCCATTTCACCCAAAAATTCGATACCGAGATTTCACCGGAAATACCCTGTGTGCGCGTGCGCGTGCGTGAGAGAGAGAGAACATTCAAAAACGAAAAGTTTGATAAATACCAACTTGGCACTTAGATTCAGTCCTTCCAAAGATGAAACGAAGGTTTTCAAGAAAATTTCCCCACACCAGACTACCCTTTACATAAAAGATTTTTCAACAGTTTTTTATTTTGTAAAAAATGGTTCTAAAGGTTTTTATTAAAATAGCATATATTATATGTACTTACATTAGAAATAAAATGTATTTTCTGGTAGTAGCCTGTGAAGTTAACTTAATTTCTTCGAAATTTTGTATATCTTTTATAATTAGTAAACTTAAATGTTAAGACGTAAATGTGATACACAAAAAAAATTATATCTTTAAAACACACAATTTATTTCAAATAAGTTTTTTGTGGCATAAGCTATTTCTGAGATCTGTTATTGTTTTTATTGTTATATCTAAACGTTTATGGTCAAAAGATACTATTGAAATCAACAAATACATCAACATATCCACTTGCGACAGTAATTCTAGATTGTTTCCATATTTACCTCAGAAGAAACGTTTGACATAAGCATCATGTTACATTGGGCTAGCTTTCTATTTGTTTACATAAATGAGAGTAGAATTCATAAAGATAGGTTATTTCTGATCCTTCCATTGCACACCGAATATTGCATTGCTTGTTGGTTCGTGTTTATTTCTTGGGATTTGTTTCATATCTGTCATAAAAAAGACGTGATAAGGGATGGATATAAACTACTATTCGCCAGTTAAAGGTGGGAAACTTTACAAGAAAATAACATTATTGCCATCTAGGGGAATGAGGCAAGTGTACGGTGTTTCGTATTTATGGTTATTCCTGATTTCTGTTCGTAATTTAAGCAGGGATCACAATAAACAATATCTAAACACATTGAGGCAATGTGGTACACAGGTATGAATCTCAGCCTTAAAGCATTATAAAGGTGTAATCAGAAGAAACAAAATGCCACACCTACAGACCATATATTCTATTTCATTGGCAACTAAATAAAACCGCTCATAAACGATATAACACTCCTTCTCCTACTTCTGTATAAGAACACAAAAAATTCAACATATATATATACTTTATTTACTATAAGTAATAAGTTTCTATAGTGTGCAATAAATTAATATCTATGCAGTCGACGAACATATTACGATGTTTAGATATTCTAGTTTCTCCACAGTTTATGTTGAATCTTTTGTGTTATTTTATTCCAACACGCCTTTATTCTTCTTCTTTTCTCATCCTCCACCTGCTGCCTCTCTTTCTATTATATATATTAAAGAAAAATTGTAACCTCCGGTCAAGGTGTAAAGTAATACGCAAAACGAACTAGGATGCCGAATTATGTATACGAGCATTTTCATTTATCGCTTAAGGTATACCAGTTGTACAAGATGATTCCTTCCGAATGAAGAGAATTTCATAGGTTATTCCCAGAAAATTCAACATACACCTTACATATAATGTAAATGCTTTTAATAAGCGGTATTTTAATCAAAATTATTAGAGGCCTTTTTGAGAAACTAAAAAATGTCGAAAAATATTCCATGTAAAGGATTGTTCGGAGTGAAGGGGGGAGGAGGTTCTCCAAAATCTTCGTGTCGCATCTTTGAAAGATACTGAACTTAAATATCAAGTTTGGTAATTATCCACTTTTCTTTTTCAGTTATGACGTTCACAGAAACAAACACAGACCTTTTTCCAAAAATGCTTTTCTTTTAGTAATAGGAACTCAAAAACATGTATTTCCGGTGAAATCTCGGTATCAAATTTTTGAGTGGAGTGCAATACTTCTTCTAGCTACTTTACTGATAGAGAAAGTAACAAGCGCATTAAAACACTATGACAGTAAACTAATTGTTCGTTTTATATGTGTGTGTGCAAAACAAAGCCATCTATATCTACCAACGAGGTAATAGCCAAACAAAGCATACAATGGCAAACAATACCAACCCTCCTCCGTATTTTAACATGTACTAACACACCGAAAAGTGTGTGCGTGTGTGTGTGTGTGTGTGTGTGTGTGTGTGTGTGTGTGTGTGAAAAAAACTCCAACACCAAGAAAGTATTTCCCGAATAATTCCAAACTTGGTGGAATTGTAGAAGACTGTGCAAGCAATAACTGGTTAGGTTTGCAGAGAGATGGGGTACACGTAGGCCGAGCAGAGCCCTCTCGTGTCGGTCCGACAAGGTCAGTGTTGTGCCCAGTATAGTCAATACAGAACTGTCAAACAAGTTGGGAACAAGGTGCCTCGTCGACGTCAAAGGAAGCCATATCGGTATGTGAGTGAGTTCAAACCGAGAAGAATGGTCGGTCTCCGGGAAGCAGGTTTGTCATACCGTGACATTTCGACTCGTACAGGGCATGCTGCTATGACAGTGATGCGTGTATTGATGAGGTGAAGGTCGTACGCAGCGAAGAGCCGGCGCTAGACCACGGAACATGACCACAACACGGGATGACTGTCATCTTCTTCCCATGGCCATAACGGACCGTACAGCTTCATCCACAGTGTTGGCTCGACGCTGGAGCACTGCAACAGGTGTGAACTTGTCTGCATCAACGGTTCGTCGCCGTCTGCTGCAGGTTGGACTGGTTGCATGCATGACATTACATCGGCTTCCATTGTCCAGAAACACAAGCTCCTCCGACTGCAATGGGCACGTGAACACCGTCACTGGGGTGCTGAGTGATAAAATGTAGTCTTTTCGAACGAGTCCCGCTTCAACGTGTCCTCTAGTGGTAGCTGCATATGTGTCCGGCAGTACCGTGGTGAGCGCAACCTGGACGGCTGCATTGTTGAGTGGCATAACGGACAAACACCAGGTGTGATGGTTTGGGGCGCCATTGATTATAACAACCGATCTTGCCTCCTACGAATTGAGGCCACTTTGAACAGCAACCGGTATTTAACGGTGGTTGTAGAGCCAAGATACTCCCCCTGCTTCAGGCATCTCCACAGACCACATTTCAACAGGACAATGCCCGACCACATATTGCGAGGAATGTACAAGGCTTCTTCGAAGAGCGACGGGTACCATTACTTCCCTGGCCTGCACGTTCGCCTGACATGTCGCCCATCGAACATGTCTGGGATATGGTTGGTCGGCACCTGGTGCGTCACGGTCCTCCAGTAACCAGTGTCACGGATTTGTGGGTTCAAATACAAACTGCGTGGAGGGAAATCCCTCAGGAAATTATTCAGTACCTTTTTGATTCAATGCCACGGCGTATAGAAGTTCTACTTACAGCGTATGGAGGCCACACCAAATACTGAATATTAGGGCTCAAAGGTCATGTACAGATTTGAAACGTGTATCATTTGTTACTTGTCATGTACCTAACCTGTGGTATTAAATTCATTGAATTCATGCGTTTCCTTCTCGGTGTTGCAATTTTCACAAACGGCTGTGTACATACATACACACACATATATATACTCTGGCGCTTAGCTATGGAAGATAATAAAAGTTGGGAATCGAGATGTCTCGATAGTATGAGTAGGTTTACAACCGGAAGAAGCGGATAAGAGTATTTTACCTACGCAGTTCCGCTGTTATCGGTGCTCTCAGGTAACAGTGCATGCCATCATTTACAACTTAATTCATGGGAAGTGATGAAAAAGGAATGGGTTAGATCGTCAACGATTGAAGAGGCTTCTGGTGAGGAAGAGTAGAAAATGAGAGAGGGAGAGGTAAAGACAAAAATATAGGAAAGAGGGAAAGAAAATGAGGGAGAGAGAGAGAAAATGAAAAGACTCTGTAACGCAATAATGACAGCACAACTAAGAGTTCTGTGAATAGTGAATATTTAGGAAATGGTTACTGCCACTAGTCAAATTAATTTATACTCTAATGAGTTCTGCAATCTCATGCGTTAAGTATTTAACCTCTTATGGTTTTTTCAGTTGTGCAAGGTTCAATGAAAGAAAAAGAACTTTAAGGGCTGCCTTCATAGAACTGAAGGTACATAATATTCCAAATGATTTTGATCAAAATTTGTATACATTATGAAAAAGTAAAAAACAAAGAAAATTGTTCCAGGTGGAGATTTGTTCCGATGTTTCGTTTTAGATTTCTGCTGCGCGCACGCACACACACAAACATGATGTAAGGAATGGTTCCGAACAACTTAAAAGGTATACTTTGTGGTGAAATCACCATGTCGAATTTATCTCAATCTTCCACTAAACTTAAGAAAGTAAAAGAAAACATTCAAATAAATAACAAAGTAAATTCTTCGATCACTTTGAAAATTCAGACAAGCAGTGTACTGTGATTATCGGACGCACTGACACCAAACCTTCATGCAGATGGAAGAACGTAATTATTTAATACTTGAGCAGAGCGCTTTGTTTCTCAGACTGATAGAGAAGAGATAATTGCTTTACAAAATGCTAGCTTAAAACGATAACCAGAGAAATGTGAAATTCATTAGAGGAACATCTAAAAGGAACACATTGTGAATATCATCTACTCCTTCCATCACACTTTAAAAGCAAAACAAAGACATTTTAATATTTTACGATGAAAAGGCAGTGAAATTAAACATTAATTACTGAACAGAAGCTTGAACTTTCGTTAGCATAAGTTTCCTGTAGAAGAGCATCTGAAATAAGACTATTTAATTATACGTAATTACGCATGTACTTAAAAAAAGAAAGATTAATTTAATTCAGCAGATGCATGTACCGGATAATGGAACAAAACCTACAAGGAACGCAGTAAAAGTTAGCAAAATCAGCGATGAAAACAAGCTCTAGAATGCATGCCAATTTTCAGGACTTTGTAAAGATCTATTTCTACACTGGACAGGTTATTGTATTTTTTGTGTCTTGGAAATTTATTTTCCTTCTGCTTATTTAGTCGTTCTAAAATTGATACATCATGATTAAACCAAATTAAAATAGAACTCTTTTACGGAAAACTAAATAAATTGTTCTTAATATTATAATTTTTATTTCGCCGCTTACTTCTGGTAGATAATAAAACTCGGCCTGTGGTGCCATATGTATGATAACGGTATTACACACTACTAAAAATAATAAAAGAGAATTGATGTCTTGACCGGGACAAGCGGATGCAGAGATTTACACAGTTCCGCTGTTATCGGTACTTGCAGGTAATAGAGCGTGCCATATGTTCACAGCTTAATTCACAGATAACATGAAAAGGCACTGTTTAAGATATTAACCGCTGAAGAATGTTACTGGTTAATTTACATTTGGATATTATTACCCACAGATGTATACAGGAAGTATCTTTATTGGTTTCATATATTTGGGGGAGTGTTCCTGACATCAAAACAGTAAAAAACGTTCATATGTATATGGGTCTGAAAATTAATCGTTTCGTTGTTATAGGTCAAAGAATATGTATTCCAAGAGTGAACAGATGGATATGTATTACACGTATGGCTGTGCTGACGGCAATGCAGCACGAGCACATGAACTTTATGCAGAAAGATACCCTGACAGGCCGTTACCGTGTGCAAGAACATTCTCACGAATTCACCAACGCTTGAGAGAGAATGGCGCATTTGAGAGAAGTACTAGGGATGTTGGGAGACCAAGAGCGGTACGAGGCATTGAGCTTGAAGAACGAGTTCTTCGTGCTGTGGATGCAGACCCATCACAAAGCACAAGACGTATGGCTGTAAGGGAAAGAGTTAGTCATATGACTATCTGGAGAACTCTGCATGAAAATCGAAAATCTTCTGCACCCGTATCACCTTCAACGTGTGCAAAGATTAAATGAAGCGGACTTTGAGCCAAGAAGACGTTTCTGTCAACGCATGTTACAGCAGTGTGCTGTATTCATCAATTTCCTAGCCTGTGTCTTATTCACGGATGAGGCTGGTTTTACTCGCGACGGCATCTTCAATTTTCATAACACTCATAACTGGGCATTTGAAAATCCTAATGAAGTACGACAGGACAACCATCAACAGAGGTTCTCTCTCAACGTTTGGAGTGGAATCATTCATGATCACCTTATTGGTCCCTACTTCTTCCCTCCGCGTTCTGAATGGAAAACCTATCTCCAGTTTCTCAGAAATGAGTTGCATCACTTAATGATAATGTGCCTCTGGACATCATCCAACGAATGTGGTTTTACACGATGGTGCTCCAGCTCATTTTAGTATGATAGTTCGTAAGTTTTTGAATGATCGATTTCCACAAACATGGATTGGTCGAGGAGACACATTGCATGGCCTCTCGATCGCCTGATTTGAATCCAATGGATTTCTTCGTCTGGAGACATTTGGAGTCCTTGTTTTATGCGACTCCTGTACCTGATGTTGACATTTTGAGAGAACGTATCCAAACTGGATTTGACCAAATACGAAACGCCAGGAATTTTCAACAGAGTACGCTAGAGCATGGAACGCAGGCTTACTGCATGCATCGAAGCAAGAGGAAGCCACTTCGAGCAATTTTTGTAACTTTCGATTTTGTGTTGCAACTCTGAAATAAATGAATTTCAGACCCATGTTCATATGAACCTTTTTTTACTATTTTGATGTCAGGAACACGTCCCCCAAATATATGACACCAATAAAGATACACCTGTATTAATTTAGGTGGAATGCTTATTCCTAAAAACTGGATTAAAGAGCCTATTCCCCTAGCCTCCGTCTGTTTACAGTTAACCCTGCTTGAAACTTTGCTAAGATCAAAGAAACGACACTTCATTACGGGCTGCGAGATTTATTCCATACTAAGCTCAAGTTTACTCGTTTTCGAACCAAAAACAGTACGAAAAATAGAACTTTATGCACTCCTATGCACTCCGTGCTTAAGTTCATTTAGGAATATATTGAATGTGAATTAAAATAGATATAATTTTAAATGTAAAAACATGCCCAATAACTCCTGTATATTTTTTAGGTACATGGGTAATGTCGATGTTTGCATGTGTCGCATCATGTCATCAGATATGCTATGCAGAATTTCTGTGTAATGTAAAATATATTTACCTTTCATGGGCGCAATTACTCATAACACTCCCATAACCACATTAGTTTCCTGTTTTCTGTCAGTGAAATACAATGGGCGTGATGTTTATTTCGGGTAATTTATGAACGTGCTGGTAGTTCAAATAAATAAGTGTATATATAAAACAAAAGAAAAACCATGAACCTCATCTTACTGGGTAATACCCAAACTTAGCTATCATATTATTTGGGCCGTAACTATATTTCTCATTTCAAAGGTAATGCTACATCTACCAGGTATCAAAACTGCACTCTGATACCGGTTAGGTTTTACTCGTTTGGTGCAAGAATTGCCTCTCTCAGTTTCCATTCCTGGTAAATGTACAGAGTGAATCACCTAAAACTTGCACCGCAAATATTTCGGAAATAGAAAGTGCTATTGATGTGCAGTTTCACAGCATTGCTTGGCAGACAGGGGCTCGTACATTTAGCCTATAAACAGATTTTAATAATACTGAGAAAATGTATTTTTTGAGCAAACATACAATTTTAAATTGAACAATGCCTAGTTACATCAACAGAATAAAGGTAGGGTAAATTAGAATGTCAATGGTCTTTGTTGCAGGATTCTAGTGCAAGTGGTTTACGAGAAATCGTATTTTGAAAAGTTTCCACCCCGACAATTGTTTGTCCCATTCAACCTGTTTAGTTGCTAGGTACGATGTTGTTATGTTTGTTTGCATTGTGTTTTCTGTTAATTGGTTGCATTGCGTCTTTTGGTCAGTTGGTTTGTGACAGTTCAAGCAGTGTCTAAGTCGTGAGTGGAAGACGGGGTTTACTAATGCAGAAAAAGCCGACATGCTCATGGTGTATGGAGAGTGTAGGAAGAATGCAGTTCGTTCCTGTACGGTGTATTCGGAAACGTATCCCAATAGACGTCAACCATCTCGGCAATTATTTATCAACCTCTTCAACCAATTACTGAAAGTGGCACTGTAACACCTAGAAAACGTAACGGAAACAAGCAAGTGGCTGGAGAAGATGCAGAAATTAATGTTTTGCTGCCGTTGCAGCAGATCCGCAAATTAAATCCCGATAATCGCACGTGGAACTGGCATAAGTCGGGCAAGTGTACTGCGTATTCTCCATCGACATAGGTTCCATCTCTATCACATCTCTCTCCATCAAGAGGTGCATGGAAACGATTTTGAGAATCGTGTTAACTTTGTACATGGGCATTAAGACATGATACTCTCCCCGTTGGCTTCGTCGGGTGGAACGTCAGCGTCCATGGAGTTTAAACGTGTGGTGTAGGATAGTGAACCATCAGCTCCTCATAGGCGCTTTGTTCATAGAAGGAACAATGAATTCACACAAGTATCGCAGCCTCCTGAAAGACCATCTGCCACAGATGCTAGAATACGTTCCTTTGCAGACTAGGAGGAACCTGTGATATCAACATGATGGCTGTCCAGCCTATAGTGCACGAAGTACTACACTTGTCTTAACGGAATGTTTCCAAATCGTTGGATTGGACGAAGAGGTCCTGTACCTTGGCCGGTCCGTTCACCGGATCTGACCCCTTTAGACATTTTTCTGTGGGGAAGGCTGAAAGACATTGTCTACAAGGATGTGTACCAATTACACCAGACGATATGAAACGGCGTATTACTGCTGCCTGCTCTGAAATTTCATCTGAAATGCTAGAACGATGCAGCAGTCTTTCCATAGCAGATTGGAAGCGTGTATTGAAGCTGCCGGTGGTCATTTTGAACACCGTTGAAGGACTATGTTCTCTTTACTTGTAAAAATCCACAGAAGTATTGTAATTCCCTTTTGTTTTTCTTTAGTTTGTGCTACCACAGGCTGTACAAGTGTCGATGCGTAAAAGTTTCAAAATAAGATTTCTCGTAAACCACTAGAATTTTGCAACAAACGCCTTTGACATTCTAATTTACCCTATTCTTATTCTGTTGATGTAACTAGGCATTATTCCATTTAAAAATTATATGTTTGCTCAAAAAATACACTTTCTCGGTATTATTAAAATCTGTTTATAGGCTAAATGTACGAGCCTCTGACTACCAATCAATGCTTTGAAAACTGCACATCAATAGCACTTTTCATTTCCGAAATACTTGCGATGCAAGTTTTAGGTGATTCACCCTGTAGTATCGTGTGGTGTTCCACGCAAAACTTCGGTATCGAGATTTCGCCTAATACGCATATTTCGAGGTCCCTTGAATCCAGGCACTTTTAGGAAGAGAGGTAACTGTATAAACAGCAACATTTACAACAAATTCCTCCACCCCAAACTACCTTTTAGATGAACAATTTTCATTATTTTTGTTTTCTCAAAAATGACTAACGACTTTATTTAAAAGATCATATGTTTGAGATTCTGACATGAATATAATGTATATCTTGAATTTTAACGAATAGTGTGAACCTGGGAAACCATTGGGTTAAACAAACACATGACAGGGAAGATTTAGGGTTGATTACAATAAATAATATGTGTCAAATAATTTTCTTCGTAGCGTTAGGTATTTTCAAAATATCCTACGTTGTATCTGTATATTTTCAAAAGAATAAGCGCCATGTGAAGAACATGAAGGTTTTGGAATCCCCTTTTCATTTGGCGCCGTGGACGTGTGCAACTCGCATTCGCGAGCTCCCAGGTTCGATCCCCTGCATCCACCCACTCCAACCCATGCGTTTATCGTGATTTCCCTGGAGTCGCCGGGCGTATGTTAGGGTAGTTTCTTCTCTAACACTATTTCGTTTCCATCATTTCCCTTTCATTCCGTTTGCTTTTCATCTTTCAGATGTGCTTCTAGGTTTCGTGGTGTATGGCGGTGCCGGACATATGTTGCGGATGCATACTCAATGGAAAGAGTATTCCCCGTGGATATCAGAGGGCTGCTTGATTGGTGGGTGGTTGTCGTTTTCTCTCGGCGGCTCCAGCAGTGGAATGGGTCTGCGGGCTTGGAAATGTTAGGGACTTCCGCGCGTCTCTGTTACCTAACTGCCTATAGCCTCCTATGGTTCCTTCACTTCATCCCTCCCTGGGGGGTAGTAGCCGCAACAGATCTCTGCAGGTCGCAGTGCGAGAGTTATCCCCCTTTAACCCATACCTCTTTTCCCATTTCCTTAGAAATATTTCAGTGTTGTTTCTGCGAGTTGTAACTTAGCACTAATTGCTTAATTTTAAATCATTTTAGAAACAAATGTAATTATCGTGAATAGCCTAACGTGGACCAAAACATCTGTTTTTACTTTCTCTACTACTTACCTATAGTTAGAGGAAATATTGCATTCCCCCCAAAAATTTGATGCCAAGATTTCACTGAAAATATACATTTTGAGGTACCCTGAATCCGAAAATAAGCATTTTTAGTAGTGATGGGACGACATTGCTATTTCGATACTCGATATCGATACTTATTTTTGAGCATCGATATTCGTTGCTCCTTTATACAAAATTGTCAAGATTAGCTTGTTCACTGAATTACGTTCTTATTAGTAGTTTTCTGTGTATAAAGCCATGTAACCAATTTTATATTGGATGCTAATTTCCAAATTGTTCCTGTCTGACGTTCTCCAATTGCCGGCAATCTTGATAATGCCACAGAGTATGTATTCCATAATGTTAGTCAAGGCTAATAATATGGATAGAAAAACTTTCTTTTAAATGATTTTCTATACATATGAAAATTAGTCGTATGGCATACCCGTAAGCCACGCTCATGACCCGGGATTGACTTGTGTAAACAGAAACAGATGGAAGGAAAGAACAAACAGTTCCATGCGCTGTATTATCTCACGTCTTAAGTTCTGATTTGTTTATGCTGGATTCACAGGTTTTGGTAGGTAAATGCAATGGCAGAGAGTGAGTCGCCAAGCCAGCTATTGCAGAAACGTGATTTAGTGCGTCAGCTATATCAGCTTCATTCACAACTCAGTTAACTCTTGAGCCAATTGTGCCTCTTCTTTCACCGAGTGGCTGTTTTGCAGAGATGGCCGTAGTTCTTCTATGTACTTGTAATCATGAACTACAATTTTCGGCCCCTGCTTGTTATTATGCCAGCAGCCTACCTTACACCAGAAGTCGGCTGCACCAGGTTTCTACAGCGCTCGCCAGGTTGTGTCATATCCGCCAGTAGAGGTAGCGCTTATGTTGGTTCCACGTCATCATCACCCGATCTTCCCAGTGCGTACTCCGAGCGATGCATCAAGAGAAAAAAGAGTATGACAGTTCTCGACGACCAGCGAAGAAGGACTTTTATTGAGCTTCGTGTCTGGGAGCGGCCGTCTCCACACTTTTCGGCCTTGTCTAAATTATCTATACCATGTACTTTTGACGTAAGTAAAATTTTAAATTCTTGTAATATTCTTGTAATATCTCATGCAAGCGAGTTTATATCGTATTATCGCGTGTTAAAGTTAATTTCAAAATGGCAAATGTTGTGTGAGAAGGACAAATTCAAATGGAATCTGCTTCAATTGTAACATATCTTTGCTTTTATATTTGAGTGTTAATATATTCAGTACCTTTGGGGCTGTATGGATTGTTACTTTTATTTAAAGTTGCTTTAAATCCTTGTTCAATTCCTTTAAGATTTGGTAGTACAAAATAATTATTACTCTGGGAAAATGCTTTATTTCCAATGCATTCCATATGGGCCTGGCATTTTACTTTTCTAGTTTTTTTTTTAAGTAATTGTGACTTCTATGCATCGACTACCTCTTAAATTGGCCTTGCAAGAACGTTACACTCTGCATGTTACATAAATACCTTCCTCCTTCCCCCCATTGTTTTATATGCTTTCATTTAGACACAAGAGTCTATGGAATGTTGCTTGATTCACCCACAAGAAACGCAGTCGAGGTCTATTAAGAACTACAGTCAAGCAACTCTTTGGGGACACGTGCGAGGCAATAGCGTGAAATCTCGACTCCTTTCATTTCTTATCTAGCACAAAGTTAAACGCAAAACTTTCAATAATAATAACAATTTAAAGTATCGAAAAAGTATCTAAGGTTTATCTCAAATTGTTAGACCTACTTCGACACCACCGAGTATCGAGAGTATTGAGGTTCCATCCCTAATTTTTAGAAAGAGGTGTGTGTGTGGGTGGGGGTGTTGTGTTGTGTTGTGAGAGAACAGCAAAACTCAAAAATGAAAAGTTGATATTTAACCGTTTACCGCTCAACGTTCCTTTTTAGGAACATACCTTATTTAATTTTTTTAATTATGCCATAATTTACAAATTACGACAAATTTATATTTACGTTTCTATAACACTGGAATTAACAACTATAAAACTGGCTATCTGAAACTCCTAAAACTTATTACTTAATATCTCCCAAGATTTCCTAGCAAATACTAAAATTGTCATACTCTTAACACTCGGGGATTCCTATTTGATTTTATAGCATAAAGTTCACCTTAAAGGGAAACGCAAGAGTATGGCCAATATGCAGTAGTACCTATCCAACTCTAAAACGATGCACCCTTTCAATAAAGGGAATTAAGTTGAATGTCCAATTTGGGAACGTTGGACTGATACATGTACCTAATTCTCTTTTAGTGTAGCTGCATTAGGTAATGTAGTAAACATACCTTTGTTGCATATTGTAGCACCCTACCTGCTTCCTTCATTATGCAGCAGGTTCCTTTTGTATGAATGAGACTTTTATGGCCTTGTTTTCAACTTTTCAATACTTTGAAGGAACATTTCATCCCTAAAAATGACCTACTTGAAACTTGGCGATACTCTTGACTTGTGGTGCAGGAATTTTGCTAGAAGCTTAGAATACAGTTTGAGGGGCAGTTCAAGTTTAGGGCTGCAATTTATATAGATGTATTCCATCAGTACTTTTATCTCACAAGATTAATTTTGGAGGAGAGTAAATGCGGGATGGATTCTAAAATGTTTTATGCATATGTATTTTGAACTCCTACACCGTAAATATAAAATAATAATCACCACATTGTTTTTATCTTTCTTACTCTTATTCTTCGTTTATTATTATTATTATTATTTCTTCTATTATTATTATTATTATTTTATTACTATTATTATATGCATTTTGTTTTAGATCAAGAGTGGGGAAGTATGGCTCTCTGCAAGATGCTGTAGATTCAATCTTCCAACAATGAGGAGCTGGATATAATATCTCTTCCACCTGGATCAGCTTGTCCAGGACTGGAAAATGATGAAGAAGAATGTCAAGATGATGTCCTAGATGAGAGTGCAATGCCATACGACGTATCTGGAGAAGATTAAGCGTTTATACAATCCACTGACACGAAAAATACAGATGTCCCAGTAAAGAAGGTAAGAGGTAGCTACAATCAACTGGAAGAGGAACCAACAAGTGGCATTTCAAGAACCACCTGAGAATTTTGATACAGTAGGATTAGAATATATGGAAAAAGGTGAACTTGAAACCTTTAATTTACTTTTTACTTATAACATGATTAACAAATTAGTACAAGCAATTCTATATGGTTTAAGAGATAAAAATGGCCATTTATTTGACATAATAAGCGAGGAAGTGCGTCACTTTCTAGGCCTGTTAGTGAACGGTTATTTCTTACCTAACATCGCCATATCTTTTAAGTAGCATTGTATTTGACAAAGCAATGAGCAGGGATCTTGAGGACAATAGCAGGCTTAAAACTTCGAAAGGGTCAAAAGTTCTACCTTTGTATACAGATCTAAATAAACAATTTAAGCAATTTGGAGTTTTCCACAAAAACCTAAATATTAAGAATCTGTGGGGCTTATCATGGACATCATGCTGCAAAGATGTCTATAAAGAACAAGCCAAACCGATTTGGATTTAAAATATGGACTCTTTGTAGTACTATGAATATCCATACAACATGGAAATCTATTGCAGAAAATCTGCCAATGAAGATTTGCATTTAGGAAGTCAAATGATAAAAACTTTGTTATCGATTGTCAGCAATCCTAACCAACATATAATGTTTTTTGATAACTTCTTCACCAAACACTCTCTCCTGATGGAAGTGACAGAAAACAGTTTCAGAGCTTGTGAGACAGTGCGAGAAAACTGGACCAAAAATGTACTTTGATGGCCTCAAATGACATAAAGCAGGATCGTGGTACATTTGATTACAAAGCTGCGGGAGCATTATTTGTGTCAAATGGAATGACAACTCATTGGTCACTGTAGCCAACAACTACACTATGTGATCAAAAGTATCCGGACACTCCACAAACATAGTTTTTTATCTTAGGTGCATTGTGCTGCCACCTACTGCCTGGTACTCATTATCCGCGACCTCAGTAGTCATTAGGCATCGTGAAACAGCAGAATGGGACGCTCCGTGGAACTCACGGACTTTGAACGTGGTCAGGTGATTGGATGTCACTTGTGCAGAAGTCTGTACGTGAGATTTCCACACTCCTAAACATCCCTAGGTCCACTGTTTCTGATGTGATAGTGAAGTGGAAACGTGAAAGGACATGTACAGGACAAAAGAGTACAGGCCGACCTCGTCTGTTGACCGCCGACATTTGAAGAGAGTCGTAAAGAGTAATAGGCAGACATCTATCCAGTCCATTACACAGGAATTCCAAACTGCATCAGGATTCACTCCAAGTACTATGACAGTTAGGCGTGAGGTGAGAAACCTTGAATTCCATGGTCAAGAGGCTGCTCATAAGCCACACATCACGCAGGAAAATGCCAAACGACGCCTCGCTTGGTGTAAGGAGCGTCAACATTACACGATTGAACAGTGTCAAAACGTTGTGTGGAGTGACGAATGACGGTACATAATGTGGCGATCCGATGGCAGGGTGTGGGTATGGCGAATGCCCGTGAACGTCATCTGCCAGCGTGTGTAGTGCCAACAGTGAAATTCGGAGGTGGTGGTGTTATGGTGTGGTCGTGTTTTTCCTGGAGGAGGCTTGCACCCCTTATTGCTTTGCGTGTTACGATCACAGCGCAGACCTACATTGATATTTTAAGTACCTTCTTGCTTCCCACTTTTGAAGAGCAATTCGGGGATGGTGACTGCATCTTTTAACACGATCAAGCACCTGTTCATACTGCAGGGGCTGTGGCGGAGTGGTTACACGACAATAACATCCCTGTAATGGACTGGCCTGTACACAGTCCTGACTTGAATCCTATAGAACACCTTTGGGATGTTTTGGAACGCCGACTTCGTGCCAGGCATCACCGACCTTTCCTCAGTTCCGCACTGCGTGAAGAATGGGCTGCCATTCCCCAAGAAACCTTCCAGCACCTGATTGAAAGTATGCCTGCGAGAGTGAACGCTGTCATCAAGGCTAAGGGTGGACCAACACCATATTGACTTCCAGCATTACCGATGGAGGGCGCCACGAACTTGTAGGTACGTCATTTTCAGCCAGGTGTCCGGATACTTTTGATCACGTAGTGTATTTCACTGCAACTCTAGTGTATAAAACATATTGTGGGAAAGGAAAGGAAATACAACAATCTAACTTGATCCATTAATATCACCTTGGAATGGGAGAAGAATGAGATCGAAGAAATGGTGGTGCAATTTGTTTTCCAATGAGCTAAAATTTAGCTTTCATAGCTGTTTACCAGTTCTTCAAATATATGAATTCAGAGGACAAAATATCGCACTTGGAGTTCCAAAGAACAATTGCGATGGCATTGTTGAAGTGTTGGTAACAGTGATAGAATCCGTTATCTGTTATAAAGGACAAAACACATGATGGTATCAACCTTATACTGGTAGAAACTTCGCAAGAGAGATGTGTGTTGTGCAAGAAAAACACAAAGTTGATGTGTGCCAAATGTGAGAAGAGATTGCATAAAAAAATCCTGTCACGATAATTTTCATAGAAAATGAATGAATATCTGCAACATCTGGGTTGTATGAAAACAACGAAAGCTTTTGTTTTCCTTTTTGAAGTAAATGGTCAAGATCTGAAATAGAAATATATATTTGTGTTCATTAAAATTTATGCCTAGGATTTTTACCTGTTAATGACAACGTTCACGTTTTAGGAACAGCCTCTATTTTGGAAAATAGTAGTGTTTTAGCAAAACTTTCAAATTCATGCAACAAAACAGGCATTAAATAGCATGCAATCAATTTATAAAGGTTCAGCGTCTTCTAAGGATGTGACACGAAGATTTTCAAGAAAATCCCCCACACCAAACTACTCTTTACATGAAAAATGTTCATTTGTTTTTATTTTCTCAAAAATAACTAATGATTTTGATTAAAATATCATATACTCAAGATATTTGCATAATAAAATGTTCATCTTGAATTTTCTGGGAATAGCCTCTGAATGACTTCTGTGTTATTGGTAAACCATAAAAGGTAGACAAAATCTTACTACATAAAACATGTATATCTGGTTAAAGTACACAATTTATATCACATAAAAAATTTTGTGACGTTAACCATTTTCAAGATATCCTTTGTTATTGGCTTGAATTTTCAAATACTTTCACTTTTTCCACATGGTAAAGCGCTATTCCTTTTCTTACTTCCTCTACTGATTATTGTGCTCTACTCAAAAATTCTATAACGAGATATCAGTGGCAATGCATGTTTTGAGGTCCTCAGAATCCCCTCCCCAAAACGATCATTTTTAGAAAAAGACCCGTGTATACATGTGTCCGTATGACTGTGAATAGCATAACTAAAAATCGAAAAGTTGCTTAAACACCAAACTTGGTACCTATTTAAGTTCGGCGTCCTCCAAGGATGCGATACGAAGATTTTCAAGAAACTCGCCCAGCCCAAACTACACTTTACATGGAACAATTTTCGAAATTCTTTATTTTCTCAAAAATGACTAACGATTTTGATTAAAATACCATACATTTAAGATATTTACATGACAAATGAAACGCATATCTTGAATTTTCTGAGAATAGCCTGTGAAGTCCACTTTATTTGGAAGAAATTTTGTGTAATCTTTGTATAACTGGTTAAGCAAAAGACGAAAACGTACTACACAAAAAATGCAGATCTCTTTAAAGCACACAATTTATTTCAAATAACTATTTTGTATCATAAGCCATTTTTGAGATATCTGTTATTAATGGTTCGAATTGTTCAGTATTTTGCATTCTTTAAGTCCTGCCTATATTCAGTTCTTTCTCGCGATTGCGTGGCATTTTAGAGCCAGCATATAGCGCCCAGTTCTAAGACATCTGACTATCACTATTCATTTTGAAGCCGCTTTTGCACCACGATGCACCAATTTTTGTAGCCGGGCGATGGTAGTCACTTTTAAGCCGTACTCTTTGCTTCAATATCTGCTGTTGACTTTGCTGCCGGCTGCTACAGTAGTTTGCTATAAGATTCTTCTCTCAGACTATGCATGGGTGGGTGTGAAAGGATAACACCAGTTTAAATTGACTGAGAAATTTAATGTGATCAAATACTTGAGGTACTGAAGGGAGTTGCCGACCGTTTGAAGATAGAGAATGAAACTGATTATGAATCGTAGCAGTCGAAACTATAACAATTGACTTCTGAAGTATCAAAACTTCACGTTTTGAAATAACTGTTTCGCAATAAAATGAACTAGAAGCGTTCTTTGCCGTGAGTCGCTAAAATGGTTACCGGGAAGATCCCTCGCGATGAACGCTAAATCTTACTCACACAAGCGCGTCACTGGGCGCTTAAAATAACACACGAGTCGTCATAACTACCCAGAGTGACGAATGTATACACGAACAATGTCTTTGATTAGAATTCACGCCCCTGTATTAACTCAAGCTGCTCCTACTTAAGAACTACTCCAACAACTTACTTTCCTTGCGGCCCAATCTTAAAACTCTTACATATCCGTCTGTTACCTCCCAGAATCTCAGAATCTCATTCCCTTTCTCTTTTACGAATTCTGTCTACGTGACTCTGCAAACGTAGTGAACTTAACTCTAAACTGCATTCCAAGAGTCCTTATGCTAACACGTTTGAACCTCAGCTATTAATAATGACTTTGCTCGCTAATTACCTTTATCTTTCCGGACAAATCGTTTAACTCAAGCTCGTTAAATTATACATTGATGTGATATACGGAAATTATTTATTTCTCTATTTTAATATAATTAGGAAAGGTAGAACTGAATTTTTCAGTCATCTGATTCTACCTTTCCAGCCCTGTCCAACACACGGCTTGTGTGGAAGAACAATTAATTCCATTAATTGACCTAATAATAATTGAAACTATGAAGCCCGGGATTTAAAGTGCTTACAAAAATTGTAAGTCGCCATTGGGGTATGTCATTCCAATACAATTTGAGAGCTCCTTGTGGTTTACCGGGAAAAATACGAATCAGTTGGAGAATTTAATAACGTGCCGGCATGTTGCCATGGTAGCTAAGTGGTAAGAGCAAGCGGACGGAGATGGAGAGATCCATGGTTCAAATCCCGGCTATGGCATTGAATTTTTCAGTCGTCTGATTCTACCTTTCCAACTCTGTCCAACACACGGCTTGTGTGGAAGAACAATTAATTCCATTACTATAATTTCTTTGTATACTTATTTATATTTTCCTGTTAATAATTACCTTTTTACGTGTAACAAAAGGTGTAATGTAGCTATTTCTGCAAAGGTTTATATCGATTAAAATGAAGTAGATACAAAAATAAGCGTTCATAGGAATAGCTTGTATACCCACTAATAAACTAAAGCGGATAGAAAAAGGCATGTGAATGCAACGCATCAGAATTTTACTGTACTTCCGGGCCTTGCTAATAACATACGCGGCTAGGGATCTTCGCTTGTTTCAAAAACGATATTACGGCAAAAAAAATTCCATAATGGATGGAGGCATAAAGCAGAGGGTGCAAAAAATGGAGGGAGGCAGTCGCAACGGAAATCTCCTGCAATCACTCGCATAGCTGGCGCTCTGTAATGCACTCGGCTTTATTTACGACAGGCTGCAATGAAGCAAGGTTTCCCAAAACAAAATCTACAGTACAACAGTGTGCTAGCTATGTCCAATAAGGAATAAAGCCTTTAATGCTATAACATGGAATCAATTAAGAACCATAAACAAGCATGTCCAAATATTATGCAATATATGCGGTCATTTTCCTGTTGTTTCTCGCCTTTGCCATACCTCATCCCTTCTGCTTGTTTCCCATCGCTGAAGTTTAATTACACGGTGGTATCTCATCCTCTGCTTGTGAAAGGATGGGGAGAGGGGAAACGAAAATCAGATTCTATCTTGCCCTTGCAAATTGGTTTACCTTTCACAAATAACTCAGCGGGGTCAAAGTGTAAACAATGTAAGCGAGTAATGCTCCTATCTCGTACTTTGTCATATTGCAAGATCTAAAGGAACATAAATTAAGCAAGACGTCCCTATATACAATACTGGCTAGCCAGTGAATATTCTAGAGTAGATTCAATATCCAAAACAATGGACTGCGTCAAAATGTTACAAGAATACCGCATTTAACTCGATTTCATTTCAAATAGAAGAAGAATGGGATAGGTAACGAAACTCACTTTAGGGATGAACTAAATTTAAAATCCCGGTTGCGATCAGACTACCTAGGGTTTGTAGTTTTACTCCATTCCGCTAAATGGGCCTATTTCATAAAGCATCCTGTTTTACAAGCTACAAATTACAAATTCGAAAGTCTGTTTCGTAAAAACGTAATTATAAGTTACAAATCGCTGGTTAATTTTGGCAGATTACAAGTGAATTTTTACAAAAATCTTGTGTTACATTCCCATGACTGTCTCTACCCTTTATCATTTATTTAATGGGTATAAAAGCTATTCTTACGAAAATCTATATGTTTCTATCTACTGCATTTTAATCGAGACAAACCTTTGCAGAAGTAGCTACCTTACAAATTTCCTTATAAATGCAAAGGGATTGGCGATAATCAAATGCTTAAGAAATGGACTCTATATACTGGCCTTAAAATTTCATACTGTTTTCCATGCAACCATGAGAAACAACTGAATGTCTACATGACTAAAATTTTCACAAAGAATTGACTATTAACAACAGATATCTCGAAAGTGGCCGACAACAAACAAAAAAGTTATTTGAAATAAATATATCTTAAAGAAATTCACATTTTTTGAGTAGCGCGTTTTCGTCTATAGCGTAATGTTTACCAGTTATGCAACATTATACAAAATTCCTTCCGAATGAAGAGGACTTCACAAGCTATTCCCAGAAATAGCTTGCTCGATCCTACCTACCTTTCAACTCGCTCCCAAAGTACTAACCTCAGCGACACGGCTTATTAATTGTTATTTGCAGCGGGACTTGCATCATACTCATCTGGATTCAGCACTGCGTATAGCTTATTCTCTTAACACTAGAAGTGACACTGATGCTGCTGTTGAGCACTTCACCGATACCTGCTATGACACTACCTACTAACCTGTGTGCGCATCTCATCTACCCGGTCCAAGCGGTTTGCTTTAGTTCCTTCCTTGCCAGCATCCATTCTACAGCTTATTCCCGAAAAAAAAAACATTGTTCGTCGTCAGTGGAAACAGAAACGACTTTGGTTATGTCGAGGTGCAATGGATTAGTACGCCTCATGATAGTTGATTTTGAGCGCCATCACCCTGGCATCTTCCAACTCAAATGGCGAGTACTTCTCCGCATGAATATATGTTATGGGATGTCACGAGGCGACTTCTGCGTGAGCTATCTATCATTCCAGCTGTCCACCTACGACAGTCTTGTTATGGAGAACACAGCTTTTCTGCAGTTCACTTCGAGTGCACATTTACATCTAATGTGCCTCATGTTTGAAGCAATAACATTACCTCGATGATGGTGCAACAATTTGAAGGAATGCAGATGCTATGTTTTCCTGTTATCTGCAATATCTGCTGCTGATTCTGCTGCCGGCTGCTCCAATGGTAGAGCTATAAGTACTTTCACTCAGGGTATGCGTAGATGTATTGTGATAATCAACACCAGTTTAACTTGACTGAGAAGTTTATTGTGAACTAATATTTGAGTTCTTGAACAGAGTTGCCGACCGTTTGAAATGAAGAAATATTCTGACTCCGAATTGTAGCACTCGAAACTATAACAATTGAATTATTATACCTGCTAACTCCTGCAGTATCAAAGTTACGGTTGGAAATAACTGTTTCCGCAATAAAATGAACTACAAAGTAAATCGCCGTGAGTCGCTAAATTGTTGACCGGCAAGATCCCTCGCGCTAGCCGCTAGTCGTACAAGAGCGCCACTGGGCGCTTAAAATCGCACACGTTAGTACCGCTGTCAGTACCAGAGAAAGAGGTTAACTGATGTATGCACATCTATGTGCACGAACGTCGATTCCTACCAATGAAGGTACTCTCTGATTTTATTACACACCTACTCCCTCTAACGTTCTACCTTTTACGATTCCAAATCTCAAAATTCTTAAGTATCCGAATGTGACACTGTTACTAAAGACTTAGCTAAATTCTCTGTTTCCAGAAACGACATGCCTGTACAAATGTCTTGGAATCAACTCCTAACAGGCTTCTCAGAAACGTTAACGCTAATGCTGTCACTAACGAACTTTGCTTAACGTGACTCCTAATTACCTCCATCTTTCCAGAACAAAACTTCAATTCAAGCATTTACATTATACGTTGATTTAATATCGGAAATTATTTAATGCAATTATTTCTTTATCTTACCACTATTTGTTTGTTTACTTATACATACCGCGTGACTTCTCATCCTGCGGATTGGTAACTAGGCAACCCTGTATTTTACAGAGATGCAAATTGCAGGTGCTGACACTGCATTCACCAGCCCGCTAATAAGAGTCGTGCAGTGGCAGGCGTGCCGTGAGGTTGTCTGTCCGCTGTGTGTTAGTGTAACCGGCCGACACTGGTGCGAGTTATTTGTTTGCTGTTGTGTACAGTTTTCAGTGTCTCCGAGTACACGCTTGTTTAATTGGGTATACTTTCTTTCTTGTTTTGTAAGTTCTAAACGGTAACCATGGCGGTTTATAAACGTGTAAATACTCTCAAAATTCAGTTTACGACGACGGCGATTAAACCCACTGCACTAGAAATCCACCAGTGGCTAGTGAACTTCATGGGGCTTCAAGCTGATCAGGTCGACACGCTCCAGCTTCACACCAGGGAACGAGCTATCTATGTGAAATTGTTATCGGCGGTATTGTATGATAATCTTCTCTCGCGGTTTAAAGAGGAACAAAATTTTACATACGCCTCCGGCGACATAACAAAAGTGAATATTACACCGGGTGATCAGCAAACAGTAAATGTTCGGGTGTTTAACCTGCCTTCTGAGGTGCCCTTTACGGTACTGTCACAGGAACTAAGTAAATATGGTACAGTGTATGATATCCGTAGGGAAAGATGGGGCTCGCAGTATCTTCTTTCGTCTAACAACGGAGTGCATGCTGTAAAAATGGGGCTCAAACGTCATATACCGGCTAGTTTAGTTATCGATTCGTATTTGATTGCCATCAGTTACATCGGCCAACCACAGGCTTGTCATTTGTGTCATGACACTACCCACTTAAAAGCAGCTTGTCCTCTACGTGCCACACGGCTACCTATAACTCCAAGGAATCGACCGGTAACCTTCAGTGAAGCGGCGAGTGTTGCCACCTCTTCTGATGCAGTCGCCCAGAAGCAGGCTTCCATTATGTCACAAACGTCTGTGGTAGAACCTTTGTCGGTGAACCTTCCAGCGCACTCTTCAGATTCAGGAAGTGGTGGTCCTGCTGGGGCGGAGACACCGCTGTTGACTGCAGCAACCGAACATGCAATTGTGGACGGATCTATTACGCCCTTTGTTGATCGGAAGTCGGCATTCGAAATGCCCGAGGTACCCTCTTTTTCGCAAAATTCACAGGATGGGGACATGGAGATCGTTTGTGATGAAGAAGTAGAGATATCGGCGAGTGAGGTAGCACTTTTAAGGCAAAAACCTTCTGCTTCTTTGTCTAGTCGAGATCCTCGGATACGGAGCCAGCATAGGCGGATGGATGTAGAAAGTGCCATGACACGACAGCACTCCCAAGATATGCAACCGTTGCCCGGTAACTCTCCGGCTCGTTCCACAACGAAAGAGGCGGACTCAGGCAAGCGGCCGGCAGTAGATGACAGCGATGATTTTGAGGATCACCAACGTTCCCCTAAACTTACAAAGGATGACCCGCACCCGGATAGTGATGATTGAGATTGTGTTGTTTCTGCAGTGCTCACTGGTTGTTCTCCGCTTGCAACTATTGAATATACGATCTTTGCCCTTTAAATGCCGGTAGGTCTTCAAATATGGGCTTCGCTCAACGTTAACGGCCTGCGACAGGTTATTAAACAACAACTTTTAAGGGACTTTTTGATCAGTAATGACATAGACATTTGTTTTTTACAGGAGGTGAATCTTTGTAATCTGGATTTTTTGTATGGCTTCGATTACGAGACCAATCTTGGCCCCGAGGGTTCCGGTACGGCGATTGTTTACAGACAAGGCTTACGCTTACACAGTTTTGGATACCATCCTTCCGGTAGGGTTCTTTCGGCAGTGTATGATGACGTGACTTTCGTGAATATCTACGCACCTGCTGGTAGTAATAAACGCAAACAACGAGAGGAGTTTTTTCGGCAAGACCTCCTGACCCATATCCCATCGGGTGCTACCTTTGTACTTGTCGGTGACTTTAATTGTACGTTGGCGGCCAAAGATCAACGTGGAGCCTTTAATGGATGTGTTACTTTGCAGCAGCTGGTGGAGCAAATGCGGTTAAAGGATACCTGGGAGCATACGCATGGTTCCGCAGTACAATTTACTTTCGTGAGAGGCCTATCAGCATCGCGACTGGACCGCATGTATGTGCCGGCTGAACTCTTATCACGTCTTCATCGTACAGAGATAGTGCCTGTCGCCTTCAGTGATCATAATGCACTCATACATGCCTTTGAAGGTAGGGCAGCGAGCTACAGTAGAGGTAGAGGTTATTGGAAATTAAACTGCTCGTTGCTTATGGATGAGGACGTGCTAAGGGATTTCCAGGATCTTTGGTCGCGGTTGCGGGTATCCTTTCTGCTAGCACAGAATAAAGCCTTCTGGTGGGTGTGTAAAGCCAAGCCTGCGCTTCGTTATTTCTTTCGGGCTGCAGCCTGTCGTCGAGCTCTGGCTAGGAGGGAAACCATGAACTATTACCTGCAAGTCCTTCAGGAACTACACATACGCCAACAGCAAGGTGATGATGTTCAGTCTCTTATGAGAGGCATCAAAGAACACATTAAGGCCCGAAAATCTAACGAGTTACAGGGGTGTTTGTCCAAAGTACACTCGGCGGAAGTGGTGTTTGGGGAAAAGGCGAGTTTTTACCATCTGGCGAAGGAACGTAAACATGGTCGCCGGAAGCTCGTCACTCATTTGGAGGTTGATGGACAGAAAATTTCCACTACAGCCGGAATTCTTCGTGAAGTGCACTCCTTTTACGTCCAACGCTTCTCCGTCCCAGCGGAATGCTCCAGTGTTGTGGACGAGTATATGTCTGGGGTTGCTCTGGTTGTCCCGGAGGAGCTGCAGCATGATACGACGCCTGTTTCAGCAGCAGAGTTCATGGAAGTGATCCAGTCGTCAAGGTTGCATGCGTCTCCAGGACCTGATGGTCTACCATATGAATTTTACAAGCACTGTTGGCGCTATATTCGGGAAGAATTACTTCAGGTTTTCCAGGTAATGTGGACCTCAGAGCGATTGCCGCCTACTTTTGCAGATGGGATAGTGGTCCAGCTTCCGAAGTGTGCGCAGCCGAAGACTCCACAGGATTATCGGCCGATCACGTTATTGAACTGTGACTACAAGTTGTTTGTTAAAATCATTAGTGGTCGTATGCAGAAGATTCTACCCTATATACTTAGCGAGATGCAGGCTGCCGTACATAAGGGGACGGCCATTCATCATACGCTGGCGGCATTGAGAGGTGGTATATTGCACTGTGCACAGGAACACCAGTCCGCTGCAGTCATTAATTTAGATCTTGAGAAGGCCTTTGACAACGTCGTTCACGGGGCACTATGGAAACGTTTGGTTGCCTTGAAAGTTCCCGATAAGCTCCGTAATCTTATCCGAGCCCTATATGATGTTGCTTCGTCTAAGATTCTCTGCAATGGGCATCTCACAGCTGCTATACCGGTTAAACGTTCCGTCCGACAAGGTTGTCCCATGTCTATGATACTATTTGCCTTGTATGTTGATCCTTTACTTCGACGTCTTCAATCTACTCTTACCGGAATCGATGTGTATGGTCAGAGACTGGTGGTACGAGCCTACGCTGACGATATTACTGTAATGGTTACCACACCCCGTGATATTATACGCCTAAAAGATTGTTTACAGCAATATGAGGAGAATACCGGAATGACATTTAATATGAGGAAGTCCGAGATATTGCCCATTGGGTTACAACCTCCGGATACATCAGTTTTGGGCATACCTGTTGTGCAGCGTACGAAAGTTCTGGGGATCTACTTTAGTACTGACGCAGAGGATATGCGGGAATACAACTGGACGTCTCGTATTAATATCTTACGTGGTGTGATGTATCAGCAGAAAACCAGGATGCTGAATTTGGTACAACGTATATGGTTTTGTAATAGCTTTGCGCTCAGCAGAATTTGGTTCCTTGCATCTGTTCTTCCGCCCTCAAAACGCCATTGCCAGAGAATAGAACAGATATTAGGTTATTTTATCTGGACAGGAAAGCTTTATCGCATTGCGCGTACGCAACTCCGTCTCCCTAAAGGTGAAGGTGGCTGGGGATTATTAGAGGTGGTTCGTCAGTCTCAGGCCTTGATGATTCGAATGCTCTTGCTTGCCATGAATAACCAGGGTGACCCCGTGGATATTGCGCTACAACGACAATACTCATCCTTTTTGAATCGGGGCGAGCGTGACAAGGTTCCCCAAATGTTACGTGAAGTTTATCAGGTCTTGGAGAAGTTACCACCGGAGAAAGTGGGGAATGGTGACTTTAGTACGGTGAAGAAGATTTACAACTTTCTTGTTCAAGCTACTCCTATTATCCCTCATGTCCAGCTGAAATACCCACAACTGCCCTGGAGACGCATTTGGAGATGTTTTAGCCTGCCACAGATTAACTTCGATTGGATGGCAGTAACGTATGCGGTGGTAAACGAAATCCTTCCAACGGCGGACAAACTCTATCGCCACCGGATGGCTATTTCCCACAACTGCCCACTTTGTAATGCCGCAGATTCCCTTCCTCATCGACTGATGGAATGTTCCGGTAAAACGGTGGTCTGGACTTGGGTTTTAGGATATTGTCGTACTTGGATACCTACCGGATGGATTCCTCAACCCTTTGATATTTTGCATTTGAACCTTCCTAAAGTAAGCCCCCCATTGTATAATTCCCTACTCTGGCTGATTATGGGCACCTTTACTTGGCTACAAACGTTGGACGATCCAGCTGATTGTGTACTGCCTCATCTACGACAATTTTTACGTGCTGAGAGATGGCAGATGATTCGGCAACACAGAACAGGGCCATTCCAGCCTTGGATATTCAGATTTAAGCTCCACTAGCAAAGTAATACCCTTTTCCTTTTTTGTTAGGATCCTGTTCTTCCTTGCTTAAATAATTGTAAAATAAAAAAAAAAAAAAAAAAAAAAAAAAAAAATAAGGGCTACGGTGGTGCTCGTTGTGTACGTGCTCTAGTAGCGCAATGATTAACATGCTGGAAAGTCATGGTGAAGGTTGGAGATACTTTTTTTTTTGGTCGGAGATGGGTAAGAGAAGAACACGCAGAGCAGCCGCCGAAGGGGCCGTCGCTACGCCGTCCTCAGATGAAACTGCTCCGGGCCTCGCCGCTGCTGATTTGCCGGCCGCTCCCCTGGCATCTGCCGGGAGCGCTGCCTCACCGCCGCCGGTGGCCGGGCCTTCTTGGGCCTATGCACTGTGACCATTGTGATCTATTATGCTTCCTTTCATTTAATCTCCTAAGATTTTGCCTCCTTTGCAAAGTCTGCAAGTCTCTTGGTAGGCATTTCTTGGAATCCTAGCATTTGCATGATTTCCTGATTTAAGTATTTAACTCTAAGAACTGTGAAAGCTTCACAGTCACAAAGCAAATGAGATACTTCTCCAAATTATTTTCCACACAACTGGAAGTTTGCTCATATCATTGCATTCCACAAATCAAAAAATCCACCTCTGCAGCTATCGACCTATAAGTTTATTATCCACATTTTACAAACACTTCACCATCTCCTTTAATATATCTTTGAAAACAGAATCATTCCACACTTCCAATTTGAAATACGACCAAATATTCTACCTCAAAACAGTTGCTGAACTTAACTTGGACAGTGATTCATAGTTTGGAACACGGTCAACGCACAATATCCTGTTCCTGGCATAGCAGAGGCCTTTCATAAAGTTTGGCATGAGGGCTTAAACCACAAGCACTATAGCATTCACCTTCTTCATTATCTACTCACTACCATCTTTCTGTCAGATTGGTGTTGGTAGTTTCAGTCCTTTCAGCACCATTTTACAGCAGGAGTTCCTCAGGATTGATACTGGCTCCATTCTTAAGCAACAATTACTAAACCAACAATCTTCTTGATTTGGCATCTACCTCCGGGCTCTGTATACAGATAATTTATTTAGTACCTACTATTCTCACACAGATCTCACCAAGGTATTTGCACACTCCAAGCTTCTCTTGATCGCTTCACCAAGTAATTTCATATTTTGTGTATAGTTTTTAATACTCAAAACACGGAAGCCAAGATTTTTTAGCTTGCATTATACCTTTAACCCTCGATGTACTAACTGCCTTGAATGCCAATAGTGAACAAATCCACTGGCTGCCTCCCAATACTGCCCTCAACTATCTCAGAGTTATGTTGGATCCAAAATCATTTGGTAAGCCAATATTGACTGGCACCAGAAAGACTTTCAGAATTCTATCTGCTGTCTCGTAAAGACACTCCTCTTGGTATAAAATGTTCTCTCCTCTATGAATCCCTTGTTTGGTGCATCCTCATATCTACTTCTTGGACATGGGGTACTGCTAGAAGCACTCAACTGCATTGCTTACAGGTCCTCCATAAGAGATTCTTGTGCATCACTACAAGTGTTCTTTGGTTCATCAGAAACCAACAACTCCATCAAGAACTTGGTATTTTTCCTCTTCACCAGTTTATATTCAACACCGCCTTTCAGTCCTCGCACAGATATTCTGGGAGTTGTGATATGTGAAATCAGCATATGCACTCACCAGCCCACTCACCAGAGATGACAACTCCAGGATTTCCTCCTCAGTGACTCAGATTATTCCAATTACAAGCGTAGTTTCTGTTCTGTCCCTAGTTATACATGTTATCACTGTGTACTGATTTCTCAAACTTCCAAAGCTAAAAGGAGCCAAATTGATCTTCCAAATATGTTACTATGTATTTATAAATTTTCGCCTGGGAACTGTAAAGCACATAATACTGGTTAATCATAAATAAACTGAATAAAAAATAAGTAAATAAAACTTATAATTAATATCTGGATACTAGGTATTTCAAACATAGCCAATGGATACTGATGCGAAGCCACAAAGGTTTACTATGATCCACCATTGGTAAATGCTGGTTTGTCTTCTACAGGTTTACTTTGCATTAAGGAACACACTATTCAACTTTTATCTTTATGAAATATTTGGTGTCACTTAATGCTACTAATAATCACATTAAAGAATGAATCTTTAAAAAATCTGATGCATTACATTCATCTGACTTTCTCTACCATCTATCATTTATTACTGGGTATACAAATTATTAATATGAAAATGTAAAAGATGGTTTGGGATGGGGGATTTTCTTGCAAATCTATGTGTTACATCTTTGAAGGATATTGAAGTTATATACCAAGTTTGGTGTTTATCCAACTTTTGTTTTGAGTTATGCTGTTCACAGACACACACGCAAGGACCTTTTTCTAAAAATACCTTTTTTTTTATTCAGGGGGCCTCTAAACATGTATTTCCAGTGAAATCTTGGTATAAAATTGTTGGGAGGAATACAATACTTCCCCAAATTACTATACGTAGTAGAGAAAGTAAAAACAGCATATTTACTTTTGCTTTGTTTGTCTTATTGTTAAAGCATTAATTATTTCTATACTGAGCTGCCTACATTAATGCATTATTTTGGTTTACGCATAATGATATACTGCTATTTAAGTACTGTAACCTCAACATGATTATTCTCCTGATTTACAATTCTCTCGAGTGGTGTTACTAGTAATTGGGATGTTTTTAAAAATTGTTTATTTATTGCCATTGATATAATTTCATGTGTTTTTGTTATTTGAAGTAAGAACTGAACTGATACATAAGACATTCATGTAGGATGTTGCAGAATTTAACAGCACAAATTCTAAGGTTGCTAAAAGAAACAGACAAAGGTTTGGAAAACAGTGAGCCTACAGTCCTTTTAGTAGTAGTCTTTTAGTCCCTGCAGTACTGCAGCTATTGTTTAGTATCTGTAAAGAACAGGCAGTTGCCATCCATGCCCAAAGCACCATACCTACTGTATCAAGGGTGGTTAGTGTCAGACTGTCCCTGATAGTTGCAAATGTGTTTTCATTAGTGAAATTGAAAATTTTTTCGATTGAACAGTGTATGTTTTTTTAGAGAAAGTGGTAAATATACAGAAAAAGTAAAATGAACATTTACAGACCAGTTCCCAAATTCTGGATTATCATTTCAAAATTAAATTGAGTTTTATTTATGGACGCTCTTTAACCTATGATTCTTAGTATCCCATTTTATATTGGGCATAAAAGACTGGAAATTTTGCTCAGAGGTCTCTTTATTGGGCTTGAGGTTCTTTTCCATGCTGTAAATCTGTGACATGGAACCATAAACTTTACTTCCCTTCTAAAAGAAGCCATATCAAGGATGGTACCCCTAGACCACGGAGGACAACAGATTACCATTCAGGAAACTCGAGTTAATAAATGAATAATGTGAGACTGGTTCTGTCTGATACTGCAAATAGTGGTAGATTCCAGTTATTCCTTTTGGAGTGCTTTACACTCAACAGTATGTAAAGATAATCTGAAAACAATACATGAACTGAAATTTGTGATAATAAATTACAGTAATTTGGCGACAAAAGAAACTTTGATTAAAGTGTTTCACAATAAAATTAAATGTGTGAATCTGTGCCTTCAACAAATGTGGATATTTTCAACATCTTCTGTGATAGCAAAAGTTAACTATTTTTATTTATTTGTTTTCTCTTTCTACTGTTTTTTCCAAATTCATTACAAACAGCCCATCACTATAGCATCACAAATGCATGGCGTCAGGGTAACCACCAATTCCCATATCTCACTTATTCCATCACTGTGGAGGGACTTAAAGATCACACTGTGTTTGAGACAAACACTTGAGTACTGAACCTTATTACTGGTAAGCTGGCACAGCGAAGTATAACTCAATTTTTTTACCTATATTCTTAATTTTTGCTCTCTCAGTGGAGAAATACTGCTATTAATAATTATTAGAATCACTGCCCTTCTTATGGACATTGTAATTCTATTAAAGCTTTGCAACAAAAGAATGAAGAATATAGTACACCTTTGGCTGTGTAGATTAAAAAGAAGTTAAGTTCCTTACAATTAGTGCATTCTGCTTGACATTGGCTTTATGATTTCAACAAAGGCAGTTCAATTTCAAGTCTTCACTTTTTCTTTGACATAGCTATGCTGCCTGTTTTATTTCAGTGTAATGTTTAATTTTTCTTATAAGCTGCCTGTTCCACAAAATGTGCTCCCAGCTTAATATGGGTTGCATCATTTTGAAATAAACATGTGATGCTAACTTGAGAATACATTCCCTGCTTGCTAAAATGGAATGGAAACTTGCCATGCACTCCCCTAAAGTCACTACTTTTAATCGATTCCTATGTCAAACTTTCTTACATTCAAAGCCCTGGGGGTGCAAGATGAGAATTTGCTGACTGGTACTGACTTTACTTAAAGGGTAGGAGTTTCATTTTGTGCTACAGTAAACCCTAATTAGATGAGTTTCAACAGTTCCTTGACTGATTTCACTGAAAATAAGAAATATACTGACATATACTGACACTGATGTGACACAAGACATCTATGTGAAAAATAAAAAATCCATTGTATTAAAAAGTTCATGAAAACAATTGATTTTCTATTTTAGTTACTTTGGTTGCTAAATAGGTAAATGAAACATTTTTTCTTCTACTATTAAAATGTCTTAATGTTGTTCATATCCTTCATCAAACAAAGTGAAACATAATTAATTGTTCCTCCACATAACCTTGTCCAACACTTGGCTTGTGTGGAAGGATAATTGATTCCATTAATTGACTTAATAGTGATTGAAACTATGAAGCCCGGGACTTAAAGTACTTACAACATTGTAGGTCTCCATTGGGGTGTGTCATCTCAATACAATTTGAGATTTGTTTGTGTGGTCATTTGGGGAATTTAATGTATCGGCATGTTGCCATGGTAGCTCAGTGGTTAGAGTAACTGGATGGAAACCAAGAGATCCGTGGTTCAAATCCCAGCTTGGCATTGAATTTTTCATTTGTCTGATTCTCCTGTCCAGAGTGAAATGTGTCATCCTCTTACTATATTTTGAAATGGAAAATACATTTCTGGAGTTAATTGCTCCCATCATCATTTCCTGGTTGACTATTTCACTTTCAATGAAAAATATTATAAACAGAATTCTGGTTTAGTTATGGGCAGTCCACTATCACCACTATTAGCGGACCTTTTCATGAGCACATTAGAAACAAGAGTCATGAAAGCATTCCCCTAGATGTTCAAACTATGGTGCCTCTTTGTCATCAATATTTTTGCAATAGTCCCAGAAAAGCACTTAGAAGATGCATTAAAACTACTAAACCTTAAGGAGAAATCTATAAATGGTTAAAGAATGTAATGGACAGCTACCTTTCTTTGAGATTAAAATCATCAAGAAAGAAAACCACAAAACATTTGGCACGCACGCACGCACGCACGCACGCACGCACACACACACACACCAAAGTTTACATTAGAAACAGTTAGAAACAATTACAATCAGTTCCCCACCAACATGCAGTACTCAATATTTGCACACATATTAGTTAAAGTTCCCATGAACAAAGAGGAATATTACTGTGAGCTAAACAACATAATAGACACAGCTACAGTAAATGGATTCCAGACAGATACAATGCATAAGAAAATAAACAGAACCAGGAACAGAAAGAGAGTAAAAGAGGTCAGCACACTCATCCCAAATGAAAAAGAAAACAAGACTTTCAAGAAATTCACATATCACCCAACAGCTTTCTGCAAATTCCACAGGATCTTCAAACAGTACAACATATTTTTGGCTCCAAAAACAGTTATTCCATCAAGAACATATTAAATTCTAAATTAAAAGATGACATTTCACAAGAGAACAAATCAGGAATATACCAGATCAGCTGCAATGACTGCAAAAAAATCTACATTTGCAAAACTAAAAGAAATATAAAACCAAGAGCAAAAAAACACATCAGGAACATAAAGCAAAAACAGGAAGACATCAGTGGTAGCTTGGTACTTTTGGAGAGACCAACACACCATAAATAGAAATCCGAAAATACTAAAAAGCATTTCAGGTAAAACAGAACTTGTAGTTTTGAAATTCTGCGAGGCTACATACTTATGCAGAGGTTATCCAACCACCACCAAGGACAAGGCCAAGCACCATGAGGAATGAGTGCTGACAGTCAACCAGAAACTGATGATGGGAGCAAATAGCACTAGAAACTTGTTTTCTATTTCAAAATATAGTAAGTGATGTAGTGTCACAAATTCATTCAATAATTAATCCAAATTATTAGTGCAAATCACTGTCACAAAGTCTACCATATTTAATATTTTGTGTTATCCTGTTTCTTCATAACAGTATTACCTAATGCTCCATCCTCCCTCCCTCCATCCCTCCCTCCATCCCTTACTTCCTTCCAAAAGCAAAAGACATGTTTTTATAATTCTTGTTTACCCTTGTCATCTTGGAAAACATTTACTCTGTAGCCTAGCATCCTATTATGCAACAGCACTTGTTATTGTGTAGTCTCATAGATTTGATGCATGTTATATATGCATACGCTATTAAATTTCTTACATGTTTTAAAACCTAATACACTTTTTGCTGAAACCCAACATATAATTTTAGACAAAACAAAGCATAACATTTTTTCCCATAAAGTATGAAAATAAATTAATAAACTAGCGAGTTTCAATCCATCACTCTTCTTGATTCAGAGTGGCTGCAACTTTGTTTCAGGGCAAAGCCACTGAATTTTAGTAACAGCAAGATTCAAGGACACACTTCTTCACATTTATCATGCACTGAAAGAAGCTGAATCAATGGCATAGTATGCTTAATAAAATTTTACTCATTGTCAAACATTTTAACCAACAGATCACAAATTACCTGCCTTTGATTCCTCATCAGCCCTTGAAATTTGTATGTTTAAACTCTGTAACAACTTGTGTACATATTGTTCAATTTGCTGTTAAACTTGGTCCAACAAACATATAACTATGAAAGTAAAGAAATACTCACCCCTGGTTCAGCATTGATGGCTGTTTTTGAACCTAAACTGATTATTCTTCCATCCACCTTATGGATAAGATTCAAACCTCTCTCACCAGATAAACCACCTATGAAGGAATAATTAGTCACTTTGAAACTTCATAAATGTACTTGGTCCTAAAACCAAGAGAAAAAAAAACTCTATATAAATCAATAAACTAATTTGTTTTCTTAAATATTTTCAAAAAAGGATAGAAGACTTATCTTGATATAACATGGTTTTTGTTTAGATGGCATAGGCTAGAAACGTCAAAAGTCTTAACCCATGAGAGGAGGTGGAGCAGAAAAGGTGATTTCTGGCTTATTTTGATATTTCAAATTTTGAATTATACAACTTCCCTTTCTTTCTCCATAGTTTCCTCATACATTATTCTGTTTGCTCTAATGCATTCTTTCTGTAAGAATATCCTTGTTGTTATAATCAACTTGTTGTTCTCTTCAATTTCTATTTGATCAGATCCATTAACACTGCAATTTTCATCCTGAATTCTACCTCTATTTTCTCTACTTCCGTTTTTGATTCCAAGGTGTTTTAGGACCTTATGAACTCCCTTCAACCATGAAATTTGTTTTTCATTTCTCATCTTTCACTTCAATGTTGCTTGTGGCTTTGTCTGGTTTCAGAAGCTTTCTAATTCTTCAAAAAAAGACAATTATTTTTCTTCATTGGCTTTGAGATTTCAATAACTATTATTATACAGTAAAAACAGTTTTGATATAAGACCATATGCTAAAAATAAAATCCATGTGTATTTGTTATGAATGTCACGCATTGGATGAACTTATTTTATCTTTACCATAAAAAAAAAAATACATATATGTGCTCTCAAAACACATGTTCACTCTTATTTTTATAATTTTCTTGTTAGTGTTTCATTTGTATGGAAATATAATAAAACTCAACTGAGAATGGTTTCATGAGTTATTACATCTGCAGAATTGTTCGACCTTCCAAAGGGTTCTACACAAACATTAGAGTGTTTGTTCACTATCTGACAAATTATTTTTGTAATGGTTCTCCTGCTTACCAATGGTAGGATCAAGTAAGACCGGGCTTACAGCAGGAAATTTCTGCAAGTGGCACAAATTGCAATAGCCCATATCAGTCTTAAAACACAACAAAATAAAGGATGCCTTTATGGCTTTACTCTGTTTGCAATCTTAAGAAACATTTTTTTTCATTTCTTCATTGTGAGTTTGAACAATAATTATACAGACAAGTAGGGCTACATCTTGACAATACTTTACATAAACACACATGCATGGAAAGCAGTGTTGTTGTTGTTGTTGTTGTTGTTGGTAATTTGACATAGATAATAAGACCACATGTAGTCAGGAGAGTTTGAAGCTAATTTATTTTTTATTGAAACTGGAAGTATGTTTTAACATGCAGTAATGAAAATAAAGAGATGAAGCAATACAAATTTTGCTTTATATACTGTGTAACTTCATTTCCTTACTTTAAATTTAAATCATAATTATTGAATGCCGCATACACTGAGATTGTAGTGCTGCTTCATATAATACATCTGTATATAATTAATGTCAGGTTGTTAATATTAATCAATGTAATAATTTTATTTCCTCTGCCTTTTTAAAGGGGGAACAAATGAAAGATTCCTTCCTGTTCCAGTACTGGAGGTTAACAGAAAAACTTGGCAATTATGCTTCTTATAAAACAACTATTTACAGCACTTCATAAGCAAGCTGGCCTTCAGTTCAAGCAGAAAGTATAGTTCATGAAGAAGGATGCAGAAAGGATAGGTTCATTACAAAGATGCCTCGAAACATCAACAATAATGATAATTTGCCAGACTGGACATTGTATTAGTTAAACCTTCTTAGACTGGAAACTACTAGATGTTCCAAAATGAATATAGGGGTTTTAAGGCTTTGTAGTATTTATTACATTTAACTTACAATTATAAATCATACATCAAATGAAACAGCAACTCAAACAGTTTTGTTGGGCACATCTGTATGCATGTGCATGCACATACATGGTTTCCTCTGCCTTCCATTAGAAAGCTCTAGTAGCAAAGATGGTGACTAGTCAACAAAAAGCTTTTTGTGTTTTGCAGTTTGCAAGGACAAAATCTGTAGTTACAGTGCAACATGCATTCCATATTAAGATCCATTGTAATCCTCCAGGTGATAATAACATCTGTAGACTGTATCATTAGTTTGAAGACATTGGCTGTCTTTGTAAAGGGAAGAGTATGGGATGACCAAGATTGACTGAAGAACATGTTGAACGAGTAAGAGAGGCTTTCACACATAGCCCCAAGAAATCAGTTTGGAAGGCTAGTCTTGAATTAGCAATTCCAGTGACATCTGTGTGGAGAGTTTTAAGAAGATGCTTACAACTATGTCCTTATTGTTTTCAGTTGTTACAAGCTCTAAAGCCTAAAGACTATGGTTTGCATACAAACTCTGCAAACAAAATGTTGTTGCATGAAGATGAAGGGTTTTCTGGATCGTGTCGTCTTGAGTGATGAATCGTCATTTTACCTAAATGGAATTGTGAACACTCATAATGTGTGCATCTGGGGGATCATCTAATCCCCACGAGATGGTCCACTTGCAATGAGACTCCCCAAAATGTAATGGTTTTTTGTGCCATATCCCGTGAAAAGTTTATGGGCCTTTCTTTTTCCGTGAAGCAACTGTAATGGGCAATTTTTACCTTGATGCTCAACTATGGCTCTTTCCTAAATTGGAAGAGGCTGAACCGGAGAACTTTATTTGGCAACAAGCTGCTGCGCTGTGTCACTGGCATCACTCAATATACAATTGGTTAAACGATGTTGCACACAACCACTGGATTGGCTGGAAGGAGCCAAATTACAGAGTTTGTTTCACATGGTCTCCACGTTCACCCATTTGATGCCATGCAACTTTTACCTTTGGGGTTCATAAAGGATCATGTGTATGTGCCTACACTACAAGCTGACCTACCCGACTTAAAAAACAGGATTCAAGCAGTTTTGCAACAATTACTCCAGACACGCTGATCAAGGTTTGGGAAGAACCTGCCTATTGACTAGATGGTACCATGTAATGAATGGTGCTCACATTGAACACTAGTAGGAAAAACTGTTTGAGATACTCTTTCATTTTATGTATTATTTGTAATTATAATTCAAATGCAATAAATACTACAAAGCCTTTATATTCATTTTTGAACACCCTGTACATTTAGTTACAATGATTGTAGTACTACAGCTATTAAAACACTTTTAAAAATACAATCTGTGAATGTAATATAAAATCATACTTTTGTAGTCAAGACATGAAAAGCAATACTGTTGACTTGACTATTGTAGAGAAGGAGTCGGGTTGTAATTGTCCTTAACACTGAAACCTAAGGGTTTGTTGTATAAGAGTCATTCAAATGAAACCCGGTCACTTGTGTAAAGTAACCGTAACGATTTTATTAACTCAAAAATAGTCGCCAAAACTGTTGGTACATTTATCCCATTGCGACACTAGCCGGTCGATTCTATCTTTGAAGAAGCTAGTAGGCTGCTGTTGAATCCAGGCCTCGATCCATTCACACACTTTGTCATCCATTGTGAATCGATGTCCATGAATAGCTTGTTTTAGAGGTCCATAAACATGAAAGTCACGTGGTGAAAGGTCTAGACTGTATGGTGGATGTTCCAGCGTTTCCCATCGAAGCTGCTGCAATGTCGTCTTCACCGCATTGGCAGTGTGTGGGCGGGGATTATCATGCAGGAGAATAACGCCATTGGACAACATGCCTGGGCGTTTCGACTTGATGGCTCGTCTAAGGTTCTGTAAAGTGGCTTGATAATGCTGGGCATTGATGGTGGTTCCCCATTCCAGGAACTCGACAAGCAGCGGGCCCTTGTGGTCAAAAAAGAAGGACATAATGACCTTACCAGAACTGGTGAGCATGGCCTTTGATTTCTTTGGAGGTGGTGAAGTCGCATGTTTCCACTGCTTGCTCTGACTCACTCCTTGTTGTTCCTGCTTTCTCGCCTTCATGTTCAGTAGTGGACGATAACTTGTGTGACCACCTTCTCTTTGGCGTGAAACCACACTGTCGCTATGGAATGTCAAACGTTGCATATGCTGTAGTCGCTCTACCAATAGATGGTGCCACCATACGCGCAGTTACGTGGTGCCACCTTACGTAGTGCAAAGTTAGACGCACTGACCAGGTTTCATTTGAATGCCCCTCATATTATCTCCTATCACTATTGTTTTAGTTAAATAGTACTGTCCCTTTAATTAGGGACAGTTGTTGAATACTGTTGCAGACTAAACACTTGAGCATTGTCCAGCCAATACAGAGAGCTCATAATTGATTTCAACAACACTGTCATCAACTTCCAGTATTTGAAGGTAGCTCAGAAGAGGTTTATTATTATAGAAATTGACATTTCAGCACTGTATAATCGTTTTTATTTCTAGAAACACTTTTAATCTTCATTGGCATTATACTGTACTAGATCATATGCCATGATCATGTTGTAGAGCTTTACTGTAACGCATAAATTAGCATTATATTGGAAGGTATGATAGAGGTGCCACCACACACAGAATAAAGGTAAAGAAATATGCATCCATCATCTCGTAGATTGTAGCTTAACAGCTTTGTATCTTGCAGGAAAAAAATAATGGGAGTCTGATGCATTTGGTAACAAAAGATCCTTGAACATGGTAGCTATCAATAAACTGCAGCTAAATAACTGAATCACTATTTTATCAACTACTTTTGTGGAAAATTATATTTTTCTGGACTTTATGTCAAAAGGTAGAGACAACATTTTAAACAATAACCTATCATTTCCTATGGTCCATTGTACAGTGCTTTTTATGGTTCAAAAACCTCTAAATAGACTCAGTATGACAATTTTTCATTATTTTTTTAAAATTTTCATAGAGCTGTAGAATTTATTTTCTTAGAATTCCTGCAATACTTGAGGCATCAACTTGCACACTTTCCCATTTTTCTTGCTTTAATATAACTGATAAAATAATAAATTTAATTCAATGAAAAATAAATAAAAATGTAGTTTTGTATTGTTATTGTTTTATTTTCAACTTTAATCCAATCAAAGCATGTAAAAATTAAGTAAATAAGTATAAAACTAGGAATTGACTATGTATATACTTCCAGCTGCCTGTATACTAATGTTTGTCTTTCTTTGAAAACCTCTGTTATAAAGACTAAAAGAAACAATAACATTTAGATGGGAGCCAAGTAAGCTGCAAAAATTTGTCATATCAAAAACTTCCATTTCTTTCAAGGAGAGATTTTTATTTTTTCGAAAATATGAAAGTAAGGATTCAATTAACAAAGATCTTATATAACAGTATTTACAATTTTAAATGTTTAGAATGTAACTGCTTCATTATTTGTTTCAAGTAATTTGTACTTACCATTCATTCCATATGGATGAAACACCCTTCTTTCTGTAAGGACTGACAGCATGATATGCCGCCTAAACAGCAACTCACGTATTATGCCATCACCACCTTTGAATTTACCAGCCCCTCCTGAATTTGGACGTAAGCTGAAGTGGCGTAGAATCACAGGATAACGAAGTTCAAGAATCTCAGCATCTGTAATGCGAGTATTGGTCATGTGTGTATGGATACCTCCACGTCCATGCCAACATGGGCCCTGTAAGCAAGAACACAGCAATGAAAGAGCACAGCAAGAAAAACCAAATTTTAAAAATTTCAGTCATGACAGGAATCTGAAACATGAGCCTTCTATTTTCATAACAAACATCTTGCAACTCAGCTACCAAGGTTCTTCATTGTGTTTAGCATATCTACCATGGTAGCTCAGTTGTTTAGAGCATCAGCATGGGAGCTCAAGAATGCAACTAGTTGCAATGCTGGTTAGAGCCTAAATTTTTCACATGTGACACAGTTAGTATGAAGAAATTACTTGAATAATAAGAAAAAAGTATGAAGCATTATATTATATTTTACACCCCTGCAAGAACACTGCCACAATTAAAAAATTGAGTGGCTTGAGTTACACCCATTTCTTGGTTCATGGAATGGTTCTTTAATGAAAATCAAAAACCACCACATCTTAAACCAGTTTCAGTCAGAAGTCCATGAGATATGTCGGTGTTGCAATTCCAAATATTCTATTAATCTATGAATCAGAGCTTTCAAATATAATTATCTCAAAACTGTGCTTTTTGAGTCATAGGAGTTTTGAGTTCTAGGAGTGCAATTTTTCATTTTCATTCTAGGATGCAAAAGTATAAATGATACAGATAAAATCAACCAAAATAATTCCAAATAACATGGGTGTTTTATTGCAGAGGCATATTTGCTGACTTCACTTCAATGCTCAACCATTAAAATATTCTAATCATCATTGGAGAAGGAAAACTGAAGATAACCTCTCATAACAAAATTTTTGTGAAAGAAAGGTTTACATGTACAAATTTAAATTTTAATTATTAGCTTCACCACCAGAGGTGGCGAAAACGTGACTCGCGAGTAATTTTGACTCGCAGGCACCGTTCCCTCTCTGCAACCGTCTGTTTTTTTTTCACGTGCTGTGAGTGATGCAGTGCGTGTTGCATATTTGGTGACTCGCGGAAGGAAGTCGTTTTCGCCACCCTTGTTCTACACCAAAACTTACTGAAACATATTTCAGAGACTGTTGTCGCCATCATCAGGCTAGACTCACAGCCATGCTTCATCTTGTGACTTACAGATGACATTTCCTGATTGGACTTAATGTATGATGAGATCATTTGCATATGGGACATCAAAATTTAATAATTTTATGTATGAATAATTTTTCCCAAATGGAGAGTTCCATCAGTTTTCAGAAGGCTTTTAAAATTTAGGTTTCTCTTTCAAGTGATGAGCTGTGAACCAAAAATGCTTTACAACTGTGATTTCTTAATCTGCTTATTTCATGTTTCTCATGTATTCTTTAAATCTTGTGTCTATGTTTCTCTTTGTCTTCCTTATATATAATATGAGGACTGTCCAGAAAGTAACCTCCATTTTGAAATAAACATGAAACCGATATACATACAAAAGCTTTATTAGATACATCTGAAAACTACAGCTTTTCTCTATTTTTTTTCTACATAGTCTCCACACAGATTCAAGCACTTGTCATACCTTTTCACAGCCTTTGAAATACTCTCTGCATAAAATTCTGCTGCCTGTGAACTAAGGCAACCTGTCATGGCATTTTGAAGATCTTTGTAATTGCCAAAGAGCTGAGCTGCAAGCCACTTTTTCATGTAGGAAACAGATGGAAGAGGCCAAGTCCAGGCTGTATGGGGGATGATCAAAATTGTCCCATTTGAACTTGGCCAAAAGTTAATTTGTGGTGTTTACTGTGTGAGGGTGAGCGTCGCCATGCAAAAACACAACACCAGATGTCAGAAGACCTTGATGCTTGTTTTGAATTGCTCTTCTATGCCTTTTCACACTTCACACTTGGCGGGATTTGTTATTTTGGCGCTCATGTTGTTAGATTATAAATAACAAACACACGACAGTATGATGCTCCACTTGCACAGTAAGAAGCCTACTGATCCACTGTGCACGCTGATGTCAGAATGGCAGCACTACCCCCATTACTTCTCGTGCTATGCATAAACATAGGTTACTTTCTGGACAGCCGTCGTATCTGCATTCTTTACATCCAATTTCATAAATATCTGAATTTCTTCCTGCTGAAATTTTGTCCTTTGTGTTGGTCCTGAGTATGTTTTTTAAGCAATGCTTGTTGTCTAGGGCTAGGGTGTATATCATATTCTTTGAATATTTTAGTGAATTTCTGGAAGGCCCAAGGAAGAAGGTGAATTTTTTTAATTTTTTAGTTTCTTTTATGTTGCTTAGTGCAGTGATTTTCTTTTATTTACTTCTTATTTTTAAAATTATTTGCCTTCCTGTCCATAATCTCTTTCATAAATCTATTTTTATGCACAAATTCTAGGATCTTGTACTCTTTGTTGCACTCTTCTGTGTTTAGGGGTATTTTACTAGTCTGAAAGTGAGTTTATTATTGCATATTTGTGTTCCCTGGAGGTGTAGCTGTCATTTTTAATGTGGTTATCTATATGTGTGTCTTCTCTATGGATGTCAACATTTATTTTATTCAGGTTCCTTTATTTGAGAAAGGGGAGAATGATTCTGATTTGGCTTCCAGCCTAGGACCTTCCAGAAATTTATTTAAATATTAAAAGAATATGGTGTAACCCTAGACCTAGTCAACAAGTAATGTTACGTAATATACTAGGAATCACACAAAAGACAAAATTCCAGTGGGGAAAAACTGGAGACATTTATGCAACTGAATGTAAAGACTGTTGGAAAATATAAACAGCAGAGACAAAGGGGAACATGGACACAATGTTTAAACAACACATAAGAAACTTGAAATATAAAAAAACTAAGAAATCAGCAGTTGAAAAATGTTTTTGATCCATAGATCATCAGATGAAAGAGAGAACTCTTCATTTCGGAAAAGCTATTAGGTATATAAAAGATTCAGATTTATTCACCAAAGTAAAAAAGGTTGCAAGGTTCTCTATGAAGCATAGTGTACAAAAAAAAAATATATATATATATATATATTTACAAAGATTTAATAAACTTTTATTTACAGGAGAGATATTAATAAACATGTGCAATAATCCTGTTTTATACTCCTCTACTCAATAGAAGTGCTTTTTGACAAGATATGTTTTAATTTCCTTTATCATTTTCCCCTCTTTATTTCTTGCTTTAACTGAACAAGGTAAGTGATTATATAGAACTATGCATTACTCTCGATACATTTATTTCTGAGAGAACCTCTTAATATACTTCTGAAATAATTTTTATTTCCAGTGTTGTGCTCATGTATACATTCAAGTTATTATTTTCTTTAATGGTCTTTATTACATATTTAAGATATGTATTACATTCCTACTGTACAAACAGGGGAAAGTAATAAATCAGGTGTTTTCAATGCATTTCTAAAGGGGCTTCCTCCTTCCACTTTTTTTTTATGAATCTTATCAGTCTTTTTTGCAATCTAAATATACTCGGTATATATTTCAGCTTTGCTGATCCCCATAAAATGAGCCAATAATTTAAATGCATAGTACACTTGTATTACACTATCCTCATCCATGACTTGTGCTACTTCTTTTAGTATGATATCCCACTGTTTACTTTCTTTGGGATCTTTTCAATATTTTGTTCCATTTTAAGTTTTTATCCTAATCCTAAAACGTTAGTTTGCATTACCTGCTTGACTTGTTTATTTTGTATTTCCAAAGTGATATTGGATTGTATTGTATTGTATTGCTTAAACTAATCTGCTTCCACTACGTTTTATGTTTTATGGTCATTCCTAGTTCTACTAAATGTACAGAGCCTTCATTTTATGCCAAGGACACAACCACCTTATATGCACATAGGCCAAGATGACAGTGACCTGTATTATGCCACTGCGCAGAAGTGGCGCAGGACATGTGAAAGGTACGTTTAGCAGCTGTGAGTTGTCTGTCATTGTTTTATCTTCATGTTGTTAAGTGTTTCGACAATATGTGTGTTGTGTGTGATTTCCTTAGGAATGTTATTCTCTTATTAGTCCACGGAAACGCCTGCCAACTAATTCACGCTTGAACAGCATATTTTTATTTATGCTACATACATGAAAACTGAATCATGTAGACAGGTGTGTAGACAATTTCCTGTTTATCCAGTTCTTAGTAGAGACACTGCTAGATGCTTAACGACAAAGAAAGATTTCAATAAGAATAGCCAGTGGATATAGAACAATTTCAACCAAAGCAATACAGATCATTGTGGGAATAATCCCGATACATTTACTAGTTAAAGAAAGAAAGCACATGAGTGGATTAAAAGGGAGTATTAAAAAAAGGATAGTAAAAGAAAATATATTAAAGGCAAGGCTAGAATGGGATGTAGAAGATAAAACAAGCCAATGAACCAAAAGGCTCATACCTGACATTAAAAAATGGATAGACAGAAAGCATGGAGAGACTGAGTATTATTTAACCCAATTTTTATCAGGACATGGATGTTTTAGAAGCTTTTTGTTTCCTTTGGGTTTAGCCTCAAGTGAAACATGTTTACACTGTACGGAGAAAGATACACCAGAACACAATATATTTAAATGTATAAACTGGAAAAAAAAGAGGAAGTGCTTGGAAAATAAAATAGGAAAATTAACAGTAGAAAATATAGTTGCACATATGCTGGAGAATGAAAATAAATGGAAAGCCATTGCAATATTTGTTAAGGAAGTTATACAGGAGAAATATGACCATGGTAAATGGATAGTGAATCAAAATAGAGATAATTAAAACTTGATGTTAGGAAACAGGGAAAAGAATACCATAGCATCATCGTCTTTTGAAGTAATGCTTCCAGCAGTTCCAAGAGACATAATCACATATGACAGGAAGTAGGGGTTTTTAGTTGGTAAAAACTCAACTCCCACATACAGTGGTTAAAAAAAACTGCAAAATGTTTGGTCAATAAATTTAGAACAATGGGATCACTAAATACTAAAAAATAAAGTTTATAGGAACAATCCTCACGCCATAGACGATCTTAAGGACAATATAAAAGCAGAAATTATTAAGATTACACAAGAAAACCTTATGCGTGTGAATAATTTCATCCGACAATGTCAAGAATGACTTTGCGCAGATGGACACCACTTTCAACAACACTTATAAGAAGATCAGTATTCATTACATATATGTTATTAACACTTGTGAGTAAGTAACACAGGAGTTAACATTACGGAATGGAAACCCCACAGTGTAGTATACTGTGTGAGGAGCATGCATTTGTATGATCTTATGATCTGTGGCCTTGGCATAAAACAAAGGCACTGTATATTTACCATTTCTAATACTGTGTTTGCTTTGTTGTGCACTTCTGGCTCTGTATTTGCAGTTACAACTATTGTAGTATCATCTGCATATCCAATAGCCCTCCTGCTTTGTGTATCATTTAAAATAAAGAATGTATGTACAAAATGAGTAAGTATGGCCCCCAGCTTTGAGCACTATGGTACACCATGTTTTATACTTTAAATGATAATCAAACTAAACACAATTTATTAAATTGTTATGTTGCATATGAAACTGATCTCACTGCATAGGAAATGCAATTTGCAAGCCACAGGAGGAAATGCAGAAGTGAGTTTAGGCTGATGGAGACAACAGTCTCGGAAACATGCTCCAGTAACTTCAAGTGAAAGTTGATTAATTAAAATTTCAATTTGTGCATGTAAATTTCAAACAAATTCACCTTGTGTTCTCTAAAAGAAAAGAATTCAAGAAAGCCTGAATACTGACCTGATATAGGTATGCTAGACCACGGGGATAGCAGATTTTCCACTGCTCAACTAATTCAAGCTTTACCTACAAAGGAGAGTTATACGTTCTGGCCACTGTAGCAGAAATAAGGGATATACTTTTTTCAGCTTACATTATACATTGACACAGCTTTCATACTTTGAGGTCTGACACCAACAGTGGCATTCCTTGCAAGTCTTGTTTTAATTCTTTGTTTTGCTACAGTAAATGTAATGTAGTCACATAATAGTCAGGTGTATAGCACTGATTATTATTTTGTGATCCTATACACCATGATTATGAAACAATATAGATAATGGTCATTTGTGTTATAAAGTAATTTCCACAATCACTTTATAAAACCGGTGTGTCTGATTAGCAAGGTTAAAATAAACATGACTAGAAAATCACACTAATCTTTAGAAATATGTTAGTTATATAATTTATCTAACATGAATAATTTTTGCTTGTGCTAACATCATTGTCATAGTTTTACCTATAAATAACCTTAGTTTGCTGTCTTACCTAAGTTTTTGCACGCTGCATGCTATTGGTAGCAAATTGCTGTGAGGGTGACCCTGGACCTTTCTTTTTGGAGATAATAAATTCTTGAAAGAATAGAGGAGGGTCCTATACCAATAATAAATACAACTCCTATAAGATTTATATCCTATATTTTCAGATTGCAAAATTTGACTGAAATGAATACTATTTAAATGTAACAATATTCTTGAATCATATAAGATAAAAATCTGACGTGTTACATTCACATGACATTCTCTACCCTTTATCATTTATTAGTGGGTATGCAAACCATTCTTATGCAACCTTATTTTTCTAACTACATCATTTTAATCGAGATAAACATTTGCAAAAATAGCTACTTTACACATTTTGTTATAGATACAAAGGGAACAGCAATAGTTAAATGTTTAAGAGCTAGATGCTATATGCTGCCCTAAAAATCCATACTCTTCCCATGACATTGCAAGAACAACTGAAAATCAAAGTAGTTTAAAAGAATGACAAAGTATTGAACAATTTGAACCATTAATAACAAATACCTCTGAAATGGCTTATGCCACATAAAAGTTACTTGAAGTAAATTGTGTGTTTTAAACAGATCTACATTTTTTGTGCAGTACGCTTTTGTCTACTGCTTAACGTTTATCGGTTATACAAGTTTATACAAAATTCCTCCCGAATGAAGAGGACTATGCAGGCTATTCTCGAAAATTCAAGATTTACATTTTATTTGTTGTAAAAATATTTTTAATATATGATATTTTAATCAAAATCATTAGAGCCAGTTTTGGAAAACCAAAAATTTCAACAAAAAAATTGCATTGAAAGAGTAGTTGAGTATGGGAGGATTTTCTTGAAAATTTTCATGTTGCATCTTTGGAAACTGTAAACATAAACACCAAGTTTGGTATTTATCCACTTTTTGCGTTTGGGTTATGGTGTTCACAAACACAAACACACACACACACACACACACACACACACACACACACACACACACATGAATCTTTTTCTAAAACTGCCGTTTTTGGATTTAGAGTCCCCAAAACATGTTTTCCAAAGAAATCTCAATATTGAGTTTTTGGATGGAATGCAATACCTTCTCTACTATGTAGCAGAGAAAGTAAACATGATACTGATGATTTCATTTCTTAGAGTCAGGTTTATTAAAGTGAAGAACACAAAACCTATAGCTGTCTCATTGATCTGTCTCATAAATGGTGCTTTATAAATATTGTCTACTACAGAGCACCACTCATTTATTATTAAGTATGCAGCAATTATTATACAATTACTGACATTTAAAATGTATACTTACTGCTCCAGCTCCACCAGCAACAGTCTCATAATATCCCCATTTTTCCTCACCAAAGGTTATGTTATTCATGCATCCCTGAGATGCAGCACAGACTTCAAATGCTTTCAACACAACATCCACAATTCGCTGTGAAGTTAGCACATTTCCTCCCACTACCGCAGCAGTCTCTGAAGGATACAGTAATGTTCCCTTTGGAATTATTACTTTCACAGGATTCAAGCAGCCCTGCAAAAAGTTTTTATTGATTTACTTTTTGTAAATTATACCAGCACACTTACAAAATTTACAAGTAAACTTCTTACATTATTCATTGACACAGCTTTCATACTTTGGGGTCTGACACCAACAGTGGCATTAGTTAGACAATGCATCTTGCACCAGATATGGGCAAATTTGAACTAGATGCTAATGAATGGATGGTTTATTGCTGGCTACTGTAGCAAATACATCAAAGTTTTGTAATATGTACTTAAAATATAATTCTCTCTTTTTTAGTTTTACCTTTTCTGATTTCTCATCCCCTAATTATGACTCAGTTGCTGGCAATAATATTTTCTATGGACTGTGTGGATCTCAACATTTTGTTTTTTGGTGCATGTAGATCTATTACCTTGCCACACTATCCAGCTTTCTTCAGTTTCTTTTCTTCTTCCTCCTTGTTATTTCTTACCATTAATAATGCAGCATAAATGGCAAAGGATAACTTGAAAACATAAATTTGCCAACTCTAAGTAATCACCGTATGGCTGTTGTTCTGGCTGCATAGAAGTGTTATTGTTGTAATTACTAATGGAGTCGGCTCATTAACGAGACCGTCTCTTCAGATTCTAGTAGCTGCATTTGAAGTTCTCTGTCCACAGCTGCTGTTGGCTGTTAATAAATATTATTGAGCATGAGATCGGATATGGGTATCTCAAGGGTGTGCCTCATAAGAAGATGTGCTACTAATTAAATTTAAGTTGATGGTATTTACTTTGAATAAGTTTGCATGAAAATGTGAATCTTTAATAATAGCACTTCACAATAGTTCTGATGGCGATGATTGACGCATTTCCACTTTATTGGACTTGGGATTGTTAGTTCGTGTGCTCACTTTGTTTGCTGAAGGTTGTTCACACATAACACTTCTTTGGAACTGCTTGATTTCACACATTAGACACTTCTTTGTTTCTTACATCATGGATATTTCTGAATTCAGAATCATTTCTGTAATGCTTGCAATTTTAATGGCAGGTGAGTTAACACAAGTACATAATTTTGAAATAGTCACCGTCGCACACACAATATTCTTCACATTATATCTTTACATTTATTGTTTTGGCACAGAAGGTTTATATTCAGTGTTGCAGATTTATCCCATAAGTGTATTTCACAGAAAGTGTAAAACATCTCCTGAACCTTAGCTTATGAAGGATGATAGTCAATCGATCTGTATTTTACTTCTAATTTTCTTATTGGCTAACCAGTTGTGCAATTTCTCAAATGTGAGACATCTGGGGGGTTTTTAGTTTCTCTATTAGGTTCTCAACAGTCACATGATTTGATACAATGATGGAATCCCTGGCCTATAACTTTGTTTGGAGTTCCCTGGTGTGGGACAACTTGCGCCTTTCTGGCGCACATTATCAACAAAAGCTCTTTCTACTATGTTGAAGTTCTCCCTTTTGTGCGAAGCAAGTTCTTGCTCGCAAAATCGTGTCCAGTGGAAATATTCTTGCATTGTATACCAGATATATTGCTAACATATATAGTAAAATAACAATTATACAAATATAATTAACATTATCCTTATATTAAGAATACATATTATATACATATTTATTAATAATGCATTAATATAGCATTGTTTCGGTACAAAAAAGCGCTTTACTTTCTTAATAAATCTGATCCATTTTTCCCTTACTTTGCCTAAATATGCTTTAATAAAATCAACTCTGTTTTTCCCAAAAATGATCCATCCACTAAAACCATTTTATATGCTGATGATACAAATATCCTGGTTAAGGCAACCCAAAAAGAAACCTTTTTAACCTCTATTCACCAAGTCTCAGAGAAAATCACAAATTATTTTACATTGAACAATCTTATTATAAATACAAATAAAAATGTAGCAATGGATATACGCACAAATATCAACAAAAATTATCTTGCCCCTCAAATACAACACTCTAATCAGACACTTAAAAAAGTAGAATCTATAAAATTCCTCGCGGCCTGTGTACAAAGCAATCTGAAATTGGATGCCCACACTAGCCTCATAAATAATAAACTCAGCTCTCTATGTTATATGCTAAGAATATTGACAACATGCACAAGTAAAGAAACAGTTAGAGCAGCATATTTTGCACATGTGCACTCACTCCTAAGTTATAGAGTAGTCTTCTAGGGTGAGTCTCCAGCAAGCAAATCTATCTTTATTGCACAGAAAAAAATTATCATAACTATTGCACAACTATTGAAAGAGTTAGCCCAAAGTCGTTATGTAAATCTCTCTTTAAAAAACTGCGAATCTTCCCACTTCCCTGCATTTACATATATGCAGTTATTGTGCTTATAGTCAAGTACATTAATGCTTCTGATTCACTATTCGTAACTAATAATACAGTGTATGAACACAATACTAGGGAAAATACACAAATACACGTGACCAGCTGCAACACCTCGCTCTATCAAAACAGTATTTTATACTCTGACATTAAACTTTACAATAATTTACGAAGTAATATCAAGGCAATTAAAAATGTAAAACAGCTGAAATCCAGTCTCAAGGCACATCTAATTAACCACTCCTTTTATTCTATCAATGATTACCTTGAACACAAATGTATGTCATGAACCATAGCATTTAGCATGTAAAGAGCTATTGTATATAATGTAAAAACATATTGTATATATTGCAAAACCTATTATTGTTTATGTTTATAAACAATGACGTGTCCAATAGTGAATGTACATTGTACCAAACCACTTTAATGGATGAATAAAATGATTTTCATTGATTCTGCATTATTCAGATAACCACATTATCAATAACAGCCTTTTTCCTCCAAATTCTGTTTCCTCACATTATATTGCAATGCACTGGTGTATCCTGTTGCTCACATAAAGGATATATAAAGGGGCACTATAAAAGTCCTCGGCTTGTCTCAGATGTTCTGAAGATGCCAAATTTCTATGATGCCTATCGCTAAGTATCATCCTTAAGATCCACGCTGTAAAGATTTGGATTTGTAATAGTTTGTGATGATCATCTAAACAAATTAGTATTAACATCTATGAAATAGATAAAAATTAAATGGAATGTTATAAAGTACCTACTTCATTTCGAAGGGCTTAATCCCAAAAGAAACACAAAAGGAGTTAGATTTGATAATTAAGGATTCTTCCCCTTTGTTTCCGATGGTTAAAAAGTCCGCTGCTGAATTTGATTATGGACAAATATCCATTTAAGAAGTTGAGTGCTCAGGGCATCCCAATACTGCTATGACTAACAAGATCGTAGCAAAAATTCACAATGTCACACTCAGTGATTGCCAATTGAAGGTACACAAGTTGGCTGACATTGGAAAGATATGTAATGTCCACTACATTTTACATTAACTTTTAAGTATGAGAGAGCTTTCTGCTTGATGGGTGCCATGTTTGTTAACAATGGACCAAAAATGCATTCAAATGAACATTTCTTAAAAGTGTTTAGACTTGTTTAAATGCAATTCAGTGAGTTTCTCCATTTCTTAACAACAGATGAAACATTGGTTTATCACTACATGCCAGAGATGAAAGAACAGTCCAATGAGTAGCAATAGGTGAAAGTGCACCAAAGTAAGCAAAAGTGGTTCCATCTGCAGGAAAAATCATGGCTATGGTTTTCTGGGATTCTCATGGTGTATGCTCATTGACAACATCCAGAATGGCATAACATCACTGGGAAGTATTACGCTTCACTAGACCAATTGAAGAATTCTAAGTAGGCTAAATATCAAAATCTTGTGAAAAAGAAAGTTCTCTTTCACTATGATGATCCACCTTCACACACACATGGAAGTGCTGCTACAAAACTGCATAACTTTCACTTCCAAATAGTTTCACATCTGCCTTATTTGCTAGATTTGGCTCCCAGGGATTACTTTTTATTCCAAAATCTGAAGAAATGGTTGCATGGATGAAGATTATCTCAAATGATGAGGTTGAAACTGAGACAGAGGCCTGTTTTGCACAGTTGGACAAATCTTATTTTACTGAGGAATTAAAAGATTAGAAGTTAAGATTAAGTTTATTGATGTACTGATTTACAAGGTGACTATGTTGGGAATAAAAAAGAAAAAGCATTTCTCTTAAATCTTATGTTTGTGAGGTTTGTGAGAACTCTTAGAATGCCTCTCATATTTCTAAGTACAAGTATCAAGGCAGAGAGAGAGAGAGAGAGAGAGAGAGAGAGAGAGAATTACTAAGAGGGCTTACCTCTTAGTAATTCTCTCTCTCTCTCTCTCTCACTCTCTGCCTTGATACACACAGGGGAAGGTAACCTATGATCATTCTTGAACAGGATGACTCTTTGTAATGAACAGAACAAAAAAAAAAATCTTAGTGCAGTTTTGCTGATTGTAATGTAGTTTTTGAGAAAAAAGCGAAAATTGCTTAATATTAATTCTATTCTAAATGAAGATTTTTCAAAACTTAAATACTTTTTCAAATACTTCTTAGAAGAGATTGTAAGATAAATATTTTATGCATGCTTAAATATATTTTGAATTAAAACAATTTGCACTCTTACTATCAATATAAGCTTTCAAAATTGGTTTCAGTTGAATATATATATATATATATATATATATATATATATATATATCATTAGCCACGAGACGACACAACATGACAACACTGTAAGAACAAAAAAACACACTTCAGCTGTTTGTTTATGAAGAAATGCACTTCAGCTGTTGTTTATTGCACTTATGGCTTGTTTTCAAAACAGCGGATTATCAGTGACAAAATAGTTTACTTTACTAATGCAGAGTATCTTGAAATTTATGGTGAAACACATCGTAATGTGGCAGCTGCAGCAAAAATTTATCGACAAAGATTTCCAAATAGATGAGCACCACATCATAGGACATTGTTTTTATCTATCAAAGAGTTCTAAATACAGGAAGCATATCTCTGCATGTTGAAGGAGTTGGTCAAAAAAATGTTGCACAAAAAGAAGAAATCCTTCACTTGGTGGAAGAAGATCCTGGAGTCGGCAGCCATGGTATAGCTCACATTATTGGCGTATCCCATTGGACAGTTATGAGAACATTCAAAGAAGAATTGCTATATCCTTATCATATTCAGTGCATCCAGTCTCTCTCTGAAGTAGATTATGTGTCAAGGGTAGCATTTTCCAAATGGTTTCTTCAGCAAGTAAGGGACTTTTCCCTTAAAATTCTTGCAATGGATGTAGCAATGTTTATCAGAAATGGAGTAACTAATTACCAAAATGCACACACCTGGGCTTACGACAATCCACACAGTAAGACAACACAGCTTTCAGCAGAGATTTTCTGTAAATGTTTGGTCAGGAATCATGGGAAATACATTAATTGATCTATGGATTCTTCCTCAGGTTTGACAGGACCCATCTATCTCCAGTTTCTTTGAGAAACGTTACCAGTTCTGCTTGAGGATGTTCCCCTGGCAGTAAGAAATGATATGTAGCTATTACATGATGACACACCTCCGCAATAAGTAGAGCCATGTGTGGCCATCTACATAACACCTATGTAGAATGCTGGATTACTCAGAATGGACCAATCAGATGACCATCAAAATCACCAGATTTAAATTCCATAAATTTTTTTATTTGAGGTGATATGAAAACTAGTATAATCATTACAGAAGAGTCTGATGTGGAAATGTTGTAAGAAAAAATACTTTGAACAGTGGAAGAAATAAAAAAAACAACCTGGACGTACTTCATAGATGCAGCAGAATTGAAGAAAACATTGTGAAGCATGTGTGTTGACAAGGAGTACACATTTTGAACAATTTCTCTAAACATTAAAAAGAATTTTTCATTGATTTTCTGTCCTTGTCTTGCTTTAATTATTCATGGAGTTTTATAATTCACAACGAAAGGAAGCAAATCTTGCAACTTGGGTTTCTCAAGCATATATTTACCTTTCTAAATAAGTTTTTCTATTAATAGTTTGCATAATATTGTAAATGCTTCCTCAGTTCCATATTCCATATGTGTTTAGGTTATGTTACAATCATGTGTAGCTTTCTGTTTATTTATATATCAGAAGTATTTCTTTGTTCATTGCCAAGCAGCAGAAGCTGAAGAATTAAAAGTTAACCTGTTGAATGTAACGTAAACCTGCTGAATATGGTGTGTTTGCAATATTGTGCAAAATAAAACAATTATCTTGAGAACAGAATGCTTTATGCAAAAAAATTTATTAAGGGAAGACGGGCACAAAATTGACCAAAAAATTGAAAAAAGTAGGAGGGTTGGGCAAAAGTCATGGCAACTATTTATTTTCTTGAAGATACCAGTCCGGTTGGAAAATGTGACATATACAGATGAAAGGACAAGGTGTTAGCTACATGTGTGGACAATGAATAGCACTGAAATACCATAACACACTAAATTATTATGATAGTAACAGGGCAATATGGCCTTCACGGTGCAAAAGGATGACAACACAGTACACATACAGTTGACACGACAAACCTGGTCCTAAAGACCCTCAAAGTAGTCCCCAGCTACTGTCACCACATGCTTCCAACGATGTGGGAGGCAATGAATACCATCTGCCTCAGCATTTGCCGCACCATGTGTGAATCAGGTCACCTGTTCGCACACAGCATTAGCAATGTCCTCTCGTGTTGCAAACCGCCTACCACATAGTGCTTCCTTAATCTTTCGAATGAGATCAAAGTCACAGGGCGAAATGTCGGTAGAGTACGGTGAGTGCTCCAATTCTTCCCATCCCCAACGTCGCAGTAGCTGCCCTACACACTCTGCTTTATGTGATTTTGCATTGTCATGCAGGATTATTGCACTGTCCACAAGATGCAGACGTTTCTCCCGAACGCCACGTCGTACCTATTGCACCAGGAAGTCCCTGTGCAGTCACTGTTCTGCCATGCGAAACAAAGTGGCAAACAATGACACCCCTGACGTCATACGCGACGATAACCATCAATTTGACTGGGGAAGGATTCTGACGGAACTTCTGCCTCCTTGGTGATCCAGCATGTCGCCATTTCGCGGACTGACGTTTCAGTTCTGGTTCGTATGCCCTGACCCAAAATTCATCGATGGCGATTATTCGTGACAAGAATTCATCGCCGACCTGTTGCCAGGGTGCAAGGTGGTCGGAACATATTGCATAGCGCACCCACCTTTGAACTTCCGTCAGTGCATGCGGTACCCACCGCGATGCGATTTTGCGTAGTTGCAGCTCATTACGCAATATCCTGTGGACGGTGCCACTTGCCATCTCTAACTCCAGTAGCGTCCATCGTCTGTCTTCATCCAGGAGCTGCTCGATGACGGCACGTACCACGTCGGTCCGCACACTGACAGGTCGTCCCGAACGTTGTTCATGACTGGTTGACACACGTCCTTGCTGAAACTTTCCTACCCACCGTGCTACTGTACGGTATGGTAGGGCATTATTCCCAAGGGCTTCCACTAATTCTCCCTCGGAGAACGGCTATTGTGATGTAAGCGCGCTGCTCAACACGGGTTACTTCCATTTCACACGACACTAACCAACTGACTGATTTCACAGCCCTCGCTGTCCTACTACCAGCTATCACAGAGCCATCTGTTATTCTGCATACACACTATACCTGCAGACTTCCACACGACACATATACGTTTGTGATCCGTTCACATATCTACAAGTAAAAAAATAGTTGCCATGACTTTTGCCCCAACCCTCGTATTATTGCTTAAATAAATTGTACATACTCTTGTGCATAGAATGTTGCAATATTTTGTTTTTCTGAGGTACCTAAGTGGTCTTTAAAATTTAAAAACAATTCTATAGTACAGAGGTGATAATTCCCTATGATTTAGCAGCAATGGTGCTTCTTGATTTAGCAAAGTTTTAGCTATTTCTACATCAAAAATTTGCTTCTCCAGAGCCATACATTTTTAATGTTTTAATTAAATATTTGCTAAAACAAAAATGAGTACAGTGATACATTTAGAAAACTTGCAAAACAGGTCTCACACTTGGGTGCTTTTAGTTGCACTGTCATCAGCTGTACCACCAATTATTTAACCTGAGCCCACTCCATTCTAAATCACAAGTGAAATAAAGTACCCAGTGAGTCTAGCCACACTCCACCAACAGCCTACATCTATCTGGCCGTGAAATAGAGGCTGTCTTAATGACAGAGCAGTTGGCTCATACCAAATGACTTCCAGATTTCAGCAAGTATTTATGTCTGGGGAAAAGAGCAAAATTAGTCTGTGAGAGTTGCCAATAGGAATTATAATGGAATTAAAATTTTGCTACTGATTTCATAGTAAAGAAGGGTCACCTGAAAGGTCTTGAAAATGGACCCAATAAAACATTAAAAATATAGATCTGATCTTTGCATATTTTCAAAATATTCTCCATTTCATTCTATACACCGTCTCATCCTTTCAACCATTTTTTAAATGCTTAACACCATTCTTCTTTGGAGAGAGCACAAATAGATTCTTCGTAAGCAGCTACTGTAACTTTAGGTGATTCAAATTGTTGATCTTGGATTTTTTCTTTCATTTTGGAGAATAGAAAAAAGTTGCCTGGGGCCAGATCTGGACTCTAAGGAGGATGGGAAAAATATCAGTCTCCTGACTACTGTAGAAATTGGGTTGTTTCTTGTATAGTGTGGGCAGAGGCCATGTCATGGTGCAACAAAATTCCACACAGACCAGTCATAAGACGCTTTTTTATCAGTTCATCAAGCACTTGTGGCAGACATTTTGTGGTGTACCATCTGGCAGTAACATCCTTTTGTCCCTCAAGCAGAATCATCACAATGTGGTCACTTGCTGATAAGAACAAACAGATCATCTTCTTGCCAACACTTCTCGTTTGCTTCAGTTTTGTTGGGGGATCTTCACCTGGGAAGACCCATACCGATGACTGTAACTTAGTTCATGGATCATACTGATAAATCCAGCTTTCATCACCTGTTACACTGTTAAATGTGTTTTTGGATCTTCCTCCATTGAACTTTTCAATCATTTCCTGGCACCATTGCATACATGCTAGTTTCTGCTCATTTTTGAGGTGGTGGGGGATCTAGTGACTGCAGAGCTTCCTGATGTCAAGTTTTTCTTTCGGGATTGTTTTCACTGCTGCTGATCCAATATTTAGGGCTTCTTGAATCTAACCACATGTGCAATAATGATCTTCCTGTAACATGAGCTCTGCTTTCACCGTATTGTCATCCATTGTTACTCTAGCCAGCCGTCCTACTCAGTCTTCATCTTCGAGGGAATCCCTTCCTTTTCTAAACTCTGCATACCAATAATAAATGGTAGATTGCAAAGAGCAAAGATCCCTAAATCCATGATGCAGTCTTTCAAGGCATTCCCTCTCCCCTAAACCACTTTAAAGCCATAGAAAATCATGGCATGGAAATGCTCTCGCTTGAGATCCATCCTAATGTATGGCATAGCAACACCTGCTATACATACACACATTGCACTGAGGATGCGCATTGTTAGAGCATGCCCAGACTTGCACATGTTACTATCTGAACTTTAATCTGAAGTTGGGAAAAGCTGCTTTGGCTTACCACTACTCACTGTTGCCTATTCTCAAAACTTTTAGAGTGATCCTTATATATTTAGCACATAACAGTAAGAATTAAAGATGTTGGTCAGAGAAGATATAACCAAACTAACAAAGCAAACAAGGAAGCAAGCTTAGCTTTGAAAGCATTGTGCATGTATGAAACATTTTGCTTCCAAACAAGTCCAACTTGAAACCAATTAAAATATATTAAAAAATTACCTAAATAGTGGGCGTGGTGCAGCATCTTGCCTTTTAAACCATTACACTCAAACTAATGCAGATATTTAAAAGATTCTTCATTCAAAATGCATTTAATGTTTGCTGGATTCATAAAAATGGATGTGGGGAGCACTGAATTCCTCTCCTGAGGTTAGACATGTAAAATAACCATACTATAATCTTTCAAGTATGTTTTTTGAAATGCACAATTTTCAATATTGTTGTACCATTTTATTAAATGTAAGCACAAACATGAAACTTTGTACACATATTTAGAATGCTAATATCTTTAATTCCCTGCAAACTGAATTCCAAAATATAATTTCGTATAAGCTTTATACGTTCCAAAACTTTGAAAAAAAAATGTTAAAATTTACTTCAAATACAACAATATTTATAAATAAAAGAAAAGCTAAATTAAAATAAGTGTAGGAAATTGTTACCCTATGTATGTATAATACACATGCAAAGTTTAAAGTTTAATGCCTCTGCAGAAGTTTAGAAAAAGATACATAATTATTTTTTGAAATTTAGAAATAAGGGAAATTACAAACATAAAGATTGGTAATGACAAAATTCTCAAATAAAATTTGTGGAAATAATGAAAAATTACATTATTAGGTCCAAATATGCATCTGTCTCTCCTTAAGGAAAAACACTCAAAACAATGTGTTCTGTCATAGTTTAAAAGGATAATATAAGTCACCTTCCACTCTGTATTTGCACTAATCTCTCACTCCATCCTCAACTATCTATATGTCTTAAATAACATTTTCCACTTAACTTACTTATTATATCTTGCTTCTCCAAATCTTCAATTCTTGCTCTTACTTTCTTCCAAAAACATTTCAGAATGCTACATATAGCTTGTTTTGATATTTTCTTTAATACTTAGAGAAGCACTTTCCTTCCAGCCACATTCTTTTTATAATGACAGAGTCTTTAGTAATATGCTGTATTTTAGAGAAACAGAACCAGAACTTGTAACACCCTTTCAATATATACTTTAATCTTCACTCTTCCCATTTTCCATAAGGTGTCACTGTTTCGTGAGGCTCTCAGTAGGCTTAAACTTAATTTACAAAAATCTCTACAAATTTTGTCCATATTAATCCATTCATCATTAGTGATTAAAGACAGCACAGTTTTTAAAGTATATTCATTCTCTTTATACACTGGGATATAGTCCACAGAACTTGCTGTCTGAAATCCAGTACTTTGTTACCCAATCTCAGTTATTATGGCAAGAGATCCAATTAGCTGCTAGTGAAGAGGTGGCAATTGTTAGCAGCAGCTTAACCAGCCTAAAGTTGAGTACAGGTCCAAAATGCCATTTCAAACTATACAAGATTTCTAGTCAATTGTCATAATAAGGCAACTAGTGGAACAATCTGCCTGAATGGAAACCTTTTTTCTAGACCCTCCTTTATGCCTTTGCTCATTTTATTCCATTTTATTAAAGGATGGATTGGATCTTATAAGCAAGCATCCTACTGTTAAGCTGTATGAAGTCTCAGAAGTTTAAACTGGGTTTATGCGTGCTCTTATGAGCAGAGCAACTGCTGCATCAGAGCACAAGAGCACTGAAAAACCTATTTTTGACATATTGCAGATTTATTGGTTATGTTTTTCTTTGAATGCTATTAAACATAATGTATATGTGATAATTTAAAATGTACAGTGTTTAAATCTACTGACTACTCCTCTAAACTTGATGAAACATTTGGCAACAGGGTCTCTAGCACATCTTGACTTTGCATGTTATAAGGAGCTTCATGCAAAACTATTATGACATAATTACCTTATGAGGCCAAATATCTATGGGTCATGCACACTTGAAAAAATGCACTAGCGCATGAAGTTTTTTCCGCACTCTGTTTCCGCTATCATTACAATTTTACATCAATGCCACTAGATGGTAGCACATGCACACTATGACAGATGTAGGTAATGTACACAAGCGCAACAACTTCTCTGGGTTTCTGCATACCATCCATACAATTTAATTTACACATTACTTTGTTCTTACCCTAAAAAAGTATGCTTAATTATTATACAACAATAAACATCCATAAAGCAATCCTTTCTTTTGTCAGATAAGTTATGCATTTATTATTATTATTATTATTATTATTATTATTATTATTATTATTATTATTATTATTATTATTATTATTATTATTATTATTATTATTCTTTACACATCTCTACTTAATAAGGAACCTAGCCAATTACTTAAATTCTGAACATCTGAAATTGATCTACTATGGAATGATACATCCACATCTACAATATGCAGTTGAGGTTTGGGGCAGCCCTTGTATAACCAACATGAACAGATTACTAGTTTTACAGAAGAAATGTTTAAGCTGTATATATAATGTAAATAGAAGAGAATCATGTAGAAATGTCTTTATAGATAACAAAATTCTAACGGTAGTATCTTTATATGTTTTTAAAGTAGTCATGTTTGTAGTTAGTAAAGACGGAGTAGGTAACTTAAATAAGCACTATCATAACCATGAAACAAGGTCACAAAACAATTACTATAGAATAACTGTAAATAAGAAGTCAACTGATAAAGATCCCTTAATAATGGGAAAAATACTGTTCAATAAATTACCGATTTCAGTAAAAACAAAAAAAGGGAAACTGTTTAAAAATGAATTAAACAAATATCTAATACAAAAATGTTTGTATAGGTTGGATGAATTGTAATTTAAATAAATGTATATATTTCTGACATATCCAACAACATGTAAGTGTTATTATGGATAAAAATAAATATTATTATTATTATTATTATTATTATTATTATTATTATTATTATTATTATTATTATTATTGTTGTTGTTGTTGTTGTTGTTGTTGTTGTTGTATCAATTTGCTCATAATCATAACAATTATGCAGCAGGTGTTCTTTCACACATTCAGGGCTGTCGATTAAAATTAGGTGTACAGTAATACAGAATGTAAATACCTACTATTGAATGTATATTTATGAACCACTACTAATGCTTCACAAGAAAAACTTTGATAAGTAATAAATAAATCACCTTAACTAATATTCATGAGCATCCAATGCATGCATTCAAGTGGCCATTACAGCTTTAGTATCCAGAATCTTACAAGCAGTTTTCTAATCTAATGTTGAAGTTATTGATGTTTATCATGTGAAATAAAAACTAAAAATACTAATCTACAAAATTCAATACAATTAATGCAAATGCCCTTTAGGTATTTTAAAAGCATATATATTATACCAAAGTTATGCTCACCTGATTCAGTGGCACATCATGGCCAACCATGCAACGAAGGCAGTATATTAGAGCAGATAAAGTGATTGCTCTAGGAGCATTACAGTTACCAAAGACTTCATATCCTGTTCCACTGAAACAAAGAGTGTTTCCATTGAACAAACTTATTAAACTAGTTCTTGAAACTGCAGTGCAGTCTTTACTTTATCTCTAAATTAGCTAACTAAGCCACAAAATACGTAGGTATGCTAAATAACAGTCTGAGAGACTATGATTTTATTTTTACATTTAGCATGTTTTGTTGAAATATAATATCATATATTATACACACATATTTATGCTGCTTTTTCAATACTTTTGACATTTTTTTAAAGTGCTTTCGCCAGGCCATCCACAGCAGGGGAGATCATAGCGCAAGTTGCACCATCAGGAACACTTATGGGGGAAGTTCAAAATTTTGGGGAATACAACAATATTGAAGCAAATTAACTTAAGCAAGATAAAGCATTTATTACAATTTATAATCGAGCACTGGAATTTTAAACTCAGTTTGTATCTTTAGGTTTGTTAATCTAAATGTGCCTCATCCCCACAGTAAATTTCCGCACTGGCTCGCATATTTTCTGTAAACCACACAGCATTCTCAAATTCATTTTAAGATAGCATATCCCAATGGCGACTTAAAATCTTGTAAGTACTTAAGTCCCTGGCTTTGTAGGTAACCACTACTTTATTAACAAATCTACTATCAAAAAAAAATATTGAAGATCGAGAAAAAAATTCACCCAAAAAAGTAGAATTGCTATGTAGAATTCATACTTTGTTATATAATGTGGCTTATCAAATTATAATTTTTGGAAATGTATAAAAGGAATTATAACATTATAGGTAGATGTATAGTTATTCAGATTGTATAACATAATTATACTTAATATATTGGTCTAGATACATACAATAGGATACATTAAAATACCAAGTAATGAAAGCAACACCTGCCAAATATTCTTATTTTTAATTTTTTGTTGTAAATATTACAATTTTTTTAAACTGGTTTTTAGCTTTCTAATTATTTATTTAAACTTTTATTGTATACAGGTATCACAATAGCTACTATTGTACCTATAAGACAGCCCCTTTACAAAGCTTTCCAGCAACATACAAAAAGAATTAAATAGTTGAAATTGAGCTCTCAGAAAAATAAGGGAGGAGGATGATTATTTTGGGGGGAGATGTACCATAGCCTATGTGGGGGGATGAGCACCCCTGGCTGTCGCTATTCAATTGTTTCATGGAAAGATTATGGGATTTCAAGCCCAGCATATTATAGTGACAGCTTTTAAACATCTCACTATCAATTTGATTTCCTCTGTCCCCCTTGTACCTATAATCATATGTGTAATGAAACTATCTCTGTAAAGATTTATCTCAATTAACATGAGGTAGATAGAAATTTAAGCTTTCATAGAGAATAGCTTGTAGCAGCTATATAAAAATACACGATAGGGATAGAGAAAGTCAGTGAATGTAACCCATCAGATATTTATGTCTTATGTTTTTCATTTCTATAGTACCTTTTAACTTTTCTGATCATACCAGTAGCTCTGATTTTAGAAACAACTGCTTCGAGATGTTGGCTACTTTTCTTTAGCTGAAATGCTGAGTTTATTATTCTTAAGTCTTGATCATGCTCACATTTACTAGTGAGTGAATGAAAATGAATTTATCATTAAGTTTAATACAGTTTTACAATACAATCATCCAGTAAGATGACGCTATCTGAAAATGGAGAGAAAGAGCGCCTAAAGGAATACATATAAACAAGAATAAATATATTAACATACTACTATATGCTGACAGCATTGTATTAATTACAAATTCTGAAAATAAATTACAAAAATCAATCCATCTTTAAACTTAACTGTCTTTTAAACTTAACTGGAGAGGATTATAATTTTAAGATAGCAGTAAATAAAACTAAGACAATGGCATCCATGGGAAATATCAATACGAAGCAAAAATGCAATAGAAGACCGAATTTTGGATCAAGTTCAGCACTCCAATTAGGGAGGTATATTATTTTTAATGAGGATAAGGACATAGATATTAAATTACAGAGATACCAGAGTATTTGTGGCACTATAAACAGAACATTGAAAAATACACAAAGAGATACAAAGATGAAATTCTATAAGGTGATGGTGGTGCCTGTTTTTAGTGTATGGTAGTGAATCCTAGGAAGAGAAAAGATTTTAGCCATGTTCAGACAGTGGAAATGAAATTTTTATGAGTAATTAAAGGTTGCATTAGTTGGACAGGATTCCAAATGAAATTATTAGACAAGAACTGAATATTTTTGCAGTAAATGATAAAATAGAAGAATATAAACAAATATGGAAGTAACATTGGAATGAATGGAAGAAACAAGTCCAAAGAAGGCCTTGCAATACAAACCTAAAGAAAAGAGAGATACAGAATGACCAGTTAAAAGATGGGACTGAGGACAGAATAGGTCAATAAGCCTAATCTGCCTAATCTGCGAAAGGGAGAAGGAGGAGGAGACATATTATTTACTAGTGCATTCATAGTCTCCTGACTCTAGGAATGAGAGAATAATTCTAGTAAAAATAAAATTAATTTCTTCCAACTGATAATTGAATTCAGCACATATGGAGTTAGAAGCCAGCATGCCAAACACTAGACCACAGATGCAGTCCAAAACAGCTTGGATAAATTTTGAAATAGGGAAATGCAGTAAATCTGATATAAAAATTTAAATAGATGGAGAAAAAACACCAGAGTAAAGCATACAAAATTCCTAGGGGTAATAATAGATAAACATTTGAACTGGAAGCCATATATAGCGCATATAGCCACAAAAATAAACAAAGGCATTTTCATATTGAGTCAAGTGAGACAAAACATGGACATGAGACGTTAAAACAGGTATACTATGCATTTATATATGCACACATAAAGTATGGGATCACGGTATGGGGTAATATTACAGCAACTGAAGTAAAAAGAATATTTAAATTACAAAAAAAAAGGCAATTAGAAAAATGGCAAAAATAAATAGTAGACAGTCCTGCAGATTGAATTTCAAACAATACGGTATTTTAACTGTTCCTTGCCTCTATATATATATGAAACAATAAAGATTATTTTACAGGAAAAAGACGAACCAAGAAATAAAGGTATTCACATGCATAATTTAAGAAACAATGAGGATTACTTCAGAACTGTATATAGGGATACATTAAACAACCGTAGTAGTAAGAGTATGGGAAAGGAGCTGTACAATAAGCTACCTGAAGAAATAAAAGCAATTAATAGAATAATACTTAAATTAAAGAAAATAATAACATATTTAATAACAAATGCTTTTTATAGCCTGGAGGAATTCAAGTGTGGAGTTGTATAGGAGTAGATAAAGATTGTATATATAAATTTATTGTATTACATTATATCAAACAGTTGACGTGTCCCTAAAATGATGTATTTAAAAGTATCTTATCTTATCTTAAGTAACTCTTAATATGTAGCCAATGAATTGATAAAGTGTTAAGACATAAAATATACCTGAAATCACAAACAGCAGTTCCTTCCTTGATGTCAATATTAATCTTGAGGCATATTGGAGAACCATCATCCATATAATCCTTTGCATATAATTCACTGTGCCCAGTCCTGTCAATCACTCTCTTCCCAATCTCACGTAACATGTCACGAACAGCTACTTCCGCATTTGCCTGGATGTAGCCCATGTATGCTTGTACAACATCCAGACCATAAGCATCAATCAGTTCTGATACAAGATTAATACCCTGTAAAGAAGCATAACAAATAGAAACTTATGAGAGATAGCTCGTTTTTACATTGTTTGTTTTGTAATACATCTCTTTTGATGATCTCTTTCCGTTTCACAACCTGTATAGAGACACATGTTCGACCCAAGATAAGATAATAGCTAGCCGGAGGACATTTGAAATGAAATCAAACGAAAACTAACATTGATGCAAATTGCTAACGCCAGATGGAGCTACGAACCTAACAAAGAATGACGTCACAAGATGGCTTCAACACTGATGTAAACAAACATTTGTAAGTAATACCGTTACAAATTGGTTCCCATACGTGGGGCAGTTAAAATTATGTAACTAAACAAAACAAAAGCAGCACAAATGTAAGATCTACAAGTTATAATAATTTACGTAAAAACATATTACGTAAGCACTGAAACTCTTACACTTTCACAAACTAACTTACAGAATTGCAGCTGGTTCAAAATTCTGCATCAGAACAGGAGGAGGACCTGAGCAATAACATGGTGCAAAACAATTTAAAAAATTCAGGTCTTCTGTTGCAGCCTCTGCAGGTAAAGCATTCAACTAATATGGATATGTTCCACAAGAAAAATCACAGTATCTTAAAAATTCATCTATTTTATTAAAAAATATTCATAAATATTATAAATTCTTTAAAAACAGTTTGTGTCTTTGTAATCTTGTATTACTCTGTGATATTTCTTTCTAGAATCAAGAACAAAGAGGTCATTAAGGTTTTTCTTAAAATATTTCTGAGCTCCTAATCATTATTTTCAATTATTTTCTTACTCTCTCTGTTATTACTTCTACCCTGAACTATTCCTTCTCAGCTATCATTTTTCTAGGTACTTAATAAAATATGCACCAGACCATTTTTGCCTTTGCTGAAATGAGCATTACTGCTTTGTTTTTAAGCTCTAAGCTGTGACATCAGAAGTGACATACTCAGGGCCATATTTAGGCACATTCAATATGTGCAAGTGCACAGGGCAGCAAAATGTTGCTACCAAAAAATTATTTTTAAGTATAATTTTAATGTGCATTGCATTAGCATTCAGACATTCAATGATTTATTGGCAGAGAGTTGATAAATATTTATACCTGGCATTAAATTCTTATTTTACTATTAGTCCACCTGTATAATGTCTTCTGTGTATGAGTGCATTAACCTAGGCTACAGTAGGAGAAAGCATAATAATCATATAGCCTATGAGATCTCATGTGTGGTGTATGCTTCAGTTCTTCATCCATTCATGGTTATGTTAGCATCATATACAACACAAGTGGCTTGGTGGGTTCATCATTCCATGTGGTTCTCAACTTAAAATTAAGGTATGTAATTCCAAGTACTAACCAGTCACAATAAAGTTGGTTCTGTACTAGATATAATCAGTGTGTGTTCAATTTCTAATACTCTACACTGCATACTATTTTTTTCTTTTTTCCCCCATTCATGGTAGCAGTGGATGGGCAATCTAAGTAAAGCAGTGCTGCATATCAAAAGAAAGCTGAAGAAAAAGACAGAGAGATAGTAAAGTTTAACAAAAAATGCCTTAACTGGACTCATATTTTAGTGCTAAAAGTAAAAGTGAACCGTGTAGCTATGAACATTCAGATGAAGTTGCAGTTCAGAACAGTAACAATGAACAGTGTAGCTCTGAAAGTGCAGGCAAAATTAGAGCTCTTTCGAGAGCTCTTTCGGAGTTCCGGAAGGATGTCAACAATTCACACTTTCTAAAGCAGAGGGTTTTTCTGTTCCCAGTAATGACCCATTTTATTGGGAAAACACTGCCCATACAGTGGATTAGTTGGTTAAAAATGGTATTAATCAAAACAAAAATGCTGATTTTTCTATGTCTTCATGGCGATATGGCAACAAATCTCAGCCATTTTGCAGCAAAAAACCGTTTCAAAGGGTTTTAGTGAATGGGGAAATTATCAACCATGAATATCTTATATATTCTCCTATCCAAGGATTGTTCTGTGCATGTTGTAAATTATTTAGTAGTGCATTCACTTTGCAACATCTGATTTCAGAGATTCAAGCCGTGCTGGAATACAAACAGCTGAACATGAAAATTCTACTTCTCATGAAAATTCTACTTCTCACAGAGATTGCTTGTTAAAATTGAAAAACGGAGAACATGACATGAATAGAGTTGACAAAAAATTGCTCCCCTAGCATGAACATGAAGTTATGTATTGGAGAAATGTGCTAAAAAGAGTTGTTTCTGTAGTTAAGAAGCTACCTTCAAGGGGTCTAGCATTTCGTCAAGACAAAGAGGTGTTTGGCTTTGTGAAAAATGGAAATTTCATGATGTGACTGGAATTAATTGCAGAGTAAGATTATGTTTTGCGTGACCATATAGCAAGCTTTGGTAACCCCAGAAAAGGATTTACTTCATATTTATCACCAGCAACTTATGAAGATTTAATACATCTTATGGAGAGGTCAATGAACAAAAAAATAGGTAATGAAGTTATTTCTTCTAAATATTTTTCAGTAATAGTAAGTAGATTCTACACCAGAATGACCAGTTAAGTATAATCACTAGATACATAATTGAAGATGAGCTCTCAGTTGAAAGATTCCTGTGTTTTATAAGAAATGTAAGCCACACTGAAGAGAAGCTTTCTGAAGCAACTTTGAATTCTTTAGAACTACATGGACTGAAACTTGACAACTGTAGAGGCCAGTCATACAATAACACAGTCAACATGTCTGGTGTAGATTCAAGGGCTGAAACTCTTCTTCATTTCATGTTTGGCACACTCACTAAGTTTAATTGGGTCATGAATTGCACAATGCTGCACAGCTGCAATACAGTTTTTTTAGTTAATTAAATGTTTATGCAACATATTTGAAGATTCTACAGGTCTTTCATCTTGGAAACATTTTTTGATTCTATAAGTATGACCCTGAAGTCACTGTCAACAATGATGGTGTGCATGTGAGGATGCTTGTAAGAGTTTGAATGCAGATTGAAAAGCAGTGTTTTCTGCATTAAGAACAATTTCAGAAAATGAGAGTGGTAGAGTTAGATGTGAAGCTGAAGGTCTTCTTAGAAAATTAAGTAGTATTTCATGACATCAGTGAGTTATATTCTGCAACAGTTTGACAAAGCAAAGAAAAAACTGCAAGCCGAGGATGTAAACACTTCTACTTCTGTTGAAATGTATGACTCTCTTACAATGTTTCTAACTGAGCTTCAGATATCCTTTGAATTCACAAGGATTCAGCTGAAAAGAAACTTATGGAAATCAGGAATTCTGAATCAGTTTTGCCTCCTCCAACTCCGAGGATCAAAAAAGGAAACATCAAATTAAACACAAGAGATTTTTTGATGAATCATCTGACTCAGAACCCAAATGACCTGAAGAAAAAATGGGATCAGTTTGTGTTGAGATCTGGAGAAAAATGAAAATGTCGTATTCTAAGATGATACAAACTCTTCAGGATGAGTTACAGAAGAGAATTAATGTCAACCAAGGATATAACTTAAGATTTTCATTTCTCTTAAATATCACTGAACTAGAAGCTGTTCAAATTTATGATGCTGTAGAGAAACTTAGAGCCATTTATAATTCTGACATAGAAAACAACTTTGGTGAACAATGTATACATTTTAAAAGCTATCTGTTGTCTATGAAGAAAGAAGACCATGCCAAGTTGCCCTCTCTTCCATTTCTCTATAGAATGTTGGTTTAAACAAAAATGGTGATGTCTATCCAAATGTGTACACAGCACTCAAGATTTACAACTGTACTCTAGCAACAAACTGTTTTGCTGAAAGGTCCTTTTCTGTTTTAAAACAGATTAAGAACTACCAGAGAATCAAGAGCAACTGGTCAGTCTTGGAGTACTAACATAGAATCAGACATGACAGTCTGCATTTTGAGGCAGTGATGAATGACTTAGCAAATAATACAAAAGTGAGAATGAAGTCATTTCTCCGAGTTTGCTAAGTTTTTGAAAAGGTCAATTAAATGGTACTGTATCATGTATTTTGGACTCTCTAAATTTCACATTTAAGTGAAGCAATTTTTGTATAGGGTATTAAACTGTAGTGATTTTCTTTGTAGTTTTACCATATATTGTGACCAAGTTGGATGTTTCTGTGACAATTTTTCAGTAAAAGGGGCTATTAAACGTAATTTTATAAGTTTTGAATATTTAACTTACACATACACTTTGTGTTATATGTTATTTAAATACTTCAACAAAGTTTAAAATTGAAGTTAATGATTCTGCAGCATCATTGTTGGTAGTGCATAAATGAACAACAATGCTGAAGTTTAGAAAGGGTGATGTAAAATAAATTACTGCACAGGGGTGTCATACACCCTAAATACTGCTACTGGCTACCCAGATCGGGTTTTTCAGCCAGCAAGGAAAAAGAAAGAGGGAGTGAGTGTGCTGGTGACTTGGACAAGATGTTTTGTTTGAGGTTTCCTGAAGTTGACTGAGATAATCAAGTTTCAGTTGGTACAAATAAGAAATATCCAAGGCCTTTATTACCTTTTTGGGAGAAAAATTATTTTCATAGGATGCTAGATGTATAAGTTAATGAAAGTTGTATTGGAGAACGTGGTGGGAGTAATATTGTCACTTTTTGGGAGTATACCTAAAGAAATTGAGTTAAACTCATTCTCGTATGACTGGCTTATTTAGATGTCATTAGTGCATCACTCAAGTGGGTAGGATGCACATAGGTTTCGTAAGACGTAGAAAAGTGTGAACTTGGCACAAAATGTAGCTAGAATTTCTTAGAAAGGTGTTATGTTCATGGAATAAAATTCTGAGAAGGAAATTAGGTCAGAGAAGTAGACTAGTGTACCAAAGCTAATTTTACATTAATTAAACGTAAATAAATTTAGGTGGAAGTTTATTTAAATCTGCATTATTAATTATTATTATTATTATTATTATTATTATTATTATTATTATTATTATTATTATTATTATTATTATTATTATTATTCTTATTATTATTATTATTATTATTATTATTATTATTATTATCATCATCATTATTATCATCATCTTGTCTTAACCATACCCTAGAAACATAAGTAATTAGTTAGGGAGAATACAATAAGGATTTCCAGAAACTATATATCACAATGTACATGAGAGAGAGAACCCTAAGCACAAAGTACATGAGAGATAACATCAGATATATTGTTAATATCTCATGGTCAACACAGATGCCCAGCTACAAGAGATTACATTCTGCTACAGTTTGTATTCTGCAGTACTTAATCTAATCTATTTGTTTTACTCTGACTTTGCATGTTAATATTTTTCAATATCAGATGTAGAGCACAGTCGTAAACACCATTAAGCTATTTAAATATATGTATATTAAGAACTGACAGTAAATCCTATGCATTACAAATCAAATAGAACAAAATGATGAGACGAACAAAGGTACAAGCCTAGTGAATGTTAAAATAACTGTCCTTGCCTATACGTATGTTAACCTTATAACAGTAAGGAGGTATTCGACTCTGTACAAAATTACACTTGATTTGTTTCATTTTGTATATTGTCATAGCCTCTTCTTATATTTACTCAAAAATGATGGGGAGCTACTCGCTTGCAAAGAATGTACCGGGAAATTAATCAAACTTCTTACACGGCGAGGCTACGACGAGGGACGCAGCTAAAGAAAGTACAGAAAATATTACTAATCTGAAACGTTACATGGCTTAAAGGAAGGAAAGGACTCTACACTAACATAATTAAATCTTCCAGAGAATGGATGGCTGATGAATTTATTATATAAAGATAGATAATGTAGTGCTTACACTCTTAGCCCACATGTCCACCCGGGCGAGGCCGCATGGCTCGGAGAAGGCAGTTGCACGTCCTTACAGCTCGAAGGTTACCTCCTGACTCGCTTTCTCAAGCCACGCTATCCTCAAGCGTCAGAGACGCTAAACAACTCATCCCCTCCTAAAGATTCTTAACTCTCCCTACCCCAAGTTCCAACTGCCATCTCAAATCCCGGTGACCAGAGAGATGTATGTCCTATAATCTCTGCATACGTCACATCTCCCCCTGGCCACCGAGATCGACGCCCTCGTCGACACAAGGCAAATAATCACAGAAAAGACAATAAAAAGAACAAAAAAAATGACATACAAAAGAAACATGTGTGTTGAACACCCAAAGAAAAAAAAAAGAACAATATAAATTGATTTCTTGTGGGCATTTATGAGTCTCGAGTCTTTTCAGATAATGTGTTAATTGAGCACTTATGCTCGAGCACCCCGCACATGCACACACACCACGCTGCCTCTGTCACACGCACACTACACTGCACCTGAGAGTGATGGTCCGATGGAACTGTTTGTGGGTAAGTTTGTAGTGTACCCACAACGACGACCTATCCTGGCTGTAGTGTTGTTAATTCTGCATCTGCAGTACCCACTTCAACATTCTCCACACCAACAGCACACATTACTTTCACAGTAAGTGAGGCACCAACATTACCAACCATTCTGGGATCAGGTTTAGCAAGAGCTGCACTCACAGATAACTTATAGAGTCCTCTCACTGGTTTTGTCTCCATGAGGTTCACCGAGTATAATGTGTTATCTCTTGCAGTGGGCTCAAACGTTTTCTTTGATAGAACAACCACTTCATCACCAACCCTTGTAGCACTCTCTGCTGTTACAGTCAAAGGTTCATTGCTGAGAGGTCGACCTAACAAATCACTGACCTTCACTGAAACTCGTGATTGTTCCAAAGATACTGCTGCCTGGCTTGCAAGTGTTATTGCCACAGGCAGATAACACATTATACTCGGTGAACCTCATGGAGACAAAACCAGAGAGAGGACTCTATAAGTTATCTGTGAGTGCAGCTCTTGCTAAACCTGATCCCAGAATGGTTGGTAATGTTAACATAATTAAATCTTCCAGAGAATGGATGGCTGATGAATTTATTATATAAAGATAGATAATGTAGTGCTTACACTCTTAGCCCACATGTCCACCCGGGCGAGGCCGCATGGCTCGGAGAAGGCAGTTGCACGTCCTTACAGCTCGAAGGTTACCTCCTGACTCGCTTCTCAAGCCACGCTATCCTCAAGCGTCAGAGACGCTAAACAACTCATCCCCTCTTAAAGATTCTTAACTCTCCCTACCCCAAGTTCCAACTGCCATCTCAAATCCCGGTGACCAGAGAGACGTATGTCCTATAATCTCTGCATACGTCACAATATAATATGTCTTTATTTTATTTTAAATGTTCTGTATGCTATGTAATATTTATGTATATATGTAACTTTATTGTACATTTCCTTGACATGCATATAGTATGTGTCTATTTTATTTAAAATGTTCTATATTCTGTGTAATATTTATGTTTATATGTGATTTTTGTACATTTCTTTGACATGTTCTGTGTTCACAATCTTTATGGCTGCTAGTGAACTCACAGAATACAATCTAATCTAATCTAAAGTTCAAAGCTTTTTATTGACAAATTGGAACTTATGCAAAGTGAAGTATTCATCAATCTGAAGAAATACTCTTTTACTCCACTCACTTACTTTACATGCAGGACATGTTTTGTGAGGCTTTCCCCACATCATCTGCTGCTCAACACTGACTGGCTTTGGAGTTGGATTCAGTTCTCTGGTTGGTTCTATGGTGTCATCTGTTGACTGGTCAATGAACTTCATGATATCTCTCTTAGGTGATATTTTAAAGTTCAGAATGATTAATGAACTTTGAAATAGCAGCTGGGAGAGATCTCATCGTAAAGAGAGATCTGATCACCATTTTAATGAAATTTGTGCCATATTTAAATATTAACTAATAATAATCACCTTTTGATTTGCTGCAATTTGTGCTTTTAAATCTGAGAGATTATCTTGAAGGTTTCTTGTCCCTGAAGAGCCTGGAATCTTTCCTGGTGCCATGAGTGCTTCAACTAATTCAGCTTCATTGAAAACACCTTGTTTTACAAGATAAAAGCTCTTAAAACCAGCGCCTTCATCTGTAAGGGATTTGGAATGTGGTGGCATTGAACCAGGAGTGATGCCTCCAATATCTGCATGATGTCCACGGCTTGCCACAAAGAACACAGGTTTGGACTCCCCTCTAAAAGTAAATAAAAACACATGATACAGCTAGTCTTTCCAAAAAGGAAAAATATAATGATAATGAATTATTGTTATCAAATCAATTTCTTATAAGAGACACAATATGCTTTTCAATTACTAAAAGTATGTAGTTACCTATGATGATTTGAATTTGGTTATTGTAATTCTCAAAGGGAAAATAAACATGTGGTAAAAATAAAAAATATGTTAAAGTTAAATAAGAATATGTTTAACATGCAGGATATAACAAAGGGGACTGACACTTAATTGCATATTTTAATATGGGTCTACCAAAGTGGAACTTGAAACTTTCTAGCTAACGAAGTTAAATTTTCATTTTCAATTCAGAGATTGGGAGAACCATCACCCACATTTTAAAAATTTTGGTATGTCACACTCATATACATTTTTATACTCACTATATTTTATTATTTTTATATGGCATATCAGGCCACATGCTAAACTGGTTTCAAACCTTCCTATCCCAAAGATGGTTTGCAGTACAATACAAAACAGCCACATCTAAATGGAAACAAATGAGTTGGACTACCTCAAGGGTCTGTTACAAGTGCTATTCTGTTCAATATATATATATATATATATATATATATATATATATATATATATATATATCCTAACCCTAGAACAGCAGACTAATAATAACAATATGGAAATAAATACAGGAAAAACTCAATATCAACATCAATAGAATACATTGATATACAATATCAGAATGACCTGACATATACAATATGCAAACAAAACAATATACCAGATGAAATGAGAGCCATAGCAATAGCTACGGAAAATGAAAGATACCCAGAAAAAGAATGGCTCCGAATATATACAGATGGATCCCTCTACAATAAAAAAAATGCTGATGCAAGAGTATACTATAAACATTTTGCACAGTATCTAACATTAGATGAAACGTCAAACCACTATGATGGAGAATTAACAACTATAAAAGCAGCATTACAGAACATTTTATATAGACCATACATAAAACAAAAAATAGTCATCTTTTCAGACTCAAAATCAGCCATAGATGGAATAGTAAATTACAGTAATAAAACAAGAAATATTAAAGAAATAAGAAGCCTAATTAAAGCAGTTGAAACTAGAAATAATGTCACTCTACAATGGATCCCAGCTCATGTCAGACTTTTGGGCAATGAACATGCAGATCAATTAGCAAAGAAAGGTGCAATACAACAAATAAAACCTATGGGACAAATAGAAATAAATAAACAATTAAATAACATTAAACAACATTTCAAAAGACAGCAGAGACTTGATGAAGAAGATAAATTAAAAGATAAAGATTATAGGAATATTAAAGATAGAGTTGATATACAAAAAATGCCAAGGAAGACTGCAGTGGCCTTATTTAGGATGGCAACTGGCCACGATTGCCTCGCAGAACATCTCTCCAAGATATGATGCCTACCTACACCCAAGTGCACTCTCTGGAAGAAGATGTCATCCTGAACAAACATCTCACTAAATGCAAAGGCCTTAAAAGTGATAACCTACAGACTTTATATTGGGAAGCCAGAGGGAAAATGATGCAGATCAATTAATCCCCAGTGCCATTGGTGAACAACAACAACAATATATCTTATTATTTTCTATACCATGTACCCAGTAGCAGAGAAAATATTGCAATCCACTCAAAAATTTAATATCCAGGTTTTACCAGAAATACATGTTTTGAGGCTTCTAAATCCAAAAGGAACATTGTCATTAAAAAGACCAGAGGCATAACTTGAAAATGAAGTTGGATATATGTCAAACATGAAATTTAAGTTCAGTGTCTTACAAAGATACAATATAAAAATTTTCAAGAACCTCCCCACCCTTAACTACCCTTTACATGCAAAATATTTTAAATGACTGAAATGTTTTGGTTAAAAACCAAATACCATATATTTAAGATACATGAAAAGTAAAATGTGTATCTGGAATTTTCTGAAAATAGCCTGTGAAATCCTCTTCATTTGGAAAGAATTTTCTGTAACTTTGTTTAACTGTTAAAACATTAAAGACAAAACTTACTATACAAGCAATGTAGATCTCTTTAAAACGTACAATTTATTTCAAACCTTTTTGTGGCATCAACCATTTCTGAGATATCCAGTTATTGGCTTGAATTCCGTTGTATCTCATGTCATCATGAAAAGAGTATGGAATTTCAAGACCACATATCGCAATCAATTTTTAAACATTTGTCTATCACTTCAAGCTCCTGTATTCCTTATAACTATAAAAAAAATGTGTAATGAAACTATTTCTGCAAATGTTTATTTCAATTAACATAAAGTTGACAGAAACATAAGCTTTTACAAGAATAGCTTTTAGAAGCTATATAAAAATAGAAGATAGCAACTAGAAAGTGTCATTGGAATGTAGCACATAAGATATATATCTTATAAGTATTTTTCTTACAAAAAATTTATTTTTATATATTGCACATTAATCTAGTTAAACATGCAGGAATGATTTCATTATATGTTCTGTTGTAATGAAGCATGTACACAGAATATAGGAGGCTGAGGTAACAGCCAAATCTTTAAAAATCTTTCATAGCTTGCTTTGAAATTTCATTTTTGTATGGCATCATGAAAAACAGAATGATGAAATAACAACAAATATCTAGAAAAGGTTACTGTGACATAAAATCTATTTCACCTAAATTGTGTTTTAATGAGGTCTACATTTTTTTTTTTTTTTGTATAGGATTTTGTCTATTACTTATGGTTTATCAATTATACAAAATTAATTCCAAGTAAAGATGATTTCCCTGCTATTAACAGAAAATTCAAGATATGCAGTTTATTAGTCATGCAAATATCTTTCTTAACATATTTATGTATTTTAATCAAAATTATTAAGAGCCACTTTTGGGAAAATAAAAAATAAGTAAACATTTTACGTTCAAAAGACAGCTTATGGTGGGGGATTCATGTCGCATGCTTGGAATATGCTGAACTTAAATACAGTTTGGTGTTTATCCATATTTTGTTTTTGAGTTATGCTGTTCACAGACAGATGGTCACATAAATACACAGGACCATTTTTCTAGAAATGCATCTCTGCAAACTCCCTTTATATGCATCCTTATACTTGATGCTAACACATGTACTAAGAAGGGATACTGTGTGCTTACTTGTAGAATACTGGTGTGATAACTGTAAGATCAGGTAGATGTGAACCTCCAGCAGCAGGGTGATTGGTCAGAATCACATCTCCTTCTTGAAAACCTCCTGGCAATGAACGCATCTGTAATAAAAATTGAAGAAAATTCTTTTAATATAATAATCATATATAGTAGCGCTCAAAAGTATTTTGTAGTTGAAGTTTTATATTGTGAGTACTGTTTGCATGCAGTCACAACAGAGCAAAACATGTGACTGTGTAACTCCATGAATAGCTGCACGTTGTGCTGTGGTTACACATCTAGTACACAAGCAAGTTCATGCAATAACAATGTAAGTATATATTCCTTTAGCTCATAAGTATGTTGTAATTTGATTTGGTGGTATGGTATTCATTAAATATTGTTACTTAGGCATTCAGGCAGTGTTTGTTTATTTTAGAGGCAACTAGAAGTGTGTCAAAACAAAAGGAATACTCAGTTGATATGAGAAAAGCTGTTTTGAATGCTTTGAAGAAGAGAAAGTTGTAGTCTAGTGTTGCTAGATACTTTGGCATATCACAACAACTAACAAGTGTATGGAGTCAATGGCAAAAACAGGAAGGAACAGTAGCCAATAAGCCAAGGTCTGGTCATCCTTGAGAAACAACAGTGAGGGAGGACAGAATGATTTGTAAGTAGTTGGTTGCTGATCCAAGAAAACCAGCTTGACAAATTAGGGATGATCTGGGGCAGCATCATGGACTGAACCTACATGTCTCTACTGTAAAACGCTGCCCCTAGTAGCAAGTAATTTAAATGGTAGACGATCATCATGTAAACACTCATAAATTCAAAAAATAGGAAGGCCAGGTTAGAGTTTGCACAGAAACATCACATTTGAAATTCTACAGGTTGTCTAAGGTTTTATGAGTGATGAAAGTAAATTTAATTTATTTTCTTCTGATGATGTGCAGTATATATATCGACCAAACTACTAAAGGGACAACAAAAAGTACCAGGTATAAACATTAAGCATGGTGGAGGCAGAGTCATGGTGAGGGGATGTTTTTTTATAGAAGTGGGGTTGGTCTTCTAGTCCAAATAAAAGGCAATATGGATCGTTTCCTGTACAGTCACATTTTAGAAAAGAATATGGTTCCACATGGGAGAACGAATATGCCACGTAATTGTTTTTTTTTTCAGCAGGACAGTGATCCAAAACACACCTTTGGTCATTTAAAAAAAAATCTTTTCAAATAAAAAAATCAAATTTTTGGAGTGGCCAAGCCAAAGCCTGGATCTTAATCCAATAGAACACCTCTGGGACGAACTGAATCGACGTGTTCGTCATAGAAGCTACTCAATTTGCTGCTGCCTTATTGGATGAATGGTTAAAACTCCCACTCGACCAATTACAAAAGCTTATGGATTCAATGCCAAATACATGTGCAACTGTGATCAAAGCAAGCTTTTGCAACAAAATACTGATTTTTATTTTTTCGCAGATTCCAAAATATTTTTGTTTTATTCTTACATACTTAGACCTACAAATTACTTTTGAGCCAGAAGAATGTTTACTTATTTTTTAAACTATTTGTTTAAACTAAGTGTATTTTTGTACTAAATTGATTATGATTACATACTGATACGGTAATTTGTATCACAAATTACTCAAATGTAAATAATTATTTTAATATGAATATGTATTTTTATGTAACATTGATTTCAGAGGTTTAATAATTGTAATTATTATTGGTAAATAATAATATACGGCTCTACTGAAACTGTTAACAATAACACAATACTGCAGCAAGGGGGTGAGTTGTTTATCGTTACCGGGAACCAGGAAGTTACGTAATATTTCGCGCCTTTTCAGTAAAAAAAGCTTCCAGAATGTTCTATAAAAGTAATATGTATTAGTGGTTTTCATTGGATAGTAAAATAGACGCTAATGTTGGCGCGTTTTATTAGCCAATAGCAGTTCATTTATAATCTTTAGGTGTATCTTAAGGCAAGCCTATAAATAGCCATGCTCGAAGTCGATCGCCCCTCAGTTATACAAAATTCTCCGTACACTCCACGTCGATTCCGCAGTTCAACAAGATGTCGCCAATCAGTCCTTCATTTTCGTCATAAGTTACACGCAGCAGAAGTACGAGAAATCTTATAAAATATTCTACAGTTAAATATACAAAGTTGAAGTACGTGAGTTAAAAGTGATAAGAAGTTATTATAAACAGTTTCAGTATGGCGATTATCTAGATAAATCTGTGAAAGTGTTAGTGCACGTGTTCGACAATAAAACATTATAAAACACATTTCTTCACTAGTAATTTTTGGATAAAAGATTCCTTTTCCGCTTCACAACCTGTAAGAAAAACATGCCTACCCAGATCAGATGATAGCTAGCCGGTGGACATTTAAAACTGATACAAATTGCTACGTCAGAGGAATCTACAAACAGAACAAATGAACCAACCAACGTATGACGTCACACAAGATGGCTTCGCGTGAAGAAAACACATATTTGCTCTCGTAAATTGGCTTCCACAACGTGGGGCTAACTATAAGATCTTCAAGATATAATAATTTACGTAAAACAGAATACGTAAGCTATAAATCTTTCAAAGTGGCGCCATCAACGTGGGGCGAAGTGACCAGGAAAGGAAGGCGAAGTGACCAGGAAAGGATCAGCATAATCAGGACGTGGAACGAAAGCAGCAGTAAAATGATCTACAAGACGCAGATTCCAGAAACGAGGAGCGACAAACGACGCGGATAAGTGGACGCAAAAACATCGAGACAACGTAGATTCATCATCATACAACGCAGAAGCGACATACAAATCTAGGAGAATGGGGCAGAACGCTGGACATCAAAGCTACATCAACAGGCAGCATCATAAAGGTCAGGTGATTGTAACTTTTTTTTAGAAAACTAAAACAATGGCTACTAATAATATTGAAGAAACAATGATGGAAGGGGATAGTGTAAAAGTTAGCTGTAATTCAATACAGGTTACAAACAAAAGCTCAAACAATGTAATATTGGAGGGAGGAAATGTTAGTGCAGAAAGTAAGAATAGAATAGCAGGAAATATTAATTCTGATACTAGAATGATTATGGATATGATAAAAGAGATTCATGAGAAAATGAATAAGGATCATAGGGAATTGATAGAAGCTATAAACAAAGATCATAGGGAATGGAGAGAAAGGATTGGTAGGAAGAATGAGATATTAGAGCAAAAAGTAGATCAAAGCAGTGAAGAAATTGAAAAGAAAGTTATAAAGCTAGATAGTTGTATGCCAGAAATGAGAGATGAAAATGAGGAAGTAATAGCAAGTGAGATAGGAGAAATTTCAAAGAAAATGCTAGACATGAGTAGGGAAAGAGATAACAAAGAAAGTGAGGTTAATACTAAAAGTGAGGTTAATGTAGAATGTATAGAGTTAGGAAGTCAAGTGAGTAATATTTCAAGTGAGCTAAGAAAGATAAAAGAGGTTAGGAATGTAGATGTAAATCAGGCGCAAGTTAATTTTAGAGGGGAAATATCAGAAATACAGAATGAGACAGTAATGCAAAGAAATAGATTGTACCAAGATGTTCAAAATGAAAACTCCAGTCCAGTACAGTTTAGTACAGATTTGTCAGAGTATTCTCAAATTAAAGAGATATTTGAAGAGTTGAAAATGAAAGTTGTTAAAAGATGTGTTGTTCAAGAAACTGTAGATTGTTTTCAAATGTTATCAGGGAACGAAATGTCATATGAATACAAGAGGTTATTCATTAACAACAATTTAAAGGTTAGGTTACGGCTACGAGTAATATTTAGCCGCACACAATTTGATCCAGGAGGGTAAATAGCAATGAGATGTAAAGTAAATGCTGGATAGTTAAAGACGACTTGCAGAGAAATGTATTGGAACGTAAGAGGGTTAACTATTTATTTATGTCATGAGAAAAGAGAAATAAATTATAAAAAAAAAAAAAAAAAAAAAAATTTAGTAAGTGTAACAGTATTTGAAATTAATAATGCAAAGATTGAAACTTAAGATGATATTAAATTAAAAGTACGTAAATACAATTCCAATATTTGAAAATTAAGAATGCAAAGATTAAAACTTAATATGATATTAAAGTAAAGGTACGTAAATACAATTCCAAGAATATTGTTAAAAATAAACTACAAAATAACAAAAATGGGTAAAAATAATTCAAAACAAATACTTATGTTGCAAACAGAAAATGTGAAACATTGTCTAGATTTAAGAGATGTAAATATATGTAGAGGGTAAATATTTTGGTAAATATGTGTAATAATTACAAAAATCTTAAATTGATAAATTTTTGGTAACAATATAAGAAAGTAAACCATTTTTTGTAACACTAATTAAATAATTTAGGGTAAAGTATTTGCTATAAAAAAAATTTGTGTCAGATTAACATCTAAATTAATTAAACCAGAGCCAGTAAGTAGTGGCGAGATAATAAAGAAAACATATGTTGTGTGTTAAATGCGTGTGAAGTGTCAAGTGAAAGTGATAGCGTGTGTTACAAGATTTAGGAGACTAAAAACAAAATTATAAAATTTCCAAACAAGTTATAAATATTTATAATTATGTTTCTAGTGGGGCATATGATACGGTAATTTGTATCACAAATTACTCAAATGTAAATAATTATTTTAATATGAATATGTATTTTTATGTAACATTGATTTCAGAGGTTTAATAATTGTAATTATTATTGGTAAATAATAATATACGGCTCTACTGAAACTGTTAACAATAACACAATACTGCAGCAAGGGGGTGAGTTGTTTATCGTTACCGGGAACCAGGAAGTTACGTAATATTTCGCGCCTTTTCAGTAAAAAAAGCTTCCAGAATGTTCTATAAAAGTAATATGTATTAGTGGTTTTCATTGGATAGTAAAATAGACGCTAATGTTGGCGCGTTTTATTAGCCAATAGCAGTTCATTTATAATCTTTAGGTGTATCTTAAGGCAAGCCTATAAATAGCCATGCTCGAAGTCGATCGCCCCTCAGTTATACAAAATTCTCCGTACACTCCACGTCGATTCCGCAGTTCAACAAGATGTCGCCAATCAGTCCTTCATTTTCGTCATAAGTTACACGCAGCAGAAGTACGAGAAATCTTATAAAATATTCTACAGTTAAATATACAAAGTTGAAGTACGTGAGTTAAAAGTGATAAGAAGTTATTATAAACAGTTTCAGTATGGCGATTATCTAGATAAATCTGTGAAAGTGTTAGTGCACGTGTTCGACAATAAAACATTATAAAACACATTTCTTCAGTAGTAATTTTTGGATAAAAGATTCCTTTTCCGCTTCACAACCTGTAAGAAAAACATGCCTACCCAGATCAGATGATAGCTAGCCGGTGGACATTTAAAACTGATACAAATTGCTACGTCAGAGGAATCTACAAACAGAACAAATGAACCAACCAACGTATGACGTCACACAAGATGGCTTCGCGTGAAGAAAACACATATTTGCTCTCGTAAATTGGCTTCCACAACGTGGGGCTAACTATAAGATCTTCAAGATATAATAATTTACGTAAAACAGAATACGTAAGCTATAAATCTTTCAATACTTTTCAATAACCCACTTTTTTTTCCATTAAATACATATCTTTATATAATTGTAACTAATGCTTTTTACAAAATACTTCTGAGCGCTACTGTAACTACCATTTAAGACTTTTTAAAAGTGAAAGTAGTGACTGATAAAAATAATCACTATTAGTTTCAAAACACATTGAGCCAAGTAATTTCCAAGGGATTCTTTAATCATTAATGGCCTTAGTGAACCATATATGCAACATTTCAAGAAAACTTTAATGGGTAATTTTGTTCCATGATACATGTGCTGCTACAATCTTTAATTAAAAGCTATGAAGGTGATATTGGTAACTAAAGTGTAGCACAAGTCAACATTTATCACATTTACAACATCAAGTAGGAATGATTCACCTCATTTTAACCTGACTATAAATCACCAGGTGCTGTCAGTGGTCAGAATGTGCAATTTTATGTAACTCTGATATAGTATGTAGCATTGCATTCCAACATTTCCCTGGTTGCTTGATGATGCATGTTGATGATTTCTTTCATGAAGAGATGTTCGTTGAACATTAAAAAAGTTGCTTTTCATGTGAAACACAATGACTATTGAGAAGAGAGATTAATAGTGAAGTTATTTTACAAGAATAGGAGCAATACCAACCTGTATTGTGGGAATATCACCGATAAAAAGAGCTGAGAAGAGTTCCAATTTCAATTAATGGACTGAACAACATGATGAGGAAATTCAAGGAAAAAGGTGAATTAGGTATTACACCAGGGGGAGGACAGTGGCCCATCACCTTAGAAGTTGACAAAGTTGCTTTTGTTGTATCTGACCAGGTAGCACATACCTGAAATTCTGCAACCAGTGCTCGAGCTATCATTGAATTGTTGCTCCCTCAGTCAACAGTTCTCAAGATTTTGAGGTGCATTTTACACTGTATCCCTATAAAATTCATACTGTATCCCAACTGAAACCCCAAGAAATACCAAAACGCTGTGACTTTGCCCTTCAATTTTTAGCGCATATGGAAGTGTACATCACGTGGTAAGGTAATGTTCTGTGGACTGGGACACATTTTAATCTGGATGGTGTGGTGAATACACAGAATTTTGCATATGGGATTCAATTCCTCTACATTTTGTTCAGGAACAACCATTGCACTCAACTTACATTACTTCTGTTGTGCTTTTACCAGCTCCTTTAATTTTGGTCTGTTCTTTGTAGGCCTGTTAGATGTACAGTGACAACTGCACATTATAGGGACTTCCTTGTGCAACACCAGATTCCTGCTTTGCAAGAATACAACTATGACCACATCATTATTTTCATGCAAGATGGGGCAACATCACATGGAACTCGTCAAATGAAAGATTTGCTGCAAGAAACCTTCAGTAATGACTGCATCATCTCCAGGCAATTTCCAGATGCGTGACACTAATTGTAGAATAAAAAGTCAGTTTTAAAAACTGAGTTATAACAATATCATCAACCTAGTCATCAGCAGTATCATCCCCCTCATGTCCCAGAATTCCACGAATAAAAAATTGGCAATGCTGAGTAAGACTCAAAGGAAGATTGATTGCCAACAAATAAAAAAACTGCTCCTCTTAAATCTTTATTTGTTATAAAATTACCTACAATTGCTTGTTTATTTCTGTATCACAAATCTTAGCAGAATGTAACATAAAATTTACTTATCACTTATTACCTTAACTACAGTAGTGATAGACTCACCTGATATTGAACAGCTTCCTGCATGGAACCAAGATGTACTGGAATATGAGGGGCATTGGATACTAAACCACCATCTGGGCCAAACAGAGCACAAGAAAAGTCCAACCTTTCCTTAATATTTGTTGATATGGATGTACGTTGAAGGATTCTGTTAGTAACATAGAAAGTAAGTTAAACAGAGATTTTGGAAATGGAGCCAACATACCATACCTGTGGGAAGGAAGTGAAATTTAAAGCTTGAAAGCTTCTAAAAATTTGACAGCCACTACTTTTAGGTTTATGAAAGTATGTGGCTTCTTCAAAAGTACTTCTTGCAAAATCAAGTTTTCTTACTAACGTTAAATTGAATTAAACATGAATGGCTAAGTCAGTCTGAGTATTCTTGCTTCCTTTTGGGGACTCATTCTGATACAGGTGGATTATCATCACTAACCATTCCATTTGTACATTGGACCTTTAAAGAAAGGATTCAATATTGGTATGTTTTTTCTCTATGTGAATAACAAAGTTTTCGCTAGACATAGGCAAGAACATTCAAAATATTTGAGTATCTAATAATGACAAAAGCTAGGCATTAGAGTAAAAAGATTTGTTGAAAAGGAAACTCAGTACTCTCCTTAAGGGTACACTAATATTTCAATAAAGAAATAAGATATGACTGCATTGTTTGTCGTGGACATAACCTCTCAGCAAATATCTACTAAAATTGGATTGCTATTATCTCCAAATTATCTGTTATGAAATAAGGAAGAAGAACTGAATATGAATAAGTTATTAATCTGTGAACAACACAAATCACATCCAGACTTGATCTCAAAATATTGGGAAGCAAGAAGGAGAATAGCTTTATTGCTAAACCCCAAGCATTACACACACACATGCACATGCGCACACGCACTCTCACACACATTATCAACAGCCAATTCATTTAAATTTTACAGATGTGTCCAGACGATAATGAATGCATGATTGCAGGCTGGAGACAACTGAAACTACAGGATCCTAAGGTATATGATGGGTGCTGAGGGTTTTCTGCCCTTCCCAAGTGAGCTATTGAATACTCCTGCTTATTTATTGGCAGCAGCAGCAAATGGTCAATATTATAAAGATCTGGCTTAGGTGAAGTTCATTTAGTGTCTTATGAAAAGTCTTCAATCCATAGCTTTTGTGCAAAGCAAAATGTGTATTTCAAACCTTCTTTTTGTAGGTAAATTAAAACATAAGTGGATATAATTTTCATATTCTTGGTGAGCTTTGGAAAAATATCCAGTGAAAAGATGAAAACATTTAGCAAAAATAGTTCCAACACAAAACAAAACTGTAACTGTAACAAAAGTGTTGACATTTTGAGCACATGTTATAAATTATATGTGGCTCTTGCCTTGTTAAAGGGGTGAACTAAACAAAATGATTAAATAATATCCTTCACCTCTACTCCCAATCCTAACTTCACCTAGATCCCCCTAGTCTACTGTCAGGACCTTGCTCATAGCTGCAGCCTAGTAATTACTCCTTAGCTGCTCCCAAAATTGGTTGGCAACTCCTAATTAATGCTGCTCTATGTTGTTTCTCCTTTGAATTCATTTGTAAAACAATGACTATGCCAAAATAAGCTGTATCATTATTATCCTCTTTTCTCTTCTATCCATTTTTCCAACTCCTCCGTCTCCCATTTCCTTTCCATAAAAAAAAAGTTGCACTGTGTGGTTTCGAAAATCTCATTCAGCATTCTAGTTGCCATAAAAGGGAATTGCTTTGTAACCTTCAATGTAAGTATGGACTACAGAGTCCAGCAATGCTGCTGACAGAAGACTTTGAATTACAACATAATCAAGATACACTTGGAAATTAAGCAGTGTTGTTTGTGCTGACAAGAATTTAAATAGGTTAGCCAAAGTTGTTTGGTTAGGGGAATGAACATAACTATGCCTATTTTTAAAAGTAAAACATGGTTGCTTTCTCTAAAATTTTACTCATCGATAGCCATCTAGCAATAGGAAATTTGGGCACATTGTATTCCACATTATAAGAATTCAGCCATCCAGACTGAGAGTATTGTAACAAGTCACGAAAAGAAGAATTTGAATTTGCTGTGCAACCAAAGCTATGAATGAGGTATATGTGCAGCCAATTATTCACTAATGTATTTCAATAGATCCTTTGAGTTTGTGTGAAACTAAACAAAAGCCAGGCACACAATATTTCATTGTAATTGTGCATAAATACCATTTAAGAACTTTTACCTTCCCATTTGTTCTGCAATACTCATAAATCTGTGGGAGAATATGCTCAGTTGGATTGCATCAAGCTCTGTTCCTATGCGTTTGAGCTGACCGGATCCTATAGTGATCTTAACATCACCAGCTTTAGTTATGGTAGCTGTGCAATCTGGTTCCACAAGAATAGTACTAAGGTTGTCCATAATAATTGCTGGACCACAAATTTCATGACCAGCTTTAAGGTCACTCAGGAGATAAACAGATGCTTTCTGGTAGCCACCTTCAAAGTAAACTTGTGTTACCTTCAAACAAAAAAACAGTTTGCTTTAGAAAACCTTATATCCATTAAGTAAAAAATTCACCACTTTTATTGGCATAAGCCAGCAGATGTGGTTTTTGTTGCATACAAAAGAAGAAAGAGCCTTACTTTGTCCACTTTTGGAGGTCCATCTGCTTTTGGTATGTCTTTATCAGTATGAATGAGGGATTTTCCAACACCTCTAACTCGAATATCATCTACTACAACATCACGACCTTCGAGAGTAAACCCAAATTCACAGCGATATCTGTAATATGGTAAAAATCAGAAAAAGATAAGCAGAAATATGTATTTACTTTAATATAACCTTTCTATAATTCTTTATATTAACAAAGACATAATCAAGGTATTATTTACCTTATTATGTAAAATAATAAAATATTTTATGTCCATCTAATAAACTGAAATATAGGGTGAAATGACCATATTCAAAAGCAATAATCTTATGAGAGACTTGATTCTATCCAAGGAATTCTAGAAGTTACAATATGTTCTAAAACTCTACTGGAATATAGCAATTCAGTCCTCAAGAGTATTCCAGTGACTGATTGCTTTTCTTATTACCTAGGCATTCAAAGATTAGTAAGTACAACACATTTTTGTTTAACAAAAAAGTGATTTGGGGACAATAAATGTAAAACATTTATTTCAATGTCAAATGGATGTTTTCAAGTTACATAATTGCCCAAAGTGCATACACTCTGCTATGTATTGCAGTCTTAATTTAATTTCTTATTTTACCCTTTTGAAACAGCGTACATATAAACTCTATTGCAGAATGTTCATGTTTGATTATTCATATATCTATTACAGCACACCTTCCCTTTGCTTTATGATTAATGATATGTCAACCAATGTGATTTGAGGTGCAACACTCAAACTTCTCTATTCTGATGAATTAAATTAAACAAACAGTTAAATGATTGGGTTTTACATAATTTTTATTAATTTTGTTTATTTTTCTAGACCAAAATATTAATTGGAAATAAGAAATGGATTTATATAGACAAAAAGCAAAATGAAGCTGCCTTTCATTAATGTGCAACAAAATGCATGACTCAAAGAGCAAAATTAATAAATAAATGCAAATTTGAATTAACGCACTACTTTACTTTCCATACACCATATTTGGGAAGAAAAAAGTTTGAAATATATTCTACAGGAGAGTTAGACATCAATGTAATCAATTAGCTTTGCAATATGTCTTGATGTGCCATTTGTACAATAGGTGATAACGGAATGTGCATGAAAAGTCTATATGCTCATCTGTTTTATTTGAACTTGCTATGTCTTGTTATGGAACCACGAACCCATGTAGCTCAGTTGTCCCTCTTCCACAAAATATAGTCATAAACTTCACTGCATTGACTCACTTTCAAAGCACTCAGCTTGCTGCCAAGCCAGTGGCCAATAATTTGGTATGATGCTATAAATCTTAGTCACAACAGGTTTCTTTGATTAGCTGCTTCATATTATAACAAAGAAAATGGAGACTGCCAAAAGTGTTGCCAACTCCAGTAGTAAGCTATTAAATCTGGAGGATTTTAATTGTCCTCTGATAATGAAATAATCTCAAAACTGATGAGAAACTTTTCTTATCTCTCAAACATTTATATAGCAACAGTTCTGGAGGATTTTGATATTTGATTATGTTTAGGAAAATAACTTTTATAGGAACTATAGATATAGCTGTTTTATTTCATCTGTTTCATTGATTAGTAAAGTAACAATATTGACAGCGCCATCAGTCACACTTGGGGTGGTTTCACCAAACAATGTTAAATTTTAACACAGTGTTAAAGTGATTTAACATTGAAATTAACACCATTTCTGTTTCATTGAATGATGTTAACTTTGACATAGTGTTAAGTTCTGTGTTAACTTAATATCCCTGTTCCCTTGTGTTAAGGTGTTTAACAAATGTTAGGAGTTGGAAAATAACTGCTACAAAACAAGCTGTTGATGCAAGTTTGCTGTATGGTATTTTTCAATGTTATTCCTAACCAAAGAAGAGCCATGCATCATAATAAATTTAAAAACCTGCAAAACCAGGAATTTTTAAAGTGAAACAACTTCCAAAGCAGTTGTGGGCTAGGTCTTATAGAAAGTGCAAGAGACTGGAATACCACAAATGGAAACTACCTCTTTCTCCTATGTTGCAAGTGTTAATTACACAATTATGCTACTGGCACTTTTCATTTTATGGTAAGTGATAATGTTGGCATTTCCAAAACCACTATTTGTGGGTTCATCCAAAAAGTTTGAGAGGCAGTTGCTTCAAGAAGCAAACAGTATTTTTGTTGATGCCTGCTTAATCCTTAATCAGTAATAACAATTTTTATCTGCCTTGGACCTGAGGGAAACACGTGCATTGCAATTAAATTCCTAGCAGATTTTCTCCTAGGTTGTTAGTTAGTTAGTTAGTTAGTTTATTCATCCGTTAAAGTGGTTTGGTACAATGTACATTCACTATTGGACACGTCAAGCTATAAACATAAACAATAATAGGTTTTTGCAATATATACAATATGTTTTTACATTATACAATAGGTATTTACATGCTAAATACTATGGTTCATGATATACATTTGTGTTCAAGGAAATCATTAATAGAATAAAAGGAGTGGTTAACTAGATGTGCCTTGAGACTGGATTTCAGCTGGTTTACATTTTTAATTGCCTTAATATTACTTGGTAAATTATTATAAAGTTTAATGCCAGAGAATAAGATACTTTTTTGGTAGAGCGAGGTGTTGCAGCTGGTCACATGTATTTGTGTATTTTCCCTAGTATTGTGTTCATGCACCATATTATTAGTTATGAATAGTGAATCAGAAGCATTAATGTTCTTGACTATAAGCAGAATAACTGCATATATGTAAATGCAGGGAAGTGGGAGGATCCCCAGTTTTTTAAAGAGAGGTTTACATGACGACTTTGGGCTGACTCCTTCAATAGTTCTGATAATTTTTTTCTGTGCAATAAAGATTGACTTGCTTGTTGGAGACTCACCCCAGAAGACTACTCCATAACTTAGGAGTGAGTGCACATGTGCAAAATATGCTGCTCTAACTGTTTCTTTACTTGTGCATGTTGTCAATATTCTTAGCATATAACATAGAGAGCTGAGTTTATTATTTATGAGGCTAGTGTGGGCATCCCATTTCAGATTGCTTTGTACGCAGACCCCAAGGAATTTTATAGATTCTACTTTTTTAAGTGTCTGATTAGAGAGTTGTATTTGAGGGGCAAGATAATTTTTGTTCATATTTGTGTGTATATCCATTGCTACAGTTTTATTTGTATTTATAATAAGATTATTCAATGTAAAATAGTTTGAGATTTTCTCTGAGACTTGGTGAATAGAGGTTAGAAAGGTTTCTTTTTGGGTTGCCTTAACCAGGATGTTTGTATCATCAGCATATAAAATGGTTTTAGTACATGGATCATTTATGTGGAAATCATTTATGAAAAGAAGAAATAGGACAGGACCTAGTATAGAACCTTGTGGCACACCATAGCTTACTTGGAGTGGACTGGAGTGATAATAATTGATCTGATTATTTGATTTATTCTTTATTTCCACTATTTGCATACGACCACATAGATATGATTCTAACCATTTATTGGCCAACCCTCTTATGCCTAGAGCCTCTATTTTCGTTGCATCATTGTTCTTTAATTTAAACTCATTGGCATTTTCACATTCCATAATTCCTCAACCAGCTCTCTAATAATTAGCACCTTTTCAAATGTTGAAACATTCATTAGTTCTTCTGACCTAGATTTTTCAGTTGACACCATGATTCTAACTTCAATCAGGAAAATCACATAGCAACTGTCTATGAATGTAAGAAGCTGCCTACTACTGAAACAGAGAGCGCTGCAATGCATAGACAAAAGTACATCAAAACACATTCAGAAGCCATCTAGTTTGGTCACTGCCTTCTCGAAAGCTGTTGTTTGCAGTTGTCTTGCACCTTAGCAAGATGTTAGCTAACAATTCTCTGTAAAAGCTTGATGAAATGCAAGAGTTTTAACATACTGTTAAACTTTTAACATAATGTTAGTAAACAAGATGCTGGTTGGTCAAACTGATCCTTGCACTTGCACAATTGACATGGCACATTGAAGATTCCCTGAGGTCTTAGTTCTTACTGTGCTATATGATACATATGCACGATACATATGTAAAAACCGAATCATGCAGACAGGTATGTCGACAATATCAGAAGAAATTTTCTGGTATTCCAGTCCGTAGATAAACTGTTGGATATCTGATTAATAAGTTTAGGGCAACAGGATTGCAATGCTAAATCTAAGATGCAAAAATGAGATGTTTTAATGGAGGAAAAACTTTATAAAATTGGTGCATCTATTTGCAGGGAATCCTAAAAATAAACTTTACAGGAACAATCCCCATACCATAGACAAACTTAAGGACAATATAAACATTACATAAGAACTTATGCGTGAGAATGGAAATTTCATCTGAAGATACCAGGAATGTCTTCATGCAGATGGAGATCACTTCCAACACCACTTATAACAAGGTTAGTACTCATTATAGTGCATGTTACTATCACTAGTGAGTAAGTAATACGGGAGTTGTAGAGCGAAAAAGCCCCAATGTAATAGACAATATGCGGAGCATGCATCTGTGTGATCCATGACCTCACCTAAAATGACAGCACTGTATATACAAAATGATGAGAAGTTTAATTCTTTCCCCTGATGGACATAACACTTTTGAGAATCATATTCCTCATATAAAGGTATGCAAACCTCAGAATTTGTATAATTGTCTTTTGTCTATTGTCTTGTCAATCCTTGTCTATTATTGCATTTAAATAATATTTTTGAGAACAGAAACAGCTAAAATGATAATATGTTTCATGCTGTTAAAATTAAGTAATAAATGTATAAAGTTAACACTAAGGTACCCAATATGTACAACTGTTTCAAGTCATCTGCCAAAAATATGAGAGAGTGATGGCTGTTTAAGTAACATTAATTTATGAGTATATTTCTGGGGAGAGAGAGAAATGGGAAACACATACTTATTACAATCAAGGAGTCCATGTTATGCTTCCAGTGATAGGACACACACTCCCTCTCCATCTCTCTCCACTCCCTCCCCCTCTATTTTCACTTTCTGTCTTTTGCTTCCTTATTCTCTAAAATAGTTTGTTTTATTTTTTAGTCCAAAAATGCTTACCTCTGAAGAAAAGTTTGCAGAAAATCCCCATGCTTACATATTGGTTTTCCACCCTCAGAATTAGTGCCACTAGATGTGCACATCAGAGCACAATCTGTACCTTCATACCTCATGTGCAAATAGCTTTCTGTCCCAATCTGCTCTTTCTGAAAGCCTTGCTTCTCCAACTCAGCACTACACTGCTTGGCTAACACATCCAGTCTTTCATCAAAATATTCAAAAGATTCTGTAACGCATGCAATTCAAAATTAAATTTAGAGCTCAAAATTCTCAAATACCCACATCAAATATCCATATCATTACCTGACACACAATAACTTACAAAAGTCATTGTTCTCAATGTAACCTAAATTCCTTCAGCTATTCATTTTTACTTTCTCTACTACATACTTACAGTAAGTAGAGAAAGTGTTATATTCCCCCAGGGGCATACTACGGTAGGTATGGGATTGGTCGTCCTGGGGTTCCGAGCTACATTCTTGATTGGATTCCTCTAAGAGGTGAGAGATCTTATGCCAAATGCCCTATCAACTTTGGTCTACAAGCGTGTTTGACCAACTACAAGTTACCACCATGAATACAGATACTGCTGTGCAGGATAGAGGAGGGGTTGGGTAATGGGTAAGGCATAATTCCCAGCCCCTGAGATCAAGTAGAACTGAGAGATGTAACCCTAAGGTGAGCAAGGTGCAGGCGAGGACTCTCACCTAAGCTGGGGGGGGGGTGCCCAGGATGTGAGCATGCCATCAGACATTTGCAATAGTAGAGGATTTTATTGTTATAGAAAAAAGAAAAGCATAAAAAAAAGCATTAAAGGTCACTGGAAAAGAAGTAGTCGAGTCTTGAGCAACGAATTAGACACCTCATTTTTGTACACGTTGAGGTAGTATTCTTAACACTTAAATGATATCAGTCTAATTATAACTATAAAATATAATAACAGCCCACCTTAAAGCAAATTCTTGTTACTTAGTTATTAATAGAACGGATGAAAGAAAGAAATTTACATAGGTAAACCCATTTACAGTTCAAAAGGCTCTCGATAAAATTGCTGATCCTGTTAAGTCGTGCATTAGAAGTTGAAATGGCATGCTTTTGGTTGAAGCAAATTCAGCATCTCAGGCAGTGATTATCTTGAAAGCAAACATGTTAGCCAGCTAACTCTTCACACGGTGTGTGGTAAACATCTGTGCATTGGACGGTATGTGCAATGAGGAGATTCAAGAAAATCTTGAAGATCAAGATGCGACATCTGTATATTGGTTCAGTGGAAAGAAAGAGGTGAACAGTACCTACTCATACCCTATTCCTTACCTTTGATTGGGTAGATCTCCCTCAAAGGATTAAGGTGGGCCATTGAAGTTATGCCATATATCCTGAACCTGTTGAGATGTTATAGGTATCAGTACTTTGGTCACACTAGTGACTTCTGTAATAGTGAATCAATCTGCGTTAACTGCGGAGGCATCCCATATGCTGGAGCATGCAAATCAGCTCCAAGTTGTGTTAAATGCAGCAGTGAACATCCATCCAGTTCCCGAGAATGCCCCCGTTTTACAGAGGAAAAAGAGCGATCCAAAAGATCCGGGTTAGGGAGAAGGGTTTCTTCTCAGAAGCCCGGGAACTCCTACGTATCTGCCAACCCTCTGTCCCAAATTCCGGTTATCTACAGCTCAGTTGCAGCTAAACCGGTACGGAGTCGGGAAATCGCAACTCAGACCAGCGAGGGCCACCATTTCAGAAAGCATTTTTGTAGCTAGAACACAGCCAAAGCCTTCAAAATTAACTCCGACAATAGCATCAACATCTGCCAAGTTCATTACTGAAAAGATCATATCAGTAAAATCACCAGCAAAACCGTGGACCTCAACAAATAAGACTGTCAAGCCGGTAACATATAAGACATCGCCGAAAAAGTTCAGGGCCAGCTATGATAGAACTTATTTCCTGAAAGTAAGTGATAAGTTGCACTAAGAATATAAAAGGGAAACAAAGTCCACGATTATCTCCTCGGAGATCCTCTTCTGAGGAATCTTCTGGGAAGGATTCAGATCGACGATCTTCATCTTCGCTGATCTCCATTTCCAATAGATTCGAGGTTCTCAATCCTAAGTTTTCTAATGGAAAAGGGTCTTCCCCCATGGAGGAGATGGAGGATTCTGACCACACTGCCAGAACGACAGTGAAAAAGAGGCAGGATAAACCCTCTGTTAAAGGTGTTAGCCCGACACCAAGGACAAATGATAAATTGATTTGACCACTGCTACCCTCAACGTAGTGGCTCTTACGATTGAGAACTTATCACTACATACATAGAATTAGAGCACATCAATCAGAGCTTGAACTTTTGCTCAAGAAAAATGACCCTTTAGTCATATGTTTGCAAGAGACTAAACTTCGTCCGATGAACAGCTTTCAAATCAGCCGGTATACCCAGTAGGGTATGATCTTACACCAGAAAAGGGTATTCCTGCACATAGGGACACTATGATGCTCATCAGAGATGATATATTCGTAGAATCCGTATCCATACAGTCTGACATACAGTCGTCACTGTAAGGATCAACTTCCATCCATCCAATTTACCATTTGTAGTATTTGTCTGCATTCTTCTGATAATCTCTCGCTTATTGAATTAGAAGATGTAGTTTCCCAGTTATCAACCCTTTTCTGTTGCTGGGGGACGTCAATGCCCATCACCTTTCTTTGGGGCTCACCTCAGGTTTGTGCGAAAGGCAGATTAATCGGCGGTTTCTTGGACATTATAACTAGCTCTTCTGAACACCGGAGAGGCTACATTGCTTTCAGACTGCTTCAATATGTTTACACGTTTTGATATAGTAGTTTGTTCATTACAGTTAGCAGTTTCCTTACAACGGAATGTCATCCCTGATTTACACCCTAGTGATCACATTCCATGTCTTATTAGTCTCTTAACACAAGATATATGTTCCACATGTTTGTTTGATGGTGCTTGGACCAAGCTAACTGGAACCTTTACTCTCAGTTGGCTGTGTTTAATTACAATGAGCACAACTCTGTGAATGTTTTAGCCGAACATTTCATAGAGATGATGCTTTCTGCTGCTGAGCAATCTATTCCTCGGTCGCCTGCCCACCCCCGTCGATTTTCGTTCTCTTGCTGGACGGATGAATGCCGAAATGCCATTCGTGCTCGCAGGCGTGCTCTTAGGCTTTTCCAGAGTCGCCCTACATTGAATAACCTTATACAGAACAAGAAAATGCGTGCCAAATCTAGACAAATTATTAAGGATAGTAAAAAGACATAATGGAGCAATTTGTAGCTTCATTTAATCGACATACACATTCTTCTGTCGTGTGGGATAAATTAAGGCGTGTGGTCAGAAAATCGACCTATGTGCCAATCGCCGGACTTTAAACAGCTATCGGAGCTGTTGTTGATACATTTGACACAGATAACATATTTGGCAGTGCTTTTGCTCAAGTGTCTAGCTCAGATAACTATTTCAGTTAAGACTCAGGTGGAATTTCAAGGTTTCTCGTTTCGTTCTGGAAACCTTGAAGAGTACAATCGCCTTTTCACAATAGCGAATTAGAACATGCTCTTTCATCTTCGCGACTATCGTCACCAGGGCCAGATGGTATGCACGTACGAATGTTGCAACAGTTCTCTCCTGAAGGTAAGGCTTTCCTGCTAGAGGTTCTATAATCGTGTTTGGGTTGACGTCACTTTCCCAGAAAACTCGCGAGAGGCCACCGTCTATATCTATTTTGAAAGCTGGAAAAGACCATCATCTTCCATCCAGCTACCGTCCTATTTCCTTCACCAGTTGCGTTTGCAACGTGATGGAACGCATGATCAGTGGACGGTTGATATGGTGGCTGGAAACTCACAATCTACTGACCAACACTCAGCGTGGTTTTCGACGACGCCGTTCAACTGTGGACCACCTTATATCAATATCGACACAGATCATGAACGCATTCATGAATTGTCAAAGCGTTGGGATATTTTTTGACCCCGAGAAGGCGTGTTGACGAACACGGATACTGAGTTCCCTACACATGTGTAACATACATGGACACTTACCACCATTCATTCAGGAGTTTATGAAGGACGCGTTTTCCGAGTAAGGGAAGGCTCGGTTTTTTCGAATGTTTTTGTTCAGAACGAGTGCATCAGGGATCGGTATTAAGCGTAATAGTGTTTGCTATAGCAATTCGATCACGAAATGTGTTCCTCCAGGGGTATCGTCATGCTTATTCGTAGACGACTTTACCCTGTGTTGTACTTCTCAGTGTACGCGTTTTTTGGAACGCCGTATGTAGCAATATTTAGACAATCTTCGAGAATGGAGTTCTAAAAACGCCTTTCGTTTTTCGTTTGAGAAGTCCATCTGTGTTAACTTCTGGCGCCGTAGGAGACGATTACCACCTTCACTCCGATTCGCGCCATATGTACACTATGTGATCAAAAGTATCCGGACACCCCCACAAACATACGTTTTTCATCTTAGGTGCATTGTTCTGCCACCTTCTGCCTGGTACTCATTATCCGCGACCTCAGTAGCCATTAGACATCGCGAAACAGCAGAATGGGACGCTCCGTGGAAATCACGGACTTCGAACGTGGTCAGGTGATTGGGTGTCACTTGTGTCAGAAGTCTGTACGCGAGATTTCTACACTCCTAAACATCCCTAGGTCCACTGTTTCTGATGGGATAGTGAAGTGGAAACGTGAAGGGACATGTATAGCTCAAAAGCGTACAGGACGACCTCGTCTGTTGACTGACAGAGACCGCCAACATTTGAAAAGGGTCGTAAAGAGTAATAGGCAGACATCTATCCGGACCATCACACAGGAATTCCAAACAGCATCAGGATCCACTTCAAGTACTATGACAGTTAGGCGTGAGGTGAGAAACCTTGGATTCCATGGTCGACCGGCTGCTCATAAGCCACACATCACGCAGGAAAATGCCAACCGACGCTTCGCTTGGTGTAAGGAGCGTCAACATTACGCGATTGAACATTGGCAAAACGTTGTGTGGAGTGACGAATCACGGTACACAATGTGGCGATCCGATGGCAGGGTGTGGGTATGGCGAATGCCCAGTGAACGTCATCTGCCAGCCTGTGTAGTGCCAACAGTGAAATTCAGAGGTGGTGGTGTTATGGTGTGGTCGTGTTTTTCCTGGAGGGTCTTGCACCCCTTGTTGTTTTGCGTGGCACGATCACAGCGCACACCTACGTTGATATTTTAAGCACCTTCTTGCTTCCCACTGTTGAAGAGCAATTCGGGGATGACGATTGCATCTTTCAACACGATCGAGCACCTGTTCATACTGCACGGGCTGTGGCGGAGTGGTTACACAACAATAACATCCCTGTAATGGACTGGCCTGCACAGAGTCCTGACTTGAATCCCATAGAACACTTTTGGGATGTTTTGGAACGCCGACTTCGTGTCAGGTCTCACCGACCTACATCGATACCTCTCCTCAGTTGCGCACTCCGTGAAGAATGGGCTGCCATTCCCCAAGGAACCTTCCAGCACCTGCTTGAATGCATGCCTGCGAGAGTGAACGCTGTCACCAAGGTTAAGAGTGGGCCAACACCATATTGACTTCCAGCATTACCGATGGAGGGCACCACGAACTTGTACATCATTTTCAGCCAGGTGTCCGGATAGTTTTGATCACGTAGTGTACTTCCATTTGCAGATGAGATGAGATTCTTGAGATTGGCTTTAGATAGAAAGCTTAGCTGGTCATCGCATATAGCCCAACTGCAAGCGCGATGTGACTCTTAATATCTTATGAATATTAAGTGGCAAATCTTGGGGAGAGGATCGGACAGTTTTGCTACGACTGTATCACGCACTGATCCGATCCAGGTTACACTATTGATGTATTGTTTATTCTTCAGCATGACCATCTGTGCTGAGAAGATTGGAAACGCAGTCCATAATCAGATTATTCAAGTGGCTGTAGGAGCTTTTCCAACTAGCCCAGTTATGAGACTTTACGCCGAATCGGCAGAATCTCCTCTGCAATATCCATGTGATGTCCTCTTAGGAAATATGACTGTGGGCTTAAGTATATGTCTATCCTATATCCAACGTTCACTTCCTTTTTCCTCACCACGTTGGATGAAGGTTACAGGAATAGCTCCTTTAATCCAAGGCCTGCAGCTGTTCATTTCCGGGAGATTCTTAGAAAGCAGAATGTTGAAATGCCTAGCATGTTTCCTAAGAGGGAGAGGGTGTGATGATAATTTGTGTTTAAGGGCACCCAACTGCTAGGTCATTAGTACCCTTGGATAACGGATCATGGTAATGGTCAGAGATAAAAATCAGTACAAAATACTGGCAAAGACCAGAGATGAACATGAATATAAAAATCATAGCAAAATCCGGAGATGAACATCAATATAAAACTCATAGCACAAGTCAGAAATAAATATGAATATATAAAACTATTATATATAAACCGAGAAGTATGAAACACGCCTAAATCCACATCTGGAAATGTACCTTTGAAACAAAATTAAAAATACTATCATCGGCTAAGACCTCTGCAAGACTGGCCGGCAGTTGCAGAGTAAGGGGGAGAAGGTGTAATAATCCCCCCTGGTTACGTGCAATATCTCACATAGATCTTGAAGTGACATCATACCAGAAGTCTACAATACCTATGTTTAGTGTCTGCACTTAGTTTTTAGAATTTTTCTTAGGTTACAAAGATCGAATTTTGATCCATACCAATGGATCTAAGTGCACCAATGATGTTGGATGTGCTTACGTTTATGGAACTGAACCCCATACATTTGGTTTTCGTGTAGCACTTCCATTTATAGTGCAGAGCTGTATGCCATATACCGAGCCATTTTGTATGTGCGGCGCTGAAAATTGAGTGATTGTCTCATTTTGAGTGATTCCCTTAATGCACTTCAGAGTCTTTGTGAGCTGTATAACTACCATCCCATAGTACAGCGCATCGAGGATGCCCTCCATGTTTTACACTTCTGGCATTAATGTAGAGTGTGCTTGGATACCTGGTCACATTGGTTTGCTGGGGAATGAATGGCGGATTTAGCAGCTAAGATGGCGATCACAGAACCAGTATTGCAATATCTCGTGTAACGTCGGAAAACTATAGGCTTGTTGTGCGGAGAGCAGTACTATCGTGCTGGTGCAAAGAGTGCTCAGTTCTCCATGGAAATAAGCTTAGAGTAGCAAAGGACATTCCGACAAACTGGGTAACTTCTTCTTGCATATGTCATTGTGAGGAGGTAATTTTGGCTTGGTTGCGTATTGGCCACTGCAATTTTATGCATGGTTATCTTTTTAAGTGTGACTCTAATCCTCTTTTTTCACTGTGTAGCGAAGGTCTGTCAGTCCGTCATGTGCTGCTGGAGTGTATTCCTCTAGCACATTTTCAGGCATCTCTGCAACTGGCAGGCAGTCTTGCATAGGTCTTAACGGACAATAAACAAATCATCAAAAGGTATTTTAAGCTTTTATCTAAGACAAACATTCAAATCCGGATTTAGTCACATTTATATAAAGGTTTTTGTATCTCTTGGCTTAGGTTTGTATATTCATCTGTACTATACAAAAAATAAAACACCTTAAAACACATAATTTATTCAAATAAGTTTTTTTGTGGCATAAGCCATTTCTGAGATATTCGTTATTAAAGACTCAAATTGTTCATTTCTTGGTCCTTAAGTCCTTTCACATTCAGTTGTTTCTCGTGATTGCATGTATACAGTGTGGAATTTTAAGGCTAGTGTATGCATGCAGTTCTTAGCATTTAATTACCGCTGTTCCCTTTGTGTGTATAATGAAAATGTAATGTAGCTATTTCTGCAAAGGCTTATTTGGATTAAAATGTTGTAGACAGAAAAATAAGCTTTAGTAAATATAGTTTGTATATGCACTAATAAACAAAAGAGGGTAGAGAAAGTCATGTGAATGTATCACAGAATATTTTTTTCTTTCTTTCTTCTGCAGTTATTAAGTTATTACTTTCTCCACCACATACCTAATAGGTAGAGAAGTATGTTCCATCCAAAAATTTGATAAATATTTCTCAAGAAATACATGTTTTGAGGTACCTAAATAAAAAACAAGCATTTTTAGAAAAGTGTGTATGTCAGAGGGAACAGTATAACTCAAAAATTCAAAGTTGGTTAAATACATAGCTTGGCACTTTAGTTCAGTAACTTAATATATGAAACAAAGATTTTCAAGAAAATCATCCCATCCCAAACTACCCTCTACATGGAATATTTTTCATTAGTTTTGACTTTCAAAAAAAGACTCCGATGCGTATATTTAAGATATTTGAATATGTTTAAGATATTTTTGAAGCTGTGTAACATTCATTTGCTTCTTGCAATGCCATGGAAAGAGTATGGAATTTCATGGTCAGTATACAACTGAATGTTAACAGGAATTAAACAAAAAGTCCAAGAAATTAAACTATTTAAACTTTTAAATAACACATATCTCCGAAATGGCTTAGGCCAGAATAAAACTTTTCAAAATAAATTGTGTATTTTAAAGAGATCTGCAGTTTTTGTGTAGTACATTTCCATCTATGGCTTAACGTTTACCATTATGCAAGGTTATGCAAAATTTCTTCTGAATGAAGAGAACTACATAGGCTATTTCCAGAAAATTCAAGATGTACATTTTATTTGTCAAGTAAATATCTCTCATATATAGTATTTTAATCAAAATCTATAGAGCTATTTATTAGAAAATAAAAAATTTCAAAAATATTCCATGTAAAGAGTATTTGGGGTGGGGGATTTTCTTAAAAATCTTTGTGTCACATCTTTGGAGGGTACTGAACCTAAAGGCCAAGTTTGGTATTTATCTGACTTTTTTGTTCTTGAGTTATGCTGTTATCTCTCTCTCTCTCTCTCTCTCTCTCTCTCTCTCTCTCTCTCACACACACACACACATACATGGAGATTTTTTCTAAAAATGTTTTATTTGGATCCAGAGGCCTCAAAACGCGTGTTTCTGGTGAAATCTCGAAATCAAATTTTTGGGTGGAATGTAATATCTTCTCTACTTACTATGTACATGGTAGAAAAGTAATAAGCTTTTATTAACAATAATTTTTAGAAGCTATAAAAATAAACAATAATGGGAGAGAAAGTCATGTGAAAATAACACATCAGACCTTTTATGTTGTTTTGCTGCAGCTGTGTTCATGAAGAGAATTTGTAATTCTTGCATACTTGTTTCCATATACTGATTTTATTTTATCAAGTTACTTTTCTGGTTTAACATAATAGTTTCAGCAGTTCAGTTTAGCCAACTTCTTGGTAACTAGCTTATGTTGCTGAAGTCAGCTAGTCTCTGTGGTAGGGGTAGTTTGGGATTGAAGGCTTGTTTTGAAGCTTCTTTCCACTTGAGCTTTGATACAAGAAGTATGACAAGGCCTTTGCAGGCACTTGTAACAAAAGTTACTGGTGAAATTGGGATAATTCACTTACTAAAAGAAACCTTGAGACCTGTGCATACTTTTCTTCCAAAAATACATACCCTTTTTACTTTCTCTACTACGTATAGTAAACGGGAAGTATTGTATTCCACCCAAAAATTCGATACCGAGATTTTACCGGAAATACATGTTTTGAGATCCCCTGAATCCAAAAAAAAGCATTTTTGGAAACATGTCCGTGTGTGTGTGTGTGTGTGTGTGTCTGTGAACAGCATAACTCAGAAACGAACAGTCGGATAAACACCAAACTTGGTATTTAGGTTCAGTATCTTCCAGAGATGCGACACAAAGGTTTTCAATAAAATCCCCCCACCCCAGACTACCCTTTACATGGAACATTTTCGAAAATTTTAATTTTCTCAAAAATGGCTCTAACGATTTTGATTAAAATATCATATGTTTAAGATACTTTTATGACAAATAAAATGTATATCTCGAATTTTCTGGGAATGTCTCCAAAAGTATTCTTCATTGTGAACAACTTTTGCATAACTGGTAAACCATAAGAGATAGACAAAATTTTACTACACAAAAAATGTAGATCGCGTTAAAATACACAATTTATGTCATATACATTTTTTTTGTTGAGTGAACCGTTTTCGAGATATTGCTTGTTATTCCCTTAAATTTTCCAATACTTATACTTTTTCTCAAATTCGTTATTCATTTTTTTTGTCCTGGACATGCAAAGAGAATGTAATGCACCACATAGCAACCAGCACTTAAAATATTTGACTATGGCTTAAAATCTACCATATTCCCCTTGCATCTACAAGAAAATTAGCAATAAGATTAACATCTCGATATCTCGATTAACATGAAGCATATGGAGAATAAGCGTTTGTACAAATAGTTTGTACAAGAGTAGAGAAAGTCATGTGAGTGTAACACATCAGATTTTTTATTTAGAGGAGCTCAAAATGTGTATTTCAAATGAAATCTAAATCAAATTTTTGGGTGAAATACAATACATTCCCTACCTACAGGAAAAATGTAGCTGTTATTCTGGAGCAGTTCTGAGTCCTCCAACTTTGCACTAGTGTGTGCATTTGAGTATATACCTTTAGTTTCAAATGTGTGGTTTATTAACATATTTAAAATCTATATTAAACATTCACTGAAAAATTAATAAGACGTGATGTCTCTCTTGGTAACAATACAAAAGAACAGAGAAAGAAAAACAGAAACAAGGAGTTTGCTTTTATTTGTATACATAGAGCAATGAATCAGGTGATATCACAAATATTTGTATAACCAGTTCCAAAAATAACGCTCTGATTGCAGAGAGTACATAACATTATAATACATTGGTTACAAGTTTGTGTATGATGCTAGACCTTGAAACCGTCCCTGCTTCCATGTTCCAATGTGTACTAGAAATGTTCCGGCCAATCTTATTTAATTAAATTATTGAGTTCTTATGATACACATATGAAATGCAATTACCAAGGTGCCAATTTGAAACATATTATCATTAGTGTCATGGAAACTCATTTGGTGGTGATAATGATGATGGATATGAATTCTATAATGCGTTTAAGTGGGCAGTAACTGTAGTAAGTAACAGATGTAAAGTAGTGTAATTATAAGGTTGTTAATCATAGATTACCAATATTATAATAAATATTTTGTAACAATTCTTCACTTATCTTTTAAAACACATATTCATAAGGACATGTTTCGATTACATCTTCAGCTTTTTTTTCCTTGTAATAATATTTGTGTTGCCTCACTGTCACTAGTTTCAATTTTTACGTTTATAATATTAGGTTTGCTTCACTGTCACTAGCTTAAAGTTTTACATATACAGAATATTCCAAAATTAGAACAATAAACTTTGGGAACTGATAGATAACATTATTTGGAACACTTTTTGTTAAGACACATTTTTTGTTGGAGTATTTCGTTTAAGACTAGACGAGTTAATGCCATTACGCCTCCCACTCTGTTTAAATATGCAAATTACAACACTGTGTATATCTTAGTAAGGTACATAATCTTAGTACAAGGAACAAAATACAGATGTTTCAGTTGGTTCATCCTATGTTTACTTCCTGAGCTCATTGTTAGCTTCCTTGAAATTGTGCATTATTGTTTTCCAGAATGCATGCTGTATACTACATATTCTCAGTGAGGCCTTAGTTTATTTACAATATGCAATGTACATGTTCCCTGACCTCATTCCACTTGTCTTCTTTATGTGGGGACGCAAGAAGTCTGTAGTTTATGACATGCCTGTTTAATCTGAAGAGGTACTTGTGGCATGCACAGCCTACACAGCTGGTGAAATCAGACAAATGGCCAGTGTCTTTATGAGAGTATGGCAGAATAGGGCATGCTAATGCACTATTTGTGTTCACCGCAATGGATGTGCATTCCAACATTTGCTTTGAATGGGAAAGCTGTGGTGTACTGTAAATACTGAGGTGTTTGTGTGTTCTGCATTTGTTCCTTGGACTAAGATTATGTAACTTACTGAGATAATTGTGTAATTTGTGTTGTTCATTTTGCATATTTAAACAAACTGGGTGGGAAGCAGTAATGATATTAACTTGTCTAGCACTTAAACGATGTACCACAGTAAGAAACGTACCTTAACAAAAAGTGTTCCAAATAATACTATCTATCAGCTTCCAAAGTTTGCCAGTCCAATTTTGGGACATCCTGTATGATATTTGTGTTGCTTTATTGTCACTAGCTTCAATTTTTACATACGTCTTCATGAATTTATATTTTAAAAAGATAAGTGAAGAATTGTCGCAAGATATTTATTGTAATATTATAGTGTTTGTGTTGCTTCACTGTTACCAGTTTCAGTTTTTACATAGTTTACAAATTCACTCATGCAAGCTGAATGTAGGATGGGAGGAAAGAGGAAAAGAAGGCCAGCATAGTCTTGTCATTTGGCAATATTTGTAAGAGACAAAGAATCATGACTTGATGTGAAAGAACCAGTCAGTCAAGTTGCAATGTATCGAGAGCATAAATACTTCAGAACATAATTGACTGTTATTTTTGATTGGTTATTTGGAACCTATATTTTTGGAACTAGTGGAACTGTTACAAAATAACAATTTTCTCCGGCTCTACTTATAGCTAAGCAATAGAAAAACTAATAATATGCTTTATGTAAACATTTAATTTTTACCTGGCTTATAAACTTTTGCACATGGCTCTTGTGCCTCATGAACCACATCTGCTAGAGCCATCCCATATGCTGAAAGAATCCCTGCATATTTATGTACAAACAATGTTCCCATTCCTAATGCTCTTGCTATGGAACAGGCATGCTGTCCTCCTGCTCCACCAAAACATGCAAGAACATGCCGACTTGTGTCATAGCCTTTAGCCTGTAAACACATAATCACCCATATTTACACACTTTGTCCTGCACTACTCTACATAAGGGCCTGGAGTTGCAATTAATGTGTTTCTTTTGTTACAGATATTTTTAAAATTAATGTAGTAAATGAAAACAAGTTGAATCTTTTAGGTTGCTTTAAATTAATTACTGAGTCAATTTATGACACATCACTTATTATATTTTGAAATGGAAAACACATTTATGGAGTTAATTGTTCCCATTATCAGTTGCTGTCAATTGCCAGCATCATCTCTCATGATGATTGGCCTTGTCCCTGGTGACGGTTGAATAAACCTCTGCATAAGTATGTTGCGTGTTGGGATTTCAAAATTGAAAACGCTGCTCCTGTTCTTCCAAATTTAAATGTTTTCCCAAGCTGTATGTTATGTTCTGTTTTTACTGAAATGTTCTTTAGTATTTTCTAAATTAAAAGATGACATTCCACAGGAGAACAAACCAGGAATAAATCAGATCAGCTGCAACAATTGTGAAAAAATCTACATCGGGAGGACTAAAATAAACATAAAAACAAGAGCAAAAGAACACATCAGGAACATAAAGCAAAAGCAGGAAGACAAATCAGCAGTAGCTTGGCACTTCTGGAGAGATCAACACACAATAAACAGAAATCCAAAATTACTAAAAAACATTTTAGGAAAAACGAAATTTGCAGTTTGGGAAAACATTTATATTTGGAAGAACAGGAATCGCATTTTAAATTTTAAAATCCCACTAAGCGACATTTATGTGGAGGTTTATCCAACTGCCACCAGAAACAAGGCCAACCACCATAAGGGATGATGCTGGCAGTCGACCAGGAACTGATGATGGGAGTAAATAGTTCCAGAAACATGTTTTCCATTTCATAGTAAGTGATGTAGATTCAGATTCAGATTCAGATTTATTCACCAATTGTAAAAATTTACAAGATTTCGTCAAGTAAAATTTAAAGAAATATACATTATTAACCATTAACAATTTGTATTTCCAGTTTTATACTCTTTCACTGTATAGAATGCGTTCTTAATTAGATATAACTTAATTTGTTCGATTTTTGTTCGTTCTTCATCAGTTACTTTAATCCAGTGAGGTAAATGATTGTACAGATCTTTTGCCTTACTTTCAATACTTTTATTTTCAAGAGAGCCTCTTAATCTATTTCTAAAGTAATTTTTCTTTGTTCTAGTATTATGTTCATGAGTATTTGTATTTTGACTCAATAATTAATCTAAATTATTAATGCACATCACTGTCACAATCTCCACCATACTTAATATTAAACTTTAAGATATGGCTTAATTTCCAACTTTAGCTTACAGAATTAGTTGAACAAAAGCAATCTTGCAAAATGAATACAGTGATGGTCTTTGATTAATGCTCATTAATTCAAATCACCAAATGTAACTTAATCATTAATTCAAATCACCAAATGTAACTTAAACTCATAATTGTAAGGATGCAATTACCGAGCAAGATGGTGCCATGGTAATGTATGAGACTTGCATTTGGGAGGTCCCACTCTGACTCATGGGATTTTTCATGGGTTTTCCCAAGTTAAGTGAATGCTGGAGTGGTTTCTTTCAGCCCCAAATTGTCTGTCCCTTCATTTTGTTCCATTCATCATTCCATTCATCCTTCACTGTTAGGTCTGTTTCAGGTTGGAAGTATTGGCGATGTTGTTTGGGTGCAGCATGACAGGGGAAAAAGGATGCTCTCTGTCGAACTTTCTCCATCCCTCAGCCTTCAGCTGCTTGCCGGGGTATAAAAACCACCCCTACTGCCCCTTCAGAAAGGAACATTGGACTCTGTGCGAGGTAGGGTCCCTGTACTGCCTGTCTGACTGTCGGAGCATCTTAATCTGGAAACTATAGGGACCCTGTCATTACTATGCCATCATTCCTGATTCTGCCCGCACAGTGTCTCCTCTCACCTCCTCCTCCCTCCCAGGAGTGCCCCCTTATGGGGCATATGCACAATATCCTCCCTGCATAGTGAGAGTCCCCTTCGATAATAAGAGTAATAAGAGATGCAATTAAATGTGGACACTATATATCAATCTCAATTAGACATATTAGTCTATGGAAGTATAACAGATTTCAGCACCACCAAGGCATTTACCTTAGTCTTAATCACTTCCTAACATAGTTCCCACAAAAGTTATAGCTGGTTACTCAGTTTACCACATGTGAACTCCCTGAGTTGTCAGAATTCCTAATGCTGTCTATGGGTCAGAGTGCATTGTTGTAACTGCAATCTTTCCTTGGAAAATTCTCATCTCAGGAACATGATTACAGAATCATTAATAAAACTGATTGGCTGCGCAGATCAATATTGTGTCTTTGTGCAGTTTTTCCACTGTCACATCTCTCAGTTCTCACTGTCATTTTTTTTGATCAGCTTCAACTTTCACTGGAACTTCATTTAGTTCTCACTGTCACTTCACTAATATGAACTAGTTCAATTTCCCTATCACTTCACTTTCTTCATGATATAGCCTCTTCTTCTGGATGGTTCACTTTCTGGGAAGTTTGACATAAGACTTCTACAACCTCTTACTCCGAGTAATACTTGCTGCATATCACAGCAGTTGTCACCAACATGCTCAGATAACTGCATTTGATGTCGCAACAGAACCGCACTCACCAACTTACTTACTTTCACTGACAGACTCAACTGACTGACTCCTCTCATGAGAACGTTTGCCTATATAGCCAATAGAATCTTCCACAGAACATTCTAGAACTATCTGCACACACATTTCAGAGGTGGGATAAAGAAACTTATAGAAGATTTTAGCTAACTGCCAATAGTGCTTCTAGTGTTTAAACCAGGCAAGACAGTGACTTTGTTTATCTCTGACTGCCAGTACTGATCTCGCAATAACCTTGGCCCATAAATGCTACGTCACAATATCTATGTTGTTATTACACTGGCAAAAGTTGAAAAATAAGTTTATAAAAGCAATTCCCATATGTTTGGTGAATTAGAGGGAATTTCTAGAATGTGTTCTCTAGTGTTCTGGCTACAGAGTTTCGTCTTCTATGCACGTGGTGCCATGGTTGTTTAGATGCTGAAGGATATAATTCCAAACATCTTTTGCACATTAATTGATAGAGAAATACTGGTCCAATCCTCTGCTATAACATGGGTAGACTGAGCTGTAAGAACTGCAGAAAATGGAACTAGAATTTGTTTTCACATGCAATAAAGCCAATACTAAACAAATCACCTTAAGTAATAGCTCACCTGTGTCAATGCACGAATTGGTCGGCACATGGCCTCATTGGCAACTTTGATGTAGCCCATTGCTACTTCTTCCACTTTCATTTCTGACTTGCTTTTACCATCAGGTTGACTAAAAATAAAGTTATTTATCTGCAAGAAAATTATAAATTGGTTAATATCATTTCCAAATGTTTGACAAAACATTTACCATTTAAAGTATCAACACACAATATATAAATGGCACAATATATAAATATAAACCACTATTGTGGTGGTGGTGTGGTGGTCTTTATTCACCATAAAATTTACAGAATGCATATATTGTTTCATCAAAAACAAGATACAAAATTTTTACATAATATACATATATACAAAAGGTATTAGCCAAATTAGTTAGTTCAGGGAGCCTCAAATCGAGTATTTCCAGTGAAATTTTGGTATCAGATTTTTGAGTATAATATAATACTTCCTCTGCTTACTATAGGTAAGTAGTAGGGAAAGTAAAAAGCTTTTATTAAACTGTAAATCTATGGAAGTAATCAGATTGCACTCTTCTAACATATCAGCATCATGGAAGGTTTCTGTTACAAACATGCTTATTTGTGGTTATACTGAATGAATGGGTGCAGTTATTTAAATAACAGTACACATAAACAGATCCCTATCAATCGCACAGGTCCACAGATCAAAAATACTTTTTATAATACATGGAATAATAAGCAAGATTTAAAAAATACCTAATAATAAATAAAAAGTGACAAAAAAATAGAAGGACATGAGAAAACAATATCACTACAATAAAACACCATTACACAAAAAAAGTAAAACGTATTGAAATATAAGAACAAGATAACCCATATTCTGATGCATTATTATGCCCTATTGTAGTAAACAAAGAACAGTTAAAAGAATAAATAAATATAACACACTCACAATAAGTGAAAAAAATTAAATAAAAAATAAAGCACTAACACCAATGTTTAGCACTTCTTACACCCCCCACTTCCCTACTATCAGTATTCTCAGATCTTGGCTGTCTCGCCTTAAGTAGAAATTTATTTATCCCCTCCATGTCTTCCCTGCCAGTAATGTCCAGCATGCCCTTGGCTCTCCATTCGAGGTGATAAAGGATCGTGGTAAATATTTTTTCCTTTATTCCTCTGTACCCCTACAGCTTGCCAAGATATCCATCCACAACTCTTCCTCATTGCAAATGGGGAGGATTCTACAATTTTCATCAATAATTTTTATCATCCACGATGTTCCCAGTCTAAGCCACACAAGCCCCTATCTAATGAGTTTAGAGTCCGTTTTGAGGTATTGCTCCACACCCCACTCAAATTTTAGCCCAGACTGCTTCCAATGAAGCCTTCTCCATGCATTGCACAATTGTTTGTTGCCTGTCAATATCACAGGTAATCTTTCTCCATGCACTATGTAATACAGAAGCAGTTTTAATTAATAACTTTCATATAAAAGCCTCATTTTTATACATTATTTTCACACACCACCCTTCGCACACCACGTTTACCCTTTCTTCCAATAATTTTCATACACCACATTGTTACATTCTGCATAAACATTTGCAGTATATTGTCTTCTTACGTTTTCATCTCTTAGCTTTTTAATAATGCATTTCTTTAATTATTATCAATTATCTTCTAAACATAGTCCTGAACACTGGAAAGAGGTCTTGAGCTAAGGTGACTTACCCATGCCAAATTTTTCAATAGAGTCCCACATTTTATGATTTTTTACATTGTCCCACAAAACTGCTTAATCTTCATATTTCAGTAATCTATAATGCTATATTGTCCATGATGCTCTCTAGTTTATAACATGTTCATATGGATTTGTGTTGAAAAATTAGTTTTGAACATTGAATTGTAGTAAAGTATTTTATATACCTCATTTTTAAGATTGTGGAATGCTTGCATGGTTGCATTTTTGTCCAGTGGTTCTTTTTCTGTAGGGCCAAATATTTTGGGGAAGTATTCAGGCAGAAGACGTCCTAAGCACAAATTGGCATCAGTTACAGTCAAAGGACCTCCTTTGCGGTAACAGACAGGGCCTGGATGTGCTCCTGCTGACTCTGGACCCACCACAAACAATCCAGAACGGAAAAACAACATGGAGCCTCCACCAGCAGCAACTGTGTTAACATCCAGCTTGAACACAGGAAATAAGTAAATTTAATTTTAACATGATACTCTTCAACAACATTACTCTAGGAATTTTTTTGCTATCTGGAATTGCCAGCATTCAGTTCTGACATGGAACTGTGACATTTCAAATTTGGATTTGCATAATGGAGGATACAAGATTACTGTCAGATACTTTCCATTAATACATTAATTTGACATCTGCAACAAAAATAGCTCCTAAGTGAAAAACAACATAGCAATGCATAGTAAGAACTTTATATTACCTTGTTATGAAGCAAATATAATGTCTTTCAAAAGTAACTTCAAACTTTAAAGCATTATAAATACTATAATAATTGAGTTAGGAAAAAAATAGAAACATTCCTATGTTGAGCAAACAACAGGATTTGGTTGCTTTTCCTTTCTTTTTTTTTACTGGGAGGATGTATTTTGTAATTACTATAACTGTTATTTTGTTAAATACAATATTAATGATTTGTAAGTTATAAGTCATGGCTCTGTCACTAAATATTTAAATGTAGCTGGTGTAATGCCATTACAAAAACAGTGGGTACCTTTCTTAGGATCTGAGAAAATTAGAACTTACAATTGAAGAGTAGTCAATATTGAATTTATAATTACGTGAATTTAATCAGAAAATAAGAGAAATGGATCTTTGGCGATTGTTTCATATATACACACTTTCCAACAATATGCCTTCTGTGATCTCAAGATCTTAATTTGGCTGACTTTAGATTGTGAGGTTACCTTAAAGAAAAACTTCACCTGGCGCATGCTACAACCCCACTGCAACTGCAGTATGCTCTTTCACAACAAATTGCCAATATTCCAGACATTCTCTGCAAAATACTGTGCATATTGTTATAGACAATTGTGATTGTTATGCATGAGAACAGCAGATATATTCTCAATATTTTTGCAAACAACAAATCCCTTTAAATAAATGTGAAACCTTTCACAGCCGGAGTTAATATATAAATTAATAACACCCTGCGGGTTGTAAAGCCATGGTCTATGGGTAAAATTGTTTACACCCCACGTTTTAATCAACTCTGTGGTTGCATATCTACAAGACAGTAACACTCAGGGCAGCTTTACAATGACTACCGCAGTCATTCAAGACTAAAATAGCATGTGAGAGCCATAAAATACAACCAGATAAACAAATTCACTCTAGCCCACATTTCTGGTCAACCAATTACGGGATTACACACAACATAACTCTCCTAAAGGCTGCCAGTTGATTAAGATACATGGGACAAAATACATACTAAAAACAGGATTGTTTAATTAATTTATATTTGAGACTATCAAACCACCTCTGGAAGTTCATAACCTCGCCAACAGGTGTTACCGCTTTGAACAATTCCACAAAAAAAAAAAAAAAAAAAATCCACCAGAATCAGTTGGACATCTGTTGATGATACAAGCAGTACCCAAAACAGTTTTAAGGTATTTATACTAGGAGATGTTTAGTATTTTAAATTTCTGACTCATTAGTTACATATATTAGTAAAAATCACTGTTTATAAGCTTCTACTTACAAATTACTAACTAATAATAAAATAATCAGTCATTTTAAAATATGTCCCTAGTAGTTGCAGTAAACAAAATTCTTATCTGAGAAACCCTATTAACCAGGCCTGAAGAAAATGCCTTCCTCACCCAAATCACAGTGATAGTCAACCTATACACTATCTATCAGCATATGTTATATAAATGGGAAACAAGGGAACTGTTATTCTGAGAGGAAGTGGCAAGAGAGTCCAAATGTTTTGTGAATCACCTTCTTACTACCTTTGATGTCACTCCACAGAACGTCTTAAGGATTATTTTAATCATAGCAGGGGAGGAAGAGAGAAATGGGTAAACAGAAAGAAACACAAAAAGAATCTTCTCCTCACCTGTGGAGCCTGAATTGTGACACCTGCTGTAGTAGATTCAAATACATGCTCATAATCCCCCGCAAACCTGCTTACATCTGTTGAGGTACCACCCATATCAAAACCAATGACAGGAAGATCTGTTTCACGTTTATAAGTTGTAACAGCATAGCCTACAACTCCCCCAGCTGGACCAGAAAGAACTGCTCTGGAGCCATTAAAGCTGGCAAACATAAACAAATATGAATTACACTGAATGAAATGATAATGAAGTTATTTTCATAAAGCTGTATACTTAACCCTTACTGGTGTTATGGTACCGTTTTCATCCCACTCGAAAACACATCCATGAAAATCTAAAAATCCCAATTTGCTTTTTGATTAAATTGAAATTTTTTCCCTGTATGCAAAACATGAATCAAATGCAATATTTTTATATGCTACAAACAAGTACAAATGATCTTTGTAACAAATGATTCATCATATATGGCCAAAAATTTTACTTTAAATTTAAACATCAATGTAAATGAATTGTTGTGGAGGTTTTGATTCATTTTAGTTTGTGTACCAGAAAAAATTGTTTTTATCTATATAATATTAATTTTTTTCAATTTCAGCAGCCGAGTAATAGAAGATATTCATTTGTACATGGACTAGCTAATATTTTTAATAGCAACATAACAGTTTTTAAATTCTTATCATCTGATGCTCTCCTAAGAACTTCAAGCATTTAAATTAAAAACTATGGTATGGAGAACAAATTGACTGATGAAAACTGCTGAAACAATGAGCTGAGAAAGATGGAATATTATAACTTTTAACCCTGTTTTTTGCCAAAATTCGTGAAATTATTTAAATAGCTGCATGGAGCACTGAAAATTGTAGCTTGAAAGTACAAGATATAAGAAATGAATGAATAAAATTTGACATCTTTTGCAAATTTCACCAATGCATTTCTCTTAAAAGCTGTCTAAACTGTACATATTCAATCTGGTAGTAGGGGCATGGCAGCTTCTACCTAAAAATGTTATTGGTCAAATATACTACATATTTAATTATCAATGTAGTAGCTTTGGCATTTTTAGAGACCAAAAACAAGAGAGATCACTCTAATACTACAATTCTAGTTGTATAAAGTTTTTCAAAGTGACCAGTTACTCAAAGTTGTATGTCATGCTCATATGAATTTCATGTGAATTTTTAACCGATTATGGTTAAAGCTATATAGTAGATTTTATCCCATAATCCAAGCATGAATACTGAACACGAAGTGCATAAAGGTGAGAGAGAGCACAAGGAATGTGCCGCTGCCCAAGAGAACAACCTGAGTTGAAAAGTTGAATTAGTCTTGAAAAATTCAGTATTCTAGCATTAATGAGAAAACCAAAATAATAACAAAAAAAGTCTTATGTGCTTCATTCACATGGATTTCTATACTCACTCTTCTACATACTACTTTTATAGAACCTTATTCCTCTATTGACTTCTTGTTAATCAAGATAAACTTTAATTACACAACTTGTTGTAGGTATAAGAAGAATATAGTAAGCTAAAAAAATAGTAACATTTTTTTAAAAAGTGAATCGTTATATGATGGCTTTGAAATGCCAAGCTTTTTGCATGACCACCAGAAAAAATTAATAGTGACTTACCACTTGAAAAAAGGTAGAAGTATTTGAAAATTCAAACCAATAGCAAGGAATATCTAGGAAATAGTTAATGCCACAAAAAACTTTAGTTCACTAAAATTGTGTGGTTTTAACTACCAATTTTTGTGTAGTGAGATTCTGTCTGTCTCTCAGGGTTTACCAATTATAGTAATTCAGAAAAGAGGCTTTCACAGGCTATTCTCAGAAAACTCAAGATTTACATTTTGTCATGCAAATATGCTAAACATATAGTATTTTAATAAAAATTCTTAGAAACATTTCTGAGAAAATAAAAAATAATGAAACATTTTCCATGTAAAGGACAATTTGGGGTGGAGAATCTCAGTGTTGCATCCTTGAAAGAAGGATGCAACACTAAAGAAAGATGTTTGTGTGTGCGCATGCAAATGCAAATGCGCATGCGTATCTTTTTCTAAAAAAAGCATTTTTGGATGCAGGAAGTCTCAAAATGTGTATTTCCAGTGAAATCTCAGTACTAAACATTTTGGTGGAATGCAATGCTTCCTCTACTTACTATAGGTGAGTAACACAGCATATAAAAATAAATTTGTAGCTTTCCAAATCAAATTTAAAGTAAAACTTCTCAAAATTTGAGATTGCCTTGAAGTTTCCTTATAAAACAGTCAATCAAGAATTTGAGTGCATTTGAGTGTCACGTCAGTAGCTCAACAATACAGCAGCATGGAAAGCCAAATCTATGGTTCAAGTCTGAGAACTGAGATTGGCCAACTAAAGCACAATTACTAGACATACAACTTCTGTGTTGCCTAAATGAAACATAATGACATAGGTGTTTGAAAATAGTGAGGCAAATTTAGACCATACTGACAAGAGTAACCCTATGAATTAAATGATGTCCAAACATTATTGACATTTATATGATGAAGATAAACTTATTTACTATTTATTATCTTAGAGGAATAGAGAGTGTTAAGCACATGGCTGCACAAACAAAAGGAGTGAACAAACTTGATCATAACAACAATACTCCCTTTTCACTTGAATAAAACAAAAGCACATTACAATCCTGCAGTGTTGCTTACATTTTAAATTCTTTTAGTGACGTGTAAAAGCTCAATGGAAAAACAGCACTTTGAGAAGTTCACATTTTGTACAACTATTTCTTTACTTATCTGTTTATATTTTTCCACATTTAAATTATATCACTTCGAAAAAACAAAATAAAAATGCAAGAAACAAATATAATAGCTAGCTAAAAGAAAATATTAAGTACTAAATTTTTACTATGTATTAATAATCGTTTTAAGAAATAACAACTATAAATTTGGACATTAAGTTTAAAAAATTGTAGATAAACTTTTTGTACATACTTTACCAACTCTGTAAATGTGATATTTATTAAAATTAAACATCTAATTTGCTGCTTAGATGACAGTTTTGTAAAAATTCAAATAAAAAACTGAATTGGGGATCATAACACCACTTAAATTCAATAAATTTGCAAATCTTGTTCTACCTGAAAATCTTCCAACCAAAATTCAGTCCTGTCATAAGATTCTGCCCCCCCCCCCGCTTTCTTCAATGACAATACAGCAATGTGTCTAGTGATAGTAAGGCATTTTCATGCCAGTGGTGATCATTCAACTACAACATTTTATACTGATGCAATAGCTCATAATGTATTAAATACCTGTGCATTGGGGTGAGCCCTCCGTCACTCTGCATAAACAGGACATTTACACCAGCTAAGTTCTGTTTAAAGCCAGATGCAAATCCAGAAACATACTTGTGTATATGTGGGGTGAGATATGCATCAGCACAGGCAGTGAAACCACGCGGTACAATTCTCACCATGGGCATGATGCGATGTGACAGTGACACATGCCCAAAACCAAGTGAACTGGCCACTTGACCCACAATTTCTTCATGCTCCACATATCTGTAATTGTAAACATAATACTATCCTAAACTATTCATACCAAAGTATTCATTCAATTCTACAATTCTAGACAAATTTTCAATAAGACAAAGGTTCAATGTACAAGCTTTTCTCTGTAGTCACTTTGCAGTAATTAAAAACTCTCACATTCTTATTTTACTGTAATTAGACCACACATGGAAAAAATTATAAAAAGACATTCTTTGATTAAAATTAAATTATGTAATGATACTATATTGAAAGTCATAAGAATTAGATGATTGTATATGATACAGTGTGGGTAGTCTTGAATACTTTGGAATAGTCCAAGAACAGCATATACTTTTTATAAATCTTGACCTCCTAATCCTCCTATTAAGGTTTAAAGTAACAAAAAAGATAAAATGACAGTGACCATCTTTAATTGTGATTAGATTTTCTTTGGGGTGGGGGAAGGAAGTAATTAACTTCCTTTGACCAGAAGATCATGACTATAAATAGACATGAATTGAGTGTGCATGGGAGCCTGAAAAGCTAAAGTTACAGATATTAATACAAAAGACTGGGGGAAAAGATAGAATAAAAACCTCATATGGGGTTTTTCCCAATTGGGATTTGAATCTGGGCCTGCAGCTTGAGAGGCAAAAATACATCCCCTACAGCACCATGGAAGCTAAATTAGAAGTTGCCTTTACCAGAACAGCACACAAGCACTACAATAAAAGAAATGCAAAAGAATGGAATGGAACGAGAAGCAGAGGGGATGTGGCTCTGATCCAGAGAGTCCGGACAAATTACATTATGCCCCCACAAGGAGGGAGACCCTGGGAGGAAGGGATGAAGTGAAGGGAAACACCGGGCAGCCGGAACCAGGACTAACAGCAAAGCAATGACAGGGTCCCTAAAGTTTCCAGATATAAATGCCCCAGCAGACAGACAGGCAGACCAGGAACCCCACCCCACATGGACTCCTTATACTCTGGAAACCAGCTGAAGGCCAAGGACAGAAAAGATTCACAGAGAACATCCTTTTTCCCTGCCATGCTGCACCAAAACTCTACCACTGACACTTCTAACCCTGAAACAGGCCAAACGGGGTGAAGGATGAAAGAAATGATTAATGGAATGAAATGGAGGGGCAGGAAATTTGGGGGATGTAGTGGTCCTTCCCAGTATTTGCCTGGCAACCAGGGAAAACCCAAAAAAAATCCATGGGTCAGGAAGGTCAGCCATGGGAATCGAATCCACAACCTCTTGAATATGGGCTAAGGCGCAATTGCTTGAGCCATCCTGCTCAGTATGCCAAAGAAAAACAAAACTAATTCAATTATAAGACAAATTGCACAACTTGAAGTTAAGATATTTACAAAATTTATTAAAATTGTAATAAAATATCACAAACTAGACAGTTTATATAGTGATGCTTTAAAAACAGGCATCGCTTCTGTATTGAGAACAATTAACATGAAGTCCTAATCATATAATGCGATTTTGCCTTTTAGATGGTAACAGCTGCAAATATTACAACACATCTGCCATAGATACTCAAGTAATGCTTCATTTACACAAAAGCCTTGTTCAATGCAACTTGGAATATGCCTCGATTGTAAGGTTACCTATGGATAAATGATATAATAATCAATTGGAAAATATTCAACAAAGGTTTCCCAGATATTTATATTACAAATCACTTTCCAATCATAGAATATTTGCTGAATAATTATTCCTATATAAACTTATAAATGGTGTAATGAAAAATTACTTGATCAAATATATTTGAATGTCAGCAAAACAAATTTCAGAAAACAACACTACTCCAATTTAGAACATCTAAAATGTCTCTAAATTTTCTCTGGCTTCTAGCCAGGTAAGTTGATGGTTTGAAACTGGTGTTTTGAAGGTGTTCATCATCTTCATCCTCAGGATAAACTGATGTAAATGGAAGTCTGAATCTCCATATTCATAGTGCTGGAGTGAAGCTGAAATCTCATTGGTTCATATAAATATTTGACCATGAAGCATCTTGTCCATGCCTATACCTCAGTCACATTAAATACAAGTTGCTTTGTGGCTGAAAAATCACTCAGTTTCACTCTGTTACTATAAATATGGGGATCCTGACTCCATTTCCATCAGTTTATCCTGAAGACAAATATGATGAACACTTCAAAACAATGGTTTCAAACAATCAACTTACCTGGCTGGAAACCTGAAAAAATTTAGAGTTATTGTGCTGTCAGGAAAGCTTTAGCTCATATTTTACCTAAAATATTATCACATAATAACTCCCCTTTTCTCTTTACAGTGAACTCTCAACAAAAATAGAGCTGGACCATAGCTTTCCTTATAAAACTTTAAAGAAGCAGTTAAACATAGGAATTAACTATCCAAATGTTATAATCTTGTCTTTAATAATAATTTCATTGTTTGGTTTTAGTCTTAGTTGTTTCTTCTCTTATTGTTTTAATTATATTATTATGTTATATTTAAATGTGCATACTTAATGTATATATAACTACTGCAATGGAGCACTGCTCTGCTGTAGCACAAATAAATAAATAAATAAAATACTGGTCTCTGCTGCAGACTTTCTTTTCTTTTTAATTTAATTTTTAGTTTGTAATGTAACGTATCCAAAACTTTGTTAGAACAGCTTATCACAAACACAACTCTCCTCATTCCAAGCATCTTAACTATAACCCAAACACAATTAAGCTGCAGAAGAAACAATTTAGACAACACATGAACATTGACAAAACAAGATTTCCTTTTCAGCTGTTTACAATAATACAGCTGTGTCATTTTGCATACGAATGCTAATTTTGGCTAATTTCCACAATTTCTATTTTTTTCAGGGATGAAGCCAATTTCATATAAATCAAGCACACGGATATACAAAATGGCCTTTAAAATTATGGAAAATTTTGTATTTACTAAAAGTTTTCCAAACCTTTTTTTACTTTTATAAACCCAAATACCTGTATTAACCAAATGCTCTACCCACGTGTATGAATGAGCAAGGACAACAGCTATACTGTTGATGCCTTTTGCCTTCAGAGCCAATAAGTCTTTCTTCACTTGTTCCTCATTTAGTTCATGGCACACCAGTAGCTCCTCGCCTGTAGTTCCTTTAACTTTTCGCCATTTGTTCCAGTTCCCTCCTTCAGTCTGTCCCAGCAAACAACGGTCAGGAAGAGCTGGCACCACTCGGCAGTCTACTTCAACTACCCCCTCATAAAGAACTTCTGGAGTTGTAATCTCCTGTAAAATATAATGCTCTTTTCCAGAATAAGCACATTCCTTACAGTTACAATATAAACAGAAGATTAACATCAGTCCATAACCATGTATGAACTTAGTATTTAAATAAAATAAAATAAAAATAAATGTAAACAGCAATACTAGTGATTATTACGTTGCTGACATATATTTAATCACTTATTTCATTTTACTGGTTAGCTGTTTTGCCTCTAGAACTCTTGACTGTGATAAAGCATCCTGTGAAATAATTTTCATATTTTTTGTTGTTTTGGAGAGGAGCTAAATAAGAATTTCAGGATAGTGAAATATAAAGGTGCACATTAAAGTTTGACTACTTTAATTCAGGATGATATTTTGATATCTTTTATTGTTAATTCCAAAACAGTTAATGTGATAGTGGACACATTAATAAAATGTTGTTGTGTTTTCTTGTGAACACGTAATTCTTGCAGTACAATACATCAACATATCATACAGAGATATAAGATTTAAGTAGGTATTAATATCTACATGCTCCTTTCGGCTGAATGCCATGTGCGACACATCAGTAAAATATGATGAGCTTGCTGTAACTGTTAATCAGCACTTTTAGCTCGATAACAACTACAGGATACTAAATCTCAAGCATGAAATGCAGAAGAATAAAGTTATTACTGGACAAATTTTTGAAATAGTGTTTACAAATGTATATTTACCAAATCAAATATCTTTGGCCTTGCTTGGTTCCCAATGAAGAGGATATCCTTAAAGCCCTTGTTGATAACTAGGGCCATTCTTTCGCCTTTTCTCTCTAGCAGTGCATTTGTTGCAACAGTTGTACCCATGCGAATCCAATCTATGTAACTGCCATCAATTGGCTCACTGATAGGCATAGGAATGCCTGTTTGCTATGAAAAGGAAAATATTTCTTTAATTTCTAAAGAAAACAAATCCAATATTGAGAACAGTAACACTCTACAGCATATAAAATCTTAACTCTATACACTTCAGTATGAAATAAATAAATATTGCATAGGATATGCATTATTACCTATCATTTTCATAGAAAAGAGGAACTGACTTTCTTACTTATTTAGTCAGCTTACCCTCCTCATATGTAGGGCTTACATTGCCTAGGACTTACAACTGTGCCTAGGGTCAGAGGCCTGTCGAGGAGCAGATGGACCTTGAATCAGAGAATGAAGGACCCAGAATGGGGGATTGGCATGTAGTCAGGTAAAAGAGTGAGGAAGAACATGATATTAAATGAAAGTGAAATGGATGAAAAGAAAGGTGGTGATGGAGCAATTGGTGGAAATGAATGCCAGGCGAAACCGGAGAACCCAGAGAAAACCTGCCCAGATGCCGCTTTATCCACCACAAATCCCACATCTGGGCCCCTGGGATTGAATCTGGGCCATCTTGGTAGGAGGCAAGTGGTCTAACCACTCGGCCACAGCGCCACCACTGAATTTCTGATTGAAAAAAATGTTGAATGTCTGGTAATACAATTTTTAGCCACAACTGCAGGTGAGCAAGGTATATTTAATTCTTAGAGAAGCCATTTGATTATAAATGTTGTTTACTGTTTTTACAGAAATAGTATAAATTGAGTAAAGCTTCCGTTATTTTTCAATAATTGTGCTATGTTTCACTTTCAGCAGGATTCAATTTTCAGGAGCAAATATTCTTGGAATGCAATAAGGGATGCTCCAGAGGGAGACTAAATTGGGAAGGGGGGAGAAAAACAGAAAAAGAATTTTCCAATGAGTAGCTTAGTAGTTACTAAACCCACCAGTGCTATGAGCTCTACACTACCAAATGTCCCCTAAATATGCTTTTGAATGCATTTGAGAAAAATGCAGAAGAAGTGATAGTTTCAAAATCCACAAGAAGTATTATTAACTATTTTAACAATAACTACAGGGTGTATGGCTGAAACAAGAATGTAAAATGAAAAATATAAAAATAATCACGTGTAAAGAAATGGCTAATAATAAGCTGCTTCTTCAAACCAAAGTTTTGGCCTAAAGAGAAGTTTAAATGAGCATGTAACTAAATTATTTAATTCCTTCCCTCATTCATTGATTGAATCATTCATTCATTGCTTTTTTCACATTAATTTACTACAAATGTTTAATAAATTGAATTCACATACACAGGAACAGATCTTTTCATGCTTGGTACACAATTTTTACTTTCTCTGCTAATATTATTACCTATTGTAAGTGGAGATTCAAACAAAAATTTGATATTGACATTTCACCAAAATTATACTTTTTGAGCTCCTCTGAATCCAGTTAATGCACTTTTATAAAAAAATAAAAAGGTATGTGTGTCTGTGAACACATAACTCAAAAACGAAAAGTTGGTTAAATAGCAAACTAGGTAATTTATATACATAGAGAGAGAGAGATAGAGAGAGAGAGAGAGAGAGAGATAGAGAGAGAGAGAAAGAGAGAGAGACAGACAGAGACAGAGAGACCTACACATTCTTTATTACTCGTTTGAATTGTCAAATACTTTATCCTTTTCTTTAACTCCAAAGTCGCTATTCATTTTTTTCCCTGTGGCTAGGCAAAAAGAACAGAATTTCAAAGTCACCATTTAACATCTGCTTTTAAAAGATCGGACTATCACTTAACCTTACTGTATTCTCCTTCTTACAACAAAATGTGTATTAAAACCATACAGTTTTTTAAATGTTATTCTGTTTATGAAATACACTGAGTAAAAAAGCTTATTTTGAAATTCATGTTCATAACACTAGGAAAACTATAACTTCCGCATTAATGCACTTTGCACCAAGGCAATTAAGAAGAACCACTTTTATCCCTTCTCTTGGTTTCCGCAGCTTATTACCACGTGGTTGGGAAACGTCAATCACCAACTAAGTATGTGCGCACTATAGTAGGTATATATAACTTTTCTCTCTTTGTAATACTAATATAGATGATTTATTGTATTAATCGATATAATCTAAAGTTATTTATTTTGTGGTATAAATTTGTACTATACCTGTAGTCCTTTGGTACTCCTTTAAATAAATAAATGTTGTTTGCCCAAAATCAACAATAGACAAGAGTTTAGATGAATCAAGATGTTAAGAGTTGTCATTGCCAATCTGTCATCGGCATCATAATCTCTTTTTCTTGCTCTTCATCAGATCTTATATTCACTTTTACTTTACTAAATTAGGCATACTTTCACAAAATGTCCTTTCAGTTCAAGTAATCTTCATGGTCCACCTTTTCCATGATTTTACTTTGTAGCTTTGAATATGTCCGATAGTTTTCATATTAAACCTTTTAACTGCTGAATTCAATTCCTATAAGAAAGTTTGAGAGCTTCAGTGTTTTTCTATGCTGGAGACCACTAATTAAGATTTTATATATATATATATATATATATATATATATATATATATATATAATCAGATTTTTAGGAAGTTATTATCCCCAATTTTTTTTCCTGTTTCCATTTGGGAGCATTGGCAGTTGGAATTAACATTTTAGAGAAACCTATTTTTAATACAGAAGTTAATTAATTGCAAAAATATCGAAAAAGATAATGAATTTGTCTACATAAATTGTCCAGAACATAGTTTGAAATGAAACTGAATTATATTTAGAGTAATCAAGTAAATACTATTGGTTGAGTCTTCATGGTTACTTCTCTCATAACTTCAGATGCTCATTAACTTTCTTGGCATGTAGTTCATGATGGATTTTTCAAGCACCAACAACTGCCATGTTTGAACCATTTGCAAAGAGATTCCACCACCACTATTTTTTGTTTCGTAGTTGAGGATGATACCTTGATAAGAGATGGTAAGAACATCTACACTACCCATTCCCACATTGTAATTCCTCATGATATTTGGCTCTGGAACATCACTCCTCTTTTTAGATTTTCTAGAAAATAGCTTTGTAGTTTCCACTGGTACATGTGTTTGGGTTTGAGGCCAGAGTAACTACAGCATTATTATTCCACTTACACATGTACACAGCAACATCACCATCATTAGCGCTCTCCTCCCTTTCAGGGTATTTGATGGAGTCAAAGGACATTTTCTGATGCTTCAGTCTTGTGCAGTTCCTGTGTCTGAAATTCTTTTCTTTCAATTCCATCAGCAATTCAAGTAAACTGAAAAAATTATCAAAGTGTATTTTAACTTGTAGAGGATCATGCACAACAGAAAAAAAATCATTCAGGATCCCAGAGGAGAACTACTATCAGAATCACTCTTTCCTCCATAAGTTGTCATGTTATAAGGGTATCCAGTAGTTGAACACAGTATGCATACTTTGAAACTTGGAGGAATAATACAGTATCACAGACACATCGATACTAACAAGGTATTATACCATTTAGATATTCCTAAATGCCAATGTTCCCATTTGGGAACACCAAAATTATGTTGCTCTCCAGTGTTTGACATAAAAATTATTGATTTGCCAAAGGGTATAACACCTTTATTATTAAGTTATTAAACAGAAAAACCATAGCAATCAAAACTACATTTAATTGGGACATAACGTTAAATATATGTAAGTGGGTGCAATTCTTTCAATTTACATATTTTAAGTTGCTCTAAATGGTTGTATCTTTTTCAAATTCAGAGGGCTTTAAAATATTTTAAAAATAAGTTTGGATCTTAATAAAACACAGTGCAAGAGACTATGTTTTAAGTTGTTTCATTGAATTTGTAAACATTTTATTCCCTGTTCCCAAATGGGAACATTGGAGGGTAAAAACTTAAAACCAGAATAATTATATGTGCAGACAGTTACTACGCCTACATGATGCAATGAAATCGATTTGAAAGCATTTTCCGTATTGGATTCGCGTTTATGCAACACTGGATCCCGTTCTCTTCGCCGGAGTTTTACAGTACTTACGGGTACTGAGCGAGGTGGCTCCGCGTTAACGTGTGAAGCTCGCATTTGAGAAGTCCGGGGTTCGATATTTATTTCAGGATCAAGCAGGTGAATGGCGGTCGAGGCGGCGGTGGTGTTACCTATAAGGAACTGGCATCCAGCACGTAACGGACCCAGAGAGAGACCTCTCCTTAGGGAGACGGAAGCCGGCGTCGGGATGTAATATCTGTAGATCTTAGGATCTGGTTGCCCTCACCCCTTCTTCCCAGAGATTCCAAAGGTACAACAAGTCTTCATATGTGCTTCAGTGCCGAAATTCTACCCCGTTCCTGATTCCAACCTATCCTTACGAGTTAAAGGTTAAACCTGTGGCCTTTGAATCTTGGCCTACCAAGGCAGGGGTGAACTATCCAGCAGATACGTGGAGATGATGTGGTCAGCACTATGCTTCCCTCAGCCATAATGTTGACATTCGTTACCTATAGATCAACATCTATCGTAGTTTCTCCAATGCATCACGATGCTGAGTGAGCACCTGTCATACATGGGTCGAAAAAAACAACCCAATTCTACATGGGTGCTCGAACCCTGGCGTATTCCGTGGATGGGAACCGGAGCAACGCGCTCCAACCCACTACGCCACGGCGCAAAACAACCCTAATTAACTGAAGCCTGCCAGCTATTAAATGAATTGTGACGACGTATTCCCTATATGTGAAACACTTTTTGATGCTGTACCCAATATCTCCGTCGTTGATGAATCTGCTGCCGGCTGCTACAGTGTTGAGTTATGGGGTCTTTCTCTGAGGGTATGCGTGGGTGGGTGTGAGAATAGACAACACCAGTTAAGTTGGCCGATAAATTTAATGGAGGCTAATACATGAGCTCCTTGAAGCCAGTTGCCGATAGTTTGAGGATGAAGAATTAAACTGTTTCTGAATCTTCGCACGAAAAAAAAAGTATTATATCTGATAACTTCTGAAGTATCAAGAAATTTACGGTTTAAAATAACTTTCCATAATAACAACAAGCGTAAGTTGCCATGAATTGCTGAAATGCTAAACGGTGAATCCCCTTGCGGCTACCGCCAAGTATGTCTTTAGGCACTATGGACTGCCGATATGCGTTCGCACTAAAACACTTCTGTAAAATGTAAAAGACTGTAAGACCATAATTTCAGAAATACACGCTCCTTTAACAACTCAAGTCCCGCCTACTTCATGGCTGCCCCCCAAAGTTCCTACCTTATACGTTGCTAAATCTTAAGCTTCTTATTCATATCTGAAACACAACTTTTACTCCTTGACTTATTAAATTCTATGAATTCTTTCCCTTTCTAATTTTCCTAACTGGTATATGTGCATTTTCATGCAGCTCTCTGATTTCTGAACGTACTGATTTCTAATTACCTGAACTTGTGATAATGGGTTTCTTGTTGATTCAGTTCGCCGGAACACCTATTACCTTAGATACTCTGACTTCTAACTAATTACTTTGTTTTAGCACCTAACCTGTCTAGTAATGACTTCGTATCACAAATAAAAGCATCCTAAAGCAGTATATTATGCTTATTTTCATTCAATTATGATTTATGGAATTACATTTTGGGGAAATTCAGCAGACGCAAAAAAAAATTCTTTTGCAAAACAAGGTAATAAGAATAATGGCAGGTGCAAAGCAATCAGCTCATTGTAAACCACTATTTAAAACATTTGGAATCCTACCATTAGGCTGTGAGTATATTTCAGCTGTACTTTTAACCGTGGTTGACCACCCGGAAGTGTTCATAAAAAATTCAGACATACACAGCAAACAAACCAGAAATGGGCAGGACTTACACAGGCCAAGCAATAACATACAAGTAATCCAAACAGGGGCTTACTACAATGGAATAGTATTATTTAATTCACTTCCATCATATACCTATTAAGGAACTGAAAACTAATAAAAATAAATTCAAGTTAGCGTTGAAAATATATCTCATCACTCACACCTTCTATACAGAGGAGGATTTCTTTCATTCAAAAAAATAACTGACTATAAAATGTTACTGAATTTTATAAATACATTAAGTATGAATAATATTATTTTAAAAAATTTTAGCTCTAACGTACTCTACATCAGAACTACAATTTATTTACATACAGGTACATAATGTATTTATGACGTAATCTACATCCTAGAGTAGACTAGTTTTCTTTAAGCTGGTCTAGTCACTATAGGGTGTACAGATTGAGATGTTATGTTATCACTGGCACAATTGTAACTCGTTGTCCTTACATTATGCATTGATTTTAATACATGGAAACTATTGATTGCAATTATTTATCTATTTCCCTATCGCATATTTATAAATGTTTTAATCGTACAAGTCAATAATTCCGGTATCAACTGTATTAATAAATCATAGCGTGAAGTTTTAGGGAGATTATAGCCTAGAAGACCTTTAGCTTAGTTAAAACGATTAACAATTATACTTTTTTTTGACACGGGGTTTGTCTTATCCATCTCTCTACTCTCCTTCTCGTTCTCTCCCGCTTTGCTCCTGCTGGCTCTTCATAAAGACTCAGATTTTCGGTTTTGGAGTGTAGCAGCCTAAATTGAAATCCTACTTGGCTCTACATTTTTTATGTTTAAGTGATAAACATAAGGCGTAAAATATGTTATCTACTATATCCAACTGGAAATGCAGGGTGCCCATAAAGTCCCAATACATTTTCATGTTCCTGGTCTGCTACAACATAATAAGCATTATATTAGGATAGAGTAGGACTTTACAAAGCAAATGCAACATGTCCAGCTTCGTCATCAACACAAGACAATTACCGGGACATGCTGCAGTTGTGACGAGCCACAGTTACAGCAGGGTGGTATCCTTGCCTCTGTCATTTATCAACAAGATGGGGCACCACTCCACTATACAAATATTGTGTGGGACTACCTGAATGAAACCTTTCCTGACTGGTGGGTCAAAAGAACGGCACGTAGGATCTCCGTTATCCCACCTCAGTCCCCTTGACTTTTTTGCATGCATCAAGAGCCAAATTTACACTACCACGGTGCCAGATGTGCATGAGCTGAAACAACAAATAAGAGCGGCATGCTTGCTATTAACCCTCAAATCTTAGGGAGGTGTTCCGTATAACCACAAGGCGATGTGAATAGTATGTCGGTAATGAAGATGGGCATGTTGAACTGCATTAGGCTTTATAAGGTCATACTCCGTCCTCATATAATGTTAATAGTACTGTAGCAGACCAGGAATATGAAAATGTATTGGGACCTTATGGGCATCCTGTATATGTATTTAAATGTTGAAGATATACAAATCACTACCCAGCTGTATCTACTATATTCGGCGAATTTTACGTTGTTCATTTTAATGGTTTTACTACATAACTAAGATTAGCATGACTATGGCTGAATCTGCCAAATTTCGGAAAAGTTGGACCTAGTAGATGTGAGAACTGTTTGTCACTACCAACACATGACTAAGCGGTTTCGAATATTTACTTCTAAGCATAGCTTCCACCAGATGTCCTTGAAGTGATAATGTTTGCCATGGAATTAAGGAAGTTGTGCACGCAGAGTTCAAGGTAATTAATGAAGATGTTTGTCACCCAACTGTTTAGCATCATAGATGCAGCAGCAGACAGCTACGAATATATCAGGTGCATATGCGTATTAAGAATTCAATTAAAAGCGTCAGCAAGAGATGCTTGTGAGTTCGCAAGGGAAATGACAACGAACTTTTGTAAAATTACGAATAGTGTAGGGTCTTTCAACAAGAGTGTCCTATCTTTGAACTTAAATAAAACACATTCTATAAATGATACAGATTTATTTCCTTTTTTATTTTGGAACATAATTAATGTCATTACGTGTCGAAGAGAACATCAGTTAAGTGACCGGCGCGACTTCGTTGGGTTGCGCGTATACGGTTGACCCAATTTTCAATGACAGAAGAACGTAAACTAGGTCCAACTTCACGAATAACACGCGTGATGTTATTCATAAGATCATTTACTGTTTCTGGCTTGTCGACATACTCGAGATTTAACATAACTCCACAAGAAGTAATCCAACGGCGTTAAATCACATGACCTCGGGGGCCAGTTAACATCACCACCACGGGAAATGATGAAACCTCTGAACTCCTTCAAAAGATCGATTGTTTCGAGAGCAGTATGACATGTGGCACCATCTTGCTGGAACCAGATGTTTCTGAGATCCATACCATCCAATTGAGGCCAAAAATAGTCCCTTATAAGAGCCCGGTATCTTTCTCCATTTATAGTTATAGCTTCTCCATCTTCATCTTGGAAAAAATATGGACCAATGATACCACCATACCAAAATCCACACCACAGAGTAACCTTTTGGGGATGAAGTGGTCGTTCTTGAATCTGCTTTGGATTGTGATTGCTCCAATAGCGGCAATTTTGTTTGTTAACACAACCATCCATCCAAAAGTGGGCTTCGTCGCTGAAGATTATTTTTCGACAAAAATCCGGGTCACCTTCCAATTGCTCCATAGCCCAATCAGCGAACACGCGGCGTAACCTATGGTCGTTGGGCTTTAGTTCTTGAGTTAACACCATTTTGTGAGCGTAAAACTTCAAGTCCTGATGCAGAATTCGCCAGTTGTGGTCGGCGAAAGCCCCAATTCTTGCGCTCGTTGAGTAATTGATTTGTTTCCGTTCTCGCGTACACTCTCACGAACGGCGCCTATGTTTTCGTTGGAGCGCTTACGTCGATTACGTACAGGCGTTCTTGATCGCTGACAGAACCACTTCTTTCAAATTTATCGATCAAACGCCGAATCGTTCTCTCGCAGGGACGATTATGCACACCGTAAACTTCACGCAATACACGGAAGGTTTGGCGAACAGATGATCCATTTTGAAAATAAATTTTCACAATTTCTACGCGTTGCTGAATGCTGTAACGTTCCATGGCTATTTGTCAATAACAACTGTAACCACATGAAAAAATAGCTGCCGTAACTCAATAACAACGGTAGCTATCACATGTTAAGAATAGGACATTCTTGTTGAAAGACCCTTTATATCAGAAGTAATGGATTGAACATAACGTATAATTTCTGATTCTTTTAATTTTTGGTACGTAATGATATAATTAATAATATTTGTTTATTATGAAGGTTTTTTCTATTTCTGCAAATAATGTGTAACAGGAGAGTGATTATACAGGGTGGGCCATTTAAGTTGAGACTGTACAATATCTCCAAAACCAATCGTTGTAGAAAGAAATGTCTTGAATAAAAGTTGCTTGATATTATGGGGGAAAGTAAATGCCATTAGTCATGTTTTATTTGGAGGACGTTGTGATGGTCATTTTGGGGTCAATTAAATGTTTTCAAATGGGAACCTACCTTTTCGTGTTGTTATCTCACTCCTCGTAAGAAACTAAACAGCACTTGTATAAAGCTCTTTGCAAATGTTCTTACACCAACGTAAATAACAACGAAAATTCTTAATGACTGTGTACGAAGAGTGCAAGGAATGGTTGGACCATCCATGGAGGGTCATTTGAGGGTCAAGTTACGTTTCCTAATTGGGAACCAACATTTTTTTATTTTGTTTCCTTATTCCTCATCACAAAATAAACGGTTTTTATAAGCCATTTTCTGATGAGAAAATAGCATACAAAATGTCCTTCCCATTTAAAAAAAAAATCTGATGTGCTACACTCGCATGACTTCTTCTACTCTTGTGCAAACTATTTTTCCAAACGCTTATTCTCCATATGCTTCATTTTAATTGAGATGTTAATCTTATTGCTAATTTTCTTGTAGGTTCTTGTAGGTACAAGGGGAATATGGTAGGCTTTAAGCGATAGTTAAATGTTTTAAGAGCTAGTTGCTATTTGGAGCATTACAGTCTCTTTGCATGTCCAGTACATAAAAAAATGAATAATGAGTTCCCATTTGAGAAAAAGTATAAGTATTGGAAACTTTAAAGGAATAACAAGCAATATCCCGAAAATGGTTCACTCAACAAAAAAAAGAATGTATATGACATAAATTGTGTATTTTAACGCGATCTACACTTTTTGTGTAATAACATTTTGTGTATCTCTTATGGTTTACCAGTTATACAAAAGTCGTTCACAATGAAGAATACTTTTGGAGACATTCCCAGAAAATTCGATATACATTTTATTTGACATGAAAATATCTTAAACATATGATATTTTAATCAAAATCGTTAGAGCCATTTTTGAGAAAATTTGAATTTTCGAAAAATGTTCCATGTAAAGAGTAATCTGGGGTGGGGGGATTTTCTTGAAAACCTTCTTGTCTCATCTCTGGAAGATACTGAACCTAACTACCAAGTTTGGTGTTTATCCGACTGTTCGTTTCTGAGTTATGCTGTTCACAGACACACACACGGACATGTTTCCAAAAATGCTTTTTTTGGATCAGGGGGTCTCAAAACATATTTCCGGTGAAATCTCGGTATGGAATTTTTGGGTGGAATACAATACTTCCCCTACTTACTATACGTAGTAGAGAAAGTAATTAAATTGACCCTAAAATGACGATCATAACGTCCTCCAAACAAAACACGACTAATGACATTTACTTTCCCCCATAACATCAAGCAACTTTTATCACAGACATTTCTTTCTAAAACGCTTAGTTTTGGAGATATTGTAGTCTCAACTTAAATGGTCCACCTTATATACTCCGGAAGAAAAATCTAGCCGATATGCATAGTGGTTTCTGCTTTGACTTGAATTCCTTATGCGTGAAACAAGTTGCAGTCATTCTTGATACTATCACGATTTTGTGACCTTCAAGCCTCAGCTAGCCTTGTGACATTGGAAGATGCTGCAGCGAAACTAATTATAGGTTCATATTAGGAACCAGCAGACTTTTACTTAAACCCCCTAGCAGGGACATCATTTAGGTGGGCAGAGAAGTTAACTGACCCCCTAAAGTTACAGAAATAATTAGGCTATTGAGTATTACTGCTCTACCAAAGGAAAAGTTACAACTGTACTTTTAACACAAATATTTCATGTTTAACAGATAAAAGAAGATTGATTGGTTTAGGCTAAATGGAATTCAGATGAAAATTTAGGAAACTTCTTTAGGCAATCTTGTCGCCCTTCCCCAGCAGACATTTAATTGACGCTCCTGGCCCCTGGTATTTAACTTCATAGTACAGTGCTTTTCCCTCGTACTATAGCCATAGCTCGCGCGCCGGCTGCCTCGGCTCTATCTACCGCCGAAAAAAATTATTCCCGCAGCTGCTTCACGTTCTAATAATTATAGTTACAATAATAATAATAATAATAATAATAATAATAATAATAATAATAATAATAATAATAATAAGTACATACCTGATCATCAGAGATGTTGGAAATGTCCTTTATCCACATATTTCTGGCATATTCTCAGGAAATTTGCATTCATACTCAAGAGTTACATATACGAAATTGATTGCATTTCTCGCCTGATGATTTCTTTTAGTTTATCCAATATGGAGATTTGTTGCATGCACTTTAATTTTCAAGTTCTCCCATACAAAAAATCGCATACAGTTAAATCAGGGGACCTTGACGGCCATAATCGTTTACTAATTACCCTATCTTCAAAATTAAATTTTGATTTAAATTTAACGACTCATCAGCGGTATGCGCGGTAGCAGAATCTTGTTGGAAAAATCCAGACTAGCATTGAATGTCGGTCAGTTGTACAAAAATGGCATATGACATTCCTGTAACCTTACTGCATTTATTGTTTGTTAAAATAAGATAGAGCCTATTATTCTGTATGCATTTAATGCATATCACACAGTAACTTTCGCAACTTGCAAAAAAATCTCATGTTTCTCTGTTCTCTAATATTTGTTATTTTGCTACGAAACAGCTATACAAATGGAACGATGCATCGTTAGAGGAGAATATTAGGCGTAGATCAATTACTCTATCATTTCGTAAAATTTAATAGGTACAATTTACCGACTCTGATGATCACATGAAACAAAATCTATGTGAAATATTCACATGACTTTCTCTACTCTCTATTGCTTATTAGCGAGTATACAAATTATTCTTACGAAAGTCATTTTCCTATCTACTTAATTTTCATCGAAATACATCTTGCCGGAAATAGCTGCATTACACATTTCGTTACAAATATAAAGGGAATAGCGACAGTCAAATGTTTTAGAACTGGACGCTATGTGCCGGCCTTAAAATTCCATGCTCTTTGTATACAATTGCGAGAAACCGCTGGATATCGAAAGGTTGATAAGAATGGCAGGTATTGAAAATTCGAACCATAAATAATGGATATCTCGGAAATGGCTAATAGCACACAAAGCTTATGGAAAGAAGTTTTATTTTTCAAAGAGTTGTGCATTTTTTGTGTTGCATCGCTTAAGGTTTACCAGTTATACAAAATTATACAAAATGCCTTACGAATAAAGTGAATTTCACTGGTTATTTCCAGAAAATTGAAGATGTACGTTTTATTTGTGATGTAAATATCTTTAATATATGGTATTTTAATCAAAATCGTTAGCCATTTTTAGGAAGTCAAAGGTTTCCAAAAATGTACAATTTAAAGGGTATTTTGTGGTGGGGGGTTTCTTGAAAATCTTCGTATCGCATCTTTGGAAAACACTGAACCTAAATACCAAGTTTGGTATCCATTCTTCTTTTCGTTTTTGAGTTAAGCTGTTCACAGACACACACACACACACGCGCGCGCACACGGACCTTTTTCTAAACATGCTTTTTTATTCAGAGGACCTCAAAACACGTATTTGTGGTGAAATCTCGTTATCGAATTTTTGGGTGGAAGGCAAACCACCTCTACCTACTATATACGGTAGAGAAAGTAATGAAGTGTATACAACAAACTCCATACATTGTAAGAACTAAAAGAAAATATCAGGTTAAAAATTCACTCAATTTCGGATATTAAATTCTCGAGTGTTGTTAATCAACATTTCCTGAGGAGATGCAAGAAATGTATGGATAGAGATGGAAAACATTTCCAACATCTCTTATGATAAAGTATGTGCTTATTATCACCGTAATTGTAACTACGAGAATGTCAGGCGGTTGTGGATATAACTGTTTTTGTGGGAGTCCGAGCTGAGGCGGCCTGCCTACGAACCGCCATGCGGTGGCCGCAATGCGAAGGAAAATCACTGTATTATGGAACAATAAAAAAAAATCTAATGTGTTGCAGTCACATGACTTTTCCTACTCTTCTACAAACTATTTATACAAACGCTTACTCTACATCTACTTCATTTTAATTGAGATAAACAATGGCAGAAACTCTTATTGCTAATTTTCTTGTAGGTGCAAAGGGGAATATGGTACGCTTTAAGCGACAGTCAAATCTTTTAAGAGCTGGTTGCTATGTGGAGGATTCCATTCTGTTTGTATGTCCAGGACATTTAACAAAAAAAAAAGGAATAACGAATTCCCATTTGAGAAAAAATATAAGCATTGGACAATTCAAACAAATAACAAGGAATATCTTGGAAATGGTTCACTAAACAAAAAATCTTATGTGATACACTCACATGACTTTCTCTACTCTTGTACAAACTAGTTTTACAAACGCTTGTTCTCCATATGCTTTACGTTAATCGAGATATCGAGATGTTAATCTTATTGCTAATTTTCTTGTAGATGCAAGGGGAATTGGTAGGCTTTAAGCGATAGTCAAATCTTTTAAGAGGTGGTTGCTATGTGGAGTATACCATTCTCTTTGCATTACCAGGACAAAAAAAATAAATAACGAATTCCCATTTGAGAAAATGTATAAGTATTGGAAAATTTAAGGGAATAACAAGTAATATCTCGAAAATGGTTCACTCAACAACAAAAATGTATATGGCATAAATCGTGTATTTTAAAGCGATCTACATTTTTTGTGTAGCAAAACTTTGTCTATCTCTTATGGTTTACCAGTTATGCAAAAGTGTTCACAATGAAGAATATTTTTGGAGACATTCCTAGAAAATTCGAGATATACAATTCATTTGCCATAAAAATGTCTTAAACTTATGGTATTTTATTCAAAATCGTTAGAGCCATTTTTGAGAAAATTAAAATTTTGAAAAAATGTTCCATGTAAAGGGTAATCTGGGGTGGGGAGATTTTCTTGAAAACCTTCGTGTCGCATCTCTGGAAGATACCGAACCCAAATACCAAGTTTGGTATTTGTCCGACTTTTTGTTTTTGAGTTATGCTATTCGCAGAGACACAAATGCTTTCTTTTGGATTCAGGGGGTCTCAAAACATGTATTTCCCGGTGGAATCTCGATATCGAATTTTTGGGTGGAATGCAATATTTTCCCTACTTACTATACGTAGTAGAGAAAGTAATAAAACCACATCTCTGCATAAGCATAAGCCCATTTACAGCTGTTAGTAGCTCTCGCCTTCCGAGGCGATGACCACTTGAACCATGATCTGCCAAGCAGTGCAACGAATGCATTGTTTGTTAGATACGCATGATTTTAAAGTATGCGGATGTTTGATGTAACAATTGACTTCAGTATAAGACAAAGTTTGGAATGTCAGTTGAGCTTCAAATTATGAAGATTGAAAAAATAACAATATCTACAAGAACATAAAGGATGGCTCACAATAAACTGGGAACAGAAACTAGAACAAGAACGGAAAGCAAAGAGACGTAAGTATAATGTAGCTCACAATAAAACGGAAATCCTTATCGATAGCAACGTGGAATAGTAATTTATCCACGAATTGGATACACGTTTTATGCAATTATAAATTGTAGGAAATAAATCATTAAATAATTCGGCATCCATAGGTGACATAAGTGAGAGCGTCTTCATATCGATTGGGACGTTAGCTTCTTTCCTTGGGTTTCATTTATTATTGCTTGGCATGTTGAAACGATAAAAAAAACACTCACTATCGTTTGTGCGAAAATTTCCACAAATGTCTTATTAAGATCATCCACGAGTTGCATACAAGATTTTATCAGAGGGTATTCTCCTTGCATGCGATGCGTGTGCCACATACTTAGATTTTTCCTTCAATTTTTAGAAAGTGTTGTAGAATATTTATTCTTTTTAATTATAACAGTAAAGAACAATTGATCCTAGTGACACAAATTGTGTCCAGCATGTAGTTGTGATCTCAACATATTCATTGTGTGCTGTGATCGTTTCCTCCCCTGCATGCTGCGAGTATATACGCTTGCAATGACACGGGCAAACAGTTACTACTATGTTTGACTCAGGAGTTTAGCTATGACCTTGTGGTTGATGGAAGCGAACCTCAACCAGGGCTGCATTGTTCTTCCCTCTCGCTCTATTGTTTTACCCCTATTCCAAAGTTGCTTGTCCTTTCCCGGGACAATAAATATTACACGAAGTAGCATCAGTAATACATCAAACAAAACAATTATCATACATTCAATAACAAACCTGTGAAACCTGCATTCATGTGAAGCAATATAATTATGACCACACACATGTGAAACTGCACTTGTTCACAATACTTTTAAACTGCTGGTGTTACACTATTTACATCGTTGGCAAGAAGCTCCCTAGCTCACTGCACGCTTGCAGTTAAAGCAAGGGTGGCGAAAACGCCTTCCTTCCGCGAGTGACCAAATATGCAACACGCACTGCATCACTCAGCAGTATGTGAAAAACAAAGGGACGGTGGCAAAGAGGGAACAGCGCCTACGAGTCAAAATGACTCGCAAGTCCCGTTTTCGCCACCTCTGAGTTAAAGGACAAAGCCATTCACCTGAGTCAACCACATAGTGTTTCCCTCTGCTCGTCTTTAACTGCTGGAGTCCCACGGAATAGACTCGAGACGCATGCGGTAGACTTACAGCTACTTGTATGTGCCGAAAGTGATTGTTGACAGTTCTCTTAAACTTTTACAGATCTGTTAAAACATTTTACTGCGTCGTTTGGTTCAGTATTTCGCATCATATGACGTTACACTACGTATTTAATTGTTATTGTTTGATTTATGTTTTCTTTGCCCTTGAACGCAAGTGTCGTCGTAAGATACGAAATATTAAGCCTACATACGAATATGGCAAAAAATGACACGGAAAGCATTATTGGAAACGTGATTAAGAAACCATTCAGCATTCGATTATTCTCACAAAAACAAGAAATAGTTGGAAATGGTCGACCTTGCCCTTCTTTCACTTTCATCCTGTAAGCATAAGGATAAGAAGCAGAAGTATTTAAGGGATTTTCAAACTTCACAATATTATAAAACATTTGGTTAGCGGGTTGCAAAGTTGAACAGAAGCTGTTTTGTTGTCCCTGTCTATTATTTGGTGTCGACAGAACAAATATATATGGACAAAACATGGTTTTAGTAATTTGACTGAGTTATCAATTTCTATTACAAGGCATGAAATATCTCTTTCCATATTACAGCCAGTCTACAACTTTTAACGTCTGGACGAACCAGAATAGACCTACAATTGAATCAACAAACGAAAATATCTGTTCAACTTCACAATCAGGCTAATCATAATCAGCCAAATCTTAAAAAGATTTATAGATTGAGTGTGCTTTTTGGCTAAACGAGAGCGGTCATTTAGGTGCCATGATGGTCTGCTGAGTGTTTAAATAGGGGAAGTTACATAGAATTGCTAAATTTTCTTAATGAATGATGTTATGCTCAAAAACTACCTAAAGAAAAATACAATTTTTCGTAAGATATCACCTACCGTTCCAAATGATCTATTAAATTGCACTTCGAAAGTGACTGTGAATGCTATCAAACAGGAAATAGCTGAATCTGAATTCGTTTCAATTCCTCTAGATGAGACGACAGATTCTATTAATAAGTCACAACTGTATACATGTCTGAGATACATGAATAATAAAGATAAATTTATTTGTTTTTCTGGTGTAAGTGCAGAGCGATCTGCTGAAGAGTTATGTAACCTGTTGTTAAAATTGCCAAGAACTTTGATTTTGAATCAAAATTTGTTGGGCAGACCTATGATGGAGCTGCAGTCATGTAGCAGGACAAATAACTGACCTATAAAGTCCGGTACAGGAGGTATGTCTTCAGCCGGGGCCATATTTGGAGCACCGAAACGTCTGACAATTTTATTTATAAATTCATATCAAACCAATATGGAAAAAAAATCGTTAGAGTAGTAGTCTACTGCTAGTAGCACTCTTACAAGGAAAAGGTAAGCGTCACTAGGCTTAGGTATAAAAAGAGAAAGAAAGCCCCAGATTTTCACTCTCTTATAGAATCTCGGCGACACAGTGTTACTCTCTGGACGACAAATGCACGTGTGTGCATATGGGTGGGAAGACGTGTGTAGTTAGACTAGGCTCCTAATTTATTATATTTGTGGAAATTGTTATAATGGGAAAAGCTAGCCGCCCATAAGTATTTATTGGATAATAAACCACATTCTTAAGGGAAATGCAGTGTATTTTAATTTTCCTCATCTACGAAAACCCTGAGACACGTGAAATTAGCTAGACAGGTAATGAGTAGGAAATGGAGAACACAACTACCGACGTGCAGCAATAGCCGGAGACAAGAACACTGCAGCAGAGGACATTAACCAGAGGAACAACGTTTTCCAGCTACAAATGATGCACAACGCTCTCCCGCTACAGTTTCTTAGACCTCTTAGTAAATTCTGGTGAGCAAAAGAACACGCTGTAAGCTATCAGCTTCGAACATTTGTTTTAATACACACTCCTGTAGGTGACTTTATTATTACTATTATTATCGTAAATCTAATAAAGGGATATTGGTTATTTCTGGTAACTTCTACTTTCTTTGTTCATCAGTTGACGATAGTAGTAGGGATTTAGCGGTTCTAGCTCACTTAATACGCATGGAATGCAATTAATATGCTAATTAGCCCCGCCCCTCCCCTCCCCCACCCCACCCCCAGCTCCTTGGTAGTTTTACTTGCACCTGAGGGCCATAAATCTTGTTGAGTACAATGGAGGCTTGACAGTTAAGCAATTAAGGCTGTCAATCAACTGTCAAAACGAACAAAGGGGTCATAAATTTAAGGTTCTGTAACAAAGGCGAGATGTTTTCCCTACCCATCCCACATCAGGCCACTTCTGCACCTGGTCAGTTACCCACCCCCACTTCCATTGTGCGTCGAACACGTGGCATACTCATTCCACTAGCTTTTAACAAAAGAACAATGCTTACCCTTCAGCTGTCAAAATGAACAAAGCCCATGATGAATTAGGGTTGTGACAAAGAGAACCTAAGTCAGTTAACAGAGAAACAAGTTCTATTGTCCGGTGCAAGCATTCTTTAGAAAGACCATCTGGCATACTCATCCCACAACCCAATAACAAAGCCTGACCCTTTCCATTGTGTAAGAGATTCTATTGTGTGTGCCTTTCTATTGTGCTGGGCAAGGCTAGTTTAGAAAGACACCTGCAGCGTTCCCATCCCACAACCCAATAACAAAGCCTGACCCTTTCCATTGTGTAAGAGATTCTATTGTGTGTGTCTTTCTATTGTCCTGGGCAAGGCTAGTTTAGAAACACACCTGCGGCGTTCCCATCCCGCTACTCCATAACAAAGCCTGACCTTTTCCATTGTTTGAGCACCTGCTAGTTAACAAAAGAATTCGAGGGTTGCTTTATACTCGTCCTGTCCTTGTTTGTGTGAAAGAGAGAGAAACTTGTTTACCAACTCTGCGTAACAACGTCAGGTCGGCCATCATGATTTTGCCTGAGGGAGTTCTCTCCGATGTTTTACGACATCCTACAAATATATCCGAGCATAGTTAACAAGCATTCTGCTTGGTCCATTTCAGGTAGTGACTGAAAAAGCGCCTAATATACATTTCATTACATGAATTAAACCTCTGTGTGATATCCATAGATCGGTGCTCGATTCTTAATGATTGATATTATTATATCATTACCTTAATTAATAAAAAAGGTGTTCAGTGATTGTTCTATAGGAACGTTCTGTGGCCCTTCAGTGACAAAGTTATTCCATCTATTCAGCTGTCTGAATCTGATTTCCTAGTGAATATATTTAAGTTGAGCATCATACGAATTTAGCGCAGTATTGCATCAGTCTCCTTCCTCGATAGTAAAAGTGGACACTCCATCTACCATTTTTCCCATCTGTTACGGCTGGATACCGTATTTCACAGGAACCATCAAATCAAATTTTACCTGTTGTTCATAAAGATCCGCTTCATAGAGCAAACAGGGGAGCATAACAGCAATATCATTGCCTTTAGAAACAAGGATATAAGCATAATGCCTATAGATTTTAGAAGAAGTCAACGACGTCGAGGATATAATAATGGAATGATTCGACGCACACATCATGCTCTGCCCTTGACGCCCATCAAGTTAACATCACGCAATCAGCAGTTCCTACAGTTATTGGGCTTCAGAATCCTATAATCATGGGCATCTTCAATGTTATCGACACCTCAATGACACCGAGATTCGACGACAAGATCACTAAGAAGAGGAACTTGTGTTTTCACCATATAATACATCAGTTCTGGACTCTAACAACGAGTTTAGAATCCCTTGTCAAGTTGAACATTTATATACTTTACATCGTCTCAGGGTGAAGAGAATGCTGTTGTTAAACCTGTACTCATCGAGTGGAGAAGGCTTGTGATTCGACTCTCTGATGCTGAGATCTCAAGACTGTTAAGCTGGATAAGACTCTGTTTCACCCATTTAGGACCACAGATCTGCATACTCAACCTGCTGTGTTACAGGAATTTACCTGAATAGTGACACCGCATCTAAAATGGAGAAGCCGTGATTTGTCATTTTTTTGGTGCTCTGACTTAAGATCGAGTAATGCATCTAAAGACGGTTCTCTTTTTGATCATTGTGACATAACTTAAACTAATCATTGTAATGATTTATTTTTCATTAGGAATGCAAGGATTTTTAATGAATAAAAACACTATGTAAAAGCATACCTTAATTCTTTTATTGTTATTATTTATCTTACATTTCCATCACTTTCTCGTCCGACTCATTGTTTCTGTATATGTCATTACACTTGTAACAGCAGGTTATGCAATTTCCTTATTATTTAAATGAAAGTCTTTTTATTTTCATAATTTGTATTCCAGCGTGGCAAACAGTCTTAATGCTGTTAATGTATACAGGGTTCAAGTCTTTTAGGATACAAATTTCACCATTACTTAAAGTATTTTCACAGTCACTTAAATTATTGCTCACAATGCTTAATTTCAGTGAATATAGGGAGACTAGTTCGAGCTAACTCTCAGCCATGCATTGAATTGTATACAAAATTGACCGTATTTTTTCATTGTATACCCTATAATGTTATATAAAGATCCTGTCTTAATGTGTTTCGGTGATGTAGATGTCTCGGCACCCGTTTCTTGCCAAAATGTTTCTTGTAGGTGCCGATGGTGCTTATTCCACCCTCCAATAGCGTCAGCATCCTTTGCATGGCAGCAGGCTATTCCTCTTCTTCTTCCTCTTATTGCACACCCTGAAACATTGCACAATGAAAGTCTTAGAAAACTATCTTGGTCAAGTAAAGGCAACCTGGAAAGAATTACATTTTTTGTTATGATACATGTAAAATGAAGCATATTGCACATGTAAAAAGAAGCACAAAGATTTGTATAAACATTCGGATATTTAGAGTTATTTCAATGCGCTAGATATAATTAAACTCAAAGCATGTGATATTGTAATCTCGTAAATTTTTCATAACATTCTATAATATGCATCTTTTGTATCTTTATATGTAATATCAATGAGTCAGTTGTTTTATTTATGAATTTTTCATTATGAAATGGGAGAACATTCAATACTTAAGTTTGACACTTCTACGCACCTTCTTTGCATGTAAAAAAGACAATTTACATGTCTTAAATTTCCCCGTCTCTGCCATGCCGTTATACTGGAGGTATATGTTCCCAGGTATTTCTGCAATCTCTTGATCGGTTAACGAATTATAGCGCTCTGGCAAGAACACTTGACAATCCTCCAGCGAAGATACGATCCTGGTACCATATCTTGTTTGAACTCTCTTTAAGGACTTTATCTCATAGTTAAGACCTATTTCGAGATCTTGAACTCGACGAGTCGGTAGGAAACTACGCTCTTCAACCATCTTGTTAAGTCTATCAGCTAAACAATCTGTAACAGACATTGTCATGAATTATTATTTTCACTACATTATTCAAGTTGAAGAACGAGTTATACACTTATTTATATTAGAACTAGGGTATGCATGTTTTGTAAGTAAGCCTATGAATGTGTAGAGAAACAAAGAATAAGTACAGAAAATCATGTGAATGTTCATTGAAGATGAGCCAGCAGAGAACCAAAGAATGAGTAGAGGAAATCGTGTGCGAATGTATAGTGAAACAAAGAATGAGTGGGGAAAATCATATGAATGTTTAAGTAAGAAGAATGTGTTGAGAAGATCATGTGAATGTTAATGGAAGCAAAGAATGTGCAGAGAAATTCGTGTGAATGTTAACAAAGCATGAACCTGCAGGGGAACAAAGAATGAGTAGAGGAAATCATGTGAGTGTATAGTGAAACAAAGAATGAGGGGAAAGTCGTATGAATGTTTATGCAAGAAGAATGTGTGGCGAAAATCGTATGAATGTTTATGTAAGAAGAATGTGTGGCGAAAATCACGTGAACTGAAGAAGAGTATGCAGTGAAATCCATGTGAATGTAAAGCACAGATTAGAAAATATGATGCTCTTTGTAACGAATCGTCTTTCATGTACTGTAACGTTTAAATAAAATTAAATGTATTGTAAAAGCCAACAGTGATTTTGTATAGTTATGTAAAACTCACCTTGCATTGCCCCGTTTTGATATGTGCTGAATGTGTAGACGGCCTGCAGCTCACGTTGCTTTTAAAGCTCTTTAAAACTTGAATGTAAAGTTAATAAGTATACAGTAGTTCTAACATGGGTAGATATCTGTTTATATAGGGATCTAAACCCCCTCCAGGCGATGCCGGCACGTCATCATGGCTGTGATGCTTACACTCACGTGATTATTGCAGCCAATGACATCATCTCTTGCTGCGCATGCGCAGAGGCTCTCAGCACTTCTATCCCTACTTGTTTCACTTCCTCTCGCTCTCTCTCTCCCTCTCTCGCTCTCTCTCTCCCTCTCTCGCTCTCTCTCACACAGAGTACATCCATAATGTCGTTACACAAAGCTGCATACAGTTAAAGCATCAATCTAAGTGATGTATTCTAGAGTACAGAGGAAAATCAGTGAAGTCATTGAAAGATCGGGATTCGAGCTAGTGGCAACTGATTTGAAATTATATACAGCATTAATTGTTCATTGCATGAGCTATCAAACATGCTTTCGTTCACGGCTCTATCTCTGCCTGTTTCTGCGATAATTGAGATTTAAACTTAAGGGTCGAACCCTGGACGACAGGTACCCGAATATACACCCGCAAGATATTAGCTGATGACATAAACGTAATAGGTTTATTTGGTGCCTTTGTCTTAATTATTTACTATGTTATTAAATTTATAAGTAAACTTCATTGAATCGGTATTCGAACTCAGAACGCCAGAAACAAAATTATTTATAATATTAGTTTGATGTGTTTAAAAGACCTGTATGCACTTGCAACATTGATCTAAGTGATATATTCTAGTGTACACTGGAAAATTAAGGAAGTCACTTAAAAATCAGGATTCGAACTAGGGACAACTGATTGGAAATTATATAAGGCATTAATTGCCCATCATAGGAGCTAACAATCATGCTTTGGCCCGCTCCTCTATCACTGTTAGTTTCCGAGATAATTGAGATTTTAAAATTAAGGATCGAGCCCATGACACCTGGTACTCTAATATACATGCACAAGAAAGGAACTAATGACATAAAAGTAATAAAGTTTATTTACTTTAATTAATTGTTCTTTCACACAAGCCGTGTGTTGGACAGGGTTGGAGAGGTAGAATCAGATGACTGAAAAATTCAATGCCATAGCCGGGATTTGAACCACGGATCTCCCGGTCTCCGTCCGGTTGCTCTAACCACTGAGCTACCATGGCAACATGCCGACACGACATTAAATTCTCCAGCTGATTCGCATTTTTCCCGGTAAACCACAAGGAGATCTCAAATTGTATTGAGATGCCATACCCCAATGGCGACTTACATTTGTGTAAGTACTTTAAGTTCCGGGCTTTATAGTTGCAACCACTATTAGGTCAATTAATGGAATTAATTGTTCTTTCACACAAGCCGTGTGTTGGACAGGGTTGGAGAGGTAGAATCAGATGACTGAAAAATTCAATGCCATAGCCGGGATTTGAACCACGGATCTCCCGGTCTCCGTCCGGTTGCTCTAACCACTGAGCTACCATGGCAACATGCCGACACGACATGCGAATCAGCTGGAGAATTTAATGTCGTGTCGGCATGTTGCCATGGTAGCTCAGTGGTTAGAGCAACCGGACGGAGACCGGGAGATCCGTGGTTCAAATCCCGGCTATGGCATTGAATTTTTCAGTCATCTGATTCTACCTCTCCAACCCTGTCCAACACACGGCTTGTGTGAAAGAACAATTAATTCCATTAATTGACCTAATAGTGGTTGCAACTATAAAGCCCGGAACTTAAAGTACTTACACAAATGTAAGTCGCCATTGGGGTATGGCATCTCAATACAATTTGAGATCTCCTTGTGGTTTACCGGGAAAAATGCGAATCAGCTGGAGAATTTAATGTCGTGTCGGCATGTTGCCATGGTAGCTCAGTGGTTAGAGCAACCGGACGGAGACCGGGAGATCCGTGGTTCAAATCCCGGCTATGGCATTGAATTTTTCAGTCATCTGATTTTATTTACTGTCTTTATTTTAATTAGTTTTGGAGTTATTAGAAGATGAATTTGTAATCCCTCCTAGGATTCGAACCCCTGCATCCAGACCAGTTTCGAACAATTCGTAAATGACGTGTCGCATCCCGAGCTATAATTAGTTTTTATTGCATCATTTTGTCTCTTTTCATTCAGGACATGCTCGTGAGTTGGCGTGTGCGTGTGTGGGTTGGCGCTGTTGGGTGTAAATGAACAGGCATATGTGCCTGCGTGTGTGTGTGTATGTGTGTGTGGTCGTGTTCGTATGTGCAAGTGTAACGGTGTATGCATGTACGTGAGTGAGTGTGTGTGCGTGTATGCGTGTGTGTCCATGTATATGTATGTGTGAGTGTAAGAGCACTGGTGTATGTATGTATACGCATGAGGTGCGTGTGTGTATGTGTGTGCATGTGTGTACTTACATGTACGTGTGTGCGTGTGTGTGCATGCGTGCACCAGTGTATGTTTGCTGATGTGTGTACAAGTGCTCGTGTATATGTGAACGACTGAATGTGTACAAGTCGTGGAGAAAGAAAGAGATAGATAGAAAGAAAAAGAGAGGAGAAGAAGAAAGAATGTTGTCTAGGCATCGGGATATCTAAGTATACGAGGTGGTTTAATATAAACAATGATAGTTGTTAAATGCAATTTTAATCCGACCGCCCGCTGCTTCAATAACTTAATAGTTATTATAGCGTTTCACAGGGTTGGATTCGAACTAGGGGCCTCTGGTTCGTAATAATACAGCTCGTTAAACATTGTAATGTTGTATAAATTAAATTATATTTGTTAAACACGTTTTAATCTGACCGCCCAATACTCACATAGTATAATATTTATTAAGCATTAGAGTTTCGCAGATTCGATCTAGAACCCTCTGAACACCGTTTCATTAATTAAATTATATTTGTTAAATACATTTTAATCTAGCCGTGCATAGTTTAATAGTTATTGAGCATTAGAGTTTCGCAGATTCGATCTAGGACCCTCTGAACACCCTTTTTATTAATTATTGTAATGATATATAAAAATTAAATTATATTTGTTAAATACATTTTAATCTGACCTTACATAGTTTAATATTTATTAAGCATTAGAGTTTCGCTGCGTAAGATTCGAACTAGGGTCCTCTGAACGGTCTGTCATTAATCAGGGTAATGATGTATAAAAAAATTATATTTGATAAATACATTTTTAAATCTGACCTTGCATAGTTTAATATTTATTAAGCATTAGAGTTTCGTTGTGTAAGCTTCGAGCTAGAACCCTCTGAACGCCCTTTCATTAATTAGGGTAATAATGTATAAAAAATTAAATTATATTTGATAAATACATTTTCTTAATCTGACCTTGCATAGTTTAATAGTTATTACGCATTAGAGTTTCACTTGGTAAGAGTCGAGCTAGAACTCTCTGAACATCTTTTTTATTAATTAAGGTAATGATATAATAATATCAATAATTAAGAATCGAGCAACGATCTATGGATATCACACAGAGGTTTAATTCATGTAATGAAATGTATATTAGGCGCTTTTTCAGTCACTACCTGAAATGGACCAAGCAGAATGCTTGTTAACTATGCTCGGATATATTCGTAGGATGTCGTAAAACATCGGAGAGAACTCCCTCAGGCAAAATCATGATGGCCGACCTGACGTTACGCAGAGTTGGTAAACAAGTTTCTCTCTCTTTCACACAAACAAGGACAGGACGAGTATAAAGCAAACCTCGAATTCTTTTGTTAACTAGCAGGTGGTCAAACAATGGAAAAGGTCAGGCTTTGTTATGGAGTAGCGGGATGGGAACGCCGCAGGTGTCTTTCTAAACTAGCCTTGCCCAGGACAATAGAAAGGCACACACAATAGAATCTCTTACACAATGGAAAGGGTCAGGCTTTGTTATTGGGTTGTGGGATGGGAACGCTGCAGGTGTCTTTCTAAACTAGCCTTGCCCAGGACAATAGAAAGGCACACACAATAGAATCTCTTACACAATGGAAAGGGTCAGGCTTTGTTATTGGGTTGTGGGATGAGTATGCCAGATGGTCTTTCTAAAGAATGCTTGCACCGGACAATAGAACTTGTTTCTCTGTTAACTGGCTTAGGTTCTCTTTGTCACAACCCTAATTCATCATGGGCTTTGTTCATTTTGACAGCTGAAGGGTAAGCATTGTTCTTTTGTTAAAAGCTAGTGGAATGAGTATGCCACGTGTTCGACACACAATGGAAGTGGGGGTGGGTAACTGACCAGGTGCAGAAGTGGCCTGATGTGGGATGGGTAGGAAAAACATCTCGCCTTTGTTACAGAACCTTAAATTTATGACCCCTTTGTTCGTTTTGACAGTTGATTGACAGCCTTAATTGCTTAACTGTCAAGCCTCCATTGTACTCAACAAGATTTATGGCCCTCAGGTGCAAGTAAAACTACCAAGGAGCTGGGGGTGGGGGTGGGGAAGGGGAGGGGCGGGGCTAATTAGCATATTAATTGCATTCCGTGCATATTAAGTGAGCCAGAACCGCTAAATCCCTACTACTGACGATTATTACCATCGCCAGATATATGAGCCTTCGCAAGAGAGTGCACATATTCGCAAAAATTTAAAATTCAGTTTTCAACAATTTAAGAGCCAAAACGGTTACTGATATTTTAAAATAAAATATTTAAGAGGAGCATAACAGTTAGCCTACGTTTACTTTCTTAAAATTATCGCTGAAAATTAGATTTTGAGATATAACGATAGGCAACTGTCAAAATGTAAAAATTAAACTCGTTATTTATATTAAAAATCTGATGTGTTACACTCACATGACTTTCTCTACTCTTGTACAATCTATTTTTACAAACGCCTATTCTCCATATGCTTCATATTAATCGAGATATCGAGATGTCAATCTTATTTGTAATTTTCTTGTAGATGCAAGGGGAATATAGTAGCTTTTAAGTGATAGTCAAATATTTTATCGCTGGTTGCTATGTGGCGCATTCCATTCTCTTTGCAAGTCCAGGACATAAAAAAATGAATAACGAATTTGAGAAAAAGTATAAGTATTGGAAAATTTAAGGAAATAACAAGCAATATCTCGAAAACGGTTCACTCAACAACAAAAATGTATATGATATAAGTTGTGTATTTTAACGCGATCTACATTTTTTGTGTAGTAAAATTTTGTCTATCTCTTATGGTTTACCAGTTATGCAAAAGTCGTTCATAATGAAGAATACTTTTGGAGACATTCCCAGAAATTTCGAGATATACATTTCATTTCTCATGACATTATCTTAAACATATGATATTTTCATCAAAATCGTTAGAGCCATTTTTGAGAAAATTAAAATTTTCGAAAAATGTTCCATGTAATGGGTAGTCTGGCGTGGGGGGATTTTCTTGAAAATCTTCGTGTCGCATCTCTGGAAGATACTGAACGTAAATACCAAGTTTGGTGTTTATCCGACTGTTAGTTTTTGAGTTATGCTGTTCACAGACACACACACACACACACAGACACACACGGACATGTTTCCAAAAATGCTTTTTTTGGATTCACGAGGTCTCAAAACATGTATTTCCAGTGAAATCTCGGTATCGAATTTTTGGGTGGAATGCAATACTTCCCCTACTTACTATACGTAGTAGAGAAAGTAAAAATCTGATGTGTTACACTCACATGGCTTTCTCTACTCTTGTACAAACTATTTTTACAAACTCTTATTCTCCATCTATTTCATATTAATCGAGATAAACATTTGCAGAAAAGATTTTTGACATGCAAAGAAAATTACATTTTACACATAGCGACCAGTTCTTAAAATATTTGACTATCGCTTAAGGCCTACTATGTTCCCCTTGTTTTGTATTTACAAGGGCAATATAAGCACAGACATATCTCTGAATAGCTGGTTGCTATTGCAGCACCATTCCCTTTGCCACAAATTAATACTCTTTGCATATCCAAGACAAAAAGAATGAATACCGAATTCCCATTTGAGAAAATAAGTATTGAAAAATTTAGGGAATAACAAGCAATATCTCGAAAATGGCTCACTCAACAAAAAATGTATATGAAATAAATTGTGTATTTTAACGCGATCTACATTTTTTGTGTAGTAAAATTTTGTCTATCTCTTATGGTTTACCAGTTATGCAAAAGTCGTTCACAACGAAGAATACTTTTGGAGACATTCCCAGAAAATTCAAGATATACGTTTATTTGTCATGAAAATATCTTAAACATATAATATTTAATCAAAATCGTTAGAGCCATTTTTGAGAAAATTAAAATTTTCGAAAAATGTTCCATGTAAAGGGTAATCTGGGGTTGGAGGATTTTCTTGAAAACCTTGGTGTCGCATCTCTGAAAGATACTGAACCTAAATACCAAGTTTAGTGTTTATCCGACTGTTCCTTTCCGAGTTATGCTGTTCACAGACACACACATGGACATGTTTCTTAAAATGCTTCTTTTGGATTCATGGGGTCTCAAAACATGTATTTCCGGTGAAATCTCGGTATCGAATTTTTGGGTGGAATACAATACTTCCCCTACTTACTATACGTAGTAGAGAAAGTAAAAACGAATAAAGGATTCCCATTTGAGAAAAAATATAAGTATTGTAAAATTCAAACAAATAACAAGGAATATCTGGAAATGGTTCGTTCGACAAACAAACAAAAAATGAATATGACAAATTGTTTTAACGAGATCTACATGTTTTGTGTAGTAACATTTTGTCCATCTCTTACGGTTTACCAATTATGCAAAATTCATTCAGAATGAAGAGGACTTTTGAAGATATTCCCAGAAAATTCATCATATACATTTCATTTACCATGAAAGTATCTTAAACATATGATACTTTAATCAAAATCGTTAGAGCCATTCTTGAGAAATTTAAAATTTTCGAAAAATGCTCCAAGTAAAGGGTAGCCTGGAGTGGGAGGATTTTCTTGAAAATCTTGGTGTCGCATCTTTGAAAGATACTGAACCTAAATACCAAATTTGGTATTTATCCGACTTCTCATTCTTGAGTTATGCCGTTCACAGACACACACACGGACCTTCTAAAAATTCTTTTTTTGGATTCAGGGGACCTCAAAACATGTATTTCCAGTGAAATATCGATATCGAATCTTTGGGTGGAATGCAATACTTCCCCTATTTACTATACGTAATAGAGTAAAAAGCATTTTTAGATACAGGGCGCGTGCGTGTGTGCTATTGTCTGCCTGTGAACAGCGTAATTCAAAAACGAAAAGTTAGCTAAATACCAAGCTTGGTATTTAATTTCAGCATCTTCCAATGATACGACATTTTTTGATTTTCAAGAAATCCTGCCATCCCAAGCTACGCTTTACATAGAAAAATTTAGCTACTTTTTATTTTCACAACAAAGGTTATATGCTTAAGATATATTCTGGCAAATGAAATGTATATCTTGAATTTTCTGCGAATAGCCTGTGAAGTCGTCTTCATTCTGAATGAGTTTTGTGTAATTTGTGAACCTAAGAGATAGACAAAATCACTACGCAAAACGTTTAAAACTCAATAAAATGTACGATTTATGTCGAATATTTTTGTGGGTAAACTATTTTAGAATATCTTGAGGTTCTCGTAGACTGGAATCTGATGATCGTGTATCTGTATTCTTGCGTGTGTTAGTATGTTGTAATTATTATTTTAAATTGTGCCACGGCTGCTGTATTTGTGTCGGAGAGCACTTGTGTCTTGTCAGGGTTGAGTATGGAGAATGTTAAAATGTTTTTGCACACATGTATTCTGTTTAATTATTTCACTTTTATTTTAGATAAACACATGTACATATACACAATTCACTATCACCTTTGTTATAATGTAAAATATATATAACTGGTAGACTTTAAATATGTAGCTTTGGCGTCTATTTAGAGACAAGCTTATACATTACCTTCCTGCTCGAACACTGACAAGCTTCTGTTAGCGTTCCTTCCAACCGTTTTCTTAACGTACGTATTTGAATTATAACCAGTATTAATGTGCCTGATTGGTGCTACTATCCAATAACATCCAATAACAGTTTATGTTACATAGATATATCCTTACAGACTTCCATCGTCTTAATCATGAATCCAAGGTCCGTTACCTGCTTACGTAGATACTACTGCATTTCTCATAACTTTATATTCCTGGTTCTACAGCTAACAATGGCCTTTCCCTCTTCTATTATATTTTATATGTTATAACGTCATATACTTGTTCTCCACCATGTATACATTATGAATATATGTTTCTAACATCCTCTTAATTATTATACGTACAATATTAGCAAAGAATACATAACACTTAAAACTTAGAACAAAATATTAAAGAAAGAAATTATTAATGCGTTGATGCTGAGAAGCTGCGAATTAGATATCTTATTACATTAATGAGTTATCGTATTAGTTTGTCCATGGCATGTTGCTTCACGTTAATTAGTGGGTATACAAATTATTCTTACGAAAGTTTTATTTTTCTATCTATTTCATTTTAACCCAGATGAACCTTTGTAGAAATAGCTACATTATACATTTCGTTAGGATACAAGAGAGCAGCGATAGTCAAATGTTTAAGAACTGGACGATATATGCTGTCTTAAAATTCCATACCGTTTCCAGGCAATCGTGAGAAAAACTTACAATCGATGGAACTTAAAAGAATGACAAAGTATTGAAGAAATCGAACAATTAATAACATATACCTCAGAAATGGCTTATGCCACAAAAAACCTATTTGAAATAAATTGCTTTCTTTAAAGAGATTACATATTTTTGTGTAGTACGTTTTCGTCTATTGCTTAAGTTTACCAGTTATACAAGATTATACAAAATTTCTTCCAAATGAAGTTGTTTCACAGGCTATTCCCAGAAAATCAAGATCTACATTTTATTTGTTAAATAAATATCTTTATTATATGGCATTTTAATCAAAATCGTCAAGAACTATTTTTTAGAAAATCGAAAATTTCAAAAAATCTTCCATGTAAAGGGTAGTCTGTGAGGGGATTCTCTTTAAAAATCTTCGTGTCACATCTTTGGAAGGTAGTAAACCTAGATACAAAGTTTGGTATTTATCCGACTTTCCGTTTTTGCTGTTCACACACACACACACACACACACACACACACACACACACACACACACACGGACGGATCTCTTTCTAAAAATGCTTTTTTTCGGGGGGATTCAGGGGCCTCAAAACAACTACTAAACGTAGTAGAGAAAGTAAGAAAACTAACTATAGCTTCGGCTTACTGTATTTCTCTTCTACCTATAACAAAATGTGTATTAAAGCCATTTCTGTTAACGTGTATCTCGATTAAAATGTAGCAGCAAGAATAAGTTGTGAGAATAGTTTGTAGTAGAGTGGGTGGTGAAAGTCATGCGAATGTGACACACAAGATTCTTTCCGTCAGCATCGTCACCCCTTTCTGCCTTCTTTGTTAAATATTAAGAAGTATGAATCAGGATTATCAGCATGACAGATACGGAAAAGAAACAAGAAGTGTTGAAGTTGATTTCATTCATCATTACGCAACGTAATTATATCACTTCTGAGAGATAAGTCACTCTTATCATGTGAAGCACTCCTGGTGTTTCTGTCTTACAAGGCTCTTTAACATATTTTTATGTTATACAATGAGGCAGTATTTTTAACACTTAAACGATTTCAGTCAAATTATATAATAAAAAATATAATAACAGCCCGCCTTAAAGCAATATGTATATGTAACAATATATAAAACGTGTATATTCAAGTCATTGTATATGTTTATATTATTGTATACATGTTCAATAATGTTATGTGAATGTATTACGTAATTTAATAATGTAGGAGCTGTGAGAATAATAGGTTATAAGTTGCTAACAATGAGGTAACAATGGGGTAACCTTGAGGCAATAATGAATTTGAAAGTTTAAATGCTACTAGTCATTATTGGAGCAACAATAGTGTAAATTTTGAGACAGTTTATAAATAGGCAATCAACAACCAGAAAAAGCTTTAGTTAAATGAAGGTATTCTAATGGAGTAGGATTAGCCAATCAGAGACTTGAAATACAGCAATTTACAAATTTAGGCGGTAGAAATCAATTCAGTTGCTTGCAGACAGTGTTCCTAACCGGAAGCGAGATGCGTGCTCGAGAAGTATAATACGTATTCAGTGTGAGATGAAAATAGTTTACGTGTTAAAAAGTGCAAGTAATTAATTAAAAAAATCTCACAGCTCTCTCTATATCAGTGAAGTGTTATTTAAATCGTGTCAAGAATTAACAAATGGAGTGAAGTAGAATTATAATCTGTGTAAGCCTACATTCTTCAGTCGCACCACAACCCTGCAAAGAGAAACATGTCTCTAAAAAAAATTATAAATACTGACGCAGCCGAGGCAAACCTAGATTCATAATATTTAAAGAAACAGTCAAATTACAAAGTTAATATTCTTAAATTTTGGACGAAGGCTACCGGAAACATTTTACCATACGTGCGGTTGCAACTATTTCAAGTTCGGCTCCCAAACAGTTGAAATATAATACAACTCTTTCAATAGAACCTACTTCAAATTGACGCCCAAATCGTGGGGCAAATAACCTAAAGATACTATCTACTTCAAATTGGTTCCCAAAAGTAGGGCTAATAAAAAAAGAATAAAATATCTACTTCAACAAGCCTGAATCTTACTTTCGTTTCCAAGCAAGGAATTATTGAAACACATTAATTATTTCTGTTGTTTAATACGAGTGGCCTAAGAAGCATATTTTGAGTATAAGATAAGATGCCAAATTAGATGTTGAGAAACATAGGCGCTTTGCATACATCAGCATTCTGATGGTGAACGCAATGGAAAACAGTGTGTATGTGTCTGATCAAAGGAGCAATGGGAGACAGCTTTAAATGCCTTTCATCACATTCAGTGCGAGGCACGACTTTCGGAATTGTGATCCACTAAGATACTTTTCACCTCATGACCACTGAACTGGTGATGTAAATAGAGATCTGTATGGGCCAAAATTCTTAGGTTCGGTTCGAACTAACTCGAGAGCAGATTATACTGAATCACCCGGCTCAGGCCCGATTGTCTTAATTTTTTTAAATAAAATTATTTTGCAGTCATTCATTATTATTGTTGTTATTATTATTATTATTATTATTATTATTATTATTATTATTATTATTATTATTATTATTATTATTATTATTAGCCCACGAAGCGCTGATGCCTGCGGTGCGACGGTACGTGGGTTCGAATTCTGGTTCCGGCATGGGGACGTGTTCCCCTGCTGTGAGTCCTGATAAGGAATGCACTCAGGTCTTTGGTGCACTCGTTTCAATTTATGCCGTCCCCACAGCTTTGTGAGGCATTCTACTGGTCTTCACAAATGAGTATGTATAGAAAGGAGGACGTGCGTGTATCTGTTTACCTTTTCGCGGATGCAGTGGCGTTCTTGCTTGCGTGCATAGTTCTAAGATTATTCACATATAAATATATAACTTTGAGCAATAGCTTTACTCATTACTTATAACAGCCATCTTTAAATAATATATAACTAAATAAAATCACGTTTTGCACAATATCTCCACGAAAAAAATTTTTAAAGGGCAACATAATATAAAATTGAAATATATTATACTTTTTACTCTCAAAGAGTATACATTTACTAGACATTACTGGAATCATCTGCCCATTCTAAATGTACAACTAAATAAAACACTGTTTTGCACAATTTTGCCATGAAAAGGTATTTTAATGACAATATAGTATCATATATTACCACATTTCATGAGTGTGTTCCAGAGGGCGAAGAGTGATTCAGTTTCTAGGCGGCTAAATCAGGAATTGGACAAGAATGGAGATTAGACAGATTATTAAAATAATATCTAGTAAATGGTCCTACTTTAGAGTAAGAAAATGTAATGTATTTCAGTTTTAAATTATGTTGCCATTAAATATACTTTTGCACGAAGAATTTGTGCAAAACGCTTTTATTTAGTTATATATTTAAATATGGTATTTAGGTATAAGTAAGTGACGAAGAATAAAGTTATATATTCACATGAGAATAATCTACAATTGTGCACTGCATGCGCGAAAAGGTAAACAGATACATGCACCTCCTCTTTGTTATACATACTCGACTGTGAAGGCCAGTAGAATGCCTCCCAAAGCTGCGGGGACGGCATAAATGGAAGTCAGTGTACCAATTGAGGTGCTACTTTACAGAAATATTGGCTTCTGAGATCGGAATCTGCAAGTAATAGGCATGTTGAGGCAAAATGCTTTATTGACCACCTACAAACCCTATTATTGCACTCTACACAGGATGTAGACGAAGGGAGGTAGGGTTGCAGCTGTCGTGCTGTTGTACAGTTATGCGCAATTGGCCAAAGCGAGCATTTATTTGTTATTACTACCGTTACAATTGGGGTGGGTGTGTGCATGCTGCTATAGTTGTGTTATTCCAGGCATCTCAACAACGCGGACCAAAAATTGTGCTAAATTTATCTTTTTACTTTCTCTACTACGTATAGTAAGTAGGGGAAGTATTGTATCCACCCAAAAATTCGATACCGAGATTTCACCGGAAATACATGTTTTGAGACCCCCTGAATTCCAAAAAAACATTTTTGGAAACACGTCCGTGTGTGTGTGTCTGTGAACAGCATAACTCAGAAACGAACAATCGGATAAACACCAAACTTGGTATTTAAGTTCAGTAACTTCCAGAGATGCAACACGAAGGTTTTCAAGAAAATTCCTCCACCCCAGATTACCCTTCACATGGAACATTTTTCGCAGAAATGGCTCTAACGATTTTGATTAAAATACCATATTACGTTTAAGATATTTTCATGACAAATGAAATGTACATCTCGGATTTTCTGGAAATATCTCCAAAAGTATTCTTCATTGTGAACGACTTTTGTATAACTGGTAAACCATAAGAGATAGACAAAATTTTACTACACAAAAAATGTAGACGCGTTAAAATACGCAATTTATGTCATATACATTTTTTTTGTTGGGTGAACCACTTGCTTTTTATTCCCTTAAATTTTCCGATACTTATACTTTTTCTCAAATCGGTTATTCATTTTTTTGTCCTGGTAATGCAAAGAGAATGGAACACTCCACATAGCAACCAGCTCTTAAAATATTTGACTATCGCTTAAAGTCTACCAATTCCCCTTGCATCTACAAGAAAATTAGCAATAAGATTAACATCTCGATATCTCGATTAACATGAAGCATATGGAGAATAAGCGTTTGTAAAAATAGTTTGTACAAGAGTAGAGAAAGTCATGTGTGTGTGTAACACATCAGATTTTTTGTCTGTATTTTCTCTTTACATGGAAAAGTTTTGTTAATTTTGATATTCTTAAAAAATGACTCAAACGATTTTGATTAAAATGCCATATGTTTAACCAAAATTTCGAAACTTTTTCCATGTAAGGGGTAGTTTAGGGACTCAACATGAAGATTTAAAAAAAAAGAATCCCCTTCTCAAACTACCATCTGCAGGAACATTTTTTTCGTAACTTTATGTTTTCTCAAAAATGGCTCTAACGATTTTGATTAACATATCATATATAAAATCACGAAGACTTTCACGGGGTTAAATACAATAAAATGCACATTCACTCTGACCGGTGAGGAGTCAACATCCCCTGAAGATGCCCAGCAAAGTTATGGCGAAACATCGGGTTGAACTTTCATTTGTTGGACAACGGCCTGCAACTCCGGAATCTACATTCTATTGCAACATACCGTGTGTTTAAAATACTGTATGACTAATAAAATGCTTATCTTGAATTTTCTGTGAATATGCTTTGAAGTCCTCTTCTTTCTGAATAAAGTTTGCATAATTTTGTATAACTGGTAAACCATAACAAATGGACAAAAACTGATGCGAAAAATGTAATTTCCGTTTATACGACATAGTTTTTTTGTTGTGGCATTAACCATTTCCGAGATACTTGTTATAGTTTTGTATTTTATAATACTTTATAAATTTTTCTGAGTGCTAAGTCACAATTCTTTTGTTTCATGTTATGTCATGCAAAGGGTGTAATTTCAAAACCAACATGTAGCCAGCATCTACTTTTTAAAGATTCGACTATCGCTTTGGTCACCTATCTATCCCATTTCTACAGGTGGAAGTTTTCGTGACACGGCAAAAACGCAGAGAAGGAGGAGGTAGTCTAGGGTGGGGAGAAAGGCTGGCAGTATTCCCCTTGCGTGGAACAACACTCACTCGGAACGCATAGTGATGTCATCTTATCTCAAGTTGGGTACGCGCCTGCTGCTGTTACTACTGACCCAACACCCCTCCCAGAAGATAAATGGACCTATACCTACAACGAAATGTGTACTGTAGCCATTTCTGCAAACGTTTATCTCGTATTATCTGTGAACTAAGTAATCCTTGCATACTATATGCCATATAGCTTTTAGCATTCTATGATCAACTTCTGACAAAGGAAATTTTGGACAGCGTGGGCTTATGTAAACTTGATCTCGCTCATTTAAGTTCACTTAAATGGATGCTACCTTATTTGCGATGAGCAACCTAAAATTAAGCTTTCTCGAGTTATAGATTCTACAGCCAGAAAACAGAGAATGAAAAGCAATATTAGACATAATCCTTAAATGATTACGATAATAAAGATCTAGAGCAGTGGTTGCCAAACCTTTTTATAAAGGAGGCCATATTAACCGTCAGAGAATGAATCGCGAACGAAGTCACATATGATTAAAATAGGAACCATAAACTCACATGCAAGAGGCGTACAGATCACATTAGTACTCAGTGTTTTATTGATCTAAATTCTACACTTATATATTAATAACTTAACAAATGATTAGTCTTTCATTCATAGTCTCATGACAAACAACTCATAGGTAGTATACATTAACACCTCTTACATGAAGTATTTTTATTACGTATAGTAAGTAGAGAAGTACTGCATTCCACCCAAAAATTCGATACCGAGATTTCACCGGAAATGCATGTTTTGAGCCCCCTGAATCCAAAGAAAAGCATTTTTAGAAAACAGGTTCGTGTATGTGTGTGTCTGTGAACAGCATAGCTCAAAAACGAAAAGTAAGATAAACACCAAACTTGGTACAGTAGATCCTCGCTAATTCGAAATCGGATAAACCCAAAACTCTGTTAATCCGTAGTAGCTGCTCGATCCCTGCCGAATTACATGAAGAAATCTACCACTTAAACCCAATTTCGGATAATTCGTACTACGAACTAAAATTTGGTCCCCTCATTACATATCACATATGTTATTCTTCGTTAAACCGAATATGTATGTTGTGCGTGCACTACGATATTTTCCGTTACGCATTTCACATAATTTTCCTCAATTTTCTTTTTCACTGTCTGGCCCCATGCTTCAAAAGAAGGTTCGGGAAATCCCCAAGAAAGAAGGAATTTCTGGGTTTGTGTCTTCTGAGGGATGGCTATGGCGTTTTCAGAAGAGGAATAAAATCAGTGCTGTCAGTGTCTGTGGGGAGCACATAGAGTAAACAAGGAAGGTGCCAATGAGTGGGCGCGGGAGTTTCAATCTAAGCTCTCTCAACATCACCCAAGAAATGTGCTTGATATGGGTGAAGCAAACGTTTTCTATAACTTGATGCCTGAAAAAACACTACGTGCCAAGGACGGAAAATGCCGTGGAGGAAAATGCAGCAAGGGGAGACTAGCGGTGGTCCTGTGTTGTAATTCAGATGGTTCTGAGCTCAAACCATTAGTGATTGGAAAATACAAAAATCCACGTTGTTTTAAAAAGGATAACCTATTAACTCTGCCAAGTCAGTTCGAGAATAACAATAAAGCTTGAACGGCCAAATCTCTTGAAGATTCAACAACAAATAGCTGCGAGAAAAAGGAACATTTTGCTAACTTTGGACCACTGTTCGGCACATCAGTTCGATGACCTGGAACTTCCAAACATAGAAGTTGTCTTCTTACTAGCTAACACCACGAGCGTCTGCAACCATTGGATCAAGGTATAATCGCCTTAATTAAGCGTAATTACAGATGCCGATTGGTTAAGACTGCCATTAGTGCAATAGAACTACAAGAAATAGTTCCACATTGGAATGTACTGTAAGCTATCCGCAACATATCTGCTGCTTGGGATGAAGTTACAACAGACACCATAAGTAACTGTTTTAAGAAGGCCTGGACAGCAACTGATAACGCCACTGAAACTGAACAGGAAACCGATGATCCACATCTGAACTTATAATGTGGATACAATTGGGATTCTGATAATGCTCTTCTACACGTTTACATCCGGTTGGTGTCCTCTTGTACCGTCATTATGGAAGAATGGACGTAGGTAGACAACATCTGTGCTGCTGAAGGACCAGTCATTTGCTGATGATGCAGAAGAGAATGATAATTCTTTACTGTCTTCTTCTGAGGAGGAACATGAAGATACGACACCGCGACCCCGAGCTGAAGTTACAGCTGCAATTTCTGTTCTCGAGAGATTTGCTGCCACTTCTGATGTCCCCATTGCATTTCAGGCTGTCTTGGATGAGGTATCTTCAGAGAGTGCCATAATAATACGACCAACGGTCCGCCAAACAACAATTAACGATCTTTTCAAATTATAGAACTAAAATGTGTAATGTATAAGAGTTTTAATAAAACATGTGTTCAGATTAAAACTTAGTCTTAAAAGAACGGTATATTTAAAGTGTTTCTTAAGGTTATTGTTTGTTGTATTATACGACTCACTAATGCAATGAGTACAATATTCTTCCAAATAGTACTGTCAAATTACGACAAGCATTTGACAGTATACTTTCTCAGTTAAACAAATGCCACATATACCGTATACAATAGTTATTTTTACTTTTTCTTAGAAGTGGAACACCCTCATTCGTTGGTACGCATAACAAGAGAGAAAATGATCTCAACAGTCGTATTTTACCATTTAAGATAACACGGGAATATTTTTACATAACCTCGTTAATTCACACTTCGTTAAACCGAATTGGCTATTTTTCGGTCCCTTGGAATTCGGTTAAACGAGGGTCTACTGTATTTAGGTTCAGTATCTTTCAAAGATGCGACACGAAGATTTTCAAGAAAATCTCACCAATCCAGACTACACTTTACATGAAACATTTTTCAAAAATTTTGGTTTTCTCAAAAATGGCTCTAACGATTTTGATTAAAATATAACACATTTAAGATATTTTCATGGCAAATAAAATGTGTATTTGAATTTCTTGGAAATGTTCCCAGAAGTCCTCTTCATTCTGAATTGCTTTTTCATAATTGGTAAATCGTAAGAGATAGACCAAAGTTTACTAGTTTACTACTAGGCCGTAGTTTGGCAAATCCTGATCTAGAGGAATGGCTTCAGCTTCTGCATTACTAGTGAAACATCACCTTCCGAAACCCAAAGGAGAGGATAAGAAACTGCTGGTCATCGAGCGATATTTTATAAATACGTCTCGAGCATTCCCATGCAGCAAGTAATGAATGTTGTCTTGTCATCTCCTTCACATCCACTTGGACTCTTGACGTCATAACCGCAAAATCATTCTTTGTGAGTATGGTGCATTGCAGTAATACCCAGCGTTGACAAGCTCGATGAGAAGGATCATGATGATGACGACGAAATGGCTTATGAAGCAGAGGTAGATACAATTTGCCTCTTGAGGGATGAGTTACAACAGCTTTTTTGCTTTTATTTATGGTATTCCACCCAAAATTTCCATATCGAAATTTCACCAGAAATGCACATTTTGGGATGTCCTGGATACAAGAAAACAATTTTTTAAAAAAGCTTATGTGTTACATTCACATGACTTTCTCTACCCTCTATCGTTTATTAAAGGGTATACAAACTATTCTTACTGACGCTTATCACTTTCTCTACTACGTGTAGTAAGCAAGGGAAATATTGCATTCCACCCAAAAAAATGCCAAGATTTTACCGGAAATACATGTTTTGAAGCGCTCTGAATCCAAATAAAGCATTTTTGGAAGCATGTCCGTGCGCGCGCGCTTGTTTCTGTCTGGCTGTGAACAGCATAAATCAAAAACGAAAAGTCGGATAAATACCAAACTTGGTATTTGACTTTAGTATCTTCCAAGGATGCGACACGAAGATTTTCAAGAAAAACCTCCACCCCAGACTACTCTTTACATGGAACGTTTTTGTAAAATTTTGATTTTCTCAAAAATGACTATAACGATTTTGATTAAAATACCATATGTTTAAGATATTTTTATGGCAAATGAAATGTAAGTATATTTTGAATTTTCTGGGAATGTTCCCAAAGGTGCTCTTCATTCTGAATGACTTTCGATGACTGGTAAATCGTAAGGGATAGACCAAAGTTTACTACACAAAAAAATGTAGATCTCGTTAAAAAAACACATTATGTTCACATACAATTTTTTTTGCGAAGTAAACCATTTCCGAAATATTCCTTGTTATTGGTTTGAATTTTCCGATACTTCTTCTCAAATTGGAATGCATTATTCGCTTTTTTTATGTCCTGGACATACAAAGAGAATGGAATACTCCACATAGCAACCAGCTCTTAAAAGATTTGACTATCGCTTAAAACCTATCATATTCCCCTTGCACCTACAAGAAAATTAGCAATAAGATTTCTCTACTCTTGTACAAACTATTTTTGCAAACGCTTATTCTACATCTTCTTCATGCTAATCGAGATAAACATTTGCAGAAGCTTATTGCTAATTCTCTTGTAGGTGTAAGGGGAATATGCTAGGCTTTAAGCGATAGTCAAATCTTTTAAGAGCTGGTTGCTATGTGGAGCATTCCATTTCTTTTGCATGTCCATTAAAAACGAAAAACAAAACAATAACAAAACAAAAATAAATAAATAAATAAAAAATCAAATTACGAATTCTCATTTGAGGAAAAGTATTAAGTATTGGAAAATTCAAACAAATAACAGAGAATATCTCGAAAATGGTTCGCTCGGGGGGGGGGGAAAGGTATGAAATAAATTGTGTGTTTTAACAAGATCTACATTTTCCGTGTAGCAGACTTTTGTCTGTCGCTTACGGTTTACCAGTTATGCAAAAGCCATTCAGAATGAAGAGGACTTTGGGGGACATTCCTAGAAAATTCAAGATATACACCTTATTTGTCGTAAAAATATCTTAAATATATGGTTTTTTAATCAAAATCATTATGGCTATTTCTGATAAAATCAAAATTTTACAAAAATGTTACATGTAAACGGTAGTCTGAGGTGGAGGATTTTCTTGAAAATCTTCGTGTCGCATCTTTGAAAGATACTGAACGTAAATACCAAGTTTGGTATTTATCCGACTTTTCCTTTTTGGGTAATGCTGTTCACAGACATACACAGACCTTTTTCTAAAACTGCTTTTTTACTTTCTCTACTACGTATAGTAAGTAGGGGAAGAATTGTATTCCACCCAAAAATTCGATACCGAGATTTCACCGGAAATATATGCTTTGAGACCCCTGAATACAAAAAAAAAACCATTCTTGGAAACATGTCCGTGTGTGTGTCTGCGTGTCTGTGTGCGTGTGTGTGTGTGTGTGTGTGTGTGTGTGTGTGTGTGAACAGCATAATTCAGAAACGAACAGTCGGATAAACACCAAACTTGGTATTTAGGTTCATTATCTTCCAGAGATGCGACTCCAGATTACCCTTTACATGGAACAGTTTTCGAAAATTTTAATTTTCTCAAAAATGGCTCTAACGATTTTGATTAAAATATCATATGTTTAAGATATTTTCATGACAAATAAAATGTTTATCTTGAATTTTCTGGGAATGACTCCAAAAGTATTCTTCATTGTGAACGACTTTTGCATAACTGGTAAACCATAAGAGATAGACAAAATTTTACTACACAAAAAATGTAGATCGCATTAAAATGCACAATTTATGTCATATACATTTGTTTTGTTGAGTGAACCATTTTCGAGATATTGCTTGTTATTCCCTTAAATTTTTCAATATTTATTTTCTCAAATGGGAATTCATTATTCATTTTTTTGTCTTGGATATGCAAAGAGTATTAATCTGTGGCAAAGAGAATGGTGCTGCACCTAGCAACCAGCTATTAAGATATATGTCGATGCTTAAAGGCTAGTGTATTTCTATATTGCCCTTGCAATTACAAAACAAGGGGAACATAGTACGCCTTGAGCGATAGTCAAATATTTTTAGAACTGGTCGCTATGTGTAAAATGTAATTCTCTTCCCATGTCGAAAGATCTTGAAATCGTTTATCTCGATTAATATGAAATAGATGGAGAATAAGAGTTTGTAAAAATAGTTTGTACATGAGTAGAGAAAGTCATGTGAGTGTAACACATCAGAATTTTTTTATTCAGGGGGCCTCAAAACATGCATTTCCGGTGAAATCTCGATATCGATTTTTTGGGTGGAATGCAATACTTCCCTTACTTACAATACTAGTAGACAAAGTAATGAACGACGGTGGGTAGGTGAGTCATGTTAATGTAGCACATTTGATTCTTTTTCGTAGCAATGTCGTTTTAGAATTATTCCATGTTGCAAATTTAGACCTTTCCTAAGCGTCAGCCAAGAGACAGGCTTTAAAGTTTGCGATTCTTGTTCTCTTTACATCACTAGAATCTGTTACCACGAATAAACATTTGAATGATGTTTTCGTATGTTGAAACCATGTTACTCAATTTGAAATATTTATCCAAGAATTGTTTCAAATTAAGTAAGAAGCTTTTAACATACGAAAACATCATTCAAATCTTCCTGGTATTTTTCTTTTAAATTCATAGTAACATATCTTGTGATGGAAGCAAAAGAAAGTGGGGGCAGAATCGCAAAACTTTCAAGCATGAATTTTTGGTGACGTCAAAGTTGCAATGGAATATTTGGATAGAGGAATTACTTTTTATGTGAATAGTATAATACTCTGATGAATATACGTGAATTTGCCTCTGGTAGAGTGAATCATGTGAATGCATCACATGGGATTTTTATTTCCTCTGTCGCTTAATTGTGGTGGAAATTAAATTAAATACAGTTTTATTTATGGACGCGCTTTAACTACTATGGTCCTTAGCGTCCCATTCTATATTGGACGTTAAAGACCGGAAATTTTGCTCAGAGGCCTGTTTACGGTTCTTTTACGTGCCGTAAATCTACGACACGGGACCACCAGCTTTACTTCCCATCCGAAGGAAGCCATCGTCCTCCGCCGGGTTTGAACCCACGACCTCGGGAATAAGAGGCTAGCATGGTAACCACTACAGCACGGAGGACGACAGTTCTGGTGGAGGAAGTACCAGTAGTAGTGGTTAATTTATTTGTGGATTTTATATTACCAAAATTTATTCCGGCTAATTGCAATAGCTGTGATAGCGAGATTGGAGGTTTATTTGGATGCTGTGGAATTTGCTGGATTAAAACTACAACTCTATTTCAATATCTTAATTTTTTCTGCAGACTTGGAAGTTGCGGAATTTAAATGCCAAGTTTGGTATTTATTTATATTTCGTTTTCGTGTTACACTGTTCACACACTAGCGCGCGGACTGCTTTCGAAGACTACGTTTCCTTCAATCAGGGGACCTCAAAACACATATTTCTGGTGAGATTTCGAGATATAATTATTGGGTGGAATTATAATACTTCCTCCACCTACCATAGGTGAGTGATGAAGCAATAGTTATTTACATAATTGCATGAAGTATTTACCGGAAGGGGACACCTCGCCACTGCGACAACTAAACTATATTCACTCTTAGGTTGATCCGCGGCAAAACAAACCTACGTGGTCAGTCGCACCGTGGTGCAACACGGTAGCAATGCGCCCAGGAAAGTAGTCCTATGCTAATCTCTGAATGTAAGAATTAATTTATCCTTAAATAGTATAATATTCTATACAAATACCTAAGGTTTTATTTAACGCTGATTTATACCGTAAAACAGAGCTACAAGTGCTATGACGCAATTCGTATGAGTCACCTGACATCCGGCTAGGCGCAGAATATTGTTTACAGCCAGAAACCAGCAGTTGTGCTTAGTATCATGGCGGACGGTGAATTTGCTCTTGTGTTTTCGTCGAATTACGTAAAGCATTAGCCGCGCAAACCATTGACTAGTGGTGAAAAAACAATAGTGTTGAATCTTTATTATAAGTTATGCGAGAAATATCCAACACTTTCCGCGAAAGAAATGGTGAAATTAACTTCTGAGTTTACCGGTGTTTCGAGTACAAGTATAAACAGTGCTTGTGCACAAAAATCTGAAACGAGAAATGTGGTTACACCCGAAAAAAAAAAAGCATATGAAATACGCGATGCAAAAATGTAGTGATTTTAAGAAGAATGCAATTCGCGTAACAGTGCACAATTTCTTTTTTAAACTGAGCCGCCAACAGTTAATAAAGTGCCGCTTCCAGAGAGCGAATAAATTAGGTTATCGATACCGGTTACTTTATTTTTCGCTCATTTATTTCAGAATTAACCATTATTATATGTGCAAACGTTTATTTTGTTGCAACTATCAATCTTATCACCTTTAACCCTTAACAGAATATGCTAGTCACCGTTTCAGTTGTCGAAATAAGGACTCTGTTCTTTTTTGCACTACGTGCCGTTTGTACTCGCCACATGGTCTGAAAGAGTGACAGTATTTCCAGTGCGAATGGCGGAAGGATTCATTAAAGCGGTGCACTGGTCACCTGGGGTTTGTTTTGACGCGGATCAACCTAAGAGTGAATACAGAGTAGGTCTATTGTCGCTACACCTCCCCCCCCCCCCGGGAGGCAGGGATGAAGTGAAGGAGCCGCAGGAGGTCGTAGGTCTGCAGGCAGACGGGATTACAGAGAAGCACGGAAGTCCCTATCATTTCCAGTTCGAAACATCCGAAATCGGGCAGTAGACGCGGATCCCCCTCGGGGCCGAAGAAGGAGCCCTTGCAGGTAGGCCAGCGCGTTCTGTCGTTGGCGAGGAGAAATATTTCCAAAGCGCAAGCGACCATGCACTCTGGCTATCATCAGGCTAACTACGAACCTGGGGACACTGCAAGAAAGATGAAAGGGAGAAAGAAGAAATTACAGGAAATAGGAAATCTGGTAGAACACCCATTTGCCTTGGCGACCAAGGGAAAACCACGAAAAACCCTATGGTCAGAGTGGGCGGCCACCGGAGAACGAACCCGGGACCTCCGAATGAGGGCCACAGACGTTGCCGCCTGATCCATCCCGCTCGGTTACGTCATTGCATAGGAACAGTTTTTGTTTTTTTTCAGGACGAGTAAATGTTTCCGGCCGAAGCGAAGTTGGAGCTTTTGTTGCATACTATGTAGATAGATATTTTATGTCACTTCGATAGTTACATTCACAAATACAATTTCAATAACACTTAAATTCTATCCCTACATGCTACCCTTTACATATCATTTTCCTCATTTCGCTAAGTTGCTGCATTTCTAAGTTCCCATAGCATCCAACACCATGGTTACCGAGCTATTGGGTTCTATTTACTATCTGCATTTTGTTCCTATTCCTTATTTATAATTTTCTTCAGCCATGTATTTCTCACTACACCTAAATATTTTCCTATCTCTATTAAACTTTGTAAGAACGTAGGCTTTCACGGCCGGTGTCACAATTATAACTAATATAATTTATTAAACTTTCCTTTGATTTAACTCTTAACATCCTTATACCTATAATTTCATTTGGTAAACTGGACATTTTGATTTTTCGCAATTTTTCTCTCATGCTCATTGTTCCTTCACATTCTAAGATTAAATGCAAATAATTGTTAAAATTCCTGTTACACAATGGGCATCCTCCTTCATTTTCTCCTTTCCATAAGCTTTTTAACCTCATCACCCCTGTCCTTGCCCATGCAAAACCCTCTTTTGCTGATTTGTTACAAACATCAACATAATTTTCCTTTTCCCATGTCCTTTTAAGCTCGTATATAGGTTATACATAATGAACTTTTGGAGTTCAAACTACCAATTATTTCCATCTTTCTATGTCTTCAATTCTCAATCTAACTCTTTTCCAACACCCTTTCTCCCGTATGTCGAAATACGTTATTATTATTATTGTTATTATTATTATTATTATTATTATTATTGGTTAAAATTTGTATGCATATTATGTTGAACATTTGACGAGGTCATATTTTTCAGTTAAGTTGTTGATTAAACAGTTGAAGGGAATACTAAAAGGATGATGCTGGATTACGGAAAGTAAGTGTACAGAAAAGGTCAATCTCCTGTACTGGTTCGAAGAACATGAAATTCCAGATACATAGTATGAAACAAAAAGATATGCATGACACCTAGGTCTGTAATCTTTCAGACAGGCAACAGATCTTGACTGAAGTACGGTATATAAACCGGTGACCTTACTTTATGATAGAGTTGTGTCACTTCTGCTTACTAGACTATGGATACGTGCTCTGTCAAGGGTAGTATTCTCTATTATACTTTGCAGGCCTCGAAGATTACAGGCTTAACGAAATCAAACACGTAACGGATTTACGAGTAAGTCCCTTAATAACTATAATCAAATAATTACAAACCGTTGCCCAAAAATGATGCGATACTAACTAGAATGAAATATTTTTTAAGATAATACTTCCTGGGGTGGGTTATATAGGCACTATCACGAAATTTCCTGTTCCTCATTTCCTCTCATTTCATTTACTTTCATCTTACAGCTATTACCTACATTTGAGGAGAGACCTGTTTCTTCCCTAGCATGCAACCAGCTTCCGAACCTGCCCTTGAGGAGAGCGGGCACATCGAAAGGGTGTCCAGGGATGTTCGATCTGGAAATGTTACGAACACCACTGCGCCGGCCCCGCAGCCATCAGACTGGATGGCCTCCGCACTCTCTCGCCTCATCCCTTCCTCCCGGAGGTTATAGGAACTATAGGCCTAGCCTTGACCGCAGTGCTGGACACCTCCGTTTCTAATCACTATCTAAGATGGCATTCTCAGAAGCTCCAAGTGACCTAGCATATAGTTCTGTATTGTTATGGTGAACAGAATGTAAAAAATATAAATAAAATGCTATTGATTCGCGTATTATAAAAGAATAATTGTTTATATTTCTTCTTTCTTTATTTCTTCTAGTAATGTTCTAGCGCATCACAGGCGCTAGACTGATGATAAATTAAATGAAATAATAATTGGGAAAGGAAATTTGGGAAGAAAACGTTCAAGCCTAAGTTTATGGTACCTCCCCGACATTTTCGAGTTATGAAGACTGAGGAATGCCTGAAAAAAAAAAACCTGTCAGAGAGAACAATTCTGGCGGGATTTGAACCGCAGACCTACCGATCACGAATCCGTGTCTTAACGACCTCGGCCACCCACTTCGGTATATATTCTTCTTCTACTACTACTATTGTTTAATGGGAGCTATGGTTGCTGGCCGCTTAAGAATTTACCAACGGTAAATTACCGGGGAGGGGAACTTAAAAAATATGATCACGGTTTCATGAGTATCGGCTCAATAACGGTGTGTTTTATAGAAGTGAACTGATAGAAAAACATCTTATGAACGTTTCTACAGTAAAATATTCCACAGAACTTGTTTATTAATTCAGTTCGTTAGAATAACTCCATATTCCCCAGTTCCTAAGAGACGATTCAAAGGCGTGCAGCCATGTGAATTCCCTTTGAAAGCCATATTGAACACGTGTGTAATATTTTAACACCTCTTCGATTGTAGATGTTCGTTAACCGAGCTATTCCTCTTTTCCTTTTATTCAATTTATTCTCTGATAATATGTTTTAAAATGGAAAATCGAAGAAGAAACAGAAGGAAACTTAGTAAAAAAAAGAAAGGCGTACATGTATGGGACATTACATTTCAAATCGTCCGAAATAGAAGGAAAATCGACCTTGCATTTTTTTAAACGAAACGAAACCTTTTGTATTTGGAAACAAGCCCGATATATTGCTTCATGCAAATCCTTAAAGTTCAGAACATCATAGTTTTGCAATTAAAATTATTCAAATTTATCGTATCTTCCTAAGATTCCCAACTTCAAGCTGTTATAACTCTGAAACCTTTAAATCTAATTATTTAAATCGAACTTTATTTTGATTCCCTAAACTTTAGTTTCATACTGCTAAGTAAACATGTTCTTATTTTTATTTAAGTGAAGAAATCTCTATTTTTTCAAGTGTAGGCAGTAACGGACCAAGAAAAATAATTGTATTACGAGGGCTGATCAACAAAGACTGAGACTGATTTTTTCCTGTAGCTTCCGTGATAGTTTCGTATCTGTAACATAAATATTTGAAAAGAGCGGGTTTTTATGTATAATGTTGGTAGGCGGCAGCACTCTCGTATTGGTAGATTGGTAGTAATGCTCTATTTTGTAGACCCTACGTGCACTTCGCATACCAGACAATGGAGGTGATACATTTTTTAAATCGATTATCACCGGTGATGAGTCATGGCTGCATCATTATGATCCTGAAGGAAAACAAACCAGCACCGTGTGGAAATCGCCAGGTTCTCCAACACCAAAAAAGGCAAAAGTTGTTCCATCTGCAGGGAAAGTGATGGTGATCACATTTTTTGACTGTAATGGAATGATTTACCAGCATGCAGTTCCCCCTCACACTACTGTTACAGCAGCATACTACACGTCAGTATTGGCTACACTGAGGAAGCACATTGCAAAGAAACGACCAGAGCTTTCTCGGACTGATGGCGACTTCATCATGACAATGCACGGCCTCACGTCGCAAATCAATTCATGCAGTTTCTGGCTCGATTCAACATTACCTGTGTACCACATCCACCTTATAGCCCCGATCTTGCACCCTGTGACTTTTTTTTATTCCCATCACTAAAGGCAAAGCTTAGGGGTATTCGATTTGAGAACTCTGAAGCAGTGCTCAAGAAAAGTGAGGTGATTCTCAAGGACCTGACAAAGAATGGTCTGCAGCACGTGTTCAAGGACTGGCAGAGACATTATAAAAAGTGCATTGAAGCAGGAGGGGACTACTTTGAAAAAGATCATGTAAACATTGAATTGAAGTAATAAACATCTGTGAAAAAAAATCAGTCTCAGCCTTTGTTGATCAGCCCTCGTATATATGGTAAGATTCCGTAATATAAATACAATGGAACATATATTTTACTGTAATGGTGACTGATAAGGAATCGTCTAAAATAATTTAAAAAATAAATTACTTTATGCGCGGGAGTAGTAAAATATGTCTCATGGTCGCTCTCGGACGTTTTGTTTTGAACTGAAGGTTAAAAAAATGGTAAATTGAGTTTCATTTATGGACGTTCTTTAACTCCTATGGTTCGTAGCATCCCGTTCTATATTGACCGTGAAAGATCGGAAATTTTGCTCAGAGGCCTCTTTATCACCGGTTTTATTTCCTTCCGGAGGAAGCCATGCTAAGGATTTTTACGCCTGAAAAAAAAAAAAAACCAGCATCCGCCGGGTTTGAACTCGCGACTTCTTGAATCAAAGACTAGCATGGTACCCCTAGACCACGGAGGACGACGAAGATCAAGCAGGCCACTATGATAAGGTTAAATGAGAAGGCCTAAGCAGTATGCGATTCTGAGTATTTCCTCACAGATTCACAGAGCGCTTGGTGATCATCGTGCTTCAACCACGTAAATCGCTGCGTATTATTCACTCTTTGTGTTAACTATGAACACCCTAACATTACCGCTTTACCAACATTGCCGGCTTCTCTTAATGACACTATGGATTATTCACAATCTAATTTTTTAAAAAAAAAATCCGAAGAATTTAAAATAACTAAAAACTGTATATAGATTTCTGTGAATATTATAAAAAAAATAGTATATGCTGTAATTAAGTGCGGACTGTTATTTACAAACAATATTTGGTACAATATTCTGAAACATGCCCGTACTCAGAAAAAAATTTCGGGGAGGGTTTTTCACAAGTACATCTAAACTTAACAGTACTCCACACAGTTACCATGTACCTATTCCGTAGTATATAGACGTTACATGGATAAGAAAATTGCTTGGAGACATTATATAGACAAGAAAAACTCACCAGAATGAGGATATTTCACCTTATAGCACAAAACATGGAGACTGCTTCGAAAACCGGAATGTATGATCACCTTACCTATGTAGGCGACGATATTAAATTTCCCTTTTTCTTGTAAATGTGCTACTAGCAATAGACCTACTGTTATCTAACGAAATTTCCCATATTAGTTTGCTATGAATATGTCAAGCTATGAATAGCTTGCTATAAATAAAACTGTCAGAAGTTTCGCGGGGGGTTTGAACCCTAGAAACCCCCCTCTAAATGCGGCCCTATTCTGAAATAAAGAGTTTCGGAGCTAGGTGCACTTAAAATGCGAAAAATTAATTAATGCGATACATTTATCGTTCAATAACATGACAACCGTTGGGTTTCAGATGCTAATATTTGATAAACATGCTTTCCATAGCACATCTTATTAATAGGAAAAATTACAATGGAAAGAAAAACTGAGAGATTTTTTTTTTTTTTTTTTTTTTTTTTTTTTTTTGCCGTTCGATTTCACATGAAATGTCCCATATGTAAATGTGCCCCCCAATGCGTTTAAACTCTTGAGCTTCAAGGTCTTACCTCCTCCAAAATGCGCCTGATACCTTCCCGCGGTGCATCTGGATAATTTGCAGGATCAACCGATAATAGCTTCATTACACGAATCTTCCCGCCAGGACATCTTGCGTAAATATCCGTAAAAGTTCCTCCCCTATCGATAGCAAACTGGAACTTGCCTCTTTCTTGGCAACCCATTCCTGCACTTTTAATTAGTGTTTTAATACCACACGATATTCAGAAATCTCGCTAACCGACTGGTATGTGGGCCAGTGTGTCTAAAACTTCTTCAGTCAGCTGATAGCGGCAAAGTAAATATTGCAACACTTACTAACATGGAGTATCTTATGTTGCTGGTAGGGAAATTTCAAATCGTCAAAAATGGTTTCTCACGCGTAAAATACCTACTCAAGCTTATTAACTAAGATTCCGTTTTCCTCGCTAAATGACTGTGGACAGCGTATGTTCTTTAAATGCAAAAATGTTGTGATTTTGCTGGAAAAAATTAGTGCTACAAACCTTATGAAGGTACTTTTAGGAAATGCGATTGGTTCTGCTGCATTACGAAAACAAATTGGAAGGACTAAACAAAACATATGGCGATGGAATTATTAACCGATCAAGGATTGCGGTTAGATGGCCGAAGACCAAATGAATTGAGACAAATACGGTGTAAGTTAGGAGTGTTCAGTCAACCCGATGGAAGTGCCTATTTAGAACAAGGCAATACTAAGGTATTGGCTGCCGTTTATGGACCACATGAGGTACAGGAACATTCTTTATAGGTTATGTTTTTTGTCAGTACCATGTGATTTTCTCTAAACCATAAAACATGGATACAAATGGACCATTTTGTCATATATTTAAACATAAATGAAAGCGAAATAGTATTCAATAAGCTACCCACTTTGTTTTAGTGGCCATTTTCTACTATATTGTTTATCTAATGTAAGTGTAATCGGACGTGGTTGTTTATGAAAGTAAATAAATCAGCGGAGGGCAAATCTCCTCTTAGTGTATCCCGTTGAAAATGCGGGTATGCTTATAAAAGCAAAAGGAAAGCGAATAAATTACCTTAGGAGTGAGTTTAGAAGTGGATGTGATCTCTTTAATATCTGGTGCCCACCTATCCGCCCCTTTTAGGTGTTTTACTTTTATAGGCAAATCGCGTTATGAACACAACAAACGTAGCCATTTTTTCGCTAAATCACATGTAAAGTGGGAACTGCCAACCTAAATAAAAAGTGAAATCCCCTAAATATGCGATGTGCTGTTGTTTCTGCGAACGTGAATCATTCGAGTTTTAGACGCCCAGATCCCTCGGCTATCGGCCGCAACTTGCTACACTCCTCTCCTTTTAAAAAACATCCCTCGGCTACGCTTTGAGGCTGAGGGCCCTCAATCTCTCGGCTACCCTTAAGGCTGAGTATCTTACCGGCTTTGGCGGCATTAGTTATTCATATGTTGCCAGCATTACATTAGAGCAAGCGTATGACATAGAGTGACATCTGTTGGACATATAACACGTCATTTCCATCGTTATGGAGGATACACTAAGAGGAGAATGTCGATAAAGGGCCACCATTGTAGCGTTTCTTCTTAGAATACAACTTTATACCTACTTCTGTTGGTTTCGGACAGTACTTGGGTACCAGGGAAGTTACAGCCAAAATACATAGGAAATTGAGAGATAAAAGTTTGCTAAATGAATGCCGCCAACGTTCAAAAATGTAGCGACCACCAGAATAAAAAGGTAAGGACAAACGGAATCCTGGATCATTGAGATTTAGCCTCACAGATCCTATGGCTGTGTCCCGTGCAACTGCTTCACTTACAAAAACATCCCTCGGCTAAGCTTTGTGGCTTGCCTTTCACTATGTTGGGTAGAAGCGTGTATGTCAACTCTGTAGCGAGTCCAGTTCTACCCATGTACCGTACATTAACATTTTTTTTTCTGTAATCTGTAAAACTTGCATATGTATTCTTTATGATGATATATTTTCAGATTCGAGGAAGCAAGACAAAGTCACTCCACGATAAGGCATTAATAAACTGTCAGTACAGCATGGCAACATTCAGTACTGGTGAACGCAAACGAAGACCAAGAGGAGATAGAAAATCTCAGGAAATGTCCATGCATTTAAGACAGGCGCTTCAGGCAGCAATAAGAACTGAACTTTACCCAAGATCACAGATTGATGTTTTTGTTGAGGTAATACTTTTCTAAGGCATTAATAATTAATCATTATTTGTGGAGCTACACTGTGTAAAATCTTTGGACACCCCAACTCTTTTATTGAAGAAGTTGCAAAATCATTACCTAATAACAACTTAAGATGTATCAGTGTTGTCAAGTTCATATAAATTAATTTTGGATTTAAATAGTTTGTTGTTTCATATTCATTTATTTATAATCATCAAACCATTACATGGGCTAGAATTTCGTGAAAGACGCCCAAGAACTGCTGTTACTGATGAAAACTTGTTGTTCGAGCAAAGCTTGAAGAAGATCAATAGACATCTTATGAATTTATTCTGGTGGTATTGGGCATTGGCATGAATCAAATCTAAAACATTTTACATCAACAGTTAGGTGTAAGAAAACTTTGTTGTTGATGGATTCCACATAAACTGACTCCTGATCAAAAACAACAACACACTGATGGTGGAAAGAAACTCTGGAAAAATTCCAAGGCACTTAAGATTTGATTTGGAATATCGTTAGTGGTAATGAATCTCGGATTTATTGTTATGATCCTGAAAAGAAAAGTCATTTCAGCTCAGTGGGTCTTTGGAACAGAACCTAAGCCTACAAAAGTCAAACGAATTTGCAGTGCTGGTAAGAAGATGATTGCTAGCTTTTATTTAAAACAGGCCATGTTGCTACTATAGCATTAGAAGATAGTCATACTGTTACTGTCAATTGGTAGACAAATGTCTGTGAGAAAGCCCAAAAGGAAAAAATGTTACATCATGACAATGTATTATCGCACAGAGCAAAACTAACAATTAATTATCTAGATGCCCTTAAGGTCAGCATCATGGACCCTCCACCGCACATGGACCTAGCACCTTGTGATTTGTTTTTGTTTCCAAAAATTAAAGATAAAATACACGGAATCACTTTTTCGTCATCAGATGAAGCAGTAGAACATTATAAAAACCTGGTTTCTGAAGTGCCTCAGGAGGGGTGGCATCATTGCTTTAAGAATTGATTTCATCAAATGCAAAAATATATTAATATTAAAGGGGAATATTTTGAAAAACAATAAAATCATTTATATTTTTTTAAAACTAAACATTGTTTGATTTTCTAGAACTCCTTAGTGTTGATCTTGTATCTTGTATGGTTTATAAGTTATACAAACTTATACAAATTTCATTCAAAATGAAAAGGACTTCACAGGCTGTTCACATAACATTAAAGATCATTTTATTGGTTATATACGTATCTTAGGTATTTTAATCAAGCATTGTTGGAAGTATTTTTAAGAAAACATCAAATAACAAAACAATTTCCATATAAAGGATAGTTTGAAACGGAAGGATCTTCTTGTAAATCTTTATGTCACATTCTTGGATGATGCTGGACTTACATGGACAAGGTGAAAAGTTCTTGGCCTTGCTTAGAGATTGCATTGATATTAATGATATTCCTACTTTTTTGTTTGTTTTTGTCCATGGATTACTGTTTCTCAATAATAGAAGTCAAATCTCAGCTTGATGTACCAAATAGTTTTATTTATAATGCTGTTGAAAATAGTTGTGTTGTGTAGGCTGGGTTACAACGAATACTGCAATATCATGCCGTCGTAAAATTCTTTGTTTAGGGTGGTTTATCACTAATGGAAATTCATCCAAAAGGTGAAGGTTTACAAGTCTGCTCCTTCATTTCCATTTTTAAGAATTGAGCAGCAGAATTTGAACTTGGCTTGGTAAAGGAGGTCCCAAAACTGCAACCAGAGGAAAAAAATTGAGAAAGTGCACAATTTGGTATTGAGAGATTCTGTGATTAAAGGTCCATCAAATAGCTGATGTCGTAAGCATATCAAAGGAACATGTACTTGGTATTGCACATTTTACATAAAGAAGTGAAGGTGAGAAAGCATTGTGCTGCATTTGTTGAATGCTAACCAAAAGCAAATTTGAAAACAAATTTCACATTAATGTTGGATGATTATAAAGGAATCTAACTGATTTTGTGCATCAATTTGCAACTGGATGAAACGTAGGTCCACCACTACACATGAGAAATGAAACAGCAATCACAGTAGGGAGTAGTGGTCCTGCACCAAAAAGACTTCGATTTCATTTGTCACAAAAGGTAAAACCATAACTGGCGAATACTGCACAAGTCTTCTGGAACAACTGGGTGAAAAAATACATGATTGTAATTGTAAAAGAATTTGCAATAAGAAAAATTGTAAAAAGCAAAAATTATCCTTCACAGGACAATGTACAGTGGGCTTCAAATGTTTTCCAATGGGCCAAGGGGTGTAGAGGAAGAGGGTGAAGACTAGTCATGCCTGGCTATAGAAGTGCTGGATCGTCTCAAAGGTTACATTTACTTCCTTGTATGCTGGTATAATTCAGTGACCTGACTCTAAGAAGAAAGAATACGAAACCAAATACTTTTCTCTTTACTAGAACTATTCAAGCGAAATAAATTAACATTTTCTTTGCATAATATGTTGTTTAAAAATCAAATATTATACTCTTTATGCGGGTGCTACACAAGTTTAAGATTCAGTAATTTTCTTGAGAAACAAGGTTTGCATAATGTATATCTTGTTTTTAACATTTGTTGCTAGTAATAAATAATAATATTAATAATAGTTTCATAATTAGCACCAATAGAATGTTCTAATTGTACTCTGAGGGTATTTATTACCTTGACTATAAGTTCGTTTTGCTTTTTAATTGTCATATATATTGATCACAACGTTTAATGCTAAGTGTGTGGTTCCATACAGTTGGCACATTCAGTTCTGATAATATTCAAGTAATGTTTTAAAAATATGGCAGCAAAAGTAATATTAATGTCAAACTGTTGAAACAGTTTGGGAACAATTAAGTACAACATTACATTTTCTTCAAAATGAGATATATTTTGCATTTGTTGCTGAAAAACGAATAAAGATTGTTTTATTTGAAACATAATTCCCCTTACATACACACAAGAGAAAGGAAGAAAAACCGTGCTAGTCGTATAGTGAATGTAGAGTAAAAAAACCTATTTAGGTATTGTATGCAAAAGGAGAAAATGTTAATAGATACGAGGAAACAATGTTTAGCTCAAAATATGCAGTTTCTGTATAGCTGTTTTATTCAGTTAGGATATATAAGCTAAATTTTCAAAATAGTGACCCGAAGTGTTAATGCAGATAGGTTGATGAGCTTTTGTTGCAATTGGTTCATTTGAAAGCACTCTATTCTGAAAACTAAGTTGCTTTCAAGTTACAAATCTGAAGATGCCCCCCCCCCCAAGATTACTTTGTATTACGATTCATGTTCTGAATTCTTAAAATACTTCTCTTCTCTGGTCTAGAATAGAATGGAATGTGTAACCAAGGGGACTTGACCCTGATCCAGTGAATGAGGATATTGTGCTTGTGCTCCTGGGAGGGAGGGACGAGGTGAGAGACACCGAGCGGCCAGAACCAGGAGTGACGGCACAGCAATGACAAGATTCCTAAAATCTCCAGATTGAGATGCCCTGACAGGCAGGCAAACCAGGGACCCCACCCCAAACAGAGGGTCCAACGCCCCCCAAAAAGCGGTCCTTATACCCTGGCAACCAGCTGAAGACCAAGGGATGGATAAGGTTCCACAGAGAGCATCCTTTTTCTCTGCCATGCTGCACCAGAACACCATCGCCGACACTTCCAACCTAACAGGGTCAAGGATGAATGAAATGAGGAATGGAACGATATTCGGAGGCTGAGAGAAATCATATCAGCATTCACCGAACGACCTGGGAAAACTCGAAAAAATACCTGTGGGTCAGATTGGGCGGTAGCCGGGAAGTGAACTAGGGATTTCTCGAATGCGAGTTGCATGCGTTACCACGGCGCCACCTGGACGTAAACTGGAAGATCCGTAGTTCAAATCTCGGGTATGACATTGAATTTTTCAATCTGATTCTATCTTTCCAACCTTGTCCTACACATGGCTTGAGTGAAAGAGTCTTCTTGTTAATTGAAATGAACTGCCATTACTAACTTTGTTGTAAGTATAAGAAGAATGCAGTAGCTCAAACGATAGTCAAGAGTTTTATGTGGTGTCTTTGAAACTCCACGCTCTTTGCTTTACCACGAGAATTATGATCAGGAAAAATTATATATAAGTATAGAGTAAATTATTATTTTAAATTGAACAAACTAATGTGTTGCATTCACATAACTTTCTCTTTTCACCATTCTACAAATTCTTGTTTTCTAAATCTCATTTTTCTGTCTACTTCTTATAATCCAGATACACTTGCAAATTACATTTAGCTCATCTGTGTGGTGCGGGGGTCTGCCTCACATTCAAGAGGTCCCAAGTTAGAATCTTGGTTAAAGTGAAATACCTGGGTAAAGTTTTTTCCAGGGTTTCCTCTTATCCTGAGAAGATGAATGTTAGATTGTAATTTCTAGGACTAATTTTAGCATCATTTTAACTATTTCGTTCATTCACCATCCATAATGGCCTACCCGGTTAAAGGACTTTAATTAAATATCAAAAGAAAAGTTCACATTTACACGTTTCGTTGTAGTATACATAGATAAAGCAAGTCGCATTTTCAAAAAGCATGTCACTACGTGTTGCTTTGTAATTCCATGCTGTTTGTATGACCGTGACAAAAACAAATAAGTTAACTTCTCAGTTACAAAAAATATTCAAACCAATAACAAAAAATATCTGGGAATTAGTTAATCTCATAAAATATATGTATAACAAACTGTGTGCTTTAATGGGGTTTGCATTTCTTGTGTAACAAAACTTTGTCCAATCTTTATATATTTCGTATGTCATGAAAATATTTTAAACAGTGAGTATTTTAATCAAAATCATTAGAGCCATTTTTAAGAAAATAAATTTCAAAAATTTTTCCATGTAAAGGATTATTCAGGATGGGAAGATTTTCTTGAAATACCTTGCCACATCTTTAAAAGATGCTGAACCTAAATATCAAGTATGGTATTTAACCGACTTTTCGCTTTGGATTTATGTTGTTTACAGAGACGCAGGCATATGGAGCTTTTGCCCTAAAATATGTGCTGCATTCACATTACTCTCTACTCACTCTTCTTACAAAGCTTATTTTGCATCTATGTTTTCACAATTCGTTGTAGGTATAACCAGAACATATTAAGCTAAAGCGATAGCCAAATCCCTCAAAGCTGATCGCTACGTGATAGCTTTGGATTGGTTGGTTACGGAGGGGACTCGGCACTGATCCACATAGTGGATATTGTGCCTACACCCCACAAGGGGGCATCTCTGGGAGGAAGGATGAAGCGAGACAATACACCGGACGTCCAGAACCAGGAAAAATGGCACAGGAATGGCAGGGTCCCTAAGTTTTCCGATAGAGACTCCCTGTCAGACGGACAGGCAGACCGGGGACCCTACCTAGCACAGATGGTGTCCAACGCCCCTCAAGGAAGTTAGGATACTCCTGACAGTCAGCCGAAAGCTGAGGGACGAAGGTCACAAAAAGCATCCCTTTCCCCTATCACACTGCACTGAAACACCATCGCCAACACTTCCAACCCTGAAAGAGACCAATGAATGAAAGATGAAGTGAAATTAGAATGGAGATGAAATGATGGTTCGGAAATTCGGGGATGTGAGAATCCTTCCCAGCACTCGCCTGGGTTTTCCCCCCCGAAAAAACCTATGGATCAGGAAGGTTGGCCAGAGGAATCCAACCCACGACCTCCCAAATGCAAGCCACAGACATGATAGCTTTGAAATTCCGATCTCTTTGTATGAACACGAGAAAGAAAGAAAGAAAGAAAATAGCTATTTGCAGTTGAGAGAAGTATAAAGTATTTGAAAATTCAAACTTATAACAAACAAAATTTCAGAAAAGCTAAAATATAAAAGTTATTTGACATAAAATAAAAATGTTATTTGATATAAATGTTGCGCTTTAACAAGACTACAGTTGTGTGGTAAAAATTTTGTCTCTCTCTTACGATTTACTAATTATGAAAAGTCTTTGGCAATAAAAACTAATTTACAACTATTCCTAGAAAATAAAAGATATACATTCTATTTATCATGAAAATAACTTAAACATATGTATTTTAATGAAAATCCTTAGTCATTTTTGAAAGAAAAAAAAATTTTGAAGTGGATAATTTTCTTTAAATCTCAGTGTCACATTCGTGGAAGAAGTTGAACTTAAACACCAAGTTTGGTTTTTAACCAACCTTTTTCTTTTGAATTATGCTATTCGTGGATACACACACACACTTGGACCATTTTCTAAAAATAAATTCATTGGATTCAGGGGTCACAAACGTGATTTCTGGTGAAATTACGACATTGAATTTTCAGATGGAACACAATACTTTCTCTACTTACTGTAGCTACGTAGTAGAGAAAGTAAAAATGCTTACTTTGGATTCAGGGGTCTCAAAATGTGTATTTCCGTTGAATATCGTTATTCAATTTTTTGGTGGAACACAATACTTTATCTACTTACTTTAACTATGTAGTAGAGAAAGTAAGAATACTTTCTTTGGATTCAGGGAGTCTGAAAATGTGTATTTACGTTGAATATCGTTATATGCTGCCACGTATGAGAAGCCGATTTGAAGATGTACTTTTGTTGTTACGCTCCAAGTTTAAAAAATATATTTTAACTTTGTTATTAAACTGGTTCTATAGATATTATTTATGTTTGTTTTTGCCTCGGCTGCTTCAGTATTGTTTTAGAGTCACGTATCTCTTAGACAGGGCGTGGTGCAACAGGAATGTAGGTTTACACAGATTTTAAGTTTAAATTCACTTCTTTTTATTAATCCTTGGCACAAATTAAATAGCAGTACACTGATATTAAGAGCTGTGAGATTCCTCAAATTAATACTTGCACTTTGTTAACGCGTATACTTAATTTTCGTTACACACGAATACGTAATATGTTTTAGAGAACGCATCTTCATCTGGTCACTACCAAGGTCTGCAGGCAACTGAACATATTTCAACCGTCCAAACCTGTAAACTTTTGTATTTCAAGTCTCTGATTGGCTAATCCTAGTCCAATAGAATATCTGCATTTAATTAAAGCTTTTTCTGGCTGTTGATTGGCTAATTTTAAACTGTCATAAAATTTACATTATCGTTGCTCTAACCATGACTAATAGCATTCAAACTCTCAAACTCATTATTGACTCAAGGTTACCTCATTGTTAGCAAGGTTAAACTTATTATTCTCACAGCTCTTACATTATTAAATTACATAATGCATTCACATAACATTATTAAATATGTTTACAATAATATAAGCATTTGCAATGACTGTTACACACATTTTTACAAATTATTACATACATATTGCTTCAAGACGGGCTGTTATTGAATTTACATATTATATAATACAATTGAAATTTATTCAAGTGTTAAAAATACTGGCTCAACTTTAAATAATTTCTGGCCTAAATCGTCACGATGCACGGAAAAACCATACTTGAAAGGACATTATGAAAATAAAGAACATATGTTAATTGATAATGGGTAGAGAAAGCAGTAAATATTAAAAACCAAACCATTTTGTTTTAACACTTGCTTGTTATACAATAATATGATGCCTCTAATTCCTAAAAACTAGTTTGTATACTGCTTATGTCATTGTGTTGTAATGTTATTGCTGTTTTCTTTTTACAGTTATTACATTCTTATAGCCAAGTCTAAGGGAAATGTGTTGGAATGATATTTTCTTTAGCCTGTTACATCCCTTAACCTTCCTTGTAGAGCAGGTATGAGCTAAGATACCTGGCATAACCTCTCGGTAAGACACCCCGCTTGCCCCACTACCGGTGGAATGGAAAACATTTGGAGCCTTCTGTACTAGCTCAACCAAGATGGGTAGGCTAGCTTGTTAAATCATGGATTCATGAGCGGGAGCTCCATGGTTCAACTCCAGCCAGGACCATTCTCCCTGACATATTTTCCAGGGTTTTCTCAGTCCTCATAACTGGCAAGTGTCGAGAGGTACCTTAAACTTAGGCCTGGAACGTTTCTTTCCCAATATCATTTAATTTCATGTATCATCAGTGTCCACTGCCTGTGGTGCTGTAAGAATGGGTGTTAAACACTACAAACACAAAAAAAAAACAAAGAAAAAAAAGATCTGATGTATTACATTCAGAGAACATTCTTTACCCTCTATCGTGTATACAAACTATTTTTAGTAAAGCTTATTTTTATATCTACTACATTTTAATCCAAATAAACCTTTGCAGAAATAGCTACGTCACACATTTGTTATTGGTGCAAAGTGAACAACAATAATCAAATGTTTAAGAACTGGATGCTATAAGCTAGCCGTAAAATTCCATACTGTTTCCATGCAGTTGTGAGAAACAACTGAATGTTGACAGGACTTTAGGAGAATGACCAAGAAATGAACAATTCAGACTTTAAATAACATATCTCAGAAATGGCTTATGCCACACAAAAAAACTATTTTAAATAAATTCTGTGCTTTAAAGAGAACTACATTTTTTGTGTAGTACATTTTCGTCTATTGCTTAACATTTATCATTTAAAACAAAATTATACAAAATTCCTTTGAATGAAGAGGACTTTACAGGCTATTCCTAGAAAATTCAAGATATACATTTTATTTGTCATGTAAATATCTTTAATATGTGGTATTTTAATCAAAATTGTTAGAGCCATTTTTTAGAAAATCAAAACTTTTGAAAAATGTTCCATGTAACGGGTAGTGGGGAGGGAGGGATTTTTTTTAAAATCTTCGTGTCACATCTTTGGAAGGTACTAAATCTAAATAACATTTAGTATTTATTCAGACTTTTCATTTTTGAGTTACGTTGTTCACACACGCAAACCTTTTTCTAAAAATGCTTTTTTTTTTAGAAACAGGGGTCCCCAAAACTTGTATTTCTGGTGAAATCTTATTGAATTTTTGGGTGGAATACATACCTTCTCTACCTACTATGTACATGGTAGAAAAAGTAAAAAAGCACCAGCTCACAAGGGAGTCTTGGCAATGGGAAAACTGAGGGATTTGAAGTATGAATTGTTGGAACATCTACACTATTCAGCAGATTTGACACCTTCTGACTTTCCAAAGCTAAAGCAATGTTTGGTCTCAGAACATTTTGCGTCCAATAAAGAGCTTATGGCAGGCCCTATATGGGTATTTTGCAGACCCTCTAGCATGGCATTTCAGAGAAGGAATCTACTCAATGGAAAAATATTGAACGAGGTGCATTGACCTCAAGCGGACTACATAGAGGAATAAGTGCATTTTTTTACCTAGAAAACATTCTTTCACTATCAGGCCAAAAAATTTTCACTTTGCCCTCATATATATCAATAATTTAATATCTCAGCTTTGCCTCTAGTCAGCAGTGATGTTCTCTTATCAACTTGCGTCAATCATTGGGTGTGTATTACTTTTGCTTTCACACATTCATACCCTCATTCACACATATTCAAGGGAGGATAGGGAATAATCCTGACTTAAAGAAAAATCGCTGCCCTCCATCTGGAAATCAAACCCAGGACCTATGGATTTGAAGACTAGCATGGTAATAACTGAGCCAAAGAGGCAGTGTAAATATTAAGTTTGATGAGGAGCTAACTTTTCTTTTTGAGTTATACTGTTCTCCCTTCCTTTACCCCTTTCCTCAACCTCTCTATCTCTCTCTCTCTCGAACGCACGCTTTGTCCTAAAAATACACGTGAAATTTCTGTGAAATCTCAAGTATCAAAATTTTGGTTGGAATGCAATACTTCCTCTACCATAAATAAGTGGCAGAGAAAGTAAAAAAAAACAAATAATCAATTGGCCCAATATAGAATGCATTAAAATGAGAAAGATATTAGTGGACAAATAATAAAATAAGCTTCTTTGTTTATATGATTAGTATGTAAGATCCAAATGCTGAAGAAATGAACAGCGACTTGGAAGAAGATTTAACAAAATATAAACATTGAGTATTTGTAGTAAGAAATACTTTGTTGGGAATATGAGAATAGAATGTAGATATTATATGGTGTAATATCAAAGCAGCCCTAATAATTAGGTTTATTTAACAGTTATGCTGGTCATATAGTGTAACCAATTGCATCAGAATTTTGTTTCTCAGTTCTTTTATATGCCAGTAAATCTTCAGACAAGAGGATATTGCATTTAAACATCGTTCTGGACTGGGATGAGTCTGCAACCTTGTGTCCAGAAAGCCAGCATTTAACCAACTACAACACCCAGACTAATAAATCAAACCCTGAAGTATGTAAGTGAAACTTGCATACTTCAACAATGATTTTTGCCAACAATGATAAACTTGTAGAAACTTCTTGAACTTCCAGTGTAGACTACATCATAATGTCTGATGATTAGGGCTGCGACATCAGAGTCATTACGTTTGTTTAGAGATATCCTGTAGTCGACTGCTTACAGGTTACCTGTACACTTTAGTCAAGTGTATCGCCACACAGTGTTCACATAGATATGAAATGCCAAAGGAAAGGGTACTAACATCCACAGTGTTGCAAAACTATTTATTGGAGTATGAGGAAAATGTTTTCTCTATCATTAATGAAAACCTTTATTGCAGACCATGCAGTAGCAAATTTCTTCTGTGTATAATAGATTGAGTAATGTCAACATAGAAACACACAAGCATTGTATTACAAAATGTAAGTATAAGCTGCAGCAAGAGTCACCTCCATCAAATCAAACGTTTAATGAAGAACTATATGCAGCATTTATTTCTGCCAATATTCTGTTATATAAACTGCAGAATACAAAGTTGCGGGCTATAATTCATTACAATAAATTGACATAAAATCGTATCCATGAGTACATTGTGACACAGTGTTTTGCATTAATATTTAATAAAGACATTTCAGTTATATAAGTCAGCTATATATGTTATTGAATTATATTGCAGAAATAAAGTAAATGTTAGCGAGACATGCGTAATTCTTGTATAAATTGTACCACATGGGATCAATGTCAGCCCTTATCACTACACCCTTACCTTCCTATTCTATATGCTTTCCTCCATGTAGCGATTCCGATCAATCCTACTGGTGATCCATCAACGTTTTGCTCCACTGTGTTGAGCTTTTTCTATGGGCCACTAGCACTGGCTATGTTGTATTTACACATAGTCTGGGCCAGCCTCCTCTTCTCTCATTGGGTGATGAATGGCAGCTCGCTTTGTTAACAAGGCATTCCATGTTGCATGAAGTGCTTTGCCACTAGGGCCAATAGAAGAAGCTCAGCACAATTGGAAAACTTCTGTTTTTTGAGTTATAATAACAATATTTATTGTCAATAGATTTGTTTACAAATTTCTGATATTGTAAAAATTACAGTTAAGAAAGAAGAAAAACTAGACAAAATTAAGACATTCAAAAAATAAAATTTGAGGAATTATTTACAGGTGATCTAAATTACATAAACATCTATAGCTAAGGGATATTTTTAATTTTGTTTTAAATTAAATTCATTTGGCAGTTTACTTTACAAAATTAAACTTGATGTTGTTCACAGCCATACCTGCAGACCTTTTTTTAATAATGGCTTTGTTGGAATTTTTGGTGCAACTGTGGTTCAACCTTTTGTATCAAATGCAGTAATTCTCTTCGTTTGTTAGCGGTAGAGAAGCATTCTCTTGAAATAGGATTTTCAGGAAATAATAAATATAGCTTAAAATTGGGAAATATTAATTATAAGAATTTATTTCTAATGAGAATTTTTATCAATTATTTTGAAACATTTGGTTATTAAATTCTACTTGTTGTAAAACACAGGAGTTATACTTCACAGTTTTATGAGAGTAATATGAAAATACTTATACTTCTGCTCTCAAGTTACTGTAATTCTTCCAAACTCTCATTTTATTATCTCACTTTTGTACTTGAATTAATAGTAGAATGATTAGCACTCAAGCTCAATGCTTCTGCATTTCTGTGTCATAATTTTAGAATTCTTTTTTTAATTCTGAATATGCATTGATGGCTCTTGTTATTGTGTTTTACACCTTACCAGGTATTGCAGGCAGATGGAGGCAATTATTGTGCATGTGTTAATGCTTCAACTTTAGCTTTGATGGATGCTGGCATACCAATGACAGACTATATTGTAGCCTGCACTGCCAGTCTTGCAAATGGTGACGTTCCTCTAGTGGATATAAGTAATCTGGAAGAAAACTCTGGTGGACCAAATCTGACTGTTGCTACATTACCTCTCTCAGGACAGGTAAATGTTAATATTAATAACATAGAAGGTTTTCAGATTTTATACAAATATCTGAAATAATATCTGTTAGAGACATAAACTTAACTTTTCTTTGCACATATTTTGATGCAAACATGTTTCTTGAAAATGTGTTATGTTAAATCAACTTGAGAACACATAAAACAATGCAATAATATTAATATTTTGATCTGTAAAAACTAATACAATATACTAAAGCACTACCTATAATTGCAGTAATAAAATGTTAGGTAGCAACTGCTTATGAGATAAATACTGCAAAGAAATCCTCTGAAAAGTGAGAAAAATAAAAAGAAACTTGGTTTTTATGCTCACAATAGAAAATTCAAACCAAGTAGAACACATTAGTGAACTCTCTTACCCACTAGAACACTAAAACCTAAGTTTATTAGGCATAAAGACAATAGAACAGTTTACTGGAAATAGTTCATCCCTCTGGAAATCCTAAAAGCAAAGTTATTCTGAAGAGGAATGGCTTAGACTGTATGTCATTTCCAATTATCTCACTGTAAAACAAGCAAGAGCAGTTTTGATGAACAGGTACTTGTAAAACCTTACGCTTTTGCTTTACAGAAACTTATGCAGAACCCAGAACTAGTAATGAGTTGTGATGAAAGGGACAAGCAAATGAATATAAAGGGGAATTAAATTACCAAATTACGATAAGTTTGCCATTAAATAGCCCATAATAAAAGTTATTACATAAACAATACATAGCCAAAAATCAAATCAAAAGAAGTGGTAAGATATCCAAAAATGTATTACAAAGAAGTAAAGATAAGGCATGAAAGGAAGTAACAACAGAAATCTAACAAATTGTCATTACTGCTGATTGGAACCCAAATATGTTTTTCACAAATTTTTTAAAAAGTTTGTAAAATACACCTAAAAGGAAAAATAATTAACATCATGGCAATGCATTGTCGCATATAGCAAAACTAACCCCTGAGTGCGAGTGTCTGGATGTTCTAAAGGTCATTACCATGGTCCCTCTACCATACGGCTCTGATCTAGCATCTTGTGATTTCTTTTTGTTTCCAAAAATTAAAGATAAAATGCATGGAATCACTTTTTTCTCATCAGATGAAGCAGTGGAGCATTAGAAAAACCTGATTTCTGAAGTGTCTCAGGAAGAGTTGCATCATTACCTTAAGGACTGGTTTTATCGGATGCAAAAATGTATTGATGTTAAATGGAAATATTTTGTAAAACAATAAAATAATTTAAATGTTTTAAAATAAATTCTTGTTTGAAATTCTAAAAATGTTCAGTGATATATAGAATCAATTTGACAATTTGGATAGCCATGGAAACAAACCATGAAACCATGGGGAAACTGGCACGCAGTAAAACAAATAATTAAATTATGGAAAATTAATTGAAGTTAAGCACTCATATTGCTCCACTTACCAAACTTTGGGCAGGACATGTTTTGAGGACCTTTGTTCCCATTCTCAGCTTATGGGGAAGAGCATATACCAGAAGTTTTGAGTATTGAATTATGAATTTTGAAATTCCAGCAGACGATAGTTTAATCTCTAAATTCACCAACCTCACGCTCATGATGCTACAGATACCCAGAATCCCCGGTTAGTCGACCAGCAGCCAAGAATGGGGACAATGGGTGCTCAAAACATGTCCTGCCAGTAATTTGGTAGGTAGAGCAGTGTGAGTACTTAACATTGACATATTTTTCATAATTTAATCATGTATTCTTTATCAACCTTATGAAATAAAGGTAAACTAACTTGTTTCACTTCTAGACACACAGACCTGTGTTACGTATATGTTCTATAATATATGCATTTTCATTCTGATTTCCTCTTCTGCTACAGCTGTTGCTGACCAGGACAATATTTCTTTATACAAATATGATCATTTGATGTGGTATTAATGTTTACGTAATATGTTTTTACGTAAGTTATTAGAACTTGAAGATCTTATGTTGTGCTGCTTACTTCACGCGTTGCCATCTTGTGACGTCATTCATTTGTTTGGTTTGTAGCTCCATCTGGCGTTAGCAATTTGCGGTTCCTAGTATCAGTTTTTGAAATAATTCATTTCAAATGTCCTTCGGCTAGCTATTATCTTATCTTGGGTCGAACATGTATCTCTATACAGGTTGTGAAACGGAAAGGAATCTTTTATCCAAAAATTACACTGATGAAGAAATTTGTTTTATAATTTTTATTGTCGAACACGTTCACTATCACTTTTACATATTGATCTGGATACTCGCCAAACTGAAACTGTTATAATACTTCTTACTGATCACTTTTAATTCACGTACTTCAACCTTTTATATAATTAACTTTACCATATTTTAGATCTTTCATAATTCTGCTGCGCGTAACTTGTGAATCTATATCTGATGTATGACGAACTAATACTTTCGACGAACTGACTGACTGAAGACGACGTGTAGTGTATGAATGCTTTCGGCGAACTGAAGGACTGACTGACTTTACCTCAAACCTAGCCTATTTATACGCCTGCATACAGATACGCCTAAAGATTATAAATGAATTACTATTGGCTAATAAAACGCGCCAACATTAGCGTCTATCTTAATATCCAATGAAAACCACGAATACATATTGCTTTAGGGAGAACACATTCCAGAAGTTTCTACCGAAAACGCGCCAACATTACGTAACTTCCTTGTTCCCAATAATGATAAACAGCTCACCCCCTCGCTGCATTATTGCGCTATTATTGACAGTTTCAGTAAAGCCGTATAAACTTATTTCCCAATAATAATTACAATTAATAAACATCTGAAATCAATGTCACATAAAAATGCATATTCATATTACAATCATTATTTACATTTAAGTAATTTGTGATACAAATTACTGCATCATATGCCCCACTAGAAACATAATTATAAATATTTACAACTTGTTTGGAAATTTTATAATTGGGTTTTTAGTCTCCTAAATCTTGGAACACACGCTATCACTTTCACTTAACACTTCACACGCATTTAACACACGACATATTTTTTTTTTTTTTTTTTTTTTTTTTTATCTCGCCACTACATACTGGCTCTGGTTTAATTAATTTAGATATTAATCTGACATCACAAATTTTTTTTTTTTTATAGCAAATACTGTACCCTAAATTATTTATTTACTATTACAAAATTGCTTACTTTCTTAAGTTGTTAACAAAAATTTATACATTTAAGATTTTTGTAATTGTTTAACATTTTTACCAAAATATTCACCCTCTACACAAATATATTTACATCTCTTAAATCTAGGCAATGTTTCACATGTTCTGTTTACTACATAAATATTTGTTTTTTTTTTTAAATTATTTTTAACCCATTTTTGTTATTTTGTACTTTATTTTAACAATACTCTTGGAATTGTATTTACGTACTTTTACTTTAATATCATATTAAGTTTCAATCTTTACATTCTTAATTTTCAAATGTTGTTACAGTTACTAAAAATTTAATTTTTTTTTTTTTTTTTTTTTTATTTTTTTGTAATTTATTTCTCTTTTCAAATGACATATAAATAATTAACCCTCTTACGTTCCAATACATTTCTCTGCAAGTCATCTTTAACTATCCAGCATTTACTTTACATCTCATTGCTATTTACCCTCCTGGATCAAATTGTGTGTGGCTAAACATTACTCGTAGCCGTATCCTAACCTTCAAATTTTTGTTCATGAATAACCTCTTGTATTCATTTGAAATTTCATCACATGATAACATTTGAAAACAACCTAAAGCTTCCTGAACAATACATCTTTTACCAACTTTCATTTTCAATTCTTCTGCTATCTTTTTAACTTGAGAATACTCTGACAAATCTGTGCTAAACTGTACTGGACTGGAGTTTTCATTTTGAACATCTTGGTACAATTTATTTCTTTGCATTACTGTCTCATTCTGTATTTCTGATATCTCCCCTCTGAAATTATCTTGCGCCTGATTCACATCTACATTCATAACCTCTTTCATCTCTCTTAGCTCACTTGCAATGTTACTCATTCTACTATCTGACTCTGTACATTCTAAATCAACATGTTCATTTTTAGTATTAACCTCACTTTCTTTGTTATCTCTTTCCCTGCTCATGTCTAACATTTTCTTTGAAACTTCACCTATTTCATTTGCTATCATTTCTTGATTTTCATTTTTCATTCTAATCATACTACTATCTAGCTCCATGAATTTCTTTTCAATTTCTTCCCTGTTTTGTTCTAAGCTTTTACCAATATCTTCCCTCAATTCCCTATTATTCTTTTGCATATCTTCCCTTAATTGATCTGTAATACTCTTAGTAATATCTTCCCTATTTTGATCTATTTTCTTTTCTAATTTCTCATTATTCTTTTGCATATCTTCCCTGTTTTGATCTATTTTCTTACTAAGATCTTCCCTTAATTCCCTATGACTCTTTTGCATATTCTGAGTTAGTTTTTGTTCTAATTTCTCATTATTCTTTTTCATATTCTCATTCAAATTTTTCAGCATTTCCATAATCATACTAGTATCAAGATTAACATTTCCTGCTATTCTATTCTGACTTTCTGCACTAACGTTTCCATCCTCAAATCCTAAAAAGTCTGGGCTATTTTCTGTAACCTGTATTGAATTACAGCTAACTGTTACATTATCTCCCTCCATAATTATTTCTTCTGTATTATTAGTAGCCATTGTTTTCTTTATCCTACCACTCCTAAGGTACATTTAAATTTGTTTACCTTTTTTTTTTTTTTTAGAATTAACATAACATTTTTCTAACCTTTCTGATGCTATCTGCTGATGTAGCTTTGATGTCCAGCTTTCTACCCCTTTCTCCTAGGTTTGTATGTCGCTTCTGCGTTGTATTATGATGAATCTACGTTGTCTTGATGTTTTTGTGTCCACTTATCCACGTCGTTTGTCGCTCCTCTAGTTGTTTCTTGAATCTGCGTCTTGTAGATCATTTCACTGCTGCATTCGCCCCTTCCTGGTCATCTCACTTCTTCCTGGTTAATTCTGCCCCTTCCTGGTCATCGTGTTCCTTTCCTGGTCACTATGCTTCTTTCCTGGTCATCGTGTTCCTTTTCTGGTTATCGTGTTCCTTTCCTGGTTATCGTGCCCCACGTTCTGGGCGCCAATTTGATGTGGTATTAATGTTTACGTAATATGTTTTTACGTAAGTTATTAGAACTTGAAGATCTTATGTTGTGCTGCTTACTTCACGCGTTGCCATCTTGTGACGTCATTCATTTGTTTGGTTTGTAGCTCCATCTGGCGTTAGCAATTTGCGGTTCCTAGTATCAGTTTTTGAAATAATTCATTTCAAATGTCCTTCGGCTAGCTATTATCTTATCTTGGGTCGAACATGTATCTCTATACAGGTTGTGAAACGGAAAGGAATCTTTTATCCAAAAATTACACTGATGAAGAAATTTGTTTTATAATTTTTATTGTCGAACACGTTCACTATCACTTTTACATATTGATCTGGATACTCGCCAAACTGAAACTGTTATAATACTTCTTACTGATCACTTTTAATTCACGTACTTCAACCTTTTATATAATTAACTTTACCATATTTTAGATCTTTCATAATTCTGCTGCGCGTAACTTGTGAATCTATATCTGATGTATGACGAACTAATACTTTCGACGAACTGACTGACTGAAGACGACGTGTAGTGTATGAATGCTTTCGGCGAACTGAAGGACTGACTGACTTTACCTCAAACCTAGCCTATTTATACACCTGCATACAGATACGCCTAAAGATTATAAATGAATTACTATTGGCTAATAAAACGCGCCAACATTAGTGTCTATCTTAATATCCAATGAAAACCACGAATACATATTGCTTTAGGGAGAACATATTCCAGAAGTTTCTACCGAAAACGCGCCAACATTACGTAACTTCCTTGTTCCCAATAATGATAAACAGCTCACCCCCTCGCTGCATTATTGCGCTATTATTGACAGTTTCAGTAAAGCCGTATAAACTTATTTCCCAATAATAATTACAATTAATAAACATCTGAAATCAATGTCACATAAAAATGCATATTCATATTACAATCATTATTTACATTTAAGTAATTTGTGATACAAATTACTGCATCACATTACATTCACATGACTTTCTCTACACAGTATTGGTTATTTTCATATAGCTTTTACAAACTGCTCTTATGAAGGCATATTTTTCTACTACTTCATGTTAACTGAGATAAACCTTTGCAGAAATAAGTTTCATTACACTTTTGTTGTACGTATTAGGGGGATAGACAAAACCAAATTGGTAGTCAGGTGTTTAAAAACAAGTGGCTATATGCTGGCCTTGAACTTCTAAACTGTCATAACAAACAAACGAATAGCAACAGCACTTTAACAAAACAACAAAATATTAAACAATTCAAATCATCAATAGTGTATATTTTGAATGGCTGATGCTACAGAAAAGTTATTTGAAATAAACTGGTATGTGACAAACAGTTTGTTTTCAGGTTATACTGTTCATATACATACCCATACACATGGACATTGATCTTTATTCAAAAAGCCTCAAAACATGTATTTCTGGTTAAAAATATGTATTTTATTTACAAAATAAAATTTTTGGGTGAAATGCAATACATTCTCTACCTGTAGGTACATGGTAGAGAAAGTATAAAAACTAACAAGATATGCAGGAATGTATTTCAAAATCTTGATGTGTTACAGCTATTTTTATATACATTAAACAAATCATTTGAGGTTCATTACACAACGTACAGTGATACAAAGAAATGGGGAAAAAATGGTACAAATTGTAACCGTTTTCAAATGATTAGCCATTTGCAGTGACAGATGAGAGTCTCAATATGAATGGGAATTGTAGGCAGAATATGAAACTAAAGGTGATCGCTTTTCACAGAATTTGTAAACATACAACTGTTTTCTCTCCACTTTCTGCATTTATGATTCTGTACGGTGATGGAGGATTCTCAGCCATGACACTCTTGAAAGTAATATTTTCCCAACACTTCACTTCACCACGTGACAAGAACATTACAGGCTTATCCAAAAAACTGGAAACAAACTACAGTGCCTGCACATAGCCTCTCATAAACGCTCTGCTATAATGGTTCACTTAGTTACAGGTAAATCTAAACGAATACATTTTGTTTCATAAATTGAATTGTTGTAATGAATTTTTTTTAATTTCTTTGAACAAGAATAATCACAAAATGTTACAATGTAAACCGGACTGTCTTATGTAGATGAAGAGATGACATGCCAAGCATAAAAATTTGTAGTTCATACACGAGCCAATAAGTTTTTCTTTATAACTTCTTTGAACTTAAAGTGAAGCCACTTTAGATAGAACAAACTTTCGAAACAATAGTTTGTTGAAGAATGAATAGAGAAAATGATGTGAATGCAACACATCAGATTTTTGTTAAATATGATTTAACCCTGTTTTTCAAATAAGGTTTTAAATTATCTTATATATTATATATATAAAAGCCAGTGTATATGTGTGGGTGTGTTCCTTATAGGCTTCTACACCGTTGCACTGATTTCAACTAAACTTGGCACAGGTAACCTTTGACACAAGGCAGAAATTACTGTTTAGCTTAGAATTTGAAATTCCACCCCATTTCACACAATTAGTTATTCAATTTTATGTAATGCCCACAAAAGCTCAAAACCCATCTATATCTTTCTAAACGATAATCATAATAGGTCGAATATTGTCAACATAAGAATACTTACTTACGCTTTCGTGACCTCACAAAATAAAAGAACAGTGAGTTAATATATTATTCGTTGATCTCCTCTCTGACATTGATGATGAAGTAATATGACAGTCAAATAAATTACAAGAACCATGCCACATGTGGCTATGGTTATGCAAATGTAAAAGGCTACAACCGCTTGATAAAAAATCTGATGCATTACGCTCAAATGACTTTCTCTACTCTTGTACAAACTATTTTTACAAACTCTTATTCTCCATCTATTTCATATTAATCGAGATAAGCATTTGCAGAAACGATCTTTTGACATGCAAAGAGAATTACATTTTACACATAGCGACCAGTTCTTAAAATATTTGACTATCGCTTAAGGCCTACTATGTTCCCCTTGTTTTGTATTTGCAAGGGCTATATAGAAATACAGTAGCCTTTAAGCATCGACATATATCTTAATAGCTGGTTGCTAGGTGCACCACCATTCTCTTTGTCACAGATTAATACTCTTTGCATATCCAAGACAAAAAAATGAATAACGAATTCCCATTTGAGAAAATAAGTATTGTAAAATTTAAGGGAATAACAAGCAATATCTCGAAAATGGTTCACTCAAGAAAAAAAATGTATATGACATAAATTGTGTATTTTAATGCGATCTACATTTTTTGTGTAGTAAAATTTTGTTTATCTCTTATGGTTTACCAGTTATGCAAAATTCATTCACAATGAAGAATACTTTTGGAGTAATTCCCAGAAAATTCAAGATATACATTTTATTTGTCATGAAAATATCTTAAACATATGATATTTTAATCAAAATCGTTAGAGCCATTTTTGAGAAAATTAAAATTTTCGAAAAATGTTCCATGTAAAGGGTAATCTGGGGTGGGAGGATTTTCTTGAAAACCTTCGTGTCGCATCTCTGGAAGATACTGAACCTAAATACCAAGTTTGGTGTTTATCTGTTTGTTTCTGAGTTATGCTGTTCATAGACACAGACAGACACACACACACATGGACATGTTTCCAAAAATGCTTCTTTTGGATTCAGACGGTCTCAAAACATATATTTCCGGTGAAATCTCGGTATCAAATTTTTGGGTGGAATACAATGCTTCCCCTACTTACTATACGTAGTAGAGAAAGTAAAAAGTAACAAATTTCAAACTTATTATATTGGACTGCGATAACAGCAACAGCATCAAAGCAGACAAAATACTACTTATTCCCTTTTATCTTCATATGATTATTTATTGCGTATCCATATAGAATAACACAAAAACATTTAACATACATTGATTACAAAAGCTCTATGGTGCTCAAACATTGCTAACATAAGAGTAATAAATAAATAAATAAGTTCATATCCAATTTGAGAGTTCAGAACAAATTACTCTTTTGAGAAAAAATGATTCACAGTTAAAGCTATATATTTAATTCTTCTTAAAATATACAATACATTTGTTACATCTCAGAGGGAGAATTCAAACTTAACTTAACATTTATTAAGAACTTAAGTTATAATTTATCTATTTATTTTTAAAATTTTCTATTCAAATTTTTGGACTTGGTCCACTAGAGCATTGAACTGTTTGTGCATTAAATTTTTTCAGCAAATCATATATATTAGTAATAAAATTTTCTATTCAAATTTTTGGACTTGGTCCACTAGAGCATTGAACTGTTTGTGCATTAAATTTTTTCAGCAAATCTTATATATTAGTACTAAAATTTTCTATTCAAATTTTTGGACTTGGTCCACTAGAACATTGAACTGTTTGTGCATTAAATTTTTTCAGCAAGTCATATATATTAGTACTACTATTCTTATATTAATGTCTTATTAATTTATATTCTTAAGTTAATATGACATTGGTTTGTAGGTTTTACAATCTTTGTTTCACACAAATATGACTTCATCCCCATTTATTGAACCATTTGCTTCCTCCACATCCTGATTACTGGCTTGTGCCTTCTGGTTCTGTCAGTACTTTGAAGGTTCTGGTAGTAAGCATGATGTGATATATCAGTAGATCAAACATATCATTCTTTTGTCTGCTGTTACCATCCTTCTAATCTTGTAAAGTAGGTCCATTGGGATATTAATGTCATCCTCTGTGGTCTAGGGGTACCAGGCTAGCTGTTAGTTCCCGAGATGCGGGTTCATACCTGGTGGAGGGTGATGGATTTTTTCAGGCATTAAAATCCTTGGCATGTCTTCCTTCAGAAGGGGAATGAAGCTGGTGGTCCTCTATCATAGATTTAGGGCACGAATAAAGAGGCTTCCTAGCAAAATTTCCAGTCTTTCATGCCCAATATAGAATGGAACACTAAGAAGCATAGTAGTTAAAAGAACATCTATAAATAAAACTCAATTTAATTCAATTTTGGGATGATAGCCAATGATTGTATTGCACTTCCCCTTCCTCTTCTTCGTGAAAATTACCTCACTGAAATCTATCAGTTCCTTCAGTGTCTCTTTAAATTTCATGCTCAAGGGATTATCCCTTTGAAATCTCAGCCAACGAATTTTGAACCAATTTATTTCTTGTCCATCAGTAGTTTGTATTTTACTTTCTCTACTACATATAGCAAGTAGGAGAAGTATTGCATTCCACCCAAAAATTTGATACTGAGATTTCACTGGAAATACATGTTTTGAGGCACTCAGAATCCAAAAAAAGCATTCTTAGGAAAAGGTCCATGCTTGGTATTTAGGGTCAGTATCTTTCAAAGATGCGACATGAAGGTTTTCAAGAAAATCCCCCACCCCAGACTACCCTTTACATGGAAAATTTTTTATTTTCTCAAAAATAACTAATGATTTTTATTAAAATATCACATGTTTAAGATATTTTTATGGCATATTAAATGTATATCTTGAATTTGCTAGGAATGTCCCTAAAGATCCTCTTCACTCTGAATAACTTTTGCATAATTGATAAACCATAAGAGATAGACAAAATTTTACTACACAAAAAAATGTAGATCTCGTTGGAACACATAATTTATGACATATACATTTTTTTTTGTGAACCATATCCAAGATATTCCTTGTTATTTATTTGAATTTTCCAATACTTATACTTTTCCTCAAATGGGAATTCGTTATTAGTTTTTTTGTCCTGAACATGCAACCAGCTCTTAAAAGATTTGACTATCACTTAAAGCCTACCATATTCCCCTTGAACCTACAAGAAAATTAGCCATAAGATAGTTTATCTCGATTAACATGAAGCAGACGAAAATAAGCATTTGTAAAAATAGTTTGTACAAAAGTAGAGAAAGTCACGTGAGAGTACCACATTAGATTTTTGTTTATAATGGCCCGCTCCATTTTATAAGTGGATACAAAATTTTCGCACTTTGACACAATTTCAAATTTTAGAGCCTTCTGTTTTGCAGATTTTATTATATTGGCCCAGTCTTCTGGCCCATAAATGTGTTGTGTTTTCTTGGCATCTTTTTCTATTAAAGTTAAGTCAGTATCTTTAGACAGAAACGAATGACCAGATACCATAAATTTGTGGTCTATAATTTTTACCTTCATTTCTGGCTTCTTTACAATGCCATTTTAATGTTTCTATTCTGTCCTGTGCATGCATCAGAATAAAGTATGATGTGGTTGTGGTTTGTAGCATATTTCTTTAATCGAGTAGTAACGCAACTTGCTACTTTTGAGATCCTCTGCCTGCTTCAACCTCATCCCATAAATACATACAAGCTAATGATTGGTTGAAAGAATGAATTCCAAGGTTGTAAATATGCATATTTCTTTTATAATATTCTGTGGATGTTATCAGTTTAGGGAAAGGCAAAGCCTTCTGTAAATCAAATGTAGCCACATACAATTCACTAGATGCATTTTCTTTATGACTTCATACAATCTACATTTCTGAGCTGTGGCTAAGTGCATGCTTTCTTTGTTTCATCCCTTTCATATAAGATCTTCAGCTGTAGTTCATCACACTTCGACAAGTATCAGTGTAAGGTGGCTTGAAGTGTAAATTAAATTTTCTACTGAACACATGGTAATAAACCTCCTCTTTTGCAGGGGTCTTATTTTCTTGTTGACATTCCTCCACATATAAATCATAAATTTTGCATACATTGAGATCCGGATTGAGATATTTCCTGTTGGTCACTACCTAACCTATATGTCTTGTATTATAATGTTTTAACTGAAATGAGCTTACTTTCACCTTCATCTGTAGAAGTGTGTCAGGAATATAATCACTGTCCTCTTCCATTATTACCAAAATAATTATATTCAGTATTTCTCTCACAATACATGCATGAACAAGAACATAAAGCAGTCATTTATGGTTTCCTTCCTGTTTCTTTTTGATACAGTCATACATATCATTGGACTTGGCTCCTTATTGCTGCGAAGGATTGCACTGTTATGTCAAGAGCATTAAGGAACCACTGCACTCTGGAGAATTTAAATTCGGACATGGTTCACTATTACACCGAATAACTACCACCATTTACTATTCTAAACGGAAGAAGTAACAGAAGTTTACTTTTGGACTTGGTCAACTCTTGCATTGAACCACACATTTGAAGTTTCTCATTTTGGTTTTACTGTTTTATCTATGGCCTCATTAAATAGTTTAAAAAGCAAAAAATAATAATTTGCAAGATTACCGTAGAGTTGTGTTTTACAGAGCCTGTGACCCACCCAACCTTTGAAGGATCCTTCATTTTATAGTAAAATTGTTGGTTAACCACCACAAACTTTGCCATTTTGTTGATAGTGCACATGCATGTAGGGAATAGCCAACCTATTGTAGTTAGGTAAATCCACTAGATTGCCAATGTTTTGATTTTATTATTCGCTTACCACTCACATAAACTTAAATGCTGTAATGTTGACAATGCATTACACCATATGTTAGTCATATGTTGGCAGCTCTGAATGAAAATAAGATGAAGCAAGCTCTGCAAGATGGAGGAAACATATCTCTGTTAATCATACAAATGGCTGGTTGAGGAGCAGAGTGCATATATATCTCCACAACTGCCTTTGCTTATGGTCATGTGTAACACTTGTGAGCATAAACAGACCTTTTTGGCACTTAATTGCCCTTTCACACTGGCCATGTCACCCTTGTGTAGGCTAACAGCCGTGGCATTAAAGTTTTCAGTTCTGATTCAAATTCCTTTCTTGGGCACTAGTTCTACTTGTTTATAATTATAAATGTTTTCTTCTAAGAACCAGCAATATATTTTGTGTTTCATTTAGGAAAGATTAATGCTTCCATGTTAAATGTTGTATGCTCCAGAAAGTTGTGTTTGTTGCAGATGGCCCTCATGGAAATGTCTCAACGGTTTCACTTGGATCATCTTCCTAAGGTGATGGCATGTGCAATGCAAGGCTGCATTAACATTCAGCAAATCCTGGATCAGGCAGTTCGTAATCATGTGGCCCTTTGTGGATCTGCTGTTGGATGGGGAGATAAAACATCAGATGATTTTACCAGTGGCCCAAGAATAATTAATTAAAACTGTTGTGTTGTAAAGAACAATTTTTCATTGAATGTACAGTATTGTGAGTGTTTTGATGTTCATTGTGAATCTACATCCTTTTAACAAAATATACTTTCATAAAACAGTGTATAGTTACCAATTCTGTGGTGAGAAATCATAGGCTCTTATTTTTTATTTTATAAATTAGCTTGAGAGGAGGATTTCCAAAGTTTTGTCTATTGAAAATCGGTTTATGATGATCTACACACTCTGACAGGATTATTCTTTGCATGACAATGTTAGTGCTTCAACAATTTATTCACCAGTGGCATAAGAAAGAAAAAAAGCCCCAGATTATTAGTTATAGATTTTTGGCTCAAGTATAACAGTAACTTCAGAAAAAACAAAAATCACTTAATTTACAAAACATAACATAATTTTCATTTTACTGAAAGCTTTTGTACATCATAAGCTATGATCAGAAAGACAGGATATACTGTCAATACGTAATAAGTGTAAACAAAACACTAAATGTGTAGCACAACCAGATAATCAACAAATTATTCATATAAAATTTTGTTGCTTTTTACTTCCTGTTGATTTCATAATACATATTTGCAAGGATTGGTTTTATTTTAATAGAAAAAAATACAGTATTACCCCACATTTACATTCCTCTCACATGCAGCAGTTTTTGTTGTTCCCCTATGTTCAGAATGAATTAAAATCAAGGTTACATGCAAAATTTCATGCTTGCCATTTATGCCATGCCAGGCAGTTTGAGACAGGAAAAAAAAACAAAGATAGTGCCATAACTAACCAGAAAATATAAGAGTAACCATAGCATGATGACCAATCAAGCAACCATGGTAACCTTTAGCATGGAACTGCACTTTTCTCACATGGTGATAAATTCACCCAAGTTTTGCATTTTGCAGCTTTCATTACTTTAAAAATTTTCATTCAGAAGCCACATTGGTGCAAATTTGTGAAGTAGAGTTATCAAGTAATTCAGTTTAAAATAAAGAGAGTTGGAGGTTGTTACACTACATCACTGAAAGGTTCTTACTTTGAATGCGTTTCAGGAGAACGGTTTGCTCCCATCGTCAGCATGTTTCCAACTGATTGTGGTGAATGAACCCAGCACCAGAGAACACCACTAACCACACACATTCCCCAGACAATAACCGGCAAAATCAGTTGAAAACATGCTGACGATGGAGCAAACCATTCTCTCGAAACGCGTTCAAAGTAAGAACCTTTTAGTGATGTAGTGTAACAACCTCCAACTCTATTTTAAATTACGACACATCACTGTTACTAGCTTCTCAATCTTCAAAATTAAGCAATTCAGTGTTTTGCAGTTATAGTTTTATACTTACTTTTGTTGTCAGTTAAAGTAATTTGTTACTGATTTGCTGAATTTATATTTGTTACTTTTTTATTTAATGTATTTGAGCCAAGTGGCCAAGTCAGTTTCAAACTGCTTCTCACAGTCACAATTATTGATTGGCTTCTTTGCTCACTGGATTTGAATCCCATTGAAAATGTGTGCATAGGTGAAAAAAATGCTGGGAGTTAAATTGGTCTGCATAACAGTGAAAGAAGAGGTTTAGTAAAATCAAACTATTTCAATTCATACATAGAAGAATGTGAGCAGTAATAGAAGCAGAGGGTTTACACACCCAATATTAAGCCTTTGCCATTTCCATTTATAATATTAACGTATGGTCAGGAAGGCTGCATTTTTAAATGGGCATTTAAATTCAATTGCCAACAGAAGAAACTACATCCTCCCTTGAAAAAACAAGTCAACAAAATAAACTAAAAGAGATACTAATGAAGTTATTTTGCATTTTATGTTTAAGGTGTGCATTGACCAACACCCTTAATTTTGCATTTGCACATTTCACTGCTGATGGTACTCCAAAAAAAATTCCACACAACAAATCGCACTTTCTGCATTTATAAGTTGTCTGTTTAACCCTTCTAGATGGAACTCTTCTCATTTTCTCACCACACAAAGAGCACAGTTTTGTATAACATGAGATTTCTGTCTGTATGCTTGATACACACAAATGTTCCTATAAGTTGTTGCATCAAGCTTTTGCCTGGCACCACGAGCTGCACTTGCTAGTTGGTTTGAGGTCATACAGAATGAATGAGTCCACTATACATGCATTGAATAGAAAATTCAATACTTGCAAAATCTTAGCATGGCTGTTACTGATGGCCCCCATCTTAGCTTGTTTCCAACACTGCCTTCACCCTCCTCTTTTCTTCTGCTGCTTTGGATGAAACTAATGTGAGCTGTCGGGAAACTTCTAATATTTGACACTGATTAGATGCATAACCTCGGGGGCTTCCTGTGGCCTGAAATTTATTGTAAAGTTCATGGACTGGTGATTGCTTCACCAGGCGCTCTTCCATTCTCACAATGTGACTGTTAAACACACAGGAAAGCAAGAGTGTTCTAGAGCATCTAAATCAGCAGGGAACAGTTAAATTTGTTGCAGTCTAGTGAGAGGGGGGCCATGATGAATAGATGCACAGGTAAGATCCAGCCTATCATAGCACTGTATCCCAATTAGCATGGTACATTCCTGTTGTAATCTTAAGTTAGCGAGAAATCTTATAACAGCAAATTGCAATAGATTTAATGCTTTGCCGTGTATGTGTGAAAATATTTAACACATTAAATGCATTGCCTTAGTTCCTGTACATTTTATGGGCAATTTGTAAAGGTTTGCAAAACGTAGTTGAATATCTGGGTGAAGATGTTTTGGTTTTAATAAATAAGGTCAATAAATGAATACCTCAAAATTAGAAGCTACACATCCTCCTTTAATTACTATGCAAAAGGTATCTGGGGATACAATAAGATATCTTTTCTTTAATAAATGAAAAAGCATTAAGTAAATTAAAAATATATTTCATAAAGGATGATTACTGTACATGCTCTCTTTCACACATACAAATTGTAGAAACATTTGTCAGTGGTCACACAACCTGTTATATATATGTACATATTACAAAGGATAATTAACAGCTTTCCAATAACTAAAGACAATACGAGTCTAGAGTAAATAAAAGCTCACAATCGAACAGCATTTTGAGCACCCATAGGGATCGGCTTCTTGTTGATATAATTACAGGAATAACATTCTATATTACACGGGGCAATCTTATTTGTTCTGGAGATAAAATTGTTCCCCTTTTAACACTCTTTTGCATTGATCGTTGCTCTTAAGATGCTTTGGGAGTTAGTTTGGATTTCCCTCTGGATGTCTCTCAATCAGCATTCCAACTCCCTGTAGAGAAAAGGACAAGGATTACTGCAAACATGCTGTAATAAAATTGTAACATTTACCAAAATACACGTGCAATTAATCATGTCTACACAAACTGGTTTAATGACCACAAATTAATATGAAGTATTATTAATAGAGTCAACTGAAAAATTCAATGTCACAGCCGGGATTTGAACACGGTTCTTCCACTCTCCGTTGCAGTAGTATCAGTAGTTTATAAAGATAGTAGCAGAAACCTTTGACTTATGAACAGCAAATCTCTATTATTCTGAATTGGAAGTTTACATATCAACATTCAGTAAAGTTCTACAATATAAACCATACAAATAGCTGAAAATATCTCTGCAGCTTTCAAAAGAAGATACAGTGCCATTAATTGAAAACTATGTTTCTAATACAACAAATTATATGAATAAAGTGTCAGGTTTGAACTTCCACTACAATTCAAAGGGGGAAGAGCTGGAAATCATTTGTTGGTCTTTGCACAGTGTTTCCTTTACACAGAATTCTAGTCACCAGGTTTTTTATTGCGAGCATTATTTTTGGAATTGAGTGGAGTGATGTTTAAGGGCCCATCGACAGCTAGGTCATTTGGGCCCATTGGGTATTGTAATAATAGGTAAGCAGCTCACTGCTGCAGAGAAAATTCATGCTTTGACCATACTGGAAGTAGGCAAGTCTGCAATTTGTGTAGTCACCAATTTGAAGGTATCCAGATGGGCTATTACTGGCTATAAAGCAGTAGCAATGTCAGTATATGGTATCACACCAAAATGGAGAGAGTTCAGGCAGTCAAAATAGAAACCTAAAAGTTTGATAAACTTGATCGCTAATTTATGGATTACAACAGTGTAATTGAAACGTTCTAGTCTACTCAACAGTATTTCAAACTGGACTATTCAGCATTAACTTTAAAGATTAATCCTCTATCAGCACTGGAAATCAAAGCACAGTCCTAAATGGTGCAGATGCCAAGAAGTTTTAGTGGTGGAGGGAGGTTTAATTTTATCCCAAAAATGTTACAAATGGAAGTAGGTCTTTAGAAATGTAGCAGCAGCGTACGCTGATACTTTGGCCAGTTCATCCGAGTATGATGGTTCCCCTGCCCATAGAACAAAACCAATTCAGAAATTCTTGAAAGAAAACATACTAAAAACAAATAATACACATAACTTTTATAATTCAAATTTCATTTACTAAGAGTGCTGAAAACTCGGATATGTCTCAGTCAATCTACAACTCTTTAAAACTTTAATGATTTTTCAGTATCAGTTACGTAAAGTTAGTTATTTCAGTGTGTTATTTTTTTTCTGTGTGATTCAAAGTTAAATTTGTTATTAGGATGGTAGTACTATTAAATCTTACAAATTTGAGAAGAAAAAATAAATCTATAATCCATTTCAATATACTCTGATACACAAGATATAACAAATAAAATCATCTTTACCTTTAATTATTCTTTGAAGCACATAGTAGTAAGCACTGAGAGTGTTACACACACTATGTATCCTTGGTTGATTTGTTGAAATGAGAAACAAGGATGGGAATATTGCACCGAGCGATATGCTTGGTCAGTTTGTCAAGTAATAATTCCTCTGATTTATATTCAATAGTGTGTGCCATGAAAGATTAAAATTGTTTAGCCATTGAACATTAAAGAGTGCAAAAGTTGAGGTTGTAGGTGGGAAAAAAAATTGAAGATTGATATGAGAAAATATAACCAAGAGTGGAAAAAACAGAAACAAAATAAAAGCATGTATCTTACCTTCTTCCTGTAATAATTTATGCTACAGCCACTTTATAAAGCAATATGTGACATACATGACCTATGATGTATAAATTCTGAAATAAGAATACTCTAAAATCCTTGCTGCTTAAGAAGTAGAGGGGAAGTGCCAGCTACCAGCATGGTGGGAAGAAACTTGCAGAAATTTACCTATGTAGTGTTTATCACAAGTGTGAAAATGTGAACCTATGTCTTTTGAATAATAATAAACACTTCACACAAACTTACAGGGAAATTAAAAGTAAAGGGACTGGCAATAGTAGAGTGCAGCCTTCATGCCATATGTATGAAGCTTCCTTGCTCCCTGACTAAATAAATACGATGTGCTTCTTGCCTTTAGGTATCTGCCAGCTGAAGGCAAGAAATCATGGATGTCGGTCCAGAAATTGCAGCTCTTAATCATTTTCTATCATTTTTTAAAAAATATAATTCTTCTGCTTCTGATGCTGAGAGTTCTGCTAAGATTTTTGAAATTATGGAAGCTTTATATTTTATGATACATATAATATTGAAGGTTTTCATTTGTAAAATGTGTGGCTGGGTAAAAGAGTAAAAACAAAACATGTATATATCTTTTCAGTGTGTGTATGTGTGTATGTGACATGGCTCATAATAATGCACATCTTTGGGATAGTCTCTGCTATTATCTTTATAAACTAGTTGTCAAAATACTGTATAATATACCATTCCCAATGCTATAATGTTAACTTACAAAATTACTAAAATACTCAAATTGATATGGTACACCTTACTTCAGAAATTTAAAAGCTTGATATAAGAGCTACAGAAGTGTGTTACACAAGTATTAGCTATATTAATAGAATGAAACAAGATAGCAAGATTTATAATTACTTTTCACTTTAACAATCAACACAATAATTGTGACCTGGGAGTGAGGCAGTAAAAATCATGTTATGAAATGGTACAGCTTTAATCAGAAATAGAAATGTATTCGTAGCAACATCGGTTAATTTAGAAATTAAATTACTAAACACTTTCTTATACAAATTGTGAAACTCTGCATATTAAGGTAAAGTAACACTTTAACATTAACTTACTCGTGAACTTAGGCAATAATTCTTCAAATTGCCATTTCTTTTAAAACATACACTATTTAGATTTTTGGAGACTTTTAAATCAGAGATTTCAAATTTTATACTGCATCTATTGATTTAAGCCTTTCACTGCTGAAATATTAACAGTTCACAGACCTTCCTCGCGGAGCCATTTTAATTACACATGTGTTAGATCTCTTCCTCTTTATGCACGAATTGTTTTGTCAAAATCAACGCATCAGCAATGCTACAATATTTGCAAGGAGAGCAGTGCTTAGCGCTGACGGAACTGTTCCGACATCTGCAGTGAAATGACCTCTTCTTCTTTATGCACAAGTTTTTTTGTCACGATCAATGCTCCAGCAATGCTAAGTCATTTGCAAGGAGAGCAGTGATTAGTGCCGATGGAACTGTTCCTACATCCACAGTGACAGGTTAACAAATGTGAAGCAATATTAAATTTAGATTTAAAAAATTTAAGTATTTGTAAAACACAGTGTACCAGAGAATACTGCTGAATTGTGTACATTTGATCCAATGACGATGTGTACTTAACCTAAGCACCTTCTGAATACTTAAACCAAAGGAGAGAGCATCAGTTAAAATAAGATGAGACATAATTGATGTAGCTTATCTAATTCAGCCTTACTGCATAAAATACATAACTCCATTTGTGACTCGATTAGAATTGCAAGCATTCAGGCACAAAGAAAACATTTAAGAAAGTTTATCCATTATTGGTATAGAACAATTTAAATATAATCACATTCACAACAAAAAAATACACTCATGACTTAAAACCTCTGATGACTGGTAATTGTGGACATACAATCACTTGTCTAAATATTTTACTGATACAACACCATGGTATCAAAGATTACAAGAAGAGGACTGATTTAAAAATACATAAAAATGGTTCCTAAATGATAATTCAAGTATACACCTAGATTGTAAAGGAAAGCGTATTACTACAAACTTCTGCTATGAACTGAAAGCTTAGCAATGATAAAGGGAATACAATCCACACTAAATATCTAATTTTTGTCTACTCTACCACTTAGCTATAATGAGTAGAGAAATTTTATTGTATTCCACCCAAAAATTTACCACCAAAATTTTATTGAAAATAAACATTTTTAGAAAAGGGTTGTTGCATGCACATTTGTGTCCATGAACAAGCATAACTCAAAAATGAAAAATTAAACAATACCAAATTTCATATTTGAGTCACACACTCTTTATGTGTGACAGGGACAATCCTATCACCACAAACTACACTTTAAATGAATTTATTTTATGTTTTAAAACATGGCTCAAATGCTTTTGATTGAAATACTGTTAAGATATACTTGAAAGAAAGGTGTATCTTGAATTTTGTATGAATGACTGCAACGTTGTCTTCTTTCTGAATGAATTTTCTCCACAAAAGACGGGCAAAATCCTACTACACACAAACATACAATCGCTGAAATATGTTTATGTTAAATAACTTTTTTGTGGCATTAGTCATTTTGGAAACATTTGTTGTTTCATTCTTAAGTTTTCCAGACTGAACTGCCATACAGCATTTACAAAGCATCTAATGCAATTCTTATTTCTTCCCAGCATGAGTTCCTTAATAACAAAAACTGACCTGTTCAAACAGTGGTTTTTGTTGTCTGAATCATGCATGCAACCATGGAATGAAACTTTCTGCTGAAAAATGAAACTCAGTTTTATTTATGGATGCTCTTTTAACTGCTGTGGTTCTTACCATCCCATTCTATATTGGGCATGAAAGACTAAATTTTGCTCAGAGACATCCTTATCAGGCTTGAGGTTCCTTTACTTGCTGTTAACCTACAACACGGGACCACCGGCTTTACTTCCCTTCTGAAGGAATACATGCTAAGGGTTTTTATGTCCAAAAAAAATTGATTGCCCTCTGCCAGGTTTGAACCAGCAACCCCGGGAACAGGAGGCTAGCATGATACCCCTAGACCACAGAGAGCGACAATTTCCTCCTGGCATACATACAATGGCGCAAGAAAAGGGATGGGATAACATCAGATCTTATGCTCGAATAGGTGCAGGAGCATTATCAAAGAAGAAAGCTGTTAGTCCTTGACGGTTTCCGTGACCATTGCATCGCCAATGTGAAAACTCAGCTTCAGGAGTCTAAAACTGATAATGGCTGTGATCCCTGTTGGACAAACATCAGTTCAAAATCCATTAGCCTCCCTAACCAAGCTATTCAAAGAGCCCTATCTGCCAATTGCAGGTTGAATGGATGGCTGGTAGCGAGTATCAATATATGTGGGGAATCAAGAAACCTGAACTCCCCACATGTGTGGTTGGATTCTTTCTTCATGGAGATCTATTTCATTTAACATTGTGGAAAGGAGTTTTAAAACAGGACTCTCAAATGCCCTTAATGGGTTATCAGACAATGTCTGTTTTATCAACCAACTCACTTATCCATTTTTTATTTATTTCATTTTGAATTATACTATTCTCTTTCTTGTTTTTCATGCATGCTTGCACAAATTCTTTTTCATAAGGTTTTATTTTTGGCTTCAGGAGCCTCAAAATGTGTACTTCTGGTGAAATCTCAATAAGTTTTTGGGTGGAATACAATATGACCTTCCCTTGCATTTGTTTAAGAAAAATAAATAAATAAAATAGCAGTATTAAGAAGTACTGTCCATTCCAAACCAGAGTTCCCTCTGATGTAAACAGAAGCACGTATTTCAGCTTGTCACGAACCCAAGAATATACTCTTACGCCAACGTAAATAGTTCCTTAATACATGTACTGTATTATGAAATATTAGAGCAGGAAAGGTATAGAACTGCACATTTTATTTCGGCTATCATAAGAACTCATCGCTAAAGGTAATGGATATATACTACCTGTTAAGAGATTATAAAATATGATTTTTGCCTGCTATTGCACTGACGCCGAGAGCATCTTGCTTGTTAATACCAACCGCATGCACCACTGTCACTCTCTTACATACACAAGAAATGCAGCAATGAATTCCCAGAGGTGCTATCTGAGTACCGAATAAACACTTTGTGTAACACAGGATATATGATAAGCGAACAGTCATTCATAATACACTAACACACAAATGCTCAGCTCAGGTCAAATCTTGTGATTTAGTCAGTTGGTATTTGAGCTCACATGGCAGAGGAAGGTGTGTGTAGTGTGAATAAACTGTTCAAACACACAAGCAGGAAATAGTTAAAAAGTGGCTAAAAGCAAACAATACTTCATATATTCAACTCACTATTACAAAAATACCTGACACTTGCATTATTGCATAATACGAAACTAATATCGGATTTTACAGGCGTTTCAGTGAGAAGTGTAACGAAAGCGAGCAGGGAATATAAACAGACATAATACAACATAGAAGAGGATCAAATGTGGGAACTTGTTTTAAGTGCGACAGTGCTGTGGAATTGTGGATAAGCTTGCCATTATTTTGGAGAGTAGTTCTGATTCTGATATGGCAGCTGAGTCATCTTCGGAGGATTCGGATTTGGTTGTTGTACTTTTGCCTGAGGATTGTGATTAACGTAAGTAAAATGTTCATTGCCGCTTACTTATAAAATCGATTGTTACCTCAGGTTGCATTTTGAACTATGATTCTCATGCAGGATGCCTTTTTATAGATTAAATAATGTTCAACAAGCATGTGGGAGGGGAACAAGCAGCCATTATGGGCGGGGATTGCGAACTACTTTCGCACGGATAATACAAAGAGTTTGTTTTCAGTGAAAGGCACTCTGGTTTGGAATGGACAGTAAAGCTCTTATTAAAACTATGCAAATGAATAAATAAAAACCCTGGAATGTAGCAAGCAATCTGACCCTTCCCCAAAAAGAGGACCATCCATGTTACTTCAACTTTTAACATTCTCCACATGTTCTAATTGTTATATTTAACCAAATGTATTCATTTTAAGGAAAACCACATTTATGTTTTAAGAATGTCTAGAATGTCCTAAACAGATATGCTTCAAAGGGAGAAAAGCATTGGTGAAAATGGGATGTGGGCAGAGCTCACTTTAAACTTATTTTGAAGAATACACTAGACTTCAAAGAGCTAGAAGATAAGGCACTGTATTCCAGAACTAAATTTTGAGTTTGTGACTACACGCAAAATATGTAAAATTATTCACTTTTAAATTTGCTGTGTATTGGAATTATATTTAGCCACCTCAATCATCAGAGATTTTTAAAGAATGTTCTGTGAGAGACGCATACTACCATACAGCCAATACTTCTAGGCTGCAGGCCCTGTGGTCTCTAGTTTATTTAGCATACTGCTCCAAACCACTCTGTAGGCTGTTTTGGTTACTCAAGGACAGGAAGGGCTGGGTTGCGCGCCGCGGTTGAAAGATGTTTTCTATGGTTGTGATGTACAGAATGGTATGAGACATCCATCCTTCCATCCGTAACCATCAGCTACAGTATGCATAACTAAGTGCAACACAAAACCTTCTGATAAAATGTGATTCATTAAAGTAAGTTTCTAAAGCTAAAGAATTAAAATGTTGTATACTCACAGAATATACCTGAAAAATAAAGCTGTGATTTGTAATAAGGTGGTTTATTTCCCTTTCAATGTTTATATGCTCATTTTGTATTATTCACATTCTCTTAATTACAATAAAATCAGCTAATATTGTACTAAATCTGTGATGTATGTTAAACTATGCTTAGCTAATTTGAAGTTGGTGAGTCACTTTACACACTCATGTGTTTAGTTCCTCTGATTGAGAATATGCTTAACTAATTACTATAGATGGAAAAGATAGCATAAAACAAACTTTTTTTGGGCTTATACATTTCACATTTAGCATTTTGTAGCTGTTTGAAGGGAACAGTTTTGCTTATTATATCTCGTGCTCATATATTTTAAAATTGTTGAAAATGTTTTCTATTTTGTCCTTCCACATGCTTATAGAATTCACAGTTTTGTCACTTAATCTCCTGCAATTGACAATGTATGATGTGGGCAATGCTTAGAAATTCAACAGTAAATAAAGGTATTCAACTACTTTTTAACCAATAAATACTAAATTTTGGCACTGCAGGCAATTTCTTATTGGGTTTTTAATAATAATACTTTGGTGCAACAAGATTCAATAACTGCTACATCACTATGCACTTCATGAGTGAAAGTTATCTGCTAGCAGCATTCATTGTCCTGTCCCCATGTGTCTTCTGCACTATGTTGCCAGCTTTTTTCTATGTGAAGCCTGTGTTCTTAGTTGTTTGTTGTTTTACTTCTGATGAAGGTGGTTTCTCTGATGCATGAGCTTTTGCTAATGTTATTTATGGTCACTGCTATTACCAAACAACAACAATGGTTGAAGATGGCAAAAATAGCAGTAATTCAAAAAAAAAAGGTTAGTAAACAATTTCAGATTATTAATTTAGGACAGTTCTTATTTAGATTTAAGAAGAAATGGACCTGTTCGGTAAGTTAAACCAGAGTATGTAGCACAAAGAAGTTTGTTAATTATAAAGTACAATCATAGTATAGTAACAGCATTGTATGAGCTAATAACGGGAGAGCCAAGAAACTACGAACTCACTGCGCAGTGTTTTTCAATTGGGCGTGTGGAAACATAACACACTGCTGCTATAAACAAGGGTCACACTGTTGACGTGGTTTTGTTCTGCAGTGTGAAATGCAGTATTGAGCTGATGGTGATGTGATGTTCAGTTATTATGAGTTAATTATTATTTTGTCCTGTACTTAGTCACAAAGTATATTACAGCTCAGTATATGTTTTCTACTGCACAGCGTGTATATTTATTGATTCGTATGTTAACTCAGTCAGCTTGCCAAGTGAAACTACAACTTGCAGAAAGATTTCCAGGTGTAAAAGTTCCAGACCGTACAACAATCCATGAACTTTACAATAAATTTCAGGCCACAGGAAGTGTTCAGGCTAAGAAATCTAAAAGAGAGCGTACAGTTCTTACTGAAGAAACATTAGATGACATTGGTCATCGTTTGGAGAATTCTCCCAAAAAATCACTTAGGCATCTTTCAAAACAGGCAGGCATTTCTTATGGCTCTCTGCGAAGAGCTACCAAATTGCTGAAGTTAAAACCAAATAAAATAACTGTGGCACATGCTCTTCAACCAGGTGATCCTGTAATTAGGTGCACATTTTGTGACTGGAGTCTCAATAGTGTACATGATGGTGAAAGAGACTTATATTTAATATTTTTCACGGACATGGCTTGGTTCCATCTTCATGGATGTGTACGTACACAAAATAATCATCATTGGAGCTCTGACAAACCTACTATTGTTCATGAAGTATCCCTTCATGACAAAAAAATTGGTGTATGGTGCACCATGAACAGAGAAAGACTTATAGGGCCAATTTTTTTTCTCGAGTCAACAGTTGACACCCATACACACAATTTCCCCCCCACCCTTTCTTTTTAGAAAATTAAATTAAATTGAGTTGAGTTTTATTTATGGACGCTCTTTAACTGCTGTGGTTCTTAGCATACCATTCTATATTGGGCGTGAAAGACCGGTAATTTTGCTCAGAGGCCTCTTTATCAGGCTTGAGGTTCTTTTACGTGCCGTAAATCTACGACACGGGACCACCGGCTTTACTTCCCTTCCGAAGGAAGCCGTGCCAAGGATTTTTACGCCCGAAAAAATCCATCGCACTCCGCCGGGTTTGAACCCGTGACCTTGGGAACTAGAGGCTAGCACGGTACTAGTCCACAGAGGACGACATGAGCACAATTGAAAGTGCATTTGAGGACAGAATTATCAGTAGAGATTTGTGGCCACCTTGGTCCCTCGACCTAACCCCCTGCGATTTCTATCTCTGGGGTAACTTAAAACATAAAGTGTACATGACAAACCCACACACCCTGGAATAATTAAAACAAAATATCCACCAGGAAATTGCCAGCATTTCTCAATGAGAACTACGGCGAGTGATGGATAGTTTCCTAAAGAGGTGCCAAAAATGTATGGACAATGACGGTGGTTGGTCTCAGCATCTCCTTTCAAAAGTAGGTTTTATGTTGCATGGTTTCATCTGCGCCTTTCTATGATAGCATCAGACGGCAACGAGCCGCCGAGGCGCAGACAGGAAAAACACAGCGCAGCCAGTTCGTAGCTTTTTGGCTTTCTCTGTAGTTGTAGAAAACAGTGTTACTAATTATCTAGTACGGCGTGGAATAGGAATTCTGTAAAGAGCTTAATAAATATAATAATAAAAATTCTAAGGTTCATCAGAGTAAAAAAGCAGTTAAAAGTTCTGCTCTTATGCGAGCCAAAACCATGGATTTAAGTAAGAATGGTAAGAATATTCTGAGGAGAATGGAAGACCTCTTCCTCTTAACCAATAGGATAGGGTTTATGTTTATATGTGGGGAAAAGCCAGTCAAAAGTGATAAAAAATAAACTATCCATCTCATCTTAACAGGCATCTGAAGAACTTCTGGAGGTAAAACCAGCCCAAGTAAAGTGCTAAAAGAACTGTTTTAGATCCAAAAACTTTTTCTTTTAATTGGACATGTGGTCTTTTCAAAAGTCCTTGCCATATGGCTTTGTTCCTCAGAAATGAAGAACAGTCATTAGCAAAGGCGCAATCAGAAGCAGACTGTTGAGGTTTGTTTCAGGCTCCATATGCTAATGAAACCTATCATGACCACAATTTTTGTCATCTGTATTTATATATTTTTGCTAAATTTCTCACTCTAGATACATTCCAGATTTTTCTTATTCACAAAGCCTTAAAATGTGCATTCATTTGCTGCTTTATGAAAGTTTTAGGATACATGACAGTCTAGCCTCTTAAGGAGATATATTTTGTTGTTACTGAAAATCCTCGCCACCATAATCATTACTGCTTCTTGCTAGTAACTTCATATCTGAAGAGCATATAACTTGGGATCGATGCAATCTCTATCTTCTAAAGTTTTAATGTAAAATCTCCAAAAATTTGAGTTCATGGCTAAAGCGAAGGAATTATCACAAAATATTTACTTTCATTTATAATAAGTAATTATTTTGTTTAATGTTCTACAAAAACTATCTTTATATTCTGAAAAAGGAAAAGAAAACAAACAAACAAATGTGAAATCATTTCATCATTTTTATGAGATTTTAAATGTAGATCAAACTTTCAATAGATTGTGAAGATATACAAAATGTAGATAAAAAGTGTGTAACACTTCCTTTCATTACACTTTCAAAAGCATCTGGAGAAAATGCAGTCCGGTGCCAAAAATTTGAAAAAAGGGACCAAAACAACCTACACATATACTGGGCTGCATATGTAAAAATTCCAATCACTGTATTTGTTAAAACAGCAAGAGGGAAAAAACCTGGACATCTAAAATGATTTTTATAAGCAAATCTCAGAAAATTAAAGTTTTCACAAAACTTGACAGTTTTCTGTGATCCCTTACTTAAACCTCAAGTTACTTGAAACATATTTTATGATTTACATGTGAGAAATACAAAGCATAGAAGCTTCAAAATGTCAAAGTAAATTATTGTCATGTTTTAACAGGATAAGTGACGAGTGGCAAGAAACCTTATAGCACGATGGGATGCCATGGAAAATAAGCCCCACCAATGACAGTCATGCCAAGCATTATTACAGAAAGCAATACTTGTCAGCAGGAAAGGTATTCACAACTTTTTTGTGGGAGTGGGGACTCAAAGGACATTTTAGATTGTGCACTTTAATGAAAAAAGAACAATAAATGCTGCCTACCATTGCAGGCTTATGGTTGAGGCATAAGCTACTTATTGTAGCCAATGATGCCAGCAACCCATGCAAGATTACGTATGGCTGCTTTAACAGCCATATGGCTGAAAAACTGAAAAAGTTTCACTGGACAACTCTGGAACACTCTCCTTAAGAGCCCAAATTTATAACCTGCAAATATAATTTGTTCTTACCATTTATTGAAACACTGACAGTGATTCAATGATGGAGTGTAGCAGTTTGTGCACAACTAACCATGGACGTTTCCCTCTTTTTAATTTGAGGAAGGAATACAAAAATGACAATTTGTTGGGAAAAGTGTATTTTGAAAGTAGGACACTATGTAGAAAAGTGACATACTATTACTGTACCTTTTCATTAGTTCAATAAATTATTAAAAAACAAAATCCAATTTATATCTGATCTACCCTCATACCAAAATACATACAATATGGTTGATAAGGCTAGTTTTTTAAGAGCAGGCACTATATATATTAATAGTAGGCATGAAACCAATTACGAAATTCCTTAGATGCACATAAAAAGCTCACTGGTTCCAATGAAAGATCACAAAGAGGAAGTTTACATCAGAGAAAACATGCACTCCTCATGCAACTCAAGAAATATGGACTGATGCTTATAAATATCATGATTTTATAACCAATATACTTTAGTCCCATTAACCTAAAAGAATCCCAGTAGATATGCAAAACTGATCACTTTTGGTAAATGTGGAAAGACAATGAAAACAATCCTCTGGGGTTTTATTAAGGTCATTTTCATTCCCTGTTTTTTTTTTATGATTAAAAAAATATATATATACACATAATGCATATACCATACTTCTCTGGAAAAAAAAAATGTTTTTGCCCCAAAAATATGATTGGTTGGTTTACAATGCTCCCCATACAGTTGATGTACACAATGCTATTAACTGGAGGCATCCAGAACACAGTGTTACCTCGAAGAAGGGGTGATAATAATAAATGATGGAACGAGAGGACCTACAGCCTTTACTGTGGATTCTGAACTACATTAGGCATCAGAGATACTTCACACAAGCTAGTAAGAGGTGAGGGCCTGGGTAGGGCCAACTTAAATTGTCTGGAATCACACCATAGACACTCAACATGAGAGCTGCAAACGAAACCACTGAGCTACCCCAACACCCTTTCCCCAAAAATATTAACATTGTAAACCACAAGTCATTTTGCATTCATCATATACACTTTCTGAATAGCATGAGGAAATAAACAGGCTTCAAACTGGGATTTTAAGTTCAGAGGAGTAAGATGCACCCAGGAAATGCTTAAGTTCACCATCATGGTCACAGGTGATTTTTGCATGTTTCATTACATGTCGGTAAGTTTAGCAATTCAAAAGTTTTCTTTACAGAGTCAAAATAGAATACATAGGATTTCCTTTTCTCATCGATGGTGTGGCAGTTGATGGCTGCACAGAAAGTATTTCTTGGATATTGCTGTATACGCCCTTCCCTCGCTAATCTGCCCGCTTCTTTGATTTTCACGCAAATTCATTACAACACTTCACCTGTTATATCTATTTAATTATTACAGTTATCGATCTCTTAATGCATCTTAAAGAAAATCATAACTATAATCACTTCTGATAATTCTATTCACACTAGCCATGCAAAGTTGGAAAACTATTATCGTCTGTTTCCAATCTCTATTACTTAGAATTGATTTTATAAGATGGAAAGGGAACAATCACAAGAGTCAACCGCACAACTGACGATGGGAAAGATGTTTCCAAGAACTATTCTTAATAAACAGATGTAAGTGGAGAAATAAGCATTTAAAAAAGTTGTCAACTTATTTCAACATAAGTTCTCTCTCTCCACTGTATACAATACTTGTTATTTATTTAATCATGACTATTGCACAAGCTAAACACAAACTAAGCCAATTTTCTGGTTGGTATTAAAATTGTCAGTGCACAACCATGACCACTGACAAATTGAAAACCAATTTGACTGCCATGTCCATCGACATGTTGCATTATCAATTTGTCTCAATTTATACAAAAACCATGTGCAATGGCATTTTAAATTTTATTTTAAAACTTAAATTAGGTCTCATTTTGTATTTGGAGAAATACAGTATATGCTATCACCATATCCACTTTGATTATTGTAAAATTAAGACTGCAAATACCACACTGATTAAAACTGCTTACCTGACCACCTGCTGCACAAGCTGTAATTATAGCAAATTTTCCATCTTCCCTCATTAATCGATTCGCTGCATGTACTGTTAAGCGAACACCTGAAAATAAGCAACAAATGTTAATGTAAAACAGATAGTATGCTTTTAGTTTCAGAATGTAAAAACAGATAGTAACATGTAGTCCTCTTTGTGGAATGTCCCAACATTGAGTTACTTTTTATCATCCAAGAACTGCTTCCATCTGACCTGCAGAGATGCACATGCTGCAACCTATGAAATGTTCATGCTCCAAGCAAAGTTATATTTGGTGTACATTAACTATTCTTTCATCACAAGCACAATCTAGCCTAAGGATTTTTTAAGATAGAATCAGACTGAAAAATTCAATGCCTTAGCATTTGAGCATGGATCTCCTGCTTTCTGTGTGGTTGATCTAACCACTGAGGTACCATACAAAATACTGGTACAATACTGAATTCCCCAACCGACTTGAATTTCTCTCAGTAGACCACCACATGTCTCAATTCAAAGATAATATATCTCAATGGCAATTTACAAATGAATAAGTACTTTAATTTCTGGACATACATGGTTAAACAACTAAAAGGACAATGAGTGTATATTAATTGGTCTTTCATCACAAGAACAATTGTGGATTGACATGCTTTATCGGAGTTATGCAATCCCAGTTGTGCAATTCACTATGGTAACCTGCAGTGTGAAACCATCTGTACTGCTAAATTTAATACTGTTGATGACCAATGTGAGGAATGGACTAAAAGTGAAACCAAAGCAGAAATGAAAATGAAAATGAAATTGAAGGAGAAAATGTCCACAGGGGAAAGCGGAGATGTCAAACATTCCATTACCTGCTTCCTCTGAAATAACAAATCATGGTACCACTGTATTGGTTCTCGTCTTTTATTAACTCTAAAGGTTGATTAGCTTTGGAGATCAGATTTAGGAACTACAATGCCATGGCCTGAATTCAAATCATGCAGCTTTGACTTTACATGCAGACAGCTGTTTTAGCCATATGACATTTTGATATGCATGCAGCATGGTGGCAATGTGTCGATTTTGAGAGCTGCAGAATCATGATTTGAGTTCTGGCTATAGCAGTACTCAAGTTGTATTCAATCTTCCAACCCAAACCTACAAAAGGCCAGCAAAAAAGAATCAGCAGATATAATTTCATTTCTTTTGGTTTTCATCAATACTAACCTTCAACTGTATTGGAGAGCAACTGCACAGTACAGTGAGACATTTGTTATGAACATTCCAACTTCACAATTTTTTACTTTCTCTACTAAAATTACACTGTACTGGGATTGCTGCCTGATTTGAAAACTATCTTGAAGACAGAACTTTCTCTTGTAATCATATGACCAAAGGACTATTCTTGTTGAGTAAAAGTTTAAGTTCTGTCTATGCATTCTAATTCCACATCTGTTCCATTGTAGCAAGCTGTAGTATTCATAATGGGATAAGTTCTCAATTGTAAGAGCCCACTACATTGAGGACAGTAGTGGTTGACTCAATTTACCCTTTTTCGTTGGTGTTGGGCTAGCACCTTTAATGGAGGATTGATTCTGCCTCCTTTTCACTGTTGTTCTGCAATCCAGGCAGAATCCTCCTGTTCTACCTCTTCCACATGAAAGGTCCTCTTTTCAATAGAAAATTTCGGTTCAAGAACCTCGAACCGATTGGAAGTGGAGATCAGCAAAGATGTTGATCACCGATCTAAGACCTTCCCAACTCAGGATCTCCGAGGAGAAGCTTATGGACTTTGTTTCCCCTTAGATGTTTGGGGTACACTTATCACTTTCCTTCAGGAAGTCAGTTCCGTTATGGCTGGTACTGAAGTTTATCACTGCTGCATTATATACTACAGGCTTGCCAGTCCTATTATTTGAGGTCAATGGTTTTGCTGGTGATTTGACTGGCGTGATCTTTCCAGTAATGGACTTGGCAGATGTTGATGCTGTCATGCGTGTTGATTTTGAAGACCTTCACTGTGTTCTAGCTATGAGAATCTTTTTGGAAATGGTGGCCCCGTTTAATATTGCTGGTCTGAGTTGCAATTTTCCAACTTGGTACCAGTTTAGCTGCAACTGAGCTATAGGTACCAGACTTCGGGACAGAGGGCTGATGGATATGCAGAAGTTTCTGGGCTTCTGAGAGGGACACCTCCTTAATTCGGATCACCTGGATCGCTCTTTCCTATGCAAAATAGGTGCATTCTCAGGAACTTGTAGGGTATTCACCGCTGCAGTTAACACACGGAGCTGATGGACATGTACATGCACGGGTGTTTTAACACTCCTTGCGAGGAGTTCAAGGTGTTGTGCATCTTCACTCGTATTGGATAGCTGGCTAACATGTTTTGCTTTCAAAATAATCGCTGTCTGGGATGCCGAATTTGTTTCAACCAGGAAATTCCCATTGCAACTCTAATATACAACTTAACAGAACCAGTAATTTTATAGAGAGCATGCTCACATCCTGGGCACCACCCCCGGCTTAGGTGAGAGTCCTGGCCTGGACCTTGCTCACCTAAGAAATCAACCCCCAATTTATAGATAGAGGGATCCAATTGCCTCCAGGAGTGTAACAGCTCATGTAATGGCCCCTCCCCGGGATTGACCTTTATCAGCAGATACGAACACAGTCCTACATGATACTCAGGGGCTAGGAGTTATGCATTACCCATGGATTGTTTTCCTCTGTGCCGCGCAGCGGCTCCATCGGCTGTGTTCAGGCAGGTAACTGCTAACTGGTCAAACACACTTGTGGACCAAAGATGATTAGGCATTTGACATAAGCCCTCTCACCTCTAGAGGAACCCAATCGAGAGTGTGGCTCAAGACCTCAATCCCATACCTACCATAGTAGGTCCCTGGGAGGGGGAATGATGTTATAGCAAATGAAATGTGAACATATTGTTTACATTTGTTTATAATGTGAACATATTGTTTTCGTGGCAGGAGAGAAAAAATGCCCTGAAAGTAAAGACTGGTCTACTAAGCCATTTGTATACCCCAAGGTATGAACAAAAAATGTCATTACCTCGTTTCCAACAAATTTCTAAATTCCTACATTTGGCTGACAACGAAGCTAGATCAGCTAACTGCAATGATAAACTATTAAAAATGTATGCAAACATGTTAACTATGAAATATTGGATATTAAATAATGCCTGGAAAGTTTATATCAAAATAATATTTGCTTAACATGTCTGTTATATTGCTTACATGCATTTAAAGAATTTGAGGTTTAAATATCTGCCCGGATAGAGAATGACATTTAAATACACTCAAGCCGGTGAAAGTGTTAAAACACTATCAGCATTCCCTTTGTATTCTGTAACAAAATGTGTAACATGGCTATTTCTGCAAAGGTTTTAGAATAAATAAAGTAGATAGAAAAATAAGCTTGCATAAGAATAGCTTGTATACATACACTTACAGATGAAATGATTATCTGGGACATCAACATTTATTAGGTATATTTTTAGCTTTTAACATAATGTTAAATTTTTGAATTTACAATATCCTTTGGGAGTTTTGGTTTACTTTGGCCACAATGAATCTCAGGTGAATTTATTAGGTAAGCGGCTTTAAAATATGTTCAAAGCTGAAAAGGAAAAAATCTGATGTGTCACAAGCAGATTACTTTCTCTACCCACTATTCTTCACTTTTAAATCCTTCTACAAACTATCCTTTACAAAAGCCTATTTATCTAATTACTTCGTAATGAGTTAAATGTTTGGAGAAATACCTTTATTACACATTTCATGGTAAACACAAGGGGAATAAAGGAGGTTGGGGCTTGAAAGCAGGTCAATATATGCCGAATTTGAAATTCTGTTTTTTATGACATAACAAGAAACAAATAACTTCTAAAATTTTTAACTGTTAAAAAATTTAAAAAAACCAATATCTAAAATATCTCACAAATGGTTAATACCATGACAAATTGCATGTTTTAAAGAGATCTACATGTTTTATTTCATTTATATCTTATGGTTTATAAACTATAAAATAAACTAGACAAAATTCATTCAGAATAAAAAGAACTTTGTAGGCTATCCTCAAAAGATTCATATACACATTTTATTATCCAGGCAAATATCTTAAAATGTATTTTAATCAAAGTAAAAAAATACTCCAGATAAAGGGTGGGGAATTTTCTTGCAAATCATGTTGAGATTTTTGGAAGGTGCCCTACAAATGCCAAACCCAAGTTTAACATTATCCCACATTTCATTTTTCAGTTATGATTCTCCCTCCCCCCCTCTCGCACACACTCACCCACACACTTTTTTAAAAATGCTTGTTTGGATTCAGAGGCCTTAAATTGTGTTTTTCTGGTGAAACCGAATACATAAAGTAAAGCACAAAAATTTCATGTATTTTACCAGAACAAGATAACATAAAATGAATTACTGTGAATAAAAAGTGATGTTACCTGTTGCTGCAAATGGATGTCCAATGCTGAGTGATCCACCCCAATTGTTGAATTTGTTGATGTCAGGTACACCAACCTTACTGGTCCTGCCCATGTAAGTCTTAGCAAAGTAGTCCGAGTCCATTGCCCTCATGTTAGCAAGAATTTGACCCTAAAAGGAAAGCACTGAATCATAAGTCTCCCATAAAACCCTTCACTTAAAGTGATTACATTCCTTATTTCCATAAAACTAATTAAAAATAAGGGAAAGAGAGAAGATAATTTTCAATATATTAAAACTTTTAAAGTTGGTACCACAGCGCATAGAAGGAGAAGTGATCTCCTGTTTGCCATCATAAGCTAAATGAAAGAAGCAGTGGCAGCACATTCGTTTGCGGCAGCGATTATGCCGATTTAGTCATTATTACTAAGCTTGTTGATTGCTTTATAACAGGCAACCGAGTACGTTCTTACATTTGTGACAAATGTCAGCCAGCTTACTGTCTTCAGATTGCACCTCCGTTACTTAGTGCAGGTTGTGTTATGTGCTAAGCATCTGCATAACTATTATTTGTGTGAATACAGTGCATAAATAATTGCAAGATGCCCACATGTTTTGTACCTGGTTGCAGGTCTTGCTATCTTCTACAGGAACAAGACACTTCTCTGGATCACTCCAATAGAACAGTCTTAAAATACTTAAAATAGGAAAAGGTGATCCCTAGGAAAGACAGAAAACTTACTCATAACTGTTGTGTGAGAAATTAATTTTTTCAATAACTATTTAATAAAATTTGATGCGTGTGTAGTAAATGGGGAAACAGTAGAACTACCAAGACAAAATGGAAACTGAAGCCAGACACAATTATGCACATACTTCCTATCTTGCCAAGTAACTTTCAAAACAAAATTAAGAAACACAAGTCTCCCATGAAAAGACACACATTGGTGGTGAACAAAATTACCTTTAACAATACTCTCTCTATAAAAGCAGTCAACAGTGCAAATGAGCCATGCTTGTAGCAGTTCATTGACCTGAAAACTGAAAAGGATGCCATGGAGATAATTGCCTAGTTGAATAAATGAAAAAAACCAGAAAGAATTTTGATTACAACACAATATCAATTTAAAATCCCAAATAAATCTTCTAGAGAGAACAGTGCAAATGCAAAATCAAACACTGTTTTAACACATTATTCAAGATGGATTACATCCTTAACAAACAAACAAAAAAAAAAAAAAAAAAAAAAAAAAAAAAAAAAAAAAAAAAGAAAGAGAGAGAGAGATAAAGAAAGAAGAAAGAGATTACAGTAGACACTTCTTCTTCTTTCTCTGTTTAACCTCCTCTTATGTAGGATTTACACCCCCCAGGACTTACAGGTGGGTGGCTAGGGTCAGAGGCCCGTCGAGGAGCAGACACTCATGTATCAGACAGAATATCCAGGATGGGTGATCAGCCCGATGCCTGGTATAGGAGGAAGGAAGTAGATAAAACGAAATGATGGTGAAATGGATGAAAGGAAAGATGATGGAGCAGTTGGTGGAATGAATGGCGGGGGAAACCAGAGAACCCGGAGAAAACCCGCCCAGACGCCGCTTTGTCCACCACAAATCCCACATGCGGGTCCCTGGGATTGAACCCGGGTCGCCTCGGTGAGAGGCAAGCAGTCTAACCACTCGGCCACGGCGCCGCCTTTTTACAGTAGAGACAATGTTAAAAAATAAAAAAGGGATGGGGTATAATAAATTTCCTCTGGATTATCTATTAGTGAAAATAAAATGTAAATGTTACAGATATAGACTGAAGTCATGATTTGCTTTCACTGTCCTCAGAAGCTCACTTAAAATTAGTAAAGCTTCTTAAATGTACTTATGGCATGAACTATTATGCTATAAATGCAGTAGGAGATTTTTTAATTGAAAAGGAACATAAGAACGTGCTGGAGTGCTAATTTTTGACAAAGTTAAATTAGGGAAGCCATGCAGTTTAACAGAAATATACTTGAGACATCCATCCATTATCCACTGTACTTTCTGCACCTATACATGTTTTAATCCATCTACCTGCTGCTGCAGGTAGACAGATGATCTGTAAAGCTTGCTTTAACTAAATGTAGAAATTGTGAATACAAAACATCTGAACTTCCTCTTTCATAAAGAAAACACTCTGTCTTAAAAAAATTAACTGAAAATAAGAGATTTTAATAAAGAGAAAAATTGAAGACAACCTTTAGATTGCTGGCAGTGAAGTTCATATTACAGACTGCAAAAAAGGTGTGTGTTGAATCTAACTGATATTAGTGCTGGAAAATAATGCTTGGCTTACTATTTAGTGGGATACATTGTACAACTTGCATTAAAATAACAATATGTAAACCCCAAATCAACAGAAAATGTCCTTGTTTTTCTAATACTAATTAAAACATTAAATTTTGGCATTGAAGTGACCGCAGTTAAGTTGCTGTAAAGAACTTTTGATGTATAATCTGCCTAAAATAGTAGTACTATTTCATTATCTGAAAATTCAAATTTTTCTTCCTCACTAAAGAAATAAAAAGGAAACCACTTTGTCTATGGCAGCATATTATTCTTGGAAATACACAGAGAGTTCCGGGAGCTGGTCCTCATAAACGTAAGTTACTGATGTTTTCTAATACATAGTAGTGCAAGCATGGTTTTGCTCTATCGCAAGCAGCAGTGGTGCCATTCCAGCCGATGGACCATGGCAACTTCGGGAACATGCACACTTCTCCTTCTACATGCTACGGTTGGTACTATAACAGATAATCTCCACGTAAAGACAGGAAAAAATTAACATAACCATTAATTTAGAATGGTTTTAAGGACTGAATACTTCCAAAAAATAATCACATGCCCACTTAAAAGTTTCAAAATAAGTCTCCAATTCTGCACTAACACAATTCTCCAAGTATTTTAGAACAACTTTAAAAAGCACTACTCCATGATCACTGCTTGATAATGAGTGCATTGTGTTGCAATACTACAGTATGTAATGATGCAAGATCTTGGAACCATCTCACTTCTAATAGAGGGCCATGCCCACTAAAATTCTTCTAGCCAATAACATTAAATTATACTATTGAGCTCTTGGGATATGTATATAAAAGGCAATAACCAAGATGCCATTTTCAAATATATAATCATTAGCATCACTGAAACATGATGGTGATAGATGCAAATTCCTTTAACTTGAGTTTAGTGAGCAGTAATTGTAAGTAGTATTTAGAGGTAATGCAGCATATGTATTATTGCTAACAGCCATTTTCAACTCCCACGTGCATGCTGAATGTAGGATGGTGGAGAGGAGCAGCACTTGCTACTTGGCAATTTTGTAACAAAGAATCACAATGCAAAACAATGAGTCAGTCAAGTAACAATGGATGAAGAAGTATTTTGATGTTATGCATAGATACACATGGGCATACCAACTCTTATTTTGGAATGGTAATTTTGAAAATATTATTTTTTTGGAACAGTGGTCAGAACTGATACTGAAAAATAATTATTTCTCCTACTTCGAAATCCAAACTTTTTGTGGAAATGTCTTGTTGCACCTACCATGAAATCAAAGTCTGCCCATCACCCATCTTCCCAGATCTACTGCAAGCCATATACACATTACAGTTGATATTGTAGCTGCCATAGTGCTGAAGCTTGCACCTTCTGTCCATAGCAATTAGTGCAGTATTTGAACTTTCAGAAAGCAACAAGTGCATACAAGTAGCATACTTGTGCTACTTTAAGGTGTTAACTACTTTGGTGAAATTTTGAGAATATTCAATGTATCACAATTTTCTTACAAGGTAACATGTATAATAATTCCTTTGCCAATAACAAAAGAGGACTTATTATTGTTACTAAAATATTACCATTAGAATATGAAAATAATACATACTAAAATTAATGTATTACCATGCCAATAACATCTGAGGAACATTTCTATAGTTTACTGCTATTTGCAACACAAAAAGCCAAATACTTGTCAAGTTACACAAATGGAAAAATTACTTAATTTGCAATTATAGTACACAAAATACTTTTAACTTAAATACTTACAGCGAAAGCTTCATGAACTTCCCAAACATCAACATCACTCATTTGAAGACCAGCCTTCTCCAGCACTTTTGGAATGGCATATGTTGGACTGCAAAATATATCAATATGCATTAATGTGCAAAAATACTGAAATACTCATTTATACAGTTTGAAAAACATGATATAGAATGGAGAAGATATCTGATTTCAAAAGGTTAACAAATTTACACTGGTCAATAAACTCACCTAAGCAAGAGCTGGTCTTGGGGATCTTGTGAAACATATGTGAAATCACGCAAATATGCTTTTGGTTTAAGTCCAAATTCTTTTGCCTTTGCTTCTGTCATCACTAGACAAGCTGAAGCACCATCAGTCTGAAAGACAATGACAGGTTATCAAAACAAGGTTAAAAGCACATTATAAACACAGGATCAATGAAAGCCTGATTTTCCAAAACCTTCATCTGTTTATAAATCATTTCCTTGTGGAGAGGCAGATAATGATTTGCTTTATATAATTGAATGTGAAGAAACTAAGTTGTGGAGAGATCAGTTCTTACCTAAAGAATGGGAGAATGTTAACAAAGAAGTATTAAAAGTTAGGATAATGAAAATACAAAAGAGAGGGATATAAAAAGAATGGGAGAATATATGGGGAGTGTAAGAGAAAAATAAAGCAATATGAATTTGTTATGACCAACCATGCATAAATAACCATGATATTAAAATGCATAATGGACTAAAGGAAAAAAAATAGCAACTCAAAAGTAATGTATTAAAAATTGTTAAGATTTTTTATAGCATTATGGAAATAAATACGTACATATAAATCATTAGTTTACTGCAAGAAATCCATTTTTTTCCAAAAGTGCACATTCAGATCCCACAAAGAATGACCTTCGTCTGCACAATTAGTTGAAGTTCAAATTAAAAACAATTATTTAAAATTTAATTGCTTACTTTTATAACTACAGTAAAACCCTTTATAACATTTTATGTGGATTAATAGATAATATTAAGAGGAGTGGAGATTGTGAGATTTATTTGAATATGCAGCTAACTAAAGAAACATTTCTGGCTGTAACTGGGAGATCAAAGTTAAAAAAACAGTACTGTCTGTCAGTATATATCTATTGAGATATTAAAAGTTTTAGCAAAAGAGGAAAGAAACTTAGGAATGTGCTGTCCATTAAATGCTTTTTAAAACACTATTTTAAATTGGCAATACACCATATATATTTTGAGTCAGAAAGAATTACGGAATTTTTTCCCTCTGAAAAAAAAAACAAATTAACTGGGAGCTTATACTACATAGGCATTTCCACAAGAAAACCAGTACTAAACCTTTATCACTATAAGCTGAAAGGAGAAGTAAACAACACAAATGTATCACTCCGTCGAGCACATGGCAGCACCACATGGAGGATGACAGGAACTAAGTACCTGCGAGAGGAAATTGCTTGACAGAATGCAAATACAGTATATTGCACAGCTTGCGGACCATTAGCTTTTTAAGACTGCATGTCTTATTCCTATATTTTGCCTTACATCCTAAACTTCTAACACATAATACTGAGTAGACAAATAAAAGTTGCACCTGAACAGTTCTGCATCTGTGGTTAAAAGTACTGGATTAAACTGTTCTTAACTTCAGGCTTTAGAAGTCATTCATTTAATGACTAATATCAGTTTGCTTTAACCTTTTATGAGTTAACAAGTTAAGAAAATGATTAACATTATAGGTTAGAAAACAAATGCGACCCAAGAAATCCGAGCAACAATTCTGCATCACTAACAAAGGTCAATTATTGCTAAATAATGACCAATAATATTCATTGTCGATTGAAGGTGGGTACGCTTCACAGCCTTTGTTAAAAGCATGTAACACAATTGTCTTCTTTCCATTTCCCGCGTTTGTTTTCCACAGTAGCAAAAGACCTTTAGCCACGACTCATTTTCTCAACACGTTGCAAAAGTGTACTGGAAACTTATTCGGAAACCGGAAATGAACTGCAGCACCTATGCATAGCCTCTTAAACCTTCTGCTATAATGGTTTGTTTAGTTACAGGTGAATCTGAACAAACACATTTTATTTCATAAATTCAACTGTTACAATAATAGGGTTTTTTTAAATTTCTATGCACAAGAATAAGCACAAAATGTTAGGATCTGAACCGAACTGTTTTTTGTAGAGCAAGAGACGACATGTTAAGCGGGAAAAGTTGTAGTTTGCCCACTAGCCAATGAGGTAGGTGCGCTCTCTCTCTCTGTCACGTGGTTTTGTTTACTTCTCCTTTCACCTTATAGTGAAAAAGGTGTAGTTTTGACAGTGTTATCTTGTTTCTTAATATGTACATTGTTTAACATTCTGCTCAAATTAGAATTATTTTTCCATTGCCATTTCCAAGGAAATCTACACACTTTTATATGCACACGTTAAAAATTGCATTCCTCATTTTGGAATTTTTTTTCAACCTTCTGAATGATGTCCACTTTTTCAAAAAAAGAAAATGTTTCTCTCTTTGCTCCTGCCATTTGCTTTAATACAATTTTAGCACAAAAATATGGTTATCAACCTTCACTATTCACATAACACAAAAACACCTGTATATGATGAATGAACATGTGGATACTCAACATATGCTTTGTTACTATACAGACCATTGTTTGTTAGATATATCAAGCTGGTGTATTCACATTCCTTATCAGGTCCCTGAACATTTGCACTTGCTGCCACTAGGATCACTCATATAACACCATTAAGTTATGTACACTACCATTGCTGTATATAGTGTAATTGTCAAATTAATTATGAATTGTAGCTATGTTTAAAAAAGAAATCACAAGCATATTTGTGCTGGTTGAAGATTACTCTTCTTTGTACTGTGATGTCTCATGGCCCCACATTTGGAGGTTAAGATAGCTTATAAACATTGAGGGATTATAATGAATTATACGTAGAATATGAAAGTTATGTAGAAATCGGCTATACAGTAGTTATTTTAGCATTATTAATGTATTTGGACATTCCGACAGTAATGATGCTAATGGACCCTAAGTGATATTTAGATGTCAAAACTTTTATACTTTGCTCACAACTCCTAACTCTAAGACAATATACAACAATAAAAATGCGCATGCATTGAAAGTGATGTATTGAACTATTAACTCTTCCTTGATTGGAAGAAAAATACAACCTTTTGGATGTTAGTTCAAAATTCCTATGTAGCATTTCTGTTTTAATGCATTGTCTTTTGGAAATAAATGAGATAACAAGTCATGCCCTTTCTCCTGCTTTGAGTTACTGTAAGGTACACAAAAATAAACCAATTAACTATGCCTGTGCCTGTAATGATATTTGTGCTCAATGGAAAACACATATCGATTTATTTCCTGTCAATTCAATTATATGTGATATATATATATCGGAGTAGTATACAAAGAAATGTCAATATAATGTACCTCACTATAGCACTTATTTCACTTTTACGTTTAGATTTTAAATCCCCTGGTTATATCCCATACAATATAATGCAAAGAACTTTCATTGTTATGTACATGTCAATTATGAACATTAAAAAGTTACGTATGCAGTTTTTATTGAATAAGTTTTAGCGTTATTTAACCAATTCTTAAACAAAACTGTCATTATATATTTTGTATTATTACATTTTTGCTTCAATTTCAAACTGTTGTCTGAAAACACACTGCACAGTATCTGCCGCATTTAATTTGTTCTCCGAGCAAATCTATTAAGAGTACCAATGAATGTGCAGCCACTATCTCAATCTGATATTTTCAAGTAATGATATGGTATTGGTTAAACCATAACCTTTTTTATAAAGACGACTGTGGTTACACCCAAATGTACTTCAGTTCCCGATTTTGTTTAAATTGAAGGTTTCGTTTTCATGTGATTTTTATTGTTAAACACAGGAACATTGTTCAAATTATTAAAGTCTGTGTCTTGCATTTTTGTTGGCATTTAAAGAGTTGTTTGTTAAAGTTTAATCTTGTATTTCTGTTGAGGCAGATAGTTGTTAAAGTTTGCATCTTGCATTTTTGTTGATCATTGATGAAAGAGTTTTACTAACTCTGACAACATAATGGAAGTGAAGAAAACAAAATTAAGCAGGTCGAAGTAACATGTGTGCATAACATAAAACCCACCACTCTTTCTACGATACTTTGTGACAAAGAGAAAATACTTCAGGAGTACAACAGATCAAGGATTTGTCCCAACAGAAAGAAGATTTCTGTTGGTGATTTACATCAAGTGGAAGCAGCAGTGGACTCATGGTTCAAAGATGTTAGGGCCAAAGGTGTAACAGTTTCTGGACCAATGCTCAAAGCAAAAGCAAAGGAGTTTGCAATGTTATTGGATGTCAGAGTTTCAAGCAAGTGCTGGTTGGTTTTTCTCATTTTCGGGAGAGATGCAGCATTTCCTGGAGAATCGCCAGTGGAGAAGCAAGAGAAGTCGATGTAGTAGCTGCTCGGGAATGGAAGGAAACACATTTAAAGGATGTCATCGTAAATTACAAGCCAGAAGATATTTTTAACACAGTTGAAACTGCATTGTTTTTGGTTTATAAAATGCTGCCAAATAAAACAATGGCTTACAAGGGTGAAACCCATACTGGTGCTAAACAATCAAAACAGAGATTGACAGCATTATTCTGTTGCTATGCTACAAGGATACAAGGAAGCTGAAGCACTTGCTAAGCCAACTTGTTTTAAAGATGTTGCATCTCTACCTGTGAAATATATGGCCAAGCAAAGCATGGATGACAAACAGTTCGTTCACAGACTGGCTCATTGAAGTGGATAAAGAGATGGGCAGAGATAAGAAGAAAATTCTTTTAGACTGTGCATAAAGTGGACTGCAGGTTAGAAAATATCAGGCTTGAATTCCTATCTTCTAATTGCACATCGATGTTACAGTCACTAGACCAAGGAATCATCCAGAATGTCAAAGTGCACTTTCGCAAATGTCTGATGCAATGTGTGATTATCAATATAAAACTTAAAGTGCCTACTAATGTCAATATTCTGCAGGGTATCCAGATGATAGAAGGGCCTGGTGGAATGTGAAAGCAACTACGGCAATATGTGGAGAAAACTGACAAGATGCCACAAGACATTCTGAAGTAGCTTAGTGAGGTTCAACAGTTTGTGGAAGAAAACTTGTTGAAAAACTCAAAACGAGCCAAAATCAATGACTTCAAAGACCTGTATGTAAAGTGGTAAATATCATCTGATTTGGTGTGTATTTTGTGTAAAAATATGGATTGTAGATAGGTGTGTGTGTTTATTTATTTGTACATACAAGAACATCAATAGAGCTACAATGATACAATTAAAGATATGTTATAAGTTTTCTTACATTTCATAAATCTGTCAATTATAAGTTATTGAATTCTAACAAATTTTTGTATTTGCTTTTTCAGTATAATATACTTTTCAGAATAAACTATAAATGATTTTCTAAAGTACTTTATACCGAGATTGCACTGAAGCAGAGAAAAATGAAAAAGTTGCTTGGGATAGATCTTCCTGTGTATATTTAATATTTACTTAGTATTTTATTTCAAAGAAGTGTCAACCATTTATTTTCTGTATAATTTGAATCTAGAATCAATAAAAGTCCATCTAATTGACATACAGCATCATGAACACGAAATGTGCAACGCTCGGATTCAGCATGAGGTCAGAAACAAAGGCAATCAGAATGGATACTGTGAATACACCCTAGCTAGCAAGCCAGAGGCAGTGTTGGAAAATTAGTGTATTTGCAAAGAATGTTAAAGACAGTTGCTGACAAATCTAAATTTTCTGTATGTATATACTTTATACCAATTGTTATGTAAAGTGATCATTTATTCGTAAGTTCAGCATATTTATTCCTTTGAATACATATTTCACAAAGCATTCACATGCCTTAATCAAATAAAATATAATTGAAACTGTTTAAATGCAGGAAAACATTAAATCTGGGTTTGATATTGCAGAATTTTTCCATAGAATATAATCAAAACAGTATTTTTCTCAGAACTACAGAAATGGGAGTTAATTTTTGCAGCAAGCCAGCAAAACGTATAAGTTAAATGTTTATACAAATGCAATTTTTAAATTGGTTAATATGCTCTCAAAAGTTTCACTCGTTATTCATGTACAAAGATAATACAATTATATTTACAACTCACCAAAAATGAAGCATTTGCAGCAGTTATTGTACCATGAGGCTTAACAAAAGCTGGTTTTAGCTTTGCCATTTGTTCTTTTGTTGACACTCTGATTCCATTGTCCTTCTCTACAGCCTTTGGTAAACCAGACACTACAATAAGAACATAAGACACTGTAAAAACAGCAACTTACTGTGCAGTCCAAATCTCTCTTGACATTTTGTGACAACCAACACGGAGTGACCGTGCGGTTGCCAAACTTCACTTCGTCAGAACATTATGCGTTTGTTAGCATGCCTCAGCTGTAAGTTCTTGACATTTCACGAAGTTAAGATTTTTACGGTTTTCTTTGTTGACGTAATTTTTAAAGAAATTATACACACTGAAGACAACAGTCCTAACTTTACTGCTATATCCACTGGTACTAGTGAGCTTACTAAGTGGCATTTTCATGAAAGAGTTAACTTTATAAAGACTAGGACAAAGCCTGTCGCTGTAGGAACTGAGTACACCACAGTTGAATTCACAACTGAGTCACTTAACCTTCCAGCAAGCGTGTTGTAAAAAGTATACCTGCAGTATTTTTGCTTTGTCCATGTTTTAGCCTTGAGCTATCGTATCAATGGTGCAATGAATTCCACTGTTGATGCTTCCTCAAGAATGTGATGACAGCTGCTGATTCTTTGCTTAAAGTTGTTAGTTGGCTTATTCTTTATATAGCTTTTTTTTTATTATTGTATTCCTAGTAACGAAGTGTTGAATGTTGTAAAAAGCACAACACACTCTTTTCATGTAACAGATACGTGCTTGCTTCTAGGACTCGACATTATGCAGAAGGGAGCATAAGAACTATTAAAATGCGCTTAATCATTGGTTTTCCAATGGTATTATTCTGTGAAACAAAACCATACATGACGCTTATTAAAAAAATGGTCATGTATGGTTTCGTAGAGCTGCATTAAGAGAGCTTTGAAAGGATTTTCATGGCGAGTTTGTAGCTGTGTTAGAAAACCTTGTGGGATAATTATTTCTAAATTTATTTAGGACATGGAGAATTGCACAGTATCAAGTGATAATTATGTCTATAAAACAACAATAACAATGGATTTATTACAATTACAAGTATAAATATAACAAAGTCTCCCTTTAAAAACCACGAAAGATAACTGAATTAATGGTGAATCACTGGGTGTAAAAATAAGATTATTTTGTGCTTGCTCAGGAAAACATTGCCTTGTATCCTAGCTACTTGTTGCTGTTTTGAAGTATGAAACAAACATGTATGCACGTGATATTACAATTACAGTTTCACCAGGGGCAAGGTGTACTGTTGCTATTTGCTAGTGCCATATTAGTGGACACGCCTCAAATGTCAAGAGATTTGGACCGCATAATAAATTTATACACTATGCATGTGGTAACCAAAACTATCCTCGCTTCATTTACAGTTTGTTTCTGTAAAATATGTCTTTCATTCTCATCTTCAAAAGATGATTCAAATACCTACTCTTCAGGTAGCTGAGGATGCAGGAAATGGCCCATGAAAGGTAATTGCCAAAATACATTGCAAGTGAAATTGAGTATGTTTTAGTGGATCTGTGGCTTGATATGCAAGTGTTCCAATACAGTGTTTGCAATAAAACATGCTAATAATTAAAATCTATGTCCAACAAGATTCTTAATGGCTAACAATATGATTTAATAACTTATTTCCATCTTAAGGTGTAGTGTTTGTGGCTCATGTTAAGTTCTCTCCTCTTGTAAAAGAAATACACAAAAGAGTTATTACCCATTTTCAAGCCATTTTTTGGTCCAAAAAAGTATGAAAAATAGTATTTTTCTGGCAAGCAAATTTTGAATTCATTGCTTTGTCTCCAGAAATTCCAAGCATATCTTGCTCTGATAAAATAATACAATTAACTCACTTTTTGGGCAGCAAAAAGAAATCACCAGCCATTTACTGTAAGAATCCAAGGTCTTAGGGAGAAGAAGACATCAACTCTTTGGGGCCTCAACATTCCATAGATTTAAAGATCCTATCTCAGGAAAGGGAGTTCTGGAGCTAATAAGCTCCGAGGAACTCAGATTCCTATGAAAGGAAAAGGGATGCAAAAAAGATCTTTAGGTTGAGGTACGAGAATCACAGAGATCCCCAAATTTACTACCACTACCAACTAACTCACCCTTAAAGGGTACCACATCAGTCAGATATCCTTTCTCCCAAGCCTGGTGAGCCAGAGTATGAGAGCGGATTGCATACTCATCTTGCTCTTGACGTGTCACTCCAAAAGCAGCTGCTAGTCGATCAGCAGAATGGCCCATAGTTTCTCCTGAAGAGAATTCTGCCACTGCTGGAAGCTGAAGAGAAAAAGCATCCAAAAGTACTTTAAATATACAAAATGTAACAATATTTCTCTGAATACGAGAATGTTTCTTCTCCAAAATATCACATTCAACAGAATTGGACAGCTTGTATTCACAATATATATCAGCATCCAGAAACAAGCAAGCTTTAAATTAAAGTTTGGGTCGAAGGGAATGAGATGCACACTAAACTGCTAAAGATTAAAGTTAAGGTCACAGTATATCAGCTGGTTTCTGTTTCACTTTGCTTCAGTATGTTAATTTGATATACTGCCACACTAGCAGATATCAGGTAACATTTGAGAGTTATGAATATTCTCACTGGCACAAAAGCTTTCTTTACAGAGTAAAAATAGAAAATACAAATTTGTTTTCCTAATCAGTGCTTTGGCAACCAATGGTTGATTAGCAACCGTGTCCTCCATTCTCTTACGACTCCATTCATTTCATTTTTGTGTAAAATCAAACAGCAATGTAGTAAGTCTGCCTCACATTCAAGAGGTCCAGAATTGGAATCTCGGTTAGAGTAAGTTACCTGGAATATATTTTCTCCAAGGTTTTTTCCTTATCCTGAGAAGACGAATGTTAGATAACTCTTAAGCTCTAGGGACCCATTTGAGCACAATTTCAACCATTTTATTCATTCACCATCTGAATGACACACCTGTTATAGGCCATTAATTAATCATCAAAACAAGCAAGAAATATGACATCCTGATGGCTAAAAGGTCCTTGACAAGGCATCCCCCCAACCATAAAAAAAGAGAGAAATAATTATACGTTATACACGTCTAATTTTCTATAGCTAATAATATCTTAATGTATCAATAAGAAAATCTCATAATCTCATCTACTGCATCTCTTTCTAATTCTGATGACTTCAAACACATTTTGTAAGACAATGGGTGGTATTAATAAAAGCTAGCCATGACTCATGAGCCATGGCTTATAGCAAAACCAAGTCATTGGTAGCAGCAGGTCGGGAGTCATATATTTGGCATTAATAAAAACTTCCCCTCCGTACTGAGCCTTGGCTCTGTGATTGCAAGTCTCTGACTTGTGTTTCCCCTCTTCCTGATTTCAAATGCATTATTGTCGAGCGCCAGTGAACATTCAATTCCATTAGGTATTTTTTGTGGCAGTATATCCATCAGAAATGACTGAAGAAGGCATTCACTTTGCATCTTGTTTTGTGAACTTATTAGCCAGCCACCAAGAGATGAGCAAATCTTGGCTACCTGCGGACAAGCGGAAAAAGGCTTCTGCTATGGCCGAAGTGCAGCAAAAACTAAGAGAGAATCTAAATCTTCATCTAACAGAAGACCAGATAGTGAAGAAAATAAGAAATATGAAAAGTCGCCTAAAAGTGAAAACTGATCTGTGATGGACAGGCAACAAGCCCATAGCCTTGAAAAACTGGAAAACAAGTTTTTAGACCTTATTCAAGGAGAATCAAATCCATCTATAGTTTCGTTAAGAGGTAAGAATAGTAAGGACGACTTTCGATTATTCTCAAGTTTATTGATGCTACTAGTAAAGCTCTGTTTTATGAAATAATTTAAGGTTACAAAACTCTTTGCTATTTTTGAGAGGTTGCAATAACGTAAAATAATTCAAATACGTTTCACAACAATTAATAGAGAATAAAGTACATGTTAATTTTCAATCAATATCTTCTCTGTAGCACATCTTATCTTGTTTTGAAGCAAAGGGAAACACTGCTTTAGTTGGCCAAAGTATCATTCTATAATAACCTGCCCACTGCTAATGCACCGATTGTATGATCTTTCTTCTGCAGATGTAGGATGTTGACGAGGGGTCATGAGCCCTGGTGCAATACCATAATCAACATCTCCAAGCATTAGCACATTTGCAGTATTCCCAGCCATTACCCGACAGGCAAAAGAATTTCATCATATGCGAACATCGTGTACAGATCCAGGCCATTTTGCATTTACACTAGTAAAGTTTTCCTTTGTAATGCACGTGGCCTGGATGTTTATTCTGGCAACCCCTTTTATATTAATAAATTCGTCACCATGCGCATGAGATTTATTTAATCAGTACATGGGTACAGTCTACTGCGCCAATAGCATTCAGAAATGTATAATGCTGCCGCCACTCAAATTTAGCAGTTTGTAGTGCTGAAGTGGTTACTGGGAATTTGATCCAGTTTCTCGATTTTTGTTTAATGCGAGAAGAAACTTCCCAAAATATATTTGAAACTATACCTTGTAAAACGCCAATGTCCTCTGTCACGCCAGACTGGAATCCGGGGTCCCCAATGCAGCGTAGAAATATTTTCATTCTTCCATCTCTAGTAAGGGCCTTTCCTGCTGCGAGCCACCTCACATTTTCTTTCTCAAACCTATAAAGTTGTTTATAATTGAAGTCTTCAGAATCCCGGCGCACATTATAGTATTTTTCTTTTCTCAGGTTGACATTCACTTGCAAATGAGCCATTGCCTTCAAGTTTGAGACAGCTACTGAAACCATAAGCCATGGCTCTTAAAGTGAAGTCACAGCTCTGTTTTATTAATACCATGGCTAGAGCCGTGACTCGCTGGAAGGAGAGGTTGAGTCACTGAAATGTCGAAGGTCACGCTAAGTTTGAGTACATTGCATTTTATTAATCCGGAGGCGAGCCGTGGCTAAGAAATTGTCAGTTTTAAGTCATGGCTCGCTTTTATTAATACCACCCAATGGTAAGCGAAAATCACAATTCTACTTCACTCGCTGAACATCTGACTGGGCCAAAAAATGTTAAGTCTCTTCTAATAGGTGTTTAACCTTGTTACTGCACACCCAAGATACGGCAAAATTACAAGTTAAAAACCACTTTAACTGCTAAATTCATTGCCATGTCTATTTTTATTTATATATATATATATATATATATTTATTTTACAAAAATCATGTGCAATGGTATTCTAATTTCACTTTAAAAATTATATATAATTTTACTTTCTCTGCTACTTATAGTTAAGTAGGAGAAGTATTGCATTCCACCCAAAAATACATGTTTTGAGGCACTCTGAAGGGGAAAAAAAAGCATTTTTAAAAAATGTCTGAACATAAGCCAAAAAAGAAAATTCAGGTAAAAACCAAACTTGGTATTTAGGTTCAGCATCTTTTCAAAGATAAGATGCAGATTTTCAAGAAACTCCCCCACCCCAGACCACACTTTACATGGAACTTTCTTGAAAATTTTGATTTCTTTCAAAAATGGTTCAAACAATTTTGATTAAAATATCACATGTTTAAGATATTTTCATGGCAAATGAAACTTATATCTTGAATTTACTGGGAAATGTCCCCAAAAGTAATCTTCATTCTGAATGACTTGCATAACTGGTAAACCGTAAGAGACAAAATTTTACCACGCAAAAAATGTAGATCTCATTAGAAAACACAATTTATGCCATATAGATTTTTTTTCTTTCCCCAATACTTATACATTTTCTCAAACGGGAATTGTTTTGTTTTTTTTTTTGTCATGGACATGCAAAGAGAATGGAATGCTCCACATGTGCATGTTTATTGCCCATAGACTCAATTACAAGTTTCGAGCATTGTAAGATAAAAACTTAAATTATAGTTTAGAAAATATACGTGTTTGTTTACACTTTGTTGAAAGTATGAATATTGTATACAGGCTCTTTCAAGCATTGTTTCAGTACAAAGAAGAAAATCATTAACATTATATACAGGATTGTTTAAAAGATATTTTTTACACTCTGTTTGAATCTAAAGCTGTTGCTTTCACATTTAACTTCAATTGGTAGTTGGTTGTGCATATATAAACCAAATATAAAAGGATCTTTGTTTATAGACTTTAAACTATAACAATTTTGGTGCAAGTCCAATTTACACCTTGTATTGTGACCATGTATTTCACTATTTGGTTTAGGTTTGTGCAGTTCAGTCAGACAGATTACTTTATATACGTACAAAGACACTACAGTAAACAGTTTTTCTCTTTTGAAGACTTCCTTACAGGACTCCCATTTTCCCATTTTGAACATTGTTCTGATACATCTACATAGCAACCAGCTTTAAAAGATTTAACTATCACTTAAGCCTACCATATTCCCTTGCACCTACAAGAAAATTAGCAATAAGAAGTAGATGGGGAATAAGCATTTGTAAAAATAGTTAGTGTAAGAGTACAGAAAGCATGCAACTGCTACACATCAGATCTTTTTTATACATACAATGCTGTTCCTAAATCATATGGATGGGATCATCTTGTATTCGGGGAAATATAAATAATCATTAAAGACTAGCAAGCTCCACAGAAAATGTATGTAACTACCAAACACCTTATGCATATCTACAAGAAATGAGAACTAATAAGTTTTCCTACTGTTTTTCTTTCTTCTATAGGATATGTAGTCAACTATTATGAAAGGAATTAACTGCATGTATGAGTTTTCATAAAGCGTAACACAAGAAGGAAAACTTTTAAGGGAAATTATTTTGATTGAGAATCACAACTGGACTACCATACAAATGTCATTTATGCTCAAAGAATGCCAAATCCCATAACACACCACTTCATGCAGCTACACTTTAACCTTCATTTAGACAATCCTATAAAGGCAGCCATGTTTTCATACAGTTTAGGAAAGAATATGTGCAAATGAATGATTGATAAAGAGAAAGGAATCTGGGCAATTTCATACCTAATACTCAATTTACATACTTCAAGGCTGGCACTCTCAAAAAATTTTTGGTATTTTTAAGGTGTAGGCATTACATAATTTAAAATACTCTTAGCACAGCATTACTGTTAAATGAAGTGGTTTTTTAACTATTTCTCCTAAGTGAATTATTAACAAACTCTTAAAATCATTATACAGAAAATTTAAGTTGGAGTTGAAACACTTAACGTCACTTACATGTTTTACAACTTGACCGGTTTCGGGAGCTAATTGCTCCCATCATTGGAAGTGGTTCACTGTTTCCTCGTGGTGTCCTGTATGCATTTGTGTGGTGGAATCTGGTATAGTGATGAAACTCCATAGTGGGTTCTGCGCATATGCTTTTTCTTTTTTCTTCTAATTTTTTATATCTTTTGATTTCGGTCTTCATTCCACTGAATTCTGTGATGAAATTATGGAGGTAAGATTAGAGTTACATAATTTTATCACAGAATTCAGTGGAATGAAAACCGAAATCAAAAGATATAAAAAAAAATCTGATGTGTTACACTCACATGACTTTCTCTACTCTTGTACAAACTATTTTTACAAACGCTTATTCTCCATATGCTTCATGTTAATGGAGATATCGAGATGCCAATCTTATTGATAATTTTCTTGTAGATGCAAGGGGAATATGGTAGGTTTTAAGCGATAGTCAAATATTTTAACGCTGGTTGCTATGTGGCGCATTCCATTCTCTTTGCATGTCCAGGACATAAAAAAAATGAATAACGAATTTGAGAAAAAGTATAAGTATTGGAAAATTTAAGGGAATAACAAGCAATATCTCGCAAACGGTTCACTCAACAAAAGAAATGTATATGACATAAATTGTGTATTTTAACGCGATCTACATTTTTCGTGTAGTAAAATTTTGTCTATCTCTTATGGTTTACCAGTTATGAAAAAGTCGTTGATAACAAAGAATACTTTTGGAGACATTCCCAGAAAATTCGAGATATACATTTTATTTGTCATGACAATATCTTAAACATATGATATTTTAATCAAAATCGTTAGAGCCGTTTTTGAGAAAATTAAAATTTTCGAAAAATGTTCCATGTAAAGGGTAGTCTGGGGTGGGGGGATTTTCTTGAAAACCTTCGTGTCGCATCTCTGAAAGATACTGAACCTAAATACCAAGTTTGGTGTTTATCCGACTGTTCGTTTTTGAGTTATGCTGTTCACAGACACACACACACACACACACGGACATGTTTCCAAAAATGCTTTTTTTTTGATTCAGGTCTCAAAACATGTATTTCCGGTGAAATCTCGGTATCGAATTTTTGGGTGGAATACAAAACTTCCCTTACTTACTATACGTAGTAGAAAAAGTAATTAGAAGAAAAAGCATATGTGCAGAACCCACTATGGAGTTTCATCACTATGCCAGATTCCACCACACAGACGCATATGGGACACTACCATGAGGAACCAGTTGGCCACTTCCAATGATGGGAGCAATTAGTCCCTAAAACTGGTCAAGTTGTAAAACATGTAAGTGATGTTAAGTATTTCAACACCAACTCAAATGTTCTATATAATTTCATATTCACATCATTGTTACTAGCTTATCCATATTTTATACTTATCTTAAGAACATGTTTCTAACCACTGGATACACTATTGCTGACTATATTATTCACACCCTCACACCTGTCACCAATGTCTGGTGCACCTGAAAAGTGTATATGTGCAACAACGTGAAAATCATCAGATATCCATGTATAGTAGATTCATGTTGCAGTGTAAAAAAAAAAAAAAAAAATTAAAAATAATAACTCTGGGATGCCCTTTACTGTCACCAGCCGTTCTTTGGAAATATCTTTAAATACCCTTGATAATATTTATTTTCATTTAAACAACTTCTCTGCTACTTGCTACATTTGTCATCATGTGTATTACTACTCATTCAGCTTTGTGAGCTCAACATTTCAGTAGAGGTGATTGGGACCACATCATCTGCTGGATAGCCTTCCCCAAGATAAACACTTCATTTTTTAACTCTTAAATTTTCTCAGGCTTCTAGCAGGTAAGTGGTTGGTTTGACCAATGTTTCAAAGATGTTCATCTTTATCTTCAGGCTGAACTGGTGGAAATGTAAGTCCAGATCTCCACACTTATAGTGCCAGAGGAGTGAGGCAAAGCTGAAATCTCATTGGTGCACGATTTTTGTGGCCATAAAGCAGCTTGGATTTAATGTGACTGAGTTATGGGTACGGACCTGGTAGAAAACTATCATTTTTGCACACATATTTTGAATTTAAACTGGACCTGAGAGATCACGTTTTACAGCAATTTGCATACACATTATGTTTTTAATTCAAGTACAGACCTGACAGAAATGCTGTGAAATGTTCTAAAAGCTTGGAAGAAGGCGACACGTTGCCTACAAGGTATTTAGGCTTTTTATCACCAGTGCACAAGCCATCAGGAAAGTTTCAGCTCTTACTTTACTTCATACTTATTCTGCATTCTTGCCATTTTGTTAACTTCAAAACAAAATTGATGGTACCCTAAACTTTTAGCCCAATCTATACATGAGCCATCATCATGTAGACAAACCTGCTATATACTCAAATGAAGCACAAAAGTGAAATCACTAATGCTAAAAGAACATGCCATTGCTCCTTCGTGCATTTTTCTGTCATTTTTGGTAGCCAACAGTATACATCCCTGCTCTGCCTATAGCAGATAGGCATGACCTTTGCTGCAACTGAGCAAGTAAACCAGCACTTCAGATAGCCAGTATTGGCTGGTTAAAAATTAAAAATATATATCTGCAATTACTCACACTACATCACTGCTACTTCAATTTATTCTAGTTTGAAAGCAATTATTCAAGGAAACAATTATGCTATGCAAAAAAATTTGAACAAATGTTTTATGAAAATGATACTTTAGGGAATGATAAATGCAGGTTTTATGAACAAGTGTTATAATAGAAACTATTTTAGGACTGCAAAATCGAAATGATAAAAATAGGAAAATTATTGTTCTGCGAATGATGAACTGATTTTCTGCTATACTCAGGTAGCAGGATTCTAAGGGCGGCATGCAGCATGTTCAAGTAAATTGCTTCGGAAGTAACGTTTACTAAAGAAGTCCCCACTACAGGAGCAGTTTACCCCAAAAGTAACGGAGAGCTCAATTACAATTTACTCTTTTAGTTATGACTACAGAAGTAAGAGCTCATTACTTCGGAGGTAGTTTTGTTTGCACGATTTACTTGATGCGAACATAAATAAAGTTATGTGCAATAGGAAAAGGGGAGAAACGTCAGCAAAAGAGATGTTTGTTGATAGAGACAAAGAAAATCCATTTAAACAATATGAGTGTAAAAAACTTGTTATAAAGATGCTGGAAAGTTGTGATTGATGAATTTAATAATTCGAGCGACAGGAAACATACTGAAGAGCAGCTTAAAATTCTGGGAACGTTTCTAATCTTCATTTTCCATCGCAGATCACTTGCGTGTCAATAGAGAAATACCCTTTGATTTCAGAAAAGTTTACCATACTCGTGGATGGGCAGAAAATAGTAACATGTGTGCAGTCAATTCCACTCACCATGTGCAAGAAATCCGTAAAAGTGAAGAACTGCCTTTTATTTTCTGAACACTCGTGTATATTTATATGTGCATGTACCTTACTCTTAACCTCAAAAGCACTCTAACAACGCAATGAAATACACGAACAGCAGACACATGGCGAAAGTTTATTTATAAGATCGCCAGTAATACGGTGATTACGATGAACTTTAGTTAACATGACATGAAAATGCTGGTAAACTAAAGGTACAATTGACATGTGCTTAACATAATGGGAATGACTCTTGATTGATAGTTCTTTTGTTATTTCGAGCTAGTACTGATTGGTTCTAATTACCATGTGAAATCAAACTTGACGTAACAGGAAAGAAAAGTTTGACATTGCCAAACTTTTAAGTTAATCGCATTAAGTCAATTCTAAATATCTCCATTTAATACAGTGTAAGACTGTCATATTACGTTAAATTCATTGTAATACTGACTCAAGCATCTGAAATATTCCGGTACGAAACATCCATAGAAAGCATAACAATAATTGCAGTTTGGATTATAGAGCTGAATTTGTGTCTGAGTTTTGTTTAAATGTTCTCTAAGCAGGTTCAAAAGGCATGTATAAGATTCTTTCCTAATACCAAAATGTACATTGAACTTTCTCTCTCTGTATAAGTATCATATGGTTCTCACATACCACTATCACATTCCCGTTGTCTTTTCCATTGAGATCATCAATGTAATCTAAATAATCCATGAACACATAAAAAATATCTTCCTCCAAATACAATACGATATTCTAGTTCAATGGATAAGTTAGTTACTCTATCCAGGTCGCCAGAGTAAATTCTAACCTATATTGCTCTATATGATTCCATAGTAACATACTACATGACAGTGCTCTCCGACATTTACTTCTGCGGTAATGTAATCTGGGAGTATCTGAAAGGAGTAAGATTTTTCGGAAGTAGTTCACTCTCATATGGAAGTTGCAGAGTGTTGACGTGAATAGTACTTTACTACGAAAGTAGAGCTTACTCCAGGTTGGTGCATGCCGCCCTAAGATATAGAAACAAATGGCAAAATGATCACAATGCACCGATTCAGCAAAATCAAAAACCTACATTCAGTGGCATGCTGTAAGTTTTTATCCTTAGATTCCCAAGATCTAGGAAACCTGTGCTTGTAAACAGCATACTATATGGTTCTGTCTTTTGTGGTAGTTATTCTGTTAAAACAGAGACTTGCATAACATATATAATGTTTCAAAAATGTCCTTAACAGTTTTCTGATTCTATCCATTAAGCATCTTATGCGTTGGCAGTAGAAATAAGATTACGCTCACCTCTGGAACAAAAAATCCTGGCCTCAAAGTAGAAAACAACTGCAACTTCTGTGGTAGTGATTTTGCTTTATTTGCACGCAGCAAGAGGCTTCTTAATTTCCTAGAAAGACGGATGGGTATATCAGACATGAACTCCACACCTCCCGCAACAATGACATCATATGCGCCAGCAGCTATTAGACCAATGCCTTTTGGGAAACAAAAGCAAAAGAAACATTAGAAGGATTTCGAAGAGAAAAAAAAAATTGTTACATTTACGCTTAGAACAAGTGACTCCTGGCCCGTCTGTGATTTTTACAAATATTTTTTACTCTTAAATACCTACATTTCAGAATAATGTAGAATGAGGGGAGGAAAGTTCAAAACTCACAGATGTTACCAAACACAATATCTGTGGCCTGAAAAACACAAAACGAAATAATCGAGTGGAAATTATAGGTGTTATCCACATTGGAGATAACTGTATGTATCTACATATAAATGAAAAACTGTCATACCAGTAAAGTCTTTGAACACTTATTTCACTAAATAAAGAATAACTTTTCACACTTTTTGCTGCACTGTATTTCAAACACGGATATAATTAGGTATCTTACAAGGTATCTTACAGAAGTTGTATATGTATATATTTCCATAATGCTATACAAAATTCTTATCATTTTTAATACAATACTTTGAGTTGCTATTTTTTCTTTCTTTGGTCCATCATGCATTTTAACACCGTGTTATTTATGCATGGTGGGTCATAACAAATTCATTTCATAACAAATTTATTTTTCTAAACCATTTTAAAACTCAGTTCATCTACATTATTTATCATGACAGTGCAACTGTTTGATATTCGATGGCTCCGTTCGTTTTTACTTTCTCTACCACATACATACATAGTACATAGAGAAGGTATTGCTTCCACCAAAAAATTCAATACTAAGATTTCACCCAAAAAAACATGTTTTGAGGCCCTGAATCCATAAAAGGAATTTTTAGAAAAAGGTCTGTGTGTCTCTATGAACGGCATAACACAAAAACGAAAAGTTGGATAAATATTACACTTGGTATTTAGGTTCAGTACCTTCTAAAGATGTGACACAAAGGTTTCCATGAAAATCGCCCACCCCAACTACCGTTTACATGGAACATATTTTCAAAAATTTTGATTTCTTTAAAAAAAATCTGATGTGTTACACTCACATGACTTTCTCTACTCTTGTACAATCTATTTTTACAAACGCCTATTCTCCATATGCTTCATGTTAATCGAGATATCGAGATGTCAATCTTATTGGTAATTTTCTTGTAGATGCAAGGGGAATATGGTAGGTTTTAAGCGATAGTCAAATATTTTAACGCTGGTTGCTATGTGGCGCATTTCATTCTCTTAGCATGTCCAAGACATAAAAAAAAAATGAATAACGAATTTGAGAAAAAGTATAAGTATTGGAAAATTTAAGGAAAAAACAAGCAATATCTCGAAAACGGTTCACTCAACAAAAGAAATGTATGACATAAGTTGTGTATTTTAACGTGATCTACATTTTTTGTGTAGTAAAATTCTGTCTATCTCTTACGGTTTACCAGTTATGCAAAAGTCGTTCACAATGAAGAATACTTTTGGAGACATTCCCAGAAAATTCGAGATATACAGTTCATTTCTCATGACATTATCTTAAACATATGATATTTTCATCAAAATCGTTAGAGCCATTTTTGAGAAAATTAAAATTTTCGAAAAATGTTCCATGTAAAGGGTAGTCTGGGGTGGGGGGATTTTCTTGAAAACCTTTGTGTCGCATCTCCGGAAGATACTGCACCTAAATACCAAGTTTGGTGTTTATCCGACTGTTCGTTTTTGAGTTATGCTGTTCACAGACACACACACACACACACACGGACATGTTTCCAAAAATGCTTTTTTTGGATTCAGGAGGTCTCAAAACATGTATTTCCGGTGAAATCTCGGTATCAAATTTTTGGGTGGAATGCAATACTTCCCCTACTTACTATACGTAGTAGAGAAAGTAAAAATGAATAACGAATTTGAGAAAAAGTATAAGTATTGGAAAATTTAAGGGAATAACAAGCAATATCTCGAAAACGGTTCACTCAACAAAAGAAATGTATATGACATAAATTGTGTATTTTAACCCGATCTACATTTTTTGTGTAGTAACATTTTGTCTATCTCTTATGGTTTACCAGTTATGCAAAAGTCGTTCACAATGGAGAATACTTTTGGAGACATTCCCAGAAAATTCGAGATATACATTTCATTTCTCATGACATTATCTTAAACATATGATATTTTCATCAAAATCGTTAGAGCCATTTTTGAGAAAATTAAAATTTTCGAAAAATCTTCCATGTAAAGGGTAGTCTGGGGTGGGGGGATTTTCTTGAAAACCTTCGTGTCGCATCTCTGGAAGATACTGAACCTAAATACCAAGTTTGGTGCTTATCCGACTGTTCGTTTTTGAGTTATGCTGTTCACAGACACACACACGGACATGTTTCCAAAAATGCTTTTTTTGGATTCAGGAGGTCTCAAAACATGTATTTCCGGTGAAATCTTGGTATCGAATTTTTGGGTGGAATGCAATACTTCCCCTACTTACTATACGTAGTAGAGAAAGTAAAAATGGCTAATGATATTCATTAAAATATCATATATTGAAGATATTTACATGACAAATACAATGGATTACTAGAATTATCTGAGAATATCCTGTAAAGTCCTCTTCATTCAGAAGGAATTTCGTATAATCTAAGCTATAGATGAAAATGTACCACACAAAAAATGTAGATCTTTAAAACACACAGCTTACTTAATATGAGTTTCTCTGTAGCATAAGCTATTTGAGTTATCCATTATTAAAGGTTTGAATTGCTCAATATTTTTAAGTCTCATGGATTTTCAGTTGTTTCTCGCGATTATATGGAAACAGTATAGAATTTAAAGTCAGCATATAGCGTCCAGTTCTTAAGTATTTGACTATAGCTGTTCTGTTTGTATGTATAACAAAATGTGTAATGCAGCTATTTTTTGCAAAGGTTTATTTGGATTAAAATGTAGCAGATAGAAAAATAAGCTTTAGTAAGAATAGTTTGTATACCCACTAATATCAGTGCTGAAACTGCATAGTAAGCATTATCAGCTTGCTTGATCTTCAGTTCAAAATAAACATGCAAGAGCAACCTTTGCGTGTTTGCTACCTCCTGTGTGTAAAGCAACTTCTTTAATTATTTTAGATGATTTCTTATTAGATACTGATAAAATGTTTGTTTATATCACAGAATCTTACTATATATATATATATATATTACAGTTATCTGTCTTAGTTTAAAACTGCTTCACTTAAATAACATATTGACATTTAAAATATTCATTCATTCATTATCTGTTTACCCTCCTCTTATGTAGGACTTACACCCCCCAGGACTTACAGGCGGATGCCTGGGGTCAGAGGCCCGTCGAGGAGCAGACACTCATGGATCAGACAGAATATCCAGGATGGGTGATCAGCCCGATGCCTGGTATGGGATGAAGGAAGTAGATGAAGCGAAATGTTGGTGAAATGGATGAAAGGAAAGGTGATGGAGCAGTTTGTGGAATGAATGGCGGGGGAAACCGGAGAACCCGGAGAAAACCTGCCCAGACGCCGCTTCGTCCACCACAAATCCCACATGCAGGTCCCTGGGATTGAACCCGGTCCGCCTTGGTGGGAAGCGAGCGGTCTAACCACTCGGCCACAGCGCCGCCTGACATTTAAAATAAAATAATAAAATTAAATTTTTGGGAATTAAAAGTAAAGCTCAATTTTAATAATTTGGTTTAATGGTTTAGGAACTGTGCTTGAGTTGGGAACTTTAAAAAGATATGATAAGTTTGAACAAATTTAATTTCAAAGTTATTACGCTATTGTTATTATTACAAAATTATTGTGGTCTAATTTTAAGACTACATAAAGCTATACTTCAGGTTTCAAACACAAAAAGCCTCAGTTCATTTAAAAAATGCAAGGTTGACTTTTCCTCTACTTCAGACATTTGAGATGGGATAGGCCATGTGTGTTTGTTTACATTTGAGTAAGTTTGGAATTCAGCCTAATTCCTAATTCAGCCATAAATAAAAATAGTGCAGAGAGAAAGTGCTGGATTCAAAGCAATTCATAGTTTGAATTCCAAGGAGTTATTTAATATTTTTTCATGCGTACTTTGAATGTACATGGTTAAAAGAGTTGAATAATACAGAGAGATCAGATATGGTGGCATGCAGTGCTTTTCCTATGGGTGAACAAAAGCCTGCTAGGTACATGCAGGTCAAGTTCAGCACCACAATACTTGCCAAATTATGAAAGGAGGTGTTGAAACGCCCATCTTCATTCTTCACAAATGTTTTGCATCTCTTTGGGAAATTATTCATCACTTGCTGTAATTCATTTTGAGGAATCCTGATATTTCCTAACAAATATGTTCAGTTCTTGTATGGTATGCAGGTACATCTTGTACACAGAATTTTTTAATTTACTCCAAAGAAAATAATCACAAGCAGATAAATCCAGGGACTAATAACACTGGTCAACAATAAAATCCTATAGGAAAAAAAAGAAAAGGGTCATTCTAATGATTTTCACAATGCTGAATCTGAATTCGACTACCAAATTACCACATACCATTTTTAAAAGATCCATAAAGTTATATAAAGAAAATTAAGATTTTGTCTGTACATTTGAAATGTTGTTCTAATACTTTGTTTTTATCTCAGACTGGGTAAGTAATGACAAATGATAACATTGTATGTAACTGCAAACAAATAAAACCATGTTTCTTGCATACAGAAGAAACTGCTACTAATGTCATGCAAAATTTATCAATATAAATTAAATGAAATAGTTAAATAAATGCAAGCAATGATGAGTAGCTGAGCTGAATTATTTCAGTTGTGAATGTTCTGGCTAAAATTTAATATGTTGTACACTTGAACACCCCTGCATAAATTTAGTAGCATACATGTACACGTAACATTCACTGCACTTTCATCTGTTTTTATTTTAAACCTGTTGCAATTTATCACTATCTTAACAATAACTCTGTACACGTAACATTCACCGCACTTTCATCTGTTTTTATTTTAAACCTGTTGCAATTTATCACTATCTTAACAATAACCCTATTACAACTGAAGAAAACTTCCACTTTTGTTTTATTAAGCCAATCTTAATGTGAAGAGGAGACTATAGCTTTTGCCTTGTCAACTAACTTTCATGTGCAACATTTTTTTTTACCTAGAACGTTTACTTCTTGAGGTGGCCATTTTTTTGACAATATAAAGTTTGTCCCTTGCACAATTATCCCACTCATACATGGAGCAGTAGAATTTCGTATACCCCTGTTGTAGCCCTGTCAGCAATGCTACAACTTTAAAGGTCAGCATATATGCTCCATTGATGGTCTTCATAGTTTATTTTATGTAAAATATGTTGCATATTTGTATATGTTTCTTTCGTGTTAACTGAATGTGAGAGAGGTATTGATGGATGTATGTTACCAATAATATGCTTCCTGTTTGTTATCTCACAGATTGCGGAGGGTTGCACTTTGTAAGTTACCACTGCAATGTCAAGGTATTCATCCAGGCACTATTATGAAGCCTTTATAATCCTATCCAGGGATTAAATTATTGGTTGCAATTATTTTTACATTGAACTGAAAATCAGAGAGAGAAATTGCTAATAAAATTTACCAAACAATACACTTTTTTCCAATTTTGGAGGTACCTGCCCAAAAGTGGTATTCTTGAGAAATATGACCAACATATCGGATTCAGCAATGTCAAATACATACAGTAAACATAATTTTTTCCAAAGAGGGATTTTTTTTTGCTGACCAGTATAAATTACCTTGTGGTTAAACACTGTGTGAATGTCTCTCAAGGAATTAATTGCAGTAGTAGTCCTGTTAAAAAGTTGCTGTCTTTACAAAATAGTGCTGTTAAAAAGGTTATCAAGCTTCCTGTTGTTTAATTTACTGAAAAATTAGGTTAATATGGGATTAACATAAGTAACATAATCCACTGTATTCTAAAAACACTTGCTCCTATGATTCTTCCGCAACTGATGGTGCACCAGGCACCAATTTTTTCATCATAGACAGGCACTTTATGTACCAAGTCAAGTTTAACAGTACTCTAGTAATGGAGGTAGAAGCAGGCCTCATCCGAGTAGAATATAATGTGGGTATATTTACCCATTATACATATTTGCTACACCACTTTTCTTCACCATGGAGGCACACTTCAATTATAAAGTCAGGTTTAACATCACTCAGTGATGATTGAGTGGACCAATCAACCTTGGAGGTAGAAGCAGGCCTCATCCATGAAGAATGTTACATGGGGTGTATTTGCCCATTCTAAAAAACTGCTACAACTCATTTATAATGTGCATCTACATATGGGGTTCCCTAGTTGAAGAGCATCCGCCAGTTATTTCACACAGCTTTAACCGCAATAATTTAGTAGTCTTTTGCACAGATACACACAAATTTCCCACTTGATGTGCAAGACAAAATGACTTTTTAGGATGTTTTTCCAAATGATGACTAATGCCACCAAATGCCTTTTTTGGTCTGTAAGCTGGATGCTTCCAGTTCCCTGAAATTTATTATACAGATTATGGACTGTTTTACAAATTGGTACACCCGGGAATCTCACTTTTAATCATCTCTGAACTTCACCAGCTGACCAAGTTAACACTTATGAATTGTACAGATACACGATACATAACACAATATATGAGGGCTGATCAACAAAGACTGAGACTGATTTTTTCCTGTAGCTTCCGTGATAGTTTCATATCTGTAACATAAATATTTGAAAAGAGCTGGTTTTTATGTATAATGTTGGCAGGCGGCAGCACTCTCGTATCCATATGACCCGAGTTTGTGCTCGTTGGGTGGCACGTGTGTTGACTCCTGAACAAAAGGCTGTGCAAATGGAGACAAGCCGTGATGTGCTGCGTCTCTTTGCTGATGGAGGAGATGCATTTTTTAAATCGATTATCACCGGTGATGAGTCATGGCTGCATCATTATGATCCTGAAGGAAAACAAGTCAGCACAGTGTGGAAATCGCCAGGTTCTCCAACACCAAAAAAGGAAAAGTTGTTCCATCTGCAGGGAAAGTGATGGTGATCACATTTCTTGACTGTAATGGAATGATTTACCAGCATGCAGTTCCCCCTCACACTACTGTTACAGCAGCATACTACACGTCAGTATTGGCTACGCTGAGGAAGCACATTGCAAAGAAACGACCAGAGCTTTCTCGGACTGGGTGGCGACTTCATCATGACAATGCACGGCATCACGTCGCAAATCAAGTCATGCAGTTTCTGGCTCGATTCAACATTACCTGTGTACCACATCCACCTTATAGCCCCAATCTTGCACCCTGTGACTTTTTTTTTATTCCCATCACTGAAGGCAAAGCTTAGGGGTATTCGATTTGAGAACTCTGAAGCAGTGCTCAAGAAAAGTGAGGTGATTCTCAAGGACCTGACAAAGAATGGACTGCAGCACGTGTTCAAGGACTGGCAGAGACGATATAAAAAGTGCATTGAAGTAGGAGGGACTACTTTGAAAAAGATCATGTAAACATTGAATTGGAGTAATAAACATCTGTGGGGAAAAAAAAAAAAAAAAAAAAAAAAACAGTCTCAGTCCTTGTTGATCAGCCCTCGTATGTACTGTAAAATCAAGCCACCCGCTAAAAAGCAACTGCAGCATTGGACACATACACAAAACAAAAAAGGTCAGCAAGCAAGCTGGCTCCCCTTTCTCTTGTGAAGTGAATGAGTGGGGAGCTCTTCCAAAGAAAAATAGAGCATTCTGTACAGTAAAGCATATCTGATCACTCCGTACAATATGCATTTCAGTAAAATAGTTGTGCATTGAATTATAAGTAAAGTGAAAAGTATGCAAGTGAAGAATGGAGGTAAAGAGGGGAGGTAATGGTTATACTTGTTTATTTTGCTCATTTAGACTCTTGATACATGATAGAATTAGTAAAAGTCGTCCCACCCAAAACTCCATGTTCCAAAATTTATCTGGTGGAGTGGAAAAGTGACAAAGGTTCAAGCCGCAGTATTCAAAACTTGTTCCAAATGCAGAAAAGAGAAGACTGGTGTAAATTTGTTCACAAATAATATACATACAAACGCATACTTCTTTGCTCCAATTCTTCTTCTAACATAAGAACTGCAACAGCATTAAGAATATTCAGCATTTATTTACCTGTTGTAATGCTTTGATTTGAGCTAATGCAGGCCATGGTGACTGTATGGGCAGGTGTCTTATCCGAAAAACCTGCAGCTAAAGCAGCTTCTCTTGCTATGTTGCTAGTCTTCACTTCTTGGATCACAGTTCCATATATTATATAGTCCACCATTTCCTTTGGTACGCCAGTTTTTCTCATTAAGGACCTTTAATTACACAAACATTAATTTGGTAAAAACAGGATTCTGTGATAAACAATAAAATAGTCCCTAATGACTATTATAACAAGATTTAAGAGGGTTGTATGCACATCTATAAACTAATGCTAATTATTCGTGTCGACCTACACACAAAAATTCAGTGTAAATGGTGATACCTAGGTGGTTGTGCAATGCTTCACTTGAAAGTTTGTGAGAAAGATAACTGTCAAAAAACTTAAAATGATTGCTGAAGATAGCTTTAAACTCAAAAGTAAATTCATACGCAATTAACTGTGTTGTATTTTTGTTTATGGTTTGCAACTGTTGAATTTTTTAATCATAATTGACTATTAGAAGTGAAGGTGAGAGGATTAGTCTAAAATCCTTTCATGAATACCCTCAAAGATATAAGGTAGTGCTATAAAGTGGCTGGACTTGTAATCAAGATATTGCAAATGCTCTCCATTACATATGTGCAAACTCTTTGGCTGTTCACAACACAATGTACTGAAACATTCAAGGTAGGCCTCCTAAATGAAATTTGTAATAATGTCAAGTAACACATTTTCAAATATTGAATGCGCATTTCAATTGCTGCTGCTGAAGTAACTTGGTTAGCTTTCCATAACCAATATGAATGAAAGTGTGAAACAATGCTCAATGATAGCTTTTCTGCTATCAGAGCTGAAAATTTCAATACCATGAGATAGCAAGAGTGCCAGCAACATGAATGTGCTATGTGAACATTCCCTACATGCAACATATATAATCAGGGTTACAACCAAAGAAGTCAGAGCCTTACAAGGCAACTGCACTAAATAACCAATGCAAGTGGATAAACTTGTCTCGATCTACCCCAGCTATTCTTGGTGGCATTTACCTTTCTTCCTCTATGATAAACAGAGCTTGGCGTAATTAGCATTAAAAACTTAAAATAGGCATACAACAAGTTCAAAATTGGCACTAACAGCCACGATAAGCATTGAAATAGGCTCAATCATGTATTCACAGACCACTAAAAATATTTTGACCTGTCAGAACAGTATAAAAATATTCATTAAATCCATAATTATATTAAAGTTACTAAATTCCACTATTTTCTGAATGAAGTGTAAACGTAAACCTTATTTCTATAAATTTGCATATTATTTATGGCGAAACTTATCAGTTTTTAAGTAATCTGTCTCTTGAATATGTTTTACATGGCCATGCTGGTTTAAATTATTGACTGTTATATATTATTGTTAAATCAAAATCTCAAAGGAACAAAAAGTATGGTAGGAAATAAAATTAATGGCTTAGAGTTGGAAATGAAAGAGAATAAGAAAATGCTAGACGATAAGATAGGCAAATGTAGAAATGAGATGAGAGAATGTAAGAGTAGTATAGAAAGTGGAGTAAAATAAAAGTAGAATTAGCTGAGGAAGTGGTTAATTTAAAATTGTATCAGCAGGATTCAGAAACAAAGCAGAGGGAAGAAATAAAGAAAATGTTAGAACAGGAATTAGAAAAATGTAAGAAAAGAGAATGTAAATAAGGAAAGAGTGAAAAAAACTAATTGCTTCAGAAATGAAAGATGTTGCGAATGTGATGCAATCACAACAAAAAATTGTAGAAGTAAACAAAGCCAAACTGAGATAAGAAATGAAGCAGTAAATGAAATTAAGGCAATAAGTGAAAGTTTGCAGAAAAAGAAAATATAAATGATATAAATAAAGTTGTGATTGGATTGCAAGAGCAGAAAGATGTTTCTAAAATGAATAATCTTGATTTTGATGTTTATGAAGATATGAATTTTGAAAGTGCTATGAACAAAAATTTGATGTGTTACACTCACATGACTTTCTCTACTCTTGTACAAACTATTTTTACAAACGCTTATTCTCCATCTACTTCATGTTAATCGAAATAAACATTTGCAGACTCTATCTTATTGCTAATTTTCTTGTAGATGTAAGGGGAATATATATTTACAAGGGCAATATAGAAATACAGTAGCCTTTAAGCACATACATCTCTCATAATAGCTGGTTGCTAGGTGCAGCACCATGCCCTTTGCCACAGATTAATACTCTTTGCATATCCAAGACATAAAAAAATGAATAACGAATTCCCATTTGAGAAAATAAGTATTGAAAAATTTAAGAGAATAACAAGCAATATCTCAAAAATGGTTGACTCAACAAAAAAAATGTATATGACATAAATTGTGTATTTTAACGAGATCTACATTTTTTGTGCAGTAAAATTTTGTCTATCTCTTATGGTTTACCAGTTATGCAAAAGTCGTTCACAATGAAAGATACTTTTGGAGACATTCCCAGAAAATTCAAGATATACATTTTATTTGTCATGAAAATATCTTAAACATATGATATTTTAATCAAAATCGTTAGAGCCATTTTTGAGAAAATTAAAATTTTCGAAAAATGTTCCATGTAAAGGGTAATCTGGGGTGGGGGAATTTCTTGAAAACCTTCGTGTCGCATCTCTGGAAGATACTGAACCTAAATACCAAGTTTGGTGTTTATGTGACTGTTCGTTTCTGAGTTATGCTGTTCACAGACACACACACGGACATGTTTCCAAAAATACTTTTTTTGGATTCAGGGGTCTCAAAACATGCATTTCTGGTGAAATCTCGGTATCGAATTTTTGGGTGGAATACAATACTTCCCCTACTTACTATACATAGTAGAGAAAGTAAAAATGTAAACTGAGGTATACACACACCAGCTATGCACAATACCTGCTACACAGACACAGTGTTCACGTGATCACACCGCCAAGTTTTGATGGGAAGGAAGACGATCCCAAGCTATTCATTAAAGAAATTGAGGAGTACTTTAGGGTAAAAAGAACTTCCAATGAGTTAAATATGATTGTAAAAAAGGGCCTAAAAAACAAAGCTTTAGAATGGTTCAGATTAACATTGGCAGGCATGAATCATAGGAACCTATTCCTGTCGAAATACTGGTGCAAACTACAGAATCAGGCAGGGTAGAACAAGCTACTGGGAAGTGTGATCCTTCCAAAGGACTATCGTCAGTAGGCTACTTCATGAAAATAGCAAACAAGGGAAAATTGCTAGAGCCTATTATGTCGAAGACCAAATTAATATCTAGTATAATAAGACATTTCCCTGATACTGTAAGCACTTGATTAATAGCAGCAAAACCAATGGATCTCTCAGATATCATTGAACTGTTAACTTCATTCAGAAAACTAAATGACACAAAACAAAAAGATGACACACACCACCTCACACAGCACCGTGGTAGGCACCAAGATATGCCAAACCACAATACTTCTCAAAATTCTTTTGAGAGGAGAGGGGCACAGCAACCTGTGTATTACAATCATATCAGGAATAACAATGTTGAAAGAACTAGGAATGTGAGGGACAGATATAACCCAACAATTCTTAGGAATAAGCAAAGTTTCAAGGATAGGAACATGAGAAATTACACAGGCAGGCAACCAAACAGAAGTAACCAATAAACCATGTGAAGTTCTGTAGGGATTACCTAAGGAATCAAAGAACTGGAAATACACGAGGAGTAGACATAGGTATAGGAGCTATTGAGAAACTCAGGAACCCAGATTTGTAAACAATAATGACAGGACAATCCAAGTCAAATTTGGCTCCTGAAAGCATCAACACCACCTCAATGAACATGTCAACCTGGCAGAAAACTAGATCCAGATAAATTTTACGTCTCTGAGGTTTATCTTTGTGGCACATGAGACACCTACAGAAACACACAAATCATTACAGTAATAAAAAGAAGATAACTTACAACAAATCCACCTCTAATAGAAGTGAATGTTTTGCCATGGTTGATACAGAGTTAGCGCATTGGTATGTGATAACTACATTTTTGAGAAAAGCATCCTAGAAAACAAAGCAGAATTCCTACCTGTATGTGGTGTATATTGCAGTACAGCAATCGGAAAGAAAAAAGAACATGTGGAATTCCATATGAGGTTAGGGATTCAGATCACAGACTGGAAATTTGATATCATTACAGTTGTTATCCCTAAACTAACCACACATTTAATCTTAGGAAGTGATATCCTGAACCACTGGAATGCCAAAATTGATTACAACACACATGAACTCTCAGTTAATGAAGGGGTGACCACTCGGGTAATTGAATTCATTACGAAAATAAATGAGGAAGACAAAGAATAAGAAGATGGAGAAATTAGTCAATGCAAAAGATTTTTGGTAGAAAACAAACTTAAATGAGAACTTATTAGTGCAAATGAATACAAATCAGAATGAAAAAGTCTTAGAATGTATAAACACAGAATTTTGTAATCATATGATTTGTTCATCATGCAATGACGGTGAAACATACAACTGCTACCAACTTAACACACATGCAAATTATGACGAATAGTTAACAGGATTAATAAAATCAAAGTACATATTTGGACGAGGTGGAGAAAGCAAAACTAAAAGAAATATTAACAAACCATTGGAAAGTTTTTAATAATAAATGAGGAACATGAAATAAATACACACACGCACACATTTGAGGTTAGGAACTTGGCACCATTCACCACACACACACAAGACCAAATTCAATACGAAAGGAAGAAGACGAGGTTATCAAAGAAATGCTAAGAGATGAAATCATAGAACCATCTACTTTAGACCAGAAGATTGGATCTTATTATATCAAAATTGAAAGGGGTAAAACATTTGAGTATAGACTTAACAGCATCCTTTTGGCAGATACCATTACACCCAGACGTGAGAAAGTACACTGCTTTTATCCACGAAGGGAAAGTATTTCAATTTTCGAAATGCACATGTGGGTTATCTACGAAAAGTGGTGTACTTCTAAGAGCTTTATACAGTACTTTGGAAACAGCATAAACGAATTTGTTACACAATATGTGGATGATTTTCTGTTGTACAGTGAAAATGTAGTCACACCTAAACCACATAAAATGTGTGTTGGAAAGCAAAATGAACTTAAAAAATGCTTGGAACATCCCAATCCAGAATTACCATTCCATACATACTCTGATACAAGCATACACTTATTAGGCTGTGTACCAACTCAAGTAAACAACAACAGGCGAAAACCATGTGATAGCTACAGCATCGATTCCTCAAGAAAATAGAAGCAAATTCGGTAACACAGAATTGCAGTTAACCGCTATAACCTTAAAAAAATTTAGACAGTACATTTACAATTACAAAATCATAGTATACACAGTCTATTCTTTATACAAAGATGCAAGCTGACAAACTCGAACATTTCACATCATATCCATGTGATTACATCGCATGACATTGAAATTAAACATACTCCTGGGAAAGAAAACATATTCAGCGGTCTATTAACCAGATTAAAATCTGAAAGACACACACCTGAGACAATAAATAATTCACCCATGAAATCAAGTAATGAACTTCAACTTGAAAGAAAACAATGCCATTTTAAAAGACTTACAAAACAACCAGATTGCAACAGGAATATCCAGAATTAAGCTTGTTATACAACACAGCACCAGAAATAATACCTAGAATCAATGCAAAATAGGGAAATTCAAGAGAATATTTTCAAGTTACATGAGGAAGACATGAAGAAATGGGAAGTGATGGTTAAAAATTACATATAAAACAAGATAATTTTAGCATTCCACCGCACACTAGCACATTCATGAGAAAACAGGTCTACCAATAGGTGAAATTTTGTACATAAAACATTTACGGAAAAAAGTAAGAAACTAATTTCAACCCGCGAGCTATGCTAAAAAACAAACCTTCAAACATAAAATTCAACATAATACCCCAATCAATTATGAGAGACTGTAAGAATGCTTTAGTGACAATTGATCAGCTTGGAGAGCTTCCTGTGATAAAAAATGTGTAAAAATTAAATTAAATTGAGTTTAGTTATGGATGCTCTAACTGCTGTGGTCCTAGTGTCCCATTCTATATTGGGCATGAAAGGCCGGTAATTTTGCTCAGAGGCATCTTTATCACGCTTAAAGTTCTTTTACGTGCTGTAAATCTATGCCACAGGACCACCGACTTTACTTCCCTTCTGAGGAAGCCATGTTAAGGATATTTATGCCCAAAAAACATCCATCGCTCTCCTCCAGGTTTGAACCTGTGACCTTGGGAACTAGAGGCTAGCATGGTAACCACTACCCACGGAGGACAACAAAGAATGGATGTAAATATGTATTTGTCATGTCAGAGGTTTTTACTAAATTTGTAAGAATATACCCAGTAAAAGATATGAAGAGCAGAACTTGATGAACAAAATAATAAAGGACTATATACATAAATATGGTAAAATGCAAGCCCACTTATCAGACAATGCGACGATGCATAGAAGCAGATTGTTCATAGATACACTGCAGAGCTAAACATCAAATTATATTACGCTTCAGCGTATTATCCACAAGGAAATCTAACCGAAAGAATCATGTGTGACATTTCAATTTTCTTTCGATTCTGTGCCACAAGGATCAAACTTCCTGGGTCGACAAATGTAACTATATCGAGGAAATAATAAATAACTCTGTGAAATGTCAAACCTAAACCTTTGATCATAGATATACACACAACAATGTCAGCGCAGAGGGAAATGTCTGAAAAAGAAAAATGCCAGCTAGCTTTCAGAAGAATCCAGGAAAGGAGTAGAAACAAAATGAAAAGTGACAAACATTTATAGTCACCAAGAATAGGTGATAAGTATTGTTAAGGAAAAACAGCATCTTCAAAGCATCAGTGAAAGGAATATTAAAATGGAACTACTATACACTGCACCATTAGTAATCACAAAATAATTAGGTGATCACACCTATGAATTACATAATTTAAATAGTAAACCAATGGATAAACATCACAAACATATGCTAAAACCATTTAAAGAAATTACTGAAAACATAACAGCATAAAAATAAAAGTACAGAAATCCAAATTTTACAAGTATTTACAAAAACAATACTTAAACCACTAAACAAATAAAGCATGCAAACAAATGAAAGTACTTAGCATGCATTAGGAAAAGGGATAAGGAGAATGTAATTACTTTCTCTACTACGTATAGTAAGTAGGGGAAGTATTGTATTCCACCCAAAAATTCGATACCGAGATTTCACCGGAAATACATGTTTTGAGACCCCCTGAATCAAAAAAAAAAAAAAAGCATTTTTGGAAACATGTCCGCATGTGTCTGTGAACAGCATAACTCAGAAACGAACACTCGGATAAACACCAAACTTGGTATTTAGGTTCCATATCTTCCAGAGATGCGACACGAAGGTTTTCAAAAAAATCCCCCCCACCCCCAACTACCCTTTACATGGAAGATTTTTCCAAAATTTTAATTTTCTCAAAAATGGCTCTAACGATTTTGATTAAAATATCATATGTTTAAGATATTGTCATGAGAAATGAAATGTATATCTCGAATTTTCTGGGAATGTCTCCAAAAGTGTTCATTGTGAATGACTTTTGCATAACTGGTAAACCATAAGAGATAGACAAAGTTTTACTACACGAAAAATGTAGATCGCGTTAAAATACACAATTTGTCATATACATTTATTTTGTTGAGTGAACCGTTTTCGAGATATTGCTAGTTATTCCTTAAATTTTCCAATACTTATACTTTTTCTCAAATTCGTTATTAATTTTTTTTTATGTCCTGGACATGCAAAGATAATGGAATGCGTCACATAGCAACCAGCATTAAAATATTTGATTATCGCTTAAAACATACCATATTCCCCTTGCATCTACAAGAAAATTACCAATAAGATTGACATCTCGATATCTCGATTAACATGAAGCATATGGAGAAGGTTTAGTAAAGCAAAGATTAGAAGGCTGATAAAATGGATTCATCCTAACCTATATGACGGAGTATGACAGACGATAACCGAGGCTTGAGTATCTCAATTGATATGCTAATAGCACGTCCATATTATGCAAGAGAAGGACATCAAGAAAACACTACTGACCATAGTAAGATGCCAGTAAGCTGCATTATAACTAATGTCTTATGTGCCATTGCTAGATTTACCTTCATTAAACTGGGATTACGATGCACTTTACGCAACATGATGGGATGTAACGTGAAGTTAATAAATTCTGCTAAAGTAAAGGTCTAATTAGGATGCACTTAACGTAACGGGAATGAATCTTCATTGATTGTTCTTTTATTACTTCATGCTACTGCTTCATGCCGATTGGTTCTAATTGTCATGCCACATTAAACTTTATGTAACGGGAAGGAAAAGTTTGACACTGTCAAATTCTTTAAGTTACGTCGTTAAAGTAAGTCACGTTAAAACAGGCCCTAAGTAGCTCCATTTAATACATTGTGTAAGACCTTCATATTATGTCGCGTTGAGTTAAGTTTGAAGTAATTCAGGCTTTACTTACATTTTCCTGGCGAGGAGAGGAGGATTACAACTCCCGGAAGGTTCATGATATATCAATTTCCTCAGGTAATTATTATAATTATTCTCACACAGTACCTATTTAATTATTTGGTTAAGATCCAGGGTAAAATTGTAACAACAGCAAATGTTCCTTCCTATTTAAATACGATTTCATTCTGTAATTTTAAGGTTAAAAGTTAATATTCCAGCAAGTTAAATTATTATTGAAATGATTAACAATGCCATGAAACTGTGTATCTGATGGATAAGAACGTTTCCAAAGAGGGAGGGGTGGCAATAGGTTAGTTTCATGCACAAAACTGCCTATATATGTATTATATCCCTCCATGCCACCTCGTTTTTTGCATTTGCCGAAACTGATTTGTTTACAATAATATCCATAATTTTTTCTATTAAGGAAAGCGGGCATTTTCCTCTGACCGTTTTAATGCACATTTCTTGGTTATCTCCATTTTTGCTGAGGGCGAGGAGTGAGCACTGAACCGATGAAAAAACAGCTGTGAAACAACCATAGAAAGTTAAATACTAGGGAGTAACAGTGGTTAGTTTACTACTCTTTGGAAGTCGCGCATGCGCAGAACTACCTTTTTTCGTTCTATAACATTTTCTCCTTGCTGATCCACGGCCTTTCTTGGTCCAAGACTTTTTATCGTCTATGAATATAAAAAACTTGGTCGGCCCTTGTCCAGACCAAATGAGTCTGGAGATAGTGCAGACCAATGTGAAATCCATGAATACAGCCCTATATCTCATAATATAGAGATGAAATGAAAGCATGCTAACTTAGCCTCAAAATTACACAAGAAATTACAAGATGCCAACTGACAACGCATTGGTACAATGGTACAATTGGTACCAAAATGAACAAAACAAGAATGCAAACATGAAAAACACTCATGTGGGTAAATAAAAATGTCAAAGATGATGTAAATTTTATTGTACAATTGAGATGAATTATTCCTTAAATTAAAATTCAATAATTTTATGAATATAAATAGTAAAATATACAGATGAAGTTTAATTTAAGAAATAGTGGGAATTGAGACATATATTAAAGGATTAAGTAATTTAAAACCAAAGAAAATTGTTTGAAACTAAAAATGGAGTGAGTGTTGTAAGCAGATGAAGATTATTAATAATTTTATAATTGGTGTTAAAATGTTAATTCTGCAAGATAACTGTAAGTTATTTGTTTATTGAGAGAAATATTTTTATATAGTTAGAATAATTAAAAACGTCAGAAATATCAAATTAAAAGAAAAATGTTACGCATTTGTGGAATCCTTAGACAACATTAATATAAACCATAGTTATAGAAAATTTCTTATTGGTTAAAAATCTGCCTAGAGATCCTGCACAATATTTATTCAATGAGTTACCATGACAATGCCAGAAACACTATATATAGGGCTACTATGGATAGGGAAGATATGTCGTCCTCCATGGAGTAGCGATTACCATGCTAGCCTCTAGTTTCTTGGGTCGTGGATTCAAACCCGACAGAGGGTGATGGATTTATTTCAGGTGTAAAAATCCTTAGCATGGCTTCCTTTGGAAGAGAAGTAAAGCTGGTGGTCCCATGTCGTAGATTTACAGCATGTGAAAGAGCCTCAGCCTGATAAAGAGGCCTCTGAACAAAATTGATCTTTCACGCCCAATATACAATGGGACGCTAAGAACCACAGAAGTTGAAGAGCATACATAAACTCAATAGAGGAGATATAGTTAGCATCTCTTTGCTATATGTTGCATCTCCGCACAAGTTCAATTTGCAAGCACAGATAGTGATTTATGCATACAAGTCTAGGTTCATCAGCAGTGAAAAACATTGTAAAATTTGGTGAAATACTGCAAAATGTGTTATTAATGTGGAAAAAGTTATTATTTTTCTGTTATTCCGAAAAATAAGAAGGAATTCAGAGCACACACTCTTATTTAAAATGGCCTTTCCTGTATGGGACCCGAGATAACATACTAGAGTTCTCATAGCTCAGGTATTTTAGAATCCATCACGCAGCTCAAGATTCAATGCAGAAATCGTAGGTGCACATCGAGAGTAATACATCACCAGAGGTATGTTCAGAACTTTGAAACAGGTGAGTACCCTAAGCTAAAGTATATCACCAGCAGCTGCTAACCAAACAAAACCACACCAGTGATAAACTTAGTCTGACTGGTACTTTGTAGATTTTAATGCCTTAAGCCTTTTTATGGGAGAGGTGTCTTAAATATCTTGACTGAGGACATAACAATATTTCACACAATCATGGCCTTATATATCATAATTTATAAACTGATGCATAGTTCGAAGAACCTGTAGAAATAAGGGGAAGCAATAAATGGATTTACTGGAATTTGTAGATTTTCAGGAATGTTAAGATGCATTAAATGCACATATATAAGAATCCAGTAACCAAACGAAGTGATGCCAATGTTTGAAATCATCGTGGTGCGGGTAGTGAGCACATTCCCCCCATATTCAAGAGGTTCCGAGTTCAAATCTTGTCTGGGAAAATACCTTTCTTTCTTCTTTTCTCTCTCTCTTTCAGGCAAATATCAACTAAACTAAGTTTTAATCAGTGAAAACAAAGGAAAGAAAAAACATAATAGTTGAGCATAATTTTCTGCTCAACTGTAAGGCCAGCTTTTCCCACTGCCCATCTTTAAGTTATTGCATCTATTTCTTTACTTTCTATCTTTTTTAAAAATGGCATGTAAAATTTAACGCCTACTTCATGTTTAAAGAAACATGGGACTGCTTTTCTTTCCTCCAATGCATGCTGAAGAAGCTTGTCATGTACTTCAGCAAAGAGGTAGAACAAGTGAAAAATGGATGACACATTGTACACCCGTAAAAAGAAAAAACACACACACACAACAACAACAACAACTGAGCCATGTCCTGGAAAGCCAAACACAATGTGTGTAACATATTATTTACACTGAATAATGCAACAGTTGTGTAGCCGCTGCAGCAAGTAATTGTAGGGCATTATTAAAAATGCTACTTTCCACATCCCTTCTCTTAGCACCGTAGCAAACACTTTTTTCTTCTTCTGTTAACAATGTTTAATCAACACATAGTGACTACTTATTTTCGATATACTGCATTTCATACACTGCTTTGATGAAGTTCATAATAGAATAGTTACGATGCAAAACACATAGCCTCGCATTTTTATCATGGTCGCACATCTATCTTGTAGGATATCAAGGGGTAGTCTAGGTGTGTTGTGGCACCTTGACAATATGCTGAACAGTGTATGTATACACAGTAATACTTGAGAATATTTTGATTCTTTCTTTGAGGACAAGATATCTTGATGATGCAATTGTTGAATTTGTATGGGATAATCATTCTGTCCATATATGTCGAAAGGTTTCAAATTGGTTCTCAGAGAGGCAGGATATCACTGTGATAGACTGGCCTCCCAGATTTCAACCCTATTGAAAATGTGCGGGCTGAGATGAAAAGGGAGCTGCACTCTAATTTCCTTGCAGATGCGAGAAGGACAAAAGATGGCTTCTGGACAGAAATTAAAGAAACCTGGGATGTTGTAGCTTCTCATCCATGTTACTACAGGGATTTATTTCATCTACAACCGAAAATTGATGGCACTTATACGTGCTCGGGGTTCATATACCAGATATTAATTTCGTTTATTTTTATGTGTTTTAGTTTTAAAAGATAATTATAAGTGGAGTTCATCTGCATTGAGACATTCCTGGCACTCGTCATCGCGAGGTTCTAACTCATGAATAGGGAATAGATTTTTAGGTGGAGTAAACCTTCATTTTAGGTTTCTTATATGCTTAAAATAGGTTCTTTTAGTTTTTCTTGATTAAAATATTTTTTTTAATTTTTTACTTCGTGGATCAATACAGGTATAAACATTTTGCTTTTCTGGTACTTAGCATTAAGATTTATTTTTTGGCATTACAGTAGGTACATACATTCTCAAATTTTCTGGCGTAAACGATTTCCTTTTATCAGTAACACGTTCTTGTATGAAGAAAAGCTTCTTTCAACGGTACATACCATCATTGGAGCGTAGAACATAGATGCCAGTGCAGCAGGTTCTAGGGGTAGTTCTCCTGTATACTTTTCTCCCTGCTATACTAAATTGATGATTTTCCTATCTTCAAAAGGAGGATTTCGTTGAGGAATCTTCTGCAACTCCCACTGGTCCAGGTATTTCTTTACTGGAAACATTGCCAATGATATCTAGAGCATCTTTCAGTGGCAAAGTTGCACTTTCCAACCGGAGAGTAGCTTCTGATACAAAACAAAAATGTGCCTTAATGTATGTAAGGGAAGCGGTAAGAGTGGAGCACTCGAGTGATTTCTTAGCCTTGGCAATGCACGAAGCTTCTGTTTCATCCAAATCATGCCATCCCTCGTAGCCGTGGTTGCTGGAGCATGTAGCTTCGGCGCTTCGCCAAACTGAGGGTCGCGGGTTTGAGTCCTGATATGGGCATGGGTGTTTATGTGTGTTGTATGTGTAATTGCGGTAATAAGCTGTAAAGCAAACAGTAAAACACAGTAATCATAAACTGAGTAAACAAGGGAGCTTAAGAAGAAAGAAAGAAAGAAAGAAAAAAAAAAAAAAAAAAAAAAAAAAAAAAAAAACCACTCGATAGTATGCTGATATTTGCCCCCTCGTAGCCGTGGCCGCTGGAGTGTGAAGCTCAGCTGAGCTGAGGATTGCGGGTTCTAGTCCCGCCATGGGCATGGGTGTTTGTGTGTAATTGCAGTAATGAAAAACAGTAAAAACACAGTTCAAAAGAAAGAAGAAATTCATTGACATTTTCTGTGTCTTTTAAGTGCTCGGCAGAGTAAATGGCAGCAGAGAGCCAAGTACTCTCCTCCTGACCTTCTATCAGCTGCATCTAGGTGTCACCACGTCACATATGCAGCGCTTAACTGTAGCAATTTGAATTATCTACTGGCTATAAGCGGTGGAAAGAATTTTACAAGTTTCAATCCAAAAATAACATTCTTCATTTCAAAAAAGAAAAAACAGCTATTAGGTTATTTTAGGTCTCAACAGATCATTTAGGTTTTTTTGGGGGGGGTGTGTAATGAAATTCACATATTCTGTTCCAGGAAGTGTGAAACGAGTATATATCTTGAAATGTCTTAATTAAATAGTGAGGAAAAGTATAGGTTGAAACCTAAAATTCCAAGCCCTACTCATGAACAATAGTCACCTTTAAGATATCATTTTTAAAAGTTTAGCAGCTTTATGAACAGAGGTTTTTGAAACACCTACTTGCTGTGCAACACGTATTAAGAGACTTCTTTGGACAGCGTTGTAACAATTTTGTCTATTTTTTACTTTCTCTACTACGTATAGTAAGTAGGGGAAGTATTGCATTCCACCCAAAAATTCGATACCGAGATTTCACCGGAAATACATGTTTTGAGACCTCCTGAATCCAAAAAAAGCATTTTTGGAAACATGTCCGTGTGTGTGTCTGTGTGTGTGTGTGTCTGTGAACAGCATAACTCAAAAACTAACAGTCGGATAAACACCAAACTTGGTATTTACGTTCAGTATCTTCTAGAGATGCGACACGAAGATTTTCAAGAAAATCCCCCCACCCCAGACTACCCTTTACATGGAAGATTTTTCGAAAATTTTGATTTTCTCAAAAATGGGTAACGATTTTGATGAAAATATCATATGTTTAAGATAATGACACGAGAAATGAAATGTATATCTCGAAATTTCGGGGAATGTCTCCAAAAGTATTCTTCATTATGAGCGACTTTTGCATAACTGGTAAACCATAAGAGATAGACAAAATTTTACTACACAAAAAATGTAGATCGCGTTAAAATACACAACTTATATCATATACATTTTTTTTGTTGAGTGAACCGTTTTCGAGATATTGCTTGTTATTTCCTTAAATTTTCCAATACTTATACTTTTTCTCAAATTCGTTATTCATTTTTTTATGTCCTGGACATGCAAAGAGAATGGAATGCGCCACATAGCAACCAGCGATAAAATATTTGACTATCGCTTAAAAGCTACCATATTCCCCTTGCATCTACAAGAAAATTACAAATAAGATTGACATCTCGATATCTCGATTAATATGAAGCATATGGAGAATAGGCGTTTGTGAAAATAGATTGTACAAGAGTAGAGAAAGTCATGTGAGTGTAACACATCAGATTTTTTTCTGTGTTATAATGTATATTTTTCCCTTCTTAGGTTTAGCGTTCCTGTTGTCCTCAACTTAAGGGGATCTGGAGGTGATGGGTGAAATTTATATTTTGCACTATGTTAAAGCTACATACTTAATTTTTTGTGCACACATTTGGGGTGTTGTATGAAACTATTTGGCAGAGTTTCATTTTTGTATGTCAATTAGTTTTTGAATTACTGAAAAATTTCTTTCATAAAATTTGCAAATTTCAAAATGAAATTCACTCCACACTTTTTTGAAAAAATGTTTGATATCTTTTTACAAAAACTCACTTAGAAAAACTTGATGCATGGGTTTTGTAATATCTTAACTATAAGGGAAATTAAAACAAAAAATATGACCTGCATAACAAAAATTCCAAAATGTTTGCAATCACTACATGCATTTTATTTTTTATCTCTAAACATACTAAATTAGCCCTGAATTCCACGAGTCAGTTTTTTTTGTTACGCTTTATAGAATGTACAGTAAACATTTCAGCCCTCTAACACCTAATTTGTGGATGTAATTTTGTTTTGAATGAATAAAAGTGTAGCAAAAACTAAAGTGAGGAAAAATGAGTTTAAAAGCTGTGTGCAGTTAACCAGAAATTATGACTTGCAGACCTTCCTAGATGTATCCAACTTAGTTGTGTAATTTGTACTCTTTTTTTTATTACAAGCACTGCAAATCAGTTCTAATTTATGGCATAAGCCAAGCCTTTCAGTGCCAAGTCCTATGTACAAACGCTTTTGATTGTGGTTCATTACACTTCAGGTCCTTCACCAATGATGACCACAAAATATACATTTGCAGTCTTCATTATTTACAGCAGATATATGTTCACAATCTCCAGCTGTTTCTGCCTTAAATTTTTCTTTTATACACCACATTCTTGCTGATCTAACCTTTTATCACGGTATTATTTACATTATTTACACTTGTTTCTGGCTCATGTATATAATTTTATGTTACACGACATCTTCCGGCAGAGCTGCTGTTACTATGTTATATTGATCATGGTGGCTCAGTGACAAATCAGAAACTAACCTTCACAGAAAAAAAATCCCACAAAAATCTGTAAAAACAAAAGCAAACTTATTGTTTAGTGCAGAGATTTCATCACTTGCCATGCCCTCTCAGGGACATTTAAGGAGTGCAGACCTTTAAATATAGTGTAATTATAGCAACTTCCAGGCACTGTAGTGCTTTAAAACTTTGCATATATGCGCTTCAAACAATCTAGTATTTTTTGGTATAAAAAACACAAAATGTAAAATTTTGTTCCCCCTTAACCAGGCATCTGACAATATGCTTATTTAGAACGAAATGCCAGGAAATGTCTCCTAAAATTATCCACACAATTCGGTTTTTACATATGTATTGAACATGAAAATTTTTGTTCAAGTATGAATTTTTCAGTGGACATTTCAATGGACTAACAAGACGAGAACTGCAAAATAATACGAATACTCTATTTCACAAACAACATAGATGTCTTAATAAACTTTCACTTTTGAGATGCATGTGAACCAACTCTAGTCTTTACAGCTCAAAAGGAAGGCAGCAACTCACGCAGTATAACACAGCTGAAACAGCCTTGAGTGGGTCATTCACTGCTAGTGGAACAACACTGAGGTCACTGTAGTGCAAGCAAATCATACATACAGCAGGAACGATGGATTTGTGCCGGTGAAGACTGGGTGTGCAATCGTTTAGAGTCCAGTTGCCGAGCCTATATTCTCGGTCATGCGCAAATGGCCAGTATCGTGGAGAGCTTCGACCGTGTAACATCTGTCTTCTACCGCTTCGGTGCCAGCACGTTAAGTTTTACAAGTTTTAGAAAGTGATTGTTAATCACATTCGTGATTAGTGTTTTGTGTGTATGTGTGCGCGCGTCTATATGTATTTGCTTATTTAGACTAAAATGCCTCCCATTCAAAGCAAACTTGGTGGGAAAACACTGCACAGCCAAACACGTGAAGTTGTTAATAACGTCCATTTCTTCATGAAATGGGAAACAGCTTCTGGCGATATTCTAAGTCCATTGAAGAAAGTGCAAGAGAGGGTGAGTGCGGCAACAAAAGTATCTGAGAGGACAATACGTAAAATAATTAAAGAATGGGAACATGTGAGGAACAGGGAACCTCCTATGGGACACCTGGAAAGGTACATCGTGTACCAAAATGGATCACAGACATTGATGACTTTGATAGGTGTGTGATTCGGCAAACAATTTACAATTTTTATATTCAGGAGAAAACTGTGTCCACTGTCAGAAATCTGCTCCTGAAGCTTAAGGATTCCATTAACTTTAAAGGGGGGAAGCACTAGTTTAAATATTATCTTACGTGACATGGGTTTCACGTGGAAGAAAACAAGGAACAATAAGTTCTTGTTACAGGAAAGACATGAGAAGAGATTGGCACGTGTCATATTTGCATGCCATTAAAAAGTTTAGAGACGAAGGAAGGCCGATTATAGATGAAGATGAAACATACATGATAGTGAGCTGTCAGGTGTTGAATATTTCCCAGATGATTAGATACCTCATTGATAAAACTGTGTGCGTGTTGGAAAAAAGAGAAACGAGCTGTACCACTATATTTAAAATGGTTTATATTAACGTGGTGTTCTGTGAGGAGTGCAATACATTGTTCACCCGCCCGTAGCAGCCGTCATTCTAGGAATGAACAACAATACGGTGAGTCACATGATAGTATACTACTTAGTTATTCTTTTGCCGGTTTATTTTCCCGGGTTTTCTGTTTTACTGTTTGTTTACCATTTCCAGACGCCACATTTACAGAGAGCTGCCTGGCATTAGGCATAGACTCGCTTCAGTGCGCGAGGAAGCAAGGTCACCGGCACAGAACTATCGTTTCTACTGTACATGCATTTGTGGGAGGGCCACAAAACGAATGCTAGGGATCATGACAGAGAATTTATAAAATATTTTTAGTAGACAGTGTAATGTGCAATATATGGTGTTCAAAATTTGTACAATACCCTTATGAGCACAGATGAGAATATACAGTGTGTTCAGGACCTCTGCAACAAAACTCTGAGGAACGATAGATCTCGCAGGGGAGAACATTTTTTGTCAACTAACCACCATCTTCCGACGCATTGTTATGGGGTTATTCACCCCTGTTTGAAGCATATCCAGTAGAATAGGTTTGAGAGGTACAGGTGAATAATCCCATAACGATGTGTCGGAGGATGGTGGTTGCTTGACAAAAAATGATCCCCCTGCAAGATCCATCATTCCTCAGAGTTTGTTGCAGAGGTCCTGAAACATCCTGTATATGCGTAAAGCCAAGTGCATTTTCAGAATGTTATCCCAGCAAATTTATGTCAATATTTCATTGTTTTCCAGCACAAATGTTTGTACATTTATTTTACTTTAGAGAATATGTTTGACACAGAACACTTTCCGGTCATTCACAATTATAATATAATATATAATAATACCAGGTGAACCGCCAGCACAGTGTTTTTCCTGTCCGTGCACTCGGTGCTCATTGCCGTCTGCCACTGTCATAGAAAAGCGCGGATGAAACCATACAACATTTTTAAAACTACTTTTAAAGGCTTTACCTACCAACTTTATGAAAGGAAATGGATAGTGCAATGGGAATTATGAAATATATATTTATTTATTATTAGGTGTTAATTAAAATGTTATTTAACAAAGCCGACCTAGCATGGTTAATGCAATGTAACTAAAAATGTAATATATTTGTAATGCTACATTTTTGTATAAACTTAAGATGTTATGGAAGTAAGTCATGTCATATGAATCGTGAGGGCGAGACACGACACTTGTTTGTCACAAACACACACAATGGTAAGGTAGAGAAACCCTAAGTACAAAGGAACAAGTCAAGGTCTTGTGGCTATCTCTAACAATAAGTGACCCTCTCGAGAAAGCTGGGTGACAGTTTAGTCAACAAACCAATAAATATGGAAGAACATTGCCATTATTGGCTATATAGGGGAACACGTCATGCATAAAGCCAATCATAGTTAAGCTACAAGTTTAAATTCAAACACAGAAACGACATTACAGCACTCTTACTAAAACAACTCAGTCTCATAGCTTGTTCCTCCCAGTGCAGACATTAATAAATAGTTTTCGTAGCTTGTTCCTCTCAGTGCAGACGTGTATAAACAAGTCTCGCAGTTTGTTACTCTCGTGCAAACGTGTATAACTAGTGCGGTGGAAAGATCTTAATAGACATACACATACGTTCGTTACGACTCACAGGCAAACTTCATTAGATATGTATAAAGTATTCATCTTTTTGTGTGTAAACAGCAAACAAATGTTTTTAATATATAAGTGGTGATATATACAACTAACCTACAGAACAGTGTATTAGTTATTCTACTAACCCCTGTGTCTTCCTACTCCCTGCAAAAATAAAGTGCCTCCCTGAGCTACCGGAGCATATTAAAACAATTACATACGCTTTAATACTCCATACCCACATGAATCATACAAGTAACACACACAAACTGGAAGAAGAAGATTACCCCCGGGCTACCACTACGGAGATGGCCCACTTGCACCATTAGACCTTCGAGCTTTCATCAGGTGCGTGTCTCACCAGATCCTCACACTGCATACAATTACGCGGCAATAGCGATGGATAGTTTTCTAAAGAGGTGCCAAAAATGTATGGACGACAACGGTGGCCAGTTTCAGCATTTCCTTTCATAAACTTGGTAAGTAAAGCCTTTAAAAGTAGTTTTAAAAATGTTATATGGCTTCATCCTCGCATTTCTATGATAGCGGCAGACAGCAACAAGTGCCAAGGACAGGAAAAAAACACCCCACAGGTGGTTCATAGTTTTTTGCCTCACCCTGTAGATAATCATAGGTGCATTTAAAATGTTTACCCCTTACATACCTAACCATTCCTCCAAGCAAGAACAATGTTGTTTACTTACTTCCTACACAAATGCTTTGTCATGCAAAATGCTAAATATTGAAACTATTTGTTTTTGGTATAAAAATGCTTGGATCAAATGCTTGTTCCTTGCAATGGATTCTAATCATAGTTTAAAGGTAGACATCTATACTCCTTCCACCCATGGCAGCCTTGTAAAAGCAGAATATAGAATTGTTACGTGTCTGAGATTATAACAGCCAACTTTGGCAAATTTTATTTGAAATGTGTTCTCAATTACAATATGTACCATGTATGGCAAAAACATATCAAAGAAGACAAACTTCAATATTTGTGCTTCTTGAGCAGCTAAGTTAACATTAAAAAGTAGACTTTTTATACTACTTAACCATGAATGTGTCTCATTTTTAATAATTTTTACACTTAAAACTACAAAGCTATCTAAGCAAATTAATATTTTGAGTATGTGGAGCAAGGTTTGGTAGTGATTCATTGCACATTTTTCTCATTTGGAAAATGCCAGGAAATTTGGACAGCAATATAATCATCACAGTTTAAGAAAAAGAGAAAAAGCAGGACATATGAGGGAGAAAACTAAACACTTTTTCCCCATTATAGATGAATTTTTTTCAATTTTCTTTTAGTTACTCCTTTCCCTAACATTCATATTCTTCCAGATAGTGAACAACTGCCTGTTCAATGGAAATAGTAATACCCTTTTAGCAGATATATCCATTATGGTACTTACAATAATGAATGCCTTGCTAAGTCATAGGCCATCAACTTGGAGTAATCTGTTCCTGACAGTAAAAATGGTGTACGGACGGCATCTACTAATACTATATTCCTTCCTGTTTTGTCTGTGACAGTTTTTGAAGATTTTGCTAGTACCGCTGGAGATGTTGCAAGGCATCTTACTGGTCCTAAGAACAAAGCAAAAAAAACTTAGTAATATATTTGCAACATGAGTTTGCATACAAGAAAGAAACGCTATTGGATTTTCTGAGATGTAAAATAAGTAAATGGGTGCTAAGAAAGATAATTATCTATATTAGCTCTTATACAAACTGTATCACTTTAAATGTGAGAGTAAGCTGGTCATCAAAAAGTGCACACACAGTTTTCTCACTATCACAAGCAATTAACTAGTAACAACTCAATCACATTGTACTGCTTATTACCGATTTTTATTGCTAATATTTCATTTGATTTAGCATCAACAAATTTATAATGCACGGGCAATTAGTTAAAAATAATATGAACAATGCAATTAGGTTGCTTTAGACTCAGATTGGCTTGGAATATAAATGCAAATCTCCTCTTAACCAGTTAATAAAATTAGCTTCAATTAATATGAGAATTAAATTTACCTCTTCATTAATTTTGGATGCACAATAGATTGACTTGAAAATGAGTTTTATTCATGGACAGTCTTAACTACTATGGTTCTTAGTGGCTCATTCTATATTGGGCATGAAAGACGAGAAATTTTGCTCAGAGGCTTCTTTATCCAGCTTGAGGCTCTTTTACATGCTATAAATCTACGATACAGACCACCAGCCTTACTTCCTTCCGAAGGAAGCCACATTAAGGATTTTTACACCCTTCCACCAGGTTTGAACCCGTGACCTCAGGAACTAGGGACTAGCTTGTATCCCTAGACTATGGAGGATGACAGGAGACAGTTTCCAAGAATTCAAAATGTTCAACATTTACACTAAACTGAAGTACTGCCAACCTTACAAGGGGAATTAATAGTTACAAGCTAGTCAGTAAATCTGATTGAAATAGGATATGCATTCCTATATACCAGTCCCATCTTTACACTGCGTAAATTAAAATGTAAAATAAAGTGGTTCATAAAATTTATTAAAGCTACATAAATAACATTTACTAATAACCGGTTTACCATATACATCTTGTTTAAAGGAAGAATATGTTATTTGTAAATGAACCAACTGTAGCCTACGCTTACTTTTACCAAACTCACAAAACAGCTTTAGTCCACTTCTCCACTTAAAATAAAAAAGGATCAACGTATCGTTTGTCAACAAAAAAGCTAGGAATCTAAATATGTTATGAATTAGCCTAAAATTTTATGTTACTGGCAGAGCTGGTTATTTTGGGCTGTAACCTATTTCTAAGACTTATCATACTTGGATACAGCACCATGGAAAGAAATATATATATAAATATATATAAACTGCACATGAGGATATGTCTAGTGCTAAATATTGTATCATATTGCATTTAATGCAAAATTGTGTTGTAAAAACAATTAGAAAGTGTGGAACACATGTGCAAACACTAAAACATTTTCCAAATAACTGCATATGCAGGAAACAATATTATCTGCACAACTAAGGATTATTTTCTTTAAACTCAAACAGTCTACTTACCTGCAAGATATAGCCTGTGTCAGCTGTGTAACAGCTTCAATTAACACCAATTATGTCCATATTTTTACTATGTACATTTTAGAAACATATGTCAACTAAACAATCACCAAATATAAATAGACAGAACTATATTGGGGGAAATGTGTCCCAATGGGCTTTTGCTGAATTCCAATAGTGGCCATCTCCAATAGCTTGTGAGCTCTATAAATGTCAACTATACTAACCTAAGTATAATTTCTTGGAAAGTTTATTGCATTGCTGTTTTGGCGCAAGGATTAATGCTGTATTTAATAAAATGATACACATATACAAAACTGTTTGTTTACTGTGTGGCTAGATAGTTTAGTACAAGTATCCTTCTCTTTGGTGTAATGAGCACTGGGTCATTGCATAGTGACTAATATAATAAACTAAAGTGTACACTGATGTCATTATAGGTTACATGAACTGATTTTATGAATTTTAAACATTTTAAACTATCAAATAAGAACTAATGGATATAGTTAGTGGCATAAAGGCAGTCAATAAAGAAAATGACTTTCGTTTATTATTCAGCTGATTATTTTTCTAATGTGACCAACGCAACATTTTATGATATGCTTGTTTTAACAGAAGTGTTTAGTATTGGAAAAATAACAGTGCAAATACCTGAAATGTGGAGAAACGTTTTTAATTATGAACTTAATACTTGAACTTCCATAATGCAACATTTAATATATGCAGCAGATTATGCATGTAAAATAAAATATTAATTTCTTAATTTATGTGTAATGACTAATGAACGTGATTAACATTAACATTTTGTACACTTAGAACAGTGCTTACAAAATACAACAAAACACTACACTTAGTTCACTATATTACTTTACAACAAATACATAAATGTGATAAGTTATAACTTAACAATGTGTAGTGCTTGTTCAAATATCTTCATTAAATATAAAATATCTTCTACTGTTTGGAATGATAGGATGATTCACTTTTTTCACAATGCTTTCTTCTTTATAAAAAATTTGGTCTTTTGGCTCTGGCCATTTGAAGTAAAGTCCACATCCAGTCATCACTGAAACTTCTACTTCTTTATGAGAGAGATCAATTGTTGTGATTTCACCTGGATAATTTTTGTTTTCATGGGACAATACACACTAATCACCTGGTTTTAAAGTCTGAAGAAAATTAGCTTCAGCATAATCATCCTTCACTGGAGCCTCTTCCATAAAGCTGCTTGAATTGCAATTTTACAACTCTTCTTTAAACAGGGATATAATCCCATTTATTGGCATTGAGAGAACTTTCATTTTTTCAACTACTTTTACACAAGCTTGCTGAATACAACTGATAAAAGGAATGCATTTGAAGATACCCTTCAATAATTAGTTGCAATTTCTTGTGTAACATAAAGCTTCTTAATCTTCAAATCAGCTCTACTGACAAGTTTATGAAGTCTACTGCGTTATACACACTAAAAATGTTATCTCCCTGCATGATATACTTCCAGATGTGTTGCTTAAAACAGCTCCTACTCCGTCATGAGGCCCCTTCTCATGATAAGATTCAGAGAAGTTCCAAGATACATATCGAGGAGATGAAGCCAGAATTGCCATGCTGTATCTATTCTTAAAATGAGCAGCTGCACCATCACTCCATATCATTACACTGTCATCAGAATGGCCATTCTTCTTAAAAGCATCTATTATGGCCTCGTTAAAAAGCTTCACTTCAATTGATGAATGTCTTTTATAATCTGATATCACTTCATAAGTCTGATGCTCCAAATTCCCAGCAATGTTCTTTCCTGTAATACACAACTACTGTTGATCGTGACAGAAACATGTTATAATTTCACCAGTGAGAAATTACTTCCCTCTGATGTTTCATTGCAAAATTCTCTGCAAAATCAGTTTGGAGTATTATTGTGCCCGACTTCATATTGTCCTTGTGGTTTTGCACCTCTTTTCCTTGTAAAAAAATATTACAATTACATTTTTTTTCATTTTCTCAGACTGAGATCATATACTAGTCGCAGGCAACATTTCCCCAGTCGGCTACAAAGCAAACGGAAAGCTTTGAAGCCTGACCATAAACCCATCAGTAAACGATTAGTAGGGTCTTCCCATTCCTCAACTACAATGCGTGGTCCTTTCTTTAGCTCCACCAAAGCAAAGCGTTGTTGCAATGTCATTTCTGTTGTTTCTTTGGTTTCAGTATGTTTTAGCAGCTGTGATAGTTAAGCTTATATCTTACTTCTTTAGAGAAGTTATATAGTGTTTTGTAGGTTTAGCAGTGTTTAATAGTTATTAGAGTTTAATAGTTTAATTAAGATGTAGAGACCTTGGGAAACGAACCAAGTTGCTGACCCTCCGGCCGCAACAACAAATGACTCTGCCGAGTACCAGTAGTGCCAAGACCACAAAGAAAGGGGCTACAAAAACTGAATAAGCAAAGCCAGATTTTTGTGTGTAATGTTCACAAACATGTAGAAAAGAACCCTTTACGTGAAAAATGTTTGCTATTGTTTTGAATTTCTCAAAAACAGCTATAACGATTTTTAGTAAAATACCGCATGTTTAAGATATTTGCATGAAAAATAAAATTTGTATCTTGAATTTTATGTTCTGGGAATAACTTGTAAATTCTTCCTCGTTCTCAACTTTTTGTATAACTGGTACACCATAAGAGATAGGCAAAATCTTACTGTGCATAAAATGCAATCTCAGTAAAGGACACATTTTAGGTCAAATTATGTTGATCATTTCCGGGAAAATCTTTGTTATTGGTTTGAATTTTGAAATACAAATTGGAAGTCCATATCTGTATTTTCCTCGTGGTCATGTTAAGGGCATGGAATTTCAAAGTCTTCATCTGGTTTTTAATAATCCGACTATCGCTTTGGCCTATGAATCCTTATATTTACAACGAAATGTGTAATGAAATTTTATCTCGTTTAAGAAGAAGTAGATAGAAGAATAAGCTTTTGTAAAAGTAATTTGTAGAAGAGTGAATAGAGATAATCATGTGAATATAACACACAAGATTTCTTTTTTATTTTCTTTCTTTTGCCTTCCGTATTTTTACTTATCCTGTATTTTACAATAAAGCTATTCATTTAAGTAAACAGAAGCTGTCATGCTTATAAATCTTACATCTTAAACAATACACAACCTCTTCTTATATTAGCTTTATATTAATAAAAACATTGTTGTGAAGCAAATTTATCATGTTTTCAAAGCTACGTAAAAAAGCACCTATCTTCCAAGAGTGATACAAAAACCTGCGTTTGCTTTACATTTTTCACCTGCTTCTTTTTTAATTTTACATATTTACTGTTTTTGTTTACATCTTCTGGAACTTGATTTTTCCAACATTTTGTAGTTGCAGGACAAACAAAATAAAAAATACTGTCACCATAGCTCCGCGCACATAATAATTACAGTACGCAAAACTGCAAACATGCAACCCTTATTTATAAAAATTAACTTTTAGGTTAAATAGCATAATCAAAAATGAGGCTTTGTTTTGGGAGTAAGAGTTCTTTTCAAAATAAATTCATATTTATGTATTTTAATTACTTAATGATAGTCCAACAACATATAGTTTATTCAGGACATGTTTCTAAGTTTCTCTCGGATATATTAACATGCATTTCCATTCTTGTAGCGTAGTATATTAGTTCAGGTCATCCTCAGTTATATTTTAAAGCATTTGTAACATAAATAATTATTACGCGATGCATAGTTGTTTACTGCATTTGTGTATAAAGCAAGCAGACAAACTGCATGATTGTATTCTGTACATATGGAAATCGGCTACAAAGTTTTGCTTTTAAATACTATTTTTAACTGTGGCAACAACGTGCACGTGCACATGGATGTCACTAAGATGTTTATGATGGTTGTGGTTAGGGAGGGTAGGGAACAAGTGTTTGGCTACTGCATAAAGGCCGCCGCTTGGGGATCCTTAGACTGTGATGACCATAGTTCTTATGTGCAGTCACCACATCCCACTTTATCTGTTGCAAATTCTCACCATACAACTGATTTACTGTAATGAATGGACATTCTTCTGAACCTGTATTTTCAGACTCGCTAACATTGAAACTCTAAAACAGAATCCAGTTGGTCACATTATTGCAGAAACCCAAGATACAATCAACAATGTTTATACCACAAACTAAATGAGAAATCTTTGTGCAGAAGAAATATCTAATGTTTCATGGGCACACACCTTAAAAATGAAGCTGAAATTCTCACAATAAGGGCAACAGCAAACTTCTTGTTTTCATGTGATCCATACTATTGAATTTCTTCTGGGCATACACTGCAAAACATTGATAATCCTACTTTAAATTTGTACCACACTTCTCTTTGAAAAGATGATATTCCTCCTTTAGCGTAAATAGAAGCAGCCGCTTTGGAACCTTCTGTTTTGTGTTTGTTTGTGTCAGTGAGTGTTTTCATATCCTTTCTGGTAGGACTTTTCGTATATGGTGTCATTCCGGTAAAATTGTTTAATCAATGCCTTAGTTTCTTCAGGCAAATCAGTTTTGTATCCTCTTTTTGGAGAATAAGTTTTCCCGCTTATTTCAGGAAATAATTCCTTAACTTTCAATCTCTTCCTAGGGCTCATTGGTAAGGCCTGCTTTACACGTTTAACTGCCCACTGCAAAGATCTCGGGCCCTTGTATGGTGATGCAGATGTAGATGGTGAATTCTTGCTGCCTCTTTTTTCCTCAGTCTCATAGCACACATTTGCAAACGTGTAGCTTCCCAGTCTTTCTTATGTATTTTTTTAATCAGCCTTTCTCTTTGCTCTTAATGCCTGCATACCTTTTCTAGCCTTTTCCCTTTCCAGTAGTTTACATTAATTTTATTTTGCTGAGCTCCTTTGTTTTCTTTTCCTTACACTTAGAGGAACCATAATTTGAGAAACGGACTATGTTATCTGTGAATGAAAAAACTAAAACTATCTCCTTAGATCCTATTGGACTCCCTCATTGGATGAAGAAATACTATAACCAAGTTAACCTCTTAATATACAGTTTATTTACAAAGTGACGTTTCTTGTTCACCTATATCTTCATTTCCAAAATGAAAACAGATAAAATGCTGATAGTAATAATGAAACTAATTTTTTAAGAGCTTAAGCAATGGGTATTTTAATTTCTGAATATCACCTAAATTAAAATCTCAGAATACTCGTCATAATGCTTACATTTTTCTTCTTTTCTTAACTTGCATATAGAAAAGCACATACTGCGCACATTGAAGCACTAAGAAATGAATTGCAACATTAAATATTCAGCTACTAATGACCTCAGCAGTTGTGGGCCAGAAAGTCCTATTACTAAATATTTATTTCAATATTGAATTCTTTGTCACTCTCCATTTTTATAAATCACAAGAAAGTAACATAAAATAATTGCACGAGTCGGTTGAAACAAAGACCTCTCTAGTGCAAGAGAACCAGATTGTTGTTTTTGTTCTAGTCCTTTAGCTCTAGTGTTAATAAAGCTTGCGGAAATAAAATTCCACTGATCTGGTTGATTCAGACACCTTTTGACACAAATATACATATCAAAAGATGAGATTAAAAGGAAATTTAAAAGAAGTATCAAGGAACTATCAAAAACAGAGATAAAATGGGTAAATTCAGCCTTTTAAAATATATGCTGCTTGGAAATGATTCGTACAAATGTATTCTGGTTTTATTTTTTTTCCAAAATTAAAAACCCAAATATACTCAGGCTTTTATGTTAAGAGGTTAATAATGATAGGTTAATACTAATTCAACTAACCAAGCATTTTAAGATTACTAAGAATAAAACTGTTGTCCAAATAAATATTAAGTTACATTAGTCACCTGGTAAGGTTATGTTAGTGATTATTTTTAATAGTAGAACAAAGCATAATTTTAAAAATAGTGTCATGAATAAAGTTATTCCTTGTGCTACTGTTCTAACTTTCATATACTTGCTTCTTTAATTTTCATTCTCTTGTTAATCAAATACATGTCCATTTTTCGTGACAAGCATAACAACGAACTATACTTTCAATAGCTCCATAATAGTCCTATCTGTTCAATACACCAAAGAACATGCAATTATAATGATCTTATTCTGTTATACAAGATAAATTATAAATTTCAAGAAGTTTTTCATGCTTGAATTACCTTTTCATGGCATAAAGTAGCACACAAATTTTACAATTTCTTTGCTTTGCTATTAACTTATTTTGATCAAGTCTGAGAAGACCAATTTCTTTGCTTTGCTATTAACTTATTTCGATCAAGTCTGAGAAGACTGTGACCTTAAATAAATCCATGTTATCAAATTCAGATTCTTTGAAATTTTAGCTTTAAAATGATATCTAACATGTTACCAATACTGAAGATTTAAAAAAGTGGATAATTATAAGGATGAGCTGATCTTATGTGGCAGGGCCTAAATTTTAAAAATACTTCAATTCAGGCCTTGTTTTAGTACCACACTTCTTAAAAAGCCGCAAAAAGTGTTTTTCTTTTTTTGGTAAACCATACCACACACTAGCTCTAGTACTTAATTAACATGTTTTTGTTTAGAAGTTAGTATTGTGTTAGTAGAGGACGATAGTATCATTAGAATTAATGATGTTCCTTTATTTTGAAGTTTGAGCTTTTTTGTGTTAAATCTGGAGTGCCATATGCAATAGCAGTAGCAAGTATAGCCTACAACGTGAGGGCACCTGTGTTGTACAAGCGTGGAGGATGTAGGATTGGAGAAATTGAATTTATTCGTTTGCTTGAGGAAGATTTAATAGAATTCTTAAGTTTCTCATGGTGTGTTACGTAGGCAATGTATCTGTGATATTTGCAGCGCTATGGTTAATGCTAATTGGAATTCTAATTTATTTTGTTGCCAAAAATATGCCAGTATTACAAAAACAAAAGAAGAGAAAATGTATGTTTTGTAAATCAACATTTTTTGGAACAGCGCAATACAGAGACATTGTTAAGTGCTATAAAAGTGAATCATTAAAGTGCTTTAAAGTGAATCATTTGGTTAACTTTGTTTAATCCTGATTCTGGAGCACATATGCAGAATATTGAAAGAGCTTGGAGGGAAGTTAGGGTGAAAGTTCCTAAGTATGGAAAGAAAAAGCACTACAGTGGATATTTAGCAGAATTCAAGTTTAAGAGTGCCTATCCGGGCCATCGAGATCATGCACAATTGTAAAGTTGTACACTCCCTCCATATTTGAGAGGTAATTGTGGTTTTAGTGGAATATAGAGTGTACTTGGGCATTAAAACAAGTAAGAGACAAGCGTAGGCCATAGCAAGTTGCAGTAAACCGACAGGATCCTCTGATTTTCTTATTCACCCGAGGTTGGGCATAGATTAGTGCATGTAAAGAAGCTTGTTTTCTGAATATTGAGTTGTGTGTGAATATTGCAGGTGTGTGGTAGTAAAGTGAGAGAAAAAAATCTGCTCTTTTTTTTTTTTAAAAGAAGTGTGGAATTAGAATAAGGCCTAAATTGAGGCAATTTTAAAATTTTGGAGCCACCATATTGGATCAGCTCATCCTTATAATTACCAAAAAGGATGATATGTTGCTAAATTATGGAATGACCCCATTCATATTACCCTATGAAATTCTTCAGAGCATTCACAGTAGATTTGCAGTGATTTAGCTGTGCCTGAAGGAAATACAACAGTTCTACCAGCATTGCACAATTTACACTGTGCAAAAAGTGCAAACCATAATCTATTGCAACTTTACACGAGTGCATTAAGAATTTTTTGTTGATGTTTCACCGTAGCAATGCATATTAGATGTCATTCTCGATTTTAACACATATCAAAATATGTGTTCATTTTACTTCACTGACAGAAGTGTTGTAAACATTTAAAAGTTGGCAAAGAAAGAATGAAATAGCATGCATGAAGTACAAGCATCACATACGTTTTATTTCTGCAATGTATTATTTGCATGCACATACTAGCAGAAAAGCTTTTTCCTTTCTTTCCCACAGTAGGCACAGCTAAAACCTGTGAGATGAAGTAATCAACTGCCTGTAACTTCCAAGTTTAACTTGTGCATTGAAGCAATTTGATATGCTGTATACTCATTATTCGTAGCAAATTATAGATTTTTCTTTGTGCACTGAAATATTAATGTTTCCTACAATTTTCAGTTTAATTTCTTCTACTAATTAGGACCATGTGATAGCTCAAGTTGAAATCTCATCCATACAGCTGCAAGTGAAAATGTACCTATATGCTTTAAGTTACTTTTACCTGAAATTAAAATTTGCCTCATAACTAATTCCTTTTCTAGTTACTTAACAGGTATTCGGGCAAATGCAAGGGAATAAGGTGAATTTCCCATTTTAAAAAGACAATCATAATTTCAATATTTGTTTCTGTTGATATATATTACCTGCTGAAAAAACAATATGTATGAACTTCTGAAATGCTGTTTGAACCAAAACCTATGAAGGCATATGGGATTCGAGCTTAACCTGTAATGTTTTTAATATTACCTTTAAGAATGCTATAGCGTGTTTTAACCGAGCTTAGTGGTATACGATCTCAAGAGCACAATAGGTTAAGGTTATTATAAAAATTAATGCGAAACACAGTGGGTATTTGGTTACTTCACATGAATACTTTGTATGCAATGGACATGGTTTGCATTTTGTTACAAAGTGGAAGGTAACTTTGACTAGCTTAAATGTTTTAGTAACGTTTCAAACCGTGGACTTCATGGATGACTTTAAATATTAAGCACACGGACGTGAAATATCGCCTGCGTTAACTATTTAGAGCATTGTGAATCAACAATAGTTATTTATTTAGTGCTCAATCTAAAATATGGAAGAATTAGAACTAATTTATACTAAATCTTACCCTTCCATTACAAGGGTGTTTCTACATTATGGAGTGACGTGGAATAAAATCAATATATTATATTTAAATTCTACAGCATGAGTTGGCAACTTTGAAAGGCCATAGGGTTAAATTACTCTCTATGCTAGTAAAAGTTTCTTACCGTATTTTGGCTGAGAAAATCCAACACCACAACTTATTTTAACTGCATTTCTGGCAACATATGACGCCATGGTTACACAGGGAGATGCCTACAGGATACGGAAATGAACTATTCGATTCAAGCGTCGAGCGTTCCTATTCCTAAAACGAAACTAAACAAAGCACAGCTGCAGGCTGCCAAAAGAAGGGCAGAAAATGTTGGTACCACTGCTTAGTTTATTTAAGGTGACGATGTTATGAAAGGGGAAGAGCGGAAAGGTTGGATGTCAAATGCAAGATGGATTAATATCAAATGTTCATGGAGGTTTGACAATACGTCATGAACAACATTTAACTTAAACCTTAGAGGCTAGAGAAAGCTTTTAAGTTGTTTCGCATATAATCAAACATTGAAAGACAATGCGTAGAAAAGAACAGTTAAATAAAAACGGAACAAATATAATAACATAAAAATACCTGTACAGGAAAGCCGCACAGAATATTATTTTGGCCTCAGAATAACTTGTATGAAATATACATTACTAGATGGTGAGAGAGTTAGGATTTACCTCCCCGCCGGAAGTGTTTAAACCAAAAGGGCTTAAAAATAGATTCCAGTGACAATATTTCTATCTGGAAATAATTTCTCTGATTTCCATTCTTTATTCGCAACTTTTCATCCTCACCCAGCATGCCGAACTCTCAACGTCCACTCCATAGCAAAATTTTATAAGCATAGTCTACTAATAGTAATGCATTGCCTAGTCCTTGCTGATGCCCCCTCCCTGCTAGTTAAAGTAACTTAAGGCGTCATCTTTTCCCATAACCAAAGCAGAACTCATGGTCTGATGTTTTATTTTGTTTGTGTCATTCTTTACTATATAAATACAACTTACAACTTTTTTGACTAATAATAATACATTAAACTCAAAGTAAAACAAATCTTGAAATTTGCCATTAATCAAACTATCTATAGTAAACAAAAAAGAATTTAACAGTAGTATTTAATTTCTCGACTTAAATGTTTAAAGTATTTACATGTCAAAATTCAGTAAGATTAACGAACTGCTAAAAACATCGTTTATCAAAATGCGTTGCTATATCCAAAGTGATCGCTTTAAATTTTTTGGCAATGGCACACACATTTGTAAGCACCCGAGAAAAGGAAAGTCTCCGGTTGAAAAATGCAGTAGTTTGGGGTCATTATTAATTTATAAGTAAAAAAGGATGGTATGGGTTATTTGGCTATCGAAATTTATAAAATGGAATATTCAAATAGAGGGATGTATTAAAACTATAACATCAAAATTAAAAATATTGTGTTAAAGTTAAGTAAATAGAATTTGTCTTTCTTAAAACTATGGGATTGTTTGCATCAAGCAGAAAAAGCAAGACATTTCTGGATTCAAGTTATTTCAGTGAGCCCTATTATAAATAAAGTGTCAGCACTTGGAGATGATATGATTATTAATGGCTGGAGTGAAGTTTTTAAAAAGTGAAAATAAATTTAATGAAATAATTTGCTTATTTAAGGCAAATGAAACAAAAGGCATCGTTAACAACAAAAAGATAGAATGTGTTTATAAAAAAACTAGATGTTTAAGAAGATGAAGAAATGGTAAGATAAATAAATTAAGAAAGAGAGATAATTTACTGATTGAAGTGCAATACAATAGGTTTATAATAAATAAATTAATAAACGAAGAAGAATATAAATGTGCTTAATATATTATTGCGATTTAGAGATAAAGCAATCCTGTCTATCTCAGGTTGTGAAAAAAAAATGGTTGATAATCAGACGCTAAATATATTCCAAAGATGTCTATAAATAAAGAAGAAGAGAAAACTTACAGCTTGTTTTCAACCTTATAATAGCGCCTCTAAATCTTAAACGTTTATTTGAAAGCAGTCGAGTTTTAGTATAACTCGAGGACTATTTGAATGATAGAAGTAGAATTGTTTCCGAAATATCATTAATATACGGTGTTAATAGGCCATGTGTCTATATCAGTCAAGTTAGGAATAGAGAGCAGTTTGTTTTTGAAGCACATTTGCGCATATTTAGCTAATTTGATATTGTACTCGAAAATCATTCCAGATTAGGCTTCATCTTCTTCAGACTGCTGTTTTTGTACATGTGATACGTGTTCAAATTTACTATTGTTTATTAGTATGAAAACTAAAGTTCTCATTTAGCAGTATACTATGATTACCTCATGGAGACCAAGAGGGATGCAAGAAGGTGCAGATAACTCCTATGATTACTAAGTTTATATGTATTTGTAATCATCATCATCATCATCATCATCATCACCATTATTAGGAGATTTTACAGTTTATGATTACACATACGAATTCATCTTGGAATACAATGGTTCTATTTCGTCGCCCTCTCCTACGATATTCAAGTAGTGCAATAAGTTAACCCTCAGTGTTCTTGGAGAGTGGGAAGATATATTTGAGTTTTTTTGGTAGTTTAAGCCTCTGACTCCAATTGAGAGGAATATTTAGCAATAACCAATAATGATATGAGAAATATAGACGGTGAGGCTGAATAAAATAGCTTATGTACACACTGGCGAATTTTAATCTTTCCATTACATGACACGGTCTGGAGAACTTCAGTATGCACTACGAGGATCTAAATCCTTCCAAATCATCTTGTCAGTCAAATGCTGTATATAACTGGACACTTTTCGTTGAGCTTACGGTTCGATGTTTATATCATTCGAAATGTCCATAACGCCCCAAAGCCCACGAGGCATCATCAAAGGACGAACACAAATACACAGACATGCACAAATATACATTCCAGAAGTTCACCATGCGGTTTCAGCTAACTTTTAAACACTGCGCTTAACAGAGAATGAAACCGGGTTTATCTTGAATGACGCGACTAGCAGCCGCCGGGTCTGACTTATAGCAGATATCGGGTTGAATGACCTCACTTGTGGTGGCTTAGCAAACGCGTCTATGGATAACGGCATTTGCACAACACTCATTACTTGGCATGGTACGGTATTTTCTACGCGGGTGGCTATAATCATTAAGGCACCGACTCGTGAGCGTGAGGTCCGCTTTCCAAATCCAGAATGAACCGTCCTCCACGAATGAAGTTCTTTCCAGGTTTTCCTCAGTCCTCAAAACTGGCATATTTTTCCTAAGTCCTCACAACTGGCAAATGCCATGAAGACATCCTAAAATTAAGCCTGGAAGCTTTCCTTCCCAAATTTCCTTTCCCAGTTATCATTTCATGTATAATTTTTTCATGTGTCCACCATGTTGTGCTGCATGTAGTAAGGACGGGCGTTAAACATTATTAAAATTGTGTATAATGGGATTAACGTTACATGTGTTTACTGTGTATAGTTAAAATGTAATCTGCAGAACAGCGTGTGTTTATGGTGTTATTTGTCCGAGCTTAGTAAGTTGTGGATTGTCAGCTTGAATTTATTCAGAAATTCCCTGCTGCCAATGTTCCTAACAAATATACAATTCACAGATTGTTAGAACCATTTAAACATTTTGGATTCATATTAGACAAAAAGAAAAGCAGACAGTCCGCAGGAAAAATTGGATTATATAGGGTTGGTCGTGAAAATAAGGAAAAAATTCTGTATCTTGCATTACAGCGCATTTTGTATGATAGAGCAATCGACTGACCTGCTCGATCTTCAGATTATATGACTATACCCTAGAGCTGACCTTTAAGCTCATTTTACATTTTCAGAAATTTTAAATACATATTTAATATCTTAGCTGAATCGGAATATATAACATTATATTCTAACCTTTACAGGACCAGAAAGGCCCATTTCGTACAGTGACTAATAACTAGATTTTCAGAATAATGGTTGGCACATCCAAAGAGGTAATGAGCAACGGCGGCTATAGAGCACAAGAGGACGTGAGCACCCTGTCTCTGACACCTTTCGGATTTATTTACTATTTTTTTCTTTGAATGCTTTTGAACGTAACTTATGTATGCGATAATTTAAATTTATGGCGGTGTTGAAATCTACTGCGCTACTCCTCTAAACTCGAAGAGTATGGCAACAGATTTGCAAGCACATCTTGACTTGTGCATGTTTTCAGGAATTTCTGCGCATGCATAACTGGTATGACGTAATTACCGTATGGGGCCAAAACATACGGGTACATTCGGATCGTGCACACTTGAAGAAGTGCCCTAGCTCGTGAAGATTTTCCCGCATTCTTGTTTCCCTACTATCACTACAATTTATGTCAATGCCACTATCTGGTAGCATACTAGGAGAAAGTTAGAGTCACTGTAGCAGAGGTAGATAACGTGCACAAGGGCGGAAACTTCACTCGGCTTCTCCATATCATCCATAGTTTCAACTACAATTAAGCTATAGTTTCAACTACAATTATTTAATTTACACATTACGTCGTTCTTGCCCTATCACGGTTTAATTGATTATGCACACGACAAATATCCGCAAAAAAGCCTTTCTTTCATCAGACAAGTTATTCATCATAATTGTTGTTGTTGTTCTAAGGGGCGACTGCAGTTTCATAAATTTGTTCATAATCATTGTCTAAAATGTTGTGAATAAACAAAGTTTATACTCACTATTAGCAGTGACAAAGGCCTACCCGCGGCCGTTGCATCCTTTGCCTTACGCGATCGTCCTCCGTGGTGTAGTGGTTACCATGCTAGCCTCTAGTTCCCGAGGTCGCGGGTTCAAACCCGGCGGAGGGCAATGGATTTTTTCGGCGTAAAAATCATAAGCATGGCTTCCTTTGGAAGGGAAGTAAAGCCGGTGGTCCCATGTCGTAGATTTACGGAACGTAAAAAAACCTCAAGCCTGATAAAGAGGCCTCTGAGCAAAATTACCGGTCTTTCACGCCCAATATAGAATGGGACACTAAGGACCACAGCAGTTAAAGAGCGTCCATAAATTTAAAAAAAAGTTGCCTTACGCTGGACGTTATGGATAGAGTCACAGTCTTCATTAAATCCTAGCCGCGAAACACTGAAGCAACTTCGCATTTTCCTGTGATTGGTAGTCCGGCCCCTGCAGTCCGGCTTTCGTTTGAAGTCGTATTCGTCAGTTTTCTTAAGACATTTTGAACGAAAGCAAACTTTCTTTGGAAGTTTATGCAATGTTTTATCACCTGTCAGTATGATAAAAGCCTTGATTTCCTGCCCCTGGTTTAATCATGTATTGTTATTACATAATGATGTTCCAAATATTACTTTCCAATAGTCGTTTTGCTAGCAATACTGAGATCGAAATTAACGTTTGTAAGAATGCACATTTAAAGCGGCATTTCCCTTTCAGTATTAGTTAAATATTGTCGATAATGTAAATACTGCCATGCTCACTTGCAAAAATCGACGAAAGAATTGGTAATCATAAAAATATTTACTCCTTTAGGCCTATACTTGTGGCCCTAATATACCTAAACAGTTTGAAAATGTATATTTTATCTTAAATTTAGGCTTATACCATTTGATAGCTTAAAACAGAGATAAAGGTCTAAGTAAATTTTAAATTTTGCATGCGAATTTTACAAGTATGATGAACACACCACTACCGTTTTCCGAAGTTAACTTTCCAACATCCAATTAAAAATAGGTTCGGTAAAAGCTGACCAACTAAACGATGCCTTCAACAATCCTGTTTAATAGGAATTATATATAACACACTAAAAGTCTCAAGGAAACTTCAAGATACACAGCAAATTTAGCAAAATGCGTTAAAGCACAATTACGACGAAGCGTGGCAAGAAGTTACAATAGTGTATAAAAAATTCCAGATCGCTAAGTTTATTTAAGATTCAAGATAATTTTGTGAATCCCTGATCGCGAAGTATTTCTCACGAAATAATCCACCTGAAATTTAGCTAAAGGCAGATTTCACGTCAACAGCAGCAGGAATAAACAGTCTGTGACTTGCCTTCTCGCAACATAATAAATTACAACAAAAGTGTGCCCACATTATCACCATTTCCAAACAATACATTTTACATACGCACGAATTCTAAACTGTGCTTTTAGATTATAAAAACACCAATAAATAATGTATGACTCGAAGCTAAAAGAGAGCAGTCTATGCTGAAAAATGTTATAAAACCTAAAGGAACTTCCAAAAAGGACAAACCAATATTTAGATAGTATCAACCTTCGTAACCAAACACGTACCTGTATCTCCGATACCACAATTCCACAGAATAAATAGCTAAAACGTCTCTCTCGCTAGACGAGGTGATCAAAACAAAAGAGACATCTCGGAAAACTGGAGTGATAAGTGCCGAAACATTCCCTTTAGCTTTCGATATATCGAATGTCCAGAGGGGAAAATAATCGGCATCGAGTCCCGCCCCAGGAAAAGTTTTTTACGCAGAGTGCCCTTTACAAACACTATGTACTGCAGCGTAAACAAAATGGGCAACAATGTTCTAGAAGGGTTTAATGGAATGAACCGAACGGCCCCGTTACCACCAAAAATCAGATGGATACTCACAGACTTTGCGTGCTCTCTTTCGCAATCCCGAGTACGACTCCTCAAGGAACATTGAGACACCTTTAAAAATCCGAATAGTTTTATATGATCCAGAAAATCTTGGAGCAAGCTTTGCCGCAAATGCATTCATACGCGAACTAATCGGATAGAAGCGGCATATAAACAGATCCTCGACCTTAAACGGAGGGGACTTCCTTTCTTGATTGTAGCGTTTAGCGCGAAGATCGTGAGCAGCCCGAATATTCCGAAAAACCCACGTCCAAATATCATGAAGATCCTGATGAGAGGGATTATCGATGAAAAGATCGGCCAGCGACCAAAGATTACAAAGTGGGGACTGTGGCTTATAAGCGCAGGAAAAACTGAATGGAGTCCGCCGAAAGCCCGAGCCGTGAATTGCATACCATGTCGGAACACAAGGATATGAAGGGGACCAAAGGTGCTAAAGAGGGCCATAAGTGCTCGGATGGTGAGGCGGACAATAGTGCCCGAGTGCGCGGTACACCAGACAAATTTACTAAATGCGTCTGTGACGACGAGCGCATACATGTTGCCGGTGAGGAACGAGGAAATTCCCCACAAAATCAATAAATATCTTCTCCATTGGAGGAGACGCGATATCCGACTCGAATTGGCCCCAGGTGGTACCTTGCGCGAGTTTCGACTGGACACATAAGGGACACGAGCGCTTATGTCCGCGTCCACACCTTTCCAAATAAAGTCGTTGCGAATTTTGAGCCTAATCCTACAAATCGCGAGATGACCGCCCAATGGTGAATTATGGTGGAAATCAGAAATCATGGGTACAACAGAAGGTGGCACTGCAACCTTGTATTTTCCATCAACTGATGACTTGAAACATAGAAGCCATCCCTCAGGACATAAGGAACGGCAGAATGCTTCTGCTCTAACTGGCCAATAATTGCAGAAAGATCTGCATCCCGGCGTTGATAGTGCCTATGGAAGTAATATTCTAATGATATGAATCAAACGCGGCAATAACCGGAGGCTTGGGCAATGGAGGAGCAGCGACCGGATGTTCGGGCTGAAGATAAGACTCCGTGAAAACCTGAGTCAATGCATTAGCAATGACATTCTAGGAACTACGGAGATGTACCCGGGAAAATTTAAATGAAGCCAGGCGAGGACTCCAGCGCGAGAGTCTTCCTACCTTATGTGATGGTATCAACACCCACGTAAGTGCCTGCTTATAGCATTCTAAACGGAAGCGGGTGTTCAATGTATGGGCGAAATTTCTCCACACCAAATAGGACAGCACAGGTTTTTAACTTCTACACCAAGTATCTCCTCTCGTGACGTACAGGATATCAGTTTGCGGCCAGCAAGAAATTCCTGTAACTGAATGGCAGTAAGTGTGCAGGAAGAGGCGTCAGCTTGCAAAATGAACTCGCGAGAGAAATCGGCTAAGGGTAAAACTGGAGGGTTCATATTAGCGAACTTTAGGACTTCAAAAGGCCTGCTGTTGCGGTTTGTCCCAGACAAATGTAACGCCATTTCTACGCAAAGCATTGAGGGACTCGGTTCGAATTGAAAAATTGTGAATAAAGTTGCCAAAGTAATTGATCATGCCCAAAAATTGAGTCAAATATCTCAGGTTGAGAGGGGGTGGATAATCATGTAACGCCCGGATCGCTAGTAGCCCCAGATGGCGAGGTGATATGCCCTAAAATGAGAGCTGGAATGAACCCAACGCACTTTAAACAGTGTAACCACAAGACCAGCCCTTGACAAACGAGTGAAAATTTCTTGCGAATGATGTTTATGAGATTCAAAATCCGTGGAGTATACTACAAGATCGTTCAGGTAAGAAAACATACTGAAACTTCACATCACAAAATGTGTTATCCAGAAAGCGAGTAAGGACTATGTTTCCTGGGTATAGCTTGCAGCCATGCACTTCGATGACGTTCATGCTTCGGAAATGAAAAAATTACTCTTGGTCCCTCAATATTTAAACTGCTATCGTAGTTGGATTTGCATCGAGGCACTCAACGTCGCGGCATCTCAAATAAAATATTCATATACAGATACATGCACATGACCTGCTTAGCTATATCTTAATTTCCTTCCGTCTTTTAACATTTTTTTATAATAGTGGCCAACATATCATATTCAAACAAATCACGGGCTATCACTACAGCAAGTGAATAAAATTTAAGGTTATGTTTTATTAAATTTCAAGTTTATAAATATATGTTCTTTTCAGACTTATCTGACAATATGCAATAAATTTACGAGTTAAGACAACAATAAATACTAGATAATCTTCTTCAAATCAAATCCGTAGCTCAGATTCACGGCTGTTCCTGAAAACGAAACAGAATCAGTGTTTGCATTTCGGTTTGGGTATGCGAAAGCAAAATTTACATATTACTTATCATTAAGATATAAGTTAACCACTTACCTTATCATATTGCCATTATATTCCATAGCTGTGATTGCAAGTGCAATAAATAAGCAGGAAACGTATTTAATTGTAATGTCCCATGAATGTTTATCAGCGAACATTCAAATAGCCATTAAAATACACGTTTAAACAATAAATTGAATTCATTCGCATCTCTGTAGCCAAATCTGGTGTTAGATTGGCAAATGGCTTATTTCATGGTTAGTTATAAGGAAGATGGTGGCAGAGTGTAGCATTGGGAGTGGTACCATCGCTTTCGTTTCCATTTAAGCCATCCCCGCAGCTTTGGGAGCATTCTATTGGACAGGTGGAATGCGTACACCAACGAGAAGGTGCGTGTATTTGTTTACGTTTTCATGCATGCAGTGGCTTCCTGTTTTACATTCACAGTTCTAGATAATTCACATATGAATATATAACTTTGAGTAATAGCTTTACTTAAAACTTATAATAACCACATTAAATAATATACAACTAAATAAAGCCATTGTAAAGGTAGAATCAGACGAGTGAAAAATTCAATGCCATTCATTTGAACCACGGATCTTACGGTTTCTCTTTGGTTGCTCTACCCCATAATTGATCCCATAAATAAAACCGTGTTTTGCATAATATCTCCATGAAAAAATACTTTTAATGGCAACATAGAGTTAAACTGAAATACATTATACTTTTTACATTTAATGGATATTATTGGAATCATCGCCACTCTAAATGTATGAATATATAGAATACTGTTTTGCATAATTTCCCCATGAAAAAGTATTTTAATTACAATGTAATGTAAACCTGAAGTAAATTATGCATCTTACTCTCAAAGAGGACACATTTACTAGACATGATTTTAATAATCTGTCCAGTCTCCATTCTTGTCTAATGCCTGATTTAGCCGCCTAGACACCTAACCGCTTAGATGCTGGAAGAACTCTGACTCTAAAAGTGTATGTTCCTAGATTTCAAGACAGTGTTTCCAGAGGCGACGGCTGGTTCAGCGTCTAGGTGGCCAAATCAGGAATTAGACAAGAATGGAGATTGGATGAATGATTAAAATAATGTCCAGCAAATATGTCCTCTTTGAGAATAAAAATTATAATGTGTGCCAGCTTTACATTATGTTGCCATTAGAAATATTTTTTCGTGGGGTTATGGTGCAAAACTAGGTTTTATTTAGCTACATATTTCAATACGGTTATTTTTAGTAATGACGTGTAAAACTATTGCTTAAAGTTATGTATTTATCTGTGAATAATCTGGAATTGTGCACGTAAAACAGGACGCATGCATGCGCGAAAAGGTAACGGATGCACACAGCTACTCCTTGCTATACAAGTACATATATACATTTAACCTGTCCAGTAGAATGACTCCCAAAACTGCGTAGACAGCATGAACGGAAGCGAGTGTATATGGTCAGCATGCCGCCTCCTTCGAAACCTATGAGAAAGAGTGTTGAGAATATGCCATGGTGCATCGATTTCAATGGTTTGAAGAAATCTGTTCTTTAGATTTGTGATGGTGAAACGAATCGCTAGTAGTGGTCTTTAACTGCTGTGGTCCTTAGCGTCCCATTCTATATTGGGCGTGAAATACCGGCAATTTTGCTCAGATGCCTCTTTATCAGGCTTGAGGTTCTTTTACGTGCCGTAAATTTACGATACGGGACCACCGGCTTTACTTCCCTTCCGAAGGAAGCCATGCTAAGGATTTTTACGCACTATAGCTTATACTTTTATGCTACAAAATTGGGTTTTCTATAATAAATAATTTTAAAGCCACAAATGGCTATTTAATTGGTCCTTTACGTTTAGGTAAAACACTGCATTGAACTTTAAACTCTATTTTCTCTATTCCTTTTTTTTGAGCATTTTTCATTATTCAACAGCTCCTTGGACCACAGTTTGTAACTTTTAGCTTGAAACCTTCAGAAAATTGTTGTGTACTAGTTTAAATATTAAATCAATCAATAAAAATACAATATTTTTCATAAGTCACGCCGAAAAAGTTAAAAAATTCAATAACATATACAAGCATTTTTTCTTAAGCTAATTAAAATTAAGAAATGCCTGCATTACAATTTCGTTAAGTTTGTATACCAAGCTAAAGAAAAAAAATGGGAGCAATACGATAAACTGTGGGGTCGAAGGACATTTCATATTGCCAAATGAAAACGAGATTAATCACGAATAAACAAATTAATATTTTAATAACGGTTTGACATTGCTCGTTAAAATGCTGTGTGCAACTATGTTTATGTTCTGAGTATATAGTAAAAAGTTCAAAACAAATTTAGATTTTAGAATTTTCACAGATGCATTGCCTTAAAAAAGGCATACATTTTTATAACCTTTCTTCATGCTATGGCTTTATCGCCACAGTAGGGAAGCAATGGCAATGTGGTGTGTCGAATTTTGTGTAATTCTGTTTGCAGCATTAGAACACCAGGGATTTTAACAAATGAAGTTAACAGTTTAGTCTCCAGAGGGACGGGTTATACGCTACAAATGCATATGGCCAAATAAGCCCCTGTTTCCGATGAGGCAGTGTGTAGCTACAGATTGGTAACAACGTTCATCTAGAAAAGGTCAATTCATTTAACTTCATGACAGGCAAGAAACAATTCGCATTAATATAGCCTGAATTAAGCAACTGAATACGTCGAAGATACATCGTGAAGTAACTAAGCCATATCAGGTTAGATAATCTATCCATTCATCGCGTGCGCGTGTATGAAGGGTAATTTCGGAAACCACTAAACCCACTTTGACAATTCTTTATCCACTGAAAAGTCCGTTCTGCCGGACATATATAAGCTATGAGATAACGCCCTTTCTAACTTCAATTCCCACACGACTAAAATGCGAATAAGTTAGAACCATAAAACAGGGCTTTGGTTTTTCGTAAGAATACCCTGAGTAGAAAATAATTGTTGTTCCTCCACAGAAAATGTGTGTAAAGTAAGAAAAGTGACGGCTATTTCATTCCAAGCTATATACATAGATTGTCATGATCGGGTACGGGAATTTTTAAGCATTAGAGCCAGGACGGAAAGAAATAAGGTTGAACTGTCACTGGGCTACAGGCAGGGTTATCGCAGGTAACAAACCACCTCCAATCTCTCGTATTGTGTTTAACGTTTGCAGACAGTATATATACCGGTCTTTACCTGTCCGTCAGTGACCCTTGGCTTCTGTTATTTTGCATTCTTTTAGTGGTAATAGTTTGAGTGTTGATAACCTGAAATCAACAGGTTATGAACTTCTATGCTGGTCATGATTTAGCAACTGAGAAAACAGAAGAACAGGCAGCAGAGTCTCCTCATAACGGTATAGGTATAGATGATTCAACGGAGGGATGCACTTCGCGCACTGCGATCTACATAGATCTACCATCTACTATCCCCCAGGAGGAAGCGAATAAGTGAAGGAGCGACATGAGGCTACAGGATGTAGGCAGAAAGGCCACAGAGATGCGCTTAAGTCCCTAAAATTTCCAAACACGAAGACGCGTCCCATTGTTGGAGCTGCGCATCAACCTAGCAGTCCTCTGGTGTCCACGGGGAGTACTATTTCCTTTGCGTATACATCCACGCTATCTGTCCACACTACCACACGTTACGAAACCTGAAAGCACACCTGAAAGACGTAAAGAAACGGAATGCAATGGAAATGATGGAAATAAAATCTTGGCAGAGAAGAAACCACACCAGCATTCGCTTGTCGGCCCAGAGAAACCACGAAAAATCCCTGGGTCAGAGTAGGCGGTCGTCGGGGATCGAAACCAGGACCTTCCGAATACGAGACGCATAGTTACCCTGTGTTACCTCGCTCGGTAAGCTATCAGATAACACACCTTCTAACTTCAATTTCCAAATGTCTAAAATACGAATATGTTGGGATTATAAAAGAGACTTTGGCATTTCGTTGAGAATGCCATGAGCAGAAAATAATTGTTCCTCCACAGAAAATGCGTGCAAATAAGAAAAGCCGCGGATATTTTGTTCAAAGCAATATACACGATGGTCATCATAGGCGTACGAATTTTTAAGCAGTACAGCCAGGAAGGAAGGAAATAAGATTGAACTGTCGCTTGACTATAGGCAGGGACGTCGCAGATAACAAGCCAGTTCCCATCTCTCATATAATATTTTGGCGTTGGCAGACAGAATTTTGTTACTGTCCGGTTTTCACCTGCCTGTCAACGACCCTTAGTCTCTGTTATTTTGCATACTTTGTAGTGATAATGGGTTGAGTGTGGATAACTTGAAGCCAAACTGTTTATGAACTCCTATGCTTGGTCATGATTTAGCACCTGAGAAAACGGTAAGACGGTAGGCAACGGGTCTCTTTATAACGGTACATTATCTATGTATGCGATATTTATGCCAAAATACTTTAATACTTAAGAAAGTTTTGCTGCATTTCCTCTGTATGCTGTAATCAAATTCATTACTGACAAATAATTGTATAACGAGAGAAAATTGTGTCGAGCGAATGTTAAAAACCATTCGAACGTTATTTTATAAAACAACCGAGAAGATACTTTTCTGGATGGTTACAAACTATGCACCATTTCCAAAATGTTTAATTGGTAGAATAGGAGCGGGGACCATTCATATTCACCATTTTCGCTTCTAATTTGGTATATTTTAAATTCAGCATCGCCGAAGGATGTAACAAGCATATTTTCAAGAGAATTACCCTTTACCGAAACTACCCTTTACATGGCACATCCTTGGCCATGGCATATACAACGAATGCTTTGTCATTGGGCATATTTTAAGAACATCCAAACTATCACTGGGAAAATAGACAAATTGTTTATTGATTTGTATAATTTTTCTACAATTCCAAAGCTTGTCGCATGATAACATAATGGCCCAAGTTGAGGGAAGGCATGTAGGAAGATTTTAAGAGTGTGTCTTGCATGCAACCTTAACCCAGCTGCAATTATGGTCTAGTTTTTATTCTGGCCAGCATAGTCGTTAGGTAATTAACTAATCCTGAAAATTCTATGCGATTCAAAGTGCTCCAATAGACAACTTGCAATTTCATCCACTCCATTCTACTGCTGCTTTCATCCCCAGAAATACTTAGTATCTTGGCCATCAAAACAACTGTGGATGCTTAAATTATAGCAAATATACCTGGGGCTTTTCCAGACTCCATAACACTTTTAAATTTCATTCCGACCAGCCTGAGCTCGACAATGGTGACGCTTCCCTTCCGTATTATGTCATGTATTGTTTTCATATAATTTTCATTTCTTGCCTTTTAATACTGCACTTGATATGCGCAATTTTTCAGGCATTTAAAGTATATGTTAATTTCTGCCACGAAAATCCGTAGGAATTCATCATTTAAAAGGTATAGTTTATTTTGCTTCATGAATTCTTCCTTGTACTTAGCAAAACATACCACCACCACTGTATAATCCATCTTCATAATTTTTCTCGGCCTTTTTTATTTTTTGTGCTGCTTACCTATAATAAATAGAGAAAGCATTGCAATCCATCCAAAAATTCGATAACAGGTTTCAGTACAAATACACGTCTTGATGTTACCTAATTCCAAAACAGCAATTTTATAAAAAGGTCCGTGTGTGTGTCCGTGTTCCTGTGAACAGCATAACTCAAAAATGAAAACCTGATTAAATACCAAACTTTGTATTTAAGTTCAGTGTCCTTCAATAAATGCAACATGAGATTTTCAAAAAAGTTCCAGCTTCCAACTACCCTCTAAATGGAAACATTTTCGTTATATTTGATTTTATTAAAATGGCTATAACGATTTTAATTAAAATACCGTGTTTGATATTTGCATGAGAAATACAATTTTTATCTTGAATTTTCTGGGAATAGCCTGAGAAGTCATGTTCATTTTGAATGAATTTTTTACAACGTGTAAACCGTAACACATAAACAAAAACGTCTACACAAAAGATGTTATCTTCATTAAATCGTGAAGTTTATGTCAAATAAAGTGTTTAATGGAGTTAACCGTTTCCGAGATATTCTTTGTTATTGGTTTGAATTTTCACATATTTATAATACTTTTCTCAAGAAGAAAACCCATATTCTTCTCTCTCGGCCATCAAAGAAAACGGAATTTCAAAGCCATGACATAGAGACTCGCTCTTAAAAGTGTTGACTATGGCTTAAACCTCCTATGCATATTCCCCTAATTCCTTGAGATACATTGTGTGTTTTAAAGGGATCTACATGTGTTGTGTAGTATGTTTTCCTCTATCGCTTTTCAGTTACCAGTTATACAGGATTATACAAAATTTCTTCCGAATGAAGAGGACTCAAATACTATTCCCAGAAAATTCAAGATATACGTTATATTTGCCATGTAAATGTCTTTAATATATACCATTTTAATTAAAATTGTTAGCGGCATTTTTTAGAAAATAAAACATTTCGACAAATTATTATGCAAAGGAGAGTTTGGGGAAGGGGGATTTTGTTGAATATCTTCGTGTCACATCCTTGGATTGTGCTGAACTAAAATACCAAGTTTGGTTTGTTCCGAATTTTTGTTTTTGAGCTATATTCATATACACACACATACACATGGACATTTTTTCCAAAAATGCTTTTTATGTATCCAAGGGCCTCAAAACATGTACTTTTGGTGAAATATCAGTATCCAATTTTTGGATAGAATGCAATACCTTCTCTACCTAGGTACATGGTAGAGAAAGTAATAAACGACAGTAGGTAGAAAAGGCATGTGAATGTAACGCATGAGAATTTTTCTTTCCTTGAATAATTACTTACATAATTTGGAATTTATTTTATAAAAGGCCTAACGCTTTCAAGATCTTCATCGCCATATTTTCTAGGATGGTTTTGAAGTTTTCCTTTCTTGCCAATCTGGAATTAGACTACCTCTCGTTAGGTTACCTGCCATGTTTCCAACACGACCTCTATGGTTTCGAGTCCATAGATACTCAAAAGTTCTACTTTCCCACAATTTAGGCTTGATCACCTTCACAGCAGTGAACTACTCTGGAACATTAGCACTGAGAATGAGTATCTAGATTTTCGTTTCTGTAAACTTTCTTAATACTATATTTTTACTTAACGTTAGCCTAAATTAGGCTAATGAATTTAAGTTATCCTCCACTGCTATGATATACAGTGCAGAGTACACAATTGTTTACGAACTAGTGCATAATTATAGATATAAATTTTATCCTTGTTAAAAAAATTAATTTTTCTATACCTATGCCGGGTGAATTAGCTTTCCTAGACTTCCGTATCTATGAAATCCCTAAATTATAGTCTTACGTGAATAATACATCGTCCATTTTGTCAAGCAAATGCTTTTTCTACACCCAATCAGCATTAATTATTATTAGTTTTTGCACAGCTGCAAAGAAGCTGCAAAAAGCTTAAAAAGCAACAGATTAACGCAGATTTGAAAGCAGTGTGATACAGAAATGTTTCATATAAAATATCCCCCCTCTGCTCGAGTAGATTATTAATCAAATGGTATAACATATTACGTGTTAGATGACATAAATGACGCTAATATTGAAATATTAATTCAATTTCTACCGTGTCACATGACTATAAACCACCCAATTTGTTTACAGGACAATCCTTAATCGGTTGTAACCTATAGTTTCTCTTATTTAGATTGGTCATTTTCTTTTTGGCTGACATTGACATTGAATCACTGTGATAGTGCTTCACTCATTGGGTGATTTCGGAGGAGAGTTGGAAAGTATACAATAAAAATAGTATAACATCGGCTAGAAAACTAAACCAATAGAAAGTACAGTAAACCTCGCTAATTCGAAATCGGATAAACCGAAAACTCGGTTAATCCGTAGTAGCTGCTCGTTTCCTGCCGAATTACATGGAAAAATCTACCGCTTAAACCGAATTTCGGATAATTCGTACTACGAACTAAAATTTGGTTACCTCATTACATATTTTATATGTTATTCTTCGTTTAAACCGAATATGTATGTTGTGCGTACACTACGATATTTTCCGTTACGCGTTTCACATAATTTTTCTCACTTTTCTTTTTCACTGTCCGGCCCCATGTTTCAAAAGATGACTCGGGTAATCCCCAAGAAAGACGGAATTTCTGGGTTTGTGTCTTCTGAGGTATGGCTATGGCGTTTTCAGAAGAAGAATAAAATCAGTGCTGTCAGTGTCTGTGGGGAGGCACATAGAGTAAACGAGGAAGGTCACAATGAGTGGGCGCGAGAGTTTCAAATAAGCTCTGCGGTATACTCGTAGAGGGAGAGCATAACTCGCAGTATGTCCGATATATTAATATATGATTTAATATATGAACTCTGGTGATACTGATAATTATCTTGTGTTTTAGTTGTTACTCTTAAAGTTTATCTTTATTTCTTGCCGCGGCTGCTGTTATTTGGGTTCTGGTAGAGCGTGTATAACTTGCAGGGTGTGATACGGGAAGGAAGGTAAAAAGTAACAACTCTAACAATAGATTAAGTCATGAAGAACACTATGATTTAATGGTAAACGCATTTACTGTTTTTAGTAATAAGCTACCCAGTTGCTTAAGTTAGTTGGAGCATTAGAACGGTCGAGCCCTACCCTGTTCGTAAGCCAAACTTGCGGTCGCTGAGCAATCAAGTATTTTATACGTGCTCTAGAAATAATTGTAATATTTATCACACGTTCCTATAGACCTTTAAATCGATAACCTTTCACCGTTCCTACTACATTATAAGAAGTAAATAATATCGCCTGCTTCCGAGAGCTTATATGTATCTTATTCACGTCGCAGCACTGTATACTCAACCGCCCTGGCTGATGGAGACGTTAGAACTAACCGAACTATGGTCATCGCAGCCTTCGGATCCCCAAGCGGCGACCTTTGTGCAGTAGCCAAACACTTGTTCCCTACCCTCCCTAACCGCAAGCACCATAAAATCTTAGTGACATCCATGTGCATATGCGCGTTGTTGCCAAAATTAAAAATAGTATTTAAAAGCAAAACTTTGCAGGTGATTTCCACATGTACAGAATACAATCATGCAGTTTGTCTGCTTGCTTTACACACAAAATAACTATGTAAATAACTATGAATCGCATAGTAATTACATTTAAGTTGCAAACGCTTTAAAATATAACTGAACTAATGAATGATCTGAACTAATATACTGCGCTACAAGAATAGAAATGCATGTTAACATATCCGAGAGAAACTTAGAAACATGTTCCGAATAAACTATACATTGTTGGACTATCATCAAATAATTAAAATACATAAATATTAATTTATTTTGAAAGGAACTCTTACTCCCAAATCAAAGCATCATTTTTGATTATGCTGTGCGCGGAGCTATGGTAAAAAGTTTTTTATCACTTGTATCACAACAATGTTTTATTAATATAAAGCTAATACAAGAAGTTGTGTATTGTTTAAGGTGTAAGATTTATAAGCATGACATCTTCTGTTTACTTAAATGAATAGCTTTATTATAAAATGCAGGATAAGTAAAAATACGAAGGCAAAAGAAAGAAAATAAAAAAAAATCTTATGTATTATATTCACAAGATTATCCCTACTCACTCTTCTACAAACTACTTTCACAAAAGCTTATTCTATCTACTTCTTAAATAATAAGATAAAATTTCATTGCACATATCGTTGTAAATATAAGGATACATAGGCTAAAGCGATAGTCAGATTTTTAAAATACAGATGACTATATGATGACTTTGAAATTCCATGCTCTTAGCATGACCACGAGGAAAATACAAACAGAGACTTCCAACTTGTATTTCAAAATTCAAACCAACAACAAAAAATTTCTCGGAAATGGTTAACACAATTTGACCTAACATTTGTCCTTTACCGAGATTGCATTTTACGCAGAGTAAGATTTTGTCTCTCTCTTAGAATTTACCAGTAATACAACAAGTTGAGAACGAGGAAAATTTTACAAGTTATTCCCAGAATATAAAATTCATGATACAAATTTTATTTTTCCTGCAAATATCTTAAACTTGCGGTATTTTACTAAAAATCGTTAAGCTGTTTTTGAGAAATTCAAAACAATAACAAACATTTTTCCACATAAAAGGTTCTTTTCTACATGTTCTTGAACATTACACATAAAAATCTGGCTTTGCTTATTCAGTTTTTGTAGCCCTTTTCTTCGTGGTCTTGGCATTACTGATATTCGGCAGAGGGTCACTTGCTGGTGCGACCGGAGGGGCATCAACTTGGTTCGTTTCCCAAGGTCTCCACATCTTAATTAAACTATTAAACGCTAATAACTATTAAACACTGCTAAACTTACAAAACTGCACTAAGTAAAACGCTATATAACTTCTCTGAAGAAGTAATATAGAAGCTTAGCTGAACATGGAAGAAAAGCACGAGCGAACAGTCACAGCTGCTAAAACCGGCAACAACGCTTTGCTTTGGTGGAGCTGGAGAAAGGACCACGTGTTGTGTTTAAGGGATGGGAAGACCCTACTAATCGTTTACTGATGGGTTTATGGTCAGGCTTCAAAGCTTTCCGTTCGCTTTGAAGCCGGTTGGGGAAAGGATGCCCGCGACTAGTTTAACATTTCTCCCCTTGAAGATTTTAAACACATTCTTCCTTAAAATTTCATTGTCTGTCTTCGTTCAGCTTGGAACCTTCCAGAAGACTTACCCGGCTATTGTTCTACGTTTGCAAACATGTGGCCTCTCTACAAACATATGTTGTGTTCGCTTGTCGCATTTTCTATTTCACAAAGACTCAAGGTCTGGCTTTTATGACCTTCCCGTACAAGTCCTTTTTGCCTGGGCCCTAATTCTAACACAAAGACATGTTTGTCGGCTTTTAACAAGAATTCCACAGCTCCAGCTACACTTGCACATACATAAAACTTATGCCTTAACTTCTATTTATACAACAAGTATTTTTCTTATTAATACCGTTTCACATTATAATTCACATTATTATATATATGGCATATATATAACCATAGTTACTGTCTCAGCTCTCAACATCACCCAAGAAGTGTGTTTAATATGGGTGAAGCAAGCGTTTTCTATAACTTGATGCCTGAAAAAACACTACGTGCCAAGGACGGAAAATGCCGTGGAGGAAAATGCAGCAAGGAGAGACTGATGGTGGTCCTTGTTGTAATTCAGATGGTTCTGAGCTCAAACCATTAGTGTTTGGAAAATACAAAAATCCACGTTGTTTTAAAAGGTCAACCTATTCAATCTGCCATGTCAGTACGAGAATAACAATAAAGCTTGAATGAACAAATCTCTTGAAGTTTCAACAAAAATGGCTGCGAGAAAAAGGAACATTTTGCTAACTTTGGACCACTGCTCGGCACATCAGTTCGATGACCTGGAACTTCCGAACATAGAAGTTGTCTTCTTACTAACTAACAATGCGAGCCATCTGCAACAATGGATCAAGGAATAATCGCCTCAATGAAGCGTAATTACAGACGCCGACTGGTTAAGACTGCCATCAGTGCAATAGAACTACAGGAAATAGTTACACACTGGAATGTACTGCAAGCTATCCGCAACATATCTGCTGCTTGGGATGAAGTTACAACAGACACCATAAGTAACTGTTTTAAGAAGGCCTGGACAGCAACTGATAACGCCACTGAAACTGAACAGGAAACCGATGATCCACACCTGAACTTATAATGTGGATACAATTGGGATTCTGATAATGCTCTTCTACACGTTTACATCCGGTTGGTGTCCTCTTGTACCGTCATTATGGAAGAATAGACGTAGGTAGACAACATCTGTGCTGCTGAAGAACCAGTCATTTGCTGATGATGCAGAAGAGAATGATAATTCTTTACTGTCAACTTCTGAGGAGGAACATGAAGATACGACACCGCGACCCCGTCTGAAGTTATAGCTGCAATTTCTGTTCTCGAGAGATTTGCTGCCACTTCTGATGTCCCCATTGCATTTCAGGCTGTCCTGGTTGAGGTATCTTCAGAGAGAGCCAGAATATTACGACCAACGGTCCGCCAAAAACAATTAATGTATTTTTTCAAATTATAGAACTAAAATGTGCAATGAATAAGAATTTTAACTAAAATATGTGTTCCGATTCAAACTTAGTGTTAAAAGAATGTTATATTTAAAATGTTTCTTAATGTTACTATTTGTTGTATCACATGACTCACTAATTCAATGAGTACAATAGTGTTCTAAATAGTACTGTTTTTAAAAAAATTACGACAAGCGTTTGAGAGTATACTTTCTCAATTAAACAAATGCCACATATGCCGTATACAATAGTTTTTTTTTTACTTTTTCTTAGAAGTGGAACACGCTCGTTCGTTGGTGCGCATAACAAGAGAGAAAGTGAACTCAACAGTCGTATTTTACCATTTAAGATAACACGGGACTGTCTTTACAAAACCTCGTTAATTCAAACTTCGTTAAACCGAATTGTCTATTTTTCGGTCCCTTGGAATTCGGTTAAACGAAGGTCTACTGTAATATGTTTTTGAGATGCAGCATATGTCAAACTATCTAGTGTCCCTTAATCATCTTTTTACTTTTTCTAGAACTTATCTATGTCAGGTAGAGGAATTACCTATGTACTACATTCCATCCAAAATGCAATACGGAGTTTCACTGGAAATACGTATTCTGATATCCCTGACACCAAAAACCATGTTTAGGAAAACTCACTAGCGCATACGGGTGTAGGGAACAGTATAACTCAAAGGCGGACAAATACGAAATATATTTTTGAGTTCAGCATCTTCCAAGGATGCGACAAAAATATTTTGACGACATTTTTCCGACTACAAACTAGCCTTTACGTATAAAATTGTTCAGTATTTGGTTATTTTTTTAAAAAATGGCTATAATCGTTTTGATTAAAATATCACAATTATGTTTGACATATTCACACAGAAAATATATCCTGAATATCCTGTGAATTACTCTGTATCCTGATTGAATTTTATATAACTATGAAATCAAAAGTATAGAACAAGACACTTCAATATACCTGCAATTCACAATAAACAAGTTTTTTGCAGCCTTAGAGAGATATTCTTTGCTGCTAGTTGGAATTCTCTGCTATTCCAAACTGCACACTTATGAAATGTTTGCTCTTTTGCTTCTCAATACTATCATACCAGCACCTGTACACTTCTATATAGCTATAATAACGTACATTCAAATAATTTTGGAAATCCTTTGTCATGGTGAACAAAAGGAAGAAAAACAGGTTATTTTGCAAATGATTTCTACAATAGATATGAAGCAGGACACAATGACCAGAGAAAGTCGTGTATTTGTAACACAAGATTTTTCACTATATGTTGGACCTTCAACTATTTAAAATAAACAAATGAGCTACAATTCGGGCGCCGAAGAGTACTGTCTATTTTCTTTTGTTTGCTGGACTCTGGCAACAAGCGAGTTATTCAGCGGACGTCAAAACAACAGAACATCGCAAGTCACGGTCTTAACTCCACAGTGAAGTGCTTCCTGGCCATGACTTGCACATTTTCCACTCAAGAGCTGAGCCGCATTTGGATTACACCGTTTGATGAGATAACTTGCTCCATGCATCACGTGTTATCTCTCTCATATGGATGGATCCTGTGATCATCTGATTCCGCTCGAAATTAGGAGATACGCATAGATATCTCATCTGCTTGTTGCATGGTAGTTATTCAGAATGAAGCCTAAAGTTTACCAAACTTTCAAAGCTTAATTAATGTATGTATAGATTTTCATAGGTCGTGCTTGCAATTGATGTCTTCTCGTTTTATTGTCTTTGGCACGGGTTTGTTAAAGGTTGTATTCACGGATGGTTCTAAAACTCTTCGTGGCGTCAGCGTGGGACCACTCGAGAAACGTATCCCTTATGAGAAATCTTTCATTGCCGACATAAGGGGAATAGAGAGGGAAAATATTTTATATATAGTCGCAGAATTTATGCGTAGACCATATTTACATATGGGTAATACTGAGCGGGTAAATGACCGGCAGAAATTCAGTTGGGCAAGAAAGAAAAGAAAGAAAAACAAATAGAAAGACAACTTGTGCAGAGCGTTTTATTTATTTAGTTTTTCTACTACTTGGTTTCTCCAACTATGGTAAATCTTGTTATTAGTAATAAGGAAATACCAGAATTATTGTTTGCAGTGGAAGGTTCCATTTCAGTTATGGGTTTAGGTAAAGCTATTGAAGCAATTGGCAAATACTGTAAAGATTGCAGGGTGAGAATAAAAAAAAAACAAAAGAAATCGAAAAGCACGATCTTTAAAGAAAGGACATAAACCAAGAAAGGCTGAAAATTGGTATTGGGAAGGAACGGAGTTGGAAGTAGTGAGGAAAATTGACTAGCAAAGGGGAAACAAGCAATACAGGTAATCAGAGCATGTGTGAACAAAATACCAGAAATGAAAATTACGTGACTTGAAAGGATATATAGCACAGTGGTGGAAGCAAAGATGTTATAGCAGCAGAGACATGGGGGCTGGAAAAAGAATGGGAAAATGTGGATGCTATACATAGGAATTTTTGCAAAATAACCGTGGGATTGCTAAGTTCACCGAATGGAGTAGCACAAGCAGGACTAGGGAGGGTGGGAACAAAAGGCAAAGGGGTAGAAAGGACAATAAAATACTGGTTCAGAATAAAGGTACTGGAGGAAAATGACATACTAAAGCAATGCTTGGTTGTACAGGAGAAAATGGGGAAAAAATAAACTTGGATGCACAAGATACGGACAACATTGGAAGAAATAGGAATGGGGGAAATATGGGCAGAAAGAGACAACAAAAGTAAGGGTTTCTGGAAAGAAATTAGAACAAGAGTGGAGGATATTGAATAGCAAGAAATTATAAGTAGTTTCAAAGAAAAAAGGGTGATGAATAGATTATAAACATTTTAAAACGGAATGGGGAAATGTATGCTACAAAGAGGCCAGAATGGGGTATGCATGGAGAAGAAGGGGATGTACTAAAAGTAATGGATTGCATGACAATTGACATTATATTCTGGGATGCAGGAAGATAAATGCAGGGGATGCAGGGATAAAGGAAGAGGGAATTTAATACTAGAGAAATGGAAAAATTTACCAATAAAACTTAAAGTTAGAAGATTTTTAATACAAGATCAAATTAATGTATGGAGAAAGCAGGAAAATATTTGGGAAAAAGAAGCTTAAAATAGTTAAAAGAAAAGTAAAGCAAATTGGAGAAAATACGGAAAAAGGGTAACAAGGCAAAAACGTAAACGGTGGATACATTATACTTCCCCATTATATGTACAACAAAATGTTAATATAAGGGGAAGATAAATAATAAGCAGCTCCACTGTATTGTATACATTGTATAAATTGTATGCAGGTAAAGTTTAAAGCAGACAACAAATCATTCATTCACCTATGGTAAATGGAGGATATATTGAATTCCACCTAAAAATTCAATATCGAGATTTCACTGGAAATATATATTTTGAGGTTCACTTAACCCAAAAGAAACATTTTACAAACATGTATGTGTGTGTTTGTGGAGGTGTGGGTGTGTGTAAGAACAGTGTCTCCAAACCAAAACGTCGGATGAATGACAAACTTTTTACTTTCTCTACTACATAGAGAAAGTAGGGGAAGTACGTATTCCACCCAAAAATTCGATACCGAGATTTCACCGGAAATATATGTTTTGAGGCCCCTTGAATAAAAAAAAAGCATTTTTGGAAACATGTCCGTGTGTGTGTGTGTGTCTGTGTGTCTATGAACAGCAAAACTCAGAAACGAACAGTCACATAAACACCAAACTTGGTATTTAGGTTCAGTATCTTCCAGAGATGCGACACGAAGGTTTTCAAGAAAATCCCCGACACCAAATTACCCTTTACATGGAACATTTTTCGAAAATTTTAATTTTCTCAAAAATGACTCTAACGATTTTGATTGAAATATCATATGTTTAAGATATTTTCATGACAAATAAAATGTATATCTCGAATTTTCTGGGAACGTCTCCAAAAGTATTCTTCATTGTGAACGACTTTTGTAAACCATAAGAGATAGACAACTTTTACTACACAAAATATGTAGATCGCGATAAAATACACAAGTTATGTCATATACATTTTTTTTGTTGAGTGAACTATTTTCGAGATATTACTTGTTATTCCCTTAAATTTTTCAATACTTATTTTCTCAAATGTGAATTCGTTATTGATTTTTTTTGTCTTGGATATGCAAAGAGTATTAATCTGTGGCAAAGAGAATGGTGCTGCACCTAGCAACCAGCTATTAAGAGATATGTGTATGCTTAAAGGCTACTGCATTTCTATATTGCCCTTGCAAATACAAAACAAGGGGAACATATGTAGTACACCTTAAGCGATAGTCAAATATTTTTAGAACTGGTTGCTATGTGTAAAATGTAATTCTCTTTGCATGTCAAAAGATCGTTTCTGCAAATGTTTATCTCAATTAATATGAAATAGATGGAGAATAAGAGTTTGTAAAAACAGTTTGTACAAGAGTAGAGAAAGTCATGTGAGTGTAACACATCAGATTTTTATTTAAGTTCGGCTTGTTCCAAAAGTGCCGCTTAAAGATTTTCAAGAATATTCCTCCACCTCTAACTACTCTTCACGTGAAAATTAATTTTCTGAAAAATGGCCCAAACGATTTGGATTAAAATAACATATATTTAAGATATGTGAATGCCTAATAAGACGCATTTTATGAATTTTCTGAGAATAAGCTATGAAGTCCCCTTCGCTCTGAATTAATTTTATGCAGGCTGTCTCTGCGGTCGAGTGGTAGCACTCTGGCTTTTTAATCCAGAGATCCTGGGTTCGGTTCACGGCTTGGGCGGGAAATTTTTATTTAACCAGAGTTATTTTCTATCCCACACAGAGTCTGGAAGAATGCATGTGGGAATAAATACGAATGTGTTTAATAGTTAAAAACTGATAAAACTATTGTAAAAAAACCGTGCAGTTCAGCAAGCAATAACGCCACCAGTTGTTTCTCAAGTCAAAGCCTCCGATATGACCAAAGAAGCTAAAGGGGACTGTACAAATGAAATAATAACAAAAAAAGTTCCGATCTTTTACATTCATATAACTTTCTCTACCCTCTGTCATTTATTAGCGGTATACAAATTATTCTTACGAAAGTTTAGATTCCTATCTACTTCATTTTAATAGAGATAAACGTTTGCAGAAATAGTTGTATTACGTATTTGTTAGGGTACAGAGGGAACAGCGTAAGTCAAAGTTTTAAGAGCTGCACGCTATATGCTGGCCTTAAAATTGCATACTCTTTCCATGCAATTGCGAGAAATAAACTGAAAATCGACGGGGCTTAAAAAGAATGAAAGGTATTCAACAAATCGAATCATTAATAATGGATATTCGGAAATGGCTAATGCCACAAAAACGTTATTTGAAATAAATGGTGTGTCTTAAAGAGATTTACATTTTTTATACAGTACGTTTTCGTTTATCGCTTAACGTTTACCAGTTATATAAGGTTACACAAAATTCCTTCTGAATGAGGAGGACTTCAAAGGCTACTTCCAGAAAATTCAAGATATACATTTTATTTGTCATATAAATATTTTTACTGTATGATATTTTAATCAACATCGTTAGAGCCTTTTTTTTTAGAAAATAAACATTTTCTAAAAATGTTCCATGTAAAGGGTAGTTTGGAATGGGGAATTTTCTTGAAAATCTTTGTGTTGCATCTTTGGAAGGTACCAAACCTAAATAACAAGTTTGGTATTTACCTGAGGTACTTTAAGTCCCGGAGTAGTAGGGATTTAGGGTTTCTGTATCACTTAATATGCAGGAATGTGTAATTAATATGCTAATTAGCCCCGCCCCTCGCCTCCCCCACCCCCACCCCCAGCTCCTTGGTAGTTTTAGTTGCAGCTGCGGTCGTAAATCTTGTTGAGTACAATGGAGGCTTGACAGTTAAGCAATTAAGGCTGTCAATCAACTGTCAAAACGAACAAAGGGGTCATAAATTTAAGGTTCTGTAACAAAGGCGAGATGTTTTTCCTACCCGTTCCACATCAGGCCACTTCTGCACCTGGTCAGTTACCCACCCCCACTTCCATTGTGTGTCGAATACGTGGCATACTCATTTCACTAGCTTTTAACAAAAGAACAATGCTTACCCTTCAGCTGTCAAAATGAACAAAGCCCATGATGAATTAGGGTTGTAACAAAGAGAACCTAAGCCAGTTAACAGAGAAACAAGTTCTATTGTCTGGTGCAAGCATTCTTTAGAAAGACCATCTGGCATACTCATCCCACAACCCAATAACAAAGCCTGACCCTTTCCATTGTGTAAGAGATTCTATTGTGTGTGCCTTTCTATTGCCCTGGGCAAGACTAGTTTAGAAAGACACCTGCGGCGTTCCCATCCCGCTACTCCATAACAAAGCCTGACCTTTTCCATTGTTTGAGCTTAACAAAAGGATTCGAGGGTTGCTTTATACTCGACCTGTCCTTGTTTGTGTGAAAGAGAGAGAAACTTGTTTACCAACTCTGCGTAACAACGTCAGGTCGGCCATCATGATTTTGCCTGAGGGAGTTCTCTCCGATGTTTTACGACATCCTACGAATATATCCGAGCATAGTTAACAAGCATTCTGCTTGGTCCATTTCAGGTAGTGACTGAAAAAGCGCCTGAAATACATTTCATTACATGAATTAAACCTCTGTGTGATATCCATAGATCGGTGCTCGATTCTTAATGATTGATATTATTATATCATTACCTTAATTAATAAAAAAGGTGTTCAGAGAATTCTAGCTCGACTCTTACCAAGTGAAACTCTAATGCGTAATAACTATTAAAATATGCAAGGTCAGATTAAAAAATGTATTTATCAAATATAATTTAATTTTTTATACATTATTACCCTAATTAATGAAAGGGCGTTCAGAGGGTTCTAGCTCGAATCTTACCCAACGAAACTCTAATGCTTAATAAATATTAAACTATGCAAGGTCAGATTTAAAAATGTATTTATCAAATATAATTTAATTTTTATACATCATTACCCTGATTAATGAAAGACCGTTCAGAGGACCCTAGTTCGAATCTTACGCAGCGAAACTCTAATGCTTAATAAATATTAAACTATGTAAGGTCAGATTAAAATATATTTAACAAATATAATTTAATTTTTATATATCATTACAATAATTAATAAAAAGGGTGTTCAGAGGGTCCTAGATCGAATCTGCGAAACTCTAATGCTCAATAACTATTAAACTATGCACGGCTAGATTAAAATGTATTTAACAAATATAATTTAATTAATGAAACGGTGTTCAGAGGGTTCTAGATCGAATCTGCGAAACTCTAATGCTTAATAAATATTAAACTATGTGAGTATTGGGCGGTCAGATTAAAACGTGTTTAACAAATATAATTTAATTTATACAACATTACAATGTTTAACGAGCTGTATTGTTAGGAACCAGAGGCCCCTAGTTCGAATCCAACCCTGTGAAACGCTATAATAACTATTAAGTTATTGAAGCAGCGGGCGGTCGGATTAAAATTGCATTTAACAACTATCATTGTTTATATTAAACCACCTCGTATACTTAGATATCCCGATGCCTAGACAACATTCTTTCTTCTTCTCCTCTCTTTTTCTTTCTATCTATCTCTTTCTTTCTCCACGACTTGTACACATTCAGGCGTTCACATATACACGAGCACTTGTACACACATCAGCAAACATACACTGGTGCACGCATGCACACACACGCACACATGTACATGTAAGTACACACATGCACACACATACACACACGCACATACATACAGCAGTACACACACATACATACACCAGTACACACACGCATTCACGCACCTCATGCGTATACATACATACACCAGTGCTCTTACACTCACACATACATATACATGGACACACACGCATACACGCACACACACTCACTCACGTACATGCATACACCGTTACACTTGCACATACGAACACGACCACACACACATACACACACACGCAGGCACATATGCCTGTTCACTTACACCCAACAACGCCAACCCACACACGCACACGCCAACTCACGAGCATGTCCTGAATGAAAAGAGACAAAATGATGCAATAAAAACTAATTATAGCTCGGGATGCGACACGTCATTTACGAATTGTTCGAAACAGGTCTGGATGCAGCGGTTCGAATCCTAGGAGGGATTACATATTCATCTTCTAATAATTCCAAAACTAATTAAAATAAAGACAGTAAATAAACTTTATTACTTTTATGCCATTAGTTCATTTCTTGTGCATGTATATTAGAGTACCAGGTGTCATGGGCTCGATCCTTAATTTTAAAATCTCAATTATCTCAGAAACTAACAGTGATAGAGGAGCGGGCCAAAGCATGATTGTTAGCTCCTGTGATGGGCAATTAATGCCTTATATAATTTCCAATCAGTTGTCCCTAGTTCGAATCCTGATTTTTCAGTGACTTCCTTAATTTTCCAGTGTACACTAGAATATATCACTTAGATCAATGTTGCAAGTGCATACAGGTCTTTTAAACACATCAAACTAATATTATAAATAATTTTGTTTCTGGCGTTCTGAGTTCGAATACCGATTCAATGAAGTTTACTTATAAATTTAATAACAGTAAATAAGACAAAGGTACCAAATAAACCTATTACGTTTATGTCATCAGATAATATCTTGCGGGTGTATATTAGGGTACCTGAAGTCCAGGGTTCGATCCTTAAGTTTAAATCTCAATTATCGCAGAAACTAGCAGAGATAGAGCTGTAGACGAAAGTATGTTTGATAGCTCATGCAATGAACAATTAATGCTGTATATAATTTTCAATCAGTTGCCCCTAGTTCGAATCCCGATCTTTCAATGACTTCACTGATTTTCCTCTGTACTCTAGAATACATCACTTAGATTGATGCTTTAACTGTATGCAGCTTTGTGTAACGACATTATGGATGTACTCTGTGTGAGAGAGAGCGAGAGAGGGAGAGAGAGCGCGAGAGGAAGTGAAACAAGTAGGGATAGAAGTGCTGAGAGCCTCAGCGCATGCGCAGCAAGAGATGATGTCATTGGCTGCAATAATAACGTGAGTGTAAGCATCACAGCCATGATGACGTGCCGGCATCGCCTGGAGGGGGTTTAGATCCCTATATAAACAGATATCTACCCATGTTAGAACTGCTGTATACTTATTAACTTTACATTCAAGTTTTAAAGAGCTTTAAAAGCAACGTGAGCTGCAGGCCGTCTACACATTCAGCACATATCAAAACGGGGCAATGCAAGGTGAGTTTTACATAACTATACAAAATCACTGTTGGCTTTTACAATACATTTAATTTTATTTAAACGTTACAGTACATGAAAGACGATTCGTTACAAAGAGCATCATATTTTCTAATCTGTGCTTTACATTCACATGGATTTCACTGCATACTCTTCTTTAGTTCACGTGATTTTCGCCACACATTCTTCTTACATAAACATTCATACGATTTTCGCCACATATTCTTCTTGCATAAACATTCATACGACTTTCCCCTCATTCTTTGTTTCACTATACACTCACATGATTTCCTCTACTCATTCTTTGTTCCCCTGCAGGTTCATGCTTTGTTAACATTCACACGAATTTCTCTGCACATTCTTTGCTTCCATTAACATTCACATGATCTTCTCAACACATTCTTCTTACTTAAACATTCATATGATTTTCCCCACTCATTCTTTGTTTCACTATACATTCGCACACGATTTCCTCTACTCATTCTTTGGTTCTCTGCTGGCTCATCTTCAATGAACATTCACATGATTTTCTGTACTTATTCTTTGTTTCTCTACACATTCATAGGCTTACTTACAAAACATGCATACCCTAGTTCTAATATAAAGAAGTGTATAACTCGTTCTTCAACTTGAATAATGTAGTGAAAATAATAATTCATGACAATGTCTGTTACAGATTGTTTAGCTGATAGACTTAACAAGATGGTTGAAGAGCGTAGTTTCCTACCGACTCGTCGAGTTCAAGATCTCGAAATAGGTCTTAACTATGAGATAAAGTCCTTAAAGAGAGTTCAAACAAGATATGGTACCAGGATCGTATCTTCGCTGGAGGATTGTCAAGTGTTCTTGCCAGAGCGCTATAATTCGTTAACCGATCAAGAGATTGCAGAAATACCTGGGAACATATACCTCCAGTATAACGGCATGGCAGAGACGGGGAAATTTAAGACATGTAAATTGTCTTTTTTACATGCAAAGAAGGTGCGTAGAAGTGTCAAACTTAAGTATTGAATGTTCTCCCATTTCACAATGAAAAATTCATAAATAAAACAACTGACTCATTGATATTACATATAAAGATACAAAAGATGCATATTATAGAATTTTATAAAAAATTTACGAGATTACAATATCACATGCTTTGAGTTTAATTATATCTAGCGCATTGAAATAACTCTAAATATCCGAATGTTTATACAAATCTTTGTGCTTCTTTTTACATGTGCAATATGCTTCATTTTACATGTATCATAACAAAAAATGTAATTCTTTCCAGGTTGCCTTTACTTGACCAAGATAGATTTCTAAGACTTTCATTGTGCAATGTTTCAGGCTGTGCAATAAGAGGAAGAAGAAGAGGAATAGCCTGCTGTCATGCAAAGGATGCTGACGCTATTGGAGGGTGGAATAAGTACCATCGGCACCTACAAGAAACATTTCGGCAAGAAACGGGTGCTGAGACATCTACATCACCGAAACACATTAAGACAGGATCCTTATATAACATTACAAGGTATACAATGAAACAATACGGTCAATTTTGTATAAAATTCAATGCATGGCTGAGAGTTAGCTCGAACTAGTCTCCCTATATTCACTGAAATTAAGCATTGTGAGCAATAATTTAAGTGGCTGTGAAAATACTTTAAGTAATGGTGAAATTTGTATTCTAAAAGACTTGAGCCCTGTATACATTAACAGCATTAAGACTGTTTGCCACGCTGGAATACAAATTATGAAAACAAAAAGACTTTCATTTAAATAATAAGGAAATTTGCATAACCTGCTGTTACAAGTGTAATGACATATACAGAATCAATGAGTCGGATGAGAAAGTGATGGAAATGTAAGATAAATAATAACAATAAAAGAATTAAGGTATGCTTTTACATAGTGTTTTTATTCATTAAAAATCCTTGCATTCCTAATGAAAAATAAATCATTACAATGATTAGTTTAAGTTATGTCACAATGATCAAAAAGAGAACCGTCTTTAGATGCATTACTCAATCTTAAGTCGGAGCAACAAAAAAGACAAATCACGGCTTCTCCATTTTAGATGCGGTGTCACTATTCAGGTAAATTCATGTAACACAGCAGGTTGAGTATGCAGATCTGTGGTCCTAAATGGGTGAAACAGAGTCTTATCCAGCTTAACAGTCTTGAGATCTCAGCATCAGAAAGTCGAATCACAAGCCTTCTCCACTCGATGAGTACAGGTTTAACAACAGCATTCTCTTCACCCTGAGACGATGTAAAGTATATAAATGTTCAACTTGACAAGGGATTCTAAACTCGTTGTTAGAGTCCAGAACTGATGTATTATATGGTGAAAACACATGTTCCTCTTCTTAGTGATCTTGTCGTCGAATCTCGGTGTCATTGAGGTGTCGATAACATTGAAGATGCCCATGATTATAGGATTCTGAAGCCCGATAACTGTAGGAACTGCTGATTGCGTGATGTTAACTTGATGGGCGTCAAGGGCAGAGCATGATGTGTGCGTCGAATCATTCCATTATTATATCCTCGACGTCGTTGACTTCTTCTAAAATCTATAGGCATTATGCTTATATCCTTGTTTCTAAAGGCAATGATATTGCTGTTATGCTCCCCTGTTTGCTCTATGAAGCGGATCTTTATGAACAACAGGTAAAATTTGATTTGATGGTTCCTGTGAAATACGGTATCCAGCCGTAACAGATGGGAAAACTGGTAGATGGAGTGTCCACTTTTACAATCGAGGAAGGAGACTGATGCAATACTGCGCTAAATTCGTATGATGCTCAACTTAAATATATTCACTAGGAAATCAGATTCAGACAGCTGATTAGATGGAATAACTTTGTCACTGAAGGACCACAGAACGTTCCTATAGAACAATCACTGGAAAAAAATCAAGAGTGAAAGGACATTTTAATGACATTTTTATTATTATTATTATTATTCACTGATCTCATAAAGAAGACATTCGCATCCTAATATGAGGAATCTTTAAACGTAGGGCATACAAGTCAAGGTCTATGTTACTCAATGCTTTTTCCGGGACAAGTATAGCCCTCTGCCTGAGTTTTTTGAATTCCCTTTCAGGCTCTGTCTCCTCTTCGTTTCTGTGTTTCTTCCCTTATTCTTCTTCACTCGAAAACCTCTCCCTCTTGCTTCAATTTCTCTGTTACGTCTCATCATTTCAGCAAGTTGTTTATCTGCAGCTTTTTTCGTATTTACAGCTGTAGCAATTTGTGATGCACCTCCAGCGGCGGCTCCTAGTGCTGCAATAATTGGTATGAGCGGTGACAATCCTCCAGCGAAGATACGATCCTGGTACCATATCTTGTTTGAACTCTCTTTAAGGACTTTATCTCATAGTTAAGACCTATTTCGAGATCTTGAACTCGACGAGTCGGTAGGAAACTACGCTCTTCAACCATCTTGTTAAGTCTATCAGCTAAACAATCTGTAACAGACATTGTCATGAATTATTATTTTCACTACATTATTCAAGTTGAAGAACGAGTTATACACTTCTTTATATTAGAACTAGGGTATGCATGTTTTGTAAGTAAGCCTATGAATGTGTAGAGAAACAAAGAATAAGTACAGAAAATCATGTGAATGTTCATTGAAGATGAGCCAGCAGAGAACCAAAGAATGAGTAGAGGAAATCGTGTGCGAATGTATAGTGAAACAAAGAATGAGTGGGGAAAATCATATGAATGTTTAAGTAAGAAGAATGTGTTGAGAAGATCATGTGAATGTTAATGGAAGCAAAGAATGTGCAGAGAAATTCGTGTGAATGTTAACAAAGCATGAACCTGCAGGGGAACAAAGAATGAGTAGAGGAAATCATGTGAGTGTATAGTGAAACAAAGAATGAGGGGAAAGTCGTATGAATGTTTATGCAAGAAGAATGTGTGGCGAAAATCGTATGAATGTTTATGTAAGAAGAATGTGTGGCGAAAATCACGTGAACTAAAGAAGAGTATGCAGTGAAATCCATGTGAATGTAAAGCACAGATTAGAAAATATGATGCTCTTTGTAACGAATCGTCTTTCATGTACTGTAACGTTTAAATAAAATTAAATGTATTGTAAAAGCCAACAGTGATTTTGTATAGTTATGTAAAACTCACCTTGCATTGCCCCGTTTTGATATGTGCTGAATGTGTAGACGGCCTGCAGCTCACGTTGCTTTTAAAGCTCTTTAAAACTTGAATGTAAAGTTAATAAGTATACAGCAGTTCTAACATGGGTAGATATCTGTTTATATAGGGATCTAAACCCCCTCCAGGCGATGCCGGCACGTCATCATGGCTGTGATGCTTACACTCACGTTATTATTGCAGCCAATGACATCATCTCTTGCTGCGCATGCGCTGAGGCTCTCAGCACTTCTATCCCTACTTGTTTCACTTCCTCTCGCGCTCTCTCTCCCTCTCTCGCTCTCTCTCACACAGAGTACATCCATAATGTCGTTACACAAAGCTGCATACAGTTAAAGCATCAATCTAAGTGATGTATTCTAGAGTACAGAGGAAAATCAGTGAAGTCATTGAAAGATCGGGATTCGAACTAGGGGCAACTGATTGAAAATTATATACAGCATTAATTGTTCATTGCATGAGCTATCAAACATACTTTCGTCTACAGCTCTATCTCTGCTAGTTTCTGCGATAATTGAGATTTAAACTTAAGGATCGAACCCTGGACTTCAGGTACCCTAATATACACCCGCAAGATATTATCTGATGACATAAACGTAATAGGTTTATTTGGTACCTTTGTCTTATTTACTGTTATTAAATTTATAAGTAAACTTCATTGAATCGGTATTCGAACTCAGAACGCCAGAAACAAAATTATTTATAATATTAGTTTGATGTGTTTAAAAGACCTGTATGCACTTGCAACATTGATCTAAGTGATATATTCTAGTGTACACTGGAAAATTAAGGAAGTCACTGAAAAATCAGGATTCGAACTAGGGACAACTGATTGGAAATTATATAAGGCATTAATTGCCCATCACAGGAGCTAACAATCATGCTTTGGCCCGCTCCTCTATCACTGTTAGTTTCTGAGATAATTGAGATTTTAAAATTAAGGATCGAGCCCATGACACCTGGTACTCTAATATACATGCACAAGAAATGAACTAATGGCATAAAAGTAATAAAGTTTATTTACTGTCTTTATTTTAATTAGTTTTGGAATTATTAGAAGATGAATATGTAATCCCTCCTAGGATTCGAACCGCTGCATCCAGACCTGTTTCGAACAATTCGTAAATGACGTGTCGCATCCCGAGCTATAATTAGTTTTTATTGCATCATTTTGTCTCTTTTCATTCAGGACATGCTCGTGAGTTGGCGTGTGCGTGTGTGGGTTGGCGTTGTTGGGTGTAAGTGAACAGGCATATGTGCCTGCGTGTGTGTGTATGTGTGTGTGGTCGTGTTCGTATGTGCAAGTGTAACGGTGTATGCATGTACGTGAGTGAGTGTGTGTGCGTGTATGCGTGTGTGTCCATGTATATGTATGTGTGAGTGTAAGAGCACTGGTGTATGTATGTATACGCATGAGGTGCGTGAATGCGTGTGTGTACTGGTGTATGTATGTGTGTGTACTGCTGTATGTATGTGCGTGTGTGTATGTGTGTGCATGTGTGTACTTACATGTACATGTGTGCGTGTGTGTGCATGCGTGCACCAGTGTATGTTTGCTGATGTGTGTACAAGTGCTCGTGTATATGTGAACGCCTGAATGTGTACAAGTCGTGGAGAAAGAAAGAGATAGATAGAAAGAAAAAGAGAGGAGAAGAAGAAAGAATGTTGTCTAGGCATCGGGATATCTAAGTATACGAGGTGGTTTAATATAAACAATGATAGTTGTTAAATGCAATTTTAATCCGACCGCCCGCTGCTTCAATAACTTAATAGTTATTATAGCGTTTCACAGGGTTGGATTCGAACTAGGGGCCTCTGGTTCCTAACAATACAGCTCGTTAAACATTGTAATGTTGTATAAATTAAATTATATTTGTTAAACACGTTTTAATCTGACCGCCCAATACTCACATAGTTTAATATTTATTAAGCATTAGAGTTTCGCAGATTCGATCTAGAACCCTCTGAACACCGTTTCATTAATTAAATTATATTTGTTAAATACATTTTAATCTAGCCGTGCATAGTTTAATAGTTATTGAGCATTAGAGTTTCGCAGATTCGATCTAGGACCCTCTGAACACCCTTTTTATTAATTATTGTAATGATATATAAAAATTAAATTATATTTGTTAAATACATTTTAATCTGACCTTACATAGTTTAATATTTATTAAGCATTAGAGTTTTGTTGGGTAAGATTCGAACTAGAACCCTCTGAACGCCCTTTCATTAATTAGGGTAATAATGTATAAAAAATTAAATTATATTTGATAAATACATTTTTTTAATCTGACCTTGCATAGTTTAATAGTTATTACGCATTAGAGTTTCACTTGGTAAGAGTCGAGCTAGAATTCTCTGAACACCTTTTTTATTAATTAAGGTAATGATATAATAATATTAATCATTAAGAATCGAGCACCGATCTATGGATATCACACGGAGGTTTAATTCATGTAATGAAATGTATATTAGGCGCTTTTTCAGTCACTACCTGAAATGGACCAAGCAGAATGCTTGTTAACTATGCTCGGATATATTCGTAGGATGTCGTAAAACATCGGAGAGAACTCCCTCAGGCAAAATCATGATGGCCGACCTGACGTTGTTACGCAGAGTTGGTAAACAAGTTTCTCTCTCTTTCACACAAACAAGGACAGGCCGAGTATAAAGCAACCCTCGAATTCTTTTGTTAAGCTCAAATAATGGAAAAGGTCAGGCTTTGTTATGGAGTAGCGCGATGGGAACGCCGCAGGTGTCTTTCTAAACTAGTTTTGCCCAGGACAATAGAAAGGCACACACAATAGAATCTCTTACACAATGGAAAGGGTCAGGCTTCGTTATTGGGTTGTGGGATGAGTATGCCAGATGGTCTTTCTAAAGAATGCTTGCACCAGACAATAGAACTTGTTTCTCTGTTAACTGGCTTAGGTTCTCTTTGTCACAACCCTAATTCATCATGGGCTTTGTTCATTTTGACAGCTGAAGGGTAAGCATTGTTCTTTTGTTAAAAGCTAGTGAAATGAGTATGCCACGTGTTCGACACACAATGGAATTGGGGGTGGGTAACTGACCAGGTGCAGAAGTGGCCTGATGTGGAACGGGTAGGAAAAACATCTCGCCTTTGTTACAGAACCTTAAATTTATGACCCCTTTGTTCGTTTTGACAGTTGATTGACAGCCTTAATTGCTTAACTGTCAAGCCTCCATTGTACTCAACAAGATTTACGACCGCAGCTGCAACTAAAACTACCAAGGAGCTGGGGGTGGTGGTGGGGGAGGGGAGGGGCGGGGCTAATTAGCATATTAATTACACATTCCTGCATATTAAGTGATACAGAAACCCTAAATCCCTACTACTTCCCGGGCTTCATAGTTTCGTCGTGCCGGCATGTTGCCATGGTAGCTCAGTGGTTAGAGCAACCACTTGGCTTGTGTAGAAGAACAATTAACTTCATTAATTGACCTAATAGTGGTTGAAACTTTTAAGCCCGGAACTTAAAGTACTTACAAAAATTGTAAGTTGTCATTGGGGTATGTCATCTCAATACAATTTGAGATCTCCTTGTGGTTTACCGGGAAAAATACGAATCAGCTGGAGAATTTAGTGTGGCGCCGTCATGTTGCCATGGTAGCTCAGTGGTTAAAGCAACCGGACGGAGACTGGAAGATCCGTGGTTCAAATCTCGGCTAGATATTGAATTTTTCAGTCGCTTGATTCTACGCTTCCGATGTAGATCTAGTTAAACAAACAATTTGTACCTAGAATTAACAATTTACGAGCTATTAGTTGTTATGGGTCCGAATTTTCCAGTGCTCTACAACATTTTTTCAAGTCCTAAGTCAACAGGGTTTGTTTCTCGCGATGTCATGGAGGGAGTATGGAATTACAAGGATGGCATTTATAGCGATTCACTTTTTAAATATTTGACTATTGCTTCACCATCCTCATTTGCTGTTAGTGGCCTTCGTGAAAGACAGGCATTCTCTCTCCCCCTTATACCCTTCCCTATCATATCAGAACTGATTCTGAAATATCAGACAAATAGGTATGTCTAACTATTTTGGTGCACAGCATTTATATTTCGTTTTAATAAGCTTGGAGGTTTTAATCAATGGTTTCAAAAAAGTTAAGATAATAAATTTGTCTCAATCAACATGACCAGAAAAATGAACTTTAGTAAGAGTAGTTGCAGAAGAAATACAAGCATAAATAATAGTGGATGGGGAATGTCATGTGAATGTAACGCATTTTACGCCTATACAGCTGCTGTATTACACCAAAAAAAATCAGTACTAAAATTCCAATGGAAATGGGCTTTTAATGTCTCTTGAATGCCTCCCCTCCAGAAAAGGATGTTTTAATTTGCAGAATATAATTGAAGTAATGTTAATCATTTAAAATGATACTGGACTCTATTCTGATTTTTTTGTTAATAACAGTTCTTGTCTGTCATGATGTATAATATATATATATATATATTAAGATTATAAAGAGAGAAAACATGTATGTGAGTGTGTTAAATTAAATTGAGTTTTATTTATGGACGCTCTTTAACTGCTGTAGTTAGCGTCCCATTCTATATTGAGCGTGAAAGACCGGTAATTTTGCTCAGAGACCTCTTTATCAGGCTTGAGGTTCTTTTACGTGCCTTAAAACTGCAACACGGGACCACTGGCTTTACTTCCCTTCCGAACGAAGCCATGGTAAGTATTTTTACGCTCTCCATCGCCCTCCGCCGGGTTTGAACCCGCGACCTCGGGCACCAGAGGCTAGCATGGTAACCACTACACCACGGAGGACGACCGTGTGTATGTGTGTGTGTGTGTGTGTGTAAGATAATCTCAAAAACCACTCAACCGATTTTTAATTCTTTCACCATTGCAAATTTGAGTTCGTTCTGACTGACATGGGGCTGTTAAACACTTCTAATTTCACTTTATAAATAACTAAACGATTACAGAGGATTTAAAAAGCTCTTGTACTTAAATATAAACACATTGCAGTTCTAAAAGAACATGCTCGCAAAGAAGCCCATGGCTTTTAGTTGAGAATGTCATGGGGTAGAATTTGTTTTTGTTACTCCACAGAAAATGCATGTCTTACTTAGTCGGTTTACCCTCGTATTTAGGGCTTACACCCTTAGGACTTACAACCGTGCCTAATGTGCGGTCTAAATCTCTTGACGTTTTTTGACAACCAATACGGAGTGGCCGCGCGGTTTACAAACTTCACTTCGCTTCGTCAGAACGGTACGCGTTTGTTATAAATGCTATCGCAATGTTCACTTAAACACTACAAGAAAACAAGAAGAGACACGATAATGGAAATGTAATACACAAATAGAGAAATAAAAAACATACCTTTCTATGCGCCCTTTGTTATTCAACTGGCATAACTAACGGAATACCCTCATCGCCCTCGATATCACGTTTAACATAAAATTAAAAAACACTGCGCCATACATCTTACTCGATCGTCCAGGCTTGTCATTCTCTTAGGTAAGCGCATATGCTTTCTCGGCGATGTAAATAATGTCGCTTCCCTACACACACGTGAAACAGTTGATGTACTTATTGAGCATGCCTCAGCCGTAAGTTCTTAACATTTCGACAAGTAAAGATTTTTGCGGTTTTCTTCGTTGGTATACTTTTTAAAGAAATTATACACATTGAAGACAACAGTCCTCCTTACTGCTATATCCACTGGTACTACAGGGCTGACATTTTTATGAAAGAGTTAACTTTAAACGCTAGGACAAACCTATCACTGTAAGAACTGAGTACACCACAAATAATTCACAACTGAGTCATAAGCGTGCTATAAAAAGTACACCAGCAGTGGTTTTGCTTTATCAGTGTTTGTTTTAACCTTGAGTATCGTATCAATGAATTCCATTGTTGATGCTTCCTCGAGAACGTGATAGCCTGCTGATTAAAGTTCTGTTGGCTTATGCTTTATATGGCTTATTATTTATTTATTTATTTATTTATTTATTTATTTATTATTATTATTATTATTATTATTATTATTATTATTATTATTATTATTATTATTATTATTTTGTGGGGGGTAGTGCATTCCAAGTAATGAGGTGTTGAATGTTCTAAAAAGCCTAACACGCTCTTCTCACGTAACAGATACGTGCTTGATTCTAGGATTCTGCGTCATGCAGAAGTAAGCATAATAAGCATTAAAATACACTTAATTATTGGTTTGCCAATGGCATTATTGTTATTTATCAAAAAAAAGTCATGTATGATTTTGTAGAGCTGCGCCAGAAGGCTTCGAAAGTATTTTCATGTCGAACTTGTAGCTGTGTTAGAAAACCTCGTGGAATAAATATTTCTAAATTTATTTAGGACATGGAGAATTGCACATTATTAAGTGATAACTATGTCTATCACATAACAATATATAAAGTAACTACGACAGTAATGGATTTATTACTATTATAAGCATGACTTCGACTATAAGTCTCCGCTTAAACATCACGAAAATAAACTATAAATTAATGGCGAACCATTGGGTGTAAAAATACGATTCTGTTTTGTACTTGTTCAGGAAAATGTCACCTTTTATCCTAGCTACTTGTTGCTTTTCTGAAATATGAAATACGCATATGCGCACATGATATTCCAATTAGAGTTTTACCAGCGGCGAACTGTACTGTCCGATGAGGCAACGCCGCACTGCTGTTATTCGCTAGTGCCGTTTTAGTGGACACGCCTCAAACGTCAAGAGATTTGGACCGCATAATAGAGTCAGAGGCCTGTAGAGGAGCAGACGAACATGGCATCAGAGAGTGAAGAACCCGGAACGGAGAATCAGCCCGCAGCCAAATATGAGAGGGAGTAAGAAGATGGCATAAATGAAGGCGAAATGGATAAAAGGAAAGATGATGATGGAGCAGTTGGTGGAAGGAATAGTGAGAGAAACCGGAGAAAACCCGCCCAGACGCCGCTTTGTCCACCAAAAATCCCACATGAGGCCTCTGGGATCGAGCCCCGCCTCGGTGGGAGGCGAGAGGTCTAACCACTCGGCCACGGCGCCGCCCAAAATGCATGACAAATAAGGCAAATGCCGCCTATATCCCATTTCAAGCAACATAAATGGCCATGGCCTAGCAACTAAGACACAGTAAATAAAATAAAACAGAATAGAATCTGCTTATAAAGGTACGAGAGAGAAGAGAGGAGTGTCCACATTTAGCGCAATATCGCGATTCGAGTTGTGAATTCTACTAGCTAGATTATCATTAGTTTTCAGGTTAAATGGTAGGCTGGCGTAGCAACTGTATCCGCAGTAGTAATCTTCAGCGTTATACATTGACTTAGGCCATCATGTAAACATAAATGCACAGTCTTTAGTATTGTTTACGTAGCGCTTAATGCTCCATCGCCAAGCTGGTCATGCTTGTTTACATGACCTTGCTCAAGATAATAAATTGGAGATCATTTTATTCCTGCCTCAGCCTGAAAGCATGAGATTTGTTTTAATGCAACGTTACATTTAAACATGGATGAACATTGCGGGAGGTTTTTAGCTTACGTAAATATTATTATTACGTAATATTTGCAAAAGTGTTGTTATGTAATTATTAGCTCCACGTTGAGGAACGCCACTTTGAGAATGTTATTGAGCCTCGTTGTATTTGTTGCCAACTTTGAAAAAGTTATTTAGCTGGATGCTGGATATGAGATGTGAGAATCCCCGCGTATGTGCGTCACTTTAAAATGTGTTTAGGTTACGTAATTACGTAATGAAGATACACTTTGATGTTGTTTGATGCTTGGGACGCCAAATTTATATTGAAGATGATGCTTGTTTTACGTAATATTATTGAAGTTATTTGCCTCGGCTGCTTTCAGTCGCACTATAGAAACACAAGTACTTTTAAGGTTATGATAAGACTAGAATTAAAAATACGTCACATAACTTACTTTTTATTTCACTTCTTTTTATTTCTCTTTATACCTGCACATTTATAAACACAACACTTTATAAAAGAAAACTTTGAGCACTATATATATATATTCTAGCGGAGAACACAATTTTTAACATCCGTACTCTACTGCATCTTACCCGCGACTGACTGAATCCAACGGTAAAAATCTTATAGCTTCGGTAATGCCAGTCTCTTATTGGCTAATTCTAGTCCAATAGAATTTAAGTATTCAAACTAAAACCTTTTCTTTACTGTTGATTGGCTAATTCCAAACTGTAAGCGAAATTACGTTATTACCGGTCTTTTCATAACCAGTATTATTTTTTAAAATTCCAGACACATTATTGTCACCAAAATTACATTATTATCACATTATTAACATTCTAAAACATATTATTCTCACAGTTTTTGCACTATTAGAGTATATAAACATTTACATGACATTAATAAATATGTTTACAATAAAAATAAGTATTTACAATGACTTTCCATACAATATAAATAATAATTATATACATACTGTTTACAAGGTGGGCTGTTACTGAATTTAATAATAATAAAACAAAATTAATATCATTTAGGTATTGAAATACGGCCTCAAATTGCCCCCTTTTAGAAATATTTAAAATTTACTCTTTTTGTTTTTTTATTTATTTAAATTTTTCAAATATTTTCTAAAATTCTCCTGAAAGAAAGAAACATAACTTTTATTTTGCACTTCCTATCTTTCACTTTCACTTTCTCACTTTTTCTGCAACACTGGTTTTTCACAACACTCGTGTATAGCTGAACACTTCCTATTCACTTGTATAGCACTTTTAATGACCTTGTATAAGATTAATAACCTGAGCTAACTTTGCTCATTCACTATCACTTTCACTAGTAAACACTTTATATGCTTTACATTTTTACATACAATTGCACATGTTAACACTTGTTATCCTTTGTTTACAATTTGTTTCTTAAATTTTAATTTGTAATATAAATGTAATTGCTACTTAGATTTTCTACTAACAATGGATTTTTTTATTTAATTCTTCTGTTTCTAAACTTTCTTTTGTTATTTATTACTTGCTCTATTTGGTAAAAAATATTATTTACATAGTACTTTACAATTTTAAATTGCATTGCTTTCCCCTTTTATGTTCCAAATACATTATTTTGTTTTTCTCTTGTTCCACACATAACCTGTAAACTTTACTTTCCCTTTCTTTTTGTTTCTCAGATTGTTTACATTTATTTCTCTCTCTTTTTGTTAAACACATAAACTAAATACTTTATTTTCTTTTTCTTTTTGTTTCTCAGACTGTTTACATTTATTTTCTGTTTCCTTTTATGCCACATATAATCTACATATTTTACTTTCCATTTCTTTTTGTTCTTACGCCAAAGACTTTTTAGCTTTGCCCTAGTTTTATATTGCACAGTTGTGTTTGACATCAAATTTGATACATGCTTTTGTTTATGTGTGTCATCATTTATGTTGCGTGTTTGAGATGTTGATACTATGGAAAAAGCAATTGCATCTCTTGTTTTGTTCATTAGCATTGGTAATACATTTCTCTCTGTACTTGCATTACTGACATGCATTTGGTTAGCATTTACATAACTACTGGTACTTGCATTTATCCTTGGTACATTTGTATTTACCTTTGGTACTGTTACCTCTATCTGTATTTGCACAATGTTTACATTTGTATTTTCTACTTCTTTGGTTTCCTGACTAGTTTCTTGTACTTTATTTAACTATGTTTTCAGCTCTGTACTAGCTTCATTGAACTTATTATTAGTTTCCTTTCTCAGTTCTGTATTATTTTCATTTGATTTATTATTAGTTTCCTTTCTCAACTCTGTATTAGTTTCAGTTACTTTATTACATGTGTCTGTACTAGTTTAAGTTACTCTACTATTTATCTCTTTACTGGTTTCAATTAACTTATTTAATTCCACTATCATCTCATCTATCAAATTACTAGTTTCAGATATCTTACCACTTAACCCTACTTTCATTTCATCTATTTTGTTACATAACCTTGCATTATCTTCTTTTAACTCTTTTCTCAGTTCTGCATTACTTTCAGTTATTTTATTACTTAAGTCATTTGTCATTTCAGTTACTACTTTTACAAGGCACACTACTTGTTGTGATAAGTTTTCTTGCATTTGTTTGCTAGATGTGTGAGGAATAACATCTGTTTGTTTTGTTTCTTGCACTAATATTTGTAAAGGTGATTGACCTTGTGTACAACTGCTATCTGACTGACTTTGCATACTGTTTCTATCTCTTTCAACATCTACTTCGGAATTTTCAGATAACTGCTCATTCACTTCTACATTACAACCTTTAATATCTGACCTAAACTCAACTACTCCCATACTTTCTTTGTTTATAGCTTACATTTTATTGTTTCTATTTACTTTTGAATTATTTAATTTAAGTTTTCCACTTCTCAACAGCATGAGTTTTACGTAAGATTTGCAATATTTTTCCTAAACTTTATTTACAATACGAAAAAAATTAATGTTCTGACTTTTCTTTTTGTAGTAGTTATATAATTTCTAATACTCAGTGCTCCCGCGTAATTTGTTGTTAAGATGTTGACCACGTGCCCCTTACTCCTGAAGAATTGTTGTGATCCTGGATTCCTTTGTCAATTTGGTGCCGATATTGAAGTTCCAAGCTGCAGTTTCGCTGTATATTTGTTGTTTCTGGCCGCCCTGTTGAATTTTCTTCTGTGACGTCATGAAATCTCGTCGTATTCGAAGCCCCAGTTTGGGCGCCAATTTGCAGAAGTATTAGTTGTTCTTCAATTTTGCAGTCTGTATATTAAGCTTACGTAATTATTATTACGTATTTTTTAAAAAAAATGTTATGCTATGTAATTATTAAGCCCCACGTTGGGTGCCAATTTGTGGGAGGTTTTTAGCTTACGTAAATATTATTATTACGTAATATTTGCAAAAGTGTTATTATGTAATTATTAGCTCCACGTTGAGGAACGCCACTTTGAGAATGTTATTGAGCCTCGTTGTATTTGTTGCCAACTTTGAAAAAGTTATTTAGCTGGATATGAGATGTGAGAATCCCCACGTATGTGCGTCACTTTAAAATGTATTTAGGTTACGTAATTACGTAATGAAGATACACTTTGATGTTGTTTGATGCTTGGGACGCCAAACTTTATATCGAAGATGATGCTTGTTTTACGTAATATTATTGAAGTTATTTGCCTCGGCTGCTTCCAGTCGCACTATAGAAACACAAGTTCTTTTAAGGTTGTGAGAAGACAAGAATTAAAAATACGTCACAGAATTTACTTTTTAACTTCACTTCTTTTTATTTCACTTTATACTTGCACATTTATAAACAAAACAATTTATAAAAGAGAAACTGTGAGCACTATATATATTTTTTACGCAGGTAAATCCTTCTGCCCTAAGTTTAGGCGCAATATGACGCAGCCACGCTCCGTCCTCCAACAATGAAGCAATACCTTTGCCTCACGTTTGCTGCTTGTCTCCTCCCAGTTGGTTTTTCTTTTGCTACGGCTGCTCCAGTATGAAACCTTAACCTCAGGGTATGCGTGGGTGTGTACAGAGAAACACACAAACGCTGTCTTGGAACACTTTTATTCACTATTTAAAATAATACTTTAAGTTTGCCGATCACTATTAAATGCATACGATGATACTTTGTCTTTACCAAGACCGAAGAATATTAACTACAGCTAAGCGTTCTACCCTCTAGCATGTTCGCCACCATTCTTCTCCACACGACGAGAAAGTCGTCCTGCACTCACCAGGCACCCAGGCAGACTGCTCTACCCACGCTGCACAAGGAAAAACAAACTACTTCTTCCCCTAATCTCCCCTCAAACGTTCTTCAAACTTAGCGTCATGAAGCTTGTAGAGTGGCCTTCACCAGGCTAAGTGCAGCTGTACTCGGCTGTTACCAGGAAAAACTTGCTTCAATGTTATTTACCCTTTCTACCTGAGGCTGGTCCCTAATTAGCTAACCTGTGCCTGTCTTGTATTTCTGTCGCTTTTACAGTCAACAATTTCCACAATGCTTCTCCTTTTTATACATACACAGATTTTAAATATATTATTACTTATTTTATATCGCTATCCTTCTCAGAATATTATGATAATTATTGCCTTTATAATTCCGGCCCCATATATATTTCATATTATACAATAATATTACAATGTGTATGTCTTGCCCGAAACAATTCCCACTCAGTAATTTCGTGATCGATCGGCAAACCTTGAATTGATTACATGATTCTTTTACAATTGGTCAACATATAAGTTTCTTTACACTGTTTACAATTATGTTCCTTCTACAAATATTTTGGTCATACATATGACTTACGCTTCACATGATTCACCTTAACCATATATATACAAAATTTACATTCACTAACATCATCATTTAAATTAAACATTATTATACAAAATTTACACTCAATAACTTACAGTATTCAAATTTAAACAATTATTATATTTCGTTTTCTGTTATTCTGATTCGAGTATCTGTTTTTGTTTCTTTGAGAATATTATTCTCTTTCTCACTTCACTTTTACATTGTTCACTGATCACTTTCATTTCACTGTTTCTCTTATATTTATTTTACAATTTTCATAATCTAATAACCTTGTATATTCATGTTAACGTTTCTCAGAAAATTCACACCGTTTGTATTTTATCAGGAACAATCAATGATTTTCTATAAGGTCTCATAAGTTGTTTATGCCATTTACCAATAGATTTATTAGTTTTTACATCTACTAACTCAAAAGTATGTTCCCCAAATTTAGCAGTAATAATTACCGGACCTTTATATAAGAGCTCTAACCTATGATTTCTTCCTTTTAATGCGCTGGATAATTTGTGATCTCTGGCAAGCACAAGGTCTCCTATTTTCGGTTCCCACTTATGCTTTCGCTTCTTCACTTTAGATTTCCTTTTTTCTGCTTTTTCTTTTAACCTGTCAACAACAATTTTAGCCCTTTGTTCTTCAGATAATGGTGATTGGTTTCCTTTAATCGTTTTTGGTATTCCTTTAAAAATAGGTTCAGGTTCAATTCCTTGCATTAGCTGTATTAGTGCAAATCCTGTCGTCGTATTGATGGTGTTATTTATTATCTTTTCTATCACATTACAATACCTTACCCAATTTCTGTGATTATTATGAGTCAGTACACGAAAATAGATTCCAATGTCCTTCAATATGCGTTCTGCTGGATTCCCAGATGGAAAATAAGAGGAACAATGATAGAGTTTTATATTCTGATTCTTTAAAGTTTCCCTGAAGACCTTACTGCGACGTGCAGTAGCATTAGATTGTATAACTTTGTCTACTTCTTCCCTAATAGCACATGGGATCGGCCTAGCTTTATGAGCATATAGTTTAATATCAGTCATTTCAAATGAATGAGTGTAATTTATGCACCTTCCCGGCTTTTCTGAAAATACTTCCTTATTCTCCATTAAAATTTCCCATAATTCCTTCTTTTGTTTCTCATTTAGTCTACTAGCCTGGTTCACCATATTTTTCAACAAATTTTCTATTTCGACACAGTCATTCACTTTATTGTACTTCATTGCATTTTTATCATTCAAGCTTAGTCTGGGATTTTCTTGGTGTTTCTCTTCGCCGTTATTCATACAAAATTTTTCATGTTCTCCATAGATTATATTTTCTTCGTTAACTTCATGGCAATCCTCTAACCTTACTTCGGCTAACTTCATAGCTCCAATGTTTATAACTTCCACAAAGAATGTTTCCCCTTTTATTTCTTCCTCTACCTAATCCCTGGCAATTATTCCTTAACTGCTGTCGTCCAACAATGGTACGATTATGGTGTCTTGTTCTGTTTCGATCTTCAAAATTTTGTTTTCAAAATCTAAAATGGAGTTCCATGCGTATAGACTATTACAACCTATTATTATGTCTGTTACAAGCCTAGGTACTATTAAAAATAATATCTCGATAATTTGCTCTCCGATTTCAATATTCATCATAGCCTGAAATCTTACTCTTTCTTTTCTTTTGCCCTCTGCTACTGAACAATATATCCCATGTACTAGTAAAGACATCAATTTTTAACCACTGTTTATTAATTCTTCAAAAAAAATTGTAAACAATCTGTAGTGTTAGCGCCGGTGTCTATTATTGCAAGAAATTGTTTGCCATTAATGCCAATATTTATCCTTGGTGGAACAGTTAAAGTTTCGCTTTCTTCTGGCCTATCTCTCCCTTGCTGATGTTTCTCTATCATTAGTTGCCTTCCATTATTCCTACTTTTCGTGTACCGCTCATTATAGGAATTGTTGTTCCCAATCTTCACTGAGGCGAAGTTGATTGGGTTTGGAGTTTTCCGACACTTTACTAATTGCTCCTGTCCCAATATCGTTATGCGAATGTCCTAGTTTCGTTTCATGACGGTAATTATTTTCCATTATTTGTCTTGTTGAGTTTATTGCGTCAATTCTATCTTCTTGAACTGATGAATTCCTACCACTTCTACTTCTCGCATCCTGTCTTGGTGAACTTGGTCTATAGCTATTTTCATAGCTATTGCTACAATTATCTCCAGAATAGCGTCTCTAGGACACCTTTCCATTCTATCATAATTACATCTGTGAGTATGTACATAATTTATTTGTGCATTCCGTCTTCGGTAGTTTTCGCCTCTTCCCCTATAATTATTTTCAAAGTTATTTCTCCTCCTGTTATCATTGAATTATTTTTTGGTATAGGCCCATGGTATCTCTCTCTCATATCAAAATTTCTATAATTTCCTGGATATGCTCCCCGCCCGAAAAATTTTGTAGGACTTCATTCTTTCTGTGTGAAATTCCTATCCTTAATGACGCCATCTTGATTTCTCTTCCTCTCCAAAGCAATCAACAAATCTATCATGGCTGCTATTGTAACTGGTTTTGCAATAATTATGTAGTCTTGTATTGTCTCCGGAAAGTGCGCGGTTACTAGATATATTAATTCATTTTCTTCCATCGGTGGATCTAGCATCTTAGATTTCCTTGCCACTACCATGAAATAATTCACCATAGATTGGTCCTTACAGGAATCGTACTTGCCATTACTGAGTTCTAATCTTATATTCACTTGCCTGCTTGCACCCCAATATCTGTTCAGAAATAGCTCTTTAAAGGCCCCGTAATTGTTATCTAGCCCTACAGATAATTCCAGCCAATTGAAAGCATTACCTTTAAAACATTTTGGTACTACAGTCATCTTGTATTCCTCTGGTATACCCTTAGCATTAAAATATTCCTGCATGCTATTTATGAATGCTTTCGGATTATCTGATTCTTCGTCTTCAAAAATCGGTGGTGAAATTTCACTGAGAACATGGTTAGGCCATTGAAAAGGTGGACCGCCATTTCTATTTACATTTGTATTATTACTGTTGCTGGAGGTACTTGGACCTAGATTCAGCATCGGAAGGTCAGCTGACGCATTCTGCGCTGCATCGTTCCTTACTGTTGCACTGCTTACATTGCTACATGCTGAGCTACCAATATTGTCTGATATGCACACTTTTTCTAATCCTTCCTTAAGTCTATCATTTACATCATCTATTCCTACTGCAAGTGTCCTACTTTCTCTTTCAGACTGTTCTAACCTGTTTCTGTATATTTCTAATTCTTTGCTAGTAGCTTCCCTTTCTCTAACTAATTCTTGAGTTAACTCTTCCCTCAATTTTTTGTTTTCTTTTTCTACTCCTTCACTAATCTCTTGCCTTACAATTTTAATTTCTTCTCTAACCTGTTCTTGATTCTCCCTAACCTCAATTCTCACGTTTTCTATTTCATTTCCAGCCTCTTCCTGGAAATTTTCTAAGACTTTCTGCTGGTTCTCAATTTTCTTCCCAATTTCAGTTAAATTGCTTGTTAATTCCTCCCTTAAACTTTGATAATTAGCTTTCATCTCATCCCTTAATTCTTTCTGACCCTGTTCCATTTTTCCTGTTAATTCTTTCTGAACCTGTTCTATTTTTCCTGTTAATTCTTCTCTCAAGTTTTCTGTTACACCCTTTAATTCTTTCTGACCCTGTACTATTTTTCCTGTTAATTCTTTCTGACCCTGGATCATTGACATAATTAACTTTAACATCTCGTTAGTTTCCGTACTTCCCCCTGGCTGTTCTACCTATTTTTGTACATTTCTATCGTCTACTGTTTCCACTACCTTATTTACACTACTATTCACGTCCTGCACACTTCTACTATCACCGTCCTGAATTTCCATGTTTGCATCAGATTGCTCAAACATTTTACCGTTCCTTAACTGCATTTACCACTGGAACACGTAAATAAATTTATACTCAATACCTTTATATCTGCTGCCTGCAACTGCTGCTTCGATGCTGCTCCTGTTGTCCTTCTCGTTGTCCCGGTCTTCTCGATGTCCCCGTCGTTCAGCTTCCCCGTTATTCGACCTCCTTGATGTCTCTGTTGTTCGGGCCCCACGTTGGGCGCCATATGACGCAGGTAACTCTTTGTGCCCCAAGTTTAGGCGCAATATGACGCAGCCACGCTCCGTCCTCCAACAACGAAGCAATACATTTGCCTCACGGTTGCTGCTTGTCTCCTCCCAGTTCGTTCTTCTTTTGCTACGGCTGCTCCAGTATGAAACCTTAACCTCAGGGTATGCGTGGGTGTGTACAGAGAAACACACAAACGCTGTCTTGGAACACTTTTATTCACTATTTAAAATAATACTTTAGGTTTGCCGATCACTATTAAATGCATACGATGATACTTTGTCTTTACCAAGACCGAAGAATATTAACTACAGCTAAGCGTTCTACCCTCTAGCATGTTCGCCACCATTCTTCTCCATACGACGAGAAAGTTGTCCTGCACTCACCAGGCACTCAGGCAGACTGCTCTACCCACGCTGCACAAGGAAAAACAAACTACTACTTCCTCTAATCTCCCCTCAAACGCTCCTCAAACTTAGCGTCATGAAGCTTGTAGAGTGGCCTTCACCAGGCTAAGTGCAGCTGTACTCGGCTGTTACCAGGAAAAACTTGCTTCAATGGTATTTACCCTTTCTACCTGAGGCTGGTCCCTAATTAGCTAACCTGTGCCTGTCTTGTATTTCTGTCGCTTTTACAGTCAACAACTTTCACAATGCTTCTCCGTTTTATACATACACTGATTTTAAATATATTATTACTTATTTTATATCGCTATTCTTCCTAGAATATTATGATAATTATTGCCTTTTTAATTACGGATTCATATTCTAGCGGAGAACACAATTTTTACCATCCGTACTCTACTGCATCTTACCCGCGACTGACTGAATCCAACGGTAAAAATCTAATAGCTTCGGTAATGCCAGTCTCTTATTGGCTAATTCTAGTCCAATAGAATTTGAGTATTCAAAGTAAAACTTTTTCTTTACTGTTGATTGGCTAATTCCAAACTGTAAGCGAAATTACTTTATTACCGATCTTTTCATGACTAGTATTTTTTTTTAAAAGTCCAGACACATTATTGTTACCAAAATTACATTATTACCTCATTATTAACATTCTGAAACATATTATTCTCACAGTGTTTGCACTATTAGAGTACATAAACATTTACATGACATTAATAAATAAGCTTACAATAAAAATAAGTATTTAAAATGACTTTACATACAATATAAATAATAATTATACACATACTATTTTCAAGGTGGGCTGTTATTGAATTTAATTATAGTAAAACACAGGTAATATCATTTAGGCATTAAAATACTGCGTCAAAATATTATTAACAAAACATACTCAGAATGATGTAGGTATAAAGGATGAACCGTATTTAAATTACATTTGTAGGCCCGCACCATTCATGCATATATTTGCATCTGTAATATGACCGAGCGGGATGGCTCAGGCCGTAACCTCTGTGGTCCGCATTCGGGAGGCCGTGGGTTCAATTCCCGTGGCCCGAACTTCTAGTCCAATGGGTTTTTGGGGGTTTCCCTGGGCCGCCAGGCGAATGCTGGGATGGATCATTACATCCCCAATTTTTCATCTCTATTCTCATTTCATTTCACCTTTCATCTGCTTGGTTTCATTCAGGGTTGCAAGTGTCGGCGGGAGGTCTAGGCGTGTGCATGGTAGGGGAAACGGATGGTCTGAGGAAACCTTCGTCCTCCGGACTGCGAGCGGTCTCCTGGTACCGGCCCCACTCCAGGGGATGTGTAAGCCCACAGGGAGAGGTGAGCCGACTGCACCAGCCACCACCCCGAGAGCTCAAATCTATAAACGGTAGGGACTCTGCCCTCTGCTTGTTGTGCATTCTGATCCGGCCGCCCTGTGTCTCCTCTCACCTCACCCTTCCCTCCCGGGAGCGTCCTGTCAGGGGCCTAGGTACAAAAGATTTGAGTAGGTCGAGGTGCTAAGTCCCCCTCCCCCCGACTCTAGTCCTATCCTCCTATCCTATCTGTAATACGAGGTGTATACGGGCCAACATTCTTATCTGAGCCGAACACCAACCATATTCCGAGAAAAGGTTATGGTTTACCACCCGACTAAGGCCTATCTGCTCTAAATGGTGAATGATTTATAGGAAAACTGCGACAGTTCCTCTATTCTCCGCACATTTAGTAGAGGTAATGTATTTTTAAATTTATTATATTTCACAGATCAGAATAAGGGCATAGTTTAATTTATATTTGATTCTTACTTAACCTATCACCTACGTAGAGGAAGTATTGTAATCCACATAAATATACGGTATGGAGACTTCATTGGCACTCGACACGTGGCGCGTGTCTGTCTGAAGCTATTTCTGCAGACTTTTTCTCGATTAACAGAAAATCGATAGAAATGTAATTTTTGCAAAAAAGCAGTTTGTAGAAATAATTCAAAATAAATGTCAGTGGCTAGAGAAAGTTGTGTGAATGCAATGCGTAATATCCTTTACGTTCTCTACCACATGCGTAGTAGGAAGAAAAAGTATTGCATTCCACCTATGCAACAAGAAGATTTTCAAGAAAATCCCACCACCTCAAACTACCATTTACATGGAATATTTTTAGAATTTTTTTTGTTTTCTCAAAAATCGCTGCGACGATTTCGGTTAAAATATCAGATATTTAAGATATTTACATAAGAAATAATATGCTTATCTTGAATTTTCTGGGAATAGCCTGTGAAGTCTACTTCGTTCAGAAGGAATTTTGTATAATTTTTATAACTTGTAAACCTTAAGAGATAAACAAAAACGTGTTTCACAAAGAAATGTACATCTCCTTAAAACATACAATTTATTTTAATATATTTTTTTGTGGCATCAGCCATTCCCAAGATATCAGTGAATATTGGATTCAATTGTTCAATTTGTAAGGTCTCCTTGATATTCCGTTGTTTCTCGCGATATCATGGGGAGAGTATGGAATCTTAAAGCATAGCGAGTCGCTTTTAAACACCTGGCTATCGATTTTGTTTCCTCTATCCAGTGGCGGCCTGTATAAGAGCACAAGAGCACGTACTCCACGTTTAATAGTACTCAAAAATAACCAACAAATCCGCAATATGTTAAAACGGCGTTCATATGCTCTTGCGCTAGCGTTATGCGGTATTTAACATCTACGACGTTTAAATCTACCGCGCTGCTACTCCAAACTGGATGAAACGTGGTAACAGGATCGGTAGCGCACTTTGACTTTTGCAGTTTTAGCGAGCTTCTGCGCATGGTAACTGCTGGGCCAAATACCTACGGGTCGTGCATACTTGAAGGCGTGCATTAGTGCTCAAAGCTTCTTTCTCGCTCTGTTTCCATACTGTCACTAAGTACAATTTTATGTCAACGCCACTAAGTTGCAGCTCACTACGGCAGAAGTAAGTAACGTGTACCACACTCAACTGCGATTTAATTTACACATTACTTCGTTCTTGCCCGAAAACGCTGTACTTATTATGTCCAAAACAACAAACATCCACAAAAATAATCCTTTCTTTTGTCAGGCAAGTTATACGTTGTTATTATTATTTTTATTAATTTTTACTTTCGCTACCACGTACACGGTAGGTAGAAAAGGCATTCCACCCAAAAATTCCATACTAAGATTTCATCAGAAATACTTACTTTGAATCCCCCTGAATAAAAAGAAAAGCATTTTTATTTTCTCTATCACGTACATAGTAGGTAGAGAAGGTATGGTATTCCACCCAAAACTTTCATATCCAGATTTCACTGGAGATACATATTTTGAGGCCCCTGAATCTAAATAAAGCATTTTTGGAAACATTTCCGTGTATGTGTGTGTGTGTGTGTGTGTGTGTGTGTGAAGGATGCGTCACAAAGATTTTTAAAAAAATTCCCCACACTAACTACAATTTACATGGAATATTTTTAGAAAATTTTTATTTTCTGAAAACTGGCTCTAACGATTTTGATTAAATTACCATATATTAAAGAGATTTACATGACAAATAAAATGTATATATTGAATTTTCCGGGTATAGCCTAGGAAGTCCTCTTCATTCCGAAGGAATATTGTATAATCTTGTATAACTGGTAAACGCTAAGCGATATACAGGGTGATTTATGAAGAACTGACACATTTCTTTCTTTAATTATTCTGTTCGAAATTCACTCAATGCCCCAATTTTAACACCAAATTAAGCAGAATGTTCTGGAGTTTCGATTGCCTGTCACTAGATGCACAGATGTTCATGTTTTATTCTAATTGTTAGTTTTATTGTCGGAAACTGTTTTTGAGATTTTGTTCTAGTCAACGTGAAAATGGAGTACACATTAAATAAACGACTCCTCCTTGTAAAGCAATACTGGATTACGAATTCAATTACAGCTACTCAAAGGGCATACCAGAGAGAATTTGGTGTTCGTAATCCCTCCCGAAGAAACACAATACTGGTACTGGTAAACAAATTGGAAACAACTGGATCTCTGGTGAGTGAAAAAGGAAAACCTCGTTCATCTAGGCTTCCCACGGTTGTTGTTGACGTAAGAGTCACTCAAAATCATTAAGACGTTTGTCGCAGGAGACAGGGTACAGCTACTCAATGTGTCAGAGAGCTGTGAAAAGTGCAGGCCTAAAGCCGTATAGGATTACTGTTGTACATCAGTTACAGGAACCATATAAGGATAGACAACTGAATTATAGTCGTTGGTTTCAGGCGTTCATTGTGCAAAATCCTGCCATATTGTCCATCACATGGTTCACAAATGAAGCATGGTTCCATTTATCCGGCTATGTGAACTCAAATAACTCACGCTATTGGGCCAGCGAAAATCCACATGTTAATTCATGAAGCACCTATGCATCCGATTAAAATCGGAGTTTGGTGCGCAATATCCGCACAGAGAATAGTGGGACCAATTTTGTTTTAAAACAATGTGAACACTGCAGAGTACCGATGGATTTTCATGGAGTTTGCTGAGCAACTAGACGATGTAGAGCTGAGTCAAGGATATTTTCAGGAGGACGGCGCTACATGCCATACACCAAATGGATCCATGGCACTAATTGCAAGTTTCTTTGACGACCGGATAATTTCCAAGAACCTGTGGCCACCGAGATCTCCGGATTTAAGACATTGCCGGACTTCTTTCTATGGGGTTACTTAAAAGACAGGGTTTATGCCACACGTTCCCAGACATTGGACGATCTGAAGCACAACATTACACAGGAGATTCAAGCTGTTGACAATAGAGTCCTCCAACGAGTGCCAGTAACATGGAACGACATGTTGAGTTGTGCCTTATGCAGGATGGAGGACATTTTCAACATAATATATCTATTTAAAGATAAATAATGTATAGAGGTAAACAATCTTTCAAAATTCCTCTGCATTTCAGGTATAATAAGTTGTCGCTAGCATAAACCGTTTTGAAATAATTAAATAAATAAATGCGTCAGTTCTTCATAAATCACCCTGTACAAAAACGTACCACTCAAAAAGTATAGATCTCTTTAAAACACACAATTTCTTTTAAAGAAGTTTTTTGTGGCTTAAGCCGTTTCTGAGATATCCGCTATTAAAGGTTAGAATTTTTCAATACTTGTCATTACTTTTTAAGTCCCATCGATTTTCAGTTGTTTCTCATGATGCCATGGAATTTTGAGGTCAGTATGTAGCGTCCAGTTTTTAATATTTGATATCGCCGTTCCCTTTGTATCTATAACGAAATGTGTAATGTAGCTATTTTTGCAAAGGTTTATTTGGATTGAAATGTAGTAGATAGAAAAATAGCTTTTTTGTAAATAATTTTTATACGCACTAATTGTATTTAGGATCAGCATCTTACAAAGATATGACACAAAGATTTATAAGAAAATCCTTCCATCTCAAACTACCCTTTACATGGGACATTTAAAAAAAACATTGATTTTCTAAAAATGACTAATGATTTTTATTAAAATACCACATATGAAAGATATTTCCATGACGAATAAAATGTATATCTTTAATTTTCTGGAAAGAGCCCGTGATATCCGTTATTAAAGCTTCGAATTCTTCAATATTTGGCCATTCTCTTAAAGTCCTGTCTACATTCAGTTATTTCTCGTGATGGCATGGAAAAATTATGCCATTTTAAGGCCAGCATATAGCGTCCAGTTCTTAAACAGTTGACTATCGCTGTGCCCTTTGTATCTATAACGAAATGTGTAATGTAGCTATTTCTGCAAAGGCTTATTTTGATTAAAATGTAATAGAAAAATAAACTTCAGTAAGAATAGTTTGTGTACATACTAATAAAGATGGAGGGTAGAAAAACTCATGCGAATGTATCACATCAGAGTTTCTGGTTTAGCGTCTTTTAACCGGTTAGATCATATTGGACGATGAATGAATCAAATGGGTGAAATGATGTTTTAAATGACGCCGGGATCCATAGAGCTTTAAAGTTAGCCAACATTCATCTTTCCAGGATAAGGAAAAACCTCGGAAAATATCTTATCCGAATTTCGCCTCGTAATTAAGTGTGAAATGGCAGAGATATTAAATATTTATACAGTAATATTATAATAATTGTATTCTTTTGCTGCTAATTTTGTTAGGTTGAGACTATTACAAAGGCTATTAAAGTCAGATAAAAATATATATATTTCTAAGTTGGTACTTGAAAACTGTCTGGAAATACCAAGTTTTGAGAACAGAAAAGTTGCATCTAGCGAGGAAAGTTGACCTTTTATGGTGCTGGCTAGCAAGAGAATCTTTTGTAAACTTGCAAGGGGGTAGAAAATCTTTTGTACCATTGTTCAAAAATTCATCATCCAAGTTGAATGGGGCAAGAAAGATCCGGCGTATACATCAAGGAATAGCCATCGCCATGTTATGAATAAGCCATGTGATGTTAGAATTAGCCAACAGGTGTATAGAAATATACTACCAAAGAACTAGACGCGTTCAAGAGTGCGAAAATTTCTCCAGTCATGGAACAGAGGGAACTAAGAGACGATTCCTATAAATATTGAGTAAAACAGTAGATTCGTGGAATTTCTAAAAGCACTGTGTCTAAGCAAGCATGGTACGAGGTGAAATTTGCCTGGAAAAGCTGCAAAGGTCCAATAATATGTAGATGCAGTAATTCGAATACGCCGACGCTTTTAGCTTCTATCGACGCGAAGCATGTGCATTTTCAACGTGTTAGAAGTACAAATTTTAAATTATTTATGCCGTCTTAGTCAAGAACGCAAAATAATACATGATTAGGAGAGCGAGGACCAAAACCAAAGTGTGCATAGTAAACCTAGCATTATAAAGGGTAAGAAGATGGTTTGTTGAATTAGAATTTCAGTTTTTAAGATGACCGTGTGAACAACAGTGAGTTAAGTGAAACAATGCCTAAATTCTTGGTCCGTTACACACCTTGTAAATCTACGACGTCCTTTACCAAGAAACCATCCTTAAATCCAGAATCCTATAATAATAAGGCTAGCCGAGGTGAGAGCACAAGAACATCACGGCAGGTGATGTGCCTGTAACCATCTCGGAAAGGGCTGATGCCACAAAGAATTATTTGAAATAAATTGTGAGTTTTAAAGAGATCTACATTTCTTGCGCAGTACGTTTTCGTCTATCCCTTAACATTTAGCAGTTATACAAGATTATACAAAATTCCTCCCAAATTAAGAGGACTTCATAGGCTATTCCCAGGAAATTCAAAATATACATTCTATTTGTCATGTAAATATCTTTAATATATGGTATTTTAACAAAAATCATTGGAGCCAATTTTAGAAAATAAAAACTTTAGAAAAATGTTTTCATGCTGAGGATGGTTTGGGGCAGGGGGATTTTCTTGAAAATTTTCATGTCGCGGTTTTGGAAGGTACTGAATCCAAATATGAAGTTTGGTATTTATCCAACTTTTCGTTTATGGGTTATGTTCACAGACACACACGGACCTTTTTCTAAAAATGTTTGCTTTATTTAAGGCGCCCCAAAACATGTATTTCCGGTATCGAATTTTTGGGTGGAACGCAATACCTTCTACCTACTATGTACATACGTGGTAGAGAAAGTAATAAGCTTGCTTAAGAACTGCTTGTAGAAGCTTTATGAAAACAAATGAAGTGGGCAGAGAAAGTCATGTCAATGCAACACATAAGCTTTTATTATATTTAGTTCCTCTGTTGGACATTACCTTTCGGAACTGAAAGGATTTGATCTTTGGATATCTCTTTTTAACTCTTGCGAAAGAAGAGAGTAGAGTACACGCAATCGGCTTCGGCAGCCAAAGCAATTTTCGTAACGGGAAACAGGCGACAGTCGCACAAAACAGCGGACATTGTGTTAACCACGTTTTTAAAGCGTGAAATTCGCAGGCATGCAGGGTACGATGTTGCGGTCTCCGAAGTGGTTTTATTACGCAACATCGCGCAGCGATGTGGCTTCGATCCTTTCCGAATGCACGTAATTACTATTGCAGTTTCAAATTTGGCAGCAGTGGATGGCACACCGACGTTGCGGCGCGCAAATAGAGTTTTGGAATTTCTGTTTTCAGCGCGTACGTGTGTGTACTCTGTGGGTGCCGCGTCCCTTTTCGATGACTGTCACCGCAGAGCGAGTCGATGAGGAGCGAGGCAGAGGGGGTGATTTCTAATTTGCGTGTTAAAAGCCCAACCATTGCATTCCATGTAAATCTGAGGACTAGCTGCAAACTGAAAGGGTCGTTAAAGCAAATCGAGTCATTATTACGAAAATTCTTTCTACAATGACTTTTATACAAAATGTTGGTTGTTGAGAAGCACAAGTGATGCTCATTTTATGTAGTATCACATAGTGTAAACAAATAATTTATTCTACCCATTTCATACGTTTCTATGACTCATATATTTTAGGTTTTCAATATGCCGTTTATTATGCGAAGTTTAATTTTGATAATAAATGTTTTATAAAAAACAGAACGGAGTCGAAGGAGTCTACTAATCCGAATTAACTCGCCAGAACATGCTTATGAAATTGTATTAAGAAACAGCTTTAAAAGCCCGAGATACAATAACAGTAAACCTACCACAAACAGCACCGACACTCAGAAGAAAACACAGGTATCAGAGTTCATTAAGGCTCGTGAACGAGCTCTGCGGTTCAAATTCCGCCAGAACCGTCCTCCATAACTAAAGACTTTTCCAGGTTTTTCTCAGTCCTTGTAACTTGCAAATATCGGGGAGGTACCATAAGCTTAGGCCTGGGACGCTTCCTTCCTAGATTTCTTTGCCAAACTAACATTTCATTTCATATATCACTAATGCCACCGCCTGTGGTGCCTTATGAAGTACGAGCGGAGACGTTAAATACTGTTCAAATTCACTCTGAAGAAATGAAACTATATCGTGGTAGGTAAACACGCGCTGTTCTCGAACAGAAATGTTTGTCTATAGAAATGTCTACCCTAGCCAATCAAATTCTTGCACCGAAAATAAAGAATCGGTTAAAGAGAGCATACGCAGCATCATTCTCAGCACTGCCAAACGTAGACATACGGCAGGGTGTCTATCCAGAAGGTCCTAGAGGCCACCTGAGGAATGAAAGTGAAGATAGCAATGCAACTATTATTTTACCGCTTTGCGTTATCAGAAACATAGTAGATGCACAGGAAAATGTGTATTTTAGAGGTACGACTTTGTGCAGGAGAGCGAAATATCACTTTTTTCGTACATAATAATTATTATATAGGTTGGACCATTTAATTTGAGACTGTACAATATCTCCAAAACTAAGCGTTGTAGAAAGAAATGTCTAAAATAAAGGTTGCTTATTATGGAGGAAAGTAAATGCCATTAGTCGTGCTTTATTTGGAGGACGTTGCGATGGTCACTTTAGGGTCAATTTAAATTGACCCTAATTGTTGATTTCATTTAAAAAAATTAAATTGACCCCAAAATGGCCATCATAACGTCCTCCAAACAAAACACAACTAATGGTATTTACTTTCCCCCATAAAATCAAGTAACTTATATGAAAGCCATTTATTTCTACAACGCTTAGTTTTGGAGATATTGTACGGTCTCAACTTAAATGGTCCACCCTGTATATGTTGTTTATGTACAATAAAATACACTAATTGTATTTAAATGTGACGAAAGTCTATAAAATTGAAATCAGCCAAAACAATGTTTGTCTTCAAATTTAGGATGGACATTATCTGGCTTGTCTCTCCTGATGCTACGCCACTGGTGCTGTGCTATTTTACATAAATTGTATAACTTAACTGTAGTATCAGTTTGTGTATACTTTTAATGGCTTTATTAAAAAAAAGAATGAGGTCTTCACAAGCTACTTACAAAGCAATTAGATATTGTACATTTCACTCGTCATGCCAATGTCTCAGGCAATGGCGCGCGTCCACCATTTGCTGACTTTATTAGCTCAGGGAATCTCAAAACGAATATTTTCGGCGAGATCTCAATATAGAATTATTGGAGTTAATACAATACTTCTACCTCAGATACGTTGGAAAGAAAGTAAACATTAATTTATACCACTCACTTCCATTTACGCCCTCACCGCAACTTTGGAGGGCATTCTACTGGTCTTCACAGGTGGAGTGTGTATCTGTTTACCTTTTCGCGCATGCAGTGGCGTGCTGTTTTACTTGCACAATTCCAGATTATTCATATAGGGCTATATAACTTCAGCAATAGCTTTACTCGTTATAACAACCATGTTTAAATATGCAACTAAATAAAACCCTGTTATGCACAATATTTCCACAAAAAAGGTTTTTGGTGGCAATATAATGTAAAACTGAAATACATTATACTTTTTACACTAAAAACGGACACGTTTATTTGACATTATTTTAATAATCTGTACAAACTCCATTCTTTTCCAATACCTGATTTAGTCGCTTATGCACTGAATCACTTACACTTGTGGTGGAATAACTCTGGCTCTAAACACAAACGTTCCCACATTTCATGACGTTACCAGAGGGCTATGAGTGATTCAGTGCCTAGGTGGCTAAATCAGGTATTGGACAAGAATGGACATTCGTCAGATTATTAAAATAATTTCTAATAAATGTATCCTATTTGAGAGTAAAAAGTACGCTGTATTTCAGGTTTACATTATGTGGCAATTAAAAATATTTTTTCAAGTAGATATTGTGCAAAACAGGGTTTTATATAGTTATATATTTAAACATGGATATTATAAGTGATGGCAAGTAATTATTACTCAAAGTTATATACTCATATGTGAATAATCTAGAATTGTGCACGTAAAACAGGCCGCCACTACGTGCGCGAAAAGGTAAACAGATACACTATGCCCGTACCCAGAAAAAAATTTCGGGGAGGGTTTTTCACAAGTAGATCTGAACTTAACAGTATCCCACACAGTTACCATGTACCTACTCCATAGTATATAGACGTTACATGGATAAGAAAATTGCTTGGAGACATTATATAGACAAGAAAAGCTCACCAGAATGAGGATATTCCACCTTACAGCACAAAACATGGAGACTTTTTCAAAAACCAGAATGTTGGTCACCTTACGTATGTAAGGCGATAATATTAAGTTTCGCTTTTTCTTGTAAATGTGCTACTAGCAATAGACCTACTATTATCTAACGACGTTTTCCCATATTGGTTTGCTATGCATTTAAATAAATAAAATTGTCAGAAGTTTCGGGGGGGGGGTTGAACCCTAAGAACCCCCCTTCTAAATACGGCCCTGAGATACATACACCTCATTCTTGCTATAGATGCACACTCCACCTGTGAAGGCCGGTAGAATGCCTCCCGAAGCCGTGGTAATTGCATAAATAGATGCGACTGTACAAAGGTATCATATTAATGATTATGCCCTGATGACGGGATTTCAAACCCGGGAGTGTAATAATAATTAATGATTCCCGTGATAGAATAATTTTTGGTGCACTAGTTTGTTACTGGATAAAGAATTAATTTAGAGAAAAGGTATAATTCCAGAAATCTATTAGGCTTATTCCTTATACTCCTTAAATTCTGGAAGTATGATGATAAGTATATGAACGCAAAGAAATAATAACCCAACAATAGAAATAAAAATTTAATGTAAAAGAAATGAACATAATTGAAGATGACCATTTTCCCTAGATCTAAGACACCAGAATGGCTTTAGATGTTAAAAGCTGAAATGAAAAATTGACTTATGAAATAATCAGTTGTGCATTGTTTTCGCATTGTGCAAGCTTCCATTCCAAATGCCTGATTTGAGAGCATTTTCTAGAAAAACATTTATAATGATTAGCATAAGATGAATAGAAGAATAGCTTTTTATAGGAATAGCTCTCAATATACGTAAAGGACATCTATTAGTTGATAACTGGTGGAGAAAGTTGTATGATTTTAATTTTTTTCCCGATACTTACAGTAACTAGAAGTATATATTTCGCTAAAAAGTTTGATATCGAGATTTCACCAAAAATACATGTTTTGAGGACCCATGAACTCCCTGTTCATGTTTAGAAAAAGGCATGTGCGTGAAGATATATATAAAGCTTTTTTAGTGTATATGTTGAGACAGAATGTGCCTGGATTAATTTTATGTGTTAATTTATTTAGTGGCTAATTTTGTATATGAATGATATATGTATGTAATGTGGATACCATGTAAATTGCCATTTTTGTGTAATGTAATATGTAATGTTCCTGTTTCACTAGTTACAGGATGTCTTGAACTCTGGAGTTTTGTTAGAAATATGCTGTTCCCATGTGCACAGTAAGTGGGGATCTTTTGTGTTAGGTTCGAGGGTAAGGTGTTATGACCTTATTTGTCTCCGCTCGGGAAGTATAGAGTGAGGGAAATGTAACACAGAACGGAAAATTACCAAGAGAAACACTGGAAAAGTCACGTGATATATATAAACTAACCAATAAGAATATATATAAATGAAATACTATTTAGCCACGCCGAGAGAACCCGAAAATACCTCCAATGAGAAATCAGATCCTAAAATTTCAAGTGGGAGATCGTGGTCTATAAATATTTGATATTTAACCCAAAATTTAGGAGTTACTTCGCAGTTACAGACGAAGAATCCACGCTACTCCGTAAGACAAAGTTGGCGCGCAAATAGTGTCCGTTTTGTGCGGAAGTGTAAACGTGACTAATCACGTATTAATTAACAACGTATCTGTGATTCCCGAGTTCTATATAAAGTGATAAGTGAACAGGAGCATTATGTAGTGGTTTTAGAGCGAAAAGTGACAATAGATTACAGTAACCCAAACATTGTGATGAGTAGTAAATTCTCCTCAGAACTCCTTTGTACCACTACCGCGGTCAATGAAATTATTAGTAATCCTAATAGGCAAAGTCCTTGGGTACATTTCCGATGAAATCAACTAGCCAGAGCAGCTGCGAGAATTACCATATATTTTAATTACCTTTCTATAAAGATTTGCCTGATGAAGACGAAGCCACGTTGCACGGAGAACATAAAGCAGGTTCAGTGAAGTTTACCATTACTTCTCCTGTACCTACCACTGCACCGCGGTCGATTATAACCCGCGCGGGCATCGAACCCGGGACTGCAACCAACGGCGCAGTCTTCGAAGCAAAAGGAGTGCGAGGAACGACGCAATATATAGCCTTGTCTGCGCGCGTGTGTGTCTATGATCAACATAATTAAAAAACGAAATGCCATATAAATACCAAACTTGATATTTAAGTTCAGTATTGTCCAACGTTGTGCCATAAAGATTTTAAAAAATATCACCCCTACACCAAACTACCTTCTTTATGAACAATTTTTCGAAAATGTTGATGTTCTCAAAACGTATCTAACGATTTTGATTAAAATATTTAAAACATTTACACGACAAATAAAATTTATACCTTAAATTTTCTCAGAATAGCCTGTTAAGTCATCTTCATTCAGGAGGAATGCTATATAATTTCGTACAAGGGTTAACTATAGCTTACTACACAAACAATTCAGATCTCTTAAAAACATACAATTTACTTCAAATAGCTTTTTCTGTGGCATCAGTCATATCCGAAGTATCCGCTATTATTGATTCAAATTTTTCAGTACTTCGTAAATTTTTAAAGTGCTGCCGCGTTCAGTTGCTTCTCATGATGTCATGGAAAGATTGTGAAATTTCAAGGTCAGCATATAATAACATATGACTATCGAGTTTGCTTTCTATATTCCCCTTGTACCTACAACAAAATGTATAATACAACTATTTCCATAAAGATTTATTTCGATTAATACAAAAGTAGGTAAAAGTAAAGTTTCGTAACCGACTCAGGTGGCTCGTGGGCAACGTCTGTGGCCCGCATTCGGGAGGTCCGAGTTTCGATTCACTGCGATCGTTTACTCTGACATTTGTTTTTTTCAGGGTTTTCCCATGTCGCCAGGTGGAATCTGGCGTGGTTTCTTTCGTCCCCCAAATTTACTGTCCCTCCATTTCGTTTCATTCATCATTTCATTCATTCTTCACCCTGTTTGGTCCATTTCAGGATTGGAAGTGTCGGCGGTGGCGTTTCGGTGCAGCGTGGCAGGGGAAAAGGATGCTCTCTGTGAAGTTTCTCCGTACCTCGGCTTTCAGCTAGTTACTGGATATAAGGACCGCCCCCACGAGGGGCGTTGACCTTATGTGGGACCACGTTCGCGGTTTGCTTGTCCGATTGCCGGAGCGTCTATATCTGGAAACTGTAGGGACGCTGTCATTGCTGTGCCATCACTCCTGGTTCCGGCCACCCGGTGTTCTCCCTACACCTCAAACCTCCCTCCCGATTAATATAAAGTAGGTAAAAGTAAGCTTTCGTAAGCGACTCAGGTGGCTCAGACGGTAACGTTTGTGGCCCACATTCAGGAGGTCCAGGTTTCGATTCACGGAGACCTCTGGGTTTTTCAGGGTTTTCCAGGTCGTCAGGTGAATGCTGGCGTGGTTTCTTTCATCCCCCACATTTCTTGTCCCTCTTTTTCATTCATCCTTCACCCTGTTTGGTCTATTTCAGGATTGGAAGTGTCGGCGGTGGCGTTTCGGTGCAGCGTGACAGGGAAAAAGGATGCTCTCTGTGAAGTTTCTCCGTACCTCGGCTTTCAGCTAGTTACTGGATATAAGGACTGCCCCCACGAAGGGCGTTGACCTTATGTGGGACCACGTTCCCGGTTTGCTTGTCCGATTGCCGGAGCGTCTATATCTGGGAACTGTAGGGACGCTGTCATTGCTGTGCCATCACTCCTGGTTCCGGCCGCCCGGTGTTCTCCCTACACCTCAAACCTCCCTCCCGATTAATATAAAGTAGGTAAAAGTAAGCTTTCGTAACCGACTCAGGTGGCTCAGACGGTAACATTTGTGGCCCACATTCAGGAGGTCCAGGTTTCGATTCACGGAGACCGCTGGGTTTTTCAGGGTTTTCCAGGTCGTCAGGTGAATGCTGGCGTGGTTTCTTTCATCCCCCACATTTCTTGTCCCTCAATATCTTTTCATTCATCATTTCATTCATCCTTCACCCTGTTTGGTCTATTTCAGGATTGGAAGTGTCGGCGGTGGCGTTTCGGTGCAGTGTGGCAGGGGAAAAGGATGCTCTCTGTTAAGTTTCTCCGTACCTCGGCTTTCAGCTAGTTACTGGATATAAGGAGCGTCCTCGCGAGGGTCGTTGACCCATGTGGGGCCGCGTCACGGATTTGCTTGTCCGATTGCCGGAACGTCTATATCTGGAAACCTTAGGGACGCTCTCATTGCTGTGCCATCATTCCTACTTCCCGCCGCCCGGTGTCTCCCTACACCTCATCCCTCCCGGGGGGCGCCCTCTCGTGGGGCGTCGGCACAATGTCCTCATTCCTGGATCAGTGCCGAGCCCCTGCCGCCCCTCGTACCCGTGGTCGCTGGAGTGTATAGCTCCGGCGCTCCGCTAAGCTGAGGGTCGCGGGTTCGAGTCCCGCCTTGAATGTGGGTGTTTGTGTATGTGTCTGTGTGTTGTATAATTGCGAAATAAGCGGTAACGAAAACAGTAAAAACAAGGAAGCATTAACTGGATAAAACAAAGGAACTTAAAAAAAAGTTTTCTACATTTAAATGCTAATGTTATATATATATATATATATATATATATATATATATATAAGATTAGCATTTTCGTTGTGAAAATAAATAAATAAAAAATATTAAAAAAAATCCCCTCCGCTTCACAGTCCAATCCAATCCAAGCTTTCGTAGGAATAGTTTGAAGTATAAAAATAAGCGATAGTGGGTGGAGAATGTCAGTGAATGCAATATATCTTTGTTTTTTTTTCATTTCCTTTGCAATGTTTTACATTCATTGAAGAGGAATGCTTTTAATCAGCATATGCAATTAACCAATAGAAGTCGATAATGCATTGTATGTTATTTCTCAACACACACTTGTGCTAGGAATTGCCATGAATGCACAAAAAGGCTCTAGTTGTGTCTATGCTTTGGAAATAGCGCAACCAAGTTTATGTACATTAGATGGGTCTATCAACAACTATTGAGGTTGTATTTGCAATGAACACATCAACATTTTATCGAATGCATTGCCCAGTACATTTATCTAAAGTGGAATTTACAATGTGAGACATCAAAATGTCACACAGAGTACGTAACAATTGAGCTTGTGTTTGTGACCGTCACACGAACCAGAGTAAACACTCCTCTTGCAGACAATAGCCCTCAACTCAACGAGCTATACAAGGTGCATCATAACAATTTACAATCTATTTCTAGGGAGTAGGCTTTTCTTTAACATTTTCGGGTACTATGTCTGCCGAAAGGGGCATAGCTTCTGCTATGACGTGTAAAGTATATGAGACTGACAAAGTATACCAGGTAGAACCTCGAAGTTTTTTTGCTGTTTTAGATCATGAACAGAGCATTAGTGTACGGAAGGTTGCTGTACAAGCAGCATAAGGGGAAGCATTGAGAATACGAGCAAATGTTCCGTGTACTGTACACTCGCTTCCATTTATGTCGTCCCCCGCAGTTTTCGGAGGCATTCTACTGGCCTTCATAGTGAGGATGTATAGCAAGGAGGAGGTGCGTGTGTCTGCTTACCTTTTCGCCGATGCACTGCCGTCCTGTTTTATAATATGCGCAGTTCTAGATTGTTAACAAGCTTTGAGCAATAGCTTTACACTTCATCGCTTATAATAACCATGTTTAAATATATAACTAAATAAAACCTTGTTTTGCACAATATCTCTATTTTGAATAGAAAATAAAACTGAAATACATTATACTTTTTACTCTCAAAATGGGGCACATTTACCAGACATTATTGGAATTAACTGTACAATATCTCCAGCTAAATAAAACGCTGTGCACAATTTTTCTATGAAAAAGCATTTAATGACAAAACAATGTAACACTGAAGTAAATTATAACTTCTACTCTCAAAGAGGACACATTTATTAGACATTTTTTTAATAATCTGTCCAATCTCCATTCTTACCCAGTATTTGATTTAGCCGCCTAGACACTGAATCACTCGTCGCCCTCTGTGAAGTGTGGAAACATTTGTTATTTCAGCACATATATAAGAGCATTCTTTTCTCCTGTCATGCTCACACAGAGAGCTCCCGCCGACAATTGCAACCCTGTAAGAAACCAAGCAGATGAAAGGCGAAGTGAAATGAGAATGGAGATGAAATGGAGGCACAGGAAATTCGGAGATGTGGTGATCCTTCCCAGAATTCGTCTGGCGACCCGGGGAAACCTCGAAAAACCCATGGGTCAGAAACGTCGGGCCACGGGAATCGAACCCACGACCTCCCGAATGCGGGCCACAGACGTTACCGCCTGAGCCATCCCACTTGGTAAGGTGTAGATAGATTGCCAAGTTTTCATTGATACAGACTTTCGATAGTATACTCGCTTCAATTTATGCCGTCACTACAGCTTTGGGAGACATTCTACTGGCCTTTGCAGGTGATGAATGTATAGCATGGAGGAGTGTGTGTCTGTTTATCTTTTCGCGCATGCAGTGGCATCCTATTTTACGTGTACAATTCTAGATTATTCACATATGAATATTTTTAATTGCAACATGTAACGTTCATGCAAGGCCGATTTGGAAGTATTGGATGCATAGAAGTCACAATTACTTAAAAAAAAAAACTAGCAAAGTAAAATACCGGGCCTATTAGAGAATGTATTGGATATAAAGCATTCCCCCAGAGTAATAATTGTTTTGTACTACCAAAACTTAAAGGAATTCAACAAGGATTTAAAGCAGCTTTAATAAAAGTAACAATATATATATGAAATATTAAATACCGCTCCACACTGTACAAGAATTTAGAATTTACTTACGCCCAAAGTACATGTTATAAATAATTTAGACAAGGCTGAGAAGTGTGGAGACGGCCGCTCCAAGACACGAAGCTCAATTAGTCCTTTTTAGCTGGTCGTCGAGAACTGTCACTCACTTTTTTCTCTCGGAGCATCGCTCGGGGTACGCACTGGGAAGGTCAGGTGATGATGACCTGGAACCAACATTAGCGCTACCTATACTGGCGGAGAGGACACAACCTGGCGAGCGCTGTACAAACCTAGTGCATCCGGATACTGGTATAAGGCCGGTTGCCAGCGTAATAAGTAGCAGGGGCCCAAAATTGTAGCTTATGATTGCAGGTACCAAAATAACTACGGCCATCTCTGTGAAACAGCCACTTGGTGAAAGAAAGAGCCACAATTGGCTAAAAAATAATGTAAAACTGAAATACATTACACTTTTTACTCTCAGAGGACACATTTACTAGACATTATTGGAACCATCTGTCCATCCAAACATACAACTAAATAAACCCTGTTCTGCACAATTTCTCCATGAAAAAGTATTTTTAATGACATAATGTAAAACTAAAGTAAATTATATTTTTTTACTCTCAAAGAGGACACATTTACTAAAACTATTTTAATAATATGTCCAATCCCCATTCTTGTCCAATACTTGATTTAGCCGCCTAGGCACTGAATCACTCATGTGGGAACATTTGCGTTTAGAGTCAGTTCTTCCAGCTCCTAAGTGCTTCAGTGGTTAGGCGGCTAAATCAGACATTGGACAGATTATTAAAGTAATGTCTAATAAATATGTCTTCTTAGAGAGTAAAAAGTATAATGTGTTTCAGTTTTACATTATTTTGGCATTAAAGATATATTTCCCTAGAGATATTCTACAAAACCGGATTTTATTCAATTATACAGGGTGTACCATTTAAGCTGAGACTGTATAATATCTCCAAAACTAAGCGTTGAAAAAGGAAATATCTTTAATAAAAGTTTATTGATATTGAGGCAGTATTTTTAACACTTAAATAATTTCAGTCTAATTATATATAAAAGTCAATATCAGCCCGTCTTAAAGCAATATGTGTATGTAACAATATATAAAATGTGTATATTACAGTCATTGTATATGTTTATATTATTGTATACATGTGTAATAGTGTTATGTGAATGTATTACGTATTTAATAATGTAGGAGCTGTGAGAAATATGTCAAAAGTTGCTAACAATGAGATAACAATGAGGTAACCTTGAGGCAATAATGAATTTGAAAGTTTAACAATACTACTTGTAATTCTTGGAAGCAATAATGTAATTTTTGTGACAGTTTATAAAAAAGCCAATCAACAACTAGAAAAAGCTTAAGTTAAATAAAAGTATTCTATTGGATTAGGAATAGCCAATCAGAGACTTGAAATACAGAAATTTACAAATTTAGGCGGTGGAAATCAAGTCAGTTGCTTGTAGACAGCGCTCATAACTGGACGCGAGATGTGTCCTCGAAAAATTTAATACGTATTATGCGTGAGAAAATAGTTTACGTATTTGAAAAGTCAAGTATTTAATAAAAGAATCTTACAGCTCTCTATATCAGTGAAGTGTTATTTAAATCGTGTCAAGAATTAATAAAAAGGGGTGAATAGAAAATTAAAATCTGTGTAAGCCTACATTCTTCAGCCGCACCACGCCTTGCAAAGAAATCCATGTCTCTAACAATAATACTGACGCAGCCGAGGCAAACATAAATATATAATATTTAAAGAAACAGTCAAATTACAAAGTTAATATTTTTAATTTTTTTTGGGGGGGGGACGAAGGCTACCGGGTACCATACGTGCGGTTACAACTACTTCAAGTTCGGCTCTCCAACAGTCGAAGTATAATACATCTTCAAACTGACTTTCCATACGTAGCAGCAACAAAACTACTTCAAATTGGCTCCCAAAGAGTGGGGCAAATAACAATACAGCAATAAAACGTCTTCAATATTATGGGGGAAAGTAAATGTCAGCCGTGTTTTGTTTGGAGGACGTTATGATAGTCATTTTAGTGTCAATTTAATTTTTTTAAATGGGAACCTACAATTAGGGTCAAATTAAATTGATCCTAAAATTGTGGTCATTTTAGGATCAATTTAATTTGACCCTAATTGTAGGTTCCCATTTAAAAAATTAAATTGACACTAAAATGACCACAACGTCCTCCAAACAAAACACGACTAATGGCATTACTTTCCCCCCCATAATATCAACAACTTTTATTCAAGGCATTTCTTTCTACAAGGCTATTTTGGAGATATTGTACAGTCTCAACTTAAATGGACCACTCTGTATATTTAAACATGGTTATTATATATAAGTGATTGTTAGTAGAGCTATTGCTCAATGTTAATATGTTCATATGTGAATAATCTAGAACTAATATATAACAAATAGATGTGAATTTGTCTTTGATAGAAACAGACACGCGAGTATTCACTCAAACTTTTTCACAAGTACTGCTTTCTAATGCGTTCTGGAACTTTCTTCAGATTTATTTTTAAAACAAACACATTTCAATGTATACTCCGAAATGAGTATGCATTTAACTATGCTTAACATATAAATCTGAGAACATCAAATATCAGTCGCATTATTTGTATGGGATTCATAACCAGGAGGATAGTTCAGGTGATTACTTCTGTGGCCCGCATTCGGGAGGTCCCGGTATCGATTCCCGTTGACTGCCACTCTGGCCCATGAGTTTTTCATGGTTTTCCCGGGTAGCCAGGGGAATGCTGGGGTCGTTCATCTTCAACCATAACTCTCCTTCCTCTCATTTCCTGAACTCATCATCTTCCTTGTCAACTGTTGCAGGGTTGTAGGACCAGGCGACGGTGTTCGAAGGGGTTGCGGCTTAGCAGTGGCTTGCGCTCTATAAATGTTTCTTCCCTAGCGTCGCTGCGGTACCGCTCAGTTAGGTCTCTCCTCAGCTTGGAGCTCCGCTTCGGGGGACACTAAGGCCGGTGGCTTGTGGACTGGAACCGGGCAGGGTGGGATCCTTCTATCTGGAAACGTTAGGGATCTCGTCCACATTTGAGCCCGTCGGTATCCGGATCTGGTCACCATTCGGGTCTCTCCTCTATTCGTTTCCTCCCAGGGGCCACGTTGGAAGCAGAAAGGGCCAATTGGTCTGCATGCGGTGCTCTGGCGCGGTTCCGGGGTCCCCTCTGTGATACGTACCTTTCCCATTTTATGGTGAATGATATAATAATATAATCTGCCGTTTGTGAAAATTGCAACATCAAGAAAGAATTTCCCGAATAACTCCAAACTTGGTGGAAGTGTAGAAGTGAGTGCAAGCAATAAGTGCTTAGGTTTGCAGGGAGATGGGGTGCACGTAGACCGAGCAGAGTCATGTCGTGTCGGTCCGACAAGGTCAGTGTTGGGTCCAAGGTAATCAGTGCAGAGCTGTCAAACAAGGTGGAAACAATAAATGGAGTGCCAGTATGCCTCGACGACATCAAAGGGAGCCATATCGGTATGTGAGTGAGTTCGAACGGGGCAGAATGATCGGTCTGCGGGAAGCGGGTTCGTCATACCGTGACATTTCGGCTCGTACAGGGCATGCTGCTATGACAGTGATGCGTGTGTGGAAGCAGTGGATAGATGAAGGTCGTACGCAGCGAAGAGCGGGTACGGAACATGACCACAGCACGGGATGATCTTCATCTTGTCCGCATGGCCATAATGGACCGTACAGCTTCATCCACAGTGTTGACTCGACGCAGGAGCACTGCAACAGGTGTGAACTTGTCTGCATCACGGGTTCGTCGCCGTCTGCTGCAGGTTGGACTGGTTGCATGCATGCCATTACATTGGCTTCCATTGTCCAGAAACCACAAGCTCCTCCGACTGCAATGGGCACGTGAACACCGTCACTGGGGTGCCGAGTGGCAAAATGTAGTCTTTTTGGACGAGTCCCGCTTGAACGTGTCCTACAGTGATGGCCGCATATGCGTCCAGCGGTACCGTGGTGAGCGTAACCTGGAGGGCTGCATTGTTGAGCGGCATAGCGGACAAACACCAGGTGTGATGGTTTGGGCCGCTATTGGTTACAACAACCACTCGCCTCCTACGAATTGAGGGTACTTTGAACAGCAACTGGTACGTAACGGTGGTTGTAGAGCTCAGGTACTCCCCCTGCTTTAGGCATTTCCACAGACCACATTTCAACAGGACAATGCCCGGCCACATATTGCGAGGAATGTACAAGCCTTTTTCGAAGAGCGACGGGTACCATTGCTTCCCTGGCCTGCACGTTCGCCTGACATGTCGCCCATCGAACATGTCTGGGATATGGTTGGTCGGCACCTGGTGCGTCACGGTCCTCCAGTAACCAGTGTCACGGATTTGTGGGCTCGAATACAAACTGCGTGGAGGGATATCCCTCGGGAACTTATTCAGAACCTTTTTGATTCAATGCCACGGCGTATAGCAGCTCTAATTGCAGCGCATGGAGGCCACACCAAATACTGAATATTAGCGCTCAAAGGTAATGAACATATTTGAAAAGTTTATCATTCATTACTTGTCATATACCTAACGTGTGGTATTAAATTCATTGAATTCATGCGTTTTCTTCTTGGTATTGCAATTTTCACAAACGGCAGTGTATTTAAAGTGGGAAATTGGAACTTGAGAGCAACATATTTACAACCGCTTGTTCATGCTGAGGATATACCATTAAATAATAGTAACGCTCAAGACTTACAACTAGGGATAATAGAATGGGCAGGTTCACTTGAAGAGAGAGGTATGAAAATAAATATAAATAAGTGTAAAATAATGAAGATTGGAGAAGATATAAATACAGTGGGGACAATAGTTCTGTGCCAGTGATCTACTTTCCTAGCGCATTGAGGTGAGTCTATGCCTAATGCCAGTTACTTTCTTACAGGCGGCTGTTTGTCTGCTGGAAGACGTGGGACTGTGCTGACACGACATAAAACATGTCACCACATTACTGGATGACTGGTTCAGGTCAATATGTTCAGGTTATTCTTTCATTCTTTTATATTTACACATTATACACAAACCTTGTCAGCGATTGTGTTGTCTTAAACTAGCAGAGGATTTTTTAGTGTGATAAACACTATACACCCGAAATATCAACATCGTCGTTTCCGTCTGCAGGACTCCTTTCATCTTCTTCAGAAATTTCCCGTATATCGTCTTCACTCTTCTTTTCCTTCGCTGTTACTATATTCTCTACCTTGGATTACAAAACTTTCTAAGTCATTTTCATACAATTCTTCTTCTTCTTCTTCTTCTTCTTCTTCTTCAGTATATTTGTCTTCTTACTTAAAACATTTTGACAGGCATTTTCTCACTTTTCTACGCTAATGTCGACATGTTAGCGAAACTTCATAAATAACATCATCTAATTTAAAAGTTGTGTTTTACCAAGCTACCCATTGCTTTATATCAGCCCAGATGAGTTCTACTGGGTTAAGACTGATGAATAAGGCGGTAATTGGAGAACACTGAGTGCATGGCCTACAAACTGTCAACGTAATTTCGGAACAGGCTTTGACCCTTACTTAGGATGTAAAGCTCCAAATTTAGCATCCTTTCATGGAATGGTGCAAGTCCTGCATCTTATTTTGGTATGAGACGTTGGGGCCTATTCCAGCTGCACACGATGGCACGGTGCGTTATCAGTCACCAAAACAAATCTGGAAGACAAGATAAGAATTAATTTTTCCATTAGCCCTTTCTTGTGTTTTTACCCATTATTTTGTGGTGATATTAACCTATTTATTTTTACTTAAAAATTCGCACAAGGCAAGAACTTGCAATAAACAACCAAAATACACAATATATACAATCTAAGTTTAATTACAGAAACATACGGTCGTCATTTAGGGGACAGAGGGTCAATTACCCCCTCCCCCTAAGTTAAAAGAAATAATTAGGTTACTAGTTATTATTGCTCTACCAAAAGAAAAACTATATCTGTACTTTTAATACAAATGTTTCACATTTAAAAAATACAAGATTGTTTTCTTTTAGGCCAAATATATTGTTAAAAACCACAAGAAAGCTCGGTAAACTGCTTCAGGCAATCTTGCAGAAACTGAAATACGCTCCAACAGGAACATAGAGAAACTAATTTATAAAAGGAAAGTTCAAGATAGCATAAAGTCATAAACAGACGCTGGCAAGAGAGATGTTACTCGGACTACTGCTACCGCTAGACTGAACTGATTGCACTCACTGCGCATGCCCGAGAATGGGGGCTCGTTCACTGTCCAGCTGACCAGTGCACATCTAGGCTTCACCGGCACAGAACTATCGTCCCTACTGTATGGAATAGAAATACGAAAAATTGAGATAAGTAGATGTAATCAAAGGTATAGTAATTTCCAGTAATGATACAGGAGATGAAGTAAATAACTGAGCAAACAAATCAACAATATCTATTACCATATCTGTTATACAATAATTAGAAAGAAATATAAAAAAACGTAAAAATTAAAATAAATAAAAGAGTAATTTACCCGCCTTATTGTGTGGAGCGAAAACGTGGGTGATGTTAGACAAACATAAAAAAGATTAACATCCTCATAAATGAAATATTTGAGAAAAAATGAGGGGAAAGCAAGGAAAGATAGGGTTAGAAATAAAACCACTAGAGAAAGCCTAAATATGGATCCGCCAATAAAAGAGATAGAGAGAAGAAACTTAAAATGCTATGCTCACCTATCAGAATGAATGGTCTGCGTAAAACAAAACAAGTATTTGAAGCAAGATCGGAGGCACGCAGGAGACGGGAAAGACCGAGAAAGGAAGAGAAAGAATACGTCGGATTGATAGGAAGAAACAGAGGGATAGAAATGAATGCTTTGAAGAAAATGGCACAAGATAGAAAACAGTATAGAAAATGGATAAAAGACCTGACGGCAAAAGGCAGCAGGGGAAAGTGAAGAAGTATATATTTTTTTTCCTTTATGGTCACAGACTATACGTCAAAGCGGTTAAGTTTATGGTCTAGGAGTGAATAATCCTTATATTCACCAGCTTCACATCTGCTTCGTTGTATGCGTTAAGGATCTATGTATTATGTGAAAACTATGTAGGTTTTATGTTATTAACTTACTGCTGGTAATGAGAAGGGAAGGTACAAAGTGTAAAACGTAATTATATACTGTGATTATCTAAAAGTTACATTCAGATCGATTATTTCTCCACCGCCAACGGGAATTTATAGTCTATGCAGCTCTTCCAAAACTTGGTAAGGCCGTATGGGGGTGGTTAAGGAAGTGAGACGTTCGGAAATGTTTCACATTCTTTTTTGTGGATATCGGGGGATTATTCGTTCATTATTAGGAATAGCCAGGTCTGTAGGAAATTACAATTATTATGGTAAAGGGGAGGATCATCATAAAAAGGTCTTCTAGATCATTGTGTAATAATTTCATAAAGAACGGGTAGAGGTAAATACAATTAATTAAATCATCATTCGAGTTTAAAAAGCTACTTGTAAGAAGTTGGTTAAGCATGTACGAGCATGTGTTTTTAAAGTAAGTACTGATAGCTTTTAAAAAATAACAGAACATTATTTTCCAAACACTCTATTATCATTCATTACCTTACACTACTTCCCTTCATATTCACTGCTGTTATTCAGGCACCTGTCCTACCGCGAAACAAGTTTTTGTGTGTCTTCGTCAAAGAATGATGCCGCCGGTGATGAAAGCCAAGTCTACACTTCTTGTTTCATAACACCATCGTCGTTGAAATGTTTTCCATCAAGGAATTTGTTCAGATGAAGAGACAGATGAAAATCACTTGGTGCCAAATCCGGACTGTATGGAGGTTGGTCGAATTGTTTTCAACCAAATGATGCGATCAGATCTTCAGCATGTTTGACTGTGTCTGGCCAGACATTGTCACTCATCATTGTTTCCCCATAAATCTCACACAATTGGCGAGGAATGTTTGCTGGCGTACCATTCAAAAACGGCGGGTCGTTCGGAACGCTCTAACAACAGGAAAACACAAAGTGACGATCGCTCACAACTGCATCTGGCTTTCTAATGAATAGAGGAAGTGATTGCACATGTTCAAAACCGCGACTGCAGCGCTACAGCGGCAAAATACTAAAACGTACTTATTTTAACGCTTTATCTGGTAATGTCGCTCACAAGCTACATCGGTTTATCGTGTGTTATATGCAAGAACTACGTTTGCTCCTAAGGGGAATTGTTTTAGAACTTTCACAAAAAGTAATAAGTAATAATGAAGCATTTTGACTAATCTTTGTATGGGTATGGTGCTCTTGATTTTTTGTAAACAATAATTAAACTATTAGAAAAACATATAAAAGGTATTTTCTTCATTCCCTATCCCCAAAAAATATTTTGCTTCATTTTTTCATGAGTGCCAGATAAAGGATTAAAGATAGTCTCGCACATAATAAAAACATAGGACACAAAGTCTATGTATCCCACCATATTATATAATTTATAGTACGAGGGATACACCTAGTGCACTGCGACCTACATAGATCTATTGTGGCTAACACCTCACGAAAGGAGGGGATAACGTGAAGAAACCACAGTAGGCTATAGGCCGCAGGCAGGCCACAGAGACACTCGGAAGTCTCTAACAGTTCCAGGCTCGAAGGCCTGTTCCACTGCTGGAGCTGACTAAAGAGGGCGATGTACAGCGGGCTCCAAATGTTTTCCGATGGGCCAAGGGGTGTAGACGAAGAGGGGGAAGAAATTTCTTCTCCACTAGTCATGCCTGGCTATAGTCAGCGTGCCGGTATCGTCTCAAAGGTCACATTTACTTCTGTGTATGCATTCAGCGACCTGACTCTAAGAATAAAGAAGACGAAACCAAATACTTTTCTCTTTACTATAACTATTGAAGCGAAATAAATTAACATATTATTTACATAATACGTTGTTTAAAAATCAAATATTGCACTCTTTATGCGGGTGCTACACAAGTTTAGGATTCAGTAATTTTCTTGAGAAATAAGGTTCGCATAATGTATATCTTGTTTTTAACGTTTGTTGCTAGTAATAAATAATAATATTAATAATAATAGTTTCATAATTATCACCAATAGAATGTTCTACGCGTACTCCGAGAGTATTTATTACCTTGAATATTAGTTCGCTTTGCTTTTTAATTGTCATAGATATTGATCACAACGTTTAGCGCTAAGTGTGTAGTTCCATACAGTTGGCACATTCAGTTCTGATAATATCCAAGTAATGTTTTAAAACATGGCAGAAAAAGTAATATTAATGTCAAACTGTTGAAGCAGTTTGGGAACAATTAAGTACAACTAAATTTTCTTCAAAATAAGATATATTTTGCGTTCGTTACTGAAGAACGAATAAAGATTGTTTTATTTGAAACATAATTCCCCTTACATGCACACTCACAAGAGAAAAGAAGAAAAACCGTGCCGTATAATGGACGTAGAGTAAAAACACCTATTTAGGTATTGTATGCAAAATGTTAATAGATGTGAGGAAACAACGTTTAGCGCAAAATATGCAGTTTCTATATAGCTGTTTTATCCGGTTAGGATAACATATAAGCTAAATTTTCAAAATAGTGATCCGAAGTGTTAATGCAGATAGGTTGAGGTGTTTTTGTTGCAATTGGTTCATTTGAAAGCACTCTATTCTGAAAACCAAATTGCTTCCAAGTTACAAATCTGAAGATGCCACCCCCCAAAAAAGACTTTGTATTACGATTCACGTTCTGAATTCTTAAAATGCTTCTCTTCTCTGGTGTAGAATGGAATGGATTGAGTAACGGAGGGGACTCGACCCCGATCCAGTGAATGAGGATATTTTGCCTGTGCCCCTCGAGGGTGCGCTCCCGTAAGGGAGGGACGCGGTGAGAGACACCGAGCGGCCGAAACCAGGAGTGACGGCACAGCAATGACAAAGTTCCTCAACTTTCCAGATTGAGACGCCCTGACAGTTGGGCAGGCAAACCGGGGACCCGACGCCAAACAGAGGGTCCAACGCCCTCCAACGCGGTCCTTATGCCCTGGCAACCAGCCGAAGACCGAGAGACGGATAAGGTTCCACAGAGAGAATCATTTTTCTGTGCCACGCCGCACCGGAATACTATCGCCGACACTTCCAACCCTGAAACAGACCTAACGGGGTTAAGGATGAATGAAATGAGGAATGGAACGATATTCGGGGGCTGAGAGAAATCATATCAGCATTCGCTTGACGACCCGGAAAAACTCTCGAAAAAAAAAACCCCGTGGGTCAGATTGGGCGGTAGCCGGGAAGCGAACTAGCGATCTCTCGAATGTGAGTTGCACGCGTTACCGCGACGCCACCTGGATGTAAACTGGAAGATCCGTAGTTCAAATCTCGGCTATGACATTGAACTTTTCAATCTGATTCTATCTTTCCAACCTTGTCCTACACACGGCTGAGTGAAAGAGTCTTCTTGTTAATTGAGATGTAACTGCAATTACAAACTTCGTCGTAAGTATAAGAACGCAGTTGCTCAAACGATAGTCAGATTTTTATTTGGTGTCTTTGAAACTCCACGCTCTTTGCAGTACCACGAGAATTATTATTAGGAAGAATTATATTTAAACATATATTAAATTATTATTTTAAATTGAACAAACTAATGTATTGCATTCACATAACTTTCTCTTCTCACCATTCTACAAATTCTTTTTTCTAAATCTCATTTTCTGCCTACTTCTTATAATCCAGATAAACTTGCAAATCACATTTAGCTCATCTGTGTGGTGTGGGGGTCTGCCTCACATTCAAGAGGTCCCGAGTTAGAATCTCGGTTAAAGTGAAATACCTGGGTAAAGTTTTTTCCAGGGTTTCCTCTTATCCTGAGAAGATAAATGTTAGATTCTAATTTCTAGTGACCTCGGGCCCATTTGATAATCATTTTAACCATTTCGTTCATTCACCGTCCGTAATGGCCTACCCGGTTAAAGGACTTTCATTAAATACCAAAAGAAAAATCTGATGTGTTACACTCACATGACTTTCTCTACTCTTGTACAATCTATTTTTACAAACGCCTATTCTCCATATGCTTCATATTAATCGAGATATCGAGATGTCAATCTTATTTGTAATTTTCTTGTAGATGCAAGGGGAATATGGTAGCTTTTAAGAGATAGTCAAATATTTTATCGCTGGTTGCTATGTGGCGCATTCCATTCTCTTTGCATGTCCAGGACATAAAAAAATCTGATGTGTTACACTCACATGACTTTCTCTACTCTTGTACAATCTAATTTTACAAACGCTTATTCTCCATATGGTTCATGTTAATCGAGATAATGAGATGTCAATCTTATTGGTAATTTTCTTGTAGATGCAAGGGGAATATGGTAGCTTTTAAGCGATAGTCAAATATTTTAACGCTGGTTGCTATGTGGCGCATTCCATTCTCTTTGCATGTCCAGGACATAAAAAAAATGAATAACGAATGTGAGAAAAAGTATAAGTATTGTAAAATTTAAGGAAATAACAAGCAATATCTCGAAAACGGTTCACTCAACAAAAGAAATGTATATGACATAAGTTGTGTATTTTAACGCGATCTACATTTTTTGTGTAGTAAAATTTTGTCTATCTCTTATGGTTTACCAGTTATGCAAAAGTCGTTCACAATGAAGAATACTTTTGGAGACATTCCCAGAAAATTCGAGATATATATTTCATTTCTCATGACATTATCTTAAACATATGATATTTTCATCAAAATCGTTAGAGCCATTTTTGCGAAAATTAAAATTTTCGAAAAATCTTCCATGTAAAGGGTAGTCTGGGGTGGGGGAATTTTCTTGAAAACCTTCGTGTCGCATCTCTGGAAGATACTGAACCTAAATACCAAGTTTGGTGCTTATCCGACTGTTCGTTTTTGAGTTATGCTGTTCACAGACACACACACAGACACACACACACACACACACACACACACACAGACACACACACGGACATGTTTCCAAAAATGCTTTTTTTGGATTCAGGAGGTCTCAAAACATGTATTTCCGGTGAAATCTCGGTATCGAATTTTTGGGTGGAATGCAATACTTCCCCTACTTACTATACGTAGTAGGGAAAGTAAAAATGAATAACGAATTTGAGAAAAAGTATAAGTATTGGAAAATTTAAGGAAATAACAAGAAATATCTCGAAAACGGCTCACTCAACAACAAAAATGTATATGATATTGGTTGTGTATTTTAACGTGATCTACATTTTTTGTGTAGTAAAATTTTGTCTATCTCTTATGGTTTACCAGTTATGCAAAAGTCGTTCATAATGAAGAATACTTTTGGAGACATTCCCAGAAATTTCGAGATATACATTTCATTTCTCATGACATTATCTTAAACATATGATATTTTCATCAAAATCGTTAGAGCCATTTTTGAGAAAATTAAAATTTTCGAAAAATCTTCCATGTAAAGGGTAGTCTGGGGTGGGGGGATTTTCTTGAAAATCTTCGTGTCGCATCTCTGGAAGATACTGAACGTAAATACCAAGTTTGGTGTTTATCCGACTGTTAGTTTTTGAGTTATGCTGTTCACAGACACACACACAGACACACACAGACACACACACACAGACACACACACGGACATGTTTCCAAAAATGCTTTTTTTGGATTAAGGAGGTCTCAAAACTTGTATTTCCGGTGAAATCTCGGTATCGAATTTTTGGGTGGAATGCAATACTTCCCCTACTTACTATACGTAGTAGAGAAAGTAAAAAGTTCACATTTACACGTTTCGTTGTAGTATATGTAGATAAAGCGATAGTCACATTTTCAAAACGCATGTCACTACGTGATGCTTTGAAATTCCATGCTGTTGTATGACAGCGACAAAAACAAAACGAATACAGGCTTCTCAGTTACAAAAAGTATTCAAACCAATAACAAAAAATATCTGGGAATTAGTTAATCTCATAAAATATATGTATAACAAACTGCGTGCTTTAACGGGTCTACATTTCTTTTGTAGCAAAAATGTGTCGAATCTGTTAGAGTTTACCAATTATACAAAAGTTATTCAGAATGAAGAAGGCCTTAGAGGCTCTTCCCAGCAGTTCAAAATATATATTTCGTTTCTCATGAAAATATTTTAAACAGTGGGTATTTTAATCAAAATCATTAGAGTCATAAATAAATTTCAAAAATATTTCCATGTAAAGCGTTGTTCAGGATGGGGAGATTTTCTTGAAAACCCTTGTCACATCTTTGAAAGATGCTGAACTTAAATATCAAGTTTGGTATTTAACCGACTTTTCGCTTTGTATTTATGTTCACAGAGACGCACGCATATGGAGCTTTTGCCCTAAAATATGATGTGTTGCATTCACATGACTTTCTCTACTCACTCTTCTTAAAAAGCTTATTTTGCACCTGTTTCTTGTTAATACCTATAAAACTTCATCACTTGTTTTCACAATTCGTTGTAGGTATAACCAGAACATATTAAGCTAAAGCTGATCGCTACGTGATAGCTTTGGATTGGTTGGCTACGGAGGGGAGTAGTTTATATAGGACAGACCTGGCGCAGTTTTTGGGCATATATGGGAAAGGATAGGGAAAACGAGACTGGATGGGGCGGTCCAAGGAGGAAAATGGGTTTATATGGGAGAGATAGGGAATACGACAGTATTAATAGAAATGTATGTTCAGAAACAAAGGAGATGTCGACAACTGATAGGGTGTAGTAATAGAAATGTATGTATTTCCCCTCACTTCCCCTCTTCCCCCCACCCCACAGTAGATATATTAGGAGAGAGCCAGAGCACAGAGAGATGCCGACAAGTGATAAGCTTCTTTGTTCTACGTCGACAAGCTCGCCGGTTCCCTTTGAGACCTCACATGCCGCCAGGTCTCGTGTCGTTAGGCCCCGCCACCTCTCTCTTTGTGGCCTTACCTAATGCCGACAGTGTCTGTGCCGACAGGTCCTACCCCCCTCCCCCATGCGGTCTAGTCGCGTGCCGTGGCGTCCTGACTTGAGGGATTGGTTTTCTCGACGCCTGCCGCCCCTCGGCAAATCAATTAGGTAATGTTCGTTAAACATTTTTGAAAAAAAAAAGAATTGTCATTTTATGAGTACTAATGCATGCATATCTAAGGCTCCTCGAGCAATTAAGTTTTTTTGATTAATTAATTGTATATGAATTGACTCGAGCGCAAATGGTAGCGTGTGTATAAGTAGCACGCTCACGGAACAGTCCGCCACGTTATGAAATAAACCCCGCAACCTACTTCTGTCTGAGGATGACTGAAATGTTTCATGTATACATTAGCTGACAACGTTAGACGCTTTCACCACATTAATAGACTTTAAGATTGCATCCCGGATCTGTATACAGTCATTAGCGGGCAATGTCAGTAATTGTTTTCCTAAGTGCTCTGCATAACTCTCACCCCTTCAGAATTTATCGGAGGAAATGATATAAAAGCAGCAGCTTCTCCAATCATTTTCACAGTATCGTGAGAACACAGCGATCTAAGCACTCTGCAAACTTTATTCTTTCAACGTGAAATTTCATCGAACATCATGTCTGGTAAGTTGTATCACCAATTCATTTTCATTAAAAAGTTAACTTATTACTTAGTACATTTAACTTATATTTGCGTTCTTGTTTTTAATGACTGACCTTTATTTGTAAATAGCTGAGCATTCTAAAAGTTAATAGCTAGACAGTTGAATTTTTCTGAAATGTGAACAGTTTAGTTAAGTATTCATTTTAGACAAGCTTATTCTACATTTAATAGCTAACTGCGCGAATTCTCAAAAAATGTGAACAGTTTAGTTAAGTACTCATCCTGTTGAGTAATTATTATTCCGTATATTTAAATATGTGTTTTCACCAAGTGAATTATATTCCTTTCTAGACAAAATACAATTACTTGAACACCCTACGAATCGAATAAAAAATGTTCTGTATAAATATTCTTCCGAGGGTAACCAGCGGTAATCGATCCGGGGACTTCATGTTTGCATGCATTGATCGAACATTCATCAGTTAATGTTTCATTCCTCTTGTGCATTTTATTTAGTAAAAACTTCCAGTCTGTTTCCATCACGTTAAAAGGAGATATTTTCCATGAGTGTGTCGAATAATACAAGTGCTTTATTTTGTCATAGAAATTTCTCAGGTGTTTAAAAATACATCGACATTTTTCCCTGTATAAGCTATTCGCAATAAAGTAAATTAACTTAATAATATAACTTTTCTTAAAAAATAAGTAAATAAATAAATAAATAAATAAATAAAAATCTAACCCGTAAATTAATTACGTTTTCAGCAATCAGTTCTGCTAACGTAGCTGAGGCGACCACCCAGCTCCAGCAGGATACCCGCCACCGGCTGCAGGATCGTTGCTCAAATACGATCATGATTCAGGCACCCGAACACCCGAATGGTAAGCATTCTTCAGAGTTTAAAAACTTTCGAGGGTAACCGGTAGTAATCGATCCTGGGACTTCATGTTTGCATGCAATGATCGAACATTCATCAGTTAATGTTTCATTCCTCTTGTGCATTTTATTTAGTAAAAACTTCCAGTCTGTTTCCATCACGTTAAAAAGAGATATTTTCCATGAGTGTGTCGAATAATACAAGTGCTTTATTTTGTCATAGAAATTTCTCAGGTGTTTAAAAATACATCGACATTTTCCCCTGTATAAGCTATTCGCAATAAAGTAAATAGCTGAGCATTCTAAAAGATAATAGCTAGACAGTTTAATTTTTCTGAAATGTGAACAGTTTAGTTAAGTATTCATTTTAGGCAACCATCACGTTGAAAAGAGATATTTTCCATGATTGTGTCGCGAAATACACGTGCCTTATTTGTAATAGAAATTTCTCAGGTGTTTAAAAATACATCGACATTTTCCCTGTATAAGCTATTCGCAATAAAGTAAATTAACTTAATAATATAACTTTTCTATTAAAAACTAAGTAAATAAATAAATAAAATCTAACGTGTAAATTACTAGCGTCTTTTATTTTGAAGAAGACGCCCTCGAGACGTCGGCGTCTCCGGTTTTCCCTGGTCAAGCGCTCTGCAACTACCGAATTGTAAGAATTTTTCAATATTTTATGAAGTTCCTGTTTTTCAAATGCTATACTACCATTATTATTATTATTATTATTATTATTATTATTATTATTATTATTATTATTATTATGAGCATCTGCCAATCGGAAAGAATTTTTCAATGTTTTATGAAGTTCTTGTTTTACATGTGATATATTATTATTATTATTATTATTATTATTATTATTATTATTTTCAGATTTTGGTCTTTATTTTGACGGAGGCAGCGACGAGTCGTCTGCGCCCCCTGGTTTCCCAGGCGGGTCAACAACTCGCCAACCGCTGAGCGGTAAGAATTTTTCAATATTTTATGAAGTTCTTGTTTTACATGTGCTATATTATTATTATTATTATTATTATTATTATTATTATTATTATTATTATTATTATTTTCAGATTTTGGTATTTATTTTGACGGAGGCAGCGACGAGTCGTCTGCGCCCCCTGGTTTCCCAGGCGGGTCAACAACTCGCCAACCACTGAGCAGTAAGAATTTTTCAATATTTTATGAAGTTTTTGTTTTACACGTGCTATATTATTGTTATTTTCAGATTTTGGTCTTTATTTTGACGGAGGCAGCGACGAGTCGTCTGCGCCCCCTGGTTTCCCAGGGGGGTCAACAACTCGCCAACCGCTGAGCGGTAAGAATTTTTCAATATTTTATGAAGTTCTTGTTTTACATGTGCTATATTATTATTATTATTATTATTATTTTCAGATTTTGGTCTTTATTTTGACGGAGGCAGCGACGAGTCGTCTGCGCCCCCTGGTTTCCCAGGGGGATCAACAACTCGCCAACCGCTGAGCGGTAAGAATTTTTCAATATTTTATGAAGTTCTTGTTTCACACGTGCTATATTATTATTATTTTCAGATTTTGATCTTTATTTTGACGGAGGCAGCCACGAGTCGTCTGCGCCCCCTGGTTTCCCAGGGGGGTCAACAACTCGCCAACCGCTGAGCGGTAAGAATTTTTCAATATTTTATGAAGTTTTTGTTTTACATGTGCTATATTATTATTATTATTATTTTCAGATTTTAGTCTTTATTTTGACGGAGGTAGCGACGAGTCGTCTGCGCCCCCCGGTTTCCCAGGAGGGTCAACAATTCGCCAACCGCTGAGCGGTAAGAATTTTTCAATATTTTATGAAGTTCTTGTTTTACACGTGCTATACTATTATTATTATTATTATTATTATTATTATTATCAGATTTCGGTTTCAACAGCCAGCCATACCACAGACGAGTGAGGAGACGGCTGACATATCAAGCCCTACCGCCGCTACCGCCTCTAATACCACTAACAAGTGAAGTTGTTAGGAGGTATAAGGAAGGCATCAAAAAACAAAAAAACAATAGACATTAAAAAAAATCTCACAGATCTGGATATTAGTGAAGCGCTATTTAATTTGTGTCAAGGATTAATAAAAAGAAGTGAATTAAAACTACAAATCTCTGTAAGCCTACATTCTTTTTGTTCTAGATCTTATCATTCCTATCATCATCTAACGTAACCACGTAACAAGACGTAACACAACGTAACATAACAGCATGACAAGACGTCATACTAAGTAGCATAACCACGCAACATCACGTGACATCTCGTAACCAGAAACGTCACACAACGTAACAACACGTAGCAACTATGTAACCAAGTAACAAAACGTAAGAACTACACTCTATGTGAAGAGTCGCTCGCTTTGTAGGACTACAGGCGATTATGAAAATGAAGACGATATAACACAGAAATACCATAAATGTCAAGTTCTTAAATTCTGCAAGTGTAATAAAACTACCTCCAAGTGCACTGTTTGTAAGAAAATGCACAAAGAAACCTGATTATAAATGTGTCAATTGTGTAGAGTATGAACTAGCTAAAATTGCTGTAAACATGAATAATTCAATTTTTCTATGCAATTAAAACTAAGTAAACCCCTGATTTGCTTACTCTTGTTTGGGTTTTATGGGTTTCAATGACATTTATTTATTTTTTAATAATTGATATTATTTGTGTTTTGTTGCAGAATTCACAATTCAGCATTTTAACTGGCATATAAATCGTGTAAAAGCATTAAAATATACTAATTGAATACAAATATAAATTTGAAATAATGATGCAGAATGTTAATGTTATATGGTAGGGGTCAAAATGATCCTCTGGATGTTAGAGAGGACAGGGAAAGGTCGGGCTGTCCTAGCGTTAATTATTAAACTAGAAAACTAGCAGTTCAAGGATTAACAAAGGCTTGGATCAATTCATATCTAAGAAACAGAACACAATGAGTGATAGCTCTGCTAAGCGTAAGGAAGAGACATGGAAATAAATTGCAAATGAGTACAATTCTAGGAAGATCATCCAGTGTGAATTAAATTCCCTGAAATGATATTATGAGAACATAAAGAAAATAATGAAGCAAGCAAATGCCATTGACAAGGTACGATTGTACAAAACTGGAGGCGTATGTATGTACCGCCTTTCTTAGACAATAGTAGCCAAATAACAATTGTTGCTCTTCTATTCAATCGCCAATGAGTTTGATGATGAAGCTGGATTCCATTCAGAAGTAATCACCACAGTGAAGGACATTGAAATAGTAAATCCAGATCGAACATTTCCTTCAGCAATTTTAATAACAGGTGAGGAATTTGAAGAAAGAGAAAGTGTAAAGGTGGCGTCTGCAGTTCCCATACAGAACTTTCAACTCCATTGCCTGAAAAGAACAAAGATGGCATAAGGGAGGGTTTTTATGAGAGGAGGCTTGAGTGTTTGGAAGAAGAGTACACAGTGAAAATGAATATCTTGAAATTGGACTAGAAATGAAAGAATCTCAGAAAAATTAAGTGTTTTTAATAACTTATACAAAAAATGTAATGAAACAGGCAAGGAATAATATGGATAAAGAAACTGTTAAGCAGATCTACTACGCTATCATTTATTTGCACATACTTAAAGTATGGAATTACACTTTCGGGAAATATTGCAGAAATAGACATGAAAAAGATATTTACGCAAAAAATAAAAAAAGGACTTAGAATATTAGAAAAAGTAGATAAACAGCATTCATGTAAACCAATTTTTAAAAATCATAAAATTTTAACTAAATTAAATTGAATTTTACCCTTTCTCCATCCCTGCCTCCCTCCCTTTCTTTCTTTCTTTCTTTCTTTCTTTCTTTCTTTCCTTCTTTCTTTATATTCGTTTAAATAGTTTTATATTTATAATGCTGAAGCTTACATACCTGTGCATCTGTGCATCTCATTATTACTGTAATATTTAATTGCATAATTTCAGAATGTAATAGAGCTTTCAATAGGTAACGCTAAAATTACTGTTTATGGAAAGAGGATAGATGCACTATAAGATACAACCTGAGCCAAAAGAACATTTACAGAATGAAAACTACACCATTTTCATTGCACTATTCTTTCCTTCTTGAATCGTGAATAATGTTTCCAGAATTCACAATCTTCATTTTCATTTGGTGACCCGTTTCTTTCTGTTTTTATCTTAAAACAAGATTAAATATATTCCTTACCTAGAACACCCTAGGGTGAGTGTTAGATGCTATCCAACAGCCTAGCCTGCAGGGGTACGAGCTGTCTTCAGCCATAACACATATCACCAACCCGCCTTCAGTAAATGTGAGTAGTAGTTGGTGGTGGTGGTGGCACTGGCGGCGACGGTGGTGTTGCAAACATATGATATTTTACTCAAAATCGTTACAGCTATTTTTGAGAAATACAGGAGAGATATGGAATAGGAGGGAGATACTAAACCTTGAAAGCGACTTTAAGCGAGAACTTCATGAAAATATGTTTCATGTCAATGTTCTAGACATGCCCATCACGTAACGTATTCAGGGAAAAGGTGACTCGTTCAAGGGAAAAAGGTGACTACTCTGGGAAAAAGGTGACCCACAAAGGGTATTAAGCAAGCCAACAGGAAAAAGATTGGGTTGTTCAAGGATGAATTGGACGGTTTGGTTATGGAGGAGTATGTCGGTATAAGAGCAAAGTTATATGCATACAGATACGGAGGGCAGACAATTAAGAAAGCTAAGGGCATCACCAGGGCAGGTATGGATAAAATCGATTTCGGCCATTATTTTGAATGCTTAAAAGACCATAGCATAAAAATTTATTGTTACTTAGCGTGATCAGGTTGTTACATAGCGTGATCAGGTTGTTACATAGCGTGATCAGGTTGTTACATAGCGTGATCAGGTTGTTACATAGAGTGATCAGGTTGATACATAGCGTGATCAGTTGTTACATAGCGTGATCAGGTTGTTAGATAGCGTGATCAGATTGTTACATAGCGTGATCAGGTTGTTACATAGGCGTGATCAGGTTGTTACATAACGTGATCAGGTTGTTACATTGCGTGATCAGGTTGTTACATAGCGTGATCAGGTTGTTACATAGCGTGATCAGGTTGTTACATGGTGTGATGAGGCTGTTACATAGCGTGATCAGGTTGTTACATAGCGTGATCAGGATGTTACATAGCGTGATGAGGCTGTTACATAGCGTGATCAGGTTGTTACATAGCGTAATCAGGTTGATACATAGCGTGATCAGGTTGTTACATATCGTGATGAGCCTTTTACATAGCGTGATCAGGATGTTACATAGCGTGATGAGGCTGTTACATAGCGTGATCAGGTTGTTACATAGCGTGATCAGATTGCTACATAGCGTGATCAGATTGTTACATAGCGTGATCAGGTTGTTACATAGCGTGATCCGGTTGTTACATAGCGTGATGAGGCTGTTACATAGCGTGATCAGGTTGTTACACAACGTGATGACGCTGTTACATAGCGTGATCAGGTTGTTACATAGCGTGATGAGGCTGTTACATAGCGTGATCAGGTTGGTACATAACGTGATCAGGTTGTTACATAGAGTGATCAGGTTGATACATAGCGTGATCAGTTGTTACATAGCGTGTTCAGGTTGTTAGATAGCGTGATCAGATTGTTACATAGCGTGATCAGGTTGTTACATAGGCGTGATCAGGTTGTTACATAGCGTGATCAGGTTGTTACATTGCGTGATCAGGTTGTTACATAGCGTGATCAGGTTGTTACATAGCGTGATCAGGTTGTTACATGGCGTGATGAGGCTGTTACATAGCGTGATCAGGTTGTTACAGAGCGTGAGCAGGTTGTTACATAGCGTGATGAGGCTGTTACATAGCGTGATCAGGTTGTTACTTAGCGTGATCAGGTTGTTACATAGCGTGATCAGTTGTTACATAGCGTGATCAGGTTGTTACATAGCGTGATCAGGCTGTTACATAGCGTAATGAGGATGTTACATAGCGTGATCAGGTTGTTACATAGCGTGATCAGGTTGTTACATAACATGATCAGATTGTTACATAGCGTGATCAGGTTGTTACATAGCGTGATCAGGTTGTTATATTACGTGATCAGGTTGTTACATAGCGTGATCAGGTTGTTACATAGCGTGATCAGGTTGTTACATAGCGTGATCAGGTTGTTACATAGCGTGATGAGGGTGTTACATAGCGTGATCAGGTTGTTACATAGCGTGATCAGGTTGTTACATAGCGTGATGAGGCTGTTACTTAGCGTAATGCAAGTTGTACAGAGCTATACAGACCACCAAACTTTAATTCAGAGTAACAGATCGTTGACTTGAAGATGGTAGAGGCAGTCCACTAGCTGGAACGATTCAGGAGCTGGAAACGCTAGGGACACACAGCGTAATGCAAGTTGTGCAGATCTATACAAGGCACCAAACTTTAATACAGGAGGTAAAATTTCATCGAAATGTAGATGACAGGGGCGCGCCACGATGCTGAACGGTCCGAAATCTGGAAATGTTGGGGACAATCCGTTGTGCGGATGACGAGTGTTTCCAGAGAGCATCCTTTTCCACGAATGTTTCCAGAGAGCATCCTTTGTCCATGTTCGCACTCGACATGTTGTGGTTACGTGGCGTTGTAACGTAATGTTACGCTGTTAGGATGGTTTTGGAGACATGACAGGCAAAAGGCGGGGGTCCGTACCCCATTAAAGATTTGAACCTGAGGTCTGTCCCATTCAACCTGACGTCTACTGTCTCTGTGAACAATTTCTGTCTAGATGCCTAATGTTTCAGGAGAGCATCCTTTCCCTATAACATATTTATAGAGGGAGCACGAACCTTTTAGATCATTCATAAACTCGCTCCATAACCAGCTGTGTATGATCGCTCAACGTGTATTAATCTCAACCATATAAGCTCACGCCCAGAAGCAGGATGTTTATGACGTCACATCTAGAGACAGGATGTCTGACAGCATCAAACACGTTTAAACTCGTCTCATAACTAAATGCTTATGCTGTCACAGCAGCAAGAGAAGCATTCTCACACGCTCATTCAGACATATATTTCAAATTCAAAGCCTACCACCACCACCACCACCACCACCACCACCACCACCACCACCACCTATTGTACCATGGTTAATTCCAGCTGTATTATCACAATACTTAAAGTAAAAGCTTAAAAGGTAACGTAGAAGATTTTCCTCCTTATTTAGTTAAATGTATGTATATACTACATTATCTCATGTTTTCATTCCCTTAATCTTCTCACAGGAAGACGATTACATTTCACTACAATCACGAGAAAAGCAATTTTTCCATAGTTACACAGATTCTAAGCTTCTAAATCGAACCCGGTAATACTTTTAATAAATGTATTTTAGCTCCCCCACATCAGCATCAAGTATTTAATCTTTATTAGAACCTGATATGATCCATAGGCTTGAAGATATATGAAATCATCCCTTCGGGATTCGATCTGAGTACTTTAAAGTAATATTTGTCATGATAACGATATTTAAGGACTAGATACTCTGTTTGCGTTTACCTTGACATGTCTATCTAAATTAGATTACGAGTTATTAAATTTGTAAGTAAATTTCATTGAATCGGTATTCGAAACCAGAACACCAGGAACAAAATAATTTATGATACTAGCTGAACATGTTAAACAAAGCTGTATGTAGGTACATCATCGATCTAAGTGATATATTCTAGTGTACAGAGGAAAATTAATGAAGTCATTAAAAGATGGGGAATCGAATCAAGCACAACTGATTGGCAATTATATACAGCGTTAATCACACAGTATAGAACTTATCAATCATGCTTTGGTCCACTCCTCTGCCTCTCTTAGTTTCTGAGATAATGGTGATTTAAAAATTAAGGATCGAACCCAGGACGTCAGGTATCTAATTACACATCCACAGGATACTACCTAATAACATAAACGCAATAAAGTTTATTTGGCGTCTTTATCTTAATTAGTTTAGGAGTTATTAAATTTATAATTAAATTACATTTTATCGGTATTCGAACCCAGAACACCAGGTACCCAAATATACATTCACAAGAAACTACCTAATGACCTTAATGTAATAAACGTTATTTGACGTCTTTATCGTAATTAGTCTCTGAGTTATTAGAATCTGAATTTGTAATCACTCCTAGGATTCGACCCCAGGCATCACGGATAACTTGGAACAATACCCTAATGACGCGGCACATTCTAAAGAATTGATTAGATTTTATCTCATTGTTCTATAACTTTACTTTAGAATGAAGATGGTAGAAGCGTGCAACTTTACTTTAGAAGGTAGACGGCAGAAGCGCGCAACTAGCTGGAATGATCCTAGATCTGGAAACGTTAGGGAGACATAGCGCAATAACCAAAATGCGCAAGTCAATTCATATACAATTAATTAATAAAAAATATTTAATTGTAGTCATTGATCAGCGAGGCCATTTTTTATTTTTAATAACGTATGTAATATTCACCTATAATGTTAACCGTATTTATTTTTAATAACATATATAGTATTCAACTATGTTAACCGAATCATTTAGTTTTTTAATAACATTTATAATATTTAACTATAATGTTATCCGTATTTATTTTATTTTTAATAACATATGTAGTATTCACCACGCTTATTTATTTTTAATACCGTATATAATATTTCTTTCCGCCAATCTGAATTCTGAATACTTTATTCGCAATATTTTATTGAAAGAAATAAGAGCTATGAAACTTAATCATTAATTATCAGGGAAAAAATTGTCTAGACTAGGGTTTTACCACAGTTTGTGATGGAAATTCTACGAGCTAAAAGGTATTTACATTGAGTGTCTGGGGGTTTTTCAGAGCACTTAGGAAAACAATTACTGACATTGCCCGCTAATGACTGTATACAGATCCGGGATGCAATCTTAAAGTCTATTAATGTGGTGAAAGCGTCTAACGTTGTCAGCTAATGTATACATGAAACATTTCAGTCATCCTCAGACAGAAGTAGGTTGCGGGGTTTATTTCATAACATGGCGGACTGTTCCGTGAGCGTGCTACTTATACACACGCTACCACTTGCGCTCGAGTCAATTCATATACAATTAATTAATCAAAAAAACTTAATTGCTCGAGGAGCCTTAGATATGCATGCATTAGTACTCATAAAATGACAATTCTTTTTTTTTTCAAAAATGTTTAACGAACATTACCTAATTGATTTGCCGAGGGGCGGCAGGCGTCGAGAAAACAAATCCCTCAAGTCAGGACGCCACGGCACGCGACTAGACCGCATGGGGGAGGGGGGTAGGACCTGTCGGCACAGACACGGTCGGCATTAGGTAAGCGCACAAAGAGAGAGGGGGCGGGGCCCAACGACACGAGACCTGGCGGCATGTGAGGCCTCAAAGGGAGCCGGCGGGCTTGTCGGCGTAGAACAAAAAGCTTATCACTTGTCGGCATCTCTCTGTGCTCTGGCTCTCTCCTAATATATCTACTGTGGGGTGTGGGGAAGAGGGGAAGTGAGGGGAAATACATACATTTCTATTACTACACCTTATCAGTTGTCGACATCTCCTTTGTTTCTGAACATACATTTCTATTAATACTGTCGTATTCCCTATCTCTCCCATATAAACCCATTTTCCTCCTTGGACCGCCCCATCCAGTCACGTTTTCCCTATCCTTTCCCATATATGCCCAAAAAACTGCTCCAGGTCTGTCCTATATAAGCTACTGAGGGGACTCGGCATTGATCCACATAGTGGATATTGTGCCTACGCCTCACAAGGGGGCGTCTCCGGGAGGCAGGATGAGGCGGGACAGACACCGGGCGTCCGGAACCAGGAAAAACGGCACAGGAATGATAGGGTCCCTAAGTTTTCAGATAGAGGCTCCCCGTCAGACGGACAGGTAGACCGGGGACTCCACCCAGCACAGAGGGTGTCCAACGCTCCTCAAGGAAGTTAGGATACTCCGGACAGCCAGCCAGAAGGTGAGGGACGGATAAAGTCACACTGCACCGAAACACCATCGTCGACACTTCGAACCCTGAAAGAGACCAACGAATGAAAGATGAAGGGAAATTAGAATGGAGATGAAATGGAGGTCCGGAAATTCGGGGATGTGAGAATCCTTCCAAGCACTCGCTTGGCGCCCCGGGAAAACCCCCCGAAAAAACCTATGGGTCAGGAAGTTCGGCCAGAGGAATCCAACCCACGAGCTCCTAAGTGTGAGCCACAGACGTGATAGATTTGAAATTCTGTTCTCTTTGTATGAACACGAGAGAGAAAGAAAGAAAGAGAGAGAGAAAACAATAGATTTGCAGTAGAGAGAACTATAAAGTATTTGAAAATTCAAAGTAATAACAAAGAAACATTCAGAATAGGTAACATATAAAAGTTATTTGTCATAAAATAAAAATGTTATTTGATTTAAATTTTGTGCTTTAACAAGATCTACAGTTGTTGTGTGGTACGATTTTGTCTCTCTCTCTTACGATTTACTAATTATCAAATGTCATTAACAATAAATACCAATTTAGAGACTATTCCTAGAAAATAAAAGATATACATTCTATTTATCATGAAAATAGATTAAACATATGTATTTTAATCAAAATCCTTAGAGTCATATTTGAAAGAATAAAAATTTCGAAAAATGTAAACCCTAGTTTGGAGTGGAGCATTTTCTTTATAATCTCAGTGTCGCATTCTTGGAAGAAGTTGTACTTAAACACCAAGTTCGGTTTTTAACCAAACTTTTGCTTTTGAGTTATGCTATTCGTGGATACACACACACACACACACACACACTTGGACCATTTTCGAAAAATAAATTCATTGGATTCAGGGGTTATAAACGTGATTTCTGGTGAAATTAGGACATTGAATTTTCAGATGGAACTCAATACTTTCCCTATTTACTATAGCTACGTAGTAGAGAAAGTAAAAATGCTTACTTTGGATTCAGGGGTCTCAAAATGCGTATTTCCGTTGAATCTCGTTATTGAATTTTTGGGTGGAATGCAATACTTTCTCTACTTAACTATAACTATGTAGTAGAGAAAGTAAAAGTACTTTCTTTGGATTCAGGGAATCTCAAAACGTGTATATCCGGTGAATCTCGTTATTCAGTTTTTAGGTGGATAACAATACTTTCTCTACCTCCTGTAGCTACGTAGTAGAGAAAGTAAAAATTATTTGTTTGGATTCAGGGGGTCTCAAAACGTGTATATCCGGTGAATCTCATTCAATTTTTGGGTGGAACACAGTAGTTGCTCTAATTGCTGTAGCTACGTAGTAGAGAAGGTAAAAACGCTTTGTTTGGTTTCAGGGAGTCTGAAAACGAGTATTTCCGTTCCAAGTATTAATCTCGTTATTGAATTTTGGGTGGAATACAATACTTGCTCTACTTATTGTAACTACGTAGTAGAGAAAGTAAAAATACTTTCTTTGGATTCAGGGAGTCTCAAAACGAGTATTTCCGGTGAATATCGTTGAATTTTTGGGTGGAATACTATAATTTCTCTACCTCGTGTAAATACGTAGTAGCGAAAGTAAAAATGCTTTCTTTGGATTCAGGGGGTCTAAAAATATGTATTTCCGGTGAATCTGTTTATCGAATTTTTGGGTGGAATACAATGCTTTCTCTACCTCCTGTAGCTATGAAGTAGAGAAGGTAATAATGTTTTCTTTGGATTCAGGGTGTCTCAAAACGTGTATTTCCGGTAAATCTCTTTATTGAATTTTTGGATGAAATACAATACTTTCTCTACTTCTGTATACGTGGTAGAGAAAGTAAAAATGCTTTCTTTGGATTCAGGGAGCCTCTAAGCGTGGATTTCTGTAAATCCCGTTATTAAATTTTTGGGTGGAATACAATACTTCCTCTGCTTACTGTAAGTGCGTAGTAGGAAAAGTAAAAATGCTTTCTTTGGATTCAGTGGGCCTCAAAAAGTGTATTTCCGGTGAATCTCGTTTTTTAATTTTTGGGTGGAGTACAACACTTTCCCTACTTATTATAGGTAAATAGTAGAGACAGTAAAACGATGAGTTGTGAAATAGATAAGCGGCTGGTTGTCGTTACGGCATCTTGCATGCAACCAAATTGGGAAAAGTGTAACTTATATTGTAACTTTAAATAATTTCTGGCCTAAATTGCTGTCACGATGCACAGAAAAGCCATACTTCATAAGGACATTATGAAAATAAAGAACATATGTTAGTTGATAATGGGTAGAGAAAGCAGTAAACATTGAACACCAAACCATTTTGTTTTAACACTTGCTTGTTATATGATGCTTCTAATTCCTAAAAATTAGTTTGTATACTGCTTATGTCGCTGTGTTGTAATGTTATTGCTGTTTTCTTTTCACGTTATTACATTCTTACAGCCAAGTCTAAGGGAAATGTTTTGGAATGCTATTTTGTTTAGCCTGTTACATCCCTTAACCTTCCTTGTAGAGCAGGTATGAGCTAAGATACCTGAAATAACCTCTTGATAAGCACCCCTTGCCCCGCTATCGGTGCAACGGAAAACTTTTGGAGCCGTCTATACGTCTCGTCGACCAAGCAGCCCTCTAGTGTCTACGGGGAGTACCCTTTACTTTAAGCAAGCATGCACGCCATCTGTCCGTCACTGCCATATGCATCGAAACCTAGAAGGACATTTGGAAGCTGAAAAGGAAACGTAATGAAAGGGAAATTATGGAAAGGATATCCTGTGCCGAGGATATCCCCGACTATCCATTGTTTTCCATAAACTAGTTCTGACCTGATATATCCCCGATTGTCCATTATTTTCCATAAAATAGTTCTGACCTGATATGAACAGAACTAATTTATGGAAAACAATGGACAATCGGGGATATCCTCGGCACATTCTAGAGGTATTAAAAGTATATATACAAACACTAAAGTTATTATAAACCCAGGCGCAACAAAATCAGAACCAATAATAACAAATCAAGGAGTAAGAAAAGGATGTAGTCTTTCAACCACTTTATTCAATATATATAGACGATGTTATAAAACATGGAAGAAGGAAGTGCATCCAGGAACACAACTAAATCAGAATTCATATCTAAATATGTTATACGAAGATGGTGTAGTAATACTACAGAGCAGCGAAGATAATCTAGAGCACTCTATTTATATAATGTACCAACTAGGAAACAAATATAATTTAAAGATTTCCTTAAAAAAGACCAAAGTAATGGCTCACCAAGGAAAAAGCCAGTGAGAACAAAAATATGCATTGGAAATAATATCCTGGAACAAGTCGTGAATTTTAATTACTTGGGTTGTGACATAAGTTTCGATGTGGATAGGTATATAGATAATAAGATAAATAATTTTCAACAAATATGTTGAATATGTTATTGTTCAACAATAACAAGAACTCTACAACATAATACAAGGAAAGAAACAACGCTGAAGTTCTACAAGACCACGGCAGTCCCGGTGATCATGTATGGCAGCGAATCTTGGATAATAAAAGAAAAGGACAAAAGTAAAATTCAATCGGCGGAAATGAGATTCTTATGGAGAACTAAAGGATGCACCAGATTAGGCTTAATAAGAAATGAAACAATTACAGAAGAACTGAATATTTATAAATTATATGATAAAATTGAAGAAAATGAACATTGTTGGAAAGAGCACATAAACCCCATGAGTGAAAATAGAATAGCAGTATTAATTAACAAATATAAACCCCCAGGAAAAAGAGACATCGGACGCCCAAGAAAGAGATGGGAGTAAGAAAAAAGGATGGAACAGGTGTAATACCTAATCCTTGAAGTAAAGAAGAAGAAGATATCGTGGTGGATGAGAATCCGCCGCAGCATGTGCCTGCCAATAAGGAAAGCTACAAAATCCCAAGGTCAGAATGGGTGGTCGACGGGAGTCGAAACCGGGACCCCCCGAATGCGAACCTCATATGTTACTGTGAAACCATTTCGCTCGCTTATATCACCCTATAAAGCCTTTAGGCTAAGAGAAATGCTACTTTAAGCTCCTCTTAGCCTGAAGAAGGACTTTACAGTTCGGTACTTAAGCATCCGTGTTGTGTTTGAGTCCTTATACGTATACACATATTTCTTTTGCTTTCTCTACCACATATAAGGTAGATAGTGCCGCGGTATCGCTCGTGTTATCTTATTTGCTGAGCGCCTGTTATTGTTTTACTATTTTAAATTTTGAGTTCTTTGTCCTCCGGCTAGCTATTATTATTATTATTATTATTATTATTCAGTCGAGCAAATCTCTTGAACAGGGTGTGTAAACGGAAAGGAGTTGTTACTAAAAGATAACACTGATAAAAGAATTTGTTTTTACACTTTTATTGCCATCACACTTCATTAATTTCATAGATTTACGTTTGATACATGCCTGACTGAAACTGTTATATTTTCGAATGTAACTATAATCACTTATTTCCGCACATTATTAATTCGCGTATTTCACATCATTTAACTTACTTTACGACGCGAGAGATTTTATAGAACTGCGCGACGTTTAACGCGTGAATGATTCTGATGAACTGGGCGACGTTTGCCTTGTGAATTATTCTGTAGAACTGCGCGACGTATAACCCGCGAATGATTCTGTTGGACTGAACGTTACCCGTTTTTTTTTGGGTGTGGCCCCGCCTCCGCCACACCAGGTGACGATCATCCGAAAGGGATATACATCGTCTCCCCTACCATGTACTAACTACTCTACAGTGATGGAAGGGAAAGTCGAAGGTGAACTGGTGTCCGGTACCGCCGAAGCAAACCGAATGTTAGTGGGTGATTTCTAAAAAGGCGCCTGCATGCAAGGGAGTATGCAGACAGAGTGGTCTCTGGCTTTAGCTTTTTATACTCCCTCACCCCTAAACATTATAACAGAGCTGCTAGTGGTTAATAAAGCGCGCCAACATTAGCGTCTATTTTTATAACCAATCAAAATTACGAACACATATGCTCTAGGGAAGATATTCCCTCCATTTCTAAAGAAAGGCACGCTACTCTGACGTCATTTGTTTGTCTCTTCTAATTGATAAACAACTCACTCCCTCGCTACATTGTTACCCGCTCCTATTGTCAGTTTCAGTGAGGCCGTGTAAACTTATTTCCTAACAATGCTTATAATTAACAAACATCCCAAATCATTGTCATACAATAATGCTAATTTACACTACAATCACTCTGACATTCACAGTGTTGTGATATAAAATACTGCCTCATATGCCCCACTAGAAACATAATTATAAATATTTACAAATTTTTTTGGAAATTTTATAATTGGGTTTTTAATCTCCTGAATCTTGGAACACACGGTGTTTATCACTTGCACTTAACACTGCACACGCATTTTACACACGTTATACATTTTGCCTTTTTTCTCGCCACTATTCACTGGCTCGGGTCTAATGTGTTTATATACATACATCTGACATTACAATTTTTTATAGCAAATACTGTACCCTGAACTATTTGCGTCACTATAACAAAATGGTTATACTTTCTTAGATTATTGACATAAAAAAATTATATACTCAAGATTTTTAACCTGGTTCATATTGCAATTATTGAACATATCCTCTACACAAATATATTTACATCACTTAATTCTAGACATAATTTCATATTATCTGTGCGCTCCATAAGTGTTTTGCTTTAATTATCTTTACCCCTTTAAACAATTATTTTTGTCCTGAATTTATTTCTCTTTTCTTATGACATATATACATAGTTAACCCTCTTACATTCCAATACTTTGTTCTGCAGTTCAGCTTTACTTATCCTGAATCTACTTTTCATCATCTTGGTATTCTTTCATTTTTTTTAGCGGTCATTGCTATTCCCTTTCCTGGATTAAATTGTCTATGGCTAAACATTGCTCGTAGCTGTATCGTAACCTTCCAAAACCTGTTCATAAATAGCCTCTTAAAGGATTCATATGACATTTCACCCCATGATACCATTTGAAACCAATCTAAAGTTTTCTGGTCCAAACCTCTTTTGACAACTATCATTTTCAATTCTTCCGGTATCTTTTTAATTTGAAAATACTCTGACAAGTCTGCAATAAACTGTACTGGATTGGAGTTTCAAATAAATTTTGGAAGTGGCAAATCACTTAAGATATAATTATAGTTTTGCAAATCCCTTATTCCCATATTTAAATTCTCTAACGTTACTTGTGCACTCTGAGTTTCAGCGTGAGCTATGGATGAAGCCGCCGCATCACTCACATTATTAGTCATACTCTATCATTATTCTGTACATCAGATACATTAACATCACATATATTGACCCTTGAATTCAATTCTAACCTATTTACAGTACCTTGCACATTTTCTATTGTCTGTTCCAATTTTTTATTGTTCTCATAGTGAACAGCTTGGTGCTTGTTAATTTCAGAAGTTAGTTTTTGATCCAAATATATAGACAAAACTTTAGCTTCTTCAGACAACTTATTTCTTTGTGTTTCCGACTCCTTCCGAATTTCAGATATCTCCCCTCTGAAATTAACTTGCGCCTGAATTAAATCTGCATTCGTAGCCTCCATCATCTCTCTGAGCTCACTTGAAGTGCTATTCATTTGGCTACCTAACTCTGTACATTTTACATCAACATGTTCAATTTTATTATTAACCTCACTTTTTTGGTTAGATATTTCCCTGCTCATGTCTGACATTTTCTTTGAAACTTTTCCTATCTTACTTGCTATTATTTCCTGATTTTCATTTCTCATTCTTATCATACTACTATCTAGCTCCATAATTTCTTTTCAATTTCTTCTCTGTTTTGTTCTAAGCTCTTACCAATATCTTCCCTTAATTCCCTATTATTCTTTTCCATATCCTGTTTTGATCTATTTTTTTCTAATTTCTCATTACCCTTTTCCATGTTCTGTGTTAGTTTTTCTAATTTCTCATTATTCTTACCAATATCTTCCCTTAATTGATTTGTACTCCTAATACTCTTATTTAATGTTTCACCAAAATTTCTCAATATTTCCATCATCGTACCAGCATCAAAATTAACATTTCCTGCTTTTCTATTCTCACTTTCTTCACTAATATTTCCTCCCTCAAATCCTACATTGTTTGAGCTATTTTCTGTAACCTGTATTGAATTACAGCTAACTGTTACATTATCCCCTTCCATGATTATTTCTTCTGTATTATTAGTAGACATTGTTTTCTTAATCCTACCACTTCTGAAGAACATTTAATTTCTCACAATTTTTTTAGGATACACAAAAAATTTACAATTTTCTAACCTTTATGATGCTATCTGATGATGTTGCTTTGATGTCCAGCTTCCTGCCCCTCTCTCCTATATATATATATATATATATATATATATATATATATATATATATATGTCGCCTCTGCGTTGTACTACGATGGATCTGCGTCGTCTCGCTGTCTTGGTGTCCTGTAGTCGAATTCCCCTGTTGCCTTCTATTCTCGTAGTTACGATGTCCTCTCATCCGAGTCGTCGGTCGTTCTGGTGATTGTTTCTGGGATCTGCGTCTTGTAGTTAATTACACTGCTCCATTCGTTCCACGTTCTCGTTCTTTCGTCCCTTCCTGGTTATTTCGCCCCACGTTCTGGGAGCCAATTTGTCGCGGTATCGTTCGTGTTATCTTATTTGCTGAGCGCCTGTTATTGTTTTACTATTTTAAATTTTGAGTTCTTTGTCCTCCGGCTAGCTATTATTATTATTCAGTCGAGCAAATCTCTTGAACAGGGTGTGTAAACGGAAAGGAGTTGTTACTAAAAGATAACACTGATAAAAGAATTTGTTTTTACACTTTTATTGCCGTCACACTTCATTAATTTCACAGATATACTTTTGATACATGCCTGACTAAACTGTTATATTTTGGAATGTAACTATAATCACTTATTTGCCGCACATTATTAATTCGCGTATTTCACATCTTTTAACTTACTTTACGACGCGAGAGATTTTGTAGAACTGCGCGACGTTTAACGCGTGAATGTTTCTGATGAACTGGGCTACGTTTGCCTTGTGAATTATTCTGTAGAACTGCGCGACGTATAACCCGCGAATGATTCTGTTGGACTGAACGTTACCCGTCTCTGGCTTTAGCTTTTTATACTTCCTCACCCCGATATGCCTAAACATTATAACAGAGCTGCTATTGGTTAATAAAGCGCGCCAACATTAGCGTCTATTTCTATATCCAATCAAAATTACGAACACATATGCTCTAGGGAAGATATTCCCTCCATTTCTAAAGAAAGGCACGCTACTCTGACGTCATTTGTTTGTCTCTTCTAATTGATCAACAACTCACCCCCTCGCTACATTGTTACCCGCTCCTATTGTCAGTTTCAGTGAGGCCGTGTAAACTTATTTCCTAACAATGGACAAACATCCCAAATCATTGTCATACAATAATGCTAATTTACACTACAATCACTCTGGCATTCACAGTGTTGTGATATAAAATACTGCCTCAATAGAGAAGTATTCCATTTCACCAAAAATTCGATTCGGTATTTTGCCTACCCCAAAACTACCCTTTACGTTATTTTCTTAAAAATGGTTCAAACGATTTTGATTAAAATGCCATATACAAGTATTAAAGATATTTGCATGACAAATACATATCTTGAATTTTCTGGGAATAGCTTTAAAGTCCTCTTCATTCAGGAGGAAGTTTATATAATCTTGTATAACTGGCAAACGTTAATCGTTAGACGAAAACGTACCACGCAAAAAATGTAGATCTCTTTAAAATCCACAGTTTATTTCAAATAACTGTATTGTGGCATCAGCCATTTGCGAGACACCGTTATTAATGGTTCGAATTGTTCAATACTTTCTATTCATTTAGTCCTGTCGAGTTGTTTCTTGGTTGTCATGGAAAGAGTATGGAATTTTAAGGCCAGCGTATAGTATCCAGTTTTAAAACATTTGACTCTCGCTGTTACCTTTGTATCTATAAGAAATATGTAATGTAGCTAGTTCCGGAAAGGTTCATCTCGATTAAAATGAAGTAGATAGGAAAATAAGCTTTCGTAAGAATAACTTGATACCCATGAAGTAGTTGGTTTCTGCCCCACACTTTGGGAGCCAATTTTAAAGAAGAAGGTTTGTTGCTGCTACGTATGGAAAGCCGATTTGAAGTAGTTGCAACCGCACGTATGGTAAAAAGTTTCCAGTAGCCTTCTCCCCAAATGTACTTTACGGTTGCCTTTGCCCCAAAAAATGTTTAAAAAAATATTAACTTTGCAATTTTTGACTGTTTCTTTAAATATTATATATTTATGTTTGCCTCGGCTGCATCAGTATTTATACTTTTTTTTTAGAGACATGAATGTCTTAGCAGGGAGTGGTGCGACTGAAGAATGTAGGCTTACACAGATTATAATTTTACTTCACTCCTTTTATTAATGCTTAACACGATTTAAATAATACTTCACTGATATAGAGAGAGATGTGAGATTTTTTTATTAATTACTTGCACTTTTTAACACGTAAACTATTTTCGTCTGACACTGAATACGCATTAAACTTCTCGAGGACGTATCATGCATCCGGTTAGAAACGCTGCCTACCAAGGTAACTTGAGTATAGGGAAGGTAGGCCACTCCGGCCATTTCGCTCTCATTGGCTGCGCGCCTGTGACGTCATCTGGAAGGTAGAGCACGCGCGCTCTTTGGATAGTAATTGAAAGAGAACGGTTTAAACCCGTTTTAACACGTACAATTTAAGGCACGGATTGTTATACCCATTGTGTAAATGGTTAAGCAGTAATTAAGGAAGTGTAACATAATGCAATGGCATATGTTATGAAAGATACTTTAACTGAAAATGCATAGGAAACTTTTCTCAACTCATTCTACTATTTACAGACCAATTTTATCAACACCACCATCCAAACTATTACTAAAATAAAAAGTAACAAATTATTATTTGTTTAATCTTAAAAGTAGATTTAAATTTAGAAGTGGCTGGCCATGCTGCTGTTGTAGAAGAAATAGATGTCACCCACTGCTGACATTTCCTTGTATTTCTTTTTTCCACGGTTGCAGCTTTTAATTTTGTATTCAAATGCCGTATCCTAATTAATGTGCAGGTCCTGACGTATATATATATATAAACAATTCTTTTGTCGAAATCAGGGAATTTAGAGCAAATTATGTCGCTAAGTGTTTTCATCACTCTTAACACATTTGAAATATGAAAGCCATGGAATCATATCATCGGGAGCAGACACGGCACTGCACACCACGTAAACTTTTCCGTAGAGGTAAGCCAAGTAATTCATTTTTTAAGTCCCATTCATAGTCCTCAGGCCGAAAATATACTGAGCAGACTCGAGCATTATCAGTGTTGAATTTATCATTCCGTTTACAGCAACACACCCATATGCGCCCTACTTTATTATTTTAGGAAATCTATGATACATAATTCCAGCGGTTTTTGTTCCTATATTAGAACATTACGCAACAGCACAGCTAACTTTTTTTTAACATTCATTTTGAACACGAATGCACACCACACTTGTATTTCCAAATCCATCCACAACTAGAACTAACTTCTAAGTAATCGGAAAGAGCATTCTTATTTAGTGAGCAACTATGCTTACCAAACAACGTTTGCAGCTGTGGAGTACAAAATTGTTGCTCATGATTGGTCAGTACAACGCATTACAGAAAAATATTATTTAAAGAGTTGTTCTGCGATTCCACGAAATAATTATATAGGCGTTATTTAAGAATGGTTTTTCCCCAGAAAATAGGGAATATGCTGTTTTAGAAATTAGTGCGTGAACACGTGCAATCATATGCACCTAATAGGGTAATTTGGCACGCATTATGATACATGTTCACGCTGTTTCAAATGCACAAGGACTCGGACACAACGTCTCCAAAACTTTCAAGAAGTTCAACAGAAAGATAACAGAAGGCGAAATCTAATAATTTTCGCTTTGCCTTAGGGTAATATACGGCCTTAAATACCAAATCATTTCGAAACTCAGGTATAACGTGGAAAAAAGGCTGATGACACTTTTGTATGCCTATGCAAGTGCTCTTTTAAAATCCGAAATAAGAAAACCCTTTTCTTTGCCATTTTAAGGGAAAAAACACTCGGTCCATGCTGAGGAATATCACTGCAATGATATAACATTGTGATGGCATTCAACTAGAAAGTGTAATCTGCGATAAAATTACATTATTTTACAACCTCAAATAAGGAGTTTCTATAGCTTACTTTTATCTCTGTGGTCATCTCTGAAAACGCGTAACATATATAGCTAAAATTATTTATAGCTGTTTAAAGTGTTAAAATATGCACAATATATACTGTAATTATAAAACTCGGATTTCCTACATTCACATGACTTTCTTTGCACACTCTTCTACAAAATATTCATAAAGAAGTTTATTCTTCTATCTAACTTGTTAAAGAGAGATGAACTGTAATTACATATTTAGTTGAATGCGTAAGAAGGATTTAGAAAGCTAAACCAATAGTCAAATTATAAAGCGTGTCGTTATGTGATGGCTTTGAAATTCCATGCTCTTTGCATGACCACGAGGGGAAAAAAGCCGAATAGCGACTTACCACTTAAAAAAAGTTTAAGTATTTGAACATTCAGACAAGTAACACAGAATACCTTTACATGGTTAACGCCATAACATTATTTATTTGGCATAAAGTGTGTGCTTTAACGAGATCTATTTCTTTTTAAAGTAATTTTTTAATCTTTTAACCTTTACCAATCCATTCAAATGAAGTTTTCACAGGTTAATTACAGGAAATTCGAAATATACATTTTATTTGTCATGCAAATGTTTTAAACATATGCACTTTAATCAAAATGGTATTAGTCATTTTTGAGAACAGAAAAGTAATGGATAATTTCCCATGTAAAGAGTAGTTCGTGATACGGAATCTTCTTAAAAAATCATGTCGCATCCTTGGAAGATGCTGGAGTTAAATTCCAAGTTTGGTATTTAACCGACTTTTCGTTTTGAGTTATGCTGTTCACACGCATGCACAACCTTTTTCTAAAAACGTGGTTTTTAGATTCAAGAGTCTCAAAACATGTGTTTCCAGTGAAATCTCAGTATCGAAATTTTGGGTGGAATACAATACTTCCTCTACTTACTATAAGTAAATAGGAGGGAAAGTAAAATTGCAGAAATAGTGCATAGCCTGAAGGTTCTATTTTATTTTAATATAATATAGGTTTGCTTCACACTTGTCTCTCTCTCTCTCTCTCCCTCCCTCTATTCGTTTATTACGTGTTTAAAAGTCAATAATACTTGCTATATTTTGCAAGAAATGCATTGCAATTATAACTTAAATGTTGAAAAATTTAAAGCAAAAAAAAATGTGTTGTTTAACAAGACAAACTGTTAGATAGAGTATATGGATAGTTTTGTTTCTTCCTCTGTATTATTTTTCTATTTTATGTGTTACGGAATGAGAGTTTTGTTTCAAATAAATTTGCTTGAGGTGACCATATCATGTCAGAAAGCATGTCAGGATTTGAATTATATCGTAAACCCCGCTTCCACATGGGAATAGCAATGCCTACTACCTTCCACGTGACGTCACTAGCAGACAGCTCGACAAGCAGTGAATGCGCGGGAAGCGGGAAGAGGCCCCCCTGGCTGCCTACAAGCAACTGACTTCTGAATTCGTAAATTTTGCTCCATTTTAGTTTCTGATTGGCTAATTTAACTAAAGCTTTTTCTGGTTGTTGATTGGCTATTTTATAAGCTGTCACAAAATTACATTATTGTTTCCAAGAATGACTAGTAGCATTATTAAACCTTCTAATTCATTATTGTCTCAAGGTTACCTCATTGTTAGCAACTTTTAACCTATTATTCTCACATTCACATAACATTATTACAACATAACATTATTACACATGTATACAATAACATAAACATATACAATGACTGTAATATACACTTTTTATATCTTGTTACATACACATATTGCTTTAAGGCAGGCTGTTATTGAATTTATATATTATATGTGACGGAAATCACTTAAGTGTTAAAAACACTGCCTCACCCACTAATAAGCGATAGTGGGTAGAGATGTCATGACGTGAATGTAGCACATCATCATGTTTTTAAACAAGTCAGTGACGATGAAATTTGTAGAAATTAACAATTTTAGTTAACTAGATTGATAAAGATATGTCTTAACTGCTTACTCAGTTTTATTCAGTTATTCATGTGACCCACTACGTTAAAGAGGTTAAAGAGTTGGCGCTTCCGAGTTGGCAACTCTGGGTCGATGATGTCATTGTTAGGACAAGAGGGACTGCCACAAAACTTTTGCACAAACACGACGTAACGCACCGTGAACTTCACCCCTCGCCAAATTACGTTTACCACAGTAGCGTTGCATTATTCCAGGCGGGTGTCACGTGGCAGCAGCGGTCGTCCAGGAACGCAAAAGGCGTGGAATTTGAGGCCGAGCCGCTGCTGTTGTGGTTAAAACCTGGTATTTGCTGTGATATGTTTAGGGGCACAGGGACTCTGAAAGTGCTGTTGATACTTGTTGCATATATATTAGCTGTTCCATATGTGATGATGCTTGGCGTTATTAGCCTAAAATATCCAAGTCTTCCTTCCTACCTTGTTACCAAATATAGCCATTATGTGCAGTGCAATGGAAAACTCTAATTGTGGTCCTTGTTAGCAGCATTCAGTGTGTGCCTGTCCCCTTTCCCCTTCCCCAAAGACATTCTGTGCTTGTTGGAAATCTGTTACAGATTATTTTATATTCTACATATTGTCCTGGAACCTTGTTGTTTATCTAGATGAAACCAAAGCGAAGTTTTGTGATAATTTTCGACCTTTATAAATGATGACCGATTTTAACATGTATGATGGAACACTTCAAAGCGGAAAGCAGACTTTTTTATTTATATATATATGTTTTGTAAACACTGCGAAAATGATAAAGATGTCAACCTTTAAATTGTTAAGAGAAGTAATCGAAACGAGTATAACGTATGACCAAGAGCGTGGGGGGGGGGCTTAGCACCTCGATCTAAAGAGATCTTTTGTGCCTAGGCCGCTAATAGGGCACCTCGGGGAGGGGAGGGTGAAGTGAGAGGATACAGAAGGCGTCCGGATCACAAGCACGATAATGCAGAGGGCAGGATCCCTACATTTTCCTGGTGGAAACTCCCCAAAGCAGCTGGTACACCCGGCTCCGCTCCCCCTGCAGGCTTGCACATGCCAAGGGGAGGGACTTGATGACCGCCCCCATTCCGGTGGACGAAGTGTTACAGAGAGCATCTTTTTGCCTGCCATGCAGTACTGAGACACTTGCAACCCTGAAACAACAAAGCAGGTGAAAAGTGAAGCGAAATGAGAAAGGAGGGAAATTGAGGGACAGGAAATTAGGGTGATGTAATTAACCTTCCCAGCATTTGCCTAGCGATCTGAGAAAATCCAAGAAAACCCATGGCGCCTACAATAGATCAGGAAGATCGGCTGCGGAAATCTAACCAAGACCTCGCAGATGCGAGTCACACGCGCCACCGCCTGTGCCACCTTGCTCGGTAATCGAAAAGAGTACTTAAAATCTTAAGTTAATTTCCTAGAATTTTTGATAAAGTCGTAATTTTGAGGCCACGTACTAAGCGCGCGGCATACCTTGCAGTAAGCCAGGAAGTAGACTACTGGCGAACAATTGTATTACACTCTCCACCTCTCGGGAAAGTGGGATGATTTGTGTGCACGGAGTGTCTGCATTTTCATTGGATAAATTAACAAAATGCGGGAGGCAATGCAAGAGATATTCCGATTTCACACCAGTTAACATTTTATAGCAAAACGGTGAAAGTTATGATACAATAACACTTTTGGAAACTCCTACTTGAAAATGCATCCTACTTTTAACAATCGCTTTCTACTTTGATCAGGCTGCTCTTTATATATATATATATATATATATATATATATATATATATATATATAAAATTGTACAAAACAGATACTTTTAGGCTCAACTGGCTCACGTGGTAATGCAGCATTCACGGAAAGAATCCTACACACGATACGAAATTATTTTCATTGAGACACAGTCAAGGGTAAAAAAAAAAATAAATAAAATAAAATATTCTCAACAGGTTTATAATTTGTTAACCTTCTCAAAATAACTCAGCGAAAAATTTCAGTAGTATACCTTATTTATTTCTCATCAGCTCACAGAACGCGCTTTTTGTGCTTTGAGAGTTAGGCTTCAGTTTTAATGGAACTGGTAATTTAATTTTGGTTTCGGAACAGTGTGATATTAAAGTAAGGAAAAAGTATAGTATGGCCTTTAAATACCTTACAAAGCTGAATTTTTGTAGGTTTAGTGATTTGTATTGAATTTCAGCAATGTTATATGATAACATTTTATGATTTACATACTCCAGAATTAACAATGCCTAAAGAAAAATTATATCCTCATACATTATATTAGTATCAGTACATTCATTAGCACCGATTTTATAGCTATTAATGTTCATTAACTGAGCGTGATGGCTCAGGCGGTAACATCTCTGGCCCGTATTCGGGAGGTCCCTGGTTCGATTTCCGGTGACCCCTCACTCTGATCAATGGGTTTTCCCGGGTCGTCAGGCGAATGCTGTAGTGGTTTCTTTAATCCCCCGTATTTATTGTCCCTCCATTTCGTTCCATTAATCATTTCATTCATCCTTCACCCCGTTTCAGGGTTGGAAGTGTCGGCGATGATGTTTCGGTGCAGCGTTGCAGTGGAAAAGGATGCTTTTTGTGAATTTTCTCTATCCCTCGGGCTTCGGTTGGTTGCCGGGGTATAAGCACCACCCCTTGAGGGCGTTGGAGTCTGTGTGGGGTGGGGTCACCTGTCTATCAGACTGCCATGGCGTCACTCTTGATTCCGGACGTCCGGCGTCTCCCTTCACCTCATCCCTCGCTCCCGGAGGCGCCCTCCTCATTCCTCGATCGGTGGCGAATCCTTTGTGCTTCACAATCCAATCCAATGTTCATTAACGGCTCTGAATCACAATTTTCTTAATTTCAATTTGGTTTGTTTTACTTTAAAATGTTGGCTTTGAAATCCAGTTAACAAAGGTTAGGTATTTTAGGGCCATAATGATAATAATAATAGTAATAATAATAATATTAATAATAATAATAATAATAATAATAACAACGATATTTAGATTCCAAAGCCCGTTTAGTACTTGTTCATCTGTAAACTAGTTTCTTCTTTTCTGTCTATCACGTATTGCATTTCACCCAAAATTGGATATCAATATTGCACAGGAAATACATGTTTTCAGGCACCTTGAATTAAAAAGGAAATTTTTTTTTAGAAAAATGTCTGTATGTTGACGCACCGCCCTTGAAATGGTGGCTCAGCATTGCTGCTTCTTTCGCGAAACTGTTGTATGGTGCAGAAATATGCGGCGGTATTTCCGTCGGTTTTATTCTAGACCCACGCTGGGCGGCTCCTCTTTGCGGGGCTACGTGGCTATTTGGCGGCACGGGATTTTCCGGAAGGGTCCCGGGTTCGGTACTAGCTCAGGGATTTTGCATTAATCTTGTATCTCGGGTTAGTGGTGAATACGACTTTTGTATTTCCTGCTCGTTTATTTCCCGTCACCGTTTTAACATCTGATTCCTGCTATTGCGTCAACACACACACGCGCATTTCCTTATTGCTACGCTTCATATCATCGCACCTATCCGCCGACACATTTTCTAAGAAGCATCTCCAAGGAACTACCACGACCAAGAGTGTCTTCTAAACTATTCTGTTTCTCTATTTCAAATTTTCTATCTCCCCATTCCACTATCACCTGATTTCTAGCTTCTTTCATTGGATGCCTAAAGCTATCTTGCTTTTCGAACATTGACCCTTTTCTGCACATCTGCGTTCCAGGCAACCTAACGGAACACTTAACAATAGAAGGAAAAACCACCCGTTTCCGGCCGCTGATGGCACTGTTTCACCCTTCTTCACGTTTAGTAACATTCGCTTCCCAGTCTTTTTCAATACTATTCCTACTGTTATTAATATATATTTTCCGTATGATCGTAATTTTATTTAGCTATTAAAAACGTACTGCTTCAAGTAGTAGCAAACGACAGGAGGTTCGTCTCGAGGGCACTTTTTTTTTTTTTTTTTTTAAGTTTCCTTGTTTTACCCAGTTTATGATACTGTGTTTTTACGGTTTTCGTTACCGCTTATTACCGCCGTTACACAACACACTCACATACACACACACATATATATATATATATACACACACACAAGCACCCATGCCCATGGCGGTACTCGAACCCGCGACCCTCAGCGGCGGCTCACTGGTGGGGATGTTGATGTTTTTGTTGAACATGGACTTTCTAACTATGGTAATAGCCTCGTTGCTTCAGGCATGGATGTGAATAGGGATGGTGGTTTTAGTGAAGTTGGTAGGAATAAGAGGTATATTAAGAATAGTTAAATTCGTAAACGCTCCGAAAAGTTTAATCTCGACTTTCTATGTATAATAATTCAGAGGGAATACTTTGACCATCCAAATGAGCGTTTCTACACAGTACTTTTATGGTAATATGTGATTTTTCTTAACACTGCGGACACCGCACGAGTACTCGCTTGCCGGCCGTCGCAGCTCGGGCTGTCGCCGAAACAGTTAAACTATTCCCGCTACCGCCTCACGTTCTCATAGTTACAGTTACAATGATAATAAGCACATATTTTGTTATAAGAGGTGTTGCATATTACTGACATATTTTCAGGAAATTTGTTTGTTGCACACCTTATTTTTCAAGCTCCGCCATATATAAAAATCACATACATTTAAATCAGGGGATTGTGAGGGTCCTCATTCCCTACTAATTATCCTATCTTCAAAATTTTCCTTTTATTAAATTTTATGACTACAGCTGTATACGCTGTAGTAAAGTCTTGTTGGAAAAATACAGATTCACAATCAAAATCGGTCAGCCGTTCAAAAAATAGCGCGAGTAAGATTTTCCTGCATCTCTCTGAATTTATTGTTTGTTCAATAAATATAGGTCCTTTTATTCTGTATGCATTTACTGCACACCAATTTTCGTGCCATGCAAGGGAATCCCGTGTTCGAAATTACTATCTAATTTCGCAAAATTAATTATAGAACTTTACCCGACTGTGATGATCAAATGAAAAATAGGATTTATGCAATAAATCTCATGCATTGTAATAACCAAAAGAAAACATTAGGGGAAAATTCATTCAATTTCGATATTAAACCCTCCAGTGTGAATGAAAATTTCTGAGAACATGCCATAAATATGTGAATAGTGGAGGAAATTTTCAACATCTCTTATGATAAGGTATGTAATTATTATCATTGTAATTGTAACTGTCAATATGAGAACATGAGCGGTTTCAGGTGTACTATAACTGTTTAGGCGGGAGTCTGAGCTGCAGCGGCTGACGCGCGAGCATCCATCGGTGGCCACTGTATGAAGGGAAAGTACTTTATTTCTTGGCACCAACTGGTGGGAGTGTCTCCAAACTAGTGTTGACTGCGTTTTCTTTGCAGTTACTGAAGCGCGTTGCTTATCAATTTGCGCACTATTACTTTTTGTATCACATTTCTATACCCACGCCACTGTATCTCCGGCCCTGACGTTTCGCGAGAGTAAAGAAAGAGATAGGTATATATATATAAATATATATATATATATATATATATATATATATATATATATATATATAAATGGCCACCGTTAACAGTACTAGCGCTGTGAATTTCCATACTAAAGGAAGCTATTCTGATTTGTTGCAATAGATAAATCGCGATTATAATTTGATTTCTTGTAAGGTTTTAATAAATATACTTTACTGTTGTTGCTCAGAGCTTTGCTACACGCAAAACACAACTCAAAAGAAAAGAATCGAAAATCAGGCAAGGCTTCCAGTGCTGGGTTGGCTCGCACAGCAAAGGGTGGAAGTTGTCTGTTATGACCAATTACAGGTTCCCTCTCCGTGTGCGTCCACTACATTTTGTACTGTGTTGCCAATTCTCTTGGAAGTGAAGCATGTGTCGTCTGTAGCTGTTTGCTTTAGTCCAAGTGAAGTTGGTTTTTTGTGCGCGTGCGATTTACTGCGTTATCCTTGTTTAAGTTTCCTTTAAATGCTTTCTCCATACTTTAAATACTCTAACTAGGCAACTATTTCATTGTTTCCATTTTACGAAGAGATGGCACAGGTATACACAGGTGTTCACAGTAGGGGCAAGAATTGGCAACACTACCTCTCTCTGTCGCGCTAAATATCAGAGTCGAAGATAAAACGGCGGTAGTATAAGTGTGGAGATTTCGTCTACTTATTGGCAATCCCTGTTCTTTTCAGCACAACACTTTTATATAGGATTTTCACTTCCTTTGTGTAATATATTATGTTTATCTATCAATGACTAGAAATTACTGGAAATTTCTTTGCCTCACTTTTGAAATACTTAATTTTTATTCATCGACTCAATTTGCAAAAAGCAAATTCCGCTTTCCGGTAAAGGCTTCGAATAATGCTTACCCTAACCATAGCCCGCCACTATGCTTAAGAGCCTAGGCAGTTGGCTACTCTCTTGTTAGAGGTAATAATTCCACTGTTTGTCGACTGGAACTTAACACCGACCGTCGCCCGTCCAGAGACTCACTGCTGTCGTTATAATCGCTGAACTTTCCGACTCTGAGGCTTGATATCCAAGCATTTTGAATTTTACAACATTTCTGTTGTAGCCGCATCACTGTTCCTCAGAATAAAGGACATTCTTCACGCATAATAAAACATGTCAATTTTATCATTAGACTGACATCGCAACTGGGTGTTCACAGCAGTGAAGCAGAAGCAATTTCCAGCTTCCCATATTGCAAAGATCAATTGGTGTACAGTGTTTCTGGGATCTCCAGTGTTACCCAGAATTTCTCCCAACGTTTCTCGATATGCCTCCCCTTCCCCTTCACTCCACTGATATCGTATTATTAGTCGGCCAATGTCTTCAGTATTACCATCCCCGGGGCGCTCTCTCTTTCTTTTTCTACTGCGATACGTAAACCTAAAGGAAAATGCCCAGAAATCTCTAATTAAGGGTATAATTTCTGAGCTGCAGATGATATAATCCACTACTCTCCCCATTTGCATTTATAAATGTTAGTTCACCCCGTAGATCTTGACCATACTTTCTAAGTCTAATGCATCACATAAACAGCTCCCTTCCTTCAGCATTTATTACTCGTATTTTATTTTCGTTCATTCTAAGGATAACCTATTGCTATTAATTTCCTTCTTTTCCTTCCCCAAATGACCAAAGAGATGTTCTCGCCCCCTATCATGGCACTGGAATCCCCAAATATAATGATTATTGCATTGGAATGCATTTCCTGTAGGTCCACACCTTTTCTGTTAAATCCTCAAGGAATGTAGGACTGCAATATTTGGATGCGGTTGTCGCATTATAAACAGCAATAATTATGAACGCTGTCTTCCCAACATTAACATAGTTACATAATGACCCATCCATGTTTAATTCTATTTCCCTAACCCCCCTCGCCATGTCCGTTTTAAACAATGTTGATATTCCCCCAGGCCATCTCCCCCTCTTTCCCCTAACCCTACTATTCTTATTAAAAACATCAAAGTCCTTAAATCTAACTTATCCTTGGATCCTTCTGTCATACAGAAAATGTCATGCGTGCCTATAAAGTTTCTTAAATAATCTCTGTCTAAACTGTATTCACTCTTAGGTTGATCCGCACCAAAACATAACGTAGGCGACTAGTGCACCGTTATAATATATCCTTCCGCCATTCGCACCAGAAATACTGTCATATTTCACGACCATGTAAGTACAGTCAAAGAGAACACGGTTCGACAACTTAAACGGTGATTAGCATACTGTATTAGGGTTGAAGGTGATGATAAGATTGATAGTTGCAACAAAATAAATGTTTGTACATATAATAATTGTTAATTCTAAAAGAAACGAGCGAAAAAGAAAGTAACAGGTACCCGATATCTTACATTTATTCGCTCTCTGAAAGCGGCACTTTATTAACTATTGCCGGCTCATTTTTAAAAAAGAATTTGTATAATGTTGCGTGAATTGCATTCTTGTCCCATTCTTACATTGCGTATTTCACACGCTTTCTGTTTTTCCCGCGTGTAATCACTTTCCCATTTCAGATTTTTCTTAAGGAGCACTCTTTATACTTGTACTCGAAACACCGGTGAACTCACGGGAAATGTTAGTTGTTTCTCACATAACTTACAATAAACTTCCAACCCTATTCTTTTTTAGCCACTAGTCAATGGTTTGTTCGCTTATGCTTTACGTAAGTCGACAAAAAACGCAAGAGCAAATCGCCGTCCGCCATGATGCTAAACAGAAACTGCTGGTTTCTGGGTACAAACAATATTCTGCGCATACCCGGATGTCAGGTACTTATATGAATTGCATGTTGGGACTTGTAGCTCTGTTTAACGGTACAAATTAGCATTAATTAGACTTTTAGGAATTTGTATAGAACATTATACCATTTAAGCATAAATTCATTCCAAAATTTAGATTATTAGCATGGGACTATTTTCCTGCACGCATTGCTACAGTGTTGTACCATGGTGCACTGGTCACGTGCGTTTATTTTGGCGCGGATCAATCTAAAGGTGAGTCAACACTGTTCAACATATCAACAGTTAACATTCAACAATTAACAAAATGTTTCATTCAACGTGTTAAATGCCTTCAACATGTTATAACTGAACCTTTAACATTCCATCCACACCTGTTGACTTGTTGGGAAAACAAAGTCTGAACTAAAAGCAAAATGGACTCCAGTGATCAGGATTTGACTATTGCTATTTGTATCTGTGCTTGATATGTAATAAAAATAAAAGCAGAAGGTGATGCGGCTCTATCTTGTTAACCGGCACAGGAGTGAAAATATTTTTAATGAGTTTAAAATTCGGAGCAGGTTTGACTTCAATTTTTTGAGAACAATCAAGGTGACTTCAACTTGGCTTTGAGTAAGGTTTCTAACCTATAATTCACAAAACGGAACACATTTGAGAGCAGCCATTCCAGCTATCAGACTTGAGACTTTTTTTTTGTTGCAATTCTCTAACAAAATGAAGCTATTTTTCTTTTCTGATATTACACTTCTGGAACAACAATAAACTGCACATTGTTTGGTATAATTGTCCATCCTTTTTATTACATATATAACAATGTTCCATAATGATAGCCTCAACAAAGATTTTAGTAATGAAAGTGCCTTTTCTTTCTTCCATTCCATAACTTCACATGAAGCAAATCAAATCAATGATACGAGCACAAAACGACTGAACACGGAACTACTGAACACAATAGCGTGAAGGAATCAGAAGTATGCCGTTGCTATGGTTACAGTCAGGAAACTTCTGAAGTTCACCCAATCACATACACAGAGAGCGAATTGACTTAACAAGTTTTCCATTAAAAGTGGAAAACACCCAACATGTTAAAATTGTCAAGCACTACTCTTTCGATTAACATGTTAAGTCAATTCTGCCATCGAAATTTGGTCAACATGCAAACTGTTAACATGTTGTACTTGACAAGTTTTGTTAAATGTTAACCAGTGTGGACAGGGCTTAAGAGTGAATGCAGTTTAGTTTTCTCACAACACTTTCCACATTCCAGGAACTATCATGAGGAGGGTTTCTAACCCCTAATTACTCCTTCCAAACTCTTTTGCCCTCCTTTTGAAGTTTCTGCTAAGCGTAGCGACCTTCTTGGAGCAGTTTTCAAGACAGACCACTCTCTCTGCACCTTCTCGCTGGCACGGAAGGAGCTTGAGGGGAGGTATTGGGCTGCCATTCAGCTTCCCTGACTTCTGCACATGCTGCACTTCTGCCGACCTCTCGTGGTGGGTGTGTCACTTCCTGTTGCTGTTGTATGTTCGGTCGCCTCTGTCCCCTGCTGTTCAGGGATGTCCGGCCTGCGTGCTTCTACCTCCCCAACGCATGCCTGTTCCATACTCTGCTTATGATTAACTTATCAAATTGAAGAACAGTATGACACCCTTGCCTCTGCACTTCGGCCATATGTCTGTTCAGGAAATTTCTCTCATGGCGAACACTGGCACTAAGGTCTTCCACTATGTTTATATCTGTGTCCCTAAGGTATTTACTATCCCGCAGAATTTCGCACTTAAGTTTGTAGTGTGTTAATTTGCATATAATAGGGCGATTTCTTTATCCCCATCTACCAACCCTGTGCGCACGTTTTATGCCCATTGTCGACACATTGATAATACCTACCTGTGCCACCACTCGACGCACCAACATGTCTGTGTCTTCCTGTGTCTCTCTGCTTTCTCCATGTACCCCGTACACAACAGCATTATTCCTCCTACTTTGATATTACAAATAATCCACTTTTTCTTCTAATTTGTCTCCATATCTGTTGCAGCGCTCACTCTCACCTCCATACGCAATACTTCTTTCCACAGCACCTGTTGAAGCCTTCCTTCATTTCTTCTTCCAGCTTTCTTATCATCTGCTTCACTTCCTCCATTGCTACTGAAATTTTACTGCACTGCACAAAACACGTCCGCTCACCACCACGACTCGACAGCAACTTCGTCCCTAACTCAAGAAGACAATGAAAATGTTATCAACACATTGGTCCCCGGCGTTATCTTCGGGTACGTAACAATTTAGAAGGCCAGCTTTTCGTCTCTGATTCTACATTGGTTACAATTATTAGCAATGATTTTCTTCTCCTTAGGCTAAACCTATTGCTAGATAATCATAAGGATTGCAATAAAATACTCTTCTTATTATTGTCTATATTTACACGTATGACGGGTCTGTTTCATTCATTCTGTAATGTTGTGTTTAGTTTTATTCATATTTTGGCATCTTAAAGTCACATAATCATATTTCACTAGTATTAAGGTGTAGTCAAATTAATACTACCTCAATGTGTGTGTTTGAACAACATAAGTAAAAAACGAAATGTTTAGATAAATATCAAACTTCGAATTTAAGTTCAGTACCTTCTAAAGATTCAACGCGAAGGTTTTCAAGAAAAACCTCCAGCCAAAAACTCCCTTTACATGGAAACATTTTCGTTATTTTATATTTTCTCAGAAACGCCGCTAACGATTTTGATTAAACTGTCATATATTCAAGATATTTACATCAAAAATAAGATGTATATGTCGAGTTTTCTATAAATGGCCTGTCCTTTTCATACGGAACGAATTTTGCTTAATTTTGTATAAGAGATACACAAAAGCTTCCTTTTATATCGAATATCACAAAATCAGAAATTAATTTATTTAAAATAACTTTTTTATTGCATTGGCCTTTTCCGAGATATCTGTAGTTATTGATTTTAAGTTTTAATGCTTTTCTTATTATTTGAAGTTCTGTCGACGCTATTCGTTGTTTCTCGCAATGTCATGGAAAGAGTGTAAAATTTCAAGGCCAACATATAGCTAACAGATTTCAAACATTTGGCTATTGCTTCGGTTTTCTGTACTCTCCTCGTACCTAGAACCTACAACCTTGTAGAAGCTATATAAAACAACGATAGTGGTTAGAGAAAGCAGCAGATCACATTTTTCTGTCCTGCTATTGGTGCGTAAATCCGGAATGGGTTTTCTCACCAGGCCAAGATAAGAGCCTTCCATTCTCTATTTCTAGTGTACAAGATTATCAGTTTTATGTAAACAGGGTACATTGCTTTTGTACCAGATTTGTTGCCTTTTTATGGTTGAGGAATACGATTATATGTTACGGGAATGGATTTTGACACGAAATTCTGTCTAAATATATTTTTTTAAGTTGGTAGCGCACAAATATCCTTCTATCTACTTGTGCATGTTCAAGTATGGGGCAGACTGTTTGGGAGCTTGCCTACTCAGTATATAAGCGTGATGGGAGCAACTGAAAGAGGAGCAAAGGGGAAAATGTTGACTTCATTTATACCCTCCCTTAGTGCATCAAGTGTTCTGTCAAGTAACTTTTGTTTACCGTGGAGGAGAGTAGGTCAAAGCGTAGGTCAACAACACCAGCCAGTTTCAACCCTGTTTAGTAGGAAACATATTTTATTCCAACACAATATATTAGTTTAAACTGTTTATTTTCTAATAAGATGTTAAAAGTATATAAAAAGTTTAAGCTGCAAAGCCATTATTCGTCTTGTCATCCGAATCAGTATGAATAATACCAAGGGGAGAAAAGATGAGCTTTATTGCAACAACTAAAATGTACAACGTTTGTTGTACATACCATGTTTGTTTGGACTGTACAACTTATATCTGTGGATGTAAGTGCAGTACATTTTATCTCACTACAATTTATTGGCTATTGCTGAATTTTTTCAAGCTGGTCAGACTCACAACTTGTTTATATTGAACATACGAATGATCGTGTTTTTATTACACAACTTATTATTCTTTCTTGTATAATTCCTCCTATGATGCAATGCTCAAATTAATTATGTCTCAACATATTGAACAGTGCTAATTGTATTATATGCTGTCTCGGCAACCACCACCATCAATAATAATAATAATAATAATAATAATAATAATAATAATAATAATAATAATAATAGTAATAATAATAATGTATTATCATATGAGCAACACAGTTCCGTGAAGAAATAAGATTATAGCACATTAAATCAATCTGTATCGCAAAGTTACTCCCGTGCAGTTACAGGAAACGCCACTGAGTTTACAAACCGGCCTGTTGCTCAGAGAGAGACAGACTATAACGGGAGCGGAGCAGGTAAAGCCTCCTTAGAGCTACGTATTGATGATGCCTGTGTTAGTGTACCATTCCTAGATGGCGCGTTTGCATTCAGTAGTACGCACATATTTGAGGTGGACTCGTGAAGATCATCGTAGAGGTGGTTCAAGAAGGCAACACATTTTACACAGCTATTTACATTAAATTCCCGCAGTACTTTGTTTATTACCAAATAAGCAGAAATACATTTTATTGGTGTTTCGTAAAGGAAATGTGGGAGTGTTTAGGGTTGAAACTTCAACCTAAGAAAAACAGTAGCAGATTTCGAGCTTGCTATATATGAAGTAATTGAGTCAACATGGGGTAAAGCAATTCAACTCTAGGGTTCTCGGTTTCAACGGGCCAGGCATGTGGTGTAAACTATAGGGAATGCAGCCTAACTCCAGTTTCTAAAAACAACAAAGATGTCTGATGACGCATGTAACGTTCTAACATGAATCACTAGATATATAACCAGAGAATTCACCAACAAGCTGTTTATAAAAGACGCACTATTTAGATCTTCTGCTAGTAGTCATCATATCATAAACATTGCTCTGTAATATTGTTTTCTTCAGTTCGATGCAACGATTTGTTCATCGCCTTCCTTCTCATCATAATAAAATTAAATTAAATTGAGTTTTATTTATGGGCGCTCTTTAACTGATGTGGTCCTTTGCGTCCCATTCTATATTGCGCGTGAAACACCGCTAATTTTGCTCAGAGGCCTCTTTATCAGGCTTGAGGATTTTTTACATGCCGTAAATCTACAACATTCTTTACTTCCCTTCCAAAGGAAGGCATGCTAATGATTTTTACGCCCAAAAAATCCATCGCCCTCCGCCAGGCTTGAACCCGCGACGTCGGAACTCGTCTAGCATGGTAACCCTATACCACAGAAGGCGACTTCGCCATAATCGCTGATCACCTATAACCTGAAGGCACCTTAAGTGTAAAATTAAGCACTGAACCGTGCATTGTATTTAATTTGTATAACATTCGAATATTATTAAACTTTGTAAATTACTGTAGGTACAGTAATGCTGCAACTTATATGCTGTTTTAATATGATTTAGTGTGATTAACTAAACAAGGTTTTCCTCTACGCAGATCTTATTCGTCTAAAAATAAAACCTCACACTTGCAACATAAGTTGCAAAAGCAATTCGAATTTCAATTAAACTGCAAAGGAAGATCTAATAATTAATAACATAACCTAATAGCAATGAAATGCTCATATAATTAATCAATTAATATAACTGTAACTAATCTATTATAAATTGTATCATAACAATTATACATATATTAATATAATATATTGTTATATACCGGGATGAGGCCGAAAGGTTTTGCAGCTAGATATTAAATTTAGTTACCCCGGCATAAACATTGGGGGACGTAGACTCAGAGGCAGCGAGAGGACCAAGAACTTAGCTGCACAAATTTAAAGCAGGCGTGGGATATTCATACCATAATACACTTAAATTCACATTCAACACATTACCAGTGGTTTATTAAATAATTGTTCACAACTGATTACAGAACAAACTTTGGAGGGAGATACTCCACACTCACACGGTCCAAGCACTCTAGATACACATCCACTCGCCCTGAAGACGCACACAAGACTGACGCCACGCTACTGACTAGGAGGTGGGGGAAGAAATGCCGCGTCGGACATGAATTCAAACTCACAAACAAAATAACTTGTTCAACAATGTCATGCTACAAAGCAATAATGTGTCCGACATGACAATGCACACACATACACGCTACAATATTTAATATTATAAATCAGTGAGTCAGTTGGTGATTAAATTGTCGGCGTGCAAAGTTTGTACACCTGAGAATACAAAACCGTTTGCCACTCTAACATACAACACAACTAACCCTCCCAATACATTTAATAGCTGTGTATTTGCGGAGGAGTTGCCAGCTATGAATGGAACATAACAACCCAAATATCACTAGATTCCAGTGACTTATCACATAATGGTGGAAAAATGTCAAAGTTGCACCCTTGCACCCGTTACAAAGCATTGGCCTAGCAAGAGTGTTCAAAGATAATTCGTCTTACGTTGGTAAGTAGCTTGCGCATTGTTTTGGTTAGTTTTATTTACCTCCACATAAAAGTGATTGTTTTGTTTTTTATATGACAGAATAAGACAACATGTCCACAACTTGAACGCTGTATCAACTAGATATCGTATATACGCTGCCGTTTGTAAAAATTGCAACACGAAGAAAGAGTTTCCCGAATAACTTCAAACTTGGTGGAAGTGTAGAAGAGTGTGCAAGCAATAAGTGATTAGGTTTGCACGTAGGCCGATCAGAGCTCTCTCGTGTCGGTCCCACAAGGTCAGTGTTGCGCCCAGTGTAATTAGTACAGAGCTGTCAAACAAGGTGGAAAGAATAAAGAAAGTGCTAGTATGCCGCGTCGACGTCAAAGGGAGCCATATCGGCATGTGAGTGAGTTCAAACGGGGCAGAATGATCGGTCTCCGGTAAGTGGGGGACATTTCGGCTCGTACAGAGCATGCTGCTACGACAGTCATGCGTGTGTGGAAGCAGTGGATAGATGAAGGTAGTACGCAGCGAAGAGCGGGTACTGGACCACGGAATATGACCACAGCACGAGATGACCGTCATCTTGTCCGCATGGCCATAACGGACCGTACAGCTTCATCCACAGTGTTGGCTCGACGCTGGAGTACTGCAACAGGTGTGAACATGTCTGCATCAACGGTTCATCGCCGTCTGCTGAAGATTGGACTGGTTGCATGCATGCCATTACGTCGGCTTCAATTGTCCAGGAACCACAAGCTCCTCCGACTGCAATGGGCACTGAACACCGTTACTGGGGTGCTGAGTGGCAAAATGTAGTCTTTCCGAACGAGTCCCACTTCAAAGCATGCGTGTCCGGCGGTACCCTGGTGAGCGCAACCTGGAGGGCTGCATTGTTGAGCGGCATAGCGGACAAACATTAGATGTGATGATTTAGAACGCCACTGGTTATAGCAACCAATGTCACCTCCTACGAATTGAGGGCACTTTGAACAGCAAACGGTACCTAACGGTGGTTGTAGAGCCTGAGGTACTCTCCCTGTTCAGACATCTCCACAGGCCACATTTCAACAGGACAATGACCAAGCCTTCGAAGAGCGACGGGTACCATTGCTTCCCTGGCCTGCACGTTCGCCTGACATGTCGCCCATCGAACATGTCTGGGATATGGTTAGTCGGCACCTGGTGCATCATGGTCCTCCAGTAAACTTGTCACGGATTTGTGGGCTCGAATATAAAAAGTGTGTGGAAGGAAATCCCTCAGGTACTTATTTAGAACCTTTTTGATTCAATGCTACGGCGTATAGCAGCTCTAATTGCAGTGCATGTAGGCCACACCAAATACTGAATATTAGGGCTCAAAAGTCACGTACAGATTTCAAAGTTTATCATTTGTTACTTGTCATGTACCTAACCTGTGGTACTAAATTCATGCGTTTCCTTCTTGATGTTGCAATTTTCACAAACGGCAGTGTATCTGACGAGCTTATGTTCCCCTTACAATATGGACGGAGCAGTCATTTGAAATCATTCGTACTACCAACGCATATGAGGCATTTCCTAGAGAATTCAATGCCTTATTTTACAGCCCACACCCTGGCATTTTCAAGATAAGTTCAGTTAAGAAACAATTCTAACGGAAACTCATAATTATTGTCATACACATGCCGATTCATAAAAGAAGAAACATACAAAACAAACAACTGAAAGTTGCAAAATAATTTAAAAGATCAATGTGTTATATTCACATGATGTTCTCTAGCCTTCTATATCATTTATTAACGGGTATAAAAACTTATCTTCCGAAAGCTTCCGAAGCTTTATCCAGATAAACCTTGCAGAAATAGCTACATTACACAGTTCGTTATAAACGCAAAGGGAATAGGATGGTCAAATGTTTGAGAACTGCACGCTATACGCTACCTTAAAATACCACACTATTTCCATGCAATCACAAAAAAGAACTGAACGCAGTAACAGGTACGTATCTGCGGAGGAGTTGCCGATTATGAATGGAACCTAATAACCCAAATATCACCAGATTCCAGTGACTACAAAAATGTCTATGCTGCAATGTTTTTTAAACATACATGGCATAGATATGCTCTTTCTCCAGGAGATAAAAACTACAGATTTTTCTTCCACCTTTAACTATAATGCGTATGTTAATATGGGAAGTGAGTCGATAGACATTGGTACGTTAACAAAATAGGGCACTGAGTTAGCTTCAATTGAAAAATACCCACAGGAAGAGAAATAATTGGGGTATATACAAATGTTATTTTTATTAATATATACAAGGAAAGGGATATGTTTTTCAGTCAGATCTTACTTATGTTTTACGTACATTACTGCGATTTTATATTCTTGCTGGGTATTTTAATTGTGTGTTGCGGGCAGAAGATTACACTGCTCAATATCGCCGTAGTAATACATTAAAGGCAGCGAGCACCATGTTGGAATAAATTGCTTCGGAAGTAACGTCTACCAAAGAAATCCGTACTACAGAAGTACGTTAGTACGGGAGAAATTTGCTCCGGAAGTAACGTTGGGGAGCTCAATTACAATTTACTAGTTACGACTACGGAAGTAAGAGCTCGTTACTCCCGGAGTATTGCTTTGTTTGCGTGATTTACTTGAGGCGATGATGGATAAAGTTATGTGCGATGAAAAAGCGGGGGCGTAAGCGAAAGAGATAAATGTTTGTTGTTAGAGATAAAAAAATTCATTTAAACAATATAAGTGAAAAAGACATGATATAAAGATGTCTGGAAATCGTGAGGGACGAGTTTAATGCTTCGAGGGACGGGAAACGTACTAAAGAGCAGCTTAAAATTCTGGAAACAACGTTTCTAATCTTAATATTTGCATGGCAGATCACTTGTGTGTTAATGGAGAAATACCCTCTCCGATTTCGGAAAAGTTCACCATATCCACTGACTGATAGGCACAAAGTAGGAACATGCGTGCACTGATATTTTATGTAGATATCCTGCTCCTAACCTAAAAAACACTCTAATAGCGCGATGAAAGATAGGACCGGCAGGAATGTTTATAAGTTCGCCTGTTGCCGGAATTACGATAAACTTTACTTAGCATGACATGAAATTAAGAAATGCTAGTAAACTAAATGTCTAATTAGGATGCACTTAACGTAATGGAAATTATTCTTGATTGGTAGTTTTTTTTTACCACTTCTTGCTAGTCTTCACGCCGATTGGTTCTAATTACCATGTGATATCAAACTTTACGTAACGGGAAGGAAAAGTTTGACATTGCCAAAATCTTAAGTTACGTCGCGTTAAGTCAATCCTAAATAGCTCCATTTAAAAGTGTTAGATCGTCACGTTACGTTAAGTTCTCCGTAATCCCAGCTTTATGATCTGAAATGCATCTGTACGAAACACTCGCAGGACGCTTAATAATAATAATAATAATAATAATAATAATAATAATAATAATAATAATAATAATAATAATAATAATAATAATAATATTAATTGCAGTTTGGATTAGAGAGCTGATTCCTTTCTGAGTTTTGTTATAAATGCTCTCCAAGCGATTCAAAAGGAATGTAAAAGATTTTTTTAATACCGAAACGTTCGCTGAACTCCCTCTCTCTCTGTATAAGTATCATATGGATCTCGCATACCATTGTAGCAGTCCCGTTGTGTTCTTCATCAAGATCGTCAATGTAATCTGAGTAATTGCTCTTTTCTTCATGAAAATCATCAGTCTAATCTAAGCAATCCATGAAGACGTCAAAATATATTCCTCCAAATACGTTACGGTATTGTAGTCCAATCGACTGTTAGTTACTCCATCCAGGTTGCGAGAGTAAATTATAACCTATATTTTGTTCTATTTTATCCCGTTATAACATATGAGAGAGTAACACATGACGGTGCTCTTCAACGTTTACTTCTGCGGTAATTTATTTTGGGAGTATCTGAAAGGAGTAAATTCTTCGGAAGTGCTTTACTCTTGTATGGAAGTCACCGAGTGTTGAGTAGTAGTTTACTACGAAAGTAGAGCTTACTTTAGGTTGGTGCATGCCACCCTAAAAGAGCTAGTAACTACCATGCAAATGTGTGATGTTTGGGTCCAAAACATTTAGTAGTGCGCTTTACCCATTTCGCAGTAAGCTCTGCTGCAAAATTGAACCGCATATACAGGATGGACTATTTAAGTTGAGACTGTACAATATCTCCAAAGCTAAGCGTCGTAGAAATAAATGTTAATAAAAGTTGCTTGATATTATGGGGGAAAGTAAATGTCAATAGTCGTGTTTTGTTTGGAGGAGTTATGATAGTCATTTTAGAGTTCATTTAATTTTTTTAAATGGGAACCTACAGTTGGGTCAAATTAAATTTAAAAGAATGAAATTGACCCTAAATAATCATTACAGCGTCCTCTAAATAAAACACGACTAATGGCATTTACTTTCCCCCATGATATCAAGCAACTTTTATTCAAGTCATTTCTTTCTACAACACTTAGTTTTAGAGATATTGTACAGTCTCATTTTAAATGATCCACCCTGTATAAGTTATTAATCTACAAACAGGTGTTGAAACCTGTTTGGACATATGGGATCCATTTATGAGGCTGTACCAATAAATCCAATGTTAGGATGATTCAGGCGTCTGAAAACACAGTACTTCGTTGAATTGTAAATGCTCTCTGCTACATCTGCAATAATGATCTTCATCACCTCGTGATTTAGGAATAGCTACAGTTTGTGAAGAAATTTCAAGTTGTGTAGCAAAACACTATCAGCGTCTTCAAATCCATATGAATCCTAAAATGGAAGCCGTGTGCCCTGTGGATGAAGATGTGCGTCGACTAAAGAGAATGAAGCCATACGAACTGGCTCAATGCTGTTTGTGGCAATCCTTAAAATTTTTTATTATTAATAACATTATTTTAAAGTTATGTAATGTTCTGCTTCTTCTTTCTCTGCTTACCCTCCGCGTTGTTAGGGCTTACACCCACCCAGGACTTACAAGCGGGTGTCTGGGGTCAGACGCCTGTCGAGGAGCAGACAGCCAGAGAAAACTATCAGAATGGGTGATCAGCTCGAACCTAGGTATGAGAGCGAGGAAGGAGATGATATGAAATGTCGGTGAGATTAATGAAAGGAAAGGTGATGATGGATCCATTTGTGGAATGAATGGCGGGGGAAACCGGAGAATCCGGAGACAATCCGCCCAGACTCCGCTTTGTCCACCACAAATTCCACATGTGGTTTCCTGGTATTGAAGTGGGCCGCCTAGATGAGAGGTGAACGGTCTAACCACTCGGCCACGGAGCCGCCCACGATATGTAAAGTATGAAATACAAATCATCAGTCGATAATGAAAATATCTTAAGCATATGGTATATTAATCAAAATCTTAGAGCCGTTTTGAGAAAGTCCAAATTTTTATAAAAATTTAAATGTAAAGTGTAGTTTGGGGGTATTTTCTTGAAAATCTCCATGTCGCTTCGTGGAAGATGCTAAACTTAAATGGCAAGATTGTATTTTTGCTTTTGTTTTGGATCCAGGGGAACCTAAACCGTATTTCCACTGATATATTGTAGCAGGTATGTGTGTGCATTGTTGCGTCGACACATTATTGGTTTGTAGCATGACATTGTTGGGCATAATCATTTCGTTTGGGAGTATGAATTTCGTCCGACGCGGCATTTCTCTCCCTATCTCCTAGTCAGGGGTGGAGAGAGGAAAGGGGGTTAGGACAAGTAGAGGGACTAGCTTCTTTGTCTAGTGGCGTCAGTCTAACAGCGTTGGTCAGACGTGTGAGTCTCTTCAGAGCGAGTGATTGTGTATGTGGAGTGCATGGATCGTGTGTGTAGAACATCTCCCTCCAATGTCTGTTCTGAAATCTTCTGTGAATGATGTAGTGGCACCAAGGTAAATATATTATAAACCACAGTAATTGTGGTATTATGTGTATTTTGTTATGAATATCCTACGCCTGCTTTAGAATCTACAGTTGAAGTTCCTGGTCCTCTCGCTGCCTCTGACTCTACGTCCTCCAATGTTTATGCCGGGGTAACTAAATTTAATATCTAGCTGCAAAACCTTTTGGCTTCACCCCGGCGTATAACAATATGCATATCAGAATTTTAGGTGGGATGCAATATTTCCTCTGCTTACTATAGGTAAGTAGTATAGAAAGTAAAAAGTATGTTCATATTTTAAGAATAAAATAAATTATTTTTTGGGTATAGAGTTTACGAAATTACGAAATGTTACTTAAGTGCAACTTTGACATTTTTCCACCATTATGGGATAAATTACTAGAATCTGGTGATATTCGGGTTGTTAGGTTCCATTCATAACCGGCAACTCCACCGCAAATACGCACCTTTTACGTGTATTGGGAAGGTTAACTACTCTATATTGTATCTGTTACGTTGGCGCCCTATTTTTATATTCACAGGTATTCAAACTTTGCACGCCGACCATTTAGTCACCAAGTGATGCACTGATTATAATATTAATTAGAATATATATTATGATTATGTTGTATTAATTATATAACTATTTATATTAAATTAGTTATACAAATTGGATAATTGTAAGAACATTTAATTATTAATCATTATTAGGTTAGGTTATGAGTCTATTAGATTATTATTATTATTATTATTATTATTATTATTATTATTATTAATAATAATTATTGGGTCTTAACTTCAAAGTTAAACAGGAATTTAAAATTTTTGTGTTCTGTCTGTTTGTGTGGGTTTTAGAGGAACAAGATCTGCGTAAAATAAAACGAAGAAACTTAATAGCTTGGTTTCGGTAAATACCTTCGCCTAAATCATATTAAAACGTAATTATAAATTCTTCTTCATATTATTACAGTAAAGGTTTAATAACATAGTGTGTTTAATAAATTAGGTCCATAGCAGGTTTAGTGGTTAATTTAACACTTAAAATGCATCCAGGTTATAGTTAATCAGGGATTATTGCGGAAAAGGAAGATGGTGATCAAATTTTTGCACCAAAGTAAAGATATTACAGATCAGTATATGTGATATGACAATGACTTATAATATTAGCAGAAGATCTAAAAGGTGCGTCTTTTGTAAAAACGTTGTGTGGTGGTTTCTCTGGTTATATATCGTGTGACTCAAGTTAGAACGTTGACCAACTTGACATACATCAGCCATCTTTGTGTTTTAGAAACCTGAGTTAGGCTGCATACCCTATATCCTAGAAACAGGCATATAATTCAAATAATAAACTAAACCACTAAGAGTTTAATGCTGAAAAGATAAAGGCTATAAATATAGATTATATAAACATTTATTTAAGATCACAGTCACTACCAAATACGCTTTAGAATACGGAAGCCCAAAACAAAAACATTTTATAAACAAATATTAGTAACCTGAACGTTACCACCGATCAATGATTGACCTTTAACTAATCTGGATAAAAAGAGGCATAAGTTTATACCTATAAAGGAAGCAAATAGGGCATGGAATGTTTTTTTTACAACGCCAACATGGGAGCTATTCCTTTCTGCACAAAATTGGTTTCTATCGTTTCGGAGTGGAGTATAATCCCCAGAGCTCTTGATTAATTACTCATTGGTTCATGGTGCTGGAAATCTATTGGCTCAGTTTTTCTTCTTTCTGCACAAGAAATTTACCAAGGCTTTTTCTATTCACTAATAAGAGATTTTGTATGCTATAACTTTGAAAACTGATGCGTTATCAATATTACGGAAGCAAAAAGGAGCTGAAAAATCGGTGCAAACTTGGAGCATTAAAAACGCATTACGTGAGGATGAAAAGAAGCTGGAAGGGAAGGAAGGAGAGAGCAGAGGTGTATGTTAAACATTGCACTCCGAAGTTACTGTAATGATTTTAATTTTTAACTGCAAAATCACATTTCAAGGGTATTGGAAAAATAATTAGAGCGCTGCATAATGGACCACCTTCCATTTTACCGGGGAAATTTCATAGAACTTGCTCGCCGGTTTGCAGCATTTAATCCAATAACTTTTTTCTTGTATTTCAAATTAACCGTAACTTTTTCCATCAAAGATTCGCAGAAAAGCATTAAAAGTGATTGGCCGCAACGGCCCTTTTTGCTTCTACCGTGACCCCTGAGAGGTAGGGATGAGGGGGAGACCCGAAGGACGACCAGATCCAGATGACGGCGACGTAATCATGGACGGGATCCCTAACTTTTCAGTTCAAATGCATCCGATGTCGCCCGGGCCCAGGCAAAAGCCTCCTAACTTCTGGCGGTCCCTTCTGGTGGAGCACAGTCGGAGGAGAGTCCTAATTGAGCAGTACCGCAACGACTCCAGGGAAGAAACCTCTACAAGGCGCACATCCACCGCCCAGCCACAACACCCCGAACACCGTCGACGGTCCTACAACCCTAAAACAGTTAACAATGAAGGATATGGTGGGTACAGGAAATGAGAGGCACGAAAGTCATAGTAGAAGAGGAACCACCCCAGCATTTGCCTGACGGCCGACGGTACCCACATGTAACCCATTGTCAGAGTGAGCCGTCGCCGAGGATCGAACCCCGGACCTCCCGAATGCGGTGCCACCTCGCTCGGTGAAAAGGATGTAAGGGTTTTGAGTGATATCTTAATAATATTCAATAACATTTTGGTTGTACGGAGCTAAAACTCATAAAATACACAGAGTGTCTTAAGCAATATATGATATAAGACATTCACACGACTTTTTCTACAGATGACATATTCACGAAAATCCGGAAAGGAATTCCTCTATCTATGTAAGTTACTTAGGAATTATTTCAATTAGCAAGAACAGCTTAGTCACAAGCTTAGAGCAAGCGGAAGCAGCATTCAAATGTTTATTCATGGTAACAAGTTCTCCCAATGGAAACAAAGAAAGAAAATGTAATATGTATTACATTTACATCATTTTCTCTACTTATTCTTCAACAAACTATTATTACAAAAGCTTATTCTTCTATCTACGTCTCTTAATCGAGATAAACATTTGTAGATATGGTTTTATTGCACATTTCCTGGTAGGTACAAGGAAATTAGCGGAATGCAGTAGGCATAAGTCAAAACGTTTAAGAGCGTGTCGCTATGTGTTGGCTTTGAAATTCCGTTCACTTTGCATAACCACGGAATATATCTGATGCGATACATTCACATGACTTTCTCTACCCTCTATCGTTTATTAGTGGGTACACAAACCATTCTTATTAAAGCTTATTTTTCTACTACATTTTAATCCAAATAAACCTTTTCAGAAATATCTACATACGTTATACATTTCGATGTAAATATAAAGAGAACAGCGATAGTTAAATGTTTGAGACTGGACGCTATATGCTGGCTTTAAAATTCCATGCTGTTTCCATGCAATCACGAAACAACTGAATGTTGAAAGGACTTTAAGAGAATGACCAAGAAATGAAAATTTCGAACCATTAATAACAGACATCTCAGAAATATGCCACAAAAATCTTACTGGAAATTAATTGTGTATTTTAAAGGGATCTACATTTTTTTGTGTACTACGTTTTCTTCTATCCCTTAACGATTACTAGATTACAAGGTTATACAAAATCCTTCCGAATGAAGTGCATTTAGGCTATTTACAGACAATTCAAGATATATATTTCATTTGTAATATAAATATGTTTAATATATGGTATTTAATTAAAATAGAGTCACTTTTAGAAAATCAAAAAGCTTCGAAAAATGTTTCATCCATCGGGTAGTTTGGAGATTTTTTTTTGAAAATCTTCGTATCTCCTTTGGAAGATACTGAACTTATATATCAAATTAAAGTATTTATCCGACTTTTTGTTTTTTAGTTATGCTGTTCAAAGACATACACATACAGACGGACACACAGACACATAAACAAACACACGGTTCCTTTTCTAAACATGTTTCGTTTTTGGATTCAGGAGGCCTCAAAACATGTATTTCCGGTTAAATCTCGGCATCGAATTTTTGGTGAAATGCAATATCTTCCCTACCTACTATGTACGTACTACAGAACGTAACAATAAATAAATCAAACGAATAATAATTTTGCAGTGTAAAGTACTTGACAGTTCAGACCAATAATAAAAGCTTCCAAATACAGAGGTCACGGTTCGATTTCCGGTTGGAAGATGGGAATTTTTCACTTTCTCTACTACGTATAGTAAGTAGGGGAAGTATTGTATTCCACCCAAAAATTCGATACCGAGATTTCAACGGAAATACATGTTTTGAGATCCCCTGAATAAAAAAAAACATTTTTGGCAACATGTACGTGTCTGTGTTGTCTGTGTGTCTGCGAACAGCATAACTCAGAAACGAATAGTCGGATAAACACCAAACTTGGTATTTAGGTTCAGTATCTTCCAGAGATGCGACACGAAGGTTTTCAATAAAATATCCCCACCCGAGATTACCGTTTACATGGAACATTTTTTGAAAATTTTAATATTCTCAAAAATGGCTCTAACGATTTTGATTAAAGTATCACATGTTTAAGTTATTTTCATGACAAATGAAATGTATATCTCGAATTTTCTGTATTCTTCATTGTAAACGACTTTTGCATAACTGGTAAACCATAAGAGATAGACAAGATTTTAGTACAAAAAATGTAGATCGCGTTAAAGTACACAATTTATGTCATATACACTTTTTTGTTGGGTGAACCATTTTCTAGATATTGCTTGTTATTCCCTTAAATTTTGCCAATACTTATACTTTTTCTAAAATGGGAATTCGTTATTCATTTTTTTATGTCCTGGACATGCAAAGAGAATGGAATGCGCCACATAGCAACCAGCTCTTAAAAGATTTGACTATCGCTTAAAGCCTACCATATTCCCCTTGCACCAACAAGAAAATTAGCAATAAGATTAACATCTGGATTAACATGAAGCATGTGGAGAATCAGCGTTTGTAAAAATAGTTTGTACAAGAGTAGAGAAAGTCATGTGTGTAACACATCATATTTTTTTTGTCGTGGTAATGCAAAGAGAACCACATAGCAACCAGCTCTTAAAACATTTTACTATAGCTTAAAGCCTACCAATTCCCCTTGCATCTACAAGAAAATTAGCAATAAGATTAACATCTCGATATCTCGATTAACATGAAGCATATGGAGAATAGCGTTTTTAAAAATAGCTTGTATAAGAGTAGAGAAAGTCATGTGAGGTAAAACATCAGATTTTTTCTTTAGCCAGGATTCTTCCTTATCCTCCCTAAGTCTGGAAATGTGAGTGAGAGTTTTAATGTGTGTATGGAGCATTTTTATAGTTTTAAGTTTTGAAAATAGCTTAAAGAGTTGGCCAGGCAAATCTGGTATTTCCGAGCGCATGTCAAAGGACCTGAAATAGTTTAAGAAGTCTTAAGTCATGGCAATACATTTAAACTAAATCGTGTATCTGTGTCTTTAATTTCAATTATAGATAATTAAAAGTGCATCGAATATATTTAAAGCTTATAATAAGATACATTCACATATAGTATTCAATGTGGAATCAAAATCCAATATCTCGCTTGACAATCACAAGTACAAACCATTACCCTCACAGCATGTGTTTAGAATTGGAATCTATAAGCACATTAAACAAGGTTTGAGCCGTTGACCTGGATTCAATTATGGTGCTGTTCCATTTCTAAGGGATATAAAAGCTAAATAAAAAACTTGTTGCGTTACATTCACATGGCTTTCTCTATCTGTATCATTTATTATTAGGTATACAAACTTGTTTTTCTGTCTACTTCATTTTCTTCGAAATAAACCGTTGCAGAAATAGCTAGATTTCGTTATAAATGCAAAGGGAATAGCGATAGTCGAATGTTTCAGAACCGGCGCTATATACTGGCCTTATATCTTTCCGAGTAGTCGCGAGAAACAACTGACAGGACTTTGAAAGAATTGCGAAGTATTGAGCAATTCAAACCAGCGATGGTGGATACCTCGGAAATGGCTCGTGCCACAAAAAATTATTTGAAATAAATCGTGTGTTTTAAAGAGATCTAGGTTTTTTTTATCCAGTCTGTCTTTTCATCTGTCGCTTAACGTTTACCAGTTAGAGAAGATTATACAAAGTTCCCTTTGTAAAGAGGAGTTTACAGGCTACTCCCAAAAAATTCAACATATGCATTTTATTTGCCATGAAATATCTTAAATATACGGTATTTTAATCAAATTCGTTAGTCATTTTTGAGAAAATGTCGAAAAGGTTTTCATGTAAAGGGTAGTTGGGGATAGAGAGGTTTCTTAAAACTCTTCGTGTCATATCTTTGTAATTTACTAAACTTAAATACCAAGTTTGGCTTGAGTTACGTTGCACACTCACTCATACACGCACGCACACGCACACATACACACAGACGGGGACCCTTTTTATAAAACTGCTTTTTATTGCATTCAGGGGGTCTCAAAACATGTATTTCCGGTGAAATCTCGGTATCGAATTTTTGGGTGGAATACAATACTTCCCCTACTTACTATACGTAGTAGAGAAAGTAAAAAAACAGCCTATTCGTTTCCTTCCACCCCCATGCGGCCAATTACTTATAATGTTTAACTGAAGTATTTCTTTTAATTAGCAAAGTTTCTCTTTTCGGAAATATCCAGCTGCACCCTGGATTCAGAGTCTCTTTATCTTAGAATTAGTGAGATGGAGGGTACCCCAGCCACTGGAGCTCATCAACGCACGTACGCCATTGTAGGCCCTTTGTGGCTTAAGTGATCCTGGAGGAAGGAATGAAAGGGAGGCCCGAAGAGCGACCAGATCCGATCGACGATGTGCGCCAGCAAAAACGGGCTCCCTAACAATTCCAGAATGACACCAATCCTGACGCTGGCTCGAGTTTCCCTGCGGCATCTTCAAGCCGGATGCTCCGATACGAACGAGCCTCCAGGAAGCGACAGCAGCCGGCCAACCAAGTGCCAGGGAGAAATCTTTACATAACGCAAATTCTAACTCCCACCACAAAGAACAAATTGCCGTCGCCTGGTCCTACAATCCTGAAACATAAAATAGAGATGAAACAGATGAAAGGAAATGATGAGAACAGGAAATTATGGAGAGGAAATTCGCTGTAGAAGGGGAACAATCCCAGCATTCGCCTAGCGACCCAGGAAAACCACGAAAAAAAACAATGTCAGAGCGGCCGGTCGACGGAAATCTAAGCCTCACCAAATGTGAGCCTCACACGTTACCTCGGACTGTATCTATCACAAATCTAAACTACCCTTAATTCATCTAACATCTGAACTACCTTTAATTTTGTACAGATTTCAAACAAATTTGAAATGCATCGACAGATGTTCAACCTTGTATACACAAAATTTTAATCCCTGGTTCACTGGTCTCGTAGATCAGTCGGTAGAGCACATGCTGTGCTTATGGTCTTGGTTTGATTCCCGGATGTTCACGAAAATTGTTCTTTAAAACAAGAAGATGATTTAGTATGACCAGAGTTTGGTGTGGGAATGCGAGTGCGCTTGTGTGTGTGTGTGTGTGTGTGTGTGTGTGTGTGTGTGTTGTGGTCATTTAATAACCAATTAGTCCATAAAAACATTTCCGGTTTGCCGCTGGGCATAACCCTTGCACAAGTGCCAATCATATATGCCTATTTGACAATTAACTTACAAGAAGACAATTTATATTCCACCAATAAGGTTAAAAACAAAACAAAATACCTCCTACTTGTCAGTGGTTGGCGAGTTGCTTCATGACCACGGATAAAGCGTCTAAAATAGCTATTTACAAGTCTAGTACAGAAACTGGCAGATTGGGGACAAATGACATTATTATGGTCGAGCATTAGCGAGGTCGGAATGAACACTTCTGTTATAGGCGCGTACATAAGTTTTTAGCACAGGTATATGGAAATCAGGTTTGAATTAAGCAGACATTACACCGGTCTGTACCAAACTAAATATAACAAATACCATGGCGGTGCAAGGAGTAGTATGTTCAGTGATTTGAGGCAGAAACTAACCAAGTAAATGAATATACTTTCACCAGCTAGCAAACGCCACAGATCTGACAGCTTCTTATGAGGCGTGTTTAGAATTAGTAAAGAGCAAACAATTTTTCAGAGATGGAGAGCTTATTAAAATGTGTGCCATAAAAATGGCATCTGCCTTTGGAAACAAGAATATGGTAAAAAAGTGTGAAACACTTTCCTTGTCCCATCAGATATAAGAGTAAATGAAATGGGAAGCGAAGTTACAGCATCTCTCCATGACATTTTGAATAGTTGTGAATTCTACTCCCTGGGAGATGAGTCTACAATTGTGTCATTCAGCTTCTTATTTTTGTCAGAACAATAAATTCTGAATTCGAAATTCTGGAACACGTTCTGAAGTTACATTAATTAGGAACCACCACTAAAGGAATTAACATATTTAATGCACTGAATAGTGCAGTTTCTCAATTTGGAGGGTTTGAGAGATGCTCTGGGATTACAACAGACGGAGCTAGAGCAATGGTGGGTCATAAAAATGGTCCAGTAGAACTTTTTAAAGAATAAGGAATAATTGCCTGTTTTTCATAGAATAATTCATAGGGAGGCACTCTGAGAAAACTAAAATTGAGAATCAGTGACAGTATGAAAACTGTTGTAAATATTGTAAATTAAATAACAGGAGGAAAGAAAGCTCAAATACACTTTGGAAGCTGAATATGGTGATATTTCATTGCATGGTGAAGTTCGTTGGCTTAGTGCTGGAAACTGTCTCCAACAATTTTTACTTTCTCTACCACGTGTAGTAAGTAGTGGAAGTATTGAATTACAACAAAACATTCGATATCGAGATTTCACCGTAAATATATGTTTTGAGGCTCCCTGAACCCCCCCCCCCCAAAGCATTTTTAGATAAAGGTCCGCGGTTGAGTCTGTGTGTCTGTGAACAGCATAACTCAAAAACGAAAAGTAGGATAAATACCAAACTTGGTATTTAGGTTCAGTATCTTTCAAAGATGCGACATGAAACTTTTCAAGAAAATTCTCCCACCCCAGACTCCCTTTACATGGAATATTTTTTGAAAATTTTGATTTTCTCAAAAATGGTTCTAACGATTTTGATTAAAGTATCATATGTTTAAGATATTTTCATGGCAATCGAAATGTATATCTTGAATTTTCTGGAAATGTTCCCAAAAATCTTCATCTGAATGAATTTTGCATAACTGGTAAACCGTAAGAGATGGACAAAATTTTACTACACAAAAAATACACATCTCATTAAAACACACAATTTATGTCATACATATTTTATTGTGGAGTGAACCATTTGCGAGATTTTCTTTGTTATTTGTTTGAATTTTCGAATATTTATAATTTTTCTCAAATGGGAATTCGTTATTCGTTTTTTATGTTCTGAACATGCAAAGAGCGTAGAATGCTCTATGTAGCAAACAGATTTAACTATCGCTTAAAGCCTACCTTATTCCCCTTTCACCTACAAGAAAATTAGCCATAAGATAGTCTCTACAAATGTTTATCTCGATTAACATGAAGTAGATGGAGAATAAGCGTTTGTAAAGATAGTGTGTACAAGAGTAGAGAAAGTTATGTGAGTGTAACATATCACATTTTTTTTGAGTTAAGAAATGAAACTTTCATAGTCCTTAAGGACAGAAATACTAGAACTAATAGATAAGCTGGAACGCAAGAAAGTAATAAAATCTCTTGTCTTCCCGACCGATTTAAAATGTAATCTCAATGCTTTAATCATGAAATTGCAAGGGAAAAAATTTCTCATCTTAGGACATATTGAAGGATTCCGCAAGAAACCTAATTTAAGGGGACAAGGTACTCTGAAATGGTAAAACATCACATTTTTTGTTTTAGACACTAATAAAATCTCTCTTATTTCCAGTTTCAGAAAATGTATAATGCTTAATTAGGGTTAAGAGATTTTTAAATACCATTTAAATGCTAGTCTACATTCCTTTAAAACTGTCATGCAATGCCCTGTTTAAAACATTTTTATATCTTTCAATAATGAATGACTCTATCATGCCCAGCGAGCAGTTCAGCAATTAACAAAAGAGGCCAGGACCAAGAGAAGACAATCAGAAAAGCTGAAGCAATCCAGGAATGAAGGTGCATATGATTATGACCCTGGAATGTACTTAAGTGCGTCACAATTTTAATGTTCAAACTTTAAACTCAGTTTTCTCAAAAAAACATTTTTGGATATTTATGTATCGTTTTCTCAGAAAGAATCAGAGGTAGACAGCTGAAATTTTCAGTACATGTATACAATACATAGATAAACTTTCTGAACTACAATCACAATTTTATAATGTATATTAGTGATATTAAGAAACAACAACATTAAAATTTTTCACATTTTTCTTTTTTGACTTTGCAAATATTTTTTTTAATTTCTAGTGAACTGATATACATAACAAAATTATTGAGGTTCAGAAAACAGTTGGTTATACCAAAAACACGCATGCAAAAGTGTGATTCTATATTGAAAGTAGTACCAGAGAAAAAGGTCCACGAATTCACATGTTATAAGAGTAAATTTTATCATTTTATTGCTGAACGAAATAATTTTTACGGACTAACTACATAAGCTATCAATGCAAACAACCACTTGAAATAATTATCATGATTTATAGAATAATTCATAAGAATTTCAGGAAAAACCATTGAAAACTTAAAGAGCAGTGATAATTTAACACACTTAAGGTGTAATTTCCATGTGTTCAGACTACCTTGTCCCCTTAATGCAAAATGCAGTAAAAACAAATGCTACAGCCCACTTGCCAACTTGCCATTTACTAAAGACAGAAGACAGTGAATAAACGTTTAGTGAGTTACTTGAAATTAAAAATGACATAAGGGTGAGATCCGGACAAGGTTCAAAGCCGTAACTTTCACTGTTTAGCAACCCAATGGAAACTGAAGTGAGCAACAAGCCCTCGACTATCAAATCGAGATTTGTAACCTTCACGATCTTTGGTTCCAAGCCAAAACAATGGCATTTCCGGGGATTTCTGGAGACTCCTAACAAAAGGCCGTTTTTATAAACTACATAATTTTGCAATTGAAACATTGTTATTTGGTAGCACATATGTGTGTAAAAGTGCTTTTTCAAACTTTAAAAGTCGTTAAATCAAAATGCAGAAATCGCATTGAAAGTGAAACCCTGGAATCCTGCCACAGACTTTCATTGACGGAACTTACAGTGAGCATTGTGTCCGAAAAGTAGTGACAATCCTCGTATTAATGTTCTCAATTACCCTGGTGCATCAAAAAAGGTTTTATTGAAAGTATTCTGTATTTTGCTTGTTTGCTTTCTTGCTACAATAATCTTGTGTATTACATTTGTATGTAAAATTGAAGTTCAATTGAATGCCATCTATATTTTCTTGTCTGTTAATATTGTGTATACATTTATATCGTTTTTTCTTTCTCTGTTACATATAGTAAGTAGGGAAAGTATTGCATTCCACCCAAAAATTTGCTATCGAGATTTCACCGAAAATACATGTTTTAATGTCCCCTGAATCCAAAAAAAGCATTTTTAGAAAAAGGCCAGTGTGTCTGTGAACAGCATAACTCAAAGTCAGATAAATGCGAAACTTGGTATTTAGGTTTAGTATCTTTCAGAGATGCGACACGAAGATATTCAAGAAAATCCCCCCACCCCAGACTTCCCTTTGCATGGAAAAGTTTTCAAAATTTTGATTTTCTCAAAACGGCTCTAATGATGTTTATTAAAATATGTGTTTAAGATATTTTTATGGCAAATGAAATGTATATCTTGAATTTTCTGGGAATGTCCCCAAAAGTCCTCTTCATTCTGATTGACTTTTGCATATGTTTGGTAAACCGTAAGAGATACACAAAAGTTTACTACACAAAAAATGTAGATGTGGTTAAAACACATAATTTATGTCATGTACTTTTTTTGTCGAGTGAACCATTTCCGAGATATCCCCTCTTATTTGTTTGAATGTTCCAATACTTGTACTTTTTCTGAAATGGAAATTCGTTATTCGTTTTTTTATGTCCTCGACATGTAAAGAGAATGGAGTGCTACACATAGCAAACCGCTCTTAAAATATTTCACTATCGCTTAAAGCGTACTATATTCCCCTTGCACCTACAAGAAAATTAGCAATAAGATTAACATCTCGATATCTCGATTAACTGAAGTAGATGGAGAATAAGCGTTTGTAAATATTTTTGAACGAAAGTAGAGAAAGTTGTTTGAGTGTAACACTTCAAACATTTTTAAAATTGTAATTTATAAGAGATGGCCCGCCCTCCCTCAGATATACTCTGTTTGGCCCTCTAGCAATGAAAGATTAGGCCCATCTGTTTAGAATGGGAAATTTCATATTTGCCTATCGCTAATGACTAACTTTTCCACTAATTGAATGAAAGTCTTTGGGAATTGTATTTTGAATTCTACATTCCCTAAATTAATCGTTTACGATACAAACATTTCTCGTTGGAATCCTCTAATGGCAGAACCAAACGTTGTGATTCAACAAATATCGTATTTCACGTCCGTTTCTAGCTTTGCCATACTTTGACGCTCCGCAGAATTTAATTACATTTCAATTAAGCAGCTGAAATGTACATACATGCACACTATCTACTATGTACACATTAATAATTAAATCAGTGCTGGGAACAACGTACGACAAAAGGGAATTCAGACAAACTTTCTGAATAGTGCGTGGTGTACACTGAAATAACTCACGAAATTAATGATCTGAAGCTGAGCCGAGTTGCACAGAGACCACCCAATATTTATGTTGCGGAAGACAATATGGATTGTAAATGAATTTGTGTTCACAATCGTCTTCCGTTACATTAAACAGCAAAATAACGTGTAAACGCTTGAATACGTAGTTTCGCTTTTGAAACTAAAGTCAGGTGGTCAGAAAATTCCATTTTAGATATCTTATAAAATCTGAGAGACTACCATTACACGATTTTCTCTACCCACTATAGTTTATTTTCATATACCAGGTGTCCCAACCGCGTCGTATTTCAAGTGTGTATCCCTTCGTGTGTTGAAAGAGTTGCATGACTCAACGGGGTAAACACAGGTTAGTGGGGAATTGGTGATTTAGCGTTGGCTTCTTCTTCATCTTTTTAAGGCTCCATTTATATTCCGCCTTTAACTACAATGGTCTTATCGGCGATCTTTCCTTTGGAACATATTGTTGCCTATAGGCAATGGCATTAACTCGTATTAGCTTGCCTTTGGGTTTCTAGTAAACTTTGGGTTTTAATCATTAGATCACACATACATCCGCACTCTCATTCATACTTCCATACTCTGGGAAGGATAGAGGATAATCTTGGCTAGAGAAAAATTCCCACCCCCAGCTGGGAATCGAACCCCAGGCCCCTCGCATAGCAGGCAGGTGCACTACCGACTGAACTAGGGGCCAGCCGAGCTTCGTTCTACGACTCTTGCTTATCAGCAAAGACGATGAACGGACCGCGCTCACTGAGAGGCACTTCTCAGATTTGCAATGGAGTGTACAATACGTGATGATAGACAAAACAGACCCGTGCACTAGAGTGTACTGTCCGTGAAAATAGATGAAGATAGACCGAAAAGGTCTTAAATTATTTTCCACTTCAGTTACACGGGTTTTAGTTTCAAGGGAATAAACTCTTTTTCGACTGACAAATTAATTAAAATATCTTTATTTGACCTATCCGTATCCGCCCATAGCCATTGTTTTAGTTGTTGCTGTTCTTGCCAAACATTATGGACTATAAGCAACAAATATGAGAGGACGCAGTGTTTCCCTATCATTTTTATGCTTACTATTATACATGTTATTATTATTATTATTATCATCACCATCTAACAGTCCTATTATACTGACTTCGCTCATTGAGTAGATGTTGGAAATTTTATCCTGTTGATTGCTACGATGTCTCAACCGTCTGCGTGTACCCATATGGACATTTCTGAAAACCGTTGTAGTAGTAGTGATGGTGGTAGAAGTAGTAGTAGTAGTAGTGGTAGTAGTAGTACTAAAAGTAGTAGTAGTAGTAGTAGTAGTAGTAGTAGTAGTAGTAGTAGTAGTAGTAGTAGTAGTAGTAGTAGTAGTAGTAGTATAGTCTGAAGTTTTCACTACAGAGGGTATTTTTTGTTTCATGTGCAGCTCTAGCACACTACGCAACAAAAATGACGCGCATGTTACTGTCGTCCACGTGTGAAGAACAGAGAGGTGTGGTTCGATATTTATCGGCCAAAGGGCATAAACCGACAGGGACATGCGTGGCGTGCATGGGGACGATTGCACGGACCGTAAAAATTTCTCTAGGTGGTGTGCATTCTTCTAGAGGGCCGTGTGAATCTTAGTGATTCGCCACGCTCCGGGAGGCCGGTAAAAGCTGCAACCCCGCAGAATGTCAGAGGTATTGAGGCGGCAATTTTGAACGACCGGCGTGTGCAACTGCGAACCTTGTCGCAACAGTTCAACATATTCTATGGTGCAGTGTACGATATTGTTCATGACACGTTGAAATTTCTTAAAGTTAGTGCTCGCTGGATGCCTATGAACCTGACAAACAACCACAAGGGCCAGCGAATGATGACGAGATTGGATCACCTAACGCTGAAGGGCATGACTTTCTGAAAGAAATCGTCACTGGTGATGAGTCGTGGGCATACCACTACACGTCCGAAACCAGGCAGGCAAGTATGGAGTGGAAACATGCTGGTTCCCCAGTGAAGACAAAATTCAAAGTGACTCAATCTGTTAGGAAAGTGCTTGTGACGGTGTTCTGGGATATGCAGGTGTTGTATTGGTGGACTTTGCTGAACACGGGACCACTGTGAATACTGCAGGTACATGACAACTTTGGTGAAGTTGCGTCGTGCCCTTCGTGACAAGCACCACAACATGAATGTTGATGATGTCGAAATTCATCATGACAATGCTCGCCCCATGTTGCTGCCACTGTTCGTCAGAAAAGCATCAAATTTGGTTGGGAGGTGCTCCAGGATCCACCATACAGTCCTGATCTTGCACCGTCGGACTTTCATCTGTTTGGTCCTATGAAGAAATGCCTGACCGGCCAACGCTATGGGACAGATGCGGAAGTGAAATCAGCAATTCGCAGATGGCTGTACTCCAAGGAAACGGACTTCTACGAACAGAACATATTGAAACTGGTATCACGATGAGAAATGTGTTGGGAAACTTGGTGGCTATGTCTAAAAGTAGGTAAAAGGTGTAATTTCATTTCTGATTTATTTTTGTTGTTTTATCCAATTAAACGTTTTTGTAAAAAAAAATATTGTGAGTTACTTTTCGATCCGCCCTCATAAATAAATATTACGTTATTGCTTACGCTTCCTGCTACAGATTTAGTTGGTGTAGAGTCCCCTTGTGTGGACGAAAACAAAGTTGTTTTTGAAACTTGAATAAATTGTTTCCTTATTTTATGAATTCAAAAAATAGCCCCATTAATGCTCATCCGTTTAGAAGGTATGTTCTTAATAATTAAAACTTAATTTTAAGATTTATAATAATTTTTATTTATAAAATGTTTGCTTAATGTTAAGATTAAATAAATATGTTTAAAAGTGTTCTTGAAATGTAACCCGACTTTCAACGCAGTTAATCACGTTGAATCAAAATAACTCTTTTACGATCTAATAGGCCATAACTTAGTCTGTTGAAGGGTAGTTTTAAATGTTGCACAAAATTGCGCAATTATCAGGATTAATTGTTGTTTTCATCTATAATAACCCGGCGGTGACACTTCGGTGTGTGGCTCACGTACAGCAAAGCGTCACGGAAGGAGGAATTAGTCAGTGTATAATGGTTTACGTCTTCAATATTATTCATCTGACACAGAAGTAAAGATTAGAAGGGTGTTAAAAATATTTTTATCTAATTTTAACAGACGCTGGTCAAAATGCAATAGATATTGAAATAGTTTTATGAAGGAATATTCAGAATACCTAGATTGTAAAATTTAATTTTCTGAAGAAATTTATCACTCCCCAAGAAACCCTTTTGGGGAAAGCAGTAGATAAAGTAAAGAGAGCAAAATAGAGGAATTAATATAAAGCCTCAGTCTTGAGATGTCTTTTGCCTAACAATTGAGTTTGCCAGCTACGCGTAAAGGAGATATTGTTCAACAATTATCTGAAGAATCTCCAGATAATGATTGAGATACATATAGAATTTTTTTTAAATTGTTTCTGTTCTTTACGAAAAGGAAATAGTTTTCTCATGCTTCATTTTTATATAATGCACATATATAAATTGCACGTGGTGATTTAACTTCTGTATCCTTAGGAGAGGCTGCAGTAAAATAAAACCACATGAAATATTTTCATTATAAGCCCCCACAAATAATAATAATCATAATAATAATAGTGAAAAACTACAATATATTTAATTTAAGAAATAAGAAATGGGTTATGAATGTTAATGATGCATGTACAATTTACTATAGCATCTTAGATATTACTTGTTATCTTTGTAACATTAAGTTCAAAAATTCAAAAATTAAAATGATTGCCTTAGTAAGAGCTGGTTAAAGCATTCATATTTTTGAGTTTATGATCACATACATTTTTGTAATGAGGAGTATAACCATTGGGAAAAATAGTACCAACCACTCACATTGATAAAGCAATGTAATAAAAATGATGTACCAAATGCTGATTTTGAGCTGAGAAAAAATTCTGATGTGATACATACACATGACCTTCGCTACTCTCTATCGTTTATTAGTGGTTATACAAACTATTCTTACTAAAGCTTATTTTTCTATTTACTACGCTTTAATCCAAATAAACCTTTGCAGAAATAACTGTATTAATATTTCGTTATAGAAACAAAGAGAAAAGAGTCAAATGTTTAAGAACTGGACGCTATATGCTAGTCCGCGTTGCTATAGGGATTTAATTTCATCCATAACCCGAAAACTGAGGGAAGTTATACGTGCTCAGGGTTCATATACCCGATATTAACTTTGTTTATTTTTTATGTGTTTTAGTTTTAGAAGATAATAGTTTATTTATTTCTTTAGTTATTTAAAACGAGTGTTTTAGCAGAATCATGGTTTTCTGCGCATATACATACCTAAAACTAAAAGTGATAAAGTTACATTAATGCAATATTATGTTCTACACAATCAGTCATAAAACTAGCAACATAAAAATAACAATAACTAACAATATTTTAACCGAGTAGTTGGCTTATGAGGATAAGCGAAGCCTTCTTAACCTCGCGGCCAACGAAACCTTGTTTCAGGCTGTGTTTTCAGTAGCTTATAAAACACCGTTATTAAGTGACCATTGCGCTCACAAGCACAGACCATTCAGTTGCTGCATTTGCGTTATGAACACAGCTGTTACGAAGGTACACGAGGCCCTACGATCGCCACATGGACTCTGGAGGTGACTCAAGTTTTTGTCCACGGGTGTACATAGTAGGCAGAAAAGATATTGCATTACACCCAAAAATTCAATACCGAGATTTCACCGGAAATACATAGTTTTGAGGTCCTCAAATCATAAAAAGAAGCATTTTTAGAAAATGATCCGTGTGTGTGTGTGTCTGAGAACACCATAACTCAAAAAAAGTCGGCTATATACGAAACTTGGTATTTAAGTTAAGTATCTTCCAAGGATGGGACACGATTTTCAAGTAAATCCCCTCTACTCCAACTACCCTTTACATGGAATATTTTTCGAAAATTTGGATTTTCTAAAAATGGCTCTAACGATTTTAATTAAAATACCGAATATTGGGGGTGGGGTGTTTCAGAACTGGACGCTATATGCTGGCCTTAAAATACTATACTCTTTCCATGACATCGCGAGAAACAGTTTAAAACTGACAGGATTTAAAAAAGGCTAAGTATTGAACAATTCGAACCATTAATAATGGATATCTTGGAAATGGTTGATGCCACAAAGGGTTATATGAAATAAATCGTGGGTTTTAAAGAGATCCACACTTTTTGTGTTAATACGTTTTCGTCTATCACTTAACGTTTACCAGTTGTACAAGATTATACATAATTCCTTGTGAATGAAGACAGGCTATTTACAGAAAATTCGAGATATACATTTTATTTGTCATGTAAACATTTTTAATTTATGGTATTTTAATCTAAATCGTTAGAGCCATTTTATGGAAAATAAAAAAGAATGGAAAAATTTTCCATGTAAAGGGTAGTTGGGGTAGAGAAATTTTCTTGAAAATCTTTGTGTCGTATCTTTGGAAGGTTCTGAACCTGATTATCAAATTTGGTATTTATCCGACTTTTCGTTTTTGATTTATGCTGTTCACACACACACACACACACACACACACACACACACACACACACACACCGCACAGAACTTTTTTTAAAAATGTGTTTTTTATTCAGGGGGTCTCAAAACATGTATTTCTGGTGAAATATGGATATGAATTGATGAGTGGAATGCAAATACCTTCTCTATCTACTATGTACATGGGAGAGAAAGTAAAAAAGATGTTTTGGGTTTTTTCCATTATTCATTTTATGAATATAAAATATAAAGATGCTTAAAATTTCTTCTGGTTTTGCCGAATCCATTTTGCGATTCTTTAAAAAAATCGCCATTACATTAATCGTTACAAGGCCTCCGTTTAATGCGCATATAGTTTCGATTGCAAGAAACAAGGGTGGTAACAATTGAGTGTTATAACGTGTTATTTCATTGGGTCTTATCTTCAGTTTCTGGTAGAAGTGGCCGCTGTTAAATGCTCTACTTTTAATGCCAGTTGTCTAAAAATATTAATTTTAGCATATACTCTAAAACAGTGCTTGTCGGACTGTTAACGTGTCTAAAGGCAATACGTACGTTAATGGTCCTAGACCACTAAAGACGTCATGACAATATTTGGCGGCGTTTTAAACCAAATCATTGCAGCGCCATTCCTATTCAGTGCTTCTGGCTCGGACTGAAATTTCCTAGGGACTATCAGTCATATTATAACAAAACTTGATAAATTAAGTGCTTCGTATAGTTTTGCTTACAAATGAAATTCGTATTCTCACGTAGTCTATGGATGTGAAAACAATTACCACTTAATTTAAAAATAAAAGTTTTAAACTGTAACTCTCATGTGTACTGTTTGTTTTCTTTTGTTATTAACTTGCTACTATAAATAATAAAGAAACAAATGTAATGAACATAGTATATATTCTAAAACTGAATTTAGAACTTTAAATTTCTCATATAATTTAGGGAGCGTTTGCTAAAAGTATTGTATGCATCAAGTATGTAAGAGCTTTGGTGAAATCATCTCGTATTGCTCACTTGGCTCATGCCTCATCCGGAAACACCGAACTTTTCCGTTAAATCTTTATGGTTACTACTGAAATTACATATATTCTGTGCTCATGGTCTTTGATACTGTGGAAGGGGGGATAAGGCCGTTGCGCGGCCGCTGCGTTAGTACCACAAAGAGCCGTCGCATGAAGTCGACCCTTGAACGAGCAACCGATTTTCAACCTTTCCCTATCCACTGTCTCAAAAGACTCTGAACAAAGAATATTAAAGGGTTCTGCAAAAATTTTAGTGAAATCCTGTCTGTCTTTTATAGTGAAATAAAATCTCCAAAAATTCAGTAACACGAAGAGGTATTCACTATCTAATTGATATTCTTAATGTTCGAGATACAAACACAGCTTTCTTAATTAAGGCCCTTAGAGCAGTTTTAGAGAAAATACGAATTAATGAGTTTGTTTCCTTCCATATAAAGATACACTGCCGTTTGTGAAAATTGCAACACCAAGAAAGAATTTCCCGAATAACTTCAAACTTGGTGGAAGTGTAGAAGAGTGTGCAAGCAATAAGTGATTAGGTTTGCACGTAGGCCGATGAGAGCTCTCTCGTGTCGGTCCCACAAGGTCAGTGTTGCGCCCAGTGTAATTAGTACAGAGCTGTCAAACAAGGTGGAAAGAATAAAGAAAGTGCTAGTATGCCGCGTCGTCGTCAAAGGGAGCCATATCGGCATGTGAGTGAGTTCAAACGGGGCAGAATGATCGGTCTCCGGTAAGTGGGGGACATTTCGGCTCGTACAGAGCATGCTGCTACGACAGTCATGCGTGTGTGGAAGCAGTGGATAGATGAAGGTAGTACGCAGCGAAGAGCGGGTACTGGACCACGGAATATGACCACAGCACGAGATGACCGTCATCTTGTCCGCATGGCCATAACGGACCGTACAGCTTCATCCACAGTGTTGGCTCGACGCTGGAGTACTGCAACAGGTGTGAACGTATCTGCATCAACGGTTCGTCGCCGTCTGCTGCAGGTTGGAATGGTTGCATGCATACCATTACGTCGGCTTCCATTGTCCAGAAACCGCAAGCTCCTCCGACTGCAATGAGCACGTGAACACCGTCACTGGTGTGCTGAGTGACAAAATGTAGTCTTTTCGGGCCAGTCCTGCTTCAACGTGTCCTACAGTAATGGCCGCATAGTGTTCGGCGGTACCGTGGTGAGCGCAACCTGAAGGGCTGCATTGTTGAGCGGCATAGCGGACAAACACCAGATGTGACGGTGAGGGGCGCCATTGGTTATAACAACCAATGTCACCTCCTACGAATTGAGCTCACTTTGAACAGCAAATGGTACCTAACGGTAGTTGTATAGTCTGAGGTACTCTCTCTGTTTCAAGCATCTCCACAGGCCACATTTCAACAGGAAAATGCACGGCCAAATATTGCGAGGAATGTACAAGCCTTCTTCGAAGAGCGACGGGTACCATTGCTTCCCTGGCCTGCACGTTCGCCTGACATGTCGCCCATCGAACATGTCTGGGACCTCGTGCGTCACGGTCCTCCAGTAACCAGTGTCACGAATTTGTGGACTTGAATACAAACTGCGTGGAGGGAAATCCCTCAGGAAATTATTCAGAACCTTTTTGATTCAATGCCACGGCGTATAGCAGCTCTAATTGCAGCGCATGAAGGCCACACCAAATACTGAATATTTGAGCTCAAAGGTCATGTATAGATTTGAAAAGTTTATCATTTGTTACTTGCCATGTACCTAACCTGTGGTATTAAATTCATGCGTTTCCTTCTTGGTGTTGCAATTTTCACAAGGGACAGTGTAGTTTGAAGTGGGGTAATTATATGAAAAGCTTCATGTTGCATCCTTGAATGACGCCGGAATTAAATGCAAACTTTGTTATATATCCGACTTTTCGTTTTGGAGTTATACTGTTCACAGACGTACGCGCGTAACGTTTTTCTAAAAGTTCTTTGAGAGGGCACTATGACCTAAAAGTGGGAATTTCCGGTAAAACCTCAAAACGGATGTTTAGAGTATAATAATACTTTCTCCACCTGCCACAGGCAAGCCTCAGAGAAAGTAAAAAGCGCCAATTTTATTAATGTACGTATAATATTGTGAACATGAAAATCCTCTACACCTGTGGGAAACACAGCTCTCAAATGCAAATGACGGATTTTAACAAGAACAAAGAGCTTCCATTAAGAGCTTATTTTAATGAAAAAGGTGCAGGGGTGATAATACTTCATCCTAGGAAGTTAAAACTCAACTGCCTTTTGTGAATATTTTCATGATATAGGAATAAGCTGAACATAGACTTCCATTTAGTAAAACAAGGAACATGGTATTGCTATATGCTTCTACATGAGTGCATTTGGTGAAAGTTTGCGCAGGAACATCCATAAACTTGCTTATCTGGTTACTAGACTGAGTATTTTCAAATAACTGCACTTTTAATTTCTGCACTACTTAATTATAATAAGTGGAGGAAGTATGGCATTCCACACAAAAATTTCGATACCGAGATTTCACCCATAACAAAAAAAAAAGGGCAAAAAGTTCTTTGTGCACGTGTGCGCGTGTTTGTGTCTGTCTGTTTGTGAACTCAAAAACGAAAAATCGGTTGAATACCAAACTTGGTGTTTAAGTTAGCTTCTTCCAAGGAGGCGACACAAAGATGTTGAAGAAAACCCTCTCAATCAAACTACCCTTTACATGGAACAAAATTTGTTATTACGGAGTGTGTTTTTAAAATAAGTACCGATAGTTTTTTAAAAAACAATAGAACATTATTTTCCAAATACTTTATTATCATTCATTATCTTACACTACTCCTCCATATAGTCACCGCCTTTATTCAGGCACTTGCCGTAACGGTTTTTGTATGCCTTCAAAGAATGATGCTGCCTGTGATGAAAGCCAAGTCTGCACTTCTTCTTTCACATCATCGTCGTTGAATACCAAGGAATTTCTTCAGATGAAGGAACAGATGAAAATCGCTTGGTGCCGATGTTTTCTTCCACAGCTTTCACCAAATCATCCGTGATCACAGACGACTGGCCGCTCAGCGGCTCATCATACGCATTTTCACAACCTTCGCTAAACTGTCTAACACACTCCCTCACCATTTCATCAATCATTACTGTTGCCCCATAATGTTATCACATTCGTCGGCGATAACATTTCTGGCAATCAAAAACCGAATCACTGATCTGACTTTACAGTCTGCGGGTCGTTCGGTTGTTTTGAACATTTCGAAACGCTCTAAGAACAGGAAAACACAAAGTGACAATCGCTCACAGCTGCATCTGCCTTCCTAATGAATAGAGGAAAAGATCGCATGCTCAAAATCGCGACTGCAGCGGCAAATTATTAAAACGGTACTTTAAAAGCACGCCTCGTACTTATTTTCTCAAAAGTGGCTCTAACTATTTTGATTAAAATACTTAATATATAAGATATCTGCATAAAAAAGTAAATGTGTATCTTACATTTTCTGGGAATAGCCTGTGAAGTCTTCTTTCTGAATGACTTTTGTAGAAACGGTAAACAATAAAAGGTAGATTAAATCTTACTACATAAAAATGTGGTGCTCGATAAAGCACAATTTATGTCAAATACATTTTTCTTGTGGAGTTACCCAATTCAGGATATTCCTTACTACTGGTTTTAATTTAAAAATACTTATAGTTTTCCGAAATGGAAAGTCATTCGGTTTTTCTTTTCTCGTTGTCATGCAAAGAGGGTGGTATTTCAAAGCCATCATATAAGACACGCTCCTTAAAACTCTTGGCTATCGCATTACCTATTGTATGCTACAATGAAATATGTAAACGTGTAATAAAAGTTTATCTGGATGAACTGGAGTAGATAGCCGACCTCTGTGGTTGGTGTAGCGTGTCACATTCAAGAGATTCGAGTTCGAATCTCGGCTAGGGTGAGTTACCCATAAGGGTTTTACCGGGGTTTGCTTTTATCCGGAAAAATGAATGTCAAGTAACTCTAAGCTCTATGGACCTCGGACTCATTATAGCATCATTTCACACATCGTCCGATGTAGCCTAACCGGTTAAAGAACGTAAAACCTAAAGAAAGGAACTTTTGTTAGAATAGTTTGCAGAAGGGCGAGTAGAGAAAGTCATGAGAATGCAACGCATAGGATTTTTATAGAAGGACCGCATTTAATAAGTGCTTGTTTATAAACAAACAGAATAAAATAAAAGTAATTGTATTTGTGTATTTTGAGAGTTTAGGGTGAACCAGCACATATTTTCTTAATTTGTGTATGAGTGCTTATTTGGCAATTCACTATGTTTCCCATATGAACTTCCTTCGTTCCGTTACGGAGGTCTTGGCCCTGATCCAGAGGGGATATTGTGATTATACCTCAAGAAGGGGCATCCCCGGAAGGAAGGATGAGGCGGGAGGATACACCAGGTGTCAGGATCCAGTAGAGACGGTGCAGCAATGACATGGTCCCTAAGTTTCAGAAGTAGACACCCGGCAGACGGACAGGTAGACCGGGGACCCTACCCTATACACAGGGAGTCCAACGCTCCTCAAGGGAGTTCGGATACCCTGACAGTCAGCCGAAAGCCGAGGGATGGAGAGAGTTCACAGAGGGCATCCTTTTCCCCTGCCACGCTGCACCGAAACACCATCGCCTACACTTCCGACGCTGAAAGAGACCAACCGGATTAAGGATGAATGAAATGATGAATGGTGAGGCAGTGTTTTTTATCACTTAACTGAAATTATTTTGACTGTGCAATATAAAAATAATAACCTGCCTATAAACATCAATAATTACTATAAAATGTATATTACAGCCATTTTATTATGTGTATATATTGTGTGTATATATGTATAAATCATTAGTAACGCAGGAGCTGTGAGGGTAAAAACAAGCTGCCTTTAGTAGCAAACAAGGTAATAAAGTGGAAACCTAAGGGTGGCTATCAACCTTGAGAGAGAGAGAGAGAGAGCAATAACTTAGAAAGCTAAGAAGGTTACCATAAGGCGATGGAAAATTACTGGTGTAACGTCCAAAAAGTTTGTAAATATTCACGCGGGTGAAGAAAGCCAGTCAAAATCAAACTAAGGACGTTCTGCTAGAGTAGGCTTAGCCAACCAGAAACTAGGAAGGTTAAATTTGAAATTTTAAGCTGTGGACGCTAAGAGGTAGCGTGCCCAAGCAGTTCAGTTTAGTGGTTGTAGCTCACAGTGGGCAGATGTGAGAATTTAGTGCATTGCGAAAAAGCTAAATTTTGATGTTTAAAAATGTAGTTAGAAACTCCATACTTAGATACGTCAGTAAATTGTTATTTGATATATTATATACTATATATATTATCATTATTATTATTATTCATCTGCCGTGAAGAAGTAAAAAAGTAGTTAGAATTTGCAGCTATAATTGGTGTTATATGTGTAAAATTATTCTGCAGCCATACCACACCTATTTAGAGATACTTGCTCCGTCAGATATCACTGACGCAGCTGAGGCATAAATAAATAAATTAAAGAAAAATCATAAGTAATTAAACTTTAAAAGATTTATTACGCATAAAATGTATTATTAACACACAACACCTGATGTAAATTTGGCACCCATCCTGGGAGAGCTACCGATGCAATGGATCGAAATGGAGGGACAGGAAAGAAACCACTCCAACATTTGCCTGACGATCCGAGAAAACCCCGAAAAAGCCCATGGACCAGAGTGTGCGGTAGCCGGGGATCGAACCCGGGACTTCCAGAAGGGCCTCAGACGTTGTCGCTTGAGCCATCCCGCTCGGCATGAACTTATTAAAACATTCCTGAAGTGAGGGAGAAGTTTATGAATGCGTGTTGAAGGAAATCGTGCTGCTGTCGTATGAAATACACATACATTTTAACAGGTTCTTGTGTTAAACTTCAGGTATTAGGACGCTTGCCTAATTCTTCGTTAAGTGGACTACCTTAACTACCTTAAAGATGGTCTGTGAGAAATAGTTTGAATAAGTTGCCCGACAGTAGCTGGTGGGTCTAGTGATCTTAGGATGGATGAACTTTTGGAAATGTGCTCGCATTAGCATAGTTTGTACACACAACTAGAATGTAATGCAGTTAGTGTTAATGGCCTCTAAATTATTCAGATAGCAATGCTATATCTATAGAAGCGGAACAGATGTGATGCGTCTTAGTATAAAAGCACTCAGTCTCTGGACGTTCCAAAGAAATTGATTCGAAATTTCCTCTACACATGTTTTTTCTTTATTTTTACTTTCTCCACTACTTATAGTAAGTAGGTAAGTATTGTATTCCACCCAAAAGTTCGATACCGGATTTCACCGGAAATACATGTTTTCAGGCCCCCGAATCAAAAAAGAAACCCATAAACATTTTTTAGAAAAAAGGTCTCTGATGTGTGTGTGTGTGTATGTGTGTGTGTGTGTCTGGGATCTGTATCTGTGTGTCTGAGAACAGCATAACTCAAAAACGAAAACTCAGATAAATGCCAAACTTGGCATTTAGGTTCAGTATCTTTGAAAGATGCGACACGAAGATTTTCAAGAAAACCCTTCAACCCCAGGCTACGCTTTATATGGAACATTTTTCGAAAATTTTGATTTTCTAAAAAATAGCTAAAACGATTATGATTAAAATATCACATATTTAAGATGACAAATGAAATGTATATCTTGAATTTTCTGGGAATGTCCCCAAAAGTCCTCTTCATTCTGAATGGCTTTTGCATAGCTGGTAAACCGTAAGAGAGAGACACAATTTTACTGTACAAAGATGCAGATCTCGTTAAAACACACAATTTATGTCATACACATTTTTTGTAGAGTGAACCATTTCCGAGATATTCCTTGTTATTTGTTTGAATTTTCCAATACTTATACTTTTTCTCAAACAAATGGGAATTCGTTTTTGTTGTTGTTTTTGTTTTATATCCTGGACATGCAAAGAGAACGGAATGCTCCACATAGCAACCAGCTCTTAAAACATTTGACTGTCTCTTAAAATCTACCATATTCTCCTTGCACCTATAAGAAAATTAGCAATACAATAGTTTCTGCAAATGTTTATCTCCATTAACATGAAATAGATGGAGAACAAGCGTTTCTAAAAGCAGTTTGTACAAGACTAGAGAGAGTTATGGTAGTGCAACAGATCAAATTTTTTCTCTGCGGAATCAACAAATTCCGCACAATCCGCCATTTAGATTTCCTCAAAATTGTAATTTTCTTGGTGTATTACATCTGACAATGTCGAAGAGAGATATCTACTTGTTATTGGCGACTGAATCAAGACCTACTTCACACTACTTGTGTTTGAGGTTCTGCAGATAACAGCGATTCCACTTTGCATCGAGGTAACTAGGTCAGAGCGGGGCATAAAAATTCGAAGCCTTATCAGTAATGCTTATATATTTTTTGCAGAACTGAGAGGGAGCTAGGATTTATCCATTTAAATTATCAGCAAGATCTATTGGTTATACCTTCGTGCAGAGCATAGAAATAGGAAAGGTCCACAAGCAGCACTCAAACATTCTTAATGCGAAAAACGTATTCTGCTGCTGAGAGGGTATTGATGTATTGCGATATAAGTGCAGTAAGTGCATCATTGGAGAACGAGGAGGAGTTTCAAAATACGATACCAAGACGAGTATTTTCTCTTTCCGAGATCTGCAATGCACTTAACGTATGCGTATTTCATGCTACTTTTTAGACCATAGAGAATAATAGAAATAGTACTTTTATGAAAATAAAGTTAATAATGTACTAACAGCTGTTGCACATGGTAGTTCCTGTAACGAAATCACCAACATTAGAATTAGTGGCAAAGTGGCGATCGATTATTCAACTAAGTATGCAGCACATACTTAGCTGCTGCGTGAGCTAAGTCGTAAGTAAATGCAAGCAAGTAACCAGGAAGTAAAGATCGAGATAAGATTTAAACGGGCTGGTCCCTTAGCTCAATCGGTAGAGCACCTTCCTGCTGGAGGTGGGAATTTTACTCTAGCCAAGATTATTCCCTTTTTTCCCTAGAGTCTGGAAGTATGAATGTGTGTGATATAATGAATAAACACAAAGTTTACTAGAAATCCAATGACAAGTGAATACGAGTTAACACCATTGCCTATAGGCAGTAATATGTTCCAAAGGAAAGGCCGCCGATTACGATATTTGTAGTAAAAGAGGGGTATAATGGAACTTTGAAAAAAAAATTAAATCGTAAAATTCAATTATTAAATAGGATCACATTCAATGTCTCCAATAATAAATATATCAAAGGTTAGACGATTTAAATAGCTCATGCAAATGCGCGCAGTAAAATATGTTAAACACGTAGGTAGGTTAGGTAACCAACACTGAGTGAAGGAAATTTAATTTTTAAATACAGGATGTGTCTTTACTGGTGTCATATATTTGGGGGACGTGTTCCTGACATAAAAACAGTAAAAAAAGTTCATATTTACATAGGTCAGAAAATCAACCGTTTCACTGTTATAGGTCAAAGAAGATGTATTCCATGAGTAAACAGATGGATATGCACTACATCTATGGCCGTGCAGACGGCAATGCAGCACGAGCACGTGAACTTTATGCCTGATAGGCCGTTACCGTGTGCAAGAACATTCGCACGAATTCACCAACGCTTGAGAGAGAATGGCGCATTTGAGAGGAGTATTAGGGATGTTGGGAGACCAAGAGCGGTACGAGGCATTGAGCTTGAAGAACGAGTTCTTCGTGCTGTGGATGCAGACCCATCACAAAGCACAAGACAAATGGCTGCAAGGGAAAGAGTTAGTCATATGACTATCTGGAGAATTCTACATGAAAATCTTCTGTACCCGTATCACCTTCAACGTGTACAAGGATAAATGAAGTGGACTTTGAGCCAAGAAGACGTTTCTGTCAGCGCATGTTACAGCAATGCGCTGTGTTCATCATTTTCCTAGCCTGTATCTTATTCACGGATGAGGCTGGTTTTACCAGCGGCGGCATCTTCAATTTTCATAACACTCTTAACTGGGCATTTGAAAATCCTAATGAAGTACAACAGGACAAACATCAACAGAGGTTCTCTCTGAACGTTTGGGGTGGAATCATTCATGATCACCTTCCCTCTGCGTTTGAATGGACAAATCTCTCCTCAGTTTCTCAGAAATGAGTTGCATCACTTAACTGATAATGTGCATCTGGACATCATCCAACGAATGTATTTTTTACACGATGGTGCTCCAGCTCATTTCAGTATGATAGTTCGTAAGTCTTTGAATGATCGATTTCCGCAAAGATGGACTGGTCGAGGGGGACCCATTGTATGGCCTGCTCGATCGCCTGATTTGTATCCAAAGGTATTTTTCGTTTTGGGGACATTTGAATCCTTGGTTTATGCGACTCCTGTACCTGATGTTGACATTTTGAGAGGACGTATCAAAACTGGATTTGACCAAATACGAAGCACACCAGGAATTTTCAACAGAGTACGCCAGAGCATGAAACGCAGGCTTACTGCATGCATCGAAGCAAGATGAACCAACTTCGAGCAATTTTTGTAACTTTCGAGTTTGTGTTGTAATTCTGAAATAAATGATTTTCAGACACGTGTTCATATGAACTTTTTTTACTGTTTTATGTCAGGAACACGACCCCCAAATATATGACATCAGGAAAGATACATTCTATATAACATCGTGGATGAGAATTGGAAAAAAGAGACTTATAAATGTATGTATATGAATAATAACTTGGGTAGCTAGAGCTACTTGTTGAGCTGTTTTACGGACTTATCAAATTAATATGATGGAAACAAATGTGTTTAGCATTACTAAGATGTGTATTATCCCAATTATAAGGATGGTGAACTACGGATGGATTGGTTAATGATCGTTACATCAGGCCCGAAAATTCCTTCATAAACCATGATGTGCAAAATATAAAGTTTTCAATTTTCACAGCAATCCTGTTTCCGCAGATGTACACGCATGAAACGCAGAATGTTTTGCCTATGTTTGTTTTTCCCGCTTAAAGTGATCGTTAATGTTTAACTTGAACAATTACTTCACTTTACAGCATGCGCTTGATGTATTTTTTTTTTTCAGTTATTCGTGACTAAATAACGGTGGTGATACGTAAAATGTAGACACTTCATACGAGCGAGAGCGGTGTTGTTTACTTCATGTCTGAGACACAATGGCTGGGTAGTCATGGTAGGCAGTGCGGCACGTGCTTCAGTGTGCTATGTTGTCAAATATTGCATCGTAAATTATTTATTTCTGCCAAATAAATAATGGAGATAAACCAAATGTTATAAAGTCCTTTCTCCTTTGAAGGTGAACATCTATTCCGCTTTCTACCTGTATAACGTGAGTAAAAGCATAATTTAGTTTACTAATATAATGAAATATTTTTGTGATTCACGGATATAATGGCTTTTAAATCTATCTTCGACCTTATCTGTGACACTGCATGGTTAACATATCTGCAAAATTTCCTGTAGTTGCTGATGTACTAAGGATTTTATGCAAAGCTTATAATAATTGTGATGCCTGGAAAATTCAGAGCATGTTTAGAAAATTGAAGGAGCAACGAGACTTTGGATTAAATGCTAGGGAGACTTAAGAAGTGCCTGGTTTTAAGTTTGCCCCCAATAACAAGCTGCAATGTTGAACTTTCATTTTCAGCTTAGAGGTTTATATTTACTGAAAAAACGGGCTTCCCTCACAACGAAAACTTTGGGAAAGTCTCTTGAAAATTTATTGAAACTAAACAAGGGTTCTTAAAATAGGATTGTAATTAAAAATGATTCTTTTTTTTCTCGGTAAAGATATCGGAATTATTTTCATACCTTGTTCTGTCTCTCCGTCTCTCTCCCTCCCATCTCTTCATCTCTGTTTATCCTCATGTTATACACGAATTTACTGTTATAATTTAAAACTGATCTAAAGACCTTAATAAATTATTGCTCTTCAGGGTTAGTACATCTTCAAATGCACAATTTAAAGATTTTAATCGTTCTTATTTCATAGTTTTATGTATATTTTGGAAATGTTTACTGTTTACCCATGCAGTCTAGGAGAACTAAGTGTATATTATTCTGGTGTTATTAGTAAGGAAAATGTGTTAGAATTACACCTTTTCCTACCCAGTGTAATTTATTTTCATTTTCTACATTTTATTCATTATAAAAGCTCTGTCTATTTCTTGTTAATCATAATTAGGTAGTATTTTTATGACATAAAAGTCATCATCGTCTTCTTCTTCAACGGATTAGACTCCTCTTTGGAAGCCTTACACCCCCAAAGACTTACAAGCAAAAGCCTTGAGTCGGAGCCTGCCGAGAAGCAAGCTAACTCTGGATCATAGCATTTCCAGGATAGTTGATTAGCCCAATGCCTGGTATGGCGATGAAGAAGGAAATGTAATATAGTGATGAAAGGGATGATAGAAAATTCATGGATCCAACCCAGCATTCCCCTAGCGACCGAGGAAAACCTCGAAAAAACAGTTACTGTGGCGCCATCTCGCTCTGATTGGGCTGATTACACATCCTGGATATGCTATGATCCAGAGTTTGCTTGCTCCTTGACAGGCTGCTGCTCAAGGAATTGGCTTGTAAGTCCTTGGAAGTATATCTTAGAACGGGGAGGGTTATCAGTTGAAGAACACAACAAAGACTTTGCTTCGAGAAATTTCGTTCTGCTTCAGCTGACAACTCAGATGAACACGTAACAAAGAGATTGCATGAGAAAAGTTGTGACTTCTTGAAAGAAAGCGTGAAAATATGTCGAATATGACCATTTACTTACTAAAATATGCTCTGCCACAAAGATACAATAATATGACTTAACAAATCGTTATAATTTGATTAGTTTCTTCATAATAAGGATTTACCTTATTATATAAGGGACAATTTAATTTTTTTTTAAATGAAACCTTCAATTAGGGTCAAATTAAATTTACGCTAAAAAGACCATCACAACGCCCTCCAAATAAAACACGACTAATGGCATTTAATTTCCCGCATAATGTCAAGCAACTTTTATTCAAGACATTTCCTTCTACAACGCTTAGTTTTGGAGATATTGTACAGCCTCAACTTAAAATGGTCCACCCTGTATATACACGTGCATAAGGAACATACGAGTCTTACCAAAAATCATATGCTCCATTATGAAAATCCTAGCCCTATCGTGCTCTACAAGAATAGTTTCCAAAACACTTGTAGACGCTCAGAGCGTATGGGAGACTGGCGATTTCATGGTACGTGGAGCAGTACATTTAGAAAAAAAAAAGAGCAATCCTATGAGTCTACGGATTAAAATATAAATGAGCCAACATTAAAAAGTTGGGAATTATAACATAAAAAGCTTATACGGGGTGATTAAATTAAATAATTGTTTTACAAAATTGTGTAGTTGACAATAATTATACTATTTATGAAAATTAATACACACCAGTGGCGTAGCCTGATTATCAGACTCGGGTATGCAACTCAACGCATATTGTGAAATTTGTTAAAATTCTGACCTAAACTAAACAGAATTGCTCATATCAACATATTTAATCTCAGCTAGAGAATCTCCTTTTCTCTCAGAACTTACATCTGCAAAACAAATAAACCTCTCTTCAACATTTCCGTCAACGGTTATGTATCACAAAACGGTAGAATTGTTTACTACTTATGTCAGGAGTTTCATCTAATATCAATGAAACAAAGAAATTCCTTCTTAATTGCACACGTCATGACGGCACTCACACTTGAAATTAAGTCATTCTCAATATCAGGTGAAGTTGCACGAAAAACAGTCCACTTTTTCAAGTGTTCTTTCAGAGAGGTGTCATATTATACTGCTAATCCATTTAAATACTCAATATAGTTGTCCCTGTTTGAAGATCCTTCACTCTCATTATGACCACGAAGAGCAAGTGCTTGCTTTCCTAAAAAAACAATCATAGCCCGTACAACGTGAGAAAATAAAGCTCTATTCCTCTTCACTTCATTGTTATGCTGTTCAACTGAGAGCTTATACTGACTATCCAAAGAAAATTCTATTCTGAGAGTTTTAACAAAAAGCTTTAGTTGTTTTTTGGCTGCCTTATAAATGTTATTTAAATCTTTATAACCGCTGGAATTCTAGAAGCATTTTCATTTGGAAAAAGACATGACCAACAAAACACAACCACGACTCACTTTCATAAACTTTGATGTTGAAATGCCTTACACATTTTTTAATCTTAGTTGTAATACTGAGTATGGGGTTTGGAGGACCTGCTTTAATTACAACTTCCTTTTCAGAGAAATTAATGACTGGAAGCTTCTTAGCTTGAGCTTGTCGATCACACAACAGTTTCTTTCCATTTTCGTTGCTACAACCGCACTGAAACAATGTATTGTTTGCTATTGCACTTCGTGGCCTCTCGGATGTACACTGTCTGTGTACATACCTTCCTCCCAGAACGCGCGCAAATCTTAACCTACATTTGCTTTGATAATGAGTAACCAAGTCCAAAGGCCGCTCAAATTTTCACAATTGAAGAAACACACATACAAGAAACAAAACAACTCACGAATTACTCCCTATTCACGTTTATAAATGCAATTGTATGAGCACGATTTTTAACACGAGATGTACTCCAACTGAGTACATACCATGGGTCGCCAGACTCAAGCACACAGCGCCAGTTTCCTCCAGCTGACGGCAGGTGCCGTTGACCACAGCCTTGTCTCACTTCAGGAGGGTGTCGTTGGGAGATGGAGCCACCTGAGTTCAGATGGCGTCTCCCGACTGGTACCATACCAGGACAGAGTCCTTTGCTGGTTGGATGATGGATTTAGTGGAAGGGACTGTGGGTGAACGGTGGTGTGTTTATGAGAATTCAGGATTGTCTTGGGGTAGGGGGATGGGTTCTAGGTAGTAAGGTATGGGGTTATGTGTTTGTTTAGGAGTTTTAGGGTAGGATCTGTAGCATGATTATATGTATGTATATACATTTTTTTGAAGTGTATTTAGTGTCTGCCAAGCACAAGTCTGGGTCACTTGTAGCGCTCCCCGGGGTCGATGTCATACTCCCCGAGGCCGCGGATGAGGGCATTAAAGCTGTGAGGAAGGGAGTCATAGAACTTTTGGGAGAGGGAGAGGATATAGTCTGTTAGGGTGGGGATATGTAGGTCTCGATGGATATCGTTGTTGGGATGTACCAGTCGGCGTTGACGGCGGTACGGAGGAAGCGGTTCTGGAGGGTTTTAGCTGCAATTCCCCAGACTTGGCAGGCATATGTGAGAGCAGGGCGGAGCACCTGCTTGTACAGGAGCACTTTGTTGCGCACAGACATTGCAGAATTTCTATTGTATAGAGGGTACATCATTGCCATCCTACGGTTGAGTTTGGATGCCAGTTCCTCTACGTATGGTTTCCATGTTAGTTTGTGGTCCAGCGTGACGCCTAGGTATTTAGCCTTGCGTTCAAGTTATCGCAGCGTGGCGCGAATTCAAATTATAATATTTAAGAAACCTCGATTTTTAATTATATTAGAATGTTGTGTACTACAATGAACACCAATTTTGCCACCTGTTTGAGGAAAATTACAGGGTATGTAACACATCTCTCACATCCATTGACGCTACGCCCCGATACACACCATATGAAATAAATGCCAATATTATGCGCTTTTATGGACTACGGGACAAATTTCATTTCTTGAAAATGTTCCGCAAATAGCCTTCATTTCGACACTCCGCCGACCTGCGACGCTTATCGTCAAGCCATTTTTGTACACGATTTGTAAATGATTTTCAACACTGGAATAACTTTAATATCTCTGTGGTCTAGAAGAAAGCAGTCAAAATGGTGCCAACAAGATGATAACACAACACACACTGCTAGAATTTCCAGGGCAGTTGTGCGGTTCACAAGACATCTCGAAAACACGCAGATATTGTAAATCCTTCAAAATATCCACATTTCTCTGCTTTCTCTAGGAGCATTTAAGAGAAAGTATTATTCAAATCTCTTGTAGACAGACCTCAAAGAAAACGTTCACATATCAGTGTTATTCAAGGTGAAATGCTAAAAAAAGTCGTTTGAGTATATTCATCGCAGACTGGCAGTTGTAGAAATAGAGGCCATGTGCCGGACATAGTTCCAGGATATTAAAAGTTTTCGTACGTTACATAAAATACCAGTCATTGGTACTATTCTTTTATATGTAATAATTTACAGGTATAATATAATTTTGTTTATTTATAATTAAAATTAAGTGTCATTTCATTGAGTGACCCTGTATATACAAGCCAACATTGAACAGAAACTCACACATGATTGTAATACTACAGGCTATAACCAACACGTCTTGTAATGCACAGATCTGGATGTTTCGATACAAATCCCGCACATAACGAATTTTAATTTCAAAAGGCGCTACTGAAGGTTCTAAAGGAGACGAACTCTGAATAACGGTTCAAAAATATTAAAATAATTATAAATAGACAAATATTACTATATCAACCAGGAATTTATAAGTAATAGTTGATATGTTATAATAGTCTGTTAGTAAGATTTTTTCCCATTAGTCTGTATTTAAGAGTTAATAATGTGTTAATATGTGATACATAATATTAATTTATATTTGTATGCTTACTTTGTCAATATTAACTTATATAATAACTATCCCATTCCATTCTATACCTTCAAAGTTTACTACTTAAAACTTTGTAGATTCAAACAAACAACAGCATTATATTGGAAAGGGTTAATGCTAGATAAATTCTGATAAAAACAATACTTTTAATTTCAATGACTTAGCTCTATATTTTTGACTAAAAATTGTATGATTAAAGACATTGTATGACTAAAAATGAAAAGTTGGTTAATACCAAACTTGATATTTAAGTTCAGCGTCCTCCAAGGATGCGGCATGAATATTTTCAAGAAAATCCCCACCCCAAAGTGCTATTTATAGGAAAAAATTTTTATTTTTATTTCCTCAAATAATGGATCCAACGACTTTGAATAAAGTACCACATGTTTAAGATATGCATACCTTAAATTTTCAGGGAATAGCCTCTGAGTGTTCTTCATTCTGAACGATGTTTGCATAAATGGTGTACCGTAAGATATAGACAAAACCTTACTGTATAAAAAATGTAGACCTGGTTAAAGCACATAATTTATGTGAAATAAATATTTTTGTGGCGTTAGCCATTTCCGAGATGTTCTTTGTTATTGGTTTGAATTTTCAAATATGTATATTTTTTTCTCAAGAGGTAAATTGCTATTCTTATTTTCCAATCCCTTGGCCATGCAAAGAGCACGGAATTTCAAAGTTATCACATAGCAACTTAAAGGATTTGACTATCGCTTAAAGCCTATTGTATTCCTCCATTCACATTGTACCTACTAGCAAATATGCAATTAGACAATTTCTGCAAATGTTTATGTGGATTAACTGAAAGTAGATAAAACAATAAGCTTTTGTAATAATCGTTTGTTGAAGAATGGGTAGATATAGTCATGTGGATGAAACACATAAGATTTTTTTTACTATCAAGTACGAAAAGGTTCATGTTTGTCGAGGTATTCGGTGAATACAAATAAAATCAGATGAATGTGTTTATTTAACAGTTTAAGGAAATTCAATATAAGAAAGTAAATGATTTTAGGGCATTTAATAAGCGATATTAGCAACTAAATAATCCAATTTGTATTTAAGCACAAAATGGGTAAACTAAATAATAATGTAAAATATTGATAACGATGTTTATACCAAAAATGCCATCGTGATAAGCGAGCAAGCGAGAAGAGTTGCTAAGGTCTGAGGCGTGGGTATGGTCGATTACTCAGCCGCTGTTGTCACGTTGTAAAATACGATTTGTACAAGAATGTTAAATAGTGGTGAAAAGAGGCAGGAGAAAGCGAAGATAATGAAGTGTCCCTCTTATGCGTATTTCAAATATAATACGACAAAAATAAGAATCGCTTTTTTATGCTGAAATAAGCGTTTAAAGACTAAAGCAGCATTATACAGTTTCATTAGTCTTTGCACATAGTGTCACCTCCTTAGAGGAGATACCTGTACTCCCTTCACCCTGGGAGTGTATTAAATTCCAGGGGTGTATTTAAGGGAGAGAGGCCGAGGGCGCCCTGCCCTACTCGAAATTTATTCTTTTCTGGTACAATAGCAATAAAAACAGTTTGATAAGGAAAAGCAGTCGCAAACATTTGAGCTAAATTAATGGAATTAATTGTTCTTCCACACAACCCGCGCGTTGGACAGGGTTGGAAAGGTAGAATGAGGCGATTGAAAAGTTCAATGCCATAGCTGGGATTTGAACCACGGTTGCTCTAACCACTGAGCTACCATGGCAACATGCAGGCAGCCCACTAAATTCTCCAGTTGATTCGCATTTTCTCGGTAAACCACAAGGAGATCTCTAATTGTATTGAGATGACATACCCCAATGGCGACTTACAATGCTGTAAATATTTTAAGTCCTGGGTTTCATAGTTTCAACCACTATTAGGTCAATTAATGGAAATAATTGTTCTTCCACACAAGCCGTGTGTTGGACAGGGTTGTAAAGGTAGAATCAGACGACTGTAAAATTCAATGCCATAGCCGGGATTTGAACTAAAATTTGTCCCAGGGAGAAGTATTTTCTCAGAAATGAAATCTTTATTTTTTGAAAAGAAATTTTCATAAGGCAATCGCATAACATAGGTAACTTCAAAGATATGGCTTCTTTTCTCAAGATATTAGCCATTTTGCCAGATTTTACTGCTTCTGCAGACAGAACTCTTCCAAACTCAGACATTCAAGATGTGCTTGAGAAGCACAACATCTGTAGTTGCTGTCGAGTCACTGTGATATTCATGTGTCTGATGAAGTTTAAGGAAGTTTCCAAGTGTACCATGAAGACCTGATTTTGTATTATAAACAGGTTTCTACTTTCAGAATGTTTCGAAATTTTTAAATTTAAAATATGTTAACACTTATTAAAAAAGTTGTAAAATCCACTTTGTAAGAATCTATATATTTATATGTATGTATGTATTTATTTATTCTGCAATTGGGTACTTCCCGGTGGCAGAATTAAACCGTACAAAATTTACATCACCATGACTAGCTTACAATAATAATAATAATAATAAACAAGACTAACAATACAAAATGATTAATTTTAAATATTAACAAAGCTTTTAAAATCCCTAATTACTGAACCATTTATAATTTACTTAACTATTCACAATTACTTAACTATTCACCATTTACTTAACTATTCACAATTTACTTAACTATTCTCAATTTACTTAACTATCTTCAAAGTACTTAATTTACAAAGTACGTAACTATTTTCGAGGTACTTAACCATTTACAATTGTTCCTTATATTTAGTTACCAGTATTTTCAACCTGGTAGTGTCAACTTTAATAGTATAGTTTGTGAAATGAGTACACTAGTTAATTAACCAACATTTATTCTGCTAATATTATTTCTGAACTGCTTTAAGGTCAGAGGACAGCCCTGAAAGGCTGCTACAGGCAATTCATTCCATTCCTCAATGGTTCTATTAACAAAAGAAAATATAGCATGCTACACACAGAAAGTGGAGATTTAAGCCTCAGAACCAAAGAGTATACTTGTTTGAAATAATATTTGCAGTATTCTAAATTTTTAATATTATGCAGCTTAATCTCTTTCGCCCCCCTCCCCCCAAATAAAATTCTATACACATCCCCGTTAAATTCAGCGGTGTTCCTTTTACTTTCAATGTTTTCTCTTATTAGACAACAAATTAATCACATATGAAGGATTATGGACATGCAGTGACAACAAAAATCACGAAGCCTGTAGAAGCATGATGCAAAGGCAATGAACAGCTAAACGAAAACAAATTGGAATCAGTCGAGCAACACTAAAGGAATGCAGCGTAGCGAATATACCACATGGTTTGCTTCCTAGCGTGTTAACTCAATCAAAAACTGGCAACAGAGCAACAAACGGCTTCTTGACTGTCATTTGATTCCCGCTCTCGTTGACAGAGGAGAGCTGTTTATGATAGTACTCCAATTTGCACAGATTTCAGCTGTCTGCAGAGGTAGGACCTAGAGCGAGAAAGTTCTCAGCACTTCGGCACGCTTGTCAGTAATCGAGTTTACACGAAACTGGTCCCTTGTGCCCTCGGATTTACTGCTTTCCTTGTCACATCTCCATTTAATCAACGTCTGCGACGAGGTACACCGTCGTAAAGCCGAGCATGCGCACTCGGAATCTGATTAGCGTCATCGAGGCACTTCGCTATTTGCCTCCAGATTGCTATAAATGAGGTTTTTCACTAAGTTTGTCCCTAAGGTAATAATGATGTGATTAGCTTCCTAAGCTACGCTTAAAACGGCGTGCTAAATTCCTACGCATGCAACTACAGTAACGGTTTAGCACACGTTAAATTCTTGTTACTTTATTGAAGAATGTAACATTCTATACATGGAGTAACACCTTAGGATACCACAACACAAATGTTTTTTTACACTCCCTAGTAGGGGAAGTACGAGTATTGTATTTTATCCCAAAATTTGATATCGAGAATGAGTGCCCCCCCGAAAGGGGGCAATTTTTACCCAATGGATCTTCTGTGTGGCGGCGCCGTGGCCGAGTGGTTAGCCCGCTCGCCTCCCATCGAGGCAGCCCGGGTTCAATCCCAGGGACCTGCATGTGGGATTTGTGGTGGACGAAGCGGCGTCTGGGTGGGTTTTCTCCGGGTTCTCCGGTTTCCCCCGCCATTCATTCCACCAACTGCTCCATCATCACCTTACCTTTCATCCATTTCACCAACATTTCGTTTCATCTACTTCCTTCATCCCATACCAGGCATCGGGCTGATCACCCATCCTGGCTGCTCTATCTGATCCATGAGTATCTGCTCCTCGACGGGCCTCTGACCCCAGGCACCCGCTTTTAAGTCCTGGGGGGTGTAAGTCCTACATAAGAGGAGGGTAAACAGACAATGAATGAATGAATGAATGATCTTCTGTGTGTGTGTGTCTATGAAGAGCATAAATAAAAGAAAATTGATGTGTTGCACTCACAAGATCTTCTCTACTCCTGTACAAACTATTTTTACAAACGCCTATTCTCCGTCTTCTTCATGTTAATCAAGATAAACATTTGCAGAAACCATGTTATTGCTACTTTTCTTGTAGGTGCAAGGGGAATGTGGTAGGCTTTAAGCGATAGTCAAATCTTTTAAGAGCTGGTTGCTATGTGGAGCATTCCACTCTCTGCATGACCAGGACATAAAAAAGAATAACGAATTCCCATTTGAGAAAAAGTATAAGTATTGAAAAATTCAAACAAATAACAAGGAATATCTCGGAAATAAAGTGTATATGACATAACGTTTGTGTTTTAACGAGCTCTACATTTTTTGTGTATAGAAATTTGTTTATCCCTTACGGTTTACCAGTTATGCAAAAGCCATTCAGAAAGAAAAGTACTTTTGGGGACATTCCCAGAAATTTCAATAAATAAATTTTATTTGTCATGAAAATATCTTCAATATATATCTTAATCAAAATCGTTAGAGCCATTTTTGAGAAATTTTTTTTTCGAAAAATGTTCCATGTAAAGGGTAGTCTGGCGGGGATTTTCCTGAAAATTCTTCTTGTCGCACCTTTGAAAGTGACTGATTTAAATACCACGTTTGGTATTTATCCAACTATTCGCTTTGAAGTTATGCTGTTCACAGACACACATACACACACAGACATACACACATGGACCTTTCTAAAAGTGCTTTTTATGGATTCAGGGGGCCTCAAAATATGTATTTCCGCTGTATCGGATTTTTGGGTGGAATGGAATACTTCCCCTACTTACTATACGTAGTAGAGAAACTGAAAAGGCTGATGTGTTATATTTACATGATTTTCTCTGCCCATTATCGTTTATTTTATATAGCCACTACAGACCATTCCTACGAAAGTTTATTTTGCTGGCTGCTTCGTGTTAATCGAAATAAACCTTTGCAGAAATAGTTTCATTACATAATATTTAGTTTTAGGTACAAGGGGTTAGAGCAACAAGAATCGATAGTTAGATGTCACTAGATACTGGCCTGAAATTCCAAACTCTATCAATGACATCGCGAGAACAACTGAATATTGGCAATACTTTAAAAAGTATAGCAGAATTAAAGAAAAACACATACGAATAATGATACATATTTTCGACGTGGTTGATGCTACAGAAAAGGTTATTTGAAAAGCAAACTCTGGGTTTCAAAGAGATGTACATTTTATGTAATAATTAAGTTTTGTTTATATCTAATGGTTTACCAGTTATTCAAACTGATATAAAATTCCTTCCCAAAGAAGAGAAGACCTTACAGGCTATTTCAAGAAAATTCAAGCCTATAGGTGCTTTATATTTTCCATGCCAATATCCTAAATATACTCATATGACATTTTAATCAAAATCCTTAGAAAGTCAACAATATTGACAATTTTCCATTTAAGGGGCAGTTTGGAGTTGGGGATTTTCTTAAAACCTTCGTGTCGCAACTTTGGGAGATACTGAGCTGAATTACCAAGTTTTGAGGTATGCTGTTCGCGCGTGCGCGCACAAACACACTTTTATTCTAGGCCCTTTTATTCTAAGAACACTTGTTTGGTTTCAGGGATCTCTGGACATCGAATTTTTGGCTGCAATATAATAATTCCTCTTACGTACTACAAGGAGGTGGTAGATGCAGTTGAATACATACATACTATACTCTATTTTAAGCACAGTATACTTCAAGGACGCATACGAAGACTTTCATGAAGTTCTCCCATTCCAAACTATTCTTTAAGGAAAGATAAAGAGGCTGCCTTGTTGTTCATTTTCTCAAATATGGCTTTAACAAATTTCATTGATTCATATATTTGAGATATAGGCATTGGGAATAAAATTAAAAAATTGTTATTCTTTGAAGTCCTCTTCATTCATACTGTATTTTGTACAGTTTTGTATTCTCAGGAAACCATAAAACTAAGGCAAAATCTTACTGCAGAAAAAAGTAATGTTCATTAGAATACACATTTTAAATCAAATAATTTGTTCCGATACATAATAAATTTTTTAAACTATCTATTTTGTATGTTTACTTTTTCCCAAATGTAAACGCATCTTCTGAAGCGAAACATTTGCCATGTAAAGGGAAGTTTGGGATGAAGGATTTTCTTGAAAATCTTAGGGCTGCATCCTTGGAAAATGTTAAACTTAAATACCAATTTGGTATTTGAAATTATCGTTTTTACTTTCGCTACTACGTATAATAAGTAGTGGAAATACCTATTGTATTCCAAACAAAAATTTGATGTCAAAATTTCAACCGAAATAAGTTTTGAGGTTCCCTTAACAAAAAAGCACTTTTAGAAAAAGATCCGCGAGCGTGTGTGTGTGTGTGTGTGTGTGTGTGTGTGTGTGTGTGTGTGTCTGTAAACTGCACAACTCAAAAACGAAAAGTCGGATAAATATCGAACTTGATATTAATTTCATACCCTCCAAAGATGCGACACAAAGATTGTCATGAAAATCCTTTCACATTACACTCCTCTTTACATCCAACATTTTTGGAAATGTTTTGTTTTATAAAAATGGTTCTGACGATTTTTATTAAAATCCCTATATTAAAGATATTTACATGACAAATAAAACGTACATATTGAATTTTCTGAGAATGACCTGTGAAGTCCTCTTTATTCCGAAGGAATTTTGCATAAATGGTAAACGTTAACTGATAGACGATAACTACTATACAAAAAGTGTAGATCTCTTTAAAACACAGTTTATTTCAATAACTTTTTTGTGCATGATGCATTTATAGAGTCCTGTCAATATTCATCTGTTTCTCGCGATGTCATGGAAATAGCAGAATTTTAAAGCCAACCTATAGCGTCCAGTTCTAAAACATTTGACTATCGCTGTTCCCTTTGTTCTATAACGAAGTGTGTAATGTAGCTATTTGTGCAAAAATTTATTTAGATTAAAATTAAGTAGACATAAAAATAAGCTTTAATAGGATTGATTTTTATAACACTAATAAACGATGGAGGGTAGAAAGGTCATGTGAATGTATCACATCAGATATTTTACTTCCTCTACTACGTATAGTAAGTAGGGGAAGTATTGTATTCTACCCAAAAATACGATACCGAGATTTCACCGGAAATATATGTTTTGAGACCCCTGAATCCAAAAAAAGCATTTTTGGAAACATGTCCGTGTGTGTGTGTGTGTGTGTGTCTGTCTGTTTGTGAACAGCATAACACAGAAACGAACAGTCGGATAAACACCAAACTTGGGATTTAGGTTCAGTATCTTCCAGAAATGCGACACGAAGGTTTTCAAGAAAATCCCCAACCTCAGATTACCCTTTACATGGAACATTTTTCGAAAATTTTAATTTTCTCAAAAATGGCTCCAACGATTTTGATTAAAATATCATATGTTTAAGATATTTTGATGACAAATAAAATGTATATCTCGAATTTTCTGGGAATGTCTCCAAACGTATTCTTCATTGTGAACGACTTTTGCATAACTGGTAAACCATAAGAGATAGACAAAATTTTACGACACAGAAAATGTAGATCGCGTTAAGATGCACAGTTTATGTCATATACATTTTTTGTTGTTGAGTGAACCATTTTCGAGATATTGCTTGTTATTCCCTTAAATTTTCCAATACGTTTTCTCACATGGGAATTCGTTATTCAGTTTTTTATGTCCTGGACATACAAAGAGAATGGAATGCGCCACATAGCAGCCAGCTCTTAAAAGATTTGACTATCCCTTAAATACTACCATATTCCCCTTGCACCTAAAAGAAAATTAGCAATAAGATTAACATCTCGATTAACATGAAGCATATGGAGAATAAGCGTTTGTAAAAATAGTTTGTACAAGAGTAGAGAAAGCCATCTGAGGGTAACACATAAGATTTTTAGTTATGCGGTTCACAGTCAGACGTACAACCGCGCGCCGCACACAGACCCACACTGACACACATATACCACACATACAGGGACCTTTTTCTAAAATACTTTTTGATTCAGGGATTCTCAAAACTGTATTTCTAGCAAAATTTGGATGTTCAATTTTTGGTTGTAATTTAGTACTTTGCCGTATTATTTGCACAATAGTAATGAAAATGAATTATCACGAGTAGAATTTTTACTATCTCTATCACCTACATAGTAGAAGAGAAAGTATTGCATTCTACCCAAATATTCGATACGGAGATATCACCGGAAATACATGTTTTAAGGCCCATTGAATAAAAAACGCATTTTCAGAAAAAGGTCCAGGTGTGTCTGTGAACAAAAACGAAAAGCTGGATAAATACAAAACTTTGTATTTACGTTCAGTACAATTCGATGAATTTTCAAGAAAATCCACTACCCCAAACCACTCTTTACATGGAACATTTTTCAAATTCTTGATTTTCTAAAAAATGGCTAACTATTTTGATTAAAATCCGTATATTTTACATATTTTTGTGACTATGAAACGTATATCTTGAATTTACTGGGAATAGCCTCTGAAGACCTCCTCATTCTGATTGATATTTGAATAAGTTTATCTCAAGTAGCTTTTTTTTTCTTATGGATCAGTCATTTCCGAGATATTTGTTATTAATTCCTGGATGTGTTCAATACTTTGTCATTCTTTTTAAGTACCGTAGATTTTCAGTTGCTTCTTGCGATTGCATGGAAACAGTATGGAATTTTAAGTTCTTAAAAATTTGACTATCGCTGTTCCATCTATACCCTAACGAAATGTGTAATATAGCTATTTCAGAAAAGGTCTATGTCGATTAAAATGAAGTAGAAAAACAAACCTTTGTAAGATTAATCTGTTTACCCACTAATAAACGATAGAAGGAGGAGAAAGTTATGTGACTGTAACACATCATATCTTTTATTTCTTTTTTACCAGCATGAACGCACAATAGTGTTGTAAGCTAGAGGTTTAATAAGACGCATGGGTCCGCACATCTTGCTTCATATGATGCATAGGGGTGCCAAGATTTTAGCTTTTAAAGCGCTCACTTGCGTCACAGGTGCTCGTGGAACGGAGCCAGTTGTCATAGGCTCGTTAGCAGTATGAACTTTCCTTCCTGACTGTGTATTGCGTTATTTCATTTGGGCAGCGTTGTTTAGTTTTCCGTGCAGACGCGCACTATACAGCACCGAATACTGTTTCATCAGAACCACACAAAGCAAAACACAACTAAGCTACAATTATTAATAGGCTTCTTATTACTTCCTATATTAAGTAGGGGAAGTATTGCGTTCCACCCAATAATTCGATACCGACAATTCACCGGATATACACGTTTTGAGCACTCTCAATAAAAAAATCTGATGTGTTACATTCATATTACTTTCCCTACCCTCTATAAAAATTATTCTTACAAAAATTTATTTTCCTAAGATAGGATACAACTAGAAGAGCACCTCGACCTACGCAGATCTTTTGTACCTAGGCCCCTAATGGAGCACCCCCGGGAGGGAGAAATGAGGCGAGAGAGGGTGGCTGGACCAGGGTCATAGGTCCCTACTGTTTACAGATTTGAACTCCTGGATGGTGGCTGGTGCAGCAGGTTCTCCCCCCCCTGTGGGCTTACATATTCCTCTGGGAACCCGGGACTCGGAGAGCGCTCGCAGTCCGGGGAGAAGATTTACTCAGAGCATCCTTTTCCCCCTGCCATGCCCACGCCCTACCTCCGCCCCGACACTTGCAACCCTGAAAGAAACCAACCAGGTGAAAGGTGGAGATGAAATGGAGGGACAGGAAATTCGCCTGGCGATTCAGGGAAATTACCGAAAGAACCAATGGTTCAGAAAGGTCGGTCACGAGAATCGAACCCATGACTTCGTGAATGCGGTACACAGACGTTACCGCCTGAGCTAACCGCTTTGTTTATTTTCCTCTCTACTTCATTTTAATCCACATAAACCTTTCCGAAAAAAGCAGCATAACACATTTGATTATAGATACAAAGGGAACAGCGATAGAAAAAGGTTTAAGAACAGGGCGCCATTTGAGGGCCTTAAAATTCGATACTCTTTGCATGCAATCCCAAAAAACAACTGAATGTTGACAGGACTTAAAAGGACGGTTAGGTATTGAACAATTCGAACTATTAATGATGGATATCTCGGATATAGCTTATGCCACAAAAAAGCTATTTGAAATGAATTATATGTATTAAAGGGACCTACATTTTTTGTTCAATGCGTTTTCGTCTATCGCTTAACATTTACCCATAATTCCCTCCGAAGTAAGGGACTTCACAGGCTATTCCCAGAAATTTCAGGGTATGCATTTTATTTATCATGTAAATTTATCAATATATGGTTTTTTAATCAAACTCACTAGTCATTTTTTGAGAAAATAGAAAATTTTGAAAAAATGTTCCATATAAAGGGTACTTGAAGTAGGGAGGTTTTCTTGAAAATCTTTTGTCCCATCTTTGAAAGATATTGTACTTAAAAGCCAAGTTTGGTATATATCCAACTTTTTGAGTTGAGTTATGCTGTTCACACACACACACATACACACACGCGCGCGCGGACTTTTTTCTAAAAATGCTTTTGAATCCAGGGGACCTCAAAACTTGTATTTGCAGTGAAATATCGGTATCGAATTTTTGGGTACAATACAATACCTTTCCTGCTTACTATACGCACATAATAGAGAAGGTATTGCATTCCACCCAAGAATTCACGCCGAGATTTCACAGGAAATACATGTTTTGAACCCCTTGCATCCAGAATGATCAGTTTTAAGGGTAATATCTGTGTGTGCGTGTGTGTGCGCGCGTGCGTTTAAACAGCATAACTAAAAACGATAAATCGAATAAATACCAAACTTGGTATTTAAATTTAGTAATCTTTAAAGATGCGACACGAAGATTTTCAAGAAAATCTCCCACCCCAAAATTTACATGGAATATTTTTGGAATTTTTTGATTTTCTGAAAAATGGCTCCAACGGTTTTGGTTAAAATAACATATATTACATACATTTACATGAGAATAAAACGTATGCTTTGAATTTTCTGGGAATGGCTTTGAAGTCCTCTTCATTCGGATGAAACTTTGTATAATATTGTATAACTGGTAAACGTTAAGCGATAGACGAAAACGTACCACACAAAAAGTGCATCTCTTTAAAAAGCACAATTTATTTGAAATAAGTTTTTCTGTGGAACAAGCCATTTCTGAGCTATCCGTTACTTATGGTTTGAATGGTACATTTCTTGGTCCTTCTTTAAAGTCCTTTCAACACTCAGTTGTTTCTCGCGATTACATGGAAACATGGAATTTTAAGGCCAACATATAGCGTCCAGTTCTAAAATATTTGGCTATCGCTATTCTCATTCTATATATAACGAAATGTGTAATGTAGCTATTTCTGCAAAGGCTTGTTTGAGTTAAAACATAGTAGGTACAAAAATAAACTTTAGTAAGAGTAGTTTGTTTACCCACTAATAAACGACAGAGGGTAGAGAAAATATTGTGAATGCATCACATCAGATCTTTTTTGTACCTTTTCTGCAAATTATTCCGATGAAAGCTTAGCTTTCTGTTTACTTCATGTCAGTCGAGATATGTGCTAGCAGAAATGTTTTCATTGTACATTACGATTGTTACAAGGGAGATACGATAGACTGAGATATAATATATATATATATAATATATATTGTATAACAATATATATAATAATAATAATAAATTCGCCATATACTGGCTTTGAGATTTCAGTGTTTTCTTGACATAAAATAAACGAACGAATTCTGTCTTAACAAAAAAAAATCTGTTGTGTTACACTCACATGACTTTCTCTACTCTTGTATGAACTATTTTTACAAACGCTTATTCTCCATATGCTTCGTGTTAATCGAGATATCAAGATATTAATCTAATTACTAATTTTCTTGTAGATGCAAAGGGAATTGGTAGGCTTTAAGCGATAGTCAAATATTTTAAGAGCTGGTTGCCATGTGGAGTATTCCATTCTCTTTGCATTACCAGGACCAAAAAAAAAAAAAATGAATAATGAATTTCCATTTCAGAAAAAGTATAAGTATTGGAAAATTTAAGGGAATAACAAGCAATATCTCGAAAATGGTTCACTCAACAACAAAAATGTATATGAATAAATTATGTATTTTAACGAGATCTACATTTTTTGTGTAGTAAACTGTTGTCTATCTCTTATGATTTACCAGTTATGCAAAAGTCGTTCACAATGAAGAATACTTTTGGAGACATTCTCAGAAAATTCGAGATAACATTTCATTTGCCATGAAAATATCTTAAACATATGATATTTTAAACAAAATTCTTACAGCCATTTTTGAGAAAATTAAAATTTTCCATGTAAAGGGTAATCTGGGGTAGGGGGAGTTTCTTGAAAACCTTCGTGTCGCATCTCTGGAAGATATTGAACCTAAATACCAAGTTTGGTGTTTATCCGACTGTACGTTTCTGAGTTATGCTGTTCACAGACACACACACACGGACATGTTTCCAAAAATGCTCTTTTTTGGATTCAGTGGGTCTCAAAACATATATTTCCGGTGAAATTTCGGTATGGAATTTTTGGGTTGGAATACAATACTTCCCCTACTTACTATAGGTAGTAGAGAAAGTAAAAATGTATAAATATTGATGCATTCCAAGCTAACAAGCTAATAGAAAGGAATATCTCAGAAATGATCAATTTCACAAAAAATTTACTACACATAAACTGAATTTTTTAACAAGATTTACATCTTTAGGTAGGCAGTTCTTGTCTATGTCTTATGGTTTACCAGTTATACAAAATTATACAAAATTCGTTCAATGTGAAACGAATAGGACAATCCCAAAGTTGTAAATATATATAGTTTATTAGTCCTACAAGTATCTTAAACATCTGTTAGTTTAGTGAAAATTTTAATTTTTGAGAAAATAAATAATATAAAAAATGCTTTGTATAAAGGAAAGTTTGGGGTACAAGGGATTTGAAAATCGTGTTGCATCCTTGGAACATGGCAAAGTTAAACACCAAGTTCGGTATTTATCCAACGGTTTGCTTTTAGCTATGCTGTCATCTTTCTCTTCCGTTTCTCTGTCGCTCGCTCAGACATACACGAATATTTTATAAATTGTGCTTTGGGTTCAGTGGGCTCCAAAACGTTATTTCCGCTGAAATCTGGTTATTGAATTTTTGGGTCGAATACAACACCTGCTCTACCACAGGTAGGCGGCATATAAACTAAAAATGGAACTTATCATGAGACAAACCATAATCAGTGTTTTCTGAATATTATAAAAATATGTTACCGGTCTATAAATAAAATACTATACCTGTCTTTTATTATATAAAACGCTCTCTTTATATAAAATTACGCGTGTATAAGAAAAACAATTTGAACTAGGATTCAGTTTCACGCCGTGCTATGCTCCGCCAAATTCTGAATTGTCCATTTTGTCCATCATTCTTCATCAAAAATAAAAATCATTGACCTTAATTTAATATTCATAAGCTTATTTGGATGTACGTGGCAAAAAAAATTGAAACAGCTGTTCTTATTCAGACAACTGCGAAGCGGTAGTTATGTTTTTGATAATGGAGTTGCTACTCTTACTTATCCATGGTGTAATATTATTATGCCATGCTCAGAAACATGCGTACACTCGACAAATAGTAGAGGTTATATTCGCTAGGTGGCAGTAGGTGGCAGAGACTTTAGTGTCATCTGGAGCACAACTGCTGAGTTAAGAGGAAGCTGCATTTCCTTCGGCAGTTCCTAGACGTGACTCTCACGGTTGCATTTCGTATTTATGATGCTCGGATCTGTCTGGCATGGCTGACGGTATTACGTATGCACAGAAAGAGCATTTCTCACGTTCGCGAATACATGCAGTCCCGTCACGTTTTGTAGAACAAGTAATGTTTAGCCAGATTGAAGTTGATGGATTGCGAAGCAGAAAACAAACTCCGCTTATAGCAAAACCATGCAACTGTCAGACCCACCCTTCCACTTAAGTTGCTGAACATGGAGGGAAAACATCGCGTTCTGAATTTACAGTGATCCCAGAAAGCATTTGCCTTCACTTTAGAAATTTATATAAACCAAATTAACATGGAGAAAATTATCATATTTGAAATTCAGAAAGAACAGACAATATTACAATTTGTTTTGAAATTTATGCACACTTTACATTCTATCAGTTTTACAATTGTTTTGAAATTAGCACCGACTTTTTCAGATTTTTTATATGTGATGTTTTTACTTTCTATGTTATTTATCTATTGCAAGTAGAGAAAGTTTGCATTCCACCCAAAAATTCGATCCCGAGATTTCACCTGAAATACACGTTTTGGGACTCCCTGAATTAAAATATCTGATGTGTTGCACTCACATGACTTTCTCTACTCTTTTACAAACTATTTTTACAAACACCTATTTTCCATCTACTTTATGTTAATCGAGATACCGAGATGTAATCTTGTTGCTAATTTTCTTGTAGGTGCAAGGCGAATATGGTAGTATTTAAGCGACAGTCAAATCTTTTAAGAGCTGGTTGCTATGCGGCGCATTCCATTCTCCTTGTATGTCCAGGACATAAAAAAATGAATAAGGAATTCCCATTTGAGAAAAAGTATTGGAAAATTTAAGGGAATAACAAGCAATATCTCGAAGATGGTTCACTCAACAACAAAAATGTATATGACATAAATTATGTATTTTAACGCCATCTACATTTTGTGTGTAGTAAAATTTTGTCTATCTCTTATGGTTTACCAGTTATGGAAAAGTCGTTCACAATGAAGAATACTTTTATAGACATTCCCAGAAAATTCAAGATATACATTTCACTCGTCATGAAAATATCTTAAACATATAATATTTTAATCAAACTCGTTAGAGCCATTTTTGAGAAAATTAAAATTTTCAAAAAATGTTCCATGTAAAGGATAATCTAGGGTGGGGGGATTTTCTTGAAAACCTTCGTGTCGCATTTCTGGAAGATACCGAACCTAAATCCCAAGTTTACTGTTTATCCGACTGTTCGTTTCTGAGTTATGCTGTTCACAGACAGACAGACAGACACACACACACACACACAGAGACACACACACGAACATGTTTCCAAAAATGCTTTTTTTGGATTCAGGGGGTCTCAAAACATATATTTCCGGTGAAATCTCGGTATCGAATTTTTGGGTGGAATTCAATACTTCCCCTACTTACTATACGTAGCAGAGAAAGTAAAAATTAAAAGGTTCGTTTGAGTGTATGTGTATGTGAATAGCATAACATAAAAACCAAAAGTCGGTTAAATACCAGCTTTGTATTTAAGTTCAGCATGTTCCAAGGATGCAACACGAAGATTTTAAAGAAAATCCTCTACGCCAACTTACCATTTTTATAGAAACATTTTGCTTAATTTTAAGATTCTCAAAATGGCTAACGATTTTATTAAAATACCATCTTTTTAGGATATTTTCATGACAAACATCTTTCTACTAAAAATTTTTAATGCCCAAAATGTATATCAAATAATGTTTTATGCAGTTAACCATTTCCCAGATATTCCTTGTTATTGGTTGGAGTTTTCAACCACGTGTTTTTCTCAAATGGGAAGTTATTATTGGTTTTTATTTTTCTCCTTGTTATGCAAAGAGCATGAAATTTCAACGCCATCACATAGCTCTTTAAAAATCTGACTATCGCTTTACCTGTGTATGGACCGAGAGGGATGGTCCAGGCGGCGTCGTCTGTGGCCCACAATCGGAAGGTCCCGGGTTCGAACCTCCGTGACCACCCATTGCGAACCATGGGTTTTTCGTGGTTTTCCCGAGGTCGACAGGCGAATGATAGGGTGACTTCTCGTCTGCTACGATTTCCTTTCCGTAATTTCTCTTTCATTTCATCTCCTTTTCATTTTACAGGTGTGCTTATAGGTTACGTAGTACTGAAACCGTGCTTTACTTATGGACGCTCTTTAACTGCCGTGGTCTTTAGCGTCCCATTCTATATTGGGTGTGGAAAACCGGGCATTTTGCTCAGAGGTATCTTTATCAGGTTTGAGGTTCTTTTACGTACCGTAAATCTACGACAGGGGACCACCGGCTTTACTTCCCTTCCGAAGAAAGCCATGCTAAGGATTTTTACGCCCGAAAAAAATCCATCGCCCTCAGCCGGGTTTGAACCCGCGACCTCGGGAACTAGAGGCTAGAGGCTAGGTATTCCTACAACATAGAGGAGACGACAGGCGGTGCCGGACACATGGTGCGAATGCATGCTCACTGGAAAGACACCGTGACACCCAGGGCTGCTCGACTGGTGGAACGTTCATCGCCATCTCTCGGCTCCAGCAAAGGGATTGGTCGCGTATTTGGAAACATTAGAGAGCACGTCTCTGTGGCCTCCTTCACGGTGCACGAGTGTCCCCCTGAGTTCAACTACCTATACCTTGAAGTAGGTTTATTTATTTTTTAAGAGGAGTTGTATTTTATTTCGACTGTTGGGGAGCCGAATTTGAAGTAGTTGCAACCACACGTATGGTACCCGGTAGCCTTCGCCCCAAGTTTAAAATATATTAACTTTGTAATTTGAATGTTTCTTTAAATACTATATATTTATGTTTTCCTCGGCTGTGTCAGTATTATTGTTAGAGACATGGATTTCTTTGCAGGGAGTAGTGCGGCTAAGAATGTAGGCTTACACAGATTATAATTTTTACTTCACTGCATTTATTAATCTTTAACACAATTTAAATAACAATTCACTGATATAGAGAGCTGTGAGATTCTTTTATTAATTACTTGCACTTTTTAACATGTAAACTATTTTTGTCTCACACTGAATACGTGTTAAACTTCTCGAGGACGCGTCTCGAGTCCGGTTAGGAACGCTGTTTACAAGCAACTGACTTCTGAATTTGTATAATTTGCCCTATTTCAGTTTATGATTGGTTAATCCTACTCCAATAGAATACTTTCATTCAACTTAAGCTTTTTCTGGTTGTTGATTGGCTATTTATAAACTCTCAAAATTTACGTTATTGTTGCTCCAATAATTACAAGTAGCATTTTTAAACGTTCTTATTCATTATTGCCTCAAGGTTAACTTATTGTTACCTCATTGTTAGCAACTTTTAACATATTATTCTCACAGCTCCTACATTATTAAATTACGTAATATATTCACATAACATTATTGAACATGTACATAATAATATAAACATTAATACAATGACTGTTAAATGAGTTTTATATATGATATTATACACATATTGCTTTAAGGCAAACTGTTATTATATTGTATATTATACATTTGACTGAAATAATTTAAGTGTTAAAAATACTGCCTCAACCTACTGTATGGTACAACGAAATATGTAAATGGAACTGAAAGTTTATCTATATTAACACGAAGTAGCTAGAATAATGCGCTTTTGTAAGAATAGCTTGCACAAGAAGGTAGAAATATATATGCAATACATCAGATCTTTTTATGTAGTATCCGACAACGTCACCGACATGTAATTGAAACAATGGAGAAATAAATTTTTGAACTCTAAAAAAACCGGCTTCAATGAGGAATTTAAGTAAAAAAGCTGAAAATGTTGAGTTCGATATTTTCCCTCCGTCAGATAAAATCCCATTTCATGGAAATTTAGCTTTGTAGCAAAGCATTTGCTCTACTAAATGCACATAAACGCATTTTGTAAACACAACACCGATGAAATTTTCAGAAACGTATAAATCTAATAACATGAAAAATATTGAAAAAAGAACTGCTGTGATACATTCACATCACTTTCTCTACCCCTGTCTTTATTAGTGGGTACACAAACTATTTTTAATAAAGCTTATTTTTCTGTATACTACATTTTTATCCAAATAAACCTTCGCAGAAATAGCCACATTGCACATTTCGTTAGGGTACAAAGAGAACAGCGATAGTCAAATATTTTAAGAACTGGACACTATATGCTGGCTTTAAAATTCCTTACTGTTTCCTTGCAATCACGACAAACAACTGAATGTTGAAAGGACTTTAAATAATGACCAAGAAGTGAATAATTCGAACCATTAACACCCGATATCTCAGAAACACCTAATACCACAAAAAAATTCTGATGTGTTACACTCACATGAATTTCTCTACTCTTGTACAAACTATTTTTACAAACGCTTGTTCTCCATATGCTTCATGTTAATCGAGATGTTAATCTTATTGCTAATTTTCTTGTAGGTGCAAGGGGAATATGGTAGGCTTTAAGCGATAGTCAATTTATTTTAAGAGGTGGTTGCTATGTGACGCATTCCATTCTCTGACGCAATGAATAACGAATTTCCATTTGATAAAAAACATAAGTATTGGAAAATTTAAGGGAATAACTCGAAAATGGTTCACTCAACAAAAAAATGTATATGCCATAAATTGTGTATTTTAACACGATCTACATTTTTTGTATAGTAAACTTTTTGTCTATCTCTTATGGTTTACCAGTTATGCAAAAGTCGTTCACAATGAAGAATACTTTTGGAGACATTCCCAGAAAATTCGAGATATACATTTCATTTGTCATGAAACTACCTTAAACATATGATATTTTAATTAAATCGTTAGAGCCATTTTTGAGAAAATTAAAATTTTCGAAAAATGTTCCATGTAAAGTGTAACCTGGGGTGGGGAGATTTTCTTGAAAACATTTGTATCGCATCTCTGGAAGATACTGAACCTAAATCCCAAGTTTAGTGTTTATCCGACTTTTCGTTTTAAAGTTATGCTGTTCACAGACACACATCCACGTAGACACACACACACGCGCGCGCGGAATTTTTATAAAAAGGCTTTTTTTATTCAGGGTTCCTCTAAACATGTATTTCCGGTAAAATTTTGGTATCGAATTTTTGGATGTTAATCAATACTTCCCCTGCTTATTGTACGTAGCAGAGAAAGTAAAAATGCTAAAAAGGAGAAATGGGGAAAAAACTGAGTTCAAGGTTCAGCGCTGGACTTGACCAAAATGTTACAGGACCAAATAAATTGCCATTTGTTGCTTTAAAATTGCTGACATTAAATAAATTGTGTAACGTGAAAGTACAATGAAGTGTAATAAAGAGGCAAGAACTAAACATCGAAAAGTTTCGCATTGTTTTACCAACTTTTATGACTGTATTGCCTTAAAGCGTTTGACTATCGCTTCGGTTTATATATCCCTCTTGTGCTTCAAAGAAACCTGTAATTAAACTTACTTATTTAGTCGGCTTACGTTCCTCTTATGTGGGACTTACACCTCCAAAAATTTACAACTACGCCTAAGATCGTCCCTGTCGAGGAGGAGACGGACGTTGATACAAAAATGCTTTTTTTTTGGATTCAGGGGGTCTCAAAACATATATTTCCGGTGAAATCTCGGTATCGAATTTTTGGTGGAATACAATACTTCCCCTACTTACTATACGTAGTAGAGAAAGTAAAAATTGAAACAAACTGCGTGTTTTAAAAAGGTCTATATTTTTTGGGTAGTAGGTTTTCGTTTATCTTTAACGTTTACCAGTTATACAAGATTATACAAAATTCCTTCCAAATGAAGAGAGGTTCACAGGCTATTTCTAGAAAATTCAAGATGTACATTTTATTCGTTATGTAAATATCTTTGATATATGCTATTTTAATCAAAATCGTTAAAGCCATTTCTTAGAAAATAAAAATTTTCGAATAAATTTCCATATGAAGGGTAGTTGGAGGGAGGAGGATTTTCTTGAAAATCTGCGTGTCGCATCTTTGGAAGTCTGGTGTTTTTCCCATTTTTTGTTTTTGAGTTATACTGTTCACAGACACACCTGGACATTTTTGTTTCTTTTTTATTCAGAGGGCCTCAAAACATGTATTTCCGTGGAGTCTAGCCATCTAATTTTTGGGTGGAATACAATATTTCCCCTACTTACTATACGTATTAGAGAAAGTAAAAACCAGAACACACAAACTGTAATATGGTTTGTTGTTTCTGTAGATAAAACAGATGAGAACTTTCCTACATTGCCTTGAGGTAAAGCCATAGACCTATTTTTAAAGAGCATAAACTATGTGATGGCTTTGAAATTATTCCATGCTCTTTGCATGACTACAAGAAAGAAAGCAGAGAAGAGAAAAACGAGGAAAACAGAAGGGTTACCTCTGTGATCCGGTGATTAGCGTATAATCTTCCTAATTCAGGGGTCCGGGTTCGGTTCTTGGCTGGAGGATGGGAATTTTCCTTGAGCTAGAATTATTCCCCATTCTCCTTAGAGTTTGAATGTATGAGTGAGGGACTAAATGTGTGTGTGAATTTAATTCTTTAAATGAAAATCCGAAGTAAGTAAACCCAAAAGATTAACACGATAGAAAACAAGTGAATATCGTTGCCGATGAACAATTGTTCCAAAGACAAAGTCGCCGATATGACCTTATGCTTTAAAGGCGGCATGTAAATTGAAAAAAATCGAATAGAGATATCCTATTTGAGAAAATATAATTAAGAATTCTAACTAATAACAAGCAATATCTCGGAAATGCTTAATTCTACAACAAAAATTTATTTTAGATAAATTATATACTTTAATGAGATCTACATTTTATTTTCAGTAAGACTTTGTCTATCTATTACCTTTTTCAGTTGCACAAAAGTCATTCAGAATGAAAGGACTTCAGAGGTTTTTCCCAGAAAATTCAAGATATACATTAAACTTGTCATGGAATATCTTAAACATATGGCATTGTAATCAATATAGACGGAGCGTTGTTGAAAAATAAAACATTAAAGGGTAGTTTGGGGTGAGGGATTCTCTTAAAAAAGGTAGAAAAGTGAAAATTTATCAGCATTAATAAGCAGTAGATAAAGGTAAAGGAACGTATCACGGAACCGGAGCAGAGCACCGTATGCAGGCCAATCGGTCCATTGTGTTTCCAAAGTGACACCTGGGAGGGAGGGAGGGATGAGGGGAGAGACCCGAAGGGCGACCAGATCCTGATGCCGACCGGCGCAAGCATGGACGGGAGCCCTAACGTTTCCAGATAGAACGCATCCAACTCCTCCCGGTCCCTACCCACAAGCCACACAAACTCCAGGGTTTCCAAGAGCAGAGCCCCACACCGTGGAGAGGCCTAACTGAGTGGTATCGTAGCAACGCCAGGGAAGAAATCTTTACAGAGTGCAAGCCACGCCCAACCGTAACCTGCCGAACACCGTCTCCTGGTCTTACAACCCTGAAACAGATCAAAAGGAAGATGATACAGCAAATGAGAGGAAGGAGAATCGTTATAGAAGTTGAACCACCCCAGCATTCGCCTGGCGACCCGGGAAAACCACTAAAACCTAGGGGCCAGAGTGGGCAGTCACCGTGGATCGATCGCGGGACCTCCTGAATGCGAGTCACAGACGTAACTGCCTGAGCCATCCCGCTCAGTAACTGGCAGTACACAGAACAATAAGCTTTTGTATGAATAGTCTTTAGAAGAGTGAGCGGAGAAAGGCATGTTATGCAACACAAAACTCTTACTTGTGGAATAGAAAAAATTATCACATTTCACGTACGTTGGGAAGGAGAGAGCGGCAGAAGTTCGAGTATTCTTTGATGTGAGAATACATACTTATTCTAGTAGACCCTGTTAAAGCGTCTTCCGCAGGGAATCGCTTCAATTATTTATTAGGGTAAACAGATCGGTTGTGCAAGTGTCTGACGCAAGATCTCTGGAGCATAAGTGAACGTATTAACATGTAGAGGCCTTTAATTCCCTTGTATTTGCTTTTGGTTAGCAGTTAAACTTCAAAGAGTAGCTTATCCCAATATTTAACCGAGAGCTGGTAGTAGGCAAACACTGTTCCAGGAACAGTGTGGATAAAAGTGGTAAGTTACGCGTACAATCAGTAACTCTTGCAAGTAGACACAGCCCATAAAACTAAGCAATTTTTCCGCATATTGATTTACCGCGAATTAACCAAAGGATTTTATTCTACAGAAAATCAGAGGAACCAACAAATTAAAGAAATCATCATTAGTGTCAGGGATAAGGGCTTTCGACCTGTTCCATCCTCTCAACGAAACTGGTCTATGCATCTGTTCATAGGTCTTCCCTTCTCCTTCTTTTGGGCTTGCATACTAAATTGTATTCACTCTTAAGTTCATCCGCGCCAAAACAAAACCCAGGTGACCAGTGCACCGTTCTAATGTATCCTTCCGCCATTCCCGCCAGAAATACCATTTGTGGCAAGTACACGCAGCACGTAATGCAAAAAGAATACAACTCTTATTTCGACAACTAGCATACTTTATTAGGGATTAAAGGAGATAAGATTGACAGTTACAACAAAATAAAAGCTTGCACATATAATAGTTAATTCTAAAAGAAAGAGCGAAAAGGAAAGCAACAGGTATGCGATAATTTACATTTACTCACTCTCTGAAAGCGCACTTTATCAACTGTTGGCGGCTCATTTTTAAAAAACGAAATTGTGCACTTTTACGCAAATTGCATCCTTCACAAAATCATTGCATTCTTGCATCGCGTATTTCACACGCTTTCAACCCCCCCCCCACTATTCCTGTTTCAGATTTTTCTTCACGAGCATTTTTACTTTCTCTACTACGTATAGTAAGTAGGGGAAGTATTGTATTCCACCCAAAAATTCGATACCGAGATTTCACCGGAAATACATGTTTTCAGACCCACTGAATCCAAAAAAAGCAAGAAACATGTCCGTGTGTGAGTTTGTGTGTCTGTGTGTCTATCTGTGAACAGCATAACTAGGAAACGAACAGTCGGATAAACACCAAACTTGGTATTTGGGTTCAATATCTTCCAGAGATGCGACACGAAGGTTTTCAAGAAAATCCCCCACCCCAGATTACCCTTTACATGGAACATTTTTCGAAAATTTTAATTTTCTCAAAAATGGCTTTAACGATTTTGAATAAAATACCACAAGTTTAAGATATTTTCATGAGAAATAAAATGTATATCCCGAATTTTCTAGGAATGTCTCCAAAAGTATTCTTCATTGTGAACGACTTTTCCATAACTGTTAAACTATAAGAGATAGACAAAATTTTACTACACAAAAATGTAGATCGCGTTAAAATACACAATTTATGTCATATACTTTTTTTGTTGAGTGTACCATTTTCGAGATATTGCTTGCTATTCCCTGAAATTTTTCAATACTTATTTTCTCAAATGGGAATTCGTTATTCATTTTTTTTGTCTTGGATGTGCAAAGAGTATGGCAAAGGGAATGGTGCTGCACCTAGAAACCAGCTATTAAGAGATATGTATGTGATTAAAGGCTACTGTATTTCCATGTTGCCCTTGTAAATATATATTCCCCTTACATCTACAAGAAACTTAGCAATAAGATAGAGTCTGCAAATGTTTATCTCGATTAACATGAAGTAGATGGAGAATAAGCGTTTGTAAAAATAGTTTGTACAAGAGTAGAGAAAGTCATGTGAGTGTAATACATCAGATTTTTTATGTCCTGGACATACGAAGAGAATTGAATGCGCCGTATAGCAACCAGCTCTTAAAATATTTGATTCTCGCTTAAAGCTTACAAATTCTCCTTGTATGTACAAGAAAATTAGTAATAAGATTAACACCTCGATATCTCGATTAACATGAAGCATTTGAGAATAAGCGTTTGTAAAAAGAGTTTGTACAAGAGTAGAGAAAGTCATGTGAGTGTAACACATCAGATTTTTTATGTCCTGGACATGCAAAGAGAATAGAATGCGTCGTATAGCAACCAGCTCTTAAAATATTTGACTCTCGCTTAAAGCTTACAAATTCTCCTTGTATGTACAAGAAAATTAGTAATAAGATTAACACCTCGATATCTCGATTAACATGAAGCATTTGAGAATAAGCGTTTGTAAAAATAATTTGTACATGAGTAGAGAAAGTCATGTGAGTGTCACACATCAGATTTTTATACTTGTACTCGAAACACTGGTGTACTCAGAATTTCACCACTTCTTTCACCGTAAGTGTTGGATATTTCTCATATAACTTATAATAAACATTGAACACTTAGGGGAAAGTATTGCATTCCAACCAAAAATTCGATACCGAGATTTCAACGCAAATATATATTTTGAGACCCCCTGAATCCAAAAAATGCATTTTTGGAAACATGTCCGTGTGTGTCTGTGTGTCTGTGTGTCTGTCTGTGAACAGCATAACTCAGAACGAACAGTGTGATAAACACCAAACTTGGTATTTAGGTTCAGTATCTTCCAGATATGCGACACGGAGGTTTTCAAGAAAATCCCCCTACCCCAGATTACCCTTTACATGGAACAGTTTTCGAAAATTTTTATTTTCTCAAAAATGGCTCTAACGATTTTGATTAAAATATCATATGTTTAAGTTATTTTCATGTCAAATAAAATATATATCTCGAATTTTCTGGGAATGTCTCCAAAAGTATTCATAATTGTGAACGACTTTTGCATAACTGGTAAACCATAAGAGATAGATAAATATTTACTACACCAGAAATGTAGATCGCGTTAAAATACACAATTTACGTTATATACACTTTTTTTGTTGAGTGAACCGTTTTCGAGACATTGCTTGTTATTGTCTTAAAGTTTTCAATACTTATTTTCTCATTTTTTTGTCTTGGATATGCAAAGAGTATTAATCCGTGGCAAAGAGAATGGTGCTGCACTTAGCAACCAGCTATTAAGAGATATGTCTATGCTTAAAGGCTACTTTATTTCTATATTGCCCTTGCAAATACAAAACAAGGGGAACTTAGTACGCCTTAAGACGTAGTCAAACATTTTTAGAACTGGTCGCTATGTGTAAAATGTAATTCTCTTTACATGTCAAAAGATCGTTTCTGCAAATGTTTATCTCGATTAATATGAAATAGATGGAGAATAAGAGTTTGTAAAACAGGTTTGTATAAGAGTAGGGAAAGTAATGTGAGTGTAACACATCAGATTTTTTCACCACTAGTCTTTGGTTTGCCCGGCTTATACTTTATGTAAGTCGACAAAGACGCAAGAGCAAATTTACCGTCCTGTATGATACTAAACAGAAAGTGCGGGTTTCAGGCTGTAAACAGTATTCTGCGCATACTCGGATCAGGTGACTCATAGGAATTGCATTTTGGGACTTGTAGCTCTGTTAATCAGTATAAATAAGTGTTAATTAAACTCTTAGGTATTTGTATAGAAAATTATACCATTTAAGGATTAATTCATTATAAAATTTAGATTATAGCAAGGAACTACTTTCTTACGCGCATTGCTACCTTGTCGTACCACGGTGCAGTGGTCATGTGGGTTTGTTTTGGCGCGGATCAACCTAAGAGTGAATACAGCATAGGAATGTGGGATGTAGGGATGTGACGACCCCATTGTTCAGTGAAGGCAGACACCCGGGTGGTGGCGGATAAATCATAACAATTGAGTTTGCGAGGAAGTGCCTGAGCTCTACCTCCAGAACCGAGGATGTCTTGTCGCAGTGTCTTAGGGTGTATTGAGGCGCTCTGCACGGGGGTATGTGTAACGACTGCTGCGGTCCTTATAGACTTGGGACGAAGTGATCACCAATAAGGCTAGTAGAGCGGAAGCAACAACCCTGTCTGAGGGGGTAATACTTTTGTATATTAAATGTAATTTCATTTTACTTTTTGTAAATGAGTTTAATTCCTACTTCATTACTTTCTCTAACGCGTACTAGTAGGTAGGGAAGGTATTACTTTCCACCCAAAAATTCTATATCGACATTTCACCGGAAATAATGTTTTGAGGAACACTGAATTAAAAAAAGCAGTTTTAGAAAAAGGTCAAAAACGAACGTTCGATAAATACCAGCTTGATATTTAGGTTTAGTATCTTCCTAAGATGTGACATGAAGATTTTAAAGAATATCCTCCACTCCCAATTACCCTTTATATCGAACATTTGTCGAAATTTTTGATTTTCTAAAAGCTGGTTATAACTATTTAGATTAAATTACCACATATTAAAGTTATTTACATGACAAATAAAATATACATCTTCAATTGTATGGGAATACCCTCTTCATTCGGAAGGAATCATATGCAAACTTGTATAACTGGTAAAGTTAAGCGATAGATGAAAACGCACTACATAAAAAATGTAGATTTATTCAAAACATATAATTTATTTCAAATAACTTCTTTGTGGCATTAGCCATTTCCAAGACATCCATTATTAGTGGTTAGAATTGTACAATACTTAGCCATTCCTTTAGTCCTGTCGATTTTCGGTTGTTTCTCGCGATATCATGGAAAGAGCTTCAAAGCCACGTCCAGTTCTTAAATAGTTGACTGTCGCTATTCCCGTTGTATCTATAACGAAATTTAAATGTAGCGATTTCCGAAAGGCTTATATTGATTAAATAAAGTAGACAGGAAAATATATTCTCCTAAGAACAATTTGTAATTAGCGGTAGAAGATATGGATAGTCATATTTTGCCATTCTTTTACTATCACTTCTAGTACTTGCCGGAGCAATCACTATATCCTTAACTGGCTAAAATCTTAACACATCGTTCAAAGAAGTGAGCCATTTATGCTTCATCTCCCCCTCCCTACCATGTTGCTGGGTTTTTGTATTAGCAGGCACGGCCCATAGATAATACAAGAACGACTTGGAGTTCGACAACAGTAAGTTTTAGCCCCTGCTACATCCAGTGCATCAGCCTGCACAACAAGCCTCGTTACCGGCTGGAGGACATTTTTTTAGTTCTCACCAGCATGCGCGCTGTCAGCAGGATAGAAGGAGCTATCGGCGCGGAAACGTCATCCCAAGTGACCTACCTCCACGTGTGCCTCGAGAGTGAGCCTACGCCAAGAGAATAACAAAGACCTCGCTTTCGGCCACTGACTGGGAAAGACTTCTTCGCGCTCTGTCTCTTGGAAGCGACCGAATTCACACTTTTCGGCTTTGTCAAAATTATTTACATTGTATTCTGGTCATAAATACCTTTCTAAAAAGAACTTTTTATGTGTTGAGCGGTTAAACTACATTTCACTAGAGAGAGTTCATAAGTGTTTTGGTACCTTGAATTGTATTAAATTCGCAAACATGGTGCAAGAAGCACAGAGTTTAAAATCTATATTGAAAATATAGCAATATTCTTAACGTTGTTAAGGTTTTGCATTAATATATTTACTGTTATTCATTGCAAGAAGATTAATGGTTTTATTCTAAAAGTGTACTAAATCTTGTGTTAATTCCTTCCTAATGCCATTTTCTGTAAAGTAATTATTTCTCTGGGTAATATTTCACACGTAAATGTATTCTATAATGGTCCCAGCACATATTAGTTAATGCTTATATTTAACAAATATAAACACTTGTAGCAGGAACGTGCATGACAGCACACCTGTTACAGAAGCTTGGACAGAAGCTTGAAGATGGCAGCCCTATCAATGTCCTCACCCTGCGTGGCGCTCGTAACGCAGCCAGGCGACATTTCATTTATTGCATGCCTCAGCAAATAAGCTGGACTAATAAAAGAAAGTGTATTATAAATCTACCAGTTTTCCTGTTATAGCCGCAAAATGTTAACGAATTAGGTGTAAATTCCATCGAACTGTCACAAAAATAAAACCACTTCGTAGCCTGCTGCTGATGTTTACGCTCAGTCCGGCTGAACTGCTGAAGGTCAAATTGTTGCTGCTCTTTCCCTCCCATACAATCGTACTCTCAAATCAGTAAGCTTAAGAATCTCATTGACGGAGCGAAACGAAGTATCATGAAGTAGAGTAAACATTTTGTTTGGGGCAGAGAAGATAGACCATAAGTTAAGTAATAAACTGAATTTCTGGAGTTAACGTTTATTTTAATCTACTGATAAAACCTTTTACTTAAGAGTAAAAATTTAAAACAAAAAGCGTATGCATGTTTCGAATTTAGAACGGGATTGTTTTTTATGTGAACTAAAATGACGACAATAATGCAAGTTATGACTTGTATACAAGATTAACTAACGTCGTGCTTTGTTCCGCAGCATGCTCGGGGATAAAAGCTTGCCTAAATATGTTTTAAAAGGTCTGTGGTATCTGTTGAAGGAGTACAATCTACTTCCAAAAAGCTAATTTTTCTGCCTACCTTATATTAATCCAATAAAAAATGTGTAGAAATTGTTTCATTACACATTCACTTGTAGGTACAGGGGGATACGGGAGGCTGAAGTGATAGTCAAGTATTTAAAAAGGGGGTCGTTACTCGTATATGATAGCTTTTAAATTCCATACTTTTACAAGTCATGAGAAGCAAAAAAAAAAAAAAACGGCAGCGAAGCACCGTTGAATTGTAAGTATTGGAAAATTCATACTAAGAACAACGAATGTTTCATTTCGCATTTTTTATATAAATTTTGTCGTTTTAATTATATATGTTTCATGTAATAAGCTTTTGTTTTTGTCTTTTGGTTTACCAGTAATACAAAATTGTGTAAAATTCATTCAGAATGAAGAAGACTTCACAAACATTCGCAAAACATTAATGAATACATTATATTAGGCATGTTAATATCTTTAAACATACGATATTTCACTCAAAACCTTTAATAATTTGGGTGGATATGATATAAAAAAATTTCCGTGTAAAGGTGCCGGCTCTCGTAGCCGTGGTCGCTGGAGCGTATAGCTTCGGCACTCCGCTGAGCTAAGGGTCGCGGGCTCAAGCCCACTACAAGCATGGGGTTTGTGCTCATCTGTCTGTGTCTGTGTGTTGTGTATGTGTAACATACTGGTATAACGCAGTAAAATAAACCAGAGAATATCAGTATTAATAAATAAGAGAAAACAAGGGAACATTAAAAAAAAAGATAGTTTCGGTGGGAGGGATGAAAACCTTCGTGGTACATCTGTGGGTGGGTTCGAGCACTATGTTCCCACTTCTTCCCCACGACCACGGCGTATGTTTTACTTTTTCTTCTATAATTGTATTTACAAGGAGGAGACGAAAGAAATGAAATAGATGAAATACATATCAGAATAAATGGTTGAATTTAGCACTTCAAAGGATGAAATATAAGTTAAAAGAGCAGTTCATAACTATAAGTTTAGTAAGTACTTGAATTTAGCAGTTCAAAATATGAAATGTAAGGTAAAAGAACTGTTTATATTTATAAGTTTAGTAAGTAGTTGAATATAGCACTTCAAAAGATGAAGTGTAAGCTAAAAGAACAGTTCATAGCTATGGTTAGTAAGCAGTTAGTAATAAACGGTTGAATTTACCAATTCAAAAGATGAAATGTAAGCTAAAAGATCAGTTCATTACTATAAGTTTAATAAGTAATTAGAAATAAATGGTTGAATTTAGCAGTTCAAAAGATGAACTGTAAGTTGAAAGAACAGTCCATAGCTAGGAGTTTATTAAGTAGTCAGAAATAAACGGTTGAATTTAGCAGTTCAAAAGATGAAATGTAAGCTAAAAGAACAGCTCATAGCTATAAATTCAGTAAGTAGTAAGAAATAAACGTATACATATTTTACAATTGTGGTTTATTTTCTTTATATAAACTATACTTTTATTGAACATTTGCAAAAATACAAACCTCTGCGTGTAAGCAGCTCATATTCTTGCATTCTTAACTTATTCATGAGGGATTTGTATAGCTCATAACTAGAGAAAGAATTTTATGCTCTAATAAACCCCTTAATATGTATGCATTTAAGCTTCGAAAATTTCCTTAATATGCACATATATATATGCCAATATGAAAAGTACGATTGCTAACCTGCAGGAAAAATGTTTAATTGCATTTCTAAAACTATTAACGTTGAATATTTTGAAATGTTTTCCTTTGTGTAAATTAATAGGTGCATTTTTTAAAACCTTAAGGGATACTAAACAATAAAATTTGAACTAAGTTTAAGTATAACCACCTCACTTGAACCCAATTACGTAAATTCATTAACAGCCACTTTCATACCGTGAGGAAACGTTCGTCAAGGTGGGTTTTCTCTGGGTTCTCCGGTTTTCCCCGCCATTCATTCCACTAACGGCTCCATTATCACCTTTGCTATCATTGATTTTACCGTCCTTTCATATCATCTCCTTCTTTGCTTCATACCAGACTTGGGCTGATTACCCATCTTGGCTGTTCTATCAGATCTAATTAATCTGTATGCTCCCCCACAGGCGTCTAACACTAGGCACCCGCTTGTAAGTCGTGGGGGTGTAAGTCCTCCTAAAGGGAAGGGTAAAGAGAGAAAGAAGAATCATTAGTTTAAATTAAATAAGATTTCCAACTCAGAAATTGGCAACTGACCTAAGACGAAAAGGATAGACTGAGAAGTTAGCAGGACTTTTGAAAGATTTCCAGATTGCTAAAACCAAATCTAAGTCGACCAACTGCATGAAAAGGAGGTAATAAGAAACTGCGATCCTATGTAAGACAATTTCCATTTACCTGCAGGTTCCCTGTGGTGAATCTCGCGTTACCTCAGGGCTTTGCGTTATGTGTTTGTTTGTGTCAGGCAAGACCATGATGTTTGTGTACTTTACATTCACATTAAGCGTTCTGTAATTAAAACAGGAAACCTTCTAGCGAGGTCGAAGGCTTACCTTACCTGGAACAAACAAACTACAGTCCCCTTAAAGGGTGTTATTGTTTGTTTTTGGGGAGAGAAACGTGGGCGAGTTTATAATTTCTCCTCACAAAGGAGGGTGAACCCTTGCGTAAGAACCGGCAGTAAACAGAAGGACCCTTGATGTAAACTAATTAAATAAGAAACAATTAGAGCCTACGAGGAAAATTATTTTGAAATGAACAACAATGAAAACGTGAACGGCATGCAAGCACGGGCTAATCACATCTTTTTGCGCTAATTTCTTACTTTAAAGCTGTGTTTTTAAATGTAATTTTCTAGGGCGTAGTTTCGGGTGGGGAAAATGAAATTGAAAAATATGGGTTACATGCAAAGTGCTTCACTCGCGCAGAAAAAGTAAGCTAAAGGTGAAATTAAATGAGGTAATTATAAGTAACTCCAGGGGTTTTACGTTTTAATTACAAAACTTGTTTCTTTTTAAAATTTGTAAGTAAAAATTTTAGTTGGCAGAATGTTTTTATTAGTATATTTATTTGTTATAAATTAATATTAATAAACGCATTTCCTTGTTAAATAACATTCTGTAGCCCGAAGGCTTGTTCATTGTCTAATAACTTTTCTTTAATTAACGACTGTGATTGTTTTCCAGTATGATTACTGAGTAGATGTAATCATCTACTGCTTTCGCGTTCTTCATATCTCATCATTTTCTCTAATGCATCTAAATTATTTGAATTATACATTCGTTTCTTGTATGTAACATTCTGAACTAAAAATACATATTTTCGTGAAAATTCATAAATATATGCATGTGAATATACAGGATCTTCAGATTTATTCGGCCTTTGCCACCAGTTTGAACATCACTCAATACTCTGAAGCGAGTGCTTCTGGCAGAGGACTAGCGAAAGATGGGTGGAAAGGGCGGATGTCAACAGTTTCGAGGTCACTTTAGTGAAATCGGTCTTGTATGGTACCTTTCAGTATTTACATTAAGAGTGTCTTTCACATGCGTGTCGTAAATTCGCAATCTCAACATGTGCATATACTGATAGGTAACTCAAACCACTGGAGGATTTTTGCAGCGCAGAGTGTCTCGGCTAAACATTCAACCATACAAATTCTGTAACCTGCGGTCACTTCCATCTCGCGTGCAAAGAACGCACAAAATGTCTCAGTGAAAAACAGTTTTGTACGCCGCAGTACATCAATCTGTTTACGAAGTCGGAAACGCATACAGTCGAAGACCTTATTCATTTAAACCTACTGGCGGTAAAGGCTAAATAAATCTGAAGACCCGATATACAACGAAAAGTTGTATAACTATCAAATGTTGTTTCAAAGTCAGGTGTTTTTCAGTCGCTACAAGTAGAGGATGCTCCTAGCATAAAATATTTAATGTCAAAATTATCTTATTTTTACATTCTGCGCTACTTAGGAAGCTAAGACAGAGGGGATATTTCATTCGACCCAAAACCATTCATATGGATTCCCTGAATTAAGGGAAAACAAATTTTACTTTACCATATATCTGTACTGCATAAGAGAAAGACATTTCACTCATAAAACAAAAGACCTTAACTTCATTGTTTTCAAAATGTGAATTAAGATGACTTTCTTCGTTTAGATGACGTTATTGGCCATATTCCTAATTTAGTCTTATTGCCATATACTGAAATTAATTTTGGCTTATCTCCATACCTTTATTTATTACTACTTTAAAAAACCTTAACTCCTTATAATAAATCAGATAACCTTAAGCACAATGCAGTTTTAGAAATTGGACTTATGGTTATACGTTTTGTGGAGCATCTAAATTTTAAGTAAATAGAGATACTGATATTTAACTTACAGTGAGTTGAGGTGTTCTGTTTTTTTTATATTGGTAGACTAACTTATGGCGGCGCCGTGGCCGAGTGTTTAGACCGCTCCGAGGCGGCGCGGATTCAATCCCAGGGACCTGCATGTGGGATTTGTGGTGGACGAAGCGGCGTCTGGGCGGGTTTTCTCCGGGCTCTCCGGTTTCCCCCGCCATTCATTCCACCAACTGCTCCATCATCACCTTTCCTTTCATCCATTTCACCAACATTTCGTTTCATCTACTTCCTTCATCCCATACCGGGCATCGGACTGATCACCCATCCTGGATGCTCTGTCTGATCCATGAGTGTCTGCTCCTCGACGGGCCTCTGACCCCAGGCACCCGCTTGTAAGTCCTGGGGGTGTAAGTCCTACATAAGAGGAGGGTAAACAGATAATGAATGAATGAATAGACTAACTTCTGTTTTTAACGATATGTAAAACGTCAAGTCGACAAACGAATTATCAAGGAAGCGCGCCTACTGCAGTGTGTTGGTTCTGTGAAATTGTGAAGTGTCAACATCTCTATGAAGTGCTTCGAGAAGCATGTTTAAAGTAACACCAGCGCTGGAAGAATTTTAAATTTATCTATGGGAATAGTTAGATCGGACAATGCTCCTGTTTTACCTACTAAAATATCATCACCGTGTGAGTTTATGAATTCATTTTCAATACAAGTTAACACAAGTTAATGAAATTTGGCGATAGAGGCAAACAATTATTGTTAAACCAATAAGTGTTAAAAGGACCGCATGCCACCCGTGTCTTTGAAAGCTTAAGTTTTGAAGTCAATAATGAAAACAACAATATCTTACACTTATTTCTGGCTCTAGGGCTCGTCATTCTTGTGGGATTAGCAATCCAGCTGCAGTACAGGGAACAGTAATAAATAATGAATGTATTGAGTCAATGAATATTGAATGCCAAAATCAGCTAAACGCAAGTTATTTGATAATCCAATCGATTCTACTCTGTTAACCAAGAAAGGTTTTCCGGGAAGGCGAAAAACAAAGTCACTTTCCGCTCATGATTACAAAAACTTAAAATTGATAATACTAAAGAAAAACACAATTGGAAGGCCCCATGCAAGGAAACATGCAGGAAAAGTTAATGAAAATCAAAGAATATCAACACTCAGTTTGAAGCATGAAAACTAATGACCGTCGCATATGTATCTTAGTTAATATACAGAAAAAAGAACTGTCAAATGAAGAAGGGATTTAGATGATCAAAAACGAAACCATACATTTTAGTATTTCTGATCGGTTAAAATGGCCAAAACATGTGTGCAAAACCTTAATTTTGACTACTCTGGGCTTCATAAAAAATAATTTTAAAAGTCAATGTAGGATTTGAATTTTCATCATTTAAATAAATAGTACGAAAGGAAAGTAAAGCAATAAAAATTAAAACTCCAGCTGGAAGAACTGTTCAAAGGATTTCTAAATATTGACCATCTATTCTGCACTACATGATGCAATGATGCACTCTCTTCACAAGATTCCGTTTATACCACCTAAAGATATGCGGGACTGCAAAACACGCCTAGAAATGTTATTAAGACGCATATTGAAGTTTACAACCCTGATGTGTCCCAGTACATATGTAACAAGCACCAAACCGCAGATACCTACCTAGTGATATAGCTTTGAGGACATGCATAATGACTTCGCTTCAACAAATCCAAACATTAAGTGTTCCTATGACACCCACCGAATACAGAAGTATTCTGAATTCTACGAATACTTCCTTAATCAAACTTATGCAAGAAGAATGCATCAGTTTTGCTCAGCAAGATCCAGAGCATGCAACAGAGAAAGATCCCGACCGTGAGGACGGTCACATATTCTAGTACATCTACAAACGGCAAAACAAACCTGTGATGCATATAAAAGGCACATAAACATGAGAAAAAATGTTCAAGACACCTCATATTATTCCGCTGATATTCAGAAAATGGATACATAGACAACTGTGATGTAGTTTTGTTCCTCTCGGTGAAAGAAATGATGATGGAAAGTCAATAGCTGTGATCTATCATGACGCTGGTAGAAAACAAAAAGAACATTATCTCTACAGTTTACGCTTTCTTTTTAAAGAAAAGGGATAAAAACAAGATTGTTTTGTGGCAGGAGAACCGCGCAGCACAAAACCAAAACTGGACAACATTGCTGAGCTTCATTATATACCTGGTAAATTCAGACTAAGTTGTTACTCAAGAGATACAGCTGAATTATTTTGAAAAAGGACGTCCTTTATGTCAGAATTTCTTCCACTACCAGGCTGAGCTCTCTTGAACAAGAAAAAGAATCTATATAACTTTGATGATTTCCGGACACTGTTGAGTAGGCAAAATTCCAAAAATATTTCGGCTGTAAGTATGCAAGCTGGTGACAGTATTAATTGGAAAAATTCTACTTCCGTCCAGAAAATAAATAAAATAAAACCAAGACCGTATCTAAACGAAATGGTACAAGTTGTGGCAAGAAGAGGTGAATATTGTTTAATGTATAAAAGAAGTTATGATGGAGATCCTATTGAGCTGAACTTTCTTAGCGTTAAGGCATTAAAATGAGAGTTTCCAACTTTTAAAGACTTACATGCGTGCGAGGGCATTCCACGCGAGAAGAAAGAAAACATTATAAAGAAACTATTTCCTTTCATACCTAAAAATATGCTTAACTTTTGGACTGGTACCGAGGTTTCAGATATGCCTGACCTAGTGTATAATTATGATAATATGTGAAGTTCCAAATTGGAAGAGTTATAACGGAAATAATGATACAGCTTCATATGGTATAGATTATCAGCCTTCTGTGAAATAGTATTTTATATTTAAATCTCTTTTGTGAAAATCAAAACTAAAGTGTATGCTATTACATAAATAACATCGATAGTGTAATGCATGCTTTGTGTTAAATATGTTATTTTTTTGGAATTTAAATGCTAAAACCTTACGACTAAATTTTTCATGAATTTCTTGGAATTAGGTAAACTAATAGGAATTCCGTACTGGTTTGTAATAAATCCATAAATCTGAAAGCCGTAAGCCCTTTCCATTCTAGTTTTCAGACACCCATGTGATTGTTATGTGTTTCACGTTGTATATTCATTAATTTTCTGTATTCTAATTACCTTCAACGCAGTCTGAATGTATTGATATGAAAATTTACAGCAAACCCTTGATTGATTTAGAAATAAGCCTCTCCTGCAAAATTGTATAAACTGAAGTTAAGGTATTTTGTTTTATGAGGGTGGTAATGTATCCCGCCCAACAATTAAATGTCGAGATTTCACCGAAATACGTGTTTTGAGGCCCCCTGTATAAAAATGCATTTTTTTAGAAATACGTCCGCGTGTGTGTTTTTTCTGTAAACAATATAATCCATTATGTTCAGCATCTTCCAAAGATGCAACATTTAAATGAAACACACCATATTTTTAGAAAAGATCCGTATTTGTTTCTGTAAACAACACAACTCAGGAAGGAAAATTCATATAACACCAAATTTAATGCTTATCTTAGTCAACTTCGAAGGATCCAGGCGAAGAATTTCAACAAATTTCCTAACGTCAAATAACACTTTACATTGAACTGTTTCCGGTATTATTTTGTTTATTATTTTCTGAAAGGTATGTCTAGAAGTTTTGATTAAGGCAATAAGTTTTAAATATGAGAACGATCAATAAAATATGTGTTGACTTTTCAGTAAATAGATTGTGGAACCGTCTTTATTGCACTTGAATAATCCAGAACTGAGGAACCACAAAATTAACAAATTCTTACTACGGAAAAATGGTATAAGGTACAAACTACTGAATATTTTTCTGTAATTAAAGACTTGAATTCTCAAAGATGTTAAGTGACATAACATTACTTTTAGTTATAAATAATACATGTTTTAATTAAGTATTTTCATTGGTTCTTATACATGGAACTATGTTGAACTACGGTTATTCTTACCGGGCTATTTACCATATTAACTTTCTGCATACCAAGCTAAAAACGTATACACGTAAAATGTGCAGAAACAAAACTAACCTTGTGTAATACCAAGTAACGTACCAGTTATATGTCGTAATTCATAGTCCATGTTATATTTTTAGCTATAACTGAATAAAATGACTAACAGAGAAACATACTAGATTCAAAATAATTACTCAGAACTACGTAATAAAGTTTAAAACAATCAATTCACACTTGTACCAACATAAATTTCTATAATTTGCATTTATACATGCATGGTTTCTTGTTACACGGAATTCCAGGCGGGGTACCAGAGAACCCCAATTAATGTTTCGATTATTATGTATCATATAGATAAATGTATTTGAAAAATTCAACAATGGTAGTGTTTAATGGGGAGGGTTTAACAACGTCACATAATCTGAAAAAGATAAACTATTTGTAAAAGCTACAAATAATAAAATATTTATGTTGAGGTCCTGCAGTATCCCGCTTGGTAAGCGGAAGTTTAAGTGTGTGTAAATAATATTGAGCTACAATGCATATAGATTAATATTATATCTGAAATGAGAAAAATTGGTAATCTTACATTTGGATTTCCTCTGAAAGATGTTATGTCACTAAACATACAAAAACATATTTTTCAAATAATAAATATAACTAAAATACCTTCATCAGGTTATATACTTTTTCACTAATAAACCTTGAAGCACGCTGAAATCGGAACCGCCAACATTAACAATGTTAATTTCCATCTCATCAATGATATTCGATGTGGCGAATAACACTTTTCAAGAGGCCATGACTACTGGAGTTAACACCAGTACCATCTATCACCATCAATTTCAGCTCGAAGATAACGAACAGAAACATGACGCTTTTGAGAGCAAAATATTCTTGGCTTAAAGTACTTTTATGAAGAAATGGCTTAATTTGTAAATTATGGCGCTTAACACCTTTGAGAATTCCAGTCACTTTATTTTTATCAAATTGTTCAAACCTTAGTCTACTTTTCTACCGTTTATCAACACTGTGCCGGCCCTCGTAGCCGTGGTCGCTGGACTCTATAGTTTCGGCGCTCCTCCAAGTTGAGGGTCGCGGGTTCGAGTTGCGCCATGGGCATGGGTGTTTGTGTGTGTTATGTAATTGCGATAATAAGCGTAACGAAAACAGGAAAAACACAGTATCATAAACTGGGTAAAACAAGGAAAATTAAAAAAAAAAACACTTAAAACATTTGTCTTAACACTTGTCTTAGCATAGTATAAGATTTTTAGAACCTTGTCACAGATTCTCAGCGGCATTAAATTTTGGAAACGTGTAGCTACTTCCCGATGTATAACTTTCTGTACCGAAAATGAGCTTTGATAATCTCTTAGGGGATATTCCTGCATATGTACGGAAGCTTCTTGAAGGATATAATGAGCTGCCTGTTTTGGCGAACATAAGATTAACAATTGTTTTCTGAATTGTGATGAAGATCGGATTTACGCACCACCAGTTTCAATTCCCCTGAAACCAACGATACTATAACACATTTTCTTCTGTACACAAAAATGCATGTCAAAAACAGTACACGAAGGTTATATGGGCTGACGACGAACTTCTTTAAGGAGCCACTAAAATGTATTCTACACCACTGAGGACTTAAATGAGTACGAAAACCATGTAGAAAGAAAGTTTAAAATACGCAGAATGAAATAAAAATTTAATTATCCAAAACATTTAGTTGTTCTTATGTTGTTGCATAACGAACCCTACTTTAAAAATATCCCTCGTAATTAATTATTTAATTTATAGTTCGTTAAATATATAGTTTATGTAATAATTATGACCATATCTATTTATAAGTACTCCCGGTACCTATGAATATTTTAAGCAATGCATTTTGGAAGTTAGGAGATCGTTCTTATATTTTTCTTACCGATGTTTGCATGTTACGGGAGGAATTAGACGTGGGTACCCTTGCGAAAGCCAAATAACTGAATTACTTCAAGACTTAGCAGATGAGCTGGATTAGGAGGAAGACCTGATGCAGTGATAATAGATTTTTCTAACGCTTTTGATGTAGTGCCACATAATTTACCTATCCTAATACAGGAATTTATAAAAGCGTAGTTTTATGGATGTAAAGTTTTTTGAAGGAAGAAAACGAAAGGAAAAAGTAGGTAAGGAAGTGTCTGATTAGCACCGTGAGCTCGGGTGTGCCCCAAGGCTCAGTACTGGGTCCGCTACCTTTTCTTATTTTTGCTAATGATATAACTATAAATATTAAATGTCAGATAAGATTGTTTGTAGCTGATTGCATTATTTACAATAAAATTGGGAATATTGTAGATGAAACCACGCTTCAGGGTGATTTAAATGAAATAAATTGGGCTGCTGCAATTAATGCTAGGAAAAGTAAGTCCGTTGCATTTGGCAGATTTATACTCCCGCTGTTGAAACTTTGCTCTTGACAGCTAGCGATTAAGTTGATACTCTCGCAAAAAAAAAAAAAAAAAAAAAAAAACAGATCAAAAGCTTTGACTGTTGGGCTTCCTAAACCAATCACAAAACAGCATTCCGGATGGTCGATGACAAAGCGGAAGTGGAACTGGAAGCGGCTGTTGCCGGATGTAGCTATTTCGGACCACGTGCTTTAGTTTGTGAATCTCTAGCACGTGCGTCGAGTTGCTCTTTGCAAGCTTCATATTGTTCATTGTTACTTATATTTGTGGTTATTGTTTGATAGTTTTGTTATTGTTATTGTTGGTGTTCGTTTATACATATACTTATCTATTTTATATATACGAGGTGCGATCAAAATTAACGGGAGTTTTAGTTTTTCTTAAAGAATTTTTATTTAAACATCAGTATCAACTTTATCCCCTTCAAACTAATCTCCCTCAGATATGACATACTTGTACCAGCGCTTTTCCTAATTTTGGAAGCACTTCTGGAACTCATTTTTCGTTATGGTGTTCAGCAATTCTGTTTTTATCTCACCAATGGTGGCATAACGTCGTCCTTTCATGGTTCTCTTCAGCCTCGGGAATAGAAAGAAGTCGCAAGGGGCCATGTCCGGCAAATACGGTGGCTGAGGCAGCATAACGGTTTTTTTTTTTTTGCCAAAAAGTCACGAACAAGCATTGAGGTATGAGCGGGTGTATTGTAATCGAAGAAAACGGTGAGAAGAACCTTCACATGTGATCGAACTTGTCGATTTTTTTCGGTCTTGGTTCTTCAGGCAGTTTGCATTGGGACGATTGGGCCTTAGTTTCGACGTTATACCCATGTTTCGCCACCTGTTATAACCTTCTTTAGAATTTATGGATAGTTTCCGACTCCATTCAGAAATTTCTGAGCAATGTCTACGGATGTCGTTTTTGCTCGAAGTTCAACAATTTCGGAACAAACTTTGAAGTCAACAGACGAGCTTACTTTCCTGATTAGTCTTTGACATTCAGCCGCAGACTTCAAGCTGCACTCTTCTGGCGGCAAGAGAAAGAGATATTTCTTGGGATGGAGTTGAGAGAAAAAGTCTATATTGTTAATATGGAATATTATACTCTATATATTTCCACCCATGATAGGCTTATCAAATCACGAATAATTAAAACAAAATACCTGATCACTGCTGTCACTCCGAGTGGAACCAAGGGACAGAACGTGAGATTTGCGCATATTGTAACGGACCAGGTTGAGCGCCGAGGATTACATCAGATGAAGTAACCAAGCAGAAAGTGTCGAAACGAGGTTACCTCAAAACGGGCGCGCTAAGGAACGCGGAGTCAGCGCTTCTGTATGTATTTATACTACGGGGGTCTGGCTCGCTTTGTGCGGAATAGGGTCGGAGTCGTCGTCGGAATCAGTTGGAATTGTGAAGAGGGTGAATTGTATCATCGACGACCTGTGGTCCGCTTACCATACACAAGTCGCCAACGCAACACCAGTCGAACAGGTAAGGATGTATCTACTCTAAGACCTGCTGTGCTAGTTCGGGCCTCACTCAGTCTGAGTGGCCCAACTACGGGCCCTAATGTACTACCACGAAAACAATAATATAATTTATTGGGTCAATGCATCCCCTGTGCATTAATTAAATACCTCCATCCTGGAACGCCACCCCGGCTACCTACTACCCCAGTACCGACGCATCCCCCTACCTCTGAGCTATCACCCCCTAGTGTAACCAACTACTGCGGGGTAGCCACCCCCTGTAGGGGTATTACAATATTTTGGATGCGTAACAATTAGAGTGATAAACCAAATTAAGTTTTCATTTTTTTGATAACGTAAAGAAGTGTTTATGGTTTCATTTTATTATAACATAAGGGCTGCTATAAGAAAAACAGCGAAGGGAATCTCTGGAACATGTCGAGGGTTATCTATTTTAAAATGCCTCGTTTAGAGACGAGCATTTTACCTGCATATATAGAGAGATCAGAAAAGAAAACCTGAGGGAAACCCTCACCCCGAAATAAAAACCTATTTCAAACGTGTGCTAAAACATTGACAGTGGCTGCCTTAAGCACTACCAGTGGAAATGAAATTTAACGTTGCAAGCTCTTTGTAGCAACCGCTTTCACTTTTCACTTTTATTATACACAAGTAAAGTTGATATATTTATTTATTTTTGTTGCTGGCAAATATTTTTAGCAAAAACTATAGAACATGATTTCTAGCATCATCCCTGAATGAGAAAATCTCATGCGTAGGGTTGCATTCCTTAAATAAATTAAGTACAAAGTGCATGTTTAAATAACGGATTAACTTACCAACTAATCATATTACTATAAACTAATACAAAACTCAGCAATAGAATTATATTGAATTACTTAAATTAATAATAACAATTTAAGGGAAACGTATATGTATGATATGAAATGAAAGTGCTGTAAAACTATTGAGCATATGTAAGCGGTAACATAAATTTCATGAATATGTGGAATTAAAATGGAACAGAAAATGGCTTTCAGTTCTTTCGATTAAAAATAAGATAACACAGCGTCTCTGTCGAAACATCGGGGTACAGTAGTTAAAATGAGACAATCTGAATCCGGGTGTCTGGTTTCTGTATTCATGATAAACAGGAGGTGGATAGAGTGACAGGGTTTTCTATAAATATTTGTAGATTAGCTACAAAACATAAATAGTAATGTATAGAGAAGCTCTTGTGATTCTAAAACATCAAATCTCTGTATTTTCTAAAATATTTGTACAAAAAGTTAGGTTAAAACAACGTGAATTATCTTGGTCGGAAAATCCTCGCATATTATTGCAATTATTGCTGTTGTGCTAAAGTTAAATAAAACTGTATCAATATCAAATATACATATTTTAATAATACTTTTGGCCCTTAAAGTAACCATTATAGAACACAGCTATACTCCCATTTCTATGGAGTAATTCTAAAAGAGATGAAACTTTTAGAATATGTCTGAGAGAATATCACATATTTAGTGATTCAAACAGTAGTCATTTATGCAACAAGTAGTTAAACCAGATGATTATGGTATGAGTGAATGCTTGTTGTACTCGTCGTTTGTGCGACAGTTTTTGCGTGTGTTATTATTGAGGTTATCTAGTTGGATACAACATTTTATGGAATCTTAGCATTATAAATTATATTAATATATAGAAGTCAGTATATATATGTACAAGTTTGTATGCGTATATATATACTTGTACATATATACATACATACATACATACATACATGCATAGGGTTCTTCACTGAGCGAGGTGGCGCAGGCCAAAGCGCGTGTGACTCGTATTCGGGAGATCGTGGGTTCGATTCCTGCGGCCGGTCTTCCTGTTCCATGGATTTTATTCGGGGGTTTCCCCGGATCACTAGGCGAATCCTGGGACGGTTCATTACATCCCTCGAATTTCCTGTCCCTCCATTTCACCTTCATTCCCAGTTCACTTCCCTTACATCTGCTTGGTTGTTTCAGGGTTGCAAGTGTCGGCGGGAGTCTCGACACAGCACGGCAGGGAAAAAGAATGTTCTTTGTAAGACTTCGTCCTCTGTAATGGGTGTGTTCTCCAAATTCCGGTCCTCCCAGTGAGATGTGCAAACCTGCAACGGGAAGGGTAGCCGGTTGTTCCAGCTGCCACCAGGGATTTCAACCTGGAAAATTAAGGGACCCTGCCCTCTGCTCTGTCGTGCCTCCTGATCTGGCTGCCCTCTGTCTCCTTTCACCTCTCCTCTCAAAAGATCTCCTTAGGTCGAGGTGCTAAGTCCCCATCCGCTCCTGTCATCCGTCATGTAAGTTCGTTATAGGATTCTACACCGTTGTACTGATTTCGATCAAACTTAGCACAGGTAACCTCTCCCACAAGGCAAAAATTATTATCTAAGTTAGAATTCCAAATTCCGTCCCATTTCAAACGAGGAACACCGTATTCGAATATTATTCGTTGAGTTCTTCTCTGATGTTGATCGCGGATACTTCTTTGAATGTTAATTTTGTTGCTTTAATACTTTGCACAGTGAGAAGCCTAGTGTACAGCAGCCTTCAGTTGAAGGAAGAAGAAATATTCAATAAATTCTTTCTCTCTTTCTCGTGTTTTCTTAATAGTTTTATGCATGATGGTTACTGAAATGGTCAAACAAAGATATATTGACGTTACTTAAACTGCTATCATTTCTTCCCAACTGAGATGTTCTCTATAATCAGAGAGCCCGAATGTGACAATGTGGAAATCGCTCAGTTGCATTTACGAGAAATCATCATTATAAACTATGATAAATGTAGTATTTTTATGCTTAAATAGCACTTTTGCGTAGTGTTTTATAGTACTTTTATTTTGTTCTTTAATAATGTCATGAGAGTTTTAATTTACTCTTTGTTTAAGTGTGTTGTGGTTTCATATAGAACGGGGGTTAGGTAATTAAAATTATATGTTCGTAAATAAGACGTTAGATTCTATCCCTGCATTTCATTTATTGTTGCCTAACGTGTTGAACCGATAAACCAGAAACTTGCATGTATGTAGTAAGCAGGTATTACGGACTGTGATGTTCCCTATTATTATCATCACATCATGATAAATGGTTGTAAGTATTCTGTATTTAATAATGTACAGAGGTTTTTACATCTTCATTGCTCAAAGAATAGAATACAACAGATAGTATGTTTATGAAACGAACGGTAGCGAGTTACACGAGCATCTTAATTACCGTTATAGTCAAGTTGCATACGATTCTTTTTGGTCAATCACACTGTAATTTCAAAACTTTGAGCTTTTACCAAAAGATATTACCTTATTAATTGTGTATAATTAAATGCTGATCGGATGGCAGGACCTTGAGCGGGTTTGCGAGTAGTGAACAGATGGCAGTACTGAGGAGTCCACGCCGTGTTTATTAAGTTTTCGCAGGTTACGTGAAAGCAACACATATTGAAGCAAAGTAAATGAGCTCAATTTATTAGAATATTATATTTACAATGAAAATAATTTATCTTATTTTAAATACAAACATTTCATTATTTATTTGGGAAATGGACTGCGGCTTTGAATGTGTTAAAAAATATGAATTGCGCGCGCCGCCGAGCAAGATCATAACGAGTCGCTGTAGTATTGTGGGTGCCATAACAGTTCAATCAGGGTGTTATTGTGTAGTCGACGAGAAACATATTTATAGCATTAAGCTCGTGTATAATAATACAATGCGATTCGTATATCACTGTTTGGAAGCGTTTTTATTCTTCAACATGATGTCGCTTGGTACTCTAGCACTATTAAAAACATAGTTTAAAGTTAACGAAGATCTCTATAATACTTGTAAAGCAAAAAAATGCTTACTAATTAATCTTCTACTTAATCAGGTGTAATTATGAGAAAATTATTTTAAAAATGATTGAAACTTTCATTCGTTTCATTCATTATCTGTTTACCCTCCTCTTATGTTGGACTTACACCCCCCAGGGCTTACAAGCGGGTGCCTGGGGTCAGAGGCCGTCGAGGAGCAGACACTCATGGATCAGACAGAACATCCAGGATGGGTGATCAGCCCGATGCCTGGTATGGGATGAAGGAAGTAGATGAAGGTGAAATGGATGAAAGGAAAGGTGATGATGGAGCAGTTGGTGGAATGAATGGCGGGGGAAACCGGAGAACCCGGAGAAAACCCGCCCAGACGCCGCTTCGTCCACCACAAATCCCACATGCAGGTCCGTGGGATTGAACCCGGTCCGCCTCGGTGGGAGGCGAGCGGTCTAACCACTCGGCCACGGCGCCGCCTAATATTGAAACAGTGATATTATAATAATAATAATAATAATAATAATAATAATAATAATAATAATAATAATAATAATAATAATAATAATAATAATAATAATAATAATAATAATAATAATAATAATAATAATAAAGCACGCCAGCACTTAGAAGTTTTGTCAGTCCGCTGGTTGCCTTAAAAAAGTGTGTTAACATTAAAATTTAATTCTATTTTTATCATTTATTCTTAATTATCTAATTCATTTTCGTACTTCGAATATTTAAAGGGTAGTGAAGATTAAACCCACACTTTTTGATTAATTCATTCTGAGTTTCTCCTGAAAATTTATAAAGGATGACTTAAAGAGTGCATAGTGTACAGTATTTTAATGTGAAAATGTTAAAAAAAAACGCTGAAAAATGGCATTTTAAAGAATTATAAGGCACCAGACCGTGTTCTCATGGACGTTTAAATGGTCACACGTTGGCTTTTATAAAGTACCGAGGTTAAAAAAATATAAGGGATAATTGAAAGTATAACAAAATATTTGTTTGATACAAATAATTAAATTTTTGAAATTAGCTGCCTCATTTCATCTTAGCAGGCAATGAAGACAGGAATAAGAGACGTATATCGCTATGTATGTTGTAGGAACTGAAAGATAGACGACTTATTCACCTAGTACAGGCAACATAAGTTTTAAAAATTTATTTCTTTAATAACGAGTAACGTGCTTTTCCTTACTTTTCCACCTTTGCCTGCTCCTATTTTTCAGTGACATTGATTTAGTAACATTTGCACAGTTTGCATACTTGTGGTAAAGGAAAAGCAAGCAGTATGTGTAACAAACTGACTTTGCAATAACTTATGAAATTGTTTCCATGTGTTTACATGGAAGGCGCATGCTGTTTTCTTGGAATGTCACGTCATTGTATCTCATAAATCATTCAAATAATTGTTTATCTATTATTACGAGAGTCATCCTGAAAGCTCTTGGCCTGACTCAGAGACGTGGAGATGTACAAATTACTATGAAGTTGTGAATATCATCTTTAAATAGCACGCTGTAACCTTTCAGACACGTAAGTGTAGTTGTTTGTGACGATCTGTACACAAGCTAATGTTAACAATTTAAACAAAACGGAGCGTTTAATCCCAATTGTACAACAGAAGTACAAAAGGAGATAAATTGGATATTAATGGATATTCACCCTTTGTTATTACGGTTAAAAAGTCGGCTGCTATTTATGCATTGTCGTACATCCGTTCAGTGGACGTCCCAAAACCGTTACGACTGACAAGATTGTGGTAAAAATTCAAAATGCCGTGCTCAATGATCGACGACAGAAAGTACACAAATTGGCTGACATTGCAAAGAGCTTCGGCTATGTCCACCTACCTTTTCACGAATTTTGGGTACGAGAAAGTTTTCTGCTCGATGTTTGCCGCATTTGTTAACAATTGACCAAAACACATTTGAATGAACATGTCCCAAAATACAGGCTTAAACGTAATTCTAATGAGTTTCTCGGTTGCTTCATAATATAAAACATGAATTCGTCACATAAACTATCTCCAGATGGGCAGAAATATCACCAGGGAACAGTACGCTTCACAATTGGAGCAAGTGAAGTTGCTGTTCAGGTTAAACGTGCACACCTTGCAAATCATCACGATAAAGCACCTTTATGCACGTCTGGGATTGTTGCTGCAAAATTCATGAACTTTGCTTCCCACACCTAAGTGCTTCTACAACCGCCATATTTGGTTTCCAGCGATTACTTTTGCTCTCAACATGGAGGAATATCTAGGTGTTCGAAAATTCACATCAAATGATGAGATTGAAGTTGTTAGGATATGGGCGATTTTAAACTGCTACATATAGCCACAGACTGGAAGAAAATAACGTATAAAGTGTTAAAAGGACATCTTTCTTACTGAGGCGAAGAAGTATCAGCACAGCATTACGTCGGCGCCATGGTGTATTCAGTATGGCAGCATAGACACGCTGCGCCATCGCCTGTTGACATGTCGGCGTGAAATATGGATGTAGACGTCTGCGAAAATTCGCTGTGATCTTGGCAGAGCCCTTCCTCGTGTTCCTTCTAATGGGAGAAGACCCATATTGGGATAAGCATCTTCACCCCCTGCTGACTACCTATCACCCATCTACAGCTGGCCTGTAGAGTTTCTTCAGGGCAGCAAGAACCGCCTATTCACGTCTCGAGGTGTTTTTTTTTAAAGTTCCCTTATTTTACCCAGTTTATGATACTTTGTTTTTACTGTTTTTTCGTTACCGCTTGTTACAGAATTGCACAACACACATAGACACACAAACACCCATGCCCACGGCAGGACTCGAACCCGCGACCCTCAGCTTGGCAGAGCGTCGGAGCTATACACTCCAGCGACCACGGCTACGAGGGTCGGCAAAGTGTTGATACTATCCTGCTATAGCTCTACATACAAACCGTTCCTCATGTATGCACATTGATAAAAAGAAGTGTTGGATGGAGAGTGGAATTGTACTAATCGACAGAGTGGCTAAAGTAAAATTTGTATTTGGATTCCAGTTGAACTGTTGATGCAGTGTAAATATTGCATTTGTATTTCTTTTGCCTTCATTGTGTAGCGAGCGGGCGTTGCAGCGCTTCTCACGCATGCACGTTATATCTCACCTGGATAAGGATTCGAGGTGGAAGTTCTAAGAAATTCTCTACCTCGGCTGCCAGTCGTTAGAGTTGTGAATAAATTTCTATCCTAGCTGCCTATCTTTTTTGTATCTCAGGATATTGTAGGTGAAGGCAATCAATAAGATGAATTTATTTAACGGCTGGATGTATTCTAAAAACAACAAAATTATTGAAGAGCTAGCAACTGTTCCCTTTGAATAATAATGAGATTATCTATGTACTGCAGTTTCAATCTTTTCGATACTTTGAATATTGTAGTAGCTCTATCTGCGTCACACTCCAACTCCCACCCACACGCACACATTACGGTGATCTGCCGCCAAATAGTTCACATGAGAGAATATGAAAGAGTGTTGAAATCTGGGGCGGACCTCCTTTTTATACCTTCCTGCTGTGACGCTAACTTTCGCGCTCTTTTACCTAACATATATTTCGATTGGTTACTTACTTAGCGTTCTATGAGACGGAAATCGTTCAGTTTTAGAAGTGAGGTGTCTGTCTGACTCCTTTGGGAAAACGCATATATCTCTGTCCAGCTCACAACTCTTGTTTTTCTTTCTATTTTCTGACTGCTTATCCAACTCCCTACAGAGACCTTGACTTTTCCTGGAATTATCCCCCAATCTCCGTCCTTGTCGCTCCTCGGGCCTCTCTCTCTCTCTACTCGTCGCTTCATTGCCAAAGCCTGTGTTCATTAATGTTCGTCATTGGTGGACATTTACTCTGCTGCTAGTTTGTTACAATGTCCCTTTACATGTGTCTACATTTTATGATAAAAGTTTAAAAGTTATTTCAGGTATAATATTACATTATCATTTGTTCCTATCCTGACTATTACTTTTCTCGTTATTTGCATTGCTTGGCCAGTCGGGTGTATGTTCCCCTACAATTGGATTGCATTAAGCTGTACACTATATTTTTTACAATAAATAAAAAAAGCTGAAACAGACCTGCACAGCTGAAAGAATTAAAGTATTAAAAAGTTGGAAATTCATTGGAAAAAATGTATTGATTCACAGGGTGACCATGTGGAAAAAAAGAATAAAAATCGATGTGGTACACTCATATGACTTTCACTACTCTTGTACAAACTATTTTTACAAACGGTTATTCTCCATATGCTTCATGTTAATCCAGATATCGAGATGTTAATCTTATTGCTAATTTTCTTGTAGATGCAAGGGGAATTGGTAGGCTTTAAGCGATAGTCAAATATTTTAAGGCCTGGTTGCTATGTGGAGCATTCCATTCTCTTTGCATTACCAGGACAAAAAAATGAATAACGAATTCCCATTTGAGAAAAAGTATAAGTATTGGAAAATTTAAGGGAATAACAAGCAATATGGGTCACTCAAAAAAAATGCATATGACATAAATTGTGTATTTTAACGTGATCTACATGTTTTGTGTAGTAAAATTTTCTCTATTCTTATGGTTTACCAGTTATGCAAAATTCTTTCACAATGAAGAAGACTTTTGGAGACATTCCCAAAAAATTCGAGGTATACATTTTATTTATCATGAAAGTATGTTAAATATATGACATTTTAATCAAAATCGTTAGAGCCATTTTTGAGAAAAGTAGAATTTTCGAAAAATGGTCCATGTGAAGTGTAATCTGGGGTGGGGGGATTTTCTTGAAAACCTTCGTGTCGCATCTCTGGAAGATACTGAATCTAAGTACCGAGTTTGGTGTTTATCCGACTGTTCGTTTCTGAGTTATGCTGTTCGCAGACAGACACACAGACACACACACACGGACATGTTTCCAAAAATGCTGTTTTTGGATTCAGGGGGCCTCAAAACGTATATTTCCGGTGAAATCTCGGTAGCGAATTTTTGGGTGGAATACAATACTTCCCCTACTTACTATACGTAGTAGAGAAAGTAAAAATGAATAAAAAGTGTTTGTGTTGAATCTTATGCTTTCTTGACAAGGCCGAGAACTTTTAGAATGCCTCTGGTGGTGCTACAAATTTATGCCTGAAGCATCAAGTGTAATAAAGCAAACAATTGCGAATGAGTACTAACTTGGAGATGAAGTCGATCGTGCGTCGCTTTGTTTGATCGTTACAACATTCGTTTTGTCGTCTGCAAAGAGCTGTAGCAGTTGTGGGGCGTTAAAAGCTAGCAGAAAGAAGGAAAGCAATGTATTGTAGACACTCTTCTTCCTTTCACAGAGGATTAAAGTGAGGGCCTGGGTGTCACTTAGCGCTACAAACGCTAGCCTTACAGTAACTGAGTGGTATAAGTTCAAAGGTCGCCCATCAACTGGGTCTGCATTTTATGCTCACGAAGATAGTTGCACTCAAACCGTACTCTAGCTCATGCTAGATAATTGCTTTTTGCGCAAAAATCTATAAGGTGGTAGAAAACAGTGTTAATCTAAATAAGGAAACATAAAATAAAAACCTGATATGTTACATTCACATGACCTTTTTTACTCTCTATCATTTATTAATGGGTAGAAAAATATTCCTACGAAAGCTTATTTTACTATCTTCATTTTAATCAAGACAAACCTTTGCGTTAGTAACTATAATACACATTTCCTTATAAATACAAAGGGAATAGCGACAGTCAAATGTTTAAGAACTGGACCCTATATGCTGGCCTTAAAATTCCATACTCTTTACATGCAACCGCGAGAAACAACTGAATCTCAACAGGACTGAACAATACAAACTGAACTGACTAATACAAACCATTAGTATATCGGAAATGCCTGAAACCACAAAAAGTTTTTTAAAATAAATTGCATGTATTAAAGATGTCTGCATTTTTATTGTAGTGCATTTTACCAGTTAAACAAGCTAATACGAAAATTCCTTCCGAAAGAAGAGACTTTCCAGGCTATTCCCAGAAAATGCAAGATATAAATTTTATTTATCATGTAATATCTTTAATATGTGGTATTTTAATCAAAATGGTTATAGCCATTTTTGGGAAAATAGAAAATTTCGAATAATGTTGCACGTCAAAAATAGTTGGGAAGGAGGAATTTCTTGAAAACCTTCGTGTCGCATCTTTGGGAGATACTGAATTTGAATACCAAAGTTGGATTATCCGACTTCTTGTTTTAGATTTATGTTAATCACAGACACACACATACTGACACATTTACACTCATAAACATGGACCTATTTCTAAAAGTGTTTTTTTAGTTATTCCAAACATGTATTTCTGATGAAACCTCAGTATCGAATTCTGTGTTGAAATGCAATACCTTCTCCATCTACTATATAGGGTGAATGACCTAAAACTTACGCTGCAAATATTTCGGAAATGGAAGGTGCTATTGATGTGCAGTTTTCATAGCATTGATTCGTAGTCAGGGGCTCGTACATTTAGCATATAAACAGATTTTAACAATACTGAGAAGGTGTATTTTTGGAGCAAACATACAATTTTTTAAATGGAACAATGCCTTGTTACATCAACAGAATAAACGTAGGGTAAATTAGAATGTCAGTGGCGTTTGTTGCAAGGTTCTAGTGCAAGTGGTTTACGAGAAATCTTATTTTGAAACTTTCACGCACCGACACTTGTACAACCTGTGGTAGCACAAACTAAATAAAAACAAAAGGGAATTACAATACTTCTGTGGATTCTTAAGTAGAGAGAACGTAGCCCTTTAAAGGCTGTATTAAAATGACAACCGGCAGCTTCAATACACGCTTCCAGTCTGCTACGGAAAGACTGCTGTACAGGTTCTAGCATTTCTGCGGAAATTTCGGAGCAAGCAGCAGTAACACTTCGTTTCATATCGTCTGGTATAGTTGGTACATTATTGTAGTCAGTGACTTTCAGCCTTCCCCACAGAAAATAGTCTAAAGGAGTCAGATCCGGTGAACAGGCCGGCCAATGTTCAGGTCCTCTTCATCCAATCCAAGGATTTGGAAACAATCCGTAAATACAAGCTGTAGTACTTCGTGCACTATGAGATGGACGTCCATCATGTTGGTACCACAGGTTACTCCTGTCTGCAAAGCAACGTCTTCTAGCATCTGTGGCAGATGGTCTCTCAGGAGGCTGCGATACTTGTGCGAGTTCATTGTTGCTTCTATGAACAAAGGGCCTATGAGCTGATGGTTCACTATCTCACACCATACGTTTAAACTCCATGGACGCTGACGTTCCACCTGACGAAGCCAACGGGGATTATCACAAACCAATAGTGCATGCTTCTGCGGTTTACCTGCCCATGATTAGTAAATGTTGCCTCATCACTAAACAAGATACATGATGAATTGGAGTGTCATGTCTTAATGCCCATGTATAAAAGTTAACATGGTTCTCAAAATCGTTTCCATTCAGCTCTTGATGGAGAGAGATGTGATAGGGATGGAACCTACATCGATGGAGAATGCGCAGTACACTTGCCTGACTTATGCCACTTCCACGTGCGATTGTGAGGGAACTAATTTGCGGATATACTGCAACGGCAGCCAAAACACTAATTTCTGCCCTGCTCCAGTCACTTGTTTGCTTCCGTTACGTTTTCTAGGTGTTACAGTACTACTTTCACGTAATTGGTTGATAAATAACGAGATGGTTGACGTCTATAGATACGTTTCCCATATACCGTACCGGAACGAACTGCATTCTTCCTACACTCTCCATACACCATGAGCATGTCGGCTTTTTCTGCATTAGTAAACCGCATTCTCCACTCACGACTTACTGCTTGAGCTGTCACAATCTTACTGACCAGAAATTTGCAATGCAATCAATGAACAGAAAACACAATGCAAACAAACATAACATTACCGACCTAGCAACTAAGCAGTTTGAATGGGACAAACAATTTTCGGGGTGGAAAATTTTAAAAATACGATTTATCGTAATACTTGCACTAGAATCCTGCAACATGGACCATTGACATTCTAATTTACCCTAACTTTATTCTGTTGATGTAACTAGCCATTGTGCCATTTAAAAAATTGTATGTTTGTTTAAAAAATACACTTTCTCAGTATTATTAAAGTCTGTTTATAGCTAAATGCACGAGCCTCTGATTACCAATCAATGCTGTGACAACTGCACATCAATAGCACTTTCCATTTCAAAAATATTTGCGGTGTAAGTTTTCGGTGATTCATCCTGTATACAGTCGGTCAATTTAAAACTGGTCGGCATCTGAGAGATGGAAGCTCGAATCGGGTATTTCCGTGGGTGCTGGGAACAGCCAGGCTTTGTTCACAAGACTGCGTATATTCTTGTAGTAGTTATACTGGGGAAAACAACCATAATCACAAAAGTCCTGTGAGAAAATAATTTAGCAACACTCCCGTGTATGAGAATAATTGGGACTCACCATACACATAACACACGCGCATATCCAAAATTATTTTTTGCATATCACAATTACACATAGTTTAGTATATTTTATGACTGAAATTAACGTATTTTAACATATTTTAGAGGTAACATATTTTAAAAGCATTTATTACAGTTATTTACACCTTTGTTCATTATAACCAAAGTTACACACGTTCATCCCACCCGAAGCACAACGGTAGCATTGCTTCCTCCACCAATAAGGTCCAGGATTGAGGGCCCTAAGCCGCAAAACATAGCGAGGGATGTTTTTTTATAAGTAGAGGAGTGAAAACAGAACTGTGACAAAGCGTAGCCGTAGCATTCGTGAAGCTAAACCATAAATTACTTTCTCAGCGCCTTCAATGTTAGAGACATTGATTTAGGGACTTTTAGACGATTGTTTTAGCGGTCTTTTCTTATCTTACGATGGCTGCCCCAGAAATACCCGACCTGACGTATATATAGCGGTTGTTGTTTCAAGCAAATGACTATGGTAGAAACTACTATCCTTATAAAGCTTAAATTTGAAGTTCGACGATGCTACGTTGTTTAGTAATTGTTTGGTAGCCATTAATAGTGAACTCTCTAAGCGAATTTTCCGTTACGGAGGAGACGCGGCACTGATCCAGAGGGGATATTGTAACTACGCCCTATGAAGGGGCGTCACTGCGAGGAAGGATGAGGCGAGAGGGGATACTGGGCGACGGAACAACTGTACAGCAATGGCAGAGTCCCTAAGTTTCCAGACGTAGACACCCCGGCAGACAGACGAGTATAGCGAAGACCCCGCCTCACACAGAAGGGGTCAAATGACTCTCAAGGGGTTCAGGATATCCCAGCAGCCAGCCAAAAGCCAAGGAACGGAGAAAGTTCACTCAGATCATCCCTTTCCCCTGCCACGCTTCACCGAAACACCAGCGCCGACACTTCCAACCCTGGAAGAGACAAGGCATGAAGGATGAATGAAACGACGAATGGAACAAAATGGCGGAACAGGAAATTCAGAGGCTGAAAGAAATCACTCCAGCATTCGCCTGACGATACGAAAAAAAACCCGAAAAACCCATGGGTCAGAGTGGGTGGTCGCCGGCGATCGAACCCGGAATCTCCAGAATGCGTGCCACAGGCGGTGCCGCCTAAGCCATCCCACTCGGTTACTGGTCTTTTACTAGCTTCCATCTCAAAATTGTCACCGGTTTCTCCTGCATAAGTATCGTTGCTAAAAAGGGCAGGCGGGTGGATTAAATTATTTCTTTCGGGAAAATCTACTACTTAACTCACTTTTTCATTTTGTATTATTTCCTAAGATTTTGTAAAGAGGTTCATTCCCATTTAGGGAGTAGTGTCAATAATATACAAGATTTCAGAAAAGTTCAAATCTTCGGGAAATTGCTCAGTTTTTTCCCCAATTTCACTTTAAATGCATGAGTAAAAGTATAAGAGATTTTCTTTATTTCTTATGTTTGTAAAGTTTATTTAGCAGTCCGTCATACCAGTAGATGACAACCATGACATTAATTTACCTGTTGGGAGGAGGTTTCATACTCAAATTAATTTAATTTTCTAACCACAAATTTCACTATTATTGTGTAATTATATTTGTAAGTAAACTAATGCAATACGGGGAATATTATTTAACTATTGTAATAGCTCTGCAATGAGTTTTAGATTTCTAAGATTGACTATGTTCTTTACAAAGCCCGCTACAAATTGCAAATTCATCAAAGTTCCCTAAATTCCAACTGCAATCATACGAAGCTATCAGGTTGTAGTCGCAGACAGACTATTAACATAAAATGTTATGTGCCAGGCCCATTAAAAATACATTGCATAGGAAGTATCCCCCACAGTAATAATTTGTTTGCTTTTTACAGAAATGCTTGAAAGGTATTAAGACAAAGATTTAACAACTTCTCCAAAATAAAACTACTAATATTCCTGCAGACGAATAACATTAAATATATTCACATGAAAATTTAACAACGTTAACAAAGTTACACTTGCCATATTTTAAATAATTCTTTGTTCTGTCCTCCTTGCACAATTTTCGCCATTTAATATAGTTTAACAGAATTCCAATGTTTCACTAAAGGTACGAACTCGCTCTAATAGATATAACTTCTCCGCTCCATACATAAGAATTAAACTTGGAAGTTACTTACGACCAAAATAATGTATGTATAATTTGACTAAGCCGAAATGTGTGGAGACAGCACCTCCAAGACGCGGAGCCCGAAGAAGTTTTACCTAGTCAGTAGCCGAGAAGAAAGTCCCCACACTTCTTCCAGGGCGATAGCCCTTGCTCGAGGCACACACGGAGAGATCACGTGATGATGAAGTTGGTGACGTCACAACCGCAGCGCCGTCTATGCTGCCTGAGCGCACACATCCTGATGAGAGCTGTAGTAATGTCTTGCAGCCGGTAACGAGACTTGTTACACTGGTTGCTGGCTGGGTTGTAGCAGGGGCAAATATTGTACTCAATAACTCCAGAGTGTTGTCATATAACTGCGGCCCATATCTTCTATGGCAGCTACTCAAACTTGAGAATGAAGCCATAATTGGCTCACTATATTACAGTAAAACGAGTTGTAAAAAAACAACGATGAAGCTTCCTGCTTACAAGGTAAGTAGCTTAATCACTGCTGCAAGCCAAGTACGGTGTGGAGGTACGAGGTATATTACTCCACTGCTTCATTTGATGACGAAAAAGTTATTCCACCCATTTTATCTTTAATTTTTGGAAACAAAAGGAAATCACAAGGTGCTAGATCAGGTAGGTGGAGGTTCTATGATACTGACCTTGGGGTATCCAGAACGATTCGCGTTTGGTCAATAAATTTGAAATAAGTGGTTCTGTCAGCGATCAAAGAACGCCAGTATGTAATCGAAGTAAGCGCCGTTCGTGAGAGTGTACGCGAGAACGGAAACAAATCAATTGCTCTTCGAGCGCAAGAATTGGGGCTTTCGCCGACCACAACTTGGCGAATTCTGCATCTGGATTTGAATTTTCACGCTTAAATGGTAATTAGCTCAAGAACTAAATCCCAACGACCATAGGTTATGCCGTATGTTCGATGACTGGTCTAAGGAGCAATTGGAAGCTGACTCGGATTTTTGTCGAAAAATCATCTTCAGCGACGAAGCCCACTTTTGGATGGATGGTTGAATTAACAAACAAAATTGCCGCCATTGGAGCAATCACAATCCAATGCAGATTCAAGAACGGCCACTTCATCCCCAGAATGTTACTGTGTGTTGTGGATTTTGGTATGGTGGAATCATTGGTCCATATTTTTTCCAAGATGAAAATGCAGAAGCGATAACTGTCAATGGATAAAGATACCGGGCTCTTATAAGGGGCTATTTTTGGCCTCGATTGGATGGTATGGATCTCAGGAACATCTGTTTCCAGCAAGATGCTGCCACATGTCATATTGCTCTCGAAACAATCGATCTTTTTAAGGAGGATTTCAGAGCTTTCATTATTTCCCGTGACGGTGATGTTAACTGGCCCCTGAGGTTATGTGATTTAACGCCGTTGGATTACTTCTTGTGGAGTTATGTTAAATCTCGAGTTTATGTCAACAAGCCAGAAACAGTAAATGATCTTATGAATAACATCACGCGTGTTATTCGTGAAGTTGGACCTAATTTACGTGCTTCTATCATTGAAAATTGGGTCATCCTTATACGCGCAACCCAACGAAGTCGCGGCGGTCACTTAACTGATGTTCTCTTCCACACGCAATGACATTAATTATGTTCCAAAATAAAAAAAATTAACCTCTATCATTTATAGAACGTGTTTTATTTAAGTTCAAAGATAGGATACTCTTGTTGAAAGACACTATACTTAATCTTATAAATGGCCTGTTTGCTCACTGTCATTGTCTCTACTCGTTTATTATAGTAAAACTGTTATCGTTTTTGTTAATTGTGTCTTGCTATTCAGAGTTGCTCATCAACTTTAATCCTGCTACGCTTCCAAATGCACGTCCTCAACCCCTTCAAATTAAGGGCGTGACACTATTAGAGTAAATCTAATAAAATACATGGCAATCAACTTGCAGAACATTAGAAAGTAGCTATAAAAGACAAAGAAACTTCATTTTTTTTAGAAAATGTTAAATATCGCCCTCGTAGCCCAAATGAGTGACTTGTAGCTTGCAATATAGGGTTAGACAAAGCGGCGCAAGAAGTTAATGGTTGTGAACCGAGCGCTTACTCGAAGGAACTTTGTAAAAATTTAACTACTCAAGAGACCGGCCACTTTTAGTTTGGCACGTGGTAGAGAAAGTAAAAACAGAAATCCTGTACCTGTGAGGGTTCTTATGAGACACCCCCATTTTCAGATACAGGTAAATTTTTTTAAGATGAACTCAACATATTCTGACTGCCTCTGTGCTCTAGTGATCAGATGTTGACTTTTAAATCCGAAGTCCTTCTTTCTATTTCCTCTGTGGCCAAGAGAACTTTTCTTTGATTAGAATTTTCTTATACACCGCAGCTTCTGTAGGTACCAATCTTGAGCGAATATAGTGTTTAAATGTTAATATGTAGAAAAGACCTATTTTAAAACGCAAAAAGGGAATACATAACAGCAACAGTTTGTTTTAAAGTCAAAGCCGTCATCATAGAAGTAAATGTGGCTATATAAACTAAAATAATATAATGGAAAGTTGAATCAAACTTTAAAATGTGTAATTGAACAAAGGATTTTCGGCTCTCGGTGTCGATGCTCTTACCCCTTATGCTACCATAGCAAGAGGTCCGTAGGTGCATTAAACCTGCTCATCTGATTCAAGTATCCCGTTAAACTTTCAAAGTGATCTCAAATATTACATATGTTATATTTCAAAGACGACTTAAAATGTAGAAATGTTTTTAATTCTGGAAAATTGTAAATTACTACACTGGTGTGCAAAACCTAAGGACGAAAGTAAACTTCGCATGCTGTGACACTGCCAAGTAACATAGCTCGATGAAACTTGTGTCATACATAGGGGGAACTGCTACGGTATGCTACAGTAGGCGACTGAACGAAATATGCAATTCATAGAGCATAAGCTACACTAAAGTCAATACAACATATGATGGCTCTCTTGATTTACAGAAACAGATACATGGTGCTTAAAAGGGTGTATGATCACCACGGACAGCAATGCATGCTCTGCATCATGCTTCCATGCTGGCCAAAAGGTTGGTAAGCTGTTCTTGTGGTAGGGCGTTCCATTCCTCCACCAGCGCTGTTGACAACTGTTGGATGGTCGTTGGTGCATGCGAATGTGCTGCAATGCGTCTCCCCAAAGCATCCCACACGTGTTCGATGGAATTTAAATCTGGGAACGGGGAGGCCAGTCCATTCGCCGAATATCCTCTGGTTCCAAGAGATCCTCCACCTGCGCTGTTAGATGCGGTCGCGCATTGTCATCCATAAAAATGAAGCCAGGGCTGACTGCACCCCTGAAAAGACGCCTATGGGGTAGGAGTACATAATCACAATAACGTTGACCAGTGAGCGTATCGTGTTCATAGATTTGAAGGTCGGTGCTCCCATGCAACATTATGCCTCCCCAAACCATAAAACCCGGACCACCAAAACGATCATGTTCAAGAATGCTCCTGGATTCATTACGTGTTCCCACCTCTCGCCAGTGAGGGTACGTCGAAAATCACTTTTTAGACAATCTGCTCTCATCCGAGAAGAGTACACGACCCCATTCTTCGTTGGTCCAATTTTGATGCTCTTGGGACCATCGCAAACGGTGCCGCCGATGTGCGGATGTCATTGGAACACAACGTACTGGCCGTAGAGCAAAGAGACCACCTCTGTGTAGTCGCCGTGCCACTGTGTATCGTGAGATTGCGTGCCTAGCTGTCCCGTTAAATATGGTTGCAATTGCACCCGCTGTTTGGCGCGGATCCCTTCTTGCCTGTTGCACAATGTAGCGGTATGTGCTACTGTAGTTGAGCGGATTGACCACCACATCTTCTTGGGACAGCAGTGCCTGTGGTTTGGAAGGTTCCTCATACACGTGAAACAATGCTGTGAGCAATTCCAAACTCCTGAGCAACACTCGTCACACTTCGTCCTTCTTCCAGTTTACCGATGATTCTTCCCGTGTGGGGTCATCCAAATGGTGTCTACAGGCCATGTTGCAATGAAGAACAGCACTACAGTGCACCGTAACAGCGTCTTGTCCTGTTTCGTCAACTGCCCCGTGTTGCGGTACCAGGCCCATTTGGCACTATAGGCTCACTACACTCACGCCACGTGACGTCCAGTTTTCTGTGTACGTGTGAGAGACCTCTGGTAATATGCTCCATCACCTTCATCTACTTCCACCAAGTAGTTCATTTGTCATGTTACTTTACCCATCTCGTCCTTAGGTTTTGCACACCAGTGTACTATTGAGGTTCATTTTTTGACAATTAAGCGTGAATACACGAAACTTTGACTGTGATTTTGCCTGTAGTGAATCCTGATTTATTTTCTTCATTTACACAGATAGATGATCCTGTATATCATGAAGAAGTGGATGTAGAGGGAATTCCAGCGAATGCGTCTGGGAAGGTCAGTTTTCGATGCCACGCTATCATCTAATTATCCTTCACCTAAATGCCTCTTCCATCCTTTATCAAGCTTTAAGGCTACCCATTTCTGAAGTTTATAAAATCCACAAATTCAGTTCGATTTATTTGAAATTTTAATGCAGTAGTTAGGGTTTCCTACATTATTGTGCGCCGAATTTTATGAATATTTTAAAATTGGTTGCAGATATACAGTTTTTATGTTTGTTTTTACCGCTTTGAGAATTGCTCCACTTCATGCAATTATTTAAAAAATTAATTACTTTTATTTGAAATCTTTAATACTACTTACATTAATTCATTCTTGATATATTAATTCTCTACTAGGTACACTGTCGTGCATAAAAATGGTCCATACCCCTAGATCGCCATAGCGTTTTTTTATCTCCGTAAGGTTTCCACTTTCAGGTAACCAACTTTTGAATCTGCCCGGCCGGTATCTGCTCTGTCTGTGAATGACATGAAAAACAATTCAGGGGCATAAACAGTTAGCAATGAACGATTTATATAATCTATGTGAAGTGGAGGGGTGGTTCGCATACCTCTCTATGAAAACTTTTCGGTACGGCTGACATACATTAAAAGGCTAAACCAATTACAAATAATTCGATCTTCTAGAGGAACGTGAGAAGAATCAATTGCATGTCTGGTTAAACTGAACGACAGCTACGACATTTACATATATGAGAGCTTTCATCAGCGACATGGAGACGAACGTTAAAGTTGTTGCTGTTACTAAACGGCAATGAGAAAACCAGCATTAAGAAAACGGTAGTATAGTATGAAAATGTAAGGTTTAAGTTGTAATGTTACACTTCGGCAGTTCATCCAAACCTACTTTTGGGGAAGTAAAGTAGCCTGCCAACCCAATGGCTAGAATTATCCTCGAAGAACAGAGGTGCTCAAGCTGGTATGGGGTGGGGCTAGATTTTGTCACCACCAATATAAACGGTTCCTTTACCATTATGGACCACATTTTATGCACGCGAGTATACATAACAGGTAGAAAAGGTATTTTATTCCACTCAAAAATTTGAAAAAGGTCCATGTATGTATGTATGTGTGTGTGTCTGTGAAAAGTGTAACTCAAAAACGAAAAGTCGAATAAATACCAAACTTGGTATTTAAGTTCAATATTTTCCAGGGCTGCAACACGAGGATTTTCAACAAAATCCCAATCTCTCACCCCAAACTATCCTTTATATGGAAGATTTCTCGAAACTTTTGATTTTCTAAAAAATGAATTTTGATTAAAACGCCACATATTAAATATATTTGCATGATCAAGTATATATTTTGAATTTTTTGAGAATAGTCTGTCAAGTCGTCTTTATTCCGAAGGGAATTTGTATCATCTTGTGTAACTGGTAAACGTTCAGCTAGACGAAAACGTAAGGCACAAAAATGTAGATTTCTTTAAAATACACAACTTATTTCAAATAACGTTTTGTGACATAAGCCATTTCCGAGATATCCGTTATTAATGATTTGATTTGTTCAATACTTTGCCATTCAAGTTTCATCCTTTTTCAGATGTTTCTGGCGATTGCATGGAAACAGTGCGGTATTTCAAGGCCAGCGTTCTTAAAGATTTGGCTGTCGCTGTTCACTTTGTATCTGTAACGAAATGTGTAATGTAGCTAAGTAGTAATAGTCCCGGATGAGCCAATTGTTTTAACGATAATCCTGCCGCTAGGGGCGCTAGTGTCGCTAGTGTCGCTGCGTGCGACGGCGGCGGCGGTAAGTTTGAAAAGCGCCGTGAGCGTTAGGATTATCGTTAAATCGGTTGGCTCATCCGGGACGAGTTGAAAGAATTGAGGAAGTGACGTGGAGTGTTTTGATTGGTTCGTTAATTTGGGGTGGGAGATGGAGGAAGGGAGATGGAGGAGTATGGAGGTCGCGTGATGGAGAGGAGCTGGGTGGCGAGGTGTTGTCTGTGCGGAGGTCGGTACTGAAATGGGGGAAAAGATGGGGAGCGAGGGATAAAAAGTGTAAAGGAAAGTGACGTGTGAAGTTGTGATTGGTGGGAATAAGAAGTGATGTTATTGGTGGAAAGGAGCAAATGAAGGTTGTTGATTGGTAAGAATAAGAGAGATTATGATTGGTGGAAAGAAAAAGGAGTGGGGTATGTTGGAGGTGATGGGAAAGGTGAGTTTTGCTAGCAGCAAGATTTGCAAAAGCCTGTCTTGAACTGATCAGCAATTTTTGAACGTCGGATGGTAGTTTTCTTGAGTGGATAGAGAGATGGGGGCGATATGAGATGCGGTGGCGAAAATGGGAACTAGACAAGGTTGTTGAGACAAGAGGTTTAAGGACGAGGAAATTTGGAGGTTAGTGGTGAACACGGCTGTCGCAAGAGGTGGGGGTAAGGAGACGCAGTGGTGAGAATGGGAACTAAAAGAAGATGGGGGTAGCAAGAGTTTTAGAAGAGTAGATTTTGAGGTTAAAATAGTGGGAACTAAAAATGGCGGAGGGTCTGCGACAAGGAGATGCGGTGAGAACTAAACAAGATGGCGGACGCAAGAGGTGGGTAAGGAGGTTTGAGGTTACGTACCAAAACACGAAAGGATATATTCCTACGCCAAGCAGGTCCGAAAAATAATTATGCGTGTGTTACTTACCTGTTACCGGTGTGGATGCGTCACCAAAAGCGCGGCACGCGAGACGGAAAAATAAAAGCAAACTGTTTTTGAAAATGCTTAACCAGCTTTAAGATCAACCAACATCACTACGCACTGATATACCTAGGTTTTTAAAGCGGTACAGACACCCTTTGCAGAGGCGTAATTTAACTATACCAAAAACCTGGTACTGGACCATCGTGATGGTCGCTAGCGTACGTAGGAGCAGGGTTCTCATAGCCGGTCGAAAGCGGTCAAAAACGTGTACGACGTAGGTGTTTGCAGTAGCTGCTGCCGAGGCAACCGTCGAGGTGCGAATGAACGAGATGTGTTCTTGCAGGCAATCTGGTTGAGAGATGAGAGGCGCGGTGGTAAAAATGTGAACTAAATAAGATGGCGGAGGCACGAAGTTGAGGTTAAGGAGCGGCGAGGTGTTGACTGTGCGGCGGTTGGGGTCTGAAAGAGGGGGGAAAGATGGCGAACGAGGGATAAAAAGTATAACAGAAAGTGACGTGTGAAGTTGTCATTGGTGGGAATAAGAAGTGATGTTATTGGTGGAAAGGAACAAATGAAAGTTGCTGATTGGCGAGAATAAGAGAGATTATGATTGGTGGAAAGAAAAAAAGGTGTGGGAGTGGGGTATGTTGGAGGTGATGGAAAAGGCAAGTTTTGCTACCAACAACATTTGCAAAAGCCTATCCAGAACTCATCAGCAATTTTAAATAACTAGTGTTTCGGGGGTTTTCTCTGGTTGGTAGACGAATGCAAGCTGTTTCTACCATACTTATATTATTCGTCTTTTTCCTTTTTTTTTAAAAAATAACTAATGCAATACTTCCCCTACTTACTATACGTAGTAGAGAAAGTAAAAAAGTATTGAAAAATTTAAGGAAATAACAAGCAATATCTCAAAAGTGTACTATCTTGTTTTCAAGGGTTTTCCAGATCGGTAAGCGTTAGAATACTCTTAGAGCTTTTTTTCAGGTTTTTTAGCGGTTGTCCCTGGCCGGTAGGCAAATGATAAAGTTTTTCTATAACGTCGTCGTTTTGGCTTGTGGCGCACGGTTCCTAGGCACGTACTCGCGCGCGCGCGCACACACACACACACACACACACACTAAAATAGTAGCGTATAAAAAAAAACTGATGTGTTACACTGACATGACTTTCTCTACTCTTGTACAATCTAATTGGTAGCTTTTAAGCGATAGTCAAATATTTTAACGCTGGTTGCTATGTGGCGAATTCCATTCTGTTTGCATGTTCAGGACATAAAAAAAAATGAATAAACGAATTTGAGAAAAAGTATAAGTATTGGAAAATTTAAGGAAATAACAAGCAATATCTCGAAAACGGTTCACTCAACAAAAGAAACGTATATGACATAAGTTGTGTATTTTAACGCGATCTACATTTTTTGTGTAGTAAAATTTTGTCTATCTCTTATGGTTTACCAGTTATGCAAAAGTCGTTCACAATGAAGAATATTTTGGAGACATTCCCAGAAAATTCGAGATATACATTTTATTTGTCATGACAATATCTTAAACATATGATATTTTAATCAAAATCGTTAGACCCGTTTTTGAGAAAATTAAAATTTTCGAAAAATGTTCCATGTAAAGGGTAGTCTGGGGTGGGGGGATTTTCTTGAAAACCTTCGTGTGGCATCTCTGGAAGATACTGAACCTAAATACCAAGTTTGGTGTTTATCCGACTGTTCGTTTTTGAGTTATGCTGTTCACAGACACACAGACGCACAGACAGACAGACACACAGACACACAGACACAGACAGACACACACACGGACATGTTTCCAAAAATGCTTTTTTTTTTTTTGGATTCAGTGATTCTCAAAACATGTATTTGCAGTGACATTTCGGTATCGAATTTTTGGGTGGAATGCAATACTTCCCCTACTTACTATACGTAGTAGAGAAAGTAAAAATGAATAACGCATTTGAGAAAAAGTATAAGTATTGGAAAATTTAAGGAAATAACAAGCAATATCTCGAAAATGGTTCACTCAACTAAAAAAATGTATATGACATAAATTGTGTATTTTAACGCGATCTACATTTTATGTGTAGTAAAATTTTGTGTATCTCTTATGGTTTACCAGTTATGCAAAAGTCGTTCACAATGAAGAATACTTTTGGAGACATTCCCAGAAAATTCGAGATATACATTTCATTTCTCATAACATTATCTTAAACATGCGATTTTAACAAGCAATATCTCGAAAACGGTTCACTCAACAAAAGAAACGTATATGACATAAGTTGTGTATTTTAACGCGATCTACATTTTTTGTGTAGTAAAATTTTGTCTATCTCTTATGGTTTACCAGTTATGCAAAAGTCGTTCACAAAGAAGAATATTTTGGAGACATTCCCAGAAAATTCGAGATATACATTTTATTTGTCATGACAATATCTTAAACATATGATATTTTAATCAAAATCGTTAGAGCCGTTTTTGAGAAAATTAAAATTTTCGAAAAATGTTCCATGTAAAGGGTAGTCTGGGGTGGGGGGATTTTCTTGAAAACCTTCGTGTCGCATCTCTGAAAGATACTGAACCTAAATACCAAGTTTGGTGTTTATCCGACTGTTCGTTTTTGAGTTATGCTGTTCACAGACACACAGACGCACAGACAGACAGACACACAGACACAGACAGACACACACACGGACATGTTTCCAAAAATGCTTTTTTTTTTTTTTGGATTCAGTGATTCTCAAAACATGTATTTGCAGTGAAATTTCGGTATCGAATTTTTTGGGTGGAATGCAATACTTCCCCTACTTACTATACGTAGTAGAGAAAGTAAAAATGAATAACGCATTTGAGAAAAAGTATAAGTATTGGAAAATTTAAGGAAATAACAAGCAATATCTCGAAAATGGTTCACTCAACTAAAAAAATGTATATGACATAAATTGTGTATTTTAACGCGATCTACATTTTATGTGTAGTAAAATTTTGTGTATCTCTTATGGTTTACCAGTTATGCAAAAGTCGTTCACAATGAAGAATACTTTTGGAGACATTCCCAGAAAATTCGAGATATACATTTCATTTCTCATAACATTATCTTAAACATGCGATATTTTAATCAAAATCGTTAGAGCCATTTTCGAAAAATCTTCCATGTAAAGGGTAGTCTGGGGTGGGGGGGATTTTCTTGAAAACCTTCGTGTCGCATGTCTGGAAGATACTGAACCTAAATACCGAGTTTGGTGCTTATCCGACTGTTCGTTTTTGAGTTATGCTGTTCACAGACACACACAGACACACACACGGACATGTTTCCAAAAATGCTTTTTTTGGATTCAGGAGGTCTCAAAACACGTATTTCCGGTGAAATCTCGGTATCGAATTTTTGGGTGGAATGCAATACTTCCCCTACTTACTATACGTAGTAGAGAAAGTAAAAATTTAACAAACCGTAGATTTTCAAGAAAATTCTCACACCGCAAACTACCCGTTTAGCGGGAGAAAGTTCGTTATTTTTATTGTCTTAAAAACGGCTCTAACCCCTTTTGATTACGGTGCGGTATGTTTAAGATATCTGCACGACAAATAAAATGTATAACTTCAATTTTCTGGGAATAGCTGTGAAGTAGTCTCATTGTGAATGTCTTTTGTACAAAGTGTTAAACCGTAGGAAACGAAGCCTTATTTACAAGAACGTTAAAGCACACAATCTATGTGTATTAGTATCACTTTGAGGCGTTGTCTATTTACAAAGTTTCCATGTTGATTTTAATGTTTAAAAGCTTTAGACCTTTCTCACTAAAAAACGTCATTCTTTTAACTTTTCTTTTTTTCATTTTGATACAAAGAGAACGGTATATCACAAGTGAAACAGTACTGTGATAACGATACCAACAAACTAATTTTTATTCACCCCACTGAAACACATTTCACAACTGCATGGAATAATATTGATTTAGGGGGCTTTCTCTACCACGTAAAATAGTAGGTAGAGGAGGTATGCATTGCATCCAAATATTCAATATTGAGATTTCACCGGAAAAACTAAATACTTGTTTCGAGGTCCCCTGAATAAAAAACATTTTTAGAAAATTCTGTGTGTATGTGTCAGAGCAGCATAACTCAAAAATGAAAAGTCGGATAAATACTAAAACTTGGTATTTAGGTTGAGTACCTTCCAAAAAGTTACGACACAGAGATTTACAAGAAAGTCCCTCCACCCAAAACTACCATTTACATGAACTATTTTCCGAAATGTTTTATTTTCTAAAACTGCCTCTGACGATTTTAATTACAACACCATATATTAAAGTCATTTATATGAAAAATAAAATGTATATCTCGAATTTTGCGGAAATAGCCTGCGAAGTCCTCTTGATTCGGAAGAAATTTTCTACGATCTTGTATAACTGCTAAGGTTTGAGAAAAAACATACAATACAAAAAAATTTAGATCTCTTTTAAAAAAACACACAATTTATTTGAAATAACGTTTTTGTGACGTCAGCCATTTCCGAGATATTTGTTATAAATGGTTCGAATTGTACAATGCTTAGCATTCTTTTTAAAAGCATGTGGCTTTTCAGTTCTTGCCCCGCCATGTTGTTGGAAAGAATTTAGAATTTTAAGGCCAGTGTATAGCGTCCCTTCGGATGCAACCATTCCCCGAAAAGTTTAACCGGATTAAAAATAAGTGGATATGAAAATAAACTTTCGTACTCACCTATAAGAGACAGAGGTTAGAGGTGATACGAACGTTAACACTTGAGAATTTTCATTCAACAGTTGGTGTTACTCCTTAGAAAGGAAGTATCTGCTGCTTCTTTTTATTTCTCGCATTTTACATAACACGTATGCACTGCACAACACAAAAACACCACACACGGCGTTGTTAGTTTTAAAAAATTGTACTGACGCGAGTGTACATAAACGTTAAAACGCTGCTTGCTTGCTTGTCATTTTGCATGCGCAGCACTGCACAAGGAAGTATGCCGACGTGTGTAACACGACCGTGAGAAAAGGAAACTCGTCAGCGTTTATGCAGCCTTATTGCAGTGGTGGTCGTGCAGTGGTGGATAGTGGCAGAATGACAGCGTTTTTTTTACAAACGTAACAATTTTGTTGCGAAACGAGGCATTTAACTCGACGCGCATAATGAAACAGCGTTTTTGATAAGCGAGCTTATAAAAACCCTGTGCTAAGAGCAAACGCCCGTAGTGAAGCGTTGCGATAGCGGGAGTTTTTCTACAAAATCGTTCTATTTGACGAAAAATAGTTTAAACTAAAAAAAACAAAATAGCAGCAGCACTTTGCAGGGGAAAGAGCGATCGGCGCATTCGGACGATAAGATGGAGATGCAATCCGGGGGAAGTCGCGATGACACCTTGCAGCCTACGTTCGAAATTATAGGGCACAAGCAGAGAACGCTGCCAAAGCTTTTTTCCGGTTTTACAGAGTCTCAAATTACCGTAAACCCGGTCCCCAGAGATGTCAACCCCGAGCAATGGGTATCGCATCTGTTTAACGATATTCTAAACTTTGCGAAATATTTAGGCATATCCATAACAGACGAAAAGGAGACGTCCAAAGCCTTCAACATGAGCGTTAGGCGCGTAGACCAATTGAATGCGGATGTCATTGTTGGAAGCATCGAAAAAGTAATGCAAAGTAACCAACAATTCTTGCTAAGCGGGCCTCTTCACGTGACGTTTGTGTGGACCAGGGAGGTCTCGGGTTCGTGCCACCAACCTTGCGATGCCTGTAGGGGCAATAAAGGCATTGTCGAAATAGCCAACAAAGACAACTTGTGTTTAGCAAGAGCCATCGTTGTAGGCAAAGCCAAAGTGGATCGCGACGTCAACTACAGAACGATGACGCGTTCCGACTATCTGCAAAAATCGAAGGCCGTAGCCTTGTGCGCGAGCATCGGTCAAGGCCACGACGGCTGCACCATAGATGACGTCAGACGCTTTGACGCTGCGTTAAAGGGCTACGCTGTGACGGTGTTTGGCGATCATACGGGGAAGCACGTGCTGTACGCGTCGGATAAGAAATGCGATAAATACATCGACGTCATGCTCCACGCCGGGCACTTTAACGCCATCGTGAACCTTCACAAGTGCTTTAAATGCAAATCGTATTGCCGCCGGTGTCATCATCCCTCGGCACACAAAAAAGAATTTCACAGGTGCGACGCCGGGTGCGCTAAATGCCATCAGCAGTGCGATGCGCGATTCGACGCCTACATACGCTGCGCCGGGTGCAACAGAGATTTTAAGGGACCGACATGCTTTGCAAACCACGCAAAGAAAGGCGTTTTTTACCCAAAGGCGCTGTCGGTGTGCGACGTAGAAAAGGTGTGCACGTCTTGCAACAAGCTCGTGAATGCGAGGTACAGAAAAACCGCGCACGAGTGCGGGGAAAAGTACTGCTATCATTGCAAGACACACGTGAATTCTAGCCACATGTGCTATATGCAGCCGTACGCCGCAAAGAACAAAAGAAACCGGTACGTGTTTATGTTCATCGACTTCGAATGCACGCAAAACATTCCATATACCGGCAAAAAGGACACATACGAGCATGTACCTAACTTGTGCGTGTTGTACCAAGCCTGCCCGCACTGCATCGACGAACGCCGCAAGACGGCATACTGCATGGAATGCGGTTGCAAAGAATGGGTGTTCACGGACGAACCCGTGAAGCAGCTTTTCGAGCACATCGCGCAGGCGAGATTCGAAGCCTGGGACGTCTACGTCGTGGCGCATAACCTCAGAGCTTACGACGGGCAGTTTCTATTAAAGTACATGGTGGCGCACTTAGACTGGATCCCGGAGCTCATCATGAACGGGAGCAAGATCTACAGGATGAGGTACGGTGACGTCACATTTCTAGACTCGCTCAACTTCATACCCATGCCACTCTCCCGCTTTTCCAAGACCTTCGGATTGAAGGAATGCAAAGGTTATTTCCCGTACCTGTTTAACACGAAGGAAAACGAGCGGTACGTGGGTTCGATTCCCGACAAAAGGCATTACTGCCCTGAGGGCATGTCGGCGGAGGGTCGGAAAGCCTTCGAGCAGTGGCACGAAGAAAAGGCGTCCTCCGGGCACGTCTTCGACATGAGGGCGGAAATGGTGGCGTATTGCAAGATGGACGTATTTCTACTGAGTCAGGGAGTTTCCAAATTCAGAAGGGAATTCTTGGACGAGAACGGAATAGACCCGTTCAGAGAATGCGTCACCATCGCGCAGGCGTGCATGTGCGTGTATAGAAAGCGCTTCATGCCGCTTAAAAAAATTGCCCTCTTGCCAGCGGGCGGGTATCGACTAGCGGACCGGCAGTCTCGCGCCGCATGCATATGGCTAACTTGGCTAGAGATGCAAAACCGCATCGTCATCCAGCACGCCATGCGAGGACGCGAAGTTAAAATCGTGGGGCTCAAGGTGGACGGGTACAGAGAGGCCGAAAAAACCGCGTACTTTTTCCACGGGTGCTTTTACCACGGCTGCAGGCGGTGCTTTCACAATCGCCATGCGGCGATATACAACTCGGGACACGAAACCATGGCCTCCAGGTTAGAGAGCACCGAGAAGGTCACGGCCAAGATCAAGGCCGCCGGCTACGCTGTGGTGGAAATGTGGGAGTGCGAGTTCGACGCCGCGACGAAGGCCGACCAGGACCTCGCGCGCCACGCAAGGGACTTTCCGGTACCCGAACCCCTGAACCCCAGAGACGCCTTCTACGGAGGTCGCACCAACTGCACCAAGACGTACTGCGAGGCGAAGGGGGATAGCAAAATCTACTACTACGACGTGTGCAGCCTGTACCCGTACGTGAACAAGACGAAACCCTACCCCGCGGGCCATCCCAAGATCCACGTGGATCGATTCCCGCGCTTGGAAGACGTGGGGGGCGGGTTGGTGAAGTGCGAGGTTCTACCGCCGCAACACCTGTACCACCCGGTGCTACCGGCGCGCATTGGCGGCAAGCTCATGTTCCCGCTATGCCGCGCTTGCGCGGAGGCGGAGAACCAAGACGAGTGCCACCACGGAGAGCGCGAGAGGGCGTTGTTGGGTACCTGGGTGGTCGACGAGATGAAGGTCGCCCTGGAGGAGGGGTACCGCCTCCTCAGGGTCCACGAGATCTGGGAGTACGACGTGGTGCGGCACGATCCGACCACCGGAGCCAAGGGTCTCTTCGAGGACTACGTGAATCAGTTCCTGAAGATCAAGACCGAAGCCTCCGGATGGCCCTCGGATTGCGACGACCCCGCCGCAAAGCAGCAGTACGTGGAGCAATTCTTCGAACACGAAGGCGTCGCCCTGGATCCCCAGGCCGTCGCCGCCAACCCCGGCAGGCGGGAGCTGGCCAAGCTGATGCTCAACAGCTTCTGGGCAAACTGGGGCAGAGGGAAAACCTCCCCACGTGCGAGCTGGTGGACCGGTACGACCGCCTCCTGGAGCTGCTCAACGACCCGGGCGTGGAAGTGCAGACCTACGTGCCCGTCACCGACCGGATCGTGTACGCGGTGTGGAGGTACCGCGAGCAGTGCCGCAAGGTCAACACCGCCGCCAACGCCGTGCTGGCGGCCTACACCACGGCTCACGCGCGCCTGGTGCTCTACTCCTACCTCAAGAGGCTGGGAGAACGGGTCTGCTACTTCGACACCGATTCCGTCGTCGTCGCCGCCGCTCCGGGCGACTGGACGCCGTCCGTCGGACGCCTCCTGGGGGACATGACGGACGAGCTGGAGAAGTACGGGAGGGGCTCTTACATCGCCCGGTTCGCCTCCACGGGGCCCAAAAGCTACTGCATGGAGATCGTCTGCCCCGAGACGGGCAAGACCTTCTCGGTGTGCAAGGTGAAGGGGATCACGCTCAATTCGGGCAACCTGGAGCTGGTGAACGCGGAGGTGATTCGCGACGTGGTGCTCAGGGACAACGACCGCGCGGTGAAGCTGGAGGGCACGCAGATCTCGCGGAAACCGTCTTGGACGGTGGTCACCGAACCCAGCTCGAAGACGTTTAGAATGGTGGTCAACAAGCGCGTGCTCGCCGGCGATCACGATTCCTATCCCTACGGGTTCAAGAGGAACGCATAAATGAGACGTCCGCAGCCGCGCCAAAGTCATTTCGAACCGGGCACCCCCGAGGAGACGATGCCCGGTCCCCGAGACCTGCGGCGATTCGAGTTTCCCAGCACGATGCTCGTGGCGGGGCCGTCGCGCTGCGGCAAGTCGACCTTCGTGAAAAACCTGTTGCGCCACGCGCACCGGATGTTCGACGTGCGCCCCAGGAGGGTGCTGTGGTGCCACCCTCCGGAGTATTCGCCGAGACTCGAACCCTCGGCTCTGCGCTGCGAGACCCACGCGGGCATACCCGAACTTGCTTCGGTGGGCGAGAACGACCTCGTCGTCCTCGACGATCTGATGGTGGAGGGTGGCGGGAAGGACGTGTCCAATTTTTTCACCAGAGACTCCCATCACAAGCGCTTCGGCATCGTCTACATCCTGCAGAACGTGTTTCCGCAGGGTCAGAAATATCGCAACATCTCTCTGAATGCGAACTACGTCGTGGTCTTCAAGAACAACCGGGACAAGATGCAGATCGAGAGACTGTGCCAGCAGATCGAACCCAGGAACTCTAGGTTACTCTTGGAGGCCTTCGAGAAGGCCACCGAACGCCCTCACGGGTATCTCGTGCTGGACTGCACTCAGTACACGCCCGCCCGATACAGGTATCGAACCGGCGTGCTGCCGGGGGAAAACCTCTCTTATTTCGTACCCAACTGAGGCCGCCGAGAGGACTCGGGTTTCGTTTCGTTCTATATTATCCCGTACTTATACTTTTTCTCAAATGCGTTATTCATTTTTACTTTCTCTACTACGTATAGTAAGTAGGGGAAGTATTGCATTCCACCCAAAAAATTCGATACCGAAATTTCACTGCAAATACATGTTTTGAGAATCACTGAATCCAAAAAAAAAAAAAAGCATTTTTGGAAACATGTCCGTGTGTGTGTCTGTCTGTGTCTGTGTGTCTGTCTGTCTGTGCGTCTGTGTGTCTGTGAACAGCATAACTCAAAAACGAACAGTCGGATAAACACCAAACTTGGTATTTAGGTTCAGTATCTTCCAGAGATGCGACACGAAGGTTTTCAAGAAAATCCCCCCACCCCAGACTACCCTTTACATGGAACATTTTTCGAAAATTTTAATTTTCTCAAAAACGGCTCTAACGATTTTGATTAAAATATCATATGTTTAAGATATTGTCATGACAAATAAAATGTATATCTCGAATTTTCTGGGAATGTCTCCAAAATATTCTTCTTTGTGAACGACTTTTGCATAACTGGTAAACCATAAGAGATAGACAAAATTTTACTACACAAAAAATGTAGATCGCGTTAAAATACACAACTTATGTCATATACGTTTCTTTTGTTGAGTGAACCGTTTTCGAGATATTGCTTGTTAAAATCGCATGTTTAAGATAATGTTATGAGAAATGAAATGTATATCTCGAATTTTCTGGGAATGTCTCCAAAAGTATTCTTCATTGTGAACGACTTTTGCATAACTGGTAAACCATAAGAGATACACAAAATTTTACTACACATAAAATGTAGATCGCGTTAAAATACACAATTTATGTCATATACATTTTTTTAGTTGAGTGAACCATTTTCGAGATATTGCTTGTTATTTCCTTAAATTTTCCAATACTTATACTTTTTCTCAAATGCGTTATTCATTTTTACTTTCTCTACTACGTATAGTAAGTAGGGGAAGTATTGCATTCCACCCAAAAATTCGATACCGAAATGTCACTGCAAATACATGTTTTGAGAATCACTGAATCCAAAAAAAAAAAAAGCATTTTTGGAAACATGTCCGTGTGTGTGTCTGTCTGTGTCTGTGTGTCTGTGTGTCTGTCTGTCTGTGCGTCTGTGTGTCTGTGAACAGCATAACTCAAAAACGAACAGTCGGATAAACACCAAACTTGGTATTTAGGTTCAGTATCTTCCAGAGATGCCACACGAAGGTTTTCAAGAAAATCCCCCCACCCCAGACTACCCTTTACATGGAACATTTTTCGAAAATTTTAATTTTCTCAAAAACGGGTCTAACGATTTTGATTAAAATATCATATGTTTAAGATATTGTCATGACAAATAAAATGTATATCTCGAATTTTCTGGGAATGTCTCCAAAATATTCTTCATTGTGAACGACTTTTGCATAACTGGTAAACCATAAGAGATAGACAAAATTTTACTACACAAAAATGTAGATCGCGTTAAAATACACAACTTATGTCATATACGTTTCTTTTGTTGAGTGAACCGTTTTCGAGATATTGCTTGTTATTTCCTTAAATTTTCCAATACTTATACTTTTTCTCAAATTCGTTTATTCATTTTTTTTTATGTCCTGAACATGCAAACAGAATGGAATTCGCCACATAGCAACCAGCGTTAAAATATTTGACTATCGCTTAAAAGCTACCAATTAGATTGTACAAGAGTAGAGAAAGTCATGTCAGTGTAACACATCAGTTTTTTTTTATACGCTACTATTTTAGTGTGTGTGTGTGTGTGTGTGCGCGCGCGCGCGAGTACGTGCCTAGGAACCGTGCGCCACAAGCCAAAACGACGACGTTATAGAAAAACTTTATCATTTGCCTACCGGCCAGGGACAACCGCTAAAAAACCTGAAAAAAAGCTCTAAGAGTATTCTAACGCTTACCGATCTGGAAAACCCTTGAAAACAAGATAGTACACTTTTGAGATATTGCTTGTTATTTCCTTAAATTTTTCAATACTTTTTTACTTTCTCTACTACGTATAGTAAGTAGGGGAAGTATTGCATTAGTTATTTTTTAAAAAAAAAGGAAAAAGACGAATAATATAAGTATGGTAGAAACAGCTTGCATTCGTCTACCAACCAGAGAAAACCCCCGAAACACTAGTTATTTAAAATTGCTGATGAGTTCTGGATAGGCTTTTGCAAATGTTGTTGGTAGCAAAACTTGCCTTTTCCATCACCTCCAACATACCCCACTCCCACACCTTTTTTTCTTTCCACCAATCATAATCTCTCTTATTCTCGCCAATCAGCAACTTTCATTTGTTCCTTTCCACCAATAACATCACTTCTTATTCCCACCAATGACAACTTCACACGTCACTTTCTGTTATACTTTTTATCCCTCGTTCGCCATCTTTCCCCCCTCTTTCAGACCCCAACCGCCGCACAGTCAACACCTCGCCGCTCCTTAACCTCAACTTCGTGCCTCCGCCATCTTATTTAGTTCACATTTTTACCACCGCGCCTCTCATCTCTCAACCAGATTGCCTGCAAGAACACATCTCGTTCATTCGCACCTCGACGGTTGCCTCGGCAGCAGCTACTGCAAACACCTACGTCGTACACGTTTTTGACCGCTTTCGACCGGCTATGAGAACCCTGCTCCTACGTACGCTAGCGACCATCACGATGGTCCAGTACCAGGTTTTTGGTATAGTTAAATTACGCCTCTGCAAAGGGTGTCTGTACCGCTTTAAAAACCTAGGTATATCAGTGCGTAGTGATGTTGGTTGATCTTAAAGCTGGTTAAGCATTTTCAAAAACAGTTTGCTTTTATTTTTCCGTCTCGCGTGCCGCGCTTTTGGTGACGCATCCACACCGGTAACAGGTAAGTAACACACGCATAATTATTTTTCGGACCTGCTTGGCGTAGGAATATATCCTTTCGTGTTTTGGTACTGTAACCTCAAACCTCCTTACCCACCTCTTGCGTCCGCCATCTTGTTTAGTTCTCACCGCATCTCCTTGTCGCAGACCCTCCGCCATTTTTAGTTCCCACTATTTTAACCTCAAAATCTACTCTTCTAAAACTCTTGCTACCCCCATCTTCTTTTAGTTCCCATTCTCACCACTGCGTCTCCTTACCCCCACCTCTTGCGACAGCCGTGTTCACCACTAACCTCCAAATTTCCTCGTCCTTAAACCTCTTGTCTCAACAACCTTGTCTAGTTCCCATTTTCGCCACCGCATCTCATATCGCCCCCATCTCTCTATCCACTCAAGAAAACTACCATCCGACGTTCAAAAATTGCTGATCAGTTCAAGACAGGCTTTTGCAAATCTTGCTGCTAGCAAAACTCACCTTTCCCATCACCTCCAACATACCCCACTCCTTTTTCTTTCCACCAATCATAATCTCTCTTATTCTTACCAATCAACAACCTTCATTTGCTCCTTTCCACCAATAACATCACTTCTTATTCCCACCAATCACAACTTCACACGTCACTTTCCTTTACACTTTTTATCCCTCGCTCCCCATCTTTTCCCCCATTTCAGTACCGACCTCCGCACAGACAACACCTCGCCACCCAGCTCCTCTCCATCACGCGACCTCCATACTCCTCCATCTCCCTTCCTCCATCTCCCACCCCAAATTAACGAACCAATCAAAACACTCCACGTCACTTCCTCAATTCTTTCAACTCGTCCCGGATGAGCCAACCGATTTAACGATAATCCTAACGCTCACGGCGCTTTTCAAACTTACCGCCGCCGCCGTCGCACGCAGCGACACTAGCGACACTAGCGCCCCTAGCGGCAGGATTATCGTTAAAACAATTGGCTCATCCGGGACTATTACTACTTAGCTATTTCTGCAAAATTTATTTGGATTAAAATTAAGTAATATAAAAATAAGCTTTACTAAGACTGGTTTGTATACCCTCTAATAAATGATAGAGGGTAGAAAAAGTCATGTGAATGTAGCACATCAGACTTATTTTTAATTATCCTGCTAGTTTTGGTAAAACAATTTGAACATGATAATATGCCGACAAATGAAAGCTCAAGAAAAGAGAGAGATAATGATTAAAATAACACTTTTTGATTTTATTGTATTTAAAAAGCTTAAAATACATATACATGCTCTTATGTCTATTTTTCTGCTCCTCTGCAACTAATTTATTATTTAACGATTCCTAGGGCATCTGTTGAATGGTTTGTTCATTTTAATTTCGGCAAAATGTATAGTTTTAATTGCAATTTTATGGGATTTCTGGTTCAGTAATGCTATCCACCAAATTTCGTTTCATTAGAATGAACTTTATGCAGGAAACGTTCTGATACTTTTTTTGTTTCTGATAGCGATTTTCATTAGCAGAAATGCTTTATCATCTTTGCTCCACACCAGCCCTGGGTAAGCTAATCTGTTATTGGTTTAAATTAAGTCATTAGCCTGTGGACGAAGGCCAGACCTCGTGAGAGGCGAAAGGGGAGGACTACGGAAACATTTCATCTGAGTGGCTGGAAGGCATTCCTAGGCAACAGTGACCCAACAACACCTGGTTGCGTCCGTCTCGTATTGGTTTGATGCCAGAGGTGTAGCACTCAAACATCAACATAGTTGGATTTCAGGCTGAGGAGCGAAGGATAAGGGGGGAGTAAAGCTAACATCAAGTAGAATGACAGAAACAGGTAAGGGGTGGGGGCTGGGCGTGGCAGAAGCAGTTTAGTATTTCCTTTCCAACATAAACCACTCCGCATTATATCGACGCGATTCCATGCACTCGAATGTGCATTGAGTACAGAGTCCCTAGATCCGGCTTCCAAGGACAAATGAAACTGAGGAATCGAATTTTTAATTTACAGTTTTTCTCTAAATTATTTATTTATTCAATAACCAACTGGTGCACCATAAATTATAGTATTCACCACGAGAATTTTTAACCATTAAACCCTCAAACAACTAACAAACCCCTCATCCTCAGGATATAACCGTTAGTATTTCTATAAGAGGTAATTGTTATTACATAACTAACCATTACTTTCTGTACCACTTATCTAAGGTAAACAGCGTGTAACTTTTTGTCTCTGAAAAAAGCGTTATCAAAGTACAAAACATGAGAAAAATACCAAAATTAATATATTACATATTACTAGGAAGATTTTCACAATGATTTTTCCTCAACCGCAAATAGCTGATTACAGTCCAAAATTTACGTTGTCTTTTGCTAGCTCTTCCAACGTTTTTGCTTAAAATCTCATATGTCTTTACACTTGCGTGTTGGATAAACTATATATCTAACGCTTTTTATAAGTATTTTCTAACTATTTTGTCACTGTTATTGAAACTAAGAGTTTATCAGCTATAATCATTAATAAGTAACCTCGGAGTTGTTAAAATATGAAGTTTATAACGAAAATGTTTGTGAAACTAACTGGTTATATTCTTTGTTGTTTATAAAACAATTAAGCTGTGCACGTTGATACGACAAGAGGTCGTTATTTAGTTTCTCATGAAGTCTTGCAAAGAGTATGAAATTTCGTGTCTAGCATAACGATCTAATTTTTAAATAATTCACAGCTTTCTCAACTTGTAGCAAGATGTTATATTAGCGTAAATTATGCAATTGAAACCATCACAAGAGAAGAGATATAGCTAGAAAAAATATCCCTAGCGTGAGTAATAACTATCATCCTGGTAGAAGCACTTTTTGTAGTATCAGATTTTTAATACTATGGACATAAGACTGTGTGTCAAAGCTAATTCTGCAATATCACCCTGATGAGGATATTAAGCCATGAACGAATTGAAAGAAATAAAACTGCAGATTGCCTTGTAAAAGGAGATGCTTTGATTACTTTCATTGGGCCGTAACGTTTTATGGAGTTCCAGACTCCTATTTCAGAGCCAGGATAAAAGTCTCGGCACGCGAAAAAGAATTCAAGCGCTGAGATTAATCCAAAAGCAAAAATAATTAAAAAGCATCATAAAGCAAAAATTGCAACTAATGACTGGCATGTTTTCTGGACATTTCTATTTATGGCGTCATTTCATTAAGATGAGCAAAGATGGTGTGGAAAGCTGTCGTTTCTGTAATAAAAGTCAAAACATATACTGTAGAAATATACTTCAGTCAGAAGTGAGGTAAAACAGTTTCCCAAATGAAAATGTAAATTTATATGAGCGCCGTTTTTCAAAGCAGCAGAATATACACTGCCGTTTGTGAAAATTGCAACACCAAGAACGAATATCCCGAATACTCCCAAACTTAGTGGAAGTGTAGAAGAGTGTGCAAGCAATAAGTGATTAGGTTTACAGAGAGATGGGGTACACGTAGGCCGAGCAGAACCCTCTCGTGTCAGTGTTGTGCCCAGTATATTCAGTGCAGAGCTGTCGCACAAGGTGGAAACAATAAAGTAAGTGCCAGTATGCCTCGTCGACGTCAAAGGGAGCTATATTCGCTTTGAGTGAGTTCGAAAGGGGCAGAATGATCGGTTTCCGGGAAGCGGATTTGTCATACCGTGACATTTTGGCTCGTACAGGGCATGCTGCTACGAGTGACACTTCCACTGTGTGGAAGCAGTGGATAGATGAAGATCGTACGCAGCGAAGAGCGGGTACTGGACCACGGCACATGACCAAAGCACGGGATGACCGTCATCTTGTCCGCATGGCCATAACGGACCGTACAGCACATCACAGTGTTGGCTCGACGCTGGAGGACTGCAACAGGTGTGAACTTGTCTGAATCAACGGTTCGTCGCCGTATGTTGCAGGTTGGACTGGTTGCATGCATGCAATTACGTCGGCTTTCATTGCCAGATATCACAAGCTCCTTCGACTGCAATGGGCACATGAACACCGTCACTGATTTGCTGAGTGACAAAATATAGTCTTTTCGGACGAGTCCCGCTTCAACGTGTCCTACAGTGATGACCGCATACGTGTCCGGCGGTACAGTGTAGGGCTGCATTGTTGAGCGGCATAGCTGTCAAACACCAGGTGTGATGGTTTGGGGCGCCATTGGTTACTACAATGGATCTCGCCTCTTATGAATTGAGGGCACTTTGAACAGCAACCTGTACCTAACGGTGGTTGTAGAGCCTGAGGTACCCCCCCCCCTACTTCAGGCATCTCCACAGGCCACATTTCAATAGGACAATGCCCAACCACATTTTGCGATTAATGTACAAGCCTTCTTCGTCGAGCGACGGGTGCCATTGCTTCCCTGGCCTGCACGTTCACCTGACATGTCGCCCATCGAACATGTCTGGGATATAGTCGGTCGGCAGCTGGTGTGTCACGGTCCTCCAGTAAGCAGTGCCACGGATTTGTGGGCTCGAATATAAACTACGTGGAGGGAAATCCCTCAGTAACTTATTTAGAACCTTTTTGATTCAATGTCACGGCGTATAGCAGCTCTAATTGCAGCGCATGGAGGCCACACCAAATACTGAATATTGGGGCTCAAAGGTCATGTATAGATTTGAAAAGTTTATCCTTTGTTACTTGTCATGCACCTAACCTGTGTTATTAAATTCATTAATTCCATGCGTATCCTTCTTGGTGTTGCAATTTTCAAAAAAACGGCAGTGTAGTTTGTGCGTTGGTAGATTTTTTTTCTTTCCTGTGTTTCTGGGGACGACCCTTGGTGATGAGCATTTCCAGGAGCTGCATGCTTACTTATACACATGCCGTTGGTTAGTCTAATTATGCTACTTGCGCAGTAAAGGATGGGTTAAAATATTGCGTTGGGTATTTCATGCCGTTGTATGTACCTTATCGGGTTCCACATTAGCACACCGATTAGTAGAACGAATTAAATGCTGATATGCATTGTACGCGAGCGCGTCAAATGTTAATTCCCGGGTGCTGCTTATGAGCGAAGTGTTGGGCAATATCTGGAAGCTCTGCGTTATGAAGTGTATTAATTTTCTAGGTATACTTATGCTAATTGTAGGCGTTAGCCGTAGATGGGTTGACCATGCAAAAGTCATGCCTAAGTGAATCTATTGATAGTAATGGATGTAGTGTGTTAAGTTATTTGCATATGACCTGGATTAAATTACACGGAGTTACACCGCTCGTCTTTATTGTGGTCCCAGCGAGCTGCTGGTCTCCCTTGCTTGTGTTCAGTGCGCTGCCTCTGTACAAGTGACCACACTAATAAGCAGCCAACCCATCTCGGCGCAGCTGCTCGCTTGCGGCACTCGGAGGGGCCCTCTATCTCCGTAGTCACCTTGGCTTCTATGAGGCACAACGACTTGGAGGGTTGCTGAAATGGAGTGGAGGTAACTTGTAACAATAGGAGAAGTCTGGTGTTTAGAGAAGAGACATGTTGAAGTGAGTCTGAATAGGTTGTCGAGGAAGTCTTGAATGTCCATTGGTTTGGTCGGTTGAAGATTAGAAGTTGGTTGAAATGGTTGCAGGTGTTTGCTTGTGTTTCGTACGTTCCTAATTCTTGAAGAAATGGTTGCAGTGTGTTGTATTTCTCGGGGGACAATTTTAGTGTGTTCATCTATGCAGAAGCATGAGAACTGGATTTAACCAAATGCGCCCGATGTGCTGTCATTCAACTTTTGGAACAAAAACTGAAAATGGAACTGACATTTATTGTCATATGAAGGACGAGTGTTGCGCTATAAAGGGAAAAGTAAATGAAGATAAGCAGCGTCGATTTCAATGGGAGGCCTTTCACCATACTTCCCTATTATCCATAACTATATATTGATACTGTCCAACTCGCCCCGGTAATTATTGAAAATAAGTTAACCAGATATAAAGTAACACTATTGTAATATTGTCGCGGCATTCTGTTCGTGTTATCTTATTTACTGGGCGCCTGTTATTGTTTTATTATTTTAAGATTTGGGTTCTCTGTCCTCCGGCTAACTATTATTACTCAGTCGAGCAAATATCTTTGAGCGGGGCATGTAAACGAAAAGGAGTTGTTAATAAAAGATAACAGTGATGAAAGAATTTGTTTTTACACTTTTATTGACGTCACACTTAATTAATAGTTCACATCTGCAATCTTTATACACGCCTAATTGAAACTGTTATATTTCCGAATGTAATTACTCTCATATTAGTTGCCGCGTACTTCCCATTTTGTAACTAACTTTACGACGCGAGAGATTCATCCAAACTGCATTACATTCACCTCATGAGAGATTCCTCAAGACTGCGCGACGTGTATCTCGTGAATGATTCTGTAGACCTGCGTGATGTGTACCTCGCGAGAGATTGCTGAGAACTGCGTGATGTGTACCTCGTGAATGATTCTGTAGAACTGCGCGATACTTGCTTTTGGCTCAAGAATTTATACTCCCTCACCACGAAATGCCTAAACATTATAATAGAGCTGCTATTGGTTACTAAATTGCGCCAAAATTAGCGTCAATTTTGTCAGCCAATCATAATTACTAACAAATATGTTCTATGGAAGATATTTCCTCCATTTCTAAAGAAAGGCACGCAACCCTGACGTCATTTGTTTGTCTCTTCTTAGTGATAAACAACTCACCCCTCGCTTCATTGTTACCCACTCATATTGTCAGTTTCAGTGAGGTCTTGTAAACTTATTTCCTAACAATGCTTATGGCTAACAAACATCTAAAATCATTGACATACAATAATGTTAGTTTACACTACAATCACTCTGGCATTCACAGTGTTGTGATATAAAACACTGCTTCATATGCCCCACTAGAAACATAATTATAAATATTTACAACCTGTTTTGGATATTTTATAATTGGTTTTTTAGTCTCCTGAATCTTGTAACACGCGGTATATATCACTTGCACGTAACACTGCACATGCATTTTACACACATTATACATCTTGCCTTTTTCTCGCCACTATTCACTGGCTCGGGTCTAATGGGTTTATATACCTGAATCTGACCTTACAGGTTATCTTTTTATACATCAAATACTGTACCCTGAACTGTTTAGGTCACTGTTACAAAATGATTATACTTTCTTAGGTTAATGACATAAAAATTTATACACTCAAGATTTTTACCCTGGTTCGTTTTGTAATTATTGAACATATTTACCAAAATATTCATCCTCTACCCAAATATATTTACATCTCTTAATTCTAAGACATAATTTCACATTATCTGTGTGCTACATAAATCTTTGGCTTTAATTATCCTTACCTTTTTATTGTTTTGTACTTGATATTCACAATACTCTTTGAATTATATCTACATACTTTTACTTTAATATGACATTAAATCATCCTTATTACATGCTAAATTTAAAATGAGGCTACGGTTTGCTAAGAAAATGTTCTTTTTCCCTTTGAACATTTATTTTTGTCCTTAATTTATTTATCCTTTCTTATGACATATATACATAGTTAACCTTCTTACATTCCAATACTTTGTTCTGCAATTTAGCTCTACTTATCCTGGATTTGCTTTCTTTTTTTTGTCTCTTAAAGGATTCATATGAAGTTTTGCCCCTTGATACCATTTGTAGTCAATCTAAAGTCTTTTGGTCCAAACATCTTTTAACAACTATCATTTTCAATGCTTCCGGTATCTTTTTAATTTGAAAGTACTCTGACAAGTCTGCAATAAACTGTACTGGATTGGAGTTTTCATTACATTTTGGAAGTGGAAAATCACTTAAGATATAGTTTTAGTTTTGAATGTCCCTTATTCCCATATTTAAATTCTCTAACGTTACTTGTGGACTCTGAGTTTCGGCGTGGGCTATGGATGAAACCACCGCGTCACTCACATTATTAGTCATACCTGAGGAAATACCTCTATCATTATTCTGTGCATCAGATACATTGACAGCACATATATTGACTCTTGAATTCAATTCTAACCTATTTACAGTACCTTGCAGATTTTCTATTGTTTATTTCAATTTTCTATTGTTTTCATTTTGAACAGCTTGGTGCTTGTTTATTTCAGAAGTTAGTTTTTGATTACTTATAGACAAAACTTTAACTTCTTCGGACAACTTATTTCTTTGGGTTTCCGACTCTTTCTGTATCAGATATCTCCCCTCTGAAATTCACTTGCGCCTGAATTAAATCTGCATTCGTAGCCTCCATCATCTCTCTCAGCTCACTTGAAATGCTATTCATTTGGCTTCCTAACTCTGTACATTTTACATCAACATGTTCAAGTTTAGTATTAACCTCACTTTTTGGTTAGATATTTCCCTACTCATATCTAACATTTACTTTGAAAATTTTCCTATCTCACTTGCTATTATTTCCTGATTTTCATTTCTCATTCTTGGCATACTACTATCTAACTCCATAAATTTCTTATCAATTTCTTCCCTGTTTTGATTTAATTTTTGCTCTAGTTTCTTATTTCTCTGAGTTAGATTTTGTTCTAAACTCCTACCAATATTTTCCATGATTTGATTTAATTTCCTATTCCTCTTTTCCAGATTCTTTTTTTAATGTTTCACCAAAATTTCTCAGCAATTCTATCATCACAGCATCAAAGTCAACATTTCCTACTGCATTTACGTCCCTTTGTGAACCTTAATTTTTACCACCCGTTACAGTTACTTCACCACTATTTGGTACAATACTCTGACCCACATGTCTAATACATCTATCCCTATTGTCGGCTACCTGCCCTGAAATGTTTAAAACAATCCCAGATGTTTGAGTTGAATGACCTGCTATTCTATTCTGACTTTCTTCACTGATATTTCCTCCCTCAAATCCTACATTGTTTGAGGTATTTTCCGTAACCTGCAATGAATTACGGCCAACAGTTACATTATCCCCTTCCATAATTGTTCCTTCAGTATTATTAGTGCACATTGTTTTTTTAATTCTTCCACTTCTCAACAACATATAATTTCTCACATTTTTTCTCTTTTGTTTTAGGATACAAATAAAATTTACAATTTTCTAACCTTTTATGGTGCTAGCTGATGAGTAATGACCTTGCTTTGATGTCCAGCTTCGTGCTCCTCTCTCCTAGATGTATATGTTGTCCCTGCGTTGCAGTATGATAGATCTACGTCGTATCCCTGTCTTGGTGTCGAATTCCACTGTTGTCTTCTGTTCTCGTAGTCGCTGATGTCCTCTCATCCGCGTCGTCGGTCATTTTGGTGGTTGTTTCTGGGATCTGCGCCGTCCTAAAATCTTGTAGTTAATTGCACTGCTTCATTCGCCCCACGTCCTGGTTATTTCGCCCCTTCCTGGTTATTTCGCCTCTTCCTGGTTATCTTGCCCCTTTCTGGTTATTTCACCCCACGTTCTGGGAGCCATTTTTCGCGGTAATCTGTTCGTGTTATCTTATTTGTTGGGCGCCTGTTATTGTTTTATTATTTTAAGATTTGGGTTCTCTGTCCTCCGACTAACTATTATTACTCAGTCGAGCAAATATCTTTGAGCAGAGCGTGTAAACGGAAAGGAGTTGTTACTAAAAGATAACAGTGATGAAAGAATTTGTTTTTACACTTTTATTGCCGTCACACTTAATTAATAGTTCACATCTGTAATCTTTATACACGCCTAACTGAAACTGTTATATTTCCGAATGTAATTACGCTCATATTAGTTGCCGCGTACTTCCCATTTTGTAAATAACTTTACGACGCGAGAGATTCATCCAAACTGTATGACATTCACCTCATGAGAGATTGCTGAGAACTGCATGATGTGTACCTCCTGATTGATTCTGTAGAACTGCGCGATACTTGCTTTTGGCTCAAGAATTTATACTCCCTCACAACGAAATGGCTAAACATTATAATAGAGCTGCTATTGGTTACTAAATCGCGCCAAAATTAGCGTCAATTTGGTCAGCCAATCATAATTACTAACACATATGCTCTATGGAAGATATTCCTTCCATTTCTAAAGAAAGGCACGCAACCCTGACGTCATTTGTTTGTCTCTTCTTAGTGATAAACAACTCACCCCCTCGCTTCATTGTTATCCACTCTATTGTCAGTTTTAGTGAGGCCGTGTAAACTTATTTCCTAACAATGCTTATGGCTAACAAACATCTAAAATCATTGTCATACAATAATGTTAGTTTACACTACAATCACTCTAGCATTCACAGTGTTGTAATATAAAATACTGCCTCAATATATAAATGATGGAATAAACTGAAGTGATTTTAACTACATAATGACACTAATGAAAATGTTATATTTAATATAGTAATGGTGTAGGAAAAATCTTATATAATATGGTAATTTGTGTTCGAGAAAGGAACCGTGCCGTACACCTACAACCCTCCTTGGGACAGGTGGCATTGAAAAACAAGTTTACCCAAAGTTTATGGACAAAGCACTCGGAATTTTGCGATTCCTTTCAAAACTGTCAGTGAGTGCCATCGTCAACAAGTAAGGGGATTATAATCATAAAATTATGTATGTGATACAGCTTAGATTCAATTAATTTTAACTAGTCCCATGGTAAAGAGCAAGTTAGGAACTCAAAGAAAAGCCCAAATCTTAACCAATAAGTTGAAAGTAAGGAATATGAACCGGCAAATACAAAAAATAGGAAACAGTCACATGATTAAGAGGTGAGCAAGGTAATCACGTGAGTAGGGATGAAATCGGACATGGCGAGATTAACAAAACATCGAAAGTAACTTCGCCTCTCTGAACTCTGTACTCTGTAAGTAAGCGCCACGCTATGCACGCTACGGAGGACTGTTCTATGAAAATGCTATAGAATTTAGAAATCTCGCCGTCTCAGAAGTCATCGCTATGTTAGCCGCAAGTAAATTCAAAGTATTACGAATTGTGATGATCGAGTTGTTTGCCTCGAATGATTAAGGGAGTGGTGGCGCGGGTTCCAGAATGTGTAGCAATAACTGAGTAATAAAGTTAACATTTAGGTTGATGTTTCATTATAGCCAAATGTAATTACCCCCACCCCCGCTCGTAGACGTTACAGAGTTAATATTACTCAATGCTAGTCAGCCAAAGAAGGATGAATGCAGCGGGAGAGCAATTCAGTCACAAGTTGAGGGATTCTGACTTCGAACTACGCATCCAGAACACGGCCAGCTTCAATATCACATCTTTGGGCCAGTAGAAAACGCTTTCAAGGAATGCCATTTTGCAAACGATAGTGAAACCCCTTGATTCCATTGGAAAATTGCTCCACAGACTTCTTTTCACCTGAAAGCGTTGTATAATATTTGTATATTCCGTTTTCAATTCAAATCTTTCACCTTTAAGGAGGATCTAAGGTCCTAACGTTTTATTGGGCTCCTGCTTCGTACTCATTTTTCACCCCTACACTGACACTTTATACGTATTGAAATGATGCTGAATTAATTCCACAATATAAAATTCAGTTGTGCAACAATCACACAAATTTCTCTTATCAATATTATTTACTTTCATAGCCATTATACTTTTTACTTTCTCTACTACGTATAGTAAGTAGGGGAAGTATTGCATTCCACCCAAAAATTCGATACCGAGATTTCACCGGAAATACATGTTTTGAGACCTCCTGAATCCAAAAAAAGCATTTTTGGAAACATGTCCGTGTGTGTGTCTGTGTGTGTGTGTGTGTGTCTGTGAACAGCATAACTCAAAAACTAACAGTCGGATAAACACCAAACTTGGTATTTACGTTCAGTATCTTCCAGAGATGCGACACGAAGATTTTCAAGAAAATCCCCCCACCCCAGACTACCCTTTACATGGAACATTTTTCGAAAATTTTAATTTTCTCAAAAATGGCTCTAACGATTTTGATTAAAATATCATATGTTTAAGGTAATGTCATGAGAAATGAAATGTATATCTCGAAATTTCTGGGAATGTCTCCAAAAGTATTCTTCATTATGAACGACTTTTGCATAACTGGTAAACCATAAGAGATAGACAAAATTTTACTACACAAAAAATGTAGATCGCGTTAAAATACACAACTTATATCATATACATTGTTTTTGTTGAGTGAACCGTTTTCGAGATATTGCTTGTTATTTCCTTAAATTTTCCAATACTTATACTTTTTCTCAAATTCGTTATTCATTTTTTATGTCCTGGACATGCAAGAGAATGGAATGCGCCACATAGCAACCAGCGATAAAATATTTGACTATCGCTTAAAAGCTACCATATTCCCCTTGCATCTACAAGAAAATTACAAATAAGATTGACATCTGGATATCTCGATTAATATGAAGCATATGGAGAATAGGCGTTTGTAAAAATAGATTGTACAAGAGTAGAGAAAGTCACGTGAGTGTAACACATCAGATTTTTAGCCAGTAAAACGCACATTGTTCTATTTAGGTTCTAGTATATAATTAGTATGTATATTTGTCGTAAATAATTTTCCAATTAGTAATATTCCAATTACAAGGCGTGTTTTTAAAGTAAGTACTGTTTTAATATTCCGCCGCTGCAGCGTTGTAGTCGCGATTACTTCCTCTATTGTCCGCCTTGCTTTATAGAACCTTTGTTTATTTATTTTTCAGATATGTGACAGAACTGGCAATGAAGCAATCAGATTCTTTTCCATGACATATATGGTTTAGAAGGAATACAATAACATATGTAATTATCACTATTAATAGAACATCAGTGCCTGGTTAAACATTAAATCCAGGAAAAAGTAAAAGAGGATCATTTCCAGCAACTCGTGAAACAAGTTTGTTTCAGAGTTTGGCGATATGCCGAGATTGAAAGATAAGAAGGCAGACAGATATCCTTAGGGCGAACAAATATGGTAATTGCGTTGGATAAAGCGGCCAACTTTTACTGGACCCAAAACTGGACGTCGTCATAAAAGTCAAAACTATGTTATCTACCACAGTAATATATGGGTAATACACAAACTGGAAGGGATATATATGTTTGTAGACTAAGTGAGGATTCTGATACACTGTGCTGTAATGTTTTTCTCTCCTTCACTGAGCACTACGCCGTAGAAGCTAACCTGTATTGCAATTTCTAAGTTTATAAGTACACTTACGGTAATCGACACCTTGAAAGTATCAGAATCGACTTTTCCTCAATATCTTTCTTAAAAAAGGAATTTGTCGGAATTCGTTGATTAACTCTCCTTACAATCGTAATTTTTGTGGTATAATGCATCTGGCAAACATTATTGTGTCAGACAACCCTGACCTATTTCACACAGGTGGATTGAAAGTAAGTAAGAGACGAACACTTGAATTACAAGAATGACGGAGAGCTGTCCATGAAATGCACCATGCAAGTCGACAACCGGGACTGGTTAGAAAATCAAAATTCTTTTTTTTTTCGAGTGGAGGAGAAAATGATTTAATCACTTACCCCAGTCCCGATGGGAGTCGGGACTGAGAGTGTGGGACTCACCAATAGTCGGCATACCCACTAAAAACTCCTCCACCGGAATGGAAAATGGAAGAAGGAAGAAAGAGAAATTCGGAATGATAATGCGGCCGTACCGCTGTTGCACCAGCGTATTCAGGGTAAGGATATATTGGCCGGCCACGAGGGCCTAAGCCAGGTGAGGATGGTGCCAGGACGCAAGCATGACCGAAGCCCTACTTGCGCCCGTGGGAATTCGGGAGTGAAAAGTAAAGGGAAGTTAAAGGTGAATGTGTGGCAACAGTTCCCAGCTTGCTGCCGTGGTAAGTAAGGTGTGGCAATCAGTAGTTCCTCGGGTGCCGGTTGCGGCCTCTGTGTGTCGCGCCCGGCCAGTCCGTTGGATGAGTTGTTGGACGATGAACCTCCCTGATTTCATCTTTGGCTGCTCGTTCAATTGAGTTGCGGAGCCCGGCGATGAGTTCACCGTTCTCCTCACTGAGAAATGTTATGCTGTGTCTGATAAGGCTGTTGGTATTGGCATGGAGCTCTCGAATCCCCGCAACTGAGGTCAAAATTCAACAGGTCTGACAGCTCTTAAAATGCTAGATTCAATCCAGTTCGGCATTAAGAATAAAAAAGCTTTAGGAGCCCTCCACATCAGCCCCATAGAGAGCATACAAATTGAAGCTGACGTACCTCCCTACAAATTACAGGAAAGATCTAAAGTTTATCACATGCAACACATAGTGCAACGAGACCATCATCTCTAGTCCACTTTGATATACTTCCCATCAACAATATAGAAATGTCACAGAATCAGCACAACCTTCAGATTTTTCAACTCGTCTCTCAGCTTACCTCAAGGAATTAAACATTACTCTGCCTAATATGTTCTCTTGTTTCAAAGACTCAGATTATATGCCATAGAGGCTCACATGATCCTGACCTATTTCACACAGGTGGATTGAAAGTAAGTAAGAGACGAACACTTGAATTACAAGAATGACGGAGAGCTGTCCATGAAATGCACCATGCAAGTCGACAACCGGGACTGGTTAGAAAAGCAAAATTCTTTTTTTTTCGAGTGGATGAATACACATCACTGGCTAGAAAAGGAAAACCTTCAACAAATGGTGTTTCTTATAAATCTGTGTTTAACGAATTGTTTGCATTTTATTCAACACATACTCAAATTTTGATTGATGGATCCAGAATTGATGGTCGTAATGGAAGTGTAGCGGTACTCCTTAACCATCTTTCTGTCTATTCTTGTGAATTGTTTGCAATTCAACTCTCATTGGGATATACACTTAAAAAAGATAACCTACATAATTACACAATATTTTTCGACTCATTGAGTGCTTTAACAGCCCTTCAACAGACCTCAAACTCTCAAAATGTTATTAAAGAACTTCAGAAACTGTTTAACCAAATATTATTCTCTGGTAAATCAGTATCATTCGACAAGAATCCGTCTCACATCAAAATTCTGGGAAATGAATCAGCTGGTCAGGCAGACAAAGAAGCCACCAAACGGACTTCATCAACTTCATAAAAAATACTTGCATTAATCAATGGAGACAAACGTAGAAATCTACGTCTAGAAGCAAGTTACGCGATGCTTATATTTCCGAGTCCAAACTTCAACACTATCGTTTCAACCGCAAAGACCAAGTTGTATTAACTCGACTACATACTGGATATCTACAACGCACAAACATCTCCTCAACCGTGACCCTCCTATGTGCGATCTCTGTCAGATCTAACCTCACAGTTCATCATTTTGCCGTCATATGTACTTCACAGAGAAAGACGTGACATCCCCAAAAACCTACCAGACGTCCTAAATTTAGTACAACAAAGAACCTTAAACTTATGAAAACTACAAAATTATATAATAATTTACAGCACACATCTCGAGAACTTAACGTTTTATGCAGTATTACAGTTTTAAAATACTGTATTTTTCATGGTAATCATGTTCGGTATTCTAAAGTAGTCGCAACATGACTTTATATTTGAAGCGAAATAAATAAATTAAAAAAAAGATTACTTATATACTTACGAACAGATCTCAGCATATCATCATTGCTGTTTCCACCGAAGAGGAAACTTCGGTGGAAACTTGCAATTCCTTACTGCAAAAAGAGGGCTGCAAAGCCCAACCGGCACCATTGGGACAGAAGAACATAATTGCTACTGATGTAGCACATCTTGAACTGACTTCTTCTAACTTTAACAAATCTTAAAATTGAATACTTGAATCAAAATTAAAACATTTATTGTCATGGCCGTGACGTGACTTTGAACAACGGATACAGTACCGCTGAGCTACAGTGATGAATAAACATTAAATTTCGCTCATCTGATTCGCTTGTCCCAGTGAACCTCCAAAGAGATACAGGTTACACGACATACGCATATCTTGCAATCCTGCAAGCAGTCTCAATTTAGTTTACCATATAATTAGGTTATACAGTAGTGGAAATTAGTACAAAGGCATAAACATATGTAGTGAAATGAACATGTTCTGTTGGAATATTGTTGCACACAGTATATCTGCAATAGTACGAGATCAGTACACTGACAAATGCATTCAGTATCCCAGTTGATGTCTGTAGTACAGTATGACAAGGGATCAACGATTCAGGTGGTAGAGGTTGGAAATCTGTATAAAGGCAGTCAGAGCTGTGTGAAGTTAGGGTTTACATATGTGCCTCTACTGCAGTCAGTAAACAGACACCATTAGTGGCTGCTTGACGTGTATTGCGTAAACCATTATTGTGACAATGCCATGTGGAAAATGGTTATCATGTGATGAAGAAGGGAAAAACAGTGTGCACAAGAAAATGTTTTTATAAAATGACTGTTTAGTCTTCCGATGCCAAGAAGTGAGCCCTTGTAGTTCAATGATTGATAGTTTTGCTACATTGGATGCACAATATGGAAAGAACATAAGCTATGTGCAAAGTAGGAAATTATCTGAGGTATCTAAACAGTTAATTTTGAACAAAACAAGGGCCAAAATTGTTAATTTTTACCAAACTTGTTGCTGATTTACAGTTGCCAGTAATTTCTAGATGTGTAAGACAAATTTTGTCAAATGAGAAATATCTTCAACTCAAGAAGCAACTGCATAATCCAGCTCTAACACTCGCTCATAAGAAGGCTTGGTTGGACTATGCGAAAAATTATATCATGGATTCAGAATAGAAGAAAGTGATCTGCAGTGATGAGAAAAAGTGTAATTTAGATGGACCTAATATATTTCAATATTATCAGCATGATCTTAGGACAGCGCAGACAATAAGAATGAGGAGAAATTTTGGTGACAAAGATGTTATGATTTGGGAATCCTTCTGGGATAAAGTTGAATCATGCATTGCTTGGCTGGACACTAGAATGAATTATCGTGTACTCTAGGATGCTAATTTGAGACAGAATGATCCAAATGGATGCGGGGAAATGATAGGGGAAGAAAGTGTGATTTTCAACAAGATAATGCATATGTGTATTCTTCTGTTACAGCCAAAATGTGGTTTGAAGAAACATATACTCTCTTGCCGTGGCCAGCATGTGGCCCAGTTTTGAATCCCGTGGAAAACCTTTGGCAAATACTTGCAAGACATCCTTTTTTGCAATGGAAAGCAAATTCAGGCCATAATTGAGCTGAAAAGAGGAATAACAGAAGAGTGGGCCAAAATTTCAATGAAAGAAATAAAAACCCCATCAAAAATGCCTAAGATACTTCTTAATGTATATAAGAATAATGTGGTGTGACAAAGTACTAATAGTGCAATAACCAATAGGACAGAGGGTGCCTTTATACTAATTTTCATCCAAGAAATGCAAATGCCTTATTTTGTTACAGTTTTATGATAGGAACTAATTCTGTGATGACTTTTATACTGTTCACGTTTACTATTTTCATAATAAATTAGATACGTATGGCTAAGAAATTGTACCTATTACTTTTCAGTAGAAAACGCAGTACCTTTATACTGATTTCCACTACTGCATAAGTCTGATAATTTTTAAGTCACACGCTTTGGAGGATACACGAATCAAATAAGAGAAGCTTAATTCGCGCTCGGATGTCTGAAATGATAGCTCAGCGATAAATAGTGGTCTACATATGCTCAGATCGAAAGAAAATCTATAAGATAGAAATATTTAACCAATTATGATTAAATTGGGAGTGGAGTGGGGGCCATGGCGACTGCGCATGTCCCCCACTCCACCTTCAGCCACAGCCAACTTCACCATGCCATTGTGAGCCTAGTTCTTGGCAAAAACATGGCCGCTACAATTGACTCTCCCGCCAAATGTTAGTTGCGTAGTGTTTATTGTGAGACATTACGACAACTGCGGAGAGCCATACAGAACAAACAAGAGGCAATCTGACGTTTGGGGTTGTCTTGACAATGCCCGCCCTCACAGTGCTCGTGTCACTCAACAAATTCTTCAGGAATTTCGTTGGGACTTTTCAACCACCCGCCGTACAGCCCTGATTTGGCACCGAGTGACTTTCACCTCTTCCCTGGACTGAAAATTTGGCTGGGAGGGTGGAAGTTCGAGAATGAAGTTCCTTAAACTAACGTTCGTACCTATCTTAACTCACTGGCGGCAACATTCTGTGCAGAGGGGATCGAACAGCTTGTCCACAGGTATGACAAATGCCTAAACCTTGATGGTGATTATGTTGAAAACTGAACACATTTATACCTAACATTTGGTAATACATTTATTTGGCTATGTACTCTTGTCTTTTATGACCTATCGGAGGTTGAAAAAAATAGCCTTCGGATTACCGTACATGTTTTGAGTATAATTTTTCATTAGATATTGATGGACATAAGAGTAAGTTGTAAACGCTTAGTACACACTTAATACATTTCCCCTTTTTGAACTAAGAGGTACTGCGGTATGTTTGGATTTTTAGACGCCGACTATCAGTTGTGCCCTTTGCGGCAGCTAGACTTGAGCAGCTAAATGGAGCGGCGAGATTTTAATCTCAGGGTTTTGCGTGATGATTCGAACAAATACCTATCATCGACTTCTGCAAAAGGCTCCCTTTATTCTCACACAATATTTGAAGAGTCGTCAACACTCGTACCTATATATCATTTCCCTTACCGCAAACATTTTAATGATTTGAGACGAAATGAACAATACTTCTAAGTTCCTCGGTCATCATCGAATGACAGCAATGCTGGAAAAAAACGGAACTGAAATCGGAGTGACCTGTGTCAAATTTTACTTCTCCAAGGCTAATTAAGTTTATATTACAATGCCTCTGTTCTAGGAGACATGGATTTGCTTTTTATCATGTGATATCTTAAAATTATAATTCGTCGACGTACTAGTCGGCCACGATATGACTGACGACTGTTTTTATTATCAATGCGTAACGTCATCAAGGCTAGGTATCAGATGGGAGTGAGGGCCAAGGCGATAGGGAAATGTACCGTTGCACAATGAAGGTCTGGGCCTTCATTGCAGGCCTCAGCGTCGCTAGTAAATGCAAATGGAACTGCGGATGTTTTTTTACCTGACTGTCCTTCCGATGCCCCGCCCAGTTTCCTGTAACTGTTTAGTTCTTCGTCCCACCGAACGCACTCATATTGTTGCCTACTAGTATCTCTCCTCCAAATACTGCGATTGGTTTAGGCTGTCGCGAAATACAAGTAAATAATGTTTGTGGAATTTTATAGCGATTTTACCAGTGTTAAGTTACACCCATCAATACATTTTCTGTGCGCTCCAGTGGTTCTAAAGTATATCAGGCCCTTTGGTTTGTCAATGTATCCGCTAGAATGGGCGTATATTCAAGGGAATCTTTTGTTATCCATCCTAGCTGCGTTCTTATGTTAGGAGTAGACAGACGGATAGGCCTCCAGTAACTGGAGCACAGGGCTGCACATAGGCCATAGTGGCCCCTTTTTGCTTCCAACATGATCCCAGGGTAGAAGAGATGAAGGGGAGACTCGAAGTGCGATCAGATCTGGACGACGAAGTGCGTTAGCATGGTCGTGATCCCTAACGACACCAAAATGGCACCACTCCTGACGTCGGCTAGCTCTGCCTTAGCCACCCGCAAGCTGGAGGTTTCGAATGTAGATGGGACACTCCCAGGAAGGAACGGGGCCCCAGAGGTCGCGCAAAGCACCAGGAAGATGTCTTTCTATAGCGGAAAGGCCACCGTCCTGCCGCAACATACCAACTACTGTGACCTAGTTTTCTACAACCCTGAAACAGATGAAATGATGGGCAGGAAATTCGTGTTAGAAGGGGAACTAATGTAGCATTTGCCTACCGAAAAAAGATCGCCCGATTACAGGTTTTAGAAGTATTTTCTAAAACATCCACTAAATGTCATAATACATATTACGAAGGTCCCTGAAATTTAACGGTTTGGATATATGTTAGCCTTTACGTCAAAAGGGTTTCAAGTATTTAAAAATAGTAGGATGTGTCTATCGGAGGGGGACACCTCGCCACTTTGACCAACTTGATCTATTGTGGCTACAGCCACCGGGAGGCAGGGATGAAGTGAAGTAGCTGTAGGTAGTAGCAGGTCCGCAGGCAGAGAAGCCCGCACGGGCGCGCAGAAATGACTAATATTTCCAGTTTGTACATCCGCGCACCATGGAGGTGAAGAATCCAGAGAGATGGCAACGAAGCTACTATAACGGGCAGGACAATACACCCTGGCGTTCACGGGAGGAAATGTTTCCAATGCGTAAGAAACTATGCCATCTGCCCGGCACCGCCAGCACTGCAGGACCCAAAGACACACCTGAAATGTGAAAGGGAGAGATGAAATGAGAGGAAATGGGGGAGAGGAGAAATCGTGGTAGAGTACACCACCTCGGCATTCGCCTAGGCGACTAGGAGAAAACCAAGAAAAATCTCATGATCAGAGTAGGCGGTCACCGGGAATCGAATCCGGGACCTCCCGATTGCGGGAGACAGACATTGGCGCCTGAACCATTCCCTTCGGTTTAAAAACTGTAAAGGAAATTATTTTTGCTTTTGTTTTCGGTTCTTGTAAATATAATTCATTATAGTTAACCCTTAAGGCAGCACTTCAATAACTTGAACCATTAAAAGAAATGTAGAAGTTATTCTATAAGACTCACTATATATTTCAAAGATCAAATAAAACTGGAAATGTTGATGCTATTTGGTTTAAATGTACTGCCTGTAACACCATCGCATAAGCTCTCCTCTCCATCCGCATTTTGAAGAACATATTTTGTGAATTCATAGTATTCCAATAATAGTGAGACGTCAACTAAGCTCCTCTCTCTCTCTCTCTCTCTCTCTCTCTCTCTCTCTCTCCATCTCTCTCCAACAACACATCAACTTTATCCCAAGATTGCGGTAAAAACAATAACCTTAAGTGTAGAAGCGGTTTATGGAATAATAAGAATACGTTTTTTCGGATTAAATAACCGAGCGGGATGGCTCCCATGGGTATTTTCGGTTTTTTTTCCGGGTCGTCAAGCGAATTCTGTAGTGGTTTCTTTCTTCCTCCGTTTCTTATTCCTCCATTTCGTCCGTTCTTCATTTCATTCATCTTTCATCCCGTTGGTCTCTTTCGGGGTCAGAAGTGTCGGTGATGGTGATTTGGTGCAGCTGGCAGGGGAAAAGGATGCTCTCTCTGACTCACTCCATTTCTCCTTTCGGCTGGCTGCTGGGGTATACGGACCCCCATGAGGGGCATTAGATTCCCTCTGTATTGGGTGGGGTCCCCGGTCTGCCTGTCCATCTGGTTGTCTCTATCTGGAAGCTTAGGGATATTGTCATTGCTATACTGGTGTCTCCTCCCGCCTCATCGTTCCTCCCGAGGATGTCCCCTCTTGGGGCGTAGATGCAATATCCACTCTGGATCGGTGCCAAGTCCCCACCGTAGTCAATCCTATCTTGTCTGATGCAGTAATTTGTATCACAAATTACTTAAATGTAAATAATGATTGTAATATGAATATGTATTTTTATGTGACATTGATTTGAGATGTTTATTGATTGTAATTATTGTTGAGAAGTAAGTTTATACTGCCTTACTGAAACTGACAATAATAGCGCGCAATAATGCAGCGAGGGGGTGAGCTGTTTATCATTATTGGGAACGAGGAAGTTACGTAATATTGGCGCGTTTTTCCTTGAGAATCTTCTGGAACGTTTCCCTAGAGCATATGTATTCATAATTTTCATTGGATATAAAAATAGACGCTAATGTTGGCGCGTTTTATTAGCCAATTGCAGTTCAGTTATAATCTTTAGGCATATCGGGGAGTGGGAGTATAAATAGAGGCTAGGTTAGAGGTAAAGTCCGTCAGTCGGTCAGTTCATCAAAATTCTTTGTACACTACACGTCGCATTCCCGTCAGTTCATCAAAATTCTTTGTACACTACACGTCGTATTCCCATCAGTTCGTCGAAAGTATTTGTACGGCACACTTCGGATATCAATTTGCAGGTTACGCGTAACAGAGTTATGAAAAATCTCAAGTGTTATAAAGTTAATTATACAAAAAGTTGAAGTACGCGAATTAAGAATTATCAGTAATGAAGTTATTATAACAGTTTCAGTTTGGCGAGTGTCAAGATCAATGTGTAAATGTGATAGTTAACGTGTTCGACAATAAAAGTGTAAAACAAATTTCTTCATCAGTGTTATCTTTGGATAAAAGATTCCTTTCCGTTTACACAACCTGTATATAGAGACGTGCTCGACTCAAAAGCTAGCCGGAGGACAAAGAACCAAAATAAAATAAAATAACTAGCATTTTTTTTAAACAAAAAATCTAATACTGCCGCAAATTGCTAACACCAGATGGAGCTAACAAACCTAAACAAATGAATGACGTCACAAGATGGCTTCCACGCGTGAAGTAAACACAAATACACAAACTTTATAAGTAATAAACTTACATGTCCTATCCTATCCCATTAAATAGCCCCATAGAAGTTTGTTTGTAAAGTCATTTCGTTGTGAAATTGCGGTTTCTCTTTCTTGGAGTAAATTGTAACGTTCCACGAGGTGTATAAGTAAATCTAGTTTATTCTTAGAAATTGTAGACAGATACAAATTTTATAAATGCTTTAACGAGATTGAGGTAAAATTCGGACGCACAATATAAAATAACTCACCTAGGTCTGCATTTTCAATTATGAATTCGTTTTGTTGTAACTATTGAGGCAGTATTTTAACACTTAAATGATTTCAGTCAAATTATGTAATATGAAATATAATAACAGCCCGCCTTAACACAATGTGTATGTAACAATGTATAAAAGTGTATATTACAGTCAATGTATATGTTTATATTATTATATACATGTAATAATGTTATCTGAATGTATTACTTAATTTAATAATGTAGGAGCTGTGAGAATAATAGGTTAAAAGTTGCTAACAATGAGGTAACCTTGAGGCAATAATGAGTAAGAAAGTTTCATAATGCTACTGGTCATTATTGGAGCAACATTAATGTAAATTATGAGACAGTTCATAAAATAGCCAATCAACAACCAGAAAAAACTTTAGTTAAATGAAAGTATTCTCTTGGACTAGGATTAGCAAATCAGAAATTGAAATACAGAAATTTACAAATTTAGGCGGTAGAAATCAAGTCAGTTGCTTGTAGACGGTGCTCATAACTGGACGCGTTGGTTGTAGACAGTGTTCCTAACCGGACGCAAGATGCGTCCTCGAGAAATTTAATACGTATTCGTGTGAGGCGAAAATAGTTTACGTGTTAAAAAGTGCAAGTAATTAACAAAAGAATCTCACAGCTCTGTATATCAGTGAAGTGTTATTAAAATCGTGTCAAGAATTAATAAAAAGGAGTGAATTAAAAATTATAATTTGTATAAGCCTACATTCTTCAGCCCATCATGTCTCTAACAATAATACTGACGCAGCCGAGGCAAACATAAATATATAATATTTAAAGAAACCGTCAAAATTACAAAGTTAATATTTTTTTAAACATTTTTGGGACGAAGACTACGGGAAACATTTTACCATACGTGCGGTTGCCACTACTTAAAGTTGAACTACAATACAACTCCTACTTCAAATTGGCTCCCAAAGCGTGGGGCAGATAACAATACAACAAAATATACAACTTCACTATTTGCTACGAATGCAGGTTTCGCTTTAACTGTGTTTATCTTCTTGGTTAATGGATACCGGCCCTCGTAGCTGTAGTCGCTGGAAAAATCTATGTTGCATTCAAAAATCTAATGTGTGGATCTCTACTCACTGTTCTACTAACTATTCTTATGTTTATTATTGCAACTAAAAGCTATATTCACATTTACACATTTCGTTATAGGTTACAGCAGGTAACGCGATAACCAGATTTTTAAAGAGCACATTGCTTTGTGATGCATTTGAAATCCCATGCTCTTTGCATGAGGACGAGAAAAGGAAAGAAAGAAAGAAAGTAAAAACAACTTACAAGTTGGTAAGTGTCTAAGTATTAAAAACTCAAACAAATAACAAGGAATATCTCGAAAATGGTAACTCCACAAGCATGCGCACGCGCGCGCACACAAACACACACACACATACAGAAAAACATATTTCATGTAAGTTGTGTGCTTTAACGAGAACTGCATTTTTTGTGTAGTAAGTATTTGTCTCTGTAGTGATTCAGAATCAAGAGGACTTCACAGCCTTTCCCAGAAATTCAACATATGCATTTTACTTGTCATATACATATCTTAATTATACAATATTTTAATTAAAATCGTTAGAATTATTTTTTTATAAAATCTAAAATTTCGCAGAATCTTCTACGTTATGCCGGAGTTTTTTTTTCTGCCGTTTTCTGTAATGACTCTTTTGTTTTGGTCGCCTCGGACTTCTAGCGAGAGAGAGAGAGAGAGGGAGAGAGAGAGAGAGCTAGTTAGTTTGATCGTGCGACGGTGCAGCGAAGGTGTTTTACTTTTAATGTGTGTTATTGTGGTATCGCATGTGCAAGTACGTGTTTGGTTGTGAAGGTTGAAACTGTAAAAGTTACATTTAGTTTTTGTTGGAAAGCCTTTAAGTTTTACAAAATTTTCAAATCAGAGTGTTCTCTTCTAGCTTCAAGTCATAATTTTTTTCGCTCCCTTTATAATATGCAAGCCAAGTTTAGAATTCGCAGCGTGTGTAAAGTGTGTTATGTTTCGAAACTGTGATAATGTGGGCAGATTTTTATTGCAATTTGTTATGTTGCGAGAATGCCAAGTCACAGACTGTTTATATTTGCTGCTGTCGACGTGAAGCGTGCCTCTAGCTGAATTAAGGTAGATTATTTCCCGAGAAATACTTCAGATTACATCGCGAAATTATTTTTAATCTTAAGTAAGCTTTGGTGTCTTTTATTCTCTATTGTAATTTATTACTATGCTTCACGTCGTAATTAAGCGTGTGTGTCCGGCTTAAACCTAGAATAGAACAAAACCTCATTACCCGAATAATAAATGGGATGCTTATTTGCAGCTTTTTTGTACATAGACAAGAACTCAAAATGTCTTTTACGTGTGCTATTTTAAGTCACTACTTCGATGTGCGCACCATTAGTGGCATGACACACGTCCAACCTGTATTCAATTTCCAGCCATGTGTTTGACAGAATTTCCAGTGTTACATTCTCAATTGCTGCACGGATGCGGCAGCGTAAATCAGCAAGGCCATCTATTGGTATGTGACACACTTGAGTTTTCACAGAACCCCACAGAAAAAGAGCAATGTCTGGTGGTCTGAGTGGCCAAGCTATGTATGGGTTCAGCTTGTCCCCCAATAAAATGCCCTGGTAAATGCTTCCTCCAAAACCTCCCATACAACTTGTGCATAATGCCATGGTGTGCCGACTTGTTGAAAAATTACACCATCAGGAAGTTGAAGCAGAACAGACTCCGTCACATGTCGGCATAGACGATTTCTTTGCTAAGAAGTAAGGGCCTATGACCTTGTCCTTCATTAGTCTGCACCACTTTAGGGGAATCACGTTGGTACTCGCAAACTGTACTAGGGCGAGTTCCTAATATCCGGCAATTGCGCTGTGCACTTTTCCCGAAATGTGAAATGTCGCCTCGTCCGAGAAACAGATTCAGTCCTCCGTGGTCTAGTGGAACCATGCTAGTTCCTAGTTCCCTATGTCGCGGGTTCAAACCCGGCGGAGGCGGTGGATTATTTTCGGGTGTAAAAATTCTTAGCATGGCTTTCTTCGGAAGGGAAGTAAAGCCGGTGGTCCCATCTCGTAGATTTACGCCACGTAAAAGAACCTCAAGCCTGATAAAGAGGCCTCCGAGAAATATTTCGGATCGTTCACGCCCTATAGATTGGGACGATAAGAACCACAGCAGTTAAAGAGCATCCATAGATAAAAAAACTCAGTTCTTACATCAGGGAATGCTTCATTGCCTCCGCGAAGGCTTTTCATTTTAGTTTATCACGAGACTTGATTTCATGGTAAAGTTGAGTTTTGTACGCTCGTAGGAGCAGTAGTTTTTGTAGGACATCGTGAAGTGTGAAACGAGGCAAATTTAACTCTCTGCTTCACCGTCTGACCGATTTTTGTGAACTCTGTGTGAAGACCCCAGAATGATTTCAACGGCATCATCAGCAAAAAATAAATAAATAAATAAATAAATAAATTGAGTTTTATTTATGGACGCTCTTTAACTACTATGGTCCTTAGCGTCCCATTCTATATTGGGCGTGAAAGACCGGTAATTTGGCCCAGAGGCCTCTTTATCTGGCTTGAGGTTCTTTTTCGTGCCGTAAATCTACGACACGGGATCACCGGCTTTACTTTCCTTCCGAAGGAAGCCATGCTAAGGATTTTTACGCCCGCAAAAATCGATCGCCCTCCGCCGGGTTTAAATCCTTGACCTTGTGAACTAGAGGCTAGCACGGTACCACTAGTCCACGGAGGACGACATCATCAGCAACTTTGCGTTTCGCAAAGGAGGCTTCCTGTGACACGCAGCTGTCTGTCCCATGCCATAATTGATGTGCAGGATGGAATACTATCGGTAGGTCGCAACTGGTACATTGAACCAGTGTCGCGAACTTCACTTCAGTTAGGGCAAGCAAGCCAAACACTTTCTGCTGTGGCGTCCACATATCAATCCACATCTTAACTGGCACTGTGATTCGCTCTCCAGACGTATACGGCTGAGGCAGTATTTTGAACACTTAAATGATTTCAGTCAAATTATATAATATAAAATATAATAACAGCCCGCCTTAAAGCAATATGTGTATAATATAATATATAAAATGCACGTAACAGTCATTGTATTAATGTTTATATTCTTATGTACATGTTAAATAATTTATGTGAACATATGACGTAATTTAATAATGCAGGAGTTGTGAGAATAATAGTTTAAAAGTTGCTAACAATGAGATAACAATGAGGTAGACTGGAGGCAATAATGAATTAGAAGGTTTAATAATGCTACTAGTCATTCTTGGAAACAATAATGTAATTTTTGTGACAGTTTATAAAACAGCCAATAAACAACCAGAAAGAGGCTTAAGTTAAATGAAAGTAGTCTATTGGAGTAGGTTTAGCCAATCAGAAACTGAAATGGGGCAAATTGTACAAATTCAGAAGTCAGTTTCTAGTAGACAGCGTTCCTAACTGGACGCGAGACACGCCCGCGGGAAGTTTAATAGGTATCCAGTGTGAGAAAAAAAGTTTACGTGTTAAAAGATACTAGTAATTAATAAATAATCTCACAGCTCTCTCTCTATATCAGTGAAGTGTTATTTTAATCGTTTACAAGGATTAATAAAAGGAGTGAAGTAAACATTATAATCTGTGTAAGTCTATATTCTTAGCCGCACTACTCCCTGCAAAGAAATCCATGTCTCTAAAAATAATACTGACGCAGACGAGGCAAACATAAATATATAATGGAATTAATTGTTGTTTCATACAAGCCATGTGTTGGACAGGGTTGGAAAGGTAGAATCAGATGACTGAAAAATTCAATGCCATAGCCGGGATTTACGTGCGGTTGCAACTACTTCAGGTGTTCGGCTCCCCAATAGTTGAAATACAGTACAACTCCTCCTAAAATAAGAACTACTTCAAATTGGTGCAAACAAAATAAAGACAAAACACGTTTCTCACGGTTACTGATAGATAGATAGATAGATAGATAGATAGATAGATAGATAAGGTATCTTTATTGGTTTAAAATTATTGAAGTTATTACACGTATTTAGTTCATGGGTCATTGACCGTACATGCATATTTAAGATACAAGTAGGATGACAGAATAAACAACAGAAAAAGAAAACAAAACAAAAAGGAACAAGATAAAGGAAAACAGCGATAAATTACCGTTGTCTAACTGAACAAATTTAACCTAGCTTCGCGCACTTTGGTCAAAAAATTGCCCATGTTTTGTCAGTTTCTGTGATTAGCCAGTAGATCCCAACATATCAATCTCTTTCTTGAGGGACTTAAGAATGTTTCTTTGAATTTAATCGTTTGCTGGTTCTCCCACTGTGCACATTCCACCAAAATATGTACCCAGTCCTCATCCAAATCACAGAATGGGTAGATTCTCCTGCCAGAATTGTCAGTCATTTTCTGTGCCCTCCAGCCCCCAGTCTAAACACTCCTGATCTTTCCTTTCTTCCTAAGTTAAGTCTATATGCCTCTTTACCCCAATTCAATTTTATTTCATTTGCTAGACTTAGAAAAGGTTTAATTTTACAATCCGATTCTATTACCCGTTAGTTGATGTCTCTTAGTCTTCTTTTGACACCTTTCCATATGTTTTTGTCATTTGTTTCAGCTCTTTGCCATACTGGCTCCTTTCCTAATCTCCTCAAGCCCCTTTCCAAATCAGCTGCCCAAAACTTAGGAGACTTTCTCGCTGTGCTATGCTTACTCGCGCGGGTTCAAACACAAACAATAAAACATTTTGACTCATTCTTGAAATACAAAAACACTGCGCTGGAATACCTCCATTAGTTTTCGAGTAATACATTTTTGTTTTATTCTAGGTTTAAGCCGGATTCGCAGTACATATTTTAATAAATTTCTGTGTAACTTGGAGTTTCCTTGAGGCTTTTAGCGTATGTTATACATAATTCTTATTAAATATAGCAGTTTTTTGAGAGGCAACTTATTTAATTGGTCAGCTGCTCCCGACCCTAGTTTCAATTTGATGCAGTAATTTGTATCACAAATGTAAATAATGATTGTAATATGAATATGCATTTTTATGTGACATTGATTTCAGATGTTTATTAATTGTAATTATTATTGGGAAATAAGTTTATACGGCCTTACTGAAACTGTCAATAATAGCGCGCAATAATGCAGCGAGGGGGTGAGCTGTTTATCATTATTGGAAACGAGGAAGTTACGTAATGTTGGCGCGTTTTTTCCGTTGAGAACCTTCTGGAATGTTTTCTCCCTAAAACATATGTATTCATAATTTTCATTGGATATTAAAATAGACGCTAATGTTGGTGCGTTTTATTAGCCAATAGTAGTTCAGTTATAATCTTTAGGCGTATCTGGATGCAGGAGTATAAATAGAAGCTAGGTTAGAGGTAAAGTCAGTCAGTCGCTCAGTTCATCGAAAATCTCAATACATTACACGTCACCTTCAGTCGCTCAGTTCATCAAAATTCTTTGTACACTACACGTCGTCTTCAGTTCGTCAGTTCGTCAAAATATTTGTATGAGACACGTCGGCTATAGATTCACATGTTACGAAAAATCTAAAGTATTGTAAAGTTAATAATACACAAAGTTGAAGTACGCGATTTAAAAGTAATAAGTAAGAAGTTATTATAACAGTTTCAGTTTGGCGAGTATCTAGATCAATATGTAAAAGTGATAGTGAACGTGTTCGACCATAAAAATTATAAAACAAATTTCTTCATCAGTGTTCTTTTTGGATAAAAGATTCCTTTCCGTTTACACAACCCTGATCAAGACACATGTTCGACCCAAGATAAGATAATAGCTAGCCGGAGGACAGTAAACAAAACTTAAAATTCTTTCAAACACTGATACTAGGTACCACAAATTGCTAACACTAGATGGAGCTACAAACCGAACAAATGAATGACGTCACAAGATGGCTTCAACACACGTGATGTAAACAAACATTTGTAAGAAAACCGTTACAAATTGGCTCCCAAACGAGGGGCTAACAAATACAAACATATACAATAATGTTACTTCAAAATGGCTACCACAACGTGGGGCTACAAATAATGTTAAATGATATAACATTAAAACCGCATCAAATTGGCTACCACAACGTGGGGCTACAATAATGTTAAATAAATAATAACATTAAAACCGCATCAAATTGAATGCATTTAGGGCACCTTGAGAATTTTCCACGATGTTAATGATTCTGAGCGTGCTGTGTTGGGCACAACGTTATAGGTATTTTGGGATTGGGGGGAATTTTTACATATCTTCGTGTCGCATCTTTGGAAGATGCTGAACCTAAATACTAAGTATGGTATTTATAGGACATTTTGCTTTTTGTTATGGCGTTTACACACACACACACACACACACACACACACACGCAAATATTTTTGTGTTGAGCAGGCCTCATAACCAGCGAAATCTCGATATAGAAGTTTTGTGTGGAATATAATACCTTCTCTATCTACTGGGTTCGGGGTAGGAAAAAGTAATTAGTGGATCTAAAAGGTTGAAAAGACACCCAAGTAGTTTATCTGTGAAGTTCCGCATGATCAACACAGTAAGGGAAAGGTCCCTATATTGAACAACTTGAGCCTAATTAGTAAATAATAATAATAATTATATTTTCAAATAAAGGCTTTCAGAAACACAAGCGTTTAAGTGACAAATTCTTGCGGTATAAATATCCTCAACACAATTTAAAATTAATGATCCAAATAATTATTGTAATTACTGCTCGACAAGCTCTAATTAAAGTTGGAAAAGTAGAATCAGATGACTGAAAAATTCAATGCCAAGCCGGGATTTGAACCACGGATCTCCCGGCTTGGCATTGAATTTTTTTAGTCATCTGATTCTACCTTTCCAATCCTGACCAACACACGGCTTGTGTGAAAAAACAATTAATTCCTCTAATTAAAGTGTTCACGAAAAATCATTATAGTAGTTGCACGTATTGTATCAATCTTCCTGACATCAATAGTTTCTGATTTCAAAGCTACCTTTCGCATATATATCGCAAGAGTTCAAAAGCATAATGAAACCTGATTGGATGGAAAATTTCTAATGGGTGTTGACACTATCCATGATTATCGGCCTTGGTTTATGAAAACAAATCTGATCTTTTTAAATAAGGTGATCGTGTTTTGATTATTCAACCCTTCATGTACGTTTTATGTGCCTATTAATTAAATGCAGCATAAAAGCTATAAGTATTAAAGCAGGGATGATTGCAAAGCCTGCTATTATACGGACTGTACACAAATGATTATAGGTTTTTAAACTTATATGTTTTCACTACAGTATAAATTATTACTTTGAATTATAACTTAAATTGAAGAATAAATATGATATGTAAGTTTGAATTACACACGCACAGATTTTGTTTTGAAGCCATGGTAGCGAAATAAACCAAGCATGGAGACTCGTGTGCAGAAAGCTTTTAGTGTCTTGGGATTCGCGAACAGTGATTCAGTGGTTACAGTTCAAGGGGCGTATAGTCAAAGATTTGATCTTATGCCCCTTCTAGTAACAAATTCGTAAGTGGTAGAGGAAAGAGCACCGGATGATCGCGTGTGTCGGATGAAAAGGTTCAGAGAGTCAGAATGGTTCTTGTGCGCAGTCTTAAAACATCTCTACTGCAGGTGAAGCGAGAACTAACAATTAAACAAGAAGTATGGTAGGTGTTAAGAAAACGTGCCAGCGCTCCTGCAGATCTACCTGAGTTTAGACATGATTATTGCAGCAGTGAGATAAGTTACATCAGACATTCTAACGTGAGGGTGGCAAAAAATGGATTACTGGCTTTTAAAAATTGGGTTCTTTATTTATGGACGCTCTCTAACTACTATGTTCCTTAGTGTCCTATTCCATATCGGGCGTGAAAGACCGGAAATTTTGCTCAGACGCCTCTTTCTCAGACTTGAGGTTCTTTTACGTACCGTAAATCTACGACACGGGACCACCGGCATTACTTCCCTTCCGAAGGAAGCCATGCTAAGGATTTTTAAGCCCGAAAATAATTCATCGCCCTCCGCCGAGTTTGAACCCGCGACCACGGGAACTAGAAAGATTACCGCTGGATGTATGCCGTGTCACAAATAGATCCCATATTGAACACTTGTAATTTGTGTCATGATAACTTCCACAGCTTTTCTTCAATTTAGATTATAATTCAAAATGATGTGGTATACCGCAGATAAAATACATTAGTTTAAAACCCCTATAATCATTTGTGTACGCCCTGCATAATACATGTAATTTTTATGTTTCAAGTATGAGCTTGCTGCGGTCAGAGTGTTACTTTTGGAACTTTTATGTACTGTTATTTTGGAAATGTGTAATAATACTTTTATTTACTACTTATACATACCTGTCGCCCTGACCTTGGTTATTTTATGGGTTTCCCAGGTCAATCTGGGGTTTATTATGCACTACCACCAACTTTCCCTGTCCGTCATTTCCTTTCATCTTTTGGTGCTGCAGATTCTGGCACCACGGTCGGTGGAGAAGAGAGATCTGCTTCTTTCCTGGTACGGAATCTTTCCTGCGTATGTTCACCCGAGGAGGCTGAATCCGGAAACAATAGAACTGGCCATCCTTTGTGCTCTATCGCCTCACCCCGTCTTCCCAGAGTTGCAATACACCTAGTGTTGGTCGCGTTACCGAAATCCTCTTCCCTTCTTGCCCTAACGCTACCTATATCAGGTAGAGGAAGTATTTTATTTCACTCAAAGATTACATTTCTGGATTTCACCAGAAATACATCTTTGAAGTTCACTGAACCCTAGAAAAGCCATTTCAGAAAATGGTCAGCGTTCGGGCGCGTGTGTGTCAGTGAAAAGTGTAGGTACAAAACGAAAATTTGTATAAATTAAAACTTCATTGAGTAAGTCCTGTTTAAGAATGTTAAGCGAATATTTTAAAAACATTCCTTCCCCTCAAACTCACTTTATTGTTATTTTCTCAAAATTGTCTCTAACGTTTTCATTAAAATACAGCGTGTTTAGGTATTAGCAGTTTAATGACTCGCTGCTACATCTTTAAGTTGAACTGTTCAACTGTTACGCGGCATCTATGAAGTATCTTACTTAATAGCTATTCCCCCCATAGTTTATTAATGACAAAACTGACTAATAGTTGCAATGTTTCCATATTGTATATGCAACCAAGTCCATATTGATTAATATGATATTCTTTATAATAAAACTATATATTGTAGCGGATCAGGTTGAGCGCTGGGATTACGTCAGATGAGGTAACCGAACAGAAAGTGTTGAAACGCGGTTACCTCAACACCGGCGCGCTAAGGAATGCGAAGTCAGCACTTCCGATAGTATTTATACTGCATGGGTATGGTTCGTGGGGGAATCGTGAATCGTGAAGAGTGTGAATAATGGAGAGAGGGTGAATCGTATCGTCGATTGCATTGTTGATGGCCTGTGGTCTGTTTTGTATGTCGTCTATGTACGGGCTCTGTCATTAGACGCCCGCCTAACGTCCACCCTCAACCGAGAGCCATAAATAAGCCATAAGCAGTTATATAGGTAACGATGCATCTGCTCTAAGATCTGCTTGCACGGGCTTCACCAAGTCTAAGTAGCCCGACTACGGGCCCCATATACTTGCACTAAAAAAAATACAGTTTATTGGGTCCATGAACCCCCTGTGCATTAATTAACTATTCACATCCTGGAGCGCCGCCTCGGCCTATCCACACCCCAGTACCGACGCATCCCCCTACCTCTGAGCTATCACTCCCCTAGCGTAACCAACTATTGCGGGGTAATCACCCCCGGTAGGGGTGTTACAATATCCTCAATAACTTAACGTGATTATAGGAATCACTTTTTGTATGAATACTATAACATATAAGGATTATGCAAAGTTGTAATGGTAAGTCGTGTGTGTCTGACATCTAATATTTTTGGAATACTCCTATTAAAAAGAGGTAAAACATTTCTATTGAAAAAACCATTGCAAAGTAAGATTAAATTATTTTAGAAAAGAAACTCGAGTACGGCATCCATACAGCTTATTAGTATGGTCGCTAGGGGCGGCGGGTTAAGGAACATTTGCATGCGCAAGGTCATCAAGAGACGAAAGTTGTAAACATTTGTTAATTCCTCCTATTTGGTGCATATCTTACGGTGCGACAGTTACCTACTATTGAAAGCAATAACAGAGGATTCTAAAGTTAAAACACTTATAAAATCCTGGGCAATCTAGACCAAGTACTACTAGGTTGTGAAACTTTTATTTCAGAGAGACAGAGAGATCGTCAAGCTAACTCAGCAAGAAGTGCAAGAACTGCAGTCGCAGATTAAGCAATTTGTTCCAACTGAGGTGCAAGTGTGCAATTGAAGTGGAACACAAGGTTTTAACGAGCAAGATCGATGCCACAATTTGTAGCGCCATTACAAAGAAATAGTCACGGTTTTATGAAAGCACTTAGAGTTGTGAAAGGCAACGGCAGGAAAAAGATCCCTTGGAGTTTGTAATAGGAAATAAATTATAAATGAAAGGTGAAAGGTAGTGCTGAAAATACATAATTAAATATTTGAATTATGTTAGCTGAAGTTATTTTTTTATCCTCTCTACACTTTTTTTAGTTCCTTTTATACCCCGCCTTTCTATATTGGTCTTATCGGCTGCCTTTCTTTTGGAACCTATTGGCAATGGTGCTAACTCATATTCTCTTGTTGTTGGGTTTCTTGCATTTCTTGGGTTTTAATCATTAGATCACATTTACACTTCCATACTCTAGGGAGGATAGAAAATAATATTAGCTACAGAAAAATTCCCACCCGCTACCCGGGAATCAAATCCGGTACCCTTCACACAGCAGGCAGGTGCTCTAACGAGTATGCTACGGGAGTAGCCTCTCTATAGCTCACCTATAATAGGTAGAAGTAGTACTGTGGCACGCGCGTGCCTGTCTATTTGTGTGTCTGCCTAGGAACATCATGAGTTGGATAAATAGAAAATTTCATATTTGACAGAAACTGTATAATCACTCCAGATGAACATTTTCAAGAAAATGTTCCAATTCAAAACTATACTTCATATGACAACATGTTATTGTTAATTGTCTCAAAAATGACTCTAATTTGATTAAAATATCACACATTTAATATATTTTCATAGATATTAAAATATAAAAATTAATTTCAAACAAAATATAAATGAATTTAAATTAGAACCAAAAAATAATACATATTAATATACTTATAAATAAACTTCTTGAATACTCACCCCAAAAAATTAAAGCAAAACCTCCTGTACCATATTCAGCATTAAAACCTGAAACTAGTTCTGATTCCCCTTCAGCAAAATCAAAAGGACTACGATTTTTTTCAGCTAAACAAGATAAAAACCATACATCACATAAAGGTAAACATTAAAACAAAAATAATAATAAAAATATAAAAATAATAATAATAAAATTGATAATAATGATGATAATAAAATAATAAATTGATAATAAAAATCCAATAATGAATAACTTATAATTAAAAAAACTAAAAGATAATAAAATTAATGCTAATCTTACCTCATAAGAAATTGTTTGTGAAATAGCCTTTAAACCGCCTAATAAAGCATAATTAGAATTAGAAGATCAACCAGCCTATAGAACAGTATAAACACCTATTCTTGTAAACACACAAAAAATAAAAAAATATATAAACCCAACCTTCTGTGACTACCGTTATTCCTAAAGAATTTTGTATAGTTTTCTTTATCATAAGAGATACGCAAAAAGTTATGGCACAGGATATTTGAAATTGTCGTATGCCCTACCATTGCGTTATAGTTCGCGATCTATTCGTGATGGGCGTATATAATTAATTTCTAGTCATAGCGTCACTATAAGTTCTTTTAGTTTCACCTAGGTTGCGATGAAGAAACTTAAGTGTTTGCTTTAGAGTTCCCCAAAGTACGTGTCCAGATTTCGGGGCCTTTGGGCGTAATTTTTGGGAAGTTTTGGGCTGTGCTAACTGCCTCGATTAGCTTGCATTTGCTCGTTGCATTTCCACATATTAAGTGTATTTCGAATGTAAAGATTTAATGAGAGCGCATAGCTACAGATGGACAGTAAACCATTTTTTAATTTGGCTGTAATTTCTGGCCGTGAATTCTTCAGAGTTTATTCGCGTTACTAAATTTTAGAGTTTATTGAGAGTAGTAATAGTCCCGGATGAGCCAATTGTTTTAACGATAATCCTGCCGCTAGGGGCGCTCGTGTCGCTAGTGTCGCTGCGTGCGACGGCGGCGGCGGTAAGCTTGAAAGGCGCCCTGAGCGGTAGGATTATCGTTAAATCGATTGGCTCATCCGGGACGAGTTGAAAGAATTGAGGAAGTGACGTGGAGTGTTTTGATTGGTTCGTTAATTTGGGTGGAAGATTAAGGAAGGAAGATGGAAGAGTATGGAGGTCGCGTGATGGAGAGGAGCTGGGTAGCGAGGTGTTGTCTGTGCGGAGGTCGGTACTGAAAGAGGGGTAAAGATGGGGAGCGAGGGATAAAAAGTGTAACAGAAAGTGACGTGTGAAGTTGTGATTGGTGGGAATAAGAAGTGATTTTATTGGTGGAAAGGAGCAAATGAGAGTTGTTGATTGGTAAGAATAAGAGGGATTATGATTGGTGGAAAGAAAAAGGTGTGGGAGTGGGGTATGTTGGAGGTGATGGGAAAGGTGAGTTTTGCTAGCAGCAAGATTTGCAAAAGCCTGTCTTGAACTGATCAGCAATTTTTGAACGTCGGATGGTAGTTTTCTTGAGTGGATAGAGAGATGGGGGCGATATGAGATGCGGTGGCGAAAATGGGAACTAGACAAGGTTGTTGAGACAAGAGGTTTAAGGACGAGGAAATTTGGAGGTTAGTGGTGAACACGGCGGTCGCAAGAGGTGGGGGTAAGGAGACGCAGTGGTGAGAATGGGAACTAAAAGAAGATGGGGGTAGCAAGAGTTTTAGAAGAGTAGATTTTGAGGTTAAAATAGTGGGAACTAAAAATGGCGGAGGGTCTGCGACAAGGAGATGCGGTGAGAACTAAACAAGATGGCGGTCGCAAGAGGAGGGTAAGGAGATTTGAGGTTACAGTACGAAAACACGAAAGGATATATTCCTACGCCAAGCAGGTCCGAAAAATAATTATGCGTGTGGTACTTACCTGTTACCGGTGTGGATGCGTCACCAAAAGCGCGGCACGCGAGGCGGAAAAATAAAAGCAAACTGTTTTTGAAAATGCTTAACCAGCTTTAAGATCAACCAACATCACTACGCACTGATATACCTAGGTTTTTAAAGCGGTACAGACACCCTTTGCAGAGGCGTAATTTAACTATACCAAAAACCTGGTACTGGACCATCGTGATGGTCGCTAGCGTACGTAGGAGCAGGGTTCTCATAGCCGGTCGAAAGCGGTCAAAAACAAGTACGACGTAGGTGTTGACAGTAGCTGCTGTCGAGTCAACGGTCGAGGTGTGAATAAACAAGATCTGTTCTCGCCGGCAATTTGGTTCGGAGATGTGAGCAGCGGCGAGGTGTTGTCTGTGCGGAGGTCGGGACTGAAAGAGGGAAAAGATGGGGAGCGAGGGATAAAAAGTGTAACAGAAAGTGACGTGTGAAGTTGTGATTGGTGGGAATAAGAAGTGATTTTATTGGTGGAAAGGAGCAAATGAAAGTTGTTGATTGGTAAGAATAAGAGAGGTTATGATTGGTGGAAAGAAAAAGGAGTGGGGTATGTTGGAGGTGATGGGAAAGGTAAGTTTTGCTAGCAACAAGATTTGCAAAAGCCTGTCGTGAACTGATCAGCAATTTTTTGAACGTTGGATGGTAGTTTTCTTGAGTGGATAGAGAGATGGGGCGATATGAGATGCGGTGGCGAAAATGGGAACTAAACAAGGTGGTTGAGACAAGAGGTTTAAGGACGAGGAAATTTGGAGGTTAGTGGTGAACATGGCGGTCGCAAGAGGTGGGGGTAAGGAGACGCGGTGGTGAGAATGGGAACTAAAAGAAGATGGCGGTAGCAAGAGGTTAGAAGAGTAGATTTTGAGGTTAAAATAGCGGGAACTAAAAATGGCGGAGGGTCTGCGACAAGGAGATGCGGTGAGAACTAAACAAGATGGCGGACGCAAGAGGTGGGTAAGGAGGTTTGAGGTTACAGTACCAAAACACGAAAGGATATATTCCTACGCCAAGCAGGTCCGAAAAATAATTATGCGTGTGTTACTTACCTGTTACCGGTGTGGATGCGTCACCAAAAGCGCGGCACGCGAGACGGAAAAATAAAAGCAAACTGTTTTTGAAAATGCTTAACCAGCTTTAAGATCAACCAACATCACTACGCACTGATATACCTAGGTTTTTAAAGCGGTACAGACACCCTTTGCAGAGGCGTAATTTAACTATACCAAAAACCTGGTACTGGACCATCGTGATGGTCGCTAGCGTACGTAGGAGCAGGGTTCTCATAGCCGGTCGAAAGCGGTCAAAAACGTGTACGACGTAGGTGTTGGCAGTAGCTGCTGCCGAGGCAACCGTCGAGGTGCGAATGAACGAGATCTGTTCTTGCAGGCAATCTGGTTGAGAGATGAGAGGCGCGTGGTAAAAATGTGAACTAAATAAGATGGCGGAGGCACGAAGTTGAGGTTAAGGAGCGGCGAGGTGTTGACTGTGCGGCGGTTGGGGTCTGAAAGAGGGGGAAAGATGGCGAACGAGGGATAAAAAGTATAACAGAAAGTGACGTGTGAAGTTGTCATTGGTGGGAATAAGAAGTGATGTTATTGGTGGAAAGGAACAAATGAAAGTTGCTGATTGGCGAGAATAAGAGAGCTTATGATTGGTGGAAAGAAAAAAAGGTGTGGGAGTGGGGTATGTTGGAGGTGATGGAAAAGGCAAGTTTTGCTACCAACAACATTTGCAAAAACCTATCCAGAACTCATCAGCAATTTTAAATAACTAGTGTTTCGGGGGTTTTCTCTGGTTGGTAGACGAATGCAAGCTGTTTCTACCATACTTATATTATTCGTCTTTTTCCTTTTTTTTCTTTTAAAATGACTACTTTTTTTGTTTTTTTTTTGGGAGTTTTCTGCGGATGGTAAACAAATGCAAGCTCTTTCTGCTTTTTCATAGGTTTTCCCTGGTTGGTAGGCGTTTTCTGTACTGGTTGACGAAGGCGTTTCTAATTTTGGAGGTTTTCTCAGGTTTTTAGCGGTTGTCCCTGCCCGGTAGGCAAATGATGAAGTTTTACCTTGTCGGCGCACGGATACTAGGCACGTACTGGCGCGCACACACACACACACACACACACAGAGAGACAGACAGACACACAGACAGGCACACACACACGGACATGTTTCCAAAAATGCTTTTTTTTTTTTTTTTGATTCAGGAGGTCTCAAAACGTGTATTTCCGGTGAAATCTCGGTATCGAATTTTTGGGCGGAATGCAATACTTCCCCTACTTACTATACGTAGTAGAGAAAGTAAAAAAGTATTGAAAAATTTAAGGAAATAACAAGCAATATCTCAAAAGTGTACTATCTTGTTTTCAAGGGTTTTCCAGATCGGTAAGCGTTAGAATACTCTTAGAGCTTTTTTCAGGTTTTTTAGCGGTTGTCCCTGGCCGGTAGGCAAATGATAAAGTTTTTCTATAACGTCGTCGTTTTGGCTTGTGGCGCACGGTTCCTAGGCACGTACTCGCGCGCGCACACACACACACACACACACACACTAAAATAGTAGCGTATAAAAAAAACTGATTTGTTACACTCACATGACTTTCTCTACTCTTGTACAATCTAATTGGTAGCTTTTAAGCGATAGTCAAATATTTTAACGCTGGTTGCTATGTGGCGAATTCCATTCTGTTTGCATGTTCAGGACATAAAAAAAATGAATAAACGAATTTGAGAAAAAGTATAAGTATTGGAAAATTTAAGGAAATAACAAGCAATATCTCGAAAACGGTTCACTCAACAAAAGAAACGTATATGACATAAGTTGTGTATTTTAACGCGATCTACATTTTTTGTGTAGTAAAATTTTGTCTATCTCTTATGGTTTACCAGTTATGCAAAAAAGTCGTTCACAATGAAGAATATTTTTGGAGACATTCCCAGAAAATTCGAGATATACATTTTATTTGACATGACAATATCTTAAACATATGATGTTTTAATCAAAATCGTTAGAGCCGTTTTTGAGAAAATTAAAATTTTCGAAAAATGTTCCATGTAAAGGGTAGTCTGGGGTGGGGGGATTTTCTTGAAAACCTTCGTGTCGCATCTCTGGAAGATACTGAACCTAAATACCAAGTTTGGTGTTTATCCGACTGTTCGTTTTTGAGTTATGCTGTTCACAGACACACAGACACACAGACAGACACACACACGGACATGTTTCCAAAAATGCTTTTTTTTTTTTGGATTCAGAGATTCTCAAAACATGTATTTCCAGTGAAATCTCGGTAACGAATTTTTGGGTGGAATGCAATACTTCCCCTACTTACTATACGTAGTAGAGAAAGTAAAAATGAATAACGCATTTGAGAAAAAGTATAAGTATTGGAAAATTTAAGGAAATAACAAGCAATATCTCGAAAATGGTTCACTCAACTAAAAAAAAATGTATATGACATAAATTGTGTATTTTAACGCGATCTACATTTTTTGTGTAGTAAAATTTTGGCTATCTCTTATGGTTTACCAGTTATGCATACTGAACCTAAATACCAAGTTTGGTGTTTATCCGACTGTTCGTTTTTGAGTTATGCTGTTCACAGACACACAGACGCACAGACAGACAGACACACAGACACACAGACACACAGACAGACACACACACGGACATGTTTCCAAAAATGCTTTTTTTTTTTCTGGATTCAGTGATTCTCAAAACATGTATTTCCAGTGAAATCTCGGTATCGAATTTTTGGGTGGAATGCAATACTTCCCCTACTTACTATACGTAGTAGAGAAAGTAAAAATGAATAACGCATTTGAGAAAAAGTATAAGCATTGGAAAATTTAAAGGAAATAACAAGCAATATCTCGAAAAACGGTTCACTCAACAAAATAAATGTATATGGCATAAGTTGTGTATTTTAACGCGATCTACATTTTTTGAGTAGCAAACTTTTGTCTATCTTACGGTTTATCAGTTATGAAAAAGTCGTTCACAATGAAGAATTCTTTTGGAGACATTCCCAGAAAATTCGAGATATACATTTCATTTCTCTCGACATTATCTTAAATATATGATATTTTCATCAAAATCGTTAGAGCCATTTTTTTAATACAAAGAGAACGGGATTTCACAAGTGAAACAGTACTGTGATAACGATACCACTGAAACAAAAAAAAAAAAAATCTGATGTGTAACACTCACATGACTTTCTCAACTCTTGTACAAAGTATTTTTACAAACGCTTATTCCCCATCTAGTTCATGTTAATCGAGATAAACATTTGCAAAATCTATTTTATTGCTAATTTTCTTGTATAAAAAAAAAATCTGATGTGTAACACTCACATGACGTTCTCTACTCTTGTACAAAGTATTTTTACAAACGCTTATGCTCCATCTAGTTCATGTTAATCGAGATAAACATTTGCAAACTCTATTTTATTGCTAATTTTCTTGTAGATGTAGGGGAAAATATATTTACAAGGGGAATATAGAAAAACAGTAGCCTTTAAGCACATACATATCTCTTAATAGCTGGTTGCTATGTGCAGCACCATTCTTTTTGCCACAGATTAATACTGTTTGCATATCAAAGACAAAAAAAAATGAATAACGAAGTCCCATTTGAGAAAATAAATATTGGAAAATTAACAAACAATATCTCGAAAACGGTTCACTCAACAACAAAAATGTATATTACATAAGATGTGTATTTTAACGCGATCTACATTTTTTGTGTAGTAAAATTTTGACTATCTCTTACGGTTTTTCAGTTATGAAAAAGACGTTCACAATGAAGAATACTTTTGGAGACATTCCCAGAAAATTCGAGATATACATTTCATTTCTCACGACATTATATTAAACATACGATATTTTTCATCAAAATCGTTAGAGCCATTTTTTTTAATACAAAGAGAACGGGATTTCACAAGTGAAACAGTACTGTGATAACGATACCAACAAAACTAATTATTATTCACCCACTGAAACACATAAAAAAAATCTGATGTGTAACACTCACATGACTTTTCTCATCTCTTGTACAAAGTATTTTTACAAACGCTTATTCCCCAACTAGTTCATGTTAATCGAGATAAACATTTGCAAACTCTATTTTATTGCTAATTTTCTTGTAGATGAAGGGAAAATATATTTACAAGGGGAATATAGAAAAACAGTAGCCTTTAAGCACATACATATCTCTTAATAGCTGGTTGCTATGTGCAGTACCATTCTTTTTGCCACAGATTAATACTCTTTGCATATCAAAGACAAAAAAAAAAAAAATGAATAACGAATTCCCATTTGAGAAAATAACTATTGGAAAATTTAAGTAAATAACAAGCAATATCTCGAAAACGGTTCACTCAACAATAAAGATGTATATGACATAAGTTGTGTATTTTAACGCGATCTACATACTTTCGTACTCACCTATAAGATATAGAGGGTAGAGGTCGTACGAACGTAGCACTTTGAGAATTTATATTCAACAGTTGGTGTTACTCCTTAGAAAGGAAGTATCTGCTGATTTTTATTTAATTCTTTACATTTTACATAACACGTATGCACTGGCACAACACAAAAGCACTACACACGATACTCAGTTTTAATATTTGCACTAATAACATCAGGAATAACTGAAGTCTGCAAACAGTCATTTCCCATGTGCAGCCTTACGTACAGAGAACGTGTGTGGCTGATCTATGTGTAAAAAGAGCCTGAGAGCGGATGTACGTCAGCGGTAAAATCTTTTAAATGCATTTTTATTGGCGATGGTAGAAATCGTGCAGTGGTGGATCGTGAAAATTCATATAAATGGATGTATCACCTCATAATAAGCCTCTATATACCAAGAATATTGAGTTTTTAAAAAGTCAGCAACTGTACCTGTGTTTCTATACGTGAACGTCAGATGGCAGCTTCGATACGTGTCCACGGAGACCTTAGTGCTAGGCAACTGTACCTCTGTTTCTATACGTGAACGGCAGATTGCAGCTTCGATACGTGTCCACGGAGACCTTAGTGCTAGGCAACTGTACCTCTGTTTCTATACGTGAACGGCAGATTGCAGCTTCGATACGTGTCCACGGAGACCTTAGTGCTAGGCAACTGCACCTCTGTTTCTATACGTGAACGGCAGATTGCAGCTTCGATACGTGTCCACGGAGACCTTAGCGCTAGGCAACTGCACCTCTGTTTCTATACGTGAACGGCAGATTGCAGCTTCGATACGTGTCCACGGAGACCTTAGTGCTAGGCAACTGTACCTCTGTTTCTATACGTGAACGGCAGATTGCAGCTTCGATACGTGTCCACGGAGACCTTAGTGCTAGGCAACTGTACCTCTGTTTCTATACGTGAACGGCAGATTGCAGCTTCGATACGTGTCCACGGAGACCTTAGTGCTAGGCAACTGCACCTCTGTTTCTATACGTGAACGGCAGATTGCAGCTTCGATACGTATCCACGGAGACCTTAGTGCTAGGCAACTGCACCTCTGTTTCTATACGTGAACGGCAGATTGCAGCTTCAATACGTGTCCACGGAGACCTTAGTGCTAGGCAACTGTACCTCTGTTTCTATACGTGAACGGGAGATTGCAGCTTCGATACGTGTCCACGGAGACCTTAGTGCTAGGCAACTGCACCTCTGTTTCTATACGTGAACGTCAGATTGCAGCTTCGATACGTGTCCACGGAGACCTTAGTGCTAGGCAACTGCACCTCTGTTTCTATACGTGAACGGCAGATTGCAGCTTCGATACGTATCCACGGGGACCTTAGTGCTAGGGAACTGCACCTTTGTTTCTATACGTGAACGGCAGATTGCAGCTTCAATACGTGTCCACGGAGACCTTAGTGCTAGGCAGCTGTACCTCTGTTTCTATACGTGAACGGCAGATTGCAGCTTCGATACGTGTCCACGGAGATCTTAGTGCTAGGCAGCTATACCTGTTTCTATACGTCAACGGCAGATTGCAGCTTCGATACGTGTTCACGGAGACCTTAGTGCTAGGCAACTGTACCTGTGTTTCTATACGTGTCCACGGAGACCTTAGTGCTAGACAACTGTACCTCTGTTTCTATACGTGAACGGCAGATTGCAGCTTCAATACGTGTCCACGGAGACCTTAGTGCTAGTGCTAGGCAACTATACCTCTGTTTCTATACGTGAACGGCAGATTGCAGGTTCGATACGTGTCCACGGAGATCTTAGTGCTAGGCAACTATACCTGTTTCTATACGTGAACGGCAGATTGCAGCTTCGATACGTGTCCACGGAGACCTTAGTGCTAGGCAACTGTACCTGTGTTTCTATACGTGAACGTCAGATGGCAGCTTCGATACGTGTCCACGGAGACCTTAGTGTTAGGCAACTGTACCTCTGTTTCTATACGTGAACGGCAGATTGCAGCTTCGATACGTGTCCACGGAGACCTTTCGCTTCAGGTGACAAAATAACACTAGGCACTTGTGTGCCGTGGTGTAAGCCGCAATCACGGTATTGGTAGCGTGGATCTCCTTGGGGCTCTCCTCGGAGTTACCTCAACACCACGTACATGACCTGGTTCGTCACGGGTACGCAGGTCTGCACTACCACTTCCTCGGCGTTGAGCAGGCCCAGGAGGCGATCGTACCGGTACACCAGCTAGCACGTGGACATGTTATCGCGCTGTGGTGTTGCGTGTGCGAGGTATGGAAACTCAAGCACGCAAAACATGCACGACCGAGGGTTAAAAAGCAGAACAAGTAGTGACGTGGAGCGTTGTGATTGGTGTAAATAAGACGATCTCTGATAGGTGGACAAATTGAAATAACGTGATGTGATAGGCGAAAATAAAATCAAAGGTGATTGGATGAAAAATGACGAGAAGGAATTAGCGGTGAATTTGTGAACTAAGATGGCGAAGATTTTTTTTTTTAAAAAAAAAGGATAATATAAGTACGGCAACTGTAACGGTTTACGGCAAACGCGCGCCGCGCAATGCGTCACGCCGGGCATCTTGCTCAATATGATTTTTGTTTTATTGCCCGGGCGTGACGCATTGCGCGGCGCGCGTTTGCCGTAAACCGTTACAGTTGCCGTACTTATATTATCCTTTTTTTTAAAAAAAAAATCTTCGCCATCTTAGTTCACAAATTCACCGCTAATTCCTTCTCGTCATTTTTCATCCAATCACCTTTGATTTTATTTTCGCCTATCACATCACGTTATTTCAATTTGTCCACCTATCAGAGATCGTCTTATTTACACCAATCTCAACGCTCCACGTCACTACTTGTTCTGCTTTTTAGCCCTCGGTCGTGCATGTTTTGCGTCCTTGAGTTTCCATACCTCGCACACGCAACACCACAGCGCGATAACATGTCCACGTGCTAGCTGGTGTACCGGTACGATCGCCTCCTGGGCCTGCTCAACGCCGAGGAAGTGGTAGTGCAGACCTGCGTACCCGTGACGAACCAGGTCATGTACGTGGTGTTGAGGTAACTCCGAGGAGAGCCCCAAGGAGATCCACGCTACCAATACCGTGATTGCGGCTTACACCACGGCACACAAGTGCCTAGTGTTATTTTGTCACCTGAAGCGAAAGGTCTCCGTGGACACGTATCGAAGCTGCAATCTGCCGTTCACGTATAGAAACAGAGGTACAGTTGCCTAACACTAAGGTCTCCGTGGACACGTATCGAAGCTGCCATCTGACGTTCACGTATAGAAACACAGGTACAGTTGCCTAGCACTAAGGTCTCCGTGGACACGTATCGAAGCTGCAATCTGCCGTTCACGTATAGAAACAGGTATAGTTGCCTAGCACTAAGATCTCCGTGGACACGTATCGAACCTGCAATCTGCCGTTCACGTATAGAAACAGAGGTATAGTTGCCTAGCACTAGCACTAAGGTCTCCGTGGACACGTATTGAAGCTGCAATCTGCCGTTCACGTATAGAAACAGAGGTACAGTTGTCTAGCACTAAGGTCTCCGTGGACACGTATAGAAACACAGGTACAGTTGCCTAGCACTAAGGTCTCCGTGAACACGTATCGAAGCTGCAATCTGCCGTTGACGTATAGAAACAGGTATAGCTGCCTAGCACTAAGATCTCCGTGGACACGTATCGAAGCTGCAATCTGCCGTTCACGTATAGAAACAGAGGTACAGCTGCCTAGCACTAAGATCTCCGTGGACACGTATTAAAGCTGCAATCTGCCGTTCACGTATAGAAACAGAGGTGCAGTTCCCTAGCACTAAGGTCCCCGTGGATACCTATCGAAGCTGCAATCTGCCGTTCACGTATAGAAACAGAGGTGCAGTTGCCTAGCACTAAGGTCTCCGTGGACACGTATCGAAGCTGCAATCTGACGTTCACGTATAGAAACAGAGGTGCAGTTGCCTAGCACTAAGGTCTCCGTGGACACGTATCGAAGCTGCAATCTGCCGTTCACGTATAGAAACAGAGGTACAGTTGCCTAGCACTAAGGTCTCCGTGGACACGTATTGAAGCTGCAATCTGCCGTTCACGTATAGAAACAGAGGTGCAGTTGCCTAGCACTAAGGTCTCCGTGGATACGTATCGAAGCTGCAATCTGCCGTTCACGTATAGAAACAGAGGTGCAGTTGCCTAGCACTAAGGTCTCCGTGGACACGTATCGAAGCTGCAATCTGCCGTTCACGTATAGAAACAGAGGTACAGTTGCCTAGCACTAAGGTCTCCGTGGACACGTATCGAAGCTGCAATCTGCCGTTCACGTATAGAAACAGAGGTACAGTTGCCTAGCACTAAGGTCTCCGTGGACACGTATCGAAGCTGCAATCTGCCGTTCACGTATAGAAACAGAGGTGCAGTTGCCTAGCGCTAAGGTCTCCGTGGACACGTATCGAAGCTGCAATCTGCCGTTCACGTATAGAAACAGAGGTGCAGTTGCCTAGCACTAAGGTCTCCGTGGACACGTATCGAAGCTGCAATCTGCCGTTCACGTATAGAAACAGAGGTACAGTTGCCTAGCACTAAGGTCTCCGTGGACACGTATCGAAGCTGCAATCTGCCGTTCACGTATAGAAACAGAGGTACAGTTGCCTAGCACTAAGGTCTCCGTGGACACGTATCGAAGCTGCCATCTGACGTTCACGTATAGAAACACAGGTACAGTTGCTGACTTTTTAAAAACTCAATATTCTTGGTATATAGAGGCTTATTATGAGGTGATACATCCATTTATATGAATTTTCACGATCCACCACTGCACGATTTCTACCATCGCCAATAAAAATGCATTTAAAAGATTTTACCGCTGACGTACATCCGCTCTCAGGCTCTTTTTACACATAGATCAGCCACACACGTTCTCTGTACGTAAGGCTGCACATGGGAAATGACTGTTTGCAGACTTCAGTTATTCCTGATGTTATTAGTGCAAATATTAAAACTGAGTATCGTGTGTAGTGCTTTTGTGTTGTGCCAGTGCATACGTGTTATGTAAAATGTAAAGAATTAAATAAAAATCAGCAGATACTTCCTTTCTAAGGAGTAACACCAACTGTTGAATATAAATTCTCAAAGTGCTACGTTCGTACGACCTCTACCCTCTATATCTTATAGGTGAGTACGAAAGTATGTAGATCGCGTTAAAATACACAACTTATGTCATATACATCTTTATTGTTGAGTGAACCGTTTTCGAGATATTGCTTGTTATTTACTTAAATTTTCCAATAGTTATTTTCTCAAATGGGAATTCGTTATTCATTTTTTTTTTTTTTGTCTTTGATATGCAAAGAGTATTAATCTGTGGCAAAAAGAATGGTACTGCACATAGCAACCAGCTATTAAGAGATATGTATGTGCTTAAAGGCTACTGTTTTTCTATATTCCCCTTGTAAATATATTTTCCCTTCATCTACAAGAAAATTAGCAATAAAATAGAGTTTGCAAATGTTTATCTCGATTAACATGAACTAGTTGGGGAATAAGCGTTTGTAAAAATACTTTGTACAAGAGATGAGAAAAGTCATGTGAGTGTTACACATCAGATTTTTTTTATGTGTTTCAGTGGGTGAATAATAATTAGTTTTGTTGGTATCGTTATCACAGTACTGTTTCACTTGTGAAATCCCGTTCTCTTTGTATTAAAAAAAATGGCTCTAACGATTTTGATGAAAAATATCGTATGTTTAATATAATGTCGTGAGAAATGAAATGTATATCTCGAATTTTCTGGGAATGTCTCCAAAAGTATTCTTCATTGTGAACGTCTTTTTCATAACTGAAAAACCGTAAGAGATAGTCAAAATTTTACTACACAAAAAATGTAGATCGCGTTAAAATACACATCTTATGTAATATACATTTTTGTTGTTGAGTGAACCGTTTTCGAGATATGGTTTGTTAATTTTCCAATATTTATTTTCTCAAATGGGACTTCGTTATTCATTTTTTTTTGTCTTTGATATGCAAACAGTATTAATCTGTGGCAAAAAGAATGGTGCTGCACATAGCAACCAGCTATTAAGAGATATGTATGTGCTTAAAGGCTACTGTTTTTCTATATTCCCCTTGTAAATATATTTTCCCCTACATCTACAAGAAAATTAGCAATAAAATAGAGTTTGCAAATGTTTATCTCGATTAACATGAACTAGATGGAGCATAAGCGTTTGTAAAAATACTTTGTACAAGAGTAGAGAACGTCATGTGAGTGTTACACATCAGATTTTTTTTTTATACAAGAAAATTAGCAATAAAATAGATTTTGCAAATGTTTATCTCGATTAACATGAACTAGATGGGGAATAAGCGTTTGTAAAAATACTTTGTACAAGAGTTGAGAAAGTCATGTGAGTGTTACACATCAGAATTTTTTTTTTTGTTTCAGTGGTATCGTTATCACAGTACTGTTTCACTTGTGAAATCCCGTTCTCTTTGTATTAAAAAAATGGCTCTAACGATTTTGATGAAAATATCATATATTTAAGATAATGTCGAGAGAAATGAAATGTATATCTCGAATTTTCTGGGAATGTCTCCAAAAGAATTCTTCATTGTGAACGACTTTTTCATAACTGATAAACCGTAAGATAGACAAAAGTTTGCTACTCAAAAAATGTAGATCGCGTTAAAATACACAACTTATGCCATATACATTTATTTTGTTGAGTGAACCGTTTTTCGAGATATTGCTTGTTATTTCCTTTAAATTTTCCAATACTTATACTTTTTCTCAAATGCGTTATTCATTTTTACTTTCTCTACTACGTATAGTAAGTAGGGGAAGTATTGCATTCCACCCAAAAATTCGATACCGAGATTTCACTGGAAATACATGTTTTGAGAATCACTGAATCCAGAAAAAAAAAGCATTTTTGGAAACATGTCCGTGTGTGTGTCTGTCTGTGTGTCTGTGTGTCTGTGTGTCTGTCTGTCTGTGCGTCTGTGTGTCTGTGAACAGCATAACTCAAAAACGAACAGTCGGATAAACACCAAACTTGGTATTTAGGTTCAGTATGCATAACTGGTAAACCATAAGAGATAGCCAAAATTTTACTACACAAAAAATGTAGATCGCGTTAAAATACACAATTTATGTCATATACATTTTTTTTTAGTTGAGTGAACCATTTTCGAGATATTGCTTGTTATTTCCTTAAATTTTCCAATACTTATACTTTTTCTCAAATGCGTTATTCATTTTTACTTTCTCTACTACGTATAGTAAGTAGGGGAAGTATTGCATTCCACCCAAAAATTCGTTACCGAGATTTCACTGGAAATACATGTTTTGAGAATCTCTGAATCCAAAAAAAAAAAAGCATTTTTGGAAACATGTCCGTGTGTGTGTCTGTCTGTGTGTCTGTGTGTCTGTGAACAGCATAACTCAAAAACGAACAGTCGGATAAACACCAAACTTGGTATTTAGGTTCAGTATCTTCCAGAGATGCGACACGAAGGTTTTCAAGAAAATCCCCCCACCCCAGACTACCCTTTACATGGAACATTTTTCGAAAATTTTAATTTTCTCAAAAACGGCTCTAACGATTTTGATTAAAACATCATATGTTTAAGATATTGTCATGTCAAATAAAATGTATATCTCGAATTTTCTGGGAATGTCTCCAAAAATATTCTTCATTGTGAACGACTTTTTTGCATAACTGGTAAACCATAAGAGATAGACAAAATTTTACTACACAAAAAATGTAGATCGCGTTAAAATACACAACTTATGTCATATACGTTTCTTTTGTTGAGTGAACCGTTTTCGAGATATTGCTTGTTATTTCCTTAAATTTTCCAATACTTATACTTTTTCTCAAATTCGTTTATTCATTTTTTTATGTCCTGAACATGCAAACAGAATGGAATTCGCCACATAGCAACCAGCGTTAAAATATTTGACTATCGCTTAAAAGCTACCAATTAGATTGTACAAGAGTAGAGAAAGTCATGTGAGTGTAACAAATCAGTTTTTTTTATACGCTACTATTTTAGTGTGTGTGTGTGTGTGTGTGTGCGCGCGCGCGCGAGTACGTGCCTAGGAACCGTGCGCCACAAGCCAAAACGACGACGTTATAGAAAAACTTTATCATTTGCCTACCGGCCAGGGACAACCGCTAAAAAACCTGAAAAAAGCTCTAAGAGTATTCTAACGCTTACCGATCTGGAAAACCCTTGAAAACAAGATAGTACACTTTTGAGATATTGCTTGTTATTTCCTTAAATTTTTCAATACTTTTTTACTTTCTCTACTACGTATAGTAAGTAGGGGAAGTATTGCATTCCGCCCAAAAATTCGATACCGAGATTTCACCGGAAATACACGTTTTGAGACCTCCTGAATCAAAAAAAAAAAAAAAAAAAAAAAGCATTTTTGGAAACATGTCCGTGTGTGTGTGCCTGTCTGTGTGTCTGTCTGTCTCTCTGTGTGTGTGTGTGTGTGTGTGTGCGCGCCAGTACGTGCCTAGTATCCGTGCGCCGACAAGGTAAAACTTCATCATTTGCCTACCGGGCAGGGACAACCGCTAAAAACCTGAGAAAACCTCCAAAATTAGAAACGCCTTCGTCAACCAGTACAGAAAACGCCTACCAACCAGGGAAAACCTATGAAAAAGCAGAAAGAGCTTGCATTTGTTTACCATCCGCAGAAAACTCCCCAAAAAAAAAAAAAAAAAACTAGTCATTTTAAAAAAAAAAAAAGGAAAAAGACGAATAATATAAGTATGGTAGAAACAGCTTGCATTCGTCTACCAACCAGAGAAAACCCCCGAAACACTAGTTATTTAAAATTGCTGATGAGTTCTGGATAGGCTTTTGCAAATGTTGTTGGTAGCAAAACTTGCCTTTTCCATCACCTCCAACATACCCCACTCCCACACCTTTTTTTCTTTCCACCAATCATAAGCTCTCTTATTCTCGCCAATCAGCAACTTTCATTTGTTCCTTTCCACCAATAACATCACTTCTTATTCCCACCAATGACAACTTCACACGTCACTTTCTGTTATACTTTTTATCCCTCGTTCGCCATCTTTCCCCCTCTTTCAGACCCCAACCGCCGCACAGTCAACACCTCGCCGCTCCTTAACCTCAACTTCGTGCCTCCGCCATCTTATTTAGTTCACATTTTTACCACCGCGCCTCTCATCTCTCAACCAGATTGCCTGCAAGAACAGATCTCGTTCATTCGCACCTCGACGGTTGCCTCGGCAGCAGCTACTGCCAACACCTACGTCGTACACGTTTTTGACCGCTTTCGACCGGCTATGAGAACCCTGCTCCTACGTACGCTAGCGACCATCACGATGGTCCAGTACCAGGTTTTTGGTATAGTTAAATTACGCCTCTGCAAAGGGTGTCTGTACCGCTTTAAAAACCTAGGTATATCAGTGCGTAGTGATGTTGGTTGATCTTAAAGCTGGTTAAGCATTTTCAAAAACAGTTTGCTTTTATTTTTCCGTCTCGCGTGCCGCGCTTTTGGTGACGCATCCACACCGGTAACAGGTAAGTAACACACGCATAATTATTTTTCGGACCTGCTTGGCGTAGGAATATATCCTTTCGTGTTTTGGTACTGTAACCTCAAACCTCCTTACCCACCTCTTGCGTCCGCCATCTTGTTTAGTTCTCACCGCATCTCCTTGTCGCAGACCCTCCGCCATTTTTAGTTCCCGCTATTTTAACCTCAAAATCTACTCTTCTAACCTCTTGCTACCGCCATCTTCTTTTAGTTCCCATTCTCACCACCGCGTCTCCTTACCCCCACCTCTTGCGACCGCCATGTTCACCACTAACCTCCAAATTTCCTCGTCCTTAAACCTCTTGTCTCAACCACCTTGTTTAGTTCCCATTTTCGCCACCGCATCTCATATCGCCCCATCTCTCTATCCACTCAAGAAAACTACCATCCAACGTTCAAAAAATTGCTGATCAGTTCACGACAGGCTTTTGCAAATCTTGTTGCTAGCAAAACTTACCTTTCCCATCACCTCCAACATACCCCACTCCTTTTTCTTTCCACCAATCATAACCTCTCTTATTCTTACCAATCAACAACTTTCATTTGCTCCTTTCCACCAATAAAATCACTTCTTATTCCCACCAATCACAACTTCACACGTCACTTTCTGTTACACTTTTTATCCCTCGCTCCCCATCTTTTCCCTCTTTCAGTCCCGACCTCCGCACAGACAACACCTCGCCGCTGCTCACATCTCCGAACCAAATTGCCGGCGAGAACAGATCTTGTTTATTCACACCTCGACCGTTGACTCGACAGCAGCTACTGTCAACACCTACGTCGTACTTGTTTTTGACCGCTTTCGACCGGCTATGAGAACCCTGCTCCTACGTACGCTAGCGACCATCACGATGGTCCAGTACCAGGTTTTTGGTATAGTTAAATTACGCCTCTGCAAAGGGTGTCTGTACCGCTTTAAAAACCTAGGTATATCAGTGCGTAGTGATGTTGGTTGATCTTAAAGCTGGTTAAGCATTTTCAAAAACAGTTTGCTTTTATTTTTCCGCCTCGCGTGCCGCGCTTTTGGTGACGCATCCACACCGGTAACAGGTAAGTACCACACGCATAATTATTTTTCGGACCTGCTTGGCGTAGGAATATATCCTTTCGTGTTTTCGTACTGTAACCTCAAATCTCCTTACCCTCCTCTTGCGACCGCCATCTTGTTTAGTTCTCACCGCATCTCCTTGTCGCAGACCCTCCGCCATTTTTAGTTCCCACTATTTTAACCTCAAAATCTACTCTTCTAAAACTCTTGCTACCCCCATCTTCTTTTAGTTCCCATTCTCACCACTGCGTCTCCTTACCCCCACCTCTTGCGACCGCCGTGTTCACCACTAACCTCCAAATTTCCTCGTCCTTAAACCTCTTGTCTCAACAACCTTGTCTAGTTCCCATTTTCGCCACCGCATCTCATATCGCCCCCATCTCTCTATCCACTCAAGAAAACTACCATCCGACGTTCAAAAATTGCTGATCAGTTCAAGACAGGCTTTTGCAAATCTTGCTGCTAGCAAAACTCACCTTTCCCATCACCTCCAACATACCCCACTCCCACACCTTTTTCTTTCCACCAATCATAATCCCTCTTATTCTTACCAATCAACAACTCTCATTTGCTCCTTTCCACCAATAAAATCACTTCTTATTCCCACCAATCACAACTTCACACGTCACTTTCTGTTACACTTTTTATCCCTCGCTCCCCATCTTTACCCCTCTTTCAGTACCGACCTCCGCACAGACAACACCTCGCTACCCAGCTCCTCTCCATCACGCGACCTCCATACTCTTCCATCTTCCTTCCTTCATCTTCCACCCAAATTAACGAACCAATCAAAACACTCCACGTCACTTCCTCAATTCTTTCAACTCGTCCCGGATGAGCCAATCGATTTAACGATAATCCTACCGCTCAGGGCGCCTTTCAAGCTTACCGCCGCCGCCGTCGCACGCAGCGACACTAGCGACACGAGCGCCCCTAGCGGCAGGATTATCGTTAAAACAATTGGCTCATCCGGGACTATTACTACTATTGAAATTGTTATATACCACCTATATTATTATTGTAATTATTAAATTGTCAATTTATAGAGTTTATCTAAACTGTAAACGTGCGTGACTCTTATTGAGTGTTTCTTTAGGGTGTGATTATCTTCTTTTATCTCAATTATATTCTTGTTCTTAAATAGTTAATTGTTAGAATTTATGTAAGTTGTTATATTCTTCGTAGCTTTATTTAGTGATACTTGCGTGAATATACAGCCGTGTCTAAATTTGTTGCTTCGCTGGGTTTCTCTTTAAAGTGTTCAATTTTAGTTCTGTTTCAATTCTTGCGTGCACTTTAACTAAGTGTTACGAGCTTCCACAATTGGGGAGCCGAGATGACACGGATGTATAGCTTAGAACGAGATCACATTATAGGCATATACGCCTGCGTTTTCTTCTTCTGAAAGTAGTCTACGCGGTACCGTGGTCGAGTGGTTAGACCGCTCGCCTCTCACAGAGGCGGCCCGGGTTCAATCCCAGGGACCCGCATGTGGGATTTGTGGTGAACAAAGCGGCGTCTGGGCGGGTTTTCTTCGGGTTCTCCGGTTTCCCCGCCATTCATTCCACCAAATGCTCCATCAGCACCTTTCCTTTCATCCATTTCACCATCATTTCGTTTCATCTACTTCCTTCCTCCCATACCAGGCATCGGGCTGATCACCCATCCTGGATATTCTGTCTGATTCATTAGTGTCTGCTCCTCGACGGGCCTCTGACCCCATGCGCCCGCCTGTAAGTCCTGGGGGGTGTACGTCCTACATAAAAGGAGGATAAACAGATAAAGAAGAAGAAGTCTAGCACAGGTGGCTACCTGGGATATACCAGGTGGCTCAATCAAACCGTTTTTTGAAGTTTTATGTTTTCCACATACATAAGCACAAAAGAAGTTGCCACGTCAGTGGTTTTCAAAGGGTCAGGTACCAACGAAAGTTCAGTGAGGTAGTTATTGCTCTTTGCATGTGTTTTACTTCGTGGTTCCGTACTGATTAGCGTCTCATGCCTACTTGCACTTCAGCCAGATCATTCAGATAAACGGGTAACATGTAACATGTTCACCAACAATGAATACACGAATGTGGTTATGATCTATGGGAAGACGTACAGAAAAGCTGATGAGGCTCGAAGGCTGTATTCTGAATGTTTTCCGAGTGACGTCTGCCTTCTGTGCGCGTTATTCAACATACAGAGATGAAATTTAGAACTGGCGGATCGTTCAAGGTATCATAATTTCTTAAACATTAATTTTTAAAATCGTAATTAGGGCAAAGAAGAGCTGCAGCTGACCAGGGACTTCAACACAACGGATTTTGAAGGAGCAAAAATAACATTCCTATGAATCCCATTGCACCAACAGCTTAATGGGAACGATTTCCACAATCGCGTACCTGTTTGCATAAGACTCTTGAATAAAGTAAACGAAATGCGGATTTCACCAAGGAGGTTTTCTGGGTAGATGAATTTTATTTCGTCAGTGACTCCAATGTAAACAAACATAATCGCCATTGTTGTGCTTCTGAGAATCCTCACTAGTTAACGTCTACATCACAAGCAGGCCCAGGTGTTAACGTGTGGTATAGCATCCAGGAGATAACATCATTGGCTCAGTTTATTTGGTCTCTAGGGATATTGGGAATATTTATTTGTAATTCCCCCAGAATGGGCTGAATATTGAGAACCTTCTAGAAGTCATCCCACTTTAATTAAATGTAAATCACGGGTTTCATTACAATGGTACATCATCCCATTGTTTTAGAGGAGTTAAAGAAAATTTTAACAATGTGTACTCACGACCGTTGACAGATCATGGAGATTGCATTCGGTGGCCAGCGAGATCGTTTCCTAAATTATTTTCTTTAGGGGATATATCAAAGCCAGAGATTACCAAAAAGCCATGTCTGTGTTTCAATGACAACAGAAATGTTAGGACGTGTCCATGGTGATACTAAGAGGTCTAATACATCCAACAAAGCGAACAAGTATTGAAATATGGTTATTATGAAAGATGCACTTACAGAATATCATTTAATTCTAGTATATCTATAAACGAACACACACACATATAATAGTAGCTTTTTTTAATCTTGTCAACTTTGTAGCACAAATTGGTGCCATATAGTTTTATTGATATCAGATTAACTGTAATGTAATTATATGACTTGACAGGTGTACATAGGTTTTGCCCAGCGGCAATCCAGAATTGCTGTTTTGAGAAGAATTGATTATTAAATAACCGATAATACACACACGTACGCACACTCACATTCAAACACCATATCGTGGGCATACCGTGAAACATTCTTGATTAAAGAAAACTTTCTCGAGACCTGCTGGGAATCGAAACCATCACATAGTAGGCAGTTGCTCTACCGTCTGAGCTACGGGGCCAGATATAGCAGTTAATGTTTATTTTAAACACTGATCTTTCATTTAACAAGGTCTCCTCTCTTTTTGTATGGAACCACCTTTACAGTTCTGCTTAGGCAAACCTTTCGGCACCCTTGTTATCCGGGATAAAATAACTTCAACAAAGAATGGCTTGTATGGGCCATCTGGTATATATAAGAAGTGTACATATCTTCTTATAAACTGACGTAGAAATTCCAGACTTGTGAAAGTTAAGGTTTAATATTTTGTTATACTTATTACGTTCCTCGAAATACTAATAAAATTGTAGAATTCAAACACATGACAGAAACATTGTTTATCTCATTCCTACAATTTTTCTGCGTCTTAAATCATAAATTTCTAAAAATTTCTAGGTTAGTAAACAGTTTACCTTTGTTGTGTAAGGAGCTGAAGATTTAGTCAGAGATATTAAGATGCAAGTTGGGCACATAGTCAATTCCTATACGTAAGTATATGAAACCTTTTTCCAAATGGATTAAACGTTTTTTTCCTAAAGCACAGGCTTTCAAAGTTTTGAGAATTCAAACAACGTTAATTTTATGCAATAAGCAAAAGAGAACCAGTTTTGAAAATTGAATTCGCCTATAATTTTTCTAGATCCTAAAGTATAAATGTCCAGAATTTTACCTTAGTATTTTAAATTATGGTAATACGCTGAAAATATGTGAGTTGTGTGATTCTTGTAAACTGTAAGGTAACTTATAGTTTTCGCCGGGTATTACAGCATCAGTAAACTAAGTTCTATCGAAATAGCAGTAAGGGGCTCAACATACGAAAGTGGCGAGCAGGTATATAAAGTGTAAGTTTCCAAATGGCTATCCATAATGGTTGAATTTTGTACATTTGTACTAATTGGGTTGAAAATATAGGTAGGGGTAGTTTTTTAATATTATACTTTTCATAGAGTCTTGTAGCTCAACGGCAAGAATTTGACTGAAATTGCCAAGTAGTGTAATTTAATATATGAGGGGCAGAAAGAAAACATAGGGGTAAAGCCTTAGAAGAAAATAATGGTGATTTTTGGAAAATGTTATATTTTTCAAGTCTTACAGCAGGTATAACTGTGGAATGTTTGGTCCAGAAAACTTAAACTTTCAGATGTGTACAAAAGGAGCAGAAAAATCGTAGGAGTATCGTTTGAATATTGTAAAGTAACCTATAACTTTCGTTGGGTTCTAGGGTGTAAGTGTAAATCGTTCTGCTCAAATAGGTAAAATGATATAATATAAGACTAGCAGAGTTTTTTAAGTTCTTTTTGCTTAATAAGTACACACATTTATTTCAAATTATTACAAACATATTCCTTGATAACAAGATTTAAGAAAACCAAGAGAAAATCTCGGTTACAGGAGTAGTTTGAAATTCACACTAATAACTACATTTTTAAACTTTAAGCCTCCGCTTTTACCACTTTTACCACCGCTCTAGAAGTGATAAAGGTCCAGCACGTTGTCATAAGAGAAAAATTCTCTCTGATATACATTATCAGCTACAAGGGGTTGAAGTCAGGAGATATGCATGTAAAAATCCCTAAAGTCCAGTAATTTTAAAATTGTTGGGTGTATTTTACAGCAGAAAGAACACGGGTGAAACAAATATTATAAAAATCGGTTGAGTCATTTTCGAGAACACCCTGTATACACAGACATTCTCTTATACATATTTTCTCTCTTTATCAAATAAGTACATATAAAACAATTGATCAACAGGTCTGAATGCTGTATAGGTTTGTGGTATATAGGATATAAACAGAAATGAAGTACATATTGAAAGAGGATGGTCGCATACGTCTTTCCATAGTGCAGACATTTTCCTTCGTGGTTTAACAACAAACAGTTCACAGCTGAGTTCACCGAAAGTTCCTGCAATTTATCATAGAATTCTCCAGCCATCTTCTCAGCATGCACTGATGTATGCAGAAAGATGTTCGCGAACTTTGTTGTGCACGAGGCCATGAATCTTCTTGGAACTCATCCATTTGAGCGTCATTTTCTGCTTTCAAGCAGTATTACTTCCCTATCTTGTGTGCAGCTTAACAATGCCGTAGCTAATTCCAATTTTCTCTAATGTGCTATTACTAATATAAAAGAAAATGTAATCTGATGCGACACATTCACGTGACTTTCTCTACTATCATTTATTCATGTACAATTCTGCAACCTAATCTTACACAAAAATACTTTTCTCTCTGCTTCATGTTATGTAGATGAATGTATGCAAATAAGTTTTCAATGTCGTCCTCCGTGGTGTAGTGGTTACCATGCTATCCTCTAGTTCGCGAGGTCGCGGGTTTAAGCCCGGCGGAAGGCGATCGATTTTTTCGGGCGTAAAAATCCTTAGCATGGCTTCCTTTGGAAGGGAAGTAAAGCCGGTGGTCCCGTGTCGTAGATTTACGGCACGTAAAAGAAGTTCAAGCCTGATAAAGGGACCTCTGAGCAAAATTACAGGTCTTTTACGCCCAATATAAAATGGGACGCTAAGAACCGCAGGGGTTAAACAGCGTCCATAAATAAAAACTCAATTTAATTTAAGCTTTCAATACACATTTCGTTGTGGATATAAAAGGGGTAGAGGAAATCTAATCAGTAGATAGTTTAAAAACGGCGCACTATGCCTTCAAAAATCCATACTCTTTCCATGACATGGCGAAAAACAAGTGAATAGGGACATGCTTTAAAACTATTAAAGTATTGAGAAATTGGAACCGATATTAACGGATACCTGGAAATGGCTAATACCACAAAAAAGTTACTTGAAACAAATTGTGTGTTTTAAAAGGATCTACATTTTGTGTGGTATGCTTTCGTCTATCAATTAACGTTTACCAGTTATACAAGATTATACAAAATTCCTTCTGAATAAAGAGGACCTGACAGCTATTTTCAGAATATTCAGATGTATAGTTTATTTAATATAAAAATATCTTTAATATATGATATTTTGATCCAAGTCATAAGAGCCATTTTTAAAAAATAAAAAGGATTTCGAAAAATATTCCACATAAAGAATAGTTTGGTGTGGGAGATTTTCTTGAAAATCTTCATGTCGTATCTTTCGAAGATACTGAACAAACTTTGCAAGTTTGGTATTTATCAGACTTATCGTTTTTGAGTTATGCTCTTCATACACACACACACAAAAAACATATATGCACAGGCACACACACGGATCTTTTTCTAAAAGTGTTGTTTTTGGATTCAGAAGACCTTAAAGTATGTATTTGCAGTGAAATATCGCTATCGAATATTGGGGTGGAATGTAATACCTTCTCTACTTACTGTTAATGTACAGGATGAGCCAAAAGACTCCGAACCGCCTGCGTGGCGTTTTTCCTGTCCGCGTCCTCGGCGCTCGTTGTCGTCTACTACTATCATAGAAAGGCGCGGATGAAACCATACAAAATTTTTAAAACTACTTTTAAAGGCTTTACTTACCAACTTTATGAAAGGAAGTGCTGAAACTGGCCACCGTCGTTGTCCTACGTTTTTGGCACCTCTTTAGGAAACTATCCATCATGGAATTTATGGGGGGAATTTTCCAAACGATGACAGATGTCGTCTAATGTTTTTCAGTAAGAACCGAACACCGTCTTTTAGATTTCTTAGCCTGAACACTTCTTGCGGCCTGAAATTTACTGTAAAGTTCATGGATTGTTATACGGCCTGGAAATTTTACACCTGGAAATCGTACTTTCACTTGGCGAGCTGACCGAGTAATATATACGAATCATAAATAAATACACGCTGTGCAGTAGAAAACACTTACTGAGCTATAATATACTTTGTGACTAAGTACAGGACAAAATAATAAATAACTCGTAATAACTGAACTACATCACATCACCGTCAACTCAAAACCACAACAGCGTGTCTTTGTTTATAGCAGCAGTGGGGTGTCACGTTTTTATTATATTTCCACACGTATAGTGGAAAAAAACCGCGCAGCCGGTAATGTTGTTCATAAAATACCCCTCCGGGGTAACTTAAAACATAAAGTGTAGAAGACAAACCCACAAACCCTGGAAGAATTAAAACAAAATATCCACCAGGAAATTTCTCAACGTGAACTACGGCGAGTGACGAATAGTTTCCTAAAGAGGTGCCAAAAATGTATCGTCAACGACGGTGGCCAGTTTCAGCATCTCCTTTTGTAAAATTGTTAAGTAAAGCCTTTAAAAGTAGCTTTAAAAATGTTGTGTGGTTTCATCCGCGCATTTCTATGATAGCGGCAGACGGCAACGAGCGCCGAGGACGCGGACAGGAAAAGAGTCTTTTGGCTCACTCTGTAGTAGAGAAAGTAAAAATAAGCGTTGCTGTCCATTGGAGAGTGCAAAACAGCACAGCAGTTGCAGAATTAGAATAATACAAAGTTAGTTATACATGTTAATACACTGAAAACTAAAAGTAATATAATAACTTAGCGAGGAACCTATTGCACTTTAACGTTTATATAAAGTGAATGTGAATTATCGAGTATCGCTAACGCGTATTGAGAAGTAGTGGCATCTTAATTAATTATGCATCACACTTCCCTTCAACATACATTTATTAAAATAAAAATAAGAAAGTAATTTCCCGAAATGAAAGCGTCTAAGTTCTTATTTCATCCAGGGAGGCAGCAGATCGCCTCTAAACTGGGGCATAATGGTGGCACCAATAACTATGCAAACTACAGGTGGATTATTTCACTTCCTTTATCACTCGCTCTACAGCCCTCGTTTGTTTGCTTATAGCCGGCTGCTGCACAACACAGATAAACCCGCTGTTCCTGCATAGAATATACACTTTTTCAGCCAAATGTTTACATAGCGTAACTAGTGGTGTGAGGGGGGGGATATGAAAGTAACAGGACTTCAGTGTTGAAGATCTAGTTAACCGTCTATTATACGGATTTATTATGTCGTAAAAAATGCCATTTTAATTCCTTATTCTTTCATTTTCGTTTTTGTGTGCGCTATGTTGCTTTTTAAGACAGTATTACAATTTAGGGTGTGGCTGTTAGTATAATAGTGTCCCGTAACTAACTGTACGTTCTTAGAGCTTAGAATACATGCTATTAAATGCAAAAGCATAGCGCGGGAGGTTCTGCTGTGATTTCAGTTATTTATTAAAATTTTAATTCCTGTTTTATATTGTGACGTAGCGGCACCAGGCTTTCGGAGATAAACAAACATAAGTAGCGCTCATCAGTGTAAATATCGGAAGCGCTATCGTCAGATAACCAGAATATTCTGGAAATTTACTTCCCCCTGCCTTCAGAACGTGTGTTCAGAAAGTTATAGAATGTTCTGTGGAAGATTCCATTGATTATACAGGGTAGACCATTTAAGTTGAGACTGTAGAATATCTCTAAAACTATGCATTGTAGAAAGAAGTGTCTTGAATAAACGATGCTTAATATTATGGGGGAAACTAAATGCCATTAGTCGTGTTTTGTTTAGAGGACGTTATGGTGGTCATTTTATGGTCAATTATTTTTTTACTTTCTCTACTACGTATAGTAAGTAGGGGAAGTATTGTATTCCATCCAAAAATTCGATACCGAGATTTCACCGGAAATACATGTTTTGAAACCCCCTGAATCCAAAAAATCATTTTTGGAAACATGCCCGTGTGTGTCTGTGTGTCTGTCTGTGTGTCTGTGTGTCTGTCTGTGAACAGCATAACTCAGAAACGAACAGTCGGATAAACACCAAACTTGGTATTTAGGTTCAGTATCTTCCAGAGATGCGACACGAAGGTTTTCAAGAAAATCCCTCCACCCCAGATTACCCTTTACATGGAACATTTTTCAAAAATTTTAATTTTCTCAAACTGGCTGTAACGATTTTGATTAAAATATCATATGTTTAAGGTATTTTCATGACAAATAAAATGTATATCTTGAATTTTCTGGTAATGTCTCCAAAAGCATTCTTCATTGTGAACGACTTTTGGTAAACGGGTAAACCATAAGAGATAGACAAAATTTTACTACACAAAAAAATGTAGATCGCGTTAAAATACACAATTTATGTCATATACATTTTTTGTTGAGTGAACCATTTTCGAGATATTGCTTGTTATTCCTTTAAATGTTTCAGTACTTATTTTCTCAAATGGGAATTCGTTATTGATTTTTTTGTCTTGCATATGCAAAGAGTATTAATCTGTGGCAAAGAGAATGGTGCTGCACCTAGCAACCAGCTATTAAGAGATATGTATGTGCTAAAAGGCTACTGTATTTCTATATTGCGCTTGTAAATATATATTTCCTTACATCTACAAGAAAATTAGCAATAAGATAGAGTCTGCAAATGTTTATCTCGATTAACATGAAGTAGGTGGAGAATAAGCGTTTGCAAAAATAGTTCGTACAAGAGTAGAGAAAGTCATGTGAGTGTAACACATCAGATTTTTTTTAAATGGGAACCTATATTTGTATCACCCTAAAATGACCAAATAAAACATGGCTAATGGCATTTACTTTACCCCATACTATCAAGCAACTTTTATTAAACACATTTATTTTTGCAACGCTTAGTTTAGGAGATATTGTACAGTCTCAACTTAAGTGATCCATCTTGTGTAAGCGAGAGGAGTTTGTCAATTGAACCGGTCAGTGAGTAAGGGAGTTAGTGAGTGCGTTTTATGTGAGTGTAACACATCAGATTTTTTTTAAATGGGAACCTATATTTGTATCACCCTAAAATGACCAAATAAAACATGGCTAATGGCATTTACTTTACCCCATACTATCAAGCAACTTTTATTAAACACATTTATTTTTGCAACGCTTAGTTTAGGAGATATTGTACAGTCTCAACTTAAGTGATCCATCTTGTGTAAGCGAGAGGAGTTTGTCAATTGAACCGGTCAGTGAGTAAGGGAGTTAGTGAGTGCGTTTCTTCTGCGACATCAAGTGCGGTTCTTCGAGCCGGTGACAACTATCAGACGTGCAGCGAGTGTTACTGAGAAGCGAGCGGTTGTAGAAGTCCTTTGTTCGATTTCACTGCGAGTGAACCGTCCAGAAGAAGAGGCTACGTTGTGCTTAATTTTTTTATGCCACTACGTCACGGTGAAAGTGAAGTGACGGGGAAATTGAATTAAGCACGAGGGCTGTCCCAGAAGTACCCGACCATACAAAGAAAACACAAAATTTTGGGGAAAAATCATCTTTATTTCTCTACATAGTCTCCTTTCAGGTCGATACACTTTTCCCAGCGATGTCCAATTGCTTCGATGCTCTGTTTATAGTAAGAACCTTCGAGGTCTGCCAAATATCCACCTCTTTAATCTTAGCAAATCTGTTACCACCAAGCCATTTCTTCAACTTTGGAAACAGAAAATAATCAGAGGAGGCTAAATCTGGTGAACAGGGTGCATGAGGAAGCAATTTGAACTTTAACTTATTGATTTTGGCGATAATGGATGTGAGAACTGGTGCTTGTCATGATGAAACAAAATTGCCTTTTTCGCTAAATGTGGCCTTTTTGCTTGATTTCATCGTTCAAACGCTGCAATAAGTGTGCGTATTACTCCCCATTGATTGATTTTCCTTTTTGAATATAATCAATGAAAATTATTTCACGCGCATTCCAAAAAGCTGACGCCTTGACCTTGCCTGCAGATGGAACTGTCTTCGCCTGCTTTGGAGCCAATTCTACCCTTTCAATCCACGTTTTTGACTGTTCCTTTGTTTCAGGTGTAAAGTGATGGACGCATGATTCGTCCATGGTTATGAATCGACGCAAAAACCCGGCTTTATTGCAGGAAACATCGCCAAACACTCGACTGAAACAACCTCACGACACTGATTTTTGTCCATTGTGAGTAAACGTGGCATCCATCTTGCACACAGCTTTCTCATGTCTAAATTTTCAATCAGTACCCAATGTACAGCACTTTTTGAAATGCCTACGATGACTTTCAGTCGACGATCATCCAATATAATTTTGTGGATTTTCTTTACAATTTCTGACGAGGTCACCTCATTTGATCGACCACTGCGATGTTCGTCTTGGCAGCTCGTACGGCGTCGCTTAAACTCTGCCACCCAATATTTTACTGTTGTAAACGAAGGAGCAGACTCCCCAGAGTAGAATTCAGCTCACATTTAATATTAGTTGGACTGTGACCTTTCAAATGAAAGTATTGTATCACATAACGATGGCCAGTTTTATCCATGTTTACAAATTCGCTGAGGGTGTTGAAGGCTGCCAAACATTTACTAAACAACATAGCATCGTCAAACTTCAAACTTAAGCTTTATGAGGTTGGTACTTTCTATCGTGTCATTTGTTTGAAACAACAACCACTATATATACGTCAGGGACTTCTGGGACTGCCCTCGTAGTTCACATTAGTGAAGTAACATTGAGAACTTAGAGAAGCGACAGTTGAGAAACCGCACAGTCACAGTATTATGATTATGGAATTTAACAGCAGAAAATATTATTTTGTAGAAATTACCAGTTATAATGTAAATGGTTATACAGGATGTCCATAAAATGAGTGCAAGTGTTTCGTATGGTGGTAGGGAACACCCATAATGAGTATTTTAATATCTTTTGTCAGCTTATCGCTAATCCCTGGGATAACAGATTTATCGGGAGAATTGTCACATGTGATGAAAAGTGGGTGTGTTACCGCAACCCTGGCATATGGAAACAATGACTTGATGTCCATTGGCCTGCAGACGTTGTCGTTAAAAAAATCGGTTCGGCCCCATAATATTTGTCTGGTGGAATTTTGAAGGTGTGATTCACTGGAAATTTGCGGATGCGGGTCTATATTATCAACAAATGGAACGAGCTCATCAAGCTTTGAGTCCGAGGTACCCGGTATTAGCTAATAGAAACAGAGTTCTCTTGCATCAGGACAATGCGAGACGTCATACATTTCAAAGAACAATGAACAAAATTCAGGAATTGGGAGGAATCAAATGTCTACCACATCCAGCATATCCCTGATCTTGTGTCATCAGATTATCATCTGCTTAGATCCATGGCCCATTTCCTACGTTGAAGAAATTTTTAAAACTTAAGCAGTTGAAATGGATATCAACGAATTCTTCGAATCGAAAACCAGAAACTGGTACCATTTCGGGGTAGCGAACCTCTCTGAAAGGTGGCTCAGGACTGTAGAATCTAATGGTCTTTACTTTGACGATTAGAATAATTTCCTGTAACATAACAACACATTTGAAATAAAGTTTTGCTTAAAAACTGACATTACTTATGAGCCATCATCTATATCATACAACATAGCTTAAAAGCTGGGGAGGTACTGTCAAGAACGCTTATAAAATCCTTGTATAAAATTACAATTCAGTATCCATCTCAAACCTAAAAGCTCAAATGTTTGGAACGTAACAGCGAATAAGTTTAGACAGTAACTCCTAAAACGCCCAAATCTTAAAATAACACTGAATATGCAGCCTAAAGTGAAATGAAACATATGAGGTCAGAATCAGGTGTTGATGCATATTTACACACACACACACACACACACACATGTATATATAATATATATATATATATACGTATAATTAATGGAAAGATTGGACAGGAGAGTATCAGATGGAAAGAAAGAAAGAAAAACAGCAGGAGAAATATAAGTTACATATGTAGTAATTTACCCTTTCCATATGACCAGATGTTACTTGTGCATACAGAAGATGATTTTCAGCTAGCAGCATATTCACTTAGACTTCATGCAACTAAATATAATTTAAACATCTCAAAAACCAAAATAAAAGTAATGACGTTTGAAGACAAAACATTTACAGGAGTTAAAATGGTTTTAAATAATAAAAAAGAATAGAATAAATGGTGGCGCATTTTAGCTCTGGGGTGTAATATAACTTACCTCCAAGATCAATACTTTAAAAACAAATTAATCGATTTAGACATATTGTGAAGCAGCGGCTATGGCGGGGGTAGTCGCCGAACAGTGGGATGTAAACAAAGGTAACACTCTCTCCATGCGTAAACAGCGGAAGCGCTATCCTCAGATAACGAGAATCTTCTGGATGCTTTTTTCCATTTCCAGAACGTATGTTTAACATTCTAAAATGTTCTGTGGAAAGTTTCAGGGTTATAAAGCCAGCGGGTTCACTATAGAGGGAGTAAGCTAGTGGCGATTGCGTTTCTGAAGTGGCATCTAGTGCGGTTCCAGTGAGCTTATGACAATTTTGACGTGCGGTGTGTGCTGCTGTTGCTTCAGGAGAGATTGAAGAAGTCTTGTGTTCGACTCCCCAGCTAGAGAGTCGTCCTGAAGAAGTGGCTACTTCATTATACCGCTGTCAAGAAAGGAATTGAAGTGACGGGAAAATTGAACTAGTTCACATTAGTGAAATGGCAGTGGAACTAAATGAAGTCCCAGTGAAAGTTGAACTATATCAAAACAGTGACAGTGAGAACTGAGCGAGGTGAGAGTTAAAAACTGGAAAGTCATAATATAAATGGCACTATACTGAAATTTAAATATTAAAGCGAGATAGTAATAATTAATTAAACTATACCAAACAATAGCAGTCCCAACATTAATATTCAGGAGTGAAACTTGGACTCTAAAAAGAAGATTAGCACAACAAATAAATCACCTGAAACGACATTCCTAAGAAAGATTATCGGATACCAAAAAAGGCCATAAACGAAATATAGAAATAAGAAAAGAATTAGAATGTAAACGAACGTATAACAGATAGACAAAACTGGAAGCTGCGGCGATCACCTCCTCATCCGTTGCTGTTAGGCTTACCTTGATGCTTCTCCCGTTGCTTCCAGAAGTTCTCAGCGTGTTGGTTCTCTTCAATTTATCCTCGGCTAGCTGCAGTAGTTTTTCTTAAACTATATGGGAGCATGGACTTATCCTCGGTAAAGGAAAACGTAGATCTCGGGTGGTGATATAGGAAGACATAGACTTGCTTTGTTTATGAAAAGATGACACTGCCGTTTCTTTTTATTTAATTAACACTCGTAGTATACAAAACTAGTATTGCCGCTGTAAAATACTGTCCACCGCTGTTAAACTATGGCGTGGATATGACATGAAGTTTAAATATTCTTATTGTCGCTTTAAGAGTAGCGGATCTTAGGTGTGTTGCTAAAACTATCTTGATTCCCTGTTTTGGCGCGATATTTCACACATCCTGCAGCATCTCTCCCTGACCACACATGACATAAACTGTCGAATGAAATGCAATACTAAGCTGACATGACAAAACCTTGATTCCCTTTTTGGCGCGATATCTCACACATCCTGTAGCATCTCTCCCTGACCACACATTACCAAAACTGCCCCGAATTTTCCCCAAACAGATCCATTTATAGTCTCAGGCTTCTGAGGCTGCTTCCTTTCCTATTGGTCCATTTTTAGCGCGACTCGACGCGTCTAACTATTTCGAATAAACTTTCAGGGATCTTATTGGTCCAAGTTTAATATAAATCGCGGCTTTTCCTACATTTACCGTTAGGTTGTCTTTCTCGCTCACTTGGTCACGGCGAATTATCAAATAATGGGACAAAGGCTCTACACCCTCGCTGTAGGAATAATAGCACTGCGACCGAAGAGAGGTAATAAAACTAGGTTTTCTGCCTTCGAAAGCACTATTCCTGTAGCTAAAACATTCCATCGTGGACAGTATTTTAACATAGCGCTTAAATTATTTACATTAAACCATTTATAACTCTACTAATATTAATAACCTAGATAGATACATAACGTTAAATCACCCTTCTTAAAATATACAAGCAGTATGAGAAAAAAATATTTACATAGTACGATTTAACATCAATAAAAGTTAATTAATAAATTATCTGTAATTACAGTTCTTGGGCTCGGCCTAGAGTTGCCGTTTCAAATTGCCCTGTTCTGGAAAAGAATAAATTTTTCAGCACTTGATACAATTTTCTTTTCCAGAATAATTCCTCTGATTATGGCCTTTGTTGGTTTATTTTGTTGACAGAGACCCTTCGCTATACCTGTTCCTTCACCAGGGTTCTGACAAACCAGTGGTGTTTACATTTGGGTCGTTCACCTTACCCCTTGCTATGGTTGATTCCTCTCTCCCTTTTAAAAACAGGTTTTCCGAGAGACATTCTTATACACAATACACTTCGCGCACACGAATAACTTGTAACGCAAACAAATACACTAATACCCAAATTAAGTTCTAAAATTAAATCTATTTACATACATGTTGGTACATAATAATTATTATGCATTTATTTATTTCCTTATGTCCTTATTTATCGGGTGTATTACCTTTACTATTTGTTCATAGGGTTGCTACCTCATTTCGAGTAAAACTAACCTGATTCTTTTCATTACATTCTTCACCCTTCTCATTCTCTAAACATTTGTACGGTTTGAGCAACTGTTTATGGTATCTCCCTACGATCTTGGAATTCTTTATTTCTTGTAACTCAAATGTATCCGAGCCAAAAATGTTAATCACCCGGTATGGACCTTTAAATAAATTTTCCTTTCTTTGATACTTCTTTTTTTTATAATTAACAAAACTAATTTATATGTTTAAAGAAAACTGTCAGCATATTGCTAGCATACCAACCAATTAATAATTTACAAATATTTCTAAATATCAAAAAAAAAAAAAATAATAAATATTCTGACAATAAAAGCTGTTTCAACCTTAAGACAAACTTATTCAAACTGAAAGAAACTGAAACATATTAATGGCAAAGGTGTTTCTTGTTCTTCTTCACTATCACTAATGAGCATTTAATACTCAAGTCTCTTTAGTAATGCAAAAAAAAAAATGTTCTGCACAACTGCTTAAGATAATTCATTAATTCACATGTGAAAGCTCTCCTTTCCAGGCGCTGTAGAATCAGGATCAATGATATTCTGTCTTTTTTTTTTTTTTCTTTTTTATACCCATACTAATTCTCCAAGTTCGATCAACCATTTCTTTCGCTTCCTTGTTTTAAATTCCTGCTTTCTTTTCTGCGCCCTCTTTGACATTCTTTCAAAAGCTTTCTTTAACGTCTCTTCTCCCGTTAGTGTTTTCGGATCTTTAGTTTCTAGTATCTGTAGTAATTTCCCTTCAAGTGTTTCTATTAACTTCCCCTTCATCAGCTCAACTAATTTCCCCTCTACATTCTTATCTTGTTCACTTAAGTTTCTTTCTAAGTCCTTATTCTGCTTACTTAATTTCCCTTCGAAATCGTTTTTCTGTTCACTCAGTTTTCTTTCTAAGTCCTTACTCTGCTCATCTACGATTCTTTCTAAGTCTTTATTCTGCTTATTTGATTTCCCTTCTAAATTCTTATCTTGTTCCCTTCCGATACTTTCTAAGTCTTTACTCTGCTTATTTACGCTTCTTTCTAAGTCCTTATTATGCTCATTTGATTCACCTTCTACATTCTTATCTTGTCCACTTACGATTCTTTCTAAGCCCTTACTCTGCTTACTTACGATTCTTTCTACGTCCTTATTATGCCCATTTGATTCCCCTTCTAGATTCTTATCTTGTTCCCTTACGATTCTTTCTACGTCCTTACTCTGCTTACTTACGATTCTTTCTACGTCCATATTATGCTCATTTGATTCCCCTTCTAAATTCTTATCTAGTTGACTTCCGATTCTTTCTACGTTCTTACTATATTCACTTAAGATCTTACCCCGTTCATCTATTATGCTTTCTAAGTTCTTACTATGTTCATTTAAGATCTTACCCCGCTCATTTAACTTCTTACCCATCTCGTCTATCTTTGTGCTCAAATGTTGAAGCAATATTAGCAGCTGGTTTTGACCTGCGTCAATGACCTGCTCAATCGGTGATTGCCTTTCTAGCCTAACTTCTACTTCTGCTGCACCCATATTTTTTCCATCTGTTGTTATGCTGACAATAGCCTCCCCATTCAGTTCTTCCAAATCTTCCCTTGACCTACTCATGGTTCCGTTAGCAAGTTCTACCTCCCTAGTAATGACTTTACCCCCTCTCAATAACATGTGTTCACAAAACTGAGTCACTACTCTGCATGCCTTTTTGTTTGTTTTTGAATAAAAGTTCTAACCTGTATTTTTTTTCAATGTTAACTGATGCGTTCCGGGTTCGAATCCTGGTGAAGTTCTAGAAGCGATGTTCTCAGCTGTTTTGTTGTCCCACGTAGGTAGACTAGAAGTTCGCGTTGCAATTATGTTCTGCTGTGCCCCTTTCCTCTGAAGATTCTTCGTCTGTTCGTTGTTTCCTAGTCCTCCGTTCGTGTCGTTCTTCCCTTCGAGCTCCACGTTATGGCGCCAGTTTGCGGCGCTCTTAATGTTTGTTAGCCCCACGTTGGGCGCCAGTTTGCGGCGATCACCTCCTCATCCGTTGCTGTTAGGCTTACCTTGATGCTTCTCCCGTTGCTTCCAGAAGTTCTCAGCGTGTTGGTTCTCTTCAATTTATCCTCGGCTAGCTGCAGTAGTTTTTCTTAAACTATATGGGAGCATGGACTTATCCTCGGTAAAGGAAAACGTAGATCTCGGGTGGTGATATAGGAAGACATAGACTTGCTTTGTTTATGAAAAGATGACACTGCCGTTTCTTTTTATTTAATTAACACTCGTAGTATACAAAACTAGTATTGCCGCTGTAAAATACTGTCCACCGCTGTTAAACTATGGCGTGGATATGACATGAAGTTTAAATATTCTTATTGTCGCTTTAAGAGTAGCGGATCTTAGGTGTGTTGCTAAAACTATCTTGATTCCCTGTTTTGGCGCGATATTTCACACATCCTGCAGCATCTCTCCCTGACCACACATGACATAAACTGTCGAATGAAATGCAATACTAAGCTGACATGACAAAACCTTGATTCCCTTTTTGGCGCGATATCTCACACATCCTGTAGCATCTCTCCCTGACCACACATTACCAAAACTGCCCCGAATTTTCCCCAAACAGATCCATTTATAGTCTCAGGCTTCTGAGGCTGCTTCCTTTCCTATTGGTCCATTTTTAGCGCGACTCGACGCGTCTAACTATTTCGAATAAACTTTCAGGGATCTTATTGGTCCAAGTTTAATATAAATCGCGGCTTTTCCTACATTTACCGTTAGGTTGTCTTTCTCGCTCACTTGGTCACGGCGAATTATCAAATAATGGGACAAAGGCTCTACACCCTCGCTGTAGGAATAATAGCACTGCGACCGAAGAGAGGTAATAAAACTAGGTTTTCTGCCTTCGAAAGCACTATTCCTGTAGCTAAAACATTCCATCGTGGACAGTATTTTAACATAGCGCTTAAATTATTTACATTAAACCATTTATAACTCTACTAATATTAATAACCTAGATAGATACATAACGTTAAATCACCCTTCTTAAAATATACAAGCAGTATGAGAAAAAAATATTTACATAGTACGATTTAACATCAATAAAAGTTAATTAATAAATTATCTGTAATTACAGTTCTTGGGCTCGGCCTAGAGTTGCCGTTTCAAATTGCCCTGTTCTGGAAAAGAATAAATTTTTCAGCACTTGATACAATTTTCTTTTCCAGAATAATTCCTCTGATTATGGCCTTTGTTGGTTTATTTTGTTGACAGAGACCCTTCGCTATACCTGTTCCTTCACCAGGGTTCTGACAAACCAGTGGTGTTTACATTTGGGTCGTTCACCTTACCCCTTGCTATGGTTGATTCCTCTCTCCCTTTTAAAAACAGGTTTTCCGAGAGACATTCTTATACACAATACACTTCGCGCACACGAATAACTTGTAACGCAAACAAATACACTAATACCCAAATTAAGTTCTAAAATTAAATCTATTTACATACATGTTGGTACATAATAATTATTATGCATTTATTTATTTCCTTATGTCCTTATTTATCGGGTGTATTACCTTTACTATTTGTTCATAGGGTTGCTACCTCATTTCGAGTAAAACTAACCTGATTCTTTTCATTACATTCTTCACCCTTCTCATTCTCTAAACATTTGTACGGTTTGAGCAACTGTTTATGGTATCTCCCTACGATATTGGAATTCTTTATTTCTTGTAACTCAAATGTATCCGAGCCAAAAATGTTAATCACCCGGTATGGACCTTTAAATAAATTTTCCTTTCTTTGATACTTCTTTTTTTTATAATTAACAAAACTAATTTATATGTTTAAAGAAAACTGTCAGCATATTGCTAGCATACCAACCAATTAATAATTTACAAATATTTCTAAATATCAAAAAAAAAAAAATAATAAATATTCTGACAATAAAAGCTGTTTCAACCTTAAGACAAACTTATTCAAACTGAAAGAAACTGAAACATATTAATGGCAAAGGTGTTTCTTGTTCTTCTTCACTATCACTAATGAGCATTTAATACTCAAGTCTCTTTAGTAATGCAAAAAAAAAAATGTTCTGCACAACTGCTTAAGATAATTCATTAATTCACATGTGAAAGCTCTCCTTTCCAGGCGCTGTAGAATCAGGATCAATGATATTCTGTCTTTTTTTTTTTTTTTCTTTTTTATACCCATACTAATTCTCCAAGTTCGATCAACCATTTCTTTCGCTTCCTTGTTTTAAATTCCTGCTTTCTTTTCTGCGCCCTCTTTGACATTCTTTCAAAAGCTTTCTTTAACGTCTCTTCTCCCGTTAGTGTTTTCGGATCTTTAGTTTCTAGTATCTGTAGTAATTTCCCTTCAAGTGTTTCTATTAACTTCCCCTTCATCAGCTCAACTAATTTCCCCTCTACATTCTTATCTTGTTCACTTAAGTTTCTTTCTAAGTCCTTATTCTGCTTACTTAATTTCCCTTCGAAATCGTTTTTCTGTTCACTCAGTTTTCTTTCTAAGTCCTTACTCTGCTCATCTACGATTCTTTCTAAGTCTTTATTCTGCTTATTTGATTTCCCTTCTAAATTCTTATCTTGTTCCCTTCCGATACTTTCTAAGTCTTTACTCTGCTTATTTACGCTTCTTTCTAAGTCCTTATTATGCTCATTTGATTCACCTTCTACATTCTTATCTTGTCCACTTACGATTCTTTCTAAGCCCTTACTCTGCTTACTTACGATTCTTTCTACGTCCTTATTATTTGTGATATATATGATTTGTGATATATCAACGGTTTGTGAGTTAGAGTAATTCATGGATGACAATTGCTCATAAAAGCCTCTTTTAGACAGCTGGCAGTAAGAGCCTTTACGAGCCACTTGTAGCGGGAATACTGGTGCATCGATGTAAATATCGGCATAAATGTAAATAATATTATATAAGTGTAAAATATATTATATTATAAAAGTAAAGGAAGCTAGCTAGCCGTGTAATGTAATTTAGTGCCTGAAGGCACACGGTAGCAGGAGGAGACATCTGCAAGCTTGTCCAAAGCACAGAGAATCTGCTATGACCAATACAGGCGCTTGAGTGAGAGAGGGGCCAGAAATTGAAAGGGGATAGAGAGACCGGAACAGAATACTCATGGAACAGAAGCGTGAAGATACGAGAGCACATGTTCTCATACGATGCAATGTGTTCAGCCAATCACAATAATGCTATAAGCTACGGTGGGAACAATAGTTTACGCGCCTGTTGTAATACATACGGTTAATGTTTATTTATAAAGGTAAATCAACAACAACAATTTACTAGTCGACCACGATATGACTGCGTATGGTGGGAAGAACTAAATGGTTACGAAACAAGTGGGCGTGGCATCAGAAGGACAGCTTGTGACATTATTGCTTATTTCGAGTAGGATTATTGTTAGGGGGCAGGCAATGCCCTATAATATGTGTACATATCATTTTATATTCCTTGATTACCTTCGCTTTACTTCGGGATGTATTCCATCGCATAAAACTGCAATCTGACAGCACGTCCTTCGTAACCAATAATCTAGACGTAATGAACGCTACCCCTCCCAGGGGTCTTGGGATTTGAATTGTGAACAGAAACGTTAATAAAGCATTTAAACTCTGAACATTTAATATAATTAAATTACATAACAACGCTTGTCAGTCGTGAAATAATTCTTGATTATTGAATTCACTGGCATGTTATTCTTTTAATATTAATTATAAACTTATACTATCACTAGCTTCGCTTGCTGGTTATAACTGTCTCTTATAACGTCCTTGAGCTTCACTTTGTTTTCACCGCACCTCTTTTATATAATTCACTACACGTGCAATATTATTTAATTCTATATGCCTGTTCTTTATGCCTTTACGACCTTCTGAACTGGAATGTTCTCCACTACATACTGCCCCAGGGGGTTCTCCACTAGACGTTATACGAGAATGTTCTCTACTAGAACATTCTAGTCGCTATAAGCGACTGTGTTTTTTTTTATGTTTTACTATTTATTTTCTTGTGTTAGTAAGGAAACCTACCTTGATATTATTATCGTTTTTTCAAATTATTTCTTTGGGAAAAAATTTTCTTTTAAAATAGTAATAATGTCAATAACGCTCTCTCTGTCTTGCGTCTAGCTGCTCACCGCGTGTTAACATGTTCACCACTTGTATTACTCGGTGGCAGGTCGCGGGTTTAGTTGCTAGAGTCAGTGGCGGCAGCACTCCTTTATGTATACGCCACATAGAAAGGTCATAACGCGTCATAACGCGTTTTCTTTACGAGGATTTATTTCCCCGATTTCTGGCTTATCAACGTGACATTGAAAGTAATCGCCACAAGTTAAGTAAAGAAAAAATCTGAGAAGTTCTGAGTGGCATTTACTAGCGAGGCTAAGTCATGCACTGTTTTCATTGTACGACTATAAATTTTCCTATCGCCTTGCCCCTCAATCTCCACTGACCTCTAGCCTTGATTATGAACAAAAAACAGTGACGCCCTCCTCCAAGCTCATTCATACTGTGGCCGACTAACAGGTATACTATTACAGTTCCATAAGTCAATTTTTATTTTACCTGTACGCTTTCAACTCCTGAATATACATTTAAATGCCTCTGTTATGTGTACGACTTACAGCGAATGTATTACACGCATTCTTTTAAGACTGTAATATCTTCGTTTCATTTACATCGACTTCAGAGAAAAGCCAGCAACCTTATACACTTTTACACCATATTTTTACTTTCTCTACTACGTATAGTAAGTAGGGGAAGTATTGTATTCCATCCAAAAATTCGATACCGATATTTCACCGGAAACAGTTTTTGAGGCACCCTGAATCCAAAAATGTATTTTTAGAAAAAGGAACATTTAAACAAAACATTTTTTGAAACTTTTGATTCTCTAAAGATGGTTCTAACGATTTTGATTAAAATACAATATATTTAAGATATTTACATAACAAATAAAATGCACATCTTGGATTTTCTGGGAATAGCCTGAGAAGTTCACTTCAGTTGGAAGACATTTTGTATAATCTTGTACAACTTCTAAACGTTAAGCGATAGAACGAAAAGGTACAGGACAAAAATTGTAGATCTCTGTAAAACACACGGTTTATTTCAAAAAGTTTTTTGCGGCATAAGCCGTATCTGCGATTTCATTATTAAAGGTTCGAATTGTTCATTACTTGGTCAATCTTTTAAGTTGTTTCAGCATTCAGTTGTTTCTCGCGATTGCATGAAAACAATATGAAATTTTAAGGTCAGCGTATAGCGTCCAGTTCTTAAACATTTGACTATCGTTGTTCCTTTTGAATTTGTAAGGAAATGTGTAATGTAGCTATTTCTGCAAAGGTTTACTTGGATTAAAATGAGTGAATAGAAAAATCAGCATCAGTAAAAATAGTTTGTATTCATTAATGCATGATAGTGGGTAGAGAAAGTTATGTGAATATATCACATCAGATTTTCTCAAAATGTTCTGTCTATTTTAAATCCTTTAAGGCCATCTTCGGGTAAGCTATTGCAGCTCTGCACTGGATTTGTAACTGAATCAGCCTGTATATTTGGAAAAGTGAAATAAAACAAAAGAAAGAGCAATATTCCCTGAAATAATTGCCGACTTGTGCATGAAACGTATGTTGTGTGTAGAGCCACTTCTTCCCCGTAATGAACAAACATTGCAGCTGCCATTTCTCTCTACTCTACACAACGAATTGGGGAAAAAAAGAACTGCCTTACAAAATCGTTAATAATTTTTCTAGAGGAATCGCACTGCAGCGCCAGTACAGTGGCCTGTGGGCTAATAAGCATTAGATCAGAAACCGTGCCGGATTCAAAGAGTTTCATTCAACATTGAAACAGCGTAACAAAAGCCACAGACAGAGCATCAGAAAGGTTAATTTACCTGTGAGCTGGAAAGTTGGCTACCCTGCATCCTGGAGGGATTGTATTCAAAAGCTCCGCAAGTGTGGCTCTGAATTTCTCCAGGGGAAAGGTATACAAAACCTTTATTGTACAAACAATTTGCGCAGGCGCGGAGATACAATTATCCTTCTCGATTATAAATGTTTAATGCGATCATCGCCAACGCTGGGTTAGAGAGAGCCATGCTGAAACTCTCATGGCGTTTACACAAGGGGCAAGAGCTGCAAACCCTTCTTGTAGAATTAGATAATGCGGCAGAAACCTTTTCAAACACGGGATTAATCAGCTAATACTCAAGACAAACACAATGAGTGCAAATACTTCTAAAACTGATTCCTTGCTATGTTTATGTGTTAGGTTCGGATATTTCGGAACCATATAAGTTTTGCTTTCTCTACTACATACACTCTCGTGCACAAAAAGTGGCCGATTCCTCTGGATCACCATGGTGTTATTTTCTCCGTAAGATTTTCACCTTTAGGTAACAAACTTTTAACTCCTTCCGGCCGGTATCAGCTATATATGCAACTGACCTGAAAAACAACTCAGGGGGATAAAAACTAATAATGAACGAATTTTATAACCTATGTGGAATAAAGGTGTGGTAAGACATCACCTCTATGAAAGAGTTACGCTACGATTGGCACACAAGGAAAGCCTAAAACAATTACAATATAAATCGGCATTCTAGAGGAAGGGGTGAAGAATTATTTGCATGTGATAATTGGTTAAACTGTACTACGACATTTATATACATGAGAGCTATCATCGGTGACCTCAGCCGCTACTAAACGGCAATAAGAAAACCGGCATTAAGAAAAGGGTTGTGTAGCATGAATATATAAGGTTTAAGTTTTTAATGTTACCCTTTGTCAGTTCGGTTATACTTTAGGGTAGGCAAGGTATGCTGCCAATCTGTGGCTAGAATAAAATTATAGTCGAAAAACAGGTAGTCACGCGGATAGTAGGTGAGGTTATCTTTTGTCACTACCAACATAAACAGCTCCATTCCATTTTGGGCCACATTTTATGCACAGCAGAATACATAGCAGTAGAGAAGGCATTAAGGCATTACATTCCATCCAGGAATTCAATATACCGCTTTCACCGATTATATAGGGTAGTTAAATTATATTCGAACCCACTCGCGGCCTCTCTCTACTGCGCGAGACAGCCGGCAGTCGCCGGGGAAATTACGCCGGCAGAGGCGGACTAAACTCCTTACCTTATAATAGATCCTGGAAATGTTGACCTTCTGCTCTCAAACAGGCAGCATATCTCGTGTAAATATTCTCGCTCACTCTCCGAAGCTCAGCAGCAGAAATTCTTGTGATTGGTATCGCTTTGGAGCGTTCACCTCAAAGATCGCTGAAAAAACTAGCGCAGCAAACAGGTGTATCTCGATCTTTTGCGAGAAATGCTACACGTCTGTTGGAACTGAAACCCTATCGCTAAACACAAGTGCAAGCGTTAAAGCCAAATGATCCCGCTAAAGTTGTGAATTATTGTAACTGGTTTTTCCAATCAGTAGAAAGGGGTTTCATTGACCCACAGCTTTTGTTTTTCACTGATAAATCTTGGTTTCATCTAAATGGACGTGTGAATACTCACAACAGTCGATACTGGGCTTCAGAAAAACCTGTGCTAGTGGATGAAACGCCTTATTTGATCAGAAAATTGGAGTGTGGTGTGTGATAAGTGCTAGAAGAATAATAGGGCCCATATTCTTTGATGAAACAATAAATGCAGAGCGATATCAGAGGTTAATTCTGAGGCCATTTTAAAAACACTTGGCAGAAGCCGAGAAATCGTATGGTTGGTTCCAGCAAGATTCTACAACATATACGACTGCCGAATAATTACATGCAATAAGAGAGGTGTTTGATGACAGAAAAATTAGTGTTCATTTGTGGCCCCCTCGTTCTCCTGACCTAACGAGTAGTAATTTTTATTTATGGGGTTCTTCAAAAGACAAAGTGTATCGTTCCAAACCTCACACACTACAGGAACTTAGAGAAAACATTGTGCAAGAAAGCACAAGAATTCCTGCTGCTGAGATTCGGAGAGTGAGCGATAATACTTACACGAGATATGCTGCCTGTTTGAGAGAGAAAGTCAACATTTCCAGCATCTATTATAAGGTAAGGATTTTAGTCTGCCTCTGCCGGCGTAATTTCCCCGTCGACTGCCGACTGTCTCGCGCAGTAGAGAGAGACCGCGAGTGGTTCCCATATTTTTTTTCTTTTTTCGAGTGGAGGAGAAAATGATTTAATCACTTACCCCAGCCCCGATGGGAGTCGGGACTGAGAGTGTGGGACTCACCAATAGTCGGCATACCCACTAAAAACTCCTCCACCGGACGACAAATATGGAAGAAGGAAAAAGGAGGAATTCAGAGTGATAATGTGGCCGTACCGCTGTTGCACCGGCGGATTCATGGTAAGGATATATTGGCCGGCCACTAGGGCCTAAGCCAGGAGGTAAGGTGCCAGGACGCAAGCATGACCAAGGCCCTACTTGCGCCCTTGGGAATTCAGGAGCGAAGGGTAAAGGAAGTCGTGAGTGGTAGTATGGCAGCAGTTCCCAGGATGCTGCCGTGTTGAGTGAAGTGTGTGATTCAGTGGTTCCTCGGGTTCCTGGCGCGACCTCTTGGTATCGAGCCCGGTCAGTCCGTAGGAGCAGTTGTTAGTTGACGAAGTTTGCTGACTTCACCTATGATTGCATGTTCAATTTGGTTGCGGAGTCCGTTGATGAGTCTGCGGGTTTCCCCACTGAGAAATGTAACTTCCCGTGATATGCAGTTGTTGGTTTCGGTATGGAGCTCTCGAAGCCCCGCAACTGAGGCCTCAAGGGCTCCCAGTCGCGTGGGTCGGTCGTCGCTTTCCGCCTCTGTGTCATCTGGTTCGACGAGGTGGTCCTCGATGCGTGCCAGCTTGCGCTGGACCGACGCGAGGATCCCGTCATCACCCTGGAAGTCTGAGATATGTTTGGAGAGTGCGAAGATCGCCCTGGCCGAGGTCCGCTGCTTGGCCTCCACTGCCGCTAGGCGCGTTTTGGTTGCACAGCGTAACTCAGCCAAGCGAGCGGTGAAGTCTTGGAGAGTAGCCTGCATTGCAGACAGCGTGTCTTGTAGTTCTGGATGAGTTGGTTGTGAAAGTCCCCTTACACGGGGCGTCGTCGGCGGAGGATGTTGGTTGGCCGTCGGCGGAGGCGGTCTTGTGGTCGTGTTCAGCGTAGCTGACCCAGTGGTGGTTTGCTCCGGGGGTACAGGGGGCACTGAGCCTGCCCCGTGAAGTGCGTGTGCCCAGAGCAAGTGGCGCAGAACTTGCGGCGTCGGCGGAGATCGTGGGCGGTACAGTTTGCCGTAAGACAACCTGCCCCGCAGTTCCCATATAATTTAACTACTCTATATATAGTGACGGGGTGGTCGAGTGGTTAGACAGCTCACCAACGGTTCAATCCCTGAGACCCGCATATGGTATTTGTGGTGGACAAAGCGGCGTCTGGACGGGTTTTCTCCGCGTTCTCCAGTTTCCCACACCACGTTTCGTTCCACCGGTGCTCCATCATCGCCTTTCCGATCATTCATCTCTCGTCTACTTCAATTATCCACTTCCTCTCTCTCATCCTATGGCTAATCACCCACCCTGGTCTCCCATTCTCTGATCCGCAGGCCCTCTGCTCCCCGTCAGGCGTCCGTTACGGGGTCCTGGGGAGTGTGAGTCCTCGGTTCGAGGTAGGCGTTAAGGGGGCAGGTTCTGGCCCAGTTGGCTGTTTTCGTCTTGTGGTTATATATGGTCTGCACGTGTGTGTCTGCGAACACCATAACTCAAAAACGAAATGACAAATAAGTATTTAAGTTCAGTACCTTACAAATATCGACAAGAAGGCTTTAAAGAAAATCTGCTTCCACAAGCTACCCTTTACATGGAACATTTTTCTAATTCTTTCATTTTCTGAAAGAATGGCTCTAACGATTTCTATTAAAATTAAAGACTTACATGACAAATAAAACGCATGTGGAATTTTCTGGGAAGTCCACTTCATTCAGAAGGAAATTTATATTATCTTTCATAACTGGTAAACGTTAACCGATAGACGAAGACGTACTATGCAAAAACGTAGTTCTCTTTAAAACACACAATTTATTTTAAATAACTTTTTTGTGGTATCAGTCATTTCCGAGATATATGTTATAATTCTTCTTTAACATCATGGATTAGGCCTACTGGCCTATTCCGTCTCCAGATCCAAATCGGTCTCCCTATCTCTTCCTAGGTCTCCTGGATTTCTGCGACCTCTCGGAGTGTATTTTAAAGGCTGTACAGCATGGTTCCATTCTCACTAAATGGTCTCTCCAGTTATTTAAGTATCAATTTATAACTCATATTATACTTTTTAATTTTCAAATGGCCCCATATATCTTTCTCTGATAGTCTAATAGAGAATATCCCGCCAACGGTCTTAGTAATCTCATTTCTGCAGCTTCCATTCTCCTCTTCTGTTGCTCATTCATGTCCACTTCTCAGAAATATAGAGTAATATTGGAAGTGCATTTAACTTATAAAATTTATGGAATGTTTCTAGTCTAACTTCTCCTATTGGCATTTTCTTTACTGTGTCTAATAGTTGCTGGAATTTGGCTAGTTCTGTATCTATATCATTATTCCTAGCATTTATTAGATCACATCCTAGATAGTTAAGATAGTTACTTGTATTATTTTGTTGTTTATTATGATTTTAGACTTAAGAGTTTCTAATACTTTAAAAGCCGGAACCCTTGTTTTATTTATTTATGTTTTAGGTTATGTTTGCTTGCTACATTGTTTAATATACATTCTAAAACTGCCTGATCATCAGCAAATAACACTGTGCTTAAGGAAGTTTGTCCAATATGGGGCGGTAATATCCTAATGTTTACATTTAGAGCAAGCCGTATCATCTGGATGGGCTCGCTGGAGTCATCGGTTCGATGCCCTTTGCCTCGAAGTTCCTCCGGTGTGATGTGACTTCTGCTTCAGCAGCTAATCTCCCTCGAAATTATTTTTGGGTCAGTGATTTATAGGTATGTCTGGGCTAGGTTATTTCTTAGAGTAGATACAAGGACCTATGCCAGCGATACAAGGACCTATGCTAGCGGAGATCTAGGATCGTAGACAATATAAATTGTGCTAGACATTTAATACTTAATTAGGCATATTAGTACTTGTTACCCTGTCTTTACAACTTATTTCTTAAACATTTTTATATTTCTTACAATTTCTAACAATTTATATCTTATAGAATATAATTGCAGTTGTAATTCAAATTTATTATGTTTTTCTTACTAACAATGTATTCTCTTCTATTGCATCTTTTTATCTAAACTCTCTCTTTTGTTATATTGACAATTGGTTACATTTAGTAAAGATATTATTATATATTTTTTTAAAAAATTACATTGTTCTCCCCTTTGTTCCGGATACTTTACTTTCTATTTCTGTTTCTATTGTGCCACACATGACCTGCATACTTTATTTTCTTTTTCTTCTTATGCCATATACTTTTTAGACTTGCCCTAAACTTATGTTGCACAGTTATGTTCCAAAACTTATTCATGAATAAAACTCTAAATGTTTCAAAATTAATTTCACTGTCTGCTAGCATATGTAACCATTCTAAGGTTTTGTTGTCCAAGCATTTTCTAACAAGTATCATTTTTAATGATTCAGGCACATTTTTCAATTTAAAATATTCTACTACATCATGTATAAATTGTACTGGGCTTGAGGAAGCATTAAAATAAGGTAAAGGTAATTCCTTAAGCACAGAATGATAGTTTGACATTTGATTTGTTACCTGCACATGTGTGTCTTCATTATTGTTTTGTTTTAGAGAGGCTGATGCTATGGAAAAAGCAGTAGCGTCTATTGTGTTGTTAGTTAACAAAGGTGATACACTTCTTTCTGCACTTGTATTATTGTCATGTATTTGATTAGCATTTACGGAATTAGTTACATTTGCATTTACTTTGGTACACTTGTACTTAAAGTTTCAAAACTATTTCTAAGTTTATCAATTTCTTTGCTACTTTCCTGTACTTTATCTTTAATTTCATCTATCATTGACATTACTTGTCCTTGCCTTGTATTTGCTTCATATATTGCTTCTGCATTTGTATTTTATATCATTGTTTTCAATTCTTCAGTTTCCTGACTAGTTTCTTGTAGTTTATTTAACTCTGTGCTTGTTTCATTCAGCTTATTATTTAACTATTTACTGGTTTCAGTTAACAAATTACTTATCCCTACTCTCATTTCATATATCTTATTATTACTTAATTCTACTCTCAGCTCTGCATTATTTTCAGTTATCTTATTCATTTCTTTTCTGGTTTCATTTAACTCTCCTCATTTCAGTTATTGCCTTTAGAAAGCACAGAATATTTTTTGTGATAAGTTTTCTTGCTCTTGTTGGCTAGATGTTTGAGGGTTTCTTTCTTTTGTTGCTCCCTGCACTAATATATGTAAAGGTGATTGACTTTGCATACTACTGCTATCTCTTTCTATGCCTACCTGTGAATTTGCAGATAACTGTTCATCTACATCTAACCTATTTGTTTTCTCTAGCTCTGATTGTAGATTTACATTGTAAGTTATTATGGCTGACCTATCCTCTCCTACTTCCATATTTTCATTGTTTTCTGTTTCCATTTTACTTTGTATACTTTCTTTTGTTATATTTGGTTTGGAATTGCTCAATTTTAATTTACCGCTTCTTAACAGCATGAAATTATCTTAATAACAATATATTCGTAACTACTTTGATAATTATATAAACATTTAGTATTGGAATTTTCTGACCTTTTCTCTGGCTGTTAGTAAACCTTTTTATTCTGGTGTTCCCTCGTAGATTCTTGTTGAGTTGTTGACTGCGTGCCCCGTACTCCTGAAAGAATTGTTGCTGTCCTTGGATGATGTAGATTCTGAAGTTCTCTGAAGTTTTCTGAAGCTCTCTGATGTTCTCTGGAGTTTTCTAAAGTTCTCTGATGTTCTCTGGAGTTTTCTCAAGTTCTCTGTACTAGTTTCGTTGATTCTGGTAGTCCTATGGTGTTCGGTGATCTCTTCTTTTCAGTTATTCTTGACAATTCTTGTCTGTTTAAGCCCCACGTTGGGCGCCAATTTGAATTAGTTGTTGTTATGGTGGTGTTGTATTGTATTTCGACTGTTGGGGAGCCGAACTTGAAGTATTTGCAACCGCACGTATGGTAAAACGTTTCCGGTAGCCTTCGCCCCATGTTTAAAAATATTAACTTTGTAATTTGACTGTTTCTTTAAATATTATATATTTATGTTTGCCTCGGTTGCGTCAGTATTTATTTTTAGAGACATGAATGTCTTAGCAGGGAGTGGTGCGATTGAAGAGTGTAGGCTTACACAGATTATAATTTTACTTCACTCCTTCTATTAATGCTTGACACGATTTAAATAACACATCACTGATATAGAGAGATGTGAGATTTTTTTATTAATTACTTGCACTTTTTAACACGTAAACTATTTTAGTCTCACACAAAATACGTATTAAATTTCTCGAGGACGCATCTTGCGTCCGGTTAGGAACACTGTCTACAAGCAACTGACTTCTGAATTTGTAAATTTTGCTCCATTTTAGTTTCTGATTGGCTAATCCTAGCCAATAGAATACCTTCATTTAACCAAAGCTTTTTTGGTTGTTGATTGGCTATTTTATAAACTGTCACAAAAACTACATTATTGCTTCCAAGAATCACAAGTAGCATTATTTAACTTTCAAATTCATTATTGCCTCGAGGTTATCTCATTGTTAGCAACTTTTAACCTATTAACCTCACAGTTCCTACATTATTAAATTACGTAATACATTCACATAACATTATTACACATGTATACAATAATATAAACATATACAATGACTGTAATATGCACTTTTTTAATGTTGTTACTTACAGATATTGCTTTAAGGTGGGCTGTTATTGAATTTATATATTATATAATTTGACTGAAATCATTTAGGTGTTAAAAATACTGCCTCAACGTGGATTACAGAATAAGCGTAGAATAAGGATTTTCCTATAGGTTACTATTTTGCGCAATTGGTAGCATCTGTGAGTTGCTTGACATTTTATACATTTCTGATCGACTTAAGGGTTGAAACATGTAACTAATATACATGACGCAATCCGGTGCTTTCCTTGTTTCTTTCGAAATTTCCCCTCCTTCGCCGCCTATTATACATTCTCTAACCATAACAATATCACAAATGGCTTTTCCGCTAGGCTTAAATACAATAGACATGCGAGCTGGCTACATCGAAAAGACATACCTCTGTTCTTCCAAGACACGCTTTTAAGACATCTTAGCTCGGAAAACCAGGAATATTTTAACATTAGTGATGTTTATCATTACAGAAATTAACAATATCTCTATTAGTATAATAATAATGTACCACAAGAGTATATAATGATCTACTACATTATATAAAATTGTTTGGGGTGGCAAAATAAGACCTCATTTTATATAGTTAAATCTTAAATTCATGTGCCATTCTCTTATGTTTTCGTCTAAACATCAATTGAACAAAGCGGTGATAAGGGACATCCTTGTGGTACATCCTGCAATATTTCTCTATATTCTTGACTTGTTCGTTGATTTGTTTTTACCTTTAACACGTTATTCTTATACAAGCTTTGTATTGTTTTAACCAAATGATTTGGAACACCTTTTACCAATAATACTTTCCATAATAGTTCTCTGTCAACCGAGTCAAAACTTTTCCAGTTTATAAATATAATATATATAGGTTGGAATAATGAATTCTCTATGTTTTTCAATGATTTGAGACATTATGAAAATTGCATCTATACATGATCTATTCGCCTCAAATCCATTTTGTTCTGTTAAAAGCATTACTTCCGCAATAACTAGTAACCACTTCGATATTATTTTTACATAAGATTTATATCCAAGTTTAGCAAGCTTATCCCTCTATAATTACTACATTACTTTTGACCTCCTTTCTTAAGTATTGGCACAATTATTGATTCCAATTATCCGGAATATGTCTATATTTCCAGCAGTTATTTATAAGATATAAAAATTTATTGAGCAATAATTTTGGAACATACTTAAAGAGTTCTGTATTAGTACAATCTGATCCTGGAGATGCTTCTTTCAGTTCTTCCGTTGTAATTGATTGATGTCATCAATAAAAATGAATTTCATACTTTTCTTTAGCAACGGTCTATAAATGTTGGTAATAATTTAACCATTTTTTGGGGAAGCTACATTTAACTGTAGAACTTGATTTGTATTTAAGCTTTTCAGAACTTTTTGTGCCTTTAATTGTCACCCATGAAAGTCATATTCAATGTTATTACAATTGTTATTTTTAATTTATTAAAAGCTGAAAAACCTATTAAAATCTTCCAGTTTGGTTCTGAGTTGGTTGTCCGTAAATTCTTTGTATTTTTCCAAAAGATACATTACCTATTCTTGCGTTCATATCACCAGGTATAATAATATAGTCTTTCTTATTTATTTTATCTAATTGGGTTTGTAAATTATTATAGAAAATTTTCCTTCCTCTGGGGCATACATTGTTAAGATAGTCATGTATTCTCTGGAGATCTTTATTCTAACTTCCATGACCATTTCGTTCCCAAAGGTGTATGAATCAGTTTTATATTCTAGCTCTAGCGTGTTTTGTGTTTTCAAACGCCACTATGTAACAAAACATATTTCTCAAGATTTAAGGTTCCATTTGTTTTTTTTCTTCCTCTCATATATCCGTTATTAATCGTTAAAGTTGCTAAATTCTTATTCTTTATAAGTCCTGTGGATTTTCAGTTGTTTCCCGCGATGTCATAGAAACACACGGAGTCTTAAGGCCAGCATATAGCACCAGTTCTAAAACATTTGACTATTGCTATTCCCTTTGTGTATACATAACGAAAGTGCAATGCAGCTATTTCCAGAAAGGTCTATCTTGATTAAAATGGAGTAGATAGGAAAATGAACTTTCGTAAGAATAATTTGTATACTCACTAATGAGCAATAGAGAGTAGAGAAGTCAGGTGAAAGTAACACATCAGATTTTTTGATTTGTTATGTGTCAGACAGTTTTCTGGATAAACTGTATGAAAAACTTATCTTTTACTTTTATTTTCTCTACTACTAACCTACAGTAAGTTGAGGCAGTATTTTATATCACAATACTGTAAATACCAAGTGATTGTAGCGTAAATTAACATTATTGTATGACAATGATTTGAGATGTTTGTTAATTATAAGAATTGTTAGGAAATAAGTTTACACGGCCTCACTGAAACTGACAATAGGAGCGGGTAACAATGTAGCGAGGGGGTGAGTTGCTTATCAATTAGAAGAGACAAACAAATGACGTCAGAGTAGCGTGCCTTTCTTTAGAAATGGAGGGAATATTTTCCCTAGAGCATATGTGTTCGTAATTTTGATTGGATAAAAAAAATAGACGCTAATGTTGGCGCGCTTTATTAACCAATAGCAGTTCGATTATAATGTTTAAGCATATCGGGGTGAGGGAGTATAAATTCTGAGCCAAAGACAGGTATCGCGCAGTTCAACAGAATCATTCACGGGTTACACGTCGCGCAGTTCAACAGAATCATTCACGGGTTACACGTCGCGCAGTTCAACAGAATCATTCACGGGTTACACGTCGCACAGTTCAACAGACTCATTCACGAGTTACACGTCGCGCAGCTCACCAGAATCATTCATGGGTTACACGTCGCGCAGTTCAACAGAATCATTCACGGGTTACACGTCCCGCAGTTCTACAGAATCATTCACGAGTTACACGTCGCGCAGTTCAACAGAAGCATTCAGGAAGTACACGTTACGCAATTCTACAGAATCTCTCGCGTCGTAAAGTTAGTTACAAAATGTGAAATACGCGAATTAATAATGCGCGACAAATAAGTGATTATAGTTACATTAAAAAATATAACAGTTTCAGTCAGGCGTGTATATGTGAAATTAATAATGTGTAACGGCAATAAAAGTGTAAAAACAAATTCCTTTATCAGTGTTATCCTTTAGTAACAACACCTTTCCGATTACACACCCTGTTCAAGAGATTTGCTCGACTGACTAATAATAGTTAGCCGGAGGACAAAGAACCCAACATTCAAAATAGTAAAACAATAACAGGCGCTCAGCAAATAAGATAACACGAACGATACCGCGACAAAGTAGAGGAAGTATTGCATTCCATCCAAAAATTCGATACCGAGATTTCACATGAGATATACGTTTTGAGGCTCACCGGGTTCATATTTAGAAAAAAATTCCATGTGTGTATGTGTGTGTGTGTGACTGTCCAAAACGAAAAGTCGGTTAAACACCAAACTTAGATGCGACACGAAGAGTTAAAGGGAAATCTTCCCATCCCAAACTGTCCGTTATATAGGAAAATGTTTGTTATTTTTATTTTCTGAAAATTTCTTTTAGGATTTTGGTCAAAATTACATATGCCTAAGTTATTTGCGTTGCAAATAAAACCATATATTGGATTTTCTGCGAATAGTTTGCGAAGTCTTTATTCAGAATGACTTGTATAGCTGGTAAAACGCACACAACTTACATCAAAGAAAATCTTTTGTGAGATATTCTTTGTTATTGCTTAGAATTTTCAAATGCTTATACCTTTTTCAAGTGGTAGAGTTAGATTACTTCCATAAAGTGCGTTGCATAATATATAGAGTGATCCGTTTAAGATGTCAGAGAAGTAAAAGTCATATTATATAAGAGATAAATGTACACATCTCCGAGAAGTTTGTTGTAAAATAACCAGAAAGAATGGAGGGTAACAACGAGCGATGTTTCAGACCTCATCAGCGTCGCATGGTAACACATTGTGCAAAGGAGACAAAATGGTGGAAGTCCGTGGAAGTCACTCCACCACTTATTAGCAGAGTAGATTACGCCATGTGCAACGTCTTAACAGGATTGTTAGACAAGATGTTTCCATCCATATTCAGCGAAAACATACTGACACAGCGTAATTACGAAGCTCATCTCTAGTTTCCTGTCATGATGTGTGAGAGGCAGGAAGCGCGCGATCAATGGTAAATCGATGGATGTTCATGGACAAAGCCACATTTCATGTGAGTGGCCGAGTTAACAATTATAGCTGTATTATTTGGGAAACCGAGTACCTACACGTCTCATACGACACATCTCACATACAATACAATACACTGAGTGCGCTGTTGTGTCATGACCACCATTTTGTCTCTTATACACAATAGCGCTGCCATGCCATGCGAATGAAGTGTGAAAGTGTGTTAACTTCCATCCTTTCTGCTTATATCATAGCAAACTGCTCAGAGATGTGCGCATTAACCTTTTATATATAACGTTTTACTTTTGTGACATCTCAAATGGATCACCCGGTATGTCTTATCTTAGGAACGACTCTCACTACCGCTAGGCGTGGCATAGGCGGGTTCAGGAAGATGCTTTATGATGATTGGCCAATCTACTCGATGCCATCTGGTGAGTTATCGAAAATTTTCAACTTCAAGCTGGAGCAGAAGAGGAAACACACTGTCTTTTGCGCATACAGATTGACGCAGAAGGCAAGGTAGGCTCGCCCGCTGTAGAATACTAGCTTCACCAGGGACGTTAGGGGAGTGCGTTCTACTCTAAGTAGCTATTTTGTGTTTTTTCTCTCTCGTGGTCTGGCAAAGAGCATGGAATTTCGATTCCATCATAGCAATCCGCTGTTTAAAAATCTTTGCTTTAGGCTATTATTTTGTATTCTATTCTTCTTAAATCTAAAAGGAAATGCGTGTAATGAAAGTGTGTCCCGTTTCACTATAAGTAAACAGAAGAATAAGCTTTTTTTAGGAACAATGTGTAGAATAGTGAATAGAGAACGGCATGTGAATGCAATACATAGATTTTTGTATTATTTAACAACAGAAAAAAGCAAGAAGAATTGATTATAGGATACTAGCGGTGCACCATGTTTCCAGGAGATTCAAGACAGTTTAAACTACTTTTGTTTCCTTATAAAGCAAGTGCCTTATTGATTCACTAATGAAAAGCCCAGCTACCACCCGTCTGAGGAATTCGTGCAGACAGGAGGAGGGAAAGCTCGCGCAGATGCATAAGGGACAGGCTGCATTACGTCACCATTCCCGGTGCGTAGTATGTACAGGTCTGCAGTAAGGAAATGCAGCAGTTGAGTCTTTTAATTACAGTGGACGAGTTCGTAAACAAGTCAAAATGCAAACACTACTACGCGAAGTCTTACGCTCACAAAGTAGGAAAACAATATTCAATGTGTTACTGTTTTGTAAAGAAGAGAAACGTAAAGTTCTAACTATTCCGTTATGTGCGTTGTGTTGACGTTTTGATGAACTACCTGTCTGACAAAAGAAGTTTTCAGGCGAGGTTGCCAGTGTGCAATGGCTAGACAGGACAGATAACGCCCGAACGAGGATAGAGTACATGCTACGCACCGGGAATGGTGACGTAATACGTACTATGTTTCTGCGTGAGTTTCCTCTGCCTCCCGTATGCACTTATTTCTCAGACAGGTAGTGCTGTACTCATGTTCGAGGGTTATCTCTCCTGTCTAAAACCAGCCATGGCACACTAGCGACTGCACTCTTTCGTCAGACAGGTAGTCGCTAGCGCATGTTTATGCGTCCAAACGATGACCAGTGCTGGAAAATTGGTGATGTCATTTGACAAAACGGCGCGGAAGAATGGACAACGGACATACCATGCTTAAAAGGGGGTTGAAGTGTTAAAAGTGACATTTTAACATATTAAAGCTTTAGCACACATATTGCTAGTAGTTAAAGAAATATGTGTACAGAATTTCACCTAAATTTGTAATTGGGATATTTTTGATATTTTATCAGTTTCAATGATTAAAATAAAAATATGTCTCCACAGATTGAATTACAAGCGCTATCTTTTTTTAACAACATTTATATCTGACGGACATTTATATATGATGGACATTTAAAATATTTTATATTGCAAAATGAAAACAAAACAGCAAAAATGACCCATGATTATGCAAGTTGTTTAAAATGTAAACCAAGGCGTTTATATAAAACTTCTAAGCAGTAATTTTACTACACATATTTTAAAGGGCTTTTTGGAATAGGAGTATTTTCAGACCTCTTACTGTATTTCTGTGGGAGAAGAGAGATTTTGAAAATGGGAAAACAGCCAAAAATTTGAACGTGCAAAAGTTCATAAAATATTTTTATGCAGAGTTATTTAATTGAAATAGCTCACTAGTAGATAGATGTCGCTGATACGCACTAAAATGTCTGATGCGTTACACTCACATGGGTTTCTCTCTATCACGCGTCCACAACTATTCTTTTAAAAGCTTATTCTTCTATCTACTTTTCATTAATCGAGATAAACGTTTGCAGTAATAGGTAGGTGTAGGCTTAAACTATAGTCAGAGCTTTAAAACACGGGTGTCTATGCGACACACACACACACGCACATACACACACACACACACATATGTCGTCCTCCGCGGTGTAGTGGTTACTGCTAGCCACTTGTTCCCGAAGTCACGGATTCAAACCCGACGGAGGGCAATGAATATTTTTCGGGCTAAAAATGCTTAACATGGCTTCCTTCGGAAGGGAAGTAAAGCCGGTGGTCACGTTTCGTAGATTTACGCCGCGTAAAAGAACCTCAAGCCTGATAAAGAGGCCTCTGAGCAAAATACGGTATTTCACGCCAAACATACAGGATGATTTATGAAGAACCGACACATTTATTTCTTTAATTGTTTCAAAACGAGTTATTCTAGCAACTTATTATACCTGAAATGCAGATAAATTTTGGGAAATTATTTACCTCTATAGAAAATGTTGAAAATGTCCCCCATCCTGCATAAGCCACAGCTCAACATGTTCCGGCCACTCGTTGGAGGACTCTGTTGTCAATGGCTTGAATCTCCTGTGTAATGTTGTGTTTCAGATCGTCCAATGTCTGGGGACGTGTGGCATAAACCCTGTCTTTTAAGTAACTCCATAGAAAGAATGTCAAATCCGGAGATATCGGTGGCCACAGGTTCTTAGAAATTATCCGGTCGTCAAAGAAACTTGCAATTTGTGCCATGAATTCATTTGATGTATGTCATATAGCGCCGTCCTGCTGAAAATATCCTTGACTCAGTTCTACATCGTCTAGTTGCTCAGCAAACCCCATTAAAATCCGTCGGCACTCTGTAGTGTTCGCATTGTTTAAAAACAATTGGTCCCACTATTCTCTGTGCGGATATTGCGCACCAAACTGCGATTTAAACAGGGTGCATAGATGCTTGATGAATAACATGTGGATTTTCACTGGCCCAATAGCATGAGTTATTTGAGTTCACATAAATGGAGCCATGCTTCATCTGCGAACCATGTGATGGACAATATGGCAGGATTTTGCACAATGAACGCCTGAAACCAACGACAATAATTCAGTCATCTATCCTTATATGGTTCCTGTAACTGATGGACAACCGTAATCCTATACGCCTTTAGGCCTGCACTTTTCACACCTCTCTGACACATTGAGCAGCTGTACCCTGTCTCATGCGAAAAACGTCTTAATGGTTTTGGGCGACTGATCCAGTCGTGCTCTTACGTCAACAACAACCGTGGGAAGCCTAGATGAACGAGTTTTGCCTTTTTCACTCACCAGAGATCCAGTTGTTTCCAATTTGTTTACCAGTCCCAGTATTGTGTTTCTTTGGGGGGGGATTCCGAATACCAAATTCTCTCCGGTATGCCTTTTGAGTAGTTATAATTGAATTCGTAATCTAGTATTGTTTTACAAGGAAGAATCGTTTATTTAATGTGTACTCCATTTTCACGTTGACTGGAACAAAATCTCAAAAACAGCTGCCGACAATAAAACTAACAATTACGAATAAAACATGAACATCTGCGCATCTAGTGACAGGCAATCAAAACTCCAGAACATTCTGCTTAATTTTGTGCTAAAATTGGGGCATTGAGTGAATTTCGAACAGAATAATTAAAGAAAGAAATGTGTCCATTCTTCATAAATCACCCCGTAGAATGGGACACAAAGGACCACAGCAGTTAAAGATCGTCCATAACTAAAACTAAATTCACACACGTAAACGGACCTTTATCTAAACATTCATATAATGGGAGAGTTCGGGGGACCTCGAAAATGTATTTCTAATGAAACCTCAATGTCGAAATTCCCAGTGAAATAGCAAATGTGGGGAAAACAAAGATGGGTTCAGAGGAACTCACAATATGTGTTTTGGATGAAATATTGTTGATACAGAGCTTCTGGGTGGAATAAAACACTTATACCTACCATAAATGCTAGGATAAGTAAAATTAAACCAATCGTCACGAATGAAATTGAAAGTATTTCGCTATTAAATGCATGATTATTATATAATTTAGTTACTATTTTAGAAATAATGTTATATATTCAAATAAATTTAAAAAGGATTTGCAATTAAACGTTTTAAAACAGGAAAAATTGTGATATGGAAGAGCAAAATAAAAACCATACAATCCAAAGTACAGGTTTAATTAGAACGTAATTCAGGTAGTTAAAAAGAATTTTTACTTCAATAAAGTACACCCAGTTAAATGTTTAAGCTCGCATTATTTATTACAGCAAGAACCAAGTGGATAAAAGAAAAACTTTGTTTTCTTTAACAAAGAGCAGTCTCTGATCTCTCTACTTGCCTCGAGGCATGAAATCAGTTTCTGTCTTGAATAAATAACAAGAAACAAAAATTTCTAAGAAAACTGTATTGTAGCGAATATAATCTCGCTGCTTTTAACAAGCTATAACGTGCCGTTTAATAAGATTAAACTTCCATTCTCTCCAGACTTTGCTAACAAAAGCATGAAACGCAAAGGAATTTGCGGAAAATGAATTCAAAAGCCACAATAGGACCACGGGTTTAGCTCCCATTAGGCATCCTTAAGCTGTAGTGTGCATTGTTAAAACGATAACATTGATCGAAAAAAGATTCCCAGAGCTGTTACACAACACGGCTTCTAACTAAAAAGAGAAAAAAGAGAACTTAGAAAAGAATAAATGGTTTTTGTTTGATTTATTTAGCAGTTTCCGCAGTGTGGAAAAAGGAGGAAAATGAATGCAGTTTCAATAAGCAACTGAAGAGGTTTTGTGTAATACAAGCGTTTGATTAAACGAACCTATGTAATTTTTTCTTTCGAGAAAAGAAACTTTAAACAATGCAAAAATATACTGTAGTAATAAAATATGCAGTGAAAATATTGTTTTCCGGGAACTTTGCTTACTGCAGTAATGTTTCTGTTTCTCTCACCGGAGTAGTTGGATATTTTGAGTGCTGTTTATCCAACGTTGTGTTACTCGTATTTATATTTTACTTTGCTCTAGCCAAATACCTCTCTCCTCCTTACACAAGCTTCTGAAAACACAAATTAATGTGTAGTTAAAATGCTTTTCCATTATTCCATATTACTTTAAAATAAGTTTCCAAACGTTACTATTTAGAACACGTTTCCACTGTTTCTACTTATTTCTACCCCAAAGGTATTTGTAGGGATTAAAGCAATCTGATATGCAAGTATCCCCATGTTCATTTATTTTTATGCTTGTTACTTTCTCTACTACGTATAGTAAGTAGGGGAATTATTGTATTCCACCCAAAAATTCGATAGCGAGATTTCACCGGAAATAAATGTTTTGAGACCCCCTGAATCCAAAAAAGCATTTTTGGAAACATGTCCGTGTCTGTGTGTGTGTCTGTGTGTCTGTGTGTCTGTGAACAGCATAACTCAGAAACGAACAGTCGTATAAACACCAAACTTGGTATTTAGGTTCAGTATCTTTCAGAGATGCGACACGAAGGTTTTCAAGAAAATCCCCCACCTCAGATTACCCTTTACATGGAACATTTTTCGAACATTTTAATTTTCTCAAAAATGTCCTTAACAATTTTGATTAAAATATAGTGTATATCTCGAATTTTCTGGGAATGTCTCCAAAAGTATTCTTCATTGTGAACGACGCTTGCATTACTGGTAAACCATAAAACATAGACAAAATTTTACTGCACAAAAATGTAGATCGCGTTAAAATACACAATTTATGTTATATACATTTTTGTTGTTGAGTGAATCATTTTTGAGATATTGCTTCTTATTCCCTTAAATTTTTCAATACTTATACTTTTTCTCAAATTCGTTATTCTTTTTTTTCCTGGTAATGCAAAGAGAATGGAATACTCCACATAGCAACCAGCTCTTAAAATATTGACTATCGCTTAAAGCCTATTAATTCCCCTTGCATGTACAAGAAAATTAGCAATAAGATTAACATCTCGATTATCATGAAGCATATGGAGAATAAGCGTTTGTAAAAATAGTTTGCACAAGAGTAGAGAAAGTCATGTGAGTGTAACACACCAGATTTTTTTATAGATATAAACCTTTTGTATGAAACAAATGACATTGTTCATGCAACTAAATAAAATAAATACTTTTTAGAAAAAATGAAAAAATAATATGTTGCTATTTAAAATTTTTGGCATAACGTCACTCCTGTACAATAATAATTGAAAATGCGGTTTATTGTTTGTAAAAGTTTCATTTCAAAATATTAAATTTGACGTGTTCCAACATTTTTTAAGAAATGAGTTTATTATAAATTGGTCATAAAAAAGGAACTTAAATTCAAAAGAAAGTATAAACCAAATTTTAATGAATAATGAAACAACAGATAGGTAGATATAACTAAATCTTTATGGGTAAGTATTACACATGTTTTTCATTCACAAGCACTACAAACGTTTAATATCACTTCCTTTTATAACACGGCATATATCTAATCTATAAGCGAGTTCGTCCCCAATTCTATGGATCAAATCACGTCAATGGTTGCTACTGCTTATCCTATCACAATTCGTTTAGACTTGGTCCTGAATTCCATTTGAATAGACGTGGCTATTAGCGATTCACTTAACAGTGGACAATAATGAGCGCGCCCCGCACTATACAGTGTGTATAGAAAAAACACGACAACACTTAGTATGTTGGGCGGGATATTGAAGTAACATTTTTCAAGAGTGAAGCTATATCTAGAAATACATGATTTGGACGCTATGGGGCGTCAAAGTTTCATAGGAATGTTGTTGGTTTCATAATATAATTAGGCTACCCCTTCGCCTGCATAAGATGGACGGACGAACTGTGCCTTAATTTCCCTACTCAAGAATTACATCCGCTCATAATTCAAGGTTCGGATCCTAATGGGGTAGTTTGTGTTGGTACCAATGCAGTAACATTGTTGACAGCAGTACAAAATGTACCAGTACACAAATATTGAAATGATCGTTATGCCACTTGCATACGGCAGAGCTGCTGCAAGATTGTATGCGAAAAGATTTCCCAACATACATGGGTGGGTAGAGGGGGACCTGTGCCATGGCCACCACAGCCATCTGATCTTACACCTCTTCAATATTTTCTGTGGGATAGCATGAAGGCTATGGTGTATGCTACTCCTGCAACTTCAGAGGAGGACCTTATCACAGGAATCCATGCTACAACTGAAATACTGAGCACACAGCCGCACTTATTTAATCAAGAGCGTCTGTCTCTGCTCCGTCGATGTACGCTCTGCATTCAAATAGGTGGTCAACAGTTTGAACCTCCTTTGTAATTTACTGCACGATGCGATGTTATCGGATTTCTTAACGGAATGTGGAACGTACAACACCCATCAGCATATCCGAACTATAAATATTTATTTATTAGCATATTCAAACTCTTCGCAAACTTCGACGCCCCACAGCGTCCAAACCAAGTATTTCCGGACATGGGTTCCCTCTTGAAAACTTCGCTTTAATGTCACGCCCAACATACTAAGCGTTGTCGGTGTTTTTCTATACGCCCTGTATACGCCCCCATGCTGACTGATGGTGACGAGACTATATCACATTGTAGCGTACTCTAGCGGATGTATAGTAAACTTTACTTTATAATAATCTGCATATTAGCCAGTGTAGACGACCGAGTGTGTTTTAATCCTTTAATTTCCTAATGAAGGAGTAAACCAAAAGCACTGAGAAGGTTTATTCTGTGAATTCGAATTTCATTATCTTCCACTCCGAACTCTTGCTCCTTCAATATAGATTAATATAGTCTTAAATAATAAGAGATAAGGCTGCCCAATGTCTTCTGGACTGTTTAAATTACATCTCGACGAGATTGTCAAACAAGGACAAGGAAAATTAATAACACGACCCTGAACACCATTTTATTCGTAGATGCTCAAGCTCTTTTTCTAAAATCTGAGAACGTTTTAAAATACATATGTGTGAGCTGAATGAAGTTACATTTAATTATAACATGCAATTAAAAAAAGAGTTACAATGATCTTTAGAGGGGAACAATTTAGATGTAAAGTTGTGCTGAATAAGATAAAGTCAACCATTTTAACCATTTAGGTTTTAATATATATCATATTTACAGAATAACTAAATAAGTAATAAACGTACCAAACTTTATAGAACTTGTAAAACAGAACACTGAGGAATGAAACCTTAAAACTCAATACAGATGAAATTTTACCATAATGATGGTAGTCATATTGATGTACAGTCAATAGCAAAGAAATGTGCCGATGTTTGTGGTATTCTGTAGTGTTATTATTCATTTAATTTTGAAGAATCTCCTTATCATCTGTTCCAAACCAGCCCTGGCCAATCTCTTATTGGTATGAATTAGTGTCAGACACACACGCTTTAACCTATGAACAAAGGTCAGACTTAGGCGAGTGCTGAAAACGGAGGAGTAAGGAAACATTTCATCTCAGTGGCTGGAAACCATTCTTCGCAACGATGGTCCACACCGGCCCCTAGAGGAATCTGCCTCATATTGGTTGATGTCAAAAGTTTGGCATTCAAACATTAACCTATGAACACAGGTCGGTTTCAGGTACTGAGTGTTAAAATTAAGGGGTGGGAAGTGTGCACGAAGGTGGTCTATTGTGGCCGTATTATAACTTATCCCTTGTGACAGCTCAATGCCGGCTCCGTCACTGCAGCTACGTATGTGCCAGCCAATCACCGTCGATACCGTCCAACACCGCTTGGAATCCTCGGCCTAAAACCTCCAGCATGACATAACACTTCCACAGTTGACACATTTATTTATACTGCTGGCACGTGTTTACATATATATATATTTATTTATTTATTTTGGTCTTGTGGAACCTGAAAGGAATGTACGTACGTATAAAAAATAGACAAGGCCTTTGTGTAATATACAGGGTGAATAACCTAAAACTGGCACCGCAATATTTCGGAAATGGAAAATGATATTCACGTGCAGCTTTCACAGCATTGATTGGTAGCCAGGGGCTCGTACATTTAGCCTTTAAACATATTTTAATAATACTGAGAAAGTATATGTTTGAGGAAACATACAATTTTTAAATGGAACAATACCTGGTTAAATCAACAGAATAAATTAGAATGTCAATGGTCTTTGTTGCAGGATTCTAGTGCAAGTGGTTTACGAGAAATCGTATTTTGAAAAGTTTCCACCCCGATAATTGTTTGTCCCATTCAACCTGCTTAGTTGCTAGGTACGATGTTGTTATGTTTGTTTGCATTGTGTTTTCTGTTCATTGATTGCATTGCAACTTTCTGGTCAGTTAGTTTGTGACAGTTCAAGCAGTAAGTCGTGAGTGGAAGATGGGGTTTACTAATGCAGAAAAAGCCGACATGCTCATGGTGTATGGAGAGTGCAGGAAGATTGCAGTTCGTTCCTGTACGGTGTATGCGTAAGCGTATCCCAGTAGACGTCAACTATCTCGGCAATTGTTTGCCAACCTCTTCAATTACGTGAAAGTGGTACTGTAACACTTACAAAACGTAACATAAACAAACAAGAGACTGGAGAAGAGGCAGAAATTAATGCTTTGGCTGCCATTGCTGTAGATCCGTAAATTATTTCCCGCACAATCGCATGTGGAGGTGGCATAAGTCAGGCAAGTGTACTGCGCATTCTCCATTGACATAGGTTCCAGCACTATCACAACTCTCTCCATCAAGAGATGCATGGAAACGATTTTGAGAAGCGCATTAACTTTTTCACATGGGCATTAAGACATGATACTCCACATTCATCATGTATTTTGTTTAGTGATGAGGCAACATTTACTAATCATGGCCAGGTAAACCGCAGAAACATGCACTATTGGGCTGTTGAAAATCCCCGTTGGCTTCGTCGGGTGGAACGTCAGCGTCCATGAAGTTTAAACGTATGGCGTGGGATAGTGAACCGTCAGCTCATACCTTTGTTCATAGAAGGAACAACGAACTCGCACAAGTATCGCAGCCTCCTGACAGACCATCTGCAACAGATGCTAGAAGAAGTTCCTTTGCTGACTACGAGGAACCTGCGGTACCAATATGATGGCTGCCCAGTCCATAGTGCACGTAGTACTACAGCTTGTCTTAACGGGTTGTTTCCAAATCGTTGGATTGGACGAAGAGGACCTGTAGCTTGGCCGACCCATTCACTGGATCGGATCCTTTCAGACATTTTTCTGTGGGGAAAGCTGAAAGATACTGTCTACAAGGATGTAAAAACTACATCAGACTATATGAAACGACGTATCACTGCTGCCTGCTCTGAAATTTCCGCTGAAATGCTAGAACGTGTGCAGCAGTCTTTCCATAGCAGACTGGAAGCGTGTATTGAAGCTGCCGGTGGTCATTTTGTACACAACATTTGAAGGGCTATGTTCTCTTTACTTTTAAGAATCCACAGAAGTATTGTAATTCCCTTTTGTTTTTCTTTAGTTTGTGCTACCACAGGTTGTACAAGTGTCGGTGCGTAAAAGTTTCAAAATAAAACTTCCCGTAAACCACTTGCACTAGAATCTTGCAACAAACGCCACTGACATTCTGATTTACCCTACCTTAATGCTGTTGATGTAACTAGGTATTGTTGCATTTAAAATTGTATATTTGCTCAAAAAATACACTTTCTCAGTATTATTAAAATCTGTTTATAGACTAAATGTAGAGCCCCTGGCTACCAATCAACGCTGTGAAAACTACACATCAATAGCACTTTACATTTCCGAAATATTTGCGGTGAAAGTTTTGGGTGATTCATCCTGTATAATAAACAGTAGTCAGATATCCCTAGAAATAATAATGGGATAAGCACAGGTGTGAAAGAATGAAACAAAGATTTAGTTTTCAGCACAGAGTTCTGTCACTGATTTTGAGCACTTAGTGAATATAGTACGTGGGATATGTCGTTAATTAACAGAGTTTACAAATAAATTTATCCATTAATACATGAAAATTAATTTATATGGGAGCGCATTTTATATACGACTCATTACGACGGTTCTTATGCATTGGTTTGATTCTGTTATCACATGCTTCTCACAAATAACACGTAGTCTTCCCTCTTCCTGCTATCTCACCTGACAAATCTCATGAAGCCAGTACACCTGAATAGTTTTTGTTACCTCGCCGTAATGTTGCATGTATTGTTGCAAATGGTTAATAGTTATTAGTTTGAGTGCAATATAAACATCACACTCAGAGTGTCTTTACACAAAATAGTGTGCTGCTGCTTCTGCTGCTGTGATTTATAGTGCTTCCTTTATAGCATCATTTATTTCTGTTGTAATACGATAATTAGTATGACTTCTGAAAATGGCATTAGTAGTTTCGCAGTAACTATAAACGTTAACTTATAATTCTCCTTTCGTTAACAGCAAGGCAAAAACGATTTATTTAGTCATGTATTGAGGCACTTTAACACTTTTAACACTTATATAATTTCAGTCTAATTATATAATATGTAAATTCAATAGCAGCCCGCATTAAAGCAATATGTGTATGTAACAATATATAAAAAGTGTATATTACAATCATGGTATATGTTTATATTATTGTATCCATGTGTAATAATGCTATGTGAATGCATTACGTAATTTAATAATGTAGGAACTCTGAGAAATAGGTCAAAAGTTGCTAACAATGAGATAAACTTGTGGCACTAATGAGTTTGAGAGTTTAATAATCTTACTTGTGATTCTTGGAAGCAATAATGTAAATTTTGAGACGGTTTAAAAATAGCCAATCAACAACCAGAAAAAGCTTTAGTTAAATGAAGGTATTCTATTGGATTAGGAATAGCTAATCAGAGACTTGAAATACAGAAATTTACAAGCTTAGGCGGTTGAAACCAATTCAGTTGTTTGCAGACAGCGTTACTAACCAGACGCAAAAGGTGTCCTCAAGAGATTTAATACGTATTCGTGTGAGACGAAAAATAGTTTACGTGTTAAAAATAACAAATAATTAATAAAAGAATCTCACAGCTCTCTATCAGTGAAGTGTTATATAAATCGTATCAAGCATTAATAAAAGGAGTGAAGTAGAATTATAATCTGTGTAAGCCTACATTCTTAGTCGTACCACAACCCTGCCAAGACATCCATGTCTCTAACAATAATACTGACGCAGCCGAGGCAAACATAAATATATAATACTTAAAAAAACCGTCAAATTACAAAGTTAATATTTTTAAATTTGGAACGAAGGCTACCGGGTACCATACGTGCGGTTACTCCTACTTCAAATTGGCGTCCATACGTGGAGCTAATAAAATTTACTTCTCAAATTGGCACCCAACGTGGGGCAAATATCAATAAGGTAACAAACAATCTTTCTCAAATTGGCGCCCAACTGCGTGGAGCCCGAAGGGACAAGAATTGGCGACAACGGAAAAGAGGAGATCAACGTACTTCAGAGATCTTCAGAAAACTCCAGAGAACAACAGATAACTACCAGAATCGATGAAACTACAAGACTTCACTTCAGGAAACTTCAGAAAAACTCCAGGGAACTTCAGAAAAAAATCCAGAGAATTTAAAAATGATCAACAACATCATCCAAGGACAGCAACAATTCTTTCAGGAGTACGGGGCACGCGGTCAACAATTCAACAACAATCTACGCGAGAACACCGATTGTAAAGATTTACTAAGAGCCAGAACACAAGGTAGGAAAATTCCAGTATTATATGTATAATAATTGTCAATTTAGTTAAGAAAATATATTGTTATTAGGATAATTTCCTGCTGTTAAGAAGCGGTAAATTAAAATTGAGCAATTCCAAACGAAAAATAACAAAAGAAAATATACAAAATAAAATGGAAACAGAAAAAAATGAAAATATGGAAGTAGGAGAGGATAGATCAGCCATTACAGATTACAATGTAAATTTAGAATCAAAGCCAGAGGAAACAAGTAGGTTAGATGCAGAAGAACAATAATTTTCAAATTCACAGGTAGGCATAGAAAAAGATAGCAGTAGTATGCAAGGTCAATCACGTTTACACATATTAGTGCAGGGATCAACAAAAGAAAGACACCCTCACACATCTAGGCAACAAGAGCATCTAAATTTCTCACAACAACAATTTATGCGCCTTCATAAAGCAATAACTGAAAGTAACGCAGAGCTAAAAAGAGAGTTAAGAAAAATTAATAATAATATAACTGAACAAAGTAATAAGATAAAACAAATGAGACTAGGGTTAAGTTATAAGTTAACTGAAACCAATAAAGAGTTGAATAATAAGCTGAATTAAACTAACACAGAGTTAAATAAGTTACAAGAAACTAGTCAGGAAACTGAAGAAATAGAAAACACAAATGCAGACATTGTGCAAATAGAAATAAATGTAACAGTACCAAAGGCAAGACAATAATACAAGTGCAGATAAAAGTGTATCACCTTTGTTAACTAATAATACAAGAGATGCTACTGCTTTTTCCATAGCATCAGCCTCTCAAACATAAAACAATAATGATGACACACATGTGCATGTACCAAATCAGATTTAAAACTATTATTCTGTGCTTAATGAATTACCATTACCTTATTTTAATGCTTCCTCAAGTCCAGTACAATTTATACATGATCTATTAGAATATTGTAAATTGAAAAATGTTCCTGAAGCATTAAAGATGATACTTGTTAGAAAATCCTTGGATAACAAAACCTTAGAATGGTTCCAATGCTAGCAGATAGTGAAATGAATTGAGACATTAGAATTTTATTCATGAATAAGTTTTGGAATACCACTGTGCAGCATAAGATTAGGGCAAATCTAAAAAGTCTGTGGCACAAGAAGAAAAAGAAAATAAAGTAACTGGAATGTAAAATGGGAAAGTAATGTAATTTAAAAAAAATTCTATAAGAATATCTTTACTAAATGTAACCAATTTTCAATATAACAAAAGAGAGTTTAAAAAAATATAATAGACGAAAATCCACTGTTAGTAAGAAAAACATAATAAATCTGAATAGCAACTGCAATTATATTGTATAAGATATAAATTGTTAGAAATTGTAAGAAAATAAATAAAAATGCTTAAGAAATAAGTTGTAAAGAAAGGGTCACAAGTGTTAATATGCATAATTAAATGTTATATGTCTATCACATAGGATATTTAAAAGTGGCTATGTTAGTGAATAAACAAACTTCACTCTGGTCATTGAACACCAGGTGATTTACCTCACACCATGGTCATTGACCTCAAAGTGTCGAACAAGTGAAAGAATAAAATGAAGTATTCTGCTATACACGAGTGTAGTGAAAAACCAGTGAGTGTTAAATAAAAGTGACAGTGAAAAAATAGGAAGTGAAATATTAAAAAGGTTATGTTTCTTTCTTTCTTACAGGAGACTTTCAGAAAGTATTTAATAATTTAAAAGCACAAAACAAAAGAACAATTTTTAAATATTTCTAAAAGGAGGAAATTTGAGGCAGTATTTTTATCACTTAAATAATTTCAGTCTATTTATATAAATGTAAATTCAATAACAGCCCGCCTTAAAACAATATGTGTATGTAGCGATATATAAAAGGTGTATATTACAATCATTGTATATGTTTATATTATTGTATCCATGTGTAATAATGTTATCTGAATGTATTACGCAATTTAATAATGTAGGAACTCTGAGAAATAGGTCAAAAGTTGCTAATAATGAGATAAACTTGTGGCACTAATGAGTTTGAGAGTTTAATAATTTTACTTGTGATTCTTGGAAGCAACAATGTAAATTTTGAGACGGTTTAAAAATAACCAAACAACAACCAGAAAAAAGTTTTAGTTAAATGAAGGTATTCTATTGGTTTAGGAATAGCCAATCAGAGACTTGAAATACAGAAATTTACAAGTTTAGGCGGTTGAAATCAATTCAGTTTGTTGCAGACAGCGTTACTAACCAGACGCAAAAAGTGTCCTCAAGAGATTTAATACGTATTCGTGTGAGACGAAAAATAAGTCTACATGTTAAAAAGGACAAATAATTAATAAAAGAATCTCACAGCTCTCTATCAGTGAAGTGCTATATAAATCGTATCAAGCATTAATAAAAGGAGTGAAGTAGAATTATAATCTGTGTAAGCCTACATTCTTAGTCGTACCACAACCCTGCCAAGATATCCATGTCTCTAAGAATAATACTGACGCAGCCGAGGCAAACATAAATATATATAATATTTAAAGAAACAGTTAAATTCCAAAGTTAATATTTTTAAATTTGGGACAAAGGCTACCGGGTACCATACGTGCGGTTACTCTTACTTCAAATTGGCGTTCATACGTGAAGCTAATAAAATTTACTTCTCAGTATGTACAATAATGAATCAACTGTTAGGTTAGGATTGTCAACTGAGCGTGCCAGGTAAGGTAGCAATTACCCCTCCCGTTCCCCAACGTGCGTAAGGTTGCAATGTAGCTTCCCACCACTTCATTCAGTCCACGTGGTAGTGGAAATGTCTAGACATACGAATATTTCCTTACCAACATAAACCATTACCCATTGTACCGGCACGATTCAATGCACTCAACTGTACGGGAGCAACAACCGGACGTGAATAGATCGAATAAACACAAAATAGAAAAGTAGAATCAGACGACTGAAAAGTTCAATACCATAGCGGGGATTTGAACCACGGATCTCTCGGTCTCCGCCCTTGCTCTAACCACTGAGCTACCATGGCAACTTGACCTAATAGTGTTTGAAACTATGAAGCCTGGAACTGAAAGTACCAACAGTATTGTAAGTTGCCATTGGGGTATGTCATCTCAATACAATTTGAGATCTCCTTGTGGGTTACCGGGAAAAATGCGAATAGGTTGGGGAATTTAATGTCGTACCGGCATGTTGCTATGGTAGCTCAGTGGTTAGAGCAACCGGACGGAGACCGAGAGATCCGTGGTTCAAATTCTGGCTATGGCATTAAATTTTTCAGTCGTCTGATTCTCCCTTTCCAACCCTGTCCAACACACGGCTTGTGTAGAAGAACAATTAATTACAAAATAGAAACGTTAAAAAGGAATTTCCTACGTTCAGTAATCGGTTATACTGTAATGGATGAAATAAAAACTAAAGATTTTATAAGAAGGAATATTGGCTTATTTTTGAAAACATACAAAACTCAGGAGCACACTGGCTGAATACTTGCAAAGAATGACTTCTGACAGAATATTTCGTTTACTTTTAGATTATAAGACCAGAAGCAGAAGAAACATAGGCCAAATGGAAGGATTCACTAAGTACTTAATGTAGCAACAACTCTTTTTCCATGTAGTGAAAGAAGGAGAAGAAATAATAATGTAAAGCAATGTTCGAACATAGATGTGAATCCCAGATAGAAGTATGTGCGCCTTAAGCTATATGCTACCGACAGCGCATGAACGTTGAGCTTGGAATCTAAAATCTTCGACGTTGGCTGACATTAACATGAAAGGGCATGTTCCAAGTGAACTCGCTTTGAAGTGAACGACCTGCTTCTCTTTCAGAGTTATGATAGACAAAAGTTTTGCAGAATTGGTTGTTATTTAGAAAGAGAAACGTATTCGCCTGTCACTTTAAGTATTCTAGCAGCAAAACAAATGCAGGATCAATTGAATGGCGGGTAGACTGGCAGAATGAAGTACGTTAGGTTGTTAGTCCGGCGATTGCTGTTTCTGATTCTCCGTGTGATACTTTATAATACGACAAAACTTTGTTTCCTATTGCGTTCCTAGAGGTCGGGACAAGCCAATAAGCATACACGTCACGTAAGCTGTTAGTCAATAGAGCAGCGAACGACCACATTGTAGTAACGTAAATGAAGATTGTGATGCCATAAGTGATACAGATCAATGTGTATTGCATTTTCTCTTATTTGAAAGTAAAGGTGTAGTTCGATTACTAGCTCACCCTTAAGGACACTTGGTAGAGATTTGGATACAAAAAATCGATGTTTTGTTGTTATGGATTATAAATGGTATAAAGAACATACCTATGTAGTTTCTTCTGTTATTTGAACCTTTAAAGACTCTTATGATACAGAGATGTTATAGTAGATTGTATGTTATGCGCAATAATTTACTGGCACTATTTTTAGGTCATGAAAACTTTGCTTTTCACATAGATTAGTGCAAATAATTGATTTCGCTGACGCACTTTTGCGCAGCATTTATTTACTGTTACCTCCGACATAGTGGTCGGTTGAAACTTCACATAAGAGTGGCATGACGTGAGCGAAAATCTTCCCTATTGGTAGGGACCCCGACTTTTCGCGAGTAGTTAATTCGCGAAATTGGCCGAAAATTAACAATAAGGAAAACCTTTAATCAATACTTTTTAAATTCCACATATCCATTCTGAGTCGCGAAATAACGCGACATTAGTTCTATATCGCGAAAACGCGAAATAACACCGTTATGAAAAAAAATGTGCAAAATAACCCGAAATTTTTCTCGCTCTCCTTTTTTTGGCGTTTGTCTCTCCTTTTCACATAAATAATCAGATATTTGGCTTATCAATCATTTACGGATAGGTGTATTGTCATTCGCTACGGCCATGCTGCACGGCACAGAACACCAAACTGCACTGTGATTTACCAGAGCTTCGGCAAACATCGGTACTGCTTGGACTACCCCGTCCCCTTCACTCTTCACCTATCGCATGCACAACAAAAGGAATGCCATGTTTATCGGAACTCGGAAACACCGCATCAGTGACGGATTTCTCATTTCACTCAAATTATTCTTTGGATTTAAATGACAATACTACCTGCAATTCTTCTCTAATGCCGTATTTTAACGATTCGTGCTTGCATCGCCCCATTTCATGACGGCTGGAAAAGACTGTCGCAAAAGTATCGTTAAATAATACATGAATTTCTAAGTCTGGTTCAAGTCAATTCTGACAGTAGACAGTCTCTTCTACCAATCACTGTCTCCGTTTCCTGTACCCCTCGCACGAAAATTGTTGCTGTCTCACGACGTTGCCATAATGTGAATGCATGTCTAGGTATATTTTGTGTCCGCTATACTTCGTTTGGAGTCAAGTTATATTCTTTAAATTACGTTACAATTTAGCACAAGGAATCTATTTACCTTCTGCTCTGAAAAAGAAAAGGAATTATGCCAATGGAGCCACGTTTCAAATTAAGCTAGCGCATGTACAATTCAGCTGACGGTGGAGTTGGCAACGTGCCGTTCGCGCGCCGTACAGACAGCATGTGCAAGACGTTGCCAGGCCAGTTTAGTTTTGCGGCACGCGGGAATTCAAACCGATTCCACAGTAATATTTCAATGCGGTCTCAAAATATAATAAACTGCCAGGCATCTTTCCTTCTTGAACACTGCAAAGTCACGATTTGCCTTATTGAAGTGCTTGAGGGATCTAAATATCCATTTGTTCATAAACTATATAGCAAACTTAAAGATATATCAAATGGCTTCACAATAGTAGCTGAGGGCTCGTTTGGAGAGAAAACTTCAAGTCTACTTCAGAGACTGCCAACCCTCAAGAAGTCTTATGTTATCAGTCAGTTCAAGCAATTGGGCATAAAGTCAGTTACCAAGCTGAATTCCTTAATGCCAGCTGATCCAGCTGCTGATATTATTCGTTCTGCAGGTAAATTGTTTGATGTAAGAAAAATAGTATCAAATGAGGCATCTACTGATATAACTATAGAAAAAGCAAGAAGAATGTTACCTTTTCTGTGAGACTTGCCAGAGAAGACATTCAAGGAGGGATATGCTACTCTGAAGAACATAGTGTGTGAGAAATTAGATGATGCTGCTGAAGTGAACATTGGATTTACTTTCTGGACTTCAATGTGACCACTTGTGTTTCAGTGAGAAGTGTATGAAACTATTGTGGGTACCCATGTTCAATGTGGACAGTGAAAGACTTTTCTCTGCATATGGGAACATCATGACAAACTTAAGAACAAATCTTAAGCCAGAGAACACCGAACTTATGGTGGCTTTGTCTCTAACAAAGTAAATCAGTCGAAATGTATACTATGTAAATATTTTCATGCTCTTCTTTTTTAAGTTACATGTAAGGTGCCCTTTGTTCCACAGTAAAATAGTTTAAACTGTGTTTTTGTTTTTTCCCTTTTTTGCACGAGATAACAGCGTTAAGCAGTTTTATTTACCGCCCAAAACACCGCTCACTATAATATTTTTACACCGATATTACATTATTTTATTTACCGACAATCTGGGGTCCCTACCTATTGGTAGTAAACGTAGATTGTTTTACATCATAGCTCTACCTTATCGTCATTGGCTGATTTTTCGCTGGTTTCAAAGCGTGACCTAACAATTTCTCAAACTCCGATGAGCTGATTCTTTTATCACTTGATTAATTTTTATGACTTTTCTTGAGCTTTCCAGGTTTCGTAATAGCTTCGCCGCCTTCTACACCTACGAGTGACCCAAAAAGTTAACATAAAGGAAGAATGAAGGTTTCCTCTAGCTGCGGATACAGTGGAAAGACCGCTGGTTTGCATGTCATAAACAATTGACTCTTACAATATAGAATTGTAATTTTACCTAATCATTCTCTTCTCGACTGAGCGAAATATTAGAACTATAGAATGCATTATTTGAGGTATCATACTAAAAAATAGGATTTTCATACATATTAGGGCATTCAAAAAGTAATGACAACACTGCTACATCACAAAAAATTATTTAAGTTACTTTTGAAATTACGAACTTCATTTATAGTCTCTTTCCGGGTCAACAATACGTTGCTATATACTTGGAAGAGGCGTACTCCATCTGCAGGACCATTTCTGGATATCTCTCTCACTGATCAATATAGAGCTCTCTGGATATCAAGTCTTAATTGAAATCTAATGCCTCGTAGAGATTCTTTAATCTTTGAGAATAAGTCATAGTCACAAAGGCGCATATCTGGTGTATTTGGTGGATGCCCGAGTACTTCCCAATTCCACCTTCTACACAAATTCCTCACTGATGCGGTTACATAACAACCAGCATTATCAAGTAACTCGATAGGACTCCCAATTGTCTGATTACGACGCTATGCCGGGCGCAAATGATGTTCCAAGTGAGCAGGTAGTAGTCTCCGTTTACATTCTTATACCATGAGGTATAGTATGCACTAAGATTATGCCTTCATAATCATAACACACAGTAAATATCAGTTTCGAAGCATCCTACAATTCTCGGCATCTTTTTGGGCATGGTGATTCTGCATGTTGCCATTCGTTTGATTGTCGTTGCAGCTCAGGTGTATGCGAACGTATCCAAGTCTCATCCATTGTAATAATGCGACAAAGAAAGGCCTCACCTTCATGTTCATATCGCTCCAAATGCTGCCACTTTTCAATTTGAGTTAGTGGGCACCAGCTTTTCGCATTTTAAGTTTTTTTCTTAAAATGATATGTACACTCGACATTGCAATACCAAGCTCCCTGGAAATCTCCATAATGTCCAGCGTCTGTCATCTTCAAATCAAGCCCTTACAGCCTGAACATGGAGGTCTGGAGGAGGAGGCAGCAATGGGTCTACCCACATCTGCTCTGTGTTGACATTCCTCTGTTTCTTGGAGGAAAGCTCCATCCATCTTGTAATAGTTCGATAAGATGCAATGCACTAAAGCACTGACTGGCATTTATTCCTCTTGCAACTTGGATTTTTTATGAAACATCTTTGTTCTTATCTACTGAACATCGTTTTAGGGCTGTATTACTTACTGAATGTGAGAAACAGTGAATTTATTCACAAAATACTATTATTTCGAGACTTTCAATATTACATGTTTATACAACAAAGAATGCTTAACAATATACTACAAGATTACAATTGTCACCACTAGGATCTCTGATTTACAACAGTCTTGCCATTACTTTTTGATTGCTCTAGTATGTCAATTAAAGCGAACTAATTTGCTGCCGGGAATAACTTATTTTCTGGAACATGAGGCTCGATTACTGCTTCAGATTCCATGAAGATCCTCGGTGTCGGTTTAGATACAAATTTTATTGTTTATCAGAGTTAATCATGGTTGTAGACTTTAACGACCGGGTCGTAACTAGATAAATTTCCGATCAGTAGATCGCGGTCTACTGGACTGCTCCTTCTTCCAAGTCTACTCATGCGGTTGACATCAGCGATGGCAGTAACGTGGTCGAAGTGTGCTGGTGATAGTTTTGGCCGCAACTGACACTGATGATGGTTTAGATGATACTTCTAGAAGGAGGAGCCCAGTAGACCATGGTATACAAAGCCGGGGGTTTATACGTATTTGAGATAATGTTTTAGAGTTATGCTCTTTATGGAAAGAAATACTTAAATTACATTCAGAACTCTAATAACCTCACACTTATACGTATTCTATATTCATTGGATTTATTAATAGACTTTGGAAACATAAAGTAGGGGACATAGCAGACATGAGCAAGGCCGTGTCGTGATTCAGGCGACATTTCCCAGATTACGCTTATGTTTTTAAGTATAAACTAAAAACCTGCTTTCAAAACATTGATCATGAGTTCGTACCCTGTGTACTGGCTACTCTGACTGGGTTTTCTCCGTAGTTTCCCTCAGTTCCCAGGTAAATTGCGGATTGGATATTCAATACCATGACTTAAAGTACAACCTACAGGGCAAAAACGGGGGGGACTTAAAGAAATATATGGTGCACGAAATTGACTGCACAACTAAGGCCATCTGTCAACAGGGTGACTAATCAGATGGTACAGGAAGGCGACTTCGCAACTAAGGCAATATGTCTAGCATCGCAATGACTATGTGAAAATCAAAGAAGCAGCCAATAGTTCTACGATATCTAAGTGAACATTCCGTCAAAACTCGGTCGTAAAAACAATAGATGGCGCAAGAATGCGACTACGCAACTAAGACCATCTGTATAACATACACTGATTCATGAATCAAAGAACCTACAGTAATCATCACGAAGTTAAACATACAGCACAAATAACATAAAACAAAGCAAAAACAAAAATGTATCTAAAGCTTGTTAGCTGTTTTATATCAGGTTATTGACAATTTTACTATTATTCAGTTGTTTGTAGAGCGCAGATGCTGTTTTGCAGTATTAATTTTCATGAACTTATGAGATTCCCCGTTCTTTAATTACTTTTAGTGGTGGTTTTTATGTTATTTTAACCTGAGAAATCTTCTTAAGGGGTGTCACACTTGGCATTCTCAGGCGCGCGCTCTGGAATGGCATTAAGGCAAAGTAGCTATGAAAATCCAATAATCCATAGCTTTCTTCTTATTGCTTTAAAATGATTTTTACCAAATACTCAGAACATAAAAAACGCAGTGCACATAGAATTTTAAAGAAGTATTTGAAACAGTTCTTAGGATATTTTATTTATTAATGAATTTTCGGTACGTTAATATGAAATGCACGTTGAACCCTAAGGTTTATTATATAGCTCCCAAGTTTTTAAGTTGAGCTTAGTGTATGAAGCTAAAGAACCTGTTGTGCAAATATTTTTTAATTGTATGTAGTTTAAGAGAAAACAATTCTATACTTGTTATTGAAATTTTCAACGTTTTCAATGTGAGTTATGGAAAATAGTTTATTTAAGCTGAATTATTTAATATTTTTAACTAATGCACAAAATGTTTAAAGCCATAATTCATGAACTCCTCCTAAAATTTTCAAGTTAATAAGCTATAAGCTGCGGTCCAAGGAGCATTTTAAATAGTGAAAAAAACTGAAATAAGGAAATTGAGAAAATTAATTTGAAGTTCAACCTGACTGGCACAAGACCAATAAAATAAGAATTTGTAGCTTAAAAATAAAAAAAATATTCTGTAGCATAAAAGTACAAGTTATAACTATAATAAGGTTAAAAAAAATTACATGTTGAGCACATTTCACAGATATGCTTAAAATGAAAAATCACATATGCACATACGATCATCAGCCGAGTTGCAGAGAATTAGGAATATGTTTAATTACTATATATATAATTACTTGAATTTAATTATACAGGGTGGTTCTAAAAGATGGACACATCTTCAGTTGGCTATAGGGAATGGGAAATTATGTTTCCATGGTAACAAAGAAAGTATTATCCCATTACGTAAACAAAGGCGGATTGGTTTGTAGGAAACCAGGTCCTGGAAAAATAATCTCACTATCTATTTTTACTTTCTCTACTACATATAGTAAGTAGGGGAAGTATTGTATTCCACCCAAAAATTCGATACCGAGATTTCACCGCAAATACAAGTTTTGAGACACCCTGAATCCAAAAAAAAAAACAATTTTTGGAAACATGTCCGTGTGTGTGCGTCTGTGTGTCTCCCTGTGTGTGTCTGTTTGTGAACGGCAACTCAAAAACGAACATTCGGATAAACACCAAACTTGGTATTTAGGTTCAGTATCTTCCAGAGATGCGACACGAAGGTCTTCAAGAAAATCTCCCCACCCCAGATTACCCTTTACATGGAAGATTTTTCGAAAATTTTAATTTTCTCAAAAATGGCTGTAACGATTTTGATTAAAATATCATATATTTAAGATATTTTAATGACACATAAAATGTATATCTTGAATTTTCTGGGAATGTCTCCAAAAGTATTTTTCATTGTGAAGGACGTTTGCATAACTGGTAAACCATAAGAGATAGACAAAATTTTACTCGCGTTAAAACACACAATTTATGTCATACACATTTTTTTGTTGAGTAAACCATTTTCGAGATATTGCTTGTTATTCCCTTAAATTTTTCAATACTAATGTTCTCAAATAGGAATTCGTTATTCATTTTTTTGTCTTGGATATGCAAAGAGTATTAATCTGTGGCAAAGAGAATGGTGCTGCATCTAGCAACCAGCTATTAAGAGATATGTATGTGCTTAAAGGCTACTGTATTTGTATATTGCCCTTGTAAATATATATTCCCCTTACATCTACAAGAAAATTAGCAATAAGTTTATCTCGATTTACGTGAAGTAGATGGAGAATAAGCGTATGTAAAAATAGTTTGTACAAGAGTAGAAAAAGTCATGTGAGTGTAACACATCAGATATTGTCTCTTGTTTTGGAAAGTGGAAGAGTCCAATATATATAAGGATGCGTAAATATCTGCATCATCTTTCTCTCTCGTGAATGTAGGATCACTGCTTTTTGTAATTATGATGATAGCGGAATTAATAAGCGGTGCTGCTCTTAATTTCCTGGATTAATCCCTGGAATGCCGCTGACCAAAAGCAAGTCCGTGACATCATATATCTACTATTCTCAGAAAACTATACCTGTGATTGTTTTATCAATTCTGAGGAACTAAGTAAAGGTTAGAAAGGCATTTATTTAAAAAAATTTAAGATCTTTGTATTTAAGAAGAGATGTTTTAAAATGTTCCTAGCAAAGGACCTCTTTAAAAGCAAAATGGCTTGTTAAGACAGTCCGCTTCTTTTGAACAAAGTAAAGAGCATAGAATGTTCCTCTGCAATTAAAAGTTAGAAAAGAGTTTTAAAGATGTAGAAAAAAAAAGATATTTACTTGAGTAACTCGAGTCGGAGGATAAAACCGTAAACAGGTAGTGATTACGCAGTGATGTTCGCAACTACCTTACAACAGAATGGGGAGAGAGGATAATCACTTTTCTCTTGGGTCTTTCTGTGCTCCTGAAATCGTTTCGTAATTTAAAGCAGCACAGATATATATTCTATTCTACTCTCATCCCCATTTTGCACCTTTAAAACCTTAACCAGGATCACTGCTGTTACACTTGGCAACGGAATAAGATTTAGGGAGAGTTTATTCTTTTAGATTACCGAAGACTTTGTGCCCAATCCAGCACGCCCAGAATCATTAACGTCGTGAAAAAGTCTCAAGGTGTCCTAAACGCATTCAAATAAAACTAGTGTCCAAAAAAACTGACCAATTAAATGAGTTGCCTTTCAACAATCTCCTATGTTTAAGAAGAATAATGTGTAACACACCAAAAGCCTCAAGGAAATTGCAAGATACACAACAATTTAGTAAAATACACAAAGCACAATTACGACGTGAAGCGTGGCAAGAAATTACAACGGAGAATAAAAAACACCAAAGTTACTTAAGATTCAAAATACTTTCGCGAATTCCTAATGTGGAGTATGTCTCGGGAGATAATATACCTCAAATTCAGCTAATGGTACGCTTAGAAACAATTATATTGTTTTTGTTTATTTACATAGAGTAGTGAATTAGCGCCGCCACATACTACACCCTCCCAAGTGACAACGTGGAGAAACTTCTTTGGAAAGTGCACTGTGCGACCAGAACGTGTAATCTGTTGGGCTGCTGGACTGGCTGGTGGGTTGATTATTGGGTACTAGGGTGATGTAGTGTCCATATTATTCAGCAGGGAAAACTGTTTAATCCTGGCGATGGAGACTGTCCGTTGATCTTAAGGCATTTCCAAAGTGAAGTATTTTTCAGCACATTTCACCACTGCATATGGTCCATTTTACATAGACTGGAGAGGTTTCCGAACCGCATCCTGTGTGATGAATACATGTGAAGATGTCATAAGCTCTGGATGAATGAATACAGATTTTGCAGAGTGATGTTGAATGTTGATTGATTTTAGTGAGACCATGAGCTGCTTCAGGTTGAAGACAAAAGAAGCAATATCACAGTCCATTGGTGTGGAATCAAAGGACTCAGCTGGAAGCTTGATTGTGACACCATGGGCCATTTCTGCAGGAGGTTGTATTGTGGTATGACATAAGCGCAGAGGTCCATTAAGTTTCTGGGCAAGTTGTAACCCAGTCATCTGAAATGTTGGATATAACTCTTTACCTCGGAAAGTTGCTTTTCCAGACGCGACAATTGTTCATTTTTGGATCACTGACCAACTACTTCAGTGTTGTAGATGAACTGACCAGGTGTTGTAATCTTTACAATTTTATCGGCCATGGATGTCATAGCTTCCAGACTTATATCTTAACTAGCAGCTAGAATGGATCGTGCATTAGCAGGAAGTCGTTGTAGAAATATAGTTTTCAGAAAATCATTTGTTATTTGTGATCCAGCCAGAGCACGCAATTCTTTGAGTAAAGAGGATAGTTTTTATCTCCTAACTCTACTTCCGTAAGTAAGTTCTTGGCTTTACGGATCTCAGATTCTTCGAATTCAGCGATAAGGCGTGGGTTTAAATCGCTATATAATGTAGCTTGGTTAAGAATTCCGATATCAACACGGTAATTTCACTGTCGAGGGATCCTGGTATATAATGATATTTGGTCACTTCATTAATTATGTTCGGTAACAATCAGTGATTCCACTTGCAAGAACCATACTCTGTCGTTCCTGCGCCAAAATGGCGTATTTTCACAGCTACTCGTGAGATCTCCCTGTGGACTCCTGCTTCATTACTCCAAACACAACACACTTTACATACACAAGAAGAAATAAATAATTTATGTCTCGAAGCTATAAGAGTGCATCTGTATTGAACAATTTTGTAACAGTTAAAGGAATTTCCACCAAGAACCAAATAAAACCCTTATAGTTTCAATCTTCACAACCAAACACGCACCTATACATGCGATACCACAGTTACACTCAAAAGTAAAACACCTTCGCTGCCCTGTCGGGCGAGTCGAACTAGCCCGCTCTCTCTCGCTAGACGTGTTAGGCGGCCAAAACAAAACAGCCATCACAGTAAACGGGAATCATAGGTGCTGAAAGTTTCCCTTTAGCTTTCGTCATATCGAACATACAGAGGGTAAAACAATCGGCACAACTTTCATGAAATTTATTTTGAATTTTACTTTCTCCAAAACCTACCTATAGTAGGTAAGAAAGAGTATTGTAAACCACCCAAAACTTCGATATCAGGATTTCACCGGAAATACACATTTTGAGGCCCCCTGAATAAAAAATATTTTTAGAAAAAAGTTATGTATGTGTATCTGAGTGTGTGTCAGGTGAAGCATACCCCAAAACGAAAAGTCACACAAGTACCAATCTTGCTAATTAGGTTAAGCAAATTCCTAAGATACAATACAAAGATTTTCAAGAAAATTTCCCACCATAAACTGGCTTTTATATAAAGATTTTTCGAAATTTTGAATTTTATCAAAAATGGCTCGACGGCTTTGATTAAAATACCATATATTTAAAATACTTAAATGACAAATAGAGTTTAGGTATTTAATTTTCTGCGTATAGTCTATGAAGCAGTCTTCATCCGGAACGAATTTTGTATAGTTTTGCGTATCTGTTAAACTGTAAACGATAGACAAAAATGACTAAAAATATGTAGTTCTCTTTAGAGCATACAGTTTATATCAAATAACTTTTGTTACATCATCCATTACCAACGTATCGGTTGTTATTGGTTTGAATTTCGCAATACTTTAGTTTTAAAGTGCTGTTGCTATTCACTTATTTTTCGCGATACCATGGGAAGAGATTGGAATATCTAGGCCAGCATATAGCCAGTATCTGATTATAGATTCGGTTTCCTCTGGATCCCTTGTACTTTCAACGAGATATTAATATTTTTTTCTGCAATGGTTTAACTCAATTAACATGAAGTAGATAGGAAGTTTTCGTAAGGATAGTCTGTAGGAGGTATCAAAATAAACGATGACGTTAGAGAAAGTAATGTGAAAGCAATGCGTTGGATATTTTTATACCAGAGTTCTATACCGAGTAGGAGGCTCCAGGGTTAAAGCCCGAGTGTACCGACCGACCAACCTGATTAAGGATCTTTTCGGTTTTCCCCGGTGACGAAGCGAATACTGGGATGAATATGTACTCGACGTTTCCTGTACCGCAGTCTCTTTCATTTCACTTCCACTTTCATCTACTAAGGTTGCAGGGACGGTGTTGCGGCGTATGGGCGAACTGCTTCTGTTCTTCTGTTCTAGCCTGTCCGTGAGAATAAGGGTTATGGAATGGCACTCTGGAGATCCTAGATAGCCCGCTGTTCTGTGCCCCCTTTGGCTGTCTTCATTATACTTGGATCTTATGGTATGTAGAACCTGTGGAGATAAGCCTTCAATAGTCCATGTCTCATAAGCACTTGTACTAGAGCCACCACTTGTAATATGAATTGAATTATGATATAAAATATTAAATATACCATACCAGAGGCCCAAACGCGCCGTATTTGACGTGTACAGATAACCCTTCGTGCGTTAAAAGAGTTGCAGAACTCATCGGGGTAATTCCAAGTAAACACATCAGTGGGAAACGGATACATTAGCGCATTAAGAACCTAATATTATTACTACTACTACTACTACTACTACTACTACTACTACTACTACTACTACTACTACTGCTACTACTACTACTACCACCACCACCATTGCCTCTACCACTACCACTAGTACCACCACCACCATCATCAGCACCGCCATCGCCAGCACTGTCACCGCCGCCGCTACTACTGCTACTACTACTACCACCACTACCACTAGCATTACTACTCTCAGAAACGTTCATATAGATACACGGAGATGGTTGGAACATCGTATCAATCAACAGGGGCAAAATTTCGAACACCTATTCAATGAACAAATTCAGCATAACAGTACCATTAAATGATGATAATGTTAATAATAATAATAATAATAATAATAATAATAATAATTATAACAGCAAACGAAAAAATGGCATTGAAACACTGCGTGCACTTTGGTTTGTTGCTTAATGGACAAGAACAACATAAACACAGCTGAAAGAATAGCAATGGGTTGGTACGGATAGGTTACATAAAGACAGTATGAAAAGTCAGTTTATTCCCTCGAAAATAAACACTCTCAACTGAAGTGGAAAATATTTCAAGACGTTTTTGGTCTATTTTTTTCTATCATCACTGACTGTATAGTCTATTGCGAGCTTGAGAAGCGTCTCTCAATGAGCGTTATCCGCTCATCGTCTTTGTTAATAAGCAAGAAGAGTAGGCCAGCTTACCCTGTAGCTCAGTCTGTAGAGCACCTACTTCCGTGCAAACGGTCTCGGGTTCGATTCCTGGCTGTGGGGTGGGAATTTTTCTGGTTATTCCCTATCTTCCCCAAGGTCTTAAGTATGAATGAGAGTGTGAATGTGTGTGTAATCTAATGATTAAATCCCAGAGTTCACTAGAAACCCAACGACCAGCGAATACGAATTGCCTATAAGCAATAATATGCTCCAAAAGAAAGGCCCATAAGACCATTGTAGTTAAAGGTGGGGTATGAATGGAATTTTAGAAAAAAGAAAAGCAACGAAACTCGCTCACGCTAATTCGCTAGTACCCCTCCGCTGACGTGTGTGCACTTGGAACTGCCCCACTTAGTTCTGCAGCTCTTCCAACGCACGAAGGGATATCTACACACTTGAAATAGGGCACAGTTGGGCTACCTGGTATAGAATGGAAATAAGGACATCGCGATAACTGTATTAAAAAGGTCAACGTTTCAAGAATAATAATGTTCTCTTTTTCAGGAAAATAGAATGTTGCCTTTCATGGTTAGTATCGAAAATTAGTTTTAACTTACGATCGTGGAAGTTTACATTTAAGAATAATCCCATTTTATTTCAATTGGGCCAGGCCTCCTACCTGCTACGGCTGCCTCTGACACACTCAACATGTGAGTCAATCCACGAATTTCTTACTTCTGCTCTCCGGCCATTTAAATATTGAATTCCTGGAAACTTGCACTTTTTCGCCTACTTAGTTCATATTACTCGTAATCCCACTTGTATTAACTTTATCATATTTTAGACTATTTTCACTTGTTTCGGACCCTATCTCTTGCAATTCTTGTCCAGGGTACATCTACCGCCGACTTAAACTTCCGTGTTCACTTTTATATCGAACGACCTCTGCTTCTCCATCCTGTTCTTGGTTCCCAAGACATCACAGTGTATGCCCATCTGTCTTGGTTCCTTCTGGCGACGTGACTTCCCCATTGCCGTTTGAGGCGATAGTTGCCTCCCCCAGGTTGCTTCTTACCACCTCCACGTTCTGGGTTCTGCCTCTGTCGTCGATTCGAGTATATTTCTTTTCATTTGTTGCTGGAAAATCTGGATCATCTTAGTTTGGCTTAAATATACTGTGTGCAAAAGAACGACTAAACACAAAACCACGTTTGTCTTAGCTAGACTATGTTATTGGATTTATTATGTTTTAGGGTTTACAGTCAGCTGTGGAAGAACAAGCTTATAGACATTTGTAATGTTTAAAGTTGATTATCATTTTACCTTTAAGTATTTTAATTACTTACGCACAAAACGTACCTATCGAAAACATAAATACACGTGCATATTTACTATTTTTTTAACTTCTGAATGCTGTATCTTGGATAAAACTACGCGGCTTAATCCTCCCTCTCAAACCATCTGTAAAAACCGGAAAAAATCTCTACTTTTAGATGAACCCACAAGAACCCCATCTTAAACCTAAAGCAGAGTGGATGCCTACAGCTGAGTTTGGTATTAATTTCTTCAACTTATGCAGGATGTTACCTGATTAGTATGACGTAAATAGAAAGATAATTTATTTTGTCCAATAACTGCACTCAACTTTACGTCTTCTTATTCTTTAAGTGATTAACCTCCTCTTTGTAGTACTTACACCACCAAGGACTTAAATACTCGCATTCGAGAGTCCGGGTGGGATCCCCGGCGACCGCCCATTCTGACCCATGTGTTTTTTTGTGGTTTCCCGGGATCGGCAGGCTGGGATGGTTTCTTGTCTACCACGATTTCCTTTCCATCATTTCACTTTCATTTCGCTTCCTTCTCATCCTTCAAGTGTGCTTCTAGGTTTCGTGGGGTATGGCGGTGCCAGTGGGCTCCAGCAATGGAACGAGTCTGCGAACTTGGAAGTGTAAGGGACTTCCGCGGTTTCTATGGCCTGACTGCCTAAGGCCGATAGCCTCCTGTTATTCCTTCAACTCAATGTAAGCAATGTATCTGTGCAGGTCGCGAGGTGTACCCCTCCGTACAATCACCTCTACCTCTTCAAGCCAATGCCTTGGATCAGTAGCCTGTCAAGGAACAAGCAAACTCTAGATCATAGCATATCCACGATGGAAAATTTGCTGTTAAAATATCCAACCCAGTATTCGCCTAGCGACCGAGGAAATTCGCTTAAAAACCATTTGTCAGATTGTTTGGCGCAGTGCGTTTGAACCCGAAACCTCCTGAATCTGGGCCGCACCGTTGCCGGCTGTGCCACCCCGCCCGGTCAACTTTCTTTCATTCCGTTTAAACATCAGAGATAAAAATCTCATTGAATACTCATCTCCGTCAAATGTTTCTTTCAAAGCATTTTAAACGCGTATATTGACTGCCACCGTAGTGTCTAAAATTTCCCCAGGGGTTTAGATTGCTGTAAAGTAGAGAACTAAATCTCTGTTGAACTGAAGCGATAGAAGGCGCGGAAGTGAGAAGATAAGGCAACTAAAATTCGAGTTGATTGAACAAAAAGCTTCTGTTTAAAACACTTGTAAAAGGCTGCGTTAACATTATAGAAGTCACGAAGCTTGAAACTGCTTGTAGTTACAATTTAAGTGATTCATCATTGAAATAAATCGAAGCGTTAGTCAAAGTTACATCCTCTAGAAAATTTTAATATATACTTGAATGGCATTCTAGTAGAATTAAAGCGTAGAATTGAGAACTCAGCGTAGCAGAAGGTGTTCTGAATAGACTTGTATTAGCAGATAAGTTACTTTGAAACTCCGATAAGTGGTAGAAACTACTAAAGGCACATATTAAAAGACATAATGAGTGAAACATACAGCATAGTAGTTTCCATAAACAATACAAAAGCTGTAGCATTAGAAGCTGAAGATCCAATTTATAAGTTACAGATGTCCGATAGTGTATTAGAATATGTCTTAAATGTTAAATATCTTGAATGCAATGTAAAACATGGTTTTGAAGAAGGCATACATGGGAAATATCTTAAATTCCAAGCAATAAGTGGCGCAGTTAGCGAGCACTCAAAGGAAAATCCTTAAAATACAATCAAATTAGCTTTTTATTCACTTGTGACATGGAAGTGAGTCATAGATAATTACAAAAAGAAAAAAGCAAATCAGTTAAATGGAGTTTTAAAAAAAGATTTATTAGAACTGCCCAGGTATGTACGAAGCAGGAACTAAAAAATCAGATGTATTACACTCACAAGACTTTCTCCACTCTTGTTCAAACTATTCTTACAAACGCTTATTCTCGGTCTGTTTCATGTTAATCGAGATAAAAATTTGCAGAAACTATCTTATTGCTAATTTTCTTGTAGATGCAAGGGGAATTGGTAGGCTTTAAGCGATAGTCAAATATTTTAAGAGCTGGTTGCAATATGGAGTATTCCATTCTCTGCATATCCAGGACAAGAAAACTAATAGCTAATTCCCATTTGAAAAAAGTATTTATTGGAAAATTCAAACAAATAACAAGGAATATATCGGAAATGTCACTCCACAAAAAATGTTTATGACATAAATCGTTTGTTTTAACGAGATACATTTTTTGTGTAGAAAAGTTTGCTATCTCTTACTATTTTTATGCAAAACTCATTCAGAATGAAGAGGACTTTTGGAAACATTCCCAGAAAATTCAAGATATACATCTCATTTGTCATAAAAATATATGGTATTCTGTTCAAGATCTTTAAGCCATTTTTGAGAAAATAAAAAGTTTCGAAAAATATTGCATGTAAACAGTAGTCTGGGATGGGGAGATTTTCTTGAAAACCTTCGCGTTGCATCTTTGAAAGATACTGAACCTAAATACCAAGTTTAGTGTTTATCCAACTTTTCGTTTTTGAGTTATGCTAGTTACAGACACACACACACACGGACATACAGACACAGACACACACACACACACACACACACACACACACACACACACACACACACACACGGACCTTTTTCTAAAACTGCTTTTTTTGGATTCAGGTTGAGGCAGTATTTTTAACACTTAAATGATTTCAGTCTAATTATATAATATATAAATTCAATAACAATCCGCCTTAAAGCAATATGTGTATGTAACAAGATATAAAGTGTATATTACAGTCATTGTATATGTTTATATTATTGTATACATGTGTAATAATGCTATGTGAATGTATTACATAATTTAATAATGTAGGGGCTGTTAGAATAATAGGTTAAAAGTTGCTAACAATGAGGTAACAATGAGGTAACCTTGAGGCAATAATGAGTAAGAAAGTTTATAATGCTACTAGTCACTATTGGAGCAAGAATAATGTAGATTTTGAGACAGTTTATAAATAGCCAATCAACAACCAGAAAAAGCTTTAGTTAAATGAAGGTATTCTATTGGGGTAGTATTAGCCCAATCAGAAATTGAAATATAGCAAAATTTATAAATTCAGAAGTCAGTTGGTTGTAGACAGTGTTCCTAATCGGACGCGAGATGCGTCCTCGAGATATTTAATACGTATTCAGTGTGAGACGAAAAATAGTTTACGTGTTAAAAAGTGCAAGTAATTAATAAAAAAATCTCACAGCTCTCTCTCTCTCTATATATCAGTGAAGTGTTATTTAAATCGTATCAAGCATTAGTAAACGGAGTGAAGCAAAATTATAATCTGTGTAAGCCTACATTCTTCAGTCGCACCACTCCGTGGTAAGACATTCATGTCTCTAAAAATAAACACTGACCCAGCCGAAGCAAACATATATATATATATATATATATATATAATATTTAAAGAAACAGTCAAAATTACAAAGTTAATATTTTTTAAACCTTTGGGGTAAAGGCCACCGGAAAGTACATTTAGGGGAAGGATACCGGAAAGTTTTTATCATACGTGCGGTTGCAACTACTTTAAGTTCGGCTCCCCAACATAAGAACTCAATACAACCTACTTCAAATTGGCTCCCAAAGCGTGGGGCAGATAACAATGAAACAAATTAACTACTTCAAGGGGCCTCAAAACATGTATTTCCAATGAAATCTCGTATCGAATTTTTGGGTGAAATACAACACTTCCCCTACTTACTATACGTAGTAGAGAAAGTATAAATGAATTGTTAAAGAACAGTTGAGAGAGAAATAAATTAATTGTAATAAAATGATACACAACCGCATAAACAGATGAAGAGAGTGACGCATGTAAGAATAAACACATTTTTTAGATATATATAGAAACATATAGATGGCCTTGTAGGGTGAACTACCTGATTTATACCTTCAGCTTAGAGTTATTGTGTTATCGTTTTACCTAAATTATTACTTTCGCCGCTTCTTTCGAGTCTGCTTTCTATTAATGTTCAGAAGTTAGCTGTTGCGAAAGTTAATTTTTGTGAAAAGTGATCATGATGGTTCAATTGTGATTAGAATAAGAGAATGTTCTCAGGTACATTTCATAAAGGGAGTTTTCGTATTGCGCGCGCGCGCACTCACACACATACTCACACAGAAAACCAAAGTATATATTTAAAAAGAAACCACAGCATTTGTTTCTATAAACAATTTAGCAAACCATCAAGGAAAAAAAAATCCGATGTGTTCGATTCACATCACTTTCTCTCACACTATCGTATAATTTTATATGGCTTCTACGAACTATTCTTAGAAGGCCCACGGCACCTCAAAAATACAAAGCACTGAAAAACTGAAACCTATAACAAATTTCTTGGCTGAAGTTTATTGAAATAAATTTCATGTTTTAAAAGCACCTGCATTTTTTGTGGCGTTCCTGTCCATCTTTGCTGCTTTATCAGTTACGCAAAATTATACGAATCTCCTTCCATATGAAGATGACTTCACATACTATACCCAAAAATTTAAAGTTATACATTTTATTAGTCATCAAATATCTTAAAAAATTTTCAGACATTTTTAAGAATATAAACAAATCTGATGTGTTACACTCACATGACTTTCCCTACTCTTGTAAAACTATTTTTACAAACGCTTATTCTCCATCTACTTCCTGTAAATCGAGGCTTTAAGCGATAGTCAAATATTTTAGGAGCTGGTTGTTATGTGGCGCATTCCATTCTCTTTAAGGTATTTCCAGTTGGGAAAAAGTATAAGTATTGGAAAATTAAAGGAATAACAAGCAATATCTCGAAAATGGTTCACTCAACAAAAAAATGTATACGACATAAATTGTGTATTTTAACGCAATCTACATTTTTTGTGTAGTAAAATTTTGTCTATCTCTTATGGTTTACCAGTTATGCAAAAGTCGTTCACAATGAAGAATACTTTTGGAGACATTCCCAGGAAATTCGAGATATACAGTTCATTTGATATAAAAATGTCTTAAACTTAAGGTAATTTATTCTAAATTGTTAGAGCCATTTTTGAGAAAATTAAAATTTTCGAAAAATCTTCCATGTAAAGGGTAATCTGGGGTGGGGGGATTTTCTTGAAAATCTTCATGTCGCATCTCTGGAAGATACTGAACCTAAATACCAAGTTTGGTGTTTATCCGACTGTTCGTTTCTGAGTCACACACACAGATACACAGACACACACACACGCGAACATGTTTCCAAAAACGCATTTTTTGGATTCAGGGGGTCTGAAAACATGTATTTCCGGTGAAATCTCTGTATCGAATTTTTGGGTGGAATGCAATACTTCCCCTAATTTGCTATACGTAGTAGAGAAAGTAAAAATGACGAAACATTTTAATATAACAGCTAATTTCTTGAACAACTTTGTGTTGCATCCATTGAGGAAGTTGAACTGAAATACGAAGTTTGGTATTTATTTGTTTTTTAGTTGCACTGTTCATACACCACACGCATAAACACATACACACACGTGTGCCAGATTTTTATAAAAATGTTTTTGTTTTGTTTTTATGTTGGGTTCAGGGACCTCAACACATAATTGGGCGATTCGTGTGCTTTAGCATCCCGTATTAAATTCAGGTGAATAAAATAATTTCAGTGTCCAAAACTATCTGTGGATGTGCTGAGCCTTGTGGCTACTGTGTGTTTGTAAGGACAACATTTGGGTGTGATTTCTGCTGCAGATAGTTACAGTTGTGAGGGAAATGTGTGTTGCATGGCAGTCAAACAGGGAAGGATTATCAGTACAATCTTGTACATTTGCAGGGGTACCTCGTAGAGTTTTATGGCACGTGCTATCTTGTTGGGTCGCTTTAATGTATTTCATATTATTGCTTCTTATTAAACCGGCTAGCTATTTGTTTGAGGTCGAGCATATCGCTAAGCAAGGTGTAATCGGAGAGGGTTTATAATGATAACACTTATAATATTTTGCTTTTTATAAAGAATGTTATTGTTGTTCTTCACGCAGCTAAATAAATATTGATTTATTACCATATCCTAACATCTTCGGCCTAGCTGAAAGTGTTCGCGTCTTTCGGATGTGCTACTTATGCACCACAATAAACTTATTAAACACTAATAACTTTATCACTTGTTAAGCTTTGTTATTTGTTGCGTCCCCGACGTGAAAGTTCCACTTTGTATTACATGTTGTCTGTTTGACGAGGCAAGTAAAACTCGTGGGGTTTTTGTGCGCTCCCAGAATATATAGTCTTCTGACTGAATTTTCCTAAGAGTGTAACAAATATTTATATTGGTTTAACATTCGTGCGACTTATGGCTTCATTTTTTGTTAGGCAATCTCTAGGTACGTGACAACCTCCTTTGGTTAAGAACCCACGCGTAATTTTCCAGAAATCTGGAACTTTCTCAAGCTAACCCCACACTCCGTCCTTTTTAGCTCAAGGTTTTTGACATTGTATAACTTGTCCACCCACATTGTTGTTTTGTTAAGACGTTTTGGGCAACAACATTCTCTTCCCAGTTTCATCATTGGATTGCATTTAAATACTACACATATTCTTTGTACATTTACATTCATTATGTGTTATTTAACATTTAAAAGTGGAGTGGGTGGTTGATGATTGTTAATTGCTTTATCAGTACTGTTATTATAACACTGCCACAGTTTACTTAGACATTCTGAAGCTACTATAGGAAGAGCCCCTTTTACTCTAAATGCTGAATCGGATACCATACCAATAGAAGATGAGCGGTGCCCCATCATACAGTACCGCTTTCATTCTTTTCCGCCGAAATACAATAAATATTGGAGGGGTGAATTTTTTCCAAAGCGTTCATGCATCATACAACACTTATTGTTTGTTCAAGTTCTCCACTAACAACTTTATTAATAGATATTTTCATTTTAAACTTATAATCTTTGAGATTTTCGGAGGAACAGTGCTGACACTAGATTCTTCATGTTGAATAATGTTGGTTGAAAATTAAATCTCTTGATCAAATTTTGCAGATTTGTAGCATATTTATTTTCTTTTGGTTTTTATTGAATTCCATTGTATTAAATTCCTATAGCTATTGGTTAGTATAAACAAAGCTAGCGTTTCAAAAATTTATACCATATGCCTCCCTGCCATTTTCTTATTTGAGTGGAATCGATGAGAGAGAGACATTGTTTTTCTCTGTAAAATGGATAAACATCAATTGTATTTAAATAGTTAAACAAATCATGTTCCATTTTGGAAGCAAATGTTATTTTAAAACGGTAATACGACTTCGCGTGAATTTCAAGCGTAGAGTGGATTCAGGCATACTAATAACTCTGCTCCCTGACTTTGACTTTTTCCTCTCGTAATCCTCTCCTTTGCTTCTTGCTTCTTCTAGTGTTGATTCACTACAACTCTTCCTTTCATGGTTACATATCATCATTGATTCTAGAATAGAAAAACAAGGGCTATAAATTCGTCAACAAAGAACAATGGTCTAAGTGATCAACAATTAATAACAGTAATATCCAAACTATTCAGCTTCAGGATCACTTCAGAATGTAGAGGACTATACTTTTACTTGCTGAGCAATCGTCAGCATTACAGAAAAACGTAAACGAAAATTACGCAATTTGAAAAAATGTGTGTGAACATGCTTGTGGAGCCCTATGAACATGCAAAAGCAAACAGCCGGTGATACGTGTAGGACAGCTTGATAACTGTGAGAAAGTGAAAGGTAACAAGATATTTACATAAAGTCTAAGACATTATACAAGAAAGTCAACATTAAATATAACGTTTCATTCTCGAAGTGATGCAAGATTGCACATGCGCGCGGTTATGATGTGGCGCTTCCCGAAACAAAGTAGGTAGTGCTGTCGTGAAATGCTAGGCCATGTAAACGAACACACGGATAGACTCAGCATTAAAGCAGCTTCCTTTATGAATAAAGGATAAACTTTATCCATACCTACATATAAGCAAAATAAGTAAAAGAGAACTTTAATACTCTCCTCACTTACCTATCTCAACACAAGCAACTTCAAAGATGTCTTCAATGCACAACCGGCTTACTTCCATTTTTACATTGGGGTAGTGGTACCAACTGTGACTGAAAACTACCATAAAATACAGTTCATAATCTTAGGAATTGTTATTATGAATACGTTTTTCAATATTTTCTTAATACTGAAGTATGTTAGTGGACATGTAACTAAGTGTAACTAAATCCTAATTTCAGTCCTTTGTGATTGCATTTTCTTTAGCGTTTTCTAAATAAAGGTGTGAAATTATGTTTGTGTAATGAAATAGCTTATGCATTTATATAAAAAGAATAGTAGTATTACGACTGAGTTTCACGAAGTTCTGTGGTCCTTGCCCAAATGCTGTAATGTCCCTCTTTTTTGGCATTTTGTACCCATTCGTTACCTATGGAGGCGGTCACCCTAAGCTGTAGGAAACGGTTGTATGATGAAGCAAGGTCGCCATAGCCTTACTACTACTACTACTACTACTACTACTACTACTACTACTACTACTACTACTACTACTACTACTACTACTACTACTACTAATCTGTTCAGTTTTCACTGTCACTTCACTTTTCTTTTCTTGCGCGTAGCGGTGTAATGAACCATGCGCCAAGCAGCCTCTTCTTCCTTCCAATGGCTCACTGGAGTATTGAAGACCGGACTCCCGTTCCGTTTTCCGGTTGCTCACTTAACTGCCGAACACAGGACTCATCTTCTCTCGCTCTAGTCGCTCAGATAACTCGTTGAGTAAGTACGTCACCTCAACCATAACCTCTGTGACAAACTGGTCTCTCGCTCTAGTCGCTCAGATAACTCGTTGAGTAAGTACGTCACCTCAACCATAACCTCTGTGACAAACTGGCATATCTGGAACTTCCGTTGGCCAAGATCACCTCTCCCTGTCTCTCATCCAAACAATCATGCGCTGGCTAGCGCTGAAATGTACGCCCGCCCTTTGTGGCAAAGTTCAGCCCACTGGAACACCGTTACAATATTTAATGGATTTTTCAACTGTCATTTTAATGTCAGCGTCACCGGTGTGCCGGAAATTTGTCCTTAAGGAGTTATTTTACACCCAAGTAATTTCATGAGACTGTGGTATTAAGCATACTTATAACAACATTGAGTACTTTTGAAACAGAGACTTTCGCGTTCAATCATCACTGTAGAAATCTTGATCTAATCCATAAAGGAGAAAGTAAGAGGAAGAGAAGAAGAAGAAGAAGAAGAAGAAGAAGAAGAAGAAGAAAAAGGGGAAGGTTTATATAACACTGTGAACGTGGAAATGGAGCAGAAAAAGCCTTGTGGCTCTTACAAATCAGACTCTAAGGACAACTCTTTGCAGCTACTCTTTGATAATAGTGGCATAGAAAATCAACCGAGTAGGTATTCTTGTCCAATGCCAGTCTTGGCTCTAAGTACTCTGAGGAAGGCCAAGGAATGAGATGGCCGAAATGCTAGTGTTTGTCGACCAGAATACTCGTTTAATTTCCCTGAAACCATAATCAACGCTCACAAAGTTTCAAGTCTGCAGCAGCTGGCATAGTTATCACGAACGCGCCGATTATGACTAACTTTCGATGAACTTGCAGGAGGAACAGACAAACGCAAGACGTACAACTGTGTTTCGTATTCCGCAACTAAACTTGCCTCATCAATCAATTCCGACGGAGATGTGGCTGTGAGGAAGATGTAATATCTCAACTATGCATGGAGTTTTTAATAAGATTGTCACATCAGTGTCAGAAGAAGCCATTTAAAGCCCCCTTGCTGTCCGGAAGACTGAGTATCATTTGCCGTAGCGTACAAGCCTTGGATACACTCATATTTAGGTCACACAGTATCCTTTTGCAACTTCATATTTCTGGAAAGGGATGAAGTTATAGGAACCTCTGTTTACTTTCCCTTACCCTTGCCTTGCGACACTTCGGAAAATAACGACCTGGCAACTGCTACATAGGATCCTGCGATGCCATTTATGTTTTTCTGAGCTGGAGTTCACAGAACTCATTAAAGTGAATGATCAGCGGCCTATCATGCTACATTAATTTATTCCTTCTGCTCTGCCAATACGTTCATTCTAATGTTTCATTCTTTGTTTTACAAATTTTACTATATCTGTTATTCTTTTCTTATTCCTTCATTCCTTATTCTGTCAATTCTTGTTTTTTCTGTTATTTTCCTTAATGCATTCATTTCTGTTCTTCTGAATAACAGTTTAGTTTTACTTTTTTCTGCTCTTGTTTCTGTTCCGTACATTAATACAGGTCTTATTACAGTTTTATTACTTTCTCTATTACGTATAGTAAGTAGGGGAACTATTTTATTCCACCCAAAAATTCCTTACCAAGATTTCACCGGAAATACATGAATCCAAAAAAAAACATTTTTGGAAACATGTCCGTGTGTGTGTCTGTCTGTGAACAGCATAACTCAGAAACAAACAGTCGGATAAACACCAAACTTGGTATTTAGGTTCAATATTTTCCAGAGATGCGACACGAAGGTTTTCAAGGAAATACCCCCACCCAAGATTACCCTTTACATGGAACATTTTTGAAAATTTTAATTTTCTCAAAACTGACTAACGATTTTGAATAAAATACCTAAGTTTAAGACATTTTTATATAAAATGAACTGTATATCTCGAATTTTCTGGGAATGTCTCCAAAAGTATTCTTTATTGTGAACGACTTTTGCATAACCGGTAAAACATAAGAGATAGAGAAAATTTTGCTTCACAAAAAATGCAGATCACGTTAAAATACGCATTTATGTCATGTACATTGTTTTTGTTGAGAGAACCATTTTCGAGATATTGCTTGTTATTCCCTTAAATTTTCCAATACTTATACTTTTTCTCAAATGCGAATTCTTTATTCATTTTTTTGTCCTGGTAATGCAAAGAGAAAAGAATACTCCACATAGCAACCACTTCTTAAAATATTTGACTATTGCTTAAAGCCTACCAATTCCCCTTGCATCTACAAAAAAAAATTAGCAATAATTTAACATCTCGATATCTCGATTAACATGAGCGTTATAAGCGTTTATAAAATAGTTTGTACAAGAGTAGAGAAAGTCGTGTGAGTGTAACACATCAGATTTTTTTTATAAATTTTGGTTTTACTTTCAGTATTCAAATATTTGTTCTTCCAAACAGTCCCGTAAATAACCTGATTGCTGCTCTACGAACTTGATGTCTAGGTTCTTCAGTTTGTATCAACAACTTTATACATTTACCTCCAAATATTTAAACTGCATTATTTAATAAACGCTTTTGCCTTTGATTTCGAATTTGCACTTTACCGGTTCTTTGCATGTACACTTACATATCTTTTTATCCGTGAAGCTTTCATGATATTGTTCTGATATTGCAAGCCTCTGTAGCCATCTTTTATCATTCTCTGTCCTGGCTATAAGAACAACTTCCGTTGGAATTAATTGTTCTTTCACACAAGTCGTGTGTTAGGCAGGGTTGGAAAGTTAGAATCAACTTCCGTTGCATAAAGAACTGTGCTGATGTTTTATTTACCGTTACATACCTTTTAAGATTTTTCAAACTATATATTAACCTCATCCATAATCAAATTATATACAATTTAATCGCGGGAATCACCTGTCTTATGTCCTTATTTTAGTTTTAGTTTTTCATATTAATATCTGATTAACTATATAATGGTTTTAGGTGCCTTCGTTTGATTCGTAACTTTTAACACATATTTAATCTCACCCAATCGAGTGCTTTGGTTAAATCCACAAAGCAAATAAACTTCGGTGCTCTATATTCGATCGCCTTTTCGACTATTTGAAGGTTTATAAATATTTTTTCTGTTGTTCCTACATTTTTATTGACTCCTTGTTGTTCCTCTTTAATATCTGTGAAAGTGTTTATTTTCTTCTTTATAATTTTTGCAAATAATTTTACTGTAGATGACAAATGTGTTATTCCTCTATAGTTATTCGGATCATTTTTGTTATCTTTCGTATGTATTCGTAAGGATATACTTCTTTTCCATTCTTATGGTAGTTTCGTTTCTCTAATTATTATTTTAAAAAGTTTATTTAATTTGTTACTTAAGCGTTTTACTCAATATTTGGGGGTCAATTCTTATTTCGTCTATTCCAGGCGATTTTCTGCCTTTTAATTCCTTCATTGTTTTTATGAGTTCTTCATTGTAATATTTTTATCTGTAGTATACGAGGGCCGTCCAGAAAGTAAATTATGTTTTGGTTTATCGCGGAGGTGGTCGGGGCTAGAGCCGCCATCTTGGTATCAGAACGTTCCTACACTCAGTACGCATCCAGCTGTAGTAGCGCGTGGACTGTGCTTCCCTTGTGAAGTACTGGCTAAGGCTGATGCATGGGGATAACTCCACACTACAATCCAAATGTTATAAATACCAGCGAAAAACCTGTCTCCTAAGTTTTCGGCAGCTGATTTGGAAAGGGGTTTGAGGAGAATAGGAATGGGGTCAGTATGGCTAAGACAAATGACAAATGACAAAAACGTATGGAAAGGTGTTAAAAGAACTAAGAGACATCAACCAACAGGAAATAGAATCGGATTGTAAAATTAAACCTTTTCGAAGTCTAGCAAATGAAATAAAATTGAACTGGGGTAAAGAGGCATATATACTTAGGAAGAAAGGAAAGCTCAGGAATGGCATGGTTTAAACTGGGGTCTGGAGGGCACAGAAAATGACTGACGATTCTGGCAGGAGAATGTGCCCATTCTGTGATTTGGATGAGGACTGGGTACATATTTCGGCGGAATGTGGATAGTGGGTGTACCAGCGAACGATTAAACTCAAAGAAAAATTCTTAAGTCCCTCAAGAAAGAGATTGGCATGTTGGGATCTACTGGCTGACTAGAGGAACTGGCAAAATATGGGCAATTTTTTGGCTAAAGTGCGCGAAGCTAGGTCAAATTTGTTCAGTTAGACAAAGGTAATTTATCTCTATTTCCCTTTTTTTTGTTCCTTTTTGTTTTGTTTTCTTTCTCTGTTGCTTATTGTTACCCTATTGTATTTTAAATATGCATGTACGGTCAATCATCCATGCACTAAGTACTTGTGTATTAACTTCAATAATTCGAAACGAATAAAGATACAAAAGTTTTGTTATATACTTTGCTCTCTGTGACGTTAAAATATATGCTGCCATAGAAAATCCCGCCAATTATGAGGTGCGGTCTGTGATTAGGTTTTTGTTTTCAAAAAACCATAAACCAATTGAAACGTATCGCCAACTTTGTGATCTATTGTTTTTTCACCACAACGCACGTCACATGCCCAATCGTACCCGAGGGATTTTGGATGGGAGGTTTCTCGTATCATCCACCATACAGCCCGGATTTGACACAGAGCGATTACCACCTCTTCCCAGCGATGAAGAAATGGCTCGCTACACAACGCTTTGACACTGACGCCGGACTGCATGCCGGTGTAAACCAGTGGTTGAAATCGCAGGCGGCAGATTTCTACAGAGACGATATTAAGAAACTTGTTCGACGTTATGATTGATGCAGTAATTTGTGTCATAAATTATTTAAATGTAAAGAATGATTATAGTATGAATATGCATTTTTATGTGACATTGATTTGAGATATTTGTTGATTGTAATTATTGTTGAGAAGTAAGTTTATACTGCCTTACTGAAACTGACAATAATAGCGTGCAATAATGCAGCGAGGGGGTGAGCTGTTTATCATTATTAGAGACGAGGAAGTTACGTAATATTGGCGCGTTTTTCTTTAGAATTTGCTGGAACATTTTTCCTAAAGCATATGTATTCATAATTTTTATTGGATATAAAAATAGACGCTAATGTTGGCGCATTTTATTAGCCAATAGCAACTTAGTTATAATCTTTAGGCATATCGGCGTGTAGGAGTATAAAAAGGGCTAGGTTAGAGGTAAAGTCCTTCAGTCCGTCAGTTCATCAAAATCTTTGTACATTACACGTCGTCTTCAGGTCAGTTCGTCGAAAATATTTGTACGTTACACGTCGCCTTCAGTCCAGCAGAAATATTTGTACAGTACACGTCTGCGTAGCAGAGTTAGGAAAATTCTCAAGTGTTGTAAAGTTAATTATACAAAAAGTTGAAGTACGCGAATTAAGAATGATCAGTAATGAAGTTATTATAACAGTTTCAGTTTGGCGAGTGTCAAGATCAATGTGTAAATGTGATAGTGAATGTGTTCGACAATAAAAGTGTAAAACAAATTCTTTCATCAGTGTTATCTTTGGATAAAAGACTCCTTTCCGTTTACACAACCTGTATAAAGAGAAGTGCTCGACCAAAAAGATCATAGCTAGCCGGAGGACAGTGAACAAAAATTAAATAAAATAACAGTAGCATTCTTTAAAACAAACACTAATACTGCCGCAAATTGCTAACACCAGATGGAGCTAACGAACCTAACAAAGAATCACGTCACAAAATGGCTTCACCACGTGGAGTAAACACAAATACACAAACATTATAAGTAATACCGCCGCAAATTGGCTCCCAAACGTGGGGCTCAACAAATTAAATATAACTTAATAAGTATACCACTTCATGATAAGTGCCTTAATTTGAATGGCGATTATGTAGAAAAATTGCTTAAGAGTATACCTTTCAAATACATACAAATAACTTTGTGTTGTTTAATTTTGTTAATGTTTTATTTCAAAACGTGTGTTACTTTGTACGTCTCTCTCGTAAAACCTCTTTTCCCTGAAATTTATCCTTTACATTAGCATCAACAAAAAGCGTTCTTGAAAATGTTTGTTTCCATTTATTCTCATTAGTTTTACGTCTTTGAACAGATTCATTTATTCTCTGATCTTCTGTTTTGAATTAAACGATCATCAGATATTCACATCGGATGAAGCCATTAAGGAATGCCGGTTCAATTTGAGACATAACTATATCTTAGACCAGGGTCATTTAAATACTTAGATATCTGCCGATGATGAAGCAAGCTCAGAAGACAATGTGCAACTTAAAATCTGAAAATATCAGCTCCTAAAACAAAGGTGCTCGCTTTAAGAGCGTTAAGATCCTGTTAGAGCCAAAATTATTATTATTATTATTATTATTACTATTATTATTATTATTATTATTATTATTATTATTATTATTATTATTATTGGCGAAACATTAGAAGAAGTTACTGAATTAAATACTTAGGCTACAATTTAATTACCGAAATAGGTAAAGATATTGAATCGAAGCTTGCTAAATACGGACAACTTTTGGGTACAACGAGACAACTCTTCTGAAAAGAGTCATATAAGAGCCAGTCCTGAAATGTTAAGGCAGTGGCTTTCTCAACACTATTGGATAGGTCAGAAGTATGGACAACGACAGAGCGCAGAAACAGAGAGTAGAAGCTGGAGAAATAAGACTACTAAGGCACCAGAAGTCTATTCACTCCTAGATCATAGTTAGAATGCAGACATTAGAATTAAAATAAACATATCGTGTGTCTTTGCCACTGTAGATGGATATAGAAATAAATGGAAGGATCATGTATTAAGGATGACTCACGATAGAATACTTTTAAAATTAGCCAAAAATGTATCGGTAGATCAAGGAAACTTTGTAGCTTCCAATTTTAATTTTCTGTTAAACATTTTATAAATGTTAATTTGGAGGACGAACAGGGCAGAAGGTCTAATCCATGATATTAAGAAGAAGATGATGGTTATCACCTACCTTCAGAATTTGGGCTTCATTGCCTGTTCTGGTTTGAAAGAAGTTTTCGGTCCATCTGGGAAGATCCCTACCAATATTTCTAAACTACTGTAGTAATAATCATAAATGTATTTGGACATCTGATCTTTGCCACTCTTTATACGTGCTCCAACCAGAGTGTAAGTTTAGATGCAGGTATTTAAACTATTTAATTTCTTATCTGCAGAACCCACAGCCCGACTCGCATTAAATGCGCAGATTCTTGTCGCCCCCTCTCATTTTCTCAGTCGCTCTTTCCCTCTCACTTCACCCACTCTTCCTTAATCTCCTGTTTTAGTTTCCTGTTTCTCCTTTTCTCTCACTCTGCTTTCTCCTTCTTTCTATTTAACTGCTTCTCTATACATACAGTACATATGCCATTTAATGCTTTGAAAATCCTTAGTAAAATTGTTTCATCTAAAGCAGTGGTGGCAAAAGTGCGACTCGCGGGGCACTGTGACTCGCAGGCGCAACTCCTTTTCTAGCCGTCTATTCATTTGTTTTCCATGTGCTGCTGAGCGGTGTAGTGCGTACTGCATATTTGATGACTCGGGAGAGAAAGGCATTTTCGCCACCCGTGTTCTAGAGTATTAATAAAATTAGAAGAAAGTGACACGCTTTACAGAAAAAAATGTTCGCATGTTTTAACTTTGTCTATCCCTTTGCAATGCGATTGAAACGACACTGTATTGGTAATGACACGAATAATAAAAACGGAGACTTGATAAAACTTCTTTATTAATATCCTCCTATCGAAATGTTGTAAATACCACGATGCTTATAAACTTATGTTTTGTAACATTATAAATATAAAAAGCCGATAATAAGAGTTATTTCACGATTATTTTATTTCGTGTTCTATTAGAACTACCCACTTGAAATATGTAAAGAAGTTGCTATAGAGTTTTTATGTAGTAAGATGGGCGATATGTTGTGTACCAAATCTCATAATAAATAGCTTGGCCATTCTTACGGGAAACACACACACACACACACACACACACACACACACAAACATAAAGAAGCAAATAAAAAATCGAAAACTACTTTTGGCTTCAAGATAGCAAAAGTGTCATGCAGTTTATCCAAAGTAGAAGATTACTAGAGAACGTTTTGTTTACATTTTTATTATGTGTAAAATGAAAAATATCTTTCACTTATAGATAGCTGAGAATGTGTTAGAATCAGTTTAACTTCGTTTTTCAGGACAAAAGAATTTGCATTTTAGATTTCTCGCAGTTCTGTTGTCAGAAAAATTATATTTTCATTATTCTATACCCTAAGAGTAGTTCCAAATTACAGTTCATTGCATTTAATTGTATTTTTAAAATATTGTAAAAATGAAGATTGTAATTGCTTAAGTCATCATTAAATGCTAAATAAACGTCTTGTATGTGTTATCCGTAATACTTACGCCATATTTATATACAAAATTCCACATTTAAAAGAAAATACAAAAAATCTGTTACATTCACATTACTTTCTCTTCCCTCTATAATTTATTAGGGGTTTATACAAACTATTCTTACTAAAGCTTATGTTTCTATCTACTACGTCTTAATCTAAATAAATCTTTGCATAAATATCTGCATTACACATTTCGTTATAGATACGAAGAGAACAGAGATAGTCAACTGCACGCTATAAACTGGCCTTAAAGTTCCATACTGTTTCCATGCAATCGCGAGAAACAACTGAAAATCGATGGGACTTAAAAAGAATGACAAAGTATTGAACAAATCAAACCTTTAGTTACGGATATCTTAGAAACAGGTTTACGTCACAAAAATTATTTTAAATAAATTGTGTGTTTTAAGGAGTTCTACATTTTGTGTGGTACGTTTTCGTCTGTCGCTTAACGCTACACAAGATTATACAAAATTCTTTCCGAATGAAGAGGACTTCCTAGCTTATTGTCAGAAAATTCAATATATACATTTTATTTGACATGTAAATATCTCCCATATATGGTATTTTAATCAAAATTGTTAGTCTTTTTTTTAAAAAATAAAAATTTTCGAAATATGTTCCATGTAAAGGGTAGTTGGGTTGAGGAATTTTCCTGTAGTATTCGTGTGGCATCCTTGAAAGTTACTGAACACGAATACCAAGTTTGGCATTTGTCCGACTTTTAATTTTTGAGTTATCTGCTCACATACACACAAACAGACAGTCATGCACTAACACACACAATAAGGATCTTTGGGGGCTTCAAAACATACTTTTCCGGTGAAATCTCGGTATCAAACTCTTTTGTGGAATGCAATTACCTTCTCTTACTACTAGGTACGTGGTAGAGAAAGTAAAAATAGAATGAAATATAAGAAAGTTGTGTTTGAAATAACAAAAACAAACCCAAATTATATAGATATAATTCAAATCTATTTTATGCTGCCTTAGGATTTTTAGAATTTTCAAGGGAGTCTTACCATTAATACCCTAATGTGTTATATTCACATGACTTTCTCAACCTATCCTTCAACATACTATTATTACCGAAGCTTGCCATTTTGTCTACTTCACGTTAATCGAGATAAGCGTTTGCAAAAATGCTTTTTTTATATTGAATTGTAGGCAAAAGTGGATTTAGCGGAAAGAGTATGCTTCAGCTGTAGTGAATGCTTTCAAGAGCGAGTCGCTATGTGGTGGCTTTGAAATTACATTCTCGTTTTAATGGCTATGGAAAAAAATATGGTAAAAGTGAAAAGTTATTTTCCTCTCGAGAAAAGTATACGTATTTAAAAATTAAAATCAATAACAAAGAATATCTCGGGAATAGTTAACGCCATAAACAATTTTATTTGGCATAAATTGTGTGCTTTAACGAGACGTACATTCTTTGTGAGTAACATTGTATCTATTTCTTACGGTTTACCAATTATACAAAAACCATTCAAAGTGAAGAGAACTTTAGAGGCTATTCCCAGAAAATTTAAGATTTACATTTCATTTATCACCTGAAATACATGTTTTATGCCCCCTAAATAAATTAAAAAAAATTAGGAAAAGGTGTGCACGCGTGTGTGTCTGTCTTCACGTCTGTAAACAGCATTACGCAAAACGATAGGTCGGTTAAACACCAAACTTGGTATTTAGGATGTGACGCTAAGATTTTAAAGAAAATCCCCTTACACCAAACTACCCTTTACACGCATCATTCTTCGAAATTTTTTATTTTCTAAAAAAATGTCTATAACGATTTTAATTAAAATACCATATATTAAAGATACTTGCATGACAATTAAAATGTATATCTTGAATTTTCTGGGAATAGCCTGTGAAGTCCTCTTCATTTGGAAGGAGTTTTGTATAATCTTGTATAAAGTTAACGATGCTATAGACGAAAACGTCCTACACAAGAAATGAAGATCTCTTTAAGACACACAATGTATTTCAAATAACTTTTTTGTGGTATAGGCTATTTCCAAGATATCCGCTATTAAAGGTTCAAATTGTTCATTGCTTGGTCATTCTATAAAGTCCTTTCATCATTCAGTTGTTTCTCTCGTTTGCATGGAAACAGTATGGAATTTTAAGGCCAGCATATAGCGTCCAGTTCTTAAACATTTGACTATGGCTTTTTCCTTTTGTATCTATAACGAGATGCGTAATGTAGCTATTGCTACAAAGATTTATTTGGATTAAAATAAAGTAGCTAGACAAAATAAACTTTAGTAGGAATAGTATGTGTGCCACTGTTAAGCGATATAGGATAGAGAAAGTTATGTGAAAAAAAACACATCAGATTTTTAGAAAAAGGTCCGTGTGTGTACGTGCGTGTATGCGTGTGTGTGTGTTTGTGAACAGCTAACTCAAAAACAAAAATTCGGATAAATATCAAACAAATTTATTTTCAGTATTTTCCAAAGATGCGATGCGAAGAGTTTCAAGAAAACCCTCCCACCCCAACTAGTATTTATATGGAACATTTAAAAAAGTTTTTGATTTTATAAACAACGGCTGTAATGATTTTGATTAAGATACCATTTATTAAAATATTTAAGTGACAAATAAAACAAATATCTTGCATTTTCTGCGAATAGCCTCTGAAGTAATCTTTTTTCGGAAGGAATTTTGTATAGTCTTATACTACTGGTAAACGTTAAACAATAGACGAAAACACAGTGCTCAAAAATGTAAATATCTTTAAAACACACAATTTATTTTAAATAGCTTTTTGTGGCATAAGCCTTTCCAGTATATATGTTATGAATAGTTCGAATTGTTCAATTCTTAAGTAATTCTTTTAAAGTCCTGTGACATTCAGTTGCATAGAAGGTTTAAGGCCAGTATGTAGCATCAAGTTCTTAAACATTTTACTATTGCTATTCCCTTTGCATTTATAACAAAGTGTGTAACTACTTCTACAAAGTTTTGTCTAGATTAAAATGAAGTGGATATACAAGTAAACTAGGAGTAGTTTTTATATATATTAGTAAATCACAAGGGATAGAAAAAGTCATATGAACGTAACAGATCAGACTTTTCTGTGAAGTGATGCAGAATTCGTAGTACAAAATGGCAGGTGCAATACCTTTTCTGAAAATATATTTAAAATATAAATATTACACGCACTGTGATGAAATATAAATACAATTAAAGAGAAGATTCCAATCTGTAACAGTTTACAAATAACTCAAAGTACCATGCTTTAGCAATAATTTTTGGGCATTTAATCTCCCCTGAAATAAGGTTTTACTGCCTTCACTGCTTGTGTTTGCTTTTCCGTTTTAATTCATCTCCTTCCATTAGTGTATCTTAAACCGTACATTTCTTAAAGGCCATTAAAACCGCAAGAAAGAAATTTAACGCTGAAAGGTAGCGTTTCTTGTGGTAGTTTTTACCGACGTTTTAAAGCGTCGCCAGTTTATTTCAGCGTAATCTAAAGCAAGGATTTATATGTTTCTGGCTTGGGGTTACCGCTGTGAAGTTAATCATGGGGCATAATGAGCTGTATATAATGCTCCCACCACCGAGGCTCTGGTGTAACCACATCAGAGGAGCTCAACCCCTGCTGTGGTCTTGTGCAAGTGCTTTAGTTGATCATTCTGAAAGGCAATGGCAAAAATGCCATATTTGTACCTGCTATTTGCCAAAAGCCCGTTGCACTGGGACTGACATTTGAAGTATATAGAAAGCGCACGTTCTATCCTCTTCTATGGAAATTCATTATTATTTAATTGTTTGATGAAGTTAATTAAAATGATCTCCACGGGGGCTAATGGTATACCACAAAGCATATTGGTAACAGAATAACGAATATTCTTGCAAATAATTTGCTGCAATATATTCAACTGTGTGTGTTTACTGGAATAGTAAAGATTTTTATTAATGTTTTAAAATAACTCTGCTTGGCGAAAAAAGAACACAATACATTGTTGTTACATTTGGAATTCTTTCAGAAGAGTGTTATTAAGGTTAATTTATATATAAATCATTGAAATAACCAACAGTCAAGTTTCCAGATTTTAATGGGTTCAAAATGAACAACAGTACTGAGTCTTCATTTCTAAGATGTGTATTGATGTCGTTGTTTTGAGTCAATATTTTGAGTGAATTTCAGGTCTAAAGGTAACGACGTAACGTAGTACACGTGTGTCGGAGAAGTTGCCTAGAAAGCACGGTGTTCAGTTTGAAGAGTACTAATATGGTCGGCCCTCGTACCCGTGGTCGCTGGAGTGTATAGCTCCGGCGCTCCGCTAAGCTGAGGATCGCGGGTTCGGGTCCCGCCATAGGCATGGGTGAATGTGTGTGTGTGTGTGTGTTGTGTAATGCAGTAATAAGCGATAACGAAAAAAACCCAGTAAAACACAGTATCATAAACTGGGTAATACAAGAACTTTAATATATATGGCTGAAATATGAACTGTTTTGAAACACTGGCGATGATCTGGCTTACTGTTGGGATAATGGGGAGAGGGTTAACACAATTAGTTATTTACATCTCTCCAATGAACAACATAGCACGTTCGTATTGCCTATCTTCATCCGTTTTCCCTTATTAGGCAGAGTGATCCACATTAACTACAAATCGTAGAGAAAACGTGCTTTGCGGTAATGTCACACGCAAAAATATAAAATAAAATAAGCCAAACAACTTTGTCTTTCTTGCGTAACCCTAACAAAACCCATTCATTCCGCACAGATAATGTTTCAGTTTATATTCGCGGAAGGGCGCTGCAACACTCTCTGTTAATAAATTGCCTTACGCTAGTGTTGATAACAAGTACCCGCTTACAGTTTTTACAACCTTCAGTATGAACGCAGTGCTTGCTAGGCAATTCTCCGACAAATGAGTCATACGATTCTGCGGATGCACTAAGCAGATGGCTAAAAAAGTGACGTCATACAGCATCTCGTGTCAGACACTGAAAGGAACACCTAGTATACAGGTGAAGTAACCATTCCTACGGTTCTGTATCTATACAACAAAGATGCACAGTCTTATTTAAAAACATCGCCTCATTGCCAGAAAATCCGTATTCTACATCTATGATCTGTAACAGATGTTTTCGTTCATGTGTTCATCCAGAATTAATTAATAATTGTTGCAGAAATGCAGCACATTTAAACAGCAGTGGTTTGGCGTTGATATGCCGTTGTCATTTCGCAGAGGTGTCCTGTGATCGAGTGGATTACATTCCAAATATAGATGATGGAAGCCTTGTTCCGTCAAAAATAGCTTTTTTATGATTATGTGATTAAATATGTAGTCTTAACATATTCGGTGCTATAGGAATTTATTTTAATTATTTAATGTAATTATTTTCCAAAATAAGATGACAAACTCAACATAGTTTAAAACTTTTCTTATCCTTCTTAAAATCATAACCCCATAAATGTTCCTAAAATTCAAAGAATATTTTATACCGAAATATGCGGTCCCAATTCAAAGCAATAAATAAAAGAGACAAACAATTAAGTTATTTACAAGGCGGGATTCATTATCGTACTGCCACTACGTAACACTGAGCTATTACCATTAAGCTACTTGGTATTTGGAGTCTCAGTCCCTTTTAAATGGCTTTAATCTAGTGTTATACTAGACAAACTATTTCCACTCCGAAAGTTTGATTTGTGTTAGTAAAACGTGTAGAAGGCAGTACGAGGAAATAGGATACATTGACAAAAAAAACATACACACATGCAAGCATAATGTACCTTAAACCTTGTTACGGAAGGCTGAAAAGAATTTGGTTCACCTTCACATATCCTCTTTATTAATGAGAGTAAAATCTGTAAAGAAACATTTAATTGGTCGCATTACATGACTTTTTCAACCCACTGTTCTACGAGAGTAGTTGAAAAAAGTGTAAACAATTCAAACCAATTATAAAGAATATCTTGGAAATGGTTGTGCTACAAAAGTTAATTTGACATGAATTGTGTGTTCTAACAAGATCCACATTTTTTGTTTAGTAATTTTTCACAAGTTATAAAAATTTGCAGAAAATTTAAGATTCACATTTTATTTGTCATGCAAAGTCTTAAAAATATGGTATTTTAATTAAAATCATTAGATAAATTTTTAGAAAATTAAAAAAAAGTAACGCAAAATTTTCCATGTGAAAGGTCGTTTGGGGTGGGGGACTTTTCTGAAAATCTTAGTGTCGCATCCTTGGAAGATACTGAACTTAAATAAACGGTTTGGTATATAACAACAATTTTTCGTTTTTGAGTTATATTGTTCTGACAGGCGCACATACACGGACGTTTTATTTTTAAATTATTATTTTTTGAATCAGGGGGCCTCAAAAGATGCATTTCTGGTGAAATCACGATATCAACTTTTTGGGTGGAATGCTTCTTGTACTTACTATAACAGAGCGGAATGACTCAGGAGGCAACTATGTGGTCCGCATTTGAGAGGTCGTGTGCTCGATTCTTACGTCCAACCTTCCTGACCCATGGTTTCCACCGGATCTCTAGGCGAATGCTGGGAAGTTCATTAGGTCCACCAAATTTCCTGTCCCTCCATTACACCTCTATTCTTATTTCACTTCTCCTCCTAGTCTGAGTTTTCTTATTTATGGACGCTCTTTAACTGCTGTGGTCCTTAGCTCCCATTCTATATTGAACGTGGAATACTGGAGATTTTGCTCAGAGACCTCTTTATCAGGCTTGAAGTTCTTTTACGTGCCGTAAATCTACCACACAGGACCACCGGCTTTACTTCACTTTCAAAGGAAGCCATGCTAAGGAATTTTACGCCCGAAAAAAATCCATCGCCTTCCGCCGGGTTTGAACCCGCGACCTCGGGAAGTAGAGGCTAGCATAGTAACCACTACACCACAGAGGACGACGTGCTGTTCCCCATACTTACTATAAATAAGCAGTAGAGAAAGTAATTACTTCTGCAGAAAGGGGTTATAATTTCAACTTGCTGGCGCATTCGGACTGTAGGACAAGCATGCATTTTTCCTTGTAGCTAATTCGCTTTTGAATCTTCCCCTCACCCTCTCCTACAGCAGGTGCACAGGTTTTTGTGTGTATGTCGGTTGCGTGACTTACCTTCAAAGCAAGCACTTCGTTCTTTTCCGGCAAATCAATTTCCCGACCTGGATCACCACAGAGAGTAGCAGAGGTTGGCGCTTGCACCGGATTTCCGGATTCTGGCTCTTTCAAGCCAATGGTCCCTGACAGCATTACAGAACATGTACCACATGGGGAGAACATTGAAAGTAAAGGAGCACTCTGCTTTAATAGTCAACTCAGGAACACGTGTATTGGCAATCAGAGCCTAGTGCCACAACAGAAAAACAAGAAGAAACAAGAAAATAAAAATAAAAATGCCATGTGCGCCAGCCACAGGACTTTTTCTAGTGCTACCATTTCATAGAGATTCTAAGTTCAAAACGCTTTTACTTTCTCTGCTACTACAGCACTTAAAGTGGAGAAAGCATTGTATTACACCCAACACTGGATAACGAGATTTTACCTGAACCGCATGCCTTAAGCTTCCTGAATAAAAAGCAAATGCGATGTGTTACGTTCGCACGAATTTCTCTACTTCGGTTGCTTATTAGTGGGTATAGAAATTATCCTACGAAACTTTATTTTCCTATTTTAATTGAAATAAACCTTTCCGGAAATAGCCACATTACACATTCGTTATAGATACAAAGAGAACAGGGATAGTCAAATGTTTTAGAACTGGACGCTATACGCTAGGCTTAAAATTCCATACTCTTTCCAAGACATCGCGAGAAACAACTGAAAACCGACAGAACAAAATGCCAATATTGAAAAATTCTAACCATTAATATCGGATATATCTGAAATGCCGGATACAACAAAAAGGTTAATTGAGATAAATTGTGTACCTTAAAGATATCTACAATTTTTGTGTAGTACGTTTTCGTCTATCCCTTAACATTTACCAGTTACGCAAGATTATATAAATTTACTTCCAAACAAGCTATTCACAGAAAATTCTAGATATACATCTTATTTGTCATGTAAATATATTTAATAGATGGAATTTTAAATAAAAATACATACTATTAGAGCCATTTTTCAGAAAATCAAAGATTTCGAAAAATGTTCATGTAAAGGGTAGTTGGGGCAGGGGATTTTCTAGAAAATCATCGTGTCAAATCTTTGAAAGGTACTGAACTTATATACCAACTTTGGTATTTATCTTGAATTTGGTTTTTGAATCATAGTGTTCACAGACACACATATTTTTCTAAAAATGATAGTCTGGGTTTAGGAGCCTCAAAACATATATTTCCGGTGAAACTTCGACATCGAATTTTTGGGTAGAATGCAATACTTTTCATATTACACACAGAGAAAATAAAAAAAAAAGGTTAATAAACACCAACTTTTATACTTCAATAATATTTTAATGATCCAAGAAGAATATTTTAACCAAACTGCATATCTCAAGTCAGCTTTTTACTACAAGGAAAACGTTACGTTATTCTTTAAATTGATAACTGGCTTTAACGATTTTTATTGGAATAGCCAGTGCTTTCGCATTCTTTTCACTTATTTAATCTTAATCAATGGGAGAAGATAATCATTTTTTTTACTGCAGGTAAAATATAGATGTCATTAATATGAATGTACAATCGAGTTCACGGAAAGTTGCCAGTGCTTTTCTGTATTTAATGTTGACAGAAACTCCGTATCATCTGTGTTCCACACCGGCTCTGGGTGAGCTACCTCTTATTGGTTTTAATTAAACTCAAACATACATGCATTAGCCTACAAACTAAGATCAGGTCTAGGCGAGCGGCGAAAGGGGAGGAGTACGGAAACTTTTCAACTGAGTGTCCGGAAGATATGCTTTGCTACGGCGGTCCACACCAGCCCCATAAATCCATCTTGTATTGATTTTATGCCCAAACTCTCGCACTCAAACATTAATCTATGAACAGGGGCGGGTTTTATTGCTGATACTTTTTTAATTAATTCGCGTTTAATTTTTAAATTTTCGCATTTTCGTGTTAATAATACAACAGCATTTCGCGATAATTTCACGAAAAAACCAAAAACAGAAAGATATGGGTGATTCGTATAATAATCAACTCTGAAATTCATTTGAACAAAAAAGACTAACTTATCTCACACAATAGAAAAGTATTGTATTATACGTAAAATTGAATTATTAATACCACTAGCAGATTATTATAGATTTAACAGAGGTGCAGGTTGTTTTGAAAGGATATTAATGTTTATTTGGAAATATTAAATAAAATATTATTTAGCTCAACTGTTTATTCCAAATTGCAACACACAAGTTACACTCTTTATATGTTATGAAAATCTCGTCAGTAATTACTGAATTATAGAACAAAAGAAATGTTTCACTGTTCGCATTTGATAATTAGTATTCATAAGGCTTTAACGGATATCTCATAAAATTTATGAAACTGAATATCTTTAGCTTTAAATGTCAACAGAGCATGTAATACAACAATTTCATTATTATCTTGATGCAATTTTCGAACATAGTTGCTGAATTCAATATAACATAAAATACATAAGTGCACAAAAGTACATGTTCACTCTGAAACTTATGTAGCAGATTAAATATAATCTATACAAATCGAGATTCATATCAGGTTTTGCAACTCATTTTGATAGCTCGAAAAGGAAATGGAGTGCTTTGATTCCTAAATATCGTCAGCATGCAAGTCTTTTGCAAGAAAACGATAAATTCGTGAAAATTAGCTAAAAAAACTTACAGGTTTAAATCGTCTACGTTTATTGTGAAACATATAGATGCTTTTAGTCGAAGTTGTAAAACATTCTTCGCGTTTATTGTTAATAATAATAACATCGGCACGTTTCGGTGCACAAGAATGTGCAAGTGCCCTAAGATTTTAACCTCTCTTCGTGTCTAGGACGGACATGCCGCGTAAAGGCATAGTTTCAATAACAAGTGAAATTACAAGTAAAATAAATACTTAAAAATAAACAAAGATGATTTTTCTCTTTAGGCTAATTGAAACAGAATAGTCGCTACATAAACATTATAATAGTACTAATCTGCAGATATGTATATAGAAATTGTAGGACAGACAAATTACAGAAATATGTCTGTTAATATATGTATATACTTTACTGTGTGCTTATCGACTTGTATTTCGAACAATTCTCGCTTGCTTCTGAAATGCTTGTCTCACTGTAACAATGTGCGCCATCTGGAGCCCAGATTACATACTGTGACCCTTTTGTAGAACCAAATGAATCGCCCAAATACCACCACTCTCTTGTTTTAAGCCGACGGTTAACAGATTGTAACGACAGCTGGGTTTTGTTCGTGATGATGCTAATAACACATTGATTAGTCTATGGATGACGGCTCTTTCCCCGCAAAAGGCTTTCCTTCCTTTATCGTTATTGGACGGTAGGTGGCTCGCTCTTAATGACGGTTGGTCGAAGGTTAATACCCATTCGTTACTGTAGGCGGCTTTAGGGTAATAGAGAAGCACGCGTTGACATCTCAGATAACATCTGGAAATAATGCAAATTATTCCCCAAAGTGCCGTGTTGGACGTTAAGTGCATGTGCTACACTGTTATTGCGTGTTGGGTAGGCAAGCACGAATGGTAGCGATATATCATAACTACAGAGGCTTGCAAAATGTTAGCTTAAACCACGCGAAGCACGTAGCATACTTAAGTTATTCACTTAATTATATTTATTTGCATTTTATTCACAAAGTTCTAGAGTAGGAATAAAGAGTTAGCACGAATTCAAGTTTTTGTCGCATTATGCCGTTAATGCTAAAATAAGTGTTCCAAAATTTGTTGAAATTAATTTGGTTTTAAGTCTATGTAGCACTAGGAAGACAAAGGTAACAAACTTTAAAGTATCTTTTGTAACAGGCACAGGGCGTTCTGTATTCATTAGCGTTACGCCGTTGTTTATATAATACTAATTGAAAAACTTAGTTTAGGTTTGAAAGAAAACTTTTTAGACAGCACGGCCTAAAAGTGAACTTTTAACATAGTGCACACGAACTAAAAGCTTTATACCACATGTCAAGTACCCTTTGGTATTTGCACATATTTAATAACTCCACTTGGTATGATTAGGCTTTATCTGTGTGTGTGTGTGTGTGTGTGTGTGTGTGTGTGTGTGTGTGTGAACAGCATAACTCAGAAACGAACAGTCGGATAAACACCAAACTTGGTATTTAGGTTCAGTATCTTCCAGAGATGCGACACGAATGTTTTCAAGAAAATCCCCCACCCCAAATTACCCTTTACATGGAACATTTTTCGAGAATTTTAATTTTTTCAAAAATGGCTCTAACGATTTTGATTAAAATATCCTCTGATTAAAATATTTTCATGACAAATGAAATGTATATCTCGAATTTTCTGGGAATGTCTCCAAAAGTATTCTTCATTGTGAACGCCTTTTGCATAACCGGTAAACCATAAGAGATAGACAAAATTTTACTACACAAAAATGTAGATCGCGTTAAAACACACAATTTATGTCATATGCATTTGTTTTGTTGAATGAACCATTTTGGATATATTGCTTGTTATTCCCTTAAATTTTCCAATACTTACATTTTTTTCTCAAATGGGAATTCGTTATTCATTTTGTTATGTTCTGGACTGCAAAGAGAATGGAATGCGCCACATAGCAACCAGCGCTTAAAATATTTGACTATCGCTTAAAGCCTACCAATTCCCCTTGCATCTACAAGAAAATTAGCAATAAGATTAACAGGAAGCATATGGAGAATAAGCGTTTGTAAAAATAGTTTGTATAAGTGTAGAGAAAGTCATGTGAGTGTAACACATTAGATTTTTTTCATTATGTCTTCTGACATGATTAATTTCTCATGGGGATCGGATTATCTGTTCACAATAGAATTTGCCATACCTCAATTTATCGCAATTCGTTGTGAAGTTAACGTATACCTTATATTAGCAAGCTTATGCTTTCTTTGGTCTAAAACGTTATTCTCTTACCTAGTATAACATACATAAAGATTAAATGGCGGCAATTATGAATTTAGAAGAAACTGAAATGGAAGAGCCAGGTGAAATTACAGAAGTAGCAGAAAGAATAATACTGGAGCTACTTACCAAAAGAATTCAGAGATAAATATGATATAGGATTTAATTGGTTCATTGCCTGGTGTAAAGCAAAACATTTTGAAAATAATTTCACTAAAAATAACTCCTAGCGAATCAACAAAACATCAAAACATCTGACATCTCTTGGTCTCGTTTTAAACGCCATTTCTCTTCTTTCAAGAATTCCGCTATACACATGGGTAGATCTAGTTCTGAACGTGATTTATCTGTTTCATGACTCAATATAATATTTTATTGGTATTTTACAAATGCAAACGCTGTCTAAAATAGCATATTGTGACATTTGTTATATAGTTGTCATTATTGCGTATGTGACCTGGCGGCCCAGATCGGATATTGTGCAAGAGTAGAGGGGATGGAAAAACCGGTTCCTAGTGTAGCGTGCTGACGCCGAGTTTGGCGTGGGTTGAATCAGTCGAGTCGAGGTTCTGCTAGCAATCAGGTGTGTGTGCAGCTTGTCCATGCATACAGCATGGCGTCCCCACCGGTAGGCAAGGAGGTATTGTAATTCCTTTTTATCATAAAATATATTTGCCACCCAGTTCGGATTAATGTAAATTTCTATAGTAGATAGACCCTTCCCTTTTCCAAATAATGAATTAGAGATATTGTTAGGAACCTTTAGGTATATTTTCATAATTTCGTTGAGCTATCCCCCGTCGTACATCGCATAATGTGTGATAGAATATTCGATCTGTTCACGGTACCTGTTGCTCTACCCCCCCCCCCCATTGAGCTAGAATAAGTAAAGAGGTTACGACAATATGCCGAACATGTTAAAAGGTATACCTATGGCCTCAGCCAAATTTGGTACCTAGCACAGATTCTGCCGATTACGGAACATAACGCACAAAACTTGAGCAACTCATCGGTTTCTTTTTAGGAAGGTGTATCGGGTGAGCAGATCTCAATTACGCTTGCCAACCTTCAAAGGCGGTTGCATGGCATTATTGGGGAAAACTGCCGTCCGGTCCTTGGGTGGAAATGGTTCTACCATCCACAAAAAGTTCTGGGAGGAACAAGTTCATAACCCGTATATGGTACTCCCAGGATTCAAATACATTGTTCATCTTCAGCGCATGCTGGATACCAGCGATGAAATCTCAGCGTTCGAGCCAATATCGCCTGTTAACTTGTTTCCTTTTACTTCTAGGATTGAAGAGAAGCATAGTCGAAGATGGAAGATTATCTGACAGAATGTTCTGTAAACATGTTCCAACCGACTGGCAAGAGACGACTTATGAGGTCTTAAACGGGACCATACCGACGGCAGAAAAACTCTGGCGACAGGAACGAACAAAATCAAATCAGTGTGCAGTCTGCTCAGGACTTGATACCTTGGAGCACCGGATTACCTTCTGTCGGCTGGTTGATAACATCTGGATGGTGCTCAGGAACTACATATGAAGATGGTGCCAACCGGGGACCCCGCCATGCCTTGAGGAACTGCAGCGCCTGGAATTTCGCTTTCAGAATACGGCCCTCCAACGCTGTGTGATTTGGTTGGTAACGGGAACGTTACATTGGATCTTTAAACGGAATGTCGACAATGTGGCAAAGAGGGCGGAATGGTTCGGCTTCTTGAGACAGGAACGGTGGAAGCTGATAAAGTCCGGATTCATCCGCTCAATGCAGCCCTTCATCTCACGTTTTGAGGTTACTAATTAATGCTGTTGTACCGAACTCTCAATTTTAAAAGAAAGTGACCTATGTTACAAACTGATGAAGTTGGCCTACACAAACCCTTCGACATCTGTTATAAAAATAAATAAACTAATTAAAAATATATAAATAAAATGTGCTGGAATAAATGCAATGAAGCTTAATGGTCTTAGAATATAAAAAAATTCTTTAAGACCTTTCAGCATTCAGTTAAAAAAAAAATATATATATATAATATAAAAACAGCGCAAGATACAAAAATCTGAAAAAAAAGTTTTATTTTGCTTGTGGCACTCCTACTCGCAAAATGAAACCCTTTTAACACTTGTTTCATAATCTACTAAACATTTATTTATACGCACCGAAAGTAAACACGAAATAGATACAGCAGTTTTTAACTGTATTTTTAGTCCACCACACTATAATACGCTGATTATGTCTGACGTAACTGAAGTGTTATAAAATCCATAATATTACAGCGACTCATTATATACTACTCGCTTTATATATAGCGCCTCCCCTATCGCTCATACCTTTTAGCAACTTCAAAGCAGCAGTCTACTGGCATCCATTCTCCAGATAAACAATAAAATATACGTATTTAAAATAAAATAAATTTTATTCATTGTAAATTTAATATTCTAATAAATTGAATTCCTTTGCTTCAATATGTATTGAATTCACGTTACCTGCAAAAATAAATACATACGGCGTGGACTCAACAGTGTTGCCATCTGTTGCACTACTTGCAAACACGCTGAAAGTGCTTCCATCTGATCAGCATTTAATTACACACAATTAAAAGATAAGGTCTTTTTGTAAAAGCTCAGAGTTTAGAAATTAGTGTGGTACACCAATAACAGAGGAATGTAACTTGGTTATAATGGAATTTAAGACACTGTATGAAAATTATTAAACTCGCTACTGCTCTTTGAATAATCCTACTCGCGCATTAATTACTACCGTTATAGTCTTGCTGCATAATATCTATTACCTAAGTGTTCAACGAAAATAAATAAAAGCAAAATGGGTGTTCTATTTCACAATATATGGGATGACGACGAAACAAAATTATCTTATTTAAGGAGGGACTGTATGGCGAAAATTGCCAAAACTTAAGATTTTCGTTTTGTGTGCAGTCTTATTAAATGGAATTTTCTCTTTAATTTTATGTATACTTTATTACTGTAGGCACAACAGCTATATTTCAAATGTATGTTTGGAAATGCTACTGCATCTGCTTTTTGAATCCTGCACCACTTAACATAAAAAATTCATAACTCCCAGAAATTTCCGAGAAGAGCGGTAAACTTTAACCCATATTTTAGGGGAAATTTTGCACTAAAAACTGTACTACTGCTAAGTATGGTGGAATCTGTTTTTTCTTCTGGTATAAGTGCCTCATTTTCTCAGAAATTATTGAGGATGGCTAAAATTAAATTTTTGGATAATAAGAAAGCTCTATGGGCTGTTGTGGATCTATTTTAGTGTTTATAACACGGTTGTTTATTTAAAAAATAATGTGTTACATTCACGTAATTGTTTCTACCCTCTATTGTTTATTATTGGGTACACAAATTATTTTTACGAAATTTTATTCTCCTACCTACTTCATTTTAATCCAGATAAATCTTTGCAGAAATAGCTATAATAAATTTGTTTACAGATACAAAGGGAACAGTGAAAGTCAAATGTTTAAGAACTCGACGCTATACGTTGGCCTTAAAATTCCATGCAATCGTCAGAAACAACATTATTAAAAATAATGATAAAGCACTGAACAAGTCGAACCACTAATAACGGGTATCTCAGAAATGGCCGATGCCACAAAAAGTTATTTGAAATATATTGTGTGTTTTAAAGATATCTATATTTTTTTGTGTATCGTTTTTTTCTATCGCTTAACATTTACCCGTTATGCAAGATTATATAAAATTCCTTCTGAATAAAGGGACTTAACCAATATTCCCGAAAATTCAAATTATACATTTTATTTGTCATGTAAATACCTTTAATATATGGTATTTTAATCAAAATCGTTAGAGCTATTTTTCAGAAAATCAAAAATTTCGAAAAGTGTTCCATGTAAAGGGTAGTTTGGGGAGGACCACTTTCTTCAAAATCTTTGTGTCGCGTCTTTGGAAGGTAATGCACCTAAATACCAAGTTTGGTATTTATCCGAGTTTGTTTTTGAGTTATGCTGTTCACAGCGCGCGCGCGGTATTTTTCTAACAATTTTTAGGGAGCTCAAAACGTATATTTCATGTGAAATCTAGGTATCGAATTTTTTTATTGAAATGCAATACCTTCTCTACCCACTAGGTACATGGTAAAGAAAGTAGTAATTGCTGATACATTTTAATCAAAATATAGTAATTAGGAAAATAATCCCATCTCCCTTAATAAACAAACTCAATGTATAAAAGTAGATTAAAAAAACTTAGAAGTGATTCATCTTCACCTTGTAAAAAGTTCGGTGTAATTTAAATGGTTTCTGAGACAATGGAATATGAATTTAGCAGATTTAACACTAGCGGATACCGTTTAATCTCCCCTTTAATAGAAGAGAATAAAGGATATCCTACGTGCATTTTTGGCATTTACTGTAATAAAAATGACACAAAGCAAAGTATAATTCACACCTTTCAAGAGATTGACTTCAGGAGTGTCTGGTTTGTGCAGACAAGAGATTGTCACGTCGTTGTAATTCCGATTTATACAACAACAAAAAAATTGCAAATATCATATGATTCAATAAGACTTGCCTAAATTGCTACGCATTTGATAAGAGTGGCACAAAAATACATAAAACGTTCTTCTGCTGAAATAGGAGCTTAAAGATTAAGGATTTCATTCATCTCTTCATATTCTAGAAGCTTGACATTTACACCTTTTCCACCCCATTGCGGCAGTCACCTCCTTCGTCCGTTGCTGTTAGGCTTACCTTGATGCTTCTCCCGTTGATTCCAGAAGTTCGCCGTGTGTTGGTTCTCTTCAATTTTATCCTCGGCTAGCTGCAGTAATTTTCCTTAAACTATATGGGAGCATGGACTTATCCTCGGTAAAGGAATCGTAGATCTCGGGTGGTGATATAGGAAGACATAGACGTGCTTTGTTTATGAAAAGATGACACTGCCGTTTCTTTTTATTTGACTAACAGACGTAGGATAGAAAACTGGTATTGCCGCTGTAAAATACTGTCCACCGCTGTTAAAATGCGGCGCGGATGTGGCACGAAGTATAAATATTCTTATTGTCTCTTTAAGAGTAGCGGATCTTAGGTGTGTTGCTAAAACTATCTTTATTCTCTTTTTGGCGCGATATCACACACATCCTGCAGCATCTCTCCCTGACCACACATACCAAACTGCCAAACTGAAATGCTAAACTGCCATGACAACTGTCTTGCTAAAACTGCCTTGACAAAACTGCCTTGCTAAACGGACATGACAAAACTCTCTTGCTAAAACTGCCTTGCTGCAATGCTAAAATTCCATGACAAACTGCCCCGAATTTGCTCCAAACAGATCCATTTATAGTCTCAGGCTTCTGAGGCTGCTTCCTTTCCTATTGGTCCATTTTTAGCGCCACTCGACGCGTCTAACTATTTTGAATAAACTTCCAGGGATCTCATTGGTCCAAGTTTAGTATAAATCGCGGCTTTTCCCACATTTACCGTTAGGCTATCTGTCTCGCTCACTTGGTCACGGCGAATTATCAAATAAAGGGACAAAGGAGTTACACCCTCGCTGTAGGAATAATCGCACTGCGACCGAAGAGATGTCATAAACCTAGGTTTTCTGCCTTCGAAGGCACTATTCCTGTAGCTAAAACATTTCGTCGTGGACAGTATTTTAACATAGCGCTTAAATTATTTACATTAAACCATTTATAACTCTACTAATATTAGTAACCTAGATAGATACATAACGTTAAATCACCCTTCTTAAAATATACAAGCAGTATGAGAAAAAAATATTTACATAGTATGATTTAACATCAATAAAAGTTAATTAATAAATTACCTATAATTACAGTTCTCGGGCTCGGCCTAGAGTTGCCGTTTCACCATATACGAGGTGCGATCATTAAATTTCGGGACTAGTCCCGTAAATGCAAATAAAATTATCTGATTTAAATTTGGCTGCTGTTCTCTTCACAGAAGCCCCCTTGGGCAACTATGCAGTGATCCCACGCCTCTGTCACTTTTGGAATGCACTTTGGATGTCTCAATCTTGAAGCGTGTCAAGCACCTGCTGCGATTTGCGTTGGATCTCCTTCACCGTGCCAAAATTGCGCCTTCAGCTTCAATTTCATCTTGGGCAACAAAAGGAAGTCGCAGGGGGCCAAATCTGGTAAATAGGGAGGTGAGGAAGGACGACCATGCTGTTACGAGAACAAAACTGTGTATTGCGAGAGCTCTGTGAGCACATTGTCGTCTTCTTGGAGCATCAAATTTGTCTCTGTCCACAGTTGTGGTCGTTTCAGACGAATGTCATTCCTAGACGTCTAAACACGTCACCGTAAAAACAACAGTCATGTTTGACCCGCAGAAACAAATTCACAGTGTACAATCCCTTGAATGTCGAAAAAAATGATGATCAATGCTCTTGGTTGTCCTTCAGCAATGTTCTGCCATTGGTGAAACGTGAATGTCACTCAAAACATCTCGTCCGACTAATTGTTTTAGTCCCGTAAGCTTGTTTCAACATTCCATGGGTTTTGGTTGCCGGTTTCTCAAGTTTCACACAGAATTTGATGTTTACTACCTGTTCCAGTTTCAAATCCATCGTGATTTCGCCAAGGAGAGCATGCACATGCTATTACAGGCTTATGTAACAAGGTATCAATGATGCTATCGCCTTGAAACTTTGTTAGTTTGTTTTCAAGGTTGTTCCTCGCCTATGCTGCGCACGCATGTCAATCTCATGATCCATTCGGTCACAGCAGATACAGTCTCGGAATTTAATGATCGCACCTCGTGCTACACTACACATAAAATAATCCAATGAAAGTCCTAAGTGCTTCTCTAAATATTTTAATCTATTTTGATTCTGTGCTACAAATTACTGTTAGCTAGTTGCTACACATTGCTTATCAGGTGTCTCTCCATGACTGGCTTGAAACAAATCCCAAGAAACAAACATAAACCAATGAATTATGTTATATTCGATGTGAAATGAATTCTACTCTTATTAGTATAAACAAGTGAATGGCTAGACCAATGTAATATGATTAGCGACAGTCTTTGTAGAGGAAGGGGTGCGTGAGAAACGCATTACCTGCATAGATGGAATGTATAACAGTCATAATATTTATGTTAAACATTTATTATAAAGAAGACATACAAACAAAGTCTAAAATGATTCTCGCCATTGAATTAATGCCTCCAAAAGCATATTATTGCAATATATTTTTCAACTTCATCAATTACTTTTATCCATAAGCATTTCATAGAACAATAATAATACTATAATACTACGCATCTATTTATCTTCTTATTCTTCTTATTAGTAATTTTTTATTTGCAAATGAACCCATGTAGACTTATACAAAATACTAAGAGACGTTTCTTTAATCCATAGTTGTTTCATTCTTTGGTCGTGAGTTTTTTTTCTCTCGTTATCAATGTTGTTACATTATTATTATTATTATTATTAGTTATTATTTTAATTCGATTAGGCCGTCTGGTGTGCTCCGACCGGAGCATGCTATAGCTGGAGCTGCCGTCTTGGTTGATAGGAAAACAAAAAGCTTTGGTAACCTGTGCCATTATCAAATAATAATAATAATAATAATAATAATAATAATAATAATTGACCTGGTGTGGTCCTAATAGTCAAAATAGGTCTTCAATAAGTGGATTATATCGTCAACCTTAGTATATTATCATAATTGTTATTAAATTTATATCATTTTGAATCGTAAACCTTGTTTAACAAAACTCTCTCCATGTTCGAAATGTAAACTTAAATTTTACGGGCTGAACCCGTTAAGTGAAAACAATTTTGTGCTAGCTCGTTATACAGGGTGGACCATTTAACTTGAGACTGTGTAATATCTCCAAAACTAAGCGTTGTAGAAAGAAGTGTCTTGAATAAAAGTTTCTTGATATTAGTCATGTTTTATTTGGAGGATGTGATGGTCATTTTAGGGTTAATTTAATTTCACCCTAATTGTAGGCTTCCATTTAAAAAAAATCAAATTGACCCTAAAATGAGTATCATAATATCCTCCAAACTAAACAAGACTAATGGCATTTACTTTCCCCCATAATATCAAGCAACTTTAATTAAATATATTTCTTTCTACAACGCTTGGTTTTGGAGGTATTCTATAATCTCAACTTAAATGGTCCACCACCACCACCACCACCACCACCATCACCACCACCACCACCATCACCACCACCACCACCACCATCACCACAACCACCACCATCACCACCACCACCACCACCAGCACCACCACCACCATCACCACCACCACCACCATCACCACCACCACCACCACCACCAGCACCACCACCATCACCATCACCACCACCATCACCACCACCACCACCATCACCACCACCACCATCACCACCACCACCACCATCACCACAACCACCACCATCACCACCACCAGCACCACCACCACCACCATCACCACCACCACCACCATCACCACCACCACCACCAGCACCACCACCACCACCATCACCACCACCACCATCACCACCACCACCATCACCACCACCACCGTCACCACCACCACCACCACCATCACCACCACCACCACCACCAGCACCACCACCACCACCAGCACCACCACCAGCACCACCACCATCACCACCACCATCACCACCACCACCACCACCAGCACCACCACCACCACCACCACCATCACCACCAGCACCAGCACCACCACCACCAGCACCACCATCACCACCACCACCAGCACCACCACCACCAGCACCACCACCACCACCATCACCACCACCACCACCAGCACCACCACCACCACCATCACCACCACCGTCACCACCACCACCACCACCACCAGCACCACCACCACCACCAGCACCACCACCACCACCGTCACCACCACCACCACCACCATCACCACCACCACCACCACCAGCACCACCACCACCACCAGCACCACCACCAGCACCACCACCATCACCACCACCATCACCACCACCACCACCAGCACCACCACCACCACCACCATCACCACCAGCACCACCACCACCAGCACCACCATCACCACCACCAGCACCACCACCACGAGCACCACCACCATCACCATCACCACCACCACCACCACCAGCACCACCACCACCACCATCACCACCACCGTCACCACCACCACCACCACCATCACCACCACCACCACCACCAGCACCACCACCACCACCAGCACCACCACCAGCACCACCACCATCACCACCACCATCACCACCACCACCAGCACCACCACCACCACCACCACCACCACCATCACCACCAGCACCACCACCACCAGCACCACCACCAGCACCACCACCACCACCACCACCACAGTGTGTCCATTTCCTGCCCCTTTCCTGTGGTTTAATTTACTTAACATGTTTCAGGATCGAAGGATCAGGACAATTGACCGCGGGCGAGGCGTATGGCGGTGGAGTTTGCTTTGTGGAAATGTCTGCCCTGGCGTTCGGTGTGTGGCAGAACATCAGAGATACCTCTTCCTCCATGAGATGAGGTGAGCTGTGTGGGTCCACCAGCATCAGAAATAATTAACTGGAAACCTTATAAACTATGCCTGAGTTCGACCTTATTTCCCGGATCCGCTCGCGCTCTGTGTCCTTCACTTAATCCTTTTCTGCTGGAGGTTTCCAGAAGCGCAATAGGCGACTAAGTGCTTAAGTGCCGAAATCCTATTCCGCGTCGCATAAAAAGCAAAGTGCACACGACAAAATAATATGAATGTAATAAGGATTGAAGCTGAAAATCTTTCTGGAATGCAAAATTAATTCAAAGTACAGAGTCTTCGTTTCGAGCGTGGCCGTAATTACTTGCCCTGCACTGCGTTGTTTCGAAACGGTTTCGTTCCCTCTTCACAATCTCTCCTCTCCATGCTATTTTTGCTGCTCGCAAAATAATACTCTACTTTTAAACTTCAAACATAAATAACTATTTTGCTGAGGCACGTTTTGGCTATAGTATTGACATTATCTTTAGGGCTGAAGCTTGACTAAATATTTTTAAAAAAGCTTTGTCCAATAGGACTAGGGCTGGCTGCGGAAGAGGACTTAGCACCTCGACTTCCAAGAGCTTTTGTGCCTGAAACCCCTGACGGGGTTTTCCGTGAGGCATAAGATGAGAGGAGAAAGAGGGCGGCCGAACCAGGAGGCACGACAGGGCTTAGGCAGGGTCCCTACCATTTACAGATTGAAACTCCCCGGTGGTAGCTGGTGCAACCATCCCTTGGGAGGCCCAGGACTCGGAGACCACCCCCCATTCCTGGGAACGTAGGTTTTTCAAAGAGCATTCTTTTCCCCTGCCATGAACTCCCGCGGACACTTTCAGTCCTGAAACAGATCAAGCAGATGAAAGGTGAATTAAAATGAGAACGTAGGCGTAATGGAGAGACAGGAAATTCAGGGGATGTAATGTATATTCCCAGCATTCGCCTAGCGACCCGGGAAAACCCCGAAAAAACCCATGGGTCAAGAAGTTCGGCCGCGGGAATCGAACCTGCGATTTCTCGAATGCGGGCCACTGACGTTACCATCTGAGCCATCTCGCTCCGTTTTGTCCAATAACTTTTATATATTGTTTCTTTAATTATTTAGACAAATAAGCAGAAATTCTCCAAAAGATATCTCAAGCTTTAAAATATACCGTTTATGGCAATACAGGTCCTAGATATAGTAAACTCAAGCTGTGTCAGTTAGGCTATTTATTATTATTATTATTATTATTATTATTATTATTATTATTATTATTGGGGTGACTGATTTCTACATTTGGAATTAAAGACCTGCATTTCATCGAAGACTACCGGCCCTCGTAGTCGTGGTCGCTGGAGTGTGTAGCTTCGGGGCTCCACCAAGCTGAGGATTGAGGGTTAGAGTCCCGCCATGGGCATGGGTGTTTGTGTATGTGTAATTACGGTAATAAGCGGTAATGCAAAACAGTAAAATCGCAGTACTGATAAACTGGGTAACCAAAGAACTTTAAAAAAATTGCTCTTCATTCTGAATGACTTTGTATAAAAAGAAAGAGAGGAAAAAGCGAGGCGAAACTGTGTTACACCTTGTAGGGCGGGTTTATGTACTATACAGGTATAATGACATTCCCATGGTAGCTGCATATTAGCATGCTAATAACGTTTTTACACTCTATATGCATGCTAACGATCACTAATGGGAATGTTTAGATTCTAGCTCATGAATTTTCTCCAATTCGAATCCCCACTTAGTATTTTGGTCATGAAAACACTTGTAAATACATCATCACTTGATAGCCACACTCCAAGTGAACCAAAATACGTACTGTATTACTGCACTGCTATAAGAACAATTTATTTTTGGTCAAATGACACTTTTTATTTGTGGAAAACATACATAAATTTGAAAGACAGCGTCCTGTCATTCTCAAAGAGCAGGATGGCTCAGACAGTAACGTCTGTGACCCGCATTCAGGAAGACTCAGGTTCGATCCGTGGCGACCGTCCACTTTAACCCATGGGTTTTTCGGGGTTTTCACGGGTCGTCAGGGAAATGCTGGGGAGCTGGCGTGTTTCAGTGCAGCGTGACAGGGAAAAAGCACGCTCTCTGTGCACTTTCTCCGTCCCTCGGTCTTTGGCTGGTTGCCGGGGTATAAGCACCACCCCCTGGGGAGTGTTGAACCCTATGTGGGTGTCTCCGATCTGCCTGTCCGACTGCCGGGGCTTCTATATCTGTAAATTGTAGGGACCATGTCATCATTGCTGTGCCGTCACTTCGGTTCCAGCCGCCCGCTGTCTTCCTTCATCTCATCTCTCCTTCCTGGGGGTGCCCCCTCCTGGGGCGTGGTACAATATCCGGATTCACTGGATCGGTGTCGAATCCTTTCCCCTTCACAATCCAATCCAATCCTGTCATTCTCAATTTCAGGATTCAGTGATGATGATGATGATAATAATATCTGCACCCCTTGTTACATTGCCTGTGAAAACTATGATGAAATGAAAATAACATACTCATTTTCATCTCCTGAAATAAACCACAATGAATAACCAAGAATCCCCACTAAAACAGCAACAACGCAGAGCAGGGAAGAAGGAAAACAAATGAAAAACAAATGACATAGTAAGACATGGACTATAAAATTGAATGTTATTTTAATTCATAAATTGCTAATAGACTAAAACGAATATACGAATCCTTCTTTGAGTATGCTATGAAATATAAAAGAATTTCTGTACTCCACAGAAAACGCAGGCAGAAGTTAAAGTGGATAGTTGCTGCGCTTAGCAGAGAACTTGTAAAACAAAAGACGGTTGCTGTTTATTCCAAACCATATGCATTATACGGTGATTATGCTAAACTTAAATAAACAGAAGACAAAGCTCTAAATGCGACAATGGATCCTGTTTATTATGATACGAATGGTGTGTTATATTTAATTAATGAATTGCCATTTATCGAATATTTCAGATGTGTGTTATGAAACTGAGTCAAAACCTCTGAATAATCTTTAATCTAATTCTATAGATGTCTGTATTGCAGTTTCTGGTTATCAAAATCTTCTAATAACCCTCATGTAAGAACATTTTGTTTTATTTCTTTCGTACTTGTGTTGTAATCAAGATCATTAGCAGGGCACGCTAAATAATTACATAAGGGGAGAAAATTGCTAACATGAAATGTCAGTGAATTGATATTAATTTAGAACAAACACGTGGGAGATTATTTTTCTCGATGGTCGCAGACTATGTGACTTTTTCAAAGAAGCTATGTGCTGGTAATGCGGAATCTTCATATTCATCAGCTTCACTTCTAGTTCGTTATAACCCCCAGTCGGTTTAAATGAATGAATTTCAGAAAGTCTCTTATTTCAAAGGGAAGGTGCAGAATGGAATCTCGGACTGCATGCTTTCCGAATTCGTAAACAGGTGGATGTATTGCGGCGGTGCAGTACTGTTTTTCACTAGGACATATTTTGGTTCTTTGCACGCGAGATGAAACTGACTACCGATCACAGAATTTGCATGGTTAAGTGCTAAGCCGAGACACTCTACGCTATAAAAGTGTCCAATTATTCGTGTTTTCTATGAACATGCATGCTAAAATTGTGAGTTTACGAGATGCAAGCGAAAGACGATTAAAATGTATAGGGTGTATCATAAGTTTGTTTGTTTTTCGATACGTTTCGATCACTAAGAACGCCTGGGAACACACCTCTCCCGCAGCATAGCTAGGACAGCGTAGTTGCCGAACTTTCCGTTTACATACTTTAAACACAAGGTCGTTCAAAAGATAAATAACTACAGCGGTTAGGTTTTTATAAACAAACTATTTATTTACTACAGTATACGCCATTATTGTCGACAATATATTGCCAAGTTCCTGGCTATAGTAGCACGAGCTAAATTGAGCTCCAATGCCAACACCCGAGTTGTAATTCGTGGATCGTTGACTATCATTTCATGAATTCTTTCCACATCCGTAACCATTGGCCGTCCAGACCGAGGTTTGTTTTTTTTGGGGAGAAATTCCGAGCTCAAAATAGACTAAAACACTTTTGACATGTTCGCTTCGTTAATGCATCTTCCCAGTAGACAGCACAAATTTCCTGTTGGCATTGTGAAGCGGTTTTAACCTTACGATAGTAAAACAGCATAAAATGTCGAAAATGTTCCTTTTTGCTTTCCATAGTTTGTAAACAGAATTTCACACCGTTCTATCCAACGTCAGTCACAAATACACATTGACATATCCAATAGTGAGTGTGGTTGTTGTTCTCTAAGTCGTAGGGGTGGTTAGGCAACTAGGATAACTTGAGTGTACAGAGGGGTCAGGGTTTTCAGGCGCTATAGATGGAACTTGCGGGAAAAACGAACGAATTTATGAGACCAACCCAATAAATACCGGAAAGGTGCGATACAAGTCCCATTTCTATAAGGTGACCTCAAACTGTTGACTTACACCCCTTCTACTCATCTTCCACTAATCATCTGCCATAGGCACTGGTGAAAAATGTCCTTCAAGGCATTGATGTAATACGCAGACTACCGACTGATGACAACGGCCAAGTAACCCTGAAGACACGTGTATATTACGGGCTTCTGGATTATGTGAAAAGTAAGTTCCTTTTATGTTATTAAATAATTATGGGATTGAAGAGAGGGTAAAAGGTTTAAATTTTCACCTACTGTAAATGTATAAAATTACTCCAACATTCCGTCTATGATTGTTTCACTGCTAAAGGGTGCTTATAGGCCATGTAACATTTCCAGAATGGAAAACTGTTGGGGGGGGGGTTAAGGAATCATAAGTTCCGCCGACATTTTATATTGTTTTGTGTGAATATTAGGGAATTTTTCATTCGTTATTAAACAAGGCTTTTCGAAATTACTATTATAAGGAAAAAATTCACCATAAAAATAATTTAGATTATTGTACAATAATTTCATAAAGAACTGGGCGAGTTACATAAATTAATTGTTTGTTTTGTCCTTCGAGTTATAATAGCTAACCGTGATAGGTCGGGTAAGCCAGCTAGTATATCACACGCTTTTATTTCTGTAGTATGCAATTTGTAGGCATCTGCGCTTAAATTTTAAATATTATGACGCAGCGGCTATGGCCCAAGCTTCTGGAGGAGCCGGGAAATGGAGATAAACAAAGACAAGTAGCACTCTCGCCCAGCATAAAGCGCTATCGTCAGATAATCCGAGTCTTCTCAAGGGTTTCTTTCCACCCCTACTAGAACATTCTGGTATATTCCGCGAGAGTTTCCAATGGCTACATAAGGGAACGTTCTCGCGTGATCAAGTGAGTGAGTCAGTTGTTTAGTAAAGAAATTAGCAAGAACGTTTCTGGTGGGACGAAAAGTTCTGTTCTCCGAGTGAGTTTGTGACAACTGCTGTTATGTTAAGTGAAGTGACGAGGAAGGTTGAACTAGATTACATTAACGAACAGACAGTGAAGTAACAGTTAAGAATTAGACAAGATCACAATCTTCAGATATTATAAATATGCGAGGATTTGATTCTAAGCATCAGTAGGTAGTTGCTATATGAAAACGGAATATTCCGTTGATATGCATTAGTTTAAAATATGTATCTTTTATATAGAAACATCCAATTTAAATTAAAGACTAGGAGAGAATGCGCAAAATAAAACCAAACTGTAACACTATCTCGAGCTCTCTGGATGTCAACTCTTGATTGAAATCGAATGCCTCGTAGAGGTTCTTTGATCTTTAAGAATAAGTCATAGTGAAAAGGGCTTATGTCTGGTGAATTTTGTGGATGTTCGAGTACTTTCCAATTCCACCTTCTAAACAAATTCCTTACCATTGCAGCTACATGACAACGAGCATTATCATGTAACTCAATAGGACTGCCAATGGCCTAAGGTTGTTTAAGACGGCATGCTGTGTGCAAATGATGTTCCAAGTAACGCAAGTAGTAGTCTCCATTTATTCTTATACCATGAGGTACAGTATGTGCTAAGATTATGCCTTCATAATCATAACACACAGTAATCATCAGTTTCGAAGGATCCTGCAATGCTCGGCATCTTTTTGGGCGTGGTGATTCTGTATGCCGCCATTCGCTTGATTGTCCCTTCAGCTCAGGTGCATGCGAATGTATCTTGTCTCAACCATTGTGATAACGCGACGAAGAAAGACCTCACCTTCATGTTAATACTGCTCCAAATGCATTGTTGCGTCTCCATTCGCTGCCATTTTTCAATTTCAGTTAGAGTGTGCGGAACCCAATCGGCACAAAATTTTCACATTTTCATCCTTTTTCCTAAAATGGTTTGGACAGTCGACATTGCATTACCAAGTTCCCTGGAAATCTCCACACATCTTCTAACAAAGCCCTTACAGCCTGAACATGCAGCAACGGGTCTACCAGCACGTGCTCTGTGTTGACATTCCTCTCTTCATTGTAATAGTTCGATAAGGTGAGACTTCTCTCCCGCAAGGTTCTTGAAAAGCTCTAAAGCACTGACTTGCATTTATTCCTCTTGCAACTTGGATTTTTATGAAGCACCTTTGTTCATATCTACTGAACAAATTTTAGGGCTGAATTGAGAAACAGTGAATGTATTCACAAAATATTACAATTTTGAAACTTTCAATATTATAGATTTAACAATAAAGACTATTCAAAAATTTACTACAAGATTACAATTGTCACCACTAGGATCTCTGACTTATAACAGTGTTGCCATTACTTTTCGAATGCCCTAGTATTTGAAATATTATTTTTATATTCGGAAAATCGCCTAAACATATATCCTTAAAGAGCGTTATATAAGAAATAGCATAAGAAGGGCTGGATAGGATAGGACTAGTTAACGAAGGAGACACCTAGCACCTTGACCCCCAATGGATCCTTTTTGCGTACACCCCTGGGACGAACGGATGAAGTGAGGGAACCGCAGGTGACTTATGGGTTGCAGAGCAAGGCCCGCTCAAATCGACAGAGGTGCACAGAGTTCCCTAACAGTTCCAGGCCTGAACAACCAGCTATGTGAAGGTCGCTCGGAGACGTTCCTCATGGGACTGGGGAATTAAATAACCTCTAGGCCACGATGACTGACAACTCAACAGGAAACTGACAACAGTCCGTGGTTTTTTTCTTTAGGATGGTACTTATTTTATAACCCGCCCCTGTTTCGCTATAACGGAAGCGGGTAAAGCTACCCGTCAACACGATTGGCACCACAAGACGGAAGTGGATAGGTCACTTACGCGCATCAGCCCTATAGGGAAAACCCTATCAGGGAAGACTAGAATAATCTCGGTGGGGACGACAGTGTCTAGCCACCGTCTACTAGCTCTCACTCATGGTTGGTGCCGCAGAAGGTTTGGGAGTCTCACAACCCTGCCTGGGCGGTAAACCAACCAGGTGCACCCAATTTCCCATGGGTTTCGGGAACCACGCCCCGCCGAGCCCAACACAATCCGAACAGCTTCCTTTCAGGAGGGCTCGAATGTTTGGCTCAGCGTAAGTAATGTCGGAAGTACCACGTGTGCTGGGGGTTTGCAGCGCTCTCACCAAGGCAGCTGAAGCGGTCGGAACCCCCCTATTGGGAAAACGACCCAGCATTGAAGGCTCGACAGGATTCCCTCTAGCAGAGCCGAGATGCAAGCCTCTGTACCATCTGCCCAACAGTAATCGAACTACGCCCTGGAGTTAATCTTAAACATCAAAGGGAAACGAAAGGATAGGAAATAGGGGAGAATACACCACTCTGGCATTCGCCTATGTCAAAAGCAGAAATCCAAGAAAAAACCCATACAGTGGGCAGTCAAAGGGAATCGAGCCCGGGGTCTCCCGAATGCGAGCCTCATACGTTACCGCGCAGGCATCTCACTTCCTGTAATATAAATAAGGTTCAACGTAGAATATCAATTGCATTATTAGCCTGGGAATGCTGATCGTTGGAGAAGGGAAGGAATTGAACATTATGAAAACACCAGAAATGTCATGACATGTAGTTTCTACAAAATATTCTTACAAACGCATTTTAAGTAAAGGACGAAAAAGTAACTCTAAATTTTCTCGGGCTTCTAGCAAGGTAAGTAGATGGTTTGAAACCCGAGAATTTCTTTTTGTTTTGTTTTTTCTGATGATCGGAGAGGTTTCGGCAATGCTCCAGTGAGGATGTTGTACCTATGCCTCACAAGGAGGTGCCCGGGAGGGAGGAGTAGGTGAGAGGAGACACCGGCTGCCGGAACCAGAAGTGAGGGCACATCAATGACAAGGTCCTACATTTTCCAGATTGAGATGCTCCGACAGTCATACAGGGGACCCCATCTCATGTCCAAGGAACAGAGAAAATTCCACTAGAGCATCCTTTTTCTCTGCCACCCCGCACTGAAACACCATCGCCGACACTTCCTACCTTGAGACAGACCTAACGGGTAGAGGATGGATGAAATGATGAATGGAATGAAATGGAGCGACAGCAAATTCGGGGACTGAAAGAAACCACTCCACAACACGCCTGACGACCCAGGAAACCACCTGAAAATCCCATGGGTCAGAGTGGGCGTCGCCGAGAAACGAACCTCGGATCTCCCGAATGCAAGTCGTACGCTTTACCACGGTGCCACCTAGCTGAGTCCCGAGAAAACTTAGAGTTATTATGCCATAGGAAACGTTCAACTGTTATTTTACGAAAAAGGAAGTTAGAAAATCAAACAAATACCCACCAATAACTCACAAATAGCCGATGCCACACAAGGTATTTTAAATAAATTGTATTCTAAAGGGATTTATATGCCAGTATCTAGCCCCCGAGATTGCGGGTTCAAAGCCGGCGGAGGACGGTGGGTTTTTTCGGTCGCGTAAAATCCTTAGTATAGCTTCCTTCGGAAGCGAAGTAAAGGCGGTGGTTCCCGTGTCGTAGATTTATGCACCTAAAAGAACCTCAAGCCTGATAGAGAAGCCTCTGAGCAAAATTACCGGTCTGTCATGCCCAATATAGAACGGAACGCTAAGGACCACAGCAGTTAAAGTGTCGCAGTATCTATCGTGTTATCTTATTTGCTGAGCGCCTGTTATTGTTTTACTATTTTTGAATTTTGGGGTTCTTTGTCCTCCGGCTAGCTATTATTACTCAGTCGAGCAAATCTCTTGAAAGGGTGTGTAAACGGAAAGGAGTTGTTACTAAAAGATAACACTGATAAAAGAATTTGTTTTTACACTTTTATTGCCGTCACACTTCATTAATTTCACATATTTACTCTTGATACATGCCTGACTGAAACTGTTATATTTTCGAATGTAACTATAATCACTTATTTGCCGCACATTATTAATTCGCGTATTTCACATTTTATAACTAGCTTTACGACGCAAGAGATTCTGTAGAATTGCGCGACGTGTAACTCGTGAATGATTCTGTTGAACTGAGCGACGTGTAACGCGTGATTGATTCTCTTAAACTGTGCGATACTTGTCTCTGGCTTTATATATTTATACTCCCTCACCCCGATATGCCTAAACATTATAACAGAGCTGCTATTGGTTAATAAAACGCGCCAACATTAGCGTCTATTTTTTTATGCAATAAAAATTACGAACACATATGCTCTAGGAAAGATATTCCCTCCATTTCTAAAGAAAGGCGCGCTACTCTGACGTCATTTGCTTGTCTCTTCTAATGAATAAACAACTCACCCCCTCGCTACATTCTTACCCACTCCTATTGTCAGTTTCAGTGAGGCCGTGTAAACATATTTCCTAACAATGCTTATAAATAACAAACATCTCAAATCATTGTCATACAATAATGTTAATTTACGCCACAATCACTCTGGCATTTACAGTGTTGTGATATAAAATACTGCCTCATATGTCCCACAAGAAACATAAGTATAAATATTTACAAGTTTTTTTTGGAAATTTTATAATTGGGTTTTTAGTCTCCTGAATCTTGGAACACATGGTATTTATCACTTTCACGTAACACTGCACATGCATTTAAAACACGTTATTCATCTTCCCCTTTTTCTCGCCACTATTCACTGGCTCGGGTCTAATGTGTTTATATACATACATCTGACATTACAATTTTTTATAGCAAATACTGTACCCTGAACTATTTAGGTCACTGTTACAAAATGGTTATACTTTCTTAGATTATTGACATAGAAATTTATACGCTCAAGATTTTTACTCTGGCTCATTTTGTAATTATTGAACATATTTACCAAAATATTCATCCTCTACACAAATATATTTACATCTCTTAATTCTAGATATAATTTCACATTATCTGTGTGCTACATAAGTGTTTTGCTTTAATTATCTTTACCTTTTTTATTGTTTTGTACTTTATATTCACAATACTCTTTGAATTATATCTACATACTTTTACTTTAATATGACATTAAATGATCATTATTACATGCTTCATTTCAAATGTGGTTATTGTTTACTAAGAAAATGTTCTTTTATCCCTTTAAACATTTATTTTTGTCCTGAACTTATTTCTCCCTTCTTATGACATACATAGTTAACCCTCTTACATTCCAATACTTTGTTCTGCAGTTCAGCTTTACTTATCCTAAATCTACTTTTCATCAACTTGGTCTTCTGTTTCATCTTTATCCTCAATGTTGTATGGTTTCAGCATTTCAATATAGAAATTTCCAATGGCTTTTCGGTTTGCGGGGTTACATAATTCATATGTGTTTGTTCCATATATTTCAACAACTTCATATGGTCCATGATATTTTAGAAACATTCGCCAATGGAGTTTATTTGCCATATCAGACAATTTCTTAGTTTTAACCAAAACTAAATCTCCTATTTCTATCTTCCATTCCTTTCTTTTCTTCCCTTCGTTTTCTTTTTCTTTTTATGGCTTTTTTCTTCATCCTTTGGAATGCTTATCGGAACATCTCCTCTTGCGTTTGTGGTATCGAGTGCTCATCTAGAATGGCTTCTGGAATTTTCTTACATATTGTATTTATCTTCTTTCCTAATTTAAGTTCACATGGTTTGTATCCTGTCACATTGTTTACTGTTTCTTTGAGTAGATTCTGAACGAAATTCACGTATCCATACCATTGTGTTTGTTTTCGATGACACAGCACCCTTAGGTAATTCGGAATTTCCTTAATTTCCCTCCCCACTAAGTTGGAGTTCGGTCTGTATCTTGACGAAAAATATTGTTTAATGCCATTTTCTGTTAGTCCCTGCATAAATCTTTTTCCTGTGAAGGACGAAGCATTATCGCTCAATACGGATTGGATTGGTCCTTCCTCTATCACATATGACTTGAGTAGCCTATTCAAACATGCTAAACTTGTAGGTTTTCTCAAAGGGTAAATTCTTACATATTTGCTGAATATATCATAACAGACAAATATATATATTTGTTTCCAAATTGACTTGGAGGCATAGGACCATGAATGTCAATACTAATTACGCACCTAGGCTTATCCCTTATAACCGAATTAGTCTCAAATGCATATGCTGCGTTTATTTGCTTTGCCTTCTGACATAGATTGCAGAACGAGATAAATTTCCGAACCTTCTGACGCAATTTGGATATGTATAAATTTTCTAAAATCATAGAAGTTGTCCGGTCCGTCCCTGAGTGTGCTAACCCTTCGTGAAAATTCTTAATTAGCTCTTTTTCCATGCTTTTCGGAACCATTACCTTCCAACTAGGCATTTCTTTTCCATGCTTCTTGTATAATGTTCCATTCCGAATTGCTACAATTTCTTTCTTTGCCTCTTCAATTGATGGTGCATTTTCTTTTAGTTCAAATAATTTTGCGTGCTCATTTTGAATTTCTCCCATATTTTTCAATTTTATCATTTCTTTGCTTAAAGGAATTTCAATTGTCAATATTTTGACTTCATTTCTGGGCCAATGTTCTCAGGAATTTATGGGTTGTAGTTTAATCTCGATAGCATATCGCTGAAGGTATTATTCTTAACAGGAATGTGTATAATTTCAATATCAAATGCAGATATTGCGTGAATATATCTAGCAAGTTTTCCACTACATAATGTACACCGTTGTATGAGTTAGGCTGATGTGATCCGAATATACTTTCACATTTTGCTGATAAATATAGGTCTTGAAACGAATTAATGAAAAATAGAGTGCTCCAATTCCTAACTGAGTCACCGAAGAATTCCGCTCAACGTTTGTAAGTCCTCTAGAAGCTGTACTAATAACGTGAAACCCATTATTGATATCTCGCTGTCCTAAAATTCCGGCGAATCCTTGCATTGATGCGTCGACATAAATCTCGTATTTCAAATTTTCTCTGGGCCTCCCAAGCAATATGGACTTAGCAAACAGTTCTTTGACCCTCTCAAAACATTTTTATTATCCTCTGTCCATATCTACTTGATATTCTTTCGCAGTAGCTGCCGCAGTACTTCTATTTCAGCCGAATACCTTGGTACGAACTTACTCTGAAATTTCAATACCCCTAAGAGACGTCTAATTTGCTTTACGTTCCTTGGTGGTGGAATTTTCATTATTGCTTCTATTCTCTTCTGGTCAGGTCTTATACCCAGTTCATCCATTACATAACCCAGAAAATTTATTTCCTTAACACAGAATTTTGATTTTAGTATGTTTACAGTCATACCATGTTGTTGCAGTTTATTTAACACGTAATGTACATTATTCATATGGTCCTCAAATGTTTGACTGATGATGAGGAAGTCGTCAATATACTTTATTAAAAAATCATCTGCAGAATTTCCAAACATACTGTGAATTGCTCTCAAAAATCCACTTCCTGAGCTTTTTAAACCAAAGAGACTTACACAAAAACGATACTGGATCCCCAAGTATTGAAATGAAGTGTAATCACGCACTTGTGGATCTAATTCTACTTGCCAATATGACGCAGTGAGGTCAATGGATGTCAAAGGTCTCCCTCTTGAAAGTTTCGTGATTAGTTGCTCGATTCGTTCACTTTGAAAATGATCTGGCTTCATATACTTGTTGACATATCTACCATCTAATGTTAATCTCAAACTACCATCTCGTTTAATACTCCAACAGATTGCATTTATATACTGAGAATTACTTTGCTCAATAATCCCATTTTCTAACATGCTATTTAACAGTTTTCTAGCTTTGTCCCGAAGACTTATAGGCAAATTATCATACTTATGCCATATGGTGGCACATCTTCTACCTGAAATGTATGTTGATATACGTTACATCTGCCTGGGATATTACTAAATACTGAGTTATTGTTCATCAAAACATCATAAAGGATTTGTTTTTGTGTTTTCGTAATGTTATAAGCTTCTTCACACTTGTGTATTATTTCCTCATTTCTCCTCTCTTCCCAGTTATTGTCTGTCTCGCTCGCACGGTCGTCTTTTGTTCGGGTTGTAAATTTCTCTACTTTCTCTGGCATTTCTTCTAGCTGTCGAAAATATGGCGTGGTGTTTCCTTCATATCTTGTGACTACTTGCTTTATCTGACTGTTTCCATCAGTTCCCGTTATTTGCACAAAAAACTCTTGGTCACAAAGATTTTCCTCGTCCTTTGTCATCTCAATCACGGAAACTTTCTCTTTTATAAACGGTACATTTATTTCTCTTTTGTCTTTCGTCATTTTTAACTCCTCATATTTAAAATCTATACCTGCTTCATATTCATGTAGGAAGTCACATCCAAAAATTATGTCACAAATCAGATGGTTTATAATTAGAAACATAACCTCGAAATTTTCTCCGCCGATAAGTATGTTAAGTAGAGCTTGTGTTTTTAAGACCCGTGTCGTTCTTCCGATTGCAACACGACAAACTAAATTACTAGTGGGAAGAGTCATAATTTTGTTGCCTTCATTTATCAAATTTATATAAAATTTCTGCGAACAAATTGAAACTGATGAACCGAAATCTATAGTCGCAATAAGCTCTTTCTTCGCGATTTCTATCTTAACTTGAGGCGACTCGAAATTTTCCTCCTTAACTTTCGTTGCTGCAATCTTCTTACAGAGTATGTGTGTAGGCATATTGTTTATTTTGGTAATGGATACTGAATTATTAAAGACGTCCTGAGAACCTACTACACAGGAGTCTATTGACAGTTTTCCTGGTTACTTCCATGTTCATGTACGGGACTACCATTCCTAACCGGCGCTAAATTTATCTCATTCTCGTTTCCACTGTTTTGAGTTCCCCTTCCTCAGTTCGAAATCCTCGATTTCGGAAATTATGTCCTCTTGGCACGTAATTTTCTTGCCGTTCCTCGGATCTTTCCCGGTTAGTTCTTTCCCTCCAGTGAGTGAAATTTCCCCTTTGCCTGACGTAACGGCTTCCTTGATTTTGTCCTCTTTCCGGCAGTCTTTCTGTCCTGACGTAATTTATTTGTTCCTGTCGACCTGGTCTCCCCTCTATCCTCGGTCTTTCAAAATTTGGAATTTTTGGTACCGTTGCCTGGTATTATTCTTATGACGTCTGTCTTGTCCTCTGCTTTGGAGATAATAACTACCTTGGTAATTTCGTCTATCTCGCACATCTAAAAATCTATGCTCCCACTCTCGAGATATATCTTCTTCCTGTTGTTCCAAAGCTGACATTAATTCTGTCATCTCAAAGATACTACGTGGTTTTGCAATTAATAAATAATTTTGTATCCTTAAAGGATAATGCCTTGTGAGCAAACTCACAAAATCTTCCTCATTGATCGGAGGTGACAAGTTCCTAACCTGACTTGCAAGTTTTAGTAAATAATCAGTCATTGATATTCCCTCTCGTGGATCAAATTATCCATGACTAAGCATTGCTGGTATTCTGTGCTGTACCGTAACATTCCAAAATCTGTTCATGAGTAACCTCTTAAAGGATTCATATGAAATTTCACCCCCTGATACCATTTGTAACCAATATAAAGTTTTCTGGTCCAAACATCTTTTGACAACTATCATTTTCAATGCTTCCGGTATCTTTTTAATTTGAAAATACTCTGACAAGTCTGCAATAAACTGTACTGGATTGGATTTTTCATTAAATTTTGCAAGTTGGAAGTCATTTAAGATATAATTATAGTTTTGCAAATCCCTTATTCCCACATTTAAATTCTCTAATGTCACTGGTGCACTCTGAGTTTCAGCGTGAGCTATAGATGAAGCCGCCGCGTCACTCACATTATTAGTCATACCCGAGGAACTACCTCTATCATTATTCTGTACATCATTTACATTAACATCACATATATTGACCCTAGAATTAAATTCTAACCTATTTACAGTACCTTGCAGACTTTCTATTGTCTGTTCCAATTTTTTATTGTTCTCATTTTGAAGAGCTTGGTGCTTGTTAATTTCAGAAGTTAGTTTTTGATTCAAATCTATAGACAAAACTTTAACTTCTTCGGACAACTTATTTCTTTGTGTTTCCGACTCCTTCTGAATTTCAGATATCTCCCCTCTGAAATTAACTTGCACCTGAATTAAATCTGCATTCATCTCTCTTAGCTCACTTGAAATGCTACTCATTCGACTTCCTAACTCTGTACATTTTACAATAACATTTTCAATTTTATTATTAACCTCACTTTTTTGGTTAGATATTTCCCTGCTCATAACTGACATTTTCTTTAAAAATTTTCCTATCTGACTTGCTATTATTTCTTGATTTTCATTTCTCATTCTTATCATATTACTATCTAGCTCCATAAATTTCTTTTCAATTTCTTCTCTGTTTTGAACTAATTTTTGCTCCAATTTTTCATTACTCTTACCAATATCTTCGCTTAATTGATCTGTAATACTCTCACCAATATCTTCCCTCAATTTCCTATTATTCTTTTCCATATTCTGAGTTAGTTTTTGTTCTAATTTCTCATTACTCTTACCAATATCTTCCCTCAAATCCCTACTATTCTTTTCCATTTTCTGAGTTAGTTTTTCTAATTTCTCATTACTCTGAGTTAGTTTTTAATCTAACTCCTATCAATATCTTCCCTTAATTGATTTGTAAAATTTTTCAGCATTTCCGTCATCATATCAGCATCAAAATTAACATTTTCTGCTATTCTATTATCACTTTCTTCACTAATATTTCCTCCCTCAAATCCTACATTGTTTGAGCTTTTTTATGTAACCTGTATTGAATTACAGCTAACTGTTACATTATCCCCTTCCATAATTATTTCTTCAGTATTATTAGTAGACATTATTTTCTTAATCCTTCCACTCCTCAACAACATTTAATTTGTCACAATTTTTTTTAGGATGCACAAAAAATTTACAATTTTCTAACCTTTATGATGCTATCTGATGATGTTGCTTTGATGTCCAGCTTCCTGCCCCTCTCTCCTAAATGTATATGTCGCCTCTGCGTCGTACTATGATGGATCTGCGTCGTCTAGCTGTCTTGGTGTCCTGTAGTCGAATTCCCCTGTTGCCTTCTGTTCACGTAGTTACTGATGTCCTCTCATCCGCGTCGTCGGTCGTTCTGGTGGTTGTTTCTGAAATCTGCGTCTTGTAGTTAATTGCACTGCTCCATTCACTCCACGTCTTGATTATTTCGTCCCTTCCTGTTTTTTTCGCCCCACGTTCTGGGAGCCAATTTGTCGCAGTATCTTTCGTGTTATCTTATTTGCTGAGCGCCTGTTATTGTTTTACTATTTTTGAATTTTGGGGTTCTTTGTCCTCCGGCTAGCTATTATTACTCAGTCGAGCAAATCTCTTGAACAGGGTGTGTAAACGGAAAGGAGTTGTTACTAAAAGATAACATTGATAAAAAAAATTGTTTTTACACTTTTATTGCCGTCACACTTCATTAATTTCACATATTTACTCTTGATACATGCCTGACTGAAATTGTTATATTTTCGAATGCAACTATAATCACTTATTTGCCGCACATTATTAATTCGCGTATTTCACATTTTATAACTAGCTTTACGACGCAAGAGATTCTGTAGAATTGCGCGACGTGTAACTCGTGAATGATTCTGTTGAACTGAGCGACGTGTAACGCGTGAATGATTCTCTTAAACTGTCGATACTTGTCTCTGGCTTTATATATTTATACTCCCTCACCCCGATATGCCTAAACATTATAACAGAGCTGCTATTGGTTAATAAACTGCGCCAACATTAGCGTCTATTTTTTTATGCAATAAAAATTACGAACACATACGCTCTAGGAAAGATATTCCCTCCATTTCTAAAGAAAGGCGCGCTACTCTGACGTCATTTGCTTGTCTCTTCTAATGAATAAACAACTCACCCCCTCGCTACATTCTTACCCACTCTTATTGTCAGTTTCAGTGAGGCCGTGTAAACTTATTTCCTAACAATACTTATAAATAACAAACATCTCAAATCATTGTCATACAATAAAGTTAATTTACGCTACAATCACTCTGGAATTTACAATGTTGTGATATAAAATACTGCCTCAAAAGAGTGTACATAAATAAAAAAGGGGGGATTTACAGTTTCTGTGTAGAAAGATTTTGTCAGGATCTTATGTTCTACCAGTTATAAAAAGATTATATAAGCTCCTAGCTAATGAACAGGACTTGACAGCCTATTCCCAGAAAAACATTATATAAATTTTATTTGTAAAGTAAATCTTAAGTATAATATATGCTTTCATCAAAACCTTTAGAGCCATTTTTGAGATAATAAAAAACAGAAAACATTTTATATGCAAGGCTTAGTTTGGATTGGGAATTTTCTTGAAAATATTTGTACCGAAACTTTGGAAAATGCTGAACTTAAATACCAAGTTTGGTATTTAAGGAATGCACACAGATACACACTCACGCACACACACACACAAACACACACACACACACACACACTCTCTATCTCTCTCTCTTTCTCTTGCACTCACAAACTTACACATACACACGCGCACATTTGCGAAAATTTTATCTTTTGAACTCAGGATCTCAAAGCTTGTATTTCCAGTGAAATATCGATATCTAGCTGGAATGAAATACTTCCTATACTTCCAATTACGTGTTAGAAGGTGTATAAATCCGAACTATTACACTCACACGACTGTTTATTTACTATAATTTGTTTTCATAATTATTCTAGAAACTATTCTTTCTGTACACTCCCTCTTCAAAAGTAGCAAATTTGGAGCTAAATTATTCCATTACCTATACATTTTATTGTAGGTCAAAAGGAGTAATAGGATCTAGAATGGAAGCAAAATGTTAAAAACAAACAAAAGAATACAAGTTGCATACCCTTTGGAAGACCCCATAAGACGTAAATAATAAATACCTAATACTTAAAAAATATATGGATTAAACACAATGAAGCATTCAAATTAAGATCACTGGAAGTGACTAGTGGTTACCAAATTTTATTTGGCATAAATTGTATTGACGAGATCAGCATTTTTCCTACAATAAGTTTTTGTTTCCTGTGAATTTCTTGTTATGCAAAATATTTTAAATGCTGTTTGCAAAATTTCGAGTTATATACTTTATTCATTGTGGCAATATGTCAAACATATGGTTAAACAAAAACGGTAGAGGTGTTTTTTTTTGTTGAGAAAATGGGAATAAGCTAATTCTTTTGAATAAGAGATAGTTTGGAGTCGGATGAATTTCGCAAAAAATCTTCGCGCTGAATCTTTGGAAAATGGTGCATTCAAATTTGAAGCTTGGTATTCCAATTTTCGTTTTAGGTTACACACATACACACACGCAGAGAGAGAGAGAGATAGATATGGAATATTGATAATGAATTTTTGGTAAAATACAACAGGTTAGTAAAAGTTCCTTGGCGGATACAGGGACACCCTAGCGATAATCAGACACTAATTTCGCCGCTAGACGCGCATGACGGCAGTTGATTGGCTCACCGTCCATAAATAGCCCCACGGGAAGGAGCAAGACGCTGCTGGTGTGAAATGGCCGTCAGTTTTTTGCTAAGAGAACTTTCTGTTTCAAGGTATGAGGTTCTTTTACGTGCAATTAAACATTACACGGAACCAAGCAACGGCTTACTTCCCGTCCAATGAAGCCATGCTAAGGATTTTTACACCCCAAAAAATCCCTCGCCCTCCGCCGAGTTAACTCGCGTTATCGACAACCAAAGAATAGCGACAGTATAAGACGGAGGACGACAACGCAGTAAAATATTTGTAAAATATGATGGGGTACCCTTACACGTCTTTCTTTAGCAGTTATAAATTCAAATATAAATATTAACATAGTGTTCATATAAAACGTCCTGCGCGTGGCGCAGTGAGCTGGAGCATGGTGCTCTGAATCCCGGCCACGAATGCGCCCGGGTTCGATCCCACCCATGGTAGTGCGATTATAGGTCCCAGCTATTGGTACGGTGCCCACTCAGCATCGTGAGGAAAGTGAGGAGCTGCGATAGGCAACGGTTCTGGCCTCGCGAGCCAACTCTCCGGCTAGAGGATGCGTGAAGCTGGTCACATCACCTCCCCGTATTGGTTGGTTGATTGCCCAGTTCTGCGCTGCGTACATAGGTGAGGCCAGCAGTCGGTTTGGCAGCCCCATCTTCGTGAGCTGTAGCGCCACAGGATTTATTTGATTCATGTAAAACGTAATTATTACCTTCATATTATGTCATTCACGAAAACTAACTGTCAAAATTATTTAAATTAAGCTTAGTTACATACTGCTTAGCTACATATAACGTGCCGCAATCACATTGAAATGAGTACATCAGAAGCAACGGGAAATAAGGTCAGAGATCATTGTAAGAACTTTTTGCTAAGAAAAAGGAAAAACAGATATCTCAAACTTCATGTATATTCCATAGATGACACATATACACATATAAATGTAAACACACAAAACGTTACGAGAAGAAATAATTATTTTATATAAGCTATATATCTTAATAGGCTATTGTAGTAACTTTTTGTCTGTTTCTTATTATTTCCAATTCACACACATTTATGCAAAATCCATTCACAGTATATTCCCATAAAATTCAATACGTACATATAAATTCAAATTAGATACATATCAAATTAATGTATATAGTATTAGTCAGGAATTACTTGAAAGTCGTGGTATTTCAATCAAAATCAAAGGGCGTTTTTGACAAAATAAACCGAATGAAAGTTTTTTTTACGTAAGACGTAGTTTGGGAATGGTGACTTCATGAAAATATACGTTCTAGGAACATGGTGGCCTTAGGTATGTTTATGCGTTTCGCTTTTGAGGTATGCGGTACATATATACAGAGGTGGATATAGACACACACACATAGACAGAGCTACAACGCAGCTTTCTTATTGGTTCCAGGAGTTCTCAAAACATATATTTCCGTTAAATTCTTCCAATGGAGGTTTTGGTTATACCGCTGTATTTCCTTTACCTACATATTTACCTACTTACTGACTGTAGGAAAGGTAAAAATAAATAAGTTTTGTATCGAACAGATTTTAGTCTTTTTGGGGGGAGCTACAGATTGCTGGTTGCGTTCTAATGACTAACTGTAAAAGTCCATGAACTCGACGAAGCATGTTCTTCCTGAACAACAGAAAAACTAAAATGCAAGTCTGGTGAGATATCACGTTTCTAATATAAATTGACCCTATATTAAATAACTGATAACCTCTGAATTGTTAATTATCAATTACTGACAATTGTCGTTAACTAACAATTTCTATTTATTTACTTGTATTTTATAAATTATTACCTTAGCTACATAAATAACTAATGTTTATTTGTTTAAATAAATAAAGGAAATAAATGTTGCTTTTTGTAAACTTGAATCAGATTTGAAAAATGCATGGCACAATCGGGACGTGAGCTACAGTTCTGCGACTTTCTGCATCGATGATCTTATGGTGGCAGCTTCCATTGCACGATATGCATACCTACCTTAAACCCTCACATCTTTAAGTATCCTTGTAAACCTTTAAGACGAACTCGAATACTTGAGGCATTCTGCCTTGGCGACTTGTTTCATTTATATAGGCTTCTTTAACTTCTGTGCCCATATGGAGGGTGGGATTGACTTTAGCCGCAACTACTCGTCGACTGTAGGTTTTTAAACTATTAGCTTTTCACTGATTTACAGTTGGAAACAGATTCACATTCACTCCTACATTCATACATCCAGACACTGTGGAGGGTGGGGAGTGATTCTAACTTAAGGAAAATTCCCTCGTTTCGCTGGAATCAAAACGGTATTAATCGGACACGATATGAGTGCGTGTGTTGGGAAGAGGAACTAAACGGTCGCGAAACAAGTGGGCGGGACATCGGAAGAATAGTCAGGTACAGAAAACATTCACAGTTTCTAGTTGAATTTACTAACGAGGCTGAGGCCTACAAATGTAGAACTGTTTTCATTGTGCAACTGTACATTTCCCTATCGCCTTGTCCCTCGCTCTCCTCTGATCCCTAGCCATGATTGCCAAAAACAAACATGGTGCCCTCCTCCAAGTGCATACCTACGGGTTGAGAAGCCAGAACGTTGACCATTCGACAAGAGAGGCAGTTGACTTGAAATAAAGTGTTTTTAGTTTTCGATTTTTACTTTCTCTATCACGTACGTAGTAGGTAGAGAAGGTATTGCATTCCACCCAAAAATTCCATACCCAGATTTTATCGAAAATGCATGTTTTAAGGACCCTTAATCACAACATTTTTGGAAAAGGGCCTTGTGTGTGTCTGTGCATGGCTTGACTCAAAACCGAAAAGTGGGATCAATACCAAACTTGGTATTAAAGTTCAGTATCTTCCAAACCTACGACATAAAGCTTTTCAAGAAAATCCGACTACCCCAAACTACCCTTTACATGGAACATTTTTCGAAATGTTTGATTTTCTAAAAAATGGCTCTAACGGTTTTGATTAAAATATCACATATTAAAAATATTTACATGACAAATAAAATGTATACCTTGACTTCTCTGGGAACATCCTTGATGTCCCCTTCATCCGGAAGGAATATTGCATAATCTTATATAACTAGTAAAAGTTAAGCGATAGACGAAAACGTTTTACTAAGAAATGTACATAACTTTAAACCACACGATCTATTTCAAACAACTTTTTTTGTGGCATCAGCCATTTTCGAGGTATTCGTAATTAATGGTTCAAATTGTTCAATACTTAGCCATTCTTTTCAAGTCCTGTCAACATTCAGTTCTTTCTCGTGATTGCATGTAAATATGGAATTTTAAGGCCAGCATATAGCATCCAGTTCTTAAACATTTGATTATCGTTTCCTTTATATCTATAACGAATTGTGTAATGTCCGTTAAAGTTTATTTGTATTAAAACGATGTAGATATAAAAATTAGTTTGACTGGTTTGTATACCTACTAATAAGCGATAGAGGGTGTCGGAAGTCATGTGAATCTATCACATATATTTTTATAGTTAACTTCTCTTAGAGTTAATTAATAACTATATCTTAGTTATTAAAATATATTATTAAAGATATTTAATCTTTGTTCTATGTATTATATTATATTCCATTATATTATATTAATAAAGCAACATCACCAACTCGATTAGATGAATCAGTTAATAATCCAGCATTGCAAGATTTTACATTTTGATAATAAATGACAAGACAATAAGCCTATACATTGCCAATATGGAAGACCAAATACCAAACTGTTGCTTTTATTGTTTCAGAACAAATACTGTTTCATTATTATCTTTCCTCTACAACAACAACGCACAATTTAGAACTCATTATGTCTTAATTGGTTAGCTAATAGTGCGGTCATCCTGCTACAAAAGCAAAGCGATTTTCAGACTGAAGGGAACGAAGTGAGTAACAAAAGTTGTCGGCCTGTGTTACTTGTACAAACAAAAGAAAACTGCATAACAACGGTATCCGATGTTTACAGAAACGGCGAATGAAGCGAGTTGCCGATACTAAAATAACAAGCTTCTGCTAGTCATATGGTTTACTTTCAGCTCCATGCAGATTCATTATTTTTAAAGCGGCGAATTTATTAAAGCGCTTAGGTTACCCGAAATACTCCATTTTGTTTATAAACATCTGTCTGGGGATATAATAAACTTATCTGTACACTCGAGTGCTAGGAATCGTGCCGACATATTGCGCAGTGATTTATGTTGGTAAGAAAATTCTTACCGATGTCACGCCTTACCTGGTGCTGGCATTACACTTAATGCATGTCTTAATTCCCTCTTTTTCTCACTCTTAAACCTAAAACCAACCTGTTTTCATTGTTTGTTAAGGTTTGAGTGCCAGACTTTTGATATCAAACTAATAGGACACGAGTCATACAGAGTGGACCGTCATTAGGAACCATGTCTTCCAATCACTGAGGTGAAATGCTTCTTTACTCCTCCCCTTTTGCCCACTCACTTTTGCCTGACTTTTCTTCATAGGCTTATGTTAAATTTAAACCAATAAGGGATTGACTCACCAAGTGCTGGTGTGGAATACAGATGATAAGGAGAATTGTAAATATTTTCTTTAGAAAAACATTATGGAATCCAGAAGTATCGGCACGTTTCCGTGTACTCGACGTGCAAAACACCGAAATTTATATTTTAAAGAATTTCTAAGACATTCAGGAAACAAGCGGAATTGAATTTTGTGTAGTCGCGTTCATATACCATTTGCTTGAGTAAGTTTCTGTTAAATGGCTTTAGTTTTGTAGGGCTTTGCTATGCTATTTTATTGCTATTCGTTTAATCGGTAGGTAGTCTATTACATTGTGAAATAATGGGTTTTGCTACACGCAGTCAGCGTAATGCAGAACGGATGGTCCTAGTTACGTAGTTGCCTTCCTCTACCATCTATTTTATTATATTTGCTCTAAAATATGATAGAAGATTGAGAATGGAACAGGAGGACAACGATGATGACGATTCTTTTAGCATGTGGGTGGAATTTTGGGCCTGGAACCTAAGTACCTGGCATTTCCCTTAGGATTGAGGAAAACCACGAATAAATCTCAATCAAGATTCTTCGGTACATCATACATTACCAAATGGGACATCACACTGAGATATATTGTTATTGCAACCTTAAAGTTCAGCGCATTTTCACAAGAGAATAAAATACGATTACAGATTTTTAACAATTTGAGTTGGCAGGTCTTGCAACACATGCATGTAGAGTACCAATTAGTTGCATTTCAAGAGGGAAAATATTAACCAGCCATAGAAGTAAACAAAGATCCCTATAGGAAATTTGTTGAAGCGCCATGAATAAAAAGCTCACTCATTTAATGATTTTTAGTGAATGCAAAGTGCCAAATTGTATTTATCTACTTTGTTACAGACGGGGCGCAGGGGTAGTACCACAGTGGTTTTGTTTCCGCCTCTTGTACTGAGCGCCCGGGATTTCCGGATCTGGGGTAGTTATTTTAAGTTGGTCCTATCCACGCCTTCACCTCTGACTTCTCATGTGAAGTATCTTCAAAGCCCAAAGGTTCGGAGTCACAGTAAAAGCTGTAGGTTCACTCATTCTACTGCCATCCTCATCATCATATTATCGGGAACAACGGATTCCGCCCGCTGGGTGCTCCACCTAGAAGTGGGTCCAGTCGTCGCTTGATGGCTCAGGCCATGTGGAGAGCGTTAGAAACGATGACTGTGCAACCTGTGGAGGGTAGACGCACTACACCGGCCAAGCGCTCTGCTCCCTGCATCCTCTCAGGAAGACACCGCTGAAGCCACCAGCACCATCGCAGCCAGCGACAGCTCCGCTGCCGCCGGTACCAGCTCCACCACCAGGGCCTACGTGACGACGTTCAGGATCTCATGCAGAGTTTCTGAAACATGTCGACGAAGCTGTCAGCCCTGGAGGAACTCATCAAGGAACTTCAAGTCACATCAGCTGCTCAGCAAGTTTTTCTAGCTGGGCAGTTCGACACCATCTCATCTAGAATCAACACCATCGACGACTCAACCAAGAAATCACCTTCAGCTTCAGACACGACACAGTAACGACTCAACTCCATAGACCAGTATCTCAGATCTCTGGAAGTATTTCAGCAGCAACTCAGAGCCAACTCTCAGCAGCCATACACAAAACCGGAGACCTCCAGCCGAAGGCCTCCTGCCAGATCCAAGTTCGCCGAAGAGTACCTGAACCGGGAAATTCACTGACAACGTTCAAGTAGGTTCAACATCAACATTCCTCTCTTATACACTTAACACATAAGTTTCCTTCTAAATCCTCGCTATTCCCACTAGTGTTGCAGTCAGGTTCCATGGCCGCACCCAAGTTACTACCTTTACTCGCTCCTGCCCATAGCTTTCAAATACTATCGCGCATGCTATGGAGGACCGCACAGCCTTCATCTTCCTTTCCACTTTTTCTTCTACCATCCATTTACCTTCCGGTGGAGGAGTTTTTAGTGGGTATGCCACGCTTGGAGAGTCCCACACTCTCAGTCTCGACTCTCATCGAGGGTGAAGTCAGTGATTAAATCATTTTCTCCTCCACTCGAAAAAAAAGACTTTGTTACAGAGTGAAGATGTAAATTCTATTATGAAAGATTTATGAGTTTGGTTTTTACTTTCTCTTTGCTTAACTCTAGTAAGTAGAGGCAGTATTACATGCCACCAAGAAGTTCCATACCAAGATTTATCCCGAAATATATTTTTGAGGCTACTGAATACAGAAGTTCATTTTTATAAAAGCTCTATGTGTATGTGTTTTGTGTGTCTTGAATAGCATAACATTAAACAAATGGGTTAAATACGAAACTTGGTACTTAGTTTGTGCATCTTCCAAGGTGCGACACGGAGGCCTTCAAGTAGATATCCCAACCTAAACTACCCCTTATGAAACGTTTTTATTTATTTTAAACTTTGTAAAGAAGACACTAAATTTGATTAAAATTTAAGACATGTGCATGAAAAATAAAATACTTATCTTGAATTTTCTAGAAATGTGTGCGAGGTCGTCTTCGTTCGGAGCAGTTTTATTGTATATCTTGTAAAAATAAGAGATAAACAAAATGTAATACATAAGTGCAGTTCTCGTTAAAGCACAGGATTTATGTCAAAATTCTTGTGCATGGTTAAGTATTTCCAAGATATTTCTTATTATTGGTTTGAATTTTCAAACACTTCTACTTTTCTCAATTGGAAAGTCATTATTAGTTTTTTCCTGTGGTCATACAAAGGGCTTAGAATTTCAAAGCCACAACACAATAAACGGTCTTTAAATATCTTTCACTTTACCTACTGCATTCTATAACAAATGTGTGAATGTAAATTGCAAGCTTATCTGGATTAACAAAAAGGAGATAGAATAATACGTTTCTATAACAATATTATATATAAGAGTGAATTGAAAAACTCATGTGAATGCAACACATAAGATTTTTAAGATTTAGACATCTATTCCACAGCTTTAAACACCCCTTTTGGTGCACTCGTGTGCAAAAGAAGTAGCCTATTCCCCTAAAACACAATAGCATTTTTATCCTCTTTACAATATATCAATAGTACGTAGAGGAATTAATATATTCCATCCAAAAATTCGATCGAGACTTCCCCGGAATTACATACTTCGAGTTCCATTGAACTACTCAAAAATGTACGATGTTTAGAAAAATGATATGCTCTTGTGTGTTCGTCTACAAAAGGCATAACTCAAAAACGAAATGTTGAATAAATACCAATCTTGGTATTTAAGATCAGCATATTCCAAGGATGCATTAAGAAGATTTTAAGAAATGGGAGAATTCTGCATGAAAATCTTTTGTACTCGCATCACCTTCAACGTGTGCTAGGATTAAATGAGACAGACTTTGAGTCAAGAAGACGTTTCTGTCAAAGCATGTTGCAGCAGTTCGTTATGTTCATCAATTTCAGCCTGCATCTTATTCACGTATGAGGCTTGTTTTACTCGCAACGGCATCTTCAATTTTTATAACACTCATAACTAGGCAATTGAAAATCCTAATGAAGTACGACAGGACAACCATCAACAGAGGTTTTCTCTCAACGTTTGGGAGGAATCATTCATGATCACCTTATTAATCCCTACTTCTTCTCTCCACGTCTGAATGGACAAACATATCTCCAGTTTCTCAGAAATGAGTTGCATCACAACTGGCAATGTGCCTCTGGACATCATCCAACGAATGTGGTTTTTACACGATGGTGCTCCAGCTCAATCCAGTATGATAGTTCATAAGTTTTTGAATGATAGATTTCCGCAAAGATGGATCGGTCGAGGGGGACCCATTCCATGGCCTGCTCGATCACCTGATTTGAATCCAATGGATATCTTCGTCCGGGAACATTTGAATTCCTTGGTTTATGCGACTCCTGAACCTGATGTTGACATTTTGACTGGATTTGACCAAATACGAAACACACCAGGAATGTTTAACAGAGTACGCCAGAGCATGGAACCCGGGCTTACTGCTTGCATCGAAGCAAGAGGAGGCCACTTCGAGCAATTGTTGTAACTTTCGATTTTGTGTTGTGACGCTGAAATAAATTATTTTCAGACACATGTTCATATGAACTTTTTTTACTCTTTTGATGTCAGGTACACGTCCCCCAAATACATGACACCAATAAAGATACAGCCTATAGAAAGCAACGTCAATGTAACACATTAAATCATTGTTTCACATGTAAAATTATGGCGCCGAAATAGCACAGCGGCTATCGTACTGTCGGGCTGTAGTACTGAGGGTGCGGTGCTCAATTCTCGGCTCTGGGGTGACGAACTTAAGTCGGTCTTATCCATGCCTTCACCTCTGACTTGCTCATGTAAAGTATTCCCCTAGGTCAAACCTGGTTCGGAGTCCGCTCATTCCACCGCCATTCTCATCTTCATACTACAGTCTAAGGTGACGGGTTTAGTCTGCTGGGTGCCTAAACCTCAGAAATGGGTCCAGTCAGTGCTTGGTGGAATGGGGTATCCCACGAAGGTCATAGGTATGTGGCACGTTAGAAACGACGACGATATTATGTAAAATTAGACTCCGTCAAGCGCTTGCTCCTCTCTGTGACAGACTGAAACCCATTCCAAGAAACAAAAATGAACAAATGAAAGATGTTGGAATATAATTGATTTGACATAAAGACGGGCGGAAATTCGGCTCCAATTGTTGTTAATGACGGGAAGTAGGCTAATACAATAATCACAACTTGCATAGGTGTATGCGTAATGAGTTATGTGTAGTGTTAAAATCACATGTTCGTTCTGAAGTAAAACTGAAAACGAGGATGTTGCATACTGCGGAAGCGCTTGATACTGCGGAGGAGCATTGCTTGGATCGGGTTTTTTCAATTTCCGAGATTCCGTTATGCGCTTATCAAATTTGTATTCCACACTATTTTTTGCACTATGGGTATTTATATTGATTAAATTAATTGAGATATTAACATGCACTGCCGTTTGTGAAAACTGAAACACCAAGAAGGAAACGCATGAATTCAATGAATTTAATACCACAGGTTAGGCACATGACAAGTAACAAATGATAAAGTTTTCAAATATATATATGGCCTTTGAACCCTAATACTCAGTATTTGGTGTGACCTCCATGCACTGCAATTAGAGCGGCTATACGCTGTGACAATGCATCAAAAAGGTTCCGAATATGTTTCTGAGGGATTTACCTAGACGCAGTTTGTGTTGGAGCCCACAAATCCGTGACACGGTCTGGAGGACCGTGACGCACCAGATGCCGACCAACCATATCCTAGACATGTTCGATGGGCGACATGCCAGGTGAAGTGCAGCCCAGGGAAGCAATGGTACCCGTCGCTCTTCGAAGAAGCCTTGTACATTCATGCAATATGTGGCCGGGCATTGTCATGTTGAAATGTGGCCTGTGGAGATGCCTCAAGCAGGGGACTACCTCAGGCAAAACAACCACCGTTAAGTACCAGTTGCTGTTCAAAGTTCCCTCAATTCGTAGGAGGCGAGATCGGTTGTTGTAACCAATCGCGCCCCAAACCATCACACCTGGTGTTCGTCCGCTATGCCGCTCAACAATGCAGCCCTCCAGATTGCGCTCACCACGGTACCGCCGGACACATATGCGGCCAACACTGTAGGACACGTTGAAGCGGGACTCGTCCGAAAAGACTACATTTTGCCGCTCAGCACCCCAGTGACGGTATTCACGTGCAGTCGGAGGAGTTTGTGGTTTCTGGACAATGGAAGCCGACGTAATGGCATGCATGCAAGCAGTCCGACCTGCAACAGACAGCGACGAACCGTTGATGCAGACAAGTTCATACCTGTTGCAGTGCTCCAGCGTCGAGCCAACACTGCGGATGAAGCTGTACGATCCGTTATGGCCATGCGGACAAGATGACGGTCATCCCGTGTTGTGGTCATGTTCCGTGGTGCAATACCCGCTCTTCATCTATCCATTGCTACCACGCACGCATCACTGTCGTAGCAGCATGCCCTGTACAAGCCGAAATGTCGCGGTATGACAAATCCGCTTCCGGGAGACCGATAATTCTGCGTTCGAACTCACTCACATGGTGATATGACTCCCTTTGACGTCGACGAGGCATACTGGCGAACTCTTTACTGCTTCCACCTTGTTTGACAGCTCTGCACTGGCTACACTGGGCGCAACACCGACCTTGTCGAACCGACACGAGAGGGCTGTGCTCGATCTATGTGTACCCCATCTCTCTGCAAACCTAATCATTTATTGTTTGCACACTCTTCTACATTTCCACCACGTTTGGATTTATTCGGGAAATTCTTTCTTGGCATTGCAATTTTCACAAACGGCATTGTATATATATATATATATATATATATATATATATATATATATATATATAAAAAACTAAGATGTTACGTTTTATGATGTAATTCGCCTATATGTGTATGCTGTGTGAGCAAAATGCTTGTAAATGAGTGTTCTTGACCGTGTCGCAACATTGTGTTGTAGTATTATAGTTATGTTACCAATTTTATTCATTGTTACTTAATTATAGAAATAGTAATGGGCGATTTTCCAACGATATGGAGATAAAAGGGCTTTGAAAAATGGATATGACGAGTTAATACCAAAGAAGTGAAAACAGAGGTACGATTTGGAATGCACTTCATTCTGCAAATGGTTAAAAAGAAAAGGATGTAGATATTAATGAGAAGAATGTATTAACGTATTACGTTTTAAGAAGTAGTAAAGTGATGAGTCCAGGAAGTTTGTGGTACTAACTTTCCATATTGAAAACCATGATAAACTTAAATGATGGAATTGATATTGGAACTTTCAATAAGTTAGTGTGTATTGTGATAGTTTTAGTTCCTGTACTAGCATTAGATTTATTTTGTTTTCATAGCAGTCACATTGCATGTGGGAATGTCAACATCCGCTCTATAGCCACAATATTGGTAAGCACCATAAATTACTTATATCGTGCAAAATATTATAGCTACCATAGGTATATGGCAGTAAGTGCCTGGTGAACAGTGTGCCATTCTTCGAAGAACCGAATGTGGAAAACTTAGAACGGGACCATTACTTCCAGGTATTTGCAATCTGAGTAATTTCTTTGGTCCATAAACATTTTTTACCAATGTAATATTATTTGAAATATATAAGATTATTATTATTATTATTATTTCATTATGACAACACTAATATGACCTTGTTATTCTCATTCATATTAACGTCATGTGCATTATTGACTTACTGGTACTCAAATTAAAGAACACTGCTATCCTTCAACCATTTTTTTGCGATAAGGTAAAGAGCTTGTCAATGAAGTCACTAGAATTATATGAGAGGGAGAAGGACGATGGCGTTTTGAGAGGACGCAGTTACAAATTTCCCTATTAATCCTATATGGGTCGTTATTATGCATGCAAATGTACAGTCGAATACACGCAAACATACCGATGGTTTGAATTGAAATCAGACGCTCACGTATTAGCCTATGAAAAAATGTCAGAATAGATGAACGGCGAAGGGGGAGGAGTACGGAAGCATTTCCGGCTGCTTCGCCGTGACTGTACACAGAAGCCCCTGATGCAGCCCCTCTCGCATTGCTTCGATGTCAAAAGTCTGGCACTCAAACATTAACCTATTGACGTAGGGCAGTTTCAGGCTCAGGAGCGAAGAAAATGTTGGGGAGACGACAAAACGAATATTAAGTGGAGTGCTAGAACCAGATAAGTGGTGGGGGCTGTAGGTGACAGAAGAGGTTGAGTATTTCCTTACCAAAATAAACCACTGCACATTATATTGGCACGATTCCATACACTCGAATACACATTTCCAAATTAAATTAGCTTAATAGCCGTGGTTTATCATAAACAGTACAGTGAATTAATTTATCTAGGGACATTCAAACTCACGGTTTATTGTATTACGATTATTGTACAAACAAAACTAATTAAATCCTATAAACAGTATTACTAAATACGTGAATAAAATAGTTAACTCAAATTGAATCAAAAGTTCTGGTGTTTAATAACAAATGAAGTAATCACGAAATAGATTTAATACTAACCAACCTCAAAGGAAAGTGCAGGTGCTGTCATTCAGAAGTGAACAGCTGGTTACGAGCACGGGACCCGTCTTCTGGTTCACTTCTGATTCATCTTCGTCACGGTGTTAAAGTGCTTACCTCCAAGATGATCTTTGAGCCAGGGGAACATTTGAAAATCACTTGGAAAAAGATCTGGTGAATACGGAGGATACGAGAAAACTTCCCAGTTGAATCTTCTGAGCTCTACCTGGGTCAAAATTCAACTTGGAAGTTTTCTCGTATCCTCCGTATTCACCGGAGCTTGCCCCAAGTGATTTTCACATGTTCCTCCAACTCAAAGGTGAGTGCTTTTAACACCGATGATGAAGTCAAATCAGTAAACAGCTGGTTGCGAGTACAGGACCCGACCTGTTACAACACTCGCTTGGAAAAATTGGTGTCACGTCCACAAAGATTGTTGGAAGAGCATGTTGACTACATAGAAAAGTAACAGAAGTTTCGTACAAAACAAATAAAATCAATTCAATATGATCAATTGTTTGTAATGTTTTTTTACAAAATAAGGAAACTTACTTATTGGATGACCCTCGTACATACAAATATCGAAACTTAGTACTAAGTTCCGATAGTCATTGCAAAGAAATTCCAACCTGATTAGATTTGAAAGATCACTTTGAACATTGGTTATATCTCTTATATTTGGAATCGTACTGAAGGTTTACCGGGATACATGAATCAGACAGAAATGTGCATATAAGTAATTTGCCGTGGTAACTCAAGCTGAAGAAGTATCGGTATAGAGAGTCAAATATCCGTGATTCGAATTCTACTTATGGCATTCAGTCTTTTAGATCTGATTCAACATTTAAAATGTTACTGCTGAAAGGTTTAACTGACATTAAATAGTGAAAATGAATACTCAGTGGCATTATTTTAAAGCGACAAATCAGTGAAATTGCACAAAATGGGCAAAAATCAATTCTTAGCCCTTAAGCTGATTTATTTCAGTTCCATTCTCCACGTGGAATTTATGGCTATGTGAATGAAATTGAATGTTAGGAGATATAAATATCGATGGCCGTAGAGCGCGGCATTGCATTTGCAACCTTCCCGAGATTTCCACTTTATTTCTTTGGCCAATGTGCTAAAAGTGTTGTAAAGTTTGGCACGCATGCGTTCATTAATATTTAAATTACACATTTTAAATTAAATTTCAAAGCCTTTTATGGAAAAATGTATCTTCGTCTCCTTCTCCAATCCAAGGATTAGGCTGATAGCTTTTTCGCTCTCCCTCCATTATACCTACCCGTTCCTATGCTTTCCAATACTTTCTTCCAAATAGGTTTGTAATTATGCATGAGCCATGGTATTCTGTGACTGTCCATTTTGTTTATATGTTCTTACTTCAGTTAAAATATATAAAAATATTCTTGTATAGTTACATTTTTGTTTGATCTCCGTTTGTACATCCTTTCACCTTTCGCCTGTAACTTAATTTTATCTTTGTGTCTTAGTATTCATGATCCAATCCTGTACATTATCACTGGAACAGCCATTGTCTAGTAGAATCTCAATTTTGTATCTCTTCTTATCATATTATGTGATGTTCTATTTATTGTTCTCCATAAGAAATTAGGCATTTCTGCCTGTTCCGTCTTCGAATTCCAACAACTGTTTCCATCTTCTTCTAGGACGCCCTAGGACGCCCTCACTTCCATGCATAAGCACTGGAACTGTCATGATTTTATAAAATTTAATTTCTTTCCTTTCTTTGCTTTATTATTCAAATTCCTCATATGTTTTGTAATTTAATTATTTTCTATAACATTAACAATATTATGACTTTGTCGAGTCTTTCATAGTCACTTTAGTAAGTTCTCAATATCACTTCACTTTGTTCGTGACATAGCAGCGTAACAAAGTACGTCCGATATAGCTTCTTCTTCAAGACGATTTACTCATTGGGACGTCTCTGATCCTATGCAGTCTCAGTACTCACTGTACATCACAGCAGTCGTCACGAACTCGCTAGGAGAACAGTACTTTTTGTTCGTACCAGAAACACACTCGCTAATTCGCTCATTAATTGACACATCTGCGAGAGCGCTCGCTCATATATCCGTTGGAAATTTCCACAGAACTTTAGAAGTTTAAGAAGGAGAGCCATCCAGGAGATTCCCGTTGCCTGACGATAGCGCTTCCGGTGTTTACGCTGGCGAGCGCTACTTATACTTGTTGATCTCCTACTGTCCGACATCGACCTCTCGATAATTTGGGCCATAGTCACTACATCACAATATTAATATTCCAAGTAACCGAAGTAGAAAAACTGCTCTAAGCATGTTTCAATACATATATTCAATCGGACGAAATATTTGCCGTGGTGTGACACTATTTTTGTGGACATTTTAAAAGTGTTTTCTATGCATAATCGTATAGTTTATACACTCAATGTTGGGAATTCTTTCGCTATTTGTATAATTATAAAATCACTGCATAAAGTAAAATATTCAGATACTTGTTGCTTCCTATTATAATACCAGGGATAATCTCAAACTTACATTGTTAATAAGATAGTCTAAATAGATATTGAAGAGAGATGGAGACAGGTATGAAAAGTACATGAGCAAAATTTAATTTTAGTTGGTATATGCAAACTTTCAAGTCCTTTTTCGGTTATAACAACTTAGACATTTAAGTCCGATTACAATGCACTTTAAAAATGTTCCCATTAAACATACAGCAGTAATTTCCCCAAACGAAATTAAATCCCCAAACGGCTCATCCAGGGCCTTGGCCTGCCAACCCTATTACCGACCTCACGCCCACATACGCGCGGTAGAGATGGGCGATTATCTAAAATATACGGGGAAGAGATATGGCCAGCATTACGCATCCCCCAGCCAGAATGTTGGCTCTCGAGGCCGGGGTCCCTACCTATCGCAGCTCCTCACTTTCCTCACAATGCCGAGTGGGCACCGGTTCTATGCCCGGGATTTAAAATCCGCACCCCCAAGGGTGGGACTAAGCCCGGGCTCATTCCGTGGCTGATATAACCAGATCACCATGACCCAGCCCACTGCGCCATGGCGCAGGAAGTAATTTGCCCAATGCAAAACTAAAGCTTGCTATGCAGTAATTACTGTAAATAACGTGTATTATGCCACCTAGCTTATAAACGTTTGCTAAGATTGAATGGTGTTTATTTTATGAATTTAAACTAAGTTTGAACGTTTATTTCTTAGCAAAATTGTTTTCTATTTGCAAATGGAACATAAAACCGAAATTTTTATTAAGGGTTATGAAAAGTGGGTTGTAAGGAAAGGATTTATAATATGAAAGAATGTTTATTAAAAGTACATAATTCAAAAACTGATTAATATAGATGGACCAAACTTTGCGAAAATATTTCTTTATAGACACCCAAGTTATAATGAAGAATTCAAAAGGCTCAGTTGAGTATTTAAGGGTTTGGATAAATACCCAAATCGGTATCGTTAAACATTAAAGAAATGCTTACAGTGCTGGAATAGTTAAAAACGATGAAACAGTAAACGATGAAATAATATTGTGACGTATAGGTCACTTTGCCCAAAGCATCGCCTTTATCGGAGGTGCGAGGACGAGAAAGTAGCACAAGGATGGCATCAAGAGGGTTATAGGTTGCGGGTAGCTGAAAGGGTGGTGAAAGGGTGACACTATTAGCAAACGTGTAATTCTGCGTCCAAAAGAGACTTCAACCTGTCTAATAACTAATTTAAACTACATTGTAAGAGGGAGAGAGTTAGACCACTTTGGTATTACGTGGCAGACAGAGGAAGTCCGGCTTACGTTAAAATTGTAAGTTAGCACAAATTAAATTTAAAGAGCTGACCGGCAAAGATTCCTGCTAGACAAGTGATTGACCGTGTGCGAGCCGTCAAAAAAGCTCTTAATTTAAATTCCGGAGGAGTCTGCTGCCCAGTGCCTTGTTCCTAACGTATGTGCAATGTCACAATGAACTGGTAATCAACCCAGGTGTCAAACATAAGATGATCATTTCCCTAAACGTAAAACTCCAAAGCCCTGCTTATACCGGGTGAATCACCTAAAACTTGCACCGCAAATATTTTGGAACTGAAAAGTGCTATTGATGTGCAGTTTTCACAGCATTGATTGGTAGTCAGGAGCTCGTAATTTAAACCTATAAATAGATTTTAATAATACTGAGAAAGGGTATTCTTGAGCAAACATACAATGTTTTAAATGGAACAATGGCTAGTTACATCAACAGAATAAAGGTAGGGTAAATTAGAATGTCAGTGGCGTTTGTTGCAAGATTTTAGTGCAAGTGGTTTACGAGAAATCTTATTTTGAAACCTTTACGCACCGATACTTGTACAATCTGTGATAGCACAAACTAAAGGAAAACAAAAGGGAACTACAATATTTCTGTGGATTCTTACAAGTAAAGAGAACATAGCCCTACAAAGGTTGTATTCAAAATGACTACCGGCAGCTTCAATACACGCTTCCAGTCTGCTATGGAAAAACTGCTGCACACGTTCTAGCATTTCAGCGGAAATTTCAGAGCAGGCAGCAGTAATCCGTCGGTTCATATCCTCTGGTGTAGTTTGTACACCCTTGTAGACAGTGTCTTTCAGCCTTTCCCACAGAAAATATTCTAAAGGGGTCAGATCCGGTGAACGGGCCGGCCAAGGTACAGGTACAATCCGTTAAGACTAGCTGTAGTACTTCGTGCATTATGGGCTGGACAGCCTTGGTACCACAGGTTCCTCCTAGCGTGCAAAGGAACGTCTTCAAGTATCTGTGGCAGATGGTCTATCAGGAGGCTGCGATACTTGTGCGAGTTCATTCTTCCTTCTATGAACAAAGGGCCTATGAGCTGATGGTTCACTATCCCACACCACACGTTTAAACTCCATGGACGCCGACGTTCCACTTGACGAAGCCAACGGGGATTGACAACAGACCAATAGTGCATGTTTCTGCGATTTACCTGGCCATGATTAGTAAACGTTGCCGCATCACTAAATAAGATACATGATGAATCTGGAGTATCATGTCTTAATGCCCATGTACAAAAGTTAACACGATTCTCGAAATCGTTTCCATGCAGCTCATGATGGAGAGAGATGTGATAGGGATGGAAACTATGTCGATGGAGAATGCGCAGTACACTTGCCTGACTTATGCCATTTCCACGTGTGATTGTGCGGGAACTAATTTGCGGATCTACTGCAACGGCAGCAAAAATTAATTTATGTCTCTTCTTCAGTTACTTGTTTGTTTCTGTTACGTTTTCTAGGTGTTACAGTACCACTTTCACGTAATTGTTTGAAGAGGTTGATAAATAATTGCCGAGATGGTTGACGTCTATTGGGATACGTTTCCGCATACACCGTACAGGAACGAATTGCATTCTTCCTACACTCTCCATACACAATGAACATGTCGGCTTTTTCTGCATTAGGAAACTCCATCTTCCACTCACGACGTACTGCTTGAACTATCACAAACTAACTGACCAGAAAGTCGCAATGCAATCAATGAACAGAAAACACAATGCCAACAAACATAATAACATCGTACCTAACAACTAAGAAGGTGGAATAGGACAAACAAATGTTGGGGTGGAAACTTTTCAAAAGACGATTTCTCGTAAACCATTTGCACTAGAATCCTGCAAAAAAGACCATTGACATTCTAATTTATACAACCTTTATTCTGTTGATGTAGCTAGGCATTGTTCCAATTAAAAATTGTATGTTTTCTCAAAAAATACACTTTCTCAGTATTATTAATATCTGTTTATAGGCTAAATGTACAAGCCCCTGACTACCAATCAGTGCTGTGAAAACTGCACATCAATAGCGCTTTCCACTTCCGAAATATTTGCGGTGGAAGTTTTAGGTGATTCAGCCTGTATAATTATTCGGAATACCCTCAAAAACTCTAAAGCCAGTTTCATGGATTTACGAAAGTAAATTTTGAATATGTTGAACGGTATAAAATTAAATTTATCACGTTCTGGTAAAATAAAACTATAACCGTCATAAAACTATACCGACTTCCTTAGACAATTTTTATGTGTATATGCTTTAGTCACACTCTGCAGTTGAAGAATGGACAACCCTGAAACGTGCTGTTATTTTACACACTGCTTTTTAAGGGTCTTGGTTTTCAGCATTCCCCACAGACAGACGTTTTGCATCTAAGGAACCTCATACAGCTTTTTCTGCAACAAGGTCCCATTTAAATGGTAATGTAAGCAGAGTGCTTCTCCGTACCAGAGAGTTCCTTTCCTCGGGAATTTGAACATTGAAGCAATAACGGTACGAAGATGCTGTACTAGGAGATTTCAGGCTCTGTTGCTCTATTAGCCAGCCAATGTTGCCAACCGTAAGCATCAGAGTTTCACTTTATACATCATAAAACTCCGATAAATTGAACTATAGTGGTAATAGAATAGAAACAACTGTTGTGTTGCATTCCCATGTCTTTATTTGCTCATTCTTCTAACAAACATCATAAAAAGAGCTTCTTTCTATCTACATCTATCTAGTAATTGTTATTACAGATAAACTTTCACATTTACATATTTCGTTGTAGATACAAGATGATTACAGTAGGCTAAAGCCATAGTCGGATTTTAAAAATGGCGGGTCTCAATGTGATATTTTTGAAATTCAATACCTTTGAATGACCGCGAGAAACACGAATAACAACTTACGACTTGAAAAACGGTATGAATATTTGAAAATTCAAACCATTAATAAATTTTATCTTGGAAATGGTTAACGCTGCAACAACTTCTATTTGAAATAATTTGCATTCTTTAAACAGCTCTACATTTTTGTATTGTAAGATTTTCTTTAACTTTATGGTTTAATAATTATACAAAACTATTCAGAGTGAGAACGATTTCAAGGCTATTTCCAGAAAATTCAAAATATATATTTCGTTTGTCATGCAAGTATCCTAAACATGTATTATTTAAACAAGGTCGTTAGCGAAATTTTTGAGAAAATAAAAAATAACGAATATTTTTCCATGTAAAGGGTAGTTTGGGATGTAGAAATTTTCGTAAAAAGTCTTTGTGTCGTATCTTTGGAAGATACTAAACTTCGATGTGAATTTTGGTACGTAACCGACTTTTCGTTTTTGAGTTATGCTGTTCACAAACAGACAGACAGAAGACAGACACACACACAAACTCACACACACAAGCTCACACATACACAGAAGGTTTCTAGAAGAGCGTTTTATTATTCAGGGAACCTCAAAACGTGTATTTACGATGAAATCTCTATATAGAATTACGGAGTGAAATTCAGTATTGCCTCTACTTAGTAGAGAGATTAATAGAGAAATATAAAGGAAATAAAGAACATATGGAAGAAAGATGACAAACGAAATAGCATTTAAGCCAGCTGTTATAACGGTAAAATGTGCATAATCAGCTCTTAATGTCACACAGGGCATAAAGATTGTCTAGAAACTATGGTACAATACGTATATTTAAATGCATTTATATTCGTTTGGCGTTCTTATTTCCTCTGAATACTGTAACAAATGGGAACTCAGCTACTGCGGAACACACTTTATTAATCATTTAGTTGCTCGACGTAACACAAACGCTACCCTTGAGAACTGTTGACAAACACTCAGAACAGAACACGATCCGTCGAATCAATCACAACAAAACTGCTGAGTCAAAACTCAACAACTGAACTGTACTCTGCACTGCCCACTTCTTAACTTCAATTAACTGCGTAACTCTAAACTGAACTGAACTCATTGGGCAGAGTAGACCCCGGATACAAAGCGGAACGTTCTAGAAGTGGAGGTTACTAGGACCTGTCGAATGGAATCTTCTGGAGCAGTAATTACCGAAACTGTGGGAAGTAGCACATAATGAGATAGACAGGTCGTTGGCCGTGCTCAGGTTAACCTGGTAGACGAGCCAGGATGTGCCCACAACGCCGATCCGCGCTCTTTGCGCCCCGGTCATTATATATAAAATTCTAAAGCGCTTTCGACACTGTGATTTGGGCTGGCAAGGAACCATTATATCATACCCCAAATACTAAAGCTTTTCTTCACATAGGATAATTGAAATTTTGATCTATCCTATTATGCCAGTATTACAAATTTCTATTAAGTTTAATACTCATTTTGGATGTAAATGTAGGTTACATATAGTTATGTTTTGTACAGTCCTCCTATTCTTTGAAAAACTATTGAAAATTACCGAAAATTCTGGAAACTATAACACAGAAAACACCTTCCGAATACCAAGCAGGAAATCTTTGGTGTACCAGGGTATCTATTTTATTAACTACCTATAGTGTTACAAAAATTTTATAAGTTTTATATTTTGCAACATATTGAGCATACTGTACTAAGTAGTGAAGTTATAAATAATTAAACGTTCTGTACTACTTGACTCTGGTAAGTAGAGGAAGTACTGTATTGCACTTAAAAATATTATAATAAGATTTGACCGAAAATACACGTATTTAAACTCCTTGAATCAAAAAAATATTATGCTTAGAAAAAGGTCAATGTGCGTATGTGTGTGTTTGTCTGCCAATAGCATGACTCAAACGCGAAAACTCGGCTAAATACCAATTTATCGTTTTAGCTCAGCTTCTTTCAAGTATGTAAACTAAAATTTTCAAGAAAATTCCCACCCACAACTATCCTTTGATTTCCTCAAAAATAGCTCAAACGATTTTGATTAAAAACCATATATTTTAGATATTTGTCTGTCAAACAAACTTTAGTTATATCTTGAATTGTCTACAACTCTCAGCTCATCTACATGAACTTGGAGTATCATCTCCACACACATTCGTTTTCAATCTCATCCATATTTTCATGGCCTCAGCTTTGTGACCGGTACAACATACTTCTCCTTAGGTAGAAATGCTGCAGTTCCTCGGATCAGGGGTCGTCTACTCAGGACCCGCTGCTCTTTTCCCACATCGCCTCAGAATAGGATGATCTTCAGTGCAAAAGTAAGATGTGCCTTAATCTAGAGTGTTTAGTGCCAGAGGGACCTTATGTGGCTGACCTTCGTTCCTATTACTTAACTTGTTATCATTTACTGTGTTTATTTCTTGGTATACACTGCCGTTTGTAAAAATTGTAACACCAAGAAGGAAACGCATGAATTCAAGCAATTTAATACCACAGATTAGGTACATAACAAGTAACAAATGATAAACTTTTCAAATCCATACATGACCTTTGAACCCTAATATTCAGTATGGTGTAGCCTCTGTGCGCTGCAATTAGAGCTGCTATACGCTGTGGCATTGAATCAAAAAGGTTTTGTATAAGTTCCAGAGGGATTTTCCTCCAGACAGTTGGTATTCGAGCCCACAAATCCGTGACACTGGTTACTGAAGGACCGTGACGCACCAGGTGCAGACCAACCATATCCCATACATGATCGATGGGTGACATGTCAAGCGAGTGTGCAGGCCAGGGAAGCAATGGTACCCATCGCTCTTCGACATGTACATTCCTCGCAATATGTGGCTGGACATGTCTGTTGAAATGCGGCCTGTGGAAATTCCCGAAGTAGGAGGAATACCTCAGGCTTTACAACCACCGTTAAGTACCGGTTGCTGTTCAAAGCGCACTCAATTCGTAGGTGGCGAGATCGGTTGTTGTAACCAATGGCGCCCCAAACCATCACACCAGGTATTTGTTCGCAATGCCGCTCAACAATGCAGCCCTCCAGGTTGCGCTCACCACGGCACCGTCGGACAGGTATGCGGCCATCAGTGCAGGATACGTTGAAGTGGAACTCGTCCGAAAAGACTACCTTTTGCCACTCAGCACCCTAGTGACGGTGTTCACGTGCAGTCAGAGAAACTTGTAGTTTCTGGACAATGGAAGCCGTCGTAATGGCATGCATGCAAGCGGTCCAACCTGTAGTAGACGGCAACGGACCGTTGATGCAAACACGTTCACACCTGTTGAAGTGCTTCAGCTTCGAAGCAACACCGTTGAAGAAGCTATACGGTCCGTTGTGGCCATGCGGACAAGATGACGGTCATCCCGTGCTGTGGTCATGTTCCGTGGTCCAGTACCCACTCTTCGCTGCATACGACCTTCATCTATCCACTGCTTCCACACACGCATCACTGTCGTAGCTGCATGCCCTGTTCGAGCCGAAATGTCACGGTATGACAAACCCGCTTTTCGGAGATCGATCATTCTGCCCCGTTTGAACTCACTCACATGCCGATATGGCTCCCTTTAACGTCGGCGAGGCATGCTGGCAATTCATTATTGTTTCCACCTTGTTTGGCAGCTCTGCACTGACTACGCTTCCACTAAACTTGTAGTTATTCGGGAAATTCTTTCTTGGTATTCAATTTTCACAAACGGCAGTGTGTATATATACATTGTTATGCTGATCGATTCCATAGTAAAACATACCTTCTACCACTGCACCTAAAACATCAACTTAAGACACGTCAACGCACCGGTTAATATTCGAAATCAGGAGTTGAGAAGGATAAGCTAGCCTCTCGTTTCATTCGTATATTTAGGGCTCATACATTGAGCACCTTCGCTGACGATTACTGCACATACAGAAAATAATATCTTCAGCAAATAAATAAGCAATGAACATTACCTTCCCGAGATCTCCGTTTTACAGTTCTACCACATTTAAAAAGAAGCGTTTCCAGTCAAATATATCTTATTAGTTATACTGAGGAATTGTTCCAGGGTATTTCAAGAAAATAAATAGAGAGAGAGAAAGAAAGAAAAGAAAATTTCAACGTGTCTTTCTTGCTCTTCTTACACATAAAACTGGTAGTAATTATAATGTGGACAACTATAGAGCAATATTCATAATTAATTATATTTCTAATGTTTGAAGAATTATATAAAAATTAGATTAGTTAACCGTTTAGAAAAATGTAGGGTAAATCATCTCGGTTTTTATAATTATTACAGTACCGACGATGCTGTTTTTATGTCAATAAAGTTATTTACGAAGTAGATATTGGCTTAGGAACTGTTCTTGATATAAGAAAAGCCTTTGATAGAGTTAATTACTACATTTCACTAAATAAATTAAATAGGCTAGGAATAATATAGAATAGGCAAAAATGTTCGAACCTTATTTGAGTGACAGAACACAAAGAACTAAAATAGCAGCGAATTTAGTGATGTTGAAATCATTAATATTGCCTTTTCGCAAGGTATAGTACCTTGTCCCATTTTACGAGCGAGATGGCTCAGCCGGTTTCTTCTGTGACCCGCATTCGGGGATTCCGGGATCGATCTCTGGCTACAGCCCACTCTGGCCATGGGCTTTTTGTGGTTTCCTCGGGACGCAAGGCGGAATCTGGGGTGGTTCATCATCTAGCACGATTCTCCTTCCTCTCATTTCCTGTACCCATCATCCTCCTTGTCATCTGCAATAGGATTGTAGTACCCGGCGACGGTGTTCGGCGTTGTTGTGCTGGGCAGTGTAAACGTTTCTTCCCTGGCGACGCAGCGGTACCGCGCAGTTTGGTCTCTCCTCAGCTTGAGGCTTCGCTCCGGAGGACTCTGGTGGTTGGTGGCTTGTGGGCAGGGACCTTGCAGCATCGGATGCGTTCCGTCTGGAAATATTACCACCCCCGTCTACGCTTGTGCCCGTCGACATCCGAATCTGGTCTCCCTTCGGATCTCTCCCCTCATCCCTCCCTCTCAGGGGTGAAGTTGGAAGCAAAAAGGGTCATTACGGCCTACTTGCAGTGCTCTGCTCCTGTTCCGGGGCCCTTCCGTGATACGTACCTTAACCTTTGTCCTATTTTATTTATGGTGTGCTATTCTGATGGGGATAAGTATTAATATCAATATCAATTTTATTGTTATTAAACAGTTAAATAACTGCAATAGACATTGTCGTTATATACAAAAAATACAATCAATAATATAATATAAACTACACCTTGTACAACTTTACAGCAAAAAAGGATAAAATAAATATCAATATCCGATAAGTTAAGATTAATAAATTCATTAATAGAATTTAATGCACTTCAAGTTCCACTTCTTAATACAACTGCACTTTCAGCTTGATTATCCACTAACCAAGAATGCAATCGCTTACAAAATATTTTATAAGGCAAAACATTTACAATTTGAGGTAGCTCATTAAAACGTTTAATGCCAATATAGGGGTAACTTTGAGAAGTTTTCTTAAGTCCATGTTGGGGAATATCAATCATTGGACAATTTCGGGTATTATAATTATGAATGCTGGATCTCATATCATTCATATGTAGATTCTGCTTCATAAAATCCAGTACAGTATAAATATAAATTTATAACAGTCAAAATATTATATGTATTAAAATAGGGTTTGCAATGTGTTCTAGTAGATATCTTAGCGATAATTCTTATTGCTTTATTTTGCACAAGTAATACATCTTGGATATATGAGCTATTACTTCAAAGTAAAATACCATACTTAATAATACTGTGAAAGTATGCAAAATTTGATATACGCATATACTCAAAGGGTACACAATTGACTAAATTCCTCAACAAGAATACAACCCTCGACAACTTTCTGCATATGTGCTCCAAAGTTAAAAATCTATCAATAAAAGGACCTAAAAGCTTTACATCAGTACAAAGCTTCGAGAGAAAAACATTATTTAAAGTGAAATTATATTTTTAGTTTTAGAATCGTTAAGTAAAAAGTTATTGCTTGAAACCATTGTGATGTATTCTAGATCATCGTAAAATAAATTAATAAGCAACACTAGGGGAGGTAAATGCATTTAATTAAATCGTTATTCGAGGTTTAAATAGACACCTTGTACAACATCGGATAAACCAGCTAGCAAGTTAAATAAATTAAATGTAGCAGACAGATGAATCATTCGAAAAGCAATCAATAGTTGCTTAGGAATGACTCAAAGAATAGAGGCATTGGAGACCATGCCATGTTTTAAAGGTAAAGATCGAGTATAAATTTCCAGAAACCCACGGTTTCTATATCACTTTATTCTCTCATCTTGATTGGTTATGACCCTTACTCGGTTTTTCATCCCAAGCACAGAAAAGTGGCAAGGGTAGCTTTCATTGAATATATGGGTTGGAATGGGCGACACTTCCTTTTATTGCAGTTTTCTGTGGTAAAGAACGGCAGTTTGCATTCGGTGCTTGTCAGGTAATGAACGTCCAGAATGTTGTTATTCCCCTTCAAAGCGTTTCCTTCATCCATTTTAAGCGAAAGTATAAACTCGTCGCTTCGCTACGTTGTTAAAACAAATGCTCATCAAGCGGCGCTTCAGCTTTGTGCAGCCTGGCACCCACATGGGGCTACATAATAATAAAAAATTCGATTTAGTTTGTTACATTGCTGTACGTCTTCCATGACATGGAAAAACGAAAGAAGTGCCACGGAACGCAATGTTTATCTTTTCGAAAGGGATAGTGTGTAGGTTTTCAACGGTCCTTTCAAAATATTTTCTTATTGCATTGTTGTATGACTTCAACTATCTTTCACAAGGTTTGCATTGTTTCTGAGGCAACCAGTAAAGAAACGTCATCTTTGTATTCCTTCTTTATAGGGCGATACCCCTGAAATTAAAGTTTGTCTGTGTTTGTTCTTTGAGATCTCATTCCTGACTAAATTGATTGTCGCCAATAAACATTTCCAAAGGAGTAAAAAAATGAAAATTATTGGTACCAGTCAGCGATATAGGACTATATGCTCGAATTTTTGTTTGGAACAAACGAATTTCCTAGCGTGACGTCGAAGGATGTGCGATTTTTTTTCGGTTACATTAATACACGTGAATCTTTAACGACACACGTATTTAACCCTGTTCACCTTGAGACAGCGCGTTCTGCGTAGCTAAATATAAAATGATAACCATAATAATGTGGAACTAAATATTAGTAACGGTAGAAATAATAAAATTAAATAAGACAGGGAAATGAATATTACTTGTAAAGATGAATATGGGTTGAAGAAACAGTGCAAGCAGCAGGCAGGAAACGGGGTTGGTTTTCCCCCATTGTGGCAAAGGCAGAAGGCGATATTCATGTACCGCTGGGTCGTCTGAAAAACAGGTGCGTAGAAAAGGTTAGAACTCTGATAGCTGCAGGCATACGAGTTCATGTGGGAACTTAAAGTAGGCAGCCAATAAGAAAGAAGGTAGAAATCACGTGATAGCAAAATGCTGGATAGAAAAATTCGAAATAAAGAAACATCTCTTCGTGGTATTTCCTTGCAGGTTGTTCTAAAAACAAATGTGAGTGTTGGCGGGTAGACGCGATAGTATGCAATGCAGCAGCAACAAATGCGTGTGTGTGGCGAGGTTCTATCCTGTGCCACCAAATTGGTGCACATCGCCTCCTATGCCGTATGCACTCACAACCTAGTAGGCTAAGACATTTTACGAGAAGCCTGTTTATATGTATTCCATTAGTTTTAAATATGTTGATAGTTTTATTTGTGAAACTCTGAATTACTTTTATAATACTTGAATTGATAGTTCTGTTTTTCGTAGTCGTTTAAATACGCTAACGTAATTCCCGTAAGCAGCAATTTAGAGTCTCTAATTAGAGCCATTTTGCCTTTGACCCATAGTGTCCAAAAATTTGAGATATTGATAAATAAGCAAATATGTAAACATTTTGAAGACATTTCGTTTTGTTGCTTCACATCAGTATGGCCTCAGAACAGGTTAAAATATCACTTACACAGTAATGTATGTAGAACTAAGTATAAATGGTTTTGTAGACAGTTACTCAATTTGCAAGCTATTTTCATTAATAAAATTTCAATTCCTCATACATTTCTTATAGATAAGCTTGAATAATAATTTAGTGATGGGACGATACCACTATTAATCGATAATCGATACCGATACTGATTTTTGAGTATTGATTCTCGATACGCAATAAAAAACTCTAAAGGCGATAGATTGTTCACTGAATTGTGTCCGTCTTAGTAGTTTTCTATGTATAAACTCATTTAACTAATTTTGTATTCTATGCTAATTTCGAAATTGTTCCTATTTGACATTCTCCATTTGGCAGCAACATTTTATCTTGATAATGCCACAGGTTATATATCCCTAGTGTTAGTCAAGGCTAATAATAGTAATAATAATAGCAATATAATCTTTGCTTCCCTTTTTATGTAACTATACTTTGTGCTGAAAACGTTCTTTTTAAGGTTAAACAGATACTAGAAATTCTGGTTTAATCTGTGATATTGAAAATATAAACAAATACATATTTTACATCAAACTCAAACAATTACAAAGAACAAAATTTTCCATTCGCTGTATTCACGTCCTAAATTCTGATTTATTTCTGCATGATTCACAGAATTTTGTCACTGGAGTAGATCAATGAGAGTGAGTCACCAAGCCAGGCTGTTGCAGAAACGTGATTTAGTTCGTCAGCTAAATCAAGTTCATTCACAACTCAGCTAACGCTGCATCCTACATGGCTACCTGTACACCTTGCCCAATTATTTTGTATGTTTTCATTTATACACAAGCGTCAATGGAATGTTGCATTCATTCAAATACAGGAAACGCAATCAAGGTCTATCAAGAACTATTCAGCAACTCTTTGGGGACACGAGCGAGGCAATAACGTGAAGATTCAATTCCTTTCCTTTCTTATCTACCATAAAGTAAAACGCAACAACTTTCAATTATGAAAATCTTAAAAATTTAGAAGTATCGAAGGTTTATCACAAATTATTAGACATACTTCTATAGCACAGAGTATCGAAGAATCAACGGTATGAAGGTCTCATCCCTAATAATATTATAGAAGTGCTAGTCCCCTTAATTCATACGGCGTATCTGTTCAATTGATCATAAATTGGAATTCAAAGTTCTAGAACTTATCTCACAGGTCTCTGTCCTTGGCAAAGTTTCCTTTTTAATTTGTATAAGCGTCTTCCCTGCAGTTTTCAAGATAATCGTCTGGAAAAACATTTATTTGCTAATGACTTACCCCTGAATGTATGTTACAATAACGACTATAATACAAGATGTCTAATTGAAGAAGAAATTATGTGACAAACAAAATCTATATATCTATCAAACCAAAATTAGTGTCACTAGATTTAATGCAATTATGCTTCAGATGTTCCATGGTTGACATATGTGTTTTAGCCGTTGATTTTGAATCCAATTTGTGTTGGAAATCGCATATTAAGTATACAATTAGTAAAGTAGCTATGAAGTAGTGATGGAACGATACCACTATTTCTCGATACCCATACTGATATTCGATACTTGATATTTTATAAAAAAAACTGTAAAGGCGATAGCTTGTTCACACAATTATGCTGTTATTAATATTGGGTTGTCTCATGAGTTGGTTCGTTTTGCTCGCAAGTTCCATCTATAGCGCCTGAAAACCCTGAACCCTCTGTACACTCAAGTTATCCTAGTTGCCTAATCATCCCTACGACTTAGATAACAACAACCAGACTCACTATTGGATATGTCAGTGTGTATTCGTGACTGACGTTGTATAGAACAGCGTGAATTTCTGTTTACAAACTATGGAAAGCAAAAAGGAACATTTCCGACATCTTATGCTGTTTTACATCGTAAGGGTAAAACCGCCTCACAATGCCGGCAGAAAATTTGTGCTGTCTACGGGGAAGATGCAGTAACGAAGCGAGCATGTCAAAAGTGGTTTAGTCGATTTCGAGCTGGGAATTTCTCCCTAAAAGACAAACTTCGGTCTGGACGGCCAATGGTTACAGACGTGGAAAGAATTCATGAAACGATAGTCAACAATCCACGAATTACAACTCGGATGTTGGCATTGGAGCTCAATTTAGCTCGTGCTACTGTAGCCAGGAACTTGGCAATACATTGTCTGTCGACAATAATGGTGTATACTGCGGGAAATAAATAGTTTGTTTACAAAACCTAACTGCCGTAGTTATTTATATTTTGAACTACATTGTGTTTAAAGTTTATAAACGAAAAGTTCGGCAACTACGCTGTCGTAGCTGTGCTGCGGGTGAGGTGTGTTGCCAGGCGTTCTTAGTGATTGAAGCGTAACGAAAAGCGAACAAATTTATGAGACAACCCTATAGTTTTCTGTGTATAAACAAATGTATCCAATTTTGTATTGCATGCTAATTCCGAAGCTGTTCTTGTTAGACATTCTCCAAATGGCAGAAATTTTTTCTTGATACTGTCACATATATGCGTTTTGATCTGATAACAAGTTATTAGCCATATAACACTCGGAAACATACTACATTTTTTGATTAAACCTCTCTATTACCCACCCTAATAGGTACATTAACATATGCATGTTACAAAGATGTATTAGACACAATTAAAAATTTGAGGAAAAAATCAGGTAGTATTACATGAAATGCAGATATATAAATGAATTAAAGATTTTTATTTAAGAACAGAAGCATCCATGAAAGAACAAATATTTCCATACGCTGCATTATCTGACATTATAAGTTCTGATTTGTTTTTGCTGGATTTACACATTTTGTTCACCGGAGTAGGTAAATGTAATGACTGACAGTGAGCCACCAAACAAGGCTATTACAGAAACGTGATTTAGTGGTCAGCTAAACCAGTTTCATTCACAACTCAGTTAACGCTGCATGTTACATGAGTACTTCTACTCTTCCCCCATTGTTTTTCATATTTTAATTCAGACACAAGAGTCTATGGAATGTTACATTCATCGCAGTCAAGGTCTATCAAGAACTATAGTCAAGCAACTGTTTGGGGACTCGTACCAGGCAATAACTTGAAGTCTCGACCGCTTTCATTCCTTATCTAGTATACAGTTAAATGCAAAAAACTTTCAATAATGCAAAACTTAAACATTTAGAAGTATCGAAAAAGTATCGAAGGTTTACCTCAAAACATTAGACTACTTCGATATCAATGAGTGTCGAGAGTATCGCGGTATTGACGGTATCGATATCCCGTCCCTACTATAACACAATATTTATGTTACGGGCTCTTAGTCAAAGTACTGGTATGCTAATTTTCTTATGCCAATAAATTGTTTACAATCTACAAAAGAAGAGACACGAGGTTTATGTTTACAGTTTTGAAAGCTACCTATGTAAGTCACTTTTTATTAAACTTAAGATACTTCGCTGCATATGTATCTTATATATGAAGGAAAACGTCCATAAATATTCATGTTCTATTCATATCTATGTAACAAGGACTAAAAGCTATATACAAGGTCTTAAACATTAAATCGACAATCTTTAAGGGATTACAGAGGGATGGATAGGCGCACCAAATGTAAAGTTGAGTACATACCAAACTTGGGGTTTAAGTTTAGAAACTTCTAGGGTTATGACACAGAAGGTTTCAAGAAAATCTCTCCATCTCAAACTATCCTTTCATAAAAACGTTTTCGTAACATTTGATTTGCATAAAAAATGGCTTTAACGATATTGATTTGGTTAAAATGCCATATGTTTAAGATGCATGACTAATAAAAGGTACATCTTGAATTTTCTCGAAATAACCTGTTAAGGTATCAGAATACATTTTGTATAACTAGTAAACCATTAGGCATAGATAAAAATTACTACAGTAACATGTAGAATTCTTAAACTACGCAAGCTATTTCAAAGACTTTCTCAGAAATATTGGTTAAGTAATATTAAATAAAAAATAACCAATATCTGAATTTTTCATTTCTGAAATGGTTACCATTCAGTTGCTTCTCGCGGTATAATGAAATTATAGCGCTAGCATATAAAGATTTTGCTTCAGGTCGCTGTATCCCTGTTGTACCTACGATAAAATTATAAATAAACAATTTCTTCAGTTTATCTCAATTAATATTAATTACTTTGATATAAAATAACGTATAGCTTGTAGAAGAGATAAAAATATATAATAGTCCCTAGAGAGAGTAATGTGAATATAGCATATAACATTTTACCCTTTAATGCTGACGGGAAGGCCATACAGAACGAAAGAAAGGAAGGAGGTGTAAAGAAAGTCTAAAGTATTGTGATGTTACAGCCGCAAGGGATTTAGGCGGTTACATTCGTAAAATTTTATAAATATTTTGCAAAGTAAACGTGAAATCAATATTCTCTACATGAAGATTTTCTTTGCATACATGCATACACACCTACATACATAAAATTCGTTATTCAAGTATAATGTTTTCTTCCATTCCGTATACCCAAAGTTCTATAATTAGCAACAGAAATGAATCTAAATGAGGAAAGGTTCACGGCTATTCACTAAACTTCAAGAGTTTTATTCATTACGTAATACCAAGAATTATTCATCAAATTATAAAATGAAATAATTACCCATCATTTTACTCATGTATAAGACTATTTGAGTGAGAGGAATTCACCGATATTTTTCTTGCGTTGCTATATCACGCCCGAGTTAAATATGAAGTGTTGTCTCTTGTCTTGTCTCTTTGTTCAAAAGAGACAAAAAAACGCTTAGGCAGGCAGGCAGACACCCACAGACTTCTTCTAGAAATTCCTTCTTTTTTTGGGGATTCAGGGAACCATGAAATGTGTATTTTCGGAGAAACGTTTAGCGGGAGTGTACTACTTTCTCGTCATTAGACGAGAAAAGGCGAAATGTAGCGTTTGTTTGCTGCCAAAAGCGTCATTTCTGATGATCTTCCAGTACTGCACAAATACCTACAAAATATTGATGGTTTTAATATTACAGTTGACGTCTAAAGAAAGGAACAGAAATGTGGATTTCTGAGAAGAATGCCAGAAGATAAAACAAGCAATTACCTAAATGGAGACTAAGTAAAAAAGAAAGCCGGATGAAACGCAGGTACTTCATTAGAAGTGACAGACAATCGGAAGAATTGAGAAATAGCTGGAATTACCATCGGGCAGCAAAGAACAATCTACCACATACACCTCAGTTTGCGGAACGCAGTGTTTGTAAAGGACCGGAGAGAAGTACATTTGTAGTCTCCGGCTGCAGTCCCGCATTGTCTACTGTGAACTTTTGATGGAGGAATAATTGTCATTGTGGTGGGGTTACCTGCTGCTTCGTTGTTCTTGGTTCGTCTCTGGTCCTGAATCTTGTCGCCTCGTGTACTGCAACTTGTATTTACCTTATTTAAAATTCCTGCTTCAGTAAATTTGTTGGTAGTAAGGTATCCGCAAGGTGTGATAAGCTTGTATGATTTGGCCGTGTAGAGTTTTAGTGATTGTTGTTTATTTCTAGTTGTCGTTACGTTATGTTTCAGTGGAAGTTTTACTTTAATTTAATGATATTTGTCCGGCTAGTTATGTATTTTGAAATACATATTGCTATATACCGGGGTAAGGCCAAATGTTTTGCACCTAGATATTAAATTTAGATACCCCAGCATAAACATTGGGAGGCATAACTGCAGAGGCAACGATAGGACAGGATCTTAACTGCACATTTTAGAGCAGTCGGGGATAATTATCACAAAAATACACGGGTTTTCACATTAGCACATTCTCCTTAGGTTTATTAAATATTAAACATGGTGCCATTACATCGTTCACAAAGGATTAAACAATAGACATTGGAGGGAGATGTTCCACACGAAACACGCACGCTACATACACAACACTCGCTTTCAAGAGACACACTGCGACTCCCTCGCTACTACTTACGCCACGCTATCAGACAAAAAAGAAAACTAGTAACGCTCGCTTCCCTACTTTTCTCTCTCTCTCTCTCTCTCTCTCTCTCTCTCTCTCCAACTCTGGCCAGGAGGTGGGGAGAGATATCACGTCGGCGAACTTCAAAACCCCAGCCAAAATAATTATACCCAACAATGTCGTCGCTACAAAAAATAGTGTGTCTGACGCGACAATGCACACATACACACGCTACATCATCAGCTCATCGGTGATCACGAAATTCCTTTAACCTACTAAGGGTTTTCTTACGTGTTTTACGAAGGTAAGGCAATAAATTACAATGTCAATAATGATTCAGTTTAACACAAAACTGTTTATTTCTTTTTACAGAAATATGAAATTTTACCAACATAGTAATTACCTCTTTCTGTTTCCTATTTTATTTACTCACTCCGTACTTTAAGCTCAAGTTCATTTTATTTCGCTACTGTTGATGATAGTATTCTTTGTAATATATTCCGTGATATATTAACAATAACTTAAATTAATTTCCTTGAGGTATCGTAATATGTCGTCCGCTCTGAAAAATTTTTGCAAGAATATATAAAAAAATTAAAGTTGTTTACTTTTACATTTGGTGGCTATGTTTAGCGAAATAAATCTTTAACTTATTTACAAATTATGTGCACTGAGCATTTTTACATTCAATACAAATAACGATTAACAATACTAATTCTTTATTTTATACACTTACATTTTAAATTTCACTTTTAAATGTCTGTTTGCGCTTTTGTTATGTATTTCTTTCTATAGCTGTTTTGCTTTCGTTCGTTTACCATAGCGTATTTTCCATTTTATCGCCATTCAATTGTCTTCTACTTATTTCTTTGATACGAAGCAAATTAATTTATAAATTAAAGCTTCTCTGAAAGCATTTCAAATCGTTTAACACAATATTTGCTAGTAATTCACAATTTAACATTTTTAACGCAATAACATATAACCTTATAAATATATTAAACATTGTCTGTCTCCTTGAATTACAATTGTGGTTTGTTTTTATATGAATTTAGCTTCGAATGTCACTTTCAACTCATTTAACTTCTGCGTGACTTTCTACAATCCAAACAGATTGAAGGCGACTTAGAGGCCTAAATCAGTGACAACGATCGGCTTCATTGTTTTTAATCTGTTTTTTCCGTTTCAGATGCTGGCTTCATTCCGTGGCTTCCGCTACGTTCAGATTGCCAATACTGGCAACGGAAATGTTCCCATAATGCCTATGGTGGGATGCGTATTGCATGTTTTTTGCTTATAATGAACAGAGGTTTAATTAATTGTAAGAAAACCTTCTTAATACATTTGTGTAATAGCATAAAACAATTATGGATATGCGTTTGTTATTCCGAGCCATTCACAGATACGGGAGTATTGCCATAGATTTTTATTGCTTAAGTTGTAATGATGTAATGTTAGTTATTGTTATAAACATTGTTGTAAGGCCAGACTGACGGAAACACTTGTGGGCTAATTAGCGCAAGATGTAAGGTTTAGGTACCGAAGGCGACGCGTCCTCGATCTTAAAAGCATAAATGTTGTATGTGTTTTGGATTTATGCTAGTGTTATTTCCACTCCTCCATTTTATAGGCAACTTTAGGTCCGTGCCGGTTTCCCTCTCCTGCCAAGAGATATTACGTTTTTGAGCTAAGTGATATATTTTTATTTTTAAATGGAAAGGAGACGTAGGCATTTATAGGATTCAACAGTAAAGATGCCCAAGGAGTCGACACCAGGTCTATAGATAGAGAAAGCTTCGCCCCTTTCCCCATTCTCTCCAAGAATTATTACAATTATGCCTTAACTACAGGGTTTATTGTAGTAATCACGCTACAGTATCCTATCCTAACTACATTATAGTATTCATGATAAAGAAATGCACAATATATACGGAATGCGTAACACCCAGTAAACTATACATCAATATTTAGTGTTAATCACAACAACAAATGAAAACTAACAGATCAAATGGAGACCATTGTTCTCTTTTCCCCCGCTTAAGATGGTACAAACAAGCTGTTAGATGCTTTTGTCGCGTCGAGGAAATATATCGCAGACCTCGGTACTAAATAGAGTTCGGTGTTAATCTTGCAGTAAAGAAGCTGTAAAGGACTCCCACGTAATAACCAATAGAACGACACTAGCTTCTGGGCGCCCCTGGTTACTCCCACCGGAGTTTTCTAACTCAGATTAATGGTCCCCTAAAGATGCTTTCGTGCTGGAAAATAAACTGCCATGGCAAAGAGGAAGTGATAGTTATTTTTCACCCTTATGCACTTAATATATTGCCACAGAGATCTACTTGTGGGAGTATTTCACAGGCTTTTGTGGAGTACCGTTAAACTCCAACATATGGATTCTGTAGTCAAGGATGTATGCTTCAATCTAAAACCTACGGTTAATCTATAAGCATATATTTTCATGCAACATTTAAATATAACCAAACACAACATTGAATCCCTTCGTCTACAATTGCAATGTGGGTGGGAAGTCCTCTTTTATTTTAAATGAAAAAATTGATAGATACGCAAATTAAGAAATGTCATGTTTGTAATGTCATCAGGTGTGTGGTACAATAAATTTCCACGGATGCACTCGCTGTCGTCAATTGACTTGTGCAGAAATTCTTGAGGAATGACATTGAGGCGGTAAAGTTATAACTATATGACTAGTTATAATAAGCACATAAGGAAATAATCCTGTAAAATTGTTATAAAGAAGCAAACAAAGTATCAAAAGTAAATCAATTCGAGCTTACAAACGTTCAGTTTAATATCCTGAGCAGTTCGTGTCTTTGTTCGGTAAACGACGTCTTTAGTGCCATGTAACAAAGATAAATAACAAAGCATGCGATTAGGTTTTCTGCCAGACCATTCATGTGTTCCCGCCATCCCAGCCAACATACGGAAAGTGTACGTTCAGCCAAACACGAATGTTAAGGGCGAAATGGGTAGGACCCTATCTTGTTGGAAAATAATGTTTTCATCATTTTCCCATTGGGAGATAACAGGTCACAGATATTGATCCAACACGTTCAGGTTTCGATCTATATATGACGGACCAATAAGTTGTTCGATGTCATGCCACACCATACCATCACCCTTGCTTTTTTATTGTTATTGTATAGTGTTTTATGTGTCAAATTCTGCCCAATAATACCTGTTGTGTGAACTAATAAATCTATCAACATGAAAGAGTGTTTCATCCATTCAAAGATGTTACGGAACAGATCCTGCCAGTCACTGCATCACAAAAGCATAGTTTCTGCACAATGTTTCATTTCCGTTTCTAGTTCTCCGCGTAAATAGGTTTCCAGGTCCGAAAACAAATATTTCTTCAACAAAGTGGGTCTATCGTCACGCGTGCGTAAGCATTCTCTTTGTTGCTTGTCGTTTACAGAGGCCAACCAACTACGGCATCAGTTGTGCTGTGCCTCAAGAATTTGAATGCATCTGACTGGCTTTCTGTACCACCGCAGAGGAAACTTCGAGATGAGAATTTTCTATAAAGATCATGGGCTAGCTATACATGGTAAGTGTCCACTATAGAACTTGCTGTGTAAATGTGACTAGTGATTCAGTTCCGCGAATACCCAAACGTTTTCAGCGCAAACAGAAGAAGGGAAAATAAAGAGATCGATCTCATTGCTCCAATAAACACATCGAGTAATAAAATTGATAACAGATCAGATTCATAAAAGAAAAGGAAATATATACTATACTTTGATGCTCTTTTGACCTTCCCATAATACGTCTACATTCAATCACTGAACGTAGACAAAAATATAATCAGACATAAAGCACCAAAGCAAATCCCAATCAATATGTGTCTCATAAACAGCATTACTAGTACACTCGCGTGACGATATAATGCGCAATGACTTATTTTGGTAAGGAAATACTAATGTGCCTCTGCAGCTCAAGTCCGAACCCTTACCTGATTTCATCGCTCACTTGATGGTTGCTTCACTCCCTGCTTTTCCTTCGCTCCTGAGCCTGAAACCAAACTGTGATCATAGGTTAATGTTTGCATGCAGAACTTTGACCTTAAAGGAATAGGAAACGATTCAAACAGGAGGTTATTGGATTGCCGTTTCTCATTGCGAAGTATGCTTTTCAGCCATTCAGGTGAAATGCTTTCGTGCTCCTCCCCTTCCACCATTCATCTAGACCTGGCATTCGTTCATAGGCTAATGCGTGTGCATCAATCTTGAATTCAAATCAATAAGATCCAGGAATGCTGTGACAGATAGATGATAAGATGTTTCCGCCAACATTACATAAAAGAAAACAGTATACGAAACCACAACATCGTAACTTTCCGTGCACTCTATTGTACTTAAACATTATAATTAATATATTAACATGTAAAGCCATTTGAAATAACCAGCTTAAGTTCACACTTAGACGAGCATTAAATACTTCAGATAACCATATTAAGGGCAGCAATTTCTAAATTGGTGTTTAAATCACCATTAAAGAATCGGTAGGATTAAGAGTAGGATTACGTCACGAAGGGGGTACCTAGCACCTGGATCCATACCGGTATCTTCTATGCATACAACCTCAGGAAGAACGGATTAGATAAAGGAACGCAGGTGACGTATGGGCTGCAGGAACGGCCGACACAGGTGACACAGACAGTGCGGAGACCTAGCAGTAGAAGCTCAGCCTCCATTTGACGGGGCCGAGAATAAGTGCCAACACGCAAGCCATTTTTCCGCAATCGTCCGGCACACAGCTCCGAAGCCAACCTGTAACGTGAAAGAGGAGGATGAAATGAGATGGAATGAAATGAATGAATAAATGAATGAATGAAGCCTGTTGTGTCCCCTTAAGGTCAAAGGTCTCCCTGTAGAGGGGTGAAGCTCTTTTACATATCTCTCACGGTGAGCTACTCTGTAAGAAGTAATCATCGGTCATGGAACATTTGTCTGTTACAATAGTATTTGTCTGTTACACACTGACTGTTTTGCGTCTATGTAATGCACTGTTACACTCTCTGATACCTGCCTGCTACAATATACTCTCCATTTCTCTCCAACTCTTCCTGCATCTGGCGAATCTGTGCCCCTGCTTTTTCTTTGAAGAGGTCCGTCAATCTGCATCTTGGTCTTCCACGGTGTCTTGTGCCTGTTTATGGGTCCCACTTGGTTGTTTTTATTATCCACCTGTCATCCGTTAGTCTTGTGACATGGCCCCACCACTTCCAGAGAGGGAATAGGGGAGAAAAATTCGGGGTTGTCAATGAGCCGTCCTAACATTCCCATAGTGCCCCGGGGAAACCCACCCCCAAAATAAACCATGAGTCAGGAAGGAATGCTGCTGGAATCGAGCCCATGAACTTCCGAAGGCAAGCCACAGACGCAACCTCCTGAACCATACCGCCAGATAGAGAATCAGTAAATACAATCCTGTTTATGTGATGCTGAATATGTGTGCAAAATTAATGTAATAATCAAAAGTAACACCAACTCAAAGATGAACACTGTAACAGATTAACATTCACTGTAAGCAAGTGAACACCATTGCTGATAAGCAATTATTTCAAAAAGGTAAAAAGGCGCTGATATGATCTTATATTTTTACATTAAAAATAAAATCAATAATCCATTTCAAAACGAAGCAATAGGAATCATGATCCGATGCGATACATTCACATGACTTTCTCTAACCTCTATCTACATTTTAATCCAAATAAACCTTTGCAGAAATATCTACATTACACATTTCATTATAGACACAAATAGAACAGCTAGTCAAATGTTTAAGAACTGGACCCTACACCTTGCCTTTAAAATTCCATACTTTTTCCATGCAATCGCCAGAAACAACTTAAAATCGATGGGACTTGAAAAGAATAACAAAGTATGGCACAAATCGAAACCCTTAATAACGGATACCTCGAAAATGGATGCTGTCACATAAAAAGTTATTTGAAATAACTTGTGTGTTTTAAATAGATCTACAGTTGTATGTAGGACGTTTTCGTCTATCGCTTAACGTTTACCAGTTGTACACGATAATACAAAATTCCTGCCGAATGCAGAAGACTTCACAGGTTATTCCCAGAAAATGCAGGATATACATTATTTTTCATGTAGATATCGTTAATACAGGGTATTTTAATCAAAATAGTTATAGAATTTTTTTAGAAAATAAAAAATTCGGAAAATCTTCCATGTAAAGAATAGTTTGGTGTGGGTAGATTTTGTTGAAGATCTTCATGTCGTGTTTTTGGAAAGTACTGAACCTAAATCCTAAGTTTCGTATTTATCCGACTATTCTTTTTTAGTTATACTTTTCACAGACACACGTACCTTTTTCTAAAAACGTCTTTTGGATTCAGGGGGCTCAAAACATATACTTCCGGTGAAATTCCGGTACGGAATTTTTGGAAATGCCTATTTTACTTACTAGGTACTTGATAGAGAAGGTAAAAAGCAGAGGCCCCAATAAGCCTGATAAAGAGGCCTCTGAGCAAAATTACCGGTCTTTCACGCCCAATATAGAATGGGACGCTAAGGACCATAGTAGTTAAAGAGCGTCCATAAATAAAACTCAATTTAATTTAAGTAAAAAGCAGAACATTATTCGCGTTATTAATAATGATCCACAGAGAAAAGCAAACGAAGCCTATTTTAAAGGTAGACGAAACCTAAAACGAAGGCGACAAAACTGCCGAGGGTTGAGAGCCCTAAGCTGTTAAGCGTAGCCGAGGGATATTTTCTTTAAGAACAGGAATGAATGACGACAGAACGCATCCGTAGGATTTGTGAAGCTAAATTCCAATGATCCAGGATAGCGTGTACTACGGAACGACGAGAGAGTTTAGCCATAGGATCTGTGAAGCTAAATTCCAATGATCCAGGTTAGCGTATACTGCAGAACGACAGATCATAGCTATGGGATTTGTGAAACTAAATTCCAATGATCCAGGATAGCGTATACTACGGAACGACGAGAGAGTGTAGCCATAGGATCTGTGAAGCTAAATTCAATGATCCAGGTTAGCGTATACTGCAGAACGACAGATCATAGCTATGGGATTTGTGAAACTAAATTCCAATGATCCAGGTTAGCGTATACTGCAGAACGACAGATCATAGCTATGGGATTTGTGAAACTAAATTCCAATGATCCAGGATAGCGTATACTGCGGAACGACGAGAGATCGTAGCCATGGTATCTGTGAAGCTAAATTCCAATATCCAGGATAGCGTATACTGCGGAACGACGAGATCGTAGCCATGGTATCTGTGAAGCTAAATTCCAATGATCCAGGATAGCGTATACTGCAGAACGAGAGATCGTAGCCATGGTATCTGTGAAGCTAAATTCCAATATCCAGGATAGCGTATACTGCGGAACGACGACAGAGCGTTTCCATAGGATCTGTGAAGGTAAACCCCAATGATAGAGCATAGTGTATATTCTTACCTTTATCATTAACATGGCTTTCGCTTAATTTTCAAACTTTGGCGACAATTTAGTGACCTTTTATCAATTGTTTTAGCGCTTCCATCTGCTATACAGATATTTCAAGACCTCTATGACAAACTCTGAGGAACGATAAATTTCGCAGACGGAATTCCTCCGACACATTTATGGAGTTACTCACCCCTGTTTAAAGTGTATCCAGTAGGGGTGGTTTGAGAGGCACAGCCAGTACATTTTGACTGTTTGTTTACGAACGCTGAATCAAGTGACATCGCCTGTTTATTGTCCCTTATGTCTGGTGAGGTTTGATATACACTTCAAACAGGGGCGAATAACTCCGTAACGATGTGTTGGAGATTGGAGGTTACTTGACAAAAAGTGTTCCCCTATGCGATATCTATCGTTCCTCAGTGTTTGTCTCAGAGGTCCTGAAACATCTTGTATAATTGTCGTCGCTAAAAAGGGTGGTTGGGTGAGCTAGATCATTCTATTCGAACGACATCTAGTGATTAACTCCTTCTTTTTACATTCTGGATTATTGTGGATGTGCACTTTACTTGATTTCGTAAGTAATGTTTATTGTTAAACGTCAATTACTATGTACGGGAGTAGTAACAAACCTTTTCACGAGGACTGAAGGTGTCTGCATTGTATTCATCACATGGAACAGGCACATCGCATTGCTTTTAACGTACAATATATCGTATTTCCTGATCGGATTTGAATTTGCGCTGTGAGACTGTTCTTGCTGTGCAAGAAATGCGCATCCATTTCTGTCACAGATCCAAAGTTTGTGGATCCGAGTTAATGAGCGGCTATTTGCAACTCTATTTCTACGAAAGCCTGTTCCTGACCTAACCTCTCAATTCCCTCCTTCGCCATGTACATGTACAGGATATATAACATATGGGTAGGCCTCAGCCACCGCAACCTATTCAGATCTATTCTGGCCACCACCTCCCCCATACGAATGAATGATGCGAAGGAACTACGGAGACTACAGGGCACAGACAGACCACAGAGATTCGCTTCTTCGAGGCTCGAAAGCCCGAACCTCAACCTAGGCAGCCCTATGTGTTCACAGGGAATACTTTTTTCTTGCAGCAAGCATCCACGCCATCTGTCCGGTACTAGCCCACACTGTGAAGGCTGAAAGCACACCCGAAATATGAGAAGGAAACGGAATGGAAGTGAATGAGGGAAAGGAAGTTGTAGCAGAGAGAAACCATTGAGCATTCGCCTACCGACCAGGGATAGCAACCAAAAAGACAAGGTAAGTATGGGCGGTCAACAAAGCAAACTCTTTCGGCATATACACCCTCAAGAAAGTATTCTCCTGCACTTTAAATAATTCTAATAGGTAAATTAATGGGGAGAAAAATCTAATTTTTTTGGACATAAAGATAAAATTGTAATACAGTTTGCGTGTTTTGGCGGTTTTTCGGTTTGTTCGTTCTATCAATTCTTTAAAAATATGTCAAAATTGAAACTATTTTGAACGTGGTGTTTTCAAAAGGATTCTTACATGCATTGAGTAGAGCATTTTTTGTGTATTACTTGACTTTGAGACGAAAATAGGATTTTATTTGAATGAGGAATAAAAGTTGAAAATGTTCAAGGGTTTTATCTGAATTCCTCATTTTTGGTTCCCTTTTTACGACTTCAGATTTATTTATCTACCAGTTTAAGTCACATGTTGTTGAAAGTCTGTGGATGTATGCACAAAAAAATGCTCTACCCAATGCATGAAAGACAATTTTTAAACCATTCACGTACTAAAGGTTGCAGTTTTGGCATACGAGTATGTTTCAAAAATTTATAATAATGATAAAATGAACAATTTGAAAAACCGCCAAAATCCGTAAACTGTGTTATTATTTGACGTTTTTGTAAAAAAGAATTCGATTTTTGCCTCCATTAATTTTACCGCTAGAATTTTTTAAAGTGCAAATGAATACGTTCTTGAGAGGGTTTATATAATAAGTACAGAAATTAATTTCGACTATATTCTTCAAGGATCTGAAAGCTGGATAGCTATAGTTCTGTAGTGACTGCAATAAGGAATCCATTACTGGTTTATGTATGGAAATAACATTATGTAAGTCTCTAATTTATTGCAAAGAAAAACTATTTTGACATTATAAATATGTAACTGCATATCTATGTAGTAACATGCAAAGTTAGGCATACTAATGAGCGGCATATAGTCGTAAATTTGCCCATTTTCCTGTGAAGAAGCTCTTCTAAATAAAATTATTGCTGCATTTTTGTAAAATAACTGCTTTGGAATTTTTGCCTCTTGAAGTAATTTACAGGCTGTACATGTTATCAAGGTACGTTATAATTTTCTAAAAATGTTATTCTGGATACATATTTTTTATGCTACTTATCTGTGGTAGGCAGGGGAAGTCGAGTACAGCCCAGTGCACTGAAACCTGCGTGTGCTTCTGGTTTCCTACATTCATTCATTATCTGTAGGACTTACACCCCCCAGGACTTACAGGCGGGTGCCTGGGGTCAGAGGCCCGTCGAGGAGCAGACACTCATGGATCAGACAGAACATCCAGGATGGGTGATCAGCCCGATGCCTGGTATGGCATGAAGGAAGTAGATGAAGCGAAATGTAGGTGAAATGGATGAAAGGAAAGGTGATGATGGAGCAGTTGGTGGAATGAATGGCGAGGGAAACCGGAGAACCCGGAGAAAACCCACCCAGACGCCGCTTCGTCCACCACAAATCCCACATGCCCGGTCCGCCTCGGTGGGAGGCGAGCGGTCTAACCACTCGGCCACGGCGCCGCCGCTGGTTTCCTACAGTGTTTTTTCTTTACTTGATGTGCAGAGAAGTCTTATCACCTGCGTTTTATTCCAGCCCTGGGTGATTCAGTGACTTATTGATTTGAATTCTAGTCCACACTTGCAGTAAACTACGAACAATGGTAACGCCTAGGTGACCGGCAAAAGGGGGAGTGGAGCAAATGCATTTTACGACTGCTGTTTGGAAGACATACTTCACAATGACTAACCATATCAGCCCCTGGATAAGTCGGTGTAGTATTTATTGGTTTGGTGCACTCACATTAACCTATGAATACATGTTTCAGGGTCAGGAGTGAAGGAAAAGGAGGGAGTAAGAAAAACATTAAATGGAGCGCTGGAACCAGGTAATGAGTGGAGTGTGAGAGTGGTTTAGTATTTCCTTACCAAAAAAATCCACTGCGCATTATATCGGCAAGATTTCATGCCCTTTATTCTACCTTCTTAAAGGTGTTGGAGACCTATTGTACCTAAATAACAGAGACACTATATGGTTACTCTGCAAGGCAAGCAAAAGGAACTAAGAAGGGAGCTAATAAAGACAAGAGTTATTTCTAGTTTACTTCATTATAAATAAATTCCGATGAATGTTAGCTTTGCAGTGTAGAAGTCCTCATAACGAGAGAGTGAGAAACTACCAGCTACTCGCTTCAAATGTCAAGACCAGGCAAGCCATTTTTGACCCTGGCTCGGTGTCAGTGATGGACAGATACGAGACGTAAAATTGATTTGAGTGCTGTCTGCAAACGCCAAATGTCTTAACAAGGAATGGGATTGGTTGGTTATCTGCAATGTCTCTACCTATAATCTAGCAACAGTTTACATTTATTTCCTTCCGGTGTGGTTTTAATCATTTGAAGCTCCTATGCCTAGTGATAACTTGCAGGCGAGTCCTTTGCTGTTTTGGAAAGATGTAAGAAATCGAATATTTGTTCGGCAGCAATTTTACATTATAACATACAAGGTGTCCATAAGATTCCAACACATTTTCATGTTCCTGGTCTGATACAACACAATAAACATTATATTAAGATAGAGTGGGACATTATAAAACCTAATAAAGTTGAACACATCCACCTTAATTATCAACACACTGTTCCCATCAACTTGTGGATGTACGAGTACGCGCCGTAAGATTTCAGAGGTTATTTGCAAGCATGCTGCTCTTATTCCTTGTTTCAGCTCCCACACATTTGGCACCCTGGTAGTGTAAACTCGGCTCTTGATGAAACCCCATGCAAAAGCTCAAGCGGGGTGGGAACTCACATGCGATCCGCTGCTCTTCCGATCCACTGGCTAGGAAAGGTCTAATCAAGGTAGTCCCGCACAACGTTTACATAGTGGGTTGGTGCCACACCTTGTTGATAAATGACAGAGGCAAGGATACCATCCTGCCGTAACTCTGGCTCCGGGAACGACTGTCTCCAGGTAATTATCGTGTGTTGATAATGAAGGTGGACATGCTGAACTGTGTTACGCTCTATAAGTTCCTACTCTATCATAATATGTTTAATGTGCTGTAGCAGATCAAAAACATGAACATGTGTGGGACTTTATGACACCCTGTATATAAAATGTTTTCGAAATGTAAGTTTAGATCAAAACTGCGCCTACTGCACCTAATCATAGTTTTCACTGGTGTTTACTTGCCCGTCAGCGTTTTTCTTGCATCTTTGCGGCCTAATACATATGCACCGCACTACGCATCCCCAACTCACAGCTTCCTAGTCGGTACATCCAGCTAACATACCTTCGCCACGTATTTGGTTCATCGCAATTCTTATGGAATGACCAACGCAGTATATTCCTGCTTACACTCACGAAAAGAAGCAGCTGTCGTAATAATACCTCTTATTGAACCTATTTTATCCTCAAAACTTGCATTTGGAATACGCCCACTGACCTATAACTTCCCTTTAATTGGACATTCAAAGCCTTATTTGCTTTTGGTTAATTCTTATTTATATCGCTAAAGCCGGTTTCATGATTGTAAACGAAGGTTGAACTTTCAATTTTACGACTTCCAATCTAGTTTGACGACAAATGCCCAGTGTTCGCCTTTTGAAGTCGTCTACAATATCTGCTGTTGATTCTGCTGCTACAGTGGTTGGCCACGAGATCTTTCTCTCAGGGCATGCGTGGACGTAGTGTGAAAGGATAACATCAGTTTAAATTGACTGAAAATTTAATGTAATCTAATACTTGAGCTATTGAAGCGAGTTGCCGATCATTTGAAGGTAAAGAATGAAACTGATTATAAATCGTAGTACTCTAAACTATAACAAATGGGTTATTATACCTGCTGATTTCTGCAGTATCAATTTTACGGTATGAAATAACTGTTTCCGCAATAAAGGAAACTAGAAGCGTAACTTGCCGTGAGTGGCTAAAATGCTTACCGGCAAAACCCTCGTGAGTAACGCTAAGTAACTGATAACCCAACGTTGTCTTAGGCGCTACGAACTGTCGATCACCGTAAAAGATATTAAGCCCCTAAGGCTGCACAGAAAGAAAAACCAGAAGAGAAGGACGCTAATTTTAGCAACATACTCTCTTTTATTACTACTTAAGCTCCGCCCACATAGCAATACCCTTACCAACGTCCCTACATATGCGGCCCGATACTAAAAGCTCTACACGTGCGAGCGTGCGTGGAGGAAAATTATGATGGTACGCTTTTTATAGGACGTTACAACTTAAAACTTTAATGTTATGGCCTTCTCAACAAATTTCTTCCACTTCTTTCTGTAGTATTTTAGAATCCTCCAGTTATTTATACTCATTTTCCGTATGTCGTCCTCGAAGCAAGCTTTTGGTTATCTCACTGCTCTTCCTCCTATTGACTTCCGTCTATACAATGTTTTTATTCAATCTTTCCTTATCTAAACTAATCCAGTCTACATGTTCTCAAAAAGTTAATTATATTTTTGTTTTTATATTGGGATAAGGGAATTAAAAATTCACAATAAACCCTTTGGCATTGAGTTTTATAAATTTGTCACACAACAAATATTTATAGGTAGAGATTTTCTGATAAAATTTCATATTTAGAAAGTTTGGATGGAAGGAATGATTAATCAGTTGTTAATTTTGAATCATTAGAAAAAGCTTAATAATATTGTGAATGCAAAACTGGGGCAAGTTTTATTCTTCTTCTTAATATTGAGTGAATGGTCTTCATTAACAACATGAGGTACGTGTAAAAGTTGTATTCTGGTGGCAGTAGGTATCACCAGCGATACCACTGCAGTATGCTACCAGACACTCAGTTATTTTGCTGGAGCACCATACTGTTTGGTTTAGAAGTGGAGTGTCATGCTTCATTTAGCTCTTTATAACCTTCGTTTGTCCCCTGCTATAGGACTTTATTCATAGCATCAACTCTGACACCTCTGGGTAACTTTGGGACGACTTCAGTCTTAAGAAAGTTCAAATCTTATCCACAAGGTGTCATCAAGATATGTTTGTAACTTTCAAAGATAGCAGATAATGTAGAAATGTAAATCTGTAATGTAAATATCCCTTTGATATGACAAAACGTTTGTTAGATGCACTATTTACCAATGGTAGCTCAATGGTGTTGCAAAATACTTTATTTACGTTCCAGGGACAGTAAAGGAGGCAAATGCAAACACCTGTGTTCAGCTTTTCAGATATGGCATTTAGATACGTTTTCTTCATAAGTGTTGTTACTTCAACGCATGCTAGGTGTGAACAAATGTTGTTCAGAGATGTGGTTCGTACTGTATTTCATTTAAAATAATGCACAATTTTTGCGTACTACTGCCTCTCTAATACGCTCAAAAATGTCAATAATTTGTGGGTGAACCTCTACAGTTCCAAATGCGCCTGTAACAATTTAGATTAATGTAATGCATGATAATTATTCATATTAAGAACAAAACTTGTACCTTGAATTACCGGTAGAGATGGCTCCGCGGTGCAATGTGAGGCTCGTATTCGGGATATCTCGGGTTCGATTCCCGTCAACCGCCATTCTAACCTTGTGGTTTTTCCTGGTTATAGGTAAATGTTGGGGTGGTTTCTCATCTAAAACGATTTCCTTTCCATCATTTTCCCTTCATTCCAATTTTTCCTCATCTTTCAGGTGTGCTTCTAGGTTTCGTGGTGTAGGCGGTACTGGACAGACGGAGCGGAGACTTGCTCAAACGAAACAATACTCCCTGTGGACATTAGAGGACTGCTTGGTCAATAGGTTGTACATTGCTCTCTCTAGACAGCTCCAGCAGTGGGACGGGTCCTCAAGCCTAGAAGTGTTATGGACTTTCGCGGGTCTCTGTGATCTGTAGTCTCCTCTGGTTCCTTCACTTCAGCCCTTTCTCCATAATATATGCCTGCCTCATCTTCAGTCTTACAGAATGTTTGTAATTTGTATAATTGGGGACATAAGAGCTAGACCAAAGTTACTGAACGAAAAATATAGAGCTCGTTAAAATACAAAATTCTGGTCACTTAATTTTTACATAGCGTTTACGAAACATTTCATGTTGTATGTTTACATCTTCTCAAGTATAAGTATGTGATCTGACGGAAGGTTTGAAAGTTTGCAAGTCTTCTTTATGCTTTTCCTTCGCAAGAGGTGTAATAATGATTTCTGATTTCATTTCTCAAGGTTATTGTTATATTCGCTTACATTTTAACACAAACCCACGCCATTTAATGCAACTAGGAACAGCTCGCTTGGCAACAAGAGGTAACGTTATACAAAAACTAACACTGAAGAGGGCCAATCACGCTGGATCAGGCATCACAAATAATAATAGTTTTTAGAGATGAGTTCACATTTGGAACAAGTTTATTTTGAAGGTTGTATTATTTACATAATTATACGCGGCAACTTCCAATATAGTAGCCCGAACAGGAATTACGCGCACAGTTTCCTTCCACACAGAGATCTGTCTCTCAACTGAATGCTTCGAGAGAGAACCAGTCAGTGAGCATATACGTCACTTCGCACATGCGCAATGAGCGGTTTCTCGAAGCCAAATGTTCTAGCAATTTATTAACAGTCATATATAATTCAGCTATTTGATAATTAACGAACTTTAGGGGATTCAACGTAAACTCGCAGATCCCTTCCATCGCCAAGTCATGAAATAACTAATAAAACCTAATGAAATTAATAAAAACCCTCTTATACGCTACGTTATGATAACATTTGAAAGCTTTTCTCAAAAAATCGTCTTGAATAATATAGTGAAGATGGAAGGATAACTTATATGAGAAATATATTATATAAAATATGAACTTGAGTATCCCACATCAGATTTCCTTTTTCTAGGCTTTCTCCACCGTTCATCATTCGTTGTTTAGGGTTTTTATAGGTTCTTCTTAAAAATTGTTTTTTGTTGCTAAAGGAGGTATTATAAACTATTTTATATTTAAAAATGGACTTTATTTTCACATTTAATGGAAATTTGACAAAACATTGTGAACTTACTTCTTTGAAGTATATAGTATATATCATGAATAATTATTAACTATGTAAAGACTGGTATATATTCATAATTTAATTGCTTTATCTTCACGAGTATAAAAGAATTAAACATTTTTTAATTAGTTTAACACCATACTAAAAAAATATATATACGTTAATGCAGATTAGTGGTACAGAAAATGGACAGATTTTAATAATATTTCAGCTTACAGCTCTTTATAAAACAACTATAGAACTTTATAAATCTATTTTTTGTAAGTTTATGAATGCGTTTGTATGCTAATTCATATACAAGCGCTGATTATAACAATTAGAGAAAAATCACATTCATATTATTTTTTCTTTACCTATAGCTTTTAGATTTATCCTTAAAACTTTGAGGGACACCTGGCAAAATTTGCAGGGTGTAGAACATTTTGTAACTCCAAAAACATAAGAAAACCAGGCGAGAACATAGGCTTTGAAGTTCTAAATAAACATTTGGCTTAATGTCGAGAGAGCTATAGAAAGAATGTGTGGTAATTCATGTGCATCAGTAATAGATAATAAGCACAGATAGATAAAACTCAAAAGTTCACGCATAACAATAATTATCAGTGTATAAAAATTTCCTTTTTGAAGGTCTTGTTCAATTTCCACATTTGCCTATCCTTTCACGGAGATTAAAACTATAATATTATGAGTTATGCGTGTCGTGGCAGATTTATTATTTAGAAATATTAAAATATCTCTGAAGTCGACGTTATAACTAGTAAGCCTAGGAGAGCCAGAATTTTGTGATGAAACTGACGCGAAAATAGCTCTTTTATTTATTCTGTTTTATTCTATTTCATTTTCAAGAGATATAAGAGTTTCCTATGTTTATTTTCACAAAAATACGATAACAAATCCAAAAGTAATTTCGTAGCACGTAAATATGGCTTCTATAAGCGCCTGTTAGCAAACAAATGTGAATTCGCTCGATAACAAACTCCGATAATCGACATTGAACATTGCAAACGCCTTCTTTTATTATAGATAGCAGGTTTGTTTTGGCGGGGCTCAAGCGTATGAGAAATTGCTGTTCACATATATAGCAGGTATCGATTGTTGTCGTGTAACACCCAGAGACTGGGACCGACCGCACCGCCCTCCCTCCGCCACCCAAGTTCAGCGAGCAACTTTTAACATCATTCACGGATGTCCAGTGCTGACTCGGAAAAACGTTCTCAAGCATCCGCAGCAAAATAGCGTGTATAACATTCAAATGAAGGTGCTTGTTTTTACAACCAGAATGATAAAGTACAGCAATTTTATGGAAAATAGCTAGAAGTTTGCAAACTTCCCTTTCATTTTCTTGAAATCTATGGTTTAACGGGCTGCAAACCTTGTAAAGTATATGGCAAAAGAAGAAGTACTTTCTTGAATGGGCATAAGCGTATAGAGCTTTGAGACAAATTTATGTTATGTCTAAGCAGATTTAGTCAGAAAACAGGGAGATAATATTGCAAACAACAATGGAACATCGTCAATTTTGAAACCATTCATATTCGTGCTCGGTATGTTTTCGACACATTTTCTTACGTTTAACTTTCTCTACCGTTTGCTCAAATTTGGAAATTTAAAGATATTCTAAATAATTAATTGGATTAGTCTGTGTGTTGTTGAAGATTCGGGATGCAGAAGTTAATTTCAATTGTTCGTATTAACCAGAATGCTATTTCGTATTTGCCTACGTAGTAACACGCAGTTACTAAATGGGGGAAAAAGCTGAAATAAGTTAATCATTGAGGTCACAGTATCCTTTTCGATACGAACAATGAAAAATAAATATGTTGAAACAAGAGCTGAAGCTTTCTTTTTTAAAAAAAAATATTTAGGGTAGCTTTAACCTTCCTAGGTTTTATCACGACCTTTCATGTACAGTTGTTTACATTATTGGATTATAGTATAGTATTTACATATTATGTATACATACAGGTTATAATTTGGTTAAATGTATTGATGGATATTAATTAATTTAAGAAAAATAATTACTTTCTGGATGAAAGTTGCATCATTGAATGCTACAGAAATATTTCTGGGCATACCAACCTGGCTACGTTGATTCTCAAATTTTGGACATGTTAATATAATATGTACTACTGTTAATGCTATTTTACATCTTGCACAAATTGGTGGAGAGCTTCTATTTAACAAATAAGGGTGTATCAGTTTAGTATGCCCAATTCGTAGTCCGGATATTACAATTTGGTTTCGCCGCTGTAGCTGTCTTATTGGATATTCTTGAGTTGAATATTGGATATAATTGGATATTCTTAAAGCTCTCTTGATGGCACAATAAGTCTAAATTTTCTCGGACTTTTCATATTTACCAGCTTCGTTTCTATTTCGTTGTACACTGCCGGTCAAAAGTTTCCGGACATTTAGGGTAGTAAATGTAATATTTGGTCATTTAAAACAAAATGATAGAATAAGGAACCAGAGATCTTAACATGGTTTATTGCCTCATTAAGGTTTAATGTGATAATAATCATATTTGTTTTTATTTTGTTTCAACGGATTTATTCTAAGAAATAAATGGCGGACTTACAACTTTCTTTGGGCATGAGCTGATTCTGAGATATTGGTTTGAATTTTTTAATACTTTGTCTTTTTTAAAGCTGGTGTCACTTATACAATTTATTTTTGTTCTGTAATTTTAACACCTAAGTGACAGAACTGCGGCTTTCGTTGAATTTTTTTCTGTAATTTTACACCTGACGTTCTTCCCATATTTTTTTAATTACATTATTGCATACTAAAATAATGAAATGTTTATTTCCCTCTGTAAGCAGCAGCACCCCGCTGGGTGCTCTATCTCGCCTATTAATTAGGATAGGGTGGCCCCAGGTTAAATAATCGGTTGGACATCTTCCCATACTCACGTTTTAAACTAATATTGCATTGGAAACATGACTTTTGGGTTCCTTGTGCTTACGTGGAATAAATAACAATTCAAGCTAAACGCTGAATTGCATTACTTTCTGGGCGTCCAGCAACTTTTGACCGGCAGTGTATACAGAGTGTCTCAAAAATAGAGGACATAAACTAAGGTATGCATTGCCCATATGTAGACAATAAAAAAGACCATTACAACATGTGTCTGGAAATGCTTGGTTTCTGAGTTATGGTTTTCAAAACAATATCCGCCGGAAGGTTTTTCTTCCCGCAGGTAGTTGCCGTGACAGAAGATGTTAACAGGGCGCTCTGACATTTCCTTCCGAGGTGGAGGTTACATGGAGTGTTGTGTTTGGCGTTTGATTGAGCGACATATACTCAAACCAGGAGCTGGAGAAATGCATTTCATGAAAGGTAAGGTGGACGGAAAGTTTTCTGGCTCGTCGTTTCTACCAAGAGAGGCACCCACAGCGAAGATGTCCAGATTAGAAGACATTTGAACGTCTCCATGGCCGTCTATGCGCTCATGGGAAGTTTACATCTCTTGGTTTGGGGAGGGGAAGACCAAGATCTACAACTACATGTAGAGGAGGAGATTCTGGATTCTATGCACACGACTCCTATAGGTACACGAAGGTTAGCGTTGTAAGACGACTGTCTGGAGACTGTTGCGAGAGCAACATTTGTATCCTTATCAATTGTAACGTGTACAGGCTCTGTCACTAGCAGATTACCCTGCTCGATTGATGTTCTGCCAGTGCAGCAGTGTGCTACAAACCCGAACTTTCCTGCCTTTGTATTATTTACAGATGAAGCACAGTACACACGAGATGGCATTATAAACTTCCACAATCAGCATGTAAGTAGGGAAAGTATTATATTCCACCTAAAAGTTCGATGTCAAGATTAGAGCAGAAGCACATGCATTATTTTTAAGATGTTAAATATTTTTAGGAAAAGGTCCATGTGTGTGTCTGTCTATGTGTCTGTGAACAGCATAACTCAAAAACTTAAATAAATAGCAAACTTAGTATTTAGGTTGAATACCTTCTAAATATTTTCAAGAAAATCCCCCTACCCCTAGACGACACTTTACATGAAAGATTTTTAGAAATTGTCGCAGTATATCTGTCGTGGTATCTTATTTGCTGAGCGCCTGTTATTGTTTTACTATTTTGAATTTTGGGTTCTTTGTCCTCCGGCTAGCTATTATTACCCAGTCGAGCAAATCTCTTGAACAGGGTGTGTAAACGGAAAGGACTTGTTACTAAAAGATAACACTGATAAAAGAATTTGTTTTTACACTTTTATTGCCGTCACACTGAATTAATTTCATATATTTAATCTTGACACACACCTGACTGAACTGTTATATTTTTGAATGTAACTATAATCCTTATTTGCAGCGCATTATTAATTCGCGTATTTCACATTTTGTAACTAACTTTACGACGCGAGAGATTCTGGAGAATTGCGTAACGTGTAACTCGTGAATGATTCTGTAGAACTGCGCGTTACTTGCATTTGGCTTCAGAATTTATGCTCCCTCACCCCGATATGCCTAAACATTATAACACAGCTGCTATTGGTTAATAAAGCGCGCCAACATTAGCGTCTATTCTGTCAGCCAATCAAAATTACTAATACATATGCTTTAGGGAAGATATTCCCTCCATTTCTAAAGACTCTGACGTCATTTGTTTGTCTTATCTAATTGATAAACAACTCACCCCCTCGTTTCATTGTTACCCGCTCCTATTATCAGTTTCAGTGAGGCCGTGTAAACTTATTTCCTAACAATGCTTATAGTTAACAAACATCTCAAATCATTGTCATACAATAATGCTAATTTACACTACAATCACTCTGGCATTCACAGTGTTGTGATATAAAATACTGCTCAAAATTTATGATTTTATTAAAACTGGCTCAAATGATTTTCATGAAAATAGCTATATTAAGGATATTTACATAAGAAATAAAACGCATATTTAAATTTTCAGGGAATAGCCTGTATAGTCTACTTCATTTAAAAGAAATTTTGAATAATCCTATATAATCATAAACGTTAACTGATAGGCGAAAACGTACTGTAAAAAATGTAGGTCGCTTTAGAACACAATTTATTTCAAATATTTTTTTCTGTGTCAAATCAGCCATTTCCGAGACATCAGTTATTATTGGTTCGATTTGCTCAATACTTTGTCATTGTTTTTAGGGCCCATCGATTTTCAGTTGTTTCTTGCAATAGAATGAAAACAGCATGGAGTTTTAAGGCCAGCATAAAGCATATGCATATTTGACTATCGCTGTTCCCTTTGTATCTATAACGAAATGTGTAATGCAGCTATTTCTGTAAAGGTTTATTTAGATTAAATAAAGTGGATAGAAAAATAAGCTTAGTAAGAATAGATTGTGTACCCACTATAAACCATAGAAGGTAGAGAAAGTCATGTGAATGTATCACATCAGAATTTTTCTTTTAATCTTCGAATTAATATTATTTAATAACTGAGACAAATTTCGTCTGTGTGTCAAACTGTTCTCAGCTATGATTTCTTGAGAAGCATGTCCATTTCCTTAAACAATATTAATCTTTGGTTTATGATAGGTATTTTCAGTAAATATGTTAAATGTTTTGTGTAATGTTATTGTGTATTACAGTATTCCATTGAAAGCCTTTTTTTAGGTCAACGATTATGTTATCATTTTTTTCAATAATTTGATTTATTAAAGCATATTATTGATACAGAAGCATCCTTAATTGAAACATATTTGGGTTTCTGATCATAATGAACTGCATCCAATTAAAATATCGGGTATTGTCTATTATTTATAAGTTACAAGATGAAAAACTGTGTCATTTCCAATTCAATGTAGCCACACATTCTCTTCGTTAGCAGTCTTCATATACCTTCTTATTCAAGGGTATAAGATGTTCCTTGACACTCTGCACTGTAATAGCTGATGCTGTTACATTTCTAAGCAACTAAATCCTCTTCGGGAACCACCCTTAAACTTTCTGGGGGATGCGATAATGAAACCAAAACCACAGAGTGCAGCGGGTATTTCTGCTTGTGATATCTGAATTCTGCCGAAGGCACAGCTGTAGTCAGTCAGTGTAACATATATTGATGAACAGCAATTATCAGAGAATCTCGTGGATCCCCCTCACTGTCTTCAGAGCTAAAGGCATTGTATATTTCACACATAAATCGCATAGGGACGTTACTCTCGTATGTATATCTCATTCCACTACACTGCATTCTGTAACGAAAAAGAGAAAAAAATAAACCCTGACGTGATACATTCATGACCTTCTCTACCCTCTATCGTTTATTAGTGGGTGTACAAACTATTCTTACTAAACGTTGTTTTCCTATCTATTTCAATTTAATCGAGATAAATTGATAACGGATATTTCGGAAATGGCTGATGCCACAGAAAAAGGTTATTTGAAATAAATTGTGTGTTTTAAAGAGATCTAAATTTTTTGTGTAGTACGTTTTAGTTTATTGCCTAACATTTACCACTTATACAACCTTATAAAAATTCCTTCCGGATGAAGAAGGCTATACTCCGAAAATTCAAAATATAAATTTTATGTCATGTAAATATCTTTAATATATGGCATTTCAATCAAATTCGTTAAGAGTTATTTTTTTACAAAATAAAAGACTTTTAAAAGTATTCCATTTAAGGGTAGTTGGGGTGAAAGTATTCTGTTGAAAATATTTGTGTCGCATCTTTGTAAGTTACTAAATTATCCAAGATTCATTTTTGAGTTATGCTTTTCACAGATACACATACACACGGACCTGTTTTAAAATGCTCTTTTATGGGTTCAAAACATATACTTTCAGTGAAATATCGACATGGAACTTTTGGGTGGAATATATTCTTCCACTACTTAACATACATGATAGAGAAAGTCAAAAGAGTGCTTTAGGAAGACTTGATTCTCACACCAAGAGAAGAAAATAACAGACAGAACTTGCTTCACTTTGAGAATGTTGCAAAGTCACCTTCTGTCCCTTTCATTTGGATATTAATCAAATGATCGTATAAATCATGTTAGGATACTGTAATGCTATATATCTCAAGAACTATTTATAAGGCAGATATACCGCGTAGTATATTATTGGCTAGAGAATAAAATAGTAGGTATGTTTCATATTTTACCATTGAAACAAGTGTATTTTAATAACATTATTATTATTATTATTATTATTATTATTATTACTGTCATCATTATCACTACAGCACCAACAAAAATCTTATTTATGATTTATACCCAGCTTTTATCCACCTATTATTGTAAATTCTTTTGGGAGATACCTTACACAAAGGCTTATACTCTAAATTTTAATCTTACAAACAGCTAAAAGTGAATAACAATATATCACTTTTGACAAATAAAAAGGTACGGAACGACATGTTTCAAACTAACATGGGTGGTTATCTCCAAAAATTTTATCACCTCCCTAGAATTTATTGTTTATGAGTTCCCAAGCATTTGATTCTTTATTTGCCAACACTGCAACTGATCATAGTTCACTACGGCCATTTAATGAAATACTTATAATGATGACATGGTAGAATAATATATTTTCAAAGTTGGTTTTGTATTTAAATAAGCCAACATTTCCTTCTAAGCGTGAAATAGTCTGTTAAACTCCACTCGAGATATGATTTTCTCTAGATAAATCAAAACCTCTAGTGAGATTACTGTTGATTAAAGGCACCGACAACATATCGCGGTATTGAATGATCCTGTCCTCCGTGGTGTAGTGGTTACCATGCTAGCCTCTAGTTCCCGAGGTCGCGGATTCAAATCCGGCGGAGGGCGATGGACTTTTTTCAGGCGTAAAAACCCTTAACATGGCTTCATTAGGAAGGGAAGTAAAGCCGGTGCTCCCATGTCGTAGATTTACGGCACGTAAAAGAAACTCAAGCCTGATAAAGAGGCCTTTGAGCAAAACTTCCGATCTTTCACACCCAATATAGAATGGGACGCTAAGGACCACAGCAGTTAAAGAGCGTCTATAAATAAAACTCAATTTGTTTATTTATAGTGCTGAATGATACATTTAGCGTAATGATTCGTTTGTTACAGAAGATTGAAGCAAAGTTCATTTTGCAGATGTTAATTTCTGATTTTATAACAACACATAACGAGCTTTTATAATATTGTGACTGTTTTTCAACTGTCACTTCTCTAAGGTCTAAGTGCCACATCACCGCTTATTCCTCGGTCTTCACTTAGTTCACACTGTCACTCTAACGTGAACTATCTCAATTCCCCCTGTCGCTTCACTTAGTTTTCTTTATCACTTCACCTTCTTCGTGACGTAGCGGTGTAAGAAATACAAACGCCGTAGCCTCTTCTTCCGGGCGGTTCATTCACTGGGGAGTCTAACACAACACTTCTCTAATATCTCGCGGAAGCAGCACTCACTGCATGTCACAACCGTCGTCACAAACTCGCTCGGAAAACGGCACTTTTAGTCGTACGCATTTCGTTAGTGATAAAAAGGGAATAGCGTTAGTCAGATGTTTTAGAACTGGACGCTATACTCTGGCCTTAAAATTCCATACGCTTTCCATGACATCACGAGAAACAGCTGAAAATTTACAGGACTTTGAAAGGAATGGCTAAAAACTGAACATTTCGAAGCACTAATGTTGGATATCTTGGAAATGGCTGATGCCACAAAAAGAAGTCATTGGAAAAAATGGTGTGTTTTAAAAATATCTACATTTTCTGTGCAGTACATTTTTGTCTATAGCTTAACGTTTACCAGTTATACAAGATTATAAAAAATTCTTCCGAATGAAGAAAACTTCAAAGACTATTTCCAGAAAAATCAAGATATATGTTTTATTTGTCTTGTAAATGTCTTTAATGTATGCTATTTTAATCAAAATCGTTAGAGCTATTTTTTAGAAAATTAAAAAGTTTGAAAAAGTTTCATGTAAAGGATAGTTTGGGTTGGGGGTTTTTTCCTGAAAATCTTTCTGTTGCATTTTTTGAGGGTAATATATTTATTTACCAAATTTGGTATTTATCGGACCGTTCTTTTTGAGTTATGCTGTTCACAGACACACTGACACACACACACGTACACACACGGATCCATTTCTAAAAATGCTTCTTTTTTTTGGATTCAGGGAGCCTAAAAGCATGTATCGGTAAAATCACAGTATCGAATTTTTGGGTGGAATACAAATACCTTATTACTTACTATATAGCTATGTGGTAGCGAAAGTAATAAGGCGTTGGTGTCAAAATTCGAAGAGCACGTACGTAAGTTAACACTGTCAATACGTGTACAAGAGAGTATTTTTTTAGTGATAATTTTTTTAAATAATTCGTCTTTCATTTCTCAATTTTCGTATTAATAATACAAAACATTTCGCAAAGAGAACAATAAGCAAAATATATGTGTGATTTGTAAAATGACTGACTTAGAAATTAATTTGGAATTAAAAAGATTAACTTATCTTAGACGATACAAACATTGTATTATCCGTTAAAGTGAGTTGCTAATATCACCAGAAGTTACACGACGTCCAACAGAGAAGCAAATTATTTTTGGAAGGATATTAATGTTTAGTAGGAAGTATTAAATTAAATATTATTTTTATACAGTACAGCCTAAAACAGAACTTCTAACACAGTGCACACGAGCTCAAAGCTTTAGATTATCGCACTAATGCAATAATCTTCATTGTGACCAACTTTGACTTCCAGTCCAAACACATCGCAATTACCCTTTATATTTGAATATGTTTAATAACTCGAATTGGTTTGATAATGTTTTACTTTTCATTGTTCTTTTACGTGATCAATTTCTCATGGCGCTCGCATTATCTGTTCACAATACAGATTATACTACAATACTGATCGTCATACTTCAATTTATCAGAACTCGTTGTAGAGTTAGCCTATACTTATTTTGACAGTCTTTTGCTTTCGTTGATTTAAAAAGTTATTCTTTTATCTAGATAACCTACATAAATATTAAATGATGGAAATTATGAATTCATTAGAAACTGAAATGGAAGGGTCAGGTGAAATTACAGAAGGAGCAGAAAGATATAACACTAGAAGTACTCACTCAAAGAATCCAGAAAGCAATATGATACAGCATTTAATAGTTTCATTGCATGGTGTAAGTTAAAACATGTTAAAAGTAGTTTCACTGAAAATGACTGCTAGCTAATAAGAAAACTCAAAACATTTGGCATCTCGCTTTTTACTTTCTCTACTACGTATAGTAAGTAGGGGAAGTATTGTATTTCACCCAAAAATTCGATACCGAGATTTCACCGTAAATAAATGTTTTGAGACCCCCTGAATCCAAAAATAGCATTTTTGGAAACATGTCCGTGTGTGTGTCTGTGTGTGTATATGTGTGTGTGTGTGTGTGTCTGTCTGTGAACAGCATAACTCAGAAACGAACAGTCGGATAAACACCAAACTTGGTATTTAGGTTCAGTGTATTCCAGGGATGTGACACAAAGGTTTTCAAGAAAATCCCCCACCCCAGATTACCCTTTACATTGAACATTTTTCGAGAGTTTTAATTTTCTCAAAAATAGCTCTAACGATTTGATTAAAATATCATATGTTTAAGATATTTTCATGACAAATAAAATGTATATCTTGAATTTTCTGGGAATGTCTCCAAAAGTATTCTTCATTGTGAACGACTTTTGCATAACTGGTAAACCATAAGAGATAGACAAAATTTTACAACATAAAAATGTAGATCGCGTTAAAATACACAATTTATGTCATATACATTTTTTTGTTGAGTGAACCATTTTCGAGATATTGCTTGCTATTCCCTTAAATTTTTCAATACTTATTTTCTCAAATGGGAATTCGTTATTCATTTTTTTATCTTGTATATGCAAAGAGTATTAATCTGTGGCAAAGGGAAGGTGCTGCTCCTAGCAACCACCTATTAAGAGATATGTATGTGCTTAAAGACTATTGTATTTCTATATTGCCCTTGTAAATATATATTCCCCTTACATCTACAAGTAACTTAGCAATAAGATAGAGTCTGCAAATGTTTATTTCGATTAACCTGAAGTAGATGAAGAATAAGCGTTTGTAAAAATAGCTTGTACAAGAGTAGAGAAAGTCATGTGAGTGTAACACATCAGATTTTTTTTGTCTTGGATATGCACAGAGTTATAATCTGTGGCAAACGGAATGGTGCTGCACCTAGCAACCAGCTATTAAGAAATATGTATGTGCTTAAAGGCTATTGTTTTTCTATATTGCCCTTGTAAATACATTTTCCCCTTACATCTACAAGAAAATTAGCAATAAGATGGAGTCTGTAAATGTTTATCTCGATTAACATGAAGTAGATGGGAATAAGCGTTTATATAAATAGTTTGTACAAGAGTAGAGAAAGTCATGTGAGTGTAACACATCAGATTTTTTAATGTCATTTCTCGTGTTTCTCGTATCGCGCTCTAAACTTTATCTCTGTTAGTTAAGGAATCAATATAATGCTATTGATATGTTACAAATTCGAGTGATGTCTAAAAAATAGTATATGTCACATGTTAACATGGTTTTATTTTGCTTGTACGTTTGAAATAAAACCCTACTTTTACTCCTTGTATCATAGTCGGCTATTATTTCCAACTGTTTATTCCATCACATCAAATTGCAAAATATAACAAGTTATAATCTTTTCAGGCCATTGAAGATTTGGTCAGTAATCGCTAAATTTCACTGTCTGCATTTGATTGTAGTCATAATGCTTGATCGTCAACATAATAGTTTTGTAACTTTTTTTTAAATATGTAAATTTTCGTGTTTATCGCACAAATACAGACTTCCGTGAGAGAACGAGAATAATTATGGGCTTAAATCCTCTGCGTTTATTGTGAAACATATATGCATACGTATGTTCCGTTCAATCGTTACCACTGAGAAATGAAATATATCCTTACACAGTCAAGTTATAATTATACTTTTCAGCTTGTTTCGTGTAGAAACTTTCCAAGTTTTGTGAAAATGCAATTATGACGCTACTGCGCAAGCCGAAGGTATGCCAACACACAGAGTTAAAATGGCGGAATTCTCGGTACAACAGAAAGTGAAAGTTGTTTTGGTTAGCCTAATTGACATTCCCAATTGCAGTATAAAGAAGATTTAGGCACGAATATGGTGCAAATGCTCCAGATCGTCATACCATTGTGGAATGACATAATCAGCTGTTGAAAACAGTATCTGTGCTGAGGAAAAAGGGAAGCGGCAAACAGCTAGTGTCCGCAGCTACAGTTGAAGATGTAAGGCAAGCATTTCAGTGTAGCCAAAGGAAGCCAATTCGACGAGCTAGTTAAGCGTTAGGTATTCCGAAGACGACTGTTCACTCGGTTGTCCATAAAAGACTGCGACTTAGAGCATACAAAATCCAACTTACGCAAACGTTACAGCGGAATGATGAACCCAAACTGGCCGAATTTGCCACGGCACTGTTATCCCGCATTGATGGTGAAAATGAATTCCTCAACCACATCGCATTCTCAGACAAAGCAACCCTTCACACATCTCATAAAGTGCATTGCCATAACTGTAGAATATGGAGAGTAGAAAACCCATGTGTTATAATGGAATATGAACGTGATAGCCTGAAAGTTAACGTGTGTTGTGTTTTAATTTGTGATACAGTGATCGCAACTTTTTTCTTTGCTGAAAGCACAGTAACACGAACAACATACCTAGATATGCTGGAGAACTAGGCAGTCCCACAAATTCCGGATGAGTTCTTCTTTCAGCAAGATGGAGCCCCTCCACATTACGCCCATGAAGCTGGACACTATCTCAGCACAGAATTTCCAAACAAGTGGATTGGAAGAGCAGGTCCCATTGAATGGCCTCCAAGGTCACCAGACTTAACCACCTTAGATTTCTTTCAATGGGGTATGTGAAAAGCATTGTTTATTGAACTCCAGTACAGGACCTGACTGACCTTCGAAGGCGGATAATTGACGCTTGTGCTTCCGTTACACCAGTAATGCTGCGGAACACATGGAGGGAGATAGAGTTCCGTCTTGATATTGTTCGGGCCACCAAAGGCGCACGTGTGAAGATTTATTGAAACTTGGTGAACTCCTCTTACATACAATCGAATTCTGGCTATTTTATGCCTATTAATTTCGGAGATATTAAGGTTTCTTTTTGGTAACGGTTCAACGGGACACACTATATATATTGTAGCGTATGTGTGTGCATTGTCGCGTCGGACAAATCATTGCTGTGTAGCATGACATTGTCGTGTATAATCATTTTGATTGAGAGTTTGAATTTATGTACGGCGCGGTATTTCCCTCCCCACCTTATAGTCAGTAGCGTGGCGTGAGTCTTGTGTGTCTTCAGAGTGAGTGGTATGTGGATGTAGCGTGCGTGGTTCGTGTGTGTGAAGCCTCTCCCTCCAATGTTTGTCTGTAACCTTTGTGAACAATGTAGCGGCACCTTATCAATTTTAATAAACCACAGGTAATGTGTTAAATCTATATTTTGTTATGCAAATCCCACTCCTGCTTTAGATTTGTGCAGCAAGCTCCTGGTATCTCTCGTTTGTCTCTGCCGGGGTTAAATAAATTTAATATTTTAGCTGCAAAACCTTTTAGCCTCACCCCGGTATATAACAATATACACTTCTACTTGGTGTTGTAAAACATTTTCCCATTATCACTAATAACAACAATAGAAAAAGAAAGAAACAAACAAACAAAGCACGGCTCTCTGCATGCCTACATTCTACAACTAGTAGTAGATACTAGTTCAGTATGTATTACTCTAGTAAAGTAAATAATGTATCACGCTTGTATATAAATACTAAGTGGTAAGCTCAATTGCCCTTCCATTTCGGTCGATTTGAGACGGAATAGCCCGCTAAGCAGAACCCAGGTCAACTACTGTGCAAAAGAAAAAATGGGATTTCTCTCAATTTTATTGGAACAAAAGTGGATAAAAGCTAAGGTGGAATTTTCTAGCTTTACCCAATAGAAAAAACAAGCATTGACTTTAATTAATTGTAAGAGCAGAAGAGTGAATTATTGCTCAAATTAGTGCGGAGAAGAGATGGTGATAATTAAGGAACACGGGAGTAAAAATGAGTAATGTTGCAAGAACTTTAAGCACATCAGATCTTAAGTGTTTTAAGGCGCTTGTAAAGTGACACTGAAAATTTTGCCAGACCATTAACTTTAATTATGGTGTGAGTTACGGCACCCAAGGTATGCGCGAATGCGGTACACAACAAGAAGGAAATCTCCATCATTACTGAAGAGAATGTCTTAAAGAAGAAGATTCAGAGCTGAAAACGTTGTGCACGGAAATGAAACGCCGCAAGCTCATTACTGGTAGTTTTTATTTTCATTGTTCTCTCTCCTGTGGTATAAGTGATGTAACGTATGTGTATACATTGTCGCAACGGACACATTATTGCGGTGTATAATGATATTGTTGAACTAATTATTTCGTTTGTGAGTTGAATTCTTGTCCGGCGCGGCATATTTACCTCCAATTCCTAGTCAGGGGGGTGAAGGCAAGTTGAGCGAAGAGCCTCTTTGTCTGAGAGCGTGGTGTCACCCATAGAGTCAGTCGGGTGTATATCTTCAGAGTGGGTGGTTGTATGTAGCGCGCGTGGTTTGTGTGTGTGTGTGTGTGTGTGTGTGTGTGGGGGGGGGGGGGCTTCTCCCCCAATATTTGTTTTTAATCTTTTGGGAACCATGTAGCAGTACCAAGGTAACTTTATAATAAATCAGAGTCAAATGTGAATTTATATGTATTATTTATAAATATCCCGCGCCCGCTTTAGCTTTTTGCAGCAAGTTCCTGGTATCTCTTATTTGCCTTTGTAGCTACGGCCCCTCAATGTTTATATCGGGGGAACTAAATTTAACATTTTAGCTGCAAAGCTTTTGGCTTCACCCCGGTGTATAACAGTATTATGGTTAGCTTTGTTCTTGAAGGTTTGTTTTGTTTGCTCGAGATTGTGAGTTGAACTCTGGTTCATCAGTTTAAATGCTAGCCTCGTGTCAGCAGGATTAGGATTAGAATTAGTCAGAAGGAGTCACTGAGCACAACAACGCAGGTAGGCCATAGTCGTCCCTTTGTGACTCCTAGGAGGAAGGGATGAAGGGGAAATCCGAAGAGCGATCATATACCGACGAAGATGGGCGCTAGGAACGTCGGGGTTCCTAACGATTCCAGAATGACACCAATCCTTACGTCAGCACAACTCCACCTTAGTGGGTCTCGGAATGAAAGGAGCCACTTCTGTAACTTCACTTATAGGAGACCGAAGCGATAGTCCAAGCTTAAAAGAGAATCGCTTTATGCTGGCCTAGAAATTCTATATGTCGCGAGAAACAACTGAATGTTGATATCGCCTTACATAAAGAATAAAGTATTGAACATTTCAAAGCAACAATAACGAATATCTAAGAAATTGTGATGCCACAAAAAGTTATTTGAAATAAACCGTGTGCTTTAAAGAGACCCAAGTGCATTTTGTTTTCAGAAAATGTTTGTCTATTTCTTATGGTTTACTAGTTTACAAACATTATACAAAATGCTTTCTGAATGAAGAGCACTTCATAGACTATTCTTAGAAAATTCAAGATAAACGTTTTATCACATGTATCTTAAATGCATGCTACTTTAATAAAAATGTTTAAGCTTTCCATGTAAGAAGTAGTTTTTTAAAAGGGGATTTTCTTTAAAATCTTCGTGTCACATCTTCGAGAGATATTGAACTTAAATACCAAGTTTGGTATTTATCCAAAACTTCGTTTTAGTTTTTATGCTGTTTACACACACACACACAAATACCGCATACGTATGTACTTACACATATGTACTCACAAATTTTTTTCTAGTCCTTTTTCTGGATAAAGGGGCACTCAAAGCATGAATTTTTCAGTGAAATTCGATTGGAGAATTCGATTTTGAATGAATTCCAATAGTTCTACCATCTACTATGTATGTGGTAAAAAAAAGTTAAAAGAAGACAGTTGAGTATCCTATAAATGTTAGAGAGGACTTAACCGTGTCACTAAATCCTAAATATTAAGAACTGAGTATGCGATGGATTGAGTTCATCCGCAACAGTGGTTTATTAAATTCATTTTCATCCGTTATACTTACATTCTTTATTAAGGAAACCATCTTAGGATTGAGACGAAAATTATGAGGATGTCTATGCTAATGTAACAAAAGGATTTGCAAGTCCTCTGCCCCTCTGCTCTTAGTCTTTTGTGATTTTAGTAAATCGGGATGAACTTTTTTTGTAGCTGATGCGTTTAAAGTAGATACTGTTCAAATGAATGTCAATTGGCAAATGAGAATAAAAATTGGATACATTTTTCTCCTTCTCAGAGACTGCAGTAAGTAAATATTATTTTTAGTTTTGAAGTATTTTAATCTACGTTACGGTTATAATAGTGAAATGTTCATTCTATGTCTTCCCATTTAATTATTGGGTTAGAAAAAAAGGTTTGTGAGGAACTGTTCTGAAATTCTGATTTATAATTAATATTCAGATTTGAAGAACTGAAGAAATATCCTTTGGATAATTCGTAATTGTATACAATAAGGAAGGCTTCCTAGTTTTAATAAAGGATGCACATTGCCACACAAAAATCTACACAGCAAAGCTGAGCACATATAATTACTTTCTCTACTACGTACAGCAAGTTGGGGAAGTATTGTATTCCACCCAAAAACTCGATACCGAAATGTCACGAGAAATACATAATTTTGAGTTTTCCTGAATCCAAATAAAGCATTTTTGATAACATGTCCGTGTGTGTGTCTGCCTGTTGTGAACAAACGAAACACGAAAAGTCTGATAAATTCCAAACTTGGTATTTGCATTTAGTATTTTCCAAGGACCCGACACGAATATTTTCAAGTTAATCCTCCCAACCTTGTCTACCCTATATGTGGAACTTTTTTTGAAATTTAGATTTTCTCAAAAATGTCTCTAACGATTTTGTTTAAAATATCATATGTTTAAGATATTTTCATGCCAAATGAAATGTATACCTTGAATTTTCTTTGAATGTCCCCAAAAGTCCGCTTATTCTGAAGACATTTGCGTAACTGGTAAACCGTAAGAGATAAACAAAGTTTTACTACATAAAAAATGTATATATCGTTAAAACATACAATTTATGTCACATACATTTGCTTTTTGTCGAGGGAACCATTTTCGAGATATTCCTTGTTATTTATTTGAATTTTCCAATACTTACGCTTTTTCCTGAGATGAGAATTCCTTATTCGTTTTTTTATGTCCTGGACATGCAAGGAGAATGAAATGTTCCACATAGCAACCAGATCTTAAGAGATTTGACAATCGCTTAAAGCCTACCATATTCCCCTTGTACCTACAAGAAACTTAGCAATAAGATAGTTGCTGAAAATGTTTATCTTGATTAACATGAGTAGATGGCGAATAAGCGTTTGTAAAAATATATTGTACAGGATTAGGGAAAGTCATGTGAGTGCAACACAGTAGAGCTGAGACTTCTCTGTCTGCTCTACTAGTATAAAAATAATTACAGTAGATAGGTGCAAAAGAAAGAAACACAATACTGTTACTGTAACAAAACACATAATATATATATATATATATCGCGTGAGTCTTCTCATCCTGCGGATTGGTAACTAGCAACCCTGCATTTTACAGACGATGCGAAATGCAGGTGTTGACACCGCATTCACCAGCCCATTGATTAAGGTTATGGTGGTGCTCCCTGCTAACGTGCTGTAGTAGCGCAATGGTTAACGTACTGAAAAGTGATGGTGAAGTTGGAAGCTCAAATCACATCTGCGAATAAATGAGTTTATTAATACATTTCTTGCATTTGTTTATGATGTTCATTAAAGCATATTATAACAAGTAACAATTTGTGTTATAATGAAATTCAGATAAAGTAATTAAGTGAAACGATACTTTCATGCCAAACTATCAGTTCTCGTTAAATTTACTAAAGATAAAAATTACCCTCAAGTGGCAATATTTGAACTTAGGACCTTTATCACTGAAGACCAACGAGCACACTGTTGCGCTACAAGTGCAAGCCACTACAATCACAGTGTGCAGAGCATTCATTTCGGCTCAAATTGATACGACTCGATGCAGTAGACAGTGTTTACGACATAGCCTGTACAACGCAGGGATGCATAACTTCTCAATCCACAGGCTGAGAAGACTCACTCGGTATAATATACACAGTGTGAAATAATAAAATAAAATATAGGATCATAGGTTTAGGAATAGACATGATGTGGAGGAGGATTTCAGTACTGTGGCCAAAGCTAGACCTGTTGTCACTGGGAGTAAGGGATGGAGCGAGAGAGGACGACGAGTGGCCAAATCTGGTGGTGGCAGCAGCAGCAGCGCAGTGGGTTCCTTTAGGTTTGCAATTGAGCATCCCCAGCCGCCAATTCTATCTCCGCTATACTCAAGGCAGGTTTGGGAAGAAGATTCCATGCCAGCCAGGAAACAATTCTCTCCCCAAAGCACATCCACCTCGGAGCCGCACATCACTGCCCATCCCATCGGACCTGCATTCCTGAAAGAAATTAAATGAGGAGAAATATAGTTCTTCTTCCTCCCTCATGCACTAGACATTTCTTCTGTAGTAATCTACATATCCTATTCATGCCATCTTCCAAAATTTCTTTTCCCTATTGCCTTATAATTCTTAAAATGAAGTGGTAATCCCTCTCTGTATTCATTCTTTGAAGATGACTTATCAGCTTACTTTTATATTCTTTAATTTCTTCATTCAGAATATACATAGCTAATTCTTTTCTTATATCATCATTTCTTTTATGATCTGTTATCATACATCCTGCCACTGCTCTTAAAAGCTTCATTTCATTACTTCAAGTCCCCTTTTGTTTTCCTCTGTCATAATCCATGTTTAATTCCTATACATAATTTTGACACTGACATTACTTTATAACATTTTAATATTTTTTCTTTGTTTTTCAAACATTACCTTATAGTGTCATTAAAATAAATAAAGACTTCTGTTTTTTAATTAAAAAGATTGTTTTTGTTCCATAAATTGCATCTTAAATATTTAAACTTTACCACCTGTTCCACAATCTTATCTTCTATAAGAAACGTTGATCTTATAATTTATTTTCCTTTGTTTTACTTAGAGTGATTGTCAAGTTATACTATTTTGCTATTTTACTCAATCTATAAGCTGACTTTTGAAGGTTTTCTTCTGAACTAGATATAATATTATTACTCAAATACGAAAGAAAGCACTCAGAGAGTTGGTAATCTAGACGTCAGGACTGTGTCGATAGTTTTACAAAATGGGAAAATTGGTTCAGCATTTGCTAACAGTTCCACTGATTCTATGGTACATGTATTCATAGTGTAACTCATGACGACGAATTAAACAGGATTTTTTTAAATATATACTTTCTAATTATTAGTTGGGAAATTTGTTTTATACTAAGATAAGATTTACGTCTCCTAAGCGAAAACAGCATTACTAATTGAACTTTACATTCTCCATATTTAAATGTGTTATTTAATGGAATGCATTAAATTGTGCATTTCTTGTGCCAAAACATCTTACCTACAGCTAAGCGTAGGGAATGCAACACCTAGAAGTAGCATAGATTGCGCTACAATACCCGTTAGATGCCATGTGCTTCATTTTCTTAATGCAAGAATTATATAACTTGTCTTGATTGCCATACATAAAATTCTGATGTGTTACATTCACATGAATTTCTCTAAGCTCTATAATTTCTACAAACTCTTATTACTAAAGCTTATTTTTCTATCTACTTCATTTTAATCCAAATAAACCTTTGCAGAAATAGATACATTACACATTACGTTATAGATACAAAGGAATAAGATAGTCAAATGTTTAAGAACTGGATGCTATACGCTGACCTTACAATTCCCTACTATTTCAATGGAATCGCAATAAATAGCTGAAAATCGGCAGCATTTTAAAAGAATGACAAAGTATTGGAACAATTCAACGAGCGGGATAGCTTAGGCGGCAACGTCTGTGACGCGCATTCAGGAGATCCTGGATTCGATTCCCGGCGACCACCCACTCTGACGCCACAGTTTTCGTGGTTTCCCCGGGTCAACAGGCGAATGCTGGGATGGTTTCTTCTCTGTCTCGATTTCCTTTCCGTCAATTTTCTTTCATTTTATTCCATTCTCGACTTTCAGTGTGCTTCTAGGTCTCGAGGTGTGTGAGTGATGTACAGGTATGGTGTATAAACGTGGGCAGATGGCGTGGATGTATACTCACTGGAAGGAATATTCCCCTTGGACACCAGAGACCTGCTTGACTCTGCTTCGTTCATCGCCCTCCCTTTGCGGCTCCAGCAGTAGGATGGGCCTGAGAGTTTGGAAATGTTAGGGACTTCCGCGCGTCTCTGTGGCTTGTCTGTCTACGGCCTGTAGCCTTCTGTGCGGTTCCTTCACTTTATCCCTTCTCCCTGTGAGATGGTAGGCACAATAGATATATGTAGGTCGCGGTGCACGAGGTGCCCCCTTCAGTTCAACTGGCTATACGTAAATCTACTGGAACAATTCGAACAATTAATAAGAGTTATCTCGGAAATGTCTTATGCTATAAGAAAGATATTTAAAATAAATTGTGAGCTTTAAAGAGATCTACATTTTTTTGTACAGTACATTTTCGTCCATTGCTTAACGTTTACCAGTGATACGTGATTATAGGAAATTGCTTCCGAATGAAGAGGACCTCCTAGACTATTTCCAGAAAACTCGAGACATACACTAGGTCTTTTATTTGTCATGTAAATATCCTTAATACATGACAGTTTAATCAACATTGTTAGAGACATTTTATACAAATTAAAAAATTTCGAAAGCTGTTCCATGTAAAGGGTAATTGCTGTGGGGATTTTCTTAAAAATATTCTTGTGCATCACTGGAAGTTACTGAACTTAAAGTGCAAGTTTGGTATTTGTCCGATTTTTCATTTTTGAGTTGTGCTGTTCACACACACACACACACACACACAAACAAACATGCGGATCTTTTTCTATAAAATGCCTTTATTTGGATCCAGGGATTCTCAAAACATGTATTTCCGGTGAAATCTCGATATCGAATTTTTGTATGGAATACAATACTTCTACTACTTACTATATGTACATAGTAAAGAAAGTAAATGTCGTAAGGAAGGGTCAAATTCCTGTTCTGCAACACCTTGGTTGTTTTTATTTTCTCGATAAAGGCTTTGAGGATTTTGATTAAAATATTATATGTTTGAAGTACGGGAATGAGCTACATGAATATCCTCTACATAACACTAGAAGGACCTTCCTGTCAAATTGACAGGTTAAGTATTTATAATTGTGTACTTGTCACATATTATTGAACCCAGTGAAGTGAAACATTGTCTCATGAATCTAGTATCTATAGATCCCTTTCAAGTGTTATTCTTGACACATTATTATAAGCGCTTTTATTTCATACTCTTACCTTTTAGGAACACAGCCAGTCAATTTGACCGGTGGCGTAGCTGATGAGAATGGCACCATTCGGTACGTTGCGGTCAGCTGGTTGTACTAGTCTGACCAAGAATGCTTGCAACGGCATGGTAGCTAAAACGCTTACTGTAACTTGTGTTCTTATGCTGTAGTATATATTTAATATTGTGTGTTATATTTAGTGCTACGTGTTAGTGAAAAAATGTCTTAAGATATGATTACATTATAGTATTATTAGTTTTCAATAATTCTCATATATTAACCTATTTTCAAGTGTGTAATTAATATCTTCTTTTCCCAGCATTACCCTAACGATGTTAAAAACAGTGAAGGGTTATTTTATTACCTGGTTTTTATAATTTATATGTGCTGCGAGTTCTAATCTTACATTATATGTGTTACATTACATATTTTTAGTTCAGTGTGTTTCAAAGTGTGTATTGAGCTGATATTTTTCCATGTGTTCTGGCCCATAACATATTTTTGCTATCAAAATGGATACAGAAAGGTAATGTTCCTTCTTTTTTGTAGATATATTAGTCTTTATTGCCAGAAACTATTACAGTATAGCAACGTTAATAAAATAAAAAATCCCTAAAAGATCGTTAGCACTGTATAATGGACGATCAAATTATGAACCGAAGCTGAAAGAGTTGCAACATTTTCACTGCCCAAAGATGAAAATCGTCGTAAAGCCTGTCTAAGGAACATTCCCACAGAGTTATTAAAACGAAAAAGACATCCATTCTGTATGCATAAAGCCTTTTGAAGAATTATGTATTACAAGAATAGACAGAGCTACAACATTAAATGCGAAAGCGCTGTAACTTCTAAGGAAAATATCAAAACTTACAGAACATGTTAATTTGTCACTTATAGAAAGCATTATTGATCCTAACTTTATTATATACCTTATTACTTACATTTCATTAATGTTTTTGGGTGCATTATGTTTGCTAATTATATACGTAGGTATTGTAACTATACATTTCCAGTTTGATATCTGCTACTCTTTCGTTTATTATTGGATAAATTATTTAGTTGTAATTAAAGAATCAGTCGGAACATTGGGTAATTACATTAATGAGAGTTAAAATATCCCATAACTTGATGTTCAGCAATAAATTGTATATACATAAAATTTGGTATAAATCTTTAAATTTAAAAATTTAAACCTTTTCATAAACACTTTTTATTTAATGCAGTTTTTTGGATAATTGATCTTTTACATATTGAAATGATTACTTTTTGGGAATTTATACGTTGATACATATAATTTTCTATGACCATTGTATTTGACCCGCACTCTTGGTATATTGGAAAAATGTATTTTAATTTTGAGCAATATGAAAAACAGTATGTCATGAATTCTAACACAGTGAAATTGAAATGAGCTTGCATTTTAAAGTACTGTGCAACAACTTAATTTTGAAGTAAAAAGTATATTATTATTATTATTATTATTATTATTATTATTATAATAGAGAATAGTTGTGTGATTTATCTATCAATTTGGCCTCAACTCTTATAAACGTCACTACATTCAAGTTTTTCATAAAATAAATCCCCCACTTGATGCATTTTTATAGTTGCCTGTGTCAAACATTTTAAATGTCTTAGAAAAGAAGAGAAATTTTAAGAAAATGTTTTCTTTTAAAAAATCAATAATAATTTGAATTAGCAATAGTAACATGTTTTTTATGTTTATAGAAATTAAAACATCGATTTGCACGGAAAATGACATTGAAATTGGTTAGAAAAAAAAGTTTGATAAAATGATTTCCATATACAGGTCGTTCTAAGTGTCTTAATCAACGATTCACGTACGCAATAATCGGCAGTGTTTAGTTAATCTTGGGAGTTAAATTTACGAAACTTAGAGGACATTAATATTTATATTATTATTTATTTTTTAAAGTCACTTCGACAGCTATATCGCGACTATTGCGTGTGATAGCATAAACTGTGCACAGAAAACAGTTATATTTCAGGTTTCCAAGTTTCACATCTTTTATTCGAAAGAGTAGATTATTAATTGCTGTAGATAAATAACTAAATACTGTCGAAATACTGTGATTAAGGCTGTCACGTAGTGCTCCAGTAATTTGGTTTCTGTACGTTATATTTCGTGCCAGTATATTGTATAAAATTACATTCTATATATCGGATTTGTAGTTTTCAGTGCCATGCCTGGGATTCTAACTGGATTTCTCAAACTTAAATTACATAACATGATTTGTGAAAAGGATCAGTCCTATGGTAGAAGTTTATCATAATATTTGTTACACACATATTTACGATATTTGTTTTACGTATAACCGCTACGATTCGGTATCTGGATTTGCTTTTCAAAGTATGCTTGTGACGTCACAGGGGAACTAAGCGGGTGCACCGTTGCGGCCTCTCTTGTCAGTCACGGACCGGTGGCAAATTATTTTTTATTTATGGACGCTCATTAACTGCTGTGGTCCTTAGCGTCCCATTCTATATTGGGCGTAAAAGACCGGAAATTTTGCTCAGAGGGCCCTTTATCAGGCTTGAGGTTCTTTTATGTGTCGTAAATCAACGACACAGGACCACCGCTTTACTTCCCTTCCGAAGGAAGCCATGCTAAGGAGTTTTACGCCCGAAAAAAATCCATCGCCCTCCTCCGGGTTTGAACCCGCGAACTCGGGAACTATAGGCTAGCATGATAACCACTACACCACGGAGCACGACAAAAGTCTGATGGCATATTCTATCTTTCCTGCTTCTACATTATTAAAAATAGCACTTTCATTGTTGCCTTTCAAATAAAAATTAGCTATTCTTTGCTGTTTCCAGCAAACTCAGGAATCATTTGCTGTTATTTATCAACGTATCGACGTATTGTGCTTCAAAACACATGTAAAGGCTGAAAACTCGTTCTACATTAGTGCTGTTGTGTTTTTGCTGTACAAACACGGCATGGAGACATCTGAAAGGTGACGAAATATTTCCATACTTTAAATCTTTGCCCGATATTGAATTAGAAGGAAAGGGTCCCTTCAATTTATTGAAGAAGACCTTGCAATTGACACTGAAACCTGTAATAGTGATTACATCTCTTTACAACAAGATAAAGATTAGACGAGGGAACTACATACTAAAATATTTGTTAACCTTAAAACGATTAAGGATAAATATGTGATAAAATTGTGATTAATAATATGAACGGCGAAGAATCATAATTTATGGTGGTAGTCTTGATGACGATAGTTATATTAAATAATCGTTATTGTATTTGTGATGAAACTATTTTATTCAGTATACTGTAGAATAATAAATGTGGCCTTGTCCGACGTTCAACTGTCACTTCACAAGTTCTCACTATGACTTCAATTTCTAATGACATAGCGGCGTAACGAAAGACGCATTACGTAGCCACGTCTTCCGGACGGCTCAGTCGCTGGGAAGTCGAACACAAGACGTTTCCAATATCTCGCGGAGTAAGCAGTCGCTGCGCGTCGCAGCAGTCATCACAAACTCGCTCGGAGAACAGTGATTTTTCGCCTTACCAGAAACGCACTGGCTGATTCACTCATTAACTCAATTCGCGAGAGTGCTCGCTTATATAGGCAGTGGAATCTTCCACATAACCTTCTAGAACTTTCGGGACACACATTCCGGAGGCGAGGGAAAGGAAAATTCCAGAAGATTCTGATTTTCTGACTATAGCACTTCCGCTGTTTATGCTGAGAGAGAACGTCACTTATCTTTGTTTATCTCCGACCGCTCGGCGCCGACCTCTTAACCTTGGACCATAGCCGCTGCGTTACAATGTTTATTATTTTAGCATAAAACATTGAAAAGTAATTAACTTTGAATAGAATATTAAAGATAAATATATAATGAAAAAAGTTAAAGTTATCAAGTAATGATGCACAGGTCAAATTGACCTCTTCTAGTCCTATTAGGCAGTACAAAACACCTGGTGTTAAATACTGTGTAAAGAAGTTTATATAACTGGGTAAGCAAAAGAGTAGAGGGAAAATTCTAAGAGCATCAATGCAAGCTTGTTAAAAAATCTGATGTGTTACATTAATCTAACTTTCTCTGCCCTCTATCGTGTATTAATTGGTATACAAATTATTCTTACGAAATCTTATTTTCCTGCCCACTTCATTTTAATCCAAATAAACCTTTGCAGAAATAGCTACTAACACATTTTGTAATAGATACAAGGTGAATAGCGATAGTCAAATATTTAAGATCTGGACGCTATAAGCTGCTTTAAAATTCCATACTCTTTACATAACATCGCGAGAAATAATTGAATGTTGAAAGGACTTTAAAAGATGACCAGGTAATGAACAATTCGAACCATTAATAACGAATATCTCGGAAACGGCTTATGTCACAAAAAAGTTATTGAAATAAATTGTCTTTTAAAGAGATCCATATTTCTTGCGTATTACATTTTCGTCTACCACTTAACGTTTACTAGTTATTCAAGATTATACAAAATTTCTTGTGACTGAAGAGAACCTCAAAGGCCTTTCCCAGAAAATTCAAGCTATACGTTTCATTTGCCGTGTAAATATAATTAATCTATGGTATTTTATTCAAAATCGTTGGAGCCATTTTTAGAGAATAATTTTTTTTTCGGAAAATGTTCCATGTGAAGGGAGTATGGGGTGGGTGATTTTCTTGAACATCTTTGTGTGATAATTTTGGAAGATACAGAACTTGAATACGAATTTTGGCACTAATCCAGCAGTCACAGGCATATAGAGGCACACTTATACACACAAGGACATTTATCTAAATTTTTTGGGTGGTTCGGGCACCTCAAAACATACATTTGCGGTGAAATCTCGACATCGAATGTTTGGGTAGAATACAATAGGTTCTTTCCCTACTTACTACATGTAGGAAAGTAAAAATTATAGTTTATATCAAATAAAAAGTTTTGTAGTAGGTAATATTTGCGTAATACTTCTATATTCTCTTAGGCTTCCGCGGCCGGCATATAACTGGTTTTTGGTATCTACCGCGTCATGTTAACCGTCTTAAGTAGCTGAGGATGACCTCAGCAAGAGGTCAAAACGTTGGCTACTTAAGACAGTTAACATGACGCGGCAGATACCAGAAACCAGGTATATCTAATATTTTGTATGTTCTTTTGAGCTTTTCAGTAATTTAAGCGTTATCTATTCTGTGAAATATTAGCAATAGTACGTGTATATAGAAACCAGAGCCTGCCGTTTTGCTATTTTGTCTGCATGTCTCACTTGCCAGAAATTGCATACTGAAATCAGTATTGGAAAATGTTTATTATGAATAACATAAAGGGGATAGAAACATAAGCCTAAGCATGAAAAATTTGTATACCAGCTATGAAAATAAATGATAGTGGATAGGAAATGTCTTCTGTTTTTTAAACTACCGTTTTAAATTTAGTTCAAAGAGTACCTGAAAGTTATACTAATCCTTGCTGTCAGCCAACGATAACTTACTGTCTCTAATGAAGGTTTATGCTGGTTTTTACGAACTGAAGTACGTTTAAAACTGGTGTTAACATGGCTGAAACACTTGCAATATTATGATTGCTTTTCGCCTTTAAAGAATGGAAAAAGTAATTAATATTTGCTTTACGCTAAAAATACATATTTTATTCTCTGTGCTACGGAAATAAAACCGTTTGATGGACGCTTCGATGGGAGGCGAAAGCTTTTTAGCTTGCTTAAACATAAACGTATATGGGAATTTCAGCGTAACCTTGTAGGAAACCTTTTATACAGGCCAGTCATGGTATTTGGTGTCACTTACTGTCCTCTTTTTCTCCCCCAATTTGGTTTGTTTAGTGTGGCCAGACTTCGACGAGACGCTGGTGTAACGGACTTGTACAATGGGCAAATCGAGGACGGTGGAAACCTTTGCGTCATTCCAGCGGCAGCCCTGGTATAAACCGTAGTGCAAATTATATTACAGAATCTAAGACTTAAGAATATTAAAGGTTACATCCTCACATCATTTTTTAAATTTATTATAACAACAATATGTGGTTGACTCCTCGTTGCCGGTAGCCTAACTCGCATTAGGTTCGCAGGTTGATATATTAATATCTAAATTACTATATTATCTCTGATGATTATCATTGTTTTTTAGTTGTTACTATTACATTTTCAATGATTTTCTGTTTCCTTCTTGCCACGGCTGCTGTTGTGTGGGTTTATGATTGAGCATGTGTAACTTATCAGAGTCTGGTACGGGAAGGAAAGTATGCAGTAACAACACTTAACACATGAAAAAGTCAGTGGAGGAACTCAATACACGTATTATATGCTCTGGTAATACGCTACATCGTTACTTTAGTAATAACTGAGTTTGTTGGAGCTGAAAAAATTCCTTAGCTAGGTCGCTTAGCAATCCACGGATTATTTTTGTAGCTGCTCGATTAACAATAGGACTATTTATCGCCGTGACTAAATTTTATCTCATTTCCATTGTAATAACTTGCACTTTCAAATTTACACATTTTTAATGTTCTCATTACATTATGTGAGGTAATTAGTAGCTCCGACTTCGGAGAGCTTACACGTATGGTCTGTACATCACTGCACTTTACACCCAGCATGGGGACGCTATCACTAACTTTTCTGAACTTAAACATTTAAACATATTCTCCTAAAATCTTATTGGCTGCGTTTCTTCTGCTTGGTACGTTCTTGAAATACTTAACACGTGATCATTCGCTGTTTCTAGACATGTGACCTCTCTTCAAAAATATACGTAGAGCTAGCTTGTCAGTTTCTCTTACACAATATTTCAAAGGTTCTGCTATTGTGTTATCCCCCTACAGGTCGATTCGCCTGCACCCTAATTCTGACAAAATGTTACTTGTCTGCTTTATAAAAGTGTCCCGCAGTTCTAACTAAACTCCTACACGTATATAAAACTTATACTTAATATCTAATTACATAACAAGTATCTTGATTATTACTATTATTTTACAGACTTTGCTTCCATAGTAATCATTGATTTAATAAGGTCTATTAATTATTACAATTAGTAATCATTATTATTTTTATGACAATAGATACTATCACAAATATAAACTTACAATTACCTATTTTTCAAAGTAGTCCCCTTGCTTCTCATTGCATATGGTCCATCGTTACACAAACTTTCTGATGCCCTCAGGAAAAGTTTTTTGGCTGAGCAGCAAGCTATTTATGTACCGCTTCCTTCGCTTCTTGGTTTATGGTGAAATGACGGCTCCTTAAAGTATTTTGAAGTAGACAAGGTTTTCCATGGTTTGCCACTTCATTGACAATAAATGTTCGATTCTCTGAATCATGATACAGAGTTGCTCAATGTTGGCGTCGTTAGTGGGTATGGATAGGCGTCCTGCTCGTTCCTCGTCTTTCACAGTTGTCCGACTACTTTTTAACTTTTCAATCCATTCGTACACATTGCCCCCATATTATGCGAAAACCTTCGATGGATATTAGGTCCTACTACACTTTCAGACTACAGAAAACGGATAATCGCATGCTGTTCTACCTTGGTGCAAATGGTGAGGAGTGCAGCCATGCTTATTATGCAACAATGCAACACTCATTGGAGTGAAAACGTAAACCATTCCACAAGCAGATAAAAAGGAACAATACGTTGAGAGCGCGCACAAACTGAAATAGCCAATCTACAAAAAATAATCTGATGTGTTACCCTCACATGAATTTCTCTACTCTTGTACAAACTATTTTTACAAACCCTTATTCTCCATATGCTTCATGTTAATCGAGATGTTAATCTTATTGCTAATTTTCTTGTAGATGCAAGGGGAATTGGTAGACTTTAAGCGATAGTCAAATATTTTAAGAGCTGGTTGCTATGTCGAGTGTTCCATTCTCTTTGCATTACCAGGACAAAAAAAAAGAATAACGAATTCCCATTTGAGAAAGAGTATAAGTAATGGAAAGTTTAAGAATAACAAGCAATATCTCTAAAATGGCTCACTCAACAAACAAAAAAAATGTATATGACATAAATTGTGTATTTTAACGCGATATACATTTTTCGTGTAGTAAAATTTTGTCTATCACTTATGGTTACAGTTATGCAAAAGTCGTTCACAATGTAGAATGCTTATTTTAATGATATTTTAATCAAAATCGTTAGAGCCATTTTTGATAAAATTAAAATTTTCCAAAAATGTTCCATGTAAAGGGTAATCTGGGGTGGAGGGATTTTCTTGAAGACCTTTGTCTCGCATCTCCGGAAGATACTGAACCTAAATACCAAGTTTGGTGTTTATGCGAATGATCGTTTCTGAGTTATGCTGTTCACAAACAGACACTCACGCACAGACGCACACACGGACATGTTTCCAAAAACATTTTTTTTGGATTCAGGGGCCTCAAAACATATATTTCCGGTGAAATCTCGCTATTGAATTTTTGGGTAGAATACAATACTTCTCCTACTCACTATACGTAACAGAGAAAGTAATTACAAGCAGTGTGCGGTTACCCATTGACTTACCTCGTACTAAAAACAATCTGCTTTAATTATATGTAGCTTTAACAACTGTACGAACTTTCAAAGGATGTAATATAGCGATTTAAATTTCTATATGCATCTTATCTTCCCTAACGGAGAGAACTCTGCACCGACGCAGAGGGAATATTGTATTTACGCCCCCCGGAGGAAGGATAAGGCGAGAGGAGACACCGGTCGGCCGGATCCAGAAGCAATGATACAGCAGTGACAGTATCCCTAAGTTTCAAGAAATAGTTACCCCAACAAATGGACAGGTAAGCCGGGAACCCTACCCCATACAGAGGAGGTCCAACTCTCCTCAAGGAGATAGGGATACTCCGGCAGCCAGCCGAAAGCCGAGGGACCGAAATAGTATAAAATAGAGCACCCTTTTCCCTCGCCACGCTGCACCCGATCACCATCGCCGACACTTCCTTAAAGAGAACAGGAGGATGAGGATGAATGAAATGATGAATGGAACGGAATGGAGGGACAAGAAATTCGGGGGCTGAAAGAAACCACTCCAGTATTCACCTGATGACCCGGGAAAACCCCGAAAAAATCCATCGGTCTGAGTGGCCATCAAAGGGGATCGGACCCGAGACCTGCGGTCCACAGAGGCTGCCGCTTGAACCCTCCCGCTAGGTTGTCTACATGAAAACCTAGCTTCCTATAAAATTGCCTAAATTTTATATTTTGCCTAAATTGAAGTTTAAAAGTCATTCAAGAAAGACCTCAGGAATTCTCAAATTCTAAATTAACTGCAGATGAGCAGAAAACGATGAAGGAAGGTCTTTTATATACACTAAATACTTTTTAAACTACAGAAAGTTAGAAACAGTGTTATTTTAGCGTCATAATGTTTTAACTCTCTTATCTCAGGTTTTCATTTGTCCGCAAATTTTCATTTTCACGCTATGTAATTTTCGGTATAAGTCAATGAAATTTGATATACCTTTTCATAATTAGTAGCGTGAAAGAATAATGAGAGCAGTTTTTCTTAACATTCCTAATTGTGATGTTGTTAAACAACAATACTCATATTGTATAAATCTTTAAGCCATAAAAGTCTCTTGTTTACGATTAATTTTCTTCAAAACTAGTAGGATAATTAAACATTTATCTCACCAATTTATTAATATATTATTACAGAATTTAATTATAAAACATTATTTTTTAAAAAATAATTGCATTGTGTGGATCAATTCTCCAAAAGGGTAAACAAATATAAGACAAATTCATATTATCGGTAACTAGTTTTAAAAACTGCATGAAATTTTTATAAGTATTACTCATTAAACCATGATTGCAGTATGAATCAAATGAATCGAGCTGAAATTTTAGATTTTAAAAATTTCACAGATGGTATCCTCAAGTTGCCTAGATTCTATTCCTGAGCTGCGGTTTATAGTTGCGGGAACAACTTTATGACTGTGGATATAACCAAGGCTCTAGAGACTGGTTTTAATTAGTTTTTACATAGGAGTCTATGAGGGTATTATGGAAGATGATCCCACGGTGGGGCTAAGCACGTTCTGTAAATTACCCTTCATGGACACAAGGAAAGAGTCGGTTACCTGAAATCTTGAAGTAAGAAGTATATGAAATCGCATAATGGAAAGTATATTTTACAGTAATTCGTTACTGTTGTGGGTTTGCTGAAATGTTCATCCTCCTGGATGGGAAATGTGACACCTGTAGCCAGCACGAAGTGTCTCCGCTCAGTAACTGTCACACGACTTTAACTCACTGTTAAATCACTCTATAGCATGACATCCAATTAAACAACACAAGACTTCTCAGTTGCTGGAGGGGTACGTTTCTATGATAAGCTCACCTTCGCTATTGCTCCTTTCCCTTCGCCTAATCTGAACTTTGTCGTATTACTGTCTGTTCAGCGACATTTCAGCTAGGGGGCTAGTTTGGCTTATCTCTCAGTAAAGCTCTAGGCGGCGGTTTCACTGATTTAACACTGACGTTAACACGGATTCTGTTATATCAAGCAATGTTAACTTTAACAAAGTGTTAAAGCCGGTGTTAAGTTAACATCGCCGTACCCCTGTGTTAAGTCATTTAACAAATGTTAGAATTTGTAAAATGGCTGCCGCAAAACAAGCTGTTGATGTGAGTTTGCTAGAATTGGCATTTTTTGATTGCCCTTCCTAATAGAAGAGAAGTCTTACTCATAGTACATTTGAAACCCTGCAAAAGGAGGAATTTTTAAAGCCATACAGACTGTCCAAGGTGTCATGAGCATGGTTTTATGGGAAATACGAGAAGTTAGAATACTACCAACTGAAGTATGCCTCCTTCTCCTAAGTAACGATTGTTAATTAGGTACTTAGATTTTATTATGCTAACGTTTTTCATTTACTTAGTGAGTGATAACGTTGATATTTTCAAAGCTACAAGCATTTGCTTCAAAAAGCAAGCAGTATTTTTCTCGGGTCTGCTTGATTAATCAGCGACAACATATTCTCGTCTACTTCAGTTTCAATGCAGAGTCCACCACCAGTGTTAAACCGTCTTAAACACCCTTTGCACCTATCGTTTCTGGTGCTACATTATATGTTAGCATAAAATTGACGCATTTCCTTACTGGACTTACGAGAAACACATTCACTTCAGTTAAATTACTCTCAGATTTGGTTCCAGTCTGCAATCTTATCCTTTAATGTAAGACCTTCGCTTCTTCATACTTAATAATACGTCTATACGTATTAACCAGGTGTTAATTAACCTGTTTTAAACGGTGATGCATTTATTTCATTTGGCATCACTATTCTAACCTCAATCGGTAACTTCACATGGCATTGCAATGAATGTAAATAGTAGTCTGCTACTGACATAGCTCAGCGATACATAGACAAAAGTGCATCGGAGCACATTCAGAAGCAGTGTAGTTGCGCCACCGCCTTCTCGAAAGCTAGCATTTGCAGTTGTCTTTGAGGTTAACAAAATGCCGACTAACAATTTCCTGTAAAAACTTGATAAAATGCAAAAGTTTTAACATTATGTTAAAGTTTGAACATCTTGTTAACAGATTTTAAGTTTAAATTCAGTCGCGGCGGTCACTTAACTGATATTCCCTTCCACACGTAATGACATTATGTTCCAAAATAAAAAAGAAATAAACTCTAACATTTATGGAACGTGTTTTATTAAAGTTCAAAGATAGGACACTCTTGTTGAAGGACCCTATACATGGATACAGTAGACAAAAGACGTAAGATGGGGACGGAAGAGAATCTCAGTTCTGCGGTCAACAGTTGGCCTATTGCGCCTATAAGGAGATAGGCATTTAGCGATAGAGTGCAGACGGTCTCCAGATCTAGTGGCGGAGTGACTAAACATCTCCAAACATTGTATTACCCCAACGATGGACCCCCCAAAGACTCACTATCCAAACAAGCAATATCACTTTTATTCAGGTCCACAAACATGCAACCCTGAAAATGAATGAGAAAGTGCAATTGGAAGGAAGGGAGGACGGTAAATTCATTATACATACTAATCCATTTCGGCTTTTGCCAGGGAAACTCCGAAAAAAAGCCTTGAGCAGAATGGCCGATCACCTTGGGTTTTGAAACAGGATCCCACGTATTTGAACCTCAGAATAAATTAAACTCGGTGCCATTAGAACGTACATAGCTATAGAAATATGTCACAGAATGCAGACGAGTAGAATTTGTTGGCACTGGAGAAATCCATTTGTCTATCTGTTGGGGTTTCCTTTAGACTTATTCTCCATAACATTTTGGTTTGCATATTGGTTCTAAGCTGTTATTCATGTGCAGTAGATCGAATATTACATTCTTATGCTCCAAAGTAAGTGGTTGTTATCAATCAAGTCAGGATCATTTAACATGTCTGCCAGACATACCGGGTCCACGAGCTATTCGCATTTCATGGGGCGTGTAATTCGCAACAAGTATTGGCTTTCAGCTGAGTAGTTTAATTCATTGGCTGAAAGCCGATTCATCTCTTGGTATCTGAAATTGAGAACTAACCAGCGTGTAAATATAATGGCATCACATCTGCTAGCTGCAGTGTTAACGTTTAGGTAGATATGCTATCATTATGCTTTTTGTAAAGTGGCTAAATCAGAGAAATAAATATACATAGTTATAACAGATACTAGTGCTGTATAGGGTGGAAATGAGTTAACGTACAGGGTACTTCCACCGTACAAAGTATATTTTAACATGACTTATTGCCATTGTAGTTAGATAGCTTTGTAGTATGCTCTATGCTTTTCCTTTTCTTTTTTTTCGGCACGAGTGGCCTGTTTTGAAAAGTCGTTCTTATGTAAGCATCACGTGTCTGACTAAGATTGAAGGGTCGGCAGGGAGTAGGTAACATAGTTTGTTTCGCCATCGGCGGATGCCTGGGACATCCTTGCGGTCACGGGTGCTTGGGATGTAAATATATTTCCGGATCTACAGTTTATAATTTGGACTGTCATTGTCACTATCTTCCATTCTCGTTTCATCACCATTTCAAACAAAATTTTCATGCGGCTCCATTTAATGTCATGTTTAAATATGTTAGAATAATGAGAGAATTTCCCTTAGATTGTATGCAACATATTTACAACACACGTCTTCATGTATTGTTTTGGGTGTTTACTGTTAATCTTTATTCATTTCTCTTCCCACAACAGATGGAACATTAATGTTTAAGTCTGGCAGAGTTTTGGTTAGATGGAGCGCTTGGGTGGCCCACGATTTACACCATTGATGTTATTTAAGGATAAGAGGACAGAAGTTAATTCTCTCTCCACTTGACTTGCCCTGTACGGATATTAGTGAGCTTAGTGGCGATAGAGCTATTAGCAAGGAGCCCCAGTCTATGTAACCAACAAGCTATATTATATTCAGGGTAAAGTTCGACCATTACGAGTACCTTAATCTAATAGCGTGTAGAGATAATAGATATAACAAATGTCAGATAAATACGAAAGTTAACTCTTAAGGTATATATTTCATATTCTCTTTGAAGATTTACTATATACAGTGTGGACCATTTTAAAATATCGAGGGTCTAGCGGGCCATACGGCACACGTTTACTGGGGGAAACCGACCGCTTCCCTGGAAGAAAATCAATCGTTACGCACGCCACATTGGCTAAGTAACCTCTCAATGTCATTCTAACATCTTGTTGAAAACACACGAGTGTGTTTACCTGTTTACAAAGATGCATTACAGCGTCAAGCAAGAATAATGTGGTTATTATTTGTAGAGGTGATTTAAAATAGAAAGTATGTGCAAACACTCCACACACTCTTCAAGAACTGGAGAATAGAAGCAGGCGAACACTGAATTAAATTGCAGATAAAGAGTTGCAGAAGGTGTTTTAGAATATTCTAGGCTGTTGTGAATTATGCGACCAGAAACATCAAGATTATTACCAATATATGCTTTGATAAAAGGTAAAATCATCCTTACATTTTCTTATTACCCCCTACGGCGCAATGGCACATGGATTTTCGTATCGTGCGAGAGCGCACTGGCATCTACCATACGGCCCGCTAGAACGCCGACAAGTTTGGCATGGTCCGCACTATACTAGCTGCCTTACCCAGCATTGCATGGATGCATTGAATAAGTAACGGGATGAAAATAAGAATAAGAATAGTTTTAAGTTGTGACTAGCCTATTATTTTCGCTAAGTTTAAACAGTAGCAGTTAAAAGATTTGTCCAAATAGGTCGAATGATGCACATTTGTAAGAGAAGGGTTGAAAGTTTGAGTATAGATAGCATGCTGTAAGATGCCTATATTTTCGCTGAGTTCTATAGCTCAAGTACACCAATTTGTTAATCGACTGACAAGCAGGTTTGATATGTTTATAATAATTTATTTATATTTGTAATTTTAAGATTGTTATTAATAATGCTTTGTACTTTTTGTAGAGTAAATTTAATTTTTTTTGAAAGGAAGTTTAAGTCCAACTTTATTTTTAATTTTTAGTTTCGCAGTGTAGTTTTGTATATAAAGGGTTAAAAATAAGAACAAGAGTGGACTTTAACCGCATTTTAAAAGAAAAGCATTATAGGGATTTAATTGGATCATTACATTAATCACAATAAAATTGAGCCTATAAGTGCTATGTAGCATTTACAAACGTATTTTCTATGGGGTTTTGCGGACCTTTAAACCTCAAAACCGACCTTGTAAATGAAAAAGTGTGATCTTCAGACGTTTCAGACTGCACTTAAAGCATTTTAAATGCCCGAATTTTTAGTTTATGATAGCATTTTCAGTAATCTGTGCATTTCAGATTTCCCAAAATACGAACATACACTAAAAGAACTTCTATCTTTATTATACTCTATGAATAGAAAGTAGTAACTTTCACTATGAAAGAAATATATCAGAGAAAGTTTTATTTATAACCTAAGGAATACAATGCTTTCAACAAAGCATATTTTAAAATTCTTGTTTCTAGGCAAAGAAGTTCAATTCAGAAACTTTATTACCGAGTTAATTTTTTGTTTATTATAGGATATATTAAATTTTCTGAGTGACAAAAAGTAATCTGAATAATAGTGGTAGCATCTAAAGTTCACAATCGGGAAATCCTGGCTTCCATTTCTGTTAGATTGGCCATCCTAAGCTTGGATTTTTACTTTCTCTACCACTTAAATATAGCGTTTTCACCGGAAATACATGTTTTGAAGCCCCATTGAACCCAAAATAGCATTTTTAGAAGATGTTCGGTGTGTATGTGTGTGCGAGCGCCTGTGAACAGCGTGCTGTTCGGTTTTCTAAAAGTGACTAAAATATTTAGATTAAAATACCATACATTAATGATATTTACCTGACAAATAAAATGTATATCTTGAATTTTGTGGGAATAGCCTGCCAAGTCCTCTTCATTCGGCAGGAATTTTGTATAAACTTGTATAACTGGAAGAAGTTAAGCGATAGACGAAAGTACTGTACAAAAAACAAGGATCTCTTTAAAGCATACAGTTTATATAAAATAACTTTTTTGTGGCATAAGCCACTTACTAGTTATCCGTTATTAATGTTTTGAATTGTACACACTTAGCGATTCTTTTACAGCCCTGTCAAGTCAGTTAGTTCTTGCACCTGCGTGAAAACAGTATGAAAGTTTAAGGCCAGCGTATAGCTCCAGTTCGTAAACATTTGACTATCGCTGTTCCTTTTATATCTATAACGAAATGTGTAATGTAGTTATTTGTGGAAAGGTTTATCTCGATTAAAATGAATTATATAGGAAAATATGCTTTTATAAGAGTAATTTGTATACCCATAATAAGCAATAGAGGATAAAGAAAGTAATGTAAATGTAACACATATTATTTTTTTCGTAGATTTCCCAAGTAAAAGGTGAATGTTGCGGTGGATTCTTTTCCTGAGTTCCTATACTTTAGTTTCTTTTCATCCTTCAGGGCTGCGGGGCCAGGAGTGATGGACGGTCGTGCGCGGCTTATGCGATTGATTTGCTTGAGGAGAAAACTGTTTCGTCCCTGTCATTGTGAACTAACCATCGGACTCTGACTGTCCCTGGGGGATAGGAGTAAAATTGGAGGGACTTCTACCAGATATACTCAATCTGGAAATTTTATGGACCCCGTTACTAGTACCCGCTACAAATACATCTGGCTAACTCATTCCTTTCTACCGGAGGATTAGCACAGTAGGTCTAACATCGGTGCTAGTGCCGAAATTCTCTTTCGTTTATGACCATACTCATATCCCAAGCAGCATGGAAACTAAATGTTTGATGGAATCCTTAAAGGGACAAAATTGTTACATTTTTGTGCTTTACATTTTTAGATATTGAATCCATTCTTTGAGATGATGTGTAGTTTATGCTGTTTGCTAGTCCCCAAATATTTAAAATATTTTATTGAAATGTATCCTGCAAGGGCGTGGCTCGGTTTGGAGCTGTAAAGGGATACTTCTAAAGCTTGAGGCAATATTTTATATCATAAAATGCTGTGAATGCCAGAGTGATTGTAGTGTAAATTAATATTATTGTATGTACAGGATTTTAGATGTTTGTTAGCCATAAGTATTGTTAGGAAATAAGATTACACGGGCTAACTGAAACTGTCAATAGAAGTGGGTAACAATAAACCGAGGGGGTGAGTTGTTTATCACTAAGAAGAGATAAACAAATGACGCCAGGTTACCGTGCCTTTTTTAGAAATGGAGAGAATATCTTCACTAGAGTATATATGTTAGTAGTAGTGATTGGCTAACCAAAACAGACGCTAAAGTGGGCGCAATTTGGTAACCAATAGTAGCTATATTATAATGTTTAGGCAATTCGAGGTGAAGGAGTATATATTCTCGAACCATAACCAAGTGTTGCACGGTTCTGAAGAATCTCTCACGAGGTGCACGTCACACATTTCTGAAGAATCTCTCACGAGGTGCACGTTGCAGAGTTAGTTACAAAAATGTAAAGTACGTGAAATAATTGGTGCGTGGCAACTAAAACGACTGTAGTTACATTCGGAAATATCACAGTTCTGAAGAATCTCTCACGAGGTGCACGTCGCAGAGTTAGTTACAAAATTGTAAAGTACGTGAAACAATTGGTGGGTGGCAACTAAAACGACTGTAGTTACATTCGGAAATATCACAGTTCTGAAGAATCTCTCACGAGGTGCACGTTGCAGAGTTAGTTACAAAAATGTAAAGTACGTGAAATAATTGGTGCGCGGCAACTAAAACGACTTTAGTTACATTCGGAAATATCACAGTTCTGAAGAATCTCTCACGAGGTGCACGTTGCAGAGTTAGTTAAAAAAATGTAAAGTACGTGAAATAATTGGTGCGCGGCAACTAAAACGACTGTAGTTACATTTGGAAATATCACAGTTTCAGTCAGACGCGTATAAAGATTAAATATGTCAATTATTTATTAAGCGTGACGGCAATAAAAAATCTAGATTCAAATTTTCTTTATCAGTGTTATCTTTTAGCAACAACTCCTTTCCGTTTACACGCCCTGCTTAGAGACACGTGCTCGACTGAGTTATAATAGCTAGCCGGAGGACAAAGACCCTAAATTTAAAAATTATTAAACAATAGGCGCCCATCAAATAAGATAACACAAGCCATCGAGAACTGCGACAAGCGTTCCGGTTATGGGGGATATTTTGATGTTTACATTTTAAGTGTTTAGAGCATTTAGAGAAACTAAATGCTGCAACAGCTGATCAATTCATCTAGCCTGCTTATTTTTTATTTCAATTTTAAGGTGTATAGTTTCTGTGTTTGTCATGAGTAATACCTGGAATTCTTTGAAGATTTTTAGGAAGAGAAGTAATATTGGAAAACCGAAAAACCAAATTGTCACTGAAACAAGTGCAGAAACTAGTATCGCTAACAACAGCGTATCTACTCCTAGCCTAGTAATTTCCCAAAACAAGAAAGTAAATAAACCAGCACTCCAAAGCTTAGCAGAACCAGTGATAAATATATACACTTTATGAATGAAACAGGCACAAATGAAATATTTAAAATAATATTGACTTATGATCCATCCTATGGAACTAGAATGCAATAAATGGTAATGAAAACTTTGTCGCTGAATTCGATAAAATATTATATTTTCTAAAAAGTGGTAGTATTCTCAGGATGTACTGAAAGGATTTGTTCAAATTTTTAGGTTAGGTTTAACAAGTAGCTGGTGCTCTATTTAACTGGAGGGTTTTCACAGACAATAATTATTATTGAGTTTGCTTACAAAAACTGGATAAAACGTAGTAAAATACATGTCATTAAGAAAAATATTTTATTGGAATGAAACCACCATAGACCTGTATTAATTTACACCCAAAACGTTATTAAATATGGTATAACTCATAGAAAATTTCACTCTCCTACTCTAAATACATTTTGAAAGAACATAAACTTTATAACCAGTATTTTAACATTGTCAAGATAGACATTTCACTCGCCTTTTTATGCTTCTTTCTCAACATTGTAATTTTAACGTAGACACAAGTCTAGATTTTCGTACAGTGGTATTAGAGAACTAAAGAGCATATTTCCTTTATCTCCAAGCATAGAGATACTTCGTAGCACAAAGTTCTGTCAAAGCAGTATAAGCAGTCTGGCAGGTCAACGGAACATATTACGATCCGTTGGACTATTCAGATCACATCAGATTGAGCATGGAGTAATGCCTGCTATTTAGGGATTTCATCAAGGAAGATGCACATAAGGTATGAGCGTGGACATTCTGTGTATATCTATTGCCTTATGTTTCACATGCTGCAATGCTGTGATGTGTATGTGCCTGAATATGTACATTCCGACTATAATAATGATATAACAAAGAGAAATAATACAGAAATAATTTTTGCTTCCTCTACCTCGCACCTAATAGCAAGAGGAAGGTAAGGAGTGGCCGCCAGAACTAGGGCAGAGCACCGCACACAAGCCATTCGGCTCTTTGTGCTTCCAACGTGGCCCCTGGGAGGAAGGGATGAGGGGAGAGACTTGAAGGGCGACCAGATCCGGATACCGACTGGCACAAGCATGAACGGGGTCCCTAACGTTTCCAGATGGAACATACGACACCGCCCGGTTTCTGCTAACAAGCCACGAACCGCCAGGGTTCTCCGGAGATGATCCCCACTCTGAGGAGACACCTAACTGAGCGGCACCGCAGCGACGCCAGGGACAGGGAAGAAACCTTTACACAGCGCAAGCCACCGCCCAGCCGCAACTCGCCGAACACCGTCGCCTGGAGCTAGAGAAGCATTGCGTTACATCCAAACGTTCTATCTCAAGATTTCACCGGAAATACATATTTTGAGCCTCCCAAATCCAAAAGGGCATTAAAAAGGCTTGTGTGTGTTGATACGTGTCTAGAACAGGATCAGAAAAACGAAATGTTGTTTAAATATAAAACTTCATATTTTTTAAGTTCAATATCTTCAAATATTCATTATTTTTTACTTTTGAAAAGGTGGTTTAAACATTTTTAATCAAAGTATACATATAAGATATTTACATGGAAAATAAAATGTTAACATGAATTTTCTAGTACTCTTCATTCTCAATGCATTTTGTATAATTTTGTACAGCTGCTAAAGCGCAAGAGATAGAGCAGAAACTAGAGCACAAAAAATTTACATCTCCCTATACATAAAATTTATTTCAAATAGATTTTATTGTGGAATCGGATTTTTCCTAAATATCCGCTGTTATTGGCTTGATTTTTAATTACCACGTAAATAGTAGATAGAGAAGGTATTGCAGTCCACCCAAAATTCTAACCGAAATTTCACCGAAAATACATGTTCTGAGGTCTGAATCCAAAGGAGCATTTTTAGAAATGGGTCCCTGTGTGTGTCTGTGAATAGCATAATTCAAAAACGAAAAATGGGACAAATACCAAAATTGGTATTTAGGTTAAGTGTCTTCCAAAGATGCAAAAACTAAAAATAAAGTTGGAATTAAACTTCCACATTTTAAAAGAAAAGCATTATAGGGATTCAATTGGATCATTACATTGATCACAATAAAATCGAGTCAATTTTCAGTTGTTTCTCGTGACGTCCTGGAAAGAGTATGAAATTTTAAGAAGAGTGTCCAGTTCTAAAAGATTTAACTGTCACTACTCCCTTTGTATGTATGACGAACTGTGTAATGCAGGTATTTTCGGAAAGTTTTATCTCGCTTAAAATGAAGTGGATAGGAAAATGAGGCTTTATGAGAATAATTTGTATACTCATTAATAAACGATAAAGTGTAGAGAAAGTCATATGAATATAAATACTTGACTGTTGCTCCAGCCCCCCCATATCCCCCTTGTACCTATAACGAAGTGTGTAATTAAACTATTTGTGTAAACGATTAACAAGAAGTAGATATAGAAATAAATAAGCTTTTGAATGTAACATGAGATAATAATGGTTTTGACGTAAATTCATTCGGTAAGTTTGTCATCTAGGCTCTTAAATGGCCAGAAGAGTAAGACTACCATAACAACTTAACTGAGAATTTTAGAAACCACTAATCTTAAGTCACCGGGTTTATTTAATATTTATACTAATGCAGCCATACATCATTGGCAAAGAAAGTTAGATGAACATTTTAAATTAGGTAGTTTTAATTTAGGTACTATTCCATTTGCTGACGACCAGGTCATCCTCTCAGATTCTGGAGAAACATACAGAAAGCGGTACATAATTACAACGTATAACATCAAATCATATTTTAAAAATATCTAGGTAAACCAAGGTAATGGCTTTTAGAGGAGAGTGCGCTATTTGAACTAAAATAGAAAGTATAACTGAGCATGTTAAAAGATGTAATTATGTGGGATGTTCAATTACATATGACGAAGGTCGTGATTTGGAACAAAAATTATCTAAATTTCGATATGTGTGTGGTACTATTTACAGAACCCTGAAAAAACAAAACAAGAATAAAGAGAATTTCAAGACTTTATAAAGGTCTAGAACTAACTGGAAACGACACTTAGAAAGAATGTCATTAAATAGGATACCCCGAGCAACATATAACTACAGACATCAAGGATACAGAAACCCAGGACGACCAAAAAAGAGATAGACACAACAAGATTTTGGAACCGGAACAGGCTAAACGGCCTAAAACCGTGAAATAGAAGAAGAAGAAAATAAAGGTCTAGCTATTCCACTTCTGACATATTGCAGTAAAAGGTAAAGTTACGAACTAAAGGATGGAGTCCCCGAAATCGGGGCATAGCACCGCACGCAGGCCAGTCGGCCTTTGTGCTTCTACCAGTGACTCCCGGGAGGGAAGAATGTGGGTTAGACCCCAAGCGTGACCGAATAGCGACGGGCGCAAGCATAGACGGAGTCTCTAATGCTTCCAGACTGAACGCATCCGACGCATCCGGGCCTGCCCACAAGCCACGAATCTCTGGGGTTTCCTTCGGGTTGGAGCCCACTCAGAGGAGAGACCTAACCGAGCAGTTCTCGCAGCGATGCCAGGGAAAAAAAGTCTGCAGATCGCACAGCCACCGCCCATCCGCAACCTGCCGAACAGCGCCATCTGGTCCAAAAACCCTGAAACACATGGCAAGGAAAATGGGTACAGGAAATGAAAGGGAGGAGAGTCGTGGTAGAAGGTGAACCACCCCAGCATTCGCCTGTCGACCAGCGGAAGCCGCGTAAACCCCATGGGTCAGAGTGGGCGGTCACCAGGGATCGAACCTGGGACCTCCCGAATGTGGGTCACAGACGTTGCCGCTCGGTACATGTAGCAGTGAGAGTTGGGCCCTAAGTACAGCAAAAAGGAAAAAGAAAATAGTTCTGTAGGGATGAGAGTTTTAAAATCAATACTGGGATATACTCTAAGAGACCACAAGTACAATATTGACATAAGAGAACAATTACAATTCTATAACTTACAAGAACAAATTGAAGGAATGGTTTTAAATATATTAACAAAAACTTAATTTATAATCTACGAGGTAAAAGATCAATAGGAAGACCACATTACCTTGGGAAACAGTCTTTTAGGCGGAACAGACTTAAAATCTATCATTGATGTAGAAGAGAGAAGACTACAATTTAAGCAGCTTTTCAGAAGGAAATATAAGTATACCGTGAGAGTCAAGGAACTTACTTGTATATTAGTTACAAAGTTCCAAATTCACCGCATACCCAATATTCACAACTTCTGATATCTTCGAAAAACTTTATTTTCTATTTCTAAAAACGTAATTGAATCATCAGTTCTATTTGTTATCCTTACTATGGTTTACAGCAATGTGATTCAACTTTATATTAGCTAAGAGCCAATAGCAGGTTCTTATTATGGGGCGAGGGCCACTACTTCAATTATTCCAATTGAAGTGTGCAGAAAAATAAATGAGATATACGGTATTGCTTTTTATGGTAACATTTAAAGTTTTACTGTATATTATTTATGTTTATAGGCTTCAATTTACTGATTAATAAAAAGAAAGATAAGACATTTGTGAAACACAACTCGCCTGTTTAATAAGCAGACAAGCAATATTTTAACAGAATGTTCACAGAAAAAAATTAATTTATACATCTGACACATTTTATGATTAAAAAAGTTAAGTGAAGATTGTCGCTGCTTTTCAGACACAAGTTCTCAATGTCCACTTTAAGTCTGTTAGAGAAAGTCTCAGGCTTGATCCTAGTGAAGCACTTACAATGTGTTTCCTTGTTTTTTATTTAATTATTTTAAGAGCTGAAAAGACACTTTGACACACATACGTACTGCCAAATAGTGATAGCATTTGCAACGATACTTTATACAGTTTAGGAAAATGCTCTTTTGATACGCACTTCCAGACATTCTCAGGAACATCCCACTTTTTGGCCTGGAAGAATGGATCAGCCTGAAAATCACAAATCTCTATTTGAAGGTCAGAAGGCACCTGGCTCACACTGGTTTCCATAGGGTTGCTGAGGAAAGCAAATTTTGGCTTCAGAGCATCAATGCCTTGGAATCTGTTCTTGAACTTCTCCTTCACTTCACTTATTCCCTGAAATTCACTGACATTTACATTATTTTCTTCTTCCTGAGCTGTTGGCAATACGGGAAGTGTGCTGTATCATTTTCTTTCAATCCAATTTGCATTAAACCAATTTTGCTGCGGAATCCCTGAATACGCTCATGGAGCTGGGAGATATTTTCTGCTGTGAAGTCTCATTCTATCTCTCAGCTTATCTTGATATTCATATCCAATATTTTCATTGATGAGAAGGGTAAGAATTTCATTTCTTAACTCAAAAACCAGCTTAAGACAATTTCTAGCGCTAAACCAGCGTATTTGACAGTACAATGAAATGTCACCGTATTGAGTTTTCCTCTTATTAGATTTACAGCATTTACAACTGGCTTCATTGATTACTGAGTTTTACAATTTTCTCACAGGGTGCCTCTTGAAGTATAGTACAATGGAAATACTAGTAATGTATCCCCTTGTCTTTAATGAGCCCAATTTTATGATGTCGCGGGAAATCGTTGGTCCTCTGGTTGATGCCCTTTGCTGCAGTGTTTTGGTTTCCTGCTATTGCTGCTAATTTCTCCATTCCTAATAAATTACCTATCTAACTAATTTCACTGGTCTTATGGTTTTCGTAGGCGAGGAAAATTAAAATACACTGCGTTTCCCTTAAAAATGGCGTTTATTATCAAATAAATACTTATTGGCGGCTAGCTTTTCCCATTGTAACAATTCCCATCATAGTAATAAATTAGGAGCCTAATATAAGTGCACATGCTTCACACCCATATACACGCACGTGCATCCGTCGTCCATAGAGTATCATTGTGTGTCGACGAGATTCTATAAGAGAGTGAAAATCTGGGGCTTTCTTCCCCTTTTTATACTCAAACTTAGTGACGCTCACCTTCGCGCCTCAAAGTGTAACGACATTTCTAATTGGTCCTCAGACCGCGTTACCTTATTATGTATGAAAATATTCTGCTCCAAAACTTTTCGCTTACGCGTCTCAGTGACGCGTCCGGGAACAGATCCAATATCACTGTCTCTTTCCTTTCTGTACCTGTCTCTTTTTATTTCTCCTTACTGCTACCAGTTCCTTGCTCATTTTATTGGTGAAAGGTGGGCTGTACCTGGAATTATCTTTTACCTGGAATTAGCTAGCTCACCCGCCCCTTACTTATATAAATTACAATATGCTTGTGTACATTTCTTGGTTGTCAAGTATTCTAACATCTTTCTTGGTGAATTATATAGAATTATATACTTTTTATATTGACTTATATGTCTATATCTATATCTATGTATATGTGTGTGAGTGTGTGTGGTATATGCCCGTTCAATGACCACCATAGATTTTGCTCCATTAGTTACTATGTCAGAGCATTTACTATAACCACCATATTGAGAGATTGCACCATCCAACGCCGTAAATATGTCAATGCCTTTAGCTTGTAGTTTCAGGAGTTCTTCATGAATTTCAAATCCAGAGTTTATAGTTCTGACAAAGATAAGAACCTGACTGATATCAGATATATCAATGCTCTCATCTAGTGCCAGAGCGTAGAGGTATAATGTCCTGAAGAGTAGTAGAAACATTCATTTCCCATTTTATTAATTCTTCTGCTTACTGTTTGATGAGACAAAAACACTGTTTAAACTTTTTGGTTATCTTGTCTTCCCCAAGGGCAATTTATATTTCTATAGCACATCGTTTTATTAGTTCACCGTTATTAAAAAACATTTTGCTTTTTGCTAGTTCCAAACATACCTCAAAAGATGCTGTTAAATCTGCGGTGTCTATGGCTGCCAAAAATATTCTTCTGCTTTGTCAGCTTCTACCTCAGATCACTGAATACGAAATTCCTTGCTGCTCCTTTGTATATGTGTATTTTGTTTTATGCAAGCTAGCATACTGTCTACTTATGTTGTATTCCTTTGCAACGCTTATAACTTCCGAAGAAATAACATATTGTGGTTTAAGTCATGCACGATAAGAAAAAGTAACTGTCTTGCCACTTAACCTAGTTGTCGTTTCTCGTCTGCAACACGTCTTTTGTTTCCGCCATTTTGAACGTCAGATATGTTAACCTTACAGAGCACAGAACAACAAGATACACCTTTAAGAGTGAAGGATGGCAGAGGTTTAAAGCTAAAAATACAGCAGACATAAGTTGTTACCATCTCTCGGAGGAAAAAATACAGTTCTTATGCGTCATTGACTGAACTGTCATTTAACGCAAAGTACAAAACTTTGTATCCAAATCTAACACTTAACTTCCCCTAGTGATTTATGCATTGAAATTACACAACTATGTTTATCAAGTATGAGAGGCATGTACGGGGAACGCAAGCGGTCCGGGGTCCGTGGGTAAGACCTTACTGGGTTACAGGATAATAATTTCAAGCTTTCAGCTTATAATTTATTGATACCATTTAGTTTCGAATGTATACAGGTATAGTGGAAAGTAAAACATGGAAAAGGTCTTTAAACTTTTACAAGTTGTTTGATCGTAAATAGATATGAACCTTGAACACGATTCAATTAAGGCAACCTGCAGGCACCAGAGTGCTTTAAAACTTCGTGGATTCAGTTTGAAGTGTCTAGTACTTTTATAATAAAAATTTATACTTTTACCAAACCCTGCCAAATTTCTAATTCGAATTTATGAATAAAAAATAAACTAGCGTATCAGAATTATTAGTGACGCATTAAATGTTTTTATGTATTATGTTACCTAAATTATTTATTACGCGTTTAAACTTTACATGCCTTAAAATCTAAAACAATGCAGTAAATATTTCTCCCGTTGCTTAGTGAATGTTTATTTAATAACATAATTATGATGAAGCACAAAAAGTATATAAGGAAGTTGGTTCGGTTGCTAAGTTTTTCCAGATGAGGAAATAAATAGCGTTGTGAAGGTAAATTATGCGCGTTAACATATCATTATTTCAGTTCAGGTAATATTGATTTGACCTCAGAGCCCTGCGCGTGATAGCCATGTTCACAGCCGCTTTTCCACGCTTAATCTCTCGGATAAGTTGATTCGATGTTGTTAGGTATATACCAACCGATCACTCATACAGTGCTGCTCTCTGTCGTCAAACGAGAAAATTTCATCAGCGCTGGTACCGGGAGGCAAAACTTTTATCATATTTTATCATCGGAGGTGATAAAGTTTCGTCAAGTACAAACAAGCTATAGCAGGCGCAGAATTTTATGAAGGCTGAGCTCTGTTCACCACGGGGCTGCGCAGTTTGCCACATGTTAAAGGGAGGCGCCAAGTTAAAACAGGGAAAGAGGAATGAAATGAAACATTTATAGCCGTAAATTACAGTGGAATTCAAACAAATACAATGTTGGTATGCATTCATAAATCAATAAGGAAAGTAATCTGAAATTCATACAAGTCGACCACGATATGAGTGCGTTCGGTGGGAAGAAGATCTAAACGGTTACAGAACAAATGGGCGGGGCATCGGAAGAACAGTTAGGTAAAGCAAACATCCGCAGCTTCGAGTTGCATTTACTAGCGAGGCTGAAACCTATAAATATAGTACTGTTTTCACTGTGAAATTGTATATTCCCCTACCGCATTGCTCCTGACTCCCCTCTGATCCCTAGAGCTTGATGACGTTAGGCATGCCAACAAAAATAGTGGCACCCTCCTCCAAGTCATACAGTGGGCGACTAGTACCATGATAACAATAACGGAACTTGAGCAGGCCAAGCAGGAAGCTGCTTATGATAGAGCATGGTGTCGTAAGGATCTTAAGCAATTAATACACATCGTAAATTATATTTCTGTTCTGATGACATAACGCTTTGCGTTTTTGTATTATTGGTTCACCCTTGGATTGTATTGGCTACGGAGGGGACTCGGCACTGATCCACATAGGGGATATTGTACCTTTGATACACAAGGGGACGATCCCGGGAGGAAGGATAAAGCGAGAGGAGACACCGGGCGGCCGGAACCAGGAGTAACGGCACAGGAATAACAGTGTCCCCCAGTTTCCAGATAGAGACTTCCCTGCAGACGGACAGGCAGACCGGGGACCCTACCTGCACAAAGGGAGTCCAACGCCCCTCAAGGGGGTTCGGATACCACAGGTAGCCAGCCTAAAGCCGAGAGACGGAGGGAGTCACAAAGAGCAGAATTTTCCCCCGCTACGCAGCACCGAAACACCATCGTCGACACTTTCAACCATGAAAAAGGCCAAACGATGAAAGATGAAGTGAAACGAGAATGGAGATTAAATGTAGGGAATTCGGGGATGTGAGAATCCTTCCCAGCATTCGTCTGGCGAACATAGAAACCCCCGAAAAACTACATGGGTCAGGAAAGTCGGTCACGGGAATCGAAACCTCCGAATGCAGGCCACAGACGCAACCGTCTGAGCCATCCCGCTCGGTTGTTTCATCTTTCCTGCTCGTACATTAGAGTGCATGGAATCGGGACCATATACCTAACGAACAGTGGTTTATGTTGGTAAAGAAGAACTAAACAGCCTCTGCCACGCCAAGCTTCTACCCCTTACTTGGTCATAGCACTTCCTTTAATGTTTGTCTTATTGCCCCCTTTTTTTGCTCCTAAGCCTGAAACCGTCCTGCGTTCATAGATTAATGTTTGAGTATCAAACTTTTCATTCAAACCAATATGAGAATGACTCATGAAGGGAATCGTGTGGACCATCGCCGGGAAGCATACTTTCTAGCCACTCAGGTAAAACGTTTCTGTGCACTTAGGATTGACGTTGGTTCATAGGCTAATGTCGGACTTGAATTCAAACCAAAAAGAATTTAGTTGACATAGGGATGATGCGGAATACAAATGATAAGGAGCTTCCATCAACAGAGAAAAACATTGCAGGAAACTAGAAGTGCTTACATGTTTCCGTGCACTCGACGTAAATTCCTCATTACATGCCATTTTTGCTAAAAACCAATAAACTAGAACAAACAAAACAAGTGTAACTATTCCACGAATGTCCATTGAGTTTGCTTCCGCTAACAAGAAAGGTGCAACCTCTATGAAGGTAAAACTTAACCTCAAGTGAAGGTGTTTTTCTTAACTCTTAGCTGACGTGGTGTACAATTTGTGTCACATGTTAGCACAAATGAAGGCATAAAGATATTTGGAAAGGTGACTTGAAAGCCTCGATTCCTACAGCATTTCTTTGCTGAAGGATGAGTTCAAATTCATATTATTATCTTGGCAAGCAATTTACTAGGAAACTGCTTTTTTGCACTGCAAACCTCAGAATAAAATTACATTTCTGAGAAGATTATTTCCATTTCTGGGGCGCCAGTAAATCACAAGGGCACAATGATATTTGTATCAACGGTTTCACAGCGTAAATTCACAGCGTCTTAAATGTACAAGGCCCCCCGGAGGGAGGAACGAGGTGAAGGGAAACATCGGGCGATCGGAACTAGGAGTTACAGTACGGCACTGACAGGATCTCGACAGTTTCCAGATATATACGCCCCGGCAGTCGGACAGGCAGAATCTAAGGTCCCCCAAGGGGCAGTCCTTATATCCCGGAAACCAGCCGAAGGCCGAGAGACAGGCAAAGTGCACAGAGAACATCCTTTACCCCGGAACGCTGCACCGAAGCACCATCGCCGACACTTCCAACCCTAAAGAGACCAAATGAGGTGAAGGAGCAATGAAATTAATAATGGAACGAAATACAGGGACAGGAGATTCGGGGGATGAAAGAAATCACTTCAGCATTCGCCTGATGACACGGGAAACCCCCGAAAAGCCCATTGTCAGAGTGTGCGGTCGCCAGGGATCAAACCCGAGATCGAACCTGGGATCTCCCGAATACGGGCTACAGGCGTTATGCCTGAGCCTCTTGCCACAAGGGAAATGAAGGACGTATTTTTCAAGAATCATAATATTGAATTCGTAATTGACAAGTGAAATGCCTAAATCACATGGATTAAAAATATAATACGATGCAGTTTAAACAATTTTCATATCAGAACGTACTACACTAAACTTTTTTAAAGTCGCTTTTCTTGGATTAAAGAAACCTCAAAACATGTAATTGTACTGAAATCTTCTTGTAGAATTTTTGGGTGTAATGTAATACTTTACTTATTGTACGTAGGTGGAGGAAAAAGTAAAAATGCAGGCTTTTGGACACCATTATTTAACGAAAGCAATGATGGGCACAAAGTGCTGTCTGATGAAAATGGAGACCTGCTGTGTTTCTCGGAAAGCAATTTTCCTCGTTTCTTGTACGTACATTACACGAGACCTGACCACTTGACGTGAAGTGCCGCTCCTCGAAAAGCTTCTATGAAGCAACATATTGGCCAGCCTCTGCTTACACCTTGAAAAGAAAACGTCGTTTGCCTCAGAGGCAGCAGAAAGCTGAAGAAAGAAAAGAAGGCACAATAAGCAAACCTTATATTCCTTTTCCCTAACAACATACCTAACGTGGTTAGTGAGCATTATTACAAAGCATACAAGCGGCTTTTAAACTGATTTAAACTCGTAAGATATCTCCATTAATAACGGTTCCTTCTAGCTAAAATTATAATTTGACGCATCAACGAGTAATATCGTTGATTTACAATGTTATGTGCACAGTTTTAACAAAATTGCACTTAACTTTGACATTGAACTCAATGAAGAAAAAACAAAACTATCAACGTCTGCGAAAAATACCCTATATCTAGCAAAATAGGCTTGAATTAAAAATCTTATAAAGAGTAAATTCATTTGCATATCTGAGATATATATTATCCTTTTTCGATGAACCAGAAATTTTACAAAACATTTCTAAATACACCAAAACAATGGGAATAATTAATAGTAGTAGTAAGGTATTTATTAAGCACTTAGTATTACATTAATTGCATAACACAGTCGCATGGAACATAAGACCGTACATGCGCTCTAGAAAAATACCTGGACTGTATACGTGACGTGCAGAATCGACCAGAAAAAAACTATTTTTATTATCACCACACTATATAAATTCATATAAAATTGAAAAATTCTCTGAATCACACACGCAAACACACACACACACACACACACACGCGCGCGCGCGCGCACACAGGTGCTCAAGCACCACCTATATTTAAAGCAAATTTACATAAATACCTTATCTCTTAGTACACGTACTTTCATTAAGTATGTGCCCAAGGTTGGCCAGTTTTGATTGTTTAGAATCAAGTCCCAGCATGCTGCCCTCCATCTGTTGGAAGCCAAAAATACTTCCGATAATAATTTTTTCGTAATACCCTCTGTCTGCACGCATGCTGACAAAATAAGCGTCCGGTCTTCTTGTTCCCCATAATGGGTAAATCCTCCAGCCATCATCATCAACAATCTTGCGAGCTTTCCACCCTCCCAACCTGAGCCATCCTATTTCCGTCCTCTGTTTTATACCCAAATATATGTTTCCTTTCCCCACCTAGTTTTTATTTCATTGTGTTGCTCCTATGTTGATCTTTGTATACATTCAGATTCTATTTCCTGCCTGTTTATGTCACATAGTCGTCTTTTGACTTTTTTACGGAACTGTGTGTATTTTCATTATCCCTTTGCCAGATATTGTTTAAGCCAATTTTTGATAATTCCCGTCCATCATTTTGGATGCTCTATGTTGTTCATTTGATGACGATAACATACTGCTCTCAGAGTTGTTTGATCGCCTTTAATTATTCGCAGCCAGTACCTAACTACGTTTAGTTTAGCAAATATAGCATCTTCCCAGGATCCTACCTCACGAAGAACTCCGTAGTTTGAAGTACCCCTCCCCAACCCTAGAATGCGCTTCCAATAATTACATTGTACCTTATTTACATTATCCACCCTCTCACATCCCCACAGTTCACTGTCGTATAGTAATGAGGACCTAACCATTGCTACATGTGTATTTTTAAAGTAAGTACAGTTTTTTTCTTAAAAATAGTAGAGCATTATTTTTCAAATACTTTATTATCATTCATTACCTTCACTACACCTCCGCATAATCTTCTTCTTCTTCCTTCCAAGGTATAGGTCAATGACCTGCTCCGTGGCTAATTTTCAATGTCAGTTGTGTTGACCACTCCATCGTCTTCGTGGTCGCCCCAGATCTCTAGTTCCCTTAGGTTTATAATACATTGGTAATCTACAAGGTGACATTCTCATAACATGCTCTTTCCATTGCTTCTGGTAGTTACATATTTCGTCTACTGTATTCTCGACTCCAACTATGTTCGTATGTCTTGGTTTCTATCTCTGTCTCTTCTAGTCTTCCCCACCAGATAACGCATAAAATACATTTGTGCTGCTTCTAAGCGGCGCTTATCCCGGCTTCTCAGCGTCCAGGTTTCACTTCCATGTCTCAGGGCTGGCTTGGATACTATATTATGCAATCTCTGTTTTATTTCAATTCTCATGCTTCTTCCAAAATGTTCCTTAATACATTTATTCAGTTTATTGTATTTTACAATGTTGGTTTCCAGGTCATCATATATTCGTTCAGTACTTATATGGATCCCAGGTAATTGAAAGTGGAGATCTGTTCTATTATTTTATTATCTACTACTATTTTCACTCGTCTTCGATGTTTCCCACACATGGCCATTGATTTGGTTTTCTGAGATTATATTTGTATATCACATTCCTTTGTCATCGCATTCAACATATTCACCGACCTTTGTAAATTATCTTCCAAATCTGATAGTTGTAATTGATCATCAGCAAACAATATTGTTCTTATTTCCTTTTCTTTACTTAAGTGAATTCCTTTCGGGTCTTTTATAAGCCATTTCCAGAATTCTATTCATATATTACAAACAGCAGAGGTGATAGACTACATCCTTGTCTAAGTCCTCTATTTATCTGGAGGGTATTTATGTTTCCTGCGCTACTATTGGTCTTACATTACATCTCCACATAGTCACCGACGTTATTCAGGCACTTGTCGTAATGGGAAACCAGTTTTTGTATGCCTTTATGGAAGAATAATGCCGCCTCTGATGAAAGCCAAGTCTGCACTTCTTGTTTCTCAATATCATCGTCGTTGACATGTTTTCCACCAAGTAATTTCTTAAGATGAAGAAACAGATGAAAATTGCTTGGTACCAAATACGGACTGTAGGGAGAGTGATCAAGTTGTTCCCAATCAAATGATGCGATAGACCTTGAGTTTGTATCGTTGTGTGTGACCGAGCATTATCACTCATTATTGTTTCCCCATAAATCTCACACAATTGGCGATGAATGCTTGCTAGCGTAACATTTATCGCATTCAAAAAACAAATCACTGATCTGACTTCATAGTCGGCGGATCGTTCGATTGCTTTGAACATTTCGAAACGCCTAACAAAGGAAAACACAAAATGACGCTCACAGTTGCGTCTGGTTTACTAATAATGGAAGTGATCACGCATGTCAAAAATTGCGACTGCAGCACTGCAATGGCAAAGTATTAAAAGGATATTTGTTTTAAAAACATACCTCGTAGAAAGGTGTAATGGAATTTGCTTATACAAGACCTTGGCGAGATCTGTTGTTACGGCAGTGAGACGTAGTCATTAAGATAGAAAGATGATATTAAAGAAATGGAATTTATGAGAGATACACAGCAGGATATTTCATGGAGCCATAAATATAATGAGGAAGTAATGTATGAATTACAATTAGAATCTGTTTAAATTAAATTGTGTTTTATTTATGAACGCTCTTTAAGCGCTGTGGTCCTTAGCGTCCCATTCTATATTGGGCGTGAAAGACCGGTAATATTGCTCAGAGGCCTCTTTATTAGGCTTGAGGTTCTTTTACGTGCCGTAAATGTACGACACGGGACCACCGGCTTTACTTCCCTTCCGAAGGAAGCCATGCTAAGGATTTTTACGCCCAAAAAAGTCCATGGCCCTCCGGGAACTAGAGGCTAGCATGGTAACCACTACACCACGGAGGACGACATTAGAATCTGTATCTGATCACATACAACAAATGGATACATCATCCGCATTGCATGTATACAAAAGCCAAGCTTCTCTATGGTCCACACGGGAAGAGATCTTTAGGTCGTCCAGGGAAATGTTGGATTGAAAATTAAACTGTGAAATCGCAACAGGCTGTAGGGCCTAATACTAGAGAGGATGATGATGAAGAAGAAGAGGATATCCGAAGCATCAACGATCATTATTATAAACTGTGTGTTTTGAGATGTGGTGGTGTATTTGAAAAACGCATTTGATATAAGATAGTAAATGCAGAGGTTATGCAGGACAATGCCTACACTTTAGATTTAAGTTTAAGGAGAATGAATTTGATTTAACTACCACCTACAGACCCCTATTATTAGTATTATCGATTTTACAATCGACTTAGAGCGTCATTTACAAAGTTTTAACCACACGTAAGTGCACATTATTGTTGGAAATGTGAATATACAAATACTAAAAACTTATTTAAATGAGAACGTTATGCATGGTTTTGATTACCGCTGGTTTTAATGCAGTTAGCAGACCACCTACAACCCATTTATGCACTGATTATATATTTTAAAAATTCTGATGTGTTACATTCTGAGGCAGTCTTTATAACACTTAAATGATTTCAGTCTAATTATATAATATAAATAAAATAACAGCCCGCCTTAAAACAATATATGTATAAATAATATATAGAATGTATCTAACAATCTTTGTATTATGTTTGTATTATTGTGTACATGTTTAATAATGTTATGTGAATGTATTACGTAATTTAATAATGTTGTAGCTGTGAGAATAGAGGCTGAAAGTTACTAACAATGAGGTAACCTTGAGGCAATAATGAATTGGAAAGTTTAATAATGTTACTAGTAATTCTTGGAACAAAAATGTAATATTTTAAAACAGTTTATAAATTGCCAATCAACAACTAGAGAAGCTGAAAGTTAAATAAAAGTATTCTATTGAAGTAGGATTAGCCAATCAGAGACGTGAATTAGAAAAATTTACAAATTTAAGCGGTAAACGCCAGTCGCTACAAGGCAACGTACCTGAGCAGTTTATTCGCTCGGTGCGTATCCAGTGTGAGAAGAAAATTCATTACGCGAGAATATTATAAAGTTTACGTGTTAAAAAGCGCAAGTAATTAATAAATAATCTCACAGCTCTCTATATAAGCGAAGTGTTATTTAATCGTGTGAAGGATTAATAAAAGGAGTGAAGTAAAAATTATAATTTGTGTAAGCCTACATTCTTTAGCCGCACCACCTGCATAGAGATACATGTTTCTACAGATTAATACTGATGCAACCGAGGCAAACCTAAATATATATAATATTTAAAGAAACATTAAAATACAAAGTTGATTTCTAAACGTTGGGGCGAAGGCTACTGGAAAGTAAAGTTGGGGCGAAGGCTACCGGAAACTTTGTATCGCACGTGGTTGCAACTACAGCAAGTTTGGCTCCTCAACAGTGGAAATACAATACAACTCCTCCTAAAATAAACCCTCTTCAATTCTCATGCATTTCCCTACTCATTCTTCACTATTTTTACAAATAGTTCTTCCATCTACTTCATATGAATCCAGATTAATTATAGAAAATGGTTTTATTATGCATTTCCTTGTAGCTATAATGCTAATAGGGGAATACACAGTGATAGTCAAATATTTTAAGAGCTGGTCGTTGTGCGATGGCTTTGAAATTCTGTTCACTTTGCATGATCTGAGGAGAAAAAGAAATTGATATGTTACTTTCATATGACTTTCACTAGCCTCTATCTTTATTAGTGGATATACAAAGTATTCCCAATAAAGCACATTTTTCTATCTACTACGTTTTAATCCAAACGAGCCGTTGCAGAAATAGCTACATTACACATTTCATTATAGATAACAAAGAGTAAAGCAATAGTCAAATGTTTAAGAACTGGACGCTATATGCTGAACTTAAAATTCCATATTGTTTCCATGCAATCTCGAGAAACGCCGGAATGTTGATAGGACTTTAATAAGTTGACCAAGAAATGAACAATTTGGACCTTTAATAACGGATATCTCAGAAGCGGCTTATGCCACAAAAGCTTATTTGGAATAAATTGTCTATTTTATTTTAAAAAGGATATACATTTTTTATGGGGTACGTTTTCGTCTATCGCTTAACGTTATACAAGATCATACAACATTCCTTACGAATGAAGAGGACTTCCTAATTTATTTCCAAAATTTTGAAGGTGTACATTTTATTTGTCATATAAACATCGTTTATGTACGGTATTTTAATAAAAATAGTTAGAGCCATTTTTTAGAAAATATAAATTTCGAAAATATTCCATGTAAAGGGTAGTTAAAGGAGGGGGATTTTGTTGTAAATCTTTGTGTTGCATGTATGGAAGATATTGAATCTAAATACCAAGGTTGGTATTTATCCGACCTATCATTTTTGAGTTATCGTGTTCATAGACACACATGGATATGTTTCCAAAAAGGCTCTATTTGGATTCAGGGAGCCTCAAAACATATATTTTATGGTGAAATATCGCTATGGAAGTTTTGGGTGGAATGCAATATTTACCCTACTGACTATACGTAGTACGGGATGTAAAATAAAATATGATGTGTTACATTTACATGACTTTGTCTAGCCTCTGTCGCTTATTGGTGTGTGTACAAATTATTCTTACGAAACTTTATTTTCCTGTCTACTTATACTTAATAGAATTTGAATATTTCCAGAAATATCTGCGTTACAAATTTCATTACAGATATAAAGGGAGCAGCGATTGTCAAATGTTTTAGAACTGGACGCTAGACGCTGGCCTTAAAATTCCATGCTCCATCCATGACATCACGAGAAAGCTATTGAAAATCAATAGCACTTTAAAATAATGACTAAGTTTTTGTTATTATTATATATAAAGTAATTATACTTTTTATAGACCTTGGCCTGGTCTTGGCAAGTTTTTAATATAGAGTCAACTGAAAAAGTGAGATGCCTTAGTGGTCTTTCTGGGAAACAACTTGAGCCAATTAGGGAATTCAATGGCCCACCGGCATATTGTCACAGTAGCTCAATGGTTAGAGCAACCGCAAGGGGAGTAAGAGAACTGTGTTCAAATCCCAGCTGTGGCGTTGAATTTTAAAGTTGATACGATATTACAAATAATGGCTAAGTATTGAACAGTTCGAATGGAGTAATGGATGTCTCAGAAATGGCTGATGCCACAAATAAGTTATTTGAATTAAACCGCGGGCTTTAAAGAGATCTCACTTTTGTATAGTGCGGCTTTCTCCATCGCTTAACGTTCACCAGTTATGTAAGATTTTACGAAATTACTTCCGGATGAAGAGGCTTCACAGGCTCTTCCCAGAAAATTCAAGACGTACACTATGTGATCAAAAGTATCCGGACACCTGGCTGAAAATGACGTACAAGTTCGTGGCGCCCTCCTTCGGTAATGCTGGAAGTCAATATGGTGTTGGCCCAACCCTTAACCTTGATGACAGCGTTCTCTCTCGCAGGCATACTTTCAATCACGTGCTGGAAGGTTTCTTGGGAAATGACAGCCCATTCTTCACGGAGTGCGGAACTGAGGAGAGGTATCGATGTAGGTCGGTGAGGCCTGGCACGAAGTCGGCGTTCCAAAACATCCCAAAGGTGTTCTATAGGATTCAAGTCAGGACTCTCTGCAGGTCAGTCCATTACAGGGATGTTATTGTCGTGTAACCACTCCATCACAGCTCGTGCAGTATGAACAGGTGCTCGATCGTGTTGAAAGATGCAATCGCCATCCCCGAATTACTCTCCAACAGTGGGAAGCAAGAAGGTGCTTAAAATACCAATGTAGGACTGCGCTGTGTTCGTGTCACGCAAAACAACAAGGGGTGCAAGCCCCCTCCACATCATAACACCACCACCTCCGAATTTTACTGTTGGCACTACACACGCTGGCAGATGACGCTCACCGGGCATTCGCCATACCCACACGCTGCCATCGAATCGCCACATTATGTACCGTGATTCGTCACTCCATACAACGTTTCGCCAATGTTTAATCGTGTAATGTTCACGCTCCTTACACCAAGCGAGGCGTCGTTTGGCATTTTCCTGCGTAATGTGTGGCTTATGAGCAGCCGCTCGACCATGGAATCCAAGGTTTCTCACCTCACGCCTGTCATAGTACTTGGAGTTGATCGTGATGCAGTTGGAATTCCTGTGTGATGGTCTGGATAGACGTTTGCCTATTACTCTTTACGACCCTCTTCAAATGTCGGCGGTCTGTCAGTCAACAAACGAGGTCGGCCTATACGCTTTTGTGCGTACATATCCCTTCACGTTTCCACTTCACTATCACATCAGAAACAGTGGACCTAGGATGTTTAGGAGTGTGGAAATCTCGCGTACAGACTTCTGACACAAGTGACACCCAATCACCTGACCAAGTTCGAAGTCCGTGAGTTCCACGGAGCGTCCCATTCTGCTGTTTCACGATGTCTAATGACTACTGAGGTCGCGGATAATGAGTACCAGGCAGTAGGTGGCAGTGCAATGCACCTAAGATGAAAACGTGTGTTTGTGGATGTTTTTGGATACTTTTAATCACATAGTGTATATCCCGTGAGCCAAAGCCTCTCACAAGTTTATAATGCGCTGAGCTGTTTCAGTTTCTTTCTTGCACAATCTGCAATCTAAGTTACCCTGAAACACTCCCATCGTGTTTAGGTACTTTTTCAAGGAACATGTCCTGGCAAATGTAATAATTGTCCTCAGCGGAGGTCTGGTACATTTAAATGAGCTTTCAGCTCTTTTCTTATATGATTTTCTGATAAATAGTTTAACACGTTTGTTTCCTGGAGCTTTAAGCCAGTTTTATAATGTTCTACTTAGGACCAGTTCTTAATGACCTCTCTTACTAAACATCGAGATGTTTCTCTAGCTGAATAAATTGTAAAGCTGCTCCTTGTGTTGCAAGCTCATCAGCTTTTTTCATTTCCCTCTATGCCACTATGACCTGGCACCCAGATGAGTTGAATTTCATTCTGTAGAGTCTTAAATGCAGCCTGGTTGTCTGAGAAGATAAGGATCTGTTTACTAGTGTAAGCTCTCCTTTATGTTTTCATGCCTTGGAGATGGTAGCCGAAATAGATCTCAGTGCTCGTTGTATGTCAAATAGATCCCTTAGTGATATGCTTCATTTGCCCTCCTCTATGTTCCTCTACATTACTATGGAAAATGGACCAAGGAAACTAGTCAAAACTTTAAAAATAATACTCGTGTCTACTGAAATAAAGATTGAACATTGTTATATAATTACTGTGTTTCTGTCATCTGCCATTCTTGAAAGACGCGGGTAAACAATTTATACCTGACACTGTAACCAAGTGAAAACATTGCGCAAATAGAGCTATGCACTTTAGTTTTAAAAGCTGTTGAAGCTTTCTGTACGCAAGAGGATTGGGTTTTATGTACACAGGATAGCCCTTAGGGAAATAATATAATAGCCCTGATACACGCTAACGGGTTTTCTTCTGGATTGTGTTTGCAACAACCACCAACACTTTGCTCCACCGTCCTACTGTACCATCACAAAGAGCGTCGAATACAATATTCTTTCTCTCATTCCTTGTAATTTATTGTAAGTTTAGCTCTGCATAATAGCTAAGTTTCTGTACATTAATTCTAGAAACTATAATATGAAGAATTGAGCGGCATGGCTCAGGCGGTAACATCTGTTGCCCACATTCGGGAGATCCCGGATTCAAACCGCGCGGGTCGATCGATATAATTTAAGTTTTTTCGTAGTTTCCCTCAGTCGCCAAGTAAATACCGGATTGTATATTTAATACCACGACCCAAAGTTCCACCTTAAGTCTAAAACAATAGTAAAAATGACAAATATGCGGTAATAGCAATGCTGTGACTACTATTCACAGACAATGAAAGCAGGTAGACTAGACGGCATCCTAATGCACGGCACGAAGCAGAAGATCCAGTTGTTATGCACTGATGTCTCTGCGAACACGTGACGAAGCAAGATGGTATGGTTACAGGGATGAGACCTAGAAGGATAGCTGTCCGCCACACATCGATCCACGAGTTATTTACTGACAGATTCTTTGTGATATGACCATGTGGTTAAAGCGACGTAAAATAAATTGATTAATAATAATAATAATAATAATAATAATAATAATAATAATATACAGAGTATTACAGAATTCAATTGCCAAACTTTCAGGGTTACAGAGGCAAGCATTTTGATATAAAACACGAGTCCATAGTTTTATAATAGATCAAAATCAATAACGAGCCATGTGCCACTGAATTTTTTATTTTCTTTAATTTTTTTTATCCAGTCATTACTGTGCTTTTGCTGTTATTCATTACCGCTTATTACAGCATTTACACACACACACACACACACACACACAAACACCCATGCCCATGGCGGGACTGGAAGCCACGACCCTCAGCTTGACGAAGCGCCGAAGCTACATACTCCAGCGACCACGGCTACGAGGACCGGCACTGATAAATGTTACCAGAGTTGCTGTACTTGCAGGTAATCGTGGCTATACTGTGTTAAACATTTCATTTGAATTTCTCCGAAACGTGTACTTAAACCTTGAAAGAAACGCTATAAATTAAAACTCGGTTCACTCCAAACGTACGCCACATATATTTGAAAAAAAAAAAGATTAACCGTCTGACGAGGTTTGAACCCAGCACCAACAGATTGACATCCAATCACACTAATGATTACGTTATCTCTAAAATTAATTGCTATTTCTCTCTCTCTTTCATAATCCTCCAGGTGAACGTGGAAGTGTCAGGGATGCACTGGCATCTGCTGACGGAGCACTTCCAGAAAAAGCAAAACTCATAAGTTCGAAAATATCGCAGTTGTAGCTATTTGCGCACTTGTGGAAGAGAAAGTATTTATTTCAGAGTGGAAATTAGTAATATATTCTTATTGAATATTTATTTATTTGCATTTATCAGTATGAATATTCAAATAAAAGAGCATTACGTAATTTCAAAGTTTGTTGTCACAGACCATAGATATCCTATGTCAAAATGTGCCAATACCAATTCCTCTGTAACCCCTAAAAGTTTATCAGTTTAATCTGTAATATCCTAAGAGAATCTTGGCATTGATAAGGGTTAGCTTTTCTTTTCTTTCCTTTTTTGTTTTTATGTCTTGCGTTTCCAAACTGAAAGTAGAGGAAGAAGACACTTTACTCATCACTTTACTTGTAACATTTTTATTAACAAATACTATAAAATGTCTTCATAATGCGATATTGCACACTATAACAGGATAACAGTATAAAATTACAATTACAGAACAATATATGTCATACTAAAGCATTCTATGTAAAGAAAAGCCTTTCCATAGAAAGATTTGGTTTAACATAGCTAATTAGTTATCCAAGGCTTCTAAACCCAACACACAGAAATCCAGTCGACATGCAGGTGTTGTGTAGCGCGGGGTGAGCTCCCACGTGCTATCTCACGTAAATGTTGTCTTGGACCTCCAAAGTCCCTTGAATTTCTCCGTCGGGCTGCTTGTCATAGAGCTGAGGAGAAATTTCTATCCTAGCTAGCTAACTTAATATTTCTCAGGATTTTATGTAGGTGAGGCAAATAACAAACAGACTTTCCCTTAAACAGCTTAATGTACTCACAACATATAATGCCCATTGAGGCGGCTTTCCCTTGCGTAACACAAAATGAAAAATCTGTACATGCAATATTCCCACTACTATGTATTCTTTACGTGGACCTATCCAACTGCGTCACACGATATTTTACCACCCGCATATACACACATGTATTGTGAGAGTAAATCCAGAGAATGTGTAACTTGGGGTCTCTTTCCCTTTTTGTACCTTCTTACTATGGCGCTAGGATTCGCGCCTTTATATGTAACAGCTATTTTCATTGGCTATCTACTAGGCGTGCCATGAAAACTAAATATTCCAATTTTAGGTGTAACGTATCTCTTTGATCTCTCTGGTAAAACCCACTGTCACCGTCTCACTTTACAACTTTCGTTTCGCTTACTATTTTCCCAACTCCCTTGTCTTCCAGGAATTGGAGCACTATCTCTATCTCACTCTAATCTCGGACCTCTCTATTTTCTGTGACCGCCTAAACCCTGTGTACCTTTGCGTGTATGTGCTTGTGAACTATACCTATGTTGCCCGCTCGCCTGGTAGTTACTAATTCACTGTTCCTTAGATGCTTTCTTTCACCCTTATTACATTCTGAGGTCCAAGTTATTTTACAGTAAAGCCACTTCCCAATATAATTTACATTATTAATTAATCCTATTATTTCAATACTCTATTTTATTGGGAATATGTCCCCTTACATTTGACATTATTGCTTAATGCACAGGATCGTTACCTACATCTTCAACGTAGATTGCAATGTGAAATAAAAGCAAGGTAATATTCATATAGCTTGAAACAATAATAACTGACGGTATTAAGCATCGTAATTTATCATATTACAATCACGAGGTTGGAAAATTTGCAAACGAGGCCAAAATATTACACCTAAAGGTAACTATTACAATATGATTAGTGCAGTATCCTATAATGCTTTATTCATTTTGATAAAGTCTACTTAAGTAAATTTTTTATATTTGAAGATGCTTTTTCTGGAAATGTGATTGTATTATTTCTGTATTAAACAGCTGAACTTCGGTAGCGATAGCATTACATTTGCAATCTAATAACCTAAAGACAAAAGATTTTGAGGAATTCTATGGAAAATATGACAATTTATAAACTCATTTTGAATCCTATATTAAATGGCTTAGAATTTAGCCACTGAAACATTAGTACAAATAAAACTGGTTAAATAAACCTAACGCTACTACAAAAAATTTCAAAGATGTGTTTAGGATTAATTAGGATTAAAGAAGATTAGGATTAATTACAGTATATATCAGAAAACCTTATGGTGGCGGGAAGAGCAAAATGGAATTAATTGCGGACTCATTATTGAAAGTTATCAAGTATAATTTCTAGAGGAGCAATACTGTTATAGGTATGTACACACCGTTTTGAAGTTGCAGTGCGTTCGGCAGTGGATTTTGTTCAGGTTGCATTTGAGAAAGCGTTGTGTTTTCCCTAAAGTAATATTTACGGCCGTCTACAGCGTTGAAGTTTTGAGCAGTTGGCTTTGTGCTCGGCACGTTAAGACGCTCACAGTATTGCTTGATTTTCGGTCTCTGTGATGTCGCCAGCCTCTCCTATTCTTCCAAACTTCACAAGCCGAGCACGAGGCCGACTGCTCAAAGTTTAACGCTCGAAAACTGCGCTAAATCTCACTTTGAGACAAAATCATTGCATTCATGGGAAGTGCATCAGCTCAGCTATCTTAACATTTCAACACGAATGAAATCCCAGTTTCAAACAAGTGAAGTGTTCCTTGTCAGAAATGTCCCACTTGATTACTTTTATCGAAATTCAATCTTGCATGTATCTCCATAGTAGCACCTCATTCTTGAGAGACAGCATTTTTCAGCAGCAAGCTGAGAAGTACCTTTACCATAATTTAGTAAAAGGAACTAATAAAGGTTTTAGTATATCCGAGACACTGTAGAACACTTCTAAGTACACAACACACAAATTTGTATGCACAGTCATACTTCTTGACTTGGCCTATAGATACAGCTGACTGACGAAGCTGCTCTCTTATCAATGTACATACTACGATGGATTCAACACAACGGAGTCATTCCTAAGGTCGTATTAACTATTTCACTTACAATCTGGGACAAATAGCGCGTTACAGCGTAATTGGCAAACCCGACTTTTCTATAGAATTTGTGAAATCCATTTCGGGTGTGTAGTAGGGTGGGAGACAGAACAGTTGAGCGATTTGAACGACTTAGACAATATTCGAGCCGCTCAATTATTCCTTCTCCCATTCTATTCTGTAAAGCTACGAGGGCAGTCCAGAAAGTTCCAGACGTTTTGGCCTATCGTGGCGATGAGTAGGGCTAGTGCCGCTGTCTTGGTGTCAGAACGTTCCTACATTCAGTACGCATCCAACTGTGGTAGCGTGAGGACTGCGCATTCCTTACTGTGCTCTCTGTGAGTTGTTAAAGTGTGCGCTGCAATATAAAATCCCGCTACTTGTGAAGTGTGGTTGGCTAAAAAGAACAAACCAATTGAAAGTTATCGTCAACTTTGTGATGTTTACGGGCAGGGAACAATGAGTGAAAGCCGAGTCGGGTAATGGTGCATTGATTTTAAAAACGGCCGTACCAACGTTCACGATGAGGATCGCAGTGGTATGCCTAGCCTTATGACTAATGAACTGTCAATGCAAATCAATGACAAAAGTCGTGAAAATCGTTGTTTCACGATTACAGAATTTTCGGAACATTTTCCCCAAATTTCACGGAGTTTGGTGCATCAAATTGATGATTTAATGCTGACGCTGAACCGTATGCCGGTGTAAACCAGTGGTTGAAGTCGCAGGCGGCAGTTTTCTACAGAGAGGGTCTTGAAAAACTTGTGCCACGGTATGATAGATGCTTCAATTTGGGATGGACTTTATTGTTGAGCGCCTTAGTGGGATGGACTTTATTGTGTGTTTTCCTTTTATGTACGGTATGGGTGTTTTTGTAGGGGGAAAAGGAAAGGTATCGGTCAGATGTCGGAAGAGCATGGATACAAGTAGGTTCTCTTGATCTCGGGTCGTGTTAACCGATGATATTTATATGGTTTTATTACGTTTTATTCTGACCTTCTTAAAACCATTCCCATAACCGATCCGTTCACACAAATATGTTTAATGTCCAACCACACAAATATATCGAACTATGCCATCGCCAAATCAAACTATAGCCACATGATACCCTGTGGTGTTTCACACGTCTGCTCACATCGAATTCCAGAGTACAAGTGTCTGCATTTACCCTTCGGTTCGCATTCCTGAAAGTTTCTTAACCCTAACTTTCTGCCTGCCTTGTTTCCCCCAATTCACACAAGTGTCGTTACAATGGGCATGTTAAGCCCGCATTCCAATCCCCTAACGGTACGTTCATTTCCCGTCGTATACCTAGTCTGTACAGTCTTATAAAGACATGTTATATGTTCCCACACTTTTCTAGGTGGTTCACAAATAGACTATGTATAATCGATATTATGGCTTCAACGTATCGTTTCAAATTTGAATGACGATTATGTAGAAAAATAGCTTAAGGGTGTACCTTTCAAATGTAGATAATAAACGTTGATATTTGCATTTTGTTAATTGTTTGTTTCGAAACGTCTGGGACTTTCTGGATTACCCTTGTATAACACTACGGTAGTGCGAAAAGATTATTGTTTTTAAATTACCGTAAACACAACAGCTTCTGTGGTGATTCTACAGATCCGTTTTTGGGATAAGAGAACAGAATAATAAAGTGAAACCGCTCATAATCGAAATGCAGACACCTAAAATGTTAGTGATTTCTGAAAACTTTTTCGTATTAAAAGCAGTAATACAAGCAAGAAAATGTGATGTTTTTTTTGTGTATGATTTGATTTTCGTAGTTACAGGTTCAGATTCTTTGGTGCATTTTTTCCCTTACCAGGCGGTTGTTACATAGGATTAGGGCTGGAACAATAACACCATTCCTTGTCAATCGATCCTGGTACTGATTTTTGAGCACCGATTCTCGATATTCACTTTATAAAATCGTCAATAGCTTATTCACGTAACTATAATAGTATTACTTTTAATTTTTATTGTATCAAATTCACAATCAATTTTGTATTATATGCAAATACAACATGCGACTCTTACTGTTTTGCATTCTCCAATTGAAAGCAATGTCTCTCATTACTCTGAATTTTCTCTAGCTTCCAGTCAAATATTTAAATTTTTTCATTATTAATAAACTAATAGATTATAATTATATCACTTATTGTCAAATAAGTAAGGAAATAATACATATATTATTAAACGAGACTTACTAAATGAAAATAAAATTAAAAAGCACACAAAATAAATTGAGATATATCTATAAATGACATTAATAGACATTAAAAAGGGCTTATAAAGCAATAAAGTATTTAAATAGGCAAGAATAGGATAACTAAACATTAACACAATTAACGAACTATAGTGTAAAGAACATAATAAAAAGTTGTGGTACGACCTAAACTTTGAGAAATGAGCAAAAATGCATGAAGGTGGTAAAGGGGTAGATATACTAACTTAGCAGAATTAGAGGATGCAGTAAACACAAAGAAAAACAGAAAGGCAGCTGGTATAGATGGGATTAATAGCGAGCTGTTAGCACATGGAGGAATCCTTTTTAAACCAAGAGTTTTACATTTTTTATACTTATGCTGGGAGAAAGCTAGAACCCGGATATCTGGTCAACAGCGGTTTTATACTAAATATTTAAGAAAGGAGATCAGAAAGATTGTAATTGTAGTTGTATGGGAATAAGTGTTTCAACCTCTGGATGTAAAATATACACAAAAATTTTAACGTTACGGTTAAGATTACAATTCTGTTCACCATTAAGAAAACAATTCTAACAGAAGGCCAGAGTGGATTTAGATTAAGGTGAACAACAATGGATAATATAATTTGCATTGAAGATATGGATAAAACAAGAGAATTTAATAAAAAGACACACATAGCATTTATTGTCTTTTAATAGATTAAACAGGACAAAACTCTACTCTATATTACAAGAAAATGGAATTCCGCGACGCTTAAATGGGCCACAAAAAGCTTATGCAACAAAACAACATTTTTAATAAAAACGTAAAATAAAATAAGAAAGAACGAGATCGTAACTAACCAAGAAGTTAAAAACACTATTATTTCTCCAATTTTATTTTATTTATATATGAATGACGTGTTTAAATAGTGGAACGAGGAAACAAATAAAGGAACAAAATTAAATTAGGTGAATTACATAAAAACGTTAGTATATGCTGATGACCAGACAGCAATAGCCACTACAGAAGAGAGTAACAAAGAACTTTAAACTGGACCAAATTTGTATAGAATATAGCTTCAAAATATTAACAGAAAATACAAAATGTAATGACATTACGAGGGAAATATCAAATAAGATAAAACATTGTCATAGGAAATAAAATAAATAATTTATTTACCTAGGTTGCGAAATTTTATTAGATTACAATTAAAACATAATAGATATATTGACAAAAGTACTTGGTGGAACGATTCTGTTAAACGATTAAAAAGAACATTAAACTAAAAGACAAAACACAAAAAGCAGCTTACAATTTATAAAATACTAGCTATTCCTCAGCTGATCCGTGAAACTTAGGCCTGAATAACAAAGAAGCAAGATATAAATACAATGTTGCCAACAGAAATTAAATTTCAAAGATCAGTTAAATCTGTAATCTGGGTGATGGGTTAAGGAAAAGAGGATATTAAGAATGAGCTCAACATTTTTACCATAACAAATAAAATCAACTCATATAAACAGAACTGGAAGAAACTTGTAAGAAGAAGCAACAAGGCAGATATACTAAGCTAGGTTTACAATACATACCCAAAGGAGTGATCGATGTAGGTCGGTCTAGGAAAAGATCGAGCTAAAAAGCTGAAGTTAGAAGAGATTGTTTGAACCTAATCCATCAACGAAGATGGTGATGATTGTTATTATTATTAGTTTTCCTTCTCATGTAAACTTCCTTAAAAATAACTAGGCGTCGATCTGATCTAAGAATACTAGCCAGTGAATTCATGGATTTGATTCCGTGATGGCCCAATCTCAAGTGAATGGCGTGAGTCTATAAATCTGACAGCTAATGTATCCCCCCATGCGTTTTATACCGGGTAGATGTTAAGACAACAGGTTCTCGGCGATGCACATGTCTTGGAATACTGTCCTCAAGCAGAAGTACTACCGCTAATATCTCTACCACAAAATTCGCTCTTTGATTGCCTACGAACTGCGAAGGAACAACTAAAAAGTCACACGGCACACGGTCCGGAAAATAATGTTAGGACATTACAAATTGGCATGGTTACAGTTTCAAAAACCTACAAGATAGGATTTATTATCGACTCTATCGTTTGGTTTGAAAACCTTAAAGGACAACCAGAAGAAGTCGACAAAGAGCAAAGGGACATTTACACACCCACAGTCTCATACTTAAATGCTAAATATGGTCTCAATAAGGTCAAAGTAATTGGTTTGATGCTCTGTGCACCATATCTCTACACCTAAATATTGTTTGGATTGAAGAAGGACAAAATAAAATAAATTATTATATCTCCAATAAGTGGTTCAATTGGCAATCTCCGAAATCTGTATGTAATAATAACTTTTAACATTTTTACTTTCTCTGCCACGTACTATCTTTCAGAAAGTAAATGTACACTTTTCGCAAGTCAGTTTCATGCAGGCGTTCCGAGAGTAGGGGGTATGAAAACTAAATCGGCCGAGTCGTATATGTATACTGTCGTGGTCGCCAGTTTAAGAGGTCATTCACTTCGAAATTTTCTATGTCTATATTAGCACATTATGAAGAAATATGGACTAAATATCGCAAAACAAGTAGCAGTTCTCTGGCTGCTGCGCTAATAACTACATGAGAATATGCATAGAGAACACGTGGATTGATTTTAATAGAACGAACATCTATATTGTATATAAGGCATGCATTAGCATCTGCTGTCGTAGCTCAGTGGTAAAATGCACGTTATTTCAAATATGCTAAGCATTCAGCGTTCCCCAGCATGTGGTCATGCTTTTTATTCCAACTTTTTCACTTTGTAAGACGCAGTAACGAACAAATTTACAGTTTTCTTGCAGCTAAGCAAGATACATGGTTTCAAAGAAAATGCGAGGAGGTTGAATGATAACTTTATTGTAGCCAACTTCTAAATGCTATATAGAATCCATCTGTTCATAACAATAAGCTTATACATACAATAGCAAGAATACTGATAAATTCTCATCTTGAGAAAAAGAAACTGACAGCTGAAAATATAATTTTGCATACGTCGATGGTGTATAATGCATAAAACTGAAAAAGCATATTCTGTGTAACTCCTATTTACAATATAGTTACTCCATTTATTAGAAACAACAAAAAGGAGACGATAGCCGAGGATAATGGTGCTTAAAAAGCAAACTATATAACTGCCTTTTCATAGCTGAAGCCACGTCAAATATGAAGAAATAAATTAATTTCTGAAGCATTTCAGATTTATAGACAATGTATTTCTCCTGGAGCAAGTAACTTGTCGAAACAACAAATGGAAAAGGAAAATGAAATCTTGTGTTTTAGAACCTGATATAATCGCCCCGAGCTACGATTACATCGTTTATTCTTTGACGCAGTAATTTGTATCACAAATTATGTAAATGTCAGAGTGATTGTAGTGTGAATATGCATTGTTGTGTGACATTGATTTGAGATGTTTGTTGATTGTAATTATTGTCGAGAAGTGGGTTTATACGGCCTTACTGAAACTGACAATAATAGCGTGCAATAATGTAGCGAGGGGGTGAGCTGTTTATCATTATTAGAGACGAGCAAATGACGTCAGAGTGGCGTGTTTTTCTTAGAATTTGCTGGAACATTTTCCCCAGAGCATATGTTTTCGTAATTTTCATTGGATATAAATATAGACGCTAATGTTGGCGCGTTTTATTAACCAATAGCAGCTCGGTTATAATCTTTAGGCATATTGGGGCGAGGAAGTATAAATTCAGTGTCAGAATCAAGTTTCACGTAGTTCAACGGAGGCATTCATGGAGTATACATCGCACGAAGTTCATCAAGGTTACGCGTCGCAAAGTTATGAAAAATCTCTCGTGTCGCAAAGTTAATTACACAAAAAGTTGAAGTACGCGAATTAATAATGTGCAGTAAATAAGTTATTATAACAGTTTCAGTTTGGCGAGTGTCAAGATTAATAGGTGAAAGTGAATAATGTGTTACGACAATAAAGGTGTAAAACAAATTCTTTTATCAGTGTTATCTTTGGATAAAAACTCCTTTCCGTTTACACACCTGTACAAGATAAGTGCTTGACCGAGAAATCATAGCTAGCCGGAGGACAGTGAACCCAAAATTAAATACAATAACAGGCGCCCGGTAAAAGATAACACGAAGTGACCGCGACAAATTGTCTTTCATACGTGCGGCAGATAAATAGTAGCATCTTTCGACTACAAACATTAATACCACTACATATTGTTTCCACATATTTGTTTCCACAACGTGGGGCGAACAATAATAAATACTACCACATCTTTCGTGCATGTTTGCAACCAGTGCAAAACACCGGTTTGGGTTCTGATGATAATGTTGCCATAGTCTCATCGCGTGAACAACCAATTTCAATCGCACCCTATCTGATCGACGTTCTTCCCATTCCTTTATCATGAAGGCCCATACATGTTCAATGTGGTTCAGATTGGGAGAACTTGGAGGCCAGTCCATGCAGATTATTTCTGGATGTCTCGTTTGCCAATCTGGCTGATATTTGTGGTATGCACACCACTATTGTCGTGCATAAACACATATTACTCTTGTTCTGGGAACCTAGCACGAAGGGGTAGCAGCAAAGTGTTTTCGAGAATATCTACATAGGCTGCACTCGTCATTCTTTCTGGCACTTGAATTAATCTTCCTGGACCTGATGCTTCATATAGGCCAGAAATGCGACGCAATTGTTCCCGAATGTTCTGATCGAACGACCGGCTGAGGCGAGTATCTCGTTCTCCGCGATCTATACAGACATAGGGTCCCTTGCTGGTCAGATCAAAATACCTTCTCGTCACTCCAGATTACCAGGTCCCAAGGAAGGTCAGTATTACGCTGTGCCAATTTAACCTTCCTGCCTTTGTGTGCATCAGTGAGAAGGAGCTTAGTGGCAGGACGATACGATGCGATACCGGCATCCTTTAATCCTTGGCGTATGGATTCATATGAGCAGCCATACTCAACTGCTTTGTCCAGAAAGACAGACCTGTCCCTCACAGCTACCAGAGCTTCGTCTTGAGCAAGTGTTATTGCACGAGGCCTACCTGAACGCCTGCGTGGTTTGGCCTATTGAACGTCTCCCCCGTGATTTCAGTCCACCATTTTGTCACCGTTCTTCGGTCACAACTCAATTCTCTGGCGATTTGCGAGGCATTTTCACCAGGATCAGCACGATCTACAATTTAACCGTTTTGAACTGCAGTCAGCTTCACACAACCTCGTGGACGTGGCATGCTGCATTACTGTGATGAAGCCTTAGTGAAAATGTTCGAATGCAGTGCATAAAGAACTTCCAGCAACGTTTTGCGCATGCGCAAGAAATACAAGGTAAAAGTTGGAAAAGTTGGAATAAAAAGTATAACCATATGCTAGTATAACCCAGAACCCTCGGCACACTTGAAAAAGCATGCGGTTTACCATTGAAATACGACAGAGAGCTACGTGGGTTAGATAAAACAGATGTTGGTTCTATTAAAATCATCATTCCACGTGTTTCCGTTTTCTTGCATATTTTCCAATGTCATGTAGTTAATAGCTCTGCAGCGAGAGTAACTACTTGTTTTGTGATATTTAGTCCATATTTCGTCATATTGGGTTAATATAGCCATAGAAATATTCGAAATGAATGACAAATTAAAATGGCGACTACGACAGTATACATCTACGACCATGGCTGATTTAGTTTTCATACCCTCTACTCACGGAACGCCTGAATGATACTGACCCGCGAAAAGTGTTCATTTACTTTCTTCAAGGCAGTAAATAGTAGGTAGGGAAAGCATTGTATTCCACCCAAAATATTCTACACCGAAATTTCACTGGAAATGCTTTGGGACCCCTTGAATCCAATAAATAAATAAATAAAACATAAAAAAACAGAAAAGAAAAAAAACCAACTTATTTTTAGGAGAAGGTAGGCGCGCGGTGTATGTGAGTAGCATAACTCAAAAACAAAAGGTCGGGTAAATACCAAACTTGATATTTAGATTCAGCACCTTCCAAAGATGCAGCACAAAGATTTTCAAGAAGATCCTCCAGCACGCCATTTTTATAAATTTTTTATTTTATAAAATTGGATTAAAATACCATATATTAAAGATATTTACATGACAAATAAAATGTATATCTTGAATTTTCTGGGAATATCTGTGAAACTCTCTTCATTCGGAAGGAATGTTGTATAATTTTGTAAACGTTAAGCGAAAGACGAAAAATATTACACAAAAAATGTAGTATTCTTTAAAACATACAAGATCAAATAACGTTTCTTGCGACATTTTCACAGTAAATATTCCAATGCTATAAATTATTTACTACAAACATATGGTTTCCCATTATCAGCTTAACAGTTCACTTTTACACATTTTAGTTTTCTATTTGAATAACATAACTATATTAAGTGAAAAACCCTTAACTTTCAACATTACATTGTTATCTTTTATGGTTGTGTTTCAATGTTGTTGCTGTACAGAACTGTCCATAATTTGTTTGTTTTATCTGGCTTCTCGACGGTAGCCCATAAATACGGTAACTGGTTATTGTTTCAATAAATAAATAATATGGTATGGGTTGAATGTTAGTATTTTTACTATTTTACCGCATGTGACTGACATTAAAGCTACAGCTACGATACTACGTAGACAAATTAATGCATTACTCCTGATTTTTAGATATCACAGCATCAAGTTCTGATAGTGGCGGGAAACACATACATTCTGTTTTTAAATGCGTCTCTAAACTTTATTCAATATATAGAAGTAACATGCTTCTTTAAATTTTATATATTTAGTGACTTCCTACCGCGCGAAATATTTTTCGCATATGTTGCACACCATCCTCGTTCACTTCAAAATAATTCCACAGGTCACTCATATTTTATTTAATATCATTGCTGTTCACAATCTAGCACACTGTATGCAGCAAACGGGTCATATGGTTACTCTGAAATACTGATTCGTTTCTGTTGGATGTAGACGTTGAGAGCGAGTTACTTACCAAGCCAGGTGACTCCAGAAAAAATGCGGTGTGGCGCGTCAGCTAAATCAGCGTTATACACAATTCCGATAACGATGCCGGTTATATAAGTACCCTTCCCCCTCTTCTTAGTTTGTACGTTTTCATTTAGACACTAGAGCCAATGGAATGTTGCTTTGATTCATCTACATGGAATGCAATAATGAACAGGGGCCAAGAGTGATGAATCCAGCACTGCTTTGGTGAAACATACTAGGCAGCTATGTGAAGCCCCGTCAGCTCTTTAGGCCTAATTGGTGCAAGCAATTTCGTGGGACGCAATCTAAGAATATACCGGATTTAACAGAAGCATTTACACCATGCGACGCAACAGTCACGCGAACACGTCGCATGGTCTTTCAGTTCGCGCCAAATATGTCGCAGTTGCATGGATGGCTTCAATATGTAGGGGTGTATTATACGTCTGCTTATTCACGTCGCATTACCATATTGTGCGCGAGATAGTCGAGTGAGTGAGTGCCACTTTGGGAAACCCAGAGCTATAGCTTTCACATTCTACTGCGAATGAACAACTATAAAGCCTTCGAAGAAGTCCATAGTTTGGAAATTTATGGTATCACAAGACAAAATGAAGTGATTACAATTTCAGAAGCCAACTTAATATGATTTATTATCGACCCTATCGTTAGATTTAAAAAACTTAAGTCCAACCAGAAGAATTCACAAAGGGAAAATGGATATTTACGCAAACATAAACCCGTATTTTCACATTTTGTGAGAGTGATCTGATTTTCGCCATTCAGACTGTTATAAAGTCTGAATGCGAATACTCTGCAAGAAATTCGCGTGAGGAGTTCAATTTGGGATGTGATCTTAGAAAATAACAATGTTTCGCTCTACAGGTTCCTAAACGACTTATTCACGAATCTTGCATTGTTCATCGGAAATGCACTCCAGCGTCGTTTTCATCTGTTTTTCAAGTCAAGTGTTTATTGCAAAATTACAAACGAGCTGGTAAAACTGATACGCTCAGCAATGCACAGCGCGCCTGCCGCATGCATAAATATACCACTAAAAATTCTGCTGCGTCGCGTCATTCCTTGTAGCGAGACACGAAATCGCTTGCGTAAATGGAACCTTACTCCTTTGGTTCGCAGAGTGAAACTTTATAACGGTGTCTAGAGTAAAATAGAAAAATTCAGAACTAGAGTGTTAAATATTATTTCAAATTACTATAATGTATATCTAAATTCCACCGATTATCAGTTTATGAAGATATAGATAGCATCCATCCCTCGTTAGGATTATGTACTTCCAGAAATTCTCTTCTTCTTTCTAATGCAGGTATAAGTTATCTCAATCTGTTCCGGCTCCAAATTCCTGATCTAACCATCTATTCTTGGGGTATTCATTGGTTTCTCCTTCCTTGGAGTCAATAATTATAATTTAAGGTAGAGCATCTTTAGGTATTTTGTTCGTTAGCATTCTTTTGACTATTGTTTCCAGCGTCCTCTGTAATTTGTTATTATAATATCGAGCTTTTAATGTTTAGTTGCTGTCTTATTTCATTATTTTGCTTTTGGTCCATACTTGTATATCCTGTATTGGTCTGAAGAATTTAATTTCTTTTGCATATTTATATAATATATTTTTGAGTTTGGATACTAACAGGTATTGACATTGTTTTATATAGCTTCAATATTGATTTGATTAATTGTTGCCTTTATTATATTTGTTTTGTTGTTGATGTCTGTCTCAATTAATTGTTATCTCACATTCAAGGAAACTGCATTTTGATACTTGTTCTATTGTTTTGTTTTCTAGGATTTTTTAGGCTGAAATGGATTATTACTCTTGAAGGCTAGTACTTTGGTATTAGAAGTTGAGATTTCTATGCCATATTATTTTACTAAAATGTTGAATTTAAACCTCATCTTATCTAATTCTTCCTCACTTTTTGCTAATAAGGTTTGATCATCTGCAAAGACCAGTGTTCGTACTCTCAAAGTAAAAGACATATTATTCTCTTTGTTCTTTCCATGAACTTACATATCGTCTATATAAGTGTTAAAGATTACCGTTGATTGATAGTGGACAACCTTGTCTTACCCCTGTATTAATCACTATGGTTCTTGCTGATTTGCTTCTGATTTTGTTCCACTATACATATTTTTTACAACAGGTATTCCTTTTTTCCCCCCAAAATGGCCCACAATTTCGTTCTTGATACTTTATCAAATGCCTTTTGTATAATCTATAAACAAGACACGTGTCTCTAAGTTGTCTCCCTATGTTTCTCAATTATTTAGAAAACAGCTGTCCCTTCCTAAAACTTGTTTGTTTCTCTAGCAATAGTACTTCTGTAATCTTCATTAATCTATTACTTTTGTTCTTTTCATATATTTTGTATCTTGCTGAAATAATCCTATCCTGTATAATTTTCAGCTTTTATCCTATCATTCTTTTAAATATCGATATTATTTTACTCGTTTTCCATTCCTCAGGAATAAAATCTCTGTTTCCAACATTTAATATAGAATTGTCGTTGAAAGCTGGAAATTCTCCTATCCTTAATTCCTCCGTCTCATTTCTCTCGTCACCATAATCCTTACTTTGGACTGATAACCTTCACAGAGCGTGTTGTGATACGGTGGCCGCTTGCTCCGTGACAAGCGTCTAGCCCAACCCATTAGTTTATAAGCTTTTGGTAGTTTAAATCCTAAAACAGGGCTGCGATGCTAGATAATGAAGGCGTGAAGCGTTGATCCCTCCAGTTACCCCCTACCTTGGTCTGTAGCACCTCCAGTTGACTTTGATCAGTGGCGGCTAACGATCAGATTGAACGTTTGAAATTCTAATACTTTTTCAATTGCACACTGGTGCGAAGACCATTATTGGTCAATTTTGGAGAAAATTGGTGTAACTGCTTCTGCTGATTGAAGGAGTGGGGATGGGATGAAAGGTACTTTCACCACTTCAGTGTCTCGCATCGCACCTACTGTAGTACCACGTGGCAGCTCACGACAATGTCATAAATAGATCTACTACCTACATTAAAAACATCGCGCAACGTTGGCGTCCCAGGTGGAGCAGTGTGTTTTCTAGTAATTTATAAAGTTATTTACAATGCCCAGTAAGAAAAGCTAAGCACGAGAAACAGCTTCTAACGCTGTTAAAATCTGTGACCGAAAAGCAAACCAAAGCAACTGTCCGTTAGGCATTACTAGCAGAAGACTGTGTTTTCTAAGAGGCCGTAAGTCTTGTTAATATGTTGAAAGTAGACTCGTAATGTTTCTCAGATAGTGATGGAACTGTTGATGTCAACACATTCCTTAAAGGCACATTCTCGTGAGAGGAACTCAGTATCTTAGGAGTAGGAAGGTAATACGAGGAAGAAAGAAAGCTACAATTAAAATACTTTGATTTTCAGTAACAGAAATCTTGAAAACAAATTTGTACTCTCTTAAGACAATGTACCTTTGAAAATCTAAAAACCTAGAGTTTTCTTCTTTGGTATTTTATACCCTATACTCAAAACATAAAATATATGGTGTACAAAAAAAGGCGAACTATGTTAAATCGTTGTTAAGACATTAATCACTTATTAATGTGGTAATATGACATGTTTCTTAGTTTATCGTATTGGTGCCAAATTCTTTATTTGAGCTTAGTATGCAAACATAAATAAATTGTTGCTCTGGACTACCTTTGTTTAGTTAAATAGAAATACATTTTTTGTATACATATTGTTCAGTTTTACAGCTGTTTCAATCTGAGTTATAGAAAATTATTTCAGCTAAACTGTGTAATGTTCTTTAATTTATGTTCCAGATGTTTTGAAGCGGGATATGCCTACCTCGTGTTTGTTATCGGTAGATAGCCCCAGTTATCACATTATTTTTGACATGTATGCTTATGTAGTTTTTATTAATCATTTATGTGTAAGTATTATTTTTTGTAATCTGTATATTTTTCTGTATGGAAACATGTTCCTGGCAAGACGAGTGTGATAGGCTTGAAATTGTGCATATTGGGGAAAAGCGACACACTTTAATGCTCTTGTTGGTTTCAGCCTTTTGTTAAATAGCAGGAAGGTACGATTCTATTATGCCTTTGTTAGCAAGGACTGACGCTTCCGTGGTCATAGAGAAGGAAGAAAATTCCCGCGAAACTCAATAAAATCCCGCGTGACGTTTGTACCATGTGATATATAAATTCAGCCTATCCTGTACAGAATTGAAAGTCCATGCTTTGAGGCCCTCGAGGAGATGGTCGGTAAGACGTTTTTAGCATGGTGGCTCTATAGTAGGGTGTGTAGAGTATAAAGGACTAACAAAATTTAGCTAAGAGTCCAGTCTTCGTAATGTACACGACGCGAAATCCGCGCCTCTCCCCGCTAGAATTCCCGCGAAAAGTATGTCGCAGCAATAAAGATAATTCCGCCGGTGCGGATGTGAATTAAAGTGGTGAAAGTGGTCAAGGCAGTGCATATGGCTATCTGAAACAACGGTAACGTTTCGTTCCGGCAAGAACGAAAAGTCACCTGTGTCGCGAAGAGGGAAATCCTTGTTGCCATGATAAAAATCGTGTGAATATAGCAGCCGGGTTAGAACACCGGTAATGATCGGGGTACTAATACGCCTGACATTATATCGGTACGTTGAATACGCCATGAGTATACCAAGCAAACATTCGCACCAAACTACAACATATATTAGGTGTATATATACGTGTGCATTAGGCATTAAAGAAGTTGAGGGTTAGGCAATCTCATGCCAGGAACGTAATTTAGGCAAAGTGAAATGTTATTTTGCTCTTCTGGTAAATAAACTAGTTTTAGTGAGCCCCGCGAATTTGATTAACTACCCGTGCCCATCCAGAATATGTATGCCGGGTGTCTTCGGCCCGTTGTGTTAAAAAAGGCCAACTTGATTCCCATCCTCGACCGTGAGCAAAAACCAAAATTCCGCTGCAAAGAAACACCTAAATGGCGTAACAACGGAGACGCGCGCAGAAGGAGAAGCCGCCCGAGTGCCCTCCAGTTGCACTCACCACAGTACCGCCGGACACGTATGCGGCCATCACTGTAGGAAACGTTGAAGCGGGACTCGTCCGAAAAGACTACATTTTGCCACTCAGCACCCCAGTGGCGGTGTTCACGTGCATATTGCCGTTGGAGAAGCTTGTGGTTTCTGGTCAATGGAACCCTATGTAATGACATGCATGCGACCAGTCTAACCTGCAGTAGACGGCGGCGAAATGTTGATGCAGACAAGTTCACATCTGTTGCCTCCAGCGTCGTGCAACACTGTGGATGAAGCTGTACGGTCCGTTATGGTCATGACGGTCATCCCGTGGTCCAGCACCCGCTCTTCGCTGCGTATGACCATTTATCCACTGCTTCCACCCACGCATCACTGTCTTAGCAGCATGCCCTGTACGAGCCGAAATGTCAAGATATGACAAACCTGCTTCCAGGAGACCGAACGTTCTACCCCGTTCGAACTCACTCGCATGCCGATATGGATCCCTTTGACGTCGACGAGGCATATTGGCACTTTCTGTATTGTTTCCACCTTGTTTGACAGCTCTGCACTTACTACACTGGGTGTAACACTGACCTTGTCGGACCGACACGAGGGGGCGCTGCTCAGCCTACGTGTACCCCATCTGTCTGCAAATCTAATCGCTTATTGTTTGCACACTCTTCTACACTTCCACCAAGTTTGGAGTTATTCGGGAAATTCTTTCTGGGTGTTGCATTTTCACAAACGGCAGTATATATGTATACATACATATATATATATATAATATATGAGTCAAACATCGTAATGTTTGATTATATTTAAGAACCATAGTATATTTTTGTATTTAACATTATACCATTTCTATATGCATATATATATCTATATATAGATATATAGATATATATAATTAAATTGTAATGTAAGAAAAATAAAGAAAGAAAAAGGGAAAGAAGGAAGGAAATAAAGAGGGGAAAAAAACGAAATGGAAGGTAGACTATCAACAACGGCAGAAAAAGTAAACTCTTAAGCTCACTTAAGTTGAATAATTCACTTTTTACAATGCAACTTGCAAACGCAACCACAGAATTACAATAAATTAAACATTTAATAAGTCTGTACAGATGGCGTTTCTTCCTTTACATTCGTTTTAATATCATTGCTCTTTGGCAACGTTAAATATTGAATTCTTAAAAGAAGTATTGTGTCTTATAACAAATAACGTTCGCAAAGAGAACGTATACAAATATCTATATTACAAATAAATAAAATCTTTAACGGTTTAAATTTAAATAATATGATTCCGAAATGGAAAGTCACAACAAAACATCAATGAGATTATGCTACACCCCAATTGCAAACACAAAACAATAAATCAATTTAATATGTGCCCTTATCGCACGCTTCATATTAACACTTTTTATTTTTATTTTTTCTATTCCTGTTATTATCGCGTAAGACTTGGATTACTGTTTTCCTTTATTGTTTATAACCTGCATTTAGTTAAAACTGTCCGTAACCAGAATATGCCTCAATGCACAACAAACTTTCAAGCTAATAAAATATAAACTGTGCAAAAAGGAGTATTTTGAATAGTGAAAAATGTTGCAATTAAGGAATTGAGAAAATGGACTTTAAATTTCAACTCGATGCTTTAGTTAAATGTGCAGGACCAAGTGGGGGCTTTGAAATTGTTGATATTAAAACTTTTTGCAGTCAATTATAAGTACTATGATAAAAATGCAAAAAACAAACAATTGAAAATGTTCACATTTCATGTCAAATTTTACGGATACTTACATTACCTTAAGTAAATCAATGAATAGGTTTGGATATACTTTCCTTACTTGACTTTTTAAGTTAGATTCCTGTTACAAAATACAGCGATTCTAGTCACTGGCGTATAGAAGTATATTTTCTGTAATCAAGCGGATTTCAACAGTCACTGAGTCTACCAGCAGGAGTGCATGATGGCAGGGAATCGGCCCACTGCCAATAGAAAGTGTCACGGGAGAGAAGCATGACGCTCCGGACGTGAAATAGCCGATAATAAAAGTTTACACAGTGACCTTCTCCCTCAAGGTATGAGGTTCTTTTATGTGCAAATAAACATTTATTTGTTTCCCTTCCGCCGAAACACGTGTTACGTATTCTACCCCCGGAAAAATCCATAGCCCTACGCCCTAATCGCTAGACTACGGGGAAAGACAGAAAATACTTTATGACTCTGGTGGCTGAGTAAAACTTTGTTTGCGAATTCTACAAAATTCTCAACCAGTTGTTCTTGGGTTATAAATTGGATTTATAATGTTCAACCGCAGGTAGTTATATGTTGTAATTGGGCTTTGAGGGATTTGGGCTGCTTGAAAGCGTGCGACAACCTTGCTGTTTCGTAACCTTAGCGGGGCTACTTAACACAAACTGAACAAAACTCCTTTTGATTATACCAAATACGACTGCAAAGGAATCATGGTACATCAGCAAATCCGTGACGCATTCACGGAAACGTACTCATTCCAATATGTGCTGACGATGCAGCTTATTAAGTATAGATGTTAGCGGCTGCATCATTAATGATAGAGAGATACTCGTAGGTGCACTAAAACTGGCAAAAAATAGCAAAAAACAAATCACACGTTTTGTTTTTGGTTTTAAACTGCTCCTTGGTTTATTGGAAACATGATACAAATTGTTTAAAGCATTCTACTAATAAAATATTTCTTCAGATATTGATGTACTATATTTTGCAAGGTTATCTCCAAATTATTAGGAGTTGTCAACGGTCAACGGTCTTTCACTACCGCGTGTCTTTACCCCTCGTTTGCCTCAGTCCAAGTAAAAGCTACCTGCTTTCACCGGTAAACCCCTACCTGCTTGAAAGGGCTCCCCCACCCAATAGTTAAAATGTTGCTGAACACGCCAAATCAAAAAAAAAAACAGGACCTCACAGACTACTTTCTGAAAATCCAAGATGTGTAAATATCTTAAAATTATGTATGTATTCTAATCATAATCATTAGAGGTATTTTTGAGAAAATAATAAAAGAACTCAACATATTCCATGTAAAGAGTAGTTTTGGGGTGGGGAAATTTCTGGAAAACTTTCTATCGCGACCTTGGTAGATAATGAGCTTAAATTCCAAGTTTTTTATTTATCCAACTCTTTTTTTAATCATGCCGTTCATAAGCACACACTCAAAAACACACATATATACATATCTTTTTCTAAAATGCTTTTTATATTAAGAGGGCTTCAACATTTATTTTCAGTGAAATATAAATATCAAAGTTTTGGATAGAATGCAGTACTTCCTTTACTTACTAGGTATATAGTAAAGGAAATAACAACCACAAAATATCTGATATGTTTCATTCACATAACTTTCTCTACCTATGGTCGTTTATTTGTGTATAACTAAAAATTACTCTGCTAAAAGCTTAATACTTTCCCTAAGACGTACATAGAAGGGAGAAGGTATTGATTGCATTCCACACAAAAATTCGATATCGAGGTTTCATCTACATGCATGTTGGTAGGACCCAGGATCCAAAAAGGGAACTTTTAGAAAAAACATCCATGTGTGTGCGTGTGTGTGTGTGTGTATGTGCGCGCGCGCGTGCCTGTGAACAGCATAATTCAAAAACTAAAAGTCGGATAAATACCAAACTTTAAGAAGTATTACTGTAGGAGGAGTTGTATTATTAGACCACGTATGGTACAAAGTTTCCGATGGTCTTCACCCCAACTTTAGTTTCCGGTGGTCTTTGCCCCAACTTTACTTTCAACTTTGTATTTTAATGTTTCTTTAAATATTATATATATTTATGTTTGCCTCGGCTGCGTCAGTATTAATTTGTAGAGACATGAATTTCTTTGCAGGGTGTGGTGCGGCTAAGAAGTAAACTTACAAAAATTATAATTTTTACTTCACTCCTTTTTTTTAATCCTTGACGATTAAATAACACTTCGCTTATATACAGGGCTGTAAGTTTCTTTTATTAATTACTTGCACTTTTTAACACGTAAAATATTTTACATAATGTATTCACTTAACATTATTATACATGTACATAATAATACAAACATTAATACAATGACTGTTACATATATTTTATATATTATATTATATACATATTCCTTTAAGGCGGGCTGTTATTATATTTTATATTATATAATTAGACTGAAATACTTTTAAGTGTTAAAACACTGCTTCAAACTTAGTATTTATGTTTAGTATCTTCCAAGGTTGTGACACCTAGATTTTCAGGAAAATTTCCAACTCAACTACCCTTTACATGAAATAAAAAATATAGTTTAACGATTTTGATTAAAATACATATATTATAGATACTTACATGACTTCCTGCAAATAGTCTGTGAAGGATTCATTCGGAAGGAATCTTATATAATCTTGTATCACTGGTAATAAATGCTAAGCGTTAGACGTAAACGACCTACATAAAAACATGTAGTCCTCTTGTAAACACACAATTTATTTCAAATAACTCTTTTTGTGGCATCAGCTACTTCCGCAATATCCGTTATTAATGGTTTCATTTGTTCAATACTTAGACATTCCTTGAAAGTCCTGTCAACATTCAGTTGTTTCTCACGATGTATTGAAATAGAAAAGCCAGCATATAGTCCAGTTTTTACAGATTTTACTATTGCTATTCCTTTTGTATCTATAACAGAGAGTGTAATGTAGCTATTTCTGCAAAGGCTTATTTCGATTAAAATGAAGTACAAAGAAAAATAAACTTTCGTAAGAATAGTATTCATAGCCACCAATAGCGACAGAAGGTAGAGAAAGTCATCTGAATGTAAGCCTTCGGATTTTTTTTCATCTATCTCATTTTAATAGAGATACATAGAAATAGTTTCATTATGGATTTCGTTGTAGATAGAAGGGGTACACGGGAGATATAAGTGATGGTTAAGCGTTTGAAAGCGAGTCGCTATACAGGGTGGACGACTTAAGTTGAGACTGTACGTTATGATGGCCATTTTAGGATCAATTTAATTTTTCACGTCGTCCTGCAAATAAAACACCAATGGCATTTACTTTCCCCGGTAATATCAAGCAACTTTTATTAAAGAGATTTCTTTCTACAACGCTTAGTTTTGGATATATTTTACGGTCTCAACTTAAATGGTACACCTGTATATTGGTCTTTTCATAGCGTGGTTAAAAATAGCTTATGATGGCAACAAAAAACTTATTTTCAATAATTTGTGTGTGTCTTTAAATATATTTACATTATTACATTTATCTCTATCTCTTGTGGTTTAAAAATTATACATTATATAAAATTCATTGCGAATGAAGAACACTTCAAACGCTATCCCAGAAAGTTCATTATATAGATTTTATTTGCCACGTAAACAACTTAAATATATAGGCAGTAATTTAATCTAAATGTAAGAGGAATTTTCTGAGAGAATAAAAAGATAACGTGTTCCATATAACATACACGCGTTCTTGTAAAATTGTGTTTTTATTCTGAGGTCATCAAAATAGACGTTTTTCGAATAAAATTTCGATAAGAATTTTTTAATGGAATGAAAAACTTCCTGTGCCTATTGAGTACCTGATAGAGAAAGTAAAAAATTGAATCAAAATATTTAAAATACAGAATGTGATACCTTTAAGCAATCCTTAAACATGATAAAATATTCAGTTATCCATAAGAGGTACAAAAATGAAGATTAAGTGAGATGAAATAGTTAAATCTTCCAAAATGCTGGCAAATGTTGCATGTTTAGCTTTGGTAATTCAAAGACATTCTATATTTGTATCGGTATACCCCTTGAGATAACTATTTGCTGTGTTCGAGAAACCTTCCAAGGAAAGATAACCTCCCCTCCACCCCCCAAAAAAGAAGAAAGAAAACAAAAATAAAGAAAAACTAAAGATTCTCTGGATATGAAGAAAAATAACTTTGATAATTCTGTGCAGATGTACTATGCGCAGATCAACCGAAGTATGTTTCTCTCGCGTCAGTTTTCTTCTCACACCGCTATTTTAAGAAACATATCTGGCAGCTTCTCTGTGGGATTTGTTAAAACACGCGAATCCAAACCGTACTTTTGGTAGATTACCACAACAGGACAAGAATCCACAGGTGATCACTTTACTGAGAAAAAAACGCTTAAGATTTTTCTAGAAAAAGTTACGTTTTAATTTAAATTTAAACTCTGCAAGAGAGAAAACTGAAGATTTTATGATAAAACTGGATTTGGTTGGACATAATTAGCGGGATGGCTCAAATCTTAACGTCTATGGTCCAGCGTTCGATCTCCGGTGTCCGCCCACTCTAGGATTTTCGATATTTTTTTCAGAATGTCAGGCGAACACTGGAGTGGATTTTTCATCCCCATAATTTCGTGTCCTTCCATTTAATCCCATTAATCATTTTATTCATCCTTCACCCCGTTTGGTCTATTTTAGGGTTGCAAGTATCGGTGATGGTGTTTCGGTGGAGCGTGGCAGGGAACATTGCACTTTAACCGTCCCTCGGCGTTCAGCTGGTTGCCGAAGTATAAGGACGCCCCTTGGAGGGAGAGTTGGACCCTGTGTGGTGCGGGGTACCTGATCTGCCTGTACAACTTCAGAGCTGGAAACTGTAGGGACGCTGTCATTGCTGAGCCGTCACTCCTCGTTCCGACCGCTATGTGTTTCCCTTCTTCTCTTCCCCCCTTCCCGGGGTCGCCTCCTTGTGGAGCGTCGGTGCAACATCCTCATTCTGATCGGTCCCGAATCCTCTCCATTTCACAATCCCAATGGTTGGACAATGAGGATTTAAGATTGCCATAAAGTCATTAAAACATACCATAAAATATTATGTTTGGAACTGTGCTGAATCCCGTTGGACGTGTGGCAGCCTAATGGGAATTTTCTTGGTATCAGCAACATGTCATAGGAATAATGTTGGAAACTGTGTACCGCCACAAATCTCTCACACTTTTAGGAACATTTACATTAATTCGTTGCGGTCATGGAAATAATACCATGCTTCGTCCGTTAAAAGAAATCAAGCATGGATCAAGATTAACTTATTCAATATGCAATTTTAGAAATTAACTCTACTCACATTATTGCGTGGTTGCAATTCCTAAACCACAGTTATTTCATAGGGATTTAATTTTAAAAGTTTAATGGCATTGCAATCCGAGGTTTGCAAAATGTCTGATTCCTGTTGCAACGGGGGATGTACTTGCACATGGTACAACGTGCTATCTCGTGTAGATGTCTCGGATCTCCGAAGTTCCTTGAAGTTCTCCACCGGGCTGTTTGTCGTAGAGCCGAGGAGAAATTCCTATCCTACTTGATAACTTGATATTTCTCAGAATTTTATGTAGGTAAAGCCAAATAATAATCTGACTTTCCCGTAGATCCCATTCACAATGAAAATCATCCGTAAGAATAACGTAAACTTAAAAACTAGACGCTATGTAATGTAATGGAATTACAACGTATCACTTAAACATAAAAATAAACATATAATTAGACGTAAACTTAGAAGCTTGCAAGATTCGCTCTTTCAAGTTTATTTCTACGTCAAACATAAGCAAGTAACCAATCACAGAGCGATTTACATCACATTGCTATTTTACACCTGACATTAGATTGTCTGTCGCCATTCGTTGACTCGATAACTGCCTTTCTGTGTAAGATCACGGGACAAGAAACACTGCGATATCTAAAAACATTGCAGCAAAACAAACTGTGATGCTAGATGTTTTTTTCCTCATTTTTCCTTTAAACGAGCAGCTAGATTTTCTTTATTTTCATACATAAACCCCATTGCTAATCTGTCCAGAAGCAACCATATTAACTCAGTTATGAGTCGACATTTCTTTGTTCTCTCTTGTTGATTGGCTAATATTTGCTTACGTCTTCCATTGTGAATGCCTACATACTGCTAAACTTACGTATTAGGTCTTAGTCTGTTATGTTTACGGCTAATTTTCATTGTGAATGGCCCCTTAAACAGCTTATTTTATTAAAAATATAATACTCATTGAGGCGGCTAGCAACTTTCCCTTGCTTAATACAAAATTACACAAACGCTGTACATTTAATCTTCGCACTACTATGAATTCTTTACAATATTTTTCCACCCACATACACGCACAGAAACTTCCGTCACGTGTGTTACATCGTTGGAGTAAAGTAAGAGAATGTGTAATTTTTTTCGAGTGTAGGCGAAAATGATTTAATCACTAACCCCAGCCCCCATGGGAATCGGGACTGAGAGCATGGGACTCACCAATAGTCGGCATGCCCACGAAAAACTCCTCCACCGGAAGGAAAATGGAAGAAGGAAAAAGAGGAAGTCATGAGTATAGCGCTGTTGCACCAGCGCAGTAGTAGTGAGGATATATTGGCCGGCCACGAGAGCCTAAGCCAGGTGGAGGTAAGGTGCTAGGACGCAAGCATGACCAAGGACCTGCTTGCGCCCTTGGGAATTCGGGAGTGAAGTGTGAGGGAAAGTTATGAAAGCGATAATGTGGCGATAGGCAAGCTGGACAAGGGCCAGTTTGCCGCCGCGAAGTAAAGTGAGGTGCTATTTAGTAGTTCCTTGGGTGTCTGTTGCGGCCTCTGGGTACTGCGTCCGACCAGTCTGGTGAATCTGTGACTGGTTGGTGAAGCTACCTGACGATGTGGAGTTCGTCCTTGACGATTCTTTGAATTGAGGCGCGGAGTTTGTCGAGGTGGGTAAGAAAATCACCATTCTTTAAAGTGCTCTGTAGGAGTAGTTTGGACAAGAAGATGTAGCCATTGGCTTCGGTTTGAAGCTCTCGAAGCCCCGTAACTGAGGGCTCAAGGGCTCCAAGTCTCGTGGGTCGGTTGTCGCTTTCATCTTCGGCGTCGTCTGTTTCGACAAGATGGCCCGCGATGCGTGCCAGCTTGCGCTGAACCGATGCGAGGATCCCGTCATCACCTTGGAGGTTCACGATCTGCTTTGAGAGGGCGCTGATTACTGTAGCCGAGGTCCGCTGTTTAGCCTCCACTGTCGCAGGGGCGTGTTGGTTGGGCAGCGTAACTCAGACAAGCGAGAGTTGAACGTGGCCTGCATTGCAGACAAAGTTGCTTGCAGATATGGTTGTGTTGTAGAACCAGGAGCTGGTGGTTGAGGCTTGGCCCTTCCACGGGGCTGCATCGACAGCGGCAGAGGCAGATGAGTGGCTGTTGTCAGTATGGGTAATCCAGTTGGTTGTGTGCTCCGGGGGTACAGGGGGCATTAAGCCTGCCCTGTGAAGTGCGTATGCCCGGAGCAGGTGGCGCAGAAGCGGGACGTCGGCGGAGGCCGTGGGCGGTGCAGTTTGTTGTGAGACATCCTGTCCCGCAGTAATGGCACTGAGGTGCAGCGCGGCATGCTTCCGCTGTGTGATCGAAGGAACTTCCTGGAACTTAATGATGTGTTGGCCCTCCGCTTCAATGGCGTGTTTGGCAGCTGCGGACTTTTCTGTTTGGGCCAAGCGGCAGTTTCTTTTGTGTTCGGTAAGTCAGGTGTTGACACAGCGCTGTGTGGCTCCATTGTAAACAGACCTGCAAGAATACGGAATATAGTATACACCGGCTGATGGCAGAGGTTCCCGGGGATCTTTAGTTGAACGTAGTAAATTTTTTTATTGTTTGGTAGGCTTGAAAATAGTCTTGACATTGAAGTTGTAGTATGTAATCAATGCGGTCAATGACATTTTTGAAGTATGGTAGAAAGACTGCAACCTTGTTTTACGGTGGAACCGTCTTCTGAGCGACAGGGTAAAGTCTGGTGCGGCGGCAAGCTCGTTTTACTTCGCGGGTTGAATAACCATTAGATGATAATGCTCGTTCCAGATGAGCAAGTTCCTGTTGCAACAGTTGTGGTTCACAAATGCGAGAAGCGCGATTTACGAGAATTTTGATAATTGCCCGTTTTTGTCTGGGATGATGGTTTGAGTATTTGTTCAGATAGTGGTCAGTGTGAGTGGGCTTGCGGTAGACAGTGTGCCCAAGTGTACCGTCTGCTTTTTTGCTGACCAAAAAGCAGCACGAATAGCCGGCATGTCAGACGCAACGCAACCTTATCCGAAGACTTCGACAGCGCCACTGAAGATGTCTACCGTAGTTGTAGACGAAACGTCTGAACATGTAGCTCCAGCAGTCCACGTCAAAACAGCCCGGAAATAACTTTCAGTTATACTGACTCCGACCGTGAAAGCCTACGTTCTCCCTATAGATCTAAAGTTTCTGTAATTCCGGTTGTTCTTAGGTTAGGTTATTAATAAGTAGAAGTAAACCATACATCTACACAATTATGCTGAAAATGTATTGAGATAAAATTTGGTCAGTAAATGCAATAAAGTCTGGCATACTCCAATATAGACAATGTGTTCATACTGATAATGTAGACTTTATTTTATTGTGAAATCAAATACCACCAAAGAAAAACTATCATACAAACAACATAAGCAAGGAATATCCACTTTCATCTGTTAGCATTTGTCTTCGAGTGAACCGTAAAGCATTTTGTGACGACTAAACGCCCTATAACCGCCGGGATATTATCTAAGGATTTCATTTCTTTGCTCAGAACTCAAGACGAAATGTAAGCTGCTCTGGAGTTGTGGGGGCAAAGGCGAATTAAGACCAACGCCTCTTCAGAGGATTTGTGGAGCGTGTGTGAGTGCTTTTAAATAGTAGTGAGAGATTTAGCCACCGAGACCCGTTGCTAACCGTAAGGTTAAATCCGATTATAAAATCCAAAAGGGTTTAGATACGTCCGATAAGGAAAAGTGGGTGTGTATGTGTGGATATAATCGTGGTGCGTTGCTGAGCTTAACTGATGAGATGCACGCCTTGTCTCAGTATTGTAATTGTCTCAGTATTACTACAACTTAGTTTATTACTTTCCTTACCACATACCTACAGTAAGTAGAGGAAGTACTGTATGCCATCCAAAAGCTGAATGTTGAGATTTCATTAGAAATACGTGTTTTGAGATCCACTAACTAAAAAAGGAGTAGTTTCAGAAAACGTTCGTGTGTGTGTGTTTGTGAACAGTATAAGTCATAAACGAAAAGTCGGATAAAAACCAAACTTAATATTAAAGTTCAGTATTTTCCAGAGATGCGATACGAAGATTTTCAAGAAACTTCCCCCAATCCAAACCTTTTAAATGACATTTATTTCAATATGCTTCATTTTATCAAAACTGTCAAACAATATTGTATAAAATACCATATGTTTAAGACATTTAAATTAGAAATAAAGTAAATATCACGAATTCTCTGGAAATAGCCTGTGAACTTCTTTTCATTCTGAAGGAATTTTGTATTATTTTCTATAAAGAGTAAACCATAAGAATAGAAAAAAGTACTACACAAAATATATAGACCTCTTTGAAACATGTAATTCATTTCAAATACCGTTTTCTTTAGCATCAGCCGCTTCTGAGTTATTCGTTATGTGTTTGAGGATACTCATGAAAATTCTCAGTTCTTATCCATAGAATATTCCAGACTTAAATAGGACAACGTTTAGTATTTAAATAACTTTTTTATTTTTGAGTTAGGCTGTTCACAATCTGAGAGAATATTTGGTAGACGGACCTTTTTTCTAAAAATGCTTTTCCTTCTATTTATTCAGCAATCCTCAAAATCTGTATTTTCAGTGAAATCTGCATATTGAATTTTTGGATGGAATACACTACCTCCTCTACTTCCTATAGTTAAGACGCATAGAAAGTAAAAAGGGAAAAATATAACTATTAAATTTAGGAAATGTTGTATAAGGTAAAGGTAAAGGTACTGCCAAGCAAAGGGGCCCCCGAACCCGGGGCAGAGCACCTTACACAGGCCATTCGGCCCCTTAAGTTCTACCGTGATCTCTGGAAGGGAGGGATGAGGGTAGAGACTTAAAGAGCGACCAGGTCTGGATTACGGCGGGCGCAAGCGGGCGTCCCTAATGTTTCCAGTTTGGATGCATCCGACACCACCCGGGTCCACCCAAAAGCCCCTAACTTTCAAAGGGGCACCTGCTCGAGAGAACCAGGAGGCGGGTGCTATCTGAACTGTCCCTAGAAGGATACCAGGAAGAACGTCTACAGAGCGCGCAGCCATCGTCCAGTCGCAACCCTCCGAACACTGCCGCCTGTTCTTTCAACCCTGAAACAAATGACAAGGAAAATGATTAATACAGGAAATTAGGAACAGGAAAGTCGTTGTAGAAGATGAACGACCCCAACATTCGTCTGCAGACCTGGGAAAACACGAAAAACTCATGGATCAGATTGGACGGACGCAGAGGATCGAATCCGAGAGCTCCCGAATGCAAGTCGCACACGTTACCGCGACGCCACCTCGCTCGGTAAAGGCTATATAACCGCTTCATTAATGCTAATGCATTTGACTTGCAAACTAGTTCCAGTGTTTATCGCTCCCAAAAGAAAATATTCATTGTTTCGCGTCATAGAGAAGAAGTGCGCACGTCAGGGTACGAGTACGGTCGAGACAACTCTCCTGGGCGGACATCTCGTTCGCGCTAAAAAGCATCGTCAGGAAACTTTCGTAGCCAAGGACTACAAGCTAATTTTCTAGGATTAGTCAACCGGAGTGGCCTTGAGCTTCTGGAGCATAGCACCACACGTTCGCCTTTGCTCTTCTAACATGACCTATAGGAGGAAAGAATGCAGGGAAGTCCTGAAGCGTAACCAGATCCGGACGGGAATGCCCGTTAGGAAGGACGGGGTTCCTAACATTCCAGAATAACACCAATCCTGAGACCGGAGCAATCAAGCCTTAGCCATCTTCATCCTGGGGTCCCGGAATGAAACCTCCCAGGAGGATTAGCCGGCCAGCTAAGCACTAGGGAGAAATCTTTACACAGCGCAAGTTCCATCGTCCCACCAGTCATAATTATACAATGTTGTTCTCGGTAGCATGTAGCATAACATTTCCATTATGCTACGCAAATGTAGCATAATTTTATGACTTAATTTACTTAGAATTTTTCATTGCCTACTGAAAAAAACAATAAAAATAAAACTATGTTATCGCCATTAATCGAGTTGACAAAAGCTGATTTTTTACTATCTTTACCAGCAAACGACAAACCACCTCAAAAAATAAAAGAAAATAAATTTGAATGTCTCATAAAAAATTAAAGCAGACAAGGACAAAAAATATTTAGCCATAAATGAATTATTATGAATTATTGGTTTATTGGAGTGTTAGTTTTGTATTGGAGGTGCTGGATACGAGTACCTAAGTTGGTTGCCGACGTATATTTAGTTAGAATTTACTTAGATGGTTTAGTTAGATAGCTAGCTACCAGTTAGTTATTTTTACTGGCTACCAATAGAAATGTAATTTTTGTATGTTTATTTTGAGTTAGTGGATGAAAATTTAAAAAAAATATTTTAGTTACTTATTTAGTGTTACCTTTTTGTATTTTCTTTGTTTTTATTAGTTATAGTTATTTATATGTACAATGATAATGTAAGTGTATTGTATTAATAAACTGAAATTTTTTTAATATATGTCCCGGTTTAGGTAACAAGGTGCCGGGATGGAGTATTAGAGATTTTATTTATTTATTTTATGTATTCTCTCTCTCCCCCGTTAAAGAAAGAAAATAGGAAAGAGGAGAAGCCTTGACACATTGAACTTGCCTTTTCTTTTCTAAACGATATTTCCTGGTTCCAGCTCATTGGATGGCTTCGGTTGGATTTATAGTCGAACCTTAAGCGTGAACTGAAGCCTTTCAGTTAAAAGCACTCATTCACAGCGAGTGAATTCTTAAAAGTGTTTGTAATTCATAGATGACACTTAAAGGACGTGTGATCTGTGAACACTTACAACCTACTGTCCATTCCAAACCAGAGTTCCCTCTGATGTAAACAAAAGCACGTGCTTCTGCTTGTCACGAACCTAAGAACACTCTCTTACACCAACGTAAATAGTTCCTAAAAATGTATTGTATTATGAAATATTGCGGCAGGAAGTTATACAACTGCACATTATATTGCGGTTAGCATAAGAACTCATTGCTAAGGGTACGAAGGGCACTATTTATATGTTGAGCCTTGGCAACCCTGAATGCTGTAGGTGCCATTTGACGTTTCCAATGGAACGCTTGACATTTTTTATCATAATCTACTTCAAACATTTTGTCAATAGAGCGTCATTTGTTTTGTTTACACTAGCTTGAAAATTGTGAGTCAACAAAAACATGGAATTAACTCGCGAAAATGTTCGTGCAATGATTTATTACGACTTTCGACGTGGATTATCAAAACAAGATTGGATCGATCAACTAACTTCCACATTGGGCGACGAAGCTCCATCCTTGACCACTGTGAAACGCTGGTATGACGAATTTAATCGTGGCCGCCGTTCGCTCAATGATGAAGTTCGTGAAGTTCATCCAAAATCAGTTGTGCCAGAAACATTAATGCTGTGCAAAAATTAATAATGAAAGATTGTCATGCAAAATATTGTGAGATTGAGGCAACCCTATGCATTAGTTCCACCAACATATATAAAATATTGCATGATTGTTTAGCCGTGAAAAAGGTTTGCTCTCGTTTGATCCCACATGATTTCACGCAATCTCAAAAAGATGCTCGTGTCGATTGTGTACAAAATGCTCAAAAAATACAATGGCGGTGTCTCAAAAGACGTATATAAGATTGTAACAAATCATGAAGCTATGCGTATGAGTCGGAACGTAAACAGCAGTCGATTGTATGGGTGTTTCAAGATGAAGCAAATCCAACAAAAGTTGTTCGCACTTGAAGCACTTCTAAGCAAATAGTCGCCTGCTTTTTCAGAAAAACTGGTCATGTGGCAACAGTGCCTTTAGAGGAACGTAAATTGGTCAATGCCGAATGGTACACAACCATTTGTTTGCCGGAAGTCTTCGGTGAAATAAGGAAAACCATCACGAACCGTAGAATCGTTCTTCATCAAGACAATGCGAGCGCACACACATCTCGTCTAACAAAAGAGTATTTGAAGGTTCAAAAAATCGAATTGATGGGTCATCCGCCATACAGTCCTAATTTGGCATCAAATGAATTCTTTTTGTTCCCGAACATCAAGAATAAATTGCGTGGAAAACGATTTTCGTCGGCAGAAGAAGCCGTTCTGCCCTCAAAACCATGTTTTGGAGGTGTCTCAAGAAGACTAGAATAAATGCTTTGACAAATGGTTCAAACGGATGCAAAGGTGTATTGATCGTAACAGAGAATATTTTTAAAAACAGTAAAGCAGTTTTCAATCAGAAATTACTTTGTTTTAATTATTAGGCTCAAAATATAAATACTGACCCTCGTAATGCATATATACTAACTGTTAAGAGCTTACAAAATATGATTTTCTTCTGCTATTGCATTAACACCGGGAGCATCGTGCTTGTTAATGCCAACTGTATGCATGACTGCCATTCTCTTACATATAAGAGAAATGCAGCAATGAATTCTGAGCACCGAATAAACACTTTGCGTAACAAAGGAAATATGTTAAGGGAACAGCCAGTAATAATATGGAGGCACAGCGCAGCTGCTGAGCTCAGGTCACATCTTGCGATTCAGTCAGTTGTTATTTAAGTTCTCGTGGCAGAGGAAAGTGCGTGTTCAAACATAAAAGCGGTAAACCGTTAAAAAGTGGCAAAAACAAACAATACTTAATGTATTCAACTCACTATTAGAAAAATACCCGACACTTGCATTAGTGCATATTACGAAACCAATATTCGATTTTACAGGCGTTTCAGTGAAAAGTGTAACCAAAGCGCGCAGGAAATATAAACACATATAATAGAACACAATAAAAGAAGATAATCAAATGTGGGAACTTGTTTTGTGTGCGACAGTGGTGTGGATAAGCTGGTCATTCATTAACTTGGAGAATAGTTCTGATATCAATATGGCAGCTCAGACATCTTCGGAGGATTCGGATTTGGGTGTTGCACTTTTGCCTGAGGGTTATGTTTAACGTAAGTAAAATGATCATTTCCGGATGCTTATAAAATCGATTGTTACTTCAGGTTGCATTTTGAACTATGATTCTCACGCAGGGCGCATTTTCATAAATTGAAACAATGTGCAACTGTAAGCGATATATAGCAAGCACGTGAGAGAGGAATTAGGGGCGCGGATTGCGAACTACTTTCGCGCGGATAATACAAAGACTTTGTCTACAGTGAGAGCCGCTCTGGTTTGGAATGTATAGTAGAAGGCATTGCAACATGCAAGGATTTGTGACGTCATTCCGATTTTCGCATGCCATTGGTCGTTTGGCGACGAATGCATGTAGAGTGCTGCAGTTTGATATACGCTCCCATTTTGTTTGATTGCTGCTACAGGATCCAGTGTGGGATTTCTAAGAGTGTTTTCTTGTATAGTTTGTGTTTTTTATTTTTTGAGAGAAATGCCTAAGGGAGTAATACTGGGAAGGCGGTTCCTTACGGACAAACATGTACTTAAAAGTAGGCGCTTTTAAATTTTACTTTCTCTACTACGCATAGGAAATAGGGTAAGCATTGTATTCCACCCTAATATTCAATACCAGGATTTCTTTAATTGCATCTGCATTTGTTTTAGCCATTTCATACATTTTACTTATTTCCCCTGTTAAGCCTATTTGTATTTGCACAGGATCTACATTTGTATTTTCCACCATTGTTTTTAATTCTTCACCCTGTTTATATAACTTGTTACAAATACCCTGTTTAGTGTTAGTAAGTTTCAGCTCCATTTCAATTAGATTTTTATCAATATGACTTGATAATTTCTGTTCTAGCTGATTGCAAACTTTATTTACTTTTAAATCTATATCATTTTGAAGTGCTTTAGAAGATTTTTTCTATTTTGATTTCTAATCTCCTACTTTCAGATTTGCTTTCTTTCATACAATTTTCTATTTGCTTAAATAGATTATTTTTGATACTAGATAACTGTGTATTGTTTCAATTAACTTATTATTACTTTCAGTTAACTTATTATTTAAGTATTTTCTCAGCTCTGTACTAGTTTCAGTTAACTTATTACTTAACTCTGTATTAGTTTCAGTTAGCTTATTACTTAACTCTGTACTAGTTTCAGTTAACTTATTACTTAACTCTGTACTAGTTTCAGTTAGTTTATTATTAATTTCAGTTATTGCTTCTAGAAGACACATAAAATTTTGTTGTGATAAGTTTTCTTGCTCTTGTTGCCTAGATGTGTGAGGGATAGTGTTTCTTTCATTTGTTGTTCCCTACACTAATATATGTAAAGGTTGATTGACTTGCATATTACTTCTATCTCTTTCTATGTCTAACTGTGAATTTACAGACGATTGTTCTTCAACGTCTAACCTATTTGTTTTCTCTAGCTCTGACTGTATATTTATATTATAATCAGTAATGGCTGACCTATCCTCTCCTACTTCCATATTCCCATTGTTTTTTGTTTCCATTTTATTTTGTGTATTTTCTTTTGTTGCTTTTAGTTTTGAATTGCTGAATTTTAATTTTTCACTTCTTAACAACATGTAATTATTTGAATAGCAATATATTCTTTGTAACTATCTTGACAATTATACAAATATATAGTATTGGAATTTTTTTTACCTTTTCTCTGGCTGTGTTAGTAAACATTTTTATTCTGGTGTTCCCTCGTGGATTCTAGTTGAGTTGTTGACTGCGTGCCCCGTACTCCTGAAAGATTTTCTTTTTTGCTGCCCATGGATGACGTTGTTGTATGTTGATCTAGAATTTCTTGAAGTTCACTGAAGTTCTTGTAGTGAAGTCATGTAGTTTCGTTGATTCTTTTCTTCTTTTCACTTATTCCTGCCTATTTTTGCCCCACGTTTAGGCGACAAACTTACAGGAGATGTATTGTTGCCCCACTGTTGGAGAGCCAAACTTAATATCGTTGCAGCCCCACGTTGATACAAACTTTACGGTGGCCTTCGTCCCACGTTTAAAAATCAACTTTGTATTTTTATGTTTATTTAAATATTATATATGTATACCTGAGCTGCGTTATTAGTAGGTTTTAGAGCATTGTATCTCTTAGCAGGGCTGGTACGGCTAAAGAATGAAGGCTTACACAAATTATAATTGTATTGCACTTTTTACTTTCTCTACTACGTATAGTGAGTAGGGGAAGTATTGTATTCCACCCAAAATTTCGATACCGAGATTTCACCGGAAATACATGTTTTTAGACTCACTGAATCCAAAAAAAGCATTTTTGGAAACATGTCCGTGTGTGTGTCTGCCTGTGTGTCTGTCTGTGTGTCTGTGTGTGTGTCTGTGTGTCTGTGTGTCTGTGTGTCTGTGAACAGCATAACTCAAAAACGAAGAGTCGGATAAACACCAAACTTGGTATTTAGGTTCAGTATCTTCCAGAGATGCGACACGAAGGTTTTCAAGAAAATCCCCCCACCCCAGACTACCCTTTACATGGAACATTTTTCGAAAATTTTAATTTTCTCAAAAACGGCTCTAACGATTTTGATTAAAATATCATATGTTTAAGATATTGTCATGACAAATAAAATGTGTATCTCGAATTTTCTGGGAATGTCTCCAAAAGTATTCTTCTTTATGAACGACTTTTTCATAACTGGTAAACCATAAGAGATAGACAAAATTTTACTACATGAAAAATGTAGATCGCATTACAATACACAATTTATGTCATATACATTTCTTTTGTTGAGTGAACCGTTTGCGAGATATTGCTTGTTATTCCCTTAAATTTTCCAATACTTATACTTTTTCTCAAATTCGTTATTCATTTTTTTTATGTCCTGGATATGCAAAGAGAATGGAATGCGCCACATAGCAACCAGCGTTAAAATATTTGACTATCGCTTAAAACCTACCATATTCCCCTTGCATCTACAAGAAAATTATCAATAAGAGTGACATCTCGATATCTCCATTAACATGAAGCATATGGAGAATAAGTGTTTGTAAAAATAGTTTGTACAAGAGTAGAGAAAGTCATGTGAGTGTAACACATCAGATTTTTTTATTAATTCTTCACACGATGAAATAACACTTCACGGATGTATCCTACTATAGAGCTGTAAGATTATTGTTATTTACACTTTTTTAACAGATAAACTTATATTATTCTCAACGAAATAAACTTTCATGTCACACACTGAACTCGTACCGAACTGCTCTGGTATACAATCTTGTAACGTACCCGCTTGAATTTGTACCTTTTCTCTATTTCAAGTCTCTGGTTGGCTAAGCCTATCCCAACATAATATCTTTATTCAACTTTAAGATTCTCTAGTTTTAGATTGGCTGTCTATAAACTGTTTTAGATATAACATTATTGTTCCAAAAACTATTAATAGCTTTTATTACAATTTCTAATTTATTGTTGCCTCAAAATTACCTCATTGTTAGCAACTTTCGGATTTTACTTTGTAATTCTGTTTGCTACGGAAGGCAGCTTGCTTCTATCCTCATAGCTCCTACATTGTTAAACTATGTAATACATACACATAACATTATTATACATGAGCATAAAAATATAAACATAATACAATGACTGTTTCGTACAATTTATACATTATTACGTACACATATTGCATTTAAGCCGGCTGTTATTTTATTTTATATTATACAATTAGACTAATATCATTTAAGTGTTAAAAAATACTGCCTCAATTTTCTTGGGACTGTCCCCAAAAGGTCCTCTTCATTTTGAATGACTTTTGTATAACTGGTAAACCGTAAGAGATAGACAAACTGTTACTATATACAAAACGTAGATCTCGTTAAAAGGGACAATTAATGTCATATACATTTTTTGTGGAGTGAATTATGTTTTATTAGATGTTTTTATTATTATTTTCTTTAATAATATTTATTTTTGGAATTATTTTTATTTTACGAGGTGTTCCTTGTTATTTGTTTGTATTTTACAGTACATATATTTTTTTCTCAAATGGGAATTCGTTATTCGTTTTTTTACGTCCTGGACATACAAAGAGAATGAAATGCTCCACATAGCAACCAGCTCTTAAAAGATTTGACTATCCCTTAAAGCCCTTGCACCTACAAGAAAATTAGCAATAGTATAGTTTCTGCAAATATTTATCTCGATTAGCATGAAGTAGATGGAGAATAAGCTTTGTAAAAATAGTTTGTACAAGAGTAGAGAATGTCATGTGAGTGCAACATATGAGATGTTTTAATAAAGCTTGTGCTTAAAACTACTGTATTGCAACTTGTTGCTTGCACTTCTCAAACATACGTTATGTGAATGGTTAACTTTCATTTAAAATACTGCCACATTCTCTCTTATAGAAAGTCTGCGGAAACGCCATTAATATGAGAGCACGTATAAAAGAGAACTGTAATGAAAAAGGACACAGTTAACAGCGAAGTAAATTAAGGTTTTATTATTCAAACATTTAAAAATAAAACAAAGTGCTGTTGCTTATTGCTGTGCTTTAATATAAAAGCATAAGCATTGCTTACCATTAAAAGGTAGAAATTAATAGTGAAGTGAGGCTTTAGTATATTGTATTAATATGTTCTCCAAACAAAGTTTTCTCTTTTAACTGTGAAACTTTAGCTCATTCCCAAGGGACAAATAGCATCATCACTTTCATGCTTGCTTTAAAAACTGTCTAGAGTGTTAATGTGAAATGAATGTTGCTTTATTATTTTTGTATTAAGGCATTATGCACAAGAAATTTACTTCAGATAGCTGTGAATCTTAGTTCATACCCAAGGCACAAAATGAATGACACTTTCACTGCTCTTTGTAAATCTGCATAATTTTTGCATGAAATGAGGCATTCGTATTTTACATTCAAATACAGTACAACAGTTTGCTACATGTAATTCCTGAATAGTAGTCCCATAAGGATCCCTAACAATGATAAAAACAAAACCACAAGTTGAGGCAGGTGCCAATCAGCTTCATTATGACAATAACGTTTGAAGAAAAGAAAATTAACAGCAGTAAGAGTGAAAAGAGGCAAATTCTGTTTTCGTATGCATATTACTTATTCTTTCTGAACAGAAGCGTGTTTAAAAATAGGAAAATATGAAAATAGGGAGCTACGGGTTAACGAAATATTTTCCATGTCTAATGCTTTCCTGTTATTGGTTAGGTATTGCGTGTGGATACAACTAAACACAATACTGCTCTTCTCCATTTCCAAAGGATTATTTCTAATGTATCCTTATGGAACGCGGAAAGCATTATGAGCATAGAACTCGATGTATTCAGAAAATCAGTGGTGTGAGCTGCTATGTAAGCATAACCACAGATTTACACTCGAGCACAACTTAAGCGAGCGAGCAGGTACCCTAAAGCGCCCCTTGAGTGTCACTATGAGTTCAAACGCAACACTTAAGGACCACTTGCACTTGAGTACTACTACGAATGTGGCCCTTACTCACCTAAAGAGATAAGCCCCTACCGTATGCTCTTTATCTCTAGGATAGGAATACAATTATTCTATTATACATAGCAGTAGCAGTTACAATTCCAGAATATCTGTCGGTATGCGACCTGCTCTGTAAAAGCGAAGTGGGAAATGAAATCCTTTTAAGATAAGGGATTACTGAAAAAATGTATATATCCTCTAAAATTGTAAAATAAAATTTTTGAGAATATCAGCATATGCTCCAATCCATACAAATAAGCATTATGAATCCTCTTTCATTAAAAGTTTTCGATTAATTAAAACTCTGTGTAATTTAATTTTGTGTAAAATCATTATTTTCCATGTTCTTTTAAAAGGCTTGTAAATAAATGTGTAAGAGTCTCCACATATTGGGTATTAAAAATGTCAAAATTGTAATCATTGGGAAAAATACAACAATAGCCTAATCTTCGTTTGGCAGTATAATTTTTGGAGATTGGTAAGATAAATGCGCTGAATGGGGTTGGTAAAAATACAAAAGAGGCGGTATTTGCCTCATGAATCGTTGCTTTGACTGCAATTTTGCTGAGACTGAGCTCGTGGAGTTACCCTGTAAGTACGAACCCCCTGATATAGATAAGGGTAAAGGTATGGAGAAAAAGACCCCGGGGAAGAGCACCGCATGTAGACCGCAACGGCTGTTTTTGCTTCTACCGTGACCCCTGAGAGAAAGAGATGATGGGAGAGATCCGAGGGGCGACCAGATCCGATGACGAGGGGCGCAGCATGGCCAGCATCCCAAAAGTTTCAGACCGACGCATCCGATGCCGTCCGGGCCCAAGAATTCCTGGCGATCCCCTTTTAATAGGATCCATTCGGAGCAATCCTGCAATATGTCACGGAAGAAACCTCTATGCAGGATGAGTTTGAATTCCAGCGACAACTCTCAGGTGACCATTTCTGACTGGAAATGAAGCAAAAAATTCTTATAGCCTTGTGTCCGTAAAAGCATACCTTCCACGATAGATGGCACTGAACAGCGGCATCAAACATAGAGCCCAGGCTCACATTACATGGTCTAAATCCCATCCATGTCACAAACAGTGGTCTGCATGAGATGCAATGCACGCGTTCACACGTCGCATTCATGGATTGCCCCAATCGTTTGAATGTTCCGGGCTGTGTATGAATATCGTCACAGGCTACGTGGATAAGCTGTTGAAGGGTACGAACATCAAGAACAGGCTCACCGGACACAATGCTTTGCAGATGCACTCACAAGTAAAAATCCAGGGGTTTAAGTCCGTGATCCGGCAGGCCATACAACAGGGCTTCTACGTTCTATCCAACGTCTGGGGAAGATGTTATTGAGGTATCGGCAAACGTTAATGCGGAAGTAGGCTGGCGCTGCAGCCACATTGCCTGTCGTATTGCCAAAGGCATTCTCCAACAAAGGAGGCAGAGTGTTTTGCAGGAAGTCCAGATACGTTTCTCTGTCCAGGCGTTGTGCAAGAAGAACTGATCTAAGCAGGCGGTCGCCAATAATCTCTACTCAAAAATTTATTCTGAATCACTACTGATGAGACGTTTCAACATCCTGTGAAGATTTTCCGTGACGATTATACAGGTTAATGATGCCATCTCTACCAACGGTCACTTGATCGGTGAAGAGGACTGAAGACCTGTTGCACAAACCAGTGACAGAATCCTTCCCCTGGAGGAAATTCCGCCGTCAGTAATCCCTGCACACGTTGCAGGTGACAGGAATGATAGCGGTTTGTCATGTAGGCTATAGATAAGCGCCCTTTGGCTTACTTATGTTGGCGGGCCGATTTCCTGGAGCTTGTTCCAGGGTTGTTCTCAATATCATGGAGAACATGTTCCTGCACATCTGATGTATGCACAGTCCGCAGCTGCCCGGTACATTTGTCTGCCTCAAAGGACCCATGCTCACACAAACGCCGAAAAATGGCTCCAAATGTTGTGTGATGTGGATGGTGTTGTCGGTATATCCGTGCTGCCTCTCGACCGTTTCCACCTGATTGACCATACACAAACACCATGTCGGCTTGTTTCTGGAATAAATAGCGGACCATTGTGCTTCTATGTTGCTTAAATCACACTACCTGCAACACGCAAAACGCTCACTGCAAGTTATGAGAGACTAAATTGCAATACACAAAACGCACACTGCAAGTTATGCGAGAATGTTGCCAGTGTCATCTACCGTGGAAACTATGAATTTCCGGACACAAGGTGATATGAACTCATTTCCAGTCAGGAATCACCCCCTAAAATTTGTCGGTGGACTTAAAACTCGTTCTCTACAGCGCACATCTACCCCAAGCTGCAGCCCTCCCAAAACTTTCGCCTGTACCTACAACCCTGAAACATATGTCAAAGAAGATAATGGATACAGGAAATTAAGGGAATGATAGTCATGGTAAAAGCTGAACCATCCCAGCTGGCCTGCTGATCCAGGGAAACCACGAAAAACCCATGGGTCACAGTGGGTAGTTGCCGGGTATCAAACCCCGGACCTCCGAATGCGAGTTGTACACGTTACCGTTTTGCCACCTCGCTTGGTCCTGATGCCGAAAGTTGCCTATGAAGTGAAGTATGGACGATGTGTAGACGAAAATTTGCATTCAGATGTTTGATGGTGGAACACTAAAAGTTAATGTAAGACCCTCGAAGTAAAACAAAATATTACGTTGAAATAGTTTATGACGTTTTATTCTGACACACCATTCAACACTTCGCTATCGGGAATTCGAAAGCAGGTTATTGCCATGCTGAACTAGAAGCACGAGAGAAATAAGGTACAAAGTATTATGTAAATAGATGCAGCGAAGGTAGGTCAAGAGGGTGTACGTTAAAAGCGGCAACGAAGGGAAGGAAAGGAAAAAAAATGCAATATGCCTCCCTTACACGCTGAGAATCTTCCACAAATTGCTTCAGAATGCAAGGAGGAGGTATCGTTTAACAGCTCGGAAACATAAAGTAAAATTCCAGGGAAAAGGGGAGAGTAAAAAAAGAATGGTCAGTTTACAAAATGAAGACAAGAACGGAAACGGAAGAGAGCTACGAATTTGTAACTACTTTGTCCTCGGTTTCTCTTTCCTCTTTGGACGGATGCCAACTGTCGAGCAACAAATGAAAGAACAAGGATAGTCATAAACACAAAAGATTGTGCCTTTTACAAACTTGCATAATTGTTAGGGCTTGTGTAACATGTTTTTGTTAGGTTTAATAGAGCAAAACAGATATTAGCATTGCGTTGCCCTCTGTCCGTACTCTGAAACAAGCAATCAACTGCTTCAAAAACGTGATTCAGATCTTAGACTATTATTTTTCCAACAGTCTTCAATTTGGGTTGAAAGTTTTAAAAATTAAGGATGGTTTAGTAGGAGTACATCCTAAAAATTGTAAACTTTTTAGTAAGCCACTGCATTCGCAGAGTTGAACTTTATGCACGATTTTGATGTTTACTTTCTTTACTTCTTACCTATAACAAGTACAAAGTATTACATCTCATTGAAATATACGATATCGATATTTCTTCGGAAATAAATATTTTGAAACACTGTGAAGATAAAAAAAGCGGTTTTAGAAAAAATGTGCGTTTATAACAGCATAACTTACAGAACTAAAGGTCATTAAATACCATCGTTATTCTTCATTTATCGAGCAGGATGGCTCAGGCGGTTGCGTCTGTGGCCCGCATTTAGGCTTGTGGGTTTGATTCCCGCCGCCAACCTTCCTGACCCATGGAATTTATCAGGGGTTTCCCCGGGTCACTAGCCGAATGCTGGGAAGGATCATTTCTTCCTCCCTCATTCCCTCTCATTTCATCTTTCTCTTTCACGTTACAGGTTTACTCCGGGGCTGTGTGTCGGTAGACTGCGGACAGATGGCGCAGATGGCTTGCGTGTTAAAACCTTTTCTCGGACCCGTTAGATGGAGACCGCTCGAATCTCGACTGCTTGGTCAAGCTTTCCCCAGTCTCCGCTGGAGGGGAGCCTGTGAGCCACTTTCCGGCGGCTTGGGAGTGCTGCATTGAGTGCTCTCCGGCTGGGTGGTCTAGCCTGTAACTCTTAGGGAGCTCTGCGCGTCTCTGTCGCCTGTGTCGGCCGGTCCTGCAGCCCATATGTCACCTGCGGTTCCTTTATCTCATCCATTTCTATCGGTGGTTTGTGCACAACAGATTCCTGTGTGGGTCAAAGTGCTAGGTGTCCCCTCCGTAACGTAATTCTAATCCTATTCTTAACTTTCTCAAGAATGGCTGAAACGATTTTGTTTGACCCAATCAATGTAAATAGCCTCTCGGGTATCGAGAAAAGAATCATTGCTGTGAATTTTGATTTGTTCACGCGCACTCTCTTCTTCATGGGGAATTGGAGGCTCTTCTAGTGCATAGATTGTCGCTTATTGTCGGAATTATATTGGAAAATCCGAGTTTTGTCTCACATTATTACATTTTTTTTTAAAGAAATCACGATTATTTTCAATGTTTTTAAGAATGACAGCACGACAATACACACACTGATTCTCTTGCGCGTATGAGTTTTTTTGGCACCACTTTAGCTCGTATCTTTTTCATACCCAGATCGTCGTGAGAAATCTGTCTAATACTTTCCTTATTGAAGTTGGTAAGCTAGCAGCTGCTCAAAGGCACAATCGGCGATCTTCTCGAATAAGAATTTTAGGAATTTCTCTACATTCTCTTCGGTTGTCATAGTAAAAGGACGGCTCGATTTTGCATCGTGCCAGTCGTTTTTCCTACCCATCTTTAATATCTTAAACCATTCGGAAACGTGGATAAAAGATAGACACGGATGATCACAAACTGTCAAGAATTTGTAAGTTTCTGTGGTAGATTTTCTAGTTTTGTGAGGAATTTGACGTTAATTCGTTGTTCTACTTTAGCACTCAGCTTTATTCCTACGGGGTTAGACACACGATTCGCTTCTAACTTGGCCACTCTTGGCCAGAATCACCCCTGCACGTGTGAAACTTTGTGTGATAGTAAAGGGAAGTCCATAGATCAATGTCTTATCCTTCTTTGTGCTCAAAATGGCGGCAAATAAGTAACAAGTTAGCTTCGGTTTCTTTATTGCCACACATCGTACATGGTTGATTCCATCATGCCATTTTATCACAACTGTAAGACTACCATTAATTTAGCATAACTCATTTGACAGAGCCATTATAACCGATCTTCGAAACTGATGAAATGCAAGTTTCTCTTCGGATTCTCTTCTGTAAAACCCTGGAAGATACCTGTAATTGACGTCTCTATTTGAAAATAGGTTCCAGCGCCACCTTTTATACCTTAGGCTCGTGGCATAACTGAATGCACGTCGATTTAATTGATCCACATTACCTATTCCCAAACTGTACTGATGGATCAAGTAAGTCTGTATACCTTCTTTCCGTTTTCAGACTTCACTTTTCTGTGAGTGTTTGAACTGGTCTTGCAGTAAAGTCAGTATTGGCTATCGCAACAACAGCATTGTCAGTGCACTTGACATATATTTCACATTTACTTTCAATTAAGTGTCCACGATCCTTCTTCTTTAGCTCACTCGTGGGTACAAGAGGGTAGTTGTAAGTTCAATTTTTCATTTGAAAAAAGGTTCCACACACTCTCTTTTAACTTAGTATCATGTGATAACCGGATGCAAGTCGATTCAATTGAACCAGATTACCCATCCCTAAATTGCACTTGTGAATCAGGTAAGATTGTTGTACCTTCTTTCCGTTTTCAAACATCGCTCTTCTGCGAGTGTTTGAATTGGTGTTGCAGTAAAGCCGTTACTAGCCATTGTAACAGCAACGTTTTTTAAGTTCCAACTATACCCCGCCTTTAAATGCAATGGACGTCGTTGCACTTGACACATATTTCCCAATCGGACTTGCAGTCAAATGTCCACGAACCTTCTTCTTTAGCTCACTGGTGCTTACAAGAGGATAGATGTTAGTTCTGTTTTCTCTCACTGTTGTACCAGCTGGGAAATTCCTTCGTGTGAGGTTATCTAGTGGCTTGTAAAGACTATCAAAGAAGACACTGAGTTCTAGGATTAGACACAACTGAAAGCATGTTCACAACACGTTTACCCATTGTGTCACTTTCCGACCATCCCACAATAAATTTCCATATGTAGAGATAGCCATGAATTTCTGAAGAATATCCCTCCACTGCTCGTGTTCTAAAAGCTCTGGAGTGCAATGTCCTGCAAGTTTTTAAAATACTGCTGTCACAAACACTCCATTAGACAGGGAAAAGATCCCTCCTTCTTAAGAAATAAGTTTGTTCCTGTTAGTAAAATAAATATACATACACTACGTGATCAAAGGTATCCGGACAACAGGGTGAAAATGACGTACAAGTTTGTGGCGCTAAAAGTAAATATGGTGTTGGCCCACCCTCAACCTTGATGGCAGCGTTCACTCTCGCAGGCATACTTTCAATCACGTGCTGGAAGGTTTATTGGGGAAAGGCAGCCCATTCTTCACAAAGTGCGGAACTGAGGAGAGGTATCGATGTAGGTCGGTGAGGCCTGGCACGAAGTCGGCGTTCCAAAACATCCCAAAGATGTTCTATAGGATTCATGTCAGACTCTGTACAGGCCAGTCCATTACAGGGATGTTATTGTCGTGTAACCACTCAGCCACAGCCCATGCAGTATGGACAGATGCTCGATCGTGTTGAAAGATGCAATCGCCATCCCCGAATTGCTCTTCAACAGTTGGAAGCAAGAAGGTGCTTAAAATATCAATGTAGATCTGCGCTATGATTGTGCCATGCAAAACAAATAGGAGTGTAAGCCCTCTCCAGGAAAAACATGACCACACCATAACACCACCACCTCCAAATTTCACTGTTGGCACTACACACGCCGGCAGATGACATTTACCGGGCATTCGCCATATCCACACCCTGCCATCGGATGGCCACACTGTGTACTATGATCCGTCACTCCACACAACATTTTGCCACTGTTCAATCCTGTAATGTTGACGCTCATTACACCAAGCAAGGCGTCGTTTGGCATTTTCTTGCGTGATGTGCGGCTTATGAGCAGCCGCTCGACCATGGAATTCAAGGTTTCTCACTCACGCCTAACTGGCATATACTTGGAGTGGATCCTGATGCAGTTTGGAATTCCTGTGTGATGGTCTGGATAGATGTCTGCCTATTACTCTTTCCGACCCTCTTCAAACGTCGGCGGTCTGTCAGTCAACAGACGAGGTGGCCTGTACGCTTTTGTGCTGTAGATATCCCTTCACGTTTGCACTTCACTATCACATCAGAAATAGTGGACCTATGGATGTTTAGGAGTATGGAAATCTCGCGTACAGACTTCTGACACAAGTGACACCCAATCACCTGACCACGTTCGAAGTCCGTGAGTTCCACGGAGCGTCCCATTCTGCTGTTTCAGGATGTCTAATGACTACTGAGGTCGCGGATAATGAGTACCAGGCAGTAGGTGGCAGCACAATGCACCTAAGATGAAAAACGTATGTTTGTGGGGGTGTCCGGATACTTTTGATCACATAGTGCATATACTTTCATAAACTTATCCTAAATATAATATAATGTTGCTTGTGTTGAATGTTAGCTGTTTACAATATAACATGCGAACATTTCCAATGAGACATGAAATAACACCTTTATATATTTTACTACGATTATTTCATTGTATTTTACTTATACCTTTTCCTTCAAAGCTATACAAGGAAGTGGATATCCTTTCAAATTCACCAAACAAAATTAAATGAAAAAACCGGTAGTTGACACATGGTTTTACGAGTTTTAAGGTACTTTATATCAAAAATAAACTTCTAAATTCGCTGAACAATATATTGTTAATAATGTTGGAGCATATAGCGAAATTTTGTTTTAAGTTTAATCTACATATTTCACATTAGTCCACATGTTCCCAAAATGGAAACGTCTGAAGGTGAAATGTTACAGCTAAAGTTGCTATGTGCGACTGAATAACTGAGCACACGCCTATGGTTTCTCCCACCCATTCGCTGTCACAAATCGTATCTCGATATGGGTATTGTACGTTATTTTTATTTCGCTTTATTGAATGCTTAATTAAAACAATTACTTTATTTTTTGTTAAGTAAAATTGCTTATGTGTATATTTGTTTTCAATGAATACTTTTACCTTACCTGAACTTTGTATAATAGTTGGCAAGTATTTGGTTGTTACATTATGTGCATTATAGGTAAAGCAATCAGTTAAATGTTTATTTTCTTTTAAAGTTTCATTTAGAATTAAAGAGGTGTGTTTCCGTTTTAGTTGCTTTAATTAAATATTAAACTTTTCTAGAAAATACCCAAAGGATAAACCTTGGCAGCAAACTATATCATTCCAATTAAGTAACAAATTCGCAAGGCTATCAGAAGTATGGCGTGGATTTTAGTCTGCAGCGAAGCTGACCTTACCCATGAAGTGTAATTTTCTCACCCATCTGCGAGGCAAATCGCGCTATTGACAAACGTCTCTGAACTTCAAAGCATTTATCTGGAAATTATTAAACATAAAGCACATTAACGTTTCAGTATACACATGATAATGCAATATAGTTTAAAGGATGACATCTATACCTTTTCCATCTGGTATACACAATTGAACTAGAGAGAAGGGTAGAGGTAGAGAGTGGGAACCTTGCGCGCTGAGACCTGCATAGATCTATTGCGGCTACCACCTCCCAGGAGGAAGGGATAAGGTGAAGGAACCATAGGAGGCTACAGGCCGTAGAGACAGGTCACAGAGACGCGCGGAAGTTCCCACCATTTCCAAGCTCGCAGACCCATCCCACTGTTATAGCCGCCGAGAGATGGCGATGAAGCACCCACCAATCAAACAGCCCTCTGGTGCCCGGGAAGTACTCTTTCTTGAGCATGCATCCGCGTCTTCTGTCCAACATCGCCATACGCCACGAAATCCAGAAGCACAACTGAAAAATGACAAGAAAAAAGGGAAATGATGGAAAGGAAATCGTGGTAGAGAGGAACCACCCCAACATTCGCCTCCCACCCCAGGAACCACAATCGTCCGAAAGCAAGTTGCACACTGAAGCCGTTCTGGTGCGACATGTTGTAGCTGTACCATTTGCTTCACATTTTGAAGCTACTTTCTCAAAGCTGCACGAGTTTAGATAACGTTTAATGTTACCTGCATTGTTGTTGAGTTCTCGCTCTGCGTTGTCTGGTCCGCCAGCTGCTTCAGTGGTATAGTTATGAGTTCTTTGTCTCAAGGTATACGTGACCTTAGTTTGAAAAGATAACGCCAGTTTAGTTAGCTGATATATTTTAATGTTGACTCAAATATTCTATTTGTAAAGATCGAGGACTGCTGAATTAAATAATTAAATTAGTTCTATAATAGTAATGAAGCGAAACGTCAGTTTCCGTAAGTCGCAGAAATGTTACTCGCAATATCCGTTAAATCTTTCTCACTCAAGCGCGTCACTGGGTGCTATACTATACATTGTGTGTACATGTTTCCATGCGGTACCTCGCTCGAATCTAAGAATTTCATTTCGTTTCTAATTTACAGAATTCCTGTCTAAGTGACTTTTCATGCGTACTGAAATCAACTCTAACTACATTCTAGGAATCTTTATGCTAATTCGTTCGCAACTCGACTGTTACTAATGACGTTCCTTAACATGACATGCTAGTGAGCGTTTTCTTCGGACACATCTTTCAACTAAGGATTATTATGTTATACACTGATTTAATATACAGAAACCATTTATTGCAATTATTTGTCTATCTTACTATTATTTCTTTATTAAATTATTTATATATTCCTGTCAATAATTAGGTATCTACACATTACCGCGGCGCACCTCACTCGGAAACTGTTGAAGTAAATAATGAAACGACATTATTTCGGCCATATTGGTATTTTTAAAACCAAGAAATTGAAGTTACTAAGTAAATAATGTTAATAAATGCTGCATTAATGTTCCCAGATATGAAAATGTTTAGGCTTATTCCCTGGATTCCCGTGTTTTACGCAGCTGCGTTGTTTTCCTTCTATGGGCCTTAGTACGTAAATTTTAAGAATTAATTGTTTATGTGCTGTTAAGGGCACTAGTGCCGGAACGAATAGTAAAAACAGAGAAAAACTTGCCAATATTTGAATGTTCTATCTTCAAAAGTTGCCGACAGAACTGAATGTGATATAGATATCTTACTGGATCGTTGTGCAATATTTTAGTATATGGAAAATAATTTTTAATCTCATAGTTACCTGTATAGACACTATTGTATGTCAGGCGGAAAAAAATAATATATACGTGTAAAAACTTTCACACTTTTTAATGAAATTTTAATTATAGACAGTTTTTAAAATCAAACTTAAAATTTTGTTTGCATAAAAGGAAACCATAAACTCTAAGGTAGTGGTCTACTTAATATAACATCCTTGAGGAAGTCTCAGCAAAAATTTCAAGCTTTTTATCTAATATTAATTTCAGATATGAGCACAAATGACATACATGTAAATTCGGAGCTAAATTGGAGTAGGGTGTCGTAACTTCAACTACATTTATTCTAAATAACTCAAAAGGTGTTCCATAAAATACATTTTCTCCTAAAACTCGAGACTCGGATTCATATCTGGAAGGTAATTAATATACAATGCAATTTTCAACCCAGGATTGACAATTTAGCAGTTTTACTAAAACGCCGACTCTAGAGTGTTTCGTTTTTAGTTTGGGGTGAAAAAATATTCTATTCCGCATGGCTGAAACTTTCCTACGTTTAAACTAATATTAATAATACATTAGAGCAAGGGTGACGAAAACACCTTCCTTCCGCGAGTCACCAAATATGCAACACGCACTGCATCACTGAGCAGCATGTGAAAATCAAACGGACGGTTGCAGAGAGGGAACGTTCGCCTGCGAGTCAAAATGATTTGCGAGTCACGTTTTCGCTACCTCTGAATTAGAGCATTCTTTCATGCAGTAGACATACCATATATAGGTAATTATGATAACGGTATTAATATCTTAGGCATACCATATATAGGTAATTATGATAACGGTATTAATATCTCGAAACGTAGACAGTCAGGCTTAATTTGAAAAAGCCGGTTTTGTTATCATGCCTTTCTCTACCGTTGTATAAACCATTCTTACAAAAGCTTATGCTTCTATCCATTTCTCATTTAATAGAGACAAGCTATCAGTAAACATCTCGTTTTAGGTATGTAGAAGAATATAACAGACTAAAGCGATAGTCAGATTTTTAAAAAGTGTGATCAGTATATGGCGGCTTTGAAATTCCTTCCTCTTTGCTTGCCCACAGTAAAGAAGAATAGCGACTTATCACCAGGGAAATTATAAGAATCTAGAAATTTATATTAATAACAAAAAATATATTGGAAGCAGTTAACACCACAAAACGCTTATTTGATATAAATTGTCTGCTTTAACGAGATCTACCTTTTCTTTTGCGTAGTACGATTTTGCTATTCATTATAAGAGTCATTCAGAATAAAGAGATTTAACAGGTTATTCCCAGAAACTTCAAGATATAGATTTTATTTCTCATATAAAAATTTTAAACATGTATTTTAATCAAAATCGCTACTGGTATTTTTGGGAAAATAAAGTATGACGACAAATGTTCCATATAAATATTAAAAAAAGAAATACATTGAAAGTTATAACTCAGTCATTCCAGTGCTGAAACTACAGAACAAAAAATACAGATATCTTGATTGTCACAGCATGGACTGTGTGATATTTGTTGGTAAAATTTGCAGACGAAGTGCCTTTGGGGTTATATTCTTTGACTACTACTGCTATACATAATCTGAGTACAACTGTGTGTCTTTAAGCACTCCTGGAAATGACTGTGGAATACTCAAGCTTCATTTACATATAATTCAAAATATAATAAACTATTTTTATTTTTCACCAATCAGATATTATTAATTTAAGGATCACACCTTTACTATTAACATTCAATGTTCCTCAGCCATCCCCAAGCCTTCCCCAGGTGTGGATCTTGTTTTAGGGAATATAGTTTAACACATACAATATCATTTTGAGTTATCTTTATTGCGGCGTCTTTAGAATTCTTTACAATTCCTTTTAAACATATCTTTTATGAAGTTCCATTAGCCAGTATAATTTTATAACAAAGTATAGTTCAAAGCCACTAATTAACTTGTTTTTTATCTCCCCATTTAACTTTTTTCAAACAAATCCTTAACGATATTTACCACGGCAAATTTCCTACGTAATTATATCCTGCATATACAAATATTAAATTCATATAATAACACGCATAACTCACTACAACGGAAGTATCTTTTAACTTGTAAACTTTCACTAAAACGTGAATACACTTCTCTAAACTCTAGTTTTACAATAAGGAAAATTATTAGCATGCTAGGCCGAAACACTTAGATTGTTCTGGCTATAGAAATTTTAAAGTCGGCTTTTCAAAAGCAAAAACATTACCAGTCCCGTCTTCCCCAACGGACAGGAAATAAATTGCACACATGTTGCTTCAGTTTCATGTAGTATCATTCCTTTTTTCCAGTAATAAGTTACCAAGGACGATCTCCCACCATCTTCTGCCAGCTTTCCATAGCAGACAACTTGCTTCGTAGGCATGAACTTTTGAGGTTAAATATAACCTTATTTTAGCTCAGCAATAGTGGTTAAGTCTTACCACTAAACTGTATGTAATAATTTAAACACCAGCCAACCCTCTGATGATTTTTGTTACACATGCAACTGAGGAAAACCCATTTCGTCATTTTTACCATTAAGCCCACTGAACAGGTGCATGATACTCGTTTCGACGACAGCAGGCCGGCCTTAAGCAAAACGATACGGGCGAATCACGCAATCAACTCTTTTCGCTTTCTCTGTGTGCTTGCAACTAACGTTGCTGTTCCGCTACCTGCGCCTACGCCCCGCTGTTCTAAAGGATGAACATACGCTTCTTATAGCGAATATCTCTGATTTTATTATAAAAATGATACTAAGTAAACGGTATTAACATAATACCGTTGCAGGCTATAGACACTACTTCGTGTTACGTTATATACTTTGTATTAGTGAATACCAATTCACACGAATTTACATCAATTACCAAACTTAAAAAATAACGTCAATCTTCTGCACCGTTTTCTAGAAAATGCCATTTTTGCATAAATAGTGTATCCCTTCCCTGAGCCTGCTTATCTCAGAGTAGTGAAACTTGGCAGCATCCTTTAAAAGTGTACAATAAACAATTCGATGCAGCAGTTTTCTCTTATTTTAAAAATAATAGTACATATGATTATCTAACCTACCAATGAATTTGTGGTATTTCTTGAAGCCAAAGCTTAAGTGTTTTTATTTTAAAAAATCTGATGTGTAACACTCACATGACTTTCTCTACCCTTGTACAAACTATTTTTACAAACGCTTATTCTTCATATGCTTCATGTTAATCGAGATGTCAATATTATTGCTAATTTTCTTGTAGGTAAAAGGGGAATATGGTAGGCTTTAAGCGATAGTCAAATGTTTTAAGAGCTGGTTGCTATATGGAGCATTCCATTCTCTTTGCATGTCCAGTACATAAAAAGAATCTGATGTGTTACACTCACATGACTTTCCCTACTATTGTACAAACTATTTTTACAAACGCTTATTCTACATCTACTTCATATTAATCGAGATAAACATTTGCAGACTGCATCTTATTGCTAATTTTCTTGTAGACGTAAGGGAAATATACATTTACAAGGGCAATATAGAAGTACAGTAGCCTTTAAGCACATACATATCTCTTAATAGCTGGTTGCTAGGTGCAGCACCATTCCCTTTGCCACAGATTAATACACTTTGCATATCCAAAACAAAAAAACTGATGTGTTTCACTCACATGACTTTCTCTACTCTTGTGCAAGCTATTTTTACAAACGCTTACCCTCCATATGCTTCATGTTAATCGAGATATCGAGATGTCAATCTTACTGATAATTTTCTTGTAGATGCAAGGGGAATATGGTAGGTTTTAAGCGATAGTCAAATATTCTAAGCGCTGGTTGCTATGTGGCGCATTCCATTCTCTTTGCATGTCCAGGACATAAAAAAATGAATAACGAATTTGAGAAAAAGTATAATTAATGGAAAATATAAGGGAATAACAAGCAATATCTCGAAAACGGATCACTCAACAAAAAAAATGTATATGACATAAATTGTGAATTTTAACGCGGTCTACATTTTTTGTGGAGTAACATTTTGTCTATCTCTTATGGTTTACCCGTTATGCAAAAGTCGTTCAGAATGAAGAACACTTTTGAAGACATTCCCAGAAAATTCTAGATATCTATTTCATTTGTCATGAAAATACCTTGAACATCCGCTATTTTAATCAAAATCGATAGAGCCATTTTTGAGAAAATTAAAATTTTCGAAAAATGTTCCATGTAAAGGGTACTCTGGGGTGGGGGTATTTTGTTGAAAACCTTCGTGTGTCATCTCTGGAAGATACTGAACCTAAATACCAAGTTTGGTGTTTATCCGACTCTTCGTTTCTGAGTTATGCTGTTCACAGGCACACAGACACACACACACACACACACACACACACACACACACAGACACACACACGGTCATGTTTCATGCCTTTTTTGTATTCAGGGAGTCTCAAAACATGTATTTTGCGGTGAAATCTCGGTATCGAATTTTTGGGTGGAATAGAATACTTCCCCTACTTACTATACGTGGTAGAGAAAGTAACAATGAATAACGAATTCCCATTTGAGAAAATAAGTATCGAAAAATTTTAGAGAATAAGAAGCAATATCTCGAAAATGATTCACTCAACAAAAAAAATGTATTTGACATAAACTTCGTAATTTAACGCGATCTACATCTTTTGTGTAGGAAATTTTTGTCTATCTCTTATGGTTTACCAGTTATGCAAAAGTCGTTCACAATGAAGAATACTTTCGGAAACATTCCCAGAAAATTTGAGACATACATTTCATTTGTCATGAAAATATCTTAAATATGTGATATTTTAATCAAAATCGTTATAGCTGTTTTTGAGAAAATTAAACTTTTCGAAAAATGTTCCCTGTAAAGGGTAATCTGGGGTGGGGGGAAAACCTTTGTGTCGCATCTCTGGAAAGATACTGAACCTAAATACCAAGTTTGATGTTTATCTGACTTCGATTCCTAGGTATGCTGTTCACAGACACACAGACACACACGGACATGTTTCCAAAATGGTTCTTTTGGATTCAGGGAGTCTCAAAATATGTATTTCCGGTGAAATCTCGGTATCGAATTTTTGGGTGGAATACAATACTTCCCCTACTTACTATACGTAGTAGAGAAAGTAAAAATGAATGAGTTCCCATTTTAGAAAAAGTATAAGTATTGGAAAATTTAAGGCAATAACAAGCAATATCTCGAAAATCGTTCACTCAACAAAAAAAAATGTATATGACATAAATTGTGTATTTTAACGCGGACTACATTTTTTGTAAAGTAAAATTTTGTCTATCTCTTATGGTTTACCAGTTATGCAAAAGTCGTTCACAATGAGGAATACTTTTGGAGACATTCCCAGAAAATTCGAGATATACATTTCATTTGTCATGAAAATATCTTCAATATGTGATATTTTAATCCAAATCGTTAGAGCCGTTTTTGAGAAAATTAAAAATTTCAAAAAATGTTCCATGTAAAGGAAAATCTGGGGTGGGGGGATTTTCTCGAAAACCTTCGTGTCGCATCTCTGGAAGATATTGAACCTAAATATCAAGTTTGGTGTTTATCCGACTGTTCGTTTCTGAATTATGCTGTTCACAGACACACACGGACATGTTTCCAAAAATGTTTTTTTATACAGGGTTCTCAAAACATGTATTTCCGGTGAAATCTCGGTATCGAAATTTTGGGTGGAATACAATACATCTCCTACTTACTATGCGTAGTAAAGAAAGCAACTAGCAACGTAATTAAAATTTTTCTACATACAATTTATCATCACTACATAAACATCTTGGGCACAAAAGTTTATTAAAAATTATTAGTTGAATACTTAGAGAAATGTACCATAAAAATTGGGTTTTAAAACTTGTATATCAAGGATCTAAATCTTCAAGGAAGATGTCTCAGACTTTCAGCATTAGTGAAGATGTTGAAGTTAAATATCAAGTCTGGTATTTTACCAGTTTATCATTTTGAATTATTCTGTTCACAGTGGACATACCCCGCGCAAACACACAAACGGACATACATATACACGTACTTTTCTATAGTGTTTTCTTTTCACTTCCCTTGCTGCGTTCTTTCAGTAAGTAGAGGAAAGTAGTATTCCACCAAAACTTCCATGTAGAGATCTCACCGGAAATATGTGTTTTAAGGACCTGAATCCCCCAAAAAGTATGATTAGAAAAAAGTGTCTATATACGAGTGTGTTTGTTTGTTTGTTTTCTGTTTATCTGTGGACAATATAACTAAAAACGAAAAATTAGTTAGGTACCAAACTTGGTATTTAAGTTCAATATCTTCCAAGGATGTGACACTAAGATTTTTAAGAAAGCTCCCCCAGCCAAACTACTATTTGCTTGGGACAATTTTGTAAATTTTTATTTTCTCAAAAATTTCTCCAAAAATTTGGATTAAAATACATCACTATATGCTTACGATATTTTCATGACAAATTAAATGTTACATCTGAACTTTCTGGGAGTAGCCTCTGAAGTACTCTTCATTCTTAAGGACTTTAACTGGTAAATCGTAAGAGATACACAAAATACATAAATAATGTAACGGCGTTAACCATTTATTGGTTGGAATTTTCAAGTACTTATACTTTAAGAGGAAGATCTCCATTCGTTTTCTTTCTTTCTTGGCCTTGCAAAGAGAACGTAACTTTAAAGCCATCACATAGCGACTTGCTCTTAAAACATTTGGTTACCGCTTAAGTTTTCTGTATTCTCCTAATTCCCAAGGAAATACTCAATGACAATTTCTGCAAATGTTTTTCTCAATTAACACGAAGTAGTTAGAACTATAAGATGCTGTAACAATATTTTTGTAAATGTAATACATAAATATTTTTGGGGGTTCAGAGAGCCTCAAAACGTACACATCCATTGTATCTCGATATAAAATTTTTGGATGGAATGCAATACTTTCTCTACCTAGTGTAAGTAAGTAGCAGAGAAAGTAAAGGTAAGCCGTTCAGATTAGATTGTAATCTTATATATGGATTAAAAGTCCTTATTTACAAAATCAGACAAGACTGAATGCATATTTGTTTTGTGTAAGTGTTATGGATGCCCCGCGACATACCACAGTGGGTTGGAGCGTGGTGCGCCGATTCCCGGAACGCGCATGGGATGTTTTCAACCCATGTATGGGACCCAAGCAATTTTGGTAACGATGTGGGTCATGCAAACCAACATTCCCTTTTGGGGATGCGTGGAGTTGACCACATTTCTTCCCCATACCGATTGAATGATCGCCGTGTTCAAATAAGCGTGTGGCCGGCTTGGTTTAGGCCTTGACTGTTGATGGGCTGCCGTGTCATTGAATTATTGTTATATGTTTTAGGTAAACATCACTGCAATCCATTGCAGCGGATAGCTGGAAGAGTTAGATTTGAGTTTGAGATAATAACTGCGTTTCTAAAACATGGAGATTTTGCATCGAAAACTGCTGGTTTTCGAAGACCATTTAGAAGGATTCTAAAATCATGCATTGGCAACCCTGTTTCTGTGTACTTCTGTTGTTGTAAATATATGTATATAAATGTTTCAGTCAGCTAATATGACAATAATGCAGACATTGGTTTTTTAATAAACACAGATTAAAAATACAGACATCCGTTAATAAAAATAAATTCATATATTAGCCATCATTAAAAAGAATAGTCAGGTTATACCTCTTACTTACGATAGTTTAAACAAAATAACTACGAACATTTTGAGAAAACAGAAATAATGGACCCGTCTAAGAATGCACACACACTTAACGAAAACAAATTCCAAATTGTGTACGCTAGCATAGCTTAATTATAGTTTAATATAAACTACTTGTTCCTGTTGTTCTGCGCGGTGGACGTTGGAGTTAAAGTTCTCGGTCACAGAATGCGCCCGGGTTCAATCCCACCATTTGGTGTGGACTTTAAGTTCCAGGTATAGTACCGGTGCCCACTCAGCATCGTGAGGAAAATGAGGAGCTGCGATAGGCAGCGAACAGAGTTACAGGAAAATAAATGTAATTTTATTTATGGACGCTCTTTTACTACTATGGTCCTTAGCGTCCCATTCTATGTTGGGGTGAAAGACCGGTAATTTTGCTCAGAGGCTTCCTATCAGGCTTGAAGTTCTTTTACATGCCGTAAATCTAACCGGCTTTACTTCCCTTCCAAAGGAAGCCATGCTAAGGATTTTTACGCCCGAAAACATTCATCGTCCTCCGCCGGGTTTGAACCCGCGACCTCGGGAACTAGAGACTAGCACGATACCATTAGTCCACGGAGGACGACGCGGGTTACGGATATCAACATTCTCGCTGGAGGATGCGTGATACTGGCTACATCACCTCCTCGTATCGGTTGGATGATCGCCCACCTCTGCCGTGCATACGTGGGCGTGAAGTCGGCAGTCGGGTTGGCAGGTCCAGGCTCTTCAAGGCTGTACCGCCACGTGGCTAATTTTTTTTATTTTCTTTACGTCTTCAGTTATTTTTGGTTCTCAAAAAGGAATGTCATTAAGCCAGGCACATATTACAAAGGCGAACGGTTGCTTGAACAATGTTGGTCAATGTGCCCACAAGGATCTCTGCACATATTGCTGTAATTTCCTGGTGTCCAACATCAATGATTTCCTGCAATATATGTGCAGAGTGTTAAATCCGATGAAAGTACTGGGAATCAAATGCACTTCTTCGTTCTATCCAGTGTACCCGCAGATTCTCGTCCAGGACAGTCCGAAAGCCTTGATTGTAGCGTGGAGTATACGGTTTTTGGTAGAAGAACTCATTGGTTCAATGTAGTGCACGTATATCTAGCAAAATTAACGTGCTTGGCGTTTTAAGATACCTGACGCCGGTAGCGGTACATTCAAGGAAAAAGGTTCTATTATACCCCTTGATAACAGTCCATACCAGATACTCACCCTCGGTAGATTTATTGTCTTATCGTGTGAAGGTCTGGATTTTCTGGTGCCCAGTAAACACAAGTATGACAATAATTATCTGAGTCACTTAGAAGCGTAATCGCTATAGTATCCTAATTCGTAATTCCTATAGTATCTGGTTGAGTACGTTGCTAATAGATGGCCTCAGTTGCATTGTAATACTAAATCCGTTGCTTGCGTAGTCACCTTATTTTATTACTTTCTTAAGTAGATTGCTATTAAATGGCCGTGGTTGCATATGCCTTTCTACGCTTTGCGTTTATTAATACTTCTTACAATCTGTGGGTGTAAACTTGGGTAGCGTTGAGCCGATAGCGAGTTTTCTTGTCGGCTCAACTCAGGTATCTCAGATTGAGCGGCGCCTTCGATTCCACCAGGGTTTGGCCCTAGGGACCTGGTGCTCGCACCAACCTTAATTGGATTTTGTGCCTGCTAGGCAGGGACAGTCAGTGCTGTAATCCTAAGCTGAGACCTTCTGGGTAAAAAATTATCCGGGCGAGTAATCGCTGGGTTTTCGTAATATTTTAAAAGGCTTCCTGACTCATTTGTGGGCATGCTCAATATTCGTTAAAGTCTATGCTTATATAGTAATAAATTAAGCGGATCTAAAGGCTTTCTTTTTTGATTCGTCACTGCCGAGCCATGTATATTTCTTGTCCCTTCTATGGGAAGGGTTGTTGGATGCTGTTAATCTTCAGGCTGCTACGATTTTGTATCCCCTTAAACCACGGAGAGTGGTTCAAGGAAACTAAGATGAGATTAAAAAATACAAAATAACGAATTCAGATTACGTGATATACCGGATTTCATCTTGAAATTTCCGCCAAAGACGCTACCACTCAAGACATCAAACTTCTTAATTCCAACTTAATTTAATATTTTGCCCATAAGGATTTAAAAGGATGATATCCATAAGCTGCAGTAAGTGTCGCAAACTAAAACGAGAATTATAGAACAAGACTCCATTCACAATGAAAATTAACAGTAAGAATAATGTAAACTTAAAAGCTAGATGATACGTTTTGCATTGGAACCTTTGCGATGAAAAGCATAAAAATAAACATTGAATTAAACGTAAACTTAGAAGCCTGCAAGGTCGAAGCTTTCAAGTTTATGACTACGTTAAACTAGCCAATCAGAGAGCGATTCTGATCACGTGATCATTGTAACATCTCACATCAGAATTTCGTCGTCATGTTTGGGCTCACTTTCTGTGTTGATCATGGATCGGGAATCACTGGTATATCTATAAAATAGCAGCAAAACATATTCTGATATTGTAGGTGATGCTTTTTTCTGAGTTTAACGTCCTTTAATAGGATGGTTGTTTATTTTGATAATTATACACTCGGTCAATTTAAAACTCGCCGACGTCTGAGAGACGGAGCTATAATTGGGTGTTTCCGTGGTATTTCAAATAGACAGATATTTCAGAGTATTTCAACACTGAAGATTTGTAACCGTAACACACTTGATTGATCTGTGTTTCTCAAAAGAAGTATGAATAAAGCTTGTTACAATACCAGGTTTAACGCAGCACTGTTAGCTCAGTGGTACAGAGTTTAAATCTCATGGGGCTATTCAGCGCTTTACCCCCTTTCATTTGAAATACACGAATAAAGATATAACAGGTTTTCTTCATTTTTATGTATGTGTTATTTATTTAGTTATCCACCTTACTGGTAGACGGTAACTATCACATTAATTAATCGAACGGGAGGAGGTTTCATACACAATCAATTTAATTTTATTCCCACAGATTTCAACATTATTGTAATTATATTTTTAAGTAAAACTAACACAAGCAATATTATTTAACTATATTACTGTACGAGTTGTAAAAAATAAAAGATAATTAATCCACTATGCAGAATCGAACAAAAGCTATTTTCTTGAAGTTCAACGACAAGAAGGTGTTAACGTAGCCCAAATCAGTGTCTCGTGAGTTATAAAAAGCGGCGCACAGAAGTTGACGGTTGTGAACCGCGCGATCACTCGGAAGACTATAAAACATTTAACTTCTCAAACGACCGGCCACCTTTAGGTTGACCGAGTGTCGTCGTCGCTTCTAATGCTCTCCATATGGCCTATAAACTTCGTTCCACCAAGCGGACGACGACGCTTTTCTGAGGTGGAGGAACCCAGCGGGCGGGATGCGTTCCCTCCTATAGTAGGCGAATGAGGAGGATGGTGGTGGAATGATAGAACCTACAGCTTCCGAAGCACTTTGGCCCTTGGGAATACTTCACAAGAACAAGTCAGAATTGAAAGCGTGGATAGGGCCCACTTAAAATCATCCAGAGCCAGAAATCGATCCCCGAACTCTCAGTACGAGAGACAGAAACGAAACCACTGCGCTATCCGGTCGCTGTTTGATCCAGTGTATATAATCCCTTCTTTAGGTCCTCGCTTTGCAGAACGCCATATAAGCTCAGGTGTTTAACGTTTTCTTGTGATTGGCTGCCGCTTACGTATGCATTTGTTGATGCAAATGACATGTTGTGTTAAGTTTATGTCTAAGCTTTATGTCGTTATGTTGATGAATTTTCATTGTGAATGACTCCTAACGTGTGATGATAGTGGTTTACTTAATTTGTTGATGCTTGTGTATTTGTGTTCACTTCAGGCGTGGAAGCCATCTTGTGACGTCATTCATTTTTTAGGTTTGTTAGCTCCATCTGGTGTTAGCAATTTGCGGCAGTATTAGTTTTTTTGTTTAAAAAAAATGCTAGTTATTTTATTTAATTTTGGTTCTTTGTCCTCCGGCTAGCTTTTGAGTCAAGCACTTATCTATATACAGGTTGTGTAAACGGAAAGGAATCTTTTATCCAAAGATAACACTGATGAAGAAATTTGTTTTACACTTTTATTGTCGAAGACGTCAACTATCACATTTACACATTGATCTTGACACTCGCCAAACTGAAACTGTTATAATAACTTCATTACTGATAATTCTTAATTCGCGTACTTCAACTTTTTGTATAATTAACTTTATAACACTTGAGATTTTTCATAACTCTGTTACGCGTAACCTACAAATTGATATCCAAAGTGTGCCGTACAAATACTTTCGACGAACTGACTGACTGAAGGCGACGTGTAGTGTACAAAGAATTTTGATGAACTGACGGGGTCTACCTCTAACCTACTCTTTTTATACTCCTTCACCCAGATATGCCTAAAGATTATAACTGAACTGCAATTGGCTAATAAAACGCGCCAACATTAGCGTCTATTTTTATATCCAATGAAAATTATGAATACATATGCTCTAGGGAAATGTTTCAGAATATTCTAAACGCGCCAACATTACGTAACTTCCTCGTTTCCAATAATGATAAACAGCTCACCCCCTCGCTGCATTATTGCACGCTATTATTGTCAGTTTCAGTAAGGCGGTATAAACTTACTTCTCAACAATAATTACAATCAATAAACATCTCAAATCAATGTCACATAAAAATGCATATTCATATTACAATCATTATTTACATTTAAGTAATTTGTGATACAAATTACTGCATCAGTGACAGGATGATAAAAATAATAGTATAACGTAATTCAAGCGTTATACGACAAATTTATTTATTTTTGTTATCTTTATTTTTGTAAACTGAAATACACCCGCGCGCATGCAGACACGCAAACACGCGCCACTTGATTCATTACTTTGAATTCAATCATGAACAAGTGCTAGCTTAAATAAGAAAGGTAAAGGTACGTATCACGGAGGGGTCCCTGGAACCTGGGCAGTGCACCACACGCAGGCCAGTCGGCCCATTGTGCTTCCAACGTGGCCGCTAGGAGGGAAGAATGAGGGGAGAGACACGAAAAGCGACCAGATCGGATGCCAACGGGTGCAAGCACGGACGGGGTCTCTAATGTTTCCAGATAGTACGCATCCGACGCCGCACGGTCCCTGCTCACAAGTCACCATTCTTCAGAGAACCCCAGAGGAGCTCCACGCTGAGGAGATACCTAAATGAGCGGTACCGCAGCTACGTCAGGGAAGAAACTTTTACAGAGCGCAAGCCACCGCTCAGCCGCAATCTGCCGAACACCGTCGCCTGGTTCTACAGCCCTGAAACAGAGGACGAGGAAGATGATCGAAACAGGTAATGAAAGGAAGGAGAGACGTGGTAGAAGATGAACCACCCCAGCATTCGCTTATCGACCCGGGCAAACCACGAAAAACCCAAGCGCTAGAGTGGGCGGTCGCCGGGGATCGATCCCGGGACCTCCCGAATGCGGGCTACAGACGTAACTACCTGAGTCATTCCGCCCGGTCAGTAGAAACATTGGAAGGCAAATTTTCCATCTCATATTTCACGCTTGAATGAGTTTCATGTCGTGGCAAATTCATTTCTTACACACATTTCCTTATCCGCAATAATTTCCCTGCCGTAATCGGATACACACAAATTATGCACTGGCTAAAGAAACGTTATGGCTCTCTCTCGTCCATCTGTACACTAGCAATCAACGTCATAAATATGCAACAGATTCAGTTTTTCGCTTATTGTCAGCTTAGCTCATGACCTCCCAATACAAGATAAATATTTAATTACCATCACTAGCAAAACCGGCTTTGCTCATTTGACGTATTCCAAAATGGTCAAACCCAATCAGGCAAACCCTGTAAATTATGTATAACATCATATTGCGGTTCCAAACTAGAGGGATTTGCAATGCTTTTATAGGTGTAATGTTGGCACGCCAGCAAATGTTACGGTTGAAGCGATGTGGAATCATGTGTAAACCACGTTTAACACTGTGTGAGGGATGTACACAAATCATGGCTTTCATTATTATTTATTGCCAAGCCATAGGGGATTGATGGGAGTGTACTACAAAAAAGTGGAACGGTGTGGGCTCGTCAAGTGCACCTATACAATAGAAACCATATTAATTATGTTAATAGTAATTAATCGTTTTTCCACACAAGCCGTGTGTAGGGCAAGTTTGGAAAGTTAGAATCTTTCTACCTTTCTAATTATGTGATATTTATTTTGCCTTTTAGTTCAAATAGGAGAAATTTTGTTGCTGCAGCGATTTGAAATAAACAGTTTTGTTGTAATAATAATTTAAAACATCTTAAGGCATTTCTGGATTCTGAGATCATAGCGACGTATAGAGGATGGCATGATTTCTAATTTAAGTTGTCTTATTCTCTATTAGGAATGTGTAATTTTATACTTAGAAACAGTTTCCACGTAACGTGCTGAGGCTCCTAGTTTTACTTTCTTTACCACACACTTACTAGGTAGAAGATAAATTGCATTCCACCCAAAAATTCTATATCAAGATTTTACACGGGCGCCGCATGAGCCGAACAATCTGATCGAAGATCTTTTCGTGGTTTTCCCCGGTCGCTAGGCAAATGTTGAGTTGGATAATTTGATCCACGAATTCTGCTACCACCCCTTTCATCACCAGATTTCATTTCCTTCTTCTTCACCTCCATAACAGGCATTAGGATGATCACTCATCCTGGATATACCAAGATCCACAGTTTGCTTGCTCCTCGATTGGCTATTGACTCAAGGCATTGGCTTGTAAGTCCTTGAGAGTGTAAGTCCTACAAAGAGGAGGGTAATCCATTGAAGAAGAAGAAGATTTCAGCCGAAATTAATACACGTTGAATTCCCGGAATAAAAAAAGAGAATGCCTTTTAGAAAAAGGTGTGCGCCTGTGAGCATCATAACCCAAAAATGAAATCGCCGGCAAATACCAAACTTGATATTTAGATTCAGCATCCTCCAAAGATACGACATGAAAATTTCAAGAAAATCCCCTCACTACACACCACCCTTTATATGGAAGGTTTTTTAAAGTTTTCCATTTACTAAAAAATGACTCTCAGGATTTTGATTAAAATATCATACTTTAAGATATTTACAGAACAAATAAAATGTATAACTTGAATTTTATGGAACTATCCTGTGAAGTTTTCTTCATTCGTAAGTTTGTATAACTTTGTATAAGTAGTGCCGAGCGGGATGGCTCAGGCAGTAATGTCTGTGGCTTGCATTCGGAAGGTCGTGGGTTTGATTCTCGTGGTCAACCTTCCTAAGCCATGTTTTTTTTCGGGGTTTCGACGGGTCGCCGGGCGAATGTTGGAAGGATAATTACATCACGAGAATTTCCTGTCCCTCCATTTCATCTCCAGTCTCATTTCACTTCATCTTTCATCCCGTTTGTCTCTTCTCAGGGTCGGAAGTGTCAGCGATGGTGTTTCTGTGCAGCGCGGCAGGGAAAAGGGATGCTCTTTGTGACTCTCTCTTCCCTCGGCTTTCAGCTGGCTGCCGGGGTATCCGAACCCCCTTGAGGGGGACCGAGACTCTCCTCCTTGTTCGTCTGCCTCTATATGGAAACTTAGAGACCATGCCGTTGCTGTGGCGTCGCTCCTGGATCCTGCCGCCCGGTCTCTCCTCTCGCCTCATCCTTCCTCCCGGGGACGCCTCTTCGTGAGGTGTAGGTACAATATCCACTTTGGATCGATGCCGAGTCCTGTCAGTCAATCCTATCCTATCCTTGTATACGTGGCAAACTATAAGAGATAGACAAAAGGTACTGCAGAAGAAATGTAGATCTCTTTAAAATATACAGTTTATTTCAAATAAATTTGTATGTCCTTAGCCATTTCTGAGATATACGTTGTTTTGGTTTGAATTGTTCAATACTTCATTTTCTTAAAGCGCACTTGCTGTTCAGTTGTTTCTCGTCATGTCACGGAAAGAATATGGAATGTCTAGGCCAACGTATAGCGTCATCTAACAATCGATGCTGTTTTCTGTGTACCCCTTCTACCTACAACGTAATGCGAAATTAAACTTTTTTCTTCAAATGTTTACATCAATTAATATGACATAGATAGAAAAATAGTGATAGATTGCAGTAGGTATATAAAATAAACGACAGAGGGTAGAGAAAGTAATTTTAATATAACACCAGAATTATTTTTGCTTTAATTCCCTTTTATTATAATTTGTAAACGCTGTTGCGATATTAATTTTCAAACTGCCGTTTGTGAAAATTGCAACGCCAAGAAAGTATTTCCCGAATAACTCCAAACTTGGTCGAAGTGCAGAAGAGTGTGCAAGCAATAAGTTTGCATAGATATGGAGTACACGTAGGCCAAGCAGAGTCCTCTTGTGTCGGTCCAACAATGTCAGTGTTGCGCCCAGTGTAGTCAGTGCAGAGCTGTCAAACAATGTGGAAATAATAAAGTGAGTGTCAGTATACCACATCGGCATGTCACTGAGTTCGAACGGGGCAGAATGATCGGGCTCCGGGAAGCGGGTTTGTCATACCGTGACATTTCGGCTCGCACAGGGCTTGCTGCTATGATAGTGATGCGTGTGTGGAAGCGGTGGGTAGATGAAGGTCTTACGCATCGAACAGAGGGTACTGGCCCACGGAACATGACCATAGCACGGGATGACCGTCATATTGTCCGCATGAGCATAACGGACCGCACAGCTTCATCCACAGTGTTGGCTCGACGCTGGAGCACTGCAACAGGTGAGAACTTGTCTGCATCAACGATTCGTCGTCGCTTGCTGCAGGTTGGACTGGTTGCGTGCAAACCTAATTACTTATTGCTTGCACACTCTTCTACATTTCCACCAAGTTTGGAGTTATTCGGGAAATTCTTTACAATTACACATTATATATATATATGTGTGTGTGTGTGTGTGCGCGCGCGCGCGCGCTTGCGAAATGAAATAAGGTTTTCAACACTCAGAGAGGACTGAGTACAAATAAAAGACATAAACACGCAAAAATAAGAAATAAAAAGCGAGGCGAGCAATATGTGGAAAGTCAGAAGGGTGGTGTTTGAAAAGATTACGATATTTCCATATAGATTCGATAATCTATCGACTATTTTGACCAGTTTAGGAAGAAGAAGTTTATAAATAAAAATTACCGGAATACTTTCCTAACAGAACCGTATACCAAATGAAATATAGGAGAAAAAGTTTACAAGGCAACAACCAGATCGCTATAAACAATGGAGTTTTTAATGAAATTTCCAAGGAAAATGGATTATGCATGCTGAGAGTATTGGTAGTATCGGGACAAATATTCATTACCCCGATAATTCTATTCAACCAAATCCTAGTCCTGATACTTTTGCGCCTTTATACGACGATTCTTCAATTTTAGAAATGCCCACACCAGCACAAAGTAATGAGACTAGACTTCGTCGTTCAAATTTTTGTTATTGATGAGCTTAGTGTAAATAGTTTAGTTGAAAATTAAGTTGTGCCCTCTTCTAATATAGAACGAATTGGTGATATTTTGATCTCGTGCACTGATGTTAGCCAAGGAGGTATTTAAGAAAATGTAGACAAACAGAAAAGCAAAACATAAGAATATATTTTAGAATTATCCCCTTATCAAACGAATAATATTGATCTTTTAAACATTAGTGCCACTATTAATAACTTGGTTATCTCCACTGTATCAAGTGTAGACGGTCAATAAGTACCGACAGTTAAAGTGGCAAGTTAACTAGCTTACCAGCTGACAAAATAAACGCACCAAGAAGAATTTTTAATAAAGGCCGACAAGGGAGGATAATGCTGTTAAAACCTCAACCAAACAATTTACCTAGGCTAAGAATAAAGAATAGTAATTGTATAGTAAACGACACAGATATCATACCATGGAGATTCAACCAATTCGTGAATTAGAGGCGATACACGAAAAATTGTATTCCCAAGATAATGATGATACAAGTAGTGAATTCTTTGTAATAATAATGCTGAACCCTATGCTCCATGTGAGGGGTGTTTACGATTTATTTCAAACAGAGAAAACTATATAAGACTAAAGAGAATCAAGGATAAAACCACTCCGGGAATTTATGAAATAAAAAGTAATACTTTGACACATGGGAATATAACCGTAATTTGAACCCAACTGCTTAACAGCAATTTCTTAAACGGCCTATATCCTAAGACTATAATAAGAAGAGGAGGATTTTTTATACTGAAATAGGAAGACCTCAGCCTATCTAAAAACTGGAGGACAGTAACTATATCCTCCTTGTTAGCACGGATATTCTTCTCATTGATAACTATAAAATTGAATAATGTAGTGTCAGTAGGATTTAGTGAAAACATTAGTACTTTTGTTAATATCGCCTTGTTTAATGAAATATTAAGAAGGGACAAGGAAGGTGTTGCGGTCGCTCTTGTGGACGTTGCAAAAGCCTTTGACACGATTAAACACTGCTATTTGGAAGAAATTATTGGATAGAGGTGTCCACCCCTAGATGGTTTCAATTATTAAAAAGATGTGCATAGAAAGTTCTACGGTACTGACCAACGGAGTCAACATAAATTTTAACAGAGATGTTAAACAGGGCGACCCTCTATCACCGTTATTCTTTAATACTGCCCTATATACTGTAATTAAGCAAATGGAGGCATTACCGGGTGGAACAGTTATTGGGGGACTAAAAAAATTTGTAATGGCTTTAGCCAATCATATAGCGCTAATCGGCCATACTCCTATTGAAGTATAAAAATTATTGAATCCTTTAGCATCTGGTCTATCTAACCTTGATTTACAAGTTTCCTCCCCCAAATGCAAGTGTTTGCAAATTGTTATAAAGAATAAGACTTGGATACGGCTGGCCCCGTTATAACTTTGAATAATGAAATCGTGTTCTTTCCCAGCCCAGAGGAATCATTACAATGTTTGGGTATGGACATAAATCCGTGGGCTTGTAATGTGGGGAAAGTATTTTATAAGCAGATAACTGCAGAGGCATAAACATATGTAAAGTTAAATTTGAAGGCTTGGCAGAAGCTATATTTCTTCAATACACATATTGTCCCCAGATTTTTATATTTAACAATTTGGGATCCTCCATCGGAAACCTATTCAGTAACATTGAAGAAAAATTAAGATAGAATTTCTTTAAGCGCCAATCTCAAATGGCTACTGTTTTTTTTCTATAGTAATAGGCGAGACGGCAGCCTTGGCATGCCAAAATTTTCCTATCTAATACTGCTCACCTTTCTTAGAGCCGACATTAAATTCCTAAACTCCACGGATCCTTATATGAACAAATCGTTTTCAGAGATACGTCTTGGGAAGAGCTTGAAAAAAGTAGTGTATGGAATAGAGTTGCGTTGGTCAGTAACGCTACAACAAATAAATGCTCATAAAGTTCAGTTTGAAAGAATTAGAATTCTATTCCTAGAGTGAATGTGATGTCCAAAGCAAGGGTATACGTGCGTTATATGCCGACCCTATCGGGAACAAATAGTTAATCAATCTGTATATATTAAAACCCTGACGGTTTACCGAAGCAGTCAAGCTGAGAACAAACAAAACTTTTGAGGCTCGGTATAAACCTAATGTTGATATTCACTATAGGAATTGCCATATTGCACCTAAAACTGCCGGGCATATCCTAGGACTAGGCATGCTAAAATAGTGAGAGACGTCGAGCAGAGCATCTTCACGACATATCCTGAGGTTGCAGTACTTACGGAACATTCCTTTAAATTAAATGATACTTACTTAAGCCCAACTTAGTAAACATTAAGGATAACAAGGCCCTATAATTTATGTGACTATAAACTATGAGGATAAACACTGGCTACCCAAGGCAAAACTAGAGAAAATAGCAGAACACTCGATACCAAAGGACCACACCAGTCGTTGCAAAGCGAAGTTATTGTCGAGGTGCAACCTGTGGTCTTTGGGTCCAGAGGTCCTGTCCCCACTCCACCCCTCCCGCCGGAAATGAGAAATAATCTCAAGACCTGGGGTTGAACACACAGGGAAATAAAAGATGCCGCAAATTTTATATTAAATTCCGCTTCAACATTCTTGGTTGTTTTAGAGATTATTTAAATGTTCATTAGGTTTTAATGTAAGTTTTTAGCTTAACTTGCTATTTTAATTTCTAACTGCTGGCTAAAGGGAATTGACTTGCATTGGTATTTTAATACCTATTGATACCTGCTGTGCAGTACACAAGGTTTTATGATAGCTTTAATGATTCCATCACATTTTAGAGTTTTTATTAACTTTAAGTTTTAACAATTGTATCGATGACCATGTTTCACCTCGACGAAATTTTCTTTTAATAACTTTGACAACTACTTTGTAGCAATTAATTTTAGTATCTACTTTATCATTTACTTTTACTTCACGTTATATCACCAAATCACAGCATGGCTCCTCCGTGGTGTAGTGGTTACCATGCTTGTCTCTTGTTCCCGAGGTTCAAACACGGAGGAGGGCGATGTATTTTTTCGGGCGTAAAAATTCATTAAATTATTTTTATAAGTTAACAAAAAAACCAAGTAATTTAAATGACCTTGAAGGATATTAGCTTAATTTAACTAATTTAAATTATTTTATGAATAAAATGTAATGTTAATATAAATAATTAGGCAAATCATTTGCCTCCTTCGGAAGGGAAGTAAAGCCGGTGGTCCCGTGCCGTAGATTTACGGCACATAAAGATACCTCAAGCCTGATAAAGGGGCCTCTGAGCAAAATTACCTGTATTGCACGCCCAATATAGAATGGGACGCTGAGGACCACAGCAGTTATAGAGCGTCCATAAATAAAACTCAATTTAATTTTAATTTAAATCACAGCATCACCATTAAGGGTTTAGCTGACGGACAGTAATCCGGAAGTGACACGCCTGAGCTAGGAAATAGCCCGTTTCATCTCACTTGGTTTGAAGCCAAACTTGTGTTCACTTGTGCTGACTACACCTCGCTTACTCTCCTTTGATTCTTTTTGTATCTGTCAACTGCTTTACAATTTCATTGGAAAATGCTTGGTTTCAAATCTAGTAAGGTGACTGCAAACGAGTCTTTCTCTAGCAGTAGCTTTGCCATCCCACTACCCTCATCTGCCCTCTGCTTCTTACTGAGAACCGGGAGGTAGAAGAGACATTTTTCCCGATATCATAGAGTATTCAGTTGATTGATGCTACAGAAAGGTTCGTATATGCAACGGGGAATTAAAAAGAATGTTATTTAAAAACCTATTAAAAGTTTCAAGTTCCGTATTAAGCCTTTTGCGGTACTATTCATTTAAAACCGCAGTGTGTTGTAAGAATGAAACGTTAACACACTGAATATAGTATACGCTGACCTAAGATTCAGCTCCAATTTTTCTTGATAAAGGCTGAAACCTAAAGTCAAAGGAGGCGAGTAAATTGTCTGATTGTTATTCTGAAAACAAAGCTCCTTGTTAATATTCAGAAACAATTCATTCGAGCTTAAGGACTACCTTTTGAGCGAAGGTTAACCATTTTAAACAAGATCTTGGCAGTTAATTTTTATTAGTTTTGTGCCTAATTCGTATTCCATTCAGCACTTTAAAGCATTATTCTGGCACTCTTTGTTAGCCATTTCTTTACATTCACTGGTGAACGGAAGAGGAACACCCACCGTTTCTTCTGAATAGGTTCACTACGTACCACCCCCTCAATAGCTGTTGCATTAAAATAGCAAACAAATACATTACTATAACGACATCGTCGACGCACACGATGCTGTCCCGCTCCATTACTTGGTTTTTCAATTGTTTTTTTCAAATGTGGACTTGCTGCTCCTTCAGGAAAGAAGATGGACGTAATTAGACGAAGCAGGATTAGCTCAGCTTAAAATTAAGTTGAGCTTTATATTTATGAATGCTCTTTAATTGCTGTGGTCCTAAGTGTCCTATTCTATTGAGCGTGAAAGACCGGGAACTTTGCTCAAGAGGCCTCTTCATCAGGCTTGAGGTTCCTTTAACTGCTACCCCCCAGGGACTCAATGTGAGTACGGGTTTGGCGTATCCGGGGTGCCCGAGCCGGTCCTCATCATTATCATCCCCTTACCCCCATCTGGACTAGCCACGTTATCTTTATTTTACTCTTCAACTTCTATAATTATTTCTTATACTAGGTTTAGACTCCTTAGGTTTATTAACACCTGTCTTACCAACAGGAATCTTTTCTATCTCTGTGGTTGCTGTCCCACGGTGTCAGCGAAGCTTCCAACTTGTGTGCTCTCCGGAGTTCTCAAGTATGAAAGAGAAGCGCACCCTCCTCACTACCCCTTTCATGCGACACTAGGTGCGAAGCCGCTCCATTGTCATTTAACCCACGCAGCCCAATAGGGTCCGGGTTCCCTCGGGCGGATCAGCGGCCGCGCGTGGCTGGGTTGACCGGGGAGACTCGACGTGTTACCGCTGTCTCAGGCCAGATGAAATCAACCACAAGTACCCTGAATCCACGTTGCCTCTGTTGAGGCCACTGGTGGTTATTCCAGTGGTAGAGGCATAAAGTCGGATCTGCTGTGATGAAAATGTCGTATACCGGTAAGTCGGAGGGTAACTCCACTGAAATATTCTTTGAGATCGGGCCAGACCGGAGGATTTAGGTGTCTTCTTTTACATCCCCCCGATGGCAAGCTTACGCCGACAGTTCGGAAGGGGGAGCGTTCCATAAGGGCTCCTCTGCACTCAAATCCTTCCACTCCACGTTCTTTTGTAATGCGGCTGAAAACTGAGAGCAAAAATAAGAAGCACCTGAGCCCCTTTTATATTCAACGGGAGCTTGATCGAATCTGTGGCCCAGTGAAGAATCTACACGGTGTAGAAATGACAAGTTTCCATATTGAGATAACCCAAGACGCTCAGAGCGCCAAACTGTTAAAAGCCAGTCTCTTAGGCTCTTATCCGGTGTCCGTGGAGAAACACAATATACTTAATAGCTGTCGAGGTGTGGTTACTATTTTGAGTTTGGACGGACTCTCTAATGACGACATGGTTAACTGTATTTCAGACCAGGGTATTACTACGGCGCACAGGTTAATCGGGAGGAGGGACGACCAACCGTCCTCGCTGCGCGCGGTCTTTATTACCTTTGAAAGAACCGTATTACCGCCGTTCATTTTATGCGGATATGAGCTGTTCGTTCCTATATTCCTAAACGCATGCGCATTTATCGCTGCCAGAAATTCGGCCACACGCAGCAACGTTGCGCTGGATTACCAAATTGTCCTTGTTGTGCAAGTGACACTGACGACGGTTCCATGTATGCTAAGGATCTCATCTGCGTCAACTGTGGAGGTACACACCCGTCGAACTCCAGCAAATGTCTAAGCTTTCTGGAGGAAAAGGCAATACAGGAGTTTCGATGAAGGGACACCTGACCTTTTCAGGAGCGAGGAAACGCTATCAAGACCTACACCCTAAATGCGCCTTGAGCTATTCCGCTGCCATGGGCCTCGCTGTCCGGAAACAAGACGCCGTTGTGCAGACCGTCCTGGCTCGCCCTCTCATGTTTCCATTGGGGTCCAAACATATCTCTTTGGACACTGTATCTCCTTCACTGGTTACTGTTCAGACAATAGATTCTTCCACGCCATCATCTTCGATCTCAGGTTGCTCTTGACCACAACAGTCGCCATTCTCCTATTCGTCGTTCCACGGGTTCTTCCCGCTGTCGCTCCAGGACTCGCACCACCTGCTCCGATTCCGTTAGCAGCGATGGAGGCACGAAGGGTTTCGAGAAGGCTGGGCATTTTCGAACAGGACACAGTCCTACTCGGATGAAAAGGTGAAGTTCAACCGACCCACACCGGCTATTAAATAAACGATTTTTTCCTACCGGAGGCGCTTCTTTCCTGTTTTCATATTTATGCCGCTCAGTATTCTCCTTCAGTTGAATATCCATTGTCCTCGAGCAGAGTTGGACATGCTACTGCAGACTCACTCACTCCTAGTCGCATGTCTGCAGGAGACAAAACTTCGACCACAGGATACTTTGCCATCGTAGGTAGACTCCGGAGCGCTTCGATCTTGCTTCGGAGGAGGGTTCTTCTGCACACGGCGGTGTTACAGTTCTTGTTCGATATGAGAATTATAATGGTGTTCCGCTTGCCACACATCCGCAAGCTGCTGGGATAGTCCTTTCTCTTTCTGGGTTTAACTTCTGTATCTGTAATCACTATGTTCCTCCTTCTCCTCTTGCACACGATGACCTAGCCAGCCTGATTCTATAGCTCCCTGCCCCTTATTTACTCGTCTGGATTTCAATGCGCACCACCCTCTTTAGGGTTCTCCTAGGACGTGAGCGAGGGGAGATTTTTTGTCTGTACTTCTGGATCTTCATTGGCATTCTGTTTTGAATACCGGCGAACCCACTTTTCGCTCCAATTCAACTGGCACATTTTCCATCTTGATTTGTGTCTTTGCTCCGCGCAGCTTGCTCATTATATGAAATGCCATATCAATGCTGATACACACTCTAGCATTCACTTTTCGTGCGTGATTACTCCTCTGTCTTCTTCTGTCGGTTCCCCTGTTCTTCCCAAACGGCAGTTCAACAAAGCTGACTGGTCGCTTTTGTACCATCTAGGCCGTTTTTCTCACTGCAAGTTTTCCACTGTGGACCTCATGGTAGGACACCTACGTGCTGTCATTTTAGCTGGTGCTGAACGTTCCATTCCCCGTACGTCTTCCCATCCCAGGCGTTTACCCTGGTAGACCGCGGAATGTCGGGACGCCGTTCATGCACGACGCGGTGCTCTTTGGGTGTCTCGGTGTCGCCCCACCCTTGATAACCTGGTCTATTATAAGGAATTGCGCGCTAAGTCTCGCAGAATAATTCGGAATGGGATAAAATCTCCTGGGAGCGGTATGTAGCCGGGTTCTGTAGCTCTAAACCTACATTGGTCATCTGGGACAAACTTAGGCGCGTGGCCGGCAAGACCGTTCTTCTTCCATCCCCGGTATGCGGGTAGGCTCTACTACTATTTCCGAACCATCTGCTAGTGCCGATAATCTCAGCAAGACATTTGAAAGCATTTCCAGCTCTGGCCGTTATGACCCTGATTTTCTTCCACACAAGGCCGCGATGGAAGCCCATGCATTCTCCTTTTGCTACAGCAAACAGGCGGAGTACAATCGCCCCTTTTCCTTCCGCGAACTAGAGCATACTCTGGCATCTTCTAAGCATTCCGCTTCTGGGCCTGATTCTGTACACGTGGTGTTTCTTCAACATCTGTTCTCTGTTGGACAGCGCCTTCTACTTCAGTTTAACAACTGCATTTGGGAACCGAACTCTTCCTACAGATTGGCGAGCATCCACCGTCGCCCCAGTTTTGAAACCCGGGAATGATCGCCAACTACTATCTAGCTATCGCCCGATTTCCCAAAACAGTTTCGTTTGCAAGGTTCTGGACGGATGATCAACAGGCATTTGATCTGGTGGCTTGAGTCTCGGAACCTTCTGGAAAACGTGCGATGTGCTTTTCGCCGGCACCGTTCTCCTGAGGATCACCTTGCCCATTTTTCAACCCACATTTTAAACGGATTCCTGAATGGGGTGCCAGACTGTGGCTGTATTTTTTGACTTGGAGAAAGCTTACGACACTTGTTGCAGGACTGGAATTCTACGTACACTCATCAGTGGGGTTTCCGTGGCCGTCTTCCTGTCTGCATTTGGGAGTTCATGAAGGACTGGGTACGTTGTGTGCGCGTGGGATCTCTTTTATCTTCAACTTTTACCCAAGAGTACGGAGTACCTCAAGGCTCGGTACTCAGCGTCATATTTTTCCTATATCGATTAATCCTATTGCTGACTGTGTTCCACCAGGAATTTCCCCGTCGCTTTTTGTTGACGATTTCACCGTATTCGCAACTTCTCGTCACAGCGGTATTTTGGAACGCTGATTGCAGCAGTGTCTTATCTCCCTTCACTCATAGAGTATTGCCAACGGTTTCCAATTTTCCGCGGAGAAGACAGTCTGCGTTAATTTCTGCCGCCAAAACGAGTTTCCTCCAACTTCTCTCCGACTCGGTGCGGCACTCCTCCCCTTTTCGGACGAAACGAAATTCCACGAGTTAGTCTTTGAAAGGAAGTTATGTTGGTCGACGCATATCACCTATTTGAACGTTCGTTTTCCCTTTTACGTAGCTAAAGTGGAAAATCCTGAGTTGCAGATCGCACGGTCCTTTTGTAACATTATCGCTCACTGGTTCGCTCAAATCCTGACTATCTACATATTGTGTATTCCGCTGCGCGATCTTCCATCCTGGGTCGCTTGAACCCGGTTCACCATGAGAGCCTCCGGCTATATAATGGTGCTTTTCGCACTAGTCCTGTTTTGAATCTTTGTGCAGAAGCTGTAGAACCTCCGCTGTCTTATCGTCATGACGTTCTTCTGTGCAGCTATGCTTGCCGTTTATCCTGTATGCCTCAATATCCCACTTGTTCGTCATTCTTTGAGGAAGCGCTGGATCGTCACTATGCCTCTCAACCACTGGCCTTTCTCCCACCAGGGGCATGTTTCCGCCGAATACTTCGGTATTTGAATTTCACGTTGCCGACTATACTTCCAAGGGGTTACACACACTTTCCCCTTGGCTACATTCCGAAGTATCTTGCCACCTTTGTTAGACCTCCATACCAAGTCCACGACACCCACTCCGGTCATCTATTCGGCTTTTGCCGAAGTTCAATCACACTTTGGCAATAATTGTTTTATTTATACAGATGACTAAAAGGATGATCGGAGTTGGATGTGCCTTTTTATTTGGTGTAGAACGTTTTATCTTTCGTATCTCTGACCAGTGCTCGATTTCTACTGCTGAACTTATTGCTCTGGAAGTTCTGCCTTTTATCCGTCAGCGTATTCTGCAGAATTGTGTTTCATGTACGGACACTCTAATCGCTCTTTCTAGCCTTCGTAAGCTGTACGTTCGTCATCCTATCGTGCAGCGTCTCCAAGATTGTTCCCACCAGCTTACCACTGATGGGGTCAGCCTATCGTTTGCTTGGGTTCCTGGTCACGTCGGCATACCAGGTAATGCAGGTGAGGATGCCGCTGCCAAGAGCGCTATTTTATCCCAATCTTATTTTAGTTCCTGTGTCCTGGGATGATTTTGGCCATTACTTAAATAAGTCTATTCTCTGCCATTGGTTTGCTGCCTGGTCCTCTATCCAGGGTAACAGGTTGCGAGAGATAAAGCCTGCACCATCTACCTGGGCACTTCTTCCCGTTCCTTCCGTCGGGAGGAAGTAATGTTTAGTAGACTTCGCATCGGGCACTATCATTTTAGCCACTGTCACTTGTTGCGCCGATAGCCCGCTCCAGTTTGTAAACGTTGCGGTGCGCCGTTGACAGTGCGGCATGTTTTAGAAAAGTGCCAGTGTTTCGCTGTTCTTCGAACCACTCTACAGATGCACGCAGCGTTGTCCTCCATTTTGGCGGATAACTTGTTAGCTGTGGAACGTGTTTTAACTTTCATTCTACGCAGCAGTTTACAGCACTGCGTTTGACTTTACCTTGAGCTGTTTTCTAGCTTTTAGTGGGTTTTAGACCCTTTATCTTAGCTTCGCGTTCTACATTCTCTGATACTGCTTCTTTTATTATTTCTAGTCGAGTTTTAACTTGGCCTTTTATAACTTTCAGTCCCTTATTTTAGACCTTTTTATTTGTCTGGTTTTTAGCTGTTAACTTATCTGTATTTTATCTGTGACCGGCGCTAATGACCTTTCTGGTTTTGCGCCCTTAATCCCCTTCTTAATTACCTGCCGCAAATATATGACACGTAAGTACCGGCTTTACTTTCCTTTCGAAGGAAGCTATGCTAAGGTTGTTTGCGCCCGAAAAAAATCCATCACCCTCCGTTCGGTTTGAATCCGCGAACTCGGGAACTAGGGCCTAGCATGGTAACCACTACACCACAGAGGACGACATAGTTCAGCTTCTTACCTTTACTCTACAAACCTGTACCCGATATCACTATGTTCTAATGGGCTTGCCTATATTGTTAAACGTTAATGAGAAAATCTCACTGGCTATAACACGGAATCCGATTGGAATATTCGCAACCATACTGAAGAGGAGTTTTACTATTTTGAGGTTAATACTGTTAGTTTAGCATTAACCTATACATAATTTTTAATACGATAACACTCATTAAATAAGCTAAACTTGACTAATTTAGTGCCACGGATTTCGAAATTGGCGTTAAAATCTCATATTAGCTCTAGTTTACTAATTGCAGTCATAATCTGTAATTTTTTTTTTCACTATTTTTCAGGTTCCCATTTATAAGCAGTTGGCAGCACTGCCTGGGCATATCATAAATCTCACAGCACTGTATCATGTGATGGGGTACATTCCCTGCACGTGATCATCACGTCATCAGTGGTATTTTAGTCAAGGCTTTGATGTGTCCCGAAGCGCTGTCATGATAATTATGTTATTTATCTCCAGTTGGCAATCTACTATTTACGGACAAGTGTAAATGGTCTAAACGTGTAAATAATGCCGATAGCTTCTGCTATATTTGCGGTGACGTGACATTTGCTTCAAGATATTCTTCAACTATGCCTTCTATAAAAAAGGCATATTTTTGTATTTTGGCAGTAGAATAGGGAAGGGATCAGGGTATAAAATGGGCGCTGCATGTATATCACACTGTGTGTTCATTCAACCTAAATGTGTGGAAGAATAGAAATAGGATGTTATATAACATTTGCAGTCTCGATGACTTGGAGGAATCTCACTAATCATATTACTGACTCTTATTTCTGTAGGATTCCCGCTATAAACAAAGGAATGCTCATGAAGAAAAACGGTTATATGTCCTATGTACACTATGGAATTCGCAGTGTTCCTCGTGACACAGAATTTTCTATTCCTGAACCGCCATAATAAGATTCTATGAGCGCTGATGAAAATAGGAGTGTTTCCCTAATTGAAGATGAACAACCATCAACACCAAGAGATGCAGACTACTTCCAAGCACATCATCCTCAATTCATAGGATGACAAGGGAGCTCGATGACCTCATCAGGGTTCTAGAACTTCCTAACCATTAGGATTATATTTGGCATCGCATTTAGAACACTGGAAGTATCGACAATGTCAAAATGTTGCACTGAAAATAATGCATTGGAGTATTTTTTAAAATTGAAGGTGACCTCAAACTCTGCAAGGAATAAAGGTCTGGTGGTTGCACTGATGTGATGCACAGTCCTGATCACTGGCGAATGTTCATTGACGTTCAAAGACTAGCCTTAATGCAGTACTTTTTATAATGGAAAGGAGTTTCCTTAAATTCCTGTGGTGTATACCATCAATACAAAATAAATATTCCCAATTTTGAGATATATCCTAATAGGAATAGACTATTTGAGATACCAGTTGGAAGTTTGCCATTTTATTAGAACTACAATCTACTACATAAAGTTTTTTGTTTTTATGCGAATGGAATGGCCATGTTAGAGACGCACAATTCTCAGAACATCTGGCCAAGAGACACAGTCATTGCCTTCTGTATTGAAAACGTTTCATGAACCATCGATACAGCTAACATAGCTTTGCACCCCACACTACACTTAAAATTGGGGCTTATGGAAAAATGTAAAAGCTTTATATATAAATGACTCTACACTAACTTACAATAAAACTCTCCAGGCTGAGTTTCTGAAAAGTATAATCAGGTGTATTTATCTGTCCGCAGATTAGATAACTTTTTAAAGACCCCAGTTTTAATTAGTGCTAAAGGACAAGAAGAAGACAGCACGGCAATTCTCAAAACCATTTTGTATGGTTTTCTGGGAAACTTCAAAGCAGAGGATTTCAAAGATGTGGATGATCTGATGCACTCGAATAACAACTGAAGTGTAATATGTCACTAAAATACACTTTTTGAAATCACAAGTCGTGGTGATATGAGCGATGAGCATGGTGAGCACTTTCATTAACGTATTTCAATAATAGGACAAGGGGAAATGGAGTGTTGTTATATTAAGTGTTATTGCTGGACATTCCTGTAACACTGTCAGGGACCGACCAAAAATATATACTTCTAAGGTTTTGATTTTTTCATATTTTCCTACAAGATACATAAAATAAATATCGTTTTCTCAAAACTGAAAGCCAGTCAATAGCTCTGAACATCATTATCGCATCCAGTGACCCAAAATACATAAATTTTACTTTCATTTGCATAATACTCAACTTTTGAAAAAACTGTGGAACAGTGTAATCATTGAAGGTATGCTTAGCAGATAAATTAAAATGTTTGTAAAATGAATTCTGTATTACTTGATGTGCTAAGTAAATAAGGACAGAAGTAAGCCGTTACCTTTGAACTTCCACCCTATCAATTATAACAACCTTAGATTTGCTTGTAAATCAAGGACCCTTTTGCTGGCTAGTGCTACGTGTTTGTATCAAAACCTCAAAGCAATGTACTTAAATTTTATGTCTAATGTTAATACTTTGATTATTATAAAGATAACTGAATTTATTTTGGAATATTTGATGCTATTAGTTTAAGAAAAAATTAATAAAGTGCTATTGTTCTAAAAAAGTATATTATTTACGCAATTATTTACACACTATAGAAGAATGTGGCAAACGTTCCTTCACAATGTTGTATAAGCTAAGCTTAGAAAGTTGAATGCTTTGAAAGTAACTTTATCTGCCATGCTAGAGCAGCCTAAAGTGATCTTCTCCTCCCTCTTTTTGGGTGGTTATGTGTTCGATACTCTATGACAGCGAAGCTGTTGACACAGTGTTACTATATATGTACCTGGCGCGTATACACATTCTACCTATCGCACAACGCGATAGCTATAGCCCTGTCATAAGGCCATATCTTCTTACTCTGCAAGCTCATGTTCTAAGCCAGTGGTTTCCAAGCTGAGTGGTGTGAGACGTTTCAATAGGGCACAAAGTACTTACTTAGAACGAAAAAGTAACATATGATCTGATAGACAAAAACCTATATATTACAATTTATGCAATAGCATAAAAATGAGCATCTGCCAGAATTTTATTATATAAAATAGTTTCTGACGTAATAAATGTATGAATCACATTAAATTTCTCAAGCAATATAGTCATTTTAATTTAGCAATGTAATCTGGATATTGTTCAGTATATACCCTTTACCTCATAAAAAGTTGCCGTATTGGTTTTTGCATGTATTGGTACGTCCCAAAAACACAAGGATGTATTATTCAATTGGTACGGTGTTAAAACCACCGAACTTCTTATGTTATAGGTATAGATTTTATCATTAGTTTTGTTTACTTCAATTTTGATATAAGGGTCTGATTCAAATAGAAAGAGTTCACTAGGTTATTACAGCGCGTTTGAATTTACACCTCAAATTTCTGGTGGATTAAAGTTGTAATAGTGTGGCTTCTTATTTGGTACAATAATTACTATGCAAGGTCGGCATGGAGTTATACTTACAGAATTAATTTGTTTCTCCACTCAGAGGACACATCGGGGATGACTAAAGTTTAATGCAGGAAGGATTTCTGAATAACTAAAAAACAAAGCAGTATCTACAATATTTTATTATAATAGCAAGAATGAACAACGCCAAGTAGTAATTTAAAATAGTGAATAATATTTGTTTTCGCGAAGTTCACAACTAGTTTTCCTTTACTTCTTTAACACAGTAACTAATTTCAGTAATATAATATTAAATCTTCCGCCGCAAGCTCCGTCCGAATAATAAAGTGCAATACAAGAAAAATGTATGAATTTTCTGTCTCGCTAAATTTGCTATTAAGGAACACGAAATGCATTATGAACCAAAGCCTAAATATTTCCCTTTCCGGATGTTACTGCAGTATAATTCAAGGCACAAAAGTTGGGTTTCGAAATCTATTCGCAAAAAACGTGATATATGACGATTTAGAAAATGGCCGAAAAGTGGCGTGAATAATGCTTACGCCGACTGGCCGCGGACAGCTGATTTCCTCGAAAAGAAGTCGCCTCGCCAATGTGTAGTACACTGATCCTGCCTTCTTCACAGGAGGCCACAAGGTAAGCTGCTGACCGTTGCTGTCGCTGTCATCTGCAAAGCAGCCAATCAAATGTCTAGGAGCGTGTTGACGTTATCCACCTATCCTTACGTCATAAGAAAGATGTAGTCAAACATGCTCCCACCACTAGCGCAGCGATTATCAATCTGGAATATGTCTCATAGCAGGTACAAAGGAGGAGTGTACCAATCCGTACAAAGGATATAAATAAATGAATTATTTAATTTAAATGCACATATATTTATATGTTTCTGTAGGTCAATATTTCGAACTTGAAACAACGCCATTTTAGAATTTCTTTACTAATGACTATTTTAATACATTCAAATTTACATTTTTGTTTCAGCTACACTATCATTAGTTGCTGTTAGGAGTATTTAAGGTATCGTTGTTAATTGTTTAATCTTATCTTTTGTTTTACATTGCCTTTCTGGGATAACAAATGCGAATTAAATAAATTATACGGCGTGGAAATTGAAGGACTTATAACAGGAGCGTCGCTCTATGTAATTACTCAGGTAGTAGCTTCTGGAACTTGTATATGGAAAGTCGCCGTTAAACCGCGAAGAAACGGCCATCCTGAGCAAAGGTGCACAAATACTAGAATGGTCCGTCCCTCAATCCCTCTCATTTTCAACTCTCTATCTTTTAGAGTTGCAGGGCTCGGTGGGGTGGTAACATTATATGTGACACTTGATGGTGGAAGTGCAATTAAGGTAAAGTTTCTACCCTGGTGTCAGGCATGGAACCCTCCACGTTTTGGGACCGTCATATGCTGAACATGGAAACGTTAGAGATAGAATTGCCAGATTCTTTTAATGAAATGTGGGTCACTAGTATTCTAAAATGGAGAATATTTTAGAAAAATGTTAAATGAAGGAAAATCCAAATTTTTAATTTACTATTAAAACGTATAAATGTTCCCATTTAAAAACATTAAATTGACTATAAAATGGTCATCATAACGTCTTCTAAACAAAACACGACTAATTGAATTTACTTTACCACACAATATCAAGCAGTATATATATATATATATATATATATATATATATATATATATATATAAAAGTTTTAAGTTTTCTCAAGTATTCATGTAATAAAAAGAGTAACAGCAGCTGACCTGGTTTTTATATATAATCATGATATTCTGTATAACTTAAACGTTTTAAGTTATTATTTCACTATAAAAGTAGCTTTGATTGAGTCAAGTAATGACCCGTTTCTTTCGTCTGTCTACTGTGCATCGGTGGAAAAACCCTCCAGCTTTAACGTTATGTGCAGGTATAGCAAAGTAATTCTATTACTTTCAGTACATATTTGTCTAATCTTCCTAGAGTTTACAAACGGTTTGAAACTAAATAATGTTTACATATTGAGCCAGGATTGCGCCGCGGTAATGTGTGCGACTCATATTCGGGAGATCCTGGGTTCAAACCCATGCGACCGTCCGATTTGACTTATGGATTTTTCGCGATTTTCCTCGTCGATAGAGGAATGTTAGGTTGGATAATTTGATCCGCGAACTTTCTTATTTCTTTCATCGCTACGTTTAATTTCCTTCTTCTTCGTCACACCATACATGGGGCTGATCACCCATCCGACATATGATATGTTCCAGAGCTTACTTGCTCCTCGACAAACTCCTGACCCAAGACATTGGCCTGTAAGTCCCCAGGAAGCGGACAGAAGGTAAAATCTGTAGGGAATGTCAGGGGTTTTTCGGGCATCTGGTAACCCTAGTTAGAGACTCCAAAAGCATGGTGTTTACTGACACTGGATATGACTGCTCTCTTCACTTCATCACCTCATTTTTCCCTCCTGGAGGTCACATAGGCAATGGTGCTGAAATCCTCCTCCGTTTTCACACTGGATAGACTTTAGTTAAAATTAACTCGAATAGTTTTGGAGTATAATAAACCTGTCTAAGTTCATTAAACAGACGCATAATCAAGCAGTAAAGCTTAGCGCATGTGCGTAAAAACGAAACGTTAGCAAATATTTTCAACTTGATATTTGCTAACGATGCTTTTAACGATTAGAATTGCGTAACGAAATTTTGTTTTACAAAATAAATTGTAGTTCTTCACCGAGCTACTAACATCTGTACTCAAGAGCGGAATTGGCAGGTAACCAGAAGATATTAATGGACCGGTGATTGTTGAGAGCCAGGACAAAACAAAAATACCAATAAAGTAGGTGATAATAGGGGTAAAATGCTACTAAAACGTCATACGAAATACAAATTTTAAGGTAAAGTAGTAGGAGTTAGAATAGTCAAACGGAGCGGCCTCCAATGTCGGGAGCGCAGCACCGAACATAGGTCATAGCGTGGGCCTTTTGTGTTTCCAACGTAACCTTTTGGAGATGGGAATGAAGGGGAGACCAAAAGAGCGATCAGATGTGGACAACATTTAGCTATTCCAATATGACATCAATTCTCAGGCTGATTAGCCCTGCCTTAGCCGCCCGCAATTTGGAGGTCCCGGGAATAAACAAATCAGCTAGAAAGGAAGGAAGGGTGCTCCAACAGTCCCAATAAACGCCGGGGAGAAAACGTTTTAGAGCGTAAATTCCATCGTCCTGGCACAACACAGACTGCCGTAGCCTGCCTTACAACCCTGAAACAGATGAAAGAGAATTACGGGGACAGAAAATGGCCATGAAATGTATTAGAAGGGGAACCACCTCAACATTCGCCAATCGATCCGGATAAAACGAAAGAACCATTGGTAAGAGTAGCCGGCACCCCCACACACGTTATCGTGGATTCGCTCGATGGGTAAAGTAGGAGAAGTTTGGCCGAAGTTACAATAGCAGAGTATAAGAAAAATGAAAAGCTCGTGCTAGCTCAGGATTTGGATAAACGAGAGAGATATACGCTATCAGATGTCTGCGCTTCTTGCAAGCTACCACAGACATTCGAAGTATACTTATGGCATTCTAAGGAGGGACCTATAATGCCGAAACCCACCATGAAATTCCCATTACACAAGCAATGTGGTATGAGGAGACCACCTCAAACATCAGCTGCTAAGTTTAAACTCAAAGCTTTGAAACCGAATACCAATCTTCAATATAAATTAAATTGAAATAATACTTCCGTTGACTATCTCTATATATGCCTGCGCAGGGTGTGCCTCAGGGACTCAATATCTCGATGGAGTGAGGATGCTACTCTGTCAGGTTATTTGAACTTAACGCGCCACATTAAAGCAGGGATGTTCATCTGGATCTCATATTGTGTTGCGGTAGAAAGATCCCAGCTGATATTAAAACTGACAGTTGACGTTTTAGGTGTCATCTCTTTATACTAACGCGCTTCTGACACAAGTATTTCAGAGTGCGTTTCGTTATGAAGAGTTTGTTACTTACCTTCTAACAAAGATTTCTTGAATTACCTCACAGTCAAGTGGAAATTCGTTGAATTTCGGATGCGTAAGGCACCCGTTACGTCTGGTCACTTTACCCAAACCGGCACCTATACCAGATGGGACGAAGAAGGGGGCGTAGAAGGTTTTCAGACGGGAGAGCTACTCATGGCAGGGGGCGTGTTGGGTGTGGTAGTGGAAAAGGGTGGCAAATTATTGGCGTGTAACACTGGTTACAAATTTAATTTATTATCTACAGCATTACTTAAACATGTTAGCAAGATGTAGTTAGCTAAGTTCTACTCTACATTGCTACAAATATCAAATAATGATGCAAGAAACAAGTTTACTTGGGTGCGAAGAAAGTTGGGCTTTCCATGTTTGAGCGGTCTTGCGAAGTAGCTGAAGATTAGATTAAATGACTGAGTATCATAGATTCCTGGTAGCATGTGTATAGCAGAGAGCAACTATAAAAAACACACACACACAACAAAGAAGAAGAAGAAAGAAAGAAAGAAAGAAAGAAAGAAAGAAAGAAAGAAAGAAAGAAAGAAAGAAAGAAGAAAGAAAACTTAAATACCTGAGAAGTATACTATGTACTTTCGACAGCACTGACATAAGCCAGTATCAGTATAATAATACTCCATCCGCCTGCCGATAGCCTAGCGAATATTCGGAAAACGTTCTTTAAAATCACGCAATACTTTCGTGCTTAAATAAACATGCGGGAAATGACTCGTCCGATTTCCTAAAGCAAATTTTAGCGTTTCTCTTAAAAAAAAATGTTGTTCTGAATATCCATAGCCTTATAAAATTATGTTTATCACATCCTTGTGAAATAGAATAAAAGACAATTACACACACGATAGCTGAAGCAAACAAACAATTAATAAAACAAAGTAACACTTTTCATCACACCGCGCCTCCCTGAGAATTTTCATTACTGAATGTAACATATACGGCGCCGTGGCCGAGTGGTTAGACCGCTCGCCTCCCATCTAGGCGGCCCGAGTTCAATCCCAGGGACCTGCATGTGGGATTTGTGATGGACGAAGCGGCGTCTGGGCGGGTTTTCTCTGGGTTCTCCGGTTTCCCCCGCCATTCATTCCACCAACTGCTCCATCATCACCTTTCCTTTCATCCATTTCACCAACATTTCGTTTCATCTACTTCCTTCATCCCATACCAGGCATCGGGCTGATCACCCATCCTGGATGCTCTGTTTGATCCATGAGTGTCTGCTCCTCGACGGGCCTCTGACCCCAGGCACCCGCTTATAAGTCCTGTGGGGTGTAAGTCCTACATAAGAGGAGGGTAAACAGATAATGAATGAAAGAATGTAACATATAGCAGATATTATATATTTCAAACCTTTCAGCTTATTTCAACTCCTTAAGGTGCTGTTTACCTACAGCAAGCTCAACAGGTTCCGAAAAACAGAACCAATTTTGGTGGCAAATGTTTACAAGTGTTGTAGGTTTTTCCAACTGCTGAAAAAAGTTTATCTGTTGTGAAACGTTTGAAACATAGATATGTAGGGAAATAAACAAAACTGTGAATTATAACATTGTGGGAGCTGAGCAGAATGTTTTAATCTAACTTCATAGATAAGAATAGGCAAGAGTCCATTCATCGTTGGTAAAGAAAGAAAAAATGTATTTTCTTGAAAACATGTGTGTTTGTCAACTCAAAAGTGAAAGATCTTTATGTACCAATTTGGTACTCAACTTAAGCGTCTTTCGGGTTGCGACACGATGATTTTCAAGAAAATTCCCGAGCCCCAAACTACCCTTACAAAATACTTTGTTATTTTTAATTTTCTCGGAGTTTGGTCCAACGATTTTGATAGATTTTGATGTGATACATTCACATGTCTTTTTCTATCCCCTATATCCCCTATCCTTATTAGTGGGTATACAAACTATTCTTATTAAAGCTTATTTTTCTATCTACTACATTTAATCCGAATAAATTTTTGTAAAAATAGCTACATTAAACATTTCATTATCTATGCAAGACAATGTTTAAGAACTGGACGCTATATGCTGGCCTTAAAATTCCATACTGCTTCCGTGCAATCGCGAGAAACAACTGAAAATCGATGGGACTTATAAAGAATGAGAAGTATTGAACAATTCGAACCTTTAATAACGGATGTGTTAGAAACGGCTTATGTCAAAAATAACCTATTTTAAGTAAATTGTGTGTTTTAAGAGATCTATATTTTTGTATGGTACGTTTTCGTCTAACGCTTAACGTTTACAAGTTATATAAGATTATACAAAATTCCTTCCGAATGAAGAGAACTCTCTAGGCTATTCCCATAAAATTCAAGATATGCATGTTGTCATGTAAATATCTTTTATATATGGTATTTTAATCAAAATTGTTAGAGCAATTTTTAGAAAATCAAAACTTTTGAAAGGTGTTCCACGTAAAGGCTAGTTTAGTGAGGGGAATTTTCTTAGAAATCTTCGTGTCGTATCCTTGGAAGATACTAAACTCTACCAAATTTCGTGTTTATCCGACTTTTCGTTTTTGAGTTATGCTGCTCGCAGACACACACACACTAACACAGCGCGGAGATGTTTACAAGAGGTTTTATTTGTATTCAGGGCACCTCAAAACATGTATTTCCGGTGAAATATCGGTATCGAATTTTTGGGTGGAATGCAATGCTTCCCCTTCTTATTATACGTAATATAGAAAGTAAAAGCACGATGCATTTGTAAGATATGTGCACGACAAAAATAACATACATAACTTGACATTCCTGCGAATAGCCGGAAGAAGTTTTCAATTCTATGTTGCGTAATTTTGTATGACTGTTAAAGCATATGTGATAGACAGAAACTGGGATTTGTTGGGGGATATCATTGTTATTCTGGGCGATCCTTGTGTGATACTCTCAGACCATGGTTCGCGGTTGAGTTAGGAGAGGTGGTTTGTTTTCCAAAGTTGGCCATTCTGCCTGATGGGTTTTCTCTTGTCTGGTGAGTGAGGAGTAGCTCTTCGATTGGCAAAGTGTATGTCAGGCTGCGCTTTAGCTGTTTAGGCGAAGCATTTTTTTTCTCTAATGTCCAATTGGGAGTGCGGTGAGACTTGTGGATTTCGTATAAGAGAGGTATATGTGGCTAGTTGTAGACTAGTTCGCATTGCATGGAATCTGCTTTTCGGATTCGCTCCGACTAGAAGATGTAGTGACCTCTGCCATAGAATGGAAACGATTTTCTACAGCCTTCCTTATAAGGTGAGATTATGTGACCAGGTGCCCATTCTTATAATGGTATTTTGAGCGGGTGTTTAATTAATTAATTTGCTTATATAGTAGTAGTTCACACGGTTAACTTCCAGTAACTCGTGCTATTTTAAATTATTCTTTCCAGTTGCAATAGCCCTGTGCAATTTTAGTAAGTGCTAGAGCTTAGTTACACGGCAGGGAGAACTTAGCTTTCGTTGGGCAATTATTATTAATCGGCAGAAAGTGTCAAATGGGCCAGATGAATGCTGTGGGTGAACGTGTTTGTACTAACCTGTATCAGAATACCTAGCGTTAATTGCTGTCTCTTGGGGGAAGCTCATTTACAACATATATAGCGTATTGAACGCATTACTTTACTATTAACGTTTGCAGTACTGCAGAAGTTTGCATGTATGCAATATAACCGAGTTACAAAATGTTGCTTTGAGGTGGATGCATTAGCTGTGCCAGCGTGTACACTGATAATCAGTAGTTAATAATGGGACTCCAGTTCGGGTCAGGTGCTGAGTTAAGCTTTGTGATTCTGGGTTATGCCTTCTGGTACAGTCAAATGAGCTCGGAGCAATGATAATTACTTTGTCAAAGAACTTGCAAATATTAAAGCGTAACTATTATGTGGAAATCACAATACATACAAGTGTGTTTTTGCACTTACCAATTGCATTTAAAAATAATTTTGTTAAAGTACTTGCAAGTATTCAAGGACAATTGTATAGAAATTGCAGTATTTACACGTGTATCTTTTGCACGTACTATGTATTTCAATTGCATATAGAGGTTGCATTTACTAATTACATTTCAATTATAATTTTGTCAATGAACTTGCAAGTATTCAAGGACAAGTATTTGCACATTACAGTACTTAGGAGTGTTCTTCGTACTTATCAATTTCTCTTCAGTTATTGCACTTACTGATTGTATTTAAAAGTAAATACCTTCAGTAACTATTTTGCCACAGGCTTGTAAATGTTCGAGGATAGATATTGAGCAGCTATTCTGCCGGGCTAATTAGCATGGTTTACAACTCTCTTTGTAAATTTACTGACTACATTTCAATATTTGTTTTGGTTAAAGAACTTGGAAATACTCAAGGATAGCTATTGTGCACTTACATTGCTATGATCATTAGCAGAGATTACTAGGCTTATAATTGATTTCTTTGTGTTCATTAATTACATTTCAATAATAGTTTGGTTAAAGAACTTGGAAATATTAAAGGATAACAGCTGGGAGATATTAGGAGACGCTAATTAACCGAGATTATAAGACACGATTATAGCAGTATTTTCCATCTGATGGTAATATCAATTCGTGGTGAAAAGGAACATTAAGTGTTCAAATGCTAGGGGTTTGCCAGTGCGAAGGCCTAGCTAACTGCGTATGGTAATTTTCTTGCATTTTCATGTATATACTGACTGCACTTCGGCTTGTTATGTAATTGGTGAGACTACGGAATATTTGAAATTATTCCTGACTAGCTAAAGCACGAGCTAATTGACACACAGTTATACTGTAGTGGTTATTCTGCTGACTTAAAAAACTTAATTTTTAATTTTATTTTCTGATTGAATTCATTTCTCGTGTTATAGTTTGTATTTTAGGTTCGCAAGTGATAGGTCTTACTACTGGGAGAATTTTATGTTAGTTATATACACCCGATGAAGAAAGTATTTGTTTCCACTTTAAAAAATCTGATGTGTTGCACTCGCATGACTTTCTCTACTCTTGTAAATCTATTCTTAAACCATATTCTCCATTTACTTCATGTCAATCGAGAAGCATTTGCTAATCTGCTTGCTAAATCTTATTGCTAATTTTCTTGTGGATGCAAGGGGAATATGGTAGGATTTAAGCGATAGTCAAATCTTTTAAGACCTGGTTGCTATGTGGCGCATTGAATTCTCTTTGCATGTCCAGGACATGAAAGAAAAAATCTGATGTGTTACACTCACATGACTTTCTCTACTCTTGTACAAACTATATATACAAACGCTTATTCTCCATCTACTTCATGTTAATCGAGATAAACATTTGCAGAGTCTATCTTATTGCTAATTTTCTTGTAAATGTAAGGGGAATATATATTTACAAGGGCAATTTGGAAATACAGTAGCCTTTAAGCAAATACATATCTCTTAATAGCTGGTTGCTAGGTGCAGCACCATTCCCTTTCCCACAGATTAATACTCTTTGCATATCCAAGACAAAAAAATGAATCACGAATTCCCATTTGAGCAAATAAGTATTGAAAAATTTAAGGGAATAACAAGCAATATCTCGAAAATGGTTCACTCAACAAAAAAATGTATATGATCTAAATTGTGTATTTTAACGCGATCTACATTTTCTGTGTAGTAAAATTTTGTCTATCTCTTATGGTTTACCAGTTGTGCAAAAGTCGTTCACAATGAAGAATACTTTTGGAGACATTCCCACGAAATTCAAGATATAAATTTTATTTGTCATAAAAATATCTTAAACCTATGATATTTTAATCAAAATCGTTAGAGCCATTTTTGAGAAAATTACAATTTTCGAAAAGTCTTCCATGTAAAGGGTAATCTAGGGTGGGGGATTTTCTTGAAAAACTTCGTGTCGCATCCTTGGAAGATACAGAACCTAAATACCAAGCTTGGTTTTTATCCGACTGTTCGTTTCTGAGTTATGCTGTTCACACACACACACACACACACACACACACACACACACACACACACACAGACATACACACACACGGACATGTTTCCAAAAATGCTTTTCTTGGATTCAGGGGCCTCAAAACATGTATTTCCGGTAAAATCTCGGTATCGAATTTTTGGGTGGAATACAGTACTTCCCCTACTTACTGTACGTTGTTGTGGTTAATGTTATTTATATTTAACATTATTGTAGCCCCACGTTGTGGTAGCCAATTTGCGGTGGTATACTTTTTAAGTTATATTTATTTAATTTGTTGAGCCCCACGTTTGGGAGCCAATTTTGCGGTGGTATTGCTTATAATGTTTGTGTATGTGTGTTTACTCAACGTGGTGAAGCCATTTTGTGACGTGATTCTTTGTTAGGTTTGTAGCTCCATCTGGTGTTAGCAATTTGCGGTAGTATTAGTGTTTGTTTGAAAGAATGCTACTGTTATTTTATTTAATTTTTGTTCACTGTCCTCCGGCTAGCTATGATCTTTTTGGTCGAGCACTTCTCTTTATACAGGTTGTGTAAACGGAAAGTAATCTTTTATCCAAAGATAACACTGATGAAGGAGTTTGTTTTACACTTTTATTGTCGAACACAGTCACTATCACATTTACACATTGATCTTGACACTCGCCAAACTGAAACTGTTATAATAACTTCATTACTGATCATTCTTAATTCGCGTACTTCAGCTTTTTGTATAATTAACTTTACAACACTTTAACTCTGCTACGCGTAACTTGTGAATCGATAGCACGTGTACTTTACAAATATTTTCGGTGAACTGACGGACTGAAGGCGACGTGTAGCATACAAATATTTTCGACGAACTGACGGACTCTACCTCTAACCTAGCCCTTTTATACTCCTACACCCCGATATGCCTAAAGATTATAACTGAGTTGCAATTGGCTAATAAAACGTGCCAACATTAGCGTCTATTTTTATATCCAATGAAAATTATGAATACATATGCTCTAGGGACAATGTTCCAGCAAATTCTACAGAAAAACGCGCCAACATTAGGTAACTTCCTCGTCTCTAATAATGATAAACAGCTCACCCCCTCGCTGCATTATTGCACGCTATTATTGTCAGTTTCAGTAAGGCAGTATAGACCCACTTCTCAACAATAATTACAATCAACAAACATCTCAAATCAATGTCACATAAAAATGCATATTCATAATATAATCATTCTTTACATTTAAATAATTTATGATACAAATTACTGCATCAACGTAGTAGAGAAAGTAAAAACGAATAACGAATTCCCATTTGTAAAAAGCATAAGTATTGGGAAATTAAAAAAAAATAACAACGAATATCTCAGAAATAGTTCACTCAAAATAAAAAGACATAAATTGTGTGTTTTAACAGATCTACATTTTTTGTGCAGTAAACGTTTGTCTATCTCTTATGGTGTACCCGTTATGCAAAAGTCATTCAGAATGAAGAGAACTTCCCAGAAAATTCTAGATATACATTTCATTTGGCATGAAAGTATCTGAAACACATATATTATTTTACTCAAAATCGTTAGAGCCATTTTTGAGAAGATATTTTTGAAAAAGGATAATCTGGGGTGGAAGACTTTCTTGAAAAATCTTCGTGTCACATTCTTAGAAGATACTGAACTCTAATACCAATTTGATATTTGTCAAAATTTTCGTTTTTTAGTTATGCTGTTCATAGCGGAAATGTTTTGGAAAATGTTTCATTTGGATTCAGGCACCCCAAAACATGCATTTCCGGTGCAATCTCGGTATAGAATTTTTGGGTGTAATGTAACCCTGCTTACATTATATATTACAGGAAGTAGAAATTTTAGCAGCCAAATTATAGGGAAGAATCTAATGTTTCTTGAACATAGAGATCAAAGGGTAATACAGTTTTCTTGTTTTGGAGGCTTTTCAGATCATTCAGTTTCAGTTTTATAATTTTTTTAAAAATATGCCAAAATTGCAGCTCTTATACACGGTGTTTTCATAACTATCTTACACGCATTGGGTAGACTACTTCTTTAGATGTGTATTCTTTTGCTATGAAAATCGGATTTTATTGACGGAGGAATAAAATTTCAACGTTAGGAATTTTCAATGCTTCTGCCTTAATTCGCTTTTTACGACTTCATGAATTCATTTCTCCATCAGTTTGTCACATGTCGATGAAACTGTATGGATATATGCACAAAAAAATCCTCTACCCAATGCATTTAATATATCTATTTTTAAAACACCACGTAATATGTTGGCACTTTTGGCACATTTTTAAAAAATAATAAAACTGATAAAATTAAGGATCTAAAAAACCGCCAAAGCATGTAAACTGTATTATCATTTGATCCTTATATCCCGAAAACATTAGATCTTTCTCTATATTAATTTGACTGCTAGAAGTTTTTTAAGTGCAGACGATTACTTAAACCGCTGTTTCAGAGGGTTAGCCTCAGTGTATATGTGCATGCATAGTGGGCAATAAATAATTGGCTCATGAGCTGAATAGTATTGTTTTCTATCCTGCCCCATTGCAGTCATTTTGGGCTTAAGTAGCATGCTCTGCTGAAGGTGCGGGAGGCCCAGATGGAGACTTTGATTAAATTACATAAATCTTCAAAATTTACAACGAAACAAACATGCAGATTTCGTTAAAACATACCTAATATAAAATATTCTTTACTGCCTCCTTAACTAATCTCCGAGAAGTATGAATTTTCAAATACTTAAAAGTGCTAGGGTGGAATTCATTTATGTTTAGGCACATCCCGCCAAATGCATTTTTAGAAAAAAGATCTGTATTTGGTATTAGATAACTACCAAACTTTATATTCGAGTTAGTATATTTCAATAATACGACATAATCTTCATGAAAACCATAACCTTCACATAGAAAATACTTCGTTATTTTTTATTTTCTTAAAAATGGCTAAAATGATTTTGATTAAAATTTAATTATATATTTAAGATACTCATACATGAATAAGTTTTTTATCCTAAAAGTTCTATAGCCTATGAAGTCCTCCTCATTTGGAATTAATTTTGAATAATTTTGTACAACTGATGGACCATAAGATTTATATAAAATCTTACTACAACAAAGATGCTTAACACGCAATTGATATGAAGCAATTTTGTGGCGTATGTCATTTTCGAAAGATCCATTTGTATTGGTTCGAGTTCTTCAAAACATTTACCATTTTTTAACTACTGTTTCAATTCTGTGTATATCACTTTAAAACACGCAATTTATATCTAGTAATTTTGTGGCATACGCCATTTTCTAGATATCCGTTTGTATTGGTTTCAATTCCTAAAAACATTTATCATTCTTTACTTTATCTACTACGTATAGTAAGTTCCACCCCAAAATTCTATAGTAAGATTTCACCGGAAATAAATCTTTTGTGGTGTCCTGAATCCAAATAAAGCATTTTTTGTAAACATGTCCGTGCATGTGTCTGTGAACAGCATAACTCAAAAACGAAAAGTTGGACAAATACCAAACTTGGTATTTGAGTTTAATATCTTCCAAGTATGCGAAACGAAGATTTTCAAGAAAATCGCCTCACCCCAGACTACCCTTTACATAGAACATTTTTTGAAAATTTTGATTTCTCAGAAATGGCTCTAACGATTTTGATTAGAATATCACATGTTTAAGTTATTTCATGGCAAATGAATTGTATATCTTGAATTTTCTGGGAATGCCGCAAAACATCCTCTTCATTCTGAATGATTTTTGCATAACTGGTAACCGTAAGATATACACAAAATGTACTACACAAAAAATCTAGATCTCGTTAAAACATAGAGTAAATGTTACATATATTTTTTTTTTTTTTTAGTGAATCATTTATGAGGCATTCCTTGTTATTTGTTTGAATTTTACAATATTTATACTTTTCTCAAATGGGAATTCGTTTTATATATATGTCCCGGACATGCAAAGAGAATGGCATGATCCACATAGCAACCAGCTCTTAAAATATTTGATTATCGCTCAAAGCCTGCCATGTGCCCCTTGCACCTACAAGAAAATTAGCAATAAGATAGTTTCTGCAAACGTTTATCTCGATTAACATGAAGTAGATGGAGAATAAGCGTTTGTAAAAGTAGTTTGTATAAGAGTAGAAAAAGTCATTTGAGTGCAACACATCACATTTTTAAGTACTGTCACAATTCAGTTGTTTCTCGGGATGCGGAAAGAATAGGGAGTTTCCAGGCCAGCATATAGTGACCGGCTTCAAACATACGTGTCTTTCGTGTCTATATATCTATTGTGACCACTTCCCCCAGTAGAAAAGTATGAACTGAGAAACACAGGAGGCTACAGATCACAGGCAGAGAGGACACAGAGACTCGCGAAAGTCGCTAATGGTTCCTGGTCCGAGGAGGACCCGTCCCATTGCTAGAGTTGCCCAGAGAGGGCGATGAACGATCCCTTTGAGCTGCAACCATGCCATCTATCCGGCACTATCACACGTCACAAAGTCTAACAGCACACCTGAAAGATGTGCTTGAAAACGAAATGATGGAAAGGAAATCGTGGTAGAGAATAAACCATCCCAGCATTCGCCTGCCGGGGAATCCACCATAGACCCATTGGTCAGAGTGGGCGGTCGCCGTGGATCGAACCCATGACCTTCCGAATTCGAGTATCACATGTTACCGCCGCGCCACCTCGCTCAGTGTAAAAGGAATATTTATACACACCGCGTGAGACTTCTCATCCTGCGGATTGGTAACTAGGCAACCCCGCATTTTACCAACGGTGCGAAATGCAGTTGCTGACGTCGCATTCACCATCCGCCGAGAACGCTACGGTGGTGCTCGTTCACGTGCTCTAGTAGCGCAGTGATTAACATGCTGGAAAGTCATGGTGAAGATCGGAAGTTCAAATCGCGCCTGCGAATAAAGGAAGCTTTTGTTAATGTTTCGAGAACGTTCTAGCAAATCATGATTTTTTCCGAATGCACTAGAAAGAAGATTTGCCTATAAATACAAAGTTCCATCCATTCGTGATCACCGTGGAACAATGTTTTCGAATAGAGTATCTGGACATGCTGTTATTATACGGGGAAGCGCAGCAGAATGCAACGGAAGCACGTCGTCTATAAGAAGTACGTTCAAGTGGTAGTATTTAACACTCTGCTCCTGGACTCCGAAGTGTGAACATCTGCTCTGCATGGGGAGGATTTTTTTTTGGGGTGGGGCAACAGGAATATATAGGTAATAGAAAGGAAAAAGGAAGAGGAAAAGAAGGATTTGATTCTGTTGTGGCGCTGTTTATTAGGGGCATAATGGTGTTCATGGTGGCCGGTACCGCCTAAGCAAACCGGCGGATTGTGGGTAATTAATGTAATGGTGCGGAGTTCTCCGCTGTGCTGTGTAGGTATCTTCCATGGCCGAAACCCTGGCAGGGACCTATGAAGTGGTGACTTAACAGGTTTTGATGGCTCCGAGCACGGGCGTGTTACCTCCAGGCAACGATGTGTGGGTGGTCCAAAGTCGTCCCGCGTCGGTGGTTGTGCACCCGGGCTTTTACCTCCGGGCACGTTGATGAGGCGATGCTGCGTGTGGAGAGGGGTTGTCGATGTGATGGTGCAAGTTCCCCTCCATGCGTTTGTTGAGATCTTGAAGTCTGTCAAATGCGTCAGCCGTTTGGTTGCGGCTTTCTTCCATGAAGTCCAGTGCCTCTTTGTGCTGCTGTGTGAGTGGTTTGGTAATTTCCGTGTAGTGACGACCCAGGCTGTCCATGGAATCTGCGTGGTCGGTAAAGTGGATGTTGATGATGAGGCGTTTCTTTGTGACGTCGTGTGATTCGTCGATGATGTTGGCGACTTCCGTGAACTGCGCGCTGAGATGCTCTTCCAGGGCGGTGAGCCTGCAAACAAGGTTTAGCACCTCAGCATAAAGGTCCTGAATGGCGTCTATGATGTTGGTAGTTCTGGTTGTCTGTTGCTGTAGAAGTTCGTTTGCATCTGCTAGGTGTTGTATAATCTGCGGCGAGTCGTTTGCTGTTTGTGTGCGGCGATGCTCTGCGTGGATAAAGTGGGCAGACGGCCTGACCAGTGAAATGCCCCTTGCCCCCGCAGGAGACGTCATTGTGTCAGGTCGTGCGCCCGGCAGTCAGCTGTGAGTGTCCCGCTACCACAGTAATGGCAGCGGGGCGCGCCGTCGCACGTGGAGTCAGTGTGCCCGTACAGGCAGCAGCGGCGGCATGGCGTTGGACGAACACTACGGCTGGCCTCGAGCTGCAGGCTTTGCCCTAACAAGGACAGTCCTGCTACGAGGGCCCCCAAGTAATCGTCCTCTTCCAAAAGGTTGAGCCCGACAAGTGGCGTAGGACCTCTGATGTTCCAAATTCGCCTCGCGCTGGCCGCAGACGGCCAAAAGCGCTGCGCGGCGGTGAGGAGTAAAGTCTCCGGTAATTGTCGATGAACTCCCCGGACGACAGCTGAGTGGCGTGCGTGCACACAATTCTGCAGTGTGTGATTGGCTGCGCTGCTTGGAGAGGTGGCGCTGGGTGCTTCGGCTGGCGGCGGCGAAGAGGTGGGAAGCTGGTCTTCTTCTGCGGCGATGGTTTCCTCACAAGGAGGAGGCTTTGAGGCTGCGGATGTCCTCTTCTTTCTTCCCATGTTTACTCGATGAGAGCACGAAGCGAAGTGGGGAGGAAGAAAAGATGCCGCCTCGCCTCTCCCAATGCCGGCTCGGCGGATGAAGCCACAGCCCAGGCAGCGACTGCTGACACCGCCGCCAAGGGTCACTCGGGATACCGCTCCAGTCGTCACCACACCTCCTCCGCCAGCGCTGTTCCTCACTGCTGCTGGAAGCTCCAGTCGATACCACGCCTCCGCTAGCCCCATCAAGCACAAAAGTCAGCACCACACCGCCTCGGGACGTTCCAGTCCACATCGCACCTCCTGTTACGGTACAAAACACAGCTGCAGGAATCCCAACGCCACCGCTAGCTTACTCGGTCAGCACCGCACCTCCTCAATGTCACCAGCCCTCGCCCATTGCTCCCGGGCTTCCTACAGTCCCCCATGCAACGCAGCTTTGCCCAGGTGACGCCCACACCGCCGCATCCTGCCGACCGCTACGTTTCCTTCAGCGCAGTGGTTCGTGGGGTCCACCGACTTCTTCCTGAGACGATGATCCGAGAGGCCGCTCAACCGTTCTGGCCGTCGCTTGTCCGCGCCTCAAGGATCACCTCAGCCAAAGGACCAACTCCACTAGCGCGCCTGACGTTTTTGGATCGGGCACACTTCACAGCAGCACTCCTGACCGGCCTGAATCTGTTTGGACAACTCCACCGAATAGAGGAAAGCCGCTCTAATCGTCATTCGCCCTGCCGTCGCTGCTGCAGTACGGCCACAAACTGCACCCAACCACCACGCTGCCACTACTGTGGCGCGACCTCTGTTACGGGCACCTGCACCGGGCAAGATCTGACCCGTCGTCAGCGCTGCTGCGCCATATGCAGCGGCGCCGACCACTTCACGGGTCAACATCGTCTGCTCTACCCAAGAAATCACCATCGACCTCAACCAACCCCAGAGCCCAGTATGGCATCTTCATCTGTTCAAGCGACCACCCCGGCACATCAAATCAACCCCCCAGCTCCATCACGCTCAGCCTACATCAGCACCAGCTTCGCAACAAGAACTTCAGACATCGTTGAATCCATTCTGGCAGATCTCCGAGCTCTTAATCATCAAATCAGCCTCGTGTTGTCAGCAACTTCTCCACGGCTCCGGGCACTGGAGCGCAAAATAAATGCAAACACAAAGCTCATCCGCCACGCTGCACGACACTATCATCACTCCGGGCAACCTTCACACAGCTTACACATCTCTGAAGCCATAGATTAAATACACCGAAAACTTCGTAGGATTGAAGCCAACCAATTACAACATGACACCACCATCGCCGACATGTCAACACAAACTCAACCATCCGTCAACAGCATCGACCGCACCACCGCTGCCTCCGCCGTTCCGCCGCTTCGCTCTCCACCGACGTAGCTACACCAGCCAACTCCCCAGCAATATGTCTCGCCGCAGCTACTGGAGCTCCAGGTCCTCACCCGCCAACGTGCAAGTGAAAGGTCCGGGCGGCTTCAGGCCTCACTCCTACGACAGGGCCTACCTTGGCGGGCCTACGACCAATCATGAGGTAGGCGATCCTAATACTGTGGCCTCTTTAGAGGCCACTTCAAGCTCGTCTGTGCACAGTTAATCTTTTTGAATAAAAACGTTTGCTCCCCGAAGCCTCTCCAATCACCTGGCACATCCTTTTGTTCCGCTCCTGCCTTAGATCAGTAGCACTTTACCCCCGCATGGGTGCGAATTATTGAGGGTGCTCATGCAGAACCTCGCCCACCTTTCCGAACTTTCCATTAAACTTTATTCCTAAAAAAAAGGATTTAAACGTGGGAACTTCACCACTGGAGGCCAACGCACACACTTTTGCGCTACGAGTGGAAGTCAATGCACGCACAGCGGTGCAAAGCAGTCATTTCGGCTGAAATTGCAGTGGACAATGTTTACCTCATAGCCTGTACAACGCTGGGGCTGCATAACTTGCCAATCCGCAGGTTCAAAAGAATCACCCGGTATATATGTCTCCAGAATTTATTTAAAAATCTGTGTTACACTCATATTTTTCTCTACTCCTGTACAAACTATTTTTACAAGCGCTTAATCTCCATTTACTTCATGTTAATCAAGATAAACATTTGCAGAAACTATCTTATTACTAATTTGCTTGTAGGTCCAAGGGGAATATGGTAAGCTTTGAGCCATAGTCAAATCTTTTAAGAGCTGGTTGCTATGTAGAACATTCCATTCTCTTTGGATGTCAAGGACATAAAAAAGCGAATAACGAATTCCCCTTTGAGAAAAATTATAAGTATTGGAAAATTTAAACAAATGAAATGGTTCTGACCACAAAAAGTGTTTGTATGATCTACATTTTTTGTGTAGTAAAGTTTTGTCTATCTTTTTGTTTACCAGTTATGCAAAAATCATTCAAAATGAAGAGGACTTTTGGGGACAATTCCAGAAAATTCAATATATACATTTCATTTGTCATGGAAATATCTTAAATATGACGATTTTCTTCAAAATCGTTGGGGCCATTTTTGAAAAAATCAAAGTTTTGGAAAAATATTCCATGTAAAGAGTATTCTGCGGTGTGGAACTTTTTAAATATGTTCCAGTCGCATCTTTGGAAGATACTAAAATGAAATACCAACTTTGGTATTTATCTGACTTTTTCCTTTTGAGTTATGCTGTTTGTAGGCACTCACACATGCACGGACATGTTTCCAAAATGGCTTTATTTGGATTCAGGGCACCTCAAGACATATATTTCCTATGAAATATCGATATAGAATTTTAGGGCGGAATAAAATACTTCCCCTACTTACTATACGTACTAGAGAAAGTAAAAATTCGATTCCTCCAATTGGAGGCTGTCACAAACAAAGCACATAAGCAATAAGAGGATATAAATACCTAATTGAAGGAATTGCTTGTTCTTTCACACAAGCCGTGTGTTGGACAGGGCTGGAAGTTAGAATCAGATGACTGAAAAATTCAATGCCATAGCCATGATTTGAACCACGATCTCCCGGTCTCCGTCCGGTTGCTCTAACCACTGAGCTACCATGGTAACATGCCGACACGACATCACCGGGAAAAATGCGAATCAGTTGGAGAATTTAATGCCGTGTGGGCATGTTGCCATGGTAGCTCAGTGGTTAGAGCAACCGGACGGAGACCGGGAGCTCCGTGGTTCAAATCCCGGCTATGGCATTGAATTTTTTGTCATCTGATTCTACCTTACCTAATTGAATTTATTTATAAACAATACAAATCATTCTTGGCAAAGTTACAGCTATTTAAAAGAGTATCTGAAAAAAATTATAATTTGCAAATATATATGGACAATGCCCTTATCTAAACCAATTTTTGTTTTAAGGTTATGTAAGACTAGCTTGTAGAATACTTGGTAGAAAAAGCTATGTGATAATAATCCATCAGATTTATTTTCTTAGTTCAGCATTACTTAATTCAAACACTGCAGCTGATATGGATGGAGTTATGTAATTCTGTTTAAGCACAGGAAGTATTCTGTAGAAAGGTTTAGCTCACTTTGTTCATGTTGAATTACTTGCATATACACAGCCTTTTGCACAGGGAAAACCTTTCACTATAAACACACAACATTTTCATTCTTCCTCTTTCACGCATTCTTCTTTGTCTCTGCATATGAGACAATGCTGTCGTAATGAAGTATCAAGAAAACGTCCTCACACCTAACTACCTATAAAGGAAAATTTTGCAGTACCTGATTTTCTCAACAAATGTTCAATTTTGATTAAAATACCATGCCTTTAAGATATTTACATGACATATAAAATGTTTATCTTTAATTTTCTCCATTTGGAAGGGATGGTAAATGTTGTATAATGGTAAACCATTAGAGATAAAGAAAAACTTTTACACAAAAATGTAGATCTCTTTAAAATATAAAATTTATTTCAAATAAAGTTTTGCTTTGCATCAGCCAGTTCCAAGATATCCCATAATATTGGTTTGAATTTTTCAACTTTTAATTAATTTTCGAAGTGTTGTGTTTCTCGAGATAGCAAAGAAAGACTATGAACTTTTAAGGCCAGTATATAGCGTTCTGCTTTTCAATATCTATCGATTTGGTTTCCTCTATCCCTCCTGTATCTACAACTAAATGTGTAGTCAGACTATTCCTGAGACGGTTTATCTCGATTAACCTGAACTACATACAAAACAAATTCTGATATGTTAGTCACATGACTTTCTCTACACTTTATCGCTTATTAGTGGGCATACGAATTATTGTTACGAAAGTTTACTTCCGGAAATAGCTGCATTACACATTTCCTTAGAAATACGGGATGAGCGATCCTTCACGCAACCGGTTTCACGGGCGTGCGGCTGACCGCGAGGTCAGCGGTGCGGGTGACACGCAGTCCGCAGTAAATATAGTAGGGTTTGTCGTGTAAGTTATTGCTAACATACATAAGGTATACACTTGAAAAAGTAAATTTTATATTACTCACGTATATTAAACAAGGAGATGGGGGAATTGCTTCCCTTTGTTGTTCAAGCAGTTCTGACGTCTCCATAGGAAATTTCTCTTTGCACTCGGTAGTTCCCTCTGAGAAATGGCTACAATTTCTTGATAAATGTTAGCTTTAAGTTCATCTAAAGTGTGGGATTTGTTTTGTTCATTTTCTCTTTTAATGACCCCCCCGGATATAAAAATGCAGGGGGTTAAATCAGGGGACGAGAGGGCCGTATGTTGTTAGTGATAACTCTATCGTGAAGCACGTCATGCATTTCCTGTAATGAGAAGTTGTCTGCATGTGCGACTTGCGCAAGATTTCAACTCACACTGAAGCCTCGCGCAGCGAAGGGGAAATATCAGCCGCCGACATAGCGGGAGCACTGCCGGCCGGTCCTACGGTTGCGTCAAGATTGCTCACCCAATACAATATCCATAGTCAAATGTTTTAGAATTGGACGCTATATGCTGGCCTTAAATTTCGTACTCTTTCCATGGAATCGCAAGAAACAACTGAAAATCGACAGGATTTTAAGAGGATGAATTCGAACCATTAATAAGGATATCTTGGTAATTACGATACCACAACGTTATTTGAAGTAAACTGTGTGTTTAAAGAGATCTTAATTTTTTGTATAATACGTTTTCATTTATTTTTTAACGTTTACCAGTTTTGCAAGATTATATAAACTTATTCCGAATGAAGATTGCTTCGCAAGTTATTACCAAAATATTCAAGATAACCATTTTATTTGTCGTGTAAATATGTTTAATGGTATTTTAATAAACATCATTAAAGCCATTTTTCATAAAATAAACGGTTTGAAAAAGAACTCCATATTAAGTGTAATTTGAGTTGAGGAAATTTTCTTCAAAATCTTCATGTGGCATATATAGAAGGTATTCAACTTAAATACCAAGTTTGCTATTTATCCGGCATTTCGTCTTTAAATTACACACACACGCCCACACAGGGACTTTCTATAAATCCTTCATTCATTTATTCAGGTGGCATAAAAACATGCATTTCTGGTGAAATATCGATATCAACTTTTTGGCTGGAATGAGTTGTTCTGTACCTGCTATGTACGTGGTAGAAAAAGAGTAGGCCTTCGTAAGAATAGCTTTTAAACGTTACATAAGAATGTATAGTGGGTGGATAAAATCATGAGTAACATAAGATTCTTTATTAATTAAATACCTTTTGAGTAACAACTTTCTCTTTTTACTTTTTCTACTTCGTATAGTAAGTAGGGGAAGTACTGTATTTCACATAAAAATTCGATATCTAGATTTCGCCGAAAATATGCTTTGACTCCCCTTAACCCCAAAAAGAATTTTTAGAAACATGTCCATGTGTGCATGTGTGAACAGCATAACTAAAAGACGAAATGCCGGATAAATAGCAAACTTGATATTTTGAGTTTAGTATCTTTCAAGAATGCGACACCAAGAGTTTCCGATAAAAAACACCCTCTACATGGAAGCTTTTTGAAAATCTTGGGAATTTTGTATAACTAGTAAATGTTAACCTATTAAATAAAAGATGTAGAGCTCACTAAAACACACAATTTATTTTAAATAACTTTCTTGTGGCATAAGCCATTTCCGAGATATCCGTTCTTAATTATTCGAATTGTTCAATACTTAGCCAATCTTTGAAATTCTTGGCGGTTTCAATTGTTTCCCGCGTGTATAATGCAGCTATTTCCGGAAAGGGTTACCTCGATTAAACTGAAGTAGGCAGGAAAATGAATTTTCGTAAGAATAATTTCTATACCCACTAATAAGCGATGGAGGGTAGAGAAAGCTATGTCAATGTAACAGATTTATTCATGAGATTTGTGCTCCCTATTCATTGCGCTTATGGCAAAGTGCGGAAGCTTCTCCGTTCACGTTTCTCATGTTGCCTAGTCTGTTAGAATATTTGAGATCTGTTAATAACTAGGTACTTGCTTCATCAGTTTATAACCTCTCATTGAACTTATTTTCTATTTCCTTACATTGCAAAATCTTTCAGATTTCATTTTAGCCTTTTTAATTTACACTTGCATATGTATTATACGAGGGGTGATCAGAAACTAAGGTTACAAAGGCTGCAGTGAAATGTGTACATTTTATTTCATACAACCAATACAGCCAACTGATAGTACATACATTAGGTTATTTTTCGGCATAGTATCCTCCATTCACGTTTAGGCACTTGTCGCTTGGTGGGATATATTCAGCCACGTTGTTGCAAAGAGTTTCACCTCATCATCTGAAGCAAATCGCTGGTCTCCTAGGTGTTCTTTCAAGTGATGAAAAAGGTGAAAGTAGCTTGGAACGAGGTCCGGGCTTTAGAGAGGGTGTTTCAGCGAAACCGCTTCAATAGTGTGGTGTCTTCTGGATTGTATGAGGTCGCGCGTTGTCATAAAGGAAGCTGACGCCCTCGGTGAGAAGTCCTGTCGTTTGCTCCTGATTGCTTCACGCAATCGTGTAAAGGTCCCGCAGTTTCGGCCAGCGGTCACTGTGTGCCCTATTTCCAAAACTTCCACGAGTATTACACCCGCGCTGTCCCCAAAACACTGAGACTATCACCTACTCGGCAGATGGCGTCACCTTAAACATCTTTGTCTTTGGAGAGGAGGGGTGTTTCCATTCCAATAACTACCGCTTACTCCTGGGAGTGTAATGGTCGATCCATGTTTCGTCACACGTGTTAATGTGGTGGAGAAAACTGTTCCCTTCCGTGCAGAACCGTTTCAAAACTTGCAGCTGCCCCCTTGCGCTTCTCCTTGTATTGGCTGGATGGATATCGTGGAATACATGGGAACAAGCTTTCGGTACTGCAGACTATCGTGAACAATGTGACAAACGCTTCCGAATGACATTCCTAATTCTACGTCATATGCCATATCGTGATGCTCCTGTTGTCCTGAATCTGTTGAGTCATGTGTCGGCCATTGCAATCCTCGTCGGTGACGTTTTCTCTGCTGGCCGCAATCTTTCAGCACCATTCTGCGATAAGCTGACGAGACATTACAGTCTCTCTGTACACCTTTTCCAGCTGCTTGTAATTTCAGCCGCGGTTACATGTTTCGCCGACAGAAATCGAATAAAGGAGCAGATCTCTTGCGAGACCAGTTTTCTAAACGAGTCGCCATTTGTGTTTACCTACAACTAGCGCTGTAGGTGGCTAAAATTCTACACAGTTGCCAACCGCCTGTATCAGAATTACCGAACACAACTAATTTCTCTATAACGGACCAAACTCCAGGAATGTCGGCCTTGTAACCTTAATTTCTGATCACCTCTTGTACATACGTGATTCAAAAGGAACAGGGAATAATTGCCTATTGATTATACCCCTCAGTTAACGATATTTAGAGTCACAATTGCTCATAATGCGACACGTTCTAACACATGATTGGACTAGGTATCAGATGACATATAAGGGTATATTCTAATATTATGTTCAACTCCAACCTGTAACACCAGCGAGACCATGGTTTCACACAGTTAATTTAAATCGAAAATATATTAATTGCTTATTAGGTTGATTTAGGCATGCGACATACCCCTCATATTTAAATAGAATTGACTCTACTTTCAGCGATTGTAATAATTCATACATAGGTGATATTGATTATATTTTCTTCAATTGCCCTCGATGCTCATTGCAGCAAAAAGAACTTATTCGTACACTGATTAGAGATATTGTACATTACTCCTAAAATCAAGGTATTTCTCCATAATTGCTTGCAATATACTAGTTAAGTATATCAATTTTAACATTATTTTGTAACCACAAGATCTAACTATTAATTTTTCAGTAAATGTGAATTTTCCATGTTTTTATGTTCAGGGCATTTTCATAAAAACATAATACTGTATTTGTTTTACTTAATAATTCTGCGTATTCAACCGTTTGATATTTTTGCATATTTAGTTGTGTTGGCCATATGGCTTACAACAAAATGCCAAATAAATGAATACAAATCTGTTACATACATATGACTTTGTCTATCCTTTAAAGGTTACTCGTGGGCATACAAGTTATACTTGCGAGTGCTTGTTTCCTGTCTACTTCATTTTATTCCAAATAAACCTTAGCAGAAATAGCTACATCACACATTTAGTTATAGATACAAAGGGGATGACCATAATAAAATGTTTAAGAACGATGGTCTTAAAATTTCATACTGTTTCCATGACATCGGGAGAAACAACTGAATGTAGACAGGACTTTAAAATAATGATCAAGTATTCAACAATTCGAATCATTAATAACGGATATCTCGGAAATGGATGATACCACAAACAAAGGTGTTTTAAATATATTGTGTGTTTTAAAGAGAGCTACATTTTTTGTGTATGCACGTCTTGTTCTATCGCTTAAATTTTACCAGTTATGCAAGATTATACAAAATTTCTCCCGAATGAAGAGGACTTTGCAGGCTATTCGCAGAATATGGAAGATATAAATGTTATTTTTCATGTAAACATCTTTAATACCTGGTATTTTAATCAACATCTTTGGAGCCATTCTTATAAAACACATTTCGAAAAATTTTCCATGTAAAAGGGTAGTTAGATTTTCTTGAACATCTCAGTGTCGCATCTTTGGAAGATACTGAACTTAAATACCAAGTTTGATATTTTCGTTTTGGGGTTCTGCTGTTCACAGGCACACACGCACACACACCCAGATATTTTTCTAAATGCTTTTTTTCGGATTCAGGGGGCCTCAAGATATGCGTTTCCGTTGAAATATGTATATAGAGTTTTTGGGTAGAATGCAAAACCTTCTCTGTGTACTATTTATGTGTTAGAGAAAGTAAAAATGAAAAAGGCATTGGAAAATTTAAGCCAATAATAATGAATATTTCGACTATGCCTGATGCCACAGGAAACGTTATTTAAAATAAATTGTGTGTTTTAAAGGTGGGGGGAGAGAGAGAAGCATGTTTTGTTTACATCTAATGGTTTACCTGTAACATGAAATTGTATAAAATTCTTCCCTAATATAGAGGACTTCAGAGGGTACTCCCAGAAAGTTCAAGATATACCTGCAGTTTATTTTCGATGTAAATATCTTAAATATTTTGAATTTTAATAAAAATGATTAGTAATTTTTGAAAAAAATTAAAACATCGAAAAATTTTCATATAAGCGTAGTTTGGTTTGGGAGATTTTTACAAAAATCTTCTTGCTAAATTTTTGGAAGTTGCTAAACTTAAGCACATACTTTGGTATTTATCCGACATTTCGTTTTTGAATTACGTTGTTCACAGATACACATACACCGAGATATTTCTAAGCTGTGTTTTTGTTTTGATTCAGCGAGGTCTGAAAACGTGTATAACTCGACCACAATAGTATGGTGCTTCGCTGGGTTGGCTTTCATATGTATTCAAATAAACATTTCCGTAAGATCAAGTGTGACAATATCGTTGTTGAGTAGTATTTCCGGTGAAAAAGTGAGATCGAATTTTTGGATGGAATACAATATTTCCTCTACTTGCTCAAGTACGTAGTGGAGAATGTAAAAAATGTGTATATTGTCACGGTTAAAATAACGGATGGGATTAACGGTTTCGAATGAAGAGGCGTTCAACAAGCTGGCGCCTCCAGCAATTCTGTCACGGACATGTTTGAAGGGGTAGCTCGGAGAATGCAGGGGGCGAGACTAATCACTGACATGCTGCAGGAGATCCGTGCGTTCCTACACATGTTACCTCTAACTTAGGGGTTCGTACTCGAACCTACAAACTCAGAGCACTCGCGGACCACGGAAGGAAACCCGGGATGTGGAGGTCTTTAAGGGTGTCTATACTTAATGCAACATGACGTGGGAATGACACAGGTATGACCAAGGAGGCTCTTAATCTATCACAGAGTACCTAACACTTATAAAACATAAAACATCTTACCTGCAGTGAAGGGTAACGGTGTCTGGTGTTTAGCTGTCCGTTATCTCATCTTAAAATAACAATTTTGGACCGCGTGGTCATTCAAGATTTGCGGCACGGTCCAAAATTGACCATGAGGCACAGAACCCGGGGGTTATATACTAAACCTGGCACCAATAAGTTTTTATTTAGTTTGAACGTCCTCGCGGGAACCCAGCTATTTGGCGGGCAATGGCTCGAGGTTGAATGCCATCTGACGCAGCGTCTTCCAGTTTGGTCCTTGGCTACCGCACGGTAGCTTTATGTTTCAAGTTTAACAATTTAGAATTATACGCCCAAAAGCTATACACTAATATAATGTTAACCTCATATGAACTGTGACAATATTCACCTCTATGCGAGTTACGTACTCTCTACTTAATTTATATTGGGTTACAAAATGTTTTTACTTTCTCTACTACGTATAGTAAGTAGGGGAGGTATTGTATTCCACCGAGATTTCACCGGAAATACATGTTATGAGGCCCCTGAATAAAAAAAAGCATTTTTGGAAACATGTCCGTGTGTGTGTGTCTGTGAACAGCATAACTCAGAAACGAACAGTCGAATAAACACCAAACTTGATATTTAGGTTCAGTATCTTTCAGAGATGCGACACGAAGGTGTTCAAGAAAATCCCCCACCCCAGAATACCCTTTATATGGAACATTTTTCGAAAATTTTAATTTTCTCAGAAATGGCTCCAACGATTTTGATTAAAATATCATATGTTTAAGATATTATCATGACAAATGAAATGTATATCTCGAATTTTCTGGGAATGTCTCCAAAAGTATTCTTCATTGTAAACGAATTTTGCATAACTGGTAAACCATAAGAGATAGACAAAAATTTACTACACAAAAATGTAGATTGTGTTAAAATACACAATTTATGTCATATATATTTTTTTGTTGAGTGAACCATTTTTGAGATATTGCTTGTTATTCCCTTAAGTTTTCCAATACTTGTACTTTTTCTCAAATTCGTTATTCATTTTTTGTGCTGGTAATGCCAAGAGAATGGAATACTCCACATAGCAACCAGCTCTTAAAATATTTGACTATCGCTTAAAGCCTACCGATTCCACTTTCATCTACAAGAAAATTAGCAATAAGAATAACATCTCGATATCTCAATTAACATTAAGCATATGGGGAATAAGCGTTTGTAAAAATAGTTTGTACAAGAGTAGAGAAATTCATGTAAGGTAACACATCAGATTTTTTATTTATGTATGTTACTTTCGTGTTCGTTGATTCTTTAATATTTCTTGTAATTAGGCTTCGGCTGCATCAGTCCTAGTTGCTTGAGCAATACTCGGGTAAGGAAAGTTTAGTTCTAGTTCCATACAAATAATGAGATCGGAGGTTAAATTTAACAATATTACCTCTCACTTTTATTAATAGTAGGTAATCTCCCTGTAGCCAGCATTACAAAAACACTTTTACGCATATAAATGAAGTTTGTTGAAGCTGAAGGTAATTTATAATTATTAAGCAGCCTGTATTTTAAACATGTGCCGTCAACTGTTGAATTTTCTAAGTTCGCTAGCTAACATTAATAATTTAAGTCACTTGTACTCCATGTTCCTAGTAATGTGGTGCATTTTCACGCTGTAGTGTTTGTATTAGGCTACATTATCGACGGAACTTAATTATTATTCTCCTTTCGCTACTTTATCTAACAAAGAGTTCACCAACACAAATACCTTGTCTTGTGTACGCTCTTCCTGGCGTCTTCATCTTACATTTTTAAGTCTTCTACCATCTCACTCTCATTGGCTACTTAGCTACTAACAGGACACTGTTTTTCTGAATTTTATTGGATTTTAATTTACACGCGACTATATTCAAAATTGTTACGTTAGCACCATTCTCTGCTGTTGGTTGCTAAAGAACTTTCTCGATGCAGCTCTCTATTGTACTCTCACGCCAAAGTTAACGCTACTGTTTGTTTTCTATGGTTGTCAACTTCACATAAACTGTTGCCTTCCTAGCATCTTAGAGCTCCAACTTTTATACACGCAAATACATAGCACAAAATTTTACCCTTATTTCCAATAGTATACACTATCTTTTACATACGTACTCACATAGATTATTCATCAGTGGTAGGTGGGCTATTATTTTACTACATTAATATAAATATTATCATCAAGGCAATTGATCAAGGCCAGAAATACTGTCCCAACTAGAAGTTGCGTTTGAAGCAGCCACTGACCCAAATTATAGCGGAATTGAGAGTGGCGGTGGTTTCTTCATCCGAATTACTTGACACATTTTCTCATCGCCTGCATCATAAAATCTCCATAGAATCAGAGCGTGAGAATATCCGCAAATTGTTTCGTTGCTGAAGACTGGCGTGGACTGAAGGTAGAGTGACTGTCAGGAAACAGAGCTATCACAATGAGACAGTTTTGGGTTGACATCAAGGTTGCTACAGAAGACGATGCTCGACCCAGTTCAGTTAACCGTGAACTGAAGAGATTATCGCTGCTGTTGACAGATTAATAAGAGGAGCCATCACATCAAAGTGAGCGAAATTAGCACATTACCGAACGTCAGTCTTTGATCTTCACAAAATTAATTTGGTTACAAGGATAGCGTATAAGCGTGCAAGTGTTTAAGATCGTGCCTTTCATAATCAATTTTAAATTTGTAATTATACTGACCTTTATCTGTACTAACTAAAATCTCTAAAAACTAAGCCTAACCTGTTGCTTAACTGACTGTTAACCTCATAATTTAGAGCTAGTTCTTTAATTATTATAGATATTTTATGCCTATTAATATTCCAAAATAAAATCTTATATTATTTTAAATCTTATTCTTTTTATCTCCATGCATATATATTGTGAATTACATACTTTAGGTGTATAGTTTCATTTTACGAGTGTAATTATTTCTCTATATTTACTGGCTGTACCACATTCATTTTCTTGCAAGAATTAACATTGTTGTTAAAATTGTTGTTTGAACTGAAGAGAAGGTCTTTAGGCCTTAACAAGATAAATTCCACTATAGCTGTAGTACGCCCAGGTATCGAAATAAATCTGTAACTGAAAAATCCGATTTGTTACATTCACATGACTTTCTCTAGCCACTGTCACCTATGTTTATATCTCATATCAAATGCTTATTTCTACTTTATGTTAATCGAGATAAACTTTGCAGAAAAGATCTCACCAACTACGTTAACATTGGTGGGGTGCTTTAACAACTCTCTGGCGCGTGGCCAGTAGGAGGAGAGTGGGCTAAAAGAAATGATTCAATGATTTCACAGGACACACAGCTTAATACAATTCAAGAATTTGAATATCTTAACCTTCCTTTAAAGTAGGTGCAACTAAGGCGTACAGGGTGAGCCAAAAAACCACGAACCGCCTGCGCAGTGTTTTTCCTGTCTGAGTCCTTGGCGCTCGCTGCCATCTGCCGCTAATCGTAGAAAGGCGCGGATGAAACCCTACAACATTTTTAAAACTACTTTTAAAGCCTTTACTTACCAACTTGATGAAAGGAGATGCTGAAACTGGTCACCGTCGTTGTCCATACACTTTTGACACCTCTTTAGGAAGCTATCCATCACTCGCGTAGTGCACGTAGAGAAATACTGGCAATATCCTGGAGGGTATTTCGTTTTAATATTTCCACGGTGTGTGCGTTTGTCTTGTATGTTTTTTTTTAAGTTACCCCAGAGATAGAAATCGCAGGGGGTTAGGTCGGGGGACCAAGGGGGCCACAAATCAGTACTAATAATTCTGTCCTCAAACAACTTTCAATTTTTCTCATCGAAATATTGGCTGTATAAGCTGTTGCACAGTCTTGTTGAAAAAAGGTAAAATCACGCTATCTGGCTGTTAATTATTTAAAAAAATGGGGCAAAATTGTATTTACATATTTACGGGCTTCAACTATTGACTCGAAAAAACAACGGCGAGTGATGGATAGTTTCCTAAGGAGGTGCCAAAAATGTATGGACAACGACGCTGGCCAGTTTCAGCATCTCCTTTCATAAGACTGGTAAGTAAAGGCTTTAAAAGTAGTTTTAGAAATGTTGTATGGTTTTATCCGCGCCTTTCTGTGATAGCGGCAGACGGCAACGAGCGCCGAGGACGAGGAGAGCAAAAGCACCGCGCGGGCGGTTCTTAGTTTTTTGGCACTCCCCGTATATCATTTTCACAACACGGAACAAAAAATACAGAAGTAACCATTCATCAAAATCGGGAGAAAAGCGGGAATACTGAAGCGTCATACGAATTAAATATAACGCTACATTCAAAAAGTTCCCGGAATTGTATTTCTCTTGAATGTATACGAAAGTAAAGGATATTTTTATTAGGTGTTGGTAACGTCCATGATAACACTTCATAATTTTCATAATAATGACGGATGTCTCTGCGTGGAACCAGTTTTTGCTGCTTATGCATGTTTGTTTATGGCATTTCATTATGTCGGCAAACAGAGCAACTCAAACATAAAGTTTTGTGTTTTGTTACGCAAATCTCCCACAGAGACATCGAGAATGCTAGAAGAACCTTATGGTGAAGCAGTAGTGAAAAAGTCCATGAAATCTAAAATCTCATCTAAAGGGGCGAAGATTTTCGAACGCTGAAGAAATTACTGCACATGCGACAAGAGCACTGTGACAGGTATCTTAAGATGGCTTGCAGGAGCGCTTCCAGTCTCTCTACACGCGGTGGCAGAAGTGTGTCAGTGCAGAAAGGAACTATTTTGTAGGAGATATCATGTAAATTGCTTTAAGGTAACTTGGTTCTGTGTTAAGAAATTCCGGGAACTTTTTGAATGTAGCATATATATCTGCAGTAGTATATGGTAATGACGAATAATAATTCAATTTTATGTTGCGAGTCTCGGGAAAGGGATGATTTTAAGCATTATCAAAAATTATAAAAGTAATTATATTAGATAATACCTTTCTGTTACTTCAAATCTTTGCCCTCGACTTTTCTTTTTTAACGTTCCCTGGTTGTATCCAGTTTATGCTACTCTGTTTTACTGTTTGCATACCGCTTATTTCCGCAACACACACAAACACCCATGCCCGTGGCGGGACTCGAACCCACGACCCTCAGCTTGGCGGAGCGTCGGAGCGACCACTCCAGCGACCATGCCTACGAGGGCCGGCAAATGAATTATTCTTACTATATATTTCAAATTTTGCACTGACACTTTGGCTATTTTATTTCTGTTATAAATCCAAATTATTTTAATAATAAATGAACTAATTCTTCCGAGCGGGATGGCTGAGACAGCAACATCCGTGGTCGCATTCGGGAAGTCCCGAGATCGATCCCTGGCGACTACCCAATCTGACCCATGGGTTTTTTTCGGCGGTTTTCCCGGGTAGTCAGACGAATGCTGCAGTTGTTTCTGAATTTTATGTCCCCCCATTCCATTAATCATTTCATTCATCCCTTACCCTATTTTGTGTATTTCATGGTTGGTAGTGTCGGCAAAGGAATTTGGGTGCAGCGTGGCAGGGAAAAAGCATGTTCTCTGTGAACTTTCTGCGTCCTCGGACTTCGGCTGGTTGCCGGGGTAGGTATAAGGATCGCTCTCGGCGGTGGCGTTGAACCCTATGTGCGGCAGGGTCCCTGATCTGCCTGTCCGTCTGCAGGGGCATTTATATCAAACTGTAGGGACATTGTCATCATTGCTGTACCCTCACTCCTGGTTCCGGCCGCCCTTCACCTCATTCCTTCCTCGTGTGGGCGACTGAATTTTGACAATTTTAGGCCAAAGGTTCGTTTGTTTTTTGTTTTCAGCATACACAATTTATAATCTTTGCCCTATCAAATGCATCCTTTATTTTGTCAATTGCGCGTTTTCTAAAGCCCACGGAAGCCACCATTTAAATCCATTTGTGTCGTATTTAGATGTCCAGTACATGCTTCTTTTGCTCTGTTTCCTGGGATTGCAAATTTTCAGCATTTTGCTCTATACAAAATGGTCGTTGCGGAGCACTTCTTATTAGAATGGCTTGAACCTTGCACAGTATGTAGCAATATATACTAGAAATAAAACTGTTTTGGATTTTGATATTAAATGAACCTTGTTGTGACTCTTATGCTTCAGAATCATTCCATATTTTTTAAACATTATGAAATCTTAATATTTAAATTTTTCTTTGGGCCAAACAAATAATGAGATATAAAAACCCAATACAATTACAGTTTATTCTTGTTTTAAGTGTGTCTCTGTAAAATTTTAGAATGAAAGGATGAAAACTTTATCGCAAGGGACTTTACAAGTACAACTACTAGTTTAAATTATTTGCAATTTTTACTGAACCAAGCAACCTACATGGTTAAAACTTCGCACAGCATAATGTGGTTACAGAATATATATGTACCTAATCAAAATGTAATCAAAATTAATTTAAAAAGTGTTGAAGTGGAAATTCCTCATAGGTAGCCGCTATGTGTGAAATAACTTAAATATGATATTTTACTTTCTCTGCTATGTATTTACTTATAGAGGTATTATATTAAAGAATTCGAACCGATATTTCAACGGAAATGCATGTTTTTAGGCCCCTGAACCCAAAAAAGTATTTTTAGTAAAAGGTCCGCGGGCGCGGGTGTGAACAGCATAACTGAAAAAATAAACATGAAACTTGCTGTTTAAGTTCAGGACCTTAAACAGGATGCAACACAAAGGTTTTTAAGAAAACCCCCCACCCCAAACTGCCCTTTATATGCAACGTTCTTCGTTATTTTTTATTTTCTCAAAAATGCCTCTAACAATATTAGTTAAAATACCATACGTTTAAGCTATTTTCATGACAATTAGAATGTATATCTTGAATTTTCTGGGAATATACTTTTGAAGTCCTCTTCATTCTAAATGACTTTTGTATTATTAGTAAACCGCAAGAGATAGACAAAATCTTACGACATAAAGAATCCGAATGGTTAAAAAACAATTTATTTCGAATACGCCTGTTTGTGACGTTAACCATTTCTAATACATCCTTTGTTACTGGTTTGAATTTTAAAAAACCTTATTTTTCTCAACTACAAATCACTATTTCTTTCTTTCTTTCTTTCTTTCTTTCTTTCTTTCTTTCTTTCTTCTTTTTCGTGCTCATGCAAAAAGAACAAATTCTGAATTCGAATCTCGGTTAGGGTAGATTGCATGGATAAGGTTCTTCTCCGGAGTTTTCCCTTATCCCGAGAAAACGAATGTCGGGTAACTTTAAGCCTATAGGGACTAGGTCAATTTGAAAGTGATTAAAACCATTTCATTGATTCATTCACCGTCCGGTATGACCTGCCGGGTTAAAGGACGTTAACCTCTAATGCATAGTTTGCCATTTGGCAACAAAGCTGTTTAGTCAAAGTTTTAGAATATCTTAGCAGTGTTTTTTGTTATTTTCTAATTATGCTGGTATTTAACAAAATAAGAGTAATTATAGGAGTTTTATATCAAGTATATTAATTTACTTCAGTATTATTGTTATATATAATAAAAGCAAAACAGATGCAACTGCAATAAAAATGTAATCCCTTTATCATGCACGTGTGCTATCATCGGTTATTTTACGTGGAACCTCCCCATCCGTTACCATAGGCTCCGGTTTAGGAATGAGAAGAAGAGTGGCATATGTAGAATAATAATTCATGCATTAGAGGGTTAATAGTCAAACCGCCTCCCAAAAAAGAAAAATGAATGCTTTATTATGCATGGTTTGTAGAAGAGCTAGTAGAGAAAGTAATGTGAGTGTCACACATCAGATTTTTTAAACTGTAGATTGTTATATGAAGTAACTTAAATTAGGTATGCAAAAACCGGTTCGAAAATACACCTCTGAACAAAATTACATACAATATGGAGCAATTTCCAAGAACGTCTATGAACACCATCCAAGGTATCAAAAAGTCCTCCATTGCCCTCTCTTAAGTTAGAGATTCTGAGCAAATAGACAACGCAACCAGAATAAGTAATGAAAAGGAGAAGAAAAAAAGGAACGGTGTATGCTATTACAGCAATACCGCAAATGAATCGGGTTGAGGAAACCAAAATCTATTTTCTTGCAACGAACGTGAGGGAAACATTTGCTATGGGAACTATTCGTGACGACCGGATCCGTCATTGAAGGTAAGAGACGTGTTAAGTAAGAAATGTTTTCTTCAAATCATTATATCTCATCGTGAATTCCTTAGATTTAATCTGCACAGCGCCATCACATTCTGTAGCTTGAGAACGTTAGATAATAAGCCCAGAAAGAACGTACGTACGCTAAGGTAGACAAATGGTTAATGATGTCGAAAGTAAAAGCCGCCATTGCTCATTAAAACTTTCGCACGAACCTCTGTACAGGAAAGTATTACCGTGGGATAATACATGCCTAGACAAAAGCTTTCAGCTCCGTGCGCACGCTGTAGTATTTATTCGCAAATTGGAAAGGTGGAAGAATAAAAATATCTTGGGTTACGTTCACACGACTTTCTTTACACACTATCGTTTATTTTTATATCACTTCTGCAACTATTCTTACTAAAGTTTATTACTTTCTCTACTACGTACAGCAAGTAGGGGAAGTATTGTATTCCACTCAAAAATTCGATACCGAGATTTCACCGGAAATACATGTTTTGAGACCCCCTGAATCCAAAAAAAGCATTTTTGGAAACATGTCCATGTGTGTGTCTGTGTGTCTGTGTGTGTCTGTCTGTGAGCGTGTGTGTGTGTGTCTGTCTGTGAACAGCATAACTCAGAAACGAACAGTCGGATAAACACCAAACTTGGTATTTAGGTTCAGTATCTTCCAGAGATGCGACACGAAGGTTTTCAAGAAAATCCCCCACACCCTTTACATGGAAGATTTTTCGAAAAGTTTAATTTTCTCAAAAATGGCTCCAACGATTTTGATTAAAATATCATAGGTTTAAGATATTTTCATGGCAAATAAAATGTGTATCTTGAATTTTCTGGGAATGTCTCCAAAAGTATTCTCCATTGTGAACGACTTTTGCATAACTGGTAAACCATAAGGGATAGACAAAATTTTACTACACAAAATGTAGATCGCGTTAAAATACACAATTCATGTCATATAAATTTTTTTTGTTGAGTGAACCATTTACGAGATATTGCTTGTTATTCCCTTAAATTTTTCAATACTTATTTTCTAAAATGGGAATTCGTTATTCATTTTTTTGTCTTGGATATGCAAAGAGTATTAATCTGTGGCAAAGGGAATGGTGCTGCACCTAGCAACCAGCTATTAAGAGATATGTATGTGCTTAAAGGCTACTGTTTTTCTATATTACCCTTGTAAATATATTTTCCCCTTACATCTACAAGAAAATTAGCAATAAGATAGAGTGTGCAAATGTTTATCTCGATTAACATGAAGTAGATGGAGAATAAGCGTTTGTAAAAATAGTTTTACAAGAGTAGAGAAAGTCATGTGAGTGTAACACATCAGATTTTTTTTCTTTCTACTTCATGTTAGTTAAAATAAACGTTCATATAAATTGTTTCATGATGCATTTCGTTGTAGGTGTACGGAGTATAAACGAAACCGAATAAATAATGAGATGTTTAAAATAGGGTCGTTAAATGCTGACCTTGGAAGTTCCATACGCTATACATGACATCACGAGATACAATTAATAGCTAAAACACTTTAAATAATTACGAGGTTTTGAGAAAACCCAAACCATTAATAAAGCATATTTCGGAAATGGCTGATACCACTAAAAAAATTTGAAATGATTTGCGAATTTTAAAGATATCTACATTTTTTTGTATAGTAAAGCCATTTTATCTATCTCTTAACGTTTACCATTTATACAAAGTTATACAAAATTCCTTCTGAAGTAAGAGGACTATGAACCTATTCCCAGAAAATTCAGATATTTGTCATATAAATGTCTTAAATTGTGTTTATTAAAAATTGTAAGTACTATTTTTGATAAAATAAAACGTGAAAAATGTTCCATGTGGAAGCTATTTTCGAGCAGATGGGTGCTCTAAAAAATCTCCTAGTCGCATCCTTTGAAGATTCTTAATTTAAATAACAAGCTTGGTATTTATCCAAAATTTCGTACATAAGTTCAGTTGAAACACATCCACAGGCCCTTTTCTAAAAAAATCTGAAATGTTGCACTCGCATGACTTTCTCTACTCTTGTATATAGTATTTTTATAAACACTTATTCTCCAAATACTTCATTTTAATCGAGATAAATATTTGCAGTAACTATGTTATTGCTAATTTTCTTGTAGGTACAAGGGGAATATGGTAGATTTAAGCGATAGTCAAATCTTTTAGGAGCTGGTTGCTATGTGGAACATTCCATTCTCTTTGCATGTCCAGGACACAGAAAATACCTAAATCCCATTTGAGAAGAAGTTTTTTTCAAGCATTTCCAGAAAATTCAAGATATACATTTCATTTGCCATGAAAATATGTTGCACATGATCTTATAATAAAAATTGTTAACCATTTTTGAGAAAATCAAAATTTTTGAAAAATGTTCCATGTAAAGAGTAGTCTGTAGTTGCGGCATTTTCTTTAAAATCTTCGTGTCGAATGCTAGGAAGATACTAAACTCAAATACCAATTAGGTATTCACACAACTTCTTGTTTTTGAGTTATGCTGTTCACAGAAACACACACGGACATATTCCCAAAATGCTTTATTTGTATTAAGGGCACCTCAAAACACGTATTTCCGGTGAAACCTCGGTATTGAATTTTCGGGTTGAACACAGTACTTCCCTGCTTACTAAACGTAGAAGAGAAAGTAAAAAATTGATATTACATTCACATAACTATCTCTACTAACTTTACAAACTATTCCTGCAAAATCTTATTCTTCTATCTCATGTTAATGGAGGTAAAGTTTATTACACATTCTCACATTTTGTTGTAGGTATAAGAAAAATGCAGTGGCTAATGTGATAGCCAGACTTTTAGAACTTGGATCGCTACGTGATGACTTGAAAATTTTATGCTGTTTGCATGACAGGAGAAAAAATGAACATTAGCCTACCGCTTGGAAAACGTATACGTATTTGAAAGTTCAAACCAACAAAAAAGAATATCTCGGAAATGGTTAATGCATCAACATTTTATCTGACATAAATTTTGGGTTTTAACGACATCTAGAGTTTTTCTGTGGTAAGATTTTGTTTGCCTCTTACAAGTTATATAAATATAATTCAGAATGAAAAGGACTTCAGAGGCTATTCGCAGAAGATATATTTTGTTTGTCACGAAAATGTCTTAAACGTAGGTTTCTGAATACCAAATTTGGTAATTCAAACATCCTTTTGATTTGGATATGTGGAACAATAAAGATATCTAGCGTTGCATTCACACGTACTTTCTTTACACCCTATCGTTTACTTTTATATCACTTCTGCAACTATTCCTGCTAAAGTTTATTTTTCTTTCTACTTCATTTAGTAAAAATAAACGTTCATAGAAATACTTTCATGATGCATTTCGTTGTAGGTGCAAGGAGTATAGACGAAGCCGAATCAATGATGAGATGTTTAAAAGCGGATCGCTAAATGCTGACCTAGGAAGTTCCATACACTTTACATGACATTACGAGATACAATTAATAGCTCCAACACTTTAAATACTTACGAGGTATTGAGAAAACCCAAACCATATTTCTGAAATGGCTGATATCACAAAAGATTATCTGAAATGAATTGCAAATTTTAAAGAGATCTAGCATTTTTTTCTTTCTGTATAGTATATCAATTTTATCTATCTCTTAATGTTTACGTTTACACAAAGCTATATAAAACTCCTTCTGAATTAAGAGGACTATAAACGCTATTCCCAGAATATTTAAGGTATTTGTTATATAAATGTCTTAAATTGTGTTTATTAAAAATTGTAAGTACTATTTGTCATAAAATAAAACGTGAAAAATGTTCCATGTAGAAGCTATTTTCGGGAAGATGGGTTTTCTAGAAAATCTTCTGGTTGCATCCTTTGAAGATTCTTAATTTAAATACCAAGTTTTTCTCTTTTTCTAAAAATAGACGTTCTTTTTAAAGCTATTTATATTCAGGGAGTCTCGTGTATTTCAGACGAGATCTCGGTATCGAATTTGGTATGGAATGCAACACTTCCTCTACATAGTAAAGGTAAGCAGTAGAGAAAGTAAAAATAATACATTTCTCCAGATGCTGCAGAAGGGATTTCTGTCAATAGCAGCACACATTTGTGTCATTTGATGGAACCTGGCTATGAAGAGAATATTCTTCAGATCAGGGTGTCTGTGCAGTTACTGGGAGAAAATCTGCTAAAGAAATAGTACTTAAGTTCAGTCGACTCATTACAAAGCGTGTGAAGTATGGGAAGGGAAGGAGGATACACCAGAGTTTGCAGAATGGTGAAAGGAAAATGAAAGTGAATGTGTTTTTACCATAAAGGAACAACAGGATTCGCTCTGAAGGTAGGGATCGAGTCATATATGCCGATTGCATCGGTCATGGAGATAAGAGATTCTCAAAGCTGTCAGAAATGCAACCATGTTCTTAGTTAGCTATATAAATACATAATTCTGTTGTTAAACGGTGAATTTTTATGTATTTCTGTATTTGCTCTAGGGGTGAAGAAAGCTTTTTGGTATATAAAATAATATATTTGTGGTAATATGCATATTATCAGTAATCGAACGGAGAACCTTCAACAGAAATATTAATCTGTAACTTTAAAGCCCTAAATTTAAATATTCCTAACAGGGTTTCGTATACGCCCAATTATTCTACACAATAAACGTTTTACAACTTTTAATTATACCTTTTGTATTAAATCGGCATCTATCATGGTGTTGGATTACAAATAGTTATTTGTATTACAATCAAAGGTTACAATCTGATAGTTATATTCACGTGACTTTCTGTACTCACTCTTCTACAAACTATTCTTACAAACTTATTTTTCTACGTACTTCTTGTTAATATAGGTAAAGTTTATTTACTCATTTATACATTTCCTTGTAAATTTAGGAATAAAAAAAGCTAAAGCGTTAGTCAAATCTTTGCAAAGCCAGTCGCTATATAATGGCTTTGAAATTTTGTTCTTTTTGTATGAGCACGAAAAAGAAATAGAGGGGAAAAACAGAATAGCAATTTGCAGTATAAATATAAGTATAAAGTATTTGAAAATCCAAAACAATAACATAAAATACCACACCGCAAAAGTTTTTATTTGACTTTAATTGTGATCTTTAACGAGATCAACATTTTTATGCCGTAAAAAATTTCCCACCTCTTGTGACTTATCCATTATACAAAAGTGGTTCAGAATAAAGAGAACTTATTAGGTTTTTCCCATAAAATTCAATACATGCATTTTGTCATGAAAGCATTTTAAGCCTATGGTCTTTAATAAAAATCTTAGAACTATTTTGGAGAAAATCAAAAATAAGAAAAGCTTTTCGATGTAAAAGGTGGGGGAATTTTCTTCAAAACGTTTTCGTGCATCCTCGGAAGGTCTTGAGCTTAAATACCAAGTTTTGTTATAATATAAATTAAAGTGAGTCGTTACATATTAATTGCCATTGCATCGGCACTTGGTGTTATCTGAGTAGCGCTTTCAAGAGACGTGTTTCTCTTATCTTCAGCTCTAGTCGACTCAAGCTGAAGATGAGAGAAACACGTCTTTCGATAGCGCTACTCGGATAACACTAAGCGAAGATGTGATGAGAATAAAACTGTAACTACTCATTTTAATTTATAATCTGATAGCATCACAATGAACAATACTTCTGTCCATTATAACCAACTTTCGTATTTAACCAACTTTTCCTTTTTCAGTTATGCTGTTCACGCACACACATGGACCTGCTTCTAAACATACTTCTTTGGGTGCAGGGGGCTTCAGAACATGTAAGTTGGACACCGAGTTTTGGGTGGAATGCAATACTTCCTCTACTTGCTGTAAGTAGGACCGAGCGAGGTGACGCCGCGGTAACATGTGCGACTCGCATTCGGGAGGTCCTGGGTTCGGTCCCAATGATTGCCCCTTCTAACCCATGGGTTCTTCGTGTTTTACCCAGATCCCAGTTAAATACCGAAGTGGTTTCTTCTCTACCACGATTTTTCTTCAATCATATCCCTTTCATTCTACTTCCTTCTGATGTTTTGGGTGTGCTTCTAGGTTTCGTGGAAATGATGGTGGCGGGCTGATGGCGCGGATGCATGTTCCGTGAACAACAGAGGGCTTCTTCATTGATGGGTCGTTCTCCCTGCGGTTCCAACAGTGGAACGGATCTGCGAGCTTGGAAAAGTTAGGGACTTCCTCGCGTCTCTGTGGCCTGTCTGCCTTATGTGGTACTTTCTCCATTGTGCCCCTAGAGGATTTTGGCAAAGGCAAGGAATTGAAAGGTAACAAAAGTGATGCCATAACTTCAAAGCTCACTCAAAGCAAAGTGTATTTCTTTTTTGTTTATTAACATTCTTGTTCATGATTCAAAAGATATTTAATAATTTTATGGGCATTTTTGTGATTGTTAGTGTTTACATAATCTAAGAAACTGACCAGAATTGTATTCCTGTCATTGATACTTTGTCCGAAAGGAACAGCTTTATAACAGGTGTAGGAGAACACTTACTCCATAATCAGCTTGCACAAGTGGTTACAAAGAGTATAATTACAGATATGTTAATAAGTAATTGAGAAACCAATAGTAAATAAGTAGTAGTAAGAATATATAGAAAAAAGGGAAAAAAGTAGGAAAGTAGAATACACTGCCGTTTGTGAAAATTGCAACACGAAGAAGGAATCGCATGAATTCAATGAATTTAATACCACCGGTTGGGTACATGACAAGTAACAAATGATAAACTTTTCAAATCTATACATGACCTTTGAGCCCTAATATTCAGTATTTGGTGTGCCCTCCATGCGCTGCAAATAGAGATGCTATATGGCGTGGCATTGAATAAAAAAGGTTCTGAATATGTTCCTGAGGGATTTCCCTCCACGCTGTTTGTATTCGAGCCCACAAATCCGTGATACTGGTTACTGGAGGACCGTGACGCACCAGGTACCGACCAACCATATCCCATGCGTGTTCGTTGGACGACATGTCAGGTGAACGTGCAGGCCAGGGAAGCAATGGTACCCGTCGCTCTTCGAAGAAGGCTTGTACATTACTCCAATATGTAGCCGGGCATTGTTCTGTTGAAATGTGGCCTGTGGAGACGTCTGAAGCAAGGGGAGTACCTCAGGCGCTTCAACCACCCTTAGGTACCGGTTGCTGTACAAAGTGCCTTCAATTCGAAGGAGGCAGATCGGTTGGTGTAACCAATGCCGCTCCAAAACATCACAACTGGTGTTTGTTCGCTATGGCGGTCAACAATACAGTCCTCCAGGTTACGCTCACCACGGTACCACCGGACACGTATGCGACCATCACTGTAGGTCACGTTCAAGCGGGAGGAGGCAGATCCGTTGGTGTAACCAATGGCGCCCCAAAACATCACACCTGGTGTTTGTCCGCTATGGCCGTCAACAATGGAGTCCTCCAGGTTGCGCTCACCACGGTACCACCAGACACGTATGCGACCATCACTGCAGGAAACGTTAAAGCGGGACTCGTCCGAAGAGAAATTTTGCCACTCAGCACCCCAGTGACGGTGTTCACGTGCCCACTGCACTCGGAGGAGTTTGTGTTTCTGGACAATGGAACCCGACGTAATGACATGCATGCAACCAGTTCAACCTGCAGCAGACGGCGACGAACCGTTGATGCAGACAAGTTCACACCTGCTGCAGTGTTCCAGCGTTGAGCCAACACTGTGGATGAAGGTGTACGGTCCGTTATGGCCATGCGGACAAGATGACGGTCACCCCGTGCTTTGATCATGTTCCGTGGTCCAGTACCCACTCTTCGCTGCCTACGACCTTCATCTATCCACTGCCTCCACACGCGCATCACTGTCGTAGCAGCATGCCCTGTACGAACCGAAATGTAACGGTATGACAAACTCGCTTCCCGAGACCGATTATTCTGCCCCGTTCGAACTCGCTCACATGCCCATATGGCTCCTTTTGGTGTCGACGAGGCATACTGGCACTCTCTTTATTGTTTCCACCTTGTTTGACAGCTCTGCAGTGACTGCACTGGGTTCAACACTGACCTTGTTGTACCGGCACGAGTGGGCTCTGCTCGGCCTACGTGTGCCCCATGTCTCCGCAAACCTAACCACTTATTGCTTGCACACTCTTCTACACTTCCGCCAAGTTTGGACTTATTCGTGAAATTCTTTCTTGTTGTTGCAATTTTCACAAACGGCAGTGTAGATATAAGTAGTAGAAACGTTGAAATGATATTGCATATAGCTTGTAATATAAAAATATTAGAATCTTAGGTATGTAATATTGTAAAGGAAACAGACAGGAAAAGCAGTTAGGAAGTTAAAACGAATACCACCTGGACCTTAGCAGCACAGGGAGTTGGTAAAAGTAACAACGTGAGAGAGAGAGAGACAGAGACAGAGAGAGAGAACCGACGAGAGAAATAGACAGCGATACACCGGGATTCCAAATATGCCATCAGTCACTCGACAAAAAGCTGTATGTGACATAAATTGTGTGCTTAAACGAGATATACATTTTTTGTGTAGTAAAATTTTGTGTATCTGTTACGTTTACCAGATATGCAAGTCATTTAGAATGGAGAATTTTTGGAGACATTCTCAGAAAATTCAAGATGTACATCTCATTTGCCATAAAAATATATTAAAAGTATGGTATTTTAACCAAGATTGTTACAGCCATTTTTGAGAAGATTATTTCTTTCCAAAAATATTCAATGTAAAGAGTATTCAAGTTTAGGGGAATTTTGTTTAAAATCTGTGCGTGGCATCCTTGAAAGATACTAAACTAATATAGCAAGTTTGAGGTTTGTCCGACTTTTCGTTTTTGAGTTATGCTATTCACAGACAGACACATGGACACGTTTGCAAAAATGCTTTATTTGGATTTAGGGCACTAAAAGCATGTATTTCTAGTGAAACCTTTGTATCGGAATTTTTGGTGAAATGTAATACTTCCTCTACGTACTAGCCCAGAGAGCAGCCACGATTATAAATAATTAAATTCTGCATTAAATTTAATTTCAATAAGTTCAAATTGGACTCATCATGCTTTAGAAAATCAGTATTTTCAATGCCTTAAATAGCAGCGTTTATGGCTTTTTGAGCATTGAATATCACTAGTTTTTCAGTGTTTTAAGCTGTACCTGCCCCCATATACGTATCAATGCTAGATTCAAAGATACCAAAATGGAAACGCAATAATTGTGCTTAATATAACTTCCATTAAACCACTAAATTATAACAAGAGAGTAGTAAAGGTAAAATTTCGGACGACCTGAGGGGAACCAGAGCAGAGCACAGCACCGCAACGCAAGTAGGTCTAAAAAGACCAATTTTGCTTCTACTGTGACCTCTGTGAGGAAAGATGAAGGGAGAGATCCGAAGACCGACCAGATCCGGATGACGTCGGGCACAAACATGCACGGGGTCTCTAACACTTCCAGTTCAAATGCATCCGACAACTCCAAGGCCAGCCATAATCTTCTAACCCTCGGCGGGGCCCAGTCGGAGACGGACTTAACTGCGGAGTCAAGCAACGACACATGGGATTAGTAGTAGAATATATACTGCCGTTTGTGAAAATTGCAACACCAAGAAGGAAACGAATGAATTCAATGAATTTAATACCACAGGTTAGCTACATGACAAGTAACAAACGATAAACTTTTCAAATCTATACATGGCCTTTGAGACCTATTAGTGTGGCCTTCATGCGCTGCAATTAGAGCTGCTATACGCCGTGGTATTGAATCAAAGAGATTCTGAATAAGTTTCTGAGGGATTTCTCTCCACGCAGTTTGTATTCTACCCCACAAATCCGTGACACTGGTTACTGGAGGACCGTGGCTCACCATGTGCCGACCAACATACCAGACATGTTCGATGGGCGACATGTCAGGCGAACATGCAGGCCAAGGAAGCAATGGTACACGTGGCTCTTCGAAGAAGGCTTGTACACTCCTCGCAATATGTGGCTGGGCATTATCCTGTTGAAATGTGGCCTGTGGAGATGCCTGAAGTAGGGGTACCTCACACTCTACAACCACCGTTAGGTACCGGTTGCTGTTCAAAGTGCCCTCAATTCGTTAGAGACGAGATCGCTTGTTGTAACAATAGCACCCCAAACGACCACACGTGGTATTTGTCCACTATGCCGCTCAACAATGCAGCCCTCCAGGTTGCGCTCACCACGGTACCGCCGGACATGTATGCGGCCATCACTATAGTACACGTTGAAGCGAGACTCACACGAAAAGACTACATTTTGCCACTCAGCATCCCAGTGACGGTGTTCATCTGCCCATTGCAGTTGAAGGAGCTTGTGGATTTTGGACAATGGAAGCCGACTTAATGGCATGGTGCAACCAGTCCAACCTGCAGCAGACGGCGACGAACCGTTGATGAAGACAAGTTCACATCTGTTGCAGTACTGCAGCATCGAGCCATTACTGTGGTCAAGCTGTACGGTCCGTTATGGCCATGCGGACAAGATGACGGTCATTCCGTGCCGTGGTCATGTTCCGTGGTCCAGTACCCGCTCTTCGCTGCGTGTGACCTTCATCTATCCACTGCTTCCACACACGCATCACTGTCGCAGCAGCATGCCCTGTACGAGCCGAAATGTCACGGTATGACAAACCCGCTTACGCAAGACTGATTTTTCTTCCCCGTTCGAGCTCACTCACATGCCGATATGGCTCCCTTTGACGTGACGAGGCATACAGGTGCTCTATTTGTTTCCACCTTGTTTGACAGCTCTGCACTGACTATACTGGGTACAACACTGACCTTGTCGTACCGACACGAGCGGACTCTGCTCGGCCTACGTGTACCCCTTTTCTCTGCAAACCTAAACACTTATATTGCTTGCACTCTCTTCTACACTTCCACCAAGTTTAGAGTTATTAGGTTCATTCTTTCTTGGTGTTGCAATTTTCACAAACGGCAGTGTATATTTCTATGAAACTTCGAAATAGGTGCTTTTGTAAAGAGAAATAATTCCTAGACATTAAATTTAGAGCATAAGAGAGAAAATAAAATCAGAGAAAACGGCATTTGGAGTTCCCAACCCTATTTTCAACCTTACACACCCAATGGGATGGAGGATGTAATAAGTCCTAGGCGGTGGAGGGGGAAAAATATCGCATTAAAAACCGGAGGTGAGACTTTATTAAGGGAAGGTCACCCTGACAGGAAACTCTTCTTGATCAAGTTGATAAGACGATCCCACCATCTATGCAGTACTTGTGAAGTGGCTAGAGGGTAAATTCTGACGCCGAATGATGGTCAGCACCTTTTCTAAAGCCGTCTCCAATATCTGCTGTTGATTCTACTGCCGGCTGTTACGTGGTTGGCTATTAGATCTTTCTCTCAAGGTATCCGTGCGTATTTTGAAAGGATAACACCAATTTAGATTGACAGAAATTTAATGTGATCTAATACTTGAGCTATTGAAGCGAGTCGCCAACCGTTTGAAAATAAAGAATGAAACTGATTATGAATCGTGGAACTCGAAACTATAGCAATTATACTGATAACTTCTACAGTATCAATGTTACGGTTTGAAATAACTGTTTCCGCAGTAAAATAAGGTAGAAGGTAATTGCTGTGAATCGCTAAAATGCCTACCAGCAAAATCTCTCGCGGCTACCACCAAGTAATTGATAAGCCAGCGCTGCGAACTGTCGATCGCCGTAAAAGGCCGTAAGCCCCTAAGGCTGTACACGAAGAAAACAGAAGGAAAAGACAGGTTCTGATTTTAGCAATACACGCTCTTTTATTACTAAAGCTCCGCCTACATTAGAACTATCCCACCAAAGTTTTTCTTGCGCGGGGACAATCTTAAACTCCTACATACGCGTATTTGACACCGTTACCGTGAGGTCCTCCGCCCCGATCCCAGAGTTTTATTCTTTTTCTCTTTTACAGAATTTCTGTTTACGTGACTGCAAACATACTGAACTTAAAACATTAAATGCATTCCAGGAATCTTTAAACTAACGCGTTCGCTCCTCGGCTATTACTAATGACTTTCTCGTTAATTATGTTTTCATCCGGATAAATATTTTTATCTCAAGCTTACTACATTATACATTGTTTAATATACGGAAAATCTTTATTGAAATTATTTTTTTATCTTAACATTATTTCCTTATTTAATTATTTATATCTTCTTGTCAATAATTAAGGTATCAAAATTCCCCGATATATTCTTTTATTATTCTGAGTAATAAAAGAATGTACACGTTTTCCTGAATGAAATTTTAACTTTAAATTTATCTAATCCCCTGTCGGCAACTCTTTCAATTTATATACAATATTTTACAAACTGCTTCTTCTATACCAGTTACGATTCCATAAAAATACTTCACTGACGGTTAATAACCTTCATATACACAAACACAGTATTCGTTATACTAGATTCACTAAGCTATTTTTCTTGAAATTGTTAATTTCTCTTATGAATTTATTTAAATTTCCAAGAGTCTGTTTTCTTTGTATTTTGTTTTCAGTTTTTATTTGCCTATTTTGGTCGAATCATTGATCTAATTCATTACAGTTCACTGTCACTGTTTTCTAATTAACGTTAAGGTTCTACAATTTTGAACTTATGCTATATTTAAAATTTGCAGAACACTTGTCTTCGTCACATATACTTATCACAATCATCTGTAAACAAAATTGCACCCACAAATTCAATTTATCAAAAATTAGAAGTATCTAACTGCAATCTGTATGAACGAAGGGGTTACTTATGCCAGCGATCCATTAATTTTTCATTTTTGGCATCTTACTAAAACTAAATTATCTATTCAGTTTCCCACTTCTCATTTTTGGGGGCGGATTTTAGTTTCTCTGCCTTTTTCTTAACTCTTTCAAAAGCAATCCTAACCCTATCTTCCTCACTTAACTAAACTTTATCATGGTTCCTATATCTGAGAGACACTACCGCTTGCCTGGAGAAATTAGAACTGTCTTTCTTATTTTTCTCGAAATCAATTATTTTCTTTGACTTTACTTCTAATATTACTTATTTTCCCTTTAACGTGCGCCTTGAATGCTTTTAGTGCCTGTTAACATTCTAGTTTCTTTCCTAATTCCTGTTGAACTTTTTCTAGTTTCTGATCACTCCATGTTTTCCTCTAATTTATTTCTTGATTTTTGTTGACCATTTTCTAATCTCTGTTGAGTATTTTCTACTTCCTTGCCTAGTTCTTGTTGATTATTTTCTAATTTCTGTTGCCACCTTTCTAGCTGTTTTCTATTTTCTGTTGCCCCTTTTATAACTCATTTTCTCCCTTTCTATCTTGTCTCCTCTCCTAGACTTTTCCTAAGTTTCTATTGCCACTTTTCTATTTTCTCTACTAGTTTTTTTACCCTTTTCGAGCTTTTCCTCCCTACTTTCTATTATTTCCATTATCGCTCTGTAACAACTTCCTCCCATTCCTGAATTACTTGCTCTTTCTCCCCGAATCGTAATGTTTCCGATTTCTGAACTATTTTGAATATTTGGACTATTTTCTCCCATTTCTATTGCTCTTTTCTGCACAATTTCATGGCTCTAATTACTTTCTTCTTCTTGAACCTCCATTATTTCTACTGAATTCTTTTCACCTAACAGTTTTCCACTTCTTAGGCACATTGACATAACACTGAAATAAATAACATTACACTCAGTACCTGATTAGCTGATGCACTCGCTGTTGTCATAAACTCTGATGACTTCTTGCTTCCTTCTACTCGCCGTAAATTGTGTAGACTGAGCTACCGCTGTTGTAGATCGTCTTCCTTCCTTGTTGAGCTGATGTTTATTGGATTTGATTTCCAGTGTGGCCTCTTCAACTTCTGGTGATCCTCAATTCGAAGTCCCGCGATGGTGCGCCATTTTGGAAACCGAATGTTGGTAGTCACGTTTTTGAAGCCTTTCCAATATCTGCTGTTGATTCTGATGCCGGGTACTACTGTTCTTGGCCCTGAAGCCTTTCTTTCAGGGTATGCGTGAGTGTTTTTGAAAGGATAACACCAGTTTAGATTGTCTGAGAAATTTAATGTGATCTAACTCTTGAGCTACTGAAGCGAGGTGTCGATCGTTTGAAGATAAAGAATGAAACTGTGATTATGAATCGTAGCACTGGAACTATAACAGTTGAATTATTAAACCTTCTAACTTCTATAGTATCAATTTTGCGGTTTGAAATAACTAATATGCCATGAGTCGCTGAAATGCTTACCGGCAAAACCCTTCGCGGCTACCGCTAAGTAACTGATAACCCAGTGCGGTCTTAGGCCTGCAAACTGCTGATCACCGCAAAAGACATTAGGCTCCTAAGGCTGAACACGAGGGAAAAAGAAGTAACGCACGCTAATTTTAGCAGTACACGCTCTTTTATTACTTATGCTCCGCCTACCTTAGAACTATTCCACCAAGGTTGCTTCTTGCGCAGGGCCAATCTTAAACTCCTACGAGTTGCTAGAGTGTATTGTGCGTCGGTTGCCCTGCCTATTGTTTCGACGTGGCTTCGTCTTGTAGTCCTTCTCGCTGTTACCCTGGCTAGATGGATCTCAGCGGTGATGTTTGCATGGACTCTGCCTATCATGACATTTGATAAGCTCGTCGATCTCAGTTGTGGCAATGGGAGCTTATAGAGGAATTGATTACACACTGGAACGTTTGCTTTAGGACTATTTATTATTACTTCCTCACTCTAACACTACATACTGTTCCTGTTCACATATCACCACTGTCTTCCCCTGTGTACTGCCTTCTCAACTGTACTGTGAACTCAACTCAACTGTCTTACACGGTGGACGGTCCTCTACTAAAAGTCAACGGTAAAACTGCCGTTATAATATTTGCCTCGCTCCATACATCCGGAGCGGAAACAAACAGAGTCATAAAACCTTTACCTTTATTTTCTTACACAAAAGATACCGTTTTAGCTGCACCTGGAAACAGCATGTTTCTATCCTAACTGCAGCTTTCAAGACATTCTAAACCTAGTGAAACAGGAACATTATGTACATGACAAATATTACATTATACAAAAATTACTATTTACATTGTTTTCTCATTGTACACTTATATAATTTATAGATTAAATTGAACACTGAATAAATTAGTACATAATAAAATTAATTCCGGCACATTCTGTCTCATAATGCCCCAATCGTGAATGTTAAAGGAAATTTTAAATCGTTGTTTATTTCTTTACATTCTAACGATTCCTTCCTAAGCTAGACATTTATATCTTAATTTTAATACAAAATATTTTACTTCATCATCCATACAGCATTCCTTTTGACATTTCTAATATTTCACACACACATTGTTCTTTATTCACAACTTAATACCTCTGACATTTATTTCTCGCCCCAAATAACACTTATTGTTGTCCTTTTCTGTGTTACGTTACACTAATACTAGATTTTAACATGTCTATATGAGTAACAAGTAATATAAACAATATATTTATTATAAATTTATATTATATCCAATATCCCTAATATTCTATTTTATATACAATACAATGTTAAGCAATTTTATTTCTATTTACAACCATTTCAACCCTAGTTAGCAACCTAGTTGAGCAACCGTATTATACCTAACTGGCTTTCAGTTTTACTTCTCATTTACTGGTCTTTCTTCTTTCTTTTCTACCCGTTACTTTTCATTTTCCTCTATATTCTTTAGTTGTTGCTCTTCCGATGGTTGTTTATATTTCTTCAACAAGGTTTTATGAAATCTTCCTAAGCTTTTTCCATTTTAAATATCAGCAATTTCAACAGTATCCGTACCAAATTTCTTGATGACTTCATACGGTCCCTTGTAATAGATCATTAATCTTTGGTTTTCCTTCTTTATTTTATTGGACAATGATTTATTACGCAATAGTACGTTATCACCAATCTGAATAGTCCACTTAATTCCTTGTTGTTTATAGTTCAGGCCATTCATCGTTGCATTTCTGAAGAATTTCTTCCTTTTGTCTCCTCTTTCTCCCGTTGCTGGGTTATACCTGGGCTTACTACCTGGAGCTCGGTCGGTATAGCTGTCCCTTCCTGAATAAACAGGTCTGTCTGTCCGTTTTCTTCTACAGTCCGCATACTTACTATCTCGCTGTTGTCAATCATTATTTTCTGTACAAAGAGTTCCGAGTCAACAAGTTCCATTTCTTCAGGCGTGCGTTCAATTGGAATAATTTGTTTCTTAATGAAAGGAGCACTTAAAATGAGATCTTCCTTTTGAATAAAAGCACTATGCTTTTCAAAATCAATCCTAACTCTATATTCCTCTAAGAAATCACAACCAAGTATAATATCACTATTTAAATTATTTACAACTAAGAACATTATTTCAAAGATTTCTTCCTCAATGTTTACTGTTAACAAACATTGCCTCTTTATTATTTGGCCAGATTTTCCAACTGCGACCCTACATATTAGATTAGATGTAGGAAGGCTCATTATTTGTATTCCATTATTAATTAATTGCATGTATAGTCTTGTTGAGCATACACATGTAGTAGCGCCTGAATCCAAAATTGCGGGTAACACATTTTCACCTATTTTAATAGGTATTAATGGGACTTCAGAGTCGTCGGATTTAGTATTTTCAATTTTAATTTCCCCGGTTCTTACTTCCATCGGTTCTTTTGTTGCGGGATATCTCACGAACTGATTTTGTGTGACGCCTCTGTGATCCCAAACCATTACGTCACAATCTAGTTTAACTGACTGGTATTACTATCCATGTGAGGTCGGCCATCTTGAACAGGTGCTACTGTGATTTCCTGTCTGCCATCACGTTGATTTTGAACTGGTTGCATTCTTCCACGGTTGTTTGTTGTTCGTACTGATCTATTTGATCTTTCACCATCGGAATGATATCCATTGTATCCAGATCTCCAGTTATTTGTATGCCCCCTTGAATTGTGTGAAAATTCGTTTCGGCCACGAAATCTTTGCCTTGGAGAAAATCTATTCTCAAATTGCATGAAGTTTATGCGTTCATGGCGATCTCTTCGGTTATCTACTCGATTTCCATGCTGGAACTGAGGGATCTGAGTTTCATATCTGTTACGAGGTCTGTTTTCTCTCCCTGATTGTCCCCTACGTTCTTGGTGATTATTGTTTCGGCTGAAGTTCGAGTTATGTTGCGTATTTTCCCAAGAATTTGAAGATTCAGTTTCTTGACTTTCTAATGCAGAAATTAGGTCTACCATTTCAATTAACGTTTTAGGCTTCGCGACCAACAAAGAACGTTGAATATGAATTGGAAAATGCTTTGCCATCATATCCATGAGATCTACTTCCGGTACAGGAGGTCTTAAGTATTTAATATACCTTGCATTATGCAAAAGGTAATCTGCCATGCTCATATTTTCTCTGGGAGAATAGTAACCATAGCACAGTTTTACTCTTAATTCTTGTTGTTTGCTCGCGCTCCAATATCTATTGAGGAACAGATGTTTAAAATATTCAAAATTATTTTCCGGACCCATCGCGATCATTATCCAATTCAAAGTATGTCGGTCCACGCATTTTCGAGTTATCATCATCTTTAATCCCTCTGGAACATTTTTAAGTCTAAAGTATTCTTGTAATTGCTCTAGGAAGTAAATTGGTGAGTCGTCATTGGCGTCCGAAAAAGTAGGTAGAGGTAGGTCACTCAACACGTTGTTATTATAAGATTGCATACCGGAATCTATTGTTTGACCTAAGGTCCCTGAAATTACATTGTTACATTCAGAACTTTGAATGGCACCCCCTGTTGCTTCACTAACATTGTTGGAAAATACAGAAGAGGTTTCTCTACGTCCATTACCTTCACTATTACATACATTGGAGAAATTATTGTTCATAGAACTACTGTTATTATTTACATGCATACTATTAATTTTATGTAGTAACACATCAACAGCTTTTTGTGTGTTCTGACAATTTGCATTCTGTTTCTTAATTTCCTCTGCCAACTTGTCATTTATATCTTTTACTTGACTTAAAATCTCATCATTAGTACTACGCATTTTCTCACATATTTCCTCACGAACTGAATGCAATTTATCATTCCACCCCTGCATATTTTCTACCTGTTGAGCACTTATCTTTTCTTCCACCTGTTTTACACTATTGGTAATATTTACATGCATTTTATTTACTTCTTCCCTGACTTTATTTATCTCTACTTCTTGTTTCGATATTAGTTTATCTACCCTTTCTGATTGTTTCCCTATCTCTTTAGATATTTTGCTTTCCCTATCTTTAGCTTCCTTTCTAACCTGATTAACTACTCCTTGGATTTTAATATTAATTGTTTCCATTTGTCCTTTAAGCCTCTCTTTCATTTCACACATTTCTTGGTTCACCTTTTGGCTGATTTCCCCTCTTAAGTTCTGAAGATCACTACTTTGCTTGTCAATTTTCTGATTTAGTTGCTTCATTTCCCCACTCAATTTCTGACTTATTTCCCCTTTAATATCTTTCATTTCACTACTAAATTTCTGATTTATTTCCCCTTTAATGTCTTTCATTTCACTACTTATTTGCTTCATCATGAACATAAGTATCTCGAAATTACTCTGTTCTAAGTTTTGTGTGGAGGGTTGAGCATTATTTTCTACCTGACTGACATCTACTCTATCTACCTGCTCTGGACTGGGGTTTCTCTGAATATTTACGTTTGAAAGTGGGTCACTGAACCTATCATCTGGGCTTTCTTCTAAATTCACCTCTGTAGAAATGCTACTCAAGGGCATATTTACTACTTCCGTTTGATCGTATCCAACTTCCATATCAGGTTCTGAATAGCTCTCCCTATCCTCCTGACTTTTCTCAAAATTCTCACCCTTATCAGACATTTTCCTACGTATTACCTTATTATTACGTAATAATATAGATTATATAGCACTATTACTAGATTTACAATTTAACGTGAATATTAATTTGACCTTTTTTTGTTCTTTCTTTCTTCTTGTAGTATATTGTAGCGGTTTTTATTCTCTTGAAATGATTTTCTTTTCTTAATTTTATGCCCCTTCCTTCCTAAGGCACATTCACTACTCTGCACATATCACAACACTGCACCAAATATTTCCACAAGATTCTTCTTTTCGCTTCACGCTGTCTTCGCTGTGCTCCTCTCCTCTGCTCGCTGTCTTGGTGTCATCTTCTTCTTTCTTTCCCGCGTCTCCTAATTCCTTTTTGATGATTCCTATTCTCCCCTCATTTGCTCCATTCAGGCCCCACCAGGTTGGGCGACATTTATGCGTCGGTTGCCCTGCCTATTGTTTCGACGTGGCTTCGTCTTGTAGTCCTTCTCGCTGTTACCCTGGCTAGATGGATCTCAGCGGTGATGTTTGCATGGACTCTGCCTATCATGACATTTGATAAGCTCGTCGATCTCAGTTGTGGCAATGGGAGCTTATAGAGGAATTGATTACACACTGGAACGTTTGCTTTAGGACTATTTATTATTACTTCCTCACTCTAACACTACATACTGTTCCTGTTCACATATCACCACTGTCTTCCCCTGTGTACTGCCTTCTCAACTGTACTCTGAACTCAACTCAACTGTCTTACACGGTGGACGGTCCTCTACTAAAAGTCAACGGTAAAACTGCCGTTATAATATTTGCCTCGCTCCATACATCCGGAGCGGAAACAAACAGAGTCATAAAACCTTTACCTTTATTTTCTTACACAAAAGATACCGTTTTAGCTGCACCTGGAAACAGCATGTTTCTATCCTAACTGCAGCTTTCAAGACATTCTAAACCTAGTGAAACAGGAACATTATGTACATGACAAATATTACATTATACAAAAATTACTATTTACATTGTTTTCTCATTGTACACTTATATAATTTATAGATTAAATTGAACACTGAATAAATTAGTACATAATAAAATTAATTCCGGCACATTCTGTCTCAATTGTTCTAGCACATCATCGGAACTTTGCAACTGCCGGACAGTCTTGCAGAGGTCTTAGCGTATAATAAGCAAGCGGTTGATAGGATTTTTAATTATTTGCCAAGAGTAAATTTCCAAATGCGGATTTAGTCTCTTAATAGCAGGTGTTTCATACTGATCGGTTTAGTTTAATATATTTATATCTTTGTATGACTTGTGTTATTTTTATATTGATATTTATCTACGGCTTTTGCTTTGATTTATTTATTCAGTTTTAACTTTGGCCTTTGCCATGAAATTTTCTACTGATCTTTATCTCTGGCCTTTGCCACGATCCGTTTTACAAGGACACAAATAACCTAGCAGTTGAGCGCCCTTAAACAAAACCAATTCACATCATAAATGTGTTTTTATGTATTTTACTAAGCTACTGTATAACTTGGAGTTTCCTTGAGCCTTTTAGTGTATGTTTACATCATTTATTAAATATAGCAGATTGTTGAAAGGCAACTCGTTTTATTGGTCAGTTGTTCCCGACCCTAATTTTTCTTGAGAGATCTAGGGAACCTTGAGAATTTTCCAACGACGTTAATGATTCTGGGCGTGCTGGTTTGGGCACAAAGAATATAAATTATATGTTGACCACACAAATGAAAGACAAGAATTTATAGTGAAGGGGAGATGAACTAGAGCCTGCTGTTATACCAGAATTCAATTCGTGGACAAGACAAACAAAGCTATTTAAGAAATAAAGAGGAAAACATCGTTTATAAGTAGTATCTTGTGCAATTTGCAACAATAAGAAAGCTATAGGAAACATTAAATATTGTTCTCACGTATAACCAAGAGGGGAACACCTTAAAATGAGAAATTGTGGTAGAATTAATTAAGAAAGCAGCATTTCAAGCAGCTGGAGAAATAAAATACCTTTCAAGAAGAGGTGAGTTGAGGAATAATGAAATTAAAGTAGCGATCTAAACAAAAAAATCTTATGTGTCGCACTCGAATGAATTTCTTCCCTTAACGACCTAAATAATTACGTATATACGTATTACATTGTTCATATAAAAAGTGATTATGTTCACATGACATTTTAGACTTGAAATGATCTCAAATTAAGCAAAATGGGTTTGATTGTACGCACGACAAGGAAAGCTACACCTTCCAAGCAAGATAGCTCAGGCGGTAGGATCTGTGACTGGTATTCGGGAGGTTGCTGGGTCAAAACCCGCGTGCAGGCCAAGCCGAGTCATTAGAATAATGCCAATGTAATGTGTAGTTGTTTTAAGTTGGTAAGGAAATACTAAACTGCCTCTGCTACTCCCATCCCTGCCCCTTAATGGTTGTTTCACTCCCGCTATTCAATCGCTCCTGAGCTTGAAATAGACCTTTGTTCACAGGTTAATGTTTGAGAGCTGGAGCTTAGACATGAAACTATTACTCATTCAGGGACTGGTGTGAATCGCCGTTGCAAAACATGCGATCAAAGGCACTTAGGTGGAATCTTTCCGTACTCCTCCCCTTTCGCCGCTAACCTAGGCTAATGTGTGTCGGGCTTTAATTCAGACCAACAAGAGATTGGCTCACTCAGCGAGTCACCTTAAGCTCACTTCTGTATAAATTTTGTGTAATATAAATTATAATAATAATAATAATAATAATAATAATAACAACAATAACAATAACAGAAAAGCAAAAGCAACGGTACGTTTCCAAGCACTCGACTGTACACCCAAAGCACAGCAAGCAGCTCCAGGATTCCAAAGTCCACCAAAACACAACAGCAACAAAACAAGCGGTACAGGATAACATCAAACACTTTTTCCCGCGAACTTCACATTTTTCACCGAATTCCACGCATGACACCAATGCCTATGGACCTTTAGACGGAATGCTAAAACTTTTACAATGATCATTCCCAAACATTCAACTTTCTAAAAGCTCGGTCTAACATACAAATCCGAAAATCTACCAAAAGGTTATATACCAAAATAAAAATCATGCTTAACTGAGAAAGTAATATTTACACATTAGTGTATCAGGAACAAAATCACCCATTTTCGGTTAATTATCAGAAATAGCGTATTAAAAAAAGTCTAATGTTACACATTAACATGACTTGCTCTACCCTCATTCTTTATTAGCGGGTACGAACTATTTTTACTAAAGCTTATTTTTCTATCTGTTATATTTAATCCAAATAAACCTTGCAAAATTGCTACATTACACATTTCATTATAGATACAAAGGGGACAGCGACAGTCGATGTTTAAGAACTGGACGCTGTTTCCATGCAAAAGCGAAAACAACTGAAAATCGATGGGACTTTAAAGGAACAAGTACTGAACAATTCGAACCTTTAATAACGGATATCTCAGAAACGGCTTATGCCACAAAAAGGCTTATTTTAAATAAATTGTGTGTTTTAAAGAGGTCTACATTTTTTGTACGGTACATTTTCGTCTGTCGCTTAACGTTTACCAGTTATACAAGTTTATACAAAATTCCTTCTGAATTAAAAGGGCTTCAAAGGCTATTCCCAGAAAATTCACGATATACCTTTTATTTGCAAATATATTTCATATATGGTGTTTTAACAAAAATCGTAAGTCATTTTTTAGAAGATCTAAGTTTTCAAAAAATGTTCTATGCAAAAGTAATTGGGGTGGAAGGTTTTCTTGAAAATCTCATGCCGTATCCTTGCAAGATATTGAACTCAAATATCAAGTTTGGTATAATCGGACTTTTCATTTTTGAGTTTTGCTATTAACACACACACACACACACACACTTGGACATGTTTCCAAAGCTGCTTTTTTTGAATTCAGGAATCCCCAAAGCATGTATTTCCGGTGAAACCTTGGTATCGAGGATGGAATGCAATACCTTCTCTACCTACTATGTGAATGGTAGAGAAAGTAGCAAAATGGGATCCAATTTTCTAATTATGCTGCGCCATTCGGTCTCTGTGTTGTACAGTTTTTAATATTACGTAAAACTTGTTACCATAGAAACCATGTGTATTACGCATTTCCAAGGCAGCAATACCGAGCGGGATAGCTCAGGCGGTAAAGTCTGTGGCCCACATTCGGTAGGTCCCGGATTCAAATCCCGTGAGTCGTCCAATCTGCCTGAGGTTTTTTCGTGGTTTTCCTCAGTCGCCAAGGTGAATACCGGGTTGGATATTTATTACTACGTCCCAAAGTTCCACTAAAACAATAGTAAAATGAAAAATAAGTGTGTAATATGCCATCTATCCTCAGACAATGCAAGCACTAAGACTGGACGACACCCTAACACCATCTGCACGGCACAAAGAAGTAGATCCGGCTGCCATGCGGTGAGGGTCTCTGTGGCACGCGACGAAGCAAGATGGCATTTCCAGGGATGAGATCTAGAAGGCTAACTGTGCGCCTTTGTATGGGAGCGGCTGTTGGACTGGACTGGAAGCAGAAGATTCGGTAGCTATGTGACACGTGACGGAGCGGGTGGATACAGGGATGAGACCTAGACCTAGAAGACTAACTGTCCATCACACATCGTTCTAAGGGTTATCCACTAACAGATCCGTCGCGACATGACCAGGTAGTTAAAGAATATAAAATAATTTGATTAATGTAATATTAGTTTCTATACCACTTACCTATACTAAGTAATGCATTCCACCTAAAAATTTGATACCGAGATTTAACCGGAGATGTGCTTTTTGAGGCTCCTGAACCCTAAAAGAAAGCATTTTTAGAAACAGAAAACTCTCCCTGTCTCAAGATTTTCAAGAAAATCTCCGCATTTCAAACTACCCTTCACGTAAAAAATCTTCGTTATTTTTTATGTTCTCAAAATGTTTCTTAACGATTGTGATTGAATTGACATGTATTTAAGACTTTTGTATGAAAACTAAAATGCACGTTTTGAATTTTCTGTGAAGAGCCTGTGAAATTCTGTTCATTCTGAATGATTTCTTTTACAATTGGCAAACCTGAAGAAATTTTACTACACAAAACATACAGAACTCATTAAAACACTTAGCTTACGTAAAATAAAAATGTTTGCGCCTCAACAATTTCCGTGTATTCTTTGTCATTTGCTTGCGTTTTCAGTTTACCGAATTATTTCAGTTTGCTAGTTTAGACGTTTGGGGTAGCACGCTTCTCAGAATTAAAAACCTCCCTTTTTGTCCAAAGTGTTATTCAGGGCAGTTTTTAGTCGTTGAAATTTTGAGTAGTCTGCCTTGAGCTACCAACGTGCTATCCTGTCACTCCTTTCGACCTTGCCCTCCCTTCCTATTCACAAGTTTCCTCCACGTGCCGAATAAAAGGCCGACCGCTGGAAATCTCAGCACTCGAAAAGACCCGAATCACAATTTGGATCGAAAAAATTTCAATTTATAAGAATCAAAAAGTTCAGTCCTTTTTTCTGTAGGAAAAGCTAGACCGTAAGCAGACAGAAGAAGAATTGAAAGTTTGGAAATGAAATTTCCGAGACCACTGGCCGGATATAATTTGACAGATCAGAAGAGAATTGCAGAAATAAGACGGAAACTACAAAAGGTAAAGGTACTGACAGAGTGCCCCCCGAAACGGGGCAGGGCATTGCACGCATGTCATCTGGCCTCTTATAAAGATAGTTAAATTATATTCGAACTCACTCGGCAGCGGCGGCCTAAAATTCTTACCTTATAATAGTTGCTGGAAATGTTGACCTTCTGCTCTCAAACAGGCAGCATATCTCGTGTAAATATTCTCGCTCAACATTTCCATAACCTATTATAAGGTAATGATGTTAGTCCGCCTCTGCCGGCGTAATTTCCCCGGCGATTGCTGCCTGTCTCGCGCAGTAGAGAGGCCGCCAGTGGGTTTGACTATAATTTAACTACTCTATATTTTCTACCGTAACTCCTAGGAGTGAGGGGATGAGGAGAGACCTAAAGGGCGACTGCCGCAAGTATGGACGGGGTCCCTAATGTTTCCAGATTGAACCATCCAACGCCGCCCGGACCCACCCATAGACCCAGGCCTCCGAAGGGAGTCCCCCAAGTACGCCTATTTGAAAGCACCCGGAGAGAGGTCCTGGAATGACGTCAGGATTGCAGAGCCACAGCCGAGGCGCAGCCGAGGCGCAGCCCACAGCCCACCGAATATTGTCACCTGTCCTACAACCCTGAAACGGACAAGGAAGATGATGGACACAAGAAATGAGGGCCAGGAGATTCGTGGCAGAAGGTGAACCACCCCAGCATTCACCTGCTGACCCGGGGAAACCACGAAAAACCCATGGGTCAGATTGGGTGGTTGCCGGAGATCGAACCCGGGGCCTCCCGAATGCGAGTCGCACACGTTACCGCGGCACTACCTCACTCGGTAGAGAGAAACTACAGTTCTATAACCTAACTACAGTTCTATTATCTATCTATTATAGATAAACTAAGAACTGACTCTTATCAACATATATCGAGAATACCAGATCTCAGATTTCCGAAATTCATATTCAGTTATCAGCCTCAAGTTTACAGAAACACACGTAGACGATTTCTAAGATGGCAGATCAATTCAACATTCTTGAAGTTGTAATAGGTCCGATAGCCTAATCTTTGTTGAAGAATAATCAATTAGAATACACGCATCCTAAACGAAAATCCAGTTTTAAACTAGTAGACTGTTCCTTTCAACGCATGTTCATTGTTAGCGATCTTTCAGAATACGTAATCTGCCACTTAGAACACTTATTATTATTCTCTAAAAAATAAGTTCTGGTTGTTACTTCACTAATGCTTTTCATGTTTTGCCAACTTATTCTTAATGCACATTCAGCATATATGAGAGATGACTTCAGTGCAATTTCTTATTAAAGGATTTCTCTACTAGAATGGAATTGGCGAAAAAAATACCGATCTGTGTTTCAAGATTATGAGAGACAACATTCACCAAATATCTGAACTCCAGTGTAGAAACAGATATTTTGTTCGAATGTCTTGTTTCAGAATCATTCATGGCAGAAGCAAATTTATCAACAGGTTCTGCATATGAAAGTATGCTCATTTCCTTCGCCTTCCTGCACCGTGCACAGAATAAGGAAATTATGGTAATATTCTTGTTGTGACCTACATAGCTTGATCGCATATAGACTAGCATTTGTCTACCTCATTCATGATCCACATCTGCTGCCATAAGTTTAGTGTCTTGTGTAATCCGCATTCAACAAAAACTTTAATTTTTTAATAATTTGTAGATGGTAGCAACTTCACCTGTAACTTCACATCAGTGATCCAAATTCGTAAGCAACATCAGTATTTTGGTATTGATATTTCTGTATTTCACAATGAAAACCTGTGATTCAGCGGTTTCGCTAGTTGATAGCCCTCATGGAATAATCATTGTAAGGATTGTTGTTCATAGAAAAGGTGTTAATATGCAAATGTTTGAAAAATAACAGATGTCAACAGATTATTTACATGCAGAAGCTCCAAATGAATGCCTTAAGCGATATGGTCTTGTGAAAGCTACAGGCTGCCCTTCCATTTATTTATGAACTAGCCGAAAAAGGTAGTAAAAATAGTTTTTCTGGGGTGTTAACACAAACTAGCTGGTGTGTATGACTCGCGTTAGGGAGATCAGGGGTTAAAATCGTTGTATCAGACAATCTCACTGGGATTTTTCATAGCTTCCCTCGGTTGCAGGGTAAATACAGGTTCGACATTGAATACCACGACCCAAAATTTTACCTACAGAGCAAAATAAATATAAATATATATTGTCAGTAGGGGAAGATGAATACGCAACTAAGTTTATGTATACAGATGTATCTTTAATGGTGTGATATATTTGGGAGACGTGTTCCTGACATCAAAACAGTAAAAAACGTTCATATGTACGTGGGTCTGAAAATCAACCGTTTCGTTGTTATAGGTCAAAGAAAATGTATTCCATGAGTAAACAGACGGATATGCACTAAACGTATGGCCGTGCAGACGGCAATGCAGCACGAGCACGTGAACATTATGCAGAAAGGTACCGTGACAGGCAGTTACCGTGTGCAAGAACATTCGCACGAATTCACCAACGCTTAAGATAGAAAGGCGCATTTGAGAGGAGTACTAGGGATGTTGGGAGACCGAGAGCGCTACGAGGCATTGAACTTGAAGAACGAGTTCTTCGTGCTGTGGATACAGACCCATCACCAAATACAAGACGTATGGCTGTAAGGGAAACAGTTAGTCATATGACTACCTGGAGAATTCTGCATGGAAATCTTCTGTACCCGTATCACCTTCAACGTGTACAAGGATTAAATGAGGCTGACTTTGAACCAAGAAAACGTTTCTGTCAATGCATGTTACAGCAGTGCACGTGTTCATCAATTTCCTAGCCTGTATCTTATTCATGGATGAGGCTGGTTTTACTCGCGACGGCATCTTCAATTTTCATAACTGGGCATTTGAAAATCCTAATGAAGTACGACATGACAACCATCAACAGAGGTTCTCTCAACGTTTGGGGTGGAATCATTTATGATCACCTTATTGGTCCCTACTTCTTCCCCCCGCGTCTGAATGGAAAAACTACCTCCAGTTTCAGAAATGAGTTGCATCACTTAACTGATAATGTGCCTCTGGACATCATCCAACGAATGTGGTTTTTACATGATGGTGCTCCAGCTCATTTCAATATGATAGTTCGTAAGTTTTTGAATGATCGATTTCCGCAAATATGGATTGGTCGAGGGAGACCCGTTGCATGGCCTTCTCGATCACCTGATTTGAATCCAACGGATTTCTTCGTGTGGGGACATTTGAAGTCCTTGGTTTATGTGACTCCTGTGCCTGATGTCATTTTGTGAGAACGTATCAAAACTGGATTTACCTATAGCGAAACACACCAGGAATTTTCAACAGAGTATGCCAGAGCATGGAACGCAGGCTTATTGCATGCATCGAAGCAAGAGGAAGAGACTTCGAGCAAGTTTTGTAACTTTTGAATTTGTACTGTAACTCTGAAATAAATGATTTTCAGATCCATGTTCATGTGAACTTTTTTTTTACTGTTTTCATGTCAGGAACACGTCCCCAAATATATGACACCAATAAAGATAATCCTGTACAACATGTACTCTTAAGAAAACAATAGTTCCACGATCTCAAAGTGTATATTTGCACACAAAAAATAGATGGGACAAAGATTTTCAGCAAAATACCTCTAAACTGATCTACCGCTTGCATAGAAAATTTGTCCTTAATTGAAAGGAAACAAAACTTAAGATCTGATAAATGGTAATTAATATTGCAAAAAATTGAAACTGTTAAAATTGCACAATTTTCTCTCTTAACTTACAGCTGCAAGGTATTCCTAAAAAGGCGCGCTAGTCAACTTGATAACGTTTTCTTAAGGTTTCAATAGGGAGAGACATACACACAGACGCATTATATATATATTACACACGGGAATAGCATTTCAGAAGTGTGTACCTTAAAATACCGGAAATTATGACCAACGCAACAGCAGGAAGTATGTCGTAGATGTTTACTCCTAAAATAAAAATGATTTAACACTAATTGCATGTTTTTAATACCTCTAAGTTTTTCTATCTATCTCCTCTGCTGTCATGGTTACATCAGTTTCACTCAGATTTAAGTGTTCTTCAAAGGATATCTTCCATGAATAAGAATTCAAGGCACGCACTATTCTTAGAATAAATGTGTCAAGCTTATGATACTTTAATCAAAATCGTTACAGCCGTTTCTGAGAAAAGGAAACAAATAATAAAGTACACACCAGAAGGGACACGAGAAATAGGACGTCCTAGAAAGAGACAGCTGGAGTGAAGAGGAAAGAGGTTTTTGGATAGTGAAGAAGTCATTTTATTTCTATTGAGTTTATGAAGTTTCACAGACCTTCTCCATCATTTCCCTTAAGTGGAAACAGACTAAAACTAATCAGTAGGTAGGTGTGAAGAGGATATCATACAAATTAAAATATATGAATAAAATAATCCATACATTAAAGCAGTGACCCTCATTGTTATTGAAGTGTCACTAGTTATACTGAAACACTATTTATACTGTACGTAAATTAATTTATTACATACAAATTTAAGATTAAGCCAATTTCCATGTGTATTTACATATATTATTTTAAAACAGTTATTTATATAGGATGGGGCGGGCCCAGGTTAAATAATTGGTGGAACGGCATGCCTGGATGATGTCGGGGCAGGTAAAAGCACCCAGTGTGATACCTGTTTTGTAAATTTTCTAAACATATTACTATACTAATTTTTTAACTATCATTGCATTATAAACATAAAGAAACTTGTGGTTCTGGAGGATTTTAACTCCAAATTAAAATAAATGGAGCTATCAGCATATCATCAGAGGTGAAACAATGGTAGACTTAGCAATGAAAATTTCAACACAACGCGATTTGACTAGCATGATGCAAAGTAAGACGCGAAGTTCTGCAGAAGTAAAGCAACAACTAAAGAAGATTTAGACAGGAAAAGTAGCAACAGAAGAGAGGATAAAGAAATTTGACGGTCCAACCTACCAAATTGGTGATTTGAATGTGGATTATGCACTCAAAACTTAAATGGCTGTTTTCTCCTTAATGATATTTTCAGCATTTTGCTTCCTATAAAATCCACCTTGTAGAACACTTTTTATGATAGAGGAATACCATTTGGCACACAATTTCACAGAGGTACAATAAATAAAAATTTCTCTAAGATTTTTTATGACATACATTGAAGTATATTTTTTGAATTCTCAAACACCAAAATTTCAAATTTTTAAGCAGAAAATACCTACTGAAAGATTTAAGAAATGTTAAAGAGTCCAAACTAGATGGAGATGCTGAAAAATCTAGGGCAATTTTAAAAATTGTATTTTGTGAACCTAGGGTTACAATAACAGGCCAACATTTCAATACTTTTTCTGCAAGGGACTTGTTAAGTGGCGTAACAAAATAGCAAACAAATGTGTCCGTACATTTTAAACCATTAGAGCAAAATGAATGAAGTTTCGGATTTAATATATTTGCATTAAAATAAATATACGGAATAAATTTCAGAAAGCCAGTTTTATTAGTTTAAAATTTGAAAATTTCAGTCATATGTACCCTTAAGTGGAAACCGACTAAAACTAAGCAGTGGGTAGGTGCGAAGAGGATACCATAAATTAAAACATATGAAATAAATAATGCATTTATTAAAGCAGCGGCCCTCAGTGTTATTAAAGGATCACTAGTTATACTGAAACATAATGTATATTATATGGAAACTGGTTTCTTACATACAAATTTGTTTCTTTAAGATAAAGGCAATTTCTTTATATATTTGCAGATATTATTACTTTAAAATAGCGTTTTGTATTGTATTGTATTTTATTGTGCTAAGAGTTTTACAAATTTTACAGATTGTCTATTGCACTTTGACCCTGGTCGCTTATTCAGTAGACAATCACTACAGTTTATTTACATTTTAAATTTCTTGTCAATAAATTATCTTGCTCTTTTTTCAGTTTTTTTTCCATGTCCCATTTCCACTTGTTTTTCACTTTTCATTTATTGATTACTTAACCATCACACATTCACTATAGTTTTCTATTCAAAGTAAGATACACTACCTCTTACTTTTCGCTTTCCACTGTCCAAAGCCATTTACACAAAACTGTCCAATGCTTCTAGCGTCCTTGCATATCATTTCAATCATAAGTGTATTTCTATCCCCCTTCAACCACTTCTTATTAAAAAATTCTTTTCTCCAATTTTCTGTTCCTTGGCACTTAAATACTGTGTGTTCAATGTCTTCATTACCACCACGTATCGGACATTGGTTCTGAGGAATACCCTGTCTTAGCCCTTTTAGCCTCCATGCTCCGGTTCTTACCTATGCAATAGATTCTCTCTCTTCTTTATTTACTATGTCTATATATTTTTCCCTACCCCATGTATTTTTCATTGGCCTATAATAAACTAATTAGCTTTTTTGGCAATCTCACTGAACATGATTTGTATTTCTATATCTTCCAGTCTTTTCCTCGCCTTTTTCCAAAAAAAATTCACGTTATTTTCTCTCCTTCTCCATATATCTCCTAACCCATTTTTCTCCAAAATGTTCCGTAGTTTACTTACCCATCCATCATTCATTGCTAATCTCTTGGTATTCAATACATTGTCTTAGCACATTACTTTTTCCTAGATTTAAAGTTCTGAACCAAAATCTCAAAGCTCTTTCCATTATCTTCCCCTTAGTTGCCACACTGCCCATCTCTAATTGTGCTACCTGTCTTACAATTGACTTCGGTATAGTTTCAACTTTAAGTTATTTGTATTGTTTACAGCCTGTAAGATCTAAAATAGTAGTAAATGAACAAATAATGGAGCAGGTGCAACACTTGAAGTATCTTGGCTATGATATAAGCTGTATATATATATATATATATATATATATATATATATACATAATAAGACCCATAAATATCAAAACATTAGGAACTATAAGAATAATTTTAAAAAATATAAGAAAGGAAACACAACTTAAATTTTATAAGGTTGTGGCCGTCCCGGTAATACTTTATGGCAGTGAAAGTTGGGTTTTAGAACAGAAAGATAAGAGCCATACGGGGATAGCAGAGATGAGGTTTTTGAGAGGCGTCAAGAGTGCAACAAGATGGGAAATAAGAAATAAGAGAAGATTTAAGGTTAGTCCTATAGGAGAAAATTATAAACAGAAATGGAAAGACCATCCTAACAGAATGGATACAAGTAGACCACCAAGAAATGTTTAAATTATAAACCAAGGGGGAGAAGATCGATAGAAAACCTGTACTGAGATGGGAGTGAGACCGAAACTGGTCAACGATCTAAATCGTGAAAGGAAGTAGTAGTATTGTTTACAATTTAAATTATTTATTCATGTCCCTGCTGTTGTGTATTATGCTTTATTTATGACAGAACAATATGAAGCTGAATTTGTTAATACATTCTATATATCTGAGAAACATAAAGGTAAGATACTGGATTAAAGACAGAGATCTGGCAAGAATCATTAAACCTGCAGCTCCTTGAAAGAAGTGCCCTGAAATCTTGAGGAGGTATTTCTAAATAATGACCATTGTTTCCAGTGTTGACAAAGGATTAAATATTAGCACAACTTAGCAAACGATCATTAACTCGTGCCATACTCCTACATCCTTCTTTTTTTCATTTTGCTGCAAACTTCCCCCCCCTGCAATAAGTGCAAAAGCGTGCTAATGGATAGCAAGAGGCATGTCTGTGTCGATAAGGACCCCACTTACTGTGTGAACTGCTAATGGCTTAATTTATAAATCCACGACAGTATTATCCCTCCGTGTAAACACAGGGGTTCCCTTGTAGTATTTATTGCCTTGTTCAGGGTCCATATAATGGTTCTCTGTGAATAGAACATAAAGACAAAAGAGTGGGTGGGGGAAGATCTCTCTTTCTCTCCGTGCGGAAGGGAGAGGGGTCGCCCGCCCTCCAGCTGAACTTGGCCGTGCTGGTTGTCAGTTGGCATCTGATCGCTGCATCGTGAGGATCACTGAACGTGGATCCCCTCGCGCCGAGCATCCGTGCACGTGGCGAGATCAAGTGCGAGCGAGTGTGATAGTGTGCAAATCGTGTAGACACGTGGTGACTCTAGTGATCTTTGTTAGCGGGACTCCAATGTGTATAACCTCACACCAGTAAAGGTAGGAAAATATTCAATAATTTCAATACAAATTCTGATGTGTTACATCCATATGACTCTCTACCATTCTTCAAAAACCTGTTCTTGCAAAAGCCTATTCTTCTATCTAACGAATATCGATTTTGCCGTTGAAAAAGTATAAAGTATTCGACAATTCAAAACAATAATAAAGAATACCTCGGAAATGGCCAGTGGCACAACAATTTTTATTTTACATAAATTGTGCATTTAATGAGATCTACATTTTTTACAGTAAGTTTTTGACTTTCTCTTAGGGTTTGAAAATTATAAAAATCCATTCAGATTGAAGTGGATTCATACGTTCTTAGAGATTTTTATTAAAAATATATATTTAATTTTAATGCAATATCCTAAACGTATGGTATTTTAATCAAAATCGTTTTGAGAAAATAAAAACTAGCAAAAATTTGTAGTTTGGGCTGGGGGAATATCTTGGTAATATCTTAATTTTTTGTTTCGCATGCTTGGAACATGATAAACTTAAATACAAAGATTGATATTCAACCGACTTTTCATTGCATAATTATGCTGTTCACAGACCACACACAAGCACAGACATACACATGGAAATTTTTCTAATAATTGTGTTTTGGATTCAGGTAGTCTCAGGTAGTTGTATTTCCAGTGAAATCACGATATAGTATTATTGTCCTTATCCTCTACTAGCTATACGTAAGCAGCAAACAAAGAAAACCTACATATTTGTGATTCAAAATAGAAGTCTTAGGATGTTAAACTTGGCAACATTTCATTTCGCTGGTTTAAAACGTAAATAAAATAAAGCACTCGTGCCTCCAAAGGAAGACTTCATCCAGGGATTAATTACAAAGGAAATCCTTTAATCCAAATAAAATAAAAAAAATCTCTGAGAAGTTTGTACATTTTGCACCTCATCTGTAATAACCTTGTATCGAAGTGCATCCTCTTTAAGTAGATGTAGATCATACATACAAAAAAATGTATAATTCATAATTTTGGAATAATTAGTAACAAATTCGTAGTAGGTTTTAGAATATAAATACAATATTGCGTTCTTGAACCTGTTAATCATGGTTGAGATACTAATAGTTCTAATATTAGCTATAGCTGCTGTGCATTTCAAAGTATCATCACATGAAGAAGCACAATAAAAAAAATCTGATGTGTTACACTCACATGACTTTCTCTACTCTTGTACAATCTATTTTTACAAATGCCTATTCTCCATATGCTTCATGTTAATCGAGATATCGAGATGTCAATCTTATTGGTAATTTTCTTGTAGATGTAAGGGTGAATATGGTAGCTTTAAAGCGATAGTCAAATATTTAACGCTGGTTGCTATGTAGCGCATCCCATTCTCTTTGCATGTCCAGGACATAAAAAAATGAATAATGAATTTCAGAAAAAGTATAATTATTGGAAAATTTAAGGAAATAAGAAGCAATATCTCGAAAACGGTACACTCGACAAAAGAAATGTATATGACATAAGTTGTGTATTTTAACGCGATCTACATTTTTTGTGTAGTAAAATTGTGTCTATCTCTTATGGTTTACCAGTTATGCAAAAGTCGTTCACAATGAAGAATAGTTTTAGACATTCCCAGAAAATTCGAGATATACATTTCATTTCTCATGACATTATCTTAAATATATGATATTTTCATCAAAATCGTTAGTCATTTTTGAGAAAATTAAAATTTTCGAAAAATGATCCATGTAAAGGGTAGTCTGGGGTAGGGGGATTTTCTTGAAAACCTTCGTATCGCATCTCTGGAAGATACTGAACCTAAATACCAAGTTTGGTGTTTATCCGACTGTTCGTTTTTGAGTTATGCTGTTCAGAGACACACAGGGACACACACACACACACACACACACACACACGGACATGTTTCCAAAAATGCTTTTTTTCGATTCAGAAGGTCTCAAAACATGTATTTCCGGTGAAATCTCGGTATCGAATTTTTGGATGGAATGCAATACTTCCCCTACTTACTATACGTATTAGAGAAAGTAATTAGTATTAAATTGTATAATCACTTACTTACCTTTTAATCCGATTGTTGGATATTCCCAAACTTTATATCAAAATGCAATAACTACAAAATTTAATGTCCTGTAAGCTTTAAGGAAATAAAAACTAAGCGTGCGCCCAATATTCTACACTTATAAGTGTATTACAGTTTTTCTGATGAATCATTTGTACTGTGTGTGCGTGTGGGTCTTTAATAAGAGTTAGATTATACTTGGATATTCCATGTATGATAAACTAGTTGCTGCCTCCAAAGTGGTGACACTAATGGGCTAGGAGAAAGAATACTTTAAATACTATTTTGAAGCATCGTGTTTCTGAGTTATAGCCACCTGGGAGTGAAATACTATTATTCTTGCCTCTAATGCCACTGGTCGGGTTCAAATCACTGTTTTCTCAAGCAGCAAATCTCAATTTTCTATTTTCTATTCGTAAGTTTTAGGACGAATATCAGGTAGCTTTAGCGCATTAGAAATCTGAGCTCATTTGGACATTCATTTCATACTTTAATTGATTTATCCAATTAACGAAACAAGCTTTCTAAGAATTTTATATGTTACATTCCCACAGATTTGTCTACTCACTATTCAATTATTTTTTTCTAATTTGAAGTTAATCATGATAAATGTTGTCCAGAAATGTTTCCAGTATTCATTATGTAGTGGATACAACAGATCATACATGAGACTGAATGACAATTGCTTATATGCTTGCTTTTAGATTATATGCTCTTTTCATGCGGTCAGTAAATACAGCAATTTGTATCCCTAAAATATGTAGTTCTATGAAAAAAAGTTGAACCAGACTATACTCTAACCATGTCTATATCTTTCTTTAAAAGTTTTGGTTGCTCTGGTTTCACAGCGTTATAAAAAGTTAGAAAACTTTATAAGAATGAAGGGATTTTCACAGATTACTTACATATTTTTCTTCATATCAATATCATAAACATTTTGATATTTTAATAAAAAATATTATAGTCGTTTTTGTGAAAAAAATCTGATGTGTTACATCACATGACTTTCTTTCACTTCTATCACGTATTAGTGATTAAACTATTCTTATGAAAGCTTATTTTCCCAGGGACTTCATTTCAATCGAGATAAACATTTACAGAATTAGCTGCATCACACATTTCGTTATAGATAAAAAGGCAAGAACTATAGTCAAATGTTAAAGGACTGCATTCTATACGCTGGCCTCAAAATTCCATACTGCTTCCATGCAACTGCGAGAAACAACTGAATGTTGAAAGGAGTGACTAAGTAATAAATAATTCGAACCATTACTAACGGATATCTCAGAAATGACTTATGCCATAAAAAAGATTATTTCAAACAAGTTGTGTGTGTTAAAGATTCCTTGTATAGTACATTTTCATCTATCACTTAACGTTTACCAGTTATACAAGATTGTACCAAATTCTTTCCGAATGTAGAGCTTCAAAGGATATTCTCAGAAAATTCAAGCCGTACATTCTATTTGTCATATAAATATCACTAACACACCGCATTTTAATCAAAATCGTTACAGCCATTTTTAGAAAAAATATGTTAATGTAAATGGTAGTTTGGGGTAGAGGATTTTCTTGATAAACCCTGTGTCGTATCTTCAGAAGGTACTTGACCTAAGTACCAAGTTCGATGTCTATCAGACGTTTCGTTTTTAAGTTATGCTGTTTACATGCTTACATACGGACATTTTTCTAAAAATACCTTTTTTTTAAATTCAAAGCATCTGTTTCAGTGAAATCTCGCTATCGAATTAATTTTTGAGTGGATGAAATACCTGCTCTTCTGACTACATACGTGGTAGAAAAGTAATAAAAAACTACACGCTTTTTCAATGTGAAGGGTAGTTATATATGGGAAGATTTTTCCTGAAAGTTTTCGACTCGTCCTTAAACGGTGTCTGACGCAAGCATGAATCTCTTATATTTATCTCAATGTTCGTTTTTATTTATATTTACAAACAGAATGACAGAGGCGTGCGCGCGCGCACACACACACATACACAAGCGCACACGCATATACACATGCGCGGACCGACTTAAGAAGAAAAGCAAACACTTGATGTGTTACATATACATGACTGTAACCACTACGTTGATTTTTATATATTTCTATAGTACTCTTAGAAGGTATTGCATTCTATCCAAAAATTCGATACCAAGATTTCACCGGAAATATACGTTTAGAGGCCACCTAAATGCAAAAAAAAGAAAAAAAAGTTTGGAAAACGATATGTGCGTGTGCGTGTGTGCGTGTCTATTAACACCATAATTCAACATCAAAAAGTCGAATAAACCCAAACTTGGTATTTGAGCTCAGCACATTCCAAAGATGCGACACGAAGAGTTTAAAGAAAATCCCCCACCCCATACTACCCTTTACATGGAACACTTTTCAAAAATTTTTATTTTCTAAAAAATGGCTCTAACGGTTTTGATTAAAACACGATGTATTAGAGATATTCACACGGCAAATGAATGTATATTTTGATTCTTTTTGGGGAATGATGTGTGAAGCCGTCTTCATTCGGAAGGAATTTTGTAGAAGCTTGTGTAACTGGTAAACGTTAAAGCGGTAGATGAAAACGTATCACACAAAAAATGTAGACCTCTTTAAAACACACAATTTATTTCAAATATCGTTTTTGGTAGAATCATCCATTCCTAAGGTATCCGTTATTAATGGTTCGGTTTGTTCAATACTTTGTCATTCTTTTTAAGTCTCATCAGCTTTCAATTTCTCGAGATTGTATGAAAACAGTATGGATTTTATGGCCAGCATATAGCGACCAGTTCTTAAGTATTTGACCATCGCTCTTTTATTTGTATCCTAAATTGAAAAAGTAGTTTATATTTATGGACGCTCTTTAATTACTATGGTTCTTAGCATCCCATTCAATATTGGGTGTGAAATACCGGAAATTTTGCGCAGAGGCCTCTTCATTAGGCTTGAGGTTCTTTTACGTACCGTAAATCTACGACATGGCTTTACTTCCCTTCCGAACGAAGCCATGCTAAGGAGTTTTACACCCGAAAAAGTCCATCGCCCTCCGCCGGTTTTGAAACTAGGAACTCGAGAACTAGAGGCTGGCATGGTACTCCTAGATCACGTAGGATGACCTTTGCAATCTAAAGGAATGTATAGTGTGGCTATTTCTTCAAAGGTTTATTTGGATAAAAATATACATAGGTAGAAAAATATCCTTTAGTAAGAATAGTTTATATACCCACTAATACACGATAGAAGGTAGAGAAATTCATGTGAATGTATTGCAGCAGTTGTTTTTCTATCTACTTCACGTTAATCGAGATATATGTTTGCAAAAAGAGTTTTCATACATATTTCGTTGTAAATACGGGGGGATAGAGGAAACTGAACCATAGTCAAATGTTTAAAAGCGGTTGCTATGTATGGACCTTAAAATTCCTTACGCTTTCCATGACATCGCGAAAAGTAACTGAGTAGTTTTTTTTTAATTATTTATGGACGCTCTTTAACTGCTGTGGTTCTTGCGTCCCATTCTATATTGGGCGTGAAAGACCGGTAATTTTGCTCAGAGGCCTCTTTATCAGGCTTGAGGTTCGTAAATCTACGACACGGGGCCACCGGCTTTACCTCCCTTCCGAAAGAAGCCATGCTAAGGATTTTCACGCCCGAAAAAATCCATCGACCTCCGCCGGGTTTGAACCCGCGACCTTGGGATCTAGAGGCTAGCAAAATAACTGAGTAGTGACAGCACTTTAAAAAATTACTAGGTATTGAAAATTTCAAACCAATAATAACGGATATCACGAAATAGCTGATGCCGAAGAAAAGGTATTGTTTTTAATTGTTAATTTATACCCTGCCTTTAACCCCAATGGTCATATCGCCGGCCACTTACCTGTGGAACATATTGCCTATCGGCAATGGTGTTAACTCGTAAACAGTTGTCGTTGGATTTTTAACTTTTTCTTTGGGTTTCGTACATTTGGTCACACACACATTCACAGTCTCATAGTTCATACCATGGGAGGATAGGCATTTATCTTGGCTGGAGAAAAATTCCCAGTTGGGAATCGAACCCGGGAAATCGCATACAGCAGACACGTCTTCTACCGATTGAGCTACGGGGCCAGTCCCAAAGTGTGTTGGAAAGACTTACAGTTTTTGTGCAGTACATTTTTGTCTAATTAACGTTTTCTAGTTTTACAAAGTTATACACGATTACTTCCGAATGAGGACTTCAAAGGTTGTCAGAAAATTCAAGATCTAAATTGACTTACCATGTAAATATCTTAAATATGAGTATATTAATAAAAATCCTTAAAGCCATTTTTTAGAAAGTACAAATTCGAGAAATTTTTCGAGCAAAGACGTAGTGGGGAAGGGTAGTAGAAAAACATTCTTGAAAATCTTCGTCTCACTTCTTTGGAAGCTATTGGGCTTAAATGCCAAGCTTCTTATTCATTCAATATTTCGTTTGAGAGTTATGCTGTTAACACCCACATACCCACACACACACGCACACACACACACACACACACGTACATACACATGCATGGTTTTCTAAAATTTATTTTTTGGATTCAGGTGACTCAAAACAAGTATTTCCAATTAAATATCGATATTGAATTTCCTGTAGAATTCAATACTTCTTGTACCTACCATACTTAGATGATAAAGTTAAAAGAAAGGAAACCACGTCTTTGTTATGTCACCTTAGGCAATAGCCAATTTCTAATTGCAAAAAAAATTGTGCTTTAAACTTTGCCATTATTCTTAGTTTCAAATGAAATTTCATTATTATGAACCTGATTATAGCCAAGAGATCCCTTCTTGTATTTATCTTTTCGCGAAATTTTTATATGGAATCTCTGGTTACATTACAGTTTGGGAAAAACGCTTTTTTCTAACATTTAAAACGCATTTAAGCTAGTATAAATTTTAATGTGATTATTTAAATAATAGTAATAATTAATAATAATCCTGCGGTTCTAAGCCCATGAAGGACCCAGACCTGCCAACCGGCTGCCAGCCTCACGCCCACTACGCACGGCAGAGGTGAGCAATCAATCAACCAATGCAGGGATGTGTTGTAGCCAATATCACGCATCCCACAGTAGAATGTTGGCCTCCGTGGGCGGGATCTCCGCCAATTGCATATGCTCACTTTCCTCACGATGCTGATGGGCATCGTGGTATATCCGGGACCTAAAATCCGCATCCCCATGGGTGGAATCGAAGCCAGACGCATACGCGACCGGGAACCAGAGCATCACACTAGCTCACTGCGCCACTTATCCACTCAGCTATTATTCCTGAAGTCAAGAAAATAATGCCCTAATATGTTCTTTCCTCTTTAAGTCAAGTTTTAAATGAAACTAAAGCATGTTACGTAGCACTCACACGATCCATTGAAACTTCTCAGATCCGTAACATTGTTATATTGACATAAACATCAACTCTTCTGTTCACTTTACAGACGATACATTTTTACTTTCTATACTACGCATAGTACGTAGGGAAAGTATTGCATTCCACCCAAAAATTCTATACCGAGATTTCACAGGAAATACATGTTTTGAGGTGCCCTGAATCCAAATAAAGCTTTTTTTAGAAAAATATCCGTTGGCGTCTGTGTGTGTCTGTCTGTGAACAGCATAACTCAAAAAACGAAAAGTGGGATAAATACCAAACCTGGTATTTGAGTTTATTATCTTCCAAGAATGCGACACGAAGATTTTCAAGAAAATCCCCCATCCCAAACTGCCATTTTACATGGATCATTCTTCGAAAATTTTAATTTTCTCAAAAATGGTTCAAATGATTTTGATTAATAAAATCATATGTTTAAGATATTTTCAGGGAAAATGAAATATATATCTTGAATTTTCTGGGCATTTCCTCAAAAACCTTCTTTATTCTGAATGATTTTGCATAACTGGTAATCCGTAAGAGATAGGCAAAGTTTTAAAACACAAAACATGTAGATCTCGCTAAAACACACAATTTGTCATGTATCTTTTTTTTGTAGAGTGAACCATTTCCGAGATATTCCTTATTATTTGTTTGAATTTTCCAATACTTATATTTTTTCTCAAATGGGAATTCGTTATTCGTGTTTTTTATGTCCTGGACATGCAAAGAGAATGGAATGTTCCATGTGGCAACCAGCTCTTAAAGGATTTGACTATCGCTTATAACTATCACATTCGCCTTGGACATACACGAAAATTAGCAATAAGGTAATTTATGCAAATATTTATCTCTATTAACACGAAGTAGCTGAAGAATAACCGTTTGTAAAATAGTTTGTATAAGAGTGTAGAAAGTCATTGAGTGCAACACATCAGATTTTTCATTAAAACACTTTCAAGTTAAGCAATATTGACTTGCTGCATGCACGATATAAAAATAACAAATACAACTTTTCTCATATTGTATGACAGTGTTTTATTACTAATGAACTCATAATGGGAGGGGATAATAATCCCGTAAGATTCTTTACAGATGCCGCATGAAAGCTTAAAGATGACATAATGAATATTTCCAAAAACACAAATGTTAAAGCAAAATTCTTTCACATATTCTGTTTCAGTGAAGTCTATATTCTTCATGTGTTAAGTCTTCACTGTCTTCAGTCCGAAACATTCGCACATATACTTATTCGTGTGCTAGGGACCTCGAAGCACATTTATGGTGAAATTTTTGGCAGTAATGGCATAATTGTTGGATGAAATATAACTCCAAACCTATGCAGTATAGACTGTAAAGGTACTCGTAAATAATACCATTTGTAGGAAAGTGTCTTAATAGTTTCAAGTTTCATAAAGAGAATACGCATTTAGAGTTATTTAACTCTAAATGCGTAATTAAATAAACCACAATACATACAAATGTAAATCAGAATCGAGAGAGATAGCGCTGTCAAACGTTTGAGGCTCGCTTTCGGGAGATCCGGGTTCGATTACCGTCTTGAGTTACTGCGTGGTTTCCGGGGCTCGGTAGGCAAATGCTGGATGGTTTCCCTTCCGCCACGAATTTTCTATCCCCATAATTTTCTTCCTCATCTGTATCAGGATTGTAGGACCACCGACGGCGGCTTGTGTGTTGCGGCAGGACGGTGGAATTTGCGTTTTGGAAAGGATTTCTCGCTGGCGCTTGGTACGATTTTTGGGTCCCCTTCCCTCTTGGGAGTATTATCGTCTACACTCGGGGTCTCCAGGTAGCGGGTGACTTGGCAGGGCTAGCCAGCATTGTTGATGCTTGGGGACTCCGTTCTTGCTAGCGCAATCGTCGTCTATTTCTAGTAGCCCTTCATCCCTTCCTACAAGGGGTCACGCTGGAAGCACAAAGGGTACAATATGGCGTATGAGCTATACGTGTTCCAGTTACTGGAGGCCCCTCCGTCTGACTACTCTTAACTAGTAATGTAAAAAATCTGATGTGTTGCACTCACATGGCTTTCTCTACTCTTGTACAAACTATTTTTACAAACGCTTATTCTCCATATCTTCATGTTAATCGAGATGTTAATCTTATTGCTAATTTTCTTGTAGGTGCAAGGGGAATATGGCAGTATTTAAGCAATAGTCAAATATTTTAAGAGCTGGTTGCTATGTGGCGCATTCCATTTTCTTTGTATGTCCCGGACATAAAAAAATGAATAACGAATTCCCATTTCAGAAAAACTGGGAATAACAAGCAATATCTCGAAAATGGTTCACTCAACAAAAAAATGTATATGACATAAATTGTGTAATTTAACGCGATCTACATTTTTTGTGCAGTAAAATTTTGTCTATCGCTCATGGTTTACCAGTTATGCAAAAGTCGTTCACAATCAAGAATGTTTTGAGGAAATTCCCAGAAAATTGGAGATATACATTTCGTTTGTCATGAAAATATCTTAAACGTATGATATTTTAATCAAAATCGTTAGAGCCATTTTTAAGAAAATTAAAATTTTCGAAAAATGTTCCATGTAAAGGGTAATCTGGGGTGGAGGGATTTTCTTGAAAACCTTTGTGTCGCATCTCTGGAAGATACTGAACCTAAATACTAAGTTTGGTGTTTATCCGACTGTTCCTTTCTGAGTTATGCTGTTCACAGACACAGACACACACACACATACACACGGATATATTTCCAAAAATGCTTTTTTTGGATTCAGGGGTCTCAAAACATATATTTCCGGTGAAATTTCGGTATCGAATTTTTGGGTGGAATACAATACAAACCCTACTTACTATACGTAGTAGAAAAAGTAAAAGGATATATCGATCGGAGCGCAGACTTAGTAGTAGTTTGGTTGTTCTTCTAGCCGACATTTATGTACTGTAGAATGATCTATCGCCCTTAAAGATATTGGTTTGTAACGTTGACTTCGTTTTTTGGATTTAATTACTTGATTTAGTATTTTACAATGTACACAATTATGTTCGTTATATAAAGCTCCATCTGTTTGTCAATCTTGCACTCACAGAAAGCAGGTAGGGGCCATATTCAACATAGCTGATAGTTTCATTGACAAATTTAAACAATATGAGCATGGGTTCTTAAATCGTACGCTCTTACAGAAAGCATTCAGCATAGCAGATATGTTAATGTGAGAATGCCTCTTCCCAATAGAACCGAGCGAGGCAGCGTCGCGGTAACGTGTGTTTAGGTAGCACCAGCCGGTAGGCGAATGCTGTGGTGGTTCTCCTTCCACCGTGACTTTCCTACCCTTCATTTCCTGTACACATTTTTTTTCAGGGTTATAGGACCAGGCGAGGGTGTTCGGTGGGTTGCGGTTGGGTGGTGGATGTGCACTTCCCTGGCGTCATTGTGGGACTTCTCCGTTAGCACCGCCTCCGAGTGAACTCCATTAGGGAAGACCGCCAGGGATCTGGTGGCTTATATGGGCCCGGGTGCTGTCGTAAGCGTTAAATCTGGAAACGTCAGGCCCTGTCCTTGCTTGCGCCCATCGTCAACCGGATCTGATCATACTTAGCGTCTCTCCCCTCTACCCTTCCTCCCAGGGGTCACCGTAGAAGCAAAACTGACTGTTATGGCCTACTTGTGGTGCTCTGCCCCGATTACACTGCCCTTCCGTTCGTCCATGCTTTTACCTCGCCAATAGAAAAAGCATGAGAATATGTTGGACGATGGTTACGAATGAGTCAGCACCACACGATCACAAATGTCCCTGGTTCCTCATGAATTTCTGTAACAATTTAATAACATGGTCATTGGTTACTCTGTATTTAAGCTAAATAAAGACCAGCCAAAATTGAGAAAACCCCTTTTGTGTACATGGTTTGAATGATGAACATAGAGATTTGTTCATCTTGTGCGTGAGGTGATATGAGCACACGGAGCCAAAGGTTTTAAACTTGGATGTTAGAACTTAAGAGTTTCGAAGGACCACAGGTAGATATCAGTCTAGTAGCTTCACAATGAGTTTGTTTCTAACACTGAAGTTCTATTAGTGCACCAAGGAAATAGCGTCCTCAAATATGTAATTTATTTCATTGCTATTATTATAGAACAACTATTGTTTTTGTTATAACAAATGGGGTTTGATTTTGTTTTAAGGATGTATTTTAGTGCTTGCACTTTCACATTTTAAGGAAAGACTGTCAGATTTAGCCAAAATGACAGATTTGGGGATTTTATTAATTGCATCTCAATCCCAATTTTTTTAAGATTACATAAAAATGTACATTACACTTCTAAGGTCCTTAAAGTAAAGCCATACTGCACCAGGATGGCATTTCCCTTTTCAAATGTATAATTCAAGTATTCTCAAAACTACGTTTTCTTTTAAGGCATACAAAATTGATTAACGTACTAAATGCATGACATTTATACACTATATTTAAGAGGTGCTTTTATACCAGATGGCCCAACCGCGCCGTGTTTAAAGTTTGTAAATGTCCATTCGTGCGTTTAAACAGTTGCAGAACTCAACAGGGCAATTCCAAGTAAGCACAGGTCAGTGGGGAACTGACGAATATTATCTTAAGTGAACTTCCCTGGGCGGCGCCGTGGCCGAGTGGTTAGACCGCTCGCCTCCCACCGAGGCGGCCCGGGTTCAATCCCAGGGACCTGCATGTGGGATTTGTGGTGGACGAAGCGGCGTCTGGGCGGGTTTTCTCTGGTTCTCCGGTTTCCCCCGCCATTTATTCCACCAACTGCTCCATCATCACCTTTCCTTACATCCATTTCACCAACATTTCGTTTCATCTATTTCCTTCCTCCCATACCAAGTATCGGGCTGATCCCCCATCCTGGCTGCTCTGTCTGCTCCTCGACGGGCCTCTGACCCCAGGCACCCGCTTGTAAGTCCTGGGGGGTGTAAGTCCTACATAAGAGGAGGGTAAACAGATAATGAATGAATGAACTTCCCCCCGTTTTTGGATGTTTGTTTTGTGTTTTCATTTATACCCCGCCTTTAACTTCAATGGCCTTTCGTTTGGAACATATTATTGCTTATAGACAATCATGTTAACCGTAATCGCTTGTTTCGCGTTTCTAATAAACACACACACAGCTTCATACTCTCATACTTCCAGACTTTAGGGAAGATAGGACATAATATTGGCTAGAGAAAAATTCCAACCATAGCCAGGAAATGAACTCAGAACCCCTCGCACTGCAGGCAATATGCTCAACCGACTGAGCTACGGGGCCAGCCGAGATTCGTTCCACTCCTGCTACTTTTCAGCAAAGACGATGAGTGAATCACGCTCGTTGACAGGCACTTCCCAGACTTGCAATAGACTACACAGTTCTTGATGATAGACAAAAATAAACCCTTGCAGTAGAGTGTACTGCCCGTGAAGATTGAAAAAAACACTGACAAATAATTAAAATGTCTTTATTTGACTTATCCGTATCCGCCATAGCTATTTTTTTTAAATTGTGTTTACGCTTTTCTTGTCTAATATTACGGACTATAAGCAACAAACATTAGAGCATGCAGTATTTTCTGCTTACTATTGTAAATATTATTATCATCATCACGTCTAACGGTGTTATGCTGATTTCATTCATTGAAAAGATGTTCGAAATTTTGCCCCTGTTGATTGATATTATGTTTGACCGTCTCCAAATGGACCTTTCTAGAACCGGTGGCGTAGTAATAGTGGTAATAGGTTTTAAGGTGCTAATGCGCCAGTTCTCCTTTGATCTGCGTTTAATTGGAATTGCCCCGTTGCGTTCTGCAACACTTTTAACGCACGGAGGGATATCTGCACGCGTCAAATACGCCGCGGTTAATCCACCTGGTAAGAATGGCAAGTTGTTGATATGGGATGCCACTTGTGCGTGTACTGTGGCCCCTTCGCACCTACACCCTACCTCCCAACTAGCTGGAGCAGCTGCAGAGTCAGCTGTGACTGAAACGGCATAAATACCACAATATTACCCAAGATTACATTTTTGTTGCACTTACCGTTGAAACCTTCGGGCTAGGTGTGCAGTAGGCAAAGAACTTGTTCGCGAAATTATCCAACTTCTTGCAGATGTTTTTGGCGATTTTCTTTCAACTGAATATTTATGTCAACGATTAGCTGTCGCCACCACATAACGAGGGAATTCCATGGGGACGTTCCCAGATTCACCACATTTGTAGGAAATATTCTATGGACCCCACCTGCCACAATTTATTGCAACTGGCACCTATTTCCAGGCGGCTCTGCGGGGAGGCCAAAGCAGGGCAACAAATAGGTGGAAGCGAAGGTGGTGGACCTGGATGGAATCCGGACCTCATGTTCAAGCCCGCTCCTGCTACCACTGTGATCCTGTTGCTGTCTGCATGCTATGAATAGAATTGTTTTGGCAACCTATGCACACAGTTATTCTAATTAGCTACACCTATTTAGGATATGGCTAATAATTATGTATCAAATGTTGCTGATGGATTGCAAAAAAAAAAATGTAGTATCACAGACATAAGATCAATCAAAATTGCTCTTGAGCGTTACAGAGCATGCAAACGAAGAAGCAGAGCAGTTACATGACATTTGATGTAAACTAAGGATTAACGTATACAAAAGTTACAGCGCGTTCTAGGCCTTGATTTCGAAGTAATTATTTTTAAATCACAATCGTATTTTAAAGCGTTTGAATCGCAGACATGAACATAAAAGCTTTTATGCAATCCTGCCATTATAAAAGGTTGTTACTGTATTCAATAGCGTGCATAATTGGATTGTTATGACACGCATAATAGCAATGACGTAATATTGCTATTCCAAGTTTCTGTGACTTATACAGAGAAGATAAAACCATTTCGAGACACTCCTTTCTCTGAGCAACGAAAAGCAAAAACTTCTGTACACTGTCATACATAAAAAGTGCCCCATTCCTCAGATCGTGATTGTGTTTACCTTTCCGTAAGATTTCCACCCTTCAGGTAACCAACTTGACTCCATCCAGCCGCTATCTATTCTGTATGTGACTGTCCTGAAAAACAATTCAGTGCAAAAAAGCTAAGCAATGAATGAGGTTTATATTCTATGTGAAATGGAGGGGTGGTTCAGATACTGCCTCTATAAAAGAGTTTCGTTACGATTGGTACACAAGAAAAGACTGACCAATTGCAAATAATTCGGCCTCCTAGAGGAAGGGGGAGGAATTATTTATATGCGAGGTTAGACTGAACGACAGCTACATTTACATATATGACAGCTTTCATCAGTGACATGGAGATGAAGTTAAGTTGTTGCCGCTCCTAAAGGCAATAAGTAAATCGGCATTAATAAAACGGTAGTGTAACATTAACATGCAGGGTGGACCATTTCATTTAAGACTGTACAATATCTCCAAAACTGTGCGTTGTAGAAAGAAATATCTTGAATAAAAATTACTTGATATTATAGGGAGAGCAAATTCATTAGTCGTGTTTTGTTTAGAGGACGTTGTGATAATCAGGATGGACCATTTAAGTTGTAATGCTACCCTTCGACAGTTCGGCCATACTTTGGGGAAGGTAAAGTACCCTGCGGGTGCAATGGTTAGGTGCTCAAAGAACAAAGGTGGTCATGTTGTTATGGTGAGTGACTAGATTTTGCCAGTACCAACATAAACAGCCCCGTTCCATTATGGCCAACATTTTATGCACGCCAGTATACAGGCTTAGGCATAGAATAGTTAAGATCTGAATTTATAATTACTTTGATGTTCTAATAATAGGCTGCATCACAGTCCGTAACATCTGTTCACTTCTCTCCCAGAAAGGTAAAGTATGCAAGTGGCTTATAGGTTCAACACGCCGGGTAATAACACATGAAATGCAGGGAGCAAACCTAACCTGCCATTTACGAAAATAAGAAAATGCTCTTATTTATATCAGCTATGGATACAGAATTATTTATGATTTATTTCCTGCAAGTTATAATGCTAATATCGCATAATGTTGTACACCTTCAACCCGTGGATAATCTTATCATGACACTCGTGAAAATTATCCACTTGTTACAAAAAATACTATTAATCAGCCAGATTATCCTTAAAAATTGAACAGAACCGAAAATGATCCTAAAAGTATAATATAATTGAATCAATGCAAAATGTCGATAAAAGGTGCGTTTTTTAAAGCTTGACAAATTTAATGTTCACAGCTATGATAACCTATTAAGGCAAGTAGCATCGGGCTGTATAGGAACCACAGTTTCCCGTTAGTTTAACCCCAGTTTAGTTGTATATTGCATTTGTGAGCACTAAATTGAATTGCTTCAGTATCTATACTCTTGATATTTTGAGTTTGTGACACTTGTTGAATCAAATGACTTGCATAAGACTCCTCTGTGAACGTCTCCGAAACGCGATGGTTTTTTCCGACGCGATGGGATCTGCGTTCGATTCCTGGTGTTAGCAGGAAATGCTAAGGTCTAGTGCAGGCTGCACTTATACTTGCGAAGTCTAAGCAAACAACATCTAAGCGGCTGGGAGTTTGGGCGTATGGTAGCGTTAACTGTGCTGCTCACTGTGGATGGGAGTGGAGGAAGCAGTGGTCCTGAGGAGATTTGAACAATCTCAGACAGTTGCACCAAGACTTTTCTACATCCTAGCAGGGTGACTCAAACAGCGACATTCCAGGCTTACATTGGGGGAGGTGTATTGGATTTATACCCCGTAATGTCCGACCAATCCCACTAAGGTTTTCTGGTCACTGGACGAATTCTTACATAGCAGCAATTTTCCTTTCACTCATTTCCTATAATTCAACTTTCCCTTCGTCTTTCAGGACCACAGATCAGGGACAGTGGGCGGTACTGTGCAGGATGTGCTGTGGGGAAATGTTCTACCCCGGCACCGAAACAATCTACCCAAATCTCTTTGTGGAAGGAGCGGCTCAGAATGGAAGCTCTGTCAGGATGTACAGCTTGAGCATTAGGAATCTCGCTACGTTGCGCCTGCCATCACCAAATCCTTCAAACACGCTACTCCCTTCCACCTGAAGGTCACTAGCAACAGCACATTACCTGTCCGCAGTGCTGAAATCCATCACCAACCTCACCTCTGATTATATTTAGACATATTTCGTCAAAAGAATGTTATTTACGCGTCAGAAAAAGAAAGTGTTGCTTTGGTTACGAGTGATATATACATAGAGCTGAGACTTAAACGAGTTTGAAATTTTATAGAAGTAAGGAGCTGACACTTTCTTAATAGTTGCATAATATAATTTATGCTCGAACATGCCAAAATGTAGTATTTATACGACTGATAGCAGTACTTTAATGGGCCTCATTAAAGTACACCTGTTTATTAAAGTATTGGTATTCGACCAATTAGAAGTGACCACGTATCATTGTGAAAACGCAAGTATCGATTATTCTGCGTAGTACGTATCACAACGTTAGCAACTTTGTTCGACACAGTGCTACAAGGTCATTGTATTGTAACCATAGGTAAAGGAATAACAGTTGTAACACATCACTCAAACCAGAAACGAATACTTATGAAACCTTTAATTTAGATAGATAGTCGAGCACAAATAACCGTATGAAACTTGACTATAATGGTGGTTAAAACGCTCGCTTTGCTTCGGTCGCTCGGTTAATAATACTCGCGTTTTAATTACTACAATTATAGTCTCGTGCATAATATACTATTATTTAGAACCATAACAGAATACACAGGATAACTTAGCAGTTTCAAGTTTGAAAAGCACACGTTTTCCAATTTCTGTGTCTTAATGGCAAATTCCTCGTTAAGGCACGCTATATATGCTATTGAATTCTTTCTGCCCAACACGAGCGCTATACTTAAAAAATTTAACAACATATTTTCACTTTGAATTTTAAAAATTGTTTACTGTGAAGTTTTGTTATCGTTTGTAAATAAAACGTGTACGCAACTTATGGAACGTGGTAATCTTTTTATAGTTGTGAAGTTTTCATCACGACCTATGTAAAAGAAATTCCATTCAGTCACAAGCTACGTAAATAACTAGTGTTTCATATTATATCGAACTCACCAATACACATAGTTCGATTTCAGGTTCAGGAGTGAAGGAAAACGAAGAGTAAAACAAAAATTAAATGGAGTTCTGGAATCAGATGCCTAAAGCTCTAGAACCATGAGGCTGGGATGGCAAAGGCAGTTTAGAATTTGCTTAGCAACATAAACCACTGCACATTTTGTCGGTACGATTCCAAAATTCGTCTGTACAGCAAACCAGAGTTTCGATTCTAAATGTATTCGTTAAGTATTGTGTATGAGTAAAATCCTATACTTAAATGCGATGTAGTGTAAAACACAAATTTTCAGAAATTTGTGTTCTTATCTAGTTTCTTCTGAAATATTTCACTGTTGAAAATTTACCTGCATATCTTATATGAGTCAGTTTCAAAAACAGTTATTCAGATTTTAAAGTTTTATTTTACACACGGCTTTAGATAAGCATACCTTTGGACTGAATACCATGAAACAAATGTATTATTTGTGCCAAATTGACCCTCCCCGGCGAAACTTACTCGAGGCGATTACGGGTTCCACTAAAGGAACGTTAACATCTACGGGAACAGAAGTGAAACGACTATGGTAGTGGATTGTCAAGGAGACGACAACAAGAAGAGAAAGCGCGCAGTTAATTTGAGTTGTGTAGTACGTCAGGCGATGGTAATCGTCGACTGCGCAGGCGCCGGATCAGTTGAAGCTCTCCTCAACTTGTAGTCCACAAGGCTGATCAGTCTTTCTTCGACGGCGAGAGAGGTCACGAGGAAAACATCAGGACAGCGTTTAGAAGAAGGCATTCCGGACGGTATTTCTAAATTCCTTTTTGGCTTAAACTATTCAAAATACTCTTTAGTAATTATTCACCGGGGAAAGATTGATTGTCCGAATTATAAGTTTATTGTGGTTTAGATTTTAAAGATATCGGTAAATTTGAGAGCAAGAAGCAAGTACGTAGTTATTGTAATTTAATTAACTGTATTGAAACCGTAAAGAATGTAAAGAATTTTGAAAGAATGAGGGTTTCTAAAAAAGAATTTTGTATGTTATTGAAGTGCAAGTTTATTAAATGAAAGAAATTCGGCTTATTAATTAATTATGTAATATTTTATCAAGTAGAAATCTGCCATTATTCCTACATTCAATCCACTTCCTCTTGGGTTAGGAAAAGACGTTTCATACTGTACATTATTTTTCTGATGTGTATCCTTGAACATTGTGAAAACCATTTTGAAGAAAACAGAATTATATACATGAATATACATGTTATACTCTTATTATTCATCAACACATACTAAATTCGTACTTAATGTATTTTTACTGTAACTTTAATGTACTTTGTCAACTTTAAGTGCATATTGTTTATAGCCCAGCTGTAAGATACCAGTAAAAACCAGCAACATAGAAATGTGAGAGTCTGCAACGCTTCTAACCTTTTAACGTCGGATATGGGCATGCGCAAACGATATGCATTATGGTAATTAATAGTTCTTCCCACAAGCCGTGTGTAGCAAAAGGTTGGAAAGATAGAATCAACACTACAAAATTAGATTTGATACATTCACATGATAATCTCTACTCTCTCTCATTTATTAGTGGGTATACAAACTATTTTACTGAAGCTTATTTTTCTATTATATTTTAATCCAAATAAACCTTTGCAGAAATAGCTACATTACACATTTCGTTACAGATTCAAAGGGAACAGCGGTAGTAAAATATTTAAAAATTGGACGCTATATGCCGACCTTATAATTCCATACTGTTTCCATGCAATCGCGAGAAACAACTGAATGTTGAAAGGACTTTAAAGAATGAACAATTCGAACCTTTAACAACGCATATCTCAGAAATGGCTTATGCCACAAAAAACTTATTCGAAGTAAATTGCGTGTTTTAAGAGATCTACATTTTTTAAAGTATTACGTTTTCGTCTATCGCTTAACGTTTAGCAGTTGTAAAAATATACAAAAATTCTTCCAACTGAAGTGAACTTTACGGGCTATTCCCAGAAAATTCAAAATATATATTAATTTTCATGTAAATATTTTTAATATGTTGTAGTTTAATCAAAATCGTTAGAGCCATTTCTTTATAAAATCAAGCATATCGAAAAATGTTCCATGTAAATGGTACTATCGGGTAGGGGGATTTTCTTGAAAATCTTCGTGTTGCATCCTTGGAAGGTACTGAATCTGAATACCAAGTTTGGTATTTCCGGTGAAATCTCGGTGTTGAACTTTTGAATGGAATGAAATACTTCCCCTACAGTAGGGTAAGTAAAAATTTGAACTACGGATCTTCTGGTTTCCGTCCGCTCCTCTAACCAAATCAGCTACCCTGGCAGCATGCAGTACGATATTAAATTCCTCAACTAAGTCCAATATTTTCCGATAAACCACAAGGACGTCTCAAATTCATATTGAAATGACATGGAAAATAAGAGTGTGATTGAAATACTCAATGCCATAGCCGTAGTTACAGCTATGTGATGTGTAATGTTTCCCATTCTTTGTTTTCCATGCTATGCTGTAATCCAGTGTAGTCGTAGTGTTTGTTTAGCTACCTCAATAAGTACACTCTTTTATGTTTATGCTGTATTCATAAAATCTATTTAATGCCCAATTAATTAAACTACATTACTGGTGTTTTAAAGGATTGCTCGAATGCAAAGTAATTTTATGATTGTATTACTCGGGGTTTTCGTTTCAAAGCGTCCTGCTCTAAATAAGCGTTTTAAATTCAGTTTAATTCATACGACTTTCTATAACAATTACGTTATAAATTCGTATATATCCGTGATATATTATACTATTTATTAAAAAGATATTCTTCTAACCGCGCTATATTTTTGCCTAGGAATGATTTTAAATTAAGAAATAACTGCTTAGTTACAAGTCTAAACAAAATTCAAACATTTATTCTTTGTAACAAGCTCCTGTGATGGATAGCACAGAAAATAAAACAAACGTGAAAATAATGTAGCGTATGTGTGTGCATTGTCGCGTCGGATACATTAGTGCTGTATACAATGATATTGTTGAAGTAATAATTTCGTTTGTAATTTTTGAATTCTTGTCCGGCGCGACATGCTTCCCTCCAATTCCTAGTCAAGAGGGTGAAGGCAAGTTGAGGGAAGAGCCTCTTTGTCTGATAGCGTGGGTCTGTGAGTAGCGTCAGTTGAGTGTATATTATCTTGAGAGTGTGTGGTTTGTATGTAGGAGTGCGTGTTGCCATGTGTGTGCGTGGGGCATCTCCCCTAATGTTTGGCTCTAAACTTGTGGGAACCATGTAGCAGTACCAAGGTAATTTTGTAATAAGCCAGAGTTAAACGTGAATTCATATGTATTATTTATAAATATCCCACATCTGCTTTAGCTTTGTGCAGCAAGTTCCTAGTATCTCATTGTTGCCTCTGATGCTACGTCCCCCAATGTTTATGCCGGGGTAACTAAATTTAATATTTTAGCTGCAAACCTTTTGGCTTCACCCCGGTGTATAACAATAATCACAATCTTTGAGGCATGTAGGTTAAGTATGGCACATTTGAAAACGCCAATGCAATGAATGAAATTATTGGATTCAATTTGCGTAATTTAATCTTTTAAGGTTTCTTAGATATACAAAACCACACAAAATACAATTACTTCAAAGGATTTCGCGGGGTATTAACATAAAATTCAAGGTACACGTTTTATCAGTCATACAAATATAACAAACATAATATGTTATTTTAATCAAAATCCCTTACTCATTTTGAGAAAATAAAAAAGCTAACATTTTTCCATTTCATATTTATCTAACCCTTCGTTTTCGAGTTATGCTGTTGACACACACACACACACACACACACACTTTTTGTTCTAAAAATATTTCTTTTTGGGGTTTATTGTATCTCAAAACAAAAATTTCCAGTAAAATATCGATACCCAAATTTCGATGTCATGAAATACTTTCTCCCTACTGTGGATAGATGCTAGAAAGCAAAATCAACCCAACTAAGTACTGAGGGGGCAGAATAAAATCAATATAAGTTGTTTGTACTATTTTCAAAGATAATTGAAATGTTTTGGAGTATAATATATTGCATAAAAGGAGATTTATATTCGAAATTTCTCGTTACAACTAAATTTAATACAGCTAATTCAGTTTAAAGTTATTCCCATTTAAGCAATGAATGGAAGTATAAACGAAATGTTCTTTCCATTTTGGCCTGCACTCCTAGTCACTCCATTTTTTAACTTAAAAAAATGCGTTTCCATTGTTTTTATTACGTATAGTCTCATAAGCCGAATTGTTGTTATTTTCACTGAGGTACCTATGAATTTAAGCACAGAAAGTATTGTATTTCACTCAAAAAATCTGATGTCGAGATTTAATCAAAAAAATGTTTCGAAGTCACCAGGATAGAAAAACAAGGGCTGACGTGATACATTCACATGACTTTCTCTAATCTTTATCGTTTATTAGTGGGTGTACAATCTATTGTTACTAAAGCTTATTTTTCTATCTGCTTCATTTTAATCCATATAAACCTTTGCAGAAACAGCTACATTACACATTTGGTTATATATACAAAGAGAACAGCGATAGTCAAATATTTAAGAACTGAAGGCTATATACTGGCTTTAAAATTCTATATTCTTTCCATACAATCGCGAGATATACCTGAATGTTGGCAGGACTTAACAGAATGACCAAGAAATGAACAATTCGAACCAAACGGGTATATCAAATGGCTTATATCGCAAAAAAAACTTATTTGAAATGCTTGCATCTATCGCTTAACATTTACAAGTAATATAAGATTATTCAAAAGTCTTTCAAAGGAAGTGGGCTTCACGGATTATTCCCCCAAAAATTCAAAATATACAGTTTATTTGTAATGTAGGTATTTTTAATATATTATATTTTAATCAAATTTGTTAGTCATTATTTAGAAAATCAAAAATTTTAAAAAATCTTCCATGTAAAGCTAGTATGAGGTAGGGGATGTTCTTGAAAATTTCGCTTTGGAAGCTATTGAACCTAAATACCAAGACACAGACCATCTTCTAAGTTTCCCTTTTTATTTAGGGGGCCTCAAAACATGTATTTCCGGTGAAATCTGGACATAGAATTTTTGGGTGGAATACAGTACTTCCGCAACTTCCCCCCTATACGTAGTAGAGGAAGTAAAAAGCACTTTCAGAAATTGTGTATGTGGCGGGGGGGGGGGAGAACAGCATAACTTTAAAAGGAAATTTCGAATAAATAATAAAATCTGGTACTTAAATTCAGTATCCTCCAAAAAAAAGCGACATGAAAATTTAGAGAAGCTTCCACACTCCAAATCTACCCTTTACGTGGAGCAGTTTTGGATTTTTCTTATTTTCTCAAAAATAGCTCTAGTGATTTTGATTAGAATACCATGTACATATGATATTCACAGACAAATGAAACGTGCAAATTGAATTTTCTGGGTATAACCTGTGATGTCTTCATTCGGAAGATTTTTTTTATAATTTTGATTAACTAACTTCGATTAAGAGGGACAAACACGTGCTGGACAAAACGTATAGGGGTTTTTAAAATATATACTTTATTTCAAATAACAAGATATTTCCGAGATATCCGTTATTGGTTTGAGTTTTCAACAAGTCAGTTTTTAAAATGCTGTCGCTATCAAGTTATTTCTAGCGAAGTCATTGAAAGAGCATGGAATCTCATTCAGCATATTGTTATGTACCGGGGCGAGGTCAAAAGGTTTTGCAGCTAGATATTAAATTTAGTTACCCCGGCATAAGCATTGAGGAGTGTAGCTGCAGTGGCAACGAGAGGACCATGACCTTAGTTACACATTCTAAAGGAGACGTGGGATATTCATAACAAAATACACATAATTTCACATTGACTGTGGATTATTATAAAGTTACTTTGGTGCCACTACATCATTCACAGAATATTACAGAACAGACATTGGAGGGAGATGTTCCACGCACACGATCCACGCACTCTACATACACAACCACTCGCCCTGAAGAGACACACGCGACTGATTGGTTACTGACGCCACTAGACAAAGAAGCTCATATCTCTACTTGCCTTCACCCTCCCTTTCCTCTCTCCACCCCTGACTAGGAGGTGGGAAGAGAAATGCCGCGTCGGACGAAATTCAAACTCCCAAGCGAAATAACGATACCCAACAATGTCATGCTACAAAGCAATAATGTGTCCGACGCGACAATGCACACACATACACGCTACAATAGAGCGGCCCGCTTTTAAACATCTCACCATGGATTTGTGTTCCTCTCTTCTCTTGCACCACTAACTAAATGTATAATAAAATTATTTCTCATAAGGTTTATTTGAAATAACATGAAATAAATAGAAAAATCAGCTTTTGTAAAAACAGTTTCTTAGGATTGAGGGCAATAAATCTGTAGTTGTTTTCATATACACAATTGATTATTAACGACCAGTTTGTAATTTTAATAAAGCCTGTTAATGTTTATATTTCATTTATTGCATATTTGTGAATATCACTGAAATAACATTAATACTGTTCTATGATATAAAATATACATGCTCATATTAAAACCAATATTTACAACCGTTTTATGAAATATCCTGTTTTCATACATTTATATAATTTTTATTCAGTTAAAATGGCCTTTACACAATTATTTTCAACTTAATGATTCAATTATTTCCCTATCCGCACATTGCAACTCTCCCACTTTATGTTGCATTTATACCAGTAGTTATCTAAGCTTATTTCTATGACTTCCTTGTATATAACCAAGTGATTACCTAACCTTGCTTTTAAAACTTAAATAGATGAAACCAGCCTTATATAATTGAAGTAAGGTTACTAATGTGCAGTTAAAATTGCGAATGCTTACGTGTAGATCTCTCGTACCCCTACGGTACTAGACACACCCACACAATCATTAATGGAGCTGTTGGGATGATAAAGGACCTCTCCTTTGCATAGCGCCTCTTCGGATACCGTATATCAGCTTTTCTCAACCTAGCATAAATCAACGTAGTTGAGGGAAGAGGGAATGAGAGAGAGAACAAGAAGGAGAGTGAGATATTTTATGTAAATAACACCCATAGAAGCCGAATTCCGAGTTTTGAGTGGCAGGAACATTTTTTTCAAAATGTTATGTTTGATGATAATCAAGTATTGGCCGGTGTGCGTATCGGTTTCCCTTAATTTGTTGTTGTTTTTTTCTCGCTGCCTCATGAATTTATTTGTTTAATGGCTAAAGAATTCTGTAGCAATTCCCTAATTACTTTTAGGGCTTCCGCTTGTTCTTTGAGATGTTGTTTTAAATAATCTCAACTATATCCTGTTTCCATTTAATTTTTTGCAAGATTGTTCCATTATCCCGTTACTTTACTCTGCTTTCTTACCCTTTGGAAAGTGAAAACGTTTTGGAAACACATGCTTGAGGGGTGCAGTGGCGTTGATGCGTAGTAGAATCTGCGCTGTTTCGAAGTCAGCCATCAATTACTGACTACGGAAATTGTTTGCAGCAAAATGTTGTGTTTAAAGAATGCAACTAAAACTGAAGCACCATTAAGGCACGTTTACACGGGTCGAGAGGATGGTCGTGAGTTTTTACCAATAAACGAGGTCGAGAAAAGTGGCGAGAGAGTGCGTGTGTGAAAGCGTTGCAATAGATTCGAGAAAATACAGGCATTGGTCATCATGTGGTCTTGAAGGTGTTGCTATTGTGACTGATTTGCTTTGTTTCAGTTCTAAAGAATCGTAAGAGGAGAAGAACATTGTGGTTAAGAATTTGGATACAACGGCGTAATATATTGGGGGCCTCTATTACTCTTTGCAAAGAGTTAAAAACAGAAGATTCAGCGACATATAATTTATTCAGACTAAGTGAAACACAGCTAATTTATTTGCTTCGAAAAATTGAAAATAATATTAAAAAGTCTGACTCGAATATCGGAGCTCTTCCAAGCAAAATAAAATTGGAAACGGCTTCAGATTCTTGGCAACTGGAGATTCTTATGGAATCCTGGAACATAAGTTTCGCGTCCCAAGGAGTACTATTTGTCGTTTTATACACGCAGTATCTGATGTTATTTATGAAGCTTTGATAGCCATGTACGAAACGCACCAATATCTCGTCGTTCGATCGAGGTACATGTTCACGACTCTCGATTTAGTCCTCACACGATCTGTCCACGACCGCTCAGATGTAACACTGTTGGATTTTATGCATTGGTTCAAGAAACGACAGGGCTTGGTCGTGATCACGTGCTCGGACTGTTTGCACAGGACGATAAGAGGTTCTTGGTTATCAGTGATGAGATTTCGGCCGTTTTCTCGACGCGTGTAAATTCGCCTTTATTTTTACCTACATAAACCATCCTGATAGTTCTTTTAAAAAGTTTTATTCCTTGCAAGCAAAATTTTATACGATGCTGCAGAGAAAATAAAAAATAATTGTGTATACAGATTGATCCTAGAATACTTTACAAACTTTGGGAGCGGGTTACTTACGCCAAAACGAGAAAAATGTCATATACAATTATGTCCCCAAATCCGTCGTTTCGTTTTGTGTATTAATTTATTATTACCTTTCCAGGTACAACCAGCAACTTCATTTATCTATGCACTTATTCATGAAGGCTTTGACTCATTGTATCCTATGTAGATGGCGATGTGTTGCCATGGATACTTGGAAGCGTGCGATACCATTCGACACCGACAGCAAATGTTTGACAGGGAGCGACAGTCCATGATTCGAGGAGTACATGCCTGTCTAGACGCAAAAGGAGGGCATTTCGAGCTTTTGATATGCGATTGTGTTGAGCACTTCCTAACAAGCGACAATGTCAATTTAAAAACTTCTTTCATTAAAACAGTTTGAACTTTAATAAATCCAATACGAAGAATTTTGGGATATATGTTTATATGAACTATTTTTGTTGTTTCGATGTAAACAACCCGTCCCCACCCGCACTTTCGAATATATATGTAGTTCCTTAATTTATTTGTGTTTGAGTGTTATATGTTGCTTGCTACTTTAAGCAGTGATGCTAATTGTGGACTGAATTCAGTTGTCTTCTTATAGTGTTGCGTAAGATGGTATTCAACCTGAGGAGGCACCGATAACGTAGTCTATTCTCTAAACGGTGTTTTATTATATTATTCCCTCTACTGAAAATGTCGAGACTCCCTGAATGAATAAATAAATAAATAAATAATTAAATAAATATATAAATAAATGAAAACAGTTTTAGAAAGAGGTGTGTGTGGATGATACAAAAGACTTTTCAAGAATAATTCCCATACATGAAAAAATGCTCATTATATTTTCTTTTTCTTAATTTCTCTCAATTAACATTAAAATACCATATGTTTAAGATGTTTTAATAACAAATAAAATTAACATACTGAATTTTCTGGGAATAGTCTGCAAAGTCCTTTTGAGGCAGTATTTTTAACACTTAAATGGATTTCGGTCAAATTATATAATATATAAGTTCAATAACAACCCACCTTGAAGCAATATGTGTATGTAATAATTTGTAAAATGTATGTAACAGTCATGGCATATGCTTATATTATTGTAAACGTGCTCAATAATGTTGTGTAAATGCATTACGTAATTTAATAATGTAGGAGCTGTGAAAAATAGGTCAAAATTGCTAACAAAGAGGTAACAATGAGGTAACCTTGAGGTAATAATGAGTTTCAGAGTTTAAATGTTACTTGTGATTCTTGGAAGCAATAATGTAATTTTAGTGACAGTTTATAAAATTGCCAATCAACAACCAAAAAAAGCTTTAGTTAAATGAAGTTATTCTATTGGAGTAGGATTAGCCAATCAGAAACTGGAAAGGAGAAACATTTACAAATTCAGAAGTCAGTTGCCTGTAAACAGTGTTCCTAACCAGATGCAAAAAATGTCCTCGAGAAATTTAATACGTATTCGTGTGAGGCGAAAAATACGTTTACGTGTTAAAAAGTGTAATTAATTAATAAAAAGAATCTCACAGCTCTCTATATCAGTGAAGTGTTATTTAAATCTTATCAAGCATTAATAAAAGGAGTGAAGTAAAATTATAATCTGTGTAAGCCTACATTCTTGTCGCATCACAATCCTACTAAGAGAAACGTGTCTCTAACAATAATACTGACGGAGCTGGGACAAACATAAATATAATATTTAAAGAAACAGTCAAATTACAAAGTTAATATTTTTTAAACTTGGGGTAAAGACCACCTGAAAGTACATTTGGGACAAAGGCTACCGGAAACTGTTTACTATACGTGCGGTTGCAACTACTACAAGTTCGGCTCCCCAACAGTTGAAATATAATACAACTCCTTCAATACAAACTACTTAAAATTGACGCCCTAAGCGTGGTAAAAAAAATAACATAACAAACCATCGGTCTCAAATTGGCGTCCATACGTGTAGCTAATGAAATAGTTCTTCACTTTTCAATCTCATTGATTTTTGTATAAAGAATGTAAACCTTCTCGTTAAGGCACACAATTTATAAAAATATTTCTTTTTTCTTTGGCAGGGGGCACGTTTGCCATTTTGCAGGTAGGTTTTGTTATTGGTTTAGATTTTCAAATGCGTTAGTTTTCTCAATTGGATATGGCTATTCCTTTTTTAGTATCTCTACTACAACATCAGTAGGTATACAGAAGGTACTGCATTCCAAAAATTCGATACTGAGATTTCACTGGAAGTACAAGTTTTGAGACCCCTGAATAAAACAAAAGCTTATACTCTCTCTCTCTCTCTGTGTTGTGTGAACAGCATGAATCAAAAAAGAAACGTCAGACAAATATTAAACTTGGTATTTGGGTTCGGTACCTTCCAAAGAAGCGACATCAAGATTTTGAAGAAAATACGCACACCCCAAACTACTCTTTACATGGAACAGTTTTCGAAATGTTTGAGTTTCCAAAAAAAATGGCTCTAACGATTTTTGATTAAAATACCACATAGTATGATATTTACATGGCAAGTAGAGTGCGTATTCTGAATTTTCTGTGAATAGCCTGCGAAGTATCCTTTATTCTGAAGGAATTTTGTATAATCTTGCATAATGTTGTATAACTGGTAAAAGTTAAGCGACAGACAAAAGATGTAGATCTATTTAAAACACAACTTATTACACATAAGTATTTTGTGGCATCAGCCTTTTCCGAGATATCCGTTGTTAATGCTGGGTTTGTTCAACCCTCTGTCATTCTTTTGAAAACTCACTGATTTTAAGTTGTTTCTGACGTCCGTTTCTTAAGCATTTGACTACCACTGTTCCCCTTGTATCTATAACGAAATGTGTAATATAGTTATTTTGCAAAGATTTATCTGGATTAGAATGAGGTAGACAGAAATAAACTTTCATGAGGAGAATTTGTATTCCATTAATAAACGATAGAAGTGTATGTGAATATTTTTGGTTAAGGGTCACGCAAAGAGAACGGAATTTCAAAGCTATGACATAGCGACGGGCTCTGACAAAAACTTACTATCCCTTTAGCTTAGTTTGTATTCTTCTCACACTTGCAACAAAATGTATAATGAACAGGGCTGCGACATCGGAGCCGCTACACGGGGGAAAACGTATAGAATAGGAACGTAAGGGTGTAGTGATAAGGGCTGACATTGACCGCTCCCGGTACAGTCTATACAAGAAGAATACACGTGTCTCGTGGATATATATTTTATTTCTCAATACTATTTGTAAGTTATAACATATACAGCTGACTTGTATAACTGAAATGCCTTTATTAAATTATTAATGCAAAACGCAACATCACAATGTGCACATGGATAAGATAATACGTCAAATTATTGCAATGAATTACGACCCGAAGCTTTGTATTCTAGTTTATATAACGGAATATCGGCAGAAATAAATGCCTTGCACAATTCAGTAAACGATTTATTTGAAGGAGATGACTCTTGCTGTAGCAGTTTATACTCACATTTTGCAATACAAGCTTATGTGTGTTTCTGTGTTGACATGTCTTCGCACATTACTTGATCTACTATTTGCAGAAGAAATTGTGCTTTTGCAATGTTTGCAATAACTTTTTTCATTAATAATACAGAAAATGTTTTGTCCATAATTCAATATATATTTTTGCAACCTTGTTGACTTTGTTACCCTTTCCTTTGGCATTTCGTCTATGTGAACACTGTGCGGCGATACACTTGACTCAACTGTACAGGTAACCCTCTCGTTATAAACAGTCAGCTACATGCCGCCTCTAAACAAACGTAACGTCTCCGATGTCGCAGCCCTAGTAATGAAGGTTTGTCTGTATTAACAAGAATTAGATGAATAAGTATTTGTACGAATAGTTTGTAGAACAGTTAGTAGAGAAAGTCATGTGATGCAACACAGCAGACTGTTTTTGTTTTCTTTTTCTTGTTGGACTACACACGACTCATTACATACGTATGTGTGAATGCTATAGTTTAGAAACGCCTAAGGTGAGACTAGATACCCATTCATCTCTTGCCGGTATGGGGAGACTTACTGCTTGATGTTTGAGAGATAATGAGAGGTAATGAGAGATAAAAAAATTAAAGCTTGCGAGTGCGTTGTAGAATTAAAATTGTAAATATGTTCATTGTACTAGAGCATAAAATATCAACGGAAGGATATGCGTATTCTAAACGCTTGTTAAAGCTCAGCGGAAATTCAGGTAAAAAAAGTGGAAAAGTAGAAGGGAGCGTGAGAAGAAACAGAAGGTTGCAGATGTAGTTGGCAGAAAAATCAAGAAAGTAAAATCAAAAGACTAAAGCTGAAACAGCAGACCAAAAAATACAAGAAAATACACAAAAGGAGAGAGACATAAAGCAGCCACTCGCATGTAAAATGTGACCTCGGAGATCATTCTTCTCCTCACTAAAGTACTCTAGGAGCCAAATGGTCATATTTAATAGGTAGAAAAACACTGATAACGAAATTTACGTGAAATTGTGTTTTTCAATAGTTTCCATTCCATTTGTTTCATAATTTAGAATTATAGCATTTTTTTCCAGTTTAGTGCATTGTTTATGAGACCATTTTATAGGCATGTAGTGGAATCAATTTTTACTATCTCTATTACTTATATAGTAGTAAGTAGAAGAATTATTTCATTCCCCAGTGGATATTTTGAGCTCTCCTGAATAAAAACAGTAGAATTTTTATAAGAAGCTCCATGTATGTGTGTGTGTGTGTGAATAGCATAATTCCAAAACGAAAAGTCGGTTAAATACCAATGTAGTGGAATGAGAAGCGGAGGAATTTCGGCCTGATCCAGGGAGTGTGGACATTGCACCGTACGTACTCCCCCCACAAGGAAGGGATGAGGTGAAGGAAGATACCGGGAGGCCGGAACCAGGAGTGACGGCACAGCAAATAACAGGTTCCCTAAAGTTTCCAAATATAAACGACCCGGCATACGGACAGACACACCCGGGACCTCGCTTCACATGGGGTTCCAAACCCCCGCCGAGGTTAGTCCTTTTACCCCGGCAATCAGCCGAAGGCCGGAGAAGGTTTACAGAGGGCATCCTTTTTCCCTGCCACGCTGCACCGAAACTCCATCTCCGACACTTCCAACCCTGAAACAGACCAAACGGGGCAAGGGATGAAGGAAATGATTAATGGAATGAAATGGAGGGACAGGAAATTTGGGGGATGTAAGGTTCCTTCCCAGCATTGCCCGGCGACCCGGGGAAACCGCCGAAAAAAACCATGGGTCAGGAAGGTCGGCCACGGGAGTCGAACCCACGACCTCCCGAATGTGGGCCAAGGACGTAACCGTGTGAGCGATCCCACTCGGCTTAAATACCAAACTGCTTACTACCGCTTACATGAAACATTTTTCAAATATTTTAACTTTCGCAAAAATGGTTGTAACGAGTTTGATTAAAATACTTTATGATATATGATATGTATATCTTAATGTTTTTGGGAATAGCCTGAAGTCGCCTTCATTTTGAATGACTTTTGCATAACGTAAACCGTAAGAGATAGACCAAATATTACTACATAAAAGATGCATATCTCCTTAAAGCAGACATTTATGCCAAATATTTTTTTGTGGAGTAAACCATTTTCGAGATATTCCTTTTTGTTAGTTAGCATTTTCAAATACTTACACTTTTTTTCTTTTTTATATTTATAACCTCTGTCCATCTTGTTATCCGCTTCCAACATTTCAACATCCTCTTGGTTGGTATTAAAAATGTATTCGTTATCCGGTAACTATTCAAAATCAGGTTAAATCATATGACTGCAAGCCAACAGATATAATTAAATCAGACGATCTTAGGTCACTGGAAAATAAATTAATGAATTTAGTAAACAACAAGCAAATGCGAGTGGTGATAAAGCTTGTGAATCGGATTTGGGAGGTACAGGATTCAATTCTCGTTGGACTGGTAACTGATATTGGGCTTCCAAAGGTTGATATGTGAACGATGGGTTTAGATTATATATCACCTGAATTTCCCGTCCCTCATTTCCTTTCATTTCGCTCTTTCAGGCTTCTAACAACAGGCAACCCACTGCGGTGGGTGGATGCATTTACCTAGCTCTGCAGAAAGAATTTCTTCCTGGAGCCTAGTTGGTTGCATTGCTTTTCGGAGGTCTTTGAAGGAGGAGGTACCACTTCGCGGGGATCACCTGCTTGGTGCTCCCCGTGAGGCATGGTAGGCTACCACCGAAAGGCACAGATAGGCACACTCTGGACTATTTGGGGACGCCGCCTTCGCCTAGCAATTTCGAAGTGGTCATCTTCGTAGATTCTACTCTTTTCCCTTCATTCCGGAGGTCTTGCTGATCATGTGCCCTACGCGTGTACGTAACACCCTAATATGTCATTGAATTTTTCAGTTTGATTCCACTTTTCCAACATAACATGCGTAAGCTTTCACGACCAGTGTCTATAGTTTTGTTTCTAAAATCTACGGTTTTGCTATGGTCTGCAGCTTAAAATAGTGGGCCTGACGTTTCGTCCCTGCCTGTGAGGGACATCTTCAGGGATCTCGTCATCGTCGCTTCTCTCTCAGGACTAAAAATGCTAAAATAGTGTTATATATGTGTGTGTATTATTTTACAATATTAATTTCTTGTTCCCCCTAGTCACTGATGGTTGCCGATGGTCCTTAGACTGGAGCTATAAATCAGATTGTAAAACCTCAAAAAACAATAATATTCGTGTATAATATGACTCTGATGGAAATGGGAAGGAAGTGGAGTAGGAATTGGTAGGAAATAGAAAGAGAGGAAGAATGCAAGTCATTATTTTTTATACCCATAGGAAAAAAAGAAAACAATTTTTACAACAATGGAAGAAAGAGGAACTTTTTGCCCCTGGAGAAATGGTGCAGAAAAATGAAGATCACGTATTTGTCACAGTCTGGAAAACTCGTTAGGATGGGCTTAAAATGGCTTTGTTCAATTGCTGAACTACAAAAATATCGCCGTGCTTGTCCCTCTACTTCTTTTATTTTCCACTTATTCCTCTCTTTTTCACCCCAAACATTTTTTATCTTCCTTATGTTCTGTTTAACTTGTGTAACTTTGACTGTGTGCAGACTGCGAATCAGGTTTTGAACTAGGTTCAGCAACGGTGCTTCTCTAATTTCACCGCATTAGAAAGTGTCACAGAAACTTGAATATACATTTGCGTTTAAAGAGAATCTAAATGGAGGGATAACTTCCCTAATGGTGTTTGGGGTTTTAAAGCTGCAGCTCGCTATGTGTTCTATTTTGCGTAGTTTGAGTGTCCGTATAGCGAGCTAATTCCCCGTTTTCGCTCCACACACCTGCAACGTTCTTAAAAGGAAGACTACACGATCTCGGGTTAGACGTTAAAAATATATAGTTCAGCTGGTAATGATAGGGTGTTGGAATATCATACCTCTACCGGGAGATATTAATAGAAATTAGCTGCTATAATATATCTGTTGCTTCAAATCATAATGGTATATTACCAACGAGACTAAAATAGTAATAATTAAGACATACTAGCTACGGCTCGTTTCTTAATCTTCATATGAGTGTCTTAATTACCATTATAGTAAAGTTGCATACAATCGTTTTTCGTCGACCGTGCTATAATTTCAAAACGATCCTACTTTATTAATTTGTGTAATTAAATGCTAATTATATCGCAGCACTGATGACATTGTCTTGAGTGCATTTGTGAATAGTGCAATAGTGGATTCTCTTTTCGGAGATTTATTCAGGTAACTTGAAAGCAACACATATTGAAGCAAATGAAATGGACTCGATTTATTAGAATACAAAGGGTTGTTTGCAATCTATGATAACAACCTTAAGACCCCCTTACCTTATGAAAAATCGCGCCTCCACCAGCAGTGATGTTCTATCTGGCAGCCTTTAGCTTAAGCTATCAATTTGCAGCACAGCTTCCACTGGAGGAAACAGCTACGAAATGCAGGGATTATTACACTCCTCCTGGCATATTTCCAGAGATCATCCAAAGTTCGCGGCCTTCTGCTTCCAAGGGCTCTTTTCTGTAACCAAATGCACAACAAAATTCCGTCAGTAATGCACCAGATGACTTAACACAGAAGTTGCTGAAAGGTATGGAATGTATTCCCATTTCTCTCTATTTTTTAAAAAAAAATTGTAGTTTGAAGCAGACGTATGGCTTGATGGCTTATCCTGATGCAACCAGACTTTATTTACATCTGCACAATAGAGAGCAGGGTTTTCTGTATGGAAAATTGGTACGAGGACGTTAGTCTGATAATATACCAAGCTGATTTTCACATTTTTTATGTACATGACGAATGGTTAATTTGCCAAGGTAATTGATTCTTGCTACTACCACAAAACCATTGGGGATATTTTCTTTAGTTTCTTTACCCAACTTTAAATATTTTTTTCTCCTTGGTCGGTAATATATAGCCCAGGGTTTGTTACAGTCACTTAAATAAACATATGCCTCATCTAAAAGGACAAAAACATCGACTTTTCACCAGCTGGGTATCGTGCATACAGCTTTCTGCTGTTAGTGACACGTTCTGCAATGTGTTTAGGCAACAGCTTATATCCCCCGCTCCCATGGCACTTTTCTAGATTCAAATACTGGTTGATTGTGGTGTTCGCAGTAGTAACAGAGATCTCTAAATACAGTGCAATAGCCATCTGAGTTGCGGGATTTGGCCCAGAGGCATAGGCCTTCACCTTCCAAATTATCTCCTGGATTTCCCTGTTTCTTGCCCTTTGGAATAAGTCCTATTGTGGCCTTACCTTTTTGTTGAGTGCACATGAGATCACTTTCTTAGATCTTGAATGTAAGTATTTGCATCGGAAAGGGTAATAATGTACCCTTATCAGTGTGGTTTTATTTTTGACGTCATTTGATGCAACAAGAACAAGAGCACACAACTGAGCAAACACAGAGATATGCTCATACTGTTGAACTTTCAGTCAGTTCCACATGTTTCAGCGCGGAGCTAGTGCTCGTCTGATGTTACCATAGATCGTGAACAACCCTCCATATTAAAATTACAATGAACGGAATTTATTTTTTTTAAATGCACATATTTCATTGTTTATCTGGGGAATGGATTCCAGTGTAGTGTTTGAAGTTGGCGTAATGCTTATTTGGTTCCAGCGGTAGGGGGGCTGAGCGCGTCGCCAAGTAAAGCCATAATGAGTCGTTGAAGTCATAACAGTTCATTTATCTCACATTTAATCAGCATATTATTTTATGGCCGACCAAAACATATTATTTCGATATTTTTTACCTGAACTTAAGCTTAAATAAATAGGAAAGTGTTGAAACAATATCCATCTTCAATTATCTAAGATGTAATATTTGTTTTAAATTGGACAAATGCATTGAAATGAAAGTTAATAGATTTCAAAACATTTGTGGAAACAATTAGTAAAACTTTAAGAAAAGAATAGAAAGGAACATGAATTGAATTCTATAGGATTAGGCTGTGCTTACTGTATTATATAGCTCCGAATCATCGACAATACTCGTAACAAAAAGAGAGACAGATCACGTATACAGTCTGCTGAAATTAAATTTGAGTTATGTCAGAGGGTGCCTTAATATTCGTTTATATGTTTTCCTATACAGAATGCTCGCCAATTCATTCAATAATTTCCAGGACCATAGTGTACGGACTGCAGGGTAAAGATATGTAAGCAATTATCTCTAAGTGTATCGGGTCTCGTATTAACTGAAATGAAAACCAATCAGAAGGCAGGAATTCCGTCACATACTTATCCTAGGCAGCTTCTAGTCTGCTTAGAGCTTGCTATTCGGTTGCAGGTCGTTAATGCGCATCCTTAGCTTATATCATGCGTGTTAAGGAGTTCTAAATACAACTTCGGCATGAGTTATGCTACGGGCAGGGTGCAGCTCTCTCCTGTACAGGTGATGCACATTGTCGTGCATAAAAAAGGCACATTCCCCTAAATCAATATCGTATTTTGTTTTCCATAAGGTTTCCACCTTCAGTAAACCAACCTTTGTTTCCACCCAGCCAGTATCAATTCTCTATGTGACTGGCCTGAAAAACAATTTATGCGCATAAAAACTAACGAATGAACGATGTGTATAATCCATATGGAATTAAGAGGTGATTTGTATACCGCCTCTATGAAACAGTTTCGCTACGATTGGTACATAAGAAAAGGCTGCGCCAATTACAAATAATTCGGTCTTCTAGAGGAAGGGGTGAAGAATTACTTTTATATGTGGTTAAACTGAATGAACGACATTTACATATATGAGAGCAACTTGAAGTTGAAGATTAAGTTTTTGCTGCTACTAAACGGCAATGAGAAAACAGCCATTAAGAACATGGTAGTGTAGCATGAAAATATAAGGTTTAAGTTGTAATGTTACCCTTAGGCAGCTCCACCATATTTGGAGGAGGGAAAAGTACCCTGCAAATCGGGTGGTTAGAATTATCCTCGAAAAGCAGAGATGGTTCAGCTGGTAGGGGCGGGGATAGAGAAACATAAATAGCTCCGTGCCATTATGGGCCACATTTTATGCATTTGGATACACTTCATGCTACCCTCTGTAAATTATTCCTCTGCTCATAGTTCTCTCCAAAATCGCAACATACAGGTAAAATTAAGAGAATCATCAACTGATAGCTGTCTTACCATTTCCCATTAATGTAAGGTGTGCATAAAGGAAACAAAGCTGCTAAACAGAAATTATATGCATATTACAATCGTAGAATAAAAATCCCTCTTATTATATTTTGTTCCTTTTACTGTTTACAAATGCTTTGTTGTTTTTTCATGTTCAGATACATTTATTATTTCAGTTTTATATTTTCTGAAAGCAAAAATAATACGTTAGTAAAGTATAAAGGAACAGCATGTGGATGAGTTTAATAAAATATAAACGAAATTAATAATTTTATAATACATTCATAAACACGTGTTTCTGATGCGTGAAGAAGATAGTATCTTTACGTTATTTGCCCCACGTTTTTGGCGTTCAATTTTAAGTAGGTTGTATTGAAGGAGTTGTATTATATTTCAACTGTTGGGAACCGAACTTGAAGTTCGTTGCAACCCACGTATAGTACCCGCTTTCCGGTAGCCTTCGCCCCCAAAAATGTTTAAAAATATTAACGTTGTAATTTGACTGTTTCTTTAAATATTATATATTTATGTTTGCCTCGGCTGCGTCAGTATTATTGTTAGAGACATGTTTCTCTTTGCAGGGTTGTGGTGCGACTGAAGAATGTAGGCTTACACAGATTATAATTTTACTTCACTCCTTTTATTAATGCTTGACACGATTTAAATTACACTTCACTGATATAGAGAGAGAGCTGTGAGAATTGTTTTATTAATTAGTTGAAACCTTTTAACACGTAAACTATTTTCATATCACACTATTACGTATTATACTTCTCGCATCTCGCGTCTGAATAGGAACACTGTCTGCAAACAACTGAATTGCTTTCTACCGCCTAAATTTGTAAAATTCTGTATTTCAAGACTCTGATTGGCTAATCCTACTCAATAGAATACCTTCATTTAACTAAAGCTTTTTCTGGTTGTTGATTGGCTATTTATTAACTGTGTTCCAAAATTTATATAATTGTTGCTCCAATAATGATTAGTAGCGTTTAAGATTTCAAAATCATTATTGCCTCAAGGTTACCTCATTGTTACCTCATTGTTAGCAACTTTCAACCTGTTATTCTCACAGCTCCTACACTATTAAATTACGTAATGCATTCACATAACATTATTGAACATGTATACAATAATATAAACCTTTACAATGACTGTAATGTACACTTTTTATGTATTGTTACATGCACATATTGCTTTAAGGGGGCTATTATTGAATTTATATATCATATAATTAGACTGATATCATTTAAGTGTTAAAAATACTGCCTCGTGCGGTAAATAGTAGTCGAAATGAACGTACAGAATACCACATTCTTAAAAACCCGCACTCTTAGATCTGCGATCATCCTAGGTTTTCCCTTTCATCCGTAACACTGACCTTGACATACCTGCTTTATACCGTTCCTCATTGAGTTGTTTAGCAAGTGACTTTGAATCGGTTGTCTAGGTGTAAACATCAAGTTGTAAATGCCTGGCGCGAAGATGCGAATACACTGGTAATCTGATTGGGTGATTTTTAACGTCTGGAGTATGAGAACCGTCGAGCCTAGAGGATAATTTCGCTAAGAGTGTTATCTCGAATTTGTTACAGAATATGATCCCAGAGAATTCCTGCTGATCTTAAAGATTTGGGATCGATTATTATTAACTGGAACGTTACACTGGATCTTTAAACGAAATGTCGACAATGTAGCAAAGAGGATGGAATGGTTTGGCTTCTTGAGACTGGAACGGTGGAAGCTGATAAAGTCCGGATTCATCCGCTCAATGCAGCCCTTCATCTCACGTTTTGAGGTTACTAATTAATGTGTTGTACCAAAATCCCAATATTAAAAGAAATTGGCCTATGATACAAACTGATGAGGATGACCTACACAAGCCCTTCTACAACTGTTCCAAACATAAAATAAATAGATGAAAAGCTTGAGAAAAAAACATTGTATACCCCTTAAAAATGCTATCCATTGCATGTTTCACTTTTTGCAGAATGAATATTAAAAAGAATAAATAATAAAAATAAATTTAAAAAAAAGTGCTGAACAAAACATAATAGGATCTGAACGACAGTCTCTACAAATTGATTTCCTTAGATCAGCTAGATATTCAAAATTAGATAAAATGAAAAGAGAAGAATGGATTACCAAAAATTCAGTAATTAATTTTTCCCACTGTTAACAAATAATTTTGCATGGACATGTTCGACGATTGGAAGATAAAATACTGCTGCAACAGATTTTCAAATTAATATCTGTAGGAAGAGAAAATAGGGTTGCATGAGTGGAAGGCGTTATCAAAGAAATGCAACAGAAAGAATTAGAAGAGAAGATTTCGAGGACGGGAAACATGGAGAATAATAATTTGTGAACAAGAAGATGCATCGGCATTGTAAACCTGCTTTTAATAATAAATAACTCACAAATAACATTCCAGTTTTAGTAATGTACATCTACAAAACGGAAGGAAACATCGAATTCCAGTCACTCGTAGATTTCTATAACGAAGAATTTATCGTTTTGCGATCATCCTTTTCTACCTTTGGTCTCTACATATATGATGGCCAACTTTCCCGCATTAGAATTTTTAGTGTTAGTAATATTGATCGTTAGAATCCCGCGTACAATAAAAAAAATTATAAATTAAAAAAAACTATACTCTACTCCTATATTGAAAATATGAATGTTAAGCAGTATTCTTATAGCATAAATGATATCAGTCTAATTATATCATACAAAATATAATAACATCTGGCCTTAAAGCAATATGTGTATACTATAATATATAAAAATGTATATTACAGTCATTGTATTACGTTTATATTATTATGTATATGTATAATAATGCTATGTGAATGTATTATGTAGTTTAACAATGTAAGAGCTGTGAGAATAGAAACAAGCTGCCTTCCGTAGCAAAAAGATTTAAAAACTAGAGAAGCTGAAAGTTACTAACAACAAGGTAACCTTGAGGCAACAATAAATTAGAAATTTTAAAAAGGCTACTAATAATTCTTGGAACACTAATAATGTAATATTTAAAATAGTTTTTAAATAGCTAATCAAAAACTATACAAGCTTAAAGTTAAATATAAGTATTCTATTGGAGTAGAATTAGCCAATCAGAGACTTGAAATAGAGTAAATGTACAAATTCAGGCGGTAGACGCTACAAGATAGCGTAACCAAGCAGTTTGTTTGGTACAGGTTCAGTGTGGGACATGAAAATTTCATAGCGGTGAGAATAATATAAAGTTTACTGTTAAAAATGCAAATAACAATCTTACAGCTCTATAGTAGGATATATCAGTGAATTGTTATTTAATCGTGTGAAGGAATAATAAATAAAGTACAAAACAATTATAATTTGTATAAGCCTTGTTCTTTAGCCGTACCAGCCCTGCTAAGAGATGCATTCTCTATAAAACACTAATGACGCAGCCGAGGTATACATACATATACAATATATAAATAAACATATAAAATAAAAAAGTTGATTCTTAAACGTGGGGCGAAGGTCACCGGAAAGTTTGTACCGTTCGTGGGGCGAATACTCCAAGAAATATACCTCCCGCAAAACGTGGTGCAACCACTACAACAATTAAACCCCTTCAAGTTTGGCTCCCATACGTAGGGCTGCTACTACTGCAAGTTACAGAAATATTTCGGCGACAAGGGTTCCGATCTCATCTGCGCGATCATTAGCCATATATTACGGCCGTATCTCAGAAATAAGTACACACACGCGCGTTATAAACACACAAACACTGCCTACGAGTAATTTGTCTTGCAATTCTTTAGTTTTTTTAATTGATTTAGCCTTTCAAAGATACAATATTTCCTTATAAGCTTACAAAAGTTACCTTCTTTGCACATTTTCAGAGCGGTATGAGTTATGGTATATTAATGCGGAATAGTGCACATACAAATAAAGTGTTTGATATAAACGAAACCCATAAGGATGTTGGCAAATTCTGCATACACCGATCACTGCAAACCACTTTTATGAAGGAGGGAATTTCAACACTTATTTTGTTTATTTATAAGGAGTTTATTGCCATACATTAAAGACACTGAGTACATTTGCAAATGAATGTGGTATAAATCAATATCATAGAAGGAATAACAATAACCAATAGATGCATTTTATCTATTAGAAACGTCAACAAATAATTTTGAATGTGCCTATCAAGACTGCAAATCTGATGTCACCAGATTTATTGCAGAGGAGTAAGTTTCGTTTCAAAAAAGCGTCTCTTGCTGGCTCATAAATAATCCTTTTATATTAAAAGTGAATTTATGAAGCTACAAGGTCCCATTAATTTGTAAAGTTACTTTACCCAATTTCTAGCAATGTCTATAGCGTATGTATATACCAATGGCCATATTTTAAATTAAATGAAATTAAAATTGTTAAACATTGAGGCAGTATTTTAACACTTAAATGATTTCAGTCTAATTATATAATATAAATTCAATAACAACCCGCCTTGAAGCAATATGTGTATGTAATAATTTGTAAAATGTGTGTAACAGTCATTGCATATGATTATATTATTGTAAACATGTTCAATAATGTTATGTGAATGCATTACGTAATTTAATAATGTAGGAGCTGTGAGAATAATACGTTAAACGTTGCTAACAATGAGGTAACAACGAGGTAACCTTGAGGCAATAATGAGTTTGAGAGTTTAACAATACTACTTCTGATTCTTGGAAGCAATAGTGTAATTTTAGTGACAGTTTATAAAATAGCCAATCAACAACCAGAAAAAGCTTTAGTTAAATAAAGGTATTCTATTGGAGTAGGATTAGTCAATCAGAAACTGAAAGGGAGAAAATTTTACAAATTTAGAGTTCAGTTGCCTGCAGACAGCGTTACTAACCAGACGCAAAAAGTGTCCTCAAGAAATATAATACGTATTCCTGTGAGACGAAAAATAAGTTTACGGGTTAAAAAGTGTAATTAATTAATAAAAAGAATCTCACAGCTCTCTATATCAGTGAAGTGTTATTTAAATTGTATCAAGCATTAATAAAAGGAGTGAAGTAAAATTATAATCTGTGTAAGCCTAAATTCTTGTCGCATCACAACCCTACTAAGAGAAACGTGTCTCTAACAATAATACTGACGCAGCTAAGGTAAACATAAATATAATATTTAAAGAAACAGTTAAATTACAAAGTTAATATTTTTTTTAAACTTGGGGCAAAGGCCACCTGAAAGTACATTTGGGACGAAGGCTACCGGAAACTGTTTACCATACGTGCAGTTGCAACTATTTCAAGTGTTTGGCTCTCCAACAGTTGAAATATAATACAAATCCTTCAATAAAACCTACTTCAAATTGACGCCCAAAGCGTGTTGCAAATAAAAATAACGTAAAAATTTAACATCTTCAACATTTACAATCTATGTGAAACAACAAATACGATTTTCTCTGCTTATAATTTAATTCACACGGAGCGCGATGGCTTAGACAGTAACGTCTGTGGCCCGCATTCTGGAAGTCCCGGATTCAAATCCCCGGGTCGACCAATCAGATCGAAGGTTTTTTCGCTATCTTCCTCGGTCGTTAGGCAAATGATAGATAGGATAACTTGATCCGCGAATTTTCCTGTCATCCCTTTCATCACTACATTTCATTTCCTCCTCCTCCACCTCTACACCAGGGATTGGCCTTACCACCCATCCTGAATATGCTATGATCCAGAGTTTGCTTGCTCCTCGACAGACTACTGACTCAAGGCCTTGGCTTGTAAATCCTTAGGGATGCATGTCCTATAAAGAGGATCGTAATCCGACGATTATTTAATTCACAGAAATTTTACAAGCTATTCATACAGAAGCTTATTTTCCCATCTACTTTCAAGCTAACAACAGTAAATATTTGCAAACCATCTCGGAAACTACATTTTATAGATTTAGAGAATAGTCAATTATTTAGGATAGGACTAAGTAACCGACGGGACAGCTAGCTCTCGACCCCAATGGATCTTTTGTACAAACAGCGTCAAAGAAATTCTTCGGCGGATTTTGTATCGTTTCTGCGGTCCTTTGAGGCATGTCCTTCATCTTACCTATCGCAGAGCGTGGTGGCTTGATAACACAGCAAGGGAAAAATAGGGGAGGTTGATGCTTTTGCTTATACTGGTGTTATTGAAACCAAAACATGTTTATTGTCTCAGAACCAGTCATGCCGTATACTAGCGAAATTACTCGTGGACGTATCATGGGTATGTGGGAGGCTGGTTGCTTTGTTACAGTAATTACAACGGCAATGCATAAAATTGTTTTTATGGTAAAATACTCGATAAAAATATTTCAGGAAAGTGGAAAGATGGTCTACATACTAGTTTACCAAATGCAAATTACTCTTTGTTATAAGTGACTGATCGTGTTTAGAAAATAGAGATAAATATGTAAATGTATATCGTTTACCAAATATAACATACATATTATGGCAATAAAATTGGGTTATATTTTTGTCTATAATCCTGTTGTATTCCTATATTCAGCAATATGTTAGTAAAGGTATATTAAACAATTGTAGTTTGAATTAGAGGAAAAACATGCTGATTTATGTATTAATTATTTGGTTATGTTTGCTTCTATGCAGCAACAAGCATTGATACCACTGTAAGAATACAGTTCTGTTTATTTTTTGTCATAAAGTATTGCTATGTATTTAATGAATACCATTCAAACTTTAATTTGAAAATCTTCTCACACTGCACATTCTACATTTCGCTAACCTGGGCGCTCATCAAGTTTTCCCCTTAGCTTTTAATCCTTTCAAAGACGTGTCCTGCACTAGCCGATAAGGTATGGGCTACCTATCACGCTAAGAGGTCTGTATGACAAACTGAATACACGCACACTACCTCTTTCTCTTTTAGCCAATACGATCGAGAGCGTAAACGTAAACGTATATTTCGTTTCTACGCTACTTTGTAACCTTTGTTGTGGTTATTGGTGTAACTATTTAGCAGAAGGACTGGCGCATCCTTACACCGTAGCCTAAAGCAACCGATAAAATGGCCATGGCTTCGCAACGCCACGTACAATGATAAATAATGTTACATAGACGCGAGGCGCAGTGAGATTTTCTTTGGCGCTCTTTGTACGTACACCCTCGGGAGGAACGGATGAGTCGAGGGAACCGAAGGAGTCGTTTGGGTTGCAGAGCGAGGCCGGCGCAAATCGACAGACAGAGTTGCTTAGCAGTTCCAAGCTTCGCCACTCGGCCACGGGAGATCCCTCGGAGGCGTCCCTCTAGTAGGATCGGGGAAACACGACCCAGCAGTGGAGTCCCCGACAGGATTCCCTCTAGCGGGGCCAGAAGAAGTTACAAATCGCAAGCATCTGCGCCATCTACCCGACACAGTCTGAACCACAGCCCCGGCCTGAATCAGCAAAGGGAAATGGAATGAGAGGAAATGGGGTGAGAGGAAATCCATGATAGAATACAGTATACACAATTCCGGCGTTCGCCTTTGACAAAAAGCGAAAACCACAAAAACCCATGGTCAGGTGGGCAGCCACCGGGAATCAAACCCGAGAGCTTCCGAATGGGAGCCTCAAGTTCCCACACAGATATCTCGCTCGATAAAACATGAGTTCATCAGAAAAATTTATCATTTCAAAGTGAATGGCTTAAACTTCTGCAAAATTAAACCAGCAACATCGAATGTGTCGGACGTGCTTAATGTTGTAAAACCTGTGCTTAAAGTGTATAAAACTCGATTCAATATGAAGACTTCTTAAGATATTTATATCAAAATCGAAATATATAAATTTTATTCGTCTGAGAATTATGATCAAATATAAAAGTGTAGTTTTTATTGTAAATAGGAGTTCTTTAAAACATGTTCACTTTGGATCCTTAAAACATCTTGAATTATTACACTTTAATGTTTTTATGTACAAGGAAGAAATTTATATTCCAAACTATTACTGTAAATGTCTTGTTATTTCTGTAATTTTGTATTATTTTTTTAACCCTGCGCTGTGCGCAGAAATTCATATACAAGACCAGCTTAAAAGTTTATGTATATGTAAAATATATATATTTATTATATACTTTTCATTCAAGTAGTTCCCTTTGGTCCTAACTGCCAATATCAGCTACGTATACGAGTGTCCTGGCATCAGTCAGATTAAAGACAAAGGATCATTCTCTAGAAGGTTCTGTAGATTCAGAGAAATAAAAACAGAAAAATAGAATCAAAACGAAGAGGCTAGAGGAAGTGAAAACATAACAGCTAAAACCAATAAAGAAAAAAAATGTGGCTGAAGTGAAAGAGGAGGTTTTTCTTTTCAACAAAGGGTACTTTATTTTGACTTCTGTTCTGTAACACTCTTCTACACTGATCTAGTTTACTGTTGCAGCCGCTTTAGCGTTCCTTTTCCCTTAGTGTCTTCCTATCCTTTACAGACGTCAGTATCTCTTAGACGTTCCCTTTAAGAGGTTCCTCTTTAATGTTATGGTGCTAGAGATTAATCCAACTTGAAAGCAGGCATTTAGAATGTTAGAAGAATTTCTAAGTCAATTACATTTACAAAAGTGCACGGAAATAGGTTTAATTCTACTAAATCAAAAACTTTATCCACTGTTGAACAGATAGGATTTGCAATAAGACAGAAAAGAAAAATGTCCACTTCGTATATAAATTCATCTTCAAAACATGCCAAATATTTCACTTTAGATTAGGAAGACAGCGTTGGAAATTTACATTTCTTTTCAATGCGTATAAAATAATAAATTGCAAGGATACTGCAAAGAAAATTGGTCTGCAGATATCCCTAAAAATCTGAGTACATTTTGTGTAATAAGGAAGCACCAAAATATATGGAAACCAAACATGGGAAAATTTAGATACCTTGGTTAAATAATTGTTCGAAAATGTAATCCATACAAAAGCTAACAAAAGAGATGCAATGTAAAAAAAAAATCTGATGTGTTACACTTACATGATCTCTACTCCTGTACAAACTATTTTTACAAACTCTTATTCTCCATCTAATTCACATTAATCGAAATAAACATTTGCAGACACAACCTTTTGACATGCAAAGAGAATTACGTTTTACACATAGCGACCAGTTCTAAAAAAACTCTGATGTGTTACACTCACATGACTTTCTCTACTCTTGTTAAAACTATTTTTACAAACGCTTATTCTCCATATGCTTCATGTTAAAAGAGATGTTAATCTTATTGCTAATTTTCTTGTAGATGTAAGGAGAATATGGTAGGTTTTAAGCAATAGGCAAATATTTTAAGCTTTGGTTGCTATGTGGCGTATTCCATTCTCTTTGCTTGTCCAAGACACAAAAAAATTCTGATGTGTTACACTCACATGACTTTCTCTACTCTTATACAAACTATTTTTACAAACGCTTATTCTCCATCTACGTCATGTTAATCGAGATAAACGTTTGCAGACTCTATCTTAATACTAATTTTCTCGTAGATGTATGGGGAATATATATTTGCAAGGGCGATATAAAAATACAGTAGCCTTTAAGCATAGACATTACACTTAATAGCTGGTTGCTATGCGCAGCACCATTCTCTTTGCCACAGATTAATACTCTTTGCATATCCAGACAAAATTATGAATAAATAATTCCCATTTGAGAAAATAAGTATTGAAAAATTTAAGGGAATAATAAGAAATGTCTCGAAAATGGTTCACTCAACAACAAAAATGTATATGGCATAAATTGTGTAGTTTAACGCGATCTACATTTTTTGTGTAGCAAATGTTTGTCTATCTCTTATGGTTTACCAGTTATGCAAAAGTCGTTCACAATGAATACTTTTGGAGACATTCCCAGAAAATTCAAGATATACATTTTATTTGTCATAAAAATATCTTAAATATATGATATTTTAATCAAAATCGTTAGAGCTATTTTTGAGAAAATTAGAATTTTCGAAAAATTTTCCATGTAAAGTGTAATCTGGGGTGGGGGCATTTTCTTGAAAACCTTCGTGTCGCATCTCTGGAAGATACTGAACCTAAATACCAAGTTTGGTGATTATCCGATTGTTCTTTTCTGAGTTATGCTGTTCACAGACACACAGACACGCAGACACACACACGGATATGTTTCCAAAAATGCTTTTCTTCGATTCAGGTGAACTCAAAATAAGGAATTTGAGAAAAAGTAAAAGTATTGGAAAATTTAAGGGAATAACAAGGAATATCTCGAAAATGGTTCACTCAAAAAAAAAGTATGACAAATTGTGTATTTTAACGCGATCGACATTTTTGTGTAGTAAAATTTTGCTAACTCTTATGGTTTACCAGTTATGCAAAAGACGTTCACAATGAAGAATACTTTTGGAGACATTCCCAGAAAATTCGAGATATACATTTTATTTGACATGAAAGTATCTTCAATATATAATATTTTAATCAAAATCGTTAGAACCATTTTTGAGAAAATTAAAATTTTCGAAAAATCTTCCATGTTAAGGGTAATCTGGGGTGGGGGGATTTTCTTAAAAACCTTCATGAAGGAAGATACTGAACCTAAATACCAAGTTTGGTATTTATCCGACTGTTCGTTTCTGAGTTATGCTGTTCACAGACACACACACGGACATGTTTCCAAAATGTTTTTTAGATTCAGGGGGTCTCAAAACATGCATTTCCGGTAAAATCTCGGTATAGAATTTTTGGGTGGAATACAATACTTCCCCTATTTACTATACGTAGTAGAGAAAGTAAAAATGGAAACAGCATATCGGCTTACTCAAAACTTTTATAACAATAAGTGCATGTCTAAGCACACAAAATAAGGCATTATAACACTGTAATTAAACTATAGTGATTCTATGGAGCAGATACATTAATTTTGAACGGAAAAGCAGATATAAAAAATTTTGTAAAATAATAGTGCTAAATTATAAGGTAAATTCTGTGTCTATTAGTCACAGATAACAATTCAGGCTCTGAAGTAAAAATGAAATAAAAATATATACTTAGAAAACGAAGTTTAAAGTTTTTATGGACATATTAAGGGAATGAACTCATAAAGGGTAGCAAAATAAATAATGAAATCCTACGAAAATAGAGCTAAAGCACAAGTAGATATTATGAAGTGGATTGGTGCAGTGTAATGACCTGAAATTTGCAGGAATTACACAAGAAGATAACCTAGATAATGATATCTTTGGAATCAAAGTGCATAAGTGGCAAGTTGAGGACAAACCGAAGAAAAAAATGTGATTTGATACGCTCACATGATTTTTCTACCCTCTATCTTTATTAGTGTGTGTACAAAGTATTCATACTAAAGCTTACGTTTCTATCTACTACATTTAATCCAAATAAACCTTTGCAAAAAGAGCTACATTACACATTTCGTTAGAAATACAAAGAGAAACAACTGAAAATCGATGGGACTTTAAAGGAATCACAAATGTTGAACAATTCGAACATTGAATAATGAATATCTCAAACCGCTTATGCCACAGAAATTTTATTTGAAATAAATTGTTGTTTTAAAGAGATCTACATTTTTGTGTGTGTGGTGCATTTACAAGTTATACAGAATTATACAAAAATGCTTCCGAATAAAGAGGAAGGACCTCCTAGGCTATTGCCAGAACATTCAAGATATACATTTTATTTTTCATGTAAGTATCATTCATATAGGTATATTAACCAAATTCGGCACCCCAGTGACGGTGTTTACGTACACATTGCAGTCGGGGGAGCTTGTGGTTTCTGGACAATGGAAGCCGATGTAATAGCATGTATGCCACCAGTCCAACCTGCAGCAGACGGCGACGAACCGTTGAGGCAGACAAGTTCACCTCTGCTGCAGTGCTCCAGCATCGAGCCAATACTCTGGTTGCAGCTGTACGGTGCGTTATGGTCATGCGGACAAGATGACGGTCATCCCGTGCTGTGGTCATGTTCCGTGGTCCGTGCCTGCTCTTCGCTGCGTACGACCTTCATTATCCACTGCTTCCACGCACGCATCACTGTCGTAGCAGCATGTACGAGCCGAAATGTCACGGTATGACAAACCCGTTTCCCGAAGAGAGATCATTCTGACCCCTTCGAACTCACTCACATGACGATATGGCTCACTTGACGACGACGAGGCACACTGGCACTCGTTTTGTTGTTTCCACCTTGTTTGAGAGCTCTGCACTGACTACATGGGCGCAACACTAACCTTGTCGGACCGACACGAGAGGGCTCTGCTCGGTCTACGTGTACACCATCTCTCTGCAAACCTAATCACTTATTGCTTGCACACTCTTCCACACTTCCACCAAGTTTGGAGTTATTCGGGAAATTCTTTCTTGGTGTTGCAATTTTCACAAACGGCAGTGTATGTATACATAGCTATTATAAATGATGAGTAAAGCTATTGATCAAAATTATATATTCATGTGTGAATAATCTAGAATTGTGCACGTAAAACAGGACGCCAATGCCATATATGGCTGAGTAGGAGACTCAGTCTCCTAGAGTCGTCAGTCATAATCCTGGTATTTTTCAGAGAGAAACAAACATCTACGTTAGCATATGATAATGTAAGTAAATTTTGAGGCACCATTATGTATAACAACACTGTGAATGCCAGTGATTGTATGTAAATTAACATTATTGTTTGACAATGATTTTATATGTTTGTTAGCCATAAGCATTGTTAGGAAATAAGTTTACACGGTCTCACTGAAACTGACAATAGAAGTGGGTAACAATGAAGCGAAGGGGTCAGTTGTTTATCACTAAGAAGAGATAAACAAATGACGTCAGAGTAGCGTGCCTTTCTTTAGAAATGGAGGGAATATCTTCCCTTGAGCATATGTGTTAGTAATTGTGATTGGCTGACAAAACAGACGCTAATGTTGGCGCGATTTGGTAAACAGTAGTAGCTCTATTACAATGTTTAGGCATTTGGAGGTGAAGGAGTATATATTCTCGAGCTATAAGCATGTTTCACGCAGTTCTAAAGAATCATTCGCGAGGTACACATCACGCAGTTCTATGGAATCATTCACGAGGTACACGTCGCGCAGTCTTGAAGAATCTATCGTGAAGTGCACATTATACAGTTTAGAAGAATCTCTCGCGTCGTAAAGTTAGTTACAAAATGTGAAGTACGCGGCAACTAATACGACAGTAATTATATTCGGAAATATAACCGTTTCAGTCAGGCGTGTATAAAGATTAAAGATGTGAACTATTAATTATGTGTGACGGCAATAAAAGTGTGAAAATAAATTATTTTATCAGGGTTATCTTTTAGTAACAACTCCTTTCCGTTTACACGCCCTGCTCAGAGATATTTGCTCGACTGAGTAATAATAGCTAGCCGGAGGACAAAGCACCCAAAATTCAAAATAATAAAACAATAACAGGCGCCCAGTAAATAAGATAACACGAACGGATTACCGCGATAATTTTAATGAGCAAAATCAGGTACTAAGTTTACAGAAAAAAATATTCAATAAACGCGCAACGCTCTCATTTAGGTATTAAAATTACAGAACAAAAATACAAGGAAATAGTGATAGCACATTTAACAAATTACAAAGCATTAACAAATTGAAACAAGTAACGCTTATCTCGTGCCAGAAAGACGATTTGGTATTTATTTCTTAGAATAAATAAACCGTTGAAATAAAATGAAAATCAAATGAAAGTAATAATTATCATCACATTGAACTTTAATGAAAAAATAAAATAAGTCAATATATTTTCTTCTTTATGCTTGCCATACTATTAGTTTATTTAAATTACCTCTGCATTACAATTAACACTCTGTGTGTCGAGAAACTCTTGGCCGTCAGTGTATATCTTGAAATTTCTGGAAATAGCCTTTGACATCCCCATCATTCCGAAGTAATTTTCTATTCCTGGCGAATCTTAATATATAGACGAAAACTTACTGAACAGAAAATATAGATCCCTTTAAAACTTACAGTTTACTTGAAGTACCTTTTTTGCGACATTAGCCATTTCCAAGAGATCCATTGCTATTGGTTGAATTTTTCAATACTTTTGTCATTCTTTGATGTGGTAATTATTCAAATGTTTATCTCGATATCAAGAAAAGAATGTCCACTTTTAAACATTGACTATTTCGATTTCCTGTGTCAACCTTGATACTGTTCTGTATCCAATCGATAACATGAAGTAAACAGAAAGAAAATCGAATGTGTTACACTCGAAGGACTTTCCCTACTGTTTTACAAACTATTTTTACAAACGCTTATTCTCCATGTACTTCATGTTAATCGATATAAAAATTGGCAGAAACTTATAGCTGCAAAGGAAATGTAGTAGGCTTTAAGTGATAGTCAAATCTTTAAGGGCTGTTTGCTATGTGGAGCATTCCATTCTCTTTGAGAAAAAAGTATATGAATTGGAAAATTCAAACAAATAACAAGGAATGTCTCGGAAATAGTTTTCTCGACAAAAAAACTGCATATGACATAAATTGTGTGTTTTAACGTGATCTACATTTTTTGTATAGTAAAATGTTGTCTATCTCTTACGGTTTACCAGTTATGCAACATTCATTCAGAATTAAGACGTATTTTGGGGACATTTCCAGAAAATTGAAGATGTACATTTCATTTATCATGAACATATCTTAAACATATATTTTAATAAAAATCATTAGAGCCATTTTTGAGAAAATCAAAATTTTCGTAAAATGTTCCATGTAAAGAGTAGTCTTGGTTGGTGGATTTTGTTGAAAATCTTCATGTCGCATCTTTTAAAGATATTGAACATAAATACTAAGGTTGGTATTAATTCGACTTTTCGTTTTGGAGTTATACTGTTTACAGACACACAGGCCTTTTTCTAAACATGTTTTTTTTTATTCAGAGGGCCTCAAAACATGTATTTCGGGCGAAGTCTCGGTACCGAGTTTTTCGGTGGAGTGCAAAACTTCCATTGTTTACTACACGTAGTAGAGGAAATTAAATTAAATTGATTTTTATTTATGGACACTGTTTAATTGCTGTCGTTCTTAACGTCCCATTCTATATTGAGCCTGAAAGACCTGAAATATTTCTCAGAGGCCTCTTTATCAGGCTTGAGGTTCTTTTATGTGCCGTAAATCTAAGATACGGGACCACCGGCTTTACTTCCCTTCCGAAGGAAGCCATGCTATGGATTTTTACATCCGAAAATGTCTATCGTCCTCCGCCGGATTTAAACCCCCGACCTCGGGAACTAGAAGCTAGCATGGTGAGCACTACACCACGGAGGACGACATAATAGAGAAAGTAATAAGCTTTTATAAGAAGATTTTGTAGAAGTTAGATAAAAGCAAACGATACTCGGTAGCGAAATTAATACCAATGTTATACATAAGGTTTTATTTTTACACATATGTAAATATGTTGTGTAAACATTAAACATAATTAATATTACTTTGTTTTAGCAGTAACGTTTAAATCCACTGATGAGTTAAGATATTTTCATTGGGAATTATAACCGCATATGCTTAGGTTTGTGTCATGCTTTACTTAGCATAGCAGGAATTTTACTTTCGCAGTATTAATTAGCGTCATACCTGGAGTGGAATGTGTGGGAATACGGAAACAAAACAAGCGCATTCTGCGTGTTTGGTAGGGAAACAAGAGAAGAGCAAAACCGTGGTTATGACTGTGTTAATAATACAACAGAAGGCTCCTTTAAGTTCTGCTGCTACGTGACGTTTGTGAATAATTCAAAAGTTTCTAGTCGCGGCAGAATGAGTTAGCCATTCCGTCATATCTCAAGGCTTCCCTCAGAGTTTAACATACACTTACAAGGCATTTTTTGCCCTTTTTCTCGTTAAGCCGTAGTACAACTTTTAATTTGTTTTATTTTACATATTGTTAGAGAAATAATACAGTTTGTCGTAACCACAAAATTTGTTTAAATGGAAATGAAACAAATGAAACCAGGCGCGCGGTGCCTAAAATCTGAGTGGTTGTTTAAAATATGAGATTGAGGAACTCACTGAAACACAGAGTGAGGGCGGGGGAAGCCATAGTTCATTTTCATGCGATGTTAAATTCGAAATATGCCTAAAGCACAAGGAAGAGGGAGAAAGAATGGAAGTTGGAGGAAAACATTTTAAATGAAGGCTTGGGTTATGATTTATGGAAGACAAAGTGACGTTTCTGCACGGTTTCTCTCAGGGACACAGTTTCACCAACGGTACGTTGAGATGGTTTGCATAACGCTGTCCACATCTCGCTGTCGGAAACAAAAACAATTGAAGGCTGTAACTTGCTGAAAATTTTAGTCTTCTCTTTCACGACCACAGAAACACAAATATAAATAATGCAAAAGTAATGGAATAAAAATGATAAAATGTTGGCTAAAAACAAGACAAAATACACACCCAGAAACTGCGATTTAATGTTACCAAAAAGTTTTTTTGAGACGAGCCTCTCATTCTAGAAATTGAAGACGATACTCAGTGGAATAAAATATAACACTCCATTGTTACCATCTTGGTTTCTTGTGTTGGAAAGTATACAGAATGTTTAAGAGAATAGTTTTTGTCATACAATCGATGTTAATGATTTAATTATTTATGTTCCAACATTAGGTAATACCCGATTACAATAGGTTTGTGTCACAAATTTGCATTACACTTGGTAATGTGAGTTTAGGAGCCACATGGTTGAGTAGCCAGCCGTGTCCTATGACGTATGTTTTCAACATGACAGGGCTCCACTACACTTCAGCCATAGGATATGGGGGATTCAACGGAGAGGGACACCTTGCACACTACAGATCTATTGCAGCCACCACTCCAAGAAGAAGGGATGAGGTGAAGGTCTGACAGGCCACAGAGACGCGCCTAACATTTCCAAGCCCACAGACACGTCCCACTACTGGACCCGCCGAGAGAAGGTGATGAGCGACCTCCAAATCAAGCAGCCTTTTAGTGTCAACGAGAATTAAACATACATCCGTCCCATATGCCACGAAACTTGGAGGACACCTAAAAGATGCGAGGGAAAAGGAATAAAAGGGAAATGGTGAGGAGGAAATCCGGGGAGACGCGAAAGATCCATGAGTCAAACCGGGCGGTTGTCGAGTAGCGAACCCGAACCTCCCGAATGCGAGCCGCGCACGTTACCGCGGGGCCACCTAGCTCGGTACACTTCAGTCGTTGTAATATCTACAAGGAGAAGTGGATAGGGGAAGGGGGTCTATTGCAGCGCGACTTGTGGCAAGGGCAATCGCCCGACTTAATGCCGTTTGACTTTTTTCTTTGGGGGCATGTGAAGAATGTCATGTGTGCCACCCCAATTGACACTAGGGATTGAATGTGACCATACGCTGCCCTTCACCGTATTCGTAGTGCATGAGAGGGTTCAATGGTGTCGTGAATGCACTTGGACAGTGAAGGCGTTTTCTGTATTAACTTTTTATTTAATTTGCATTATTATTATGATAATAAATGAGGTTATGTAATCTATGGATTACGTGGCTCCTAAATAACGCAGCAGCCAACATCGGTTGTATGATAAAAACATCATCCTCTTTGTGGGATCTATCATACCACAGAGTTTGTGCAGTAATCCTGAATCATCCTGCATGTATACTAAGCGGAGGCCTTGTATCAATTAATGTAATGGTGCATTATTTGAATGACTGGAAATGGATTCGGCAGAACCAGAAGAAATTTTGAAAGCAGCGGAGTGGCACGATAACTTTGGAATATTACCAAAGAAGTCGACATGGCATTCAACAGTTTGTGTAAGTGAGCATGTTGTTAGCACCAGTGCTATGAAGGTCAAACAAAAAGGAAGGCAAAACAACAACAGATTGGTGCTCACCATTGTGCATTTCCGAATATTGAGGCAGTATTTTATATCATAACATGCTGTGAATGCCAGAGTGATTGTAGTGTAAATTAATATTATTGTATGTACAGGATTTTGGATGTTTGTTAGCCATAAGCATTGTTAGGAAATAAGTTTACACGGCCTCACTGAAACTGACAATAGAAGTGGGTAACAATAAACAGAGGGGGTGAGTTATTTATCACTAAGAAGAGACAAACAAATGACGTCAGGGTAGCGTGCCTTTCTTTAGAAATGGAGGGAATATCTTTCCTAGAGCATATATGTTAGTAGTAGTGATGGGCTGACAAAACAGACGCTAAAGTTGGCGCGATTTGGTAACCAATAGCAGCTCTATTATAATGTTTAGGTATTTCGAGGTGGAGTATATATTCTCGAGCCATAAACAAGTTTCGCGCAGTCTTGAAAAGTCATTCGCGAGGTACACGTCGCAGTTAGTTACAAAACGTGAAGTCCGCGAAGTAATTGGTGCACGGCAAATAAGTAATTATAGTTACATTCGGAAATATAACAGTTTCAGTCAGGCGTGTATAAAGATTAAATATGTGAATTATTAATTAAGTGTGACGGCAATAAAAGTGTAGAAACAAATTATTTTATCAGTGTTATCTTTTAGTAACAACTCCTTTCCGTTTACACGCCCTGCTTAGAGATATTTGCTCGACTGAGTAATAATAGCTAGCCGGAGAACAAAGAATCCAAATATTAAAATAATAAAACAATAACAGGCACCCAGCAAATAAGATAACACGAGAGATTACCTGCGACAATATATATATATATATGTATATATTGCTAATTTCACACAAATCTCACCTGGATACTTCATAATTTAGCATACAGAGTGTCTAATATACAACATATGGCAACACATGTTAAAAGTTATTTTATTTTGCTCATAGAATTGCTACATTCGTTCCCAAAATGTAACTACTCTCAAATAAAACTCCGCTTTTAACACTTGCATCATAAATAATTGTTTAACCTCATACATTAGTCAACAGTATTATAATTATAATGGAAAGAGAGAGGTTATGCGTTTACAGAGGATCGTATAGTAGCGTGCATAAAATGGGCCTATAATGGAATGGAGCGGTTTATGGTGGTACTGACAAACTCTAGCCACACCCCCTACCAGCGTTACCATCTCCTTTTTTCGATCAGAATTCTAGCCACCATATTGGCAGGGTTACTTAACCACCCATAAAGTATGGCCGAACTGCCGAAAGTAACATTACAACTAAAAGCTTATATTTTCATGGTACACAATCGTTTTCTAAATACCGGTTTTCTTATTGCCGTTTAGTAGCAGCAATAACTTAACTTCGTCTCCATGTTCGCTGATGAAAGCTCTCATACATGTAAATGTAACTTTCGATTAGTATAGCCTCACATGCAAATAATTCTTCATCCTTCCTATAGAAGGCCGAAATAGCCTTTCCTTGTGTAACAATCGTAGGGAAAATCCTTCATAGAGGTGGTATCCGAATCACCCCTCATTCCCCATAGATTATGAACATCTTCATTGGTTAGTTTTTATGTCTCTAGTTGTTTTTCGGGCCAGTCATATAGAGAAAAGTGAAAATTTAATTATCTGAAGGTGAAAACCTTATGGAGAGAAAGACACTGTGGCGATCTAGGGTATTGGCCGCTTTTTATGCACGACAGTGTAACTCACACCATCATAGCAGCATCTTAATTTTTCTTTATTAAAAATGAGACCTTCAGTAAAATTGTTGCCTGTAATACACAATAGATGAAAGCTGATGTATAACGCTGCCATTTTTTTTTAGCAATTATAGTTTATTTTCAAGGTACTGTGCAAGTTACTATACAAATTGTTATTTTTCTAATTTCCTGTTAATCATGATGTGAGTTTGTCAGAAAAATTTCGATGCACATCGACTTATTAATAGTCTATAGAACATCTTCAGTATTATAGCAAAGTGCATAAAATAGCATACGCTGTAGCATGACATTTAATTATTTCCGTGAAAGAAAATGAAAAAAAAAGTTGAAGTAGTAATTATTATTACGTTATTTGCACCACGCTTTGGGCGTCAACTTGAAGTAGGTTGTATTATATTTCAACTGTTGGGGAGCCGAACTTGAAGTAGTTGCAACCGTACGTATGGTAAAAGGTTTCCGGTAGCCTTCTCCCCAAATGTACTTTCCGGTGGCCTTTGTTCCAAGTTTAAGAATATTACCTTTGTAATTTGACTGTTTCTTTATATATTATATATTATTATATATTTATGTTTGCCTCGGCTGGGTCAGTATTTATTTTTTAGAGACATGAATGTCTTAGCAGGGAGTGGTGCGACTGAAGATTGTAGGCTTACACAGATTATAATTTTACTTCACCCCTTTTATTAATGCTTGATACGATTTAAATAACACTTCACTGATATAGAGAGCTGTAAGATTTTTTTTATTAATTACTTGCACTTTTTAACACGTAAACTATTTTTTTGTCTCACACTGAATACGTATTAAATTTCTCGAGGACACATCTCGCATCCGGTGAGAAACACTGTCTACAAGCAACTCGTCCAGTTATGAGCGCTGTCTACAAGCAACTGAACTCTGAATTTGTAAATTTTGCTTCATTTTATTTTATGATTGGCTAATCCTAGTCCAATAGAATACCTTCATTTAACTAAGGCTTTTTCTGGTTGTTGATTGGCTATTTTATAAGCTGTCATAAAAATTACATTATTGTTGCTCCAATAATGACTATTAGCATTATTAAACTTTCTTACCCATTATTGTCTCAAGGTTATCTCATTCTTACCTCATTGTTAGCAACTCTTTACCTATTATTCTCACAGTTCCTACATTATTAAATTATGTAATACATTCACATAACATTATTACAAATGTATACAATAATATAAACGTATACAATGACTGTAATATACACTTTTTATATCTTGTTACATACAGATATTGCTTTAAGGTGGGCTGTTATTCAATTTATATATTATATAATTAGACTGAAATCATTTAAGTGTTAAAAATACTGCCTCAAAGTCTGACCTATTATATTCATACAAATTACTCTACCCATTATCGATTATTTTGAAGTCCTTCTGCAAACGTTTTACCAAATCTTATTAGTTTCTCTACTCCATATAAGAAGAAGAGGAAGTAATGCATTTCACTAAAAAATTCGAAACCGAGATTTCACCGGAAGTATATGTTTTGATGCCCCTGAATCCAAATAAGAATTTTTGGAAATATGCCCGTGTGTGTGTTGAACATCATAACTCAAAAGCGAAAATTCTGATAAATACCAAACTGATATTTAGGTTCAATATCTTCCAAAGATACGATATGAAGATTTTCAAGAAAATCTCCCCCAAACTACCGTTTACATGGAACATTTTTCGAAAGTTTTGTTTTTTTTTATCAAAAATGGCTCTAACGAATTTGATTAAAATACCGTATATTTAAGATATTTTCATGGGAAATGAAATGCATATCTTGAATTTTCTGAGCATGTCCCCAAAAGTCCTCTTCATTCTGAATAACTTTTGTGTAACTGTTAATCCGTAAGAGATAGACAAACTGTTACTGGATAAAGAATGTAGATCTCGTTTAAAAACAACTTATGTCATATACATTTGCTTTTGTCGAGTGAACCATTTACAAGATATTCCTTGTTATTTGTTTGAATTTTCCAATACTTATACTTTTTCTCAAATGGAATTCGTTATTAGTTTTTTTATGTCCTGGACATGCAAAGAGACTGAAATGTTCCACATAGCAACCAGCTCTTAAAAGATTTGACTTGACTGTCGCCTAAAGCCTACATTATTCCCTTGCACCTACAGGAGGATTAGCAATAAGAACGTTTCTGCAAATATTTTATCTCGATTAATATGAAGTAAATGGAGAATAAACGTTTTATAGCTTGTTCAAGAGTAGAGAAAGTCATGTGAGTGCAACACCTCAAATTTGTTTTCTATCAAATTCATCATAATCGAGATAAACATTTTCGTAAAAAGTTAATTCTAAATTTCATTATAGGTACAGGATGGATACAGGAGACTGAAGTGATAGCCAAGTCTTTAAAAAAAACGGTTAGTTATATTATACTTTTTGGATAATACCCAAAAAATAATAATGTTAGCTGAGCACTTTAAAACAAAGAGGCAACATACCCGTAGTGTATGCGAAGTATTGGCAATTTTAAACCTACAGCAAGGTAGGTAAGCCTACTTTGGGCATGGCAAGGTAAGCCTTTATCTGACTTAAATTGTGTGTTTTAAAAGGGATTCTTATATTTGGTGTAGTAAGTTTTTGTTTATCTCTTTATGGTTCATCAGTTATGTATAAAATTATACAAAATTCCTTCTAAATGAAAAAAATACTTTAAATGTTCTTCGTATAAAATTCAAGACATACTGTTTTAGTATTTTAAATGTCTTGAACGTATAGTAGTATTTTATTCAAAATTGTTGTAACCATTTTTGAAAAAATGGAAAATAACAAAACGTTTCGATATAAGGGGTAATTTCTTGAAAATCTGTGACTTTTGTTTAGAAAATGTTGAACTTCAATACCAAGCTTGGTATTTATCCAACGTTTGTCTATAAATCGTTAGCATGAATCACACTGACCAACAATGGCACCACTTGACCTTTCCTGTTATTTCTCGGAAATTTATCAGACCTATCAAACCGTCCTCGCAGAACCTCGAAACTTATTTTCCATTGTGACGCAGTGGCTATGGCACGAATTTATTGGGAATTTGGCGCCGGGCATACGAGTAAACAAGATAACGGTCGCTCGCCAGCATAAATACCGGGCGCGCTATCGAGAGATAACTAGAAGCTTCTGGAAGCTGCTTCCCCCTGTCCTCCTCCAGGAAGTGTGTCGAAATGGTTCTAGGGAGTTAGAGAACTTTGTGAAAAGATTCCACTAACTATATAAGCGAGCGCTCTCGCGGAGATCATAAGTTGCGGCAGCGGCGAGTCGAGCGAGTCAACTGAGACCAGAGTTGAGTCAGTGAGCGAACGAGTTAGCTTCCCGTGCGACATCAAGTCCGAGTGAGTTAGTGACAACTGCTGTGACAAGCGGCGACGGTTGTGTAGGTCTTGTTTTCGACTCTCGAGCGAAGTGAATTGTCCGACGTGAAGAAGCTACGTTACGAAGGAAGTAAAGTGACTGAGAGTTGAACCAGTTCACCTTAGCGAAGTGATAGTGTGAACGAAGTGAACAGTGACATTGAGAATTGAGAGAAGCGGTCGTAAAAGACTTGGATAAAGTCACAGTATTAGTTATAATGTTCATAACTGTAATAATAGGTTGAACTAATTGTTTGAAATTTATAGTAATAAGTAATTTCAGTGCGGAGTTCCCTTAACCTATATAACATTCAATAAACGTAAAGAGGACTTCATTGGCTAATTACTAAAAATTCTAGATAATTAGTGCTCTTTGATATGTTATTGTCTTAAATATGATATTGTAATCAAAGTCATTAGACATTTTTGGAAAGTACGTAACATATTTCCATAAATGATTATTTGTAGTGCCGGAAATTTCGTGAAAATGTTCATATTGTATCCATAAATGAGTCTAAATGTGAATTTGCTCTATTAAATATATTTTTTAAATAATTCTGTAGACATCACACATGCAAAAGTGAATGGTCACTACAGTTGTAAAAACGTTCAGAACAATCTTGAAAGCGCAAGAAAGCTAATTATAATATTTCTTCAGTATATTGTTTCCGAAAATTAAAATGGAAGTTTTCTCTCCGTTAAGTTAGGTTCTAGTAGTTTTAAAGTGGAGGGGAATGTTTTCGTCCGAAGCTTGTGTTAGTGGGGATATAAAATGAATACAAAGAGACTGAGTTTAAAGTTAAAAAGCAGTCAGTTTTTCGGGTTTAATGAGGTTACGTAAACTTTCGGTCACTGATAGCTAGAATCGAGAACACGCACAAAGTCGGAACGAGGAAGCCACTATGCAGGGATAGTACACTGTCTCTTGCTTACTTCTCGCTCCCTATGCGCTGACAGGTGACGTGATTCAGAATAATGCTACTGCGCAACCTGTACTCACCAGCATATGTGTGTGTGCTCCCGACGCTGGTAGATTGTTCCATGTTTGGTCCATATCGTAGTCCATATGTATATGACAGGTAATGTATGACATGTTAAATCAGGTTTAAAAAGTAGGACCTCTCCTACTTTCAGTGTTTGTTTCCCAATAAACCATACACATTCTCAATTAGAAGTAATCTTAGATTCGATTTTCATATGGAATAGAAAATCTGGAACTTGAGATTTTCATACATTGGGTTTAATTTGGAGTTATTAAATGAGAGACCATATTTGCTAATGGGCAAGCTTTCTTGAGCCCTCAGCTCCTAATTCTCGTTAATAGCAATCGCATTACCCTTTGCATGTCCTGAATGGTAGGAACACCGAGTGTCCTGAATGTCCGATTATCGTTATGCTTTAATAGTTTCTTATAAAAAAGGCTTAGCGCGTAAAAATGAAATTGCATGATTCTTCCATATAGTCGGGATTAGTTTAACCTGAAACTAATGATTGCTTTCAAGAACTAACAACATTTGAAAATGAAAGAAAAAGGTTGTACTATAATCATTACACAACTATTGTTGAACTTTTTCTTTTCTTCTTGTTTTCACTAATGCAAATTGTAATGAAGTTTGGATCTACAGCAGGAGTGCATACACCATTAAAACATATACAGATGTGTACTTAACGTAAACGGGTTAGAGATTGTTTTACATTACTTTCAACAAGAACAGTCCTAACAAATCCCCACCTTCGCGTAGCACATCCGCCTAATATTTCTGAGACTCGAGGTCATAATCTTAGACAGGGTAATAAGGGTTTCCCTTACTCTCAAAAGAATATTGTTGTACTTACATATCTAAGCTCATTTGAAGATCACTTCACATGTTTCAACTCGCAAGACTTACAAAAAATGCTAACAATAACATTTGGTTCATATGAATCTTTTAACCCCGCTTCGGGCCTACTATATCTAAATTAAACAGTGCAGCGTGCTATGAATCAGTTTAAGGGTTACATGTCAAACCATCATCAGGCAGATGCTCAAACCAGCAGACGCCATTGCTATTTACGACTGTTCAACCCATACGTCAAGCATCTGATACAGATCAATCATGTTTGCTTGCATATGACCAAGCCAATGTTATGTTAGATATCGACCAGTCAGAGTCATGATTGGCTGAAAATTTGTGCCATTATATTTGTCAACTTCTATAAAAACAGCGAGTAGTAGCAGAGAGCTTTAAACTGTCATCACTATTAAGATACCAATGCAAAATGTAAAGCTTTTCTATTCCATCTTCTTACTCTAAGCCTAGCAGAACCCGCTCATTTGCTGGCATTATCCTACTGAATGATTAGGTTATTCTCTCGCTATCTATCCCCTTGCACCTAACTAAAATAATTTTGCTGTGGTAATTGCGGATATTAAAACTACATTGAAATTAATAGGAAAGGCATGGTTAATTTAGCAGGCTTCGTAATAATTGATGAAAGATCCATAAAATAGCTTTTAGCCTACTAGACAAAGATCACATATTTTGGAATATTTGATATCTCGTGACAAATATGTAAAATTAAAACTAAGCGAAAACGCTTAGTTTAAGCTGAAAATAATTCTTGTATGAAAAATAGACAAATTATCCATACTGTCCAAATGTGTAAAACAAATAAGAATGAACCAAAGATGCAATAACCATGACATTAAAAAATATATTGAACCTCTTGGTTACTTAGAACACGTAAAATCTAGTAGGTAATATCTTGAGGTTTTATTAAGGGAACATTTTCCAAATATAACAAAGTGAAATTTTCTCACTTTTTGTGTAAATTGGTCCTTGATGTGTTAGAAATATGACACAAATGATTTAAAACTCTCTTAACGATACAATGGCTCCCCAGGCAGCCATTTTAATGCAGTTACTTACAATGGGATACGATAATTCAAAATATAGAGCTGTTTTTCTCGGATATGTATCTTACATTTTGCAACACAGAAAAAGCTTCAAGAAATATAAAGTTACAATTATGAGTTTTTAACATGGTCTTAAAACCAAAATGATTATTTTCTACCAAAAAGTATATAAGTTGGTCGAAAATAGCCTATAATAGTATAATCATCAGAAAGTAAAATAAAATCCAAAATTAATTAAGTATTCGAAAATTTAATGAAAATCTTAATTTCAATATTTTTCAATGTTTTGAAATTTATGATATTGTAAATTTTTGTAATGATATAAACAGTACACAATAAAAATATAATAAATGCATATAAAGTTAAAGGGGCTGGAACATTCGAAAATAAGTAAATAAAATAAGAGTAAGAAAGCCATATCTGCCAGATCATAAGAGATAAGGAGATGAAATAAGAGTGAGATGATATAATTAAATATTCCAAAATGCATGCAAAGATTGCGCTTCCAGCTTTACTGCTTTGTGTTGTAAAGTTCTTGCATAACAAAGTGCTACAATCACATTTATTTTTCTACATTTATTTTTCTACCCACCATGATATTTTCATATTTGCTCTATAGGTTATTCGCAAAGAAGCGATTTTTTTCTATCAAATTCGTGTCAATTATGACATAAAATATGTGACATAGCCTTAGGCAGCTTCACCGGATGTCACGTAAGGCTACTTTGCCCAAAACTGCGCCTGTATCAGATGTGACAAAAACGGGGATGTAACTCGGGGATGTCATCGAGAGGGTTATATTTTGCGGGTACTGGAAGGGTGGTGAAAGGGTGATACTATTAGACGTGTAATTCTGAATCCAAGAGAGACCTTAATCTTTCTAGTAACCAATCTAAACTACACTGCTAAGGGAGAGAAACATCTTGTGGGTTTACTGCTTGACTAAGACGTCCAGCGTTCCGTCTTCATTGTCCCTAGGATCCAAATTGTAAACTAGCACAAAATAAATGTAAAGAGCCGACCGTCACAAGAGTTATGCTAGGCAAGTCATAGGCAGGGCCCTAACCTAAAACACGCTATTGGTTTACATATCCGAGGAGTATGCTGAACCAGTGCTTTATGCAGCACTGATGTAAGCGGCTGCCAGCATGAACTTCATAATCCACCCACGTGTAGAACATAAGGTAACCATTCCCCTAAAAATCATACCACGAAACCCCTGCTTACATAAGCGTCCGGGAAATGACTAGCGAGAATTCTAAATCCATTTTCATGGATTTACTTACTCATACTTTGACCTAAAGGTCTTAAATGTTATGAAATTATATTTATCATATTTTCATAAAATAAAACTACAACCGTCACACTATATTTGCCTGGAATTGGTCTCAAGAACTTTTTGTTTTAGGCACACTTTGTCTATTGGCAATAGTGTTAACTGTATTCTCTTGTCGTTGGGTTTTTTGCACTTTTTTGGGTTTTAATCATTAGATGATACAGACACACTCATACTTCCAGACTCTGGGGAGGATAGGGAATAATCTTGGCTAGAGAAAAACTCCTACGCCCCTAGCCAGAATCAATCGAAACCGGGACCCCTCGCACAGCAGGCAGATGCCCTGCCGACTGAGCTACCGGGTCAGATGTTGAAATTAATAACAATAGCACTTTACAAAGATTAGTGTAGAGATAATTGACGCATTTCTATTGTATTGGCTTTCGGAGATTACTTCGCTAACACAGCACTACGTCGAATTTATTGTTCCCCGAAGGCTGTTCACTTGCACTTAACATTTTACTGGGAGTTTTCTTACTTCGCGTACGACATTTCATTGTTTCTTACTAAACACTTAGCGCGGAGTTGTTTCTCTGACGGCCGTAGTTTCTAGCGACAGGTAAGTTCACAAGAATACTTAACATTAAAATTGTTACCGTTGCGCACACGATATTTCCTTATTTTACATTTTATACTAAAGAATTGGCGCGGAATGCTTTCGCGGAGTGTCGCAGGTTATGTCCGCAAGTGAGTTCAACAGAAGAATGAATTTGCTTCCCGGATGTGCTCTAAGACACTGGCGGTCCGAAGTTTATTTTCAACTTTCTTATTGGTTGCCTAACAGCGCGATTTCTCAAATTTAAGAAATCTGGAGGGGTTTTAGTTCCTTCCTATTGACGCCTCCAACTCACATGATTTAGCAAAATGGTGAAATTCCCGGCATGTGAATTTGTCGGGTGTTCCCCCAGCGTGATTCACTTGTGCCTTTCTAGCGCGTAAAGTTTACAAAAGGTCTTTGTAATTTTTCGAAAATTTCCCCGCCTTTGTGAGACGAGCTCTCGCTAGTGAAATTCGTGTCCAGTGGAAATGTTTTGCGTCCTGTACAAGAAAGTATATCCAACATATAGTAAAATACAGGCTATAAACGTGATTAACACTGTAGTTACGCCAAGAATACATAATGTTTACATGTTTCCTAATAATGCATTGATGGCATTGTTTGGTACATAAAACCGCCTCATTCCAAACCTATTATATTGTAATCATATATTTAAAGCCTTTTTAGATGCACATGCTACTCGAAGTACCTATTATTGTCATTTTGTCAGTCCACCCAAACGCACAAACCACCCGCAAACCGCTGCTAGAACCTACGTAGCAGAGATTTTATACATAGGAGTTTGAAGTTGTCAGCACATTTCAAATTTGGTTAAAATTGGTACAAAAATGTTGGTAGTTTAGATGGCCAAATTGCATTTTAGACAAACGACGGCCCATATGAATGCATATTTTAAGCAAACATGTTTGAATAACATTTATTAACACATTTCAGACTTGGTTGAAATGAATAGAAAGTTAATTGTAACTTATTATAGTTGACATCTGTGATCAAACCAACCTCCTGTGACTACTGGTTACGATTTTAAACAAGATAGAACATATTTCCATTTATAAAATTTATAGCCAACAGAAATTTTGATGTGCTTAGTTAAATTAATACTTATAATAGGCTTTGCTCATCTTGGTCGTCTGTTACATAGGTGAATCAGCCTTCCTTTTGTCCTGGATTTCTTTTTCCTTCTGGGGTATTGTCCCTTACTATTCGTGCAGTTCTTTCCTCCGACATCTGGATACATGTTCGTTGCATTTTCTTTTGGGGGGGGGGGGCTTCTTGCAACCCATTCTGTCACAGGCAGGATCTTACACATCTCTCCAATATCTCCATTTCTTACTCGGTCATACAATATGTTTCCAGCTATTTTTCTCAGCATTCTCATTTCGGTTATTTTTATTATTCGTTGTGTTCTTATGGTCATAATTTCTTTTATAAATTATTATTGAATGATATTAATTGTTAATTTATGTAACTAAGGCATTAGATGTTATGGATTAGGCTACCAAATCCTTTACAATCTTCTAAGTGTGCCTTTTATATCAATGATGTTTCTTATGGAAAGTTGAAAGCTCTTCCAGGTGTCGATGAAATGGCGAGGTGTGATTCCGCAAGCTCCCACGATTAAATCCTACTTTCTGAAAGTTGGGTAAAGTGAGTTCCTAAATTTTCTTCCCCCCTCCCCCTGATTCACATCATCGAGTATCGTGCTTAAATCGGACTGCTGTCTTTGATTCGAGGTTCAGCCGAATATTTTCGAACCGAAGCAAAGGCTTTGAATGTCCTAACCAAAAGAAATTCTGCAATGAAGTATATACCTTATTTATTGCAATTCTGCAGGAATAAATATATATGCTCTTATTTTATTTAGTTGTTAGAACTAGAAACTGTTAGAAACCGAGTCTAACCATAATGGTATCCAGGACAGTGCCTTAAACCTTGCCAATGTCTTTTTAGACTACCATTTGTGACAATTGTACAAAGGAGACTGACGTTCGTTTACAGTATTAACATTTTGTGCACATCATTAAGGCTTAAATTGATTAAACATATTTCTGTTTTCTGCAACTTGACTCTAGGACTGACTACGGTTTTTATTTTAAATGCATTACGATTGCAATCTCATGTTCATCGGTATGCTTTCATAAATGCCAGTTAAAGGAACACGAAATCTACCACTAAAAGTAAATGAAAATTTGAGGTATTGCACCTATGTATTTACACAACACCCTATGACACAATGTAAAGGTAAACCCCACACAAATATTTAGGCAGGCTTGCAAAATGAAACCTCTGCACTAATGTTTATAACGAAATTCCATTATATTGGTCAGATTGGTGTTATTTAAACGTCGAGGTAACGGGAAATTGTTAATTAGACAATGTTAAAAGCTAAGCGAATATTTGTGGATGAAATTTGTTTGAAATTGATAGAAATTTAAGAGTAGATTACTCGGTGCTACACTTTAGTAGACTTTGCATCTTTGGAATTGTTTTCTAAAACCTCTGCTAAATATCAGAATGCAAAATATAACATTTTGCGAACGCACATTACATATAGGTAAGTCTAAGTGTACATTTACGATCCTGTTTAGCTTCGTATCTTCCACAGTCTCCTCTTTGAGGAACATAATTATGGGTTTATAGTCGAGTGTATGAAATCTTGCCAAATATGACCCACCTCTTACTTTGTTCTTCCACTGCAGTTAACGTTTATGCACTTACTCCCTTTTCCTTCGTTCCTGAGTTTGAAACCGATCTGGGTATATAGGTTAGTGTTTGAGTGTCCCCATTTTGACATTAAACCAGTATACGAGGCGGACTCAATCAGGGGCTAGCATAGACAGTCGTTGCAAAGAATGCCTTCCAGCCACTCAGATGAACTGTTTTATTAATTCCTTCCCTTCGCCACTCACCTAGGCCTGACCTTCCTTCTTAGGCTAATGCATGTGTGTCGGATTTGAATTCAGACCGATAAAAGATTGGGCTGGTGTGGATCACAGTTGATAAGTTTCTGCCAACATTAAATAAACACAAAGATTATATAAAACCAAAGTTATCGTTGTGTTTCCGTGCACGTACGTGAATATACTTGTAAAGCCGATTTTTTTGTTTTATTTTTGGTGCTAAAGCTTTCAAAAATATTCTGAATTTATTGACTATAATTTATAGCATATGCGATGTATTTGATGAACAAAATATGTGTTTAAATATAGCTGAATGTAGTTCACACGCCCACTTCAAGTATCCCAAAGCACTGCTCATGTTACAAAATTACATGTGATTTTTCTTTTGTTACAAGGTATACGCATGTGGTAAGCTTTTTTTAGATGAACCAATTTCAGGATGAATATGGAGCTGGAGTGTGTTAATCTGCCTTAAGTATAAATTTAAAATGCAGTTTCCCGAAAGTAGGTTTTTTAAAGCCATATATTTCCACAAGTCAAAAACTATTGCACTTAGCTGAAAATTTGAATTTTTTTTGTAGGTGATAATGCAAACATACTGCAATAAATAAGATATATTTGAAATTAAACAACATTTTCATTATGATTCAGAAAAACTCGTTGATTTTTATATGAAGTTGAAAAAAGAAGGTTATGATGAAAGTATTGTATATTTTTACTTTCTCTACGACGTACCTGGTAAAAGAGAAAGTATTGCATTCCACCCAAAAATTTTGCACGGAAATTTCGCAGAGAATAAATGTTTTGAGGCCCACTTGATTCAAAAAACAGTTTTAAAAATTATTCGTGTGTATATGGAGATGTGTGTGTGCGTCTGTGAAAGGCATAAATATAAAACGAAATCTCAGGTAGATTCCAAACTTTGTATTTAAATTCAGTAACTTCCATAGAGGCGACACGAAGATTCTCAAGAAAATTCCATCATCCCCAACTACCCTTTACATCGAACATTTTTAGGAATTTTTAAATTCTGAAACCTCACTGTAACGACTTTGATTAAAATATTATATATTTAAGATGTTCGGATAAAAAATAAAATGTATATCTTGAATTTTCTGGAAATAGCCAGTGAAGTACTCTTCATTCGGAAGGAATTTTGTGTAATCTTGTATAAATTGATAAATGTTAAGCGATAGAGAAAAGTGCTAGATAAAAAATGTATGTCTCTTTAAAACACGCAATTTATTAAAAATAATTTTTATGGCATTAACCATTTCAGAGATATTCGTTACTAATGGTTCGAATTGTTCAATACTTGACCATTGTTTTAAAGTCCTGTCGATTTTCAGTTGTTTCTCGCGTTATCGTGGAAAGAGTATGGAACTTTATGGCATGTAGCGTCCAGTTCAAAAAACATTTGACTATCGCTATTCACTTTGTGTATATAACGAAAAATGTAATGCAGGCATTTCCGGTAAAGTTTATCTTGAGTAAAATTAAGTGGATAGAAAAATAAACTTTTGTAAGAAGAGCGTTAGAGGGTAGAGAAAGTTATGTGAATGTAACACAAGATTTTCTTTTGCTGAAGTGCTGTGTTTACAATTAAACTGTTTTATTTTACTGTTCAAATGCATTATAGCAACGGGAAAGATTTATTTTGATAGATATTCAAGTATTGTATTTAATAGGAAAGTGAATTTGCTGAGTACATCTAAAAGTCTCTCTCTGGTTAGAAATAATTAGCTTCTGGTCGGCCAACAGTAAATCACTCAACTTCACGTTAGAAAGGTCACGCCTACCACACCAGTTGGCTCTGGCGCCATGTGGAGACGTAATACCTAAACAAGGTTTTAACCCAGAAAATATTTTTAACTGTGAATTTTTGTGTATACTGTTCTCTCTGTGTGACGGTTAGACAATTTTCCTGGATGTTAACAAATATGCATTTCCTATTAAGTACAGGAGGCTTAGACGATAGTCAAGTATTTAAACATCAGGTAGCTGTGTTCTCCCCTTGATTTTGTATACTATTTATATAAACTCACCACAAATAAAACACTGGTATAGCATATCAAAATCTGATGTATTACATTCACACTACTTTCTCTACCCTTTGTTGCTTATTGGTATACAATATATTCTTACTAAAGCTTATTTTTCTATATAATACATTTTAATCCAGATAAATATTTGCAGAAATAGCTACAGTATACATTTCGTTAGAATACAAAGGGAACAGCGATAGTCAAATGCTTTAAGCTGGCCTTAAAATTCCATAGTGCTTCCATGCAATGGCGTGAAACAACTGAATCTTGAAAGGACTTTAAAGGATGACCAAGTAATTAGCAAGTCTAACCATTGATAACGGATATCTCGGAAATAGCTTATGCCACAAAAAGGTTATTTGAAATAAAATGTGTATTAAGGAGATCTAAATGTCTTGAGTAGTACGTTTTCGTATATCACTTAAGGTTTACTAGTTATACAAGATTATACAAACCTACTTTTGAGTAAGAGCACTTCAAAGGTTATTCCCAGAAAATTCAAAATATACATTCCGTTTCGCATCTTTAGAAGTTCTGAACCAAATACAAAGTTTTGTGTTCGTATAAGCTTTCGTTTTTAACAAAGTTTTAAAGACATACGTGTGCGCATTTAAAACAAAAAAAATTTATTCAGCCTGAAAGCAAATGTTTCCGGTGAAATCTCGGTATAGAATATTTGGGTAGAATGCAATACCTTCTCTACCTATTATGCACGTGGTGGAGAAAGCAAAAACGGATGGCTTAAAACATCAAACAGGCATCTTCGAAATCATTAATGACACAAAACATATCTTTGATGAAGAATAACAATGCCTATCTCTAACAATTTGACAGTTACATATACTTACATTTCATTCAGAATAAACAGTATTTAACAGATTCTTTATAGAAATTTCAACATTTACATTTTATTCTTCATCTCATTAGCTAGAACATTTGATATTTGAATAAAAAACAGTTTAGAAAATAAGATATGATGGAATATTTTTAATTAAACGGTTGATTGGAGCAGGGGAATTTCCTGCAAATATTTGTTACATCCTGGAAAGATTCTGAGTTTGTTCAGCGTCACGAGCTTCCCCCTAATTTTTTTTCTTTTCTTTCTTCGGCTTCTTTGCTGTATGTTGACGGATAAGCTAGATCTTTTTCTGTCGTTTCGAGAGAAGCCATGCATTTCTTAAATTAGTGGTGGGTATTTAAGACGTCTGTCTCTCCTTTTTAATCCTACCTAAACGAACAAAGGAAGATAGGGAGGAGTGGAATGGAAGTTCTAGTCGGCACAAAAATTCATTTTGAAGCTACGAAACTTGGAATTCCAAGTTAATTAACGAATACGTCGAATAAAAGGAATTAATTAACACGAAAAGGCGTCAAGACATTACAATGAATTATATATAATAAATGTTTATTAAGTTTAGTTACTTAATGTGTAACAATAAACATAAGTTTTGAGAGAACGAGAGGATCATGAATTACATTGAAGGAAGTAATATTTTAAAAGCAAGCTACACTGTCGTTTGTAAAAATTGCAACACCAAGAAGGAAACGCACGAATTCAATGAATTTAATACCACAGGTTAGGTACATGACAAGTAACAAATGATAAACATTTCAAATCTATACATGACCTTTGAGCACTAATATTCAGTATTTGGTGTGGCCTCCATGCGCTGCAATTAGAGCTGCTATACGCCGTGGCATTGAATCAAAAAGGTTCTGAATACGTTTCTGAGGGATTTCCCTCCACGCAGTTTGTATTTGACCCCACAAATCCGTGACACTGGTTACTGAAGGACCAACACGCACCAGGTGCCGACCAACCATATCCCAGACATGTTCGATGGGCGACATGTCAGGTGAACGTGCAGGCCGGGGAAGCAATGGTAACCGTCGTTCTTCGAAGAAGGCTTGTACATTCCTCGTAATATTTGGCCGGGCATTACACCTTGTTTCTCCATAAATTAACAGATGCCAATATACTCGTCGTTTGTGTAGATTATGACAGCAGCCGTGTCTCGTAGAAAGTTTTCAAATACTCAGTAGATAATGGAGAGTTTATTCACACCAAGCATTGACGCAGGCGCAAATAGCTAAAGCCACTTTGCATGTGTGAAGTGTTTTAAACTTGGTTGAGGGGGTCAAGCATAATACCAAGCACAATAAAATACCTACTACGAAGTATAGGTAATCCAGCTATCAGTGGAAAACATGACGATTATTCTATTTTGTACACACTTATTTTATCAAAAATGTTCTTTGTACCATAATATGAAATTATAGTCCCAGAGAGATAAAAAAAAAGCATAAAAAGTTTGAACTTAACATGAAATATTTAAACTCAAACCGAAGTAGTACAGTGGGAAAGCAACCGTGATAATACCATTCGGTCAATGCTACCTAGCGAACTGGGGTTCCTATACGAATAAATCATTGCAGAACTCAGACCCCAGCTCGAATCTTTACACGCTTTTTGCAGCTCCATACCGTGTTTGGAGCTAGTTTTGGCAGTTTTAACTCAAATACACAAACTGCATCAGTCATTTAAATCACTGTATGGACTGATATATACCGCAATTTATAATAGAAGCGAAATTATCTACCTAATATTTAACATTTTTTGACAAGGCTGTACAACGAACATTTGTTGGGTAACGGCTTAAATCCAATTGGTCGAACTGCTTATCTGCCATTTTGTTTTAAAACAGCTTTGTTAACAGATGCATGTGATAAGTTGTTCCTTCAGGGACGTTTTCAAAGGCGTGTATGAATGTATGCCAAAGAATAAAAGTTTGTCAAATCAGCTAAAGGTACTACTGCAGCTCCCAGTGTCAGTATGGGAAGTTTTTGGCATCGATATACATGGCGGTTGCATTCTGTCCCGTAAAACACTTATACACTGAGTTACCTATAACTCCTCTACAAAGTGTTATGCAAATCATTCATTCATTATCTGTTTACCCTCCTCTTATGTAGGATTTACACCCCCAGGACTTACAGGCGGGTGCCTGGGGTCAGAGGCCCGTCGAGGAGCAGACACTCATGGATCAGACAGAGCATCCAGGATGGGTGATCAGCTCGATGCCTGGTATGGGATGAAGGAAGTAGATGAAACGAAATGTTGGTGAAATGGATGAAAGGAAAGGTGATGATGGAGCAGTTGGTGGAATGAATGGCGAGGGAAACCGGAGAACCCGGAGTAAACCCGCCCAGACGCCGCTTCGTCCACCACAAATCCCACATGCAGGTCCCTGGGATTGAACCCGGGTCTAACCACTAGGCCACGGCGCCGCCTTGTTATGCAAATCAGCTATTAGAAAGCATTCAAGAAAGGCGTAAGTCACATATGTCGCTTAGCAGGTTGCATAAATTAAAAAATAGGAGCAGCTGACTCACCTGGTGTAAATGCTGAAGTACTACATAAGTTTTACCCAAATTTACACAGTACCTTATCTCTTAGTACACGTACTTACATTAAGTATGTGCTGAATCTAGGCCAGTTTTGGCTGTTTAGAATAAAGTCCCAGCATGCTGTCCTCCGTCAGTTGGAAGCCAAAAATACTTCAGTAATAATTTTTTCTGCACACATGCTGCCAAAATATGCGTCCAGTCTTCCTGTTACCCGCATAATGAGCAAATTCTCCTACACGCATCATCAAAAGTGAGCTTACGAGCTTTCCATTCCTCCCAACCTAAGCCATGCTATTCCTGTCCTGTGTTTTATACCAAATTCCAAAATATTATGTGCTTCCCTACTTCACTCAGCTTTTATTAATTTTGTAGCTCCAATAATGATCATTGTCTGCATTCAGATTCTATTTCCTGCCTGGTTTAATTATTTAGTTGTCTTTTCACTTTTTTCACGGCACTGTGTCTATTTTATTACCCCCTTGCCATATATCGTTTAAGCCAATTTTTGATAATTCCCGTTATAGCCTCGCCGCCCACCATTTTGGATGCTCTGTTATTAATTTTTGACGACAATATATTGCTCTGACTTGTTTGGTCATCTATAATTATTCGCAATCAGTACCTAACTAAATTTATTGTAGTAAATGCAGCATCTTCCCAGCATTCTACCTCACGAAGAACTCTGTAGTTTGAAATACCCTTCCCCAAGCTTAGAATACGCTTCCGAAAATTACATCGTATTTTATTTATCTCTCTACCTCTTCCATCCTCAAACCTCACTACCGTATTGAGCTAACCATTGCCACATCCATGGTTTGTAAAGTTTTACTGGCATATCTGGTACCCGTGTAAATATCAATAAGATAAAATGATTCTAATCCTATCACTCAAGAATTATTAAGGCCTGTGGTTTAGCCCTACTAAATAATTGGTAGTTACATAAATAGATGATGCCATAGTACTTAGTGTTATTTCGTTTATATCCAAGGGGCGCATTTACTGTATGTAAGCCGAGGGAAAAGTGGTGAATTATTGATTTTTATATATATATATATATATAAGTGAAAATAAGTAGCATTTGTTGGACTTGAGTGAAACATTAAGAGAACATTTCCTGAAGAGAAGTAAACACGTATAACATAAAAATCTGGATTATGAAAGCCATACGTATAGGTCTGATGCTCTTGTTGAATTAAGAAATAGGAGATTTTAAATACAAGTATTAGAATTTTTTTGCTCCGCAATATATAACCAAATTGTTGCGTTGGTTAGACGAACTTTCGTTTTGTCTGTCTATTCTAAATTTCATTGCTCCCGCGCAACATAGTCTGTTTATGAAACTAGCATTCAGTAGTACGCTGCCCCGTTTCTTCTTCTACTACTACGACGACGACTACTTTCTCTACCACGTATATAGTAGCAGAGAAGGTATTGCATTCCACCCAAAAATTCGATACCGATATTTCACCGGAAATACAAGTTTGGGGACCCCTGAATAAAAATTTTTTTTAGATAAAGCTCCACATGTGTGTGTGTATCTATAAACAGTATAATTAAAATATAAAATTCAGAATAATACCAATGGTATGTTTGTATCTTCCTAGTAGCTTCAAAAAATGCGACACATGGATTTTCAAGAAACTCCACCACCCCAATCTATCCTTTACATAGAGTATTTTTCCAAATGTTTAATTTACTAAAAATGGCTAACGATTTTGATTAAAATACCACATTATTAAAGCTCTTTATATGACAAATAAAATGTATATCTTGAACTTTCTGGAAATAGCCTGTAAAGTCCTCTTCATTGGGGGTGAATTTTGCATAATTTTGATTAACTGATAAATACTAAGCAATAGACGAACACACACTACACAAAAATGTGGATCTCTTTATAATACAATTTATTTCAAATAAGCATTTTGTGACAAAAGACATTTCTGGGATATCTGTTATTAAAGGTTCGAATTACTCATAAAGGACTCTCAATATTCAGCTGTTTCTCGCGATTGCATTGAAACAGATGGAATTTTAGGGCCAGCATATGGCGTCTAGTTCTTAAACATTGTTCCCGTTGTAACTATAACGAAATGTGTAATATAGTTATTTCTGGAAAGGTTTATTAGGATTAAAATATATTAGACAGAAAGTAAGCTTTAGTAAAATAGTTTGTATACCCATTAATAAACCCTAGAGGGTAGAGAAGGTCATGTAAATGTAGCATATCAATTTTTTTTTACTTTGCGCGTTAGCTGAAATTCCTAATAACTACTTAGGGGTGACCGGGGTATCCCGATAACTGGGGTAATACTGAACAAAGTACGTATGATAATAGTTGAGTGCTGTTGTGGAAAGATTCACTGTTGAAAGCATAAACTACACATATCGAACACGCAACATCTCATGGTGACGTATTTTTTCTAGAAGGATTAAAAATGTGCGTTTTAATGCAGAAGACAGATAGTGTCTTAAGTCCGTATATACTCTCATCACAATCATAGGTGCGTATGTCCTGTGATTATGACGAAAGTATAACAGTCAAGTGGATGTAATCATGCCGATATGATGCGCAGTGATTTCTGTTGGTAAGGAAATACTAATCCGCTCCTGCAACATCCAACCCCAATCCTTTGGCTCCAGCACTCCCCTTAATATTTGTCTTACTCTCCCCTTTTCTTTCGCCCCTGAACCTCAAGCCGACCTTAATGTTTAAGTGCTAGACTTTCGACATCAAACCAATACGAAATGGATTCATTCATGACTTGTGTACCGTCTTGCGAAACAGGTCTTCCAGTCACTCAGTTGAAGTGTTTTTACACTCCTCCCCTTTCGCCGTGCACCTAGGTCTGTTCTTTCTTCATAGAATAATGCGTGAGTATCAGAACCAATAAGTTATTGGCTCACCCAGTGCTGGTGTGGAATCCAGATAAGAGTATTCTGCCAACATTAAAGAAAAATAAAACAGGTGTATCTTTATTGGTGTCATATATTTGGGGGACGTGTTCCTGACATCAAAACAGTAAACAAAGTTCATATGTACATGAGTCTTAAAATCAACCGTTTCGTTATTATAGGTCAAAGAAGATGTATTCCATGAGTGAACAGACGGATATGCACTATACGCATGGCTGTGCAGACGGCAATGCAGCACGAGCACGTGAACTTTATGCAGAAAGGTACCCTTGCGTGTGCAAGAACATTCTCACGAGTTCACCAACGCTTGAGAGAGAATGGCACATTTGAGAGGAGTACTAGGGATGTTGGGAGACCAAGAGCGGTACGAGGCATTGCGCTTGAAGAACGAAAATGAAAATAAAATGAAAATCTTCTGTACCCGTATCACCTTCAACGTGTGCAAGGATTAAATGAGGCGGAGTTTGATTCAAGAAGACGTTTCTGTCAACGCATGTTACAGCAGTGCGTTGTGTTCATCAATTTCCTAGCCTGTATCTTATACACGGATGAGGCTAGTTTTACTCGCGACAGCATCTTCAATTTTCATAACACTCATAACTGGGCATTTGAAAATCCTAATGAAATACGACAGGGCAACCATCAATAGAGGTTCCCTCTCAACGATTGAGGTGGAATCATTCATGATCACCTTATTGGTCCCTACTTCTTCCCTCCACGTCTGAATGGGCAAACCTATCTCCAGTTTCTCAGAAATGAGTTGCATCACTTAACTGATAATGTGCCATGGATATCATCCAACGAACGTGGTTTTTACACGATGGTGCTCCAGCTCATTTCAGTATAATAGTTAGTATATTCTTGAATGATCGACTTCCGCAAAGGTAGATTGATCGAGGGGGATCCATTGAATGGCCTGCTCGATCCCTGATTTGATTCCAATGGAATTCTTCGTCTGGGGACATTCGAAGTCCTTGGTTATGCGACTCCTGTACCTGATGTTTACATTTTGAGAGGACGTATCCAAACTGGATTTGACCAAATACGAAACACACCAGGAGTTTTCAACAGAGTAAGCTAGAGCATGTAACGCAGGATTACTGTATGCATCGAAGCAAGAGTAAGTCACTTCGAGCAATTTTTGTAACTTTCGATTTTGTGTTGTAACTCTGAAATAAATAATTTTCAGACCAATGTTCATTGAACATTTTTGACAGTTTTGATGCCAGAACACGTCCCCCAAACATATGACACCAATAAAGATATATCCTGTATAGGAAACTTAAAAGCATCGGAAGGTTTTTATGCACTCACTGTAGCTGATCGGTTATGGAAACCTCAAAGTATAAGCTACACATAGCGAACACACGCACTCCGGAAGACTTCTTTTATTTATAAATTGAAATAAAAGCAACAACAGTACATTTCCTATGGTTATTTCAAAGTTCTTGTACAACATATATGAAAGAAATACCAGAGATAATTACAGGCAAACCTCATGACTAATTAACAAACGTATTGTGATACAGAACAGATAGACTGGAAGGCATTGGAACTGTCTCCATATTGCAGTACTGAAGTCTTTGTGACTTTGACTTGTTTCCTTAGATGAAAGAACCCATCAAAGACTCGTGACGTGCAGGCGAATGACGTAATGCTTCATCACAGCTGACAGCATCAGCAGAATCTGACATATGTGACAAAGGCAATACCATATAGCCCCGATTTAAGTATTTTAAACCCACGCATGAAGTTATTATTTGTAAATTTTATATCCTTCCTCACGTATGCTACATATGATCTCTGCACCACCTTTAGGATGTAGAGAGAACATCTGTGTGGATCAGAGAATATTGATCTGAACAGTGTGCCTGGCAGAGCTCTGTGATTAGCAGTTACACTGTTTCTTTTAACACGCTGATATGCTGAGTTCTGTTGGTAATGCGGCAGATTTTCCTGCTTTGATTTGGCGTTGTGAGGAGCAGTTCATCTCGCTTCTGTCGCTTTGCTTTTACTCCATAATCATTCAATGTCATTGAATTCTCAGAGCTTTGCTGATACTAGCACGCAGACATTCCGCCTCTGTACTTATTTCCAATGCATTAAATGAGTTGAAATGTTCATTATGATTTCTTTCTCATCAGGTACTAGCTCATTGTCGTTCAGGGATCAACGCTAAGTATCGCTGAGTGTTTGACACTTCTAATCTGAAGTGTGTTTATTTATTACGTTCTTTGTGAAACGAATGCCCTATAATATTCTTTCACATTAAAAGTTCAAGTATACTAGGAATGAAATTTCAAACATATATGAATTTTACCGTACTTTAAAAGTTTACTGCAAACTCAATTTTCGAGCCTTAGTTTCTGAAATTATTTCTTCAGCGTAAAATAGAAAATGATGTACTCTTTTTAAGTCTCTCCGATTTTAAGTTAAGCATTATTAACTTAATTTAAACTTGAAAGGGGATATACTACATATATATTTATTCACATAGACATATAAATCAATATTAAACAAGAATAGTACTTAGTAATAATACAATTCACCAAGAAATATATTAAAATATTTAACAATCAAGAATTGTACAAAAGCAGATTGTAACGTAGATAAGAGACGGGAGAGCTAGCAAATTCCAGATAAAAGATAATTCTAGGTAGAGCCCACCTTTCACCAAGCTAATGAGCAGGGAATTGGAAACAGTAAGGAGAAATAGAAAGATACAGATAGAGAAAGGAAAGAGACAGATATTGAATCCTCTTCCTGACGCGTCATGGGGTCGAGTAGGCGCAAAACTTTGGAGCAGAATATTCTCATACACTACAAGGTAACGCGGTCTGAGGATCAATTAGAAACATCATTACATTTTGAGGCGTGGAGGTAAGCGGCACTAGGCTTAGGTATAAAAATGGGAGGAAAGACCCAGATTTTCACTCTGTGTTATAGAATCTCATCGAGACAAAGTGCTACTCTCTGGACGACAAATGCACGTGTGTGCATATGGGTGGGAAGACGTGTGCAGTTAGTTTAAGCTCCTGATTTATTTTAATGGGAAAAGTCAGCCGCCCATAAATATTTAATTTAGAAATAAACTACTTTTTATGAGAAATGAGGTGTATTTTAATTTGCCCCACCTACAAAAACCCTGAGACCCAAGAAATTCGCTAGATAGGTAACGATTGGAATGGAGAATACAGCAACCGACGAGCATCAATAGCCGAGGACAAGAACACTGCAGCAGATCGCATCCACCAGAGGAACGACGCTTTCCAGATGCAACTGACCAACGACTTCCCGCTACAAACTCCTGAATTGCAGTTAATAAGTTCATGGGTTTCAAAGCTTGTCGTATGAAATACAAACGAACCGATTCAATTCATGGGATAAATGTTAGTGAGTAGAGAATATCGTGTGGATGCAACACATAATTTAGCGGGGAGGATAGTAATAATGCATTTAATCTAAGTTTTGGTAAGGAATACTCAATTTAATATATGTAATTTAGTAATATTTATTTAAAACAGAAGAACTCCTTATCATTTCAAACCAAAACCCCTTACGCTTGCACTCCGTTTTCCGCTATTACATCAGTAACAGTAATGGAGAACATGGTGCAAAGGTGCACGTAAGGAGATTGAAAATCCACTGAAAATTTCTTACTACAATGTCTTTCAGCTCTTATAAAAATAATTATTTTCCTTGAGTTCTTCAAAGGACTAAGGATTTGTTTTGTGTACTTGGTCCTTCAGGCTACCCTACTAATAAAAATTACAGCTGCTAAATTTCAAGAGCAAGAGGGCCAAATACCAACACTAATCACTCCAACTTCAAACACTTTCTTAACTTTATCCCTGAACTCCTCTGCTCTATGATGGGTGGTGAAATCTAGTGGAGAGCACCCATGTGATTTGTCAGCTTATTATAAAACTGGGTCAAAATGCCATTTCTGTGCCTCCTTTCATATACCGCCTGCTCGCATATAATTGGATCGATTATGCGTCTTGCATTAATTGCACACCAAAGTCGCATTTTCGCATTATTGCATAGTTACAGGCAGCAGGGCAGGTGGCCGTGAGTGGAGAGCTGAAAAAACCTTGGTCGAAAGCTAGAAGGCTATTATGATAAAAAGAATAAACTTCGTTAGAAACAGGTGCTATGAGTTCAGTGAAATTCGTACCTCAATATATACATTACAGGTGGTTATCGTGCATGTCTGGAGAAGAATTTAGGATTTTCTTAGTTTTCCTTTACTTCAAGATGCAAATACCATAGATATTTACTTTAACTAAAAATAGAGCCTTTAAACATCCGCAAAGTCCAGTTTTTCTGAAACTCCTTGCAAATAATAGCAGCTATTACTTATTATTCAAACTCAAATAGACTGAAATGGTTCTCAGCGGCCTAATTTTCACATCTAACCTAAGTACAAGTTATGTCAGTCGTTGCAATGCGCCAGTCCCTTCTCTTACAAATGTTTAATCTAATTCCACTAGTGGCGCCGCAATAACAACAGATGTATTGAACAGCAATCGGCAGCTGGCCTGAAGAGTGAGCTTCTGTATTACTGTAAGCGCATTTTGTGGGCTATCTCAGCTGACGGCACTAGCCCACCATAATGGCACAAAAAGGAAAACTTTATATTACAAATTGGTACTAGTCAGCCACGATATGAGTGCGCTTGGAGGAGGGCACCACTGTTTTTGTTGACAATGCGTAACATCATCAAGGCTAGGGAGCAGACATTGGTGAGAGGCAAGGTGATAGGGAAATGCGCAATTGCATAATGAAAGCAGTAGGTACTACATTTGCAGACCTCAGCCTCGCTAGTAAATGCAATTCAGAACTGCGGATGTTTACTTCACCTGACTGACCTTTTGATACTCCACCCTCTTGTTTCGTAACCTTTTATTTTCTCTTTCTACAGAGCGCACTCATATCGTGGCGGAATGTGATTTGTATATGATCTACATTCTCAAATATTCATGTATTGCGCACACAACACCAATATGACTACCCCAAAAATAATACCAACTTAAAAAAATGCCCTGAAATAGCCAAAATTGAGCTAACAGACTGCCCTGAGGTCTAATGCTTAGTCCTCTGAATCCAGAGGTTGGGATTTAACTCCTGACCGGAGTGGAAAATTTCTCTTTCATTAAGATTATTCCCTAACCTCTTTAGAGTCTGAAATTATGGATAGGATTATATGAATACGTATGTGATTCATACTTTAAAATCCTAAAGTTAAAATGTATTATATTCACATGATTTTCTCGACCTACTTAGCTTATAAAACTATTCTTGGAAAACTAACAACTATTCTTGGAAAACTAACAACTATTCTTGCTGCTTTCTCTGCCACATACATATAAGGTAGAGAAGGTATTGCTCCACCAAAGAATTAGATACCGAGATTCCATCGGAATTACGCATTTTTAGACCTCTGGATCCAAAAAAAAAGAAAATATGTTTAGAAAACGTTACGTGTGTGCGTGTGTGTGTGTACGTCTGTGAACAGCACAATTCAAAAACGAAAGTTCGGATAAACACCAAACTTGGTATTTTGGTTCAGCACCTTCTAAAGGTGCGACACAAAGATTTTCAAGACAGTCCTCTACCTCAAACTACCCTTTACACAGAACATTTTTCAAAGTATTGAATTTATAAAAAATGGCTAACGATTTTGATTAAAATATCATGAATACAAGACATTTACATCACAACTAGGATGCGTATATTGAATTTTCTGGGAATAGCTTGTGAAGTCCTCTTCTTTGAAAGGAATTTTGTATGAATGGTAAATTTAAACTATACAAATAATGTAGATCTCTTTAAAACACACAATTCATTTCGAATAAGTTTTTTGTGACATAAGCCATTTCCGAGATATCCGTTATCAGTAGTTCAATATTTAGTCTTTATTTTAAGATCCTGTCGATTTTCAGTTGTTTCTCGCAATGTCATGGAAAGAGTAGGGAATTTTAAATCCAGCATATAGCACCCAGTTCTTAAACATTTGACTATTGCTATTCCCTTTGTAGCTATAACGAAATATGTAATGTAGCTATTGCCGGAAAGGTATCGGATTAAACTGAAGTAGATAGTAAAATAAACTTTCGTAAGAATGATTTGTATACCCACTAATAAGCGATAGAGTGTAGAGAAAGTCATGTAAATGTAGCACTAATTGTTTTATCTGCTTTATGTTAATCGAAATAAACCTTCCTTGCATATTTCAATAAAGGTACAAAGGGGATCGACAATCAGATGTTTAAAACCCGGTCGTTGTATGCTGGCCATGAAATACCATAGTCTTTCCATGACATCTCTAGAAACAACAGAATAGCCACAGCAGTTTAAAGAATTACAAAGTTTTAAAAATGCAAACCAATAATAACCTACCTATATCTCGGTAATTGCTTAGCCACAAAAAGCTATTTAAAATAAACCATGCGTTATAAGAGATCTGCATCTATTTTTAGAGAGACGTTTTTGTCTATTCCTTACAGTTAATCGGTTACACAGAATTCATTCAGAATGAACAGGTCTTCAGGGCTATTCCCAGAAATTTCAAGATATATATTTTATTTGGTAAATAAATATCTTAAACAAATGTTATTTAAATCAATATTGTGTTTTTTAGAAAACAAAAATTCTTAAGAAGGGCAGTTTGAGTTGGAGGTCTTTTATTGAAAATCTTCGTGTCGCATCCTTAGAAGATGCTGAACCTAAATACGAAGATCGGTATTTATCAGATATTTCGTTTCTGAAAACGGGAAACTGTTCACACACACACACACACACACACACACACACCCTTTGAAAGATTTCCTAAATATTGTTTTTTTATTTTTGTATTCAGGGCCGTCAAATCATTTCTTTTTGGTGAAATCTGCATACTTTTTAATTGCATTTTTGGAGTAAGCTTCAGTGTGGATTATCAATCAAATAACAGACTCCTCTAAATAGACTATAACACCGTCAAGGTGGAATGCAAAACCTCTACCTAATAAATAAGTTGTAGAGAAAGTAAACAAGGATCCAACGACTACAACCTAATGGAAATGAGTAAGATCATTGTCGATCGCAACAGTTTCGAAGTCAAAAAGTCACTGATGTAACTTCAGAATACTTAGAAATGAATCATTAATTATAAAAATAGTAGTAATAATAACGGTAATTAATAATAATAATAATAATAATAATAATAATAATAATAATAATAATAATATAAAATGTGTCCTAAGAGTAATATCCTATTTCGAATGATGTTCTCTTGAGTTGATAAGAAAATGTAGTTATATTTGACAATACTTTCTTTAGAAACTAAACCTTTTTGGAATATAATATTAGTAATTTTATAAATATGTACTATTGTAGCCCTCAGTTCAAACGCATGAAAACAATGCTCTAGTTAATGAATTAGATTAGCAGCCACCCTGAAGCGAAAAGCATTTTTAATATTGTACAAGTACACTATTAAAAGTGAAGATGTGGGAGACAAAGGAGAGATTCATTAATGGTAAAACGTGCCTTTGGACAGTAGTATAAACCGAAAGGGGATGAAACAGAATAATGCAGATATTCACATAGAATGTATGATCTTGCTTTCACAAACCGAGAATACGTCAGTGTCAGTGAGCCGTCAGTGTAGCACAACACACATTTGGAGAAATTTATGAAGCCAAAACGTACCTGAATGCGTCATAGATCCTTGGTGTGTATGGGTATACCGCACCCCTATCATCACATCTCTTGAATTTGTGCTCCTATATGCTCTACCAACACCTCTCAATTAGGTTAAAAGCAGATAGTCTGGTTAGAGTGGGAGAGTTGGTATGACATAGTAAGGAACCTTTTGACCTCAAGAGCTAATGCAAAGAGCAATTACTGTTTATTGGGGCTGTCACACAGAGGTCGCTCGTAAACCAAAGAGATGGGATGGTGGTCGTAGTGGTGGTGATAGTGGTGGTAACGCTGATGGCGATCATAATGAAGAGACTTGAAAATACTGAATGTCACACTCCAAAGTAGACCAAATCCAAAAATGTGAATATGGGCGCATACTAATTTGTGGGATTACTTGTAAAGATTTTCAAAACAAAAATTATATCCAATTTACAAAAGTAAAACAGCGAATAAACAAAAAGGAAAACAGAAGCTTTAAAGCTTTAGAAGCCCTTAGGGGTAGACTAACATTTTGAAAACACTTTTATTCTCAATATTATCCTCACTAACTCATTGATTCTCTATTTTTGTCTTCGAGAAGACAATTGATTAATTTAGGTTATATGTTGAGTGATTTTGAAATTGATAAATTCGGTGCAAATTAATTGTAATAAATTATGTAACTTATGTTAAAAATGGGTATTATTGAAAAATCTATACCTACTAATAAAACCATATACATGTTTGTAATTTTTTATTAATCTTGAAAATTGCTTTTTTAATAATTTACATTGAATCAAAAGTAAGAAATCATATTAATTTTTTAAAATATTTTTCCAATACGTCCAGATACCACGGGAAACGGCATAGCTCCAATCACATAAGCATAAGGAACAAGATAAAAGTTTCTGTTGTGTTAAACCTTTTAAATATGTTTTAGCGGTTCACTGCGATGCACTAAGGGTGGCAAGTGTTTATAAAGAAAAGTCTGAAAATATAGCCGAAGTATACGTTTCTATTTCCGACTGCTGTTATACACTTAACATTTGTATATTGCATACTATTCTTTTAGTGACCGGTGACAATATGTTACTAGTAATATTATCTATTTAGTAGAAGTAACAAACTTACTGGCCAAAACCAAGCTTAAAATATGTTACCTTCACATGGCTTTCTCTACCATGTAAATAGTAGGTAGTGAATGTATTGCATTCCATCCAACAATTCATTATTGAGATTTCACAGAAAAATAGATGTTTTCAGACCCTTTTGATAAAATCACATTTTTATAAAACGTTTGGCGGTGGTCTGTGTGTGTGTGTGTGTGTGTGTGAGAGAGAGAGAGAGAAAGAGAGAGAGAGAGAGAGAGAGAGAGAAAGAGAAATAACAACATAGCTGAAAAACGAAAAGTCGGAAACATACCAAACTTTGCATTTAGGTTTAAGTGGGTACATGCCAAGTTGCGATGCAAAAGATTTTCAAGAAAACCCTCCGATCTCAAACTACTCTTTACGTGGAACATTTTCGACATTTTCATTTTCAAAAACATTGCTTTAACGATTTTGATTAAAATACCACATATTAAAGATATTTACATGACGAATAAAATATACATCGTGAATTTTCTGTAAATAGCCTTTGAAGTCCTCTTTATACGGAAGAGATTTTGTATAAAACTGTATAAGTAATAAACGTTAAGTGATAGACGAAAACATATAAAAAAGCTAGGTATCTTTAAAACACACAATCTATTAGAAATATTTTTGTGACATCGGCCATTTCCGAGAAAAACACTGTCATTCTTTATAAAACCCGTTGATTTTACTTGTTTCTCGCGATTGCATGGAAAGAGTATGGAAATTTTAAGGCCAATATAGAGTGATTATCACTGTTCGCATTGTACCCTAACGGAATGTGTAATATAGCTATTTCTGCAAATGTTTATCTTGATGAAAATGAAGTAGACGGAAAAATATATTTTCATAAAAATAATTTGAATACCCGTTAATGAACGATACAGGGTAGAGAAAGCTATGTGAATGTAGCACATTAGATTTTTATTTTTGTATGCCTTGCACAAATGCCGGTATCGGAGTAAAACTCTGATTTAAAATTACACTCCTTTATTACTTATGCTCCGCTTACATTAGAGCTAATCCCACCAACGTTATTTTTCGCACGCAACCAATACTTAAAATACTAAGTGTGCCTCTTCTCATCTGTAGTAGATGTCTAGAAGGAGATGCGACTGTTACTCATCTACTATGTGATTGCCCTGCTCATGCGAATCAAAGAGCGAGTATTTTTGGCAATCACTTTCCAAAGATAGATGAACTATCGAAAGCCTCATTTAGCAGTCTGGTTGAGTTCATTTCGAGCAACAGACTACTTAATGATGAAAGGGGGGATGCGCAATAGATCTTAAGGTCGCAGTGCTTGGGCATAAAACCCACCCCTTTTCAAACTAGAACTAGAACTAGAAGTGTGCCTCTTAATTTTGTTGCCATGGGACTTGGCTAAAATCTCAGAATCTAAGAGCCTTTCTTTTTCAGAATTCCGCCTATGTGAACCTGCAAACGTACTGAGCCTTAACCTAACTGAATTCCCAGAATCTTTATGTTAATACGTTCGCTACTTCGGCTATCGCTAATGATTTTGAATAACATGACTTGCTAATGACTTCTCACAAATCTCGGATCAAGCTTATTAACTATACATTGATTTAATATACGGATATTATTTATTGCAATTACTTCTCTATTTTGCAATTATTCCTTTACTTAATTATTTATATATTCCCTTCAATAATTACGGTATCAACGGTTATATTTATTTCACATGTAAGTATCTCAACCATATAATAATTTAATAAAATCGTTAGCAATTTTCCATCTAACGGTAGTTTAAAGCAGGCAATTTTCTTGGAAATCCTCCATATCGCATACTTGAAGGATAATGAATTGAAATATTAACTGATATTTATCGGGCATTTCTTTTTTGGGTTATGCTGTACATACAGACATACAGAAATAAATTCAGGGAGTTTCAAAACAAGTATTTCTGGTGAAATCTGGATATCGAATTTTTGGGTGGAATGTACTACCTTCTCTACCTAGGTAACCGAGCGGAGGCTCTGGTTTCGACTCCCGGCAAGTCGGCCTCTGATCATTTTTTTCGTGGTTTCCTCGGAATTGTAGGCCAATGCTGGAGTGGTTTCTCTTATACCACGAATTTTCTGTACTTTATTTCCTGTCTTCATAATTTCGGTTCATCCGCTTCACCGATGGTGGTCGGTGTGTTGTGCAGAATGTGCTCTTTGGAAAGGTTTCTCTCTGGCGTTTGGCGGGTCTGCAGAGGACCCCTTCATGGGGTTGGCTGGGTCCCTCGGACAACCCGGGCGGAAGGTAACTAATGCTTGGCTACCCGGCGTTATAGTCCCGCTAACCTTAGAAGGGAATCTGATGTAAACAAAACCACATGGAAGCTGTGTGTATCGGCTTTTGACTACATGTCGGACTACGAAAATTAATTTTATTTTATATTATTTAAGAACTTATTTTATTAAAAAGTAATGCTAGAATATTAAATTTTAGTTGATGCCGCATTTAAAAACTTATTATGTAATTAATAAAAACTTAATGAATGGAGATAAGCGCATGCACCATCTTCTATTACTAAAATACCGTTGGTCAGTCTTGTTATATTTAGCGGCGCTCGGTTGTTTTCAAATTGTTTATTACAGTGTGATTGACGATGGTTAGGACTAATAATTGCTACGAGTAATCAAAATGTATATGTGAAGCATCCCGAAGGGAAAATTTTGGAAAGTGGTAAAAAAGCTATTGCATTGTATGTGTCGTAACATTTTGTGAGAAGTATCTGGATTTAGCCATTGAAGACATTAATTAACGTCAGAGTTTATTGGTCTTTCCGTGAAAACTGTCAACTCCACTCGCGTGGAAAAGCACAAAACTGTAAAACTGTTATCACCTTCAAAGAAAAGGAAACGAGAAAAAGAAGTGCTTAGCACGAATTGTGAGGAGAAGGAGAAGGAGGAGGAGGAGAAATGGGCGGGATTGGACCACTAAACACCGCTGATCTGCATTTATGCCGGCCTGGTGATTCAGGTCAGAAGCACATATCTTCAGATGGTGCGTACGTAGTAATACAGTTCGCAGAGCGTATTTCGTGCGCTGTTTCTGTTTACACCAGGTTCCCTGTAAACGTTGGCGGGATTATAGGATGTGCTCCTTCTGGAAACGTTAGGGCCATATACTGGCTTGCGCATATCGTCGTCTGGATCTGGTCGCCCTACATGTCTTCCCCTCATCCCTTCCAGGGGTCACGTTAGAAACAAAAGGGGGTACTTGCGATGCTCTGTTCTAGGTAGGCCCCAGCATATGTGCACTCCTACTCCTACTCCCACTACTACTCCTACCTACTAGCTACATGGTAGACAAAGTAAAAATACCGTTTATGAATGCTATGGACGGATTTATTTTCAAATAAACACCGGGTCGATTGAATTGAAACCAGAAAAGTTTCTCATCGATTACTTTCGCGTGGTATTAAGAACACATTTAAAGCGTTGCTATCATAGCGGAAAACCTTTTAGTCTGAAATTCGAGGGAGTTGGCAATAGGCTTGTTTGGTTCCTAATAAATCCACATCAGGTACAGCAGAGCATGTAATTTGACGAGGAGGATATTAAGTTCATTCGGTTAATTTCATCGAACTGGGTTGCTCAGTTGGTTAGGCGCTGGCCTTCCAAACCCATGGTCGCGGGTTCAAACCCGATGTGCTTAAAAGCGACAGCCCTGTCAGTGCATTTAGTAGCATGTAAAAGAACTCGTATGGGAGAAATTCCGATACACCGGCAGCGCTGATTACCGGTAATTGACAGCATCGATAACAAATAAAATATTTGTTTTTATTCAGTTAGTTTCGTCTGGTATGCGAAGATCATCATGAGCAAATTAAGTGCATATTGAGAATTAGAAACAAAGACAGAGAGAAGACTGAAATAGTGCAAGTTTAACTAAAAATATGACTTGTGTTGTATGTCTATAATATTATAGCATCAAAAGCTAGTAGCTAATATCAGTAACACCTTTAGGCTTCAGAAACAGCAATGTAGGTGAATAGGTTAGCTTGGCTACAATGAATGTGAGGGAAACCGATTTCCCAGGTATGTCATGATGGATAGGAATCATGAAAAAACACAATCGCCTAAAATATTTATTAACACCTCAGAAAAAGTGGTTTTCAAAACATCTTATACTATGTAAATCGTGCAGAGAGAAAACGAGTGATAGTTAAGGCGATGGTTGAGGAGAAAGTGGACTGGTGTTGACAGGGAGAAAGAGGGAGTGATGGACATAGACGTGAGAAAATTTATGGGAGAGGGAGAGTTTGTAACCTCAAAAATAAATGAATTTAAGAAGTATCGGAATATGAAGTAAAACTATTTTTCAAGAACTACAGTAAAGCTAATAAATGTATTCAAATATAGATTATCTGAGTTTGGTTAAAACAAACTCTATATACGGTTGACAAAATTATTAAATTATTTATAACCGTACCTTGGTTACTGGGGAGGATTTGGAGAAGGAATTGCTTTATTTAGTGTGCAAACTTAATTTAAAATTATTTCTCTTATTCCGAAGCGTACTAAATGTTGTACAAGATATTCATCTAATGCTTATGGGATCTTTATCCACTAGTTATTTCGTTCTTGAATTTATCGATTACTATGGCAAAACCAGAAGTGTAAAATTTCGTTAGTCTATTAGTTGAGGCCCGTCGTGAACTCAGAACTGAGAGCCCGAGAAACCGTGGAGTATGAGGACTGGCAATTGCCGCTGTTTTCTTTATCCTAAGTAACATAGATGTGTTATTTTTGTTAAATTTTTGCATAATAATAAATAATGATCTTATAAATGCAATGATAATCCTAATTAGACAGAATTAACCGGCAAATAAAGTTGCCTGTGGTTAGAAATTAAAATGTCCAGTTATATCTTATCCTCTAAAGAAATTAAAGTAACGTATTGAGGTCCAATTATTTCCCTGGGATGGGAACATTGATAGTGAGGTCCTTTTATGGTTATATTTGAGTTTACCATTTCGATCGGATGTCTGGAAACTTCAATACATGCATTTTCGGTTAAATCCGATATCAAATTTTGAATGTGAAGGAATACTTTCTCTACCGGCTATAAGTAAATGGTTTAGAAATTAAAAATCTGCTGATTAAGAGCATTCTGGTATTACAATCATCAATGGATTTACATTTTAATTCAAAGGTAATTGAATCGAATTTTTGTAAACGGACGTATGTCATACAGAGTAAATTTTTCCGCAGGCACTAAGAAGTGTATCAAGAATGCAGTAATTAATATATTTTGGTGATTTTAAGTGGTTAGTATGTTAGAATGTGAGATTACAGCAAATAGATCTTCAACTTGGTGATTCTGTTATGTTTTATTCAATTATTAACTTTATTGATTTAAACGCGTTTAAAAAACTACAACCTCTTACTTTAAAAAATGACACAAGTGATTGAAATTAAATAAATTTGCTGTGAATTGCATATAATAATTTTTCAAAGGCGTGCACAATTATATTAAGAGGCACAGTTAATGTTTCAAATGATAAATAAATAATAAACATAACATTAACATTTTTATCCAGCTATGTTAAAGCGCTTTAGCGGTTTTATTCTGTCATTCTGAGGCTCATTTGATTAACAAATAATTTCTATGTAGAAGTTCTTAGGTTCTTGAGGAATGCAGATTTGGAATTTCACCAAGTATTCTATCTTTGCTGTTTTATTGGGAGTTTTCCAGATGGGTACGACAGTGGTGATGGTGGTACAGATGTCTTTGAGCTAAGGTCCATTAAGATGGTATGGCAGATCAGGCGTTTAATTGTGGAATATCCCTTGATGTAACTGAACTCTTTTGTTTCTGGGTTTCGTTTTATTTCTTCAGAGCTAGCATAATTTCCACCAGTTTCTCAAGACCAGAATACCTCCGGTTACAATCTCTTATACCACAAAATTTTCTGATACAGAACTCCCCATAACATGAAAAAGTAACCTCTAAACCCGTGCATTGGTGCGACAATTTTGAAGCCGTAACCTTTGCTTCAAATGTTGATGCTCTAATCTCGATGTTGTATCAATTTTGCTTTGCTGATGAGTTGTCATCTGCCAGCTCGTTCTGTTTGTCTAGTCCGCAAGCTGCTTCAGCGGTGTAGCTATGAGTCTTTGTCTCAGGGTATGCGTGAGTGTAGTGTGAAAGGATAACATCAGTTTAGTTAGCATGTATATAAAGAGGAGTCGAGGACTGTTGAATTAAAGAATTACATTATTTCTATCATAGTAATGAGGCGAAGAGTCAGTTTCCGTAAGTCGGAGAAATTTTACTCGGAAAGATCCCTCACAATAGCCGCTAAATCCAACTAACTCAAACACGTCTTGGGCGCTATACAACTTCAAATGAGACTATCACACGAGTATTCACAAGAGCAATCTTAAGATTAAGTAAGTCTAAGTAAAAATAATCAGTCTGATTTAGAATACACGTTCTTTTCTTAAGTTAACCACCGCCTACCTATCACTACCCCTACCAACGCTCCTACTTACGCGGCCCAATCTTAAAACTCTACGTATGCGTATCTGACTCTGGTGGTGCCTTGCTCGAATCTAAGAACTTCATTTCCCTTTCTAATTTACGGAATTCCTGACTACGACATTTTGCAAATGTACTGAACTCAACTCTAACTGCATTCCATGAAATTTTACGTTAATGCGTTCACTATTCTGCTGTTTACCAATAATTTTCCTTAACATAAATTGCCAATGGCCTTTTACTCCGGACAAATCTTTTCACTCGAGTATATTACATTATACATTGAAATTATTTCTTACTTCATTTCGCTATTTAATTATTTATGTCTTCCTGTCAATAATTAAATATTACTGGACTGAATAGATATAGATTCTATCAAGTTTTATAAATGTTTTGTAAAGACTCCAAGCTCCCAGTCATATGGTAAACGACTATGACCTCTGACAGGGAAAATTGCTGAATTTTCTTAAACGACTTTATATAATGAAGAAACTCCCCCGTGTATGTTTCATGGCTTGCCCTGGCAATCACCACTACAAAGGCTATCAAAATCACTCATTTTTACTTTCTCTACCATGAGAAATCATTGTATTCGATCAAAAATTCTATACGGAGATTTCACCAAAAATGCACGTTTTGAGGCCACCGAATCCAAAAAGTTTTTAGAAAAAGGACCGTGTGTGTGAACAGCATATCTCAAAAACTAAAATTTGTATAAACACCAAAATTGGTATCTAAGTTCAATACCTTTCAAAGATGCAACGCAAGATTTCCAGGAAAATCCCCCAAACTACCCATTACATTAAACATTCTTCAAATTTGTTCTTTTCTAAAAATGGCTCTATAGTTTTTCATTAAAATATACCATATATTAAAGATACTTGCATGACAAATAAAATGTATACTTTGAAATTCTGGGAATAGCCTTTGAGATCCACTTCATTAGGAAGGAAGTTTGTGCAATCTTTATAACTGGTAAACTTTAACCGATAGACGAAAAGTACTACACAAGGCATGTAGATACCTTTAAGCATGCAAATTATTTCAAACAACTTTCCTTGTGACATAAGCCATTTTCGATATATCCGTTATTAAGGATTCGAATCGTTCAATACTTAGCTATTATTTTAGTCTTGTCAATTTTCACTTGTTTCTCGCAATGTCATGGAAACAGTATGGAGTTTTAAGACCAGCGTGTAGCGTCCAGTTCCTAACATTTGACTATTGCTATTCACTTTGAATCTGCAACATAATGCAGCTATTTGCTGAAAGATTTATCTCGATTAAAATGAATTCGATAGGAAAACAAATTTTCGTAAGAATAATTTGTATATCCACTAATAAGCAAAACTACTTTTTTAAAATTTATGTGAACTAAACAACGCATATCACAGGTAGAAATAAGTGGTAAATTGAGATAGATGCTCACACTCTTGCTAAACAATTTTATAAAAATCACTCAGGTACGTCCTTTAAATAAACAAAATTCAATTTTTGAGCCGAATTTTTCGCTTAACTTGAGGCATTAAAACACTCCTTTTAAACTAATTGGTTGCATATGTAAAGAGTTACCAAAACAAAAAAGAACGGAAATTGACTAAAGTGTTATGCTACTTAAGAAAAACTTGATTCAATTGCTTGTCTGCCTTTTACACCACACTTTATAATCCTAGACTAACGTTCACAATTTTCTTTTGAAATTTTGATAATACGGTTCTTACGCACCCGAACTCCACCAACCGCCACTGCTCTTTTGTATCCACTGATTCCTTTAGGATCTCTGTGAACGCCACAGGAGTTTCGCTCTTTTACTGCAACTTCCTTTGGGGTACACGCCATAAGGCGCTTGCAGTATAAATGCAAAAATCAATGCCGAGATCTGAACGTAGAAATTTTTTCCTCTCACGAACTGAAGCAGTTTCATTTTTTGGCAGAGATTCAATAATTTCACACATTTTTTCAGCATTAGCGTAATATAGGGCAGTTGATACCCAGTTTTACTGGTTGCAGAACCTGTCTAAGTTTGGAAGAGTGAAGCTAACCGTTTTGTTGAAAAGGCAAGGGGTTGATCAATAAAGAAAGAAGAAAAATAATCTGACGTATAACAGCCACACGCATTTCTCTAATTTTCGATAAAAACCTATTTTTATACTGTTAATATAAAAATTTTATGTGTCACATTATCGCTCTATCGCTTATTGGTGAGTATACCAATTATTCTTACAAAAGTTTATTTAAATATTTACTTCATTTTAAACGAGATAAACCTTTCCGGAAATAGCTGCATTATGCATTTCATTATAGATAAAAAGAGAACAGCGAACTGGATGCTATAAGCTGGCCTTAAAATTGCATAATCATTCCATGACATAGCGAGTAAGAATTAAAAATCGAAAGGATTTTAAAAGAATGGCTATGTTTGAACAATTCGAACCGTTAATAACGGACATCTCGAAAATGGCTGATGCCAGAAAAATGTTACTTCAAATAAATTGTGTGTTTTAAAAAGATATAAATTTTTTGTGTAGTACGATTTCGTCTGTCGCATAACATTTAACAGATTATACTTATTTTTTTCTGAAGAAGAGCACTTCACAGGCTATTCCTAGAATATTAAAGGATACATTTTGTTTGTAATGTATATATCTTTAATATGTGATCCTTTAATCAAAATCACTAGTCATTTTTAGAAAATAAAACAAATCCTAACTGCTCCATGTAAAGGGTAGTTTGATGCAGTAATTTGTATCACAAATTACTTAAATGTAAATAATGATTGTAATATGAATATGCATTTTTATGTGACATTGATTTGAGATATTTGTTTATTGTAATTATTGTTGAGAAGTAAGTTTTTAATGCCTTACTGAAACTGTCAATAATAGCGCGCAATAATGCAGCGAGGGAGGGTGAGCTGTTTATCATTATTGGAAACGAGGAAGTTACGTAATGTTGGCGCGTTTTTTCCGTTTAGAACCTTCTGGAATATTTCCCTAGAGCATATGTATTCATAATTTTTATTGGATATTAAAATAGACGCTAATGTTGGCGCGTTTTATTAGCCAATAGTAACTCAGTTATAATATTTAGGCATATCGGGGAGTGGGTGTATAAAAAGCCAAGTCAGAGGTAGATCGCGGCCAGTTCATCAAAATTCTTAGTACATTACACGTCGCCTTCAGTCGGGCAGTTCATCAAAAATCTGTGTACACTACACATCGTCTTCAGTCAGTCAGTTCGTCGAAAGTATTAGTACGGCATACATCGGATATAGATTCACAAGTTACGCGCAGCAGAATTATGAAAGATCTAAAGTATGGTAAAGTTAATTATACAAAAGATTGAAGTACGTGGATTAAAAGAATTATCAGTAAGAAGTTATTATAACAGTTTCAGTTTGGCGAGTATCAAGATCAATGTATAAATGTGATAGTTAACGTGTTCGACAATAAATGTGTAAAACAAATTTCTTCATCAGTGTTATATTTGGATAAAAGATTCCTTTCCGTTTACACAACCCTGATCAAGAGACATGTTCGACCGAGAAATAATAGCTAGCCGGAGGACAGTAAACAAAAAAATTAAATCAAATAACAGTCGCATTCTTTCGAACACCAACACTGCCGCAAATTGCTAACACCAGATGGAGCTACAAACCGAACAAATGAATGACGTCACAAGATGGCTTCACATGAAGTAAACACACATACACAAACATTTGTAAGTAATACACTTACAAATTGGCTCCCAAACGTGGGGCTACAATTAATGTTAAATAAATAACATTAATAATACCGTTACAAGTTTGGTGTGGGGGATTTTCATGAAAATATTTATGTCACATGTTTGGAAAGTACTGAGCCTAAATACTAAGTTTGGTATTTATCCAACTTTTCGTTTCTAAGTTCTGCTGTTCATACACACACATATAGACCGGTTTCTAGAACTGTTTTTTTTTTTTTTTAGTTGAGCTTCATAATGGGTGTATATAGAATACGCAGGTGTCAGGTCAATGTTTATATAACAACACAAGCACTCATTGTTATGAGTTTATGCAAAAAAAAGAAAGAATTACGCCCTTATAACTTCTCTACCACTTACCGATGGTAAGTAGAGTAGTTATTGTATTCAGTATCGACATTTTACAAAAAATAACTGCTTAAAGTTCTCTTAAAAGAAAAACACAATTAAAAAGAACTTTCAAAAATAACCTGCTGTGTGTGTGTGTGTGTGTGTGTGTGTGTGTGTGTGTGTGTGTGTGTGTTCGTGCGCTCGCACGCAGTTCAAAAGTGAAACATCGGATGAATATTAAACTCTAGTAATTCATATTTAACTCCCGCGTTCCTCAGAGATGTTACGCGAAGATTTTCACGGAATTTCCTCATCCCATATCGACCGTTACATCGAAAATTTATTGGCATTATTTATTTCTCAGAAGAATACTAACGATTTTGATTAGTATAATATATATTAAATATAGATATGAAGAATTAAATCTTGAATTATCTGCAAATAACCATTAGATACCCTTATTCTAATTGATTAATGCATGTGTCTGTACACCTACGAAATCATAACAGATAGACGAAAATTTCGAAAAGGAAAAACATGGAACTTATTAAAATATACATTAACAACAGGTCAGGAAATTAGGTTTTTCACTGATGAGAATTGGAAATTTCGGCACATATAATCAAGTAATAACACAGGCTCTGGGCGCAGTGGTTTCGTTACCGGGGTCCGATTCCCGACTATGAAGTGGCGATTTTAAGTTGGCTCTATCCTTGCCTTCACCTCTGATTTGCTCATGTGAAGTATTCCTAAGGCCCAACTTGGTTCGGAGTCCACGACAAAAGTTGTAGGTCCTCTCATTCCGCCGCATCCTCATCATTACTCTACCATCGGGGGTAATGGATTCCACCTCCACTTCAGGAAAGGGTCGTCATCGCTTGGTAGAATGAAGTAACACACGAAGGTCATAGCCACATGTAGGGAGCGTTGGAGACAACCACAAAAGAGGCTTCTATTTTCTTCAATTGAATGAATGAAGAAAGAAAGAAAAAAAGGGGATGGAAAGCTGAAGTTGTTCTTAATAAGTCATCTGTTTTATATTTGAAACCGTGGGACAATAAATATGTAAAATAGACATGGAATGTTGCAGTTTCTCGGAGCAAATTTGTTTGAAATAGCTTAAATAAGAATAGCAAAATGACTGGTAAATGTCACGACATAATTATTATTATTATTATTATTATTATTATTATTATTATTATTATTATTATTATTATTATTATTATTATTATTATTATTATTATTATTATTATTATTATTATTATTATTATTATTATCATCATCATCATCATCATCATCATTATGATCTATTCTTATCATAAAAGATATCTCTTCCACATAGTTGCGGGGTAAATAGTAATTATAAGTATTTTTAATGCTTAAATGATTTCAGTCTAATTATATAATATATATTCAATAACAGCCTGCCTTAAAGCAATATGTGTATGTAACAATATATAAAAAGTGTATATTACAGTTATTGTATATGTTTATATTATTGTATCCATGTGTAATAATGTTATGTGAATATATTACGTAATTTAATAATGTAGGAGCTGTGAGAATAATAAGTTAAATGTTGCTAACAATGAGGTAACAATGAGGTAACCTTGAGTCAATAATGAGTTTGAGAGTTTAACAATACTACTTGTGATTCTTGGAAGCAATAACGTAATTTTAATGACAGTTTATAAAATAGCCAAACAACAACCAGAGAAAGCTTTAGTTAAAAGAAGGTATTCTATTGGATTAGGAATAGCCAATCAGAGACTTGAAATACAAAAATTTACAAATTTTAGAGCTAGAAATCTATTCAGTTGGTTGCAGACAGCGTTACTAACCAGACGCAAAAAGTGTCCTCAAGAGATTTAATACGTATTCGTGTGACGAAAAATAAGTTTACGTGTTAAAAAAGTGAAATTAATTAATTAATAAAAATAATCTCACAGCTCTCTATCAGTGAAGTGTTAATTAAATCGCGTCAAGCATTAATAAAAGAAGTGAAGTAAAATTATAATCTGCGTAAGCCTACATTCTTAGTCGCACCACAACCCTGCCAAGACATCCATGTCTCTAAAATAAATACTGACGCAGCCGAGGCAAGCATAGATATATAATATTTAATGAAACAGTCAAATTACAAAGTTAATATTTTTTAAACTTGGGCCAAAGGCACCTTAAAGTGAATTTAGGGCGAAGGCTACCGGAAACTGTTTGCTATACGTGCGGTTGCAACTACTACAAGTTCGGCTCCCCAACAGTTGATATATAATACAACTCCTTCAATACAAACTACTTCAAATTGACGCCCATAGCGTGGTACAAATAACGTAAAGATAATATCTACTTCAAATTATACATGATTATTGTTAAGATGACATTCTTGCTCAACGTATTCTAAAGTATTGCTGAACAGCTATCTTACGCCGAGTTGCTTTCTGGAGCATTTAGCGTCTACATCAGGTGTCTTTAAGCTAACGACGCATTTAGGGAGGCGTAAGCAATAACAATCTTTGGTAAAGCACAAAGTATGACATCGAATACTTAACTGTTTTGCCGAAACATTTGGCAATAAACAGATATTACACATGCGCAATGAATCGGTTTAGTTCAGTACGTCGCAGCGTGCTCCAACATGGATTTAGTTTAAAAAAATAAATAAAATAATAGCATCTTGCAATGTAGTGCGGTAATTGCATCATTGGGCAACGAGGAAGACTTTGTCGAAGACGAAGAGAAGTACAGTATTTTTTACTTCCGGGGTTCTACAATACACTTAGCACATGGTATTATACTATATTTTGACGACAGTGAGTAATAAGAATAATACATAAAAATAGAATTAACAATTTACTAACATCTGTTGCACAAGGTGGTTCCAGTATTAAGGGGATCAAGTGGCGATCGATTATCCACGGCTGGTTCTTGATCTTAAAGGAATGAATATCTTGTAGCTGCTACATGAATTAAATCACAAGTAAATATTAACAAATAAAGAGGAAGTAAAGACCCCAAAATGGTCAAATTAAACTATAAAATATGTTTATATTCCATGTCTACAATCAAAAATATACCAATAGTTAGAGGTCTTAATATATGAGGCGTTCGTATTTTGCCGCTGCAGAGCTGCAGTCGCGATTTTCAGCATACGCGATCACTTCCTCCATTCATTAGAAAGCTGCTGTGAGCGATCGTCACTTTGTGTTTTCCTGATGTTAGAGTGTTTCGAAATGTTCAAAACAATCGAGAAGTCAGTTCACCTTTTGAATGCTACGCCATCAAATTGTGTGAGGTTTATGGGTAAGCAATAATGTGTGATGGAATGGTGAGGAAGTAGGTTAGACAGTTTGATGAAGGTCGTGAAAATATGAATGATTAGCCGCGGAGCGGCCGGCAGTCTGATATCTCGGATGATTTGGTGCAAGCTGTGGAAGAAAAATTGGCACCAAGCAATTTTCATATGTTTCTTCATCCGAAGAAACTGCTTGGTGGAAAACATTTCAAAGACGATGATATTGTGTAACAAGAAGTGCAGACTTAGCTTTCATCACAGGCGGCATCATTTTTTGTCGAAGGCATATAAAAACCAGTTTCCCGTTACAAGTACGTGAATAATCGCGGTGACTATCTCAAGAAGCACCTAAGGTGTAGGGTAATGAATAATGATAAAGTATTTGGAAAATAATGTTCTGTTACTGTTTAAAAAATTATCGGCACTTACTGTAAAAACACGCCTCGTAGCTCATGCGCACACGTGCACAACACGCAGGGTGGTTAGGTTACTGTACTACTGAATGCGAGTAATTCAACTTTTACTGACAGCATGAACGGGAAATGGTATACAAAACACTATCATAGAAAAAGGGTTATATGCTTCAGCCTATAGACAAAAACTTGCACTTTTATTGACACCATTCCACTTCACTTACACTTTGTTTGCGCTGTGAAGTTTTCTAGCGAGCAAACTCAACAGTTTTCCATTTTTGGCGTATTCTGGTCACTTGCTTACTTAAATTATTAGTTCTGTTTTGTGTATAAAGACATTCTGAGCGTATTAAAATACACTGCCGTTTGTGAAAATTGCAACAATTTCCCGAGTAGTTGGTGGAAGTGCAAAAGAGTGTGCAAGCAATAAGTGATTAGGTTTGCAGAGAGATGGAGCACACGTAGGCCGAGCAGAGCCCTCTCATGTCGGTCCGACAAGGTCAGTGTTGCGCCCAGTGTAGTCAGTGCAGAGCTGTCAAACAAGGCGGAAACAACAAAATCAGTGCTGTATGCCTCGTCGACGTCAAAGGGAGTCATAACAGCATGTGAGTGAGTTTGAACGGGGCAGAATGATCTGTCTCCGGGAAGCGGGTTTGTCATATCGTGACATTTGGGCTCGCACAGGGAATGCTGCTACGACAGTGATGCCTGTGTGGAAGCAGTGGATAGATGAAGATCGTACGCAGCGAAGAGAGGGTACTGAACCACGGAACATGACCACAGCACGGGATGACCGTCATCTTGTCCGCATGGCCATAACGGACCGTACAGCTTTATCCACAGTGTTGGCTCGACGCTGGAGCACTGCAATAGGTGTGAACTTGTCTGCATCAACGGTTCGTCGCCGTCTGCTACAGGTTGGACTGGTTGCATGCATGCCATTACTTCAGCTTCCATTGTCCAGAAACCACAAGCTCCTCCGACTGCAATGGGCACGTGAACACTGTCACTGGGGTGCTGAGTGGCAAAAAGTAGTTTTTTTCGGGCGAGTCCCGCTTCAACGTTTCCTACAGTCATGACCGCATTCGTATACGGCAGTACCGTGGTGAGCGCAACCTGGAGGGCTGTATTGTTGAGCGGCATAGCGGACATACACCAGGTGTGATGGTTTGGGGCGCCATTGGTTACAACAATCGATCTCGCCTCCTACGAATTGAGGGCACTTTGAACAGCAACCGGTACCAAACGGTGGTTGTAGAGCCTGAGGTACTCCCCTGCTTCAGGCATCTTCACAGGCCACATTTCAATAGGACAATGCCCAGCCACGTATTGTGAGGAATGTACAAGCCTTCTTCAAAGAGCGACGGGTACCATTGCTTCCCTGGCCTGCACGTTCACATGACATGTCACCCATCGAACATGTCTGGGATATGGTTGGTCGGCACCTGGTGCGTCACGGTTCTCCAGTATCCAGTGTCACGGATTTGTGGGCTCCAATGCAAACTGCATGGAGGGAAATCCCTCAGGAACTTATTCAGATCCCTTTTGTTTCAATGTCATGACGTATAGCATCTTTAATTGCAGCGCATGGAGGCCACACCAAATACTGAATATTAAGGCTCAAAGGTCATGTATATACTCGTATTTGAAAAGTTTTATCATTTGTTACTTGTCCTGTACCTAACCTGTGGTATTAAATTTATTGAATTCATGCGTTTCCTTCTTGGTGTTTTAATTTTCACAAACGGCAGTGTATTATATGCGAAGAGAGCTACTCTCAACATTAGGTACACATTCATTCACTATCATTTTAATTCGATTCTGAGCATTATACTGAACGCTTTCTTTCCGCCCGCCTAGTCTACTTGGTTGCACGTTATATGTTTATCATGTACAATTGATGAAAGCAGTAAATACGGAAATGCCTTTTACATGTGCCGATCGGGTACATAATTAGATTTACATTCTCTCCGTGAGTGGTGTGGCTGTATTTTCACTGTGTTCTTATCTTCACAGATTGTTACGCCAATGTCGCGTCTTCTAGTTCAGCCGCATTGGATTCACTCGAAGACTCGTCTTCTTTCTCTACCGCTGAATTGTAAGGATCTCTGACGAGTTTTTCTGGAATGGCGTAATTGTAGAAATTTAGGTTCACATAAGGGTTGTGACTGTGGCCTTTATTTGGGTCTGTGCTGCATTTTGTGGTTATTGAATATAAGAGAATGGATACGCGGAGCCATACGCGGTATACGTATAGATTTTATTTAAATTGTTATAGTATTCAGAGTGTATCTAAATTGTTGTAGAATTTATTTAAATTGGTTATCTTTGAGAGATTATAAAATTGTTAATACAAGCAAAGTTCATTAAACAGCTGCGTTAGAAGGTATTCTAATGCAAAGCCTTTGTTCCGCATTTTTACATTTGAGCTATTTACGTAATGCCGTGCATGTGCGGTAGAACGCTTGCTGCCAAGGCATGCGTCACGCAAAATTTGTGTACTGTAAGTTTCTCCCATACCTTTTATTCTTTCCCTGAGTGTTTGTTACTAGGTTTTGTAGTTGTTTATTTGCTACAGTTGGAGAGCCAAACTTGAAGTAGGTTAATTACTGCTGTTTGCACCACGTACGATACGGTGGCCTTCGCCCCATGTTCACCTTTCCGGTGTCCTTCGTCCCAACGTTTAAAAAATCAACTTTGTATCTTAATGTTTATTTAAATATTATATATGTATGCCTGGGCTGCGTCAGTAGTAATTTGCAGAAAAACGTATCTCTTAGCAGGGGTAGTATGGCTAAAGAATGAAGGTTTACACAAATTATAATGGTATTTAACTTCGTTTTACTAATATTTCACAGGATTAAATAACACTTCACTGATATATCATACTGTAGAGCCGTGAGACGCTTGTTAGTTACACTTTTTAACACTTAAACGTTATATTATTCTCACCGCAATGAATTTTTATGTCTCACATTGAACATGTATCGTACCGATCGGGTACGTAATCCTGTAGCGTCTGATTGGGAACGCTGTCTTGTAGCGTCTACCGCCTAAATTCATACATTTACTCTATTTCAAGTCTCTGATTTACTAAGCCTACTTCAATAAAATACTTTTATTTAACTTAAAGCTTTTCTAGTTGTTGATTGGCTAATTATAAACTGTTTTAAATGTTACATTATTGCTCCAAGAATTATTAGTAGCATTATTAAACTTTTTAATTTATTGTTGTCTCAAGGTTACATCATTGTTACCTCATTGTTAGCAGCTTTCGGCTTCTATTCTCATAGCTCCTACATTGTTAAATTACGTAATACATTCAGATAACATTATTATACATGTACATAATAAAATAAACATAATACACTGAATGTTACACACGCTTTATATATTATATTATACACATATTGCTTTAAGCCGGGCTGTTATTATATTTTATATTATATAATTAGACTGATGTGTTAAAAGTACTGTCTCATTTTTTAGTCGAGCAATGTAAAGATTTATATATCAACTTTGTATAATTATGGTGTTCTTAATTGTGTAACATTTTCAAACAGTATTCGCTTTTCTTTGACTAATATAGTTCGAAACCTAGTGTTCACAGCCTGAAATTAAAGTACAGTCTACTTGACTTGCGTGTTTTCTGTACACCTTGTTGAGGAGTATTCCTCTACCACACAGTGAGTGTTGCCATGGCCTCGTTCCTAGATCCGAACGTTTTCACTCAGACTCCTCCATCACAGATGTGAGTAGTAAAGGTAGCGCAATTGCTTTATCTGTGTTGCTGTCATTTATGTAACACCTTGGGAATTTTGTGGCACGCCAGCGTGCCGCGGCGCACCCGCTGAGACCCATTTCTCTAAAACAATGGCACAACGTCCTACCACGGATAGTGGGTTAACTATACGAGGAGGGCGTGTCGGTTACATTGGATAAAGAATGAAAGCACCTGATGGGGTCCGGCGCCTGGCAGATGCCCATCCGCCCCTTGACCCAGGTTTTCTCATTAAAGTGCCATTATAGCCGTCCATTGTTTTCTCTGCGCATTCACCTTCACCTTATATTTATATAAAACTGTCATCGTAAAACATGCAACGTTTGAAAAACATTCACCCCCAACGTGCAATGGGGGAATTGAAACAGATAACTCTTTCAAAAAGCACAAAATATGGTTTCGGGGGAGGGAAAGTTCCTGAGGGTAAATTTATAATACCGTCCCAAGGGCCAGCATTTTGCGTGTACATGAAGAGAGAAAATAAAATATAGTGTTTACTACTAGTAAATATGAGCATACAAGAAGTTGTTGACGCTTTTTGGGTTACGATGTTGGTCACTGTAACTGAACAAATTGATGGAGGAGGCGATTTGGATAGCCACGTTTCAAAATTAAACAGATCGCGCTTGTAACTCATGACATGTATTTTCTATGGATGCGATTTGGCACTGCTTTAGAATGTGTTAAACTTTGGTTTAAAATAGGGGATATTTAACAGCATGGTCTCAATTTTACTTTCTCTACCAAGTACCTAGTAGGTTAAAGAAGTGTTACATTCTACACAAAATTTTGATATCGAGATTAAAATACTGCTTTGGGGCCCCTGAATAAAAGAACCTTTTTAGCAAAAGGTCCGCGTCTGTATGTCTGTTTAGAGCTTAACTCAATAACGAAAAATAGATAAGATACAAAACTTAGTATTATGTGCAGTATCTTCCAATGATGGGATGTGAAGGATTTTTAAGAAAATTTCCATCCCCAAATACACTTTACATATAAAATGTTTTGGAACTTTTCCATTTTACAAAAAATTTATATAGTTATTTTGATTACAATACCATATATTAAAGATATTTACATGACGATAAAATGTATATCTTGAATTTTATCAGAGTAGGCTATAAATTTCTCTTAATTCAGAAGGAATTTTGTATAACCCTGTATACTGGTACACGTTAAGCGATAGACGAAAACGTACTACACAAAAAATGTGGAGCTCTTTAAAGTACATTTCATTTCAAATAAGTAACCCTTTCTGTATCTTTGAGGACGGAACAGTTAGTTCTACCTTTCTGTGGCATCAGTCATTTCTGAGATACATGTTAGAACTGTTCAGTAATTAACGATACTTTTTAAGTCCTGTAGACATTCAGTTGTTTCTCACGATTGCTTGCAAAGGGTGTGGAATTTTAAGGCCAGCGTACTGCGTCAGTTCTAAAACATTTGTTAATCCTATTCCCTTTGTGTCTATAACGAAGTGTGTAATGCAGCTGTTTCTGGAATGCTTTGTATTAAAATGAAGCACATAAAATAAACTTTAGTAAGAATAATTTGTATACCGAGTATTAAGCGATGGGGGGTAGAGAAAGTCATGTGAGTGCAACACATCAGATTTTTAGAAATATGTCCCACGAGTGTATGTATACATCTGCCTGTGAACAGCATAACTCAGACAGGAAATGTCGGATAAATACCAAGTTTCAAATTTAAGATTAGTAACTTCCAAAGATACGATACGAAGATTTTAAAGAAAGTGCCCCACATCAAACTACTCTTTACAAGGAAATAATTTCGAAATGTTTTATATTCTCAAACCTGGGTCTAACCATTTTGAATAAAATAACATATATTGGCATGACAAATAAAATGTTTACTTATGAAGTGCTCTTCACTCGATAGGAATATCGTTTAATTATGTATAAGTAGTATATCATAAGAGGTACACACTTGTTTACTACAGAAAAAATGTAGATCTCTTTAAAACACACAATTTACTTCAAATAATTTTTTGTGGCATTAGCCATTTCTGAGATATTCGTTATTAAAGTTTCGGATTTTTCACTAATTAGCCATTCTTTAAAGTCGTTCTGTTGCATGTACGGTCACTGACCCATAAGTAATTATAGCCCAAGCTTATTTTCTGCATTAAGGACAGACTATAATTCAGGCACGAAGTTTTGTGTCTATCCCGAACTACTATGCACATTTTCTTACAATTATTCTGTAGAAATGGCAGATGGGGGGTTTAAAGTTAGAAGTTGTCAAGGAGATGGATTACTTGGGGGTGAGGATGAGCAGTAATGGTGAATGGGGGCGCATAGCAGGAAGGTTATGGTAAAGGAAAGGCAGCAATGACAGGAGTAAGGATGTGCAAATATAAATTGGAAATGACAACTAAATGGATAGAAAGAATGTACGAAACATTGGTAGAAATAAGAATGCTATATGCAGTAGAAATTTGTGGGGGATCTGAATTAAGCAGAAAAATAGACCAGAGCTACGGAATGTTCTGTAAAGAGCTATTGGGGTTAACAAGCTCAGCACCAGGAGAAGTAGCATTAGTGGAATTAGGAAGAACAAGAAGAAAGAGAGTGATACTGGAAAGGATATTAAAATTTGGGTTTAGGTGCCTGAAAAAAGATAAAGAGGAAATTTTAAAGATATGAATGGAACAACAAAAGAGTATGAACAATAAAAATAGCTGGTGGACAGGGGTAGAAAAAATCTGATGTGTTACACTCACATGACTTTCTCTACTCTTGTACAAAATATTTTTACAAACGCTTATTCTCCATCTACTTCATCTTAATCGAGATAAAAATTTTCAGAGTCTATCTTATTGCTAATTTTCTTGTAGATGTAAGGGAATATATATTTACAAGGGCAATATAGAAATACAGTAGCCTTTAAGCACATACATATATCTTAATAGCTGGTTGCAGCACCATTCCCTTTGCCACAGATTAATACTTTTTGCATATCCAAACAAAAAATGAATAACGAATTCCCATTTGAGAAAATATTGAAAAAATTAAGGGAATAACATGCAATATCTCGAAAATGGTTCACTCAACAAAAAAAATGTATATGACATAAATTGTGTATTTTAAAGCGATCTACATTTTTTGTCTACCTCTTAAGGTTTACCAGTTATGCAAAAGTCGTTCACAATGAAGAATACTTTTGGAGACATTCCCAGAAAATTCAAGATATACATTTTATTTGTCATAAAAATATCTTAAACATATGATATTTTAATCAAAATCGTTAGGGCCATTTTTGAGAAAATTAAAATTTTCGAAAACTCTTCCATGTAAAGGGTAATTTTGGGTGGGGGGATTTTCTTGAAAACCTTCGTGTCGCATCCTTGGAAGATATTGAATCTAAATACCAAGTTTGGTGTTTATCCGACTGTTCGTTTCTGAGTTATGCTGTTCACAGACAGACACACACACGGACATGTTTCCAAAAATGCTTTTTTTGGATTCAGGGGATCTCAAAACATGTATTTCCGGTGAAATCTCGGTATCGATTTTTTGGGTGGAATACAATACTTCCCCTACTTACTATACGTAGTAGAGAAAGTACAAAATTATGGAGAAGATAGGAATGGGAGATATCTGGAGAACAGGAGAAAGAAATAGCAATGGTTTCTGGATAGCAGTAAGAAACAGAGTGGAGGACATAGAAAGACAAGAGATTTGGGGAAGCTTAGAAAATAAAAAGTCACTAGAGTTCTATAGATTAGTAATAAGGAAATGGGGAAGAGAAGGGTACGTGGATTATTGTAATAGAACAGGAAATGAAGCGTTTGCTTGGATGAGAACAGGATCAATGTACTTGAGAGGGTTAATAGGTAAAATAAAATGGAACTTGTAGATTATGCGACGGCAGTGAAAGCATAGAGCATTATATGACAAATGCAAAGAATTAGCAGAATGGAGACAAGAAGTATGGGAAGAAAAATGAGAAAAAATGGATAGGAAAATAGTAGCAATTAAAATGCTAACGAGAAAAGAAGAAAAGCAAATTAAGAATATGGGGGAGTTCTTAAAGAAAGTAAAAGACAAATGGATTAGAAAAGGAAGAGAGATAAGAAAGGTAGAAAGGCAGACGGAGGAAGGAGAAGATGGGCAATAGGGATTAAAAGTAGTAAGGAATGCTTAGAGGAGCCAGAAGGCCAGGGTGCCAGGCAAAACGAGCAGCAAAGCTGGCAAGGAAATCTGTACATAGGCTAAGTTAGTTTATAAGTGGAACATTGTAAAAATAATTATGTACAAAAATGTACAAATAAAGTATCTATCTATTGTAAAGTATCTATCTACAATTAATCGCCACAAAATTATGCTGCTTCATAAGCTATTTGAGAATCCATGGATTTTCTACTTTCGCTATTACTTTCCTAAAAGTAAACAGAAGAAGAATGTATTCCACCCAAATATTCCATACCGATATTTCAACGCAAATACACTTTTGAGGCTCCCTGATAAAAGGAAAACTACAAAACGTTTCACGTTCGTGTGCGTGTGTTTTCGCTCGTATGTGAATAGCATAAATATAAAGCGAAAAGTCGTTTAGATACCACTATTATTTAATTTCAGCATATTCGAAAGATGCGGCACGACGATTTTTAAGAAAATTTCCTGGCCCAAAACTATCCTTTACATGGAAAAGTTTTCGAAAATGTTTATTTTCTAAAAAATAGCTGTAACGATTTTGATTAAAATATATGTTTAAGATGTTTTGATTATAAATGAGATATACACATTTCTTGAACATTTTGGAAACTGCCTGTGAAGTACTCTTCATTCTGAATGACTTTTGTATAACCGGCAAACAGTAACAGATAGACAGTCTTACTGAAAAAAAAATATACATATATTTACGAGATATTCTTTGGTATTGGTTTGAATTTAAAAATACTTATACTTTTCTAAACTGGGATCTTCCAACGTTGACATGTGAAGGATTTTTAAGAAAAACCCCATCCCCAAATACACCTTACATATAACATTTTTGGAACTTATCGATTTGGATAGAATAATAAGCTTTTACGGAATAGTTTGTAGAGGAGAGGATGGAAAGTCATGGGAATGTAACATAAAATTTTCAGTCTTGCTTTATATTTAACAGAGCAAAGGCTGACGTTGTCCATGACAGGACTACGTTGTTGACTTGTTGAAGTTATCTATATTTTGTTTACATTTACCGTAACTCAACATAAAACTTCTTTTTTGAGTTGTAAATACTCTTTCGTCCAGAATGACATTCTGTCTTTTGTTTGTGCAGGCAAAATATTGGATCTTGAAGGCACGATGAGTGAGGAAAGTGGTTCTGGTGACAGTAATGGCAGAAGTAGCCCCACACAGTCAGACCCACAAACTGGAGGACCACCAGTTGCTTCTCCAGAAAATTCCCAGTGCAATAAGCAGCAGGCATACATCAAGCAGTTGCTGGCAGAAAAACAGATGCTGGAAGAGAAGATGGGCACGAGTGGAGGCGTGGATCTGCAGCTTACACACAAACTTCTTCTGAATGGTGAGTAGGAACCACTTTGTGTCATGTAACATGGATATCAGGCTATAGTTCAGCTTTAAGCTCCTGTGTAAAATACTCTCACGGAACAGCTGTTGCGGCAGTGTGATGAGAAACTTTCGTACTCGAAATTCCCTTTCCGTTTTCCAGGGTCAGTTACGCTTTCCACTAAGCTCATTGCAACATGTACCTAATAATGAAGCTGCGGTCGTCTACCCGGATATTCTATTTACTCTCCAATAAGAAAACGCAGCTCTTTAGTTCCAGGCATTTCATACCGAGCAAGATGACGCCGCAGTAATGTCTGCAACTCCCACTCGGAGTTCCCAAGTTCGATCCTCGGTGATCGCTCATCTGACCCATGGGTTTTTTGTGGTTTCTCCGGATGGCAGACGAATGCTGGGGTTGTTCATCTTATACCGCGATTTTCATGTCCCTCGTTTCCTGTACCCATCATCTTCCATGTCATCTAACTATACAGATCTTCACCACTGGACACTCCACATCCCCAAAGAGGACGTCATGTCCTGCAGGAGATGTTTATGTTTTATAAATACACAGATTTCCCTCACGTTGGCAGTTCAGGTCCCCAAAGATATCTTAAAGTTCTGTCACACATGTTTTGTAACTACAGTGTCTACTTCACCACTGGACACTCCACATCTGCAAAGATTTCTTCAAGTCGTGTAAAGGCTGTTTTATAACTACAGATGTCTAGTTACTGTTGGACACTCCACAACTGCAAATATATCTTCATGCCCTGTAAGAGATGTTTTATAACCACAGAAATCTACTTCACCACTGGACACTCCACATCTACAAAGATTTCTTCAAGCCCTGCTAGAGATGTTTTATAACTACAGAGGTTTACTACACCACTTCACCGCCATGTGGACACTCCACATCTGCAAAGATTTCTTCATGCCCTGTAACTGATCTTTAGGTTTTTTGACTTCAGAGTTGCGCATAGTAATACAAAAGTATGTTTCTTATAGCGGATCCAGTATAGCAATCAGCTCCCAGGGGTGTCGACTGGAGTGTGCTAAAATAGACTCTTCAGAAGAACCCCTCCAAAAGGTGCATCGGTTCCAATATCTGTTGACAGAGCTGGCCTAGGTACAGGGCCATCACAGCCAATCTATCATTGTGCAAATGTCATGATCAATAGCGAACAATATGAGTAGTTGAGCAACAAACCAACAAAATGCAATCGTTAGGTAATCCGTCGCAGGAAACTTTGGGTTTAGTACAGTCGAGTGTACGGAAACGTGCCGATGCTTTTTGGTTTCTTATAGTGTTTTTCTTTATTTAATGTTGGTAGAAAGGCCTCTCTGTTCAGCAGAGCATTATATCGACATGGTTCTGTGCACTCGACTGTATATAGCGTTTACATACAGGCTAACATTATTTATCAGTAAGGACTAAATTAACGTTTATGATAATAAAACATACGGATACTTTATATTAAAACTTTTTTTTAATTTATATATTTTAGGCTGAATGACAACTAGATCATGAGCGACCATGTAAAATACATATAACATTACACTGTCTTTCAGTACAAAATATTGGAAATAAGTGAATAATAGTATTCAGCACTAACATGTAATGATAATGCATTACATTAACATTAAAACAGTGCTTTAAAATAGGAAAAAGATAACAAAAACGATTGAACATTGAATATAACGAAAGTTAAATATTACGTCCTAATCTTTAGGTAATTAAAGGTCAACATTAAAAGAGAGAACAAAGCAAGGTGATGAAGTAATGTTTAAACTATCAATAGTAATACAGTTAATTTGAACTATACAACCAATTTTTATTCACATGTCTTCCTTATGACATTTTAAATTTATTATTAAGTTTAAAGCACCTGTTCTTAGAAGGTTGCTTATTTTGTATAACAATAGACCAAGACTGCTACTACACCAACGTAAAGAAGTGGTACTTAGCTGGTTACTGTCTCATTTGTCATCACTGCCAATGACATGCCAGATGCAGCTGCCAAAGAATCCACCAAACACCCAGTGAGCCACCACTCAGTCCCAACGCCCCATAGTATTCAGTCATATAAAACGACGCCTAAATCACCACTGGAAACAACAATGAATGAATCAACCTGCAACCAAACTCCACGAGATCAGTTCTTATCCTGAAGTCACACCACCTCTTACGTCCGCTGCAAGAAGGCAACAAGTTTCTCTAACTAGGTTACGAATTGGCCACATCTCACTGACACACGCATATCTGCTACGAAAGATGACCCTCCTATGTGCTCAACCTGCGACACCCTCCTTACAATTGTCGTCCTCCGCGATTACCATTACTTTTGAAGTGGCGAGTTGAAACCCAATGGAGGGCGACTTTTTCAGACGGAAAAGCCCTTAGCATGGCTATCTTCAGAAGAAAAGTAAAACCGGTGTAGATTTACGGCACGTAAAAGAATCTCAAGCCTAATAAAGGGGCCTCTGAGTAAATACCAGTCTTTCACGCACAATATAGAATGGGACGCTAAGGAGTTACAGAGCGTCCATAAATAAACCGATTTAATTTGTTCTCCTTACAATCAAACACATCGTTACCGCGCTTCATCTTCAAATGAAAGAGATCTACACACATTTACACATTTGGCTAAAGCAATCTACTACCCTAAGTTCTTCACTTCTTTAAAGACATCAATTTATATCATAGTTTATAATTTCTGTTGTTGTGTACATGAAGATGTGTTAATTCATATTTGAATTGTTCATTATGATGATGTTAATAGTCGCGTTATGACTTTAGTGTTTAAACCACTTTAAACAAACCTAATTAAAAAAATTGCTACTGTGGCTGAAGGCTATAGTTAAAACGCTTCACTCAAAGAAGCATACAAAGTCAAATCGTTAAGTTACATCGGTAACCCATTGTGGATATTATGTGTATAACTTACTAAAGCATTATAAATAATAGTGTAATTTAGTATAGTGAGTTCAGACAATAGAAGTTCGCTTAGATAATCCATAGATTGCTTTGGGTATTGCTTAATTAATATTCTTTATAGGGAACACAAGATTTTATTAAGTAACATTAAATACATAATTATTAGTCATATCTTAAATATATACAGCAAATTAGAATAACTGTGCATATAGGTTGCCAAAACAATTCGATCCATAATATGCAGAGTTCAGCAGAAGTTAATAGATATTCTTTACTAATATTAATGACATAATGGTGGTGGTTAGTGAAATGTCCTATATTATAATTCATGCTGAAGGGCGGATTGAAATGAAGAAAATATGAGGCAAATACATCCGCAGTGTGAGAATTTTGACAGTTTGACGAGGTCTGTTGCAAGTATGAAGGATTTCTTTACAACATATACCTCTCTCTCTCTGTATATATATCGCCGTTTTTGAAAATTGCAACACCAAGAAAGAACTTTCCGAATAACTCCAAACTTGGTGGAAGTGTAGAAGAGTGTCCAAGCAATAAGTGATTGGATTTTAGGAGATGGGATACACGGAGGTCGAGCAGAGCCCTCTCGTGTCGGTCCGACAAGGTCAGTGTTGCGCCCAGTGTAGGCAGTGCAGAGCTGTCAAACAAAGTGGAAAGAATAAAGTGAATGCCAGTATGCCTCCCCGACGTCTCAGGGACTATATCGGATGTGAGTTTTCGAACGGGGCAGAATGATCGGTCTCCGGGAAGCGAGTTTTGTCATACCGTGATATTTCGGCTCGTACAGGGCATGCTGCTACGTCAGAGATGCGTGTATGGAAGCAGTGGATAGATGAAGGTCGTACGCAGCGAACAGCGGGTACTGCACCACGGAACATGACCACAGCACGGGATGACCGTCATCTTATCTGCATGGCCATAACGGACCTACAGCTTCATTCACAGTGTTGGCTCGACGCTGGAGCACTGCAACAGGTGTGAACTTGTCTGCATCAACGGTCCGTCGCCGTCTGCTGCAGGTTGGACTGGTTGCATGGATGCCATTACTTCGGCTTCCATTGTCCAGAAACCACAAGTTCCTCTGATTGCAATGGGCACGTGAACACCGTCACTGGGATGCTGAGTAGCAAAATGTAGTCTTTTCGGACGAATCTCGTTTCCACGTGTCCTACAGCGATGGCCGCATACGTGTCCGGCGGTCCGATGAGCGCAACCTGGGGGGCTGTATTGTTGAGCGGACAAACAACAGGTGTGATGGTTTGTGATACCATTAGTTACAACAACCGATCTCGCCTCCTACGAATTCAGGGCACCTTGAACAGCTACCGATACCTAACGGTGGTTGTAGAGCCTGGGGAACTCCCCCTACTTCAGGCATCTCCACAGGCCACATTTTAACAGGAAAATGCTGGGCCACATATCGCGAGGAATGTACAAGCCATCTTCAAAAAGTGACGGGTACCATTGCTTCACTGGTATGGTTGGTCGGCACCTGGTACATCACGGTCCTCCGGTAATCAGTGTCACGGATTTGTGTGCTCGAATACTAACTGCATGGAAAGAAATCCCTCGGGAACTGATTCAGAACCTTTTGATGCAATGCCACGGCGTATAGCAGCTCTAATTGCAGGGCATGGAGGCCACACCAACTACTAAACATTAATGCTCATAGGTCATTATAGATTTGAAAAGTTTATAATTTGTTACTTGTCATGTACCTAACCTGTGGTATTAAATTCATGCGTTTCCTTTTTGGTATTGCAATTTTCACAAGCAGCAGTGTATTATATATATATATATATATATATATATATATATATATAATTTAAATGGAGAATGAAAAGATTTAAGACCAGTATATGATATAAAGTAATGGCTACTGTTTAGTTGCTGTTTAAACGAGCATTTCAATCAAGCAAAGTTTAATTATTTTCAATCCGGAGTATGCGTTAGACTAGGCGTAACCTAGTATTTTCCTTCAAAGAAATTGTGTCGTCCATAAGTTTAAACAAATGCTGACTTTATTATTTTCTCTACCACCTCGTAGTAGGTAGAGAAGTTACTGCATTTCACCCAAACATTCGATACCCAGATTGTACCGAAAATACATGTTTTGAGTTCCCTGTATAAAATACTTATAAGAATAGGTCTGAGCGCGCGTCTGTAGATAGCATAACTTAATTACGAAATCTCGGATAAATACCAAACTTGCTGTTTAAGTGCAGTACCTTCCAAATATGCGTCACGAAGGTTTCTCAAGAAAGTCTCCTATTCCAAACAACGCTTTACATGGAACGTTTTTGGAAATCTTTTATTTCCTAAAAAAATATCTCTAATTATATCTCTACCGTATATTAAGCATATTTACATGACAAATAAAATGTATACCTTGAATTTTCAGGGAATGTCCTGTGAAATCCTGTTCATTCGGAAGAAATTTTGCATCATCTTGTATAACCGACAGGCTTATGAGATAGACGAAGATTACTTACCAAAAATGTAGATCCCTTTAAAGCACACGATGTGTTTCGAATGAGTTTCTTGTGGCATAAGCCATTTCTGAGATATCCATCATTTATGGTTAGATTTGTTCAATACATCGTCATCTTTTAAGTCCTGTCGATTTTCAGTTTTTCTCGCGATTGCATGGAATCTTAAGGCGAATAGCGTTAACGTTAGTGTTAAGTATAGCGTAAAGTTTTTAAACATTTGACAATCTTGTTCTCTTCGTATCCAAACGAAATGTGTAATGTAGCTATTTCTGCAAAGGTTTATCTGGATTAAAATGAAGAACATAAAAAGATAAAATTTCATAAGAATTTGTATAGCTACTAATAAACGATAGAGGGTAGAAAAGGTCAGCGAATTTAACGCATTAGATTTTTTTCTAAATATATTTTCAACGAATAATTAATATTTTACGTTTCTAAAAATACATAATATATGGAGGGTTGTTCACGATCTATGTCAACAATATCAGAAGAGCATAATAGCTCCGCGCTGAAACATGTGAAACCGAATGAAAGTTCAGCAGTATGAGTGTTTCACTGTGTTAGCTCAGTTGTGTGCTCTTGTTCTTGCTGAATCAAATGACGTCAAAAATACAACCATTTTAATAAGGGTACATTATTGCAATTTCCGATGCAAATACTTGTATTCTAAGATTATTAAACAGTGCAAGAGGCGTGGTTTTACCATATCCAGGAATGTGATCTCATGTGCACTCACCAAAAAAAGGTGAACTTAAGGGCAAGAAACAGGGAAATTCACCGGCCACCATTCGCACCCCGAAGATAATTTGGAAGGTGAAGGCCCATACCTCCGGACCAAATTCTGCAACTCAGAGGGCCATTGCACTGTAATTGTGGATCTCTGTTACTACTGCGAACACCATAATCAACCAGTATTTGAATCTAGAAAAGTGATATTAGAGCCAGGGATATAAGCTGTTACCTAAACACATTGCAGAAGATGCACTAACAGCAGAAAGCTGTATGAAGGATACCTAGCTGATGAAAAGTGGATGTTTGTTGTATTTTTAGATGAGGAATATGTTTATCTAAGTGACTGCAACAAACACTGGGCTATGTATTACCAACCAAGGGCAGAAAAAAAATTAAATTTGGTATAAGGAATCCAACCAGAATTTTCCCTAATGGTTTCATGGTAATAGCAAGGTACAGTTACAATGGCAAATAAACCATTGGTCATGTACATAAAAATATGAAAATTAACTCGGCATATTATCAGACTAACGTCCTGATACCAATTTTCCATACAGAAATCCCTGCTCTCTGTTGTGCAGATGTAAATAAAGTGTGGTTGCACAGGATAAGGCATCAAGCCATACGTCTGCTTCAACCCACAAATTGTTGGAGAACATGGAGAGAGAAATGGGAATACATTCCATACCTTTCAGCGACATCCGTGTTAAGTCATGTGATACATCACTGATGGAGTTTTGTGCATTTGGGTTACTGAAAAGAGCCCTTGGAAGCAGACGGCCGCTAACTTGGTTGGTCTATGGAAATTTGCCAGGAGGAATGGAATAAACTGGACATTCCTGTATTTCATAACAGTTTATTCCAGTGGAAGCTGTGCTGCAGATTAATAGCGCAAGCTAAAGGCTGCCAGATAGAACATCACTGCTGTTGGAGGCGTGGTTTTTCATAAGGTAAGAAGGTCTTAAGTTTGATTGTTACATAGACTGCGAACAACCCTCTATGTACTTATCTCCAAACCGGACATTGTTGACTTGATTTAAACGTGGAAGTTGTTTTCACCAGCATATAAAGTATTTTTATGAAGGCATCGAGACTTAAAATCCCACTTTTAAACCTAAAGATTAATTTTTTCGCTGGAAAAAAACGTACTCTTTTGGCTTTAAGCATGATTGTCGAATGGCGGAGACAGACAAAGAGTAGGTATAAACTATTATTTTATGGAATATAAAATGTTGTAGGACGACGTTAAGGTTAGGGAATTATGGAGAAAAGTATGTTTCTTGCTAACATGTATGATATTAATTATTAATGGAGCTCTAATATTATTATTTTATTATTATTTATTTGTTTATTTTTAATTTAATTACTAGATAACATTCTAATTTAAATATCCTTGTGTTCTACTTTCGAAGAAAGTATTTGAAACTGAAAAATAAACAATACTAACTTAATAACCGTAACACTATAAAACAGATATAAAACAGTCATAAGCTTTTGGTTGGATGCACTTTTTTAAACTAACTGGTAGCGCTAGACCTACTTAGCTTTAAATGCCTCCGTGAATACGCTTTTCCAAAGGCATGTACCAGAAGTTTTCGAGTTTCACATCAATGCACCAAATGAGTACTCAAATGAGCAGTATCTATAATGAAGCCTATATTCACTGCAGGTTATATTAAATCTCTTTCAAGAAATACTGCAACATATAACTGTGACCATTGAAGTGGCTTCAAAATCAAACCTTCGAAGCAGCAAAGCGACTTGTTGACTGTGTGAAGATAGAACTTGAGAATCCTTTCTCTGAGATTACTTTCACTACTGCCAACAGTTGATAGCGAATTTCCCCCGCTTCCTTCAGTTGTGGCCAGGCTATAAGACTTCCCTGCAGCAACGTGTCCGCTCAACCACAAGATTCCGTCCGGGTCGTCGTCCTCGACTAGTCTTGATCGATTAGCACTTCTCTCCAGAGAATGGCGTCCCTGAAGACTTTGTTCAGATGACGCGCCACTTTCATCGTCGACCAAATCTAATTTGCGATACCTTCTTGACACGGTGGCTTTTTATTCTTCTTGGTTCGCTTACACAATTGTACCACTTCCCTCAATAGATTGAAGTAGTGAATCTGCCTACTGCTTCCTGCCTAATCTCGTCGAGTTCAGGAAAGGTGCAATGGAGATAGAGGGATTCTTTTTATTCGCTGCAACGTTTACTCTTACACGCAGAGTAAAAACAAAGCAAGTTAGGATTATACCACTAGGATTTTGTTTACTTTCAGAATGACATTTACCACCATCTGGGCATCAATGCAGCGCTTCATTTTTTTCGAATTATAAAGCTCTGATTTGCAGCAATAACAATACATTTTTACCTAGGATGAATTATATTGCATCCATATTCTACAATTGGTTATCATAATTTCTGTCACCGGAGCTTATGAAGAGTGAAGCACAAAGTAGAAGTGGCCGGGCATTCAACCAGTACGGGGAGGTGATGTGGTCAGCATCACGCATCCCCAACCGGAATATTGATTTTCGTGTCGAACATTTGGTTTAGTCATGGTTTTCGTGCTGCTGAGTGGGCACTGGTGCTATATAGGGTCGGAAAATCCGCATACCTATGGGCGGGTGTGGACTCAGGCTGGGGACCGGAGTAACGGAATGGCAGCTTCCATTTCATCCACATCGTCATCATCGGGATTAGTATTTGGTGAATTGTTCTGTTCCGACTCCTCAGTTTTGGTCATCCCACCTCAGCAGAACAATTGGCATGCGGAGTACACGCTTGACGTATTGTGTCTATAGTACTTTTCACCTATCTAATTCTGTTATTGTTTTCGTAGTCTTTTAATGAGCATTCAGCTGCAAAATAAAACTATTTATTCCGGCATTCTTTTCTCTTAACACTTTTGTCAAAGCTATACAAACCCAAGAGCATATAGGAGGCAGGGTGATACATGATTTTAGACTGTTTATAAAAAATTCAATGTCTTGTTTAATTCTACGAACATCTCAACTTTGTTGAGGACAAGCTTTTGTTTATATTATTAATGGAACCTTCAGACTTATCCATAACTTTTATGTAAGTTGAACTTCGATCAGCCTAAATAAAGTGGCCTTCTTCAGATAATTTCCTTCTGGTTCTTGAAGATACCATGGAGCTAGGATAACCGAAAATGCATTTAAATCCTTAATAATATGAAACTGTGCCAACTATAGCATTTTAATCACAATCCTTAGCCGTCCTTAGAAAATAAAATCTTTTGGTATAGGGAGAAGCTCCTTGAAAAGCTTCTCCTGTATCCTTAAACGCGTCTGACTTAAATATCGTGAATAATATTTAGGTATCTTATTGTTCTTTAACAATATTCACAAATTGACTGAAAAATAAATTCTATTGATATCGTGTTTATTTTGATATTTATAAATAATATAAGAAGCTCCATTAGCGCATATTTTTTCCAATGTGTGTAACATTTTAAAGGAGATCTAATTTTTCTGTGAAAACAAAAAAATCACATTGCGTTTCCTTGCTTTCATTGCATTTAAAATTAAAACTAATTTAAAACCCAATATAATAATAATAATAATAATAATAATAATAATAATAATAATCCTAAATTTAGTTTTTAAAAAAAAGCTTTTAAATGAAAGGAACTAGGAAGTGTAGAACTATCAGATTTTATGTTTTGTATTTTGTCATTTTTTCTGATCAGAAAGAGAGCTGAAGAATTAAAAAGGTTTATAATTTGATTTTCCGCAACCCTTTTAAATTCTTAGTATTTATTGTGTATCTTAGTAAACTGGATGAACTTTGACCTCAAACTTAGAGATACTCGTTAGTCAATCAGGAGACAATACAGAAAGCAGTTAATGAGCAATCTGTGAAATTCATAAAGTGGGTTACACTTCCTGAGCCAAATTTAAATTGAGATTGTCTAGAAGCTACATATTCCTAAACATATATGCTGTGTCCTCAGAAACTATAAAAGTACATATAGCTTTTATGAATTTAGAATGTGTTATTAATTAAATTATATTGAAATTTTAAGTCTTATGTTGTTCAAAATATTTATTTTGTATACCTCATAGTTAAAATATTAAATTTATTCTAGAATTTTAAATATTAATACCTAAACAAATTTTAAGATATTGAGCATTTTTACTTAAATTTGCAAAAGTTTCAATTCAGTTGCATCAAAAACAGAAACTGAAATACATTAAGGAAAAAGATATGAAGTTCAATGGGTTAAATCCTAATAAAAGTTCTACTCTTGTTTCAAGTAATTTATGAGAGATCACTTTTCACTTAATATTGTTTTGATTTAAAATGTCATTCAAACTCGCTACCTCAAATACGAAATTCCATAGGAGGATTATGTATATATGAATGTACATGGGCATGTATATAAACGTGTGTGTGTGTGTGAGAGAGAGAGAGAGAGAGTGTGTGTATGTGTGTTTTTCACACTGATGTTCCATGCATTTCAAGAGAAACCACATACTATCCACAAGGATACCCACCTGTGAAAATAGCCAAAATTCAGAAATGTGGATTTTAGTGTTACTAAACACTAACAGGAAGCGATTTATATGTCTTCCTGTAAGCCAAAATTCCTATAAAAGTTGTTTAAAAAAGGATGGGTTTTGTGTATATCAAAGGGAATAGCTATTTAAGAGTGGCCTAAGGAATCTTAAAATACTAAATTAGTTGCAGAGCAGCAGAGAAAGACTAAGGAGGGCCTGTATATGACCTAAATGCTTTTTAAACAACATAAAATAGGAAACGGTATTGTCTTAGAGTTATAATTTGTAAACCCTTCTTTCTCTGGTTTTCATTTCTCGGCATATTCTCGTTTTCAAATTGTTCCACACGATGTAGTTTTAGGTATAAATCAATGAAATGTTGTGTACCTACTTGTTAGTAATGGTAAAGAAATAAGATTAACTTTTATTAATTGCTTAGTTGAGAAGTTATTAAACAATAATCTTCATGTTTTGTGAATTTTTATGCAAAAATTTAAATTGTCATGTTTAACAATTATTTTCATCCAAACTAATAAGATAATTAAACATTCATCTCTACTATTTGTTTATGTACCTTTAAGTTTTAACTGAAGAATATTAATTTTTACAAAATTAATAATTTTTCAAAACAAAAAAATAATAAAACATTTATGTCTCTGAAACTAATTAAAACTGTGCACGAAATTTAGTTTACATGTTGTATACTACACCTTCATTGTTGTATTAAAACTTCCAATCAATCGACTTGAAATTGTGGATTTTTTTTAAATTTCACACATTGGTATCCTACGATAAATGTATGATAGTATGATAGAGAGAGCTCATAAAATCGCTGGCCAATAATCCACTTTTAATAATCACATTGTGACGATACTCTTAATAGGCTATCCACATAAAATAACTAAAGATTACGTATTTAAATACTATTGTATTAAGATATTTCAAATTGACTTTTAGGCTATATTCAAATCTAAGCAACCATATAAAGTTTTAAGGAAAAGCTTGTAGGTGTGTATTATTTTCCAGTTATGTCCCACGTAATAATTCCATTAACATATCGCTTATAGAAGTAACTCTAAATGAACCCATAATATTACTACGTAAGAATGTAGTGAAATTGCACTGTTGCTTCCATTTGTAATGCTACAGTGATCCTCAATTTTCCGTGTGTCGTGCAGTTGATTACCTACCAGATGTGTTGTTTAATCACACCCATCGCGTTTGATCCCACCGCTGCCACCAAATGTAACGCGTCAGAGTTCGAGCCCAAACAAATTAAACCCTTGATAGTTTACATTGGTTCGTCCTGCAATACAAACGCACAATAATTCTCAACTACTGCTCATTATTCGGTGCAAGCACAGTTACCGAGTTAACGTTTATATGTAACGTTTATATGTTTATATGTTTGTATTATATATGAATTGCTAACTCCGAGATTCACCTCAGGCTATACGGTGCTTATTGCTATACATAGACCTTCCAGAATGTTCCGACTAACTACGTTTTTAGCAGCTTCTAGTGGTCTGTTTCCAGTTTCATTTTCGGTATCGAATTACAGCGTGATGACCAACCGTATTAGTAATCTGCACATCCTATCTCGTAAACTTTGTTACCTTCTGCCCATTTCCTTTAAATCCCTAAGTGGTCGATGCATTCAACTCTGCCGTTTAAAAGTTATATTTCTAGAGAGAGCATTATTATTTTACTAGGTAATGATAGATTTTTATAAAAAATAAACTTTTCAACTTTGATTTAACCTTATGTGACATATTCATATGACTTTCTTTACTTGCTCTTCTACAAGCTAGTTATACAAATCTAACTGTATCTATCTTTTCTTAATAAATTAAATCTTCATTACACATTTGTACATTTGTATGTATAAGAAAAATAAGTAGGCTAAAGGGATAGTCAAATCTTTTAAAAATGCGTAAGCATGTGATGGCTTAGGAATTCCTTTTTCTTCGTATATCCCCGAAAAACTAAAATTGAAAGGCGATTTTCAATTGAGAAATATATAAAGTATTTAAAAATTCAAATAAATATGAAAGAATATATTTGGATAAGCTGTTTATGTTTTAAAAATAATTGCTGATAAAATTTAATAACCATTTTTGTAATTAAGAAAAAATACTATCTTCCTCAATAAAAACAGATTATTTGATATGAATTCTGCCCTTTAACGTGATTTACATCCTTGTGTAGTTAGATTTTATCTTTTATCTTAGGGCTTACCAGTAAGTCATTCAGAATAACTACAGGATATTTTCAGAAAAGTCACCATATTATTTTATTTAGCATGCAGATATCCTAACATTAATTATTATTTCTTATTAAGGAAATAAAATCAAAGAAAATGGTTCCATGCAAAGAGTAGTTTAAGGCGGGGGGATTTTCCTAAAAATCTGCGTCCTTGGGGTCACATCCTTGGAAAACGCTGTACACAAAAGCACCAAAGTAGAGCAGCGATGAATCATATGTCAGTTCACTGCTGGAGCCGTTGCTGTAGAAGAGTTAGAGGAGAAACATAGAAGTGATATTTGTTAAACTCCTAAAATTTGTATGTATTTTTGTTTTAAAAAATTGAGTTTTATTTATGGACGCTCTTTAACTACTGTGGTCCTTAGCGTCCCATTCTTTATTGGGCGTGAAAAACCGGTAATTTTGCTCAGAGGCCGTTATCAGGATTGAATCTCTTTTACGTGCCGTAAATCTACAATACGGGACCACCGGCTTTAATTCCCTTCCGAAGGAAGCCATGCTAAGCATTTTTACTAGCGAAAAAAGCCATCGCCCTACGCCGGGTTTGAACACGGGACCTCGGGAACCACTACACCATGGAGAACAACAAATGTGTATTGTTGTGTTTATAAATGCAATCGCTCAGTACTGATTATCATGCTTTTCTAATAAAAAGTACAAATTAGAAATAGCCAAGAATATTTAACTTGTTGCCTGTTATAGATATGAATGATTTCTGAAGCTCCTAGTACATAACAGTACATATTTTAATATTTAAACAGAAGAAAATTAATATTCTAATTAGAGAGGATTTCTAAAAGAATTATGGATGCCAATAATGAATATTATGTAAACGCTAATGTTGCCATTTCGATTTTGGTTTTGTTTACTAATGTAAACTCAAAACTAGAGGGACGCACAATCTTAAACTCGCCATGTAATTTTGCCGTTCTCCTAATAAATTTGAGGGAAAGCAGGCTCTTCTGTGTCTAGTCTGTTTCATATGTTTAAAATTGTGCGTACTTCGTACCCAAGTTATCTTGCATTGACTTCCAATTCTTCACTGGCCTTTCTACTCTTGTCATAGAACATTCTTGTATTCCTCTTCCTTTTAGCACCACTTTCTTAATACTGGAATATTTTACCTATCTGTGTCATAGATTACACTGGGGAACAAAAAAAAGATTGTTTTGTGGTGCCTTGAATTTTTCACCTGATTCTGGGTGTTTTGATACTGCGGATTCCAAAAATGTCTTCCATTTCATCCTAGCAGCTCTAGTTTGAGATACTGTTGATATCTTTATAAATTGCTCTTATGACTACTTTGTTTTAAAGCACCATTTGTAGCTTGATTATATTATTTGAATTATACTAATTTATTTTACCCAAAGTCTATTAATGTTGTTTGGAGATGTATTTTAACTATTCTGACATTTATGTCTCCTTTTCATAGGCACTGATATGGCTTCATCAGGAAGAAAATGTGTGAATAATCCTGATGTGTTTTGTTTTATCTGTGGAGAATACACATTCATCCAGCAAAGAAAACCAATAACCAATTTTGTAAAAAGAGCTTATTTTGCCTATTTCAAAGTAAAACTTGGAGACCAAGATAAAGTTTAGTCACCTCACATCGTATGTAAAACATGCACAGAGCATCTGCGACACTGGAAAAATGGGAAGCGAAAGTGCTTGAAATTTGGGGAAAGAATGACATGGCGAGAACCAATAAACCACATTTGTTCAGTAAATGTAAAGGAAATCAATAGCAAAAACTGGAATACGTGGAAATATCCCGATCTACGCTCTGTAAGACGTCCCGTTCCACATTCAGAGGAGATATCTGTTCCAGTATTTATCAGTCTTCCAGAGTCATCGGAAGAAATGGATGAATCAGCTGAAAGCTATGCTGAGCAAAATGACAGTGATTTCGCAGGACATTAGTTGTGTCTGGTTTTAATCAAGCAGAATTGAATGACTTCATTAGAGATCTTAGTTTTCCAAAGGAGTCGTCGGAATTGTTGGCTTCTAGGCTGACAGAGAAACAATGTCTGTTACCGGAAACAAAAGTGACAGTCTATCACAAAAGAGAGCAAGGCTTCCTACCGTTCTTCACAACAGAAAACCAATTTGTTTTTTGCATCAATGTTGAAGGACTGTTAATGAAACCGGGTATAAGAAAATGCACACGAACAGGGCGGCAGTTATTTATTGATAGCTCCAAACGCAGCTTAAAATGTGGTCTTTTGCATAATGCGAACAAATACAGGTCAATACAATTGGTCACTCAATTACTATGCATGAAAATCAAACTACAATAGCTACAGTTCTAGTGAAGTTCTCATACCATGATCACCAATGGGTTGTCTGTTTCGACATAAAGATGATGAATTTTCTTCTAGGACAACAAGGTGGGTACACCAAATACCCGTGCTTTATATGCCTATGGAACTCTAGAGCTAAAGATCAACATTGGCTGACAAGACTGTGGCCTCTTAGAGAAAGCATGATCGTTGGAGAAAAAAAAATACAATAGAAGCTTTGGTTGACAGAAACAAGAAAGAAATCACAGAAACGAGAATTCAGCGAGCTGATAGAAGAAAATCAATCAACCTAATGTGACTAGTGTATAAATAAAGTATGGTAATTGATAGAAAGTTGCTTCATGAAAAAGAATGTGCTTGATCCATCCAAATGTATTTTTTATTTAATTGTGTGCAAGTAATACAGTTATATATGCGGACCAATAAGGTTAAATTGGTGTATAATGTGAATAATCTGTATCTCACAAATTAGAGCTGATAGGGAAAAACTGAGAGCATTTTTGAATCAGTGACCCAAATATAGTCAGAAATAGGTCAGAATTGTAAGGCACCAAAATCACTGTTCTCCAGTGTTATTATATCATATCGGAAATTAAAATCATAAATCACAAATGTTTATCCTCTTAAATTAAATTCGTTAATAGCAACCGTAAATAGTGTTATACCATAATGTGGTTTATTAAGCAAGATAGTATACTTTTCTAATTGCAAAAATCTAATTTTATCAGCAATTATTTTTAAAACATAAACAACCTATTAGCACAAAAGTAAATAGTAAAGCCTTTGAGGTGTTTTTCCATACCAAAATTTAGTTTAACTACCTTCAATAATTACTGATAAAATGGGTCCTTTAATTATCAGAAAATATAATGCAGATAAAACGATGTTTTCAAAGTAAAATTGGAGAAATTAAGGACTTGCATATATTTAGAAACCAAAATTTTCGTTTATTGGACCTACGGAAATTTCCATGTTTAAAATTGATACCAATTTGTAGAGCAAAGTCTCTCCTAAAAGATGAGCTCTGTAATCGAAAAAGTATAGTTATTGTTTTTTCTGCAAAGTGGCGCAGAATTTAGCGTACAAAATGGCAGACACACTACCATTATTAAAAATGTATTTAAAATATAAGTAATTAAAATACAATGTTAAGACATATGAAATAGAAGAGGAAATTACAATTTACAAAACTACATAAAGCATAAAATGTTATTTTTGGGCAACGTTTGCCATTTAGTCTCTTAAATATCGTGGATTAACTTAGTTAGGACTCCTAAGGCCTGTTGTTTACACAAAAACACCCTTTACTTCTAGGACGATTGATTTATAATTGCATTATTTCTTTAGCTTTCTTTATCATCAGGTTGATATCACGAGGTATATGCATGATCTTTGATACATATGATTCAGTGTATGGTGGACAGACAACTTTAATTGTGTGGTCATACTCCTGTAATATCTTTTTAAGCAACTTGCTGCTGGTTGGAATATCACCTGTGCTATCTAGTTTGTTGTTACTGAGTAGTCGGAAGCTGGACTTTTGCATTGCTGCTTTATGGATGCATACACGTGGTACACGTGATATTATGGTCTTAGTTAAGTAATCATTTTCTGTACCATCTATTTTGTTCTATGGGTAGCTTTTTGGTCTTGCAAATGAATATCCAACATTAACTGAGGACTGAGGAAGACTACTAAAATGTCTCGTCACTAGATTTAAGTTCATGAACTCCTGAATCCGAGACACAGATTTTTACCTGAGCCATCTCCCTCTGTGATCTCGGTATCCTTTTCTTTTTTATAGCAACTTTTTCTATGTTTTAAAATAATATATTTTTTCTTTTTATCTCGAATAGTCCGGAAGAGAAGTCCTGAAGCCCTTTACCCCACGATAACAAATAAATACATAATAATAAAAAACAGAAATCCTTTTAAGTGACTGTAGCATATGAAATCAGGCATCCGCTTTTAATTTCATTACCACAGAACAGTTATTAATGTCTCTGTCAGTACACATTGACCAACTCATGAACTGTTGCATGCAAGGAATTGAAATAATAATAGTAATAACAATAACAATGCGTAGCTGGTTACAGTCTGCTTTAAACAACAAGCGAGTTCTGACAGTTGCTGGAGGGGTAAGCTTCCGTGTGGTTTCCATGTCAATCCCCTCTCCGCTGCTAAGGTTCCACAACCCTACTTTCTCTTAGCCAACAAGCTGCACTTCGCAGGATAGCATGTGCCATTTTACACATTGTAGCACGTACTTTCACACTGTTTATTAGCTTTCTAATAAATACCGATAACACTGTCCTTCCCTGCTATAAGTGAACTGTCACAAGTCGCAAAGCATATCTTTCAATCACTGAGGTGAAATGCTTCAATCCCCTTCCCTTTCGCCGCCCACCTAGGTCTGACCTTTGTTCATAGGCTAATGCGCGAGTCTTGGGCTTGAATTCAAACCAGTAGGAGATTGGCTCACACAGGGTTGATATGAAACAAATAAGAAGCTTTGTGCAAACATTAAATAAAGAAAAACACTATAGGAAACTAGAAGCATCCGCTCGTTTCTGTGTACACACAACTGTTCTTATATTTATTAGCAGAAATAATGCGGTAGCATTGGTAATCTTTATTTCTGAAAATAATCATAAATATGTCAATAATTTTCTTAAAAACGGTTCCATATAGGTACAATTTCAACTTATACGTGGAAAGATTCGCCTAAAATGTAAATTTTTACGGCCTCTCTTATACCCATTTCAACCAAATTTAAAATGTTCTAATAAATTTTCTTCAAAACTTTTTATGTATTACTCTGTATGTGTACCAATGTGGCTAAAAATTACGTATGCCCCAATTTCAATCAACTTTGAATTCTATCGACGAGGGCTTTTCATACACTTAGTATAAAATATCAACACCTCACATCGTACTTATGTAAAATCTTACTTTGTTAGGAGCAACCTTTAATTTCCTAAAGGCTTGTAGCAAATTTGAAATATGTGCATTGATTTTATTTAAAGTTCTTTATAGTATATAAATACAGGCCGCATTAGCTGAAGTTCATGGAGTGTTTCATTGCGCAGATGGACCACAGATGGACCAGTCGACACTAATGGGTGTTCCGCAGTAGTGAACACACGTAAAACAATATATGTAACAACTAGTGAAGTTCAACATGTATATTCAAGTGTTTACACATGCAAACAACTGCCTGCGATAGTATAAACCTATTAAAGTCAGTGTGAAACCAAGAATGGTGGAATAATAGCTAAAAGGATATAATCCAAGTTAACAAATAAATGCAAATTTAATTAATATAATAAAAATCTGGAGCGTAACAACCCCAGGGCATCCTCCACCCATTAAAAATATGTGGATATTCCATGTATGTTATACTACTCATATAACATAATTCTTCTACCAGTTTTACTTTATGGATGCTTATGTAGCAACATTTAGATACTTTCAGGCAGTCAGGCGGCTATTAAGGGGGCCGACCGGTAAAAGATGAAAGTTTTCGTGTAAATATTTTTGCTATTGGAATGAAAATGAGGGACTTACTTAAAAATTTAAATAACTCTAAATGAAGGATGTGGCAACGTATTTGAAGCTTTTATTTTTCCAAAGTTTCTAAATTGTGGATTTTAAGTAACAAGATACATAAAAGAACTTTAAAACAGTTAATACGAGCAAAATTTTTCAATGTAGGTACTTTTCTCGGTTTTAATATCTTTGATGTTTTTCAACATTTAAAATACTCCTTAGTAGTGATGGGACGATATCACTATTTCTCGATACTCGATACCGATACTCACTTTGTAAAAAGCTGTAAAGGCGATAGCTTGTTTATTGAATTATGTTCTTATTAGTAGCTTTTTGTGTATAAACGTATTTTCTCATTGGCAGCATTCTTTTATCCCGATAATAGGTTATATATCCTTATTCTTAGTCAAGGCTAATGATAATAATAATAATAATAATAATAATAACAAAAGATAATAAAATGTTTGCTTCATTTTTATGTAACCATGTAACTCGACTCCTTTCATTTCTTATCTAGCATTAAGTTAAACGCAACAACTTTCAAGAATGTTAACCTTAAAAATTTAAAAGTATCGAAAAAGTGTTGAAGGTTTATCTCATAGTATTAGACATACTTCGATACCCCGGAGTATCGAGGTATCCAGGCCCCTTTATGATGCAATTTTTAAGTTAACAGAGTCAAACTTCAGAAATAGTTTCCCCAATATATGCTAACTAAAACTTGCTTTGTAGTTATTAATGCGAGGCAAACGTGCTATGATCATAGATAGTAAATGCTAAAAAAGAATTATTAATAATAATTTTGGTGAGTTTAATTTTAATTGTGTTTTTTATGATTGGAGTTGCATTTTTTACTTTATTGGAGCATAAGGTTTTAAATTATATTCATATTCGTAAGGCCCCTAATATGGTAGGATTTTTAGGTATTTTGCAACCTTTTAGTGATGCATCCAAGTTTGATAAGCATATTTTTTTTTGGAGATTTAGAAACTCATTGGATTGAACAACAATTATCTTTTCAAAACTCAATTAATTCAAAAGTATATTTCGTAGAAAACTCATTTTCTAACTCAGTAAGCAATGTAAATAGGAAATTCTGTTCAATAATTATGAAAATCATATCGTAAGGAGTATTTTTTTTATAAAATAGCTTAAATTCTTGTTATAAAATTTACAATCCAGGGAGACTTAAGATATATGCACCAAAATTTGCAGTCGCAATTCTGTATACAATTATAGATATGGTAAAACTTCGAAAATTTGGCTTTGGCGTTTGGAAAATTTAAGATCAGTCTCCTTAAAGAACTTGTAAGCTGCTAGATGTAATCTAAATTGATCTGGGAATGCCCACGAAACCTTACTAAGCTGAAAAACACAACAATGCTGGTGTGTGTGCCAGAACATAAAGGAAGTGCACACAATAGAAAACAGACTCTCTTGCACGGAAAGAATCTACAGAAACTCCGGAGTTCCCATAAGAGATTTATGCATGAGCGGATTACACAAAACCACAAGGAGTGTTGGATCAGAGTGGAAGAAAATAAATACAGTAAATGTATGTTGGATAGGCCTTCGTTATTGGTAACCAAAGATCTTCTGATACTTAGCAGAACCCAAATTTGACTTATAAGTTGATTTATTGAGGATCATTGTCCTCTTATCTGCACATAATGCGAAAACATAAGGAAAACTCCATCTGGAGGATATGTAGTGAAGAAGAGGAGGCAACGTCTCACACTATCCTAGAATGTGTATGCTTAGCTGATGAGATACAAACTCTTTGGGATAACTAATCAAGAGGGGGAACTTCCTAAACACAAACTGATTAACAAATTCTTGGCCCGTATAAATACAATATATTTTACTTATTACTCGGCCACGATATGAGTGCGCTTGTTGGAGGGTGCCACTGTATTTTATTGACAATCAAGGCTAGCGATCAGAGGGGAGTGAGGGGCAAGGCGATATGGAAATGTGCAGTTGCATAATGAAAACAGTACTAAATATGCAGGCCTCAACCTCGCTAGTAAATACCACTGGAACTGCGGATATTTTCTTAACCTGACTGCTCTTCCTATACCCCGCTCACTTCTTTCGTGACCGTTTAGTTCCCACCACACGCATTCATAACGCAGCCGACTAATACTTGGTCACCTATCTACAGTTGGAAGTATTGTATTCCGCTCAAAAACTCGATTCCGAAATTTCACTGCAAATATATGTTTGGGGGCCCCTTGAGTTAAAAAAAACAAAATTTTTAGAAAAAATCTGCGCGTGAATGTTTAAGTGTCTGTATATCTGTGAACAGCATAACTCAGAAACGAAATGTATAAATACCAAACTTGTATTTATATTCAGCTCTTCTACGGATATGATACCAGGATTTTCAAGAAAACACCTCTACCCAAACTACCCCCTACATGGAGGGCTTTTCGAAAACTTTGATTTTCTAAAAAATGGCTCAAATTATTTTGATTAAAATACCACATAAGAAAGATATTTACATGACCAATATAAAATATATCTTGACTTTGCTGGAAATAACCTAGGACGTCCTCTTCATTCGGAAAGGATTTTGTATAATGTTCTATAACTGGTAAACGTTAACCGATAGACGAAAGCGTACCATACAAAAAAATATAGACGTCTTTAAAACATACGATTTAATTAAGATAAGCTTTTTGTGGCATAAGTCGTTTCTTAAGTAGCCATTGTTAAAGTTTCGAATTGCTCAATACTTATAATTCTTAGGTCACATGCATTTTCAGTTGTTTCTCGTGATTGCATGGAAACAGTATGGAATTTTAAGGCAGCTTATAGCGTGCAGTTCTTAAACATTTGACTATCCTGTTCTCTGTGTATCTATATAGAAATGTGTAATGTAGCTATTTCTGTAAAGGTTTATTTGGAATAAAATATGTTAGAAGAATTAGTAAGAATAGTTTGTATACCCACTAATAAAGATAGAGGGTAGAGAAAATCATGTGAAGTATCACAGATTTTTATGGATTTTTTTAACTACGAGAAAGATATTAATTATTTTTACTTTCTCTACTACGTATAGTAAGAAGGGGAAGTATTGTATTCCACCCAAAAATTCGATACCGAGATTTCACCGGAAATATATGTTTTGAGACCCCCTGAAACCATGTCCGTATGTGTGTGCCTGTGCCTGTGTGTCTGTGAACAGCATAACTGAGAAACGAACAGTCGGATAAACACCAAACTTGGTATTTAGATTCAGTATCTTCCAGAGATGCGACACGAAGGTTTTCAAGAAAATCCCCCCACCTCAGATTACCCTTTACATGGAACATTTTTCGAAAATTTTTATTTTCTCAAAAATGGCTCTAACGATTTTGATTAAAATATCTTATGTTTAAGATATTTTCATGACAAATAAAATGTATATCTTGAATTTTCTGGGAATGTCTCCAAAAGTATTCTTCATTGTGAACGACTTTTGCATAACTGGTAAACCATAAGAGATAGACAAAATTTTACTCTACAAAAAATGTAGATCGCGTTAAAATAAACAACTTATATCATATACATTTTTTTTATTGAGTGAACCATTTTCGAGATATTGCTTGTTATTCCCTTAAATTTTTCAATACTTTTCTCAAATGGGAATTCGTTATTCATTTTTACTTTCTCTACTACGTATAGTAAGTAGGGGAAGTATTGCATTCCACCCAAAAATTCGATACCGAGATTTCACCGGAAATACATGTTTTGAGACCTCCTGAATCCAAAAAAAGCATTTTTGGAAACATGTCCCTGTGTGTGTGTGTGTGTGTGTGTGTGTCTGTGTGTGTGTGTCTGTGAACAGCATAACTCAAAAACTAACAGTCGGATAAACACCAAACTTGGTATTTACGTTCAGTATCTTCCAGAGATGCGACACGAAGATTTTCAAGAAAATCCCCCCACCCCAGACTACCCCTTACATGGAACATTTTTCGAAAATTTTAATTTTCTCAAAAATGGCTCTAACGATTTTGATGAAAATAACATATGTTTAAGATAATGTCATGAGAAATGAAATATATATCTTGAATTTTCTGGGAATGTCTCCAAAAGTATTCTTCATTGTGAACGACTTTTGCATAACTGGTAAACCATAAGAGATAGACAAAATTTTACTCTACAAAAAATGTAGATCGCGTTAAAATAAACAACTTATATCATATACATTTTTTTTATTGAGTGAACCATTTTCGAGATATTGCTTGTTATTCCCTTAAATTTTTCAATAGTTTTCTCAAATGGGAATTCGTTATTCATTTTTACTTTCTCTACTACGTATAGTAAGTAGGGGAAGTATTGCATTCCACCCAAAAATTTGATACCGAGATTTCACCGGAAATACATGTTTTGAGACCTCCTGAATCCAAAAAAAGCATTTTTGGAACCATGTCCGTGTGTGTGTCTGTGTGTGTGTGTGTGTGTCTGTGTGTGTCTGTGAACAGCATAACTCAAAAACTAACAGTCGCATAAACACCAAACTTGGTATTTACGTTCAGTAGCTTCCAGAGATGCGACACGAAGATTTTCAAGAAAATCCCCCCACCCCAGACTACCCTTTACATGGAACATTTTTCGAAAATTTTAATTTTCTCAAAAATGGCTCTAACGATTTTGATGAAAATAACATATGTTTAAGATAATGTCATGAGAAATGAAATGTATATCTCGAAATTTCTGGGAATGTCTCCATAAGTATTCTTCATTATGAACGACTTTTGCATAACTGGTAAACCATAAGAGATAGACAAAATTTTACTACACAAAAAATGTAGATCGCGTTAAAATACACAACTTATATCATATACAGTTTTTTTGTTGAGTGAACCGTTTTCGAGATATTGCTTGTTATTTCCTTAAATTTTCCAATACTTATACTTTTTCTCAAATTCGTTATTCATTTTTTTATGTCCTGGACATGCAAAGAGAAAGGAACGCGCCAAATAGCAACCAGCGATAAAATATTTGACTATCGGTTAAAAGCTACCATATTCCCCTTGCATCTACAAGAAAATTACAAATAAGATTGACATCTCGATATCTCGATTAATATGAAGCATATGGAGAATAAGCGTTTGTAAAAATAGATTGTACAAGAGTAGAGAAAGTCATGTGAGTGTAACACATCAGATTTTTTTGTCTTGGTTATGCAAAGAGTATTAATCTGTGGCAAAGAGAATGTTGCTGCACCTAGCAACCAGCTATTAAGATATATATCGATGCTTAAAGGCTACTGTATTTCCAAATTGCCCTTGTAAATACAAAACCAGGGGACCATAGTACGCTTTAAGCGATTGTCAAATATTTTTAGAACTGGTCGCTATGTGTAAAATGTAATTCTCTTTCCATGTCAAAAGATCCTTTCTGCAAATGTTTATCTCGATTAATATGACATAGATAGAGAATAAGAATTTGTAATAATAGTTTGTACAAGAGTAGAGAAAGTCATGTGAGTGTAACACACCAGATTTTTATTATTTCTTTTTGCTGTTTTGAAAAATTGCTCCATACAATGTAATTATTTTTTTAAAAAAGTACATACTCTTATTAAACCGTTTAATAGTATATTAATAAATTGTAGAAATGAATTTTTCATCATCTTACTAGTTTGCGAGAAAATAATGTCATGTAAGATACTTCAAGTTTTACTTAAAACATTACTCAAATTGGGTATTAACGTTAGCAAAACCTAATCTTATCCTCTCATTTATACCCAAAGGTACATCGTGTAGGACAATTCGAAAGTGAGAATATGGCGACAACTAAAGCTGGAGAAAAGTTTAAAACTCATAACGTTAAAGTAACGCTGTTTCTGGCTTTATGCTATTTAGAAAGTATTTAGTGCATTTACAGACCCTCCGTACCTTTTCTGGTCCTCTGCAGCAAAACTAGGTTCGAAGATTCCTGAGGCATTTCTTGAATTGTTTCTTCACCTTAATATAGACACAACTTATTGTTTTTGCTACAGTGTTATAGGAAGCTCCACTTCTACATCTAAAACGCTAAATGACATACTTTAACAGATTGCATAGCTAAAAAAGATACATACAACTAAAGTAGAATATTATTAGAGTTTCATTACACGAACATTCATAGTTATGAATTCTGGCAATTCTTTACCGTTTTTACAGATCGTTATATAATATATAATGTGTAATATATATATATATATATATATATATATATATATATATATATATACAGGATGAACCATTTAAGTTGAGACTGATCATTATCTCCAAAACTAAGCGTTGTAGAAAGAAATTACTTTAATAAAAGTTGCTTGATATTATGGGGGAAAGTAGATGTCAGTTGCGTTTTTTTGGTAGGACGTTGTGATGGTCATTTTAGGGCCAATTTATTTTTTTTAAATGGGAAGCTACCTATTTTTATTTTGTTTTCAAACTGCTCATACAAAACTCAACATTATTTGCATATAGCACTTGCAATTGATTGTACACCAACGTAAATAACAACAAACATTCTGAATGGCTGTGTACGAAGAGTGTAATTAATGGTTGGAACATCCATGGATGGTCGTTTGAGGATCAAGTTGCGTTTCGTATTTGGGAACCAATATTTTTTATCTTATTTTCTTATTCCTCATCATAAAATCACCAGCCTTTTATAACCCATTTTCTAATGAGAAAACATACAAACTATAAGTTACAATTAAAAATAATAATAAATTGAGCCCAAAAAATCCATCACAACGTCCTCCAAATAAAACAAACGACTAATGGCATTTACTTTCCCCCATAATATCAAGCAACTTTTATTCATGACATTTCTTTCTACGACGCTTAGTTTTGGAGATATTGTACAGTTTCAACTTAAATGGTCCAGCCTGTATAACATATAATGGACTTTACATATTTTACCTATGTGGTGAAGCAAACTAAATTTCAATCAATATTTCTAAAGGGAATGATGCCTAGTAAAATTATTTTACATAATTTGCGTATTTAACCAACATCCATATATTCTTTAAATAACGAGATATGGTTTCTCAATTGTAATTATGAATTATGAGAATGGAATTTATTGGTAGAAGTTCACGTTGCAGAATTTATTTAGCATGCCAATCATCAAAATAGTTGAGCCACCCAAATATACAGAAGAGGCAAAAAACAAGGCGCGGATGAAACAATACATTTTCAAAACTATTTTTAAGGTTTTACTTACAATTTTATGATAGGAGACGCTGAAACTGGCCACCGTCGTCAATGAATTTTTGACATCTCTTTAGGAAAGTATCCATCACTCGCCGTAGTTCACATTGAGAAATGCTGGCAATTTCCTGGCGGATGTTTTGTTTTAATTCTTCCAGGATGTGTGGTTTTGTCTTGTACACTTTGTTTTAAGTTACCCCACAGATAGTAATCGCAGGGGGTTAGGTCGGGGGACTGAGAGGGCCACAAATCTCTACTAATAATTCTGTCCTCAAACACACTTTCATAAAGTAGGTAACTAAAGCCTTTAAAAGTAGTTTTAAAAATACTGTATGGTTTCATTCGCACCTTTCTATGATAGCGGCAGACGGCAACGAGCGCCGAAGACGCGGACGGGAAAAACACCGCGCAGCCGGTTCGTAGTCTCTTGGCTCTCCCTGTATAAAAGTCTTTATGAGTATGTATGTTCCTTATAGGCTTCTACACATTTGTACCGATTTCGGCCAAACTTGGCACATATAACTGTCTGGCTTAGAATTCAAAATTGCACCTCATTTAACAGGATTAGTTATTTAATTTTATGTTATGCCTACAAAAGCTCACAAGACCACAACTTTCTCATCGGTAATATTAATAGATTGAACATAAGAATAGCAATTACTTAGGCTTTCACGGCCTCACAAAATAACAAAGGAACAGCGAATTCACATCTTCGTTGATCTTATCTCTGACACTGGTCGTGGAGTAATAACGCAGTGAAATAAATAATTACAACAGGTATCCCACTTATGATAACAGGATCAAACCAGAAAAAATGCTACTTCTTTTATATCTTCATAGGATTATTTATTGTGTATAAATATAAATATCTTCATATGATTATATATTGTGTATAAATATAAATTAATACAAAAGCATAGAACATAATCCCATTGATTACAAAAGTCTCTATGTTGCTAAAACATTGCTAATATATGAGAATAAATAAGTCAAAGTTATACATCTTGCGTTCATACTCCGATGTTTGGATATTTCCATATTATAATTTCTTATTTTTATAAGCTTCGAATTTCTTTCTCTATGGGAAGTTTGTGACGATTTTATAAGCAGAAAAATAAACACTGAATGACATATAAACATGGGCATGGATAACAACAGCAGCATCAAACCAGTCGAACTACTACTTTTTAGTCCTACTCTTCTTTTATCTGTATATTAATTATGGCCCTCATTTTATTTTGTAGTTCGTGTGTTTTCTTAGCAGTTTTGTGTATATTAGTTACTGAGATTGAACAAGGTTATATTGATACTTAAATTGCAATTATTTCTTCCCAACATCCCAAATGTGACAACGTGGAAGTCACTCAACTGCATTCATGAGATGTCATCTCAAAAATCGTGGTATTTGTGGTTGTTTAGTAGTGCTTTTGCATAGCATTTTCTCAGTCATATTTTTTTATAATTCTTTATAGAGTCATGAGGTCTTTAATTAGCTCTTTTAAGTATCTTGTGTAAACATTTTAAATGCCTCCAAAGAAACGGAATGCTATTGGGTAAGTGCAACCTAAGGCTAAAGGTTTTAGGGATAAACCGTCAAGTCTCGGGCAACGCCGGGTATTTCAGCTGGTTTTTGATAAAAATAAGTGTTCATGTGGATACTCCTTTTAGTTTTCTTTATAAAGGATTAATTATGTTGGGGAATTTCTTGAAGTTTATTCTTGCTTGCTTAATTATAAAATCTATCTAATTTAGTCTTTTTGAGTTTTGCTTATACATAGATTGGCGCACATGCACTCATGTATGCATACGTATAAGGTTACATTTTTACTTTCTGTACTACGTATAGTAAGTAGGGAAAGTATTGTATTCCAACCAAAAATTCGATACCGAGATTTCAACGGAAATATATGTTTTGAGATCCCCTGAATCAAAAAAAAGCATTTTGGAAGCATTTGTGTGTGTGTCTGTGTGTGTGAACAGCATAACTCAGGAACGAACAGTCGGATAAACACCAAACTTGGTGTTTAGGTTCAGTATCTTCCAGAAATGCGACACGAAGGTTTTCAAGAAAATCCTCCAACTCAGATTATCCTTTACATGGAACATTTTTTGGGAATGTCTCCAAAAGTATTCTTCATTGTGAACGACGTTTGCATAACTGTAAAGCATAAGAGATAGACAAACTTTTACTACATAAAAATGTAGATCGCGTTAAAATACACAATTTGTCACATATATATATTTTTTTTTTGTTAAGTGAACCATTTTCGAGATATTGCTTATTATTCCCTTAAACTTTTCAATACTTATACTTTTTCTCAAACTCGTTATTCATTTTTTTGTCCTGGTAATGCAAAGAGAATGGAATACTCCACATAGCAACCATCTCTTAAAAGATTTGACTATAGCTTAAAGCCTACCAATTCCTCTTGCATCTACAAGAAAATTAGCAATAAGATTAACATATCGATATCTCGATTAACATGAAGCATATGGAGAATAAGCGTTTGTAAAAATAGTTTGTACAAGAGTAGAGAAAGTCATGTGAGTGTAACACATCATATTTTTTACTGTCTCTATACATAGTATGGGAAGTATTGTATTCCACCCAAAAATTCGATAACGAGATTTTACCGGAAATACATGAAATAAAATGAATAAAAATGTTTTTAGAAAAAGACCCGTGTTTGTCTGTGTGTCTGTGAACAGCATAACTCAAAAACGAAAATTCGATGCGACACCAAGATTTCCAAGAAAATTCCCCTCCCCAGATTACTCTTTGCATGGAACACTTTTCGAAAATTTTGGTTTTCTAAAGTATGACTCTAAAGGTTTTAATTAATATACCATATATTCAAGATATTTACGTGACAAATGAAATGTGTATCTTGAATTTTCTGGGAATAGCCTGTGAAGTGCACTTCATTTGGAAAATTTTGTATAATCTTGTAGAACTGATAGATGTTAAGCGATAGACGAAAACGTACTATATTAAAACTGTAGACATCTTCAAATACAATTTATTTCAAATAAGCTCTTTTGTGGTATAAGCCGTTTCTGAGATATCCGTTATTAAAGGTATTGTTCATTTCTTGGTCAATCTCTTAAAGTCCTTTCAACATTCATCTGTTTCTCGCGCTATCACGGAGAGAGTATGGAATTTTAAGGCCAGCATATAGCATCCAGTTCTTAAAACATTTGACTATCTCTGTTCCCTTTGTATCTATAACGAAATGCGTTTCTGCAAAGTTTTATTTTGATTAAAATGTAATAGGAAAAATAAGCTTGAATAAGAATAATTTTTGTACTCACTAATAAACGATAGAGGGTGGAGAAAGTCATGTGATTGTAACACATCAGTTTTTTAAATAATGTTTTTGTTTGAATTAAGAGGAGCTTAAGACGTTACTTTCGGTAGAAGCTCCATATCGAAATTTTGGTTCTACAGTAATGTAGGAGGTAAATAAATTACTAAATGTATGGTGAGTAACATTAAAATAAAAAAGATGTCTGCAGAGGAATTTCCAAAAGCTTGAAATAAATATCTTCAGCCAAAGAACGAACGCTGCTGAAGTTTTATGCTATGCATACATTTACCGACTTGTTTAATTATGGGCATGTAGGCAATAACCATAGCAAAGCCGCAAAGAAAGGTTTTAACATTCAATGCGTGCGACCCTTCTCTGGTATTCCACGAGGATAGAGAAGCACAAGGGGTATGATCCATTAATCGTCGGTGTGGGAGGGGGCAGGGGTCCTTACCGCATGCTCTCACAGCTAATGAAGCAGAAGGAATTAAGCCTTGGTGACCTCATTCTTGAGGCATGACCACTTGTTTACCCGGGCACCACATTTAGCACTTACCCTCTCGCTCTCTCAACTAGCAATAAATTGATATAGTATGTATCGAAATAACTGCCACGTTTTTGTCTTTCATTTTAGCTCCTAGTGTACGATAACTGCCACCATCAAGACTTGAAGGTTTAGCCAAAACAAATGGCTTCCAATGTATCTATGGACTGTCTTACGTGAAGCTTTCACGCAAACACGAACCCACTAGCTACCCTTAAAACACTCATGCAAGTCAATGTAAAATCGACCTAAATCTCCTTTAAGATCTTTTTAGGTGGCCAAACTCTAATAAATAGTGAAATTAAACTTTCGTGTACTTCCATTCGCGAGTAGTAATTTCAACTGTAATTGTTTCGTTCTTCACTCGTTTCCGACTACGCTTCTTACGGATTTCACTGTCTGAAATTGTGTGCCTCTTCCTATAATTGGTATCCTTCGAGAGCAGTAGCTAAGCACAGCTTCATTGCGGTTCCAGATGTTTCTGAATCCCTACGAACAAAACTATAGTACGGCTAACATTGAGAAAATACTACAGAACTTATGGGCCTTAGCTCTTACTGCATGCAACTTTGAATTTAATTTTAGGTTATATATGATAGAAGCATTATTATACAGCGTGAACCATCTAAGTTGAGACTCTACAGTATCTCCAAATCTAAATGTTGTAGAAAGAAATGTCTGAATAAAAGCTGCTTGATATTATGAGAGAAAATAAATGGCATTAGTCGTGTTTTGTTTGGAGGACGTCATGATGGTCATTTTAGGGCCAATTTAAATTGAACTCAATTGTAGCTTCCCATATAAAAATTAATTGACCCTAAAATGACCATCATAAGATCCTCCAAACATAACAGGACTAATTGCATTTACTTTCCCCCATAGTATCAAGTAACTTTCTACAACACTTAGTTTTGGAGATACTGTCCAGTCGCAAGTTAAATGGTCCACCCTGCGTGTTATGAGCAATAAATTGTGTGTATAGATCAACACGGTGACTGAGGTCGGTAATGCAAGGACTCATGAACGGATGTTCCGCGATTGAAATCCCGCAGGACGTCCTCCCTTACTGAGCTTTTTTCTCAAGTTTTCCTCAGTACTCATAACTAACAAATGATGACAGGTACTCTAAATTTAGGTCCGGAATTTTTCCTTCCCAAATTGCTTTCCCAATCATTTAATTTCACGTGCCTATCATCATTGCCCACCATCAGTGGTACAGTACGCAACAAGAACGGGTGTTAAACACTATTAAAACATATAATATGGTCCATGTTCTAACGAGTGAATTTACTGTTCAAATATTCATGACATGGACATTTGTAATTCACCATACATATAAAAACGTTATGCTTATAAATGTTGTTATGTAGCGCTTTATTTCGATTTTTATATGTTAATCCGTATTAGAAAATCCCCATATTAGGGAGAGTAATTAAGTTACCATATAACCATTTTTCTAGCTAGGATATGGAGTATGTTATACAATGTTTCATAACAATTAGTTTGGCCTGTCCTGCACTTTGTACTGGGTGGCTCAGATTTATATGCTGACCAACTAATAATGTCGTATGTTGTTAATTTTTGGAAAGTATCAACTCAATGACAAACAAGCACGAGAAATTTATAGTCAAGGATTTCCAGGTATTCGGTCTTTGTTTAACAAATTTAGAGAGTTTGTTAAAGGATGTGTCACCGGGTGTTCATCGAGACATGCTCTTTAAACGAGGTGGCCACCCCAAACACATGGCAATACGGACCACGGGGATATTGCATAGGAAATATCCCCGTGGATGGATTGGACCGTTGCAAGAGTGACCTCAGAGATCCCGGGTCTGAACTGCGGGTTCAGTAAGAAACAAAATGTTGGAATTATTCTTGTTGCAAGATAACTTTCTTTTCTCCGTCACAGAAATAGTCCCCTGAAGAGTTCTACCTCCTCAAGAGAAATCAAAGAAGCAATTCTCCTTAGAGTCCCACCCAGAGCATTCTATTGATCTTTTCCGTATTTCATTATTGCAACCACAATCGTCGTATACCAAACAAGCTGCTAACTCACAACATTATAACGTAAAATACTACGAACAGTCGCTCACCTGCCAGATGAAAAATCGTTATTGGTGCGGGAAAATGAACAAACCCAATCTATTTCGATAACACTGAAATTAAAAATGTTGAAAGCAAAAAACGGTGGGGTTCCTTATTCCAATAGAAATTGTCTATATTACCCTATACAATTCTTCTGTTATATGTAATAATCTTAAAAATATATAAAAACTGAAGCAACTCTTTATTACAGGACAGGAACCTGCAGGACAGAAATGGATTATCTGCGAAACAGTTGTGTTCCATCACACTCAGACTGTATACTCTATTGAATTTGAAGTTGTTTAATTTGTTGTATTGTTATTTGCCAAACGCTTTGGGAGGAAATTTGAGAACGTTTTGTTGCTGCTACGTATGGAAAGTCAGTTTGAAGATGTATATTTCGACTGTTGGGGAGCCGAACTTGAAGTACGTATGGTAAAATGTTTCCGGTAGTCTTCTACCCAAAAATGTTTAAAAAAATATTAACTTTGCAATTTTGACTGTTTCTTTAAATATTATATAGTTATGTTTCCCTCGGCTGCGTCAGTATTATTGTTAGAGACATGTTTCTCTTTGCAGGGTTGTGGTACGACTGAAGAATTTAGGCTCACACAGATTATAATTTTACTTCACTCCTTTTATTAATGCTTGACACGATTTAAATAACACTTCACAGATATAGAGAGCTGTGAGATTCTTTTATTAACTACTTGCACTTTTTAGCACGTAAACTATTTTCGTCTCACACGAATACGTATTAAATTTCTCGACGACGCATCTCGCGTCCGATTAGGAACACTGTCTACAACCAACACGTCCAAGTTATGAGCGCGGTCTACAACCAACGCGTCCAGTTATGAGCGCTGTCTACAAGCAACTGACTTGATTTCTACCGCCTAAAGCTGTAAATTTCTGTATTTAAATTTCTGACTGGCTAATCCTAGTCCAATAGAATATTTTCATTTAACTAAAGCTTTTTCTGGTTGCTGATTGGCTATTTATAAACTGTCTCAAAATTTACATTATTGTTGCTCCAATAATGACTAGTAGCATTGTTAAACTTTCTTGCTCATTATTGCTTCAAGGTTACCTCATTGTTAGCAAATTTTAACCTATTATTCTCACAGCTCCTACATTATTAAATTACGTAATACATTCAGATAACATTATTACATGTTTATAATAATATAAACATATACAATCACTATAATATACACTTTTTATATATTGTTACATACACATATTGCATTAAGGCGGGCTTTTATTATATTTTTATTATATAATTAGACTGAAATCATTTTAGTGTTAAAAATACTGCCTCAAATTGTAGTTATTGGGATATAAATACTGAAATGAAGATCCCATAGGCTTTATATTTAATAACTTTCTCTGTAGTTTACCTATGGCAAGAAGAGAGAGCTTTGTATTCCATCGAATAATTCGAAAGCGGTGTCACCCAAAATACGCCTTTTGAGGTAACCTGAAAAAAGAGAAGTTTTGAAACTGGTGAATATGTGTGCGTATATGTGTCTACATCTGTCTCTCTGTCTGTGAAACGATAGTTGCATGAATACCAAGTTCTCGTCTGAATCCGAATCATGCAAGGGAAAGATTTTCAGCAAGCCCCTAACCAAAACTACACTTACCAAAAGATCCCTAATGTCTTTGATCAAAATATCAAATTTTCAGGTATTAATGTGACGAATTGAATGTATATCCCGAGTTTTCTGGGATTAGCCTCCGAGGTCGCCTTCACTCCCATTGACAATTTAAAATGTCTTATAACCAGGTAGAGGGGTTTCAGTAAACAGAGCGATCGTGTTATCGCACAGGTGACGTCAAGTATTGTGACGGAACTTTCCTCCCAACAACCAGTTTCGTTGCGACTGTGCCATATATTCCTGTATACAAACCAGTGGAGAACTGTGGTAATATGCCTAAAGTAAGGAAGAATCACACACCAAAACCATCATCACAATTAACCATGTTTGTGGCGAAATTTGACAGGGACAACTTCAGCACAAACGGCGAAACTATCTGGAATAAAAATATTTAAGCGAATGGAACATGGATTTTTCTTGGCTCCCAACCAATTGAACTCGGTGGGGGACATGGCTACAGGCTGCAGTATACTAAGCTCAGTATTACGACAAAGTTCTTAATGTAATTAATGTCTTTGAAGAGAGAAAAGATGCAGTGCAGTGAGATGTGTCACTCACATGACTTTCTCTACTCTTGTACAAACTATTTTTACAAACGCTTATTCTCCATATGCTTCATGTTAATCGAGATGTTAATCTTATTGCTAATTTTCTTGTAGATGCAAGAGGAATTGGTAGGCTTTAAACTATAGTCAAATATTTTAAGAGCTGGTTGCTATGTGAAGTATTCCATTCTCTTTGCATTACGATGACAAAAAAAATGAATAACGAATTTCCATTTGAGAAGAAGTATAAGTATTGGAAAATTTAAGAGAATAACAAGCAATATCTCGAAAATGGTTCACTCAACTAAAAAAAAATTTATATAGCATAAACTGCGTATTTTAACACGATCTACATTTTTTGTGTACTAAAATTTTGTCTATCTCTTATGGTTTACCAGTTATGCAAAAGTCGTTCACAATGAAGAATACTTTTGGAGACATTCCCAGAAAATTCGAGATATACATTTAATTGTTCATAAAAATATCTTAAACATATAATACCTTAATCAAAATCGCTAGAGCCACTTTTGAGAAAATTAAAATTTTCGAAAAATGTTCCATGAAAGTGTAATCTGGGGTAGGCGGATTTTCTTGAAAACCTTCGTGTCGCATCTCTGGAAGATACCGAATCTAAACACCAAGTTTGGTGTTTATCCGACTGTTCGTTTCTGAGTTATGCTGTTCACAGACACACACAGGGACATGTTTCCAAAATGCTTGTTTTTGGATTCAGGGGGTCTCAAAACATATATTTCCGGTGAAATCTCGGTATCGAATTTTTGGGTGCAATACAATACTTCCCCAACTTGCTATACGTAGTAGAGAAAGTAAAAATAGTTTCACCAACTTCGTTTTTGGATCGTTCATATATTCAGAATAATTTCAGTAATATTTCAAATACAATAACATTATTTGCAGGCATATACAATAAAAATACCAAAGATCTTTAGGCAATAAAACATTTCAGAAACAATGAGAGTGGTACAAAGCTAGAACTGTTAGAGACGGGGGAGAGAATAATTTAAAAGTATTCCAAAGAAGAATTCAGGGTACCCAGAAATGTGTAAAACGAAGACGCGTTACTGAGGCAGAGATTCTCAAGCAGGTCTGATAATTCGTTATTTATTTGCTCCTACTATGTCCGTTGATGTGGTAGGTAGTTTTTCCAATATGCGATTTATGCTCCATGCAGATACATTATTGTACATTGTAAAACTCAGGATGTAACTGAAAAGTCAATGTAATTCGCATTCCCGTACATTAATACCTTAATTATATAATTAGCTAACTTTATTGCAACTTCCAGCAGATAAAAATATCTATATTGATTTCTTCCGATATTCCGTAATCCTGATCTACCTGCTTTCGAAGCAGGATGTAGTGCCTTCAAGTATTCATGTTTGTTTACAGAGAACACTGCAAGGTCGCTAGCTCCCGCCTCTCCGCGCCACCAACCCTCAGTGCGTTTCTAACTTGATGGTTTACTTACTAAAACTCCTCTACCTGCTTATAACTGGGGAATCAGGAGGTAAACAAAAATTCAGAAAACTTTTTTATGTAAAATATGTTATTTTTGTAGAATTACCCGTGTTCTTTTGTTTTTGGCATATAAAACAGCTTTTATATGAAGAAAATTGCAGAAGCAGTAAGGAAGCAAATAACAGTGACTTGAAAATAATGTGATTGGAAGGCATTGGATTTTTATCTCTGCCAGCAGAAGAAATGTTAGGGTACTAACGGTTTTTTCGACTTAGTTAAGGTTCATTTCACTGTTTTATTGTGCGCCGGTCCGTGCCTACGTAATTAGTTATTTACTATTGAGCGACACTGTTTATACCAATGATAAGCACAATTTTAGGATGGCACTAGAGATTATGATTGTTATATTTATCACTAATATGAAGAAAGTTTCGACTAGTTAGAATGTGTGGTCTAGCAAGTATCTCTTATAGGGGTGGCGCGTGAAAGAAGTGAATTTGACAAATTATAACACATCGTCAGGTACCTATACCTCTATGACAGTCTTTAATATACAGGGTGGACCATTTAGGTTGACACTGTACAATATCTCCAAAAAAAAACTAATGATAATTTTAGGGTCAATTTAATTTGACTCAAATTGTAGGTTCCCATGTAAAAAATTAAATTGACCCTGACTATCACAAGGTCCTCTAAACAAAACACCACTAATGGAATTTATTTTCTCCCATAAAATCCAACAACTTTCATTAAAGGCATTTCTTTCTATAACGCTAGTTTTGGAGATGCTGTACAGTCTCAACTTAAATGTCTACCTGTATATTGTTCTCTGATTATTACACGTATAAGGGAGTAAGTTGTGATTGCCCTTCGTTGCCTCGCGAAAACGACTAAGTCCGTTATCTACACTTTTACAGAACTTCACCTGCAAGTAAAATTTAGTTCAGTATGAACCTATTGGCTTCCTCTAACGAGCTGTGATGTTTGAATCGCTTTTCTTACAAAATTAATGGTAATTGCTAATGCACTGTTCGCGAACATACCTCATTGCGATCTGATCTCCCCCATGTCTAAGCTTGCGCTATCTGTAGCGCGGCTTCACTAACTTAGTTTAATATTTGAACCTTTTAACTTACATGTTTCTGGTTGGCTGCCTTAAATAATTCAAACCTAGCTCTACTATTAGCTATTTCGAATATCACATGACTTTGCTACAGTTATTAAGCGCGTTTCTTTTCACCCGTCGCTTCTTCTTCTTTTTTTTGTGGTCCTCACACATATTTTCCCTAGGCAATAAAATTTAATTTATTTCCTCTGGCTTTAGGTCCCGGTACCTTCCCCTGGCACAACAGTGAACTCATAGTTTTTTACTATCATAAAGTTACAATCTTTCTCTCAAATTAAATAGATACACTGCTAACTACTACATTAACAATAAAAATGTAAGAAAATTAATTCACCTGTAAGTCATTTACACTTATAATTATTGCTCAGGCTGAGGCGTTGTTTAATTAATGTATATGTGTGAAACGTTCTGCCTCAACTGGATATTTTCACAAACGAATTTCTCATATACTACTTAATCATCGTCGAGAAATGGTTTACAGAAACTCATGACTCTACAGACATACAAATATAACCACTAAAATGTCCACTGCTTGCAGGTGAGGAAACCCGTTCAAAACAATGAATTTGTAATTATGTGGGCACTATTTTGTTTAATAATATTAGCCAACCACCACAATGAATATTTTGAATGTAAATGTTGATGTTTGTGTGCAGTAAACTTTATCACACCAAATGCGATACAAATCATTTATCTGCAGGTACTCATTAAGCATATACATATTTATTAAACATGTTTATTACATTTTGGAACATAATCTTTTTAGCCTCGATAGAAGCTTTGCACAATAATAAGCATCAACCGAGTGAATTGGCTAGGAACAGTAATATCTCTTGCTCGCATCTGGGAGGTGTACCGTGTGCCAGCCAAATGGATGGCTTTTTCTCACTCGCTAGGTAATTACAGGATTGCTTATGTCATTAATGAATTCAACAGTTCTACACACAGATTAAAATAAACAGCAATAAGACATATGGCCCAGGAAGGAGACTATGCAACTAAGGCTATCTAAGCGGCTTCAAATGACAACATGTAACAAAATCCACAAAACACAAGATAAGTACACGTGCAAACAAAACCTTATACAAAATCAAAGATAAGATTTACACTTACCACTAAAAAGTGTTATAAAACGGATTATTAAGAAAGGCAACTATACACCTGGGGCCACCTGTAGTTATTTGGGTGTATGTTATAAGGCGCAACTGTGTAAAGGACATCTGTCTGGCTCACACTCATTTGAATCGAGGAATTTATAGAAGATTCTTAGGGAATGATGTTGCTGTTTGTGGAAGAACAGTATAACAACAACAACAACATTATTATTATTATTATTATTATTATTATTATTATTATTATTATTATTATTATTATTAACACAGTGTTTTCAAAAAGCAAAGAGTTCGGATAAACCGCAGGTGTACTTTAGTCGAAAACTAAGCATAAAAGGCTAAGAAAGATCCCCACCCCAAACTACCCTTTGTACGAAAACAAATTTGCTAATGATGATTTTCTAAAAAATGGCTAAATATTTTCACTAAAATATAAAATATTTCAGAGATGCATGAAAAATACAAATCTTGAACTTTATATTAATAACTGTGAAGTGTATCTCACTTGAATGAATTTCGTGTAATGTTATAACTGGGAAAGCTTAAGAAATAGAAAAACCAATACAGAGCTCATTAAAACACAGCATATGTGTGAAATAAATTTGATCATAACGTTAGCCTTTTTGAAACATGGCTTTACTTTCCCAAGCACCTCATCTGACGGACGTGCTTTCAAGTTCGAGGTTGACACCACAGCTAAGCATGTCATTGTTGTGACCGAATTTGAACATAACTAACAGTTACCGAGCGGGGTGTCGCCGCTGTAAGACGTGAGACTCGCATTCGGGAGGTCCCGGGTTCGATACCCGGCGACCGCCCTGACTTGAGTTTTTTCGTAACTTTCCCTTGTCACCAGGCAAAACCTGGGGTGGTTTTTCTAATACCACGAATTTTCTCAGTCCCTCATTCTCTAACATTTCATTTCCTGTCAGCCTTCAGGGTATGGGGCTTGACTGGGTAGTTTGGTGGTGCGTGGTGCATGGTATATTGGTATGCGCGTGACTGTTCTTCCTCATACAGAACCAAAGGGGTGCATGCAGGAGTGTTTCCATCTGTCACTACTTCATCCGGGCAACCAGCATTCGGACATTTCATCTCATTCCTTCCTCCCGGAGGTTGCATATGCCACAATGGGTCTCTAGTTGCACTGCTTAAATCCTCCTCTAACCCTTGCAAGAGAAAAAAGAGTCTTTGTTTGATTTCTAGACAAATATATGTACTGAATACACATATACTAGACTCAAAAAATTCCTGAAATTTCTTAATAACACAAAAGCCTGACGCTGACCTCTGACGCATCTGTGTTCTTCCTGGCAGTTGCTTCAGTGGACTCAGAGTCCTGGGTTCGATGGTTGGATGGCAGGGATTTGGAATTTGTCTTTGGTAGAGCTGAGGTTCTTGTTTTCAGGGGTGGTGACACTGCCTTGATGATATTAATAATTCTGCCTGCGAAGTTTGAGTTATTTCTTTATTTTGGTTACGAAGATTCCTATCTGGTCAACCCGCCATATTCGTCATCGAAACCACTGTTATTCTTATCACTTTCGAAGTCGCTACTTATGTGTTTCTCCGACTAGCCCTCGAATTGGCTAGATTTCATAACTTCATTTTTACACTATAAACTTGCTGATTATTTTCTTCTAATTTTGTTTCGTCGACCGTCCTCGTGGTTAGTTTGTACCGGAATGTGTCTCTGCGTTTCTTTTTTCTCTTTCACGCCTTTCGCCAAACTTAGAATTTTCCCCCACCTTTCTTATGTTTCGTTCCGTTTTAAGTTCAAACGTATCATATGATGCATACGCGATCTTTTGATTGGCTATCATTTTGTTTCATGATTTTTATTATTGGCTACCCCCACTTGACAACTTTCACATCTGCTTCTTACAGCTTATTTTGAGTTTTAAAATCTTCCCACGAATATTCTTAGATCGAAGATACGGCACATATACTTCCTGACCCTTCTAAGCTTTGAAACCGTTGTAAACGACCTGTCCGAGCCAAGATACAAAGGCGAAACTTCCGGTAGGCTTGTTGTTGCTCACCGCAGGTAGATACGTCCTTGGAGGACAACAAACCTTGTTTCCTGTCTTTCCTACAAAACCCATTCCTAATATGAATTCAGCACATTTTTGTCGTTATGTTCGATCATATATTATTATTATTATTATTACTATTATTATTATTATTATTATTATTATTATTATTATTATTATTATTATTTCTCCTGGGTCTCGATAACCAGCTTCAAGCCATTTACATAACATTTCCTTCAAAATAGTTGCCTTCCGCAGTGATGTACTGCTGCTACCACGTGTAAGGAGACTGGAAGCACTCCTGGAAGCCATTGTCGTAGGGCTCTCGTCGCATGTGCAGTCATTTCTTCAGCGTTCCAAACTCTTCGCCCCTTCAGATGAGATTTCAGATTTTTTCATTGCTGCTTCACCATAAGCTTCTTGTAGCATTCTCAATGTCTCTGAGGGAGATTTGTGTAACAAAGCACAAAACTTCATGTGTGAACGTTGCTGTATTGCCTGACATTATGAAATGCAATAAACGAACGTGCATATGCAGCAAAACCGGATTGCGACGCAAAGACAACAATCCAATCATTATTATTATGAAAATTCAAAGGAACTGTTGTCATGGACGTCAAATACCAAATAAAAATATCCTTTACAATACAACTTTTTGAATCCAGGGTTATTATGAATGGAAGAACCTTTGTAGATAGATAAGGTATCTTTATTGGTTTCAAATTATTGAAGTCATTACACAAGTTGAAAGACGTGGATGTGTTGATATAAGGCTTCTTAAAAATGCGTTATTTGGTGAAAGATTTCAAGGATCTTGTACATATTGAGGCAGTATTTTTAACACTTATATGATTTTAGTCAAACTATATAATAAAAAATATAATAACAGCCCGCCTTAAAGCAATATGTGTATGTAACAATATATAAAATGTGTATATTACAGTCATTGTATATGCTTATATTATTGTATACATGTAATTATGTTATGTGTTACGTAATTTAATAATGTAGGAGCTGTGAGAAAAATAAGTTAAAAGTTGCTAACAATGAGGTAACAATGAGGTAACCTTGAGGCAATACTGAGTAAAAATGTTTAATAGTGCTACTAGTCATTATTGGAGCAACAATAATGTAAACTTTGAGACAGTTTAAAAATAGCCAATCAACAACCAGAAAAAGCTTTAGTTAAATGAAGGTATTCTACTGGACTAGGTTATCAGAAACTGAAATATAGCAAAATTTGCAAATTTAGAGTTCAGTTGCTTGTAGACAGCGCTCATAACTGGACGCGTTGCTTGCAGACAGTGTTCCGCGAAATGTGTCCTCGAGAAGTATAATACGTATTCAGTGCGAGATGAAAATAGTTTACGTGTTTAAAACGTGCAAGTATTTAATAAAAAAATCTTGCAGCTCTGTATATCAGTGAAGTGTTATTTAAATCGTGTCAAGCATTAATAAATGGAGTAAAGTAAAATCATAATCTGTGTAAACCTACATTCTTCAGTCGCACCACAACCCTGCAAAGAGAAACGTGTCTCTAACAAATACTGACGCAGTCGAGGCAAACATAAATATAGATATTTAAAGCAACAGTAAAAATTACAAAGTTAATGTTTTTTAAACATTTGGGGCAAAGGCCACCGTAAAGTACATTTGGGGCGAAGGCTATCGGAAAGCGGGTACTATACGTGCGGTAGCTACGAACTTCAAGTTCGGTTCCCAACAGTTGAACTACAATACAACTCCTATAACAAAATAACTACTTCAATATATCTCCTAGGAAATATCGATATCGAAAGTTTTACTTTATCCAGTGCTTATATATAGTAAGTAGAGGAAGTATTGCATTCCACCCAAAAATTACATATTGAGACTTCATCTCTAAATGCACATTTTGAGGCCCTCTGAATCCTCCGACAAGCATTTTTAGAAAACAGTCCATGTGTGACTAGCATTTAAGTTAAGCATCTTCCAGGGATGCAACTCTAAGATTTTCAAGAAAATTTCTTCCCATTATTCGTTGGTTTTTATATTTTAAAAACTGGCTCCGACGATTTTCCTTAAAACATCATATTTTTAAGTTATTTACATAAGAAAGTAAATGCACAGAATTTTCTGTAAATGGACTATGAAGCTCTAATCTGAATAACGTTTTTTTGAGTAATTTCCTAAAACGTCGATGGACAAAATCTTACTCCACAAACAATGTAGATTTCACTAAAGCTCACAATTTATACCAAAAAAAATTCTGGCAATAATGCTTCGAATTTCTTTATTCTTAATTTGAATTTTCAAATACATATACGCTTTTTATCAAAAGGTAACCGACTACTTTTTTGTGTGAATTTTTTTAGAATTTTAAAGATATCACAAAGCGATCCGCTCCATAAAATTCCGACTATGTCGCTTTAGCATACTGTATCATTCTTATACCTAAAACTAAATATGTAACGAAGGTTTATCTGGATTAACAAGAAAAACATGGAAGAATAAACTTTTGTAAGAATATTTTTTAGAAAATGGGCAGAGAAAGTCGTGTGATTACAACAGATCAGATTTTTAACCCGATGGAATACTTCATCCACCAAGCAAAAGAGAGAGTAGAAATTTCGGGACACTTGTAGTGTATTTTATTTAAACGATAGAACAGAGTTTGGGGAGAATAAACTTCTGCAAGAATATTTTGTAGAAAATGGATAGCGAAAGCCATGAATTGCAACAGATCAGATTTTTAGTCCAATGGAATACTTCTTCCACGAAGGGAAGGAGAAAGTAAACATTTCGTGACACTCAAAATTTATTTAAAGAGGGAACAGAATCCTGGCAGAATAAACTCCTGCAGGAATATTTTGCAGAAGAACGGGTAGGAAAAGTCGTGTAAATTCAACAGATCGGATTTTTTAATCCATGGAAATCCTCCTCCACCATGGGAAAGAGAAAGTAAAAATTTTGGGACACTGTATTTTATTTAAAGGAGAGAACAGGAGACCTTTTTGTGCGGTGTGATGTCATAGACGTTTAAATAGTGGAAGACCTTCGACATGCGTAATAAATTATTCCTAAATCCGATGTAAATAACTCCACATGGTGGGAAGCGATATCCTGTGGAATGACAATTTTTAATCGTGATGTATTTTTGAAATGTGGAAAAAGGATTATTTATGTGGCGCGGTATGCATGTTTTGTACCAGATAGGTGTTCATATGTACACTGTTGCGGACGGTTCACATTGGATTTGTTTAAATTTAATGTTTTGTAACACCCTTTCCCCCTTCTCCACCATTGCTCGCTCGTCCTGGCGGAATTATATACGTACACCCTGCATATTGCAATACACGTTCCACTTTTATAAGTGCGTTCACTAATGTAGAATACCTATTAACGCTGCTTTGTCCACGAGTATACGCATGTTATAACTCGCAGTTGAAAAGTATATATATATAAAATTTAAAATCTACACAAAGTAAAGGGTAGCGTATACAAACAAACACCTAAAACCCTAGAGCCTTTAGGCGAAATGTTGCAGTGTGGGTATGATATTTAATCTATGTATTTCAATATATTGCTAAAGAAATTGCATTAATTTTACCAACAACTATTATTCCATTTAAGTCAAATATATTAATTTGAAATTTTTTATAGTTATACTAATTATAATTGGTGGATTCGGAAGAAAAATTAATAAGGGATCAACATTTATGTTTATATTACATGGTTGAAATCAGCATAAGACTAGTAGCATGTAGAGTGCTATAACAGAATGGAAGGTTCCCATTTCAAACCCAGAAATGACCAGCAATGCTTACTAAGGGCTTTTACGTCGTTTTCCCTGTCCTTAGCCAAATGCTGAAATGCATTACATACAACACAAATTTTCCCCCTTATTTTACTTACTTATTTCATTTTTCAAATTGGAAGGGCAGGGCGCTGTGGTCCGTGGAGAGTGGCGAATAGCGGTGGATATACCCTTATGAAAAGTTTCTATCCTGAACATAGGGTCCTCTGCTCAAACTTGCCCATAGGGAAAGAAGCACATTCGGCGTCGGAAGGCTATGACTGATAATGTTAATGCTTCTGCTTGTACTGCCGCTAATTGAATTGTGATCCTATATACATACAGTCGAGTATACGGAAATATGCGAACTATTTTGGTTTTCTATAGTGTTTTTTTATTTGATGTTGGCAGAATATCCTTATCTGTGTTCCACACTCCCCTGCGTAAGCCAACTTCTTATTGGTCTGAATTCAAATCACACACCCAATAACCAACGCACAGGTTAGCTTCAAGATGTTAGGAGTGCGGAAACATTTCACATGAATGTGTAGGGGAACACCCTCCCATAATCAACTTGAACAAGAGATTACAAAGATATAATCATAAATATGATAATAAAAATAGGGAAACTAATACCAAAGGATATACAGTGAGAAAGGGAAAAAGTAAGAAAGGAGAAGAAACAGCATAAATATTGTAAATAATATTGCATATTGTTACATACTGAGGTGAGACCAAAGGTTTCTCAGTTAATATTAAATTTTAGTTACCCCAGTATGTACATTGGAAGGCATAGCTGCAGAGGCAGCAAGAGCACCAAGACTTTAAATAATACATTCTAGAGTAGCCGTGAGATAATTATAACAAACTACACAGAATTTCACATTAATCACATTACCTGTGGTTTATTCAGTATAAGCACGGTGCCCCTATATAGCATACAAAAGATAAAGTAAGAAATTGAGGGGAGATGCTACACACACGAGGTTACATTCACACAACTTCACATACAGCATTTCAGACTCAACACTTGACCAAAAATGACGCTCAGCACACAGCACACAAAGAAGTAACGCTCACTTCCCCCACTGTCTCCACTTTGGCTAGGATCGCTAGTCAAAAAGGGGCGAGTCGCCACGCCAGACGAACTTCAAAGCAAAAGCAATAAATCCTAATGCTCACAAAGATACTACACTATAAATTATTTTTGTTCCATATATGGTTGTAAGTCAACTAAAGATTTTAATACCCATTTATAGAAGAGTAAGAGGATATTGTCGTGAATATTTAATAATAATATTACATTGATTACCTAGTAGGACAAATTCTTACCATTATATACTTCTTTTATTATATCATAATTTTTTTAATTATTAAAGATAGAATTACCCCAACAATACTGTCGCCAACGACGCAATAATGTGTCTGGCGTGACACTACACACACACACATATACACGCCACAATATAAGTGTAATACACATTTTTATAATCCTTGTGTATGGATAAACGTAAAGGATACGTTGGGCAAGAAAAGTAGCTAGCAAATTAAAACAGTTAGCATCTGGACTTTAGCAGCACAGGGGATTGGTAAAAGAAATAGCTTGTATGAAAGAGGGAACCGACGAGAGAAAGAGAGAGTGCGTAATTCCCCAAGACCCCAATATCGGCACAGGGAGTTGGAAAAGTAGCAGTTTGAGAAGGACTGAGAGAGAAAGGCAGAGATAGTGCGTAACCCTCCAAGACGCCAGTAGCAGCACAGGGATTTGCAAAAGTGACAATTAATATGGGAGAGGGTATCGGCGTAAGAAAGAGACAGATATACATAAAATTTCCAAATATGGCACAAAGATGTAACAGCAGAAATACGAGAGACTGAACTCTCATACATCGCTATACAAAGCACCAATCAAAATAGGCGTTATAGTTATCGGCGTGAATGTTCGCGTCAGGTCATTTTCTTATAAAAGGGAGATTTTTGCCCAAGCAGCCGACATTATGACATTGTGAGTAAAACTGTTAAACAGCGAGACTCTGGACGTTGTGTGAAAGTTAGGAGATATGTCATGTGACGACAATAACTTAGCTCCCAAAAATTACTACAAATAGTGAATACCTGGAAAATAATTAAGAATAGAGGAAACGCGTAATCAAGAAAATAAGGGAAATCATTTGCTAGCCGCTTTTAACTTTTTTGTATCTAAAGTCCTGCTTATAACCAAGCACATGGTTATATCGTTGCCTTCACCCAATCTTGAGATAAAGTCGATAGGGATGGCTTAATTTCCAGCATTTCCCAAGCATGAGAGGGCGCTGTCGGCGGACTTCGAACAGAGGCCACCAGGCGGACAGGTGAGCACCTACGCTGAAATTAGCGTAATCGGAGCGGCATAATTCCCTTATCCACCACAAATGGCTGAAAGGCATACTTTACAATAACAGTCCACACCAGCCTCTGAATGAGTCCGTCTCGTATTGGTTTGATGTCAAAATTCTGGCACTCAGAGCATTAAGCTACGAGGCGTGTTTTAAATATAAGTACTTCTTAATATATTGCCGCTGCAGTGCTGCAGTCGCGATTTTGAGGAAGTCAGACGCAGCTGTGAGTGATCGTCACTTTGTGTTTCCCTGTTGCTAAAGCGTTTCGAAATGTTCAAAATAATCGAACGACCCGCTGACTATGACGTCAGGTCAGTGATTCGTTTTTTGAATGCGAGAAATGTTACGGCAGCAAACATTCGTCGTCAGTTGTGTAAGGTTTATGGGGAAGCAATATTAAGTGGCAATGCCCGGCTACACACAGTCAAACAACCTCAAGATCTGATTTTATCATTCGGTTGGGAACAACTCGACCACCCTCCCTACAGTCCGGATTGGGACCAAGAGATTTTCATCTGTTTCTTCATCTGAAGAAATTCCTTGGTGGAAAACATTTTAATGTCGATGATGTAAAACAAGAAGTGCAGACTTTGTTTTCATCACTCGCGGCATCATTCTTTGACGAAGGCACACAAAGAAGTGGTGTAAGGTAATGAATGATAAAGTATTTGAAAAATAATCTTCTGTTATTTTTTAAAACGTTATCGGCACTCGCCTTAAAAACATATCTCATGTATCGGTTTCAGGCTCAGGAGCAAAGGAAAAGGGGGAGTAAAACAAACATTAAATAAAGTGCTAGAAACATATTAGGGGTAGGTGCTGGGTGTGGCAGAGGACGTTTAGTATTTCCTTACCAACATAAACCTCTGCGCATTTTATCGGCACGATTCCATGCACTTACGGTTATAACTCCCGCCCGGAAGTACCTAGAAGCAACAGGCGAAAACTAATGCCCATGCCCAGTTAATAATTGTACCTATTGACTGTGTCTTAAAGGTTTACATCTTTAGCCACTGTCATTTTATACACGAGTTTAAAAACTATAATCGTGTTTTGTGTGTAATAGCTTTCTAAGTTTGAGTTTTAACGAAAAATTGCAATAAATTAGTTGACGTAAATTAGTTTGAAGAAAACTTCTCAATACGTTTAAATTTTTTTAATTTGTTAAAATTTCAGGTAATTTACATGCATAACTTCTAAAAGCATATAACTTCAGTATTATTTGATAAAATAGTCATAACGAGATATGATGCATTACACTGGCAAGAATTTCTTAACCAGTTGTCCTTTCATTATTTTCTCTACTATGTATAGTAAGTAGGAGAAGTATTGCACTCCATCAAAAAATTAGATACCGAGATTTCACCGGAAAAACATTTCTGAGGCGCCCTGAATCCAAATAAAGCATTTTTGGAAACATGTCCGTGTGTGTGCGTGTCTATGTGTCCGTCTGTTCGTCTCAAAAACCAAGAGTCGGATAAATACCAAACTTGGTATTTGAGTTTAGTATTTTCAAAGGATGCGACACGAAGTTTTTCAAGAAAATCCCCCCCACGTCCTCCAATAAAACACGACTAATGGCATTTACTTTCCCCCATAATATCAAGCAACTTTTATTCAAGAAATTTCTTGTTCCTAAAATGCTTAGTTTCGAGATATTGTACAGTCTCAACTTAAATGATCCACCCTGTATATCAAGCTCTCATTGAAAACCACAAGCTAATGGATGTTTTCCTGACATAAGGTAATGCATCTGTAAAATTTGGAAAATACTTTTGCCATGTCTCAAAATTCTAGCTTTCATGGTTGTTTAAATATTAATTTGTTATTTTACTAATACAAATGAGCCACTCGATGCATTTTTTAAATAATTGCCTAAAAATGAACTTTTACAGTAAATAGTTATAAATATATATCATATCGGTTTGTTTATACTAATGCCTAATTGCTGTCAAAAAGGTTTTATATTTTGTACTCTCCAAAATTCCTGATTTTTCCAAAAGAATAATAATTCATTAATTTCTCAAAACTTGAGAACTATTTTAAAAAGTACATGGTAATTTTAATGTATGTTTGAGAGACAGTACAATAATTTTTAAACAAATTACTTAGAAATGCATCATATAGAGCTTATGAAAAATGCAGAAAGAAAAAGGTTTGCAAGAAAACAGGATTTAAACTTGGGCTTGCCTATTAATAAGCATTAATTTATACCTACAGTTAATTGCTGGTTTAATTAGTCTAAGTTGATAAAATTATGTTTTCTTATAAAGTTTAGAGTTAATATTATTTTGTTATAAAAAAATAATTTTTTTAATGTTTCAAAATTTTTTGCCAAATTTTATGGATGTATTACCTTAATTAACATTTCATAGTGGAATCTGTCATACACCTTTGTAATGTTCATTTTAGTTAAGATTGTAATAGTATGCAGTTGAAACCTTGCTATTTTAGACATCACTGTATGTCCCAATCAACCTTTCATACTCAGAAAAATTCCCCACCCAGACTGGAATCGAATCCGTGGACCTCTGCAATGAGCAGCTACGACATTGGTGATTCTACTATAAAGCTTCGGAATAAGTATGACATAAGATAAATTTAATACGTACGAAGTAGTAGCACTTCAACACTCTCTCAGATGGGTGCACATATAAAGTTACCCTCAACACTGCACGACTGTCTTGAAGCAATTAGCAAGTATAAAAATGTCCGCTTATAATATTTCACTTCCCTGAGAAGTGGTGGGTATGCGGTAGTCCAGAGACATGACAAAAAGAAAAAATCTAATGTGTTACACTCACATGACTTTCTCTATTCTTGTACAAAATATTTTTACAAACGCTTATTCTCCATATGCTTCATGTTAATCGAGATATTGAGATGTTAATCTTTTTGTTAATTTTCTTGTAGATGCAAGGGGATTGGTAGGCTTTAAGCGATAGTAAAATATTTTAAGAGCTGGTTGCCACGTGGAGTATTCCATTCTCTCTGCATTACCAGGACAAAAACATGAATAACGAATTCCCATTTGAGAAAAGGTATAAGTATTGAACAATTGAAGAGAATAACAAGCAATATCTCGAAAATGGTTCACTAAACAAAAAAATGTATATTACATAAATTGTGTATTTTAACGCGATCTACATTTTTGTGTAGTAAAATTTTGTTTAAGTTATGGTTTACCAGTTATGCAAAAGTCGTTCACAATGAAGAATACTTTTGGAGACATTCCCAGAAAATTCGAGATATATTTTAATTTGTCATGAAAATATCTTAAACATATGATATTTTAATCAAACTTTTTAGCCATTTTGAGAAAATTAAAATTTTCGAAAAATGTTCCATGTAAAGGGTAATCTGGAGTGGGGGTATTTTCTTGAAAACCTTCGTGTCGCATCTCTGGAAGATACTGAATCTAAATACCAAGTTTCGTGTTTTTCCGACTGTTCGTTTGTGAGTTATGCTGTTCACAGACACAGACAGACGCACAGACACACACACACACAGACATGTTTCCAAAAATGTTTTTTTTTAGATTCAGGGGGCCTCAAAACATGTATTTCCGGTGAAATCTCGGTATCGCATTTTTGGGTGGAATACAATACTTCCCCTACTTACTATACGTAGTAGAGAAAGTAAAAAAGACACTAATATGGATAAAACAAAGTAATAAATAGAAGCGAATAAGTAAGATAAGGAAACTAGCAATAAGTGCAGTGAGGTAACCAATACTACACTAAAGAACAACAAAATTGGAATTATGTCTAAATACACGAAATAAAGTTATCTGTTTAGTAATGGAGAGAGAGAGAGAGAGAGAGAGAGAGAGAGAAAGTCGAAGGGAAAGTCTCACCCTAAGAACTGAGCTGGATGGCTCAGATGGCAACGTCTGTACCATTCGGGAGGCCCCGGTTTCGATCTCCGGGACCTCCCAACCAGCCATGTGTTTTTCATGGTTTCCACGGATCGGCAGGCGAATATTGGCGTGGTTCATTTTCTACCACGAGTTTCCTGCTCCTCATTTCCTTTACCCATCTTCCTTTCATCTGTTTAAGGATTGTAGGACCAGACGACGGTGTTCAGTGGATTGCACCTGGACGTTGATTTGCATTCTGTGAGGTCTCTTCCCTGGCTCGTGCGGAGACTTTCAATTCGGTCTCTTCCCCGAGTGGGTTCCACCCGATAGGGAACTGCCGGGAGTTGTTTGCTTGTGGGTAGGACCGGGCGGCACCGATGCGATTAATCTGCAAACGTTAAGGACCCCATCCATGCTTGTGCCCGTCGTCATCTGGATCTGATCGTCCTTCGAGTCTCTTCCTTCATCTCTGCCTCTCAGGGGTCAAAAGAGCCAGTACGCCCTACTCGCAGTGCTCTGCAACGGTTCTGGGGTCTCTTCGTGATGATGTACCTGTACTTTTATTTACTTCACCCTATGATCCCCCAAAATCTGGCCCAGGTAGGAAGTTCTTGCCCTTGAGGGATCTAATGGGCTTATCTTATTATCTTATTTTTAATATTTCACAGACAAACAACTCGCTTTACAGATGCCAACACTGTAAATTATAACAGAAGCACAGTTTTCCACGCCGCCAGTTTTGTTCATTAAACACAAAACCTTGTCACGGCTCAGTGGTTGCCACGACCTGGCCGCGATTAGTCCGCAAACGTCGTTACACCTTCGAATGATGCACAGAGAATAGCATGATTTCTAAAAAGGAAGCATTAATTAGGTATTGTGGTCGCTTCATGTTATATTCAGACTGGGACAGCAGATCAATTCCTTCCCATTGACCAGATTAAATGAGAATGAGGATTCCAGGAAAATAGAAATCGAATCGTACAAGTGAAAGTCAGCGTTAAAGAAACCATGAGTGAATTGTTTACTGAGGTTTTTTTACCGCAAAAAGAGAGGACGAAAGCAGAATAATGTCGTATGACTTATTCGTTTGTGAACAGAAGCATATAAAATCCATTATATGGCACCGATAACTACTGCAGATCATTCCTGGTGTGCTTATAAAGAATATACATTTGTATTGTATCAACACGACGGATTAGGATTTTTGCGGAGTAAAGTGTAAATTTAAATGTACTTCTTAAAAGTTTAAAAAATTAGAAGAAAACTTACGTTAGTACTTTAGATAATCATTTGCATACTAGAACAGAATTCGGCAACCGTCTGACAAATGGGTGAAACTGCAACTGCGTATTATCCATAATGTTGGCTGTTCTCTTTTATAAGGCAGGAATAATGTATTTAGTGAAAACATTTCGCCTATCGAGATGCAAGGATATAAATATTTTAATGCGAACGTGCACGATTTGATCAGCTGGCATTATAGGACAGGGAAGGAAGAAGAGTTGCAGGCCGACGGGAGACTTGAGTATTCAAGAATACGTTCGGTATAGTGTATTCGCACAAAAAGGTAAAGACGGAGAAATAAAACCTTCAGCACTACACAGGAGCCATTCACGTTCTCAGCCTCTCTGGCCATAAACAGGACTCAAGAACCAGAGTCATACAAGTGCCAAAAAAAAAATTAACTTACTTTGTATATGGCTTGTTTTACATATCTACTTGTTCGACTGTACAAGGGGCGCACTACATTGATTTAAACACCATTATTTTTTCATTTTTATCCCTCTTGTACATTAATTCTATTTTTGTCATTGACAGTCAGCAGTATCAAAGACCTGGCATAGATCCTGGTGAAAGGACAGGACGGAGGAATCCGATCTGAATAAGTGCATTCCTCCAGGCGCTGTCATTGTATGGGCACACGCCATAAAAGGATTAGCAAGAGCAAGGCCTCTCCGGAGAAAAGAAAATAATATATGTGAACACTGCAGAGAATTACAGACAATCAGTGGAAGTATTTTTAAAGCACTAATCATAACAGAAAAGCATGCAAAATTGGGTAAAGGGGGAAAAGCTCTCACATATACACGGAGGAGACCAATTACCGGAGGAGAGCGGCGGTGACATTACTGAGGTGATGCCACGCTTTGCCCCTTTAGCTACTTTGAAGAAAACCTACTACGAGGGCTTAACTGCACCGAGTTTGAACATCCAGTGGCGCATGCGACAGCTTTTTGAAGTCTGGAGAGGCTACCATACATGTGGCGCAAGTACATAAAGCTTGGTCGGATGAAATTTCTACCGATTGTTAAATAAAGTTGAAAAAAATAAATTATAAATCAATATTACTACGTCTCTAAGAATAATTTCTATGCCCTCTAATAAACAACGGAGGGTAGAGAATATGTAGAGAAAATCATGTGAGTGTAGCATGAGGGGGGACTAAAGGGGAGGGATAGTTTAAAACAAGAAGTGAGATAACCTATAGACTGAAATTTTGGCAATAAAAGCTACTGAAACAAGTAATACAAAAAAATTAGAACAAATTGGCAACTAAGTGGGCATGGTAAGAGATTATTAGATGAACGTGATTAAGGAGAAGTGGGAATTTAATTACAGAGACTATTTGACTCATGTCGCAAATGGGAGATAAAGACTATCACGTTTAAAGGAATGTTTTTTTTAACCACTCATGGCCATGATTCTACTGAATGTTTATCGAAATATCTGTATCACCTCCTCCTTTGGCCTGCTCCTCTTTTTAACACTCTGAGGAGGTTGGAGTATCATTTTGCAGTGACTTAGCTACCAACGTTTAACATAAGAACGGCAAAAGCGAGATTTGGTAATGCTTCAAATGAAGATACAGACCAGATTATTGAATGCCAATTCTAGTGCAGCGATAAGGAAGAACTTCATTTGTAATCCTTCAGGGGTATTCTCCTCACATATCTAGACCATTGTTTCATACTCTTCGACTTTAAAACCACTGCACTTACTGCCGTAAGTTTTGGAGCAATTTTTTTCGGTTCCTTGCATCTCTTGCCGCTTGAAACGCCTAGTCTTCAAATGAATTTCACTTTATATTATATTCTTTAAAATAATTTTTTTGTTTCTTGTGGCGTTTTAGCTGGAACATTCCACATTGTTTTTATTTCATGGGGAAATCAAACAGAAAAGAGTGCAAGGAATTAACGAGATAGTATTGTTTTAAAAAAATGTTCACAATAAATCAATAAATTGGAACAAGTTAACATGTGTCAGCCTTTTTCTGCAAAGAAAGTCATAGCGTAATGTTGATAATTAAGTTCTATCTGTTTCATATTTTTTCTACTAGGAGCATTCTTACAATCAGATAAAAGAACAGCAAATTCCTACTGCAAGTTCGGACGCCAGATGGCAGAAAGTAATACCATATGATATAAGTTGCACTTATCAGACAAACAAAACATGACCACACAATTCTAACTTGCTTTTAAAAACGTCACTTACATTGAAAATATAACCGTTTTATGATTTTATTATAACCATGATTTTGGGTAAATCATATATTTTATGAGTAAACTAGTCTAGCAATAGATAATTTCTAAATCCTCTAAAGAAATTTATAGATGATTTGGAAACCACTCGTGGCATTACTACATATAATGAATGAAAGTAAGAAAACAAGGAAGGAAATATTGTGTTGTAACGTTAACCATAAATGTGCAAATTTAAATGTCTATATGCCTAATAAGATGGTTCCACGGTAACGTACATAAAGGGTAGTTATTAGATTCGCATTAAGAAGGTACGGGTTCGATTCCTGCAGTCAGCCACTCTTATCATGAGTTGTTCGTGGTTTCCGCTGGTTGGCAAGGCGAATGTTAGGGTGATTTTGCTTCTACCACGAATTTCCTTTCCCTCTTTTTGTATCATTTTGCTTCCACCTTCATAATTCAGGTGGGCTTAGGTGCTATGCAGTGTCAGGCAATGTTGGACTGATAGCGCAGATGCTTGCTCGTTGGAAAATTCTTCTGCACCCTGTCAAATGGCGGACTACTCTTATCCACTTCAGTTGAGTAAAATTCTCCGCAGTTCCGCCAGAAGGAGGTCTTCTCTGAGCATCCCTCCGGTGTGACCGGGTTATCAAGCCTGGAATCCGCGCGTCTCTGTCGGTCGCTCTGTCTGCGACTTATAGCCTCCTGCGGTTCCTTCGCCTCATCCACTCCCCTTGAGGGTGGTGAGCGTTGGATCGAGGTGCGAGATGTCCCCTCCGTTTTCTGGTCGTAGTCATCTCAAGGTTTATATAGAGTGAAGTAGGATCCTTTACACAATAACCAGGGTGTTAGTTGTATAGGATCCAAAATACCAAGCACGAAGAACAGTTTGTTTGTTGGTTACTAATAGTAAAACCGTGTAACCAACATTTTGTAACCAACATTTTGAGCTTTCATCAGAAATATAAACTCCGAAGCTAATATAATATATCTTTAATACAAAGCAAACCCAGTTCGAAAATTGAGTGGTATTTCTTTCTACAGCAATATTACAGATTATGTCCAGTTGGGATCACCTGTAGGAGACCCAGAAAATTGAATGAAGTTAAATAGAGCGAATCCCATTTTATCCACTTCGACACGGTTACAGCTCATCTCTTTTCTGCTCTCTAAGAACTTTCTCTTTCCAGCTTGATTGCTAGGGGAATTAGCTTCAATCCTTCTCGGCTCGTGAGAGAAGCTTGCTCAGTTATGTCACTGATCTTAATTAACAGCCAACATACACCAGGCGCATTCTGCTGTGTACAGCTCCTAAACTGGCCTTTCTATGCATACTACATGAAACCTTGCTCTATACCTACAATGATTTACATGCATGCAAATTATCAGCGAGCAAAACAAATGAAGGAGCGCAGCCGAAGCTGGGGAGATTATGCGCGACCCATGTCGTAAACATACAAACTTCACGATAATGTTGCCCCTGCGTTGCTCTTTACACAGTTTGGTATAAACGTTCTTCACAAACACTGAGTCGTACTACACATAAAAAGAAAAATGTATGTTCAACAAGTACTTCGGTTAGTGCTGGATTTATAAGCACTTCAAATGTCTTCGCCTTTGCATGGTTATATGCAACCTATTCATTCCGGAAACCAAAAGACTTTCCAAAGTTTCTTGGCCCTCCATCTGCCAGTAAGTTATCTCTTGCTATGCAAACCATCCTATTCCGAGCCATTGGAGACATCTGCAAGTTCCATTTATATCTTCTCCTATTCACTCATGGGCTGTGATTTGGATTGGTAAATATTGAATGTATGGCCTATGAAGTAAAGAGTCAAAATGATTTCTTTCATTCTTCACATCATCCCCACAAACGCTCTACTAATAAGATTAAACATGTTACATGTTGTCCACTTACAACTGTTTACTTTCTCTACCATTTACTTAGAGAGGCATTGCATTCCACCCAAAAATTCGATATACATGTTTTGAGGTCAGTGAATCCAAAACAAAAGCGTTTTCAGAAAAATATCTTGTGTATGTCTGTCTGTATGTCTGTATATTTGTGTGTCTGTGAATATCATCACTCAAAAACTAAAAGTCGAATAAATACCAAGCTTGGTATTTAGGTTCAGTACCTTCCAAAGTTGCAATTTAATATTTTCAAGAAAATACTCCCACCCCAAACTACACTTTACATGAAAGATTTTCCAATTTTTTTTATTTTTAAAAATGGCTCTAACTACTTAGATTAAAATACCATGTATTAAAGATATTTATATGAGAAATAAAATGTATATCTTGAATTTTTTGGGAATAGCCTATGAAGACCTCTTCATTCGGAAGGAATTTTGTATAATCGTGCATAACTAGTAAACCTTAAGGGATAGGCGAAAATGTACTGTACCAAAAAATGTACATCTCTTTAAAGACAGAATTTATTTCAAATTAGTCTTTTTTGTGCATTAGCCATTTTCGAGATATCCGTTATTATTGATTCGAATTGTTCATTACTTGGTCATTCTTTTAAAGTCCTGTCAACATCAGGTACTTGTTACGACTGCTGGAATAGTATGGAATTTTAAGGCTAGCATATAATTCTCATTTCTTAAACATTTGACTACCGCTGTTCCCTTTGTATCTGTAACGAAGTGTATAATCTAGCTATTTCTGCAAAGGTTTATTTGGATTAAAATATAGTACTAGGGAAAATAAGATTTAGTAAGAATAGTTTGTATAATCACTAATAAAGATAGAGGGCAGAGAAGGTTATGTGAATGTATCTCTTCAGATTTTTAATTTACATCTCTGTTATATGTAGAATTTTCCTTAGGATAACATCTCATGTGTTTCCAAGATCTCTTACTTTTGTTGTATTAGCTCTAGTCTCTAAGGTATAGTTCAGTGTTGGCCTATTACTAATTTTTAAATTCTAGTTTTCATTTCCTGATTAAAATATGTATTCTTCCTATTTATAACATTCATGTAATCTGCTATTCTGGTTGCTTTATTACTATGATATACTTCATTTTTTGACATCGCCAACAAGTTATCTCAATTTTTAAGTACTTAAAAACCATGAACTGCTCTTGAACCCATAACCACGAAGTCATGGTTGTGATCATCAGCTAGTTATCTCAATTTCTAAGTACCTGCTCTTGAACTCATGAAACCATGCGCCCTCGGGTTCCAACATACAACTCAGCGGGAAGCTACTTATGGTCATGATGGTGATATTTTCATACTAAACCATTGACAGCTGATATTTAATTTATTCAGTAATCTTTGCAAACCACTCTTCAATGGCTTTCGACTACATCTGCGTTTCCTGGTCATTACGCTGGTACCGAATATGAGCTACGGCGCCAGAAATTTTCCTTAATTAAGTTTAATGCCACTTCCATATAACGCAGGTAATTCTTTCACCTCCACGTTTAGGCGCAATATGACGCATGTCATTCTTTCTCCCCACGTTTTGGGCGCAATATGACGCAGCCACGCTACGTCCTCCAACAATGAAGCAATACCTTTGCCTCACGGTTGCTGCTTGTCTCCTCCTAGATGGTACATTTTTGCCACGGCTGCTTCAGCATGAAATCTTAACCTTAGGGTATGCGTGGTTATGTACAGAGAAACACACAAACGCTGTCTTGGAACACTTTTATTCACTATTTAAAATAATACTTTAGGTTTGCCGATCACTTTTAAATGCATACGATGATACTTTGTCTTTACCAAGACCGAAGAATATTAACTATAGCTAAGCGTTCTACCCTCTAGCATGTTCTCCGCCAATCTTCTCCACACGACGAGAAAGTCGTCCTACACTTACCAAGCACTCAGGCAGACTGATCTTCCCACGCTACTACAAGGAAAACCAACGCCTAAACTTCCCCTCTCACCCCTCAAACGCTCTCATCAAACTTAGGGTGGCATTCACCAAGCTAAGTGCAGCTGCACTCGGCTGGTAGCAGGAAAAACTTGCTTCAATGGTATTTACTCTTTCTACCTAAGGCTGGTCCCTAATTAACAAAGCTGTGCCTGTCTTGTCTTTCTGTCGCTTTTACAGTCAACAATTTTCACAATGCTTCTCCTTTTTATACATACACTGATTTTAAATATATTATTACTTATTTTATATCACTATCCTTCTCAGATTATTATGATAATTATTGCCTTTATAATTCCGGCTTCACATACTACCTCAGATTCAAGTCAGAAACCCTAAAATCCATTCTGATTGTGAAAACCGCTTAAAACGACGCGTAAAGGAAGGAGGAGACCGGCAGACCAGTTTCGCATACACTTTACCTAAAACCTTCATCTACGAGCTACTACTGATTAATCTCTTGTTTTCTGTATTGTGGTTACCAATATCAGTAAGTAAATATCAGGCACTGTCATTAAACGCTCAGTTGTAACGTTGTGAGTGAATGGAACCAAGTACGCGCAGTATTGACGAACGATACAAAATTTCGCAGTATTATCCTAATCCAGACCTGCTTTATATACTGAGGCAGTATTTTTAACACTTAAATGATTTCAGTCAAATTATATAATATATACATTCAATAACAGCCCACCTTATAGCAATATGTGTATGTAACAATATATAAAAAGTGTATATTACAGTCATTATATATGTTTATAATATTGTATACATGTTTAATAATGTTAAGTGAATGTATTACGTAATTTAATACTGTAGGAGCTGTGAGAAATAGATTAAAAGTTGCTAACAATGAGGAAACAATGAGGTACCCTTGAGGCAATAACGAATTAGAATGTTTAATAATGCTACTTGTAATTCTTGGAAGCAGTAACGTAATTTTTGTGACAGTTTATAAAATAGCCAATCAACAACCAGAAAAAGCTTTAGTTAAATGAAGGTATTCTATTGGACTAGGATTAGCCAATCAGAAACTAAAATGAAGCAAAATTTACAAATTCAGAATTCAGTGCTTGTAGACAGTGTTCCTAACCGGACGTGAGATGCGTCCTCAAGAAGTTTAATACGTATTCAGTGTGAGACAAAAACAGCTTACGTGTTAAAAAGTGCAGGTAATTCATAAAAAATCTCACAGGTCTCTCTATATCAGTGAAGTGTTATTTAAATCATCTCAAGCATTAATAAAAGGAGTGAAGTAAAATTATAATCTACATTCTTCAGTCGCACCATTCCCTACTAAGACATTCATGTCTCTAAAAGAATATAAATACTGACTCAGCCGAGGCAAACATAAATATATAATATTTAAACAAACAGTCAAAATTACAAAATTAATATTTTTTTAAACATTTGGGGCGAAGGCTACCGGAAACCTTTTACCATACATGCGGTTGCAACTACTTCAAGTTCGGCTCCCCAACAGTCGAAATATAATACACATTCTTCAAACTGGTTTTCCATACGTAGCAGAAACAAACTTGTCTTCAACATAGCTTTGTAACCACGCACATCCATGAACTTGAGACTAAATCAGAGAATTAAAGTAAAATTCTACATGAAAACCGAGAAATCAGCGACTAAAACTCATGAAATGGTTATGAAAATGAAGTAATGAAACGCTTTAAGGATTTTGAGTGTCATTCGCGTTTAAAAAATCTGATTCATTACATCCACGTCACTTTCTTTACCCTCTATTGGTTATTAATGGATATACAAACTATTCTTTCCAACCTTGTCCAACACACGGCTTGTGTGGAAGAACAAGTAGTTCCATTAGTTGTCCTAATAGTGGTTGAAACTATGAAGCCCGGGACTTAAAGTACTTACAACATTGTAAGTCGCCATTGTGGTATGTCATCTCGATACAATTTGAGGTCTCCTTGTGGTTTACCGGAAAAAATGCAAATCAGTTGAAGAATTTAATGGTATGCCAGCATTTAGCTATGGTAGCTCAGTGGTTAGAGCAACCGGACGAATACCGGGAGATCCGTGGTTCAAATCCCGGCTATAGCATTTAATTTTTCAGTCGTCTGATTCTACCTTTCCAACCTTGTCCAACACACGGCTTGTGTGGAAGAACAATTAATTCCATTCTTGCTAAAGCTTATTTTTTTGTATCTACTTGATTTTAACCCAAGTAAACTTTTACAGAAATAGCTGCATTTCACATTTCATTAGGATACAAAGATAACAGCGATAGTCAAATTTTTAAGAACTGTACGCTATATGGTAGGCTTAAAATTCCATACTGTTTCCGTGCAATTGAGAGAAGCATCTGAAAATTCATGGGATCTTAAAAAGAATGACTAAGTATTGAACAAATTGAAGCATTAATAACGGATATCTTGGATATAGCTAATCCTACAATAAACGTTGTTTGAAATAAATTGTGCTTTAAAGAGATCTACATCTTTTTTGAGGTAAGTTTACGTCTATCGCTTAACGTTTACCAGTTATAAAAGATTCTACTAACTTCCTTTCAAATGAAGAGGACTTCACAGGTAATTCCCAGAAAATTCAAGATATGCATCTTATTTGTCATGTAAATATCTGTAATATATGGTATTTTAATCATAAACGTTTGAGCCGCAAAATATTCCAAGTAAAGAGTAGTTTGGTTTGGGGGAATTTTCTTGAAAATCTCAGTGTCGCATCTTTGTAAAGTGCTGAACCTAAAATTTAGGTCTAATAGCTAGTTGGCATTTATTTAACTTTTTCTTTAAGTTATTCTGTTCAAACATACACACGGAGACCTTTATTTAAAAGTGTTTTTTATTCAGGGTACTCAAAACATGTATTTCCGGTGAAATCTCGACATAGAATTTTTGGATGTAATGCAATGCCTTTTCTACCTACTAACTACGTGGTAGAGAACATGGCTGGAGGACTAGGAGAGGCCGAAGCTTCCCTAAAAGTGGCAAAAATTTGAGAAGTTCAAGATTCTGCTTTGTGAATTTGTTTCCGGGGTTCAAATTACAAATGCTGTTTTTACTATGACGTCTGACTTTCTGTGCAAATGGCCATAATCCACAGCTTTGTCACATACCACTACCGTGCTCTCTCTTAATCACCCTATCCTTCATTTTCGGACCTTTTTTCTTACTAAATAAAAACTCATAGTACTCTATGCTTACCAAACTGCATATATTTGAAAGAAAATGGATATTTATACGGTAATGAGGAGACGTCTTGTCTTAGCGCTTTGGTACCGTTGGTGCCTGTGGTAAAAGTACCACAGTAGCACAGATTTCGAGTACCAGCAAGCCTTGCAAGGTGTTTCTGAGCCAGTTGAGGAGCTGCTTGATGTACATTTGAAGACTCTGGTCTAGGAAACCGCAGCAAATACCGGTGGGAGGCGGCATGTTGATTACATGCAACTCCAATACTCCCCTGTACCTAAGATATCCGTCCGTATGTCGTGCTATAATACGATTGAACAGTTGGCACTGAGATGACGACAATTACGACAGTAACTATATTACCTGATTGCCTATTTAGTCCAGCAATTCTAAAAAGAGGTGCTGTTTTTAGCTGGGTGAAATAATTAACTTGGCTTACGTTAGTTCAGGTTAATTTAGGTTACGTTGAATTAAGCAAGTTAGGACTCAAACTACATGTTTCAATTCAATGATGCAACCGGTGGAGCAATTCCTAACTGGCAGTCCTCCTCTTTAGTATGCAAATGATATCGACCCAGGAAAACAAAGTGCTGTTCGGTTCTCCGACGAAGCGCTGTGGTAGATCTCACTTGTTCTGTTAGCTACCCTCGCCCTAAAATACTTCACGAGTAGGTTTGAAATTCTAGTTAATGCTGCACACCCATGCGGTCGTGTTCATTAAAATGTCTCGGAATTAAACAGATCGGGTTTAAATACTATTATTCCACGTGGATTTTGATACCATAGGTTAAGCTTAGGAAATGTTGTTGTATGTTGTATGTGGTATTTAGTTACAGTAGTCCTTATTGTGACAGAAGCCCTTGTGTTTTCACCCAAATGTGACATAAGGTCGGTGACTACGTCATCAGCGGCTTCACCAGACGTTACATAAAGGATGGGGACGTAGCACAGGATGGCCACGTGTGTTACAGGTTGCGGTAGATGGAAGGGTGACATAAAACATGCAATTACTATTCTCAATCTTTCTAATCTTTAATCTGTTTAATACAAACTAAATTACATTGTAAAGAGAGAGAATAAAACAGCTTATGGGTTTACCTGAGTGACAGAGGAAGTCCAGTGGTCCATCTTCGTCGTGCCTGGGAGGTTGCAAATTAACACTGAATTTAAAGAATTGATCAGTAGAGAGTCCGACTAGAACAGACCAGCCGACAAAGTGCTGATTAGTGCCTAGATAGTAACTGACGTAAGCGTATGTCAGCAGAAATTACGTAACTCACCCACGAGTCGGACATGAAGTGATCATTTACCCTAAACCGCGAGTCGCCCACTCTCTGCTTACTTCAATATCCGGAAGTTATTTAAATAAAGTTTGTCCTGAGTATCTCAGACTTTATAAAATAATATTTATCAAAATCTTTTAGAATAAAATTATAACCGTCATAACATAGTTTATGTCGACTTTGTTTTCTGTAATGGCTCTTTTTGATAATCTTCTTCTTTTACGGATTATCTGCTCTTTGTTGGACTTACAAGCCAATGCCTTGAGTCAGTAGCCTGTCGAGGAGTAAGCAAACTCTAGATCATAGCAAATTCAGGATGGGTGATCAACCTAATGCCCGGTATGGCGATGAAGAAGTTGGAAATTAAATCTAGTGATTCGCGGATCAAATTACCCAAACCAGCATTCGCCTAGCGACCGAGGAAGACCGCAAAAAAAACTTTCAATTGGATTAATCGAACCTGGGGACTTGAAACCGAAACTAGCGAATGCGAGCCACAGACGTTACCGCCTAAGCCATCCCTTTCAGTTGCTTTCTTATAACCCATACTAATATAAGCCCCTCATGGGCGTAGATAAAATATCCCCTTTGGATAGGTGCCGAGTCCCCTCCGTTAAGGACGATAAGACGATACTAATAGTACAAAGCCACTTTTTCACCGTTAGACCACCCTATTCTTCTCGAAAAACATGGGCTATATTATTGTTTCCAAGTTCAACTCCTTAATGGTAAAATTCCAAACAGGATTTAGAAGGCTTTTATACTAGAATGTGAAAACATGGAGTCATAATAGGAAATTCTGGTAAGTCTTTTGTCTTTTCATTTAGAATGCCAAGGAGTAGAAAATATTTGCTGTTATCAATTCCATAGAAAACGCGTGCAAAAATTGTTGATGTGTTGCACTCGGATTACTTTCTTTTTCCATTCTTCTACAAACTATTTTTATAACACTTATTCTTCTAACTCCTTCTTGTTAGTCCAGAAAAACTTTCAATTCACATTCATAAATTGTAGATAAAGCAATAGTCACATTTTTAAAGAGCGTGTCACTATGCGGTGGTATTGAAATTCCATTTGACGGTTCTATTAAACACGGCGCATGCGTGTACATGTCTGTGACGTAACGACAGAGAGAGTAGAAATGGCTCTGCCTCTCTTTTTTCTCAACTGTCAGTTGAGTCTCTCGATCAGGCTAACTCGTGCGTTTCGCATTTCGTCTGATCCAGGTCAATTTGCCCTACCGCGCACACGCGGCGCATGCGCGTAGACTGTCTATGACGTATGCGATGGAGAGAGTGGTAATGATTCTTCCTTTTTTTCTTCTTAACTGCCAGTTGAAGTCTCTCGATCGGGCCAACTCATGCGCTTCACTTTTAGTCTGATCCAAACCAATTTGAGCTACCGCGCCTAAAAAGGTTTTACTTAAAAATAAGGAAGAATTACTTCCCATTTAAGAAAAATTTAAGTATTTGAAAATTTAAACCAATAATAGGGAATATCTTGGACCCGGTTAACTCCACAAAAGCAATTATAATTATTTTAAATAGATTGTGTGCTTGAACAAGGAATGTATAAGGGCTTCAGAGGCTATTTCTTCCAAGACAAGTCAAATATAAGTATTGTCATGAAAATATATTAATCATATGGTATTTGAATAAAAATCGTTACACCCAGTTTTTTAAAATCTTCTTGTCGCATCCTCGGAAGATGTTGAACTTAAATACAGGGTTTGATATTTAAAGCACGTTTTGTTTTTGAGTTATGCTGTTCATAGACTCGCATATACACGCGCGCCTGGAACTTTTTCTAATTCTTTTTATTCAGAGAGTCTCAAAATGCGTGTTTTCGGGAAATTCCGGTATCATTGTTTTGGAATACAATACTTCCCCTTACCTACTATAGATTGGTGACATAGAAATAAAAAAAACAAAAGAAAAAATGCTCATGGTTCAGAAACTAAGAAGACTGAGAACAAAGCAAACCAAAACACAGTCGAATACTGTTATAATAATTATAACTAATATGATTTTCCGGGCTGTTATGCCGTGGTCTGCTGAAGAAAGATTTCCCAGACGTTTCGTCCACAACTGCGGTGGACATCTTCAGTGGCGCGGACGAAGTCTTCTCGGTGAAAGTATCGCAGCGTCTGATGCGTTGGCCGTTAGTGCCGCTCTCTTTATAGTGTGGGCGCTCTCTGCTGATTGGCCCGCTGGTATGAGGGGGCTGGCGCCGGCTGTGTTGTTGCTCTCTTCTGATTGGCTCGCAGTGTTTTTCGGGTTTGTATGACCTTTCTTGTTTTTGATGACTAGATGCCAGTTACTGTTGAGTTTCAAATATTCTTCTTTCCTATTGAAATTATTGGGATGTTTATAAATCTCTATTGCTTCGCGTTGTAGCCGGGTATGGTAATGCTTTATGGAGGAAAGAATGTTGGTGTCCTGAAATCTAATAATGTGTTCGCCCTCGGCTTCAATGGCATGTTCGGCGACTGCCGATTTTTCTGTATGGCCCAGGCGGCAGTTTCTTTTGTGTTCGCTAAGTCTGGTGTTTGCGCTCCGCTGTGTGGTACCAATGTACACTGAACCACAGGAACAAGGAATACGGTAAACACCGGCCGATGACAGGGGATCTCGGGGGTCTTTGGAAGAGCGCAGTAGGCTGTTTAATTGTCTTGTAGGTTTGAATACTGTTTTGACGTTATGACGTTGAAGTATATGTTCAATACGGTCAGTGACATTTCTGAAATATGGCAGAAAGACAATGGACTTGCTTTTGGGTTGGTCCTGAGTAACCGGTCGGGGCTTGGCCGGACGGCAGGCTCTTCTCACCTCTTGGACTGAATAACCATTTGATTGTAGAGCTGTTTCCAGGTGTCGGATTTCTTGTGGAAGTAAGTGTGGTTCACAAATACGGGAAGCACGGTTTGCGAGTGTCTTAATCATAGCACGTTTTTGTCTAGGATGGTGGTTGGAGTTCTTGTTAAGGTAACGGTCTGTGTGTGTGGGTTTGCGGTAGACAGTATGACCCAGCGTGCCGTCAGCCTTCCTGCTAACGAGTACATCTGGAAAGGCTAGTTGGCCATCCTTTTCTTGTTCCATTGTGAACTGTATACGCTGATTGATGCTATTTAGATGTAACAAAAAATCTTGAAGAGCTTGTTCACCATGGGGCCAGATGACGAAGTTGTCATCCACATAGCGGAACCAGGCTGTTGGTTTGAGTGGAGCTGAGTTTAGTGCCTTTGACTCAAATGCCTCCATGAAGAAATTGGCCACAACAGGGCTAAGGGGGCTGCCCATGGCAACACCGTCTATTTGCTCGTAGAATGACCGGTTCCACTGGAAATAAGTGGTAGTCAGGACATGGTGAAAAAGCGTAATGATATCATCAGAGAAGATGGGTTGTAACAACTTCAGAGTTTCTTGTACTGGAACCATGGTGAATAGAGACACAACGTCAAAACTAATTAGTAAATGCTTAGGTAGCAATTTGAGGTTGCGGAGAATTTGAAAGAAATGAGTAGAGTCTTTGATGAAAGAGTCGGAAGTAGAGATATAATGGCGACTTGAGCGCAGTAGAGAGATGCCGACAAGCGATAAAGTTCTTTGTTCTACGCCGACAAGCCCCGCCCCCTCCCTTTGTGCGCTACTATTTGCCGCCCGGTCGCGTGGCGCTAGCTCCGCCCCCTTCCCTTTGTGTGCTCACCTAATGCCGGCAGTATCTGTGCCGGCAGGTTCTACCCCCTCCCCCATGCGTTCTACTGTGGCGTCATGACTTGATGGAATTGTTTTCTCGAGTCCTGCCGCCCCTCGGCAAATTAATTAGGTAATGTTCGTCAAACATTTTTTTTATGACTACTAAGCCCTGCACATTGCATCCTCGAGCAATTAAGTTTTTTGATTAATGAATTGTTGACTGGAGCTTGAGTATAAGTAGTCTGCTCACGGGAACAGTCTGTCATGTAATGAAACACTGCAGCCTTCTTCTTCTATCCGGGGAAGGCGCTTGTCCATTAGCTGAACATGTTAGACGCTTTCAACACATTAATAGGCTTTTAAGTTTACATTCTGGATCTGTTTACATACATTAGCGATCAACGACATACTTCCGTCTGGAGGTAACGGTGACCCACATTAGCTAACCCGTTAGACGCTTTCACCACATTAGCGAACATTGTCAGTAATTGTTTTCCTAAGTGCTCTGCCCAACAATCAACACTTTAGATTTTAGCGATGGAAATGATATAAAAAGCAGCACCTTCTCCAACGAGTTCCAAGTTGACCAGGATGGCCGGGTTCGAATTACAAATTCAGCTTCTAATAACTAAAAGACTAATTACGATAAAGACATCAAATAAAGTTTATTACATTAATGTCATTAGATAGTTTCTTGTGAATGTATATTTGGGTACATGGTGTCCAGGGTTCGAATACCGATAAAATGTAATTTAATTATAAATTTAATAACTCCTAAACTAATTAAGATAAAGACGCCAAATAAACTTTATTGTCTTTATGTTATTAGGTAGTATCTTGTGGAGGTGTAATTAGATACCTGACGTTCTGGGTTCGAGCCTAATGTTTAAATCGTCATTATCTCAGAAACTAAGAGAGGTAGAGGAATTGACCAAAGCATGATTGATAGCTCCTATGATGGGTAATTAATACGGTATATAATTTTCAATCAGTTGTCCTTACTTCGAATCCCAATCTTTCAATCACATACTTATTTTTCTCTATACTCTAGAATATATCACTTAGATTGATGCTGTAACTGTATACAGCACCTTTAAACATATCAAACTAATATTGTAAATAATTTTGTTTCTGGTGTCCAGGGTTCGAATACCGATAAAATGTAGTTTAATTATAAATTTAATAACTTCTAAACTAATTAAGATAAAGACGCCAAATAAACTTTATTGCCTTTATGTTATTAGGTATTATCTTGTGGATGTGTAATTAGATACCTGACGTTCTGGGTTCGAGCCTAATTTTAAATCGTCATTATCTCAGAAACTAAGAGAGGTAGACGAGTGAACTAAAGCATGATTGATAGCTCCTATGAGGGGTAATTAATACTGTATATAATTTTCAATCAGTTGTCCTTACTTCGAATCCCGATCTTTCAATCACTTACTTATTTTTCTCTATACTCTAGAATATATCACTTAGATTGATGCTGTAACTGCATACAGCACCTTTAAACATATCAAACTAATATTGTAAATAATTTTGTTTCTGGTGTCCAGGGTTCGAATACCGATAAAATATAGTTTAATTATAAATTTAATAACTTCTAAACTAATTAAGATAAAGACGCCAAATAAACTTTATTGCGTTTATGTTACTAGGTAGTATCTTGTGGATGTGTAATTAGATACCTGACGTTCTGGGTTCGAGCCTAATTTTAAATCGTCATTATCTCAGAAACTAAGAGAGGTAGACGAGTGAACCAAAGCAAGATTGATAGCTCCTATGAGGGGTAATTAATACTGTATATAATTTTCAATCAGTTGTCCTTACTTCGAATCCCGATCTTTCAATCACTTACTTATTTTTCTCTATACTCTAGAATATATCACTTAGATTGATGCTGTAACTGCATACAGCACCTTTAAACATATCAAACTAATATTGTAAATAATTTTGTTTCTGGTGTCCAGGGTTCGAATACCGATAAAATGTAATTTAATTATAAATTTAATAACTCCTAAACTAATTAAGATAAAGACGCCAAATAAACTTTATTGCGTTTATGTTACTAGGTAGTATCTTGTGGATGTGTAATTAGATACCTGACGTTCTGGGTTCGAGCCTAATGTTTAAACCGTCATTATCTCAGAAACTAAGAGAGGTAGAGGAATTGACCAAAGCATGATTGATAGCTCCTATGAGGGGCAATTAATACTGTATATAATTTTCAATCAGCTGTCCTTACTTCGAATCCCGATCTTTCAATCACTTACTTATTTTTCTCTATACTCTAGAATATATCACTTAGATTGATGCTGTAAATGCATACAGCACCCTTAAACATATCAAACTAATATTGTAAATAATATTGGTTCTGGTGTCCAGGGTTCGAATACCGATAAAATGTAATTTAATTATAAATTTAATAACTCCTAAACTAATTAAGATAAAGACACCAAATAAACTTTTATAGGGGAAAGGATGCTCTCCTGAAACATTAGGTCTCTAGATAGAAGTATTTATAGGGGAGAGATAGGGAATACCAGGGCTGATGCTAGGCTAGTCAGATGCTAAAGGAGGGAGGGATATGCTTTATACGAGAGAGATAGGGAACACAAGGAAAGATGCTATACTAAACAGGACTTGAAGGGTAGAATATGAGCGATATAGCAAACCGAGGAGAGGTATTAGGATAGGAGTTTTGAATGATGGAGTAGGCGTTTATATGCGAGAGATAGGGAATACGAGGGTCGATGCTAGGCTAGACGGTGTTGAATGAGGGAATGCATCTTATATGAGAGAGGTAGGGGAATATGAGGAGAAGTGCTAGGCTAGTCGGGAAGGTCTGAATGAGAGAGTATACGTCTATATGGGAAAATATAGGGAAAACGAAGGTAGGTGCTAGATTGAGAGAGTCTTCAAGGAGGAAAATGCATTTATATGAGAGCGGTAGGGCATACGAGAGGTGCTAGTCTAGACATGGTTTGAGGATTAGAGTATACGTTTATATGGGAGAAATGGAAAACGGGAGAGATACAAGGATAGACAGAGATTGAAGGAGGTGGAATGTAGGTTTATACTGTAATATAGAGAGTAATTCGATTATAAAACTTTCCTCATCCAGCGTTACAATACTTTTATATACTTATTTTCTAAACCTTACACACTTTATATTTGTTAAACAGTAGTGCGCGAGACGGAGAGGGACAAACAGTATATCGGTTTACAGTGAAGTATACGTCCTAACCTATTCCCACCTTGTTTGTTCTGGATCTTCTCATTGTCTATCATCATCTAACGTAACCACGTAACAAGACGTAACACAGGAAATCATACATATGGCACATTAATAAAAAAAATAAATAAATAAAGGTATATAATGAAACATAAACAAGTAGACAGAGGGTCATTGATACACAGAAAACCAGGAGTTGTATGTACTGAGACCATAGATTAGTATAGGCAAACAACAAAGAAGTGAATTTATAGTGTAAATAACCTAATATTTTCAAATATTATTATAGTCTAAAAGTATATAACTTAATTATGTACAGAGTATTGAGAAATAAACGTTATTCATGATTCACTAATCTAAGATCACTGCAATTGTATTGAATCAATTCACAATTGTTAATGCCATTCAACTTTCATTTGTCTCTGATACATAAACAAATTGCAAAATGGAGAAGGACGAAAGTAATAAAAAGACTCAGGCAGCAAATTTTAAGAAAGAAGAGAAAGATATATGCCCGACATTGTTTTAGAACACAAATTAGTGTTGAAAATAAAATGACTGATAGCTCTGCTAAGCGTAAGGAAGAGACAAGGAAATAAATTGCAAATGAGTACAATTCTAGGAAGATCATCCTATGTGAATGAAAATCCCTGAAATGATATTATGAGAACATAAAGAAAAGAATGAAGCAAGCAAATACCATTGACAAGGTACGATTGTACAAAACTGGAGGCGCATGTATGTACCGCCTTTCTTAGACAATAGTAGCCAAATAACAATTGTTGCTCTTCTATTCAATCACCAATGAGTTTGATGATGAAGTTGGATTCCATTCAGAAGTAATCATCACAGTGAAGGACATTGAAATAGTAAATCCAGGTCCAACATGTCCTTCAGCAATTTTAATAACAGGTAAGGAATTTGAAGAAAGAGAAAGTGTAAAGGTGGCGTCTGCAGTTCCCATACAGAACTTTCAACTCCATTGCCTGAAAAGAACAAAGATGGCATAAGGGAGGGTTTTTATGAGAGGAGACTTGAGTGTTTGGAAGAAGAGTACACAGTGAAAATGAAGATCTTGAAATTGGATCTAGAAATGAAAGAATCTCAGAAAAATTAAGCGTTGTTAATAACTTATACAACCATAAATATATTACAAAAAAGTAATGAAACAGGCAAGGAATAATATGGATAAAGAAACTGTTAAGCAGATCTACTACGCTTTCATTTATTTGCACATACTCAAAGTATGGAATTACACTTTCGGGAAATATTGCAGAAATAGACATGAAAAAGATATTTACGCAAAAAAAATAAAAAGGACTTAGAATATTAGAAAAAGAAGATAAACAACATTCATGTAAACCAATTTTTAAAAATCAGTTTACCTGAATACATGTAAAAAAACATATCACTTTACAAAAAGTAATGCAGACATCATTTATTTTTTATAAACATTATCCTATTACATTCCTTTACAAAACAACCATACATATTTCCTAAAGGCAAAGGTGATAGTCTAGACATTCTAAACACTCAATTATATAATCATATACATCACACAGAAAGAGACATGCATTATCACTAAAAAAACTAAACATCTCAACAATGTCTGAATGATGTATTTTTATAAGTACAAGTTTTTGATATTTCAAAGTTCCTGTTAACCATGGCCGTAATTGATTAACACAATTTCTCGATCCTGTCATGCTATAACTTTAGAAGCTTTCAGCTTACTTATAATTTCTTCAATCTCTTGTGTGTGACTATTATTACCAGCACCCCTCGATGCAATTAGTAACCTCAATATATTTACTAGTCTATTCGGATTTTCAAGCGTTGATATCACTGAATCATCATCATATGAAGATTTCATATTCTCGCAACTTCCGATGTATCCAGATTTTTCACCAACAGTAGTCTCCAGTGAAGGACAGAGGCCTGATCCGGTATAACATTCCCCTCTATTCATCTTCGGATCTTCAAGTGCAGGAGAGAGAGTCGATTCAGCATAACATGTTGCTCTATGAAACTTAAATCTTGACAAAGAACGATTCTTAAAAATCCGCCCGCATACACAGCATCTAATAACGCGTTTTCCTCCATGTGTAATGTATGAAAAATCGAGTTTCTCATTCGTCAGTTGCACAGATTTTCTCGGGCAGTAGCTCATGCTAAAACTAAAAGAAATTAAATGAATACGTGAATGCTAACGCTCGAAGGAATTAAAAGCGAATGAATGAATTCATAACACGCACCTATGTATATATCCAGGATGAGGACGACGGAGGGAATTGCGATCAATGCCTAGCAGGGAGAAAGGATACTCTCTTGAAACATTAGTCATCTAGACAACTATTGTTCACGGAGCCTGTAGACGTCAGGTTGAATGGGACAGACCTCAGGTTCAAATCTTTAAGGGCACGGACCCAGCCTTTTGCCTGTCATGTATACTAAACCATCCTAACAGCGTAACATTACGTTACAACGACACGTAACCAGAACATGGCGAGTGCGAGCATGGAAAAAAGGATGCTCTCTGGGAACATTACTGGAAAAGGATGCTCTCTGGAAACACTAGTCATCCACACAACGGGTTGTCCCTAACATTTCCAGATTTCGGGTCGTTCAACATCGTGACGCGCCCCTGTCATCTACATTTCGACGAAATTTTACCTCCTGAATTAAAGTTTGGTGATCTGTATAGACCTGTACAACATGCATTACGCTATGTAACAGACTCATCACGTTATGTAACAACACGATCACGCTAGGTAACAACATGTTCACGCTATGTAACAACATGATCACGCTATGTAACAACATGATCACGCCATGTAACAACATGATCACGCTATGTAACAACATGATCACGCTATGTAACAACATGATCACGCTATGTAACAACATGACCACGCTATGTAACAAAACGATCACGCTATGTAACAACTGATCACGCTATGTAACAAACTGAGCACGCTATGTAACAACCTGAGCACGCTATGTAACAATACGATCATGCTATGTAACAACCTGATCACGCTATGTAACAACCTGATTACGCTATGTAACAACTGATCACGCTATGTAACAACATGATCACGCCATGTAACAACCTGAGCACGCTATGTAACAACATGATCACGCTATGTAACAACATGAACACGCTATGTAACAATATGATCACGCTATGTAACAATCTGATTACTATGTAACAACGGATCACGCTATGTAACAACATGATCACGGTATGTAACAACCTGAGCACGCTATGTAACATCATGATCACGCTATGTAACAACCTGATCACGCTATGTAACAACATGCTCACGCTATGTAACAACTGATCACGCTATGTAACAACATGATCACGCTATGTAACAACCTGAGCACGCTATGTAACAACATGATCACGCTATGTAACAACATGTTCACGCTATGTAACAACACGATCACGCTATGTAACAACACGATCACGCTATGTAACAACATGGACACGCTATGTAACAACATGAACACGCTATGTAACAATACGATCAAGCTATGTAACAACCTGAGCACGCTATGTAACAACATGATCACGCTATGTAACAACATGAACACTCTATGTAACAACCTGAGCATGCTATGTAACAACATGATCACGCTATGTAACAACCTAATCACGCTATGTAACATGATCACGCTATGTAACAACATGATCACGCTATGTAAATAGGGTGGACCATTTAAGTTGAGGCTATCCAATATATCCAAAACTAAGCGTTGTAGAAAGAAATGTCTTTAATAAAACTTGATTGATATTATGGCGAAAGTAAATGCTGCTAGTCGTGTTTCGTTTGGAGGCCGTTATGAGGGTCATTTTGGGTCAATTTATTTTTTTAAATGGGAACCTACAATTAGGGTCCCATTTTAAAGACCCTGAAATGACCCTCACTACGTCCTCCAAACGAAATACGGCTAGCAGCATTTACTTTCGCCATAATATCAATCAAGTTTATTAAAGACATTTCTTTCTACAACGCTTAGTTTTGGATATATTGTATAGCCTCAACTTAAATGGTCCACCCTATTTACATAGCGTGATCATGTTGTTACATAGCGTGATCATGTTACATAGCGTGATTAGGTTGTTACATAGCGTGATCATGTTGTTACATAGCATGCTCAGGTTGTTACATAGAGTGTTCATGTTGTTACATAGCGTGATCATGTTGTTACATAGCGTGCTCAGGTTGTTACATAGCTTGATCGTATTGTTACATAGCGTGTTCATGTTGTTACTTAGCGTGTCCATGTTGTTACATAGCGTGATCGTGTTGTTACATAGCGTGATCGTGTTGTTACATAGCGTGAACATGTTGTTACATAGCGTGATCATGTTGTTACATAGCGTGCTCAGGTTGTTACATAGCGTGATCATGTTGTTACATAGCGTGATCAGTTGTTACATAGCGTGAGCATGTTGTTACATAGCGTGATCAGGTTGTTACATAGCGTGATCATGATGTTACATAGCGTGCTCAGGTTGTTACATACCGTGATCATGTTGTTACATAGCGTGATCCGTTGTTACATAGTAATCAGATTGTTACATAGCGTGATCATATTGTTACATAGCGTGTTCATGTTGTTACATAGCGTGATCATGTTGTTACATAGCGTGCTCAGGTTGTTACATGGCGTGATCATGTTGTTACATAGCGTGATCAGTTGTTACATAGCGTAATCAGGTTGTTACATAGCGTGATCAGGTTGTTACATAGCATGATCGTATTGTTACATAGCGTGCTCAGGTTGTTACATAGCGTGCTCAGTTTGTTACATAGCGTGATCAGTTGTTACATAGCGTGATCGTTTTGTTACATAGCGTGGTCATGTTGTTACATAGCGTGCTCAGGTTGTTACATAGCGTGATCAGTTGTTACATAGCGTGATCGTTTTGTTACATAGCGTAGTCATGTTGTTACATAACGTGCTCAGGTTGTTACATAGCGTGATCATGTTGTTACATAGCGTGATCAGTTGTTACATAGCGTAATCAGATTGTTACATAGCGTGATCGTATTGTTACATAGCGTGTTCATGTTGTTACATAGCGTGAACATGTTGTTACATAGCGTGCTCAGGTTGTTACATAGCTTGATCGTTTTGTTACATAGCGTGATCATGTTGTTACATAGCGTGCTCAGGTTGTTACATAGCTTGATCATGTTGTTACATAACGTGATCATGTTGTTACATAGCGTGAACATGTTGTTACATAGCGTGCTCAGGTTGTTACATAGCTTGATCGTTTTGTTACATAGCGTGATCATGTTGTTACATAGCGTGATCGTTTTGTTACATAGCATGATCATGTTGTTACATAGTGTGGTCATGTTGTTACATAGCGTGATCATGTTGTTACATAGCGTGAACATGTTGTTACATAGCGTGAACATGTTGTTACATAGCGTGATCATGTTGTTACATAGCTTGAGCATGTTGCTACATAGCGTGATCAGTTGTTACATAGCGTGATCAGGTTGTTACATAGCGTGCTCAGGTTGTTACATAGCGTGATCAGTTGTTACATAGCTTGATCAGGTTGTTACATAGCGTGATCGTGTTGTTACATAGCTTGATCGTTTTGTTACATAGCGTGATCATGTTGTTACATAGTGTGGTCATGTTGTTACATAGCGTGATCATGTTGTTACATAGCGTGAACATGTTGTTACATAGCGTGATCATGTTGTTACATAGCGTGAACATGTTGTTACATAGCTTGAGCATGTTGTTACATAGCGTGATCAGTTGTTACATGGCGTGATCATGTTGTTACATAGCGTACTCAGGTTGTTACATAGCGATATCCTGTTGTTACATAGCTTGATCAGGTTGTTACATAGCGTGATCGTGTTGTTACATAGCGTGATCAGTTGTTACATAGCTTGAGCATGTTGTTACATAGCGTGATCAGTTGATACATGGCGTGATCATGTTGTTACATAGCGTGATCAGTTGTTACATGGCGTGATCATGTTGTTACATAGCGTACTCAGTTTGTTACATAGCGTGATCATGTTGTTACATAGCGTGCTCAGGTTGTTACATAGCATGATCATGTTGTTACATAGCGTGATCAGTTGTTACATAGCTTGATCGTTTTGTTACATAGCGTGGTCATGTTGTTACATAGCGTGATCATGTTGTTACATAGCGTGATCATGTTGTTACATAGCGTGATCATGTTGTTACATGGCGTGATCATGTTGTTACATAGCGTGATCATGTTGTTACATAGCGTGAACATGTTGTTACCTAGCGTGATCGTGTTGTTACATAACGTGATGAGTCTGTTACATAGCGTAATGCATGTTGTACAGGTCTATACAGATCACCAAACTTTAATTCAGGAGGTAAAATTTCGTCGAAATGTAGATGACAGGGGCGCGTCACGATGTTGAACGACCCGAAATCTGGAAATGTTAGGGACAACCCGTTGTGTGGATGACTAGTGTTTCCAGAGAGCATCCTTTTCCAGTAATGTTCCCAGAGAGCATCCTTTTTTCCATGCTCGCACTCGCCATGTTCTGGTTACGTGTCGTTGTAACGTAATGTTACGCTGTTAGGATGGTTTAGTATACATGACAGGCAAAAGGCTGGGTCCGTGCCCTTAAAGATTTGAACCTGAGGTCTGTCCCATTCAACCTGACGTCTACAGGCTCCGTGAACAATAGTTGTCTAGATGACTAATGTTTCAAGAGAGTATCCTTTCTCCCTGCTATGCATTGATCGCAATTCCCTCCGTCGTCCTCATCCTGGATATATACATAGGTGCGTGTTATGAATTCATTCATTCGCTTTTAATTCCTTCGAGCGTTAGCATTCACGTATTCATTTAATTTCTTTTAGTTTTAGCATGAGCTACTGCCCGAGAAAATCTGTGCAACTGACGAATGAGAAACTCGATTTTTCATACATTACACATGGAGGAAAACGCGTTATTAGATGCTGTGTATGCGGGCGGATTTTTAAGAATCGTTCTTTGTCAAGATTTAAGTTTCATAGAGCAACATGTTATGCTGAATCGACTCTCTCTCCTGCACTTGAAGATCCGAAGATGAATAGAGGGGAATGTTATACCGGATCAGGCCTCTGTCCTTCACTGGAGACTACTGTTGGTGAAAAATCTGGATACATCGGAAGTTGCGAGAATATGAAATCTTCATATGATGATGATTCAGTGATATCAACGCTTGAAAATCCGAATAGACTAGTAAATATATTGAGGTTACTAATTGCATCGAGGGGTGCTGGTAATAATAGTCACACACAAGAGATTGAAGAAATTATAAGTAAGCTGAAAGCTTCTAAAGTTATAGCATGACAGGATCGAGAAATTGTGTTAATCAATTACGGCCATGGTTAACAGGAACTTTGAAATATCAAAAACTTGTACTTATAAAAATACATCATTCAGACATTGTTGAGATGTTTAGTTTTTTTAGTGATAATGCATGTCTCTTTCTGTGTGATGTATATGATTATATAATTGAGTGTTTAGAATGTCTAGACTATCACCTTTGCCTTTAGGAAATATGTATGGTTGTTTTGTAAAGGAATGTAATAGGATAATGTTTATAAAAAATAAATGATGTCTGCATTACTTTTTGTAAAGTGATATGTTTTTTTACATGTATTCAGGTAAACTGATTTTTAAAAATTGGTTTACATGAATGTTGTTTATCTTCTTTTTCTAATATTCTAAGTCCTTTTTATTTTTTTTGCGTAAATATCTTTTTCATGTCTATTTCTGCAATATTTCCCGAAAGTGTAATTCCATACTTTGAGTATGTGCAAATAAATGAAAGCGTAGTAGATCTGCTTAACAGTTTCTTTATCCATATTATTCCTTGCCTGTTTCATTACTTTTTTGTAATATATTTATGGTTGTATAAGTTATTAACAACGCTTAATTTTTCTGAGATTCTTTCATTTCTAGATCCAATTTCAAGATCTTCATTTTCACTGTGTACTCTTCTTCCAAACACTCAAGTCTCCTCTCATAAAAACCCTCCCTTATGCCATCTTTGTTCTTTTCAGGCAATGGAGTTGAAAGTTCTGTATGGGAACTGCAGACGCCACCTTTACACTTTCTCTTTCTTCAAATTCCTTACCTGTTATTAAAATTGCTGAAGGACATGTTGGACCTGGATTTACTATTTCAATGTCCTTCACTGTGATGATTACTTCTGAATGGAATCCAACTTCATCATCAAACTCATTGGTGATTGAATAGAAGAGCAACAATTGTTATTTGGCTACTATTGTCTAAGAAAGGCGGTACATACATGCGCCTCCAGTTTTGTACAATCGTACCTTGTCAATGGTATTTGCTTGCTTCATTCTTTTCTTTATGTTCTCATAATATCATTTCAGGGATTTTCATTCACATAGGATGATCTTCCTAGAATTGTACTCATTTGCAATTTATTTCCTTGTCTCTTCCTTACGCTTAGCAGAGCTATCAGTCATTTTATTTTCAACACTAATTTGTGTTCTAAAACAATGTCGGGCATATATCTTTCTCTTCTTTCTTAAAATTTGCTGCCTGAGTCTTTTTATTACTTTCGTCCTTCTCCATTTTGCAATTTGTTTATGTATCAGAGACAAATGAAAGTTGAATGGCATTAACAATTGTGAATTGATTCAATACAATTGCAGTGATCTTAGATTAGTGAATCATGAATAACGTTTATTTCTCAATACTCTGTACATAATTAAGTTATATACTTTTAGACTATAATAATATTTGAAAATATTAGGTTATTTACACTATAAATTCACTTCTTTGTTGTTTGCCTATACTAATCTATGGTCTCAGTACATACAACTCCTGGTTTTCTGTGTATCAATGACCCTCTGTCTACTTGTTTATGTTTCATTATATACCTTTATTTATTTATTTATTTTATTAATGTGCCATATGTATGATTTCCTGTGTTACGTCTTGTTACGTGGTTACGTTAGATGATGATAGACAATGAGAAGATCCAGAACAAACAAGGTGGGAATAGGTTAGGACGTATACTTCACTGTAAACCGATATACTGTTTGTCCCTCTCCGTCTCGCGCACTACTGTTTAACAAATATAAAGTGTGTAAGGTTTAGAAAATAAGTATATAAAAGTATTGTAACGCTGGATGAGGAAAGTTTTATAATCGAATTACTCTCTATATTACAGTATAATCCTACATTCCACCTCCTTCAATCTCTGTCTATCCTTGTATCTCTCCCGTTTTCCATTTCTCCCATATAAACGTATACTCTAATCCTCAAACCATGTCTAGACTAGCACCTCTCGTATGCCCTACCGCTCTCATATAAATGCATTTTCCTCCTTGAAGACTCTCTCAATCTAGCACCTACCTTCGTTTTCCCTATATTTTCCCATATAGACGTATACTCTCTCATTCAGACCTTCCCGACTAGCCTAGCACTTCTCCTCATATTCCCCTACCTCTCTCATATAAGATGCATTCCCTCATTCAATACCGTCTAGCCTAGCATCGACCCTCGTATTCCCTATCTCTCGCATATAAACGCCTACTCCATCATTCAAAACTCCTATCCTAATACCTCTCCTCGGTTTGCTATATCGCTCATATTCTACCCTTCAAGTCCTGTTTAGTATAGCATCTTTCCTTGTGTTCCCTATCTCTCTCGTATAAAGCATATCCCTCCCTCCTTTAGCATCTGACTAGCCTAGCATCAGCCCTGGTATTCCCTATCTCTCCCCTATAAATACTTCTATCTAGAGACCTAATGTTTCAGGAGAGCATCCTTTCCCCTATAAAAGTTTATTTGGTGTCTTTATCTTAATTAGTTTAGGAGTTATTAAATTTATAATTAAATTACATTTTATCGGTATTCGAACCCTGGACACCAGAACCAATATTATTTACAATATTAGTTTGATATGTTTAAGGGTGCTGTATGCATTTACAGCATCAATCTAAGTGATATATTCTAGAGTATAGAGAAAAATAAGTAAGTGATTGAAAGATCGGGATTCGAAGTAAGGACAGCTGATTGAAAATTATATACAGTATTAATTGCCCCTCATAGGAGCTATCAATCATGCTTTGGTCAATTCCTCTACCTCTCTTAGTTTCTGAGATAATGACGGTTTAAACATTAGGCTCGAACCCAGAACGTTAGGTATCTAATTACACATCCACAAGATACTACCTAGTAACATAAACGCAATAAAGTTTATTTGGCGTCTTTATCTTAATTAGTTTAGGAGTTATTAAATTTATAATTAAATTACATTTTATCGGTATTCGAACCCTGGACACCAGAAACAAAATTATTTACAATATTAGTTTGATATGTTTAAAGGTGCTGTATGCAGTTACAGCATCAATCTAAGTGATATATTCTAGAGTATAGAGAAAAATAAGTAAGTGATTGAAAGATCGGGATTCGAAGTAAGGACAACTGATTGAAAATTATATACAGTATTAATTACCCCTCATAGGAGCTATCAATCATGCTTTGGTTCACTCGTCTACCTCTCTTAGTTTCTGAGATAATGACGATTTAAAATTAGGCTCGAACCCAGAACGTCAGGTATCTAATTACACATCCACAAGATAATACCTAATAACATAAAGGCAATAAAGTTTATTTGGCGTCTTTATCTTAATTAGTTTAGAAGTTATTAAATTTATAATTAAACTACATTTTATCGGTATTCGAACCCTGGACACCAGAAACAAAATTATTTACAATATTAGTTTGATATGTTTAAAGGTGCTGTATACAGTTACAGCATCAATCTAAGTGATATATTCTAGAGTATAGAGAAAAATAAGTATGTGATTGAAAGATCGGGATTCGAAGTAAGGACAACTGATTGAAAATTATATACCGTATTAATTACCCATCATAGGAGCTATCAATCATGCTTTGGTCAATTCCTCTACCTCTCTTAGTTTCTGAGATAATGACGATTTAAACATTAGGCTCGAACCCAGAACGTCAGGTATCTAATTACACCTCCACAAGATACTACCTAATAACATAAAGACAATAAAGTTTATTTGGCGTCTTTATCTTAATTAGTTTAGGAGTTATTAAATTTATAATTAAATTACATTTTATCGGTATTCGAACCCTGGACACCATGTACCCAAATATACATTCACAAGAAACTATCTAATGACATTAATGTAATAAACTTTATTTGATGTCTTTATCGTAATTAGTCTTTTAGTTATTAGAAGCTGAATTTGTAATTCGAACCCGGCCATCCTGGTCAACTTGGAACTCGTTGGAGAAGGTGCTGCTTTTTATATCATTTCCATCGCTAAAATCTAAAGTGTTGAGTGTTGGGCAGAGCACTTAGGAAAACAATTACTGACAATGTTCGCTAATGTGGTGAAAGCGTCTAACGGGTTAGCTAATGTGGGTCACCGTTACCTCCAGACGGAAGTATGTCGTTGATCGCTAATGTATGTAAACAGATCCAGAATGTAAACTTAAAAGCCTATTAATGTGTTGAAAGCGTCTAACATGTTCAGCTAATGGACAAGCGCCTTCCCCGGATAGAAGAAGAAGGCTGCAGTGTTTCATTACATGACAGACTGTTCCCGTGAGCAGACTACTTATACTCAAGCTCCAGTCAACAATTCATTAATCAAAAAACTTAATTGCTCGAGGATGCAATGTGCAGGGCTTAGTAGTCATAAAAAAAATGTTTGACGAACATTACCTAATTAATTTGCCGAGGGGCGGCAGGACTCGAGAAAACAATTCCATCAAGTCATGACGCCACAGTAGAACGCATGGGGGAGGGGGTAGAACCTGCCGGCACAGATACTGCCGGCATTAGGTGAGCACACAAAGGGAAGGGGGCGGAGCTAGCGCCACGCGACCGGGCGGCAAATAGTAGCGCACAAAGGGAGGGGGCGGGGCTTGTCGGCGTAGAACAAAGAACTTTATCGCTTGTCGGCATCTCTCTACTGCGCTCAAGTCGCCATTATATCTCTACTGTCGGACAAGCCGACATGGGGTTGTAGAAGACCGGTTAGGTATTTAGCTATGTCATATGTGGGAGAACCAATACCACTAACAATGGGCCTGAGCGGAACATCTGGTTTATGGATTTTGGGTAGCCCGTAAAGTCTAGGCAGCTGAGCTTCGGACTTGGTAAGGCGGCGTTTGTCTTCCTTCGAAAGCGAGGAGTTCTTGATCAAAAGATTAGTTTTCCGTAGAATACGGGCTGTCGGATCACGTTTAATCTTATGGTAGGTTGCTGGTTGCAGGAGTTTAGAGATTTTCTGTTGATAGTCTTGCTGGTTAAGAATAACTGTGGCATTACCCTTGTCCGCTGAGCAAACAATGATGTCTCGGTTGGAGTTCAGCTTTTTTAATGCAGTTCTGTCTTGATTGGTTAAATTACTGGTAGGAGGTTTGGCCTTCTCGAGAACCCTGGCAGATTCCCGGCGAATTTCATCAGCTGCAAGCCTTGGCAGAACTCGTATTCCTGCTTCAATGTGAGAAATGATGTCTTCAACTGGCAACGTTGGAGTGACAACAGCGTAGTTACCTCCTTTAGCAAGGAGTGACGTTTCAGCAGGTGACAGCTGGTGATCAGATAAGTTCACTACCGTGCGGCAGTGGTTGAGAGTAGTCGGCGGTTTGATGGAGGCAGTAAGGCCATCAAACTTCTTCTTGTGACGAGTGGTCATGCTGTTGTGATTGTATGTCATACAGCCGTAGGTGATTCTGTCAGTGTTGTCCCAATCAAAACAGTGTAGTGAGTTACTTACTTGAAGATGTAAGATGAGTAGTTGACTATTGTTGGCAGAGAGTTGTCGTCTGGTCTGATGGATGCGTTCTCGGAGCAAGGCCCGTTCAGAGCGGTTGTAAATGCGGTTGGCGGCAGCGGTGGTGAAATGTCGTTTCTGTCGTAGGAATTTAGGAATAATTCCCGAGTCTCGGCAGCGTAGAAGAAAGGCAAGTGAACACAGCAAAGAAGATTTTTGTTTGCGTAGCACTTCTAGTCGACGGATCAGACGGTATGCCTCCTCCCCGTAGCGGCGACTCATGTAAGAACGTAGGTTTTCACGGCCGGAGTCACAATTATAACTAATATGATTTTCCGGGCTGTTATGCCGTGGTCTGCTGAAGAAAGATTTCCCAGACGTTTCGTCCACAACTGCGGTGGACATCTTCAGTGGCGCGGACGAAGTCTTCTCGGTGAAAGTATCGCAGCGTCTGATGCGTTGGCCGTTAGTGCCGCTCTCTTTATAGTGTGGGCGCTCTCTGCTGATTGGCCCGCTGGTATGAGGGGGCTGGCGCCGGCTGTGTTGTTGCTCTCTTCTGATTGGCTCGCAGTGTTTTTCGGTTTTGTATGACCTTTCTTGTTTTTGATGACTAGATGCCAGTTACTGTTGAGTTTCAATGCTTCTTCTTTCCTATTGAAATTATTGGGATGTTTATAAATCTCTATTGCTTCGCGTTGTAGCCGGGTATGGTAATGCTTTATGGAGGAAGGAATGTTGGTGTCCTGAAATCTAATAATGTGTTCGCCCTCGGCTTCAACGGCATGTTCGGCGACTGCCGATTTTTCTGTATGGCCCAGGCGGCAGTTTCTTTTGTGTTCGCTAAGTCTGGTGTTTGCGTTCCGCTGTGTGGTACCAATGTACACTGAACCACAGGAACAAGGAATACGGTAAACACCGGCCGATGACAGGGGATCTCGGGGGTCTTTGGAAGAGCGCAGTAGGCTGTTTAATTGTCTTGTAGGTTTGAATACTGTTTTGACGTTATGACGTTGAAGTATATGTTCAATACGGTCAGTGACATTTCTGAAATATGGCAGAAAGACAATGGACTTGCTTTTGGGTTGGTCCTGAGTAACCGGTCGGGGCTTGGCCGGACGGCAGGCTCTTCTCACCTCTTGGACTGAATAACCATTTGATTGTAGAGCTGTTTCCAGGTGTCGGATTTCTTGTGGAAGTAAGTGTGGTTCACAAATACGGGAAGCACGGTTTGCGAGTGTCTTAATCATAGCACGTTTTTGTCTAGGATGGTGGTTGGAGTTCTTGTTAAGGTAACGGTCTGTGTGTGTGGGTTTGCGGTAGACAGTATGACCCAGCGTGCCGTCAGCCTTCCTGCTAACGAGTACATCTAGAAAGGCTAGTTGGCCATCCTTTTCTTGTTCCATTGTGAACTGTATACGCTGATTGATGCTATTTAGATGTAACAAAAAATCTTGAAGAGCTTGTTCACCATGGGGCCAGATGACGAAGGTGTCATCCACATAGCGGAACCAGGCTGTTGGTTGGAGTCAAAGGCACTAAACTCAGCTCCACTCAAACCAATAGCCTGGTTCCGCTATGTGGATGACACCTTCGTCATCTGGCCCCATGGTGAACAAGCTCTTCAAGATTTTTTGTTACATCTAAATAGCATCAATCAGCGTATACAGTTCACAATGGAACAAGAAAAGAATGGCCAACTAGCCTTTCTAGATGTACTCGTTAGCAGGAAGGCTGACGGCACGCTGGGTCATACTGTCTACCGCAAACCCACACACACAGACCGTTACCTTAACAAGAACTCCAACCACCATCCTAGACAAAAACGTGCTATGATTAAGACACTCGCAAACCGTGCTTCCCGTATTTGTGAACCACACTTACTTCCACAAGAAATCCGACACCTGGAAACAGCTCTACAATCAAATGGTTATTCAGTCCAAGAGGTGAGAAGAGCCTGCCGTCCGGCCAAGCCCCGACCGGTTACTCAGGACCAACCCAAAAGCAAGTCCATTGTCTTTCTGCCATATTTCAGAAATGTCACTGACCGTATTGAACATATACTTCAATGTCATAACGTCAAAACAGTATTCAAACCTACAAGACAATTAAACAGCCTACTGCGCTCTTCCAAAGACCCCCAAATCCCCTGTCATCGGCCGGTGTTTATCGTATTCCTTGTTCCTGTGGTTCAGTGTACATTGGTACCACACAGCGGAGCGCAAACACCAGACTTAGCGAACACAAAAGAAACTGCCGCCTGGGCCATACAGAAAAATCGGCAGTCGCCGAACATGCCATTGAAGCCGAGGGCGAACACATTATTAGATTTCAGGACACCAACATTCTTTCCTCCATAAAGCATTACCATACCCGGCTACAACGCGAAGCAATAGAGATTTATAAACATCCCAATAATTTCAATAGGAAAGAAGAAGCATTGAAACTCAACAGTAACTGGCATCTAGTCATCAAAAACAAGAAAGGTCATACAAAACCGAAAAACACTGCGAGCCAATCAGAAGAGAGCAGCAACACAGCCGGCGCCAGCCCCCTCATACCAGCGGGCCAATCAGCAGAGAGCGCCCACACTATAAAGAGAGCGGCACTAACGGCCAACGCATCAGGCGCTGCGATACTTTCACCGAGAAGACTTTGTCCGCGCCACTGAAGATGTCCACCGCAGTTGTGGACGAAACGTCTGGGAAATCTTTCTTCAGCAGACCACGGCATAACAGCCCGAAAAATCATATTAGTTATAATTGTGACTCCGGCCGTGAAAACCTACGTTCTTACTGTTATAATAGTGTGATAGTACACGAAAAGTGACACTGTATTCATAGCTACAGAGGTGTGCAAGATACAGCAGTGAAGGTTTTGCTGAATTCTCTGTGTATGTTAATGAAGCTCATTATCAGAGTTGTGTTAAATTATATAGAGAGAAAAAATCTGCTCACCGTAACATCATAAATTACTCAACGGATATTTATAATTAACAAATGAGAAGACCATTTTTCTCGATGGTTACATCTATGTGACATTTCAAAAATGTTAAAACAGTGGTGTGAGAATGGGAATTATTCATACTCATCAGTTTCACCCCTGTTTCGTTGAATATTGATATCAGGGCTTTCCGTATTACAGTAAAACCTGTCTAAATCGGACAAAGGGAATATAAATTTTAGAACGAGGCTATTTCTTATTTAAATAGTACTCTGAACCGTAAAACTGTCTAACGCGGAAACGGAATGTTTTGTGGGGCCATTTACGTAAGTAACCTGACTAAGACGGATTATTATATGCGTAATATATAGCTACGTGCTAAATTTTTAAAATGATAGCCTTTAGTTTTGAGTATGACTGTACTTCCACCGACGTTTTAAGAACTTTTATGTGAGATTATACTTAGCACATGTTATGTGGGGACAAAGAAACTCTTATTATGTGTAAGTTCAATATATAGCAAAACGTACATTTGAACCTATTCTTTATTCACAAATTTTTGTTTTAAACTATTCCTTCATTGTAACTCTATGCGATCACATTATTTTTACTTTGCTTTATTAAAATATAACCCTTTTGTAAGAACAAAACCGATGCAAACGGAAAAAATTGTTGGAAGGATCGTATTCCGCTTTAGGCGTGTTTTACTGTATGTGCAAACCATGAAGCCTTTATATCATTAAATAACTATGGGACCTAAGAGAAGGTACTTCTACTGCTCCTTTCTCTGTTTACCCTCCTCGCATGCAGGACTTTACACCACCCGAGACTTAAAAGTGGGTGCCCGAGGCCTGTCGAGGAGCAGACGCTATGGATAAGATATCCAGGATGGGGGAGCCCAGTATGAGAGCAAGGAAGTAAACGAGATGAAATGGCGGTGAAATAGATTAAAGGAAAGGCGATGATGGAGTAGTTGGTGGAATGAATGGCGGGGGAAACCGAAGAACCCCAAGAAAACCTGTCCAGATGCCGCTTTATCTGCCACAAATCCCATCTGCGGGTCCCTGGGTTCGAACACGAGCAGTCTAACCAGTCGGCCAAGGCCCGCCATTCTAAGAGAATGTCGCGAATTTAAAATTTCGTCTACGGTGAGTATCTATGAATGACTCGCCATTTGCTAGTTCTTTTACCGCTGAAAGGTAGTTATCTCAGATCCATCAAAATGCGCTCGGAAATGCCAGGTTTTGCACTGTGGTGCTTTTGTATTTACTTATTTTATATGTATTTTTACACTGGGTAAATTTGAATGTTGGAGGGCACGTCCATAACTTTAGAAAACTTAAATTTCATTGCATTGGGTATTTCTTTCTAAATGCGCGTAACAAATATAAAATATACTTCTGTTGCAGATGATTTGATTATTATCCAAAATAAGGAGTCTTCCCTATGAAGGTGTGTTTTTAAACTCAATGAAGTTGTGATAATTATTATTCAACATCATCTGCTGTCAATGTTTAGACCATTTCTGATCTGTTTCCGGCTCCTTATTGTAGGGTTCGACTTATATTCCTTGTAGATTATAATTTAAGATCATAGGTTCAATTTTTAGGTGAATGAATAGGTTCATTCATCATTTTTTCATTCATTCTACTGATATTTGCAAACCATTTTCTAAATGCTTCTATTTTAGTTACTACACTGACTATTTGTAGTTCTTTGCGGATATATTCATTTGTTTGCTTATCTGAAAGAGTATTTCCTGCCACATTGTAGAAATTTCATTTCTGCTACTTCCAATCTTCCTGGTAAACGTTTAGTGAGGGTCGAACATTTCGAGCCGTTCTAAAAAAATAAAACAAGCGTCTAGCTAAACCTTGAGTAAACTTTAGGAGAGTTTCTCTACGGGCTTTCTTTGCTAATTAAAAATTGAGTTCTATTTATGGACGCTCTTTAACTGCTGTGGTCCGTAGCGTTCCATTCTATATTGCACGTGAAATACCGGTAATTTTTTCAGAGACCTCTTTATCAGGCTTGAGATGAGTGGACGGGACATCTCACTACCTCAAGGAATTATTAAAGCTGTTAAAAAGTTTAAATATTTGGGATCGCTTATTGATGGAGTAGGGTGCTGTAAGGCGGATGTAGCAATAGTCTCGAACAAGCACGAGGGCCATAAAAATGTTGAATGAGGTTTTTTATTGATTTGTACAAAGAAGAGGATTTTGAGGACTGTGGTGGAAAGTCTAATGACCTATGGTGCCATGGCGTGGACTTTGGTAGAGAGATAAAAATCTAAGATCTAGGCAGTGGAAATGGACGGAATAAGACGTAGTGCTAGAGTATCAAGGATGGAAAGAAGGGGAAATGAAGAGGTGAGGCAGATGATGGACATGGAGGAAACAGTGGTGGAGAGAATTAAAAGGCGGGGTCTTCAATGGTATGGACAGGTAAAAATAATGGAGGATGATAGGTTGACTAAAACCTTTTTAGAATGGTCAACTCGTGGAAGAAGAAAGCGAGGTAGACCAAGAGCAACCTGGAGAGGACAGATTAATAGAATGATGAATGATCGGTGCCTGGAGGAGGATGACTTGTTCAATCGGGAAGAATGGCGAATGGGAATACAGGCCAACCGTTGAAGAGTGGAGAAGCCCTTAAAAGTAAAAAAGTAAATGATTCTTATACGTGCCGTAACTCTACGACACGGGACCACCGGCTTTACTTCCCTTCCGAAGGAGCTATGCTAAGGATTTCTACGCCCGAAGAAATCCATCACCCTCCGCTGGGTTTGAACCCGCGACCTCGGGAACCAGAGGCTAGCATGGTAACCACTACACCAAGGAGGAGGGTTTTACTTTCTCTACTACGTATAGGGGCAGTATTGTATTCCATCCAAAAATTCGATACCGAGATTTCACCGGAAATATATGTTTTGAGACCCCCTGAATAAAAAAAAGCAATTTTGGAAACATGTCCGTGTGTGTGTCTGTGTGTGTCTGTGAACAGCATAACTTAGAAACGAACAGTCGGATAAACACCAAACTTGGTATTCAGGTTCAGAATCTTCCAGAGATGCGACAGCAAGGTTTTCAAGAAAATCCCCCCACCCCAGATTACCCTTTACATGGAACATTTTTCGAAAATTTTAATTTTCTCAAAAATGGCTCTAACGATTTTGATTAAAATATCATATATTTAAGATATTTTTATGACAAATAAAATGTATATCTTGAATTTTCTGGGAATGTCTCCAAAAGTATTCTTCAATGGGAACGACTTTTGCATAACTAGTAAACCATAAGAGATACACAAAATTTTACTGCACAAAAAATGTAGATTGCGTTAAAATACATAACTTACGTCATATACAATTTTTTGTTGAATGAACCATTTTCGAGATATTGCTTGGTATTCCCTTAAATTTTTCAATACTTATTTTCTCAAATGGGAATTTGTTATTCATTTTTTTGTCTTGGATATGCAAAGAGTATTAATCTGCGGCAAAGGGAATGGTGCTGCAACCAGCTATTAAGATATATGCGGATGCTTAAAGGCTACTGTATTTCTAAATTGCCCTTGCAAATACAAAACAAGGGAAACGTAGTACGGCTTAAGCGATAGTCAAATATTTTTAGAACTCGTCGCTAAGTCTAAAATGTAATTCTCTTTGCATGTCAAAATATCGCTTCTGCAAATTTTTATCTCGATTAATATGAAAGAGATGGAGAATAAGAGTTTGTAAAAATAGTTTGTACATGAGTAGAGAAAGTCATGTGAGTGTAACACATCAGATTTTTTCTAATGTTCTCCTAATTGTACCACAAAAATATTGGAACAAATTTAACTTTCTGTTAACATCTTTCGTCCTGTCATTACCTAAGAAAACTCCTAAATAGTTAAAATCAGTTACTTGTTCTATTAAAAATTATTATTTATTATTGTTATTATTATTGTGCCATCTGGAATTTGCTTTTCAAATCGATATTCGAGTCCGAATCAATCTTGACTCAACAGGAAAGCGATGTAGACCAGCGGCGCATAATGTAAGAGCGGTGAACTATAGTAAAACAGATGAAGGGGCAGCCAAAACAACACCGTGTCTGTTACACCTCACTTTGCTCGGGTGTCACGTCGCACTCCGGCTACTAATTCGCGCAAGCGCGTAACTGCATCAGTAACCGAGTTATAAAAGTGTTACTAAGTCTGCTACATGTTTATCACAACAAGCGTGAACGAATAAAAATCCTGTAAACGGATTTTGCGCGTTACGTTACTTTTTTTTTTGTGGAGTAGAGGCTGGAAACTTGCCACGCTACAGTAAATTCCGTACCTCCCTCTAAAATCTCCTGTCAGATTCAATCCACATAGATACCAGGAAAGAGTGGGGATGAACATATGCTCTTAAACTGAGTAGCATGATAGCGTTCTTGTTTATTTTTTGTGTCGCTATGAAGTTTTGCACCATAGCACGGCATACTATTGAGTCTAACACCAATACCAGAGTGCCGTGCATTTTTTATGCTCTGAAGGTTTTCATGGGACACTCTGACTGCACGTGAATTCCATTAGGGAAGTTGGAAGTTCGCGTCCCTTTTACCGATACATTATTTATACATTCCTGTGCTGAATTCTTTCCTAACCATGTAATGTCATTAACTGGAAATCTGTGGCGTGCCAAACTTTTACAGTTTTCAAGCTATGAACTCTGTTGCAGGTATTTAATTATGCCTTTTTAAATAATAATAATAATAAAAATATTAAATTACGGTCATCATTTTTATTTCTCTTTATCTTATCCGGTGAAAGATGGAACCTATAGTTTCTGAAAGTCATGAGTAGCCTATGTTTTCGCTAATACCTCTAGCGTAATTATCCCAGGCTTTTGTCTAGAGTGGTAAAATGGTGCAAATTTGTATATCCATGCTTATAAAACGTGACCCATTCCCTAAATCGTAATAGTGATTTTCCCTACGAAAGTTTTCCACCTTCAGGTAATTAACCTTTGATTCTACCCAGTCGATATCAGTTCTCTGTGCCTAGGCTGAAAAACAATTTAGGTTCACAAAAACAAGCTAGTGAACGATGCTATGATCCATTGAAATGAAGCGTGTTTGAGATATTGTCTCTGTGAAGCAGTTTCATTATGATTGGTTCATAAGGAAAGGCTAAACCAATACAACATACGTAAGTTGATCATCTAGTGTAAGGGGTGAAGAATTATTTACATGAGCTGTTAAACTGGAAGAGCTATGACACTTATATTATTGCTTTCATCATCGTCATTAGGATTAGGATTCCAAACGGAGGGGGACTTAGCCCGTCGACCTTGAAGTAGTTATTGTCTTTAACCCAACGTATGGAAGCCAATTTCAAGTATGTTGTATTGAAGGAGTTGTTTATATTTCAACCGTTGGAGAGCCGAACTTGTAGTAGTTGCAACCGCACATATAGTAAACAGTTTCCGGTAGCCTTCACCCCAAATGTACTTTCAGGTGGCCTTTGCCCAAAGTATAAAAAAATATTAACTTTGTAATTTGACTGTTTCTTTAAATATTATATATTTATTTTGCCTCGGCTGCGTCAGTATTATTGTTAGAGACATGGATGTCTTGGCAGGGTTGTGGTGTGACTTAAGAATGTAGGCTTACACAGATTTTAAGTTTTTCTTCACTCCATTTATTATTAAAGCTTGACACTATTTAAACAACACTTCACTGATATAGAGCTGTGAGATTCTTTTATTAAATACTTGCACTTTTTAACACGTAAACTATTTTCGTCTCACACGAATACGTATTAAATTTCTCGAGGACACATCTCGCGTCCGGTAATGAACACTGTCTACTAGTAACTGACTTCTGAATTTGTTAATTACGCTTCTTTTTAGTTTCTGATTGGTTAATCCTAGTCTAATAGAAAACCTTCATTTAACTAAAGCTTTTTCTAGTTGTCGATTAGCTATTTTTATACCTGTCACTAAAATTATATTATTGCTTCCAAGAATCACAAGTAACATTTAAACTTTCTAATTCATCATTTCCTCAAGGTTACCTCATTGTTAGCAACTTTTAAATTATTATTCTCACAGCTTCTACAGTATTAAATTACGTAATACATTCACATAACATTATTACACATAAATATAATATAATATAGAAATATACAATGACTGTAATATACACTTTTTATATATTGTTACATACACATATTGCTTTAAGGCGGGCTCTTATTGAATTTGTATACTATATAATTGGACTGAAATTATTTAAGTGTTAAAAATACTGCCTCAACCTACATAGATCTTTTGTACCCTGGCTCCGGACGGTGCACCCCGGGAGGGAGGGATGAGGTGAGAGGAGATAGAGAGCGGCCAAACCAGGGGACATTACAGGTAGAGGGCAGGGTCCCTACCATTTACAGATTCAAACTCCCCGAATGGGCACTGGTACAGCCGGTTCTCCTCCCCCTGTGGGCTTACACATCTCTGGGGGGGGGGCGGAACCTGGAGATAGCCCCCATTCCGGGGGACAAAGCTTTCACAGAGCATGCTTTTCCTCTGCCATGCACGCGACGAGACCTCCCATCGAAACGTACAACTCTGAAAGGGACGAAGCGGATGAAAGGCGAAGTGAAATGAGAATGGGGTGAAATGGAGGGTGACTTAATTATCCTTCACAGCATTAGTCTAACGACCCGGGTAAAACCCCCCAAAAAACACATGAGCCAGGAAGGTCGGCCACGAGAATTGAACCCACAACCTCTCGAATGCGGACTACGGAGTTACCATCTCGTTCGGTTTCATCAGCGTCATGGGGATAAACGTTAAAGTTATTACCACCATCGAACGACAGTAAGAAAACAGACATTAAAAAAATTGTTTTGTGGCTTTACTTTTGTGCCAAAATTTGACTTGACGGTACTCCGCTAGTAAGAACATGGTCAACTATAGTTTGGAAGTTCGGCCATGTTTCGGGGGAGGAAATCATCCTGCCAATTCAGTGACTGGAATTATGCTCGAGGAAGTCAAGCTGCCAGAGGTGGGGTTTGATTTGTCAGCACCAACATAAACAGACGCGTTCTATTATGGACCACATTTTAGCACATCAGTATAGATATGAATTTATAATCTCAGTATGGACAGTATGTTTAAATTATCCTATAATTACTTACTTATACAGGGTGGAACATTTAAGTTGAGACTGTTCAATATCTCCAAAACTAAGTGTTGTGGAAAGAATATATATGCGAATACACACACACGCTTTATTTTTATTACATTGTAATAAATATAAAGGTGTAAATATTTCATGAACAGACCACCCTTTAAGACGTTACTATTTTTGGATGATATTCTGTCTTCATCAGCATTAACTTACTCGAAGTATGTAATATACAGAGCGGTCGCTGGATGGTGTGGCCAAGATCGCGTGTATGATGCACCGTCTGCACTGCGCACTAGTGGCGAATGAACTACTCAAGGCTATGTTTATCAACTGTGGTATACAGAGGGTTGTTTGCAAGCTATGGTAAAAAACTTAAAGACCCCCCTTACCTTATGAAAAGCCACGCCTCCACCAGCAGTGATGTTCCATCTGGTAGCCTTTAGCTTGAGATATCAACCTGCAGCACAGCTTCCACTGGAGCAAACTGCTACGAAATACAGGGAAGTCCAGTTTATTCCATTCCTCCTTGCAGCTTTCCATAGACCATCCAAAGTTCACGGCTATATGCTTCTAAAGGCTCTTTTCAGTAACCCAAATGCACAAAATTCCATCAGTGATGCATCAGACAGCTTGGTACGGATGTCGCTGAAAGGTGTGGAATGTATTCCCATTTCTCTATCCATGTTCTTAAAAAAATTATAGGTTGAAGCAGACTATGAAGTGATGGCTTATCCTGATGCATCCAGACATTATTTACATCTGCACCATAGAGAGCAAGGATTTCTGTGTGGAAAATTGGTATCAGAACGTTAGTCTGATAATGTGTCGAGTTGATTTTCAAAGAATGGTTAATTTGCGATTGTAGCAGTTCCTTGCTATTACATGAAACCACTTGGGAAATTTTGTTAGTTACCTTATACTAACCTTTAAATTGTTTTTCTCCCCTTGGCCGGTAACATGTAGCCCAGGGTTTGTTGCAGTCACTTAGATAAATATATGTCTCATCCAAAAAGACAACAAACATTCGGTTTTCGCCAGCTAGGTATCGTTCATACAGCTTTCTGCTGTATGTGTTAGTGGCTGTCCTGCAATGTTTTTAGGCAAAAGGCTCTAGATTCAAATACTGGTTGATTATGGTGTTCACAGTAGTAACAAGAGATCCCTAATTATAGTGCAATGACACTCTGAGGTACAGGAGTTGGTCCAGCGGCATGGACTTTCACCTTTCAAATTATCACCGGGATGCGACTGGTAGCCGGTTGTGGATTTTCCAGTTGTTTTTTTTTTTTTTTTTGCCCTTTGGAATATGTCCTGTTGTGGCCTTACGTTTTTTGTTGAGTGCACGTGAGATCAATTTCTGGATATGGTCTCTTGTACTGCTAAATAATTAGAATACAAGTATTTTGCATCGGAAAGGGCAATAAAGTATCCTTATCAGAATGGTTATATTTTTGACACCATTTGATGCAGCAAGAACAAGAGCAAACACAGTGATAACACTTATACTGCTGAACTTTTATTCGGTTCCACATGTTTCAGCGCGGAGCTATTGTGCTCGTCTGATGTTATTGCCATAGATCGTGAACAACCCTTTGTATTCGTACTGCGTTAATTGCTACCTCTATTCGAGCTGTAAGAACTAGGGTTTGTGCATCTCAAAGATGAAAGTATATTCAAGACATCTTGTGTGCTTTGCTTAAGAGTGTTCTCGTCTTATTATTGGTCCACTGAAATGCCTACCGAGACATTCAGACGAATTTTTAGGTACGATACATACATAAAAAACGAATAATGTAGACAGGTGTGTAGATAACTTCAGGGGAAATTTCTTGGTATTTTAGTTCCAAATAGAGAATCTGTTAGACGTCTGGTTAATAAATTTAGCACAATGTGAGGCAATATTTTATATCATAACATTCTGTGAATGCCAGAGTGATTATAGTGCAAATTAATATTATTGTATGTTCATGATTTTAGATTTTTGTTAGCCATAAGGATTGTTAGGAAATAAGTTTGCACGGCCTAACTGAAACTGACAATAGAAGTGGGTAACAATAAACCGAGGGGGTGAGTTGTTTATCACTGTGAAGAGAAAGCCGAGATTGACGTCAGGGTCGCGTGCCTTTTTTAGAAATGGAGGGAATGTCTTCCCTAGAGCATATATGTTAGTAATAGTGATTAGTTGACCAAAACAGACGCTAAAGTGGGCGCAATTTGGTAACCAATAGGAGCTATATTATAATGTTTAGGCAATTCGAGGTGAAGGAGTATATATTCTGGAGCCATAAGCAAGTGTTGAAGAATCTCTCACGAGGTGCACGTCGCAGAGTTAGTTACAAAAATGTAAAGTACGCGAAGTAATTGGTGCGCGCCAACTAAACCAACTGTAGTTATATATCATAGTTTGAGTCCGGCGTGTATAAAGATCAAATATGTCAATTATTAAGTAAGCGTGACGACAATAAAACTCTTGATTCAGATTTTTTTATCAGTGTTATCTTTAGCAACAACTCCTTTCCGTTTATACACCCTGCTTAGAGACACGTGCTCGGCTGAGTTATAATAGCTAGCCGGAGGACAAAGAACCCAAATTTAATAAAAATAATTAAAGAATAAGCGTCCAACAAATAAGATAAGACAAGAAATAGAGAACTGCGACAAATGGGATCATTAAACGTTAGATCTAAGAAGCGAAAACGAAACGTTTTAACGGAGGAAACAATTGACGAGATTGATGTACAATTTGACCCCTAAAAAGTAAAGTTCATAGGAACGATCTGATCCCTTAGACGAACTTAAGTAGAATATAAGAACAGAACAGCGCAACAACAGCGCATGAATGGAAATTTCAGCCGAAGTAGCCAAAAATGTCTCAATGCGATGGACAGCACTTACAAGGTTATACTCATTACAGTGTATGTTACTATCGCTCGTGAGTAACGCAATATTGCGAGCGTTCTGTATATATAATGTATATAATCTTAACATTTTATCAAACGATGTATGTCGTGAGTTTTGGAAGTGCTAGGGATATTATTATACTAGCTTGCAAATTTCGCAACTGAATTTCTAATTAACTAAGCACATATTCAAAGAAAACTATTTTAACATTTATCCAAATCATTGTAACCTTTTTCCCTTTTCAATCTCGCGTTGTCAGTAATTAAAATATATATTAAAACACACAAGTATATAATTAAGGATTTTGTTATCAAATATAGGAAGATTTTGCAGCGTTTTAAATACAGATTATTTAATAGTATATGCCGGTTACTACCAAGGAATTGTTGTATCTCTCTGTAGGTGATTTCTACAGTGAACTCCCCTTAGACTAAAGGTGAATTTGGGATAGAGGCGCAGAATTTCAGGTAATAAACCCTGTGTTTTGAAGAGCCTTTGCAAGAGTTGATTATAAGTCATCATTAATTCTCAGACCTGGTTTGTTAGAGTACGTGTAGATGAAGTGCACAAAAAGAGAGGGAAGGAGTAGGGGTTTATTAACTTACTGCCGGTCGGTGTTGGATCCCTCTGAGCAGAAGCAGAGCTTTAATTAGCGCGTGGAAAGGACAGCGGTTCAGTCTCTTGGGACGTGAGGACTCCTCTTAACACCTCCATCAATTAATCGGACAGCTACGACCAAAACTGGTTTATTATTGAGAGCCATCCACACTCTAATGCGTGATTGACGAATTCATAATTTATTCCACCCTAGTAACAATGTTTTGTCATTAGTTCGCAAAAGAGCACATCTGGATTATGTGGTCCCATGGCAGGAAGCAAAACACGCAAGGCTATTCCATCAAAATGGGGATTAAATTCTGAATGTATAGTTAGACAAGGTGATACATCATTCCTCAAATGTACAGTATATGATTTTAAGACTTTCCCTGTAGGATACACTTATGGATCTTTGTTGTGCGCTTATTGGCAGTTATAATGCATCATTTAAACGGAGAGGTTGAAGGATTACCCTCCAATTCTAACTTTATCAGGAGACTAAGATCAAAGTTTAGTTTCATAAAAAATCTGTTTGATGTTACTATTTCAACTTCGTTAATTCTATGAATTATTGTTCTCCCACACTACTATGTGTATGACAAGGTTAGAAAGTTAGAATCAATTCAGCGCCGTAGCCGGGATTTGAAATACGGATCTCCCGGTTTCCGTGCGGTTGCTCTAACCACTGGGCTCCCATGGTAAAATGAGGTAGGACATTAGTTATTCTCCAGCTGACTCGCACTTTCCCCAGTAAACCGCAAGGATTTCTCATACTGTTTTGAGCTGAATACCCCAATGGTGACTTACAATGCCATACGTTCTTTAAGTTCCGGCTAGTTTAGCCTCAATTAGGTCACATTTGATTAATTAATTGCATGTTGCCATGGAAGTTCAGTGGTTAGACAAACCTGACGGAAACTGGGAGATGCGTGGTTCAAATTCCGGCTATGGCATTGAATTTTTCAGACGTCTGATTCTATCTTTCCTTCCTTAATTCTATATCTGTTTATTATTGGAAAAACTCACTGTATTAACATATGGTAATGAAGATATGTATTTTTCATACCTGTAGAGAGCGATTGGGATGGCTCAGCTGGTAATGTATGAGACTTTCATTTGGAAGAGGTATCGCGTTCGGTTCCCATTGGACTCGCCATCGTGATCTAGTTTTCTGTAATTTTTCCAAGTCAGTAAGAGAATGCTGGGGTGAATTATATACTACCACAATTTTTCTGCCCCTCATTTATTCTCATTTTGTTTCCTTTAATTTTGTGCGCCTTATGCTGTAGATATACTTTGAGGAGAGAACTGTTTCTCCCCTGGCATGTAACCTCCTGCTTGAATCTTTCCGGACAGAAGAATAGGTTTGGTAACGAAGGGGCAGCCGGGATGCTCCCAGTGGCGGCTACTGTATACCTAATGGCACAGGAGCACGTGAACACCCTAACTTTTAATATTAATACCATTAGAACTAATGAAACTAATGCCACTAAATGGTAGCGCTAGAAGTAACGCACGAGCGCGGTTATTCCAGAGCAACTATACCCTCAAATACAATAATTTAATTTACACATTACTTCGTTCTTGCCTTAAAACTATTATTATTCATCATTGTTGTTATTAGGAGCGGTGTAGTTATATAAATTTCCCGTAATCAAAACTATTTCGTAGCAGAACCTATGCCACATTTTCAGGGCTATCTGATCAGAGTTTTGTGAAAAGCAAAATGTAACTATTGTATGCACAAATTGAGATTCTTAATATTTTACACCAGAACTTACTGGAGCATGTTCCGGAGATTGTTGTCTCCATCATCAGCCATGATATAACCTAAGCCCTAGTTAGCGAACACTCCTTAAAAAACATACTCAGGATCAATAGAAATGACACAATTCCAGTGGGAAAAACTTCTAGTATTTGTGAGTTGTAATGTCAGAATTACAAGAAAATGTACATAGGAAAGACACCTACAGGAATATAAACACAAGGTATAAAGAACACACAAGAAATGTGAAATATAAACAAACGGAAAAATCATCAGTGGTCCACAGATCATCAGCTAGAAGAGAAACCGTAGCTCTTAAAGATCCTTAGAAAACCAACAAAATTCTCCAGTTGAGAAAAGTTATTCATACATAAGAAGAAGCACAATATATTAAACTTTGATGTCCCATGTGAAAAGGATCTCGTTACACAGTACGTGCAGCCAGACGATGTCATCTACAAGTAGAAGGGTAAGCACGACAGTGAATCCAGGTTGATGATGGAAACACAGTCTCTGAAACATCTCCCGGAGTTCTGATGAAAAAGTGGAGAGTAATAAAAATCCCAATTTGTGCATACAAGTGCTATAAAAACTTAATTGTGGTTTCCCAAAACATTTTTACCAAAATATAAACTCACGAGCCACTACTGGTTGCTCGTTAGGAACTCCGTTGCTGCCGTCACCATCAGATCTGGCTACCTTCGTGCATTATCACCTCATCCTTTTTTCTGGAGGTTTAAAAGGCACTATAGGCCTAGCCTTTATGATAGGTCTTAAATCCTCCTCCGTTTCTAATTCCTATTCCTTATATGTGTATGCAAAATACTTGCACACACACATGGGCGTTCATTATTTATCGGATTAGGAATTCCATTCCGGCCCTGGACATAAAAGGTGTTTAAATGCAACTGCTTTACGTCAGTGGGTTTAACATGCAAAAGAACTCCTGAAGGAACAAATATGGGAAATACTGTCCTTTACTATTCATTAAATAAAGTTAACAAGTATTACTAATTACTTTCATACTTGTATTGTTTAAAGTAAAAAAAAACATTGTGTCAGCTACGAGATCACTGCATACTAAATAAATGAACAACCGAATGTGTAACGAATATTAAACAAATTAAAGACATATTTTACATCAAGAACACAATTAATTTGGAAATTACCACAATTTCAATGCGCATTAATTAAAGACACAATTCTCAAATTTAAAGTTCATCCTGCTGATTTTCGGTAATGGAAACTAAAGTGGAATGGTGAATGTTGAGGTAGTAGGATTTCTGAATTACTCCGATATTGATAAATGGCGCTGTTTATTTCTTCGGGTATGGTTTCAATGAAGTTGCGTGTTACCTTTATTTATTCTCGCTCCTGACATATGTTTGATACTGTTGTTAAAATGGATGACGTTCTCCATTAATCACCATGCTGATACGATTACAGTGCAGTGATGAATTGACGTTCTGTCCGATAAAGTGGCATTCTTGCAAGCGTATTATACGATAAATACCATGATTGGTCAATATTCCAGGCATTGCCAAACAAAATTGGACAATATCAAATGCGCAGCGAAGGAACAGAATAGTCAGTATAAAAGGAGAGTTATTTAATACCACGTTCACAAGATTTTTCAGTAGGTACACGTTCACATATACGTATATCCAGCATTGTCAGAGGCGGTGGATCGATGAAGAAGTCGCTCAAGATAAACAGTGATGCCTCTAGCGTAGTGATAGACAGTCATTTAGAAGTGCACTGTCTGTTAAACAAGTTTAAGCTTGTGGGGCGGACTGACTTATCTCTCAGGTAAAGCTTTAGCTGGTGGGAGGGATACACAGTACACTAAACTCGTGTCGCGCGTGACGCGTTTGTAGTGGAAAACAGCCAACAGTCTTTCGCCATCGCGCGTCGTTACCCCTCAGTTACCCAGGCTAAGTAAACACTAGTAGCTTCCTTCCTGCAGCTAAACCCCTACCTGCTTGGAAGGACTCTCGCACCTACTAGCTAAAACATAGGTGAACAACAGCATGAGAGTTTCTCGTTAACGTACGACTCATATGATTCCTTAAAATAATACAGAATAAGTTACAAATGTGGGCATTACTGCGGTCTGTGGGATTAGATAGGTAGGTATAACGCTTTGAGAATTTCACCCATTCAAATAAAGACACTTAATTACTTAAAACTGTAATAAAGTACACGTTTATAAATTGATATGTTTAGGGCTCAAGTTTCACTTATTAAAAATATGTAAATATGTAACATATTGTCAATAAATACGGATTCGAACTTGCTGTACCTATTTAGGATATGGCGAATAATTATGTATTACCATCATTTGTTTCAGTTTATACATTTGAATCTTATTTAAGATATGTGACATGTTGCTATTAGGGTGAATAAGATTTTCAATTTCTATAATAAAATATGTATGTATGTATGTATGTATGTATGTATGTATGTATGTATGTATGTATGTATGTATGTATGTATGTATGTATGTATGTATGTATGTATTTATTCTGCAATTGGGTACTTCCCGGTGGCAGAATTAAACCGTACAAAATTTACATCACCATGACTAGCTTACAAAAATAATAATAATAAACAAGACTAACAATACAAAATGATTAATTTTAAATATTAACAAAGCTTTTAAAATCCCTAATTACTGAACCATTTATAATTTACTTAACTATTCACAATTACTTAACTATTCACCATTTACTTCACTATTCACAATTTACTTAACTATTCACAATTTACTTAACTATTCTCAATTTACTTAACTATCTACAAAGTACTTAACAATTTACAAAGTACGTAACTATTTTCGAGGTACTTAACTATTTACAATTGGTCCTTATATTTAGTTACCAGTATTTTCCACCTGGTAGTGTCAACTTTAATAGTATAGTTTGTGAAATGAGTACACTAGTTAATTAACCAACATTTATTCTGCTAATATTATTTCTGAACTGCTTTAAGGTCGGAGGACAGCCCTGAAAGGCTGCTACAGGCAATTCATTCCATTCCTCAATGATTCTATTAACAAAAGAAAATTTTCCCACGTCGGTTCTGCACTTTCTACCCCTAATTTTAAACAGATGATCGTTTCGACCGTAGTGTGCTGGATTCTCTAACCTTTCTTTAACATCTGCCCAAGCATTTGAACCAGTATAAGCTTTAAATAACGCAACTAATCTATGTTTTTTACGCCTAACTTTTAGCGGTTCCCATTCATTCTCTTCACCTTTTGTAAACCCAAAATCTTTACCTCTCCTTATGAATTTTATAGCCCTTCTCTGCACTTTTTCTAAGGAATCAATCTGATTGACTCTGTATGGGTCCCAACATGCTACTCCATATTCCATAACCGGCCGCACTAAAGATTTGTAGGCTAGTTCCCTGGTCTTTGCGCTCCCCTTTATCAGTATTCTCATTACGAAATGCAATGCTTTCCACGCTTTCCTAGATGTACTATTTATCTGTTCCCCCCATCCAGCATTACTTGACAAGCACACTCCCAAATATTTGCAGCTGTCCACCTGTGGAATTGGTTCCCCGCCCATTTGATAGTTATGTATAATCTTCCCCTTAGTTCTGCTAAAAACAATGGACTTACTTTTCCCAGCATTAATTGTCATTTTGTTTGCTTCAGCCCACCACCTGATTTCATTTAGGTCGTCCTGAAGAGCAGTTTCATGCATGGAATTCCTAATCTTATTGTAAATAATACAATCGTCTGCGAACAGTCTTATCTGGCATTTAATGTTTATATGGATATCATTAACAAAGATAAGAAACAGTAACGGGCCCAGTACCGAGCCTTGGGGACGCCCGAACTTACGGTCCCCCCTTCTGACAGTTCTCTACCTACTCTTACTCTTTGCGTCCTCCCTTTCAAAAATTGTTCTACCCACAATACAACGCGATTATCAAGTCCCGCATTTGCCAGTTTCCGGATGAGTAAACTATGTGGCACTACGTCAAAAGCTTTAGAAAAATCTATCACCACTGCATCAGTCCTTCCCCCTGCATCCACCTCATCTGCCAAATCTTGAATTAATGAAGTTGTTTGACTTTCACATGAATATCCGGATCTAAACCCATGTTGCGCTTTGTTGAACCACTGTTTGTTTTCTAAATCCTCCCGTATGTATTCTGCAATTAGATGCTCCATTACTTTACACACTACCGACGTTAGGCTAACAGGCCGATAATTATTTATTTCTGTTTTATTACCCCCTTTGTATATTGGAACTACAATAGCGGATTTCCAGTCTTCCGGTAGTGCACGGTTGTTAATTGACATGTTAAACAATAGCATTAGGTAGGGAATCATGGCTTCTCCCCCTATTTTTAATATTTCAGTAGGTACGTTGTCCGGCCCTCTTGATTTTCGATTCTGTAGCATCTTGATCCTTTTACGTAATTTTGGCGCCATTATTTGAAAAAGCGATTCTCCACCACTCCTATTTTCCCGCTCAGGACTATCGTCCATTTGATGAAAGACCGATACAAAATGTGCATTTAATATGTTCGCCTTTTCCTTATTATTTATTACGGCAGTCCCGTTAACTTTGAAATCTGGTATGCCTTCTTTATTACCCCTGCGTCTCCTCACATAATTGTAAAATGCTTTCCATCCATCACTTTCCTTATTTAAAATTTGTTCTAAAAACCGCTCCTGCGCTTGCAACTTTTCGTTTTGTAAATTCTTGGTTAATTCTTTAAATTTAATAAAATGCCATTCTGATTTCCTCCTTTTATGATACGCGCGCCTTGTTTTCCTTTTAAGTGACCTAATACGTTTTGTATAAAATTCTGGATCAGCGTTATTTTTCATAACTTTAAAAGGTACATGTTTCATAATTGCTTCCGAAGTAAGTGTTTTGAAACTAGCCCAGGCTTCATTTACACTAGTGGCAGATTTTACGAAAGACCAATATTGCTCGCGTAGAAAATTCTGAATAGCAGCCCCGTCCGCTTTCTGGAAATTCCAGCTAATTGATGTTTGTTCTAATTCAAACCGGTTTAATCGTCCCCCCCCCAGTTTACTTCTAATTGCACACAATGGTGGTCACTGATACCTGGCAAGACCTCACATTCAGCAAACAAAGACTGAGGCCTGCATAAAAATACATCTAGTAAGGCTGATTGCCGAGTACTTGTGTTAACGACTTGCTACAAACCCTGTTCCCAAACCAGAAAATTAACAAGATTTTGGTCTTCGCCTCCTATTAACTGACCTTTCCAGTTTACATTTGGCAGATTTACATCCCCTGCTACAATAACGATTCCCTTTACGGAAGAGATTTTTTCTATTAATTTATGCAACGTTTTGTGATTAGTTTCGCTAGGTGGTCTGTAGCAAGCTATTATTGTTATATTATTACCTTCGTTTTTTTGATCAATAATTTCAATTGCCATAATCTCTACATCCTCTTCTACCCATAGCGCTTTGCTTTGCAACTCTGACTTAGCGCAAATAAAAATTCCCCCTCCCCTTCCGTCCCTGTCCCTCCTAAACACCCTGTAATCTGAGCTGAAAACTTCCGCATCATTTATATCAACATTTAGCCATGACTCCGTACCTATAATTACATTTGGATTACATATCTCCATTAAATTCCAAAACTCTACAACTTTATTCATAATACTACGGCAATTTACCTGTAACAGCCTTAAAAAGCCAGCCCCTACCTGTGAATCTTCGTTCCTCCGAGGTTGTTGTCACTGTTGCTTCTGCCGCTTGCTGCCATCGCTCCACGTCGTCACCCTCCCGAACAAAGCTGCCAACTTCGAAGATCCACTTCGGTTTAAGTGCACACCGTCCCGTCCGTAGTCCCAGTCTTCAATCCACGAATTTGGGTCCAGAAACTTCGCTCCCAGTCGCTCCGCTACCCATGCATACGAGTCGTTTACCTGCATTATCTTCCTCCAGTTGACATCGCGTCGTCTCAAAACTCCACTAACGACGATCTTCGCTGAGGGAAATAGCTGCCTTGTCCGTTTAACTAAGTCGTACATGTCTCCCATCACGTAGTTTACACTTCTCCGCAGGTCATTGCTCCCAACGTGCAATACAATCGTCTTATAGCTGTCTTCCATCTCCTCTTGCTTTTTCTCGATTTCCCCCAGCAGTCCTTCAGTCCTTATGCCAGGATAGCAAGCTACCTCTGCATTCGGGTTCCCCGCATTTCTCACAATAGAGTCTCCGACTATCAAACATGGTTTCCCCTTTTCTTGTCCATTTCCTTTCCTGAGCTTCCTGAGTTGGCTATTCTCTTCTTCTAACTTCCGAATTTTCTCTTCCGCGCGTTGGAGCTTCTCGCGTAACACCCGTGCTTCTTCTTGCAGCTTCTCCAGTTTCTTCTGATTTGCGATGACCGTTTCAGTTCCCCTGCAGTCCTTACATTCCCAGTTTTCTTCGATGTTCTGGTCCCTCTTAATTTTTTGGCAGCCAAAATGGTACCACTTCGCGCAGCTGCTGCATTGTAGTCCTGTCCTTAAAGCTTTGTTGCAGCTCCCACATCCTTCATCAGTCACAGGTCCTGGGTTTAATTCAACACCTCCTATCACGAGCAAAGTTACTAAAACAAACGCCATAAAATAACACTTGGACGTTACGTTCGTCCTACCTAATACCTGACTACCTGCTATCCACGATCCCCTACCCGTCCGCATTCCGATCCTTGCTCGGTAAACCATCAACTCCACCCCCATGGCCGCTACTTGTTTATACCTGCGTGTACTTGGAACGTCCTGACACGACCTCTCCCCTCAAGGTCTCGAACACGAATATCAAGTAATTCTATTTATTATTGTTGCAATAATATGCATTTTTGTGGTAATTAAGAGACCAATTTACTTCGAATGCATCTGCATCTGTATCAACATTAATTTGAGACTCCATTTCTCTTCAGCAGTTCATTCATCTGTTTAGAAACTTTTCAACTTACCTACCATCAAGGGAGGAACTTTTTCTGCCCCTACAGCAGACAGTGACTGCTCTTGTTTATATGGAGCCACTGCTGTCGGTACCCTATACGTACTGGTAGTTGTCCTACTCGCCAGGTTGTTTGTGATTGTTTTCCTTCCTCCGTCCCTTAGTCACGACGACAATAAAAACGAGAAAGGCAGTAACTCCTCTCATCCGCACAAGGTTGTGTGACTTCCCAGGAGTTTTTATACTGCAGCATTTAACAACATGTGAAACTATTTGTGCATACACCCGCATCCAAATGCATTCTTTATCTTCCATTTGAATGATTTGCTGTCATTTTTACTCTATATTCGCTCATCTCTAGTGTTTATGTGGAGAGTATGCACTCTAATCCGGAGACACAGAGTTTGAATTTTGTTGTGGTGAGTTGTTTGGCTAAGGATTTATTTTTCGGGTTTTTCCTTGGTGTATGAAGATAACTGTTGAATACTTCTTAAGTCATTGTCTCCGAGCACATCCGAGCTTTAGTTTCACCCTTAAGGATTCCTAAGTTGTTAAAAAGGAGCATCAAGGAGCACATATATAACTACTATAAATGTAAGGACACCACACCTACTTTCTGTAATTATTTTTAATGTGCTTACATTAGTCATTCGTCTTCTTTCTTTGTTTCTCCTCTTCTTGTTATTTTTATTGCCATGCGATATGGTAGGTTTGTTTTCAGCTGCTGCGTTTTATTAGGGATTTCTGTCTTCATGTTTATGATTGTTTATAATGTTTTCTTTCTATTCGCCGCCTTTTTCTCTATTTCAACTGTCTTTGAATGTGCATTCGAGTGCACGGAAGCGTGCCAATGCTTCTGGTTTCCAATAGTCTTTTTCTTTATTAGAAACTTCTGAAGTTTTCCACACCAGCTCTGGGTGAGCTAATCTCTTATTGTTTGAATTCATGTCTGACGCGCACGCATTAACCTATGAGCAAAGCTCAGATCTAGGTTAGCGGCGAAAGGGGAGGAGTACGGATACTTTTCAGCTGAGTGGGTGGAACGCTTGTTTTGCAACACTGGTCCACACCGGCTCCTGGATGAGTCCATATCGTATTGGTTTGATGTCAAAACTCTGGCACTTAAACACTGATCTATGAGCACGGATCGGTTTCAGGCTCAGGAGCGAAGAAAAAGCAGGGAGTAACACAAATGTTAAGTGGAGTGCTAGACCAAATGGTTGGAGATTGGGCGTGGCAGAGCGGGTTTAGTATTTCCTTACCAATATAAACCACTTGGCATTATATCGGCAGGATTTCATACACTCAACTATACTGTTATTTGTATTAAATTCTAAGTGTTCAGGTTATCTAGTAGAATGGTATATTATGCCATTTCCCACTAACAAGCCTCTTGCTTTAACTCTTCTTGACCTATGGGAACACGCGTAATATGCCACAAGACTTACAGACCTAGTCCATATTTGTGTGTGCCCCTCAGAATTACAAAGGAATGTTTTCTTGAAAATAAGAACATATAACGAACTATCACAAATAAAATTTCATTAGAGCTCTATTCTTCACAACCAGTTCCTAACTGTTCTGTGTTTGAATGTGTGTTCAGATTCTGCTTAATTTCTTTATGAATGGCACTTTGCTGTTCATAGGGGCTTATAACTTTTAACACCATATAGTTACATAGAAAAGCAATTTATTAACAAATAAGTATGGATTAAGTATTAATACATGCACAAAATCCACTATTATGCACTTTTTTGTACGTTCAAGGTTCTATGCCCATATTAGTGAGCGAAAAAATATTGTATTTTTATGGAAACTATGGACAAAGGAATGTGAGAGTTTGTTGTATCCAAAAAAAAGGATGTGTTACATTCAAATGACTTCTCTACTCACTAATCACTTATTACTGGGTAAACAAATTATTGTTACAAAGTGTATTTTTTTAACCTACTTCATTTTAATCGAGATAAACCTTTCTTGAAATAGCTGCATTACACATTTGGTTATGGATACAAAGGGAATAGCGACAGTCAGATGTTTTAGAACGCTGGCCTTAAAATTCCACACTCTTTTCATAACATCGCGAGAAACAACTGAAAATTATCAAAACTTTAAAAAAATAGCAAAGTATTGAACAATTCGAAGCATTAATAACCGGTATCTCGGAAATGGCAGATTCCACAAAAAAGGTTACATAAAATAAATTATGTGTTTTAAAGAGCTCTAAATTTTTTGTGTAATACGTTTTTGGCTCTCGCTTAACGTTCAGCAGTTATACAAGGTTATATAAAATTCCTTCGGAATGAAGAGGACTTCACAGGCTATTCCCAGGTAAATCAAGATATACACTTTATTTGACATGTAAATATCTTTAATATATGGTATTTTAATCAAAATTGTTACAACCATTTTTAGGAAATAAATTTTTTTAAAAATGTTCAATGTAAAGGGTAGTTTGGGGTAAGGGAAGTTTCTTGAAATTTTTCAGGTAGCATCTTTGGATGGTACTGAATCTAAATACCAAGTTTGGTATTTAGCCAACATTTGAGCTGTGCTGTTCATACATACACACAGACAGAACACAAACTGACGTTTTTGTAAAAAGGCTTTTCTTTTGGGTTCAGGGGAGCTCAAAACATATATTTTCGGTGAAATATCGATATCGAATTTTTGGGTGGAATATAATACTTCCCCTACTTACTATAAGTAATAGAGAAGGTAATATTATATTTCCTATTTCTAAGGATATTTCAGAAAACAGAAACGAAGTACCTTATTCAATCAACTTAAAACGACCAAAAAGGCATTATCAAAGATAGTTACTACCTGTAAGGGATTTAATTAAACTTATCTTAACATCCTTTTATAAGCAACTCAGGGGCTGCTCTCCATAGGGTACACACAGAAGGGCTTTTTGCTCGTTCAAGGACATTCTTGTGTCTGCATTTATCTTTAGAAACCACAAATGAGATAAAAATCTTTAATTAATCTCTGGTCTGGCGCAGTGCTCTTATCTCCTAGTTACTTACAAAGACCCTTTCTTCTCTCAAATATCTGTATCTACGTTACAGTGTATAAGTAGGTACGTAGTCTTAGAAAACTCCGTTGTTACAACGGAACCTGAAGTAGGTTCAAAGCTAGGGAAAAACAGATTTAGATTAATCTGGAAATTTTATTTGTTTCCGTTATTATATTGATTATATATTTATGTTGTGTTGGTTCTTACTTTTTCTACCACTTACTTAGGAGGTTGAGGAAGTTTTGCATTATAACCAAAAAATTATTACCTACCAAGATTTCAACGAAAGTACATGTTTCGAGCTCCCCCCTGAATGCCTAAAGAACATTTTTAGAAAAATATACGTGTGTATAACTCAAAAACGAAAGATGCGACACAAACTCCCTCCAGCTCCCCCAAACTCAAAAAAGCTTCCACCATTCCAACCTACGCTTTACATGGGGAAGCTTCAGAATTTTTTATTTTCTCAAAATTACTCATACGATAATTTTTATTAGTTCCATTTATACCCTGCCTTTAAATACATTGGTCTTATCGGCAGCCTTTCCGTTGGAACTTATTGCCTATTGGCAATGATGTTAACTGTAATTCTCTTTGTCGTTGGGCTTCTTGCACTTTTTGGGTTTTAATCATGAAGAAGATATATTGTTATTATTTTAACTGCCGCACGTATGGGCGCAAACTTGAAGAGATGATATTGTTCTAATGTTTATTTATGTATTTATTTATTTTGCCTCACGCTTGGGAAGCAAACTTGAAGTAGTTATTGTCTTGGAATTTATTTATTTAATCAGCTCCATGTATGAACGTCAATGTTGAAGTGGATAATCTCAATGTTGAAGTGGATAGTTTATTACGTAATATGCTGCTACGTATGAGAAGCCGATTTTTGAAGATGTATTTTTGTTGTTACGCTCCAATTTTTAAAATATTGTATTAGCTTTGTTATTAAACTGCTTCTAGAGGTAGTATTTAAGTTTATGTTTGCCTCGGCTGCGTCAGTATTGTTTTAGAGTCACGTATCTCTTAGGCAGGGCGTGGTACGACAAGAATGTTGGCTTACACAGATTTAAAGTTTAAATTCACTTCTTTTTATTAATCCTTGACGCAAATTAAATAGCACTACACAGATATTAGGAGTTGTGAGATTCTTTAATTTAAAACTTTTGCTTTGTTAACGCGTATATTTAATTTTACGATCACATAATACGTAATATTTCTTTAGAGAACACATCTTCCATCCGGTCACTACCAAGGTCTACAGGCAACTGAACATATCTCAACCGTCCAAACCCGTAAACTTCTGTATTTCAAGTCTCTAATTGGCTAATCCTAATCCAATAGAATACTTGTATTTTATTAAAGCTTTTGCTGGCTATTGATTGGCTATTTTAAAAACTGTCACTAAGTTTACATCATCGTTGCTCTAATCATGACTAGTAACATTCAAACTCTCAAATCATTATTGCCTCAAGGTTATCTCCCTGTTACCTCATTGTTAGCAACTTTAAACTTATTATTGTCACAGCTTTACATTACTAAATTACATAAATGCACTCATATAACATTATTATACATGTTTACAATAATATAAGCATATGCAATGTTTGTTACATACATTTTAAAATTATTACATACATATTGGTTCAAGGAGGGCTGTTATTGAATTTACATATTACATAATTCAATTGAAATTATTCAAGTATTAAAATACTGCCTCAAATATTATGTCACACACACATTCACAGAAATATTTCCACATTTTATTTTTAGGATTCTATTAAATAATCCTGAATAAATGTAGCGTAATCTCGTTTTCTATGGACCTAAGGATTTTGAACAACATAAATGGGAAAACGCCAGAACAGCAAACGTATGGATTGTGTTATAGCACTGAGATTGTATGCATTATCTTTTAAAGTAAACCTGTCTCACGTTGCGACTTCATAACCTTCGTGAAGGTTATGTTGTTTAGCAGGGGCATTAGATTATTACAACGGCTTTGGTAAAGCGATATCGCTTCTTAAATTCAGCATCCCTGTACACTTCAAGTGAATTCTGCAAATCGCGCAAATACGTTTATTAATGCGCAGTGCAATTTTGTTATGAAATTCATATACTCTACGAAATCGCTATTATCGTTAACCTCCGTTGTAGACAGTTGATGCAAGATGGCGTCAGCTCTGTTTGTTGCATATAAGCAGAAGTCGGAGCTTCCTTATATGATTAAGCATTTCCTTATTCGCCTGAAAGAGTAGCGCCTGTGTATTAAAATCGCTGCTTAAGGATTACCTTGAAATAAGCGATGACTATGAATTAGACCCTTAGAGTAGAATCTAAAAGCCACTGTACTTCAAAGTTAAAGTAGCACATAGCCATTCCTTCAAATTTCGTCTGATTTTACAGAGAAGCTGGACTTTTAAAACTTTTTACTTGCTTTGGGAAAGGGATTTTATGCCTGCCAAATATACTGCATGAAAGATACAACTAATTTATACTGCTAGGACTGGGATTAGGGCTAACTGCGAATGGGGGACTTAGTACTTCGCCCTACAGGATCTTTTGTGCCTGAAGTTCCTGACGGGGTGCCCCCAGGAGGGAGGGGTGATGTGAGAGGAGACAGGGTGGCCGCACCAGAAGGAATGACAGGGCAGAGGACAGGGCTCTACCTTTTAGAGATTGAAAATCCACAGTTTGCAGCTGGTGCAACTGACTCCCCTCCACCCTGCGGGCTTATACATCCTCTGGGGGGCCCGGCACTTGGAGATCTCTCCCATTCCGGGGGACGAGGTGTTACATAGATCATTATTTTCCCCTGCTATGTAACGCCGAGACTCTCGCCGACACTATCAACCCTAAAACAGACCAAGAAGATGAAAGGTGGAGTGAAGTGATATTGAAGGTAAAATGGAGAGACAGAAAATTCGGGGATTTAAGAAGGAACCTTCCCAACATTCGCTTAGCGACCCGAGGAAACCCTCGAAAAAATCCATGGGTCAGTAGGATCGCCCGTAGAAATCGAAACCACGATCTTCCTAATGCGGACTACAGACGTTACGGCCTGAGCCATCCCGTTCGGTTATTTATACTACAAATACTCTCAGGTGTATCAGAAAGAATTATAAGTAATGTCATATTTTCCTCACGTTCTTATGAAGGGGCTAACATTAAATTAATAAACATGTTCTCCAGGACCAGTTACGAATTAATACACTCATTCATTAGAATAATAATGTGGTATAAAATAATTTCGGTTTTAAAGTCTTCAGCTCTGGCGATAAATGGGAATGAATACTTTTAAACACGATTATCGTGACACGATTATCATCACTCTTCGAAACCAACGGGTTTGTTTTCGGGAGCTAATTCAGTCGAACACACTGAACTGTTGTTGAGATGCTCAAAACAGAGCATTTTTGTATTATCCCGCTTTCACATCTACAACAACCTACGGCTTTTAAACTTTCAGCAGCTTATGTACATGTGTGCAACATTAATAATCAAGAAGTTTGGCATAGAGATCAAATAAGCTTGTTACAAGAAGCGTAGCCGTATGAAATAACTATCCGTTTTAGTATTTATTCATAAACAACGAAAGTATATTGTAACGGATCTATCGTGGGATAGGCTTGCAGTGGTATCCTTCAGCATCAATCGACTGGTTGGTTGGAGAGAAAGGAGAGGAATGAGCGCTCTCCCCCGACTTAAATCCCTGAAGTTCTCGAGACGCAACGAGATAATTGTGGACGCTTCTTTCCTCCGTCTCTCGCGAACTACCCCGAAACGCCTGGACTATACATTCGGCAGCGTGCTCGCTATAGTGAGTCTGAGTTAATGCGTTTTTTATGTTAGCGCGCCAGAAAATGCTGGTTATTCAGTGTTTTCAATCAGTGAGGTTGTAACTACAGTTGTGAGGGACAGTGAGAGGTTCTCGGCATGCGATAGAAGAGAGCTCCAGTGTTCAACAATCCAATGAGTGAAGCGGGAGGAAGAAAAGGTAACTTCACGCACGATTCATTTAACCGCTACGCACAAAGCAAAGCGAAGTGAAAGCGAGAACTGAACAGTCACTATATCTACATTCCCATATTCATTACAATAAGAAAAAGAAAGTCAGAAAGAAGGAGAAAAAAAGGTTATTTGCCAGTATACATCTAAATCAGTCATGTAGAGCTAGAAATGTGATGTGGAAGAGAAGGAAGTACACAGATTCTACATCCGCAATACATGACTGTACCGTCTAAATCCTGTTAGTAGTAAATTACGCTTTCGCAAAGGATGAATAAGGCAATTTTGTTTCATAATTGTGTTAAAGTTTTGCATTTCTGACTTAGATTTTTCTTAGGTTGAAGTAGTATATTTTTTTGTAGTTGGAGGATGCTTCATGTTTATCTGCACCACGTATAGGAGCCAATTTGTCGCAGTCACTTCGTGTTATCTATTGCTGGGCGCCTGTTATTGTTTTACTACTTTGAATGTTGTGTTCTTTGTCCTCCGGCTAGCTATTATTACTACTCAGTCGAGCATATCTCTTGAACAGGGTGTGTAAACGGAAAGGATTTGTTACTGAAAGATAACACTTATAAAAGAATTTCTTTTTACACTTTTATTACCGTCACAATTAATTAATTTCACATATTGACTCTTGATACACGCCAGAGTGAAACTGTTATATTTTCTAATATCACTATAATCACTTATTTGCTGCATATTATTAATTCGCGTATTTCACATTTATAGCTAACTTTATGACGCGAGAGATTCTGTAGAATTGCGCGACGTATAACGCGTGAACGATTCTGATGAACTGAGCGACGTATAACCTTTGTATGATTATGTTGGACTGAACGACGTTTGCCCTGTGAATTATTCTGTCAAACTGCGCGTTACCCGTCTCTGGCACGGAATTTATACTCCCTCACCCCAATATGCCTAAACATTATAAACGAGCTGCTATTGGTTAATAAAGCGCGCCAACATTAGCGTCTATATTTATATCCAATCAAAATTATGAACACATATGCTCTAGGGAAGAAATTCCCTCCATTTCTAAGAAAAGTGCGCTAATCTGACGTCATTTGCTTGTCTCTTCTAATTAATAAACAACTCACCCCTCGCTCATTGTTGCCCGCTCCTATTGTCAGTTTCAGTGAGGTCGTGTAAACTTATTTCCTAACAATGCTTATAATTAACAAACATCTCAAATCATTGTCATACAATAATGTTAAGTTACGCTACAATCACTCTGGCATTCAGTGTTGTGATATAAAATACTGCGTCAAGGTCATAATGGCAGGTGGGAAGATCTTAATATGCCATTGTATGGTTGAATACTTTAAGCAGGCCAATATGCCCTTACCCGCCAATTTAGATCAGTTAAATTCATAATGCATTGTCCTAGAAACTACTGGACATTTTGCAGTATGTAGATACATGCATTTTAAGTTCACTGTTCTACTTTTATTTTTTACAAGAATGGCAAAAACAAAGGGAAGAAAAGGAAATTATTTGGCTTGGACGGACGGAAGATTCCATATTTAGCAGTGATACCGAACGTCCCCTAAAATATGAACTAAAATCTATCTCTCCGTTGTATGCAAGGAGTTAAGATATTTTCAGCCGAGAGATGTGGCATTCGTAGTACAAAATACAGATTCGGTATAGTTTTTAAAAATATAAACATATATAATGTGTATATATAAGCATATATATTTAAAAATCAAGTACAATGATGAAATACATTAGGTAATTTCAATAGATAAAAGGATAAACATTCCTTTTCTGAAAATCTTCGTCATTTATACCCCCTTAATGTTTCTATCTAAATTTAATTGTTTGGACTTGTTAGGTCGAAAGCATAAGCACGAGATTAATTCGGTGAAAAACTGATATTAATAACAGGAATACATTTGTATATAGTGTTGGACTTAAAAGTAACTGATATGATTTAAAAATTAATATTCTTGTCCCTAGTATTTGAGGCAGTATCTTTAACATTCAAAAGATTTCAGTCTAATTGTATAATATAAAATAACAGCCCGCCTTAAATCAGTATGTGTATAAATAACATGTATGTAACCGTCATTGTATTATGTTTATATTATTGTGTACATGTATAATAATGTTATGTGAATATATTACGTAATTTAATAATATAGGAGCTGTGAGAATATAGGTAAAAAAATTGCTAACAATGAGGTAACAATTAGATAACCTTGAGGCAATAATGAATTGGAAAGTTTAGTAATGGTGCTAGAAATTCTTGGAAACTGTAATGTAATATTTTAAAACAGTTTATAAATAGCCAATCAACAACTAGAAAGGCTAAAAAGTTAATAAAAGTATCCTATTGGAGTAGGATTAGCCAATCAGAAACTGAAATAGAGCAAAATTTACAAATTCAGGGGCTAGAAGTCAGTTGCTTGTAGACAGTGTTCCTAACTGGACGCGAGACGCTCCTCGAGAAGTTTAATATGTATCCAGTGTGATCCAAAAATTCATTACGTCGAGGATATTATAAAGCTTGCGTGTTTAAAAAGTGCAAGTAACTAATAAATAATCTCACAGCTCTCTATATCAGTGAAGTGTTATTTAATCATGTGAAGGATTAATAAAAGGAGTGAAGCACAAATTATAATCTGTGTAAGCCTACATTCTTTAGCCGTATCCCACCCTGTTAAGAGAAACATGTTTCTACAAATTAATACTGACGCAGCTGAGGCAAACATAAATATATATAATATTTAAAGAAACATTAAAATGCAAAGTTGAAAGTAAAGCTAGGGCGAAGGCCACCGGAAACTTTGTACAATACGTGGTTGCAACTACCTCAAGTTCGGCTCCCCAACAACGGAAGTAGAATACAACTCCTTAACAATACAAAAACTTCTTCATACTCCATGCTCAAATATATTAATTTTCTTTGGTTATTTTTGGTGTAATAACATAGAGGGATACAGTCACTAAGTGAGACTAAATATTATAGCTATGGACTCTAAACATTCTTTTTTCTCAGAAAAAAATTATTGTTTATTATCGATCTTTTCCGTCAGATCCACGATATGCTGAAAATAAATAAAGATGAATATTTTATGTCCTATTAAAATATGTTATAGTTGCTTTAGCCTAAATAAAGCCTGAATTTTTAAAAGTTATTGATTATTTATTTTTTCAAAGCAAGCACTGGTTTGGAGAATGGACCCTGGATATGCAAAAAGCAATTTTAGGCAGACAAAGCGGCACTGGGAAAAAGCTTCCCTCAGAACTTCTATTTGCGTTCCATCAACTGTCATCTGCCTATCAGGTGCACAACTCCTCCATAACGGATCAAACATCTAAGCGAATGGCAGGCAAACTATCGTTTATATCCTAAGTATGATAACGTTAGCTCAGAATTAAAATGGGCGTTTGTTTTGCCATTCTTTAGTGTCGTACTGCTTCATATCTTTGTATTTAGCTATGTAATTCTCATTAATTCGATGTAACGATATAGCTTTCAAGGAATGTTGCATAATTAAAATCTGATGTGACACATTCACATGACTTTCTCTACTCTCTATCCTTATTAGTGGGTGTACTGCTGTTCTTACTAAAGCTTATTTGTCTGTCTACTAAATTTAATCCAACTAAGCTTTTGCAGAAATAGAAAACATTACCCATTTCGTTATAAATACAAAGATAACAGCGACGGTCAAATGTTTAAGAACTGGACGGTATACGCTGCCTTAAAACTCCACACTGTTTCCAATGAGATCTGCAACAACTGAATGTTGACAGGAATTTAAAAGAATGGCTAAGTGTTGGATAATGCGAACCATTATTAATGAATAACTTGAAAATTGCAGATGTAACAAAAAAAGTTTATGCAAAATAAATTGTGTGCTTTAAAGGGATGTACATTTTTTGTGTAGTACGTTTTCTTCTATTGATTAACGTTTGCAAATTATATGAGATTATACAAAATTCCTCCCGAATGAAGAGAAGTTCACAGACTACATACAACATATACGTTTTATTTGTCATGGAAACACATTTTAATATATGGTAATTTGATCAAAATCGTTAGGGGCAGTTTTTCGAAAATAAAACATTTCGTGAAATGCTCCATGTAAAGAGTAGTTGATGTGGGTGATTTTCTAGAAAATCTTCATGTTGAATTTTTTGTAGATTTTGAATTTAAATATCAAGTTTGGTATTTATCCAACTTTTTGTTTTTGAGTTACGTTGTTCACAGACACGCTCACCACACGGACGTTTTTCTAAAAACGCTTCTTTAGGCTCAAGATGCCTAATAACATATATTTGAGGGAAAATTTCGACATCGAAATTTTGGGTAGAATACAATACTTCCCTACTTACTGTACGTAGTAGAGAAAGTAATAAACTGAGCTTCAGTGTGCAATGGCGGTAACCAGCAATGATGTTTACAATGAGAGGCTTTATTTCAAGTTAACACGATTTCCCCAGTGTTGGATTCAACAATTGATATTTACACTGGGAAACTTTGGTAGCAAAAGCTATTCCGTTAGCCTTAAGAAGCGTAATTTACTCAGCTCTGAAAACCCATTTATACTAGATCAGTAAAAACTGAAAGCAGGATATCTTCACGAAACTTTGGCTCTTCACACTGATAATCGCAGGCTGTCAAAACGAAATGCACTCTTCAAATTTTGTGAACTAAAGAGTTATCAATATTACTAAATTTATTCAAATGCTCTTTACCTAGTGATATGTTCATAAATCTGAATACTCTTGGAGGATCGGGAGATCCATGGTTCAAATCCCAGCTATGGTATTGAATTTTTCAATCGTCTGATTTTACCTATACAACCTGAATACTCTTGTTTTTATTATACAGGGAATGGAGTGAATATTCTTCCATCAGGCTGGAATGATTTCTTGAAAAAATAAAAATATGGAAGTCAAAAGTTGTAAAGAAAGACCAAGAAAATTTCCCTTCCACAACTGATAATATTATTTACATTTTGTTTTAGAACACCTTTCCGTTTTAAACGGCAACACTACTTTCTTATAAGTCGTCCTCCGTGGTGTAGTGGTTACTATGCTAGCCTCTAATTCCTGAGGTCGCGGGTTCTATCCCAGCGGAGGGCGATGGATTTTTTTCGGGCGTAAGAATCCTTAACATGGCTTCCTTCGGAAGGGAAGTAAAGCTGGTGGTCCCGTGTCGTAGATTTACGGCACGTAAAAGAACCTCAAGCCTGATAGAGGCCTTTGAGCAAAATTACCGGACTTTTACGCCCAATATAGAATGGGACGATAAGGACCACAGCAGTTAAAGATCGTTTGTAAATAAAACACAGCCTTTTTCTTAAATAAAGAGATTTTGAGGTTTTGTACACTACGTCGCTATAAGGTTCTTACTTTGAACGCGTTTCGGGAGAAAGGTTTGCTCCCATTGTCAGCATGTTTCCAAATGATTTTGCCGGTTATTGTCTGAGGAATGTGTGTGGTTAGCGGTTTTCTCTGGTACTGGGCTGATGAAGCTCCAAAGGCTGCTGGGTGGCGGTATTTCGAAATTCTTTAGGTGATTCCTATGTTTGACGATATGTATTTTTTCCCAGGTGTCCAATTCGCTGCTGCTGTTGACCGGTTTTAAGAGTTTTATGTTTGGAGTGATTTCATGGTTTGAAGACCAGAAATGATGTGCTACTGCTGATTTTTTCGCCTGTTTTTGGTAAATGTATCGCATATGCTCTTTAAGTCTTACTTCAAGATTTCTTTTGGTTCTTCCTATGTTTACCAGGTTACAGTCATTACAAACTACTTGATATATACCAGCTGATTTATCGTTGGGGATAGGGTCTTTTGTTCTGTTGCATAGGAGTTTCTGTATATTGTGGTTATTCTGTGGAAACAGGGTGATGTTATATTTATTGAAAATCCTTTGAAATTTATGATGTGTCCAAGGGTGGTAAGTGAACTTTCTATATGTTTGTGGTTTTTGTTGTCTGAGTAAAGTAGTCGTTCCTTGGATGTATTTCTGTACTTCAAACTTTCTTATCTTCTTATCTGTTGTTTTTGTTCTGGTATCCATTCACGGTGGCTAGGTGGATAATGTATTGGTATTCTTTCTGGTATTCCTCTTTCTCCAATGGTATCTGTACTAACCTGTTGGTAATACTATTTAAAATTGCATGTTTGTGGCTTGTAGGATTGTAGCTATTGTTTTTATATAATTTTCTGTGTGATTTGGTTTCCCGTAAATGCCGAATGTTAGTTTGTTTTGTGCATTATTTCTGATGATCCTGATGTCTAGGTAAGGTAACACAACTTTAAAATATAAAACTCAGCTTAATTTTCACTAACCTATACTCAAAGTAATTGAAGGCGACTGGGTTCAGAACTCTCTTGTCTTTACTATGGAAGACCACAAAAGAGTTACTCATTTTAACGTAATTTAATTTATTTATTCAATAAATTCTACAATTAATCTAATGAATTTTAAATTTCACCTGAAATAAGAGGGCGGAGTCTAGCAGCACCTGACCTCTTCAGCAAACTGAAGACGAACGCAGAAGTTCTCATGTTTCACGCTCCTATACTACTGCACTAGTATAGTAGTGGTAGTGGTAGTGGTAGTGGTAGTGGTGGTGGTGGTGGTGGTGGTGGTGTAGTGGTAGTGGTGGTATTTATTAAGTATTTAGTATTACATTAATTGCATAACACAGTCACATGGGTCATAAGACCGTACATGCTCTCTAGAAAAATACCTGGTCTGTATACGTGACTAGCAGTATCAACCAGAAAACAACTATTTTTTTATAATCACCACACTATATACATATAAAATTGAAAAAACACTCTGAATCACACACTCAAACACACACACACCCACACCCACACACACACACACAGTCGCGCACAAGTACTCAAGCACCACATATGTTTAAAGAAAATTTACATAAACACCTTATCTCTTAGTACACGTACTTCCATTAAGTATGTCCCCAAGCTTGGCCAGTTTTGGCTGTTTAGAATCATGTCCCAGCATGCTGTCCTCCGTCTGTTGGAAGCCAAAAATACTTCCGGTAATAGTTTTTTCCTAATACCCTCCGTCTGCACGCATGCTGCCAGAATATGCGTCCAGTCTTCTTGTTCCCCGCATAATGGGCAAATCCTCCTGCCATCGTCATCAACAATCTTGCGAGCTTTCCACCCTCCCAACCTAAGCCATGCTATTCCAGTCCTCTGTTTTATACCCAATTCCAAAATATATGTTTCCTTAACCCACCTAGCTTTTATTTCATTTTGTAGCTCCAATGTTGATCTTTGTCTACATTCAGATTCTATTTTCTGCCTGTTTATATCGCATAGTCGTCTTTTGACTTTTTTCACGGCACTGTGTGTATTTTCATTACCCCTTTTCCAGATATCATTTAAGCCAATTTTTGATATTTCGCGTTGCAACCCCGTCGCCCACCATTTTGGATGCTCTATGTTGTTCATATTGCTCTCAGAGTTGTTTGATCACCTTTAATTGTTCGCAGCCAGTACCTAACTACGTTTAATTTAGTAAATACAGCATCTTCCCAGCATCCTACCTCACGAAGAACTCCGTAGTTTGAAGTACCCCTCCCCAACCCTAGAATGCGCTTCCAGAAATTGCATTGTATTTTATTTACATTATCCACCCTCTCCCATCCCCACACTTCACTGCCGTATAGTAATGAGGACCTAACCATTGCTTCATACATGGTCTGTAATGTTTTTACTGGCATATCTGGTACCCGGGTCAATATCCTTAATACTTCAGAAAGTTGTCCAATCCCTTTGTGTTTTATAAACTCCATGCTCTTGTTCCGTTTTCCGCCCATATCAAACCTTACTCCTAAGTAATCGAAGTGTTTAACATTTTGAATTTCTTCCTCCCCGTAGCTCCATTTTTCATGTTGGCCGTACACATATCCATTTTTAAAGGTGACTGTTTTAGTTTTAAGAATATTTACCTCCATACCCCATTGCCTACAATATTGTCGAAGAGCGTTTAAACCAGACTGCAAACCTTTTATCGTTTTAGAAAGAATTACAATGCCATCCGCGTACAAAAGAATTGGTATTTTTTGGTCTGCGATTGTCGGTGCATCTATGTCTTCCTCCGTCATCACGCTAACAACATCATCAATAAAGAAATTAAAAAGTAACGGAGATAGTATACAACCCTGACTGCACGCTGCACATTGGATTAGCCGTTTCGGTAGAGTAGCTGCGCAGAAGGCTTGTTTTTGCTCTTCCATTCTACATACTTCACAGACGTACATCACCATAAGAGGTAGAAGAATTGGCTGAACTTCCTATTGCTTGGGCTTAAGCTCAATTTTGAAGAAACACTACAACTCCAACTCTGAGCTTTGGTGAGAGGATAGCAGTAGTGTATCTATGATACTTCAGGTTTCTATAATGTGTCTATGCGAATAGGGATTTTCAGCAGTAATCAATATTCCCATTTAAATGTTTTTTTTTGTGTGAAGCATAGAATAGAGCGTGTTTGTCTACGATTCCTCCCGTAGTGAATCATTGTGCCAAATTAACATAACCACATACACCATTGAATTTGTAGAAAAGTGTATTTTAGCTGGTCAATTTGCAAACAGAGTTTCATAATCTTACACTATAGATGAAACATAGTGTTAGTACAATATTTAATTAAAATACTTGGTTTAGAAGTCCAGGCTGACGGTACAGTGAATGCATTTTACGACACGCTTTTGAGAATCCCAAAATAAGAATTAGTTATAATCAATGGATTAGCGTAAAATAACACTATTATAATGCTATAACATTCTATAAAAATACTGAGTTTGTTTAAAAATATTTGAAACAGAAGTGCATAGAGTTTAATTAGAAAGAAACGTAGATTTGGCTTAAACAAGAAGCAAGTTGATTTTAATTTTTTTTTCTATGACCTCCATAAAGTAAAATAAATAACATAATTGTTTTTTACCCTAAAATGAAGAAACTTTCAGTCAAAAGCGTTTTCTTTTTCCCCGCGAAAGTATTGTTTTTAGAATTGATAGCAGGAAAGTTTCTGTTTTTAAACATACGTCCTGTATTTCTGAAGAATGCAAAAGTTAAACAATTTTCTGCAGCTATTTATTATAATAAACAGGAAATAGGTAGAAAGACTATGCTTGTATATGAATAATTTGTAAAATGAATGTGATAATATAGGCATAGGAAGTTTTCTGAATATATATATATATATATATATATATATATATATATATATATATATATATATATATATATGTTTGCTAACTGCAAAGGAGAAATTCCTTGGAAATATCGCTCTTCACGCATTTTGAATGTGTGCATTAGAGCTTCTGCCGCAGAGAGTATTTAAATTGCATTACGATGCACGCTAGAGCATTTATGTTAACTTCCGACAAGTTCATTATTTTATTACATCTAGTCCTAGAAGGTTTCTGCACCTGCTAAACAAGGTGCTGAGAATCAGATGTAGTAAAAGTTGATTCAAATATCGTGTTTTCATTCCATCTCTATCGCTCTTTCTCTTTGGCACAAATTGCATCATCATGCTGCTGACAGGCACAGTTTCATGACATCCATCAACGTCAAGGTTAACTGGCAGTTGATGCTGTCATAATCATATTTTGTGTTTTACAGTCGTACAGCCGCTTCAACTACCGCTACATTTATCTTTAAAATAGAACTGTAGTGCTGATACGCTCTCATAGTTGCTTAAAAGCTGAGCGTCCAGTGTAGATAGTTCTGCAGTCTAGTGCATGGAATCGTGCCGGTATTATGCGCAGTGGTTTATCTTGGTAAAGAAACATTAAACCGCCTCTGCCACGCTCAGTCCATCACACAACTTGATGCCTCCCCCCTTTTCCTCCGCTCCGGAGGCTGAAGCTTACCTGTGTTAATATTTGAGAGGCAAACGTTTCACATCAAAAAAAATACGAGATGACTCATACAAAGGTTGGTGTGGACCTTCGAGGCGAAGCATGCCTTCCAGCTATTCGGGTGAATGTTTCCGCACTTCTCCCTTTCGCCGCTCACCTAGACCTGACCTTTATTTATAGGCTAGTGTGTGTGTGTTGAATTTTTAAATTTAATTTTAAACTATAAGAGATTGGCTCACCCAGGGATGTTGTGAAACACACATGATAAGGAAAAGCACTATAGGAAACCATAAGCAGCGTCACGTTTCCATGCACTTAACTCTAGGTGCATAGTAGGGGAAGAGCTACGACCAAGGAGCGAGCGTTGTTTGCCCTTAGCACTCGTGGTACTTCTGACGTTACTATACGTACATCGGGCTGGACATCTGAGCTCTCCAGAAGGGGAGCTCTTCTGATTGAGTTGGTTTCGGCGGGGAAGCGGTTCCCGTGAGAGATTGGTTACGTCTGAGCGGTGACGCCTTGTCCTCCGGTACCAGCCTAGAGAGCTGGTAGACGTTTTGCTAGATCATTGCCGCCTCCACCGAGGTTCTTCGGTAGTCTACCCCCTGGGTAGTGGCGTATCCATTTCTGTCCCTACGCAAACGGAGGAGCGGCTATTTAAGAAATTAGGTATTGGCCTATTGGAAAAACCCACGGGAGGCAGGGTCACTCGGTTGACGCCTTCCCCTGGGCTGCTAAGGGGAGCTTCAGCTCAAGGTAGACCTCCCTCCGCAACTTGTAGGTCAGAAGTGGGCAGAAGTTAGTTTTACGCTGACAACAGAACACAAGACAACGCAACCCGCACAAGAAACACGGAAGTAAGGCATTGCTGCGAGAGAGAGAGAGGTCATATCAAGACGGTTGACACAGGTTCGCTGATTCACTTGAGTCAATGTATGACGGACAAATGGCTGTGGTTGCATAGTCATCTTCTTGCATCATCTGCTTTAAGATCGTGTTGATAGAAGACCTTAGTTGCGTAGTCGCCCTCGCCTCTGTTTTGCACAATGTGTACTTTTGGGATCATGAAACTGTTGGTTGTTCAAGTGTGCACATAGTCACTGTAATGCTTTATAAATGACTTTAGTTACCATTTGCTTCGATAACGTATTATTGGTCTTAGTTTCTATTCGCCCTCTGTACGATATACTTTCTCTTTTGTTTGTTAGGTGGAGCCTTGGATAGTGGTACTGAATATCCGATTTAAACTTTCTTCTTTAACATCTTAAAATTACAAATTAAAAGTTAAAAACCATTTTAGTCATTAAGCAGTATGTTACTGTTTACTGTAGTGGCAAACAGCCCGTTTAAGAAAATTAAAGCGGGTTATTTGTTCCAATTGATATTGATGATAATTTCAGTAAGGTACTGCTGGTAGTTGGTGTTGTTATTTGGTAGTTGTTATACAGGGTGAATCACCTAAAACTTGCACCGCAAATATTTCGGAAATGAAAGCCAGTTTTCACATCATTGAATGGTAGTCAGGAGCTCGTACATTTATCCTATAAACAGATTATAATAATACTGAGAATGTGTATGTTTTGAGCAAACATACAATTTTTAAATGGAACAATGCCTAATTACATCAACAGAATAAAGGTAGGGTAAATAAGAATGGCAATAAGTCTTTGTTGCAGGATTCTAGTGCAAGTGGTTTACGAGAAATCGTACTTTGAAAGGTTTCCACCCCGACAATTGTTACTCCCATTCAACCGGCTTAGTTGCTAGGTACGATGTTGTTATGTTTGTTTGCATTGCGTTTTCTGTCCATTGATTGCATTGCGACTTTCCGGTCAGTTAGTTTGTGACAGTTCAAGCAGTAAGTAGTGAGTGGAAGACGGGGTTTACTAATGCAGAAAAAGCCGACATGCTCATGGTGTATGGAGATTGTAGGAAGAATGTAGTTCGTTCCTGTACGGTGTTTGCGGAAACGTTTACCTATAGACGTCAACCGTCTCGGCAATTATTTATCAACCTCTTCAACAAATTAAGTGAAAGTGGTACTGTTACACCTAGAAAACATAATAGAAATAAACAAGTGACTGGAGAAGAGGCAGACATTAATGTTTTGGCTGCCGTTGCAGTACATTCGCAAATTAGATCCCACACGTGGAAGCAGCATAAGTCAGGCAAGTGTACTACGCATTCTTCATCGACATAGGTTCCATCCCTATCATATCTCTCTCCATCAAGAGCTGCATGGATACGATTTTGAGAATCGTGTTAACTTTTGCATGGGCATTAAGACATGATACTCCAGATTCGTTATGTATCTTGTTTAGTGATGAGGCAACATTTACTAATCATGGCCAGGTAAACCCCAGAAAAATGCACTAGTGGTCTGTTGAAAATCCCCGTTAGCTTCGTCAGGTGGAATGTCAGCGTCCGTGGAGTTTAAACGTGGTGTGGGACACTGAACCATCAGCTCATAGGCCCTGTGTTCATAGAAGGAATAATGAACTCGCACAAGTATCGCAGCCTCCTGACAGACCATCTGTCACAGATGTTAGAAGACGTTTCTTTGCAGATTAGGAGGAACCTGTGGTACCTGTCCAGCCCATAGTGCACGAAGTACTACAGCTTGTCTTAACGGCTTGTTTCCAAATCGTTGGATTGGACGAAGAGGACCTGTTGGCCGGCCCGTTCACCGGATTTGACCCCTTTAGACTTTTTTCTGGGGGAAGGCTGAAAGACACTGTCTACGAGGGTGTACCAACTACACCAGACGATATGAAACGACGTATTACTGCTGCCTGCTCTGAAATTTCCGCTGAAATGCTAGAACGTGTGCAGTAGTCTTTACATAGCAGACTGGAAGCGTGTATTGAAGCTGCCGGTGGTCATTTTGAACACAACCTTTGAAGGGCTATATTCTCTTTACTTGTAAGAATCCACAGAAGTATTGTAATTCCTTTTTGTTTTTCTTTAGTTTGTGCTACCACAGGTTGTACAAGTGTCGCGTAAAAGTTTCAAAATAACATTTCTCGTTAACCACTTGCACTAGAATCTTATAACAAGCGCCACTGACATTCTAATTTACCCTACCTTTATTCTGTTGACGTAACTAGGCATTGTTCCATTTAAAACATTGTATGTTTGCTCAAAAAGTACACTTTTTCAGTATTATTAAAATCTGTTTATAGGCTAATTTTACGAGCCCCTGTCTATCAACCAATGCTGTGAAAACTGCACACCAATAGCTCTTTCCATTTCCGAAATATTTGCGCTGCAAGTTTTAGGTGATTCACCCTGTATATTACACCTCTGTTTGAATACATTTTAAAAAGTCAATAAAAACACAAATATATGCATGTGAATTATTAAACTGCTTATCTGACGTACTGCAGAAAGCTTCGAAGGAGTACGTTTTATTTTGCCGTATATATACTTTTAATCATTTTCACTTCTTATAAAAGTACCCTACATTTGATATCAAAGTTTTAAAGCTCATTTCCCACAAAGCGTATTTTTCTAAACCTTAAACTAGGCAAATAAATAAATAAAATGTAGTCTGTATGTTCAACCTCGGAATTTACTATACCGGCATATACCCGGCATATATCCAAATTTTCTATTTATTGAATCAGTCTTCAATTCTTATATACATTCGTTTTACAGATTAAATCTATAACTACTACCTAACGAACAAACAAAGAAGACAAAATAGAAAACATAACTAAGGAAAGTAAATATAAGATAGTAAAGGTGAAAATAAATAATAATTACAAAATCTACTAAATCTATGCCAATACTGGTAACCAGCTAAAAGCAACTAGTATCCAGCTACATAACTAACAAGACTTACTACAAAACTAAAATCTACTCCACTGGTACGCAGCGGTTACATACTGGTATCCTGTACTATTTACCAAAATCTTCTAGCTTAAATAACTTTAAAATCATTATATAGCAACCTTAACCTACACAATTCAAACACTACTGAAGGGGTTTAAATGAAACTTTTGTGCATGTTACTGTATGCATAATCTATATACAAAACACATCATGTTCTCCAGTGAACATGTGTAAAGTGCAGCTCTTTACCTACACCGCCACTGTTTTCTTTTCGCAGTTAATCTTCTATATCGAAATTAAAAACCGTCGCGAGCCAGTAATCTACGACCGCTCTTACTGTAGGCCTCTGACGAGAAAACTCTTGCGAGATGTCATGCTCTCCGGAGGAGTGAGAGGGACAAAGTACCACGTGGCAACTCACAATGATGTCATAAATTAATCACTATCTACATTAAAAACATCGTGCAACGTTAGTATTCTGTGTGTTTCATTTGGAGAAGTGGTAAGTGTTTTCTAGTTTTTATTAAGTTATTTACAATGCCCAGTAAGAAAGGAAACACAAAGTAATGCGAAGTAATCTTTTTGCCCAGTAAGAAAGGAAACACAAAGTAATGCGAAGTAATCTTTTTGCCCAGTAAGAAAGGAAACGCAAAGTAATGCGAAGTAATCTTTTTGCCCAGTATGAAAGGAAACACAAAGTAATGCGAAGTAATCTTTTTTCATTCGCTTACTTATGAATCTTCACTTGTATTCATCATTGCTAGCACAAGAACGTATGTTTTCTAAGAGGGCCTTAAGCCTTGTTGATATGTTGAAAGTAGAGCCATAATTTTTCTCAGATAGCACTAGAATTGTGGATATCAACACATTCCTTACATCCACATTCTCTTCGGAGGAACACAGTACTTAACGTCAAGAACATGGCGCTGTACAACGACGATTAACACCACATGCCACTGCTGCTGGAGGACGAATGACATGTAAGGTTCGAATGACCTGTTTATTGGTGTTGCCGACTATGGACGAATACATAAAACAATGGCAGTGTACGCAATATGACTATGTAACCACAGATTCAATATAACCGTATGCTCCATGTGACCGCTAAAAGGGGTCATTGTGCACAATGTGCCAAATCCAAATAAGGTATAGGTATAGCAAGTGCGGCGTAGTCGTGTGTTAATAAAGTTTATATGTAATAATTTTGTTTAAGTTTTTAATTATGGTTTCTTTTTATTCCTCGGCTGCATCAGTGATATATGGTAGAGCAAGTATCTCTAAATAGGGATGGTACAGCTGCAGAATAATTTTCACACTTTACACCAATTGTAATTGTAAATCCTTACTTCTTTATTACTTCTTCACGGCAGTTGAATAACAATTTACTGGCGTATCTAAATATGGAGCTGTGAGATATTATTCCTAACTATATTTTTTTAAAGGTAAAAATTTATCTATGATCCGCACTGCACTAAATTCTCACATCTGCACACTCTGAAGTAGATGGTTTGTTAGCCCCACGTTTGGGAGCCAATTTGAAGTAGAATATTTGTTGATAGTTGGAAGATGCTTCATGTTTATCTGGCCCACATATGGGAGCCAATTTGTCGCGGTCACTTCGTGTTATCTTATTGCTGAGCGCCTGTTATTGTTTTATTATTTTGCATGTTGGGTTCTTTGTGCTCCGGCTAGCTATTATTACTACTCAGTCGAGCATATCTCTTGAACAGGGTGTGTAAACGGAAAGGATTTCTTACTGAAAGATAACACTGATAAAAGAATTTGTTTTTACACTTTTATTACCGTCACAATTAATTAATTTCACATATTGACTCTTGATACACGCCAGACTGAAACTTTTATATTTTCTAATATCACTATAATCACTTATTTGCTGCACATTATTAATTCGCGTATTTCACATTTATAACTAACTTTACAACGCGAGATGCGCGATGTATAACTCGTGAACGATTCTCTTAAACTGTGCGACGTATAACCTTTGTATGATTCTGTTGGACTGAATGACGTATTACCCGCGAATCCTTCTGTTGGACTGAGCGACGTATAATGCACGAACGTTTCTGTTGGACTGAGCGACGTTTACCTCGTGAATTATTCTGTCAAACTGCGCGTTACCCGTCTCTGGCACGGAATTTATACTCCCTCACCCCAATATGCCTAAACATTATAACCGAGCTGCTATTGGTTAATACAACGCGCCAACATTAGCGTCTATTTTTATATCCAATCAAAATTACGAACACATATGCTCTAGGGAAGAAATTCCCTCCATTTCTACAGAAAAGCTTGCTTGTCTCTTGTAATTAATAAACAACTCACCCCCTCGCTCATTGTTACCCGCTCTTATTGTCAGTTTCAGTGAGATCGTGTAAACGTATTTCCTAACAATGCTTATAATTAACAAACATCTCAAATCATTGTCATACAATAATGCTAATTTACACTACAATCACTCTGGCATTCAGTGTTGTGATATAAAATACTGCGCCAACTCTGAGATACAACCACTGAACTGAACTGCTTGGGCACGCTACCTCTTAGCGTCTACAGTTTAAATTTTCACATTTTAATCTTACTAGTTTCTGGTTGGCTAAGCTTACTCTAGCAGAACACCTTTAGTTTTACTTTGGCTTTCTGCACCCTCAAGACCATTTACAAACGTCTTTGGACGTTACAACGGTATTGTTCATTGTACTGTTGGTAACCTTTTTTTTTACTTTCTAAGTTATTGTTGTATCAAGGTTACCTTATTGTTGGCAACCTTGAGCTTCCACTTTGTGACTGTTTGCTATGAAAAGCAGCTTGCTTCTATCCTCACAGCTCCTGTATTACTAAACTAAGAAATACAATCATATAGCATTTTATACATATATAATAAAATAAACACAATAAAATGGCTGTAATATACACTTTATATACTGTAATATATACGGATTGCTTATAGCTGGCCTATTATTTTTATACTGTATAATTAGACTGATATCAGTTAAGCGATAAAACATACTGCTTCACAAGTTAAGGAAGACATTCCGATTAATATAATTGCAATTAAAATGTTATACTTTGACGGTTTTTCGCCATTTAGACTAATAGTAACTTTGCTAATCTTAATATTATTAATAGCGTTAACTAACATTGTTTACTATTTCTATGATATGGAGTAATAATGTCAGATAATTAAATAACTAGCGCGGAGATACATAAGTATTTGTGCGACTTGTGCGTAACTTTTACGTTTTTAAGGCGACTTCTAAACAATGCATTTGATGGGTTATGTTTGAAGTTAATGGAATGATGTTATGGAACTAACTCCAAATGGTAGGAACGTTATGGGGCTCTAAAGGAACTGCCAGTTCCGAAAAGCGAAGTAGTTAAACCACATTCGTAAAGAATGAAGCGTTCGTTTGAAATGATTCCGACATCTGCCGTCTATCACTAGTTGTATGGACTCGAGGATCCTCTCAGATAATACGCACGTCAATTACGAAGACACGTCCATTATGTCGGAAGCGCGGCGCGGAGCGGGTCACAACTCCTCTGAAGAAGTCGACTTCATGAGGTCGGTGGCGCGTCGTTTCGCCCTATCGACCTAGTGGACGGCAAGTGGAATTCTTGGGAATTAGAGGCTAACATGCTAACCTCAGATCATAGGTCAATTGTTGGGATGTTATACATTGTAGTACGTTATTTTGTACTCTAATACAGGCGCCTTCAACAGACTACACTTTCGTCCGTAAGTAAATGTCTTCATGTGGGCTGTCACACTGGTGGAACCATAAATTTGTATAGCTGAGGTCCAAGAAGACTGATAGTAGGATTTGGAAGGAGGGGGACGTAAGTAGAGCTAAATGGAAACGCTGGGTATTGCTGCTCTAATTTGTTATACTATTTTAATTTTATGTTTCACCTTTTTTTAGTGTGTGGTATATTATCTTTCATAACTCTTCTATAAAACAATACTTATTATATCGTATTATATCGTAATACAGTTTATCATTGTTTTGTGATTTACCTTTATTTAAGATGCTGTATTTGAATATGTTTATTTTACTTTTTCGTTCAGTGGTGTTTTCTTGTTGTGATTATTCTTTTCTTCTGTTTTCGTCTTTTTCTTTTGTCCTCCTTTATTACTGTTGAACTCTTGCAACTGATTTAGGATCAATGCATATGAACTTTAATTTAAATAAATACACTATTTATTCATACATTTTTAAGAAGGATGGAAGTAAACTTAAGTTTTTATTGAACTACGCTTTAAGTATTAATGACAATAAAGGAAGAAATACTTTATACATATTTTTGCAGACACTGAATATAACATGAAACAAAAATTTCTTGTTCTGATTGTATAACATTCAATTAACTAAATACAATATTACAAATGGCATTATCCCAATAAACATCACTAATGTATATTTCCTTACACATCCAATATTTGTCGCGATGTTTGCTATGTTTTGTTTTCAATCAGCATTTAAATACGTGGGAATATTGTTTCAGGTGTTCTCACTTAATTTGCTTATGTGGCTCACTTTGTATGCTTATTAAAGAAAAGTGTCTCGCATACGTATGTCTTTTTTTTTTGTATAAACCGAAAGCTTTTCCGCCATATTTCTCGAAAATTGTAGGCGTAAACGACGGACTTCTCAGCCCTAATATAACAGCCATCATAACTGCGATACAAACTTTTGCTTTGACTACCACTTACAGATAGGAGTATTATATATTGGTGAGCGATATGAGTGCGTTTGGAGGGGGCGCTAGTGTTTTTGTTGAACATTATCAAGGCTTGGGATCAGAGTAGAGTGAGGAGCAAGTTGATAAGGGAATGTAAATTGCACAATGTAAACAGTATTAAATTTACAGGCCTCAGACTCGCTATTAAATGGAACTACGGATCTCTTTTTTACCTGACTGTTCTTCCGGTGCTCCGCCCTCATGTTCCATAACTGTTCAGTTCCTCTTCCCATGCTTACTTACTTTTGAAGGCGTTCTCACTTTGCAAGCGATTACCCTTTATTCCCATTTTCCATCTGTGCCTATCATTTCAGTCGCCTCTAGCCAATTGCCGCTCACCCATCATCCCTCCAGGATGTTCTAGGCCAACCCTGTTTCGTTCTACCCGGTGGAGGTCACTGTAGAAGGAAATTTGGCCATCTCTTTTCATCCATCTTTCTTCCCTCCGCACGCACTCATATCGTGGTCGACTAGTAACTATGTGGGCCGCAATAAGCACCGTAAACAGACTTTTCACGCCCTCAAGCGACCTTGTCTCAACTTGACGGACAAAGCTGCCCTCCCTCTTCCTTCCTAAGAATGAGCTGTCGCAGGTCGTTTGTTTTTTCAAGGATTGGATGCAATTGGCTGAGAACACTCATGGAAGTTGGTATCTCCTGTTGATCTACAGCGATTTCCTCGCTTCGCCTTCAAAAGCTGAGCATCCACTAGATCTGTGGATAACCGCGGCACGGAGAAGCTGGGGGCCTCCGCACATATCTAAGCGCGACGTGGTGCATTGTTGAAACTATTTCCTACATTTTAGTTTTCAAGGAAGTGATGATATGTAGTACAACAAATTAAATTGTACCCGCGCTGGCGAAAAGTGGAAATTGCTGACTTAAGTTCATGGGACGGCGTGCCTTACTAGGAATGCTTCCGAGAACACACGACGGTTTACGAAGTCTAGGAATTCCGATCATACTTCCTGTCCACTAGTTCGGTAGGCCGGAGCGGCAGGGCAAGGATCTAGAAGACTTCTCCAGATCGAGGTTAATCTGTCCGTGCCGACACACCGTTCTATTAGACACTCAGCTTTGACTTAGCAATTTCAAAGAATATCATACCTAATTATCCCGCGACTTTCTATTTCATTACTCTTTGTTTTTACAGTTATTCCACAGTGTATTCTTCATTACAAAAGTTTAGAAGGTGTATCTGCTTCCTGTGAGCTATGATAAATTTTTGCCTGAAATGGTTTCAAAACAATTATGCAGATTATGTTAACGGGAGGGTACAGGAGGCTTATAAGACTGTCAATTGTTTAAACAGAATGTCAATATAGCTGGCCATTATTTTACACATTCTTAGCGTGTTCTCAGGAAAACAAAATAGAAGTTAACAAATACCATTAAACGCTTTTTTCAACATAAATAGCGATATCCATATTTTTTGTAGCACGGTTTTGTCTATTGCTTATGGTTTTCCGGATGACAATTGCTAGGAATCAAGTAACTTTGCGGGCTAATTAGAAGTTGTGCAAAAATTGCTTTTGTAACTGACATTTTTAGTGTAATCTGCTTAACTTTCTAGTTTTTCCTGTATTGTAATTTCGTTGCACGTGTTATTGCAGTTACTACAACTTGTGTATTGTCATTGATCCAGGTTCCAATTTCCAATAGCTCTGGAAACTGTACAAGAGAATTATTACTAAAATGCTGAGAAAAAGTTAACGCGGTTTTGTAAAGTCTGCATCCCAGACAAACGCAATGTGCCAGAACTATACAAAACTTCTGTCTTTCCAGTTATGCCTTGGAAATTATGAAATTGCACTGCAGCAGATGATCTACTAATTAGTCACTGAGATCAATTTCAGCAGCCACCGAACTGTTTATTTAAATTGAGGTTTTTCAACTCTTAGGGACTTTCCGTATTTCACGCAAAGGAAGGGCTGCATCGACCTGTCTCAATTTGCAGATTGAGGTGCACATTTTATGGGTTTTAATTAATTTGTAAATGCAAATATAGACGTTCAGTTATTTTTGTTATTATTTCTTAGTTTGCTCTACTACCCGAATCCGCCCAAAATGTCTGTTAGTCTAACTTCGACCAGGGGTAAAATCAAAAGGGTGTGCGCACCCGTACTCCCAACAGTCTAGTGCATAGAATCATGACGATATAATGCGCAATGGTTTAGGTTGTAAGGAAATATTAAACCGCCTCTGCCACGCCCAACCGCCATCCATTTCCTCGTTTTAGCATTTCGCTTAATGTTTGTCATACTCTCCTCTTTTACTTCGCTCCTGAAACTGAAACCGTCCTGTGTTCGTAGGCTAATGTCTGAGTGCCAGGTTTTGCATTAAACCAATATCAGACGGACTCATCCAACGGTTGGTCTGGACAGTTGTGACAAAGCATGCCTTTCAGCCACTCAGGTGAAATGTTTTCGTACTTCTCCCCTTTCGCCATTCGCATAGGCCTTACCTTTGTTTACAGCCTAAGGCGTTTGTGTGGGACTTGAGTTCAAAGAAATAAGAGATTGGCAGTCCCAGGCCTGGTATGTAACACAGATAATAAGGAGCTTCTGCCGATATTATATAAAGAAAAATCTGATGTGTTACACTCACATGACTTTCTCTACTCTTGTACAAACTATTTTTACAAACGCTTATTCTCCATATGTTAATCGAGATATCAAGATGTCAATCATGTGGATGCAAGGGGAATATGGTAGGTTTTAAGCGATAGTCAAATATTTTAACGCTGGTTGCTATGTGGCGCATTCCATTCTCTTTGCATGTCCAGGATATAAAAAAAAATGAATAACGAATTTGAGAAAAAGTAGAAGTATTGGAAAATTTAAGGGAATAACAAGCAATATCTCGAAAACGGTTCACTCAACAAAAGAAATGTATATGACATAAATTGTGTATTTTAACGCAATCTACATTTTTTTGTGTAGTAAAATTTTGTCTATCTCTTATGGTTTACCAGTTATGCAAAAGTCGTTCACAATGAAGAATACTTTTGGAGATATTCCCAGAAAATTCGAGATATACATTTCATTTCTCATGACAATATCTTAAACATATGATATTTTAATCAAAATCGTTAGAGCCATTTTTGCGAAAATTAAAATTTTCGAAAAATGTTCCATGTAAAGGGTAGTCTGGGGTGGGGGGATTTTCTTGAAAACCTTCGTGTCGCATCTCTGGAAGATACTGAATCTAAATACCAAGTTTGGTGTTTATCCGACTGTTCGTTTCTGAGTTATGCTGTTCACAGACACACACACACACACACACACACACACACGGACATGTTTCCAAAAATGCTTTTTTTGGATTCAGAGAGTCTCAAAACATGTATTTCCGGTGAAATCTCGGTATCGGTACTTACTATACGTAGTAGAGAAAGTAAAAATACTACAGGAGCTCAGAAATATCGGTACATTTCCGTGCATCCGACTGTATTTAACATTGGTAAGTTATTATTATATTATTATTATTATTATTATTATTATTATTATTATTAATAATAGATAAAATAAAGAGAGCTATTTCTGTTATAGATTCTTTCTATTCCAGTTACTTGACTGGAAGTTCTGTTTGTAATTCGTAACATTTTGTAATAATTTACCTGGATATTAATGCAAATATTTTGGTCAACCTTTCGGTGAATCACCAAAAATAAGATTTAAACCAATTATGCCTAGCATATATTAATTCTAAAGCCTCTCTCTAATGCAATTAAGCTTTATGCTCCGCTATTCTAAAGCCTGTAATTTAGTGTAATTAATCTCCTCGAAATGAGGTTCCTTTCGGTACAGATTTTAATTTGGAGATGCATTCAATGCGTTAATTAAGTTTGTATTTTGGGAACCTATTTGAAAGTATGATGAATTTCGTAATAAATCAAATACATGTATAACAGTTTAACCAAGTAAAAATTTAAGTAACACTATGATTATTTTTGAAAGTATTGCTCGGTTGAACTGTGAAGTTTAAACTTGTGAAATAAAAGTTTACATCTCTTGAAAATGTTAACTACTTTCTTCTGAAACTGTATATATTTTATACAACATATAAAACACTTAAAGGCGCAGCCAGGGTGGTTTGGGAGTTGCAAAAATTACTATCAAAAATAACTTCCTTAAAGTAAAAGCAATCTTATAGGCTGGCGAGAACGAGATATTTCCTAATCGTTCGTATCACTGGTAGCGCTGTATTTACGCCACATGTCTTAGACAATATCGCCAAAGGCGACAGCAACAGAGACTGTACTTTAGATGGCGCTGGTACAGCCATGTTGCGATATCAGGGGCATATTTTGGTTCCGGTGCTAATTTGAGTACAATATCTCCTAGTTTAGAACATAACCAGAAACCCTATTTTGTAGTGAAATAAAACGGCCTGCAGGTGTAATATAAAATACTTCACAGAGGTCATTAATTATCACGTTACATTTGTCACTTGGAATACGTGAAGCATCCTATTTTAATTTTAATACGAATTGCTGCACCTTAATCTGTGGATATGAAATCGATTTATTTAACATTTCAACTCAGGATTAAATTTTATCGTTTGGCTTGATACAAATTATTTATTCCTAAATACATTGAGGTATTCTTTGTTGGGAATTCCTGTATTTACGTAATTTAAAATGTCTGGCAGTACTAGCATACCGATTTAACAAACAGCCATTATCGATCCATTTAATTACTAGCATTCATTACCTTCAAATAACATGAAGTTGGTTTAAATAATAAAACACAACTCCTACATTTTACAACTTTAATTGAAAATGAATAGCAGCGTGAATTTATTATCGGAATGTGGATGTTAACTGAATGTTTTATTGTAGCACGCACATGGAGAAGGTCATGGCTAGGATTTTTAATTTTCAGTTCCGATGCCAAAAATACTACCCAAACCAGAGGTCATTTGCTCACCACCTGAAGCCAGCGACCTTATGACGGTGTAAGCCTTAGAAAATTACCAGATAACCTCTCGCGGAACTATTTTTCTTATGCTAAGAGGATTTATGTTGTATTACTTCAGCACATGTATACTGAAGTGCATAAAAAGTGGCCCATCATAGAATGCAACTGTTTATGCTGATATTGTGACGTAAAGTCACTTGCCAAACCGGCACCTACACATATGGGACAAGGACGGGGATGTAGATCACTTTTCCAGATGGAAGAGCTACGCTCGGCAGAATATTGTTGGGTATACCGCTGAAGAAGGTAGTAATTTATTGCCGCGTAACTCTGGTTCCAAATTTGCTTTAATTACCAACAGTACTATTCTACGCTTCAACAAGATCTACATGACTAAAGATCAACTCTACAGTAATATCAACATCAATCAATGATAAGGCTGCAAAATACAAGTTTACTGGGGTGCGAAGAGGCTTCCGACGTTCTAGCGTCTTTGCTGAAGACTAGGTTAAAGGTTAAAAAGCTGAGTTTTCAGATATCTGTTAGCATGTGTCTAGCAGAGAGACAGCCTTCAAAAAACTCTAAATTTAAATACTCGAGGAGTATACTGACTATGTGCTTTCGACAACACTGACGGTATCGGCATCATTTTACGCATGCCATCCATGTGTCGATAACTTCGCCAATATTCGGAAAACGCTCTTTAAAATCACGCGTTACTTCCATGCTTACACAAGTGTCCGGAAAATAACTCGCCAGAATTTCTAAAGCCATTTTATCGTTCTTCTTAAAGTTTGTTCTGAACATCCCAGTCTTATAAAATTATATTTATCACATTCTTGTAAAACAGAAATATAACCGTCACAATGCTATTCCAGCTACACCTCTGCCAGCGTGACCTCCTCCCATCCTTCCAGCATAATTCCCGTCATTGGATTCACAGGGTACTTTACCTTCCCAAAACATGACCGAACTGCCGAAGGGTAACATTACAAGCTAGTTGTCCAAGTTCTTACTAACGGAGTACCATTAAGGCTTCATTGAATTTTGGCACAAAAATTAAATTTAATATAAAAACGTAGAAATAAAGACAAAAGTCAAGAATGTTTTTCTTTCTTTTCTTTTCATACTGTCACTCTGTCCAAGTTATTCAACTCTTTTTCCTCAGTTCTCACTGTCACTACTTCATTTTTATCTGCTACTGTTTCCTTTTATGTAGTTCAGTTTATTCACATATTACTTCACTCAGGTGAACTGGTTCAACTTTCAATCACTTCACTTTCTATGACATAGCCTCCTGTTCCGGACGGTCCACTCGCCGGGGTGTCGCTCCGCAGTAGCACGTCACAGCGACCGCCACCTGCTCGCTCGGAGAATCTTACGTGATATCGCAATACAAATGCAGACTGTCCGACGCAGTCGAACAAACTTACCGACCTGAAGTCTTACTCACGCGACTCAACTCACACTTGTCTCAATTCGACTCGCAACTGACTCGCACTCAACTCGATTCGACTCTCACTCGACTAGCACTAACTGAGCGCTCGCTTATATGGTCAGTGGTATCTTTCCACAAGGTTATCAAACGTTCTAGAACTATTTTGACACAATTTCTGGAGGAAGGAGAAGACGTTCTAGTTATCTGCCGATAGCGCGCCCGGTGTTTACGCTGGCGAGAGGCAGTTATCTTTGTTTACTCCGACCTTGGATCATAGCCGCTGGTCACAATGCATTTATACCTTGTATTTTCATGCTACACCACCATTTTCTTAATTTCGTTTTTTTATTACTTTAAACCTCCTCTTAATGGTGTGGATGACCACTCTCATATAAATGTCGCAGCTGTCGTCAACTTTAATTCTTTACCACTTTCTCTAGAATATCGAATTAGTTTTATTGATTTAGCCTTTCCTCGTGTACCAATCGTAGCAAAACTATTTAATGGAGGCGGTATCCGAACCACTTCCTTCATTTCACATCAATTATAACATAGTCCCTTGGTTTGTTTTTGGGTCCCTCATATGCTTTTCAGGCCAGTATCATAGAGAACTGGTACGTGCTGGGTGGAGTCAAAGGTCCTGAAGGTGGAAAACCTAAGGAGATAAAACACTATTCCTATTTGAGTCATCCACCTTCTAAGCACATCCGTGTGTGTGCCATTTCTCGCAGCTCTGTTTTGTTTTGCACAGAATTTACGTGTAGCAACATACGCCCATTATAATGGACAAACAGACTAAAAGATAAAGTTAAATTAAAATTATATATTCAGAGTTATTATCCTGCATATGTCAAAAAGCTTTTAGTAGCTGAAATGTAAACAAAAAAAACAATGGAGAGTTGAGGAATAATAACTAACCTGGCGTCTTCTACGTACAGTATCTCAGAAATAATGCTATTCTGTAATCTTATCGGAGTAGCATCCAGCAAATATGCTGAAGAATGTTGCGTTATAAGAGTGAAACGCAGACAAAGAGAAACAATGCGCATAAGTTTATGAATCAAGCAAGAGCGAAGCTGCAAGTACCCAATCTCATCCCTCGTCGTCATGGCAACTGGGTGTTATTGCCTTTCCGCTTACTTCCGTAGCGTGGATGGTGATCCCGCAATGCTTTTAGCCCTGGTACTGGCATGCGACGCCGTATGTAATCAACAAATGGAACCTCTAGCTTTACGGCACTTTTATGTAAGTAATTACTGCTGCAGACGTGTTCCCTGGAATATCATTAATTACCCTTGCTCCTTTGCGTGTCCACCGTTTTACACTCTCTGACGAAAGCCAATGTTTTCCAGCATCCAACTGTCAGAAACGCTTATCTCCCTAAATAAAAATACCTAACGGTTTTCGGAGACAATTGGACTGCTTACTTACAGCAAAATACAAAGTCATAATTTTGAGTGGTTGTTTAGCGCACCTATCACATTTCGATTGAGGTATCAAGACGAAGATGAAAATTAAAGCGAGACAACGATTTTATTCTAGATAATCCATTAGTCCCTTGATGGAATCATCCCTGACGCCTGGTTACAAGGATCGATAACTTGGAATGTGCCGATATAATGCACAGTGGTTTATGTTGGTAAGAAAATACTAAACCGCCTTTGTAATTCCCCGTCCCCGTCCTTGACCTGATTCGAACACTACACTTTGTTTGTCTTACTCTCTCTCATTTTCCTTCGCTTCTGAGTCTGAAACTGACCTGTGTTAAATGTTTTGGAGCCAGACATCAAACCAATACGAGACGGACTGTGGATTATCGTTGCAAAGCATCCTAACAGCCACTCAAGTGAAATATTTCCCACTTCACACCTTTCGCCACTCACCTAGGCTTGACCTTCGTTCATAGTGTAATGCGGGTGTAGCGGACTTGAACTCAAGCCAATATTAGATATGCTCACCCAGGGTGGTGTGGAACACAGATGACGAGTTTCTGCCAACATTAAATAAAGGAAAACACTATAGGAAAGCAGAAACACGGTGTATTACTATGCATTCGACTTTACACATTTAAAAATTATTCCATTTATATATGTTACAACGTGTTTATTGTCGTCCTCCGTGGTAGTGGTTACCATGCTCTTCTAGTTCCTGAGGTCGGGTTCAAACCCGGTGGAGGGCGATGGATTTTTTTCGGGCCTCAAAATCCTTAGAATAGCTTCCTGCGGAAGGGAAGTAAAGTCGGTGGTCCCGTGTCGTAGATGTGCGGCACGTGAAAGCACCTCCAGCCTGATAAAGAAGCCCCTGAGCAAAATTTCCGGTCTTTCGCGCCCAATATAGAATGGGACGCTAAGGGCCACAGTAGTTAAAGAGCGTCCATAAATTAAAAAAATACAGCATCGACCTGAAAAATGCAGTAAATAAATCGGAGCATTTAAAAGGGAAAGATGCACTTACAATAAGAGGCAGAAGAGGCGTTTCTTATTATGTAGACTCATACAAAGGTTTTTTGCCTGCCTGATCTACAACTTCTGCATTTTATACTACCGCATATTCCGACCAAGATGGTTGGCTCAGGCGGCAACGTCTGTGGACCAGACAAGTTTACACGAAAGTTTTGAAGGTAGTTCCTGAAACATCTCGTCTCCTAAACAAATGATCTGTCTCCAACTATAAAATAATAATGTGTAGCATTATGTACAACCGAGTGCACGGAAACGTGCCGGTGCTTCTGGTCTCCTATAGCGTTCTTCTTTATTTGGCAGAAACACCTATCGTCTTGTTCCACACCAGCCCTGGTTGAGCCAATCGTTTACTGGTTGGAATTAATATCTAACACAGACATTTTAGTCAACGAACAAAGGTCAGGCCTAGGTGAGCGGTGAAAGGCAAGGAGTATGGAAGCATTTCACCTTAGTGGCTTGAAGACACTTCGCAACGACGGTCCATGCCAGCTTCTGAATGAGGTTGGCTGGCGTCTCGTATTGGCTTGATGTGAAAGCATTAATCTATGAACACAGGTCAGTTTCAGGCTCAGGAGCGAAGGAAAAGAGGGAATTAAGACGAGAATTAAGTACAGTGCTACATTCATGTAAGAGGTAGGGGTGGACCTAACGGTTAGTATTTCCTTATTACTGCACATTATATCGTTATGATTAATGCGCTCGAATATCCCCGCCTGAGCTAAGAGCAGTTTTCCCTAAAGGATCTCCCATTTAAATTTTAACTTCGCTGTTAATATTCTAACAGACCGTAATCCTTCAATCAAGTTTGTATTACAGAATGACAAGGAGGAGGGTCTATGCGAAACAAAGAGCTGTTCTACTAGTCGGCGCTGCTAACGGCGCAGAACAAAATTTACGTGAATAATCCGTAGCTGACGACAAGCGTTTGAGCCTGTTTGATAGGTTCCCAATAATTCTCGCGCCCTTTGCCTACCAGCGAGTTTAAACATCGATAGTATTCAAAAGAGGCGTCTGCAGCAAAGCTGCGCGTTTCGACAGGGCCAATCCTTCCATCGCGTTTGCTTTCTTAGCCGCTTCTCTGAGTCGATCTCATTTTTCGATTACCAGCTGTATGTACTAATCCTCTGGAGTTTAAACGACATCCTTTCATCTTCCCTTCCTTCCAGAATGCGATCTTTGAGCGCGCGCTTTTTCGTTTCTACGTCTGCAGCAAATAAAAATGGGAAATAAAAGAGCAAGTTCGTCATGTGTGAGTTGGAGAAATAAATCTGGAATATCCGGCTGGCACCAACTGACACAGAACTGCTTGGGCACGAATGTCGCAACTGCAAGAAGAATTGATAAATACAGGGCGATAAGTCACGAATCTGTTATTTCGTTATATTTGGGATTCATTCTTGTCAATCAACAGTTATATTTCAGATCCAATTTAGAATTACCGTATGTTGTAAAAATCAAACGAAATAAGTAATTTGTACTTATAAAGATATAAGTATATAGATTCAACCGGGCGGGGTGTCTCAGGCGCAACGCCTGTGGGAGGTACCGGGTTCGATTCCCGGATGCTGCCTTCTCTGACCATGGGATTTTTCGTGGTTTTCCTCTGATCGCCTAGGCAAAAGCTGGGTGGTGTATTCCACCACAATTTCTCCTTTCCCCAATTTCTTCGCATTTAATCTCTTTCCCCTTCTTTCAAGAAGTGTCTCCGTGGTGCGGCTGCTGTTAGGCAGATAGCATAGTTGCTGCATTTAGAAAAGGATTTATCCCCGTAAAACGCCAGGGTGCGTTGGCCCGCTTTCTAAGGTCGCCTCGTCGCCCTTTCGCAAGCTTTTTCGCCACTGCTGGTGAAGGTGGGTTTCAAACTGGAAATATTAAGGACTTCCATGTGTCTCTGTGGACCTGCGACCTCCTGTGGCTCCTTAACTTCATCCCTGCCTCTTGGGGGGTGCAGTCACAATAGATCTAGTTGATTGCATGGCGAGGTGCCCCCCTCCATTGTATTTCGTTTACCTCCTCAGTAAAGTTAATGTAGTATGGCCTGATGTGATGCAAATTGGCAGAATAGTATAATAGATCCAGGAAGAAACTTTCTGCAAAAGACTTAAGCATGTATGTTGCATTCTATTTTTGGACGATAGTGAAAAATGGAAATATTTACTGAAAATAAAATTAATTACTCCTCTAACTACTCTAGCCTTAGAGAACTGGTGATCTGTTAGTCATACCTGGTTTTGTTGACCAAATCAGTGAACAACTGAAGGTTTTATTTAAGGACGCTCTTTAACTGCCATTTTATACTGGGCGCTAAAGACCAGCCATTTGTTCAGAGGCCTCCTTATTAGGCTTGATGTACTTTTACGTGCAGTAAATCCACGACGCGGGACCACCGACTTTCCTTCCTAAGTACGCCCGAAGAAAATCCACAGTCCTCCGCCGGTTTTGAACACGGATCTCGGGAACTAAAGGCTAGCATGATACGCTTAGTCCACGGAGAACGACACAACTGAAGGTGATACGGCTGCTTGTGCCGAAAGAGTTATATTTAAATGCTGCGTGAACTAAATCGTAAGTAAATGTTAACAGATAAAGGGAGGAAAAGACGGTAAGACTTAAATAGTAAAATTCAGCTATTAAATATTATACTATATATCTGCAGTAATAAATAAACATACCAAGAGTTGGAGGATTAAATACATCCCATCAACGTCTGCGGTAAAAATGTAAAACACACCGAGTGCAGGAATTTCAACTTCCCACGCATACCAACAGGAGCGGGCATGGGTAAAAAAAATTACAATCGTCGAAAAAAGCGTTAAATGATGCTATTTATTTTAGGCATCATTTAACAGAACTTTTTGTCCATGTTACTCTTTCCCTTCAGCTTATCTTGGCTTAGACCGTAAGCAATTCAACTAACATGCTAGATCTGAGACCTAGGGTTGATATTTAGAATCACTATATGAAATCATTTGAATGTTTTTCTTATTGTTTTCAACAATGAAATGAAAGATTGTTTCTAAGTGAAGCTATTAGAGCTATGTTTGGCAAACATTAGAACAACTTTTGATCACAATGATGTCATGTGCATCATAAACACAGCTTTTGTTTAGCGTCATTTCTTAATTGCATATTACGTCACGTCATGTTACTTTAAGCGCACCGTAATACCTACTAATGCTTATCGTATTAATGCCTTTACATATAGGCGTTTTTGAAGCATGGGTGCCATAATGCGTAGCTTAACAATGGCATAACAAGACTGTTGAAACGTATGCATTTATAATCCATTCTACTCTAATTTCCCGTTGAAATTGCAGATTTTATTAGCAATGGAAGCTAATAATCTTGTCCCATTACCTGCTTTGTATCTAGTACTAGGCAACGTATATATAACATAACAATTAAAATCAGTATACCAAAACGAGTTACAATAGCTTTAACAACTATTCTTTAATTTTTTTTCTTTGCTGAATTAATAAAAGCCGGTTGTGGAAAAGCTGTAAATGGCTTTTATTTTAAAAACTCGTGGCTTCTTACAAATTTATGGCAATCAGCAAACACTATGTTACAACCAGGCATAGGAATTCTGACGCAGTTGACTTCAAGTTTTCGTACACAAACCATTATGTCAATACAAAGAATGTAAATAACCCGCTATTAGTCATTGACGGGCGGGTAAACACAGTCTGGTGAGTGCTGTCTGCAAACGACAACAGACTGTGTGGGTGGTTTGTAATCTGCGACGTCCCTGCGCAAAGTCCAGCAACCGTTCCTTCATTTCCTTTCGCCGTGGCTTTAATGCTCGGAAATGACTATGCGTGGTTATAACCATACTTTGCTTGCTCTTGTTCACTCACAAAATTTGCCATAATTCTCCACCACACTATTGTTTAGATTTCTGTGAAATTAGTTGTTCTTCAGTTTTCTTGAATAGTAAAATTCTAAAGAATTATCTTCCACATCGGCCAAATTATTATTACCAGGTTAATAATCCGCGACATAGAATAAGAACCAACGTGCAAAACGTTTTTTACCTTGGGTGGATATACTACTGGTTTTGAAGTAACAATTTTTACTATTATCAATGCATATATGTAAACATAAAGAGAGCTTAAATGGTAAACAGCTCCTTATCTTCTCAGATAGCCAACCTGCAATTAAGGCTCTAAGTAGTCGTCAGGGGCTGCTTTTAAACTGCCTAATCATGCGCACAAGCTTGGCAGAACCGAATAGTTCAACTCATCGGGTGACGGGTCTTAGTGGCATAGAGGGAAATGAAAAAGTGATGAACTTGCAGCTTCACAATTTATTGGATATCTCGATGTTTTGTAAGGGGGGCTATTAAGAACTGGTCCAAAGTAGATAATAACACATAGCTTAAAACACCAGGAAACAAACATGGTAAAGTATTTATTAGAAAACCATGTAAGAAAAGAGCTGAAAGCCTATTTAAATTAAGAATTTAGCTCAGAACAATAATTGCATTTCTCACAGGACATGCTCCTGTAAAAAAGCATCTTAACACGATGGGAGTTTTCAGGGTAACTTAGATTGCAGGTTATACAAGAAAAATTGAAGCAGCTCAGCATTTTATATGCTCCTGTGAGGCTTTACTCACAGAAGGTATATTTCTTTTGGGAAAATGATTTTAGACCCAGAAGAATTTAAAAAAAATCGCTGTGAAACTGTACTCCTTGGTAAAGGGTATATGCATAATGAATTGGCTTTAAAATAACACAGGTAGCACAATAAGCCCAAGGCTGAAGTGCGTCCGGAGCAATGAAGGAAATCTGTATCGAACAAAACAAGACAAGTATGCGGGACAAGTTAGCAATCAATGTATGTGCAACCTTACTATAGGGATCCGTCAACACGGCACTGGTGATGCAAACAAAGTTTGATCCGTAAACAAACAAACGCAAAAGCACTGCCCTAGTTCCTACTGTAAACAGTACCTCTAGTCACGAAAGGACTGTACACGACCTCACAGTAAACAACATACTAATGCTCCACCCCCGCCACTCCACCCTTCTCGATGTGTAGTAAACTTCACTTCACTCTGAAGTTGTCCCAGATCCTCAGCCCGATTATTACCTTGTAAGTGAACAAACAAAACAGGATGTAAACAACTAAGCAAGATTGTCTCTGTGGCTATGAAACCATGACATGATTGATTTTCGGCTAACAAGAATATATAATGAAATTGAATTTTCTAATTTTGGAATTTAGTTTCAATTAATAAAGAATTCCAAGAACGACAGATATTCACTGGTTTAATAAACTAAATGATTATACACTTCTCGCATAAATAACTTAAAAGTAAACCATCTGCCTACTATCACTTTGAAAATCATTCTATGTGAATATATACAATCGGAAAATATAGACTGAAGAAATTAGAGCTGTGCATATATTTGTACTATAGGTATAGGCTATTCAACGAGCGGAACACTTCGCGCACTGCGACCTGCACAGATGTATTGTGACTATTACTCCTCTCGGAAGAAGGGATGAGTTGAAGGAACCAAATGAGGCTACAGGCCGTAGGCAGGCTGCAGAGACGCGCAGAAGTCTTAACATTTCCAAGCTCGCAGACCAGGCCCGCTGCTGAAGCCGCTGAGAGAGGGCAACGAACGACCTACCAATCGAGTAGTCCTCTGGTGTTCACGGGAGTACTCTTCTCATTGAGCATGCTCCGAGCCATCTATCCGAAAACCGCCATCCGCCACGAAACCTAGAAGCACACCTGAAAGATGGAAAGTAAACGGAATGATAAAGAAAATCGTAGTAGAGAAGAAACCACTCCAGTATTCGCCTGTCGACGTAGGTTAGAGTGGACGGTGGCTGGAAATTGAACCCGGGACCCCCCGAAAGTGAATCGCATACGTTACCGCGGCACCACTTTGCTAGGTTTAAATGTACTAACAAGGGAGGTATCATAATTCCCAATTTCTTTATAAATCGGTATATACGAGGTAAAAGTCATTTTCCTAGCTTATTCTCCTGATAAGAGATTTGATTAAAAACTTACACTTATTCCATTATTGCGCTAATAAGTGAAGCGTTCGGAGTAAGCGAGGGTCGTCTTTTGTTGCAAACGACACATTGCTCGTTTTGGATTCTTGGAGTGAACACATTGATACTGCCTTCATTAATGATGAGGAAATAACAAGGGTGTCAAGAGAATTGTGACTCAAGTCATTCCTCCAAATAGGAACTAGATGCGGGGACTGCCTAGAGTATCTATACTTTTTTGGGGGGACATTGCATTCCGAAGATAAGAAATTCAGGAGTAAAACAGTCATGGAAGCAACACAAATCCTTCATGACAGCGGTTTTATTATGAAATTTATATTCTATTTTATACCACCAGGTCAGTTCACCAATCTTGAAACAGTGAAATTTAGCGATTGTGAAGTGTTTGTAATTTTCTAGGAAGCTATGTGCAGATACCATTGTTTTAAATCCACATTGTCACCGATGTAATCAGTGAGAAAATGGTCATTATTATATAATATCCATTTTAAATGTTACAAAAAGATCTGCGTGTTAAAGTCGGGAGCACAAGCGAAGATGGATGGGAGCAGGTTGCGCAGTAGCATTGATTTTAGTTACGTGAATTGCCAGCCAGTGAGCATCTGTCAGTCATTTCTCCTTCCCTAGTGCAAGTTCCGGTGCGTTAGCGGTGTTCTTTGACAACCCTGCAAAGCGAGCGATACGCAGTAGCCCTGTGCGCAGTAGTTTTCTTCATATCCGCCCATATCTTACTCCGTACTCGTATGAACGTCTGATATAGTCTATAGCTACAGTAGATGTGCTGTGCCAGAGCGACATATGAGAATTCGAATTCTGAATTACTATATCTCGTGAGAGGCGAACGGAATGACTTTTACCATGTGTGTATAGACAAAAATTTACCTACATATCGATTTAGTTGGCATACTTCCCTTGTAAGGAGGAGGACCATCACAAAGAGAGACAATACTGCTGCAACAATGACAAACGGGTCAGGGCAGTGTCTAATTGTTGACGCCAGCTGCTACATGTTCTAGCCTAGCGGGAACAAACCGGCGAATACTCGTAGGTTATGAAAAGGTAAACAGAAAATTGGTTTTGCTTGTTATCAGAGGCATTAGGAGAATCAAAACATAAAATGCGATGTTTGAGAGTAGCAGGCAAGCATGAGTAAAGATCAATCAAGCGCAAGTAACATTATAGTCGGGAGCAACACGAAGGCGGTAAGCCACTGCTCAGCGAAACAGAGACAAAGATAGTACATTGTTTCTGTCTTTGAATCTTGCTCTATGCGCTGGCAGGTCACGTGACTCAGAAATGGATTCGTGGAAACTCTCGACTCTAGCAATCTTTTACCTGCTGCAGAAATACACACTGCAAATATACACACTTTAAGAACCTACAATGGGTAAAACATCTGCCTAACACTCCTCAGCATTGAAGACCCTCTTCTTTCTATGTCCAACGTATATTTAATCGAAGGCTTTGACAACCTCTAGTTTTTTTCTAGGCTATGATAGAAATGTAAAAATAAGTAATATGTCTAACAACATACAAGCTTGCACTGTTGTGTTCAATGCATATTACTATTTCCTATGGAAGGTATTGCATTCCACCCAAAAATTCCATGCCGATGTTTCATCAAAATATATGTTTTGAGGCCCCCTGAACTAAAAAAAGGCATTTTTAGAAAAAGCTCCATGAAAAAAGGCTTTAGAAAAAGCCTTTGAACAGCATAACTCAAAAACGAAAATTCAGATAAACACCAAACTTGGTATTTCAGTTCAGTATCTTCCAAAGATGCGAACACAGAGTTTCAAGAAAATCCTCACCACAAACTACCCTTTACATGGAACATCTTTCGAAATTTTTATTTTCTAAAAAAAAAACCTAAGAATTTTGATTAAAAGACCATACATTAAAGATACTAACATGACAAAATGTATGTCTCAAATTTTCTGAGAATAGCCAGTGAAGTCCTCTTCATTCGGAACAAATTTTGTATAATCTTTTATAACTGGTAAGCGTTAAGCGATGGACGAGAACGTATTTACAAAGGAAATGCAGATCTCTCCAAAACACACAATTTATTCCAAGTAAGTTTTTCTTGTGGCATAAGCCATTTCTGAGATATGCATCATTAAAGATTTGAGTTGTACATTTCTTGGTCACACTCAAAAGTCCTATCAACATTCAGTTGTTTCTCGCAATTGCATGGAAACAGTATGGAGTTTTATGGCCAGCGTATAGCGTCCAGTTCTTAAACATTTAACTATCGCTGTTCTCTTTGTATCTATAATGAAATGTGTAATGCATTTATTTATGCAAAGGTTAATTTGAATTAAAATGTCGTAGATAGAAAAATAAGCTTTAGTAAGAATGGATTGTATACCCACTAATAAACGAGGGCAGAGAAAGTCATATGAATGTAAAACATCAGATTTTTCCACATAATTTTCCTTTCTTTTTAACTTTAACTCCCTGCGTTATCTGACCTTTTGTCTTTAAAGCTACCAAGTGGTTCCTAAATTTCAATATAAACAATTCTTAATTTAATCAATTTCTAAAAATCTTATTGTTTACGCTATATCATCATCATCATCATCATCATCAGGGATTAGGTCTTTCGACCTGTTCCGTCCTCATAAACAAACTGGCCCATCTCTCTCTTTAGGGTACTTCCTTTCTCTCTCTTTCCTCTGGGTTTGTATTCTACGATCTTCTTGGTAATGCGGGAATCTAGCATCTGTCGCACAGGAGCAAAACATTACTCTTGATATTTTTTGTATTATTTAGACACAATATACTGAGTTATTCCCTAATTACATCGCCGTATTTTTGGTCTGTCCTATATATTTAACGACGACTCTCAAGTGTGCCATTTCTCATGCACCTAATTTTTGCTTTTAATTCTTTAAGATTGTCCAGCATTCTAAACAATAAAGAAGAGATGATACTCATAAAACTTCATTAAATTTCAGAACAGTATCTCCTTCCGCGTTTTGTTTATTAAGGTTTTTCTTTTGTATTACCGCATATTAAAATATAATTTCCTTAGTTGGATTAATTCTCTTATATTTCCAAATAGATGACGTTTCACGGTTGCCTTTTTAAACCCCAATAACGAATTCATTTAATTTACTTCCCGTTTTTATGAAATCATTGTACAACTGTTTAGACGTTTCTTACTTTCTCTACTACGTATTGTAAGTAGGGGAGGTATTGTATTCCACCCAAAAATTCGTTGTCGAGATTTCACCGAAAGATAAGCAGACCATTTAAACAAAATGAAAGGCAAATAAATGCTACTGGTACCACACCATGAACATAGTTCTAGATAGTAACACAACCTAGTATTGATGAAGTATTTTTTTCCGGGTTAGCTTTTCTTCTTTCACATTTAAAAATATCAGCATTTATCAAACTTTCTGAGAAAAATTTACTTTCCATAAAACGTTCTTACATGAATAGAACCTGCAAACAAAATCAACAACCTTAAAAATACTGTTCGATATTTGATTTAATTTGCAATTTACACATGAAAATTGCATGCATGAATGGTCCTACTCATTCTTCTATGTTATATATTACATTTGCACGCATATCCAAAGTCATGCAAAGAGTTGCGCTCACCCATTCATACACACAGTTTATACATACAAGCGTGCACATGCCACCTCATACTTGCCACACACATTCACACAACCTCACATACATTTATCGCAAAGAATCTGTGCCTTCAACTACCATGTATAAAATTTAATAAACAAGATTTTGACAAGCACCACTTAAAATTATGGATAATAAAAGCCAGTCACTTGCGATACCGGTAAAACGTATTTTTCGGTTTGTGCCCTAAACTCCACTCACACAAACCAAAATACAAAAATACTTAGGACAAAGCCTACCTTCACTTATGAAGAAATTCCAGGCGTATTCAAACGATGTCCATTTAATACTAACGCCGCCAGCAAAATTTGGAAAAAGTACTCTACTTTTAATTAATAAAATCTGGTCGATAAAACAAATCAAAACTGCTAAATATTAGTATACCTGGCGATCACCAAAATCAAGAAAATGGTTCAGACACACGTCTCACCAGCCAGCCAACCGTATCTGCAATGCGGTAAAAATCCCCTTCCACCACCTTGCATAAGGCCAAGCGCCGACTATGCCCTCTGTACACAGAGGAAAAACAACGGAAAGAACAAAGAGTTAACTAAGCAAGGAGACAAACAAAGGAGGCTACACAAGTGACTAGCTGTATGTATATAACAACAAAAAGAATAACACGTAGTGTATCCAACATATCAGCACAACTCTATTGATTTTGATTAAAATATCATGTCTTTAAGATACATTCATCGCAAATGAAACGTATATCTTGAATTTTCTGGGAACGTCCCCAAATTTCCACTTCGTTCTGAATGACTTTCTATAACTGGTAAACCTTAAGGGATAGACAAACGTTTACTAAGAAAACGTAGATCTCGTTAAAACACACAATTTATGTCATAACCTTTTTTTTTTGTAGAGTGGAGCATTTTGGAGATATTCCCTGTTATTTGGATAAATTTTCCAATATTTTTCTCAAATGGGAATTCGTTTTTCTTCTTTTTTTCTTTCTTTTTTTTAGGTGTCCAGGACATGCAAAGAAAATGGAATGCACTACATAGCAACCAGCTCTTAAAAGATTTGACTATCACTTAAAGCCTACCGTTTCCCCTTGCACCTATGAGAAAATTAGCAATAAGGTAGTTTCTGCAAATTTTTATCTCGATAAAATGAATTAAATGGAGAATAAGCGTATGTAAAAATAATTTGTACAAGACTGGAGAATATCATGTGAGTGCAACACATCAGATTTTTTTATAGTGAATCCTCCCCTTTACCCCTAATTATTGTCATTTTGTACAGTCCCAACATTTCAAATAACAGATGAAAAGTCCCACGATATTCACGCAAAAGGATATGAAACATCTGGCTTCCTTAACTTCCCCACGACAGTCTTCCAAGTTCTGGAAAGGTTGCCTAGCGTATAAGCATCCTTTGATGGTGGAAGAATCCTCGGATCGGAATGGTCGACTAATTTCTTATATAATTATATTTGTATTTTCTCTTTGGTCCCAAAGATATTTAATAATATAAAATCTGCATAATGTTCACATAATGCAGAAAGCCTTAACATATGCTATGAAATAAGATTCCACATTTATAGGCCACCAAGTTAAACTTCTTTGTAAAAGACGCAGTCTGCGAACATCGAGAAAAATAATCTTCTCGGTTATTATAAAACTTCACTGCTTTCTCTCTTTATACAACGATTTAGCATGCCCGGCTACAGAACTTGATTACAACATAAATATAAAGACAATAATCAAAACTTTCTTATATGAGGGTTACTAGCAGATTTAGGCATTCAGAAACTCTGGTGCACATATACACAGAATTAGAATATATGATATTCAGAGGTTTTGACACTGTTTCACTACATACACAGCTGCAGTATTTGATAAATGACAATTAGGGTGACAAATATAACACAGGAGCAATTGTGACTTTTTAAACTCTATCTTCTCTTTGCTTGTGTTACATCATGCCATCTATGTATATTCCTTATAATACAATGTTACCGGCTTTTGTTTTGTACTCTGCGGAGATAAGCAACATTTATATTCTGTGGAGTAACAACGTTCATGGCATTCCTAACTAAATGCCAAGACATTCTTCGTAACCATGTTCTTTTTAACTCAAATGTGTTTGTATTCTAGTACAAGGGCTTTGCAATTCTTTTTAATCTTTTAGTAATTTATGAAATGCAATCAGAAGGTGCTTTATAGTGCAATCAGAACGAATTGGGTTTTTCAACAAACAGAAATTATCAAAATTGTTTGAATGGTTATTGACATTAACCTACATAAACAAACATAACCTGCCTCTATGCTAGCCTCTGGTTTCTGAGGTCACCAGTTCAAACGCGGAGAAGGGCGATGGATTTTTTTGGCGTAAAAATCTTTAGCATAGCTTCCTTCGGAAGGGGAGTAAAGACGGTGGTCCCGTGCCGTAGATTTAAGGCACATAAAGGAACCTCAAGCCTGATAGAAGCCTCTGAGAAAAATTTCCGGTCTTTCACGCCCAATATAGGATGTGACGCTAAGAAGCATAGTAGAAAGAGCGACCATAAATAAAACTTAATTTAATATAACCTACCTCTGTGGTGTGGGACTAGCGTGTCTGCCTCACGTTCAAGAAATAACGAGTTTGAATTTCGATTAGGGTTGAAGTAGATGTTATTGTTTCGTTGTTTGCACCACGTTTTGGGCGTCAATTTGAGAATAACTTTTATTAGCTGCACGTATGGACGCCAATTTGAAGTTAAATTGTTCTTTACTTATGGAAAGTCAGTTTGAAGATGATGTATTATATTTCAACTCTTGGGGAGCCGAGCTTGTAGTAGTTGCAACCGCACGTATAGTAAACAGTTTCCGGTAGCCTTCGCCCTAAATGTATTTCTAGGTGGCCTTTGCCCCAAGTTGAAGTATATTAACTTTATAATTAAACTGCTTCTTTAAGTATTAAATATTTATGTTTTCCTCGGCTGCGTCAGTATTATTGTTAGAGACATGGAAATCTTGGCAGGGCGTGATGCGACAACAATGTAGGCTTACACAGATTTTAAGTTTTAATTCACTCCTTTTTATTAATCCTTGACACATATTAAATAGTTTATCGGTGATATCGAGAGCAGTGAGATTCTTTTATTTAATACTTGCACTTTTTAACAAGTATACTATTTTCGTCTCACTCGAATACGTAATTAATTTTTCGAGGACACATCTCGCATCCAGTTACAAACACTGTCCGCAGGCAACTGACTAGATTTCAACCGTCTAAACTTATAAATTTCTGCGTTTCAAGTCTCTGATTGGCTATTTTTACTCCAATAGAATACCTGCATATAACTAAAGCTTTTTCTGGATTTTGATTGGCTATTTTTTATAAACTGTCACTAAAATTACACTAATGCTTCCAAGAATCACAAATAACATTTAAACTGTCAAACCCATTATTACCTCAAGGTTACTTCATTGTTACCTCATTGTTAGCAATGTTTAACTTATTATTCTCACAGCTCCTACATTATTAAATTACGTAATATATTCACATAACATTATTACAAATGGATACAATAATATAAGCATATGCAATTACTATTACATACATTTTACAAATTATTACATACACATATTGCTATTGAAATTACATATTATATAATTTGATGAAATCATTTAAGTGTTAAAAATACTGCCTCAGGGTGACTTACCCGGGTGAGGTTTTTCTGGGGTTTTCCGTTATACTGAGAAGTCGAATGTCAGGAACCCGGGTTCCTTTGAGCATCATTTCTCCATTTTCATTCACCATCCTATATGATCTCCCAGATGAAGGGACGCTAAAGCTTAAAAAATTAGAGAAAAAATATTTTCTCTCTTTATAATATTAGTATGGGTTTCACACTTCTTCTAGTATAATATTGTTAATTACTATTTTACACTTCAGTCGCGTTTTTTCACTGGAAAACTAGAATCCTAATTCTTGTTTACAATAATTTGTAAAGTTGTTTAATAATTTAGTTGTTTGTTTCGTTTCAGGTATGTGAGAAGTTTATCGAAAAAGTGGCTTTCTGGTAAAGCTGCTCTCCCGCTGTTCAGGGACTAAGCATTTGCTCACCAACTGTAAGTTATTGGGATAAGGTGGAACAACGCCAGTTTAGTAAAATATGATGACCATGTGGTTTTCTCATTAATTTTCACAGCTTTGTTCATTTTCCATCAATGTTGGCAAAGTCTCTCTTTGAAAATGAAATATGTGGTGAGAGGTTGGCGGACCAGAGCACGTTTAGTGCAGCGGAGTGAAGTAGCGTGTTGCTACGCCCACGCATCATTCCCCTTCATGTTCCTACTGCCCTAGTGCTCGCCTCGCCGCCGCAAGATAACCGACAGTCACGGATATGTACCGACACAAACTTCCCTCCATCCGTCCGGACTTCCTTGGAGCCTGGTACCAGGGCGAATTAAATGAGGCCTCCCAGGGCTGTACAGACATCGCCTTACCTCCTCTTCCTCCTCCGTTTCTATTTATCTATCGTACACATTTGAGGATTTTGCGATCAAAACAGCTCGTTTCCAAAATAGCGTTTTTTTCCAGGAAGTAGAAAAAAATATGAGGCTTTGCTTTAGTCAACACTAACAGATATTTTTTATGCTTAACACGTATTAAATACGTTTATGTCATGGTGTCAATAAGTTTTTCATACCCTTTGTTTACGTTTTACAAGCAAAAAAGTTTGGAAATGCCCGGTTTTGTTTTGGCAGAGTTTGAAATGTGTGACATTTGACAGCATTTGCATGCATTTTGCTTCTTATTATTAAACCTTTAGCATATTTACAATATAAAACAGCTATAAATACCTGTATTATATTGTTGAAGGTTCGTATAATATGAAATTAGAAAAAATGTCATTAAAATCCCAAAGACTTTACAAAAACACTCTTCTATCAAATATGGTACACCAGACTATAAGAGGTTAATTGTGCTCGAGTTGTTAAAAACTTGCCGATGAAGCACAACCTGGTGTGCAAATTGTGATACTGTATGCACAACATCAAATTATTTATTCATCTTTTTAAATATACTGCCGTTTGCGAAAATTGCAACACCAAGAAGGAAACGCATGAATTCAATGAATTTAATACCCCAGGTTAGGTACATGACAAGTAACAGATGATAAACTTTTCAAACCTATACATGCCTTTGAGCTCTAATATACAGTATTTGGTGTGGCCTTCATGCACTGCAATTAGCTATGCACCATGGCATTGAATCAAAAAGGTTCTGAATAGGTTCCTGAGGGATTTCCCTCCACGCAGTTTGTATTCGAGCCCACAAATCCGTGACACTGGTTACTGGAGGACCGTGACGCACCAGGTGCCAACCAACCATATCCCAGACATGTTCGATGGGCGACATGGCAGGCGAACGTGCAGGCCAGGGAAGCAATGGTACCCGTCGCTCTTCAAAGAAGGCTTCTACATCCTCGCAATATGTGGCCGGGCATTGTCCTGTTGAAATGTGGCCTGTGGAGATGCCTGAAGCAGGGGAGTAGTTCAGGCTCTACAACCACCGTTAGGTACCGTACTGTTCAAAGTGCCTCAATTCGTAGGAGTAGAAATCGGTTATTGTAACCAATGGCGCCCTAAACCATCAGAGCTGGTGTTTGTCCGCTATGCCGCTCAACAATGCAGCCCTGAGCTTACCACGGTACCGCCGTACACGTATGCGGCCATCACTGTGAGACACGTTGATGCGGGACTCATCCGAAAAGACTACATTTTGCCACTCAGCACCCCAGTGTCGGTTTTCACATGCCCATTGCAGTTGGAGGAGCTTTTGGTTTCTGGACAATGAAAGCCGACGTAATGGCATGCATACAACTAGTTCAACCTGCAGCAGACGGCGACGAGCCGTTGGTGCAGACAAGTTCACAACTGTTCCAGTGCTCCAGCGTCGAGCCAACACTGTGGATGAAGCTGTACGGTCCGTTATGGCCATGCGGACAAGATGGCGGTCATCCCGTGCTGTGGTTATGTTCCGTGGTCTAGTACCCGTTCTTCGCTGCGTTCGACCTTCATCTATCCACTGCTTCAATACACGCATCACTGTTGTAGCAGCATGCCCTGTACGAGTCGAAATGTCACGGTATGACAAACCCGCTTCCCGGAGAACGATCATTCTGGCCCGTTCGAACTCACTCACATGCCGATATGGCTCCCTTTGACGTCGACGAGCCATACTGGCACTCACTTTATTGTTTCCACCTTGTTTGACAGCTCTGCACTGATTACACTGGGCGCAACACTGACCTTGTCAGTCTGACCTGAGAGGGCTCTGCTCGGCCTACGTATATTCCATCTCTGCAAACCTAATCACTTTTTGTTTGCACGCTCTTCTACACTTCCACCAAGTTTGGAGTTATTTGGAAAATTCTTTCTGGTGTTGCAATTTTTACAAACGGCAGTGTAAATATCATCTTGGACCCGTAGAACACATTCAGTATTCCTAAATCCATGATTAAGGACAGGGAGGACCCAAGTAAAATAATGGTGTGATGGCAAGCTTTAATTTTGACGGCGTTACATTTGAAACAAAGTTAACCACTTATTCATCTTGTTTGTTTTCATTATTTAGTCTATTGTTGAGGAGTCACGCAGCAGCTGCTTGATACTGACGCTTTGTTGATGTAAATTGATTATTCCTATACGTTTCTATTTACTAATGGGTTGAATAAAATTTATTTGGTATAATAAATACAGTTCACTTCCAATCAAAAGGTCTATAATAATTTAAAATAAATAATTCAAATTTTATGTAAAATCAGTGAGGTCTGCTGATAATGTTTCACCAACGAGAAAACACTTGGGTATCTCCACAGCAACAATCCCAGTAAGAAAACGAACAGCTTAAGGCACAAGGAAATGACAGTTTTTGAATGGAAACACGAAGAATAAATAAATAGAGTTTTATCATATGTCTGCTATGGAATTGTCCGGCTTTGGTTGAAAATATTGCTTTTACGCAATTTCTTCTCATGTAAGTGATCCTTTGGAACAAAACCTGTTATAAATCCAAACTACTGCATATCTAAAGCTAGCAAAACCATAAAAGAAACTCAATTTTTAATTTTTGTATAAATGACCGCTCTTTTTTTGCAATCTCTACATTTGTTGTGTTATAAAAGCGCACTTTGAGACTTATATTAAGGAATGTTTGCTTTCTCTACTACTTACCGATAGTTAGTAAAGGATGCATCGGAAATTATCATTGATTGACCTAATATTTGTTTAAGCTATGAAGCCTGGGGCTTAAAGTACTTAGGCTCGCATTCGGAAGGTCTCTGATTCAATCTTCGTTTGCTCACACCCATGGATTTTTTCGGGGGATTTTCGTCAGGCGAAGGCTGGAGTGGTGTGTTTTCATCCTCCAATTTTCTGTCCCTTAATTTCGTTCCATTAATTATTTAATTCATCCTTCACATTTCCAAATCTGAAACAGATTTGGAAATGTCAGCAATGGTGTTTGGTGGAGCGTATCACGGAAAAACGATACTCTCTGTGAACTTTCTACGTCCCTAGGTCTTCGTCCGGTTGCCGGTGTATGAGGACCGTCCGGGGGGTGGGGGCGTTGGACCCTGTGTGGAGCAAAGTTCTCGGTCTGCTGTCCGACCTCCGGGGCGTCTGAATCTGGGGACCCTGTCATTGCTGTACCGGCCGACCGGTATCTGCTTTCACCCCATCCCTCCCTCCGCGGGGGTGTCGGTAGAATCTCCTCAAAATCCAATTCAAACCAATAAAATACCTATAACTTTGGAAGTCGCCATACGGGTATGTCATCTCAACATATGAGATCTTGTGATTTGCCCGAAAAAGTGCGAGTCATTGAGAAATTAAATGTCGTATTGGCATGTTACAATGGTAGCTCAGTAGGTTAGCAACCGGACGGAAACTGGAAGATCCGTGGTTCAAATCCCGGCTACGGCGTTGAATTCTCAGTCTTATTCTACCTTTACAAAGACTAGAAGCTTTCTAAAATTGCAAGTAGAATAAGAATACCGGTTTGAGCGCACAGAGAGATGCCGAAAAACTGATAAGCTTCTTTGATCTATGCCGCTAGCCCCGCCCCCTCCCTTTGTGCGCTACTATTTGCCGCCCGGTCGCGTGCCGCTAGCTCCGCCCCCTTCCCTTTGTGCGCTGATCTAATGCCGACAGTGTCTGTGCCGGCAGGTCCTCCCCCCTCCCCCCTGTGGTCACGTGCCGGTGGCCCGCCCCCCTCCCTCCCCCATACGCGTGTCCTCCCTCCCCTTTGTGTTCTGGTTGGTTCCCTGTGGATAGGTGGGAGAGTGTGTATTGTTCCTATACGGTGACTACATTCCCGCCCCCCTCATTGTGACTTGTCTAAATCCCTGCCGTGTGATTGGCTTGGGGTAGGGGATGTGCCGCTCGGGTGATGGGGTATAAGGGAATGGGGTTCTCGGTGCGTGACGTTGGCGATGTGGGAATGCGATTCTCGATGCCTGCCGCACATCGGCAAATCGTTTGAGTACATAATTGTGTCAATCAATTAGGTAATGTGTGTTATTGAAAAAAGAATCAATGTTTATATACCGCTATTACAATTAAATGTTCCTCGTCAGTCAATTAAGTATTTTTGATTGATTAATTGACTCGCTCGCATCTGATAGCCGTCGTATATGTATAACTACGCTCGCGGTCTTAACCTCTCTCTGGCAACAGCCCGACATGTAATGGAAAGCCCGCCAGCCGACATCGGCCTGGTAATAACCAGTTTCACCCCCACTCCGCGACTGCGTGCGTGACGTCACTAACAAGCTTCAACGTGTAGACTAGCCTGGCTCCACTCTGTCGGCGTCGGTAAATCATGTTAAAACACGCTCGCCAAGGACTTTCCTTGGTATTCAAAAACAGACGGGTGGCTTCTGCCTGGAGGGTGAATAACAGGTCTCAACATGCATTCCACCCCTCCACCGCTGCGTGACGTCACCGTCTACAGTATATAAGGAACGTCGGCAGCCGGAGCGATCATTTATTGTTTTTTCAGTGTTCGTTCAGTGATAATCGAAATGGCTGGTGATCATCGTGCATCTGATGTGAATGATTACTGGAGCGAGTGCGGGGAAGATTATTTTCACTACGTATACTTCCATACCGAAACATGCAATGGTTTAATGCATTCAGTGTTGTGTACTCAACCGTCGCATCATGATCAGATGACTACACTGGAAGTGTGTACAGAGAGCTGTCCTGTTTATCGAGGAGCGAACATGTAAGTAATATACATATTTCTATAACTCGGTAATATATTGTACTCATGTTAAATGAAATCTAACTTGAAATTATTTTATTCTTTCAGTGAAAATCACAGGGGTGTTGATGTGAAGGATCTTAGAGATGTCGATGAAGTTGACGATGTCTTCGTCTCGAAACATCTAGCTGAATGTGATACAGAGTCATGCACCGGATACATGCATTCTGTACTTTGTACTAGCCCGGCCCAGCATGAACGCATGACATCCTTCTTCCTATGTAACGACAACTGCGAGGTCTACCAGCGCAGGAAGAGAAAACTCGAGTAAGTAGAAGAAATTTTAAATTACATATTCATTTACTGCTTCTAATGCTACTCTGTGTCTAACCTAAAAAATTAAATTATTACAGACTGCGAATGACTGCGCCTAAGGTACCCGTGCCAATAGAGGAGCTGGATCCTGAGAGACGCGATGTCGATATAGTGGAATATCCAATCGCAGAGCGCCATACACAGCCTATGGAGGAGGATGGCGCTCCACTACCCGACATTACTACTAGCCCTGATGATAAAGCAACGAGCGTGCAGGAGTGGATAAATCAGACGACTCCAGATTGCTCGCCCGAGATACACACAGAATCGTGCAAGACCGTGAAGTGAGTATGACACTCTTTGATAGTACTTTTTTGTGTGACAAGGGGAGAAGATTTTTCTAATATATGTATTTTCTCTTTCAGACGTATGAAATCATTAACTAAACCTATTTCTAACATTGTTTTGAATATATGTTGCAGGGGTGTGAGGAGGAGTCTGGGGAAGAGACGGAGCGAGACCGGCGAGAAAAAGCAGAAGAGACGGTGTAAGAGGAGAATCCTCAACGAGGGTCCTATGGTCTTCTTATTCATTGAAGATACCCCTGAGGAGCATGGAGAATCGATCACATGCGCTTGATGACGTCAGCATCTCCCCCTCCCATTCCGTGAACATTGGACTATACTATGACACCCCCTCCCTCTACATAAACTGCGAAAGTGATAAATCATTTGTTTATATTACAAAATCAGACTGGGATATAATATCCAAAAACATTCCAATGATTGAAGATTACCTACGCCAAGAAAAAAAGTTTGCGTGTGATGAATATTGTGACAATGTAATTTATGCATACAATATTATTGTATTTTTTGACCATTCAATTCATTTCATAAATACATGTTTAAATAATAGTGTAATATCTTTAGACATTGAGGGTGTAAGGAACCTAAAACGGCAAGACATTTGAAAGACATTTGAATATTTTAAATGATTTCTGCAAGTCAGGAGCAACTAGTTTTTCAGGGAGTAGGAGGGGGAGAAGGAAAATGCTTGAAATGTATGCTAAAGTCAATAAAAGAGTGTTTTAGTATATGAATTCAATTTATTATTCATAAACTTATCCTAGTACATTCCTTTACAAAACCATTCACCCAAACATATACATAATTATATAAGTGCTTGCATCAAGTGAGAAAGAGGTTTGTAGGTAAATACTTTGTCATGTAGAACCAGACAGTACAGTGACGTCTGGGCTGGTATATTTGCAGATGCTTGAATCTCGATTCTGATGTTCACAGCTCCATTTATAACCTCCTCGGGTTGGTGAGAACAGTCTATTACGAATAATGGTGCACGGTGAAGAAAATCCTTTCTCTTCAAGAGGGGGTAATTATCTCTTTCATAATAAGAACTTTGAAATTTACAGTACATTTCATATAGTGAAGCAAACTTTGAATTTTTAAAGTCCAAGTTCAAATCGTGGTAGGGGTAGCATTCACTGTTGAGGAATAGTCTCAAATTAGTAATGTTGCAGTGATCAAACTCGGAACTGTTCTTGCTATAATCACCCAATCTTGCAGTCTGCGCGCACACTATGATGAATCGAGGTTTCTCGAGCTTAGATGTTGTTGCTACATTCCAAGTGAAAGATCTTGTCTGGGGTACAGCAGGCTGGGTATGAAGATCCATAGATCGAAAGGCAAGGTGTAGAGGTTTATCAGACTTGACAATTTTTAGAATGTGAACTCTTTCAGCATCGGAAAGACGAATTACAGGCATCCTCCATTCGATTCTAGTTAACTTTACATTAGCTTCCTCTCCATTCGAACTCAGGACACAGTTTCTAGAATCTTTGGATCTTATGAGAATCAATTCAAACTTGCTGTTGAGTATAAGCTCCTTGTGGTCATCAGCAAATCCTAGGAGCATCGAGAGAGGGACTACAGCATTGAAAGCTCCATTCGTTGCGTGTACTATATCAACTTCTTCACCTGGATAGGCCCATCCAGCATTCAGCAGCCGATTCGACTCCATAGGGTTGAGAGTCACATAATTTCGTATAGTTGTAGTAATTCCTGGATTCCTTGTTCTGTGTATAGTTGTAGCATTCATATCTAGACGTATCTCATCAAACATGAAGGCTATAGCATTATTAGCGAGCTTCGCTGTAGTAGGCGATCCATCTACCTTGGTGAGAGCACCTTCGATGTAGAGATAACTCTTGTTAGGTAGCGTATACAAATCCTCAGCTTGGCATGGTATTCTAATTTCATCGTTTACATCCAGAGCGGACGTGTTGTATGGAAGAAAAATATGCTCCTCCTCCTTGGTGATCTTGTCGTCAAAGGCTGGAACTTCTGTCACGTTTAAGATATCCATTATAACGTTCTGTAACCTAAACCCTCGAGGAACTTGCGGTTAGCACGTGTTAACTCCTCGGAATCTGGAGAGGTAGTATGCCTCGAACGTGGTGTACGTCGTCTATTATAGTATTTGCGATGTCTTTTAAAATGTATTGCCATTGCGTCTTATGTGCAGTCTTGTAGTGATAACTTCGTTTCTGAAGTTGATCGCCTTTCCGTGTTGATCTACCACTCGAATAGTGATCTGGTCTATATAGTTTGTATCTATGACCGGTAAATATATCGGGTTCGAAGGTTCTTGAGAGATATGATAGCCTGGTGGAACAGAAGGGAAAAACTCGTAGAGCGAATGTCCACTTTTACCGTCAATGAAAGAGCCTGTTGCAATACTGCACTCCACACGTATGATACTCACTTTAAATATATTCACAAGATCGTCAGATTCAAACGCTTCTCCAGCAGGAATTATTTTAGTGTCTGTGAATCCTAGAAGCGAACCAATAGATCTAGCCTTAGAAAAGTCTATTGTATAAGGACATTTAATCTCAGCCTTCATTGTATTATTGTTAGGTCTTATAAAGAAGACTTCATCATTCAATCCTAGTTTATCCTTTAGGAATGCATTGATATCGGCAATCTCGTAGGTTCCATGCGGGATGACAACGGTTTCAGGTTTACCATTGTGAATATAATGAAATCTATTATTACTTTCATCGACATTTGGTATTGAATAGAATGTTTCAAAATTCAAGAGAGCAATCTCATAATGGCCTGGAGGATCTAGCTGTAGAGGCGGGTTTAAATACGTTGAAATAACAGTGTCTGGCCCACTCACTGTAACTGTATAACTCATCTTGACGATGTAGCAGCTTCTAGGATAAAAGAAATTGCAAGCACAAGTGCCCGCAGATGACTGATTCGAAATTCTGGTATCTCTGTGTATTATAGTAGATTTTAACACCTTGTAGATATTTCTCAATCTCAGGAGGCGGTTTCAAATTGCCGAAACTATCAAAGTAGTATGCGACATCACCTTCTTTCCTTATAGCAACCCAGTGTGTTCCTTCATTATCGGAGGTATCGAGATTGGTAATAAGCCTCTCTTTGAAGTGTGGTTTTAAAGGAAGTTTGTCAATCATATAAACTCCTCTAAAATAAGGAATTTTTAAACGTTTAGCATAATATTCGATGGCCACGTTACTTAGGGCTTCCTCCGGTATATTAACAATCCTCTTCCACCGTTTTTTGTCTTCTTCTTTAAACCCTTGGCTTTAGATCTTCTTTTTTTCAAGGACCTTGCTATTTTAGATGCAGCGGCTAAAGACGACATCAGTGGCATTGCAGGTAAGAATCCTCCTTTATTCCTCTTCTTACACCTTCTCTTTCGGAGCCCCTTTCCTCGTGTCTCCATTGCCTTGTTATGCCTAGCAACTTCTGCTAAGTGCCTATCAGCAGCCTTTTTTTTATTGACTGCAGAGGCTATCTGAGCAGCGCCGCCTGCTGCAGCGCCTAAAGCAGCAATGATGGGTATCAATGGCAAGAACCCTCCTCTCTTCTTCTTCCTCTTTCCGGCTCCCAATGCAACCTTTCCCTTCATGATTGCAGTTACTAGCCTTGCAGCTAACCTTTCACCAAAAGTTTAATCTGATGACTGCACCCGTTTCCAAGCCTTCTCTGCAAGAATTTTATCCGCTATTTGTCTTGAAGCGGTGTCCTTATTCTCAGCGTACGCGAGGTCGTGCTGTTTGCAAGCTTCGTCTAATTGGTTAATTCCTGGGTCTCCTCTTTTTAGACGTTTTTCCAATTTAGTACCAGGCCCGCAATATCTATATCCAGGTAAGTGAGCTTCAAAGGGGAGCGAATTAATTATGGAATTAATAATTCCAGAGCCGCGCTTATACTGCAACGACTTTCCTCTCTTAGCTCTCGTGATATACTAAGCGAGTAATTGCAAACATTAGCCCTTTTATATCATTGCAATCAGTCATTAACTACTTTACATCCGGTAATATATAAAGATCGCACACGCATTTTATAAGTTAGTTGTTAACATGGAGCTTGTTAAGCAGCACTGCTCTCTACCTATTCAGGTATTAGACTTTGAAAGTGACTTTAGAAGCGATCGTCATGGCAAGTTATTTCCATCTAATGTCAGAGCGCTTATTTTAGGGAGCTCCAGTGCAGGGAAAACAAACGTATTACTCAATATGCTACTCCATGAGAATGGACTACGTTTTGAAAATTTGTATATTTATTCAAAGTCTCTCTATCAACCAAAGTACCAATACCTAATTAAAGTGCTCGGAAACATCGATGGTATAGAAGTGAACACCTTCGAGAACGGAGACGATGTTTTGCATCCTTCTGAAGTCAAAGAAAATTCAATCTTTATATTTGATGACGTCATCACTGAAAAGCAGGAAAAGATAGCATCCTTTTACAGTATGGGTAGACATCGAAATGTCGACTCTGTATATCTAGCACAGTCCTATGCTAAAGTTCCAAAACATTTAATTCGCGATAATACAAACATGATAATACTCTTCAGACAAGACAATTTAAACTTAAAGCACATTTACGAAGATTATGTAAATACCGACATGACCTACAATGAATTTAAAGATCTATGTAAGAACGTTTGGGAGAGTTCTACAGAAGGAAGACCCTTTGTTGTGATAGTTCCTGAATTTCACATGAATGAGGGACGATATAGGAATGGTTTTGATGTATATATTAAGCTCGACAAAAAAGAAAATGATCATTTGTAGTTAACCATGAGTATCGACAGGTTCGGTTCTCAGAGAACTGGGCCAGTTAGAAGAGTGTTTGATCGTTTTATCATAAACAGAGATGTCAAAGGAAACTATCAATTCAAGAATAAGAGATTGTGCAATGTTCACGATCCTGAAGATAATCATGACGCCTCCAATAAGAAATATGTGGATGCTCTCGAAATTAGGATGCAAGATTTCTCTCAGCAAGCTGCTAACAATGTTGAGGTTATGGTTAAGACACTGATCGATGAATTGATTTCAAGATATATCCTCAAGAGAGATAAGGAAAATAACGTTGTGATCGATAAAGTTAGATTGAAGGTATTGCTAGATCCTGTTCACGATAATGATGTGGTGAATAAAAAGTTCATCGTTGGATATGTCAATTCACTCACGCAGTCGAGAGATGGTAATGGTAACATTATATTCGACAATAAAAGAATCATTGATATAGCGGATCCTCTCGGAGATACGGATGCTGTAAATAAAAGATATGCTAGAGCTATGATCATTAGGAAATCGAACGAGACGCGACAGCAGTTAAACAGGTACTTACCAAAGGAAATCGAGATGCAAATAGGCAAGAAGCTGCTAGACATTACAGCAAATCTGAATAAAACTACGAGTAAAGTGGATACTCTAACAATCTCTACAAAAGACAGAGTGGATTCTGTAATGGACTCTATTAAACAAGTTACCGCAGAGCTTGATAGAGAAAAAACAAATCTTCAGAATCTTTGCAATCAGAAAATTAGTAATTTAGAAAAGTTAGCGATGAAGCGAGTTTCAGATTTAGAGGCTACAGTCAGACAGTTAAAGATAGAGGTTTTGAATACTCTCAAAACTGACTGCTGCAATGATAAACTTAAGAAAGTGGAGGATAATGTAAATATGATGATGGACGCCTACAAAACTAATATGCAGCAAATGACGAGTCTAGAAGAATCGGCCAGAAGCCAGTACGCTAATACGGCAATCTTTGCTGAAGCGTTCAAGACACATACACAGGAGCATAAGAAAGAAACCGAGCAACTGAGAACTTCGATAGAGATGTTAGCTAAGGCTATCGACACGATGAGAACTCAAGCTGAACGCAGACTATAAATTGAAGGTAATCGTCTATTTCCTCATCATTTGTAAGATGGATAGTGAAAGCATAAGACTTAAAGAGTCTGTAGCCGAGCATACCAGGGCTGTAAAAGAAAAACTGAGAGCTCTAAAAGGTCTCAGGTTTGAGACTCAGCATGTCATGTCCGAAGCTTTGAAGCCTGTAACCATCCCCCTCAAGGATATTTTGGACACTCAACGAGGGTTGCCGGTGAAGAACGTCAAGAATGAAGATGGTGATTCTACAAGTATTTCTACTTACCTTCAGCACGTTCGCTCAAAAGACAAGGATCGTATTGATACATTGTTCGGTGTGAGATATCAGGATGGAAGTTATATGCTTGGAAATAAAGATATTCATTTTATAAATAATCAAATATTGATAGGTGATGAAACGTATGAGTCTACCGCCGGTCTGACGGAGCTCATCTTTAAGCGAACGCCTCAGATTTCTGCATACACTAGTGAAGACTTGGAGACATACGCTAAGATTATGAAAAGTACTTTTCTTCATAGAAGTGGTTACAGCAGACACGGTCGCTTGAAATCTGGTAAATCGTATAAATACAAGAATATAATACGACCCTTGCTCAATACACATTCAGGTCTAGGACTGGCATGGAAGGAGCATAAGCCTGATAAGGAGGTTGACTACGTTTTCTGGAGAAATCCTAACACATTAGTGAATAGACTGAGGTTACTTATTGCTTCGAGGGACGCTGGTAATAATAGTCACACTCGAGAGATTGAGGAAATTATCCGAGAATTGAAAGCATCTAAAATTATAGCATGACCGCCAAACAGAATATCGCCAGAGAACTTCACGGATCGGCGAGGAGGAACTATTTACGACGGAAAATTATCAGCAAATGTATGAACGATTTATTACAAATTGATTTGATTGAAATGATACCCTATGCAAAAGTGAACAAAAATTTCAAATACATTCTGATCGCAATCAACTTTTACTCTAAAATGGCATATGCAAAACCCTTAAAGAATAAGGGTGGAGTTAATGTTGCAAAGGCTATGGAGGATATATTACAAGAAATGGACGTCCCTCCCCGGAATATTCAAAGTGACAACGGGAAAGAATTTTATAACAAGTTCTTTAAACGATTAATGTTTAAGTATAATATTAACCACTACAGCACCTATACCAATGTGAAGGCTGCGGCTGTTGAACGTTTAATTCGAACCTTGAAGAATATGATGTACCGCGAGTTTTTAGTCCAAGGCTCATACAAGTGGCTAGATCTTTTACCTAGAATCCTTGTAAAGTACAATGATACTTTTCATTCAACTATCCGCATGAAGCCTAATGAAGTGAAGAACAACGATCTTCTTCTGACTGTGTATAAGTATAATCAAGACCGAAGAGAGAAGAAGACTTCAAGGAAGTTTAGTGTTGGTGATTATGTCAGGATATCTAAACATAAAGGACATTTTGAAAAGAGTTATGAATCTAACTGGAGCGTTGAAATCTTCAAAGTATTTCGTGTGAATCGTACCAAGCCTACAACATACATACTAAAGGATAGGAATGGTGAAATCATAAAAGGTGGCTTTTATGGACATGAACTAAAAAAGACTAACTATCCTAACACATATTTAGTAGAAAAGGTTATACGTAAACGTGGAAACAAAGTTCTTGTAAAGTGGTATGGTTTTGCGGATACTCAATGGATTGATATAAAGGATTTGGTGTAATGTATGAAGCCTTAATAAAGACCAGTTGTTATGATTGTAAAATCATGAGTACTTTTTATTTTAAAAATTCTTCATATTTTCTCTTTTTTTGAGGGAAAATTAATATATAAAAACCCTCACATACTTTAAATGGATATATACAACACATTATCAGAGGGAAAAATTAATATATAAAAACCCTCACATACTTTAAATGGATATATACAACACATTATCAGAGGGAAAAATTAATATATAAAAACCCTCACATACTTTAAATGAATATATACAACACATTATCAGAGGGAAAAATTAATATATAAAAACCCTCACACACACTTTAAATGAATATATACAATAACATTATCAGAGGGAAAAATTAATATATAAAAACCCTCATACACACTTTAAATGAATATATACAATGACATTATCAGAGGGAAAAATTAATATATAAAAACCCTCATACATACTTTAAATGAATATATACAATGACATTATCAGAGGGAAAAATTAATATATAAAAACTCTCATACACACTTTAAATGAATATATACAATGACATTATCAGAGGGAAAAATTAATATATAAAAACCCTCATACATGCTTTAAATGAATATATACAATGACATTATCAGAGGGAAAAATTAATATATAAAAACCCTCACACACACTTTAAATGAATATATACAATGACATTATCAGAGGGAAAAATTAATATATAAAAACCCTCACACACACTTTAAATGAATATATACAATGACATTATCAGAGGGAAAAATTAATATATAAAAACCCTCACACACACTTTAAATGAATATATACAATGACATTATCAGAGGGAAAAATTAATATATAAAAACCCTCATACACAATTTAAATGAATATTCACAAAATCCAGATTGAAAAAAACAAGATATCTTCAAATATTTACATATTTACAAGTTTAGGCACTAGCAATCACCAGGTCTAAGGGAATAATGGCCCCACGCTAGAGTCTTATAACTTCCTTCCATCAACTTCCTCTTATCGTCACCTCCCTTCAACGCCAATTTATTTGTCTCAATTGTTGTAATTTTGTGGTGTTTACTCCGAAATGTTTTTTGTATCGAATAAATTTTTAGGCTATGGTCTTTTAAACATTCAAAATAATGGCCGAAATCTATTTTATCCATGCCTGTCCTGGTGATGCCCTTAGCTTTCTTAATTGTCTGCCCTCCATATCTGTAGGCGTATAGCTTCGCTCTAATACCGACATACTCCTCCATAATCAAGCCACCCAATTCGTCCTTGAACAACCCAATCTTTTTCCTATTGGCTTGCTTAATGCCATATACATTATCCTTTTCGAAGTTTGAAGTGTCGAAATATTGAGGATTCTCCCTGATGAACTCATAGATATCAGAACTCGTTTCAAAAATAAACGAGTCTGTATCCATGTAGTTCAGCAGCAAGTCTTTTAAATTCGGTTTCATGATATTGTAAAAGAAGTCATACATGATAAATTTTGAAATGTCCAAAATTGCGTGTCCTATGTAAATTGGTTTGTTCATATGTACTTCCTCTCTGCCCAGTTCGATCCCAACAAGATTTTCCTCAAAAATTATGGTGCGTAGGTAAGTGTTGCGTGCTATTAACTTCTTTGCCTGTTCCCATGTTCCAACTATTTTGAAATCCGTGTACTTTCTAACATTCTCTATAAATTTTCCATATACGGCGTTATTCATCTTTTTCCACAGGTTTTGGCCGAATTTTGACTTTTCTTGTGCTCTCTTCTCGGTGTTGACGTCGATATATGTCTTCAACCAGTTAGACTGGTCGTAGGACACCACTCTGTGAATATGTCTCACAGTTAGACCTTGCTCGATACACTGCTGCATCACCCTGTAGTGCAAGACATATTTGCTTTTCTGTTCTAATGTTGCAAGCAGTTTCTTGTATTGGCCGTTCGGTGGTATTGCGCTCTGTGGGCAGAAAGGAAGTTCGTTATGGGCGTCGTGGATATGGTCGGGGTATTCGATATCAACCTCTAGCACATATCCAGTCTCTGAATCTTCTTTGACTTCTGCGAAGTTTATGCCTTCAATTTCTTCTCTCGTGAGCCATTTCAGATTTTTGTATGGTAGGGCAGACACCATAGAAGCTCCATATAAGTTGTTTATGTCCCAATAGGACAGGTGTTTAACAGGAGCATGCTGGTCAAAGTTGGACATGTATCTGTGGTTAGCTTTGGTGTAGCCCTTCACCACTGTGCACAGTCCGCCTCTAATTCCCGACTCGAAAAATTCCAGCATGCTCTTGTCGGATATTAAGGAAAGTTTCGCCTTTGTTATCTTCAACATAGCGTCAAAGGCGAGTCCTGGTAATGTATAAAACCATGCTGGGTCAAGTTTATACATTCCCAGGATGAGATCTCGAAACTTTTCGAAAATATCCGCCAAGAGCAGTATATCTGTTTTCAGGTATAGATCGCTGTATTCTCCGAGATTCCGGATATTAAAGACCTCCCAGACTTTTACAGCATGCCTGTATTCCTCTTCGGTAATGTGGCTGTCAGTGAGAGTACTGTAGAAGGCCTCCTTCGGTGGTAGAGAAGTTTCTTCGAGAACGTCAAGGCTTGAAACATAATCATATGGGAATATTCCCTTGCTCTTTGCCAGGTTAAAATGCTCCTCAACAGGATATTCTGCCCTTGTTATTTTAAAATCACTCTCCTCCAGCATGTCAGCCAGGCTGGACAGCTTGTCGTCAAGAAACTTAAAGCTGTCCAGAAACCTGAAGCTGATGTTCCTGTACCGTTTGCTAAACGCTATATACCTCTCACCACTTTGAGCGATGCACGATACGGGCTTATTATCATATGCCAGGCATCTTATCAGGAAGTGACTGTCATAATTAGATAGACAATGAAAAAAGATCGGTATGAAATCAGGGACCTTTCTATTCAAATTGCATCTATTATGAGCAGCACCTAGATATTCCCCTGTCACATGATCGTGATCCCTCACGCGCAAATCGTCCACAGTGAAAGCAGCAAGGCATATATGACACTCAGAGGCATTGTCAAAATTCTGTTGCTCTTCAAGGGTTAAATCCATAGGTTTAGGATTGGAATACACGTCGATGACGTCATCAGCAATTGATTTCAATTGTTTGATAAAGTCATCGACGGCATTCGGGCCTCTAAAGAGAAAGAATTTTGACATTGACTCGTCATGCCTACATATCACCTTCAAGGCAATAGACATTGCTTCATGCTCTTGAACGGCTCGGGTCCAGCTCGAGCTGCTTGAGGGCTCGCATGAGTGAACCTTCGCCAGAACAGATTCAATGTCTGCGTATATAACAAATGGTACAGGAACGCTCTTGGAGAATGCTTTAAATTCAAGGTATTCATCCTGTTGAGGCATTTTAAGCAGCTGGCATTTTCCACATCTTAATCGGTGCGTTTCCAAGGTCTTTTCATTGGTGCATCTCTTGAGGCAGGCCTCACATGTCCATATTCTATGATGATATTTAGTAACTTGACTGCTTACAAGTCTGGACAAGTCTTTAATGAGGCAGTAGTGGGACTTTTCCCCCTGCTCAATATATAACAGATTGGTATGGTGCTGCTTCTTTCCAGCTGTTTGGTATAGGGGAATAATGTTCTCATTCTCCTCCTCTATACCAAACACTGAAATGGATACTCCATTGTTCTGCTTTTCAAAGCATTCAATTTGATGGAGGGGTACCGGAAATTCGATACCCTCATAATTGAATGTCTCGAAAAGCAGTTCCTGGGGGTATTTTGTAGTTCTCTGGCCGTCGCGTTTAACAGGGTATTTAGAGGCTAGCATACACCATGCGAAGCAGAAGTTGTCTTCATTCTTTATGTTTATAACAGCGTACTTATTCCTGATTTTCAGTGGCAATTCGATGTATGAACCTGCGTGTAAAGGGTCGTAGTGTGTAAAGCCCATCACCAGGCTGAGTATCTTTGACAAGGACTTCGATGATGCTCCCCCCTCAAATTTAGAAATGTTTTCCAAAATATCCCCCGCAATTGAAGAGAAGATCTGATTGAGATCGCTTGACGGAAGAATCAATACAGGCTTAGAATTAAAGCCAGTGGAAAGACTCTTCTCTTCATCAGGTTTGCGGATTAAATATTCAAGTTCCAGGGAACAATGCATCTTTAATCCACTCCTGCTTTTCTGCAAGACGCTTTCCACTTCTTTAATAATAAGCTCTTTGCACTCATCTAAAAAGACTCTGGGCTCGAGTATTTCTAATGTATTTTCTATTCTACTATTAAAAATACGTCCCTTGAACGCCGATTGGATGGTATTGCATTCCAGCCCCTGGCAATTACTAGCACTAACCTTGGCCTTTTTGATTGTAAGCTGCTCGCTCCCGTCCGATGCCTGCCCTCTCTTTCCATTCAAAGTTGTCGCATTACTGGATGACGATGAGGAGGTTGACGGTGCAGCGGCTTCATTGTTTGCGTCTGAGGAGGTTGAGGGTGCGGCGGTTTCATCGCCTGCGTCTGAGGAGGTCAAGGGCGCGGCGGACGATTCTTCACCTATCTCCGGTGATGTCGACTGCTGTGTTGCCAGATCCATAGCCTGGCTTCCAAGGTCACCCAGATCATTTCCTGGAATAATAATAATATTAATAATAATAACAATAATAATATAGAATGTGTAAAAGAAGTTCATAAAATGTGGAAAAAAAATTCTTACCATTCAGTGGTTGCTGCATGTATGGGGCAGGGCCCCTCCACTGCTGATTTGATGCAGGGAATGTGTGTGGTGCAGATGGCGCGCAATGAACAATACCGCCTCCGAAATAAAGCCCACTTCCTGAAAATAATAATAATATTAATAATAATAATAATATAGAATGTGTAAAAGAAGTTCGAATATACTGATAAATTCTCACCATTCGATGCTTGCTGCATGTATGGGGCAGGGACCCAACCATGCTGATTTGGTGCCAGGTAGGCATGGAACCCTGGGGGTGGCGGTGCAGCGGTCGCGAAGCCTACTGGTGCAACGGTCGCGAAGCCTGGAGGTACCGGTGCAGCGCTCGCATGTTGACCGATGCAGCCTCCGAAATAAAGTCCGCTTCCTGTAAATAATAGTAACAATATTAATAATAATATATAATGTGTAAAAGAAGTTCGTAAAATGCTGATAAATTCTTACCGGTCGGCGGTTGCTGCATGTATGGGGCAGGGACCCAACCATGCTGATTTGGAGCCAGGTAGGTCTGGAAGCCTGGGGGTGGTGGTGCAGCGGTCGCGAAGCCTACTGGTGCAACGGTCGCGAAGCCTGGAGGTACCGGTGCAGCGCTCGCATGTTGAGCGATGCCGCCTCCGAAATAAAGTCCATTTCCTGGAAAAAATAAAATAATAATAGTATAGCGTGTTTAAGTACAGAGTTCTAAAGAATCTACACTCTATAGGTGAAAAAAATACATGTTTTAAACACCCGTGTGAAAAATACATAGCATTCTGGGAGACCGAAAGAGTTATGTGACTGCATATGTGTGAGAATCTCCCCTTAAATATATCCTTTTCTCGTTATACAATCCGAAACTCTATGCTGTCGTAGGTAGGTCTTTGTGTGCTAGAACCGCCAATGTATGACTACTATTATGTAATTTTTTTTAGTTACAAATGCTCGAACACCAGTCTGTAAATTCTTACCGTACGATTGTTGCTGTATGTACGGGGCAGAGCCACCTCCATAATGATTTGGAACCAGGAAGGTTTGGAAGCCTGGCGGTGCCTGTGCAGCGGTCGATGGATGGTCGATACCAAAATAAAGTCCATTTCCTGAAATAATAATATAGAATGTGTAAAAGAAGTTAATATGAATTGTTACATTACTTTTTTAAAACACTGAAGAATGCTTACCATTCGACTGTTCGGGTGCCTGAATCATTACGGCATTTGATGAGCGATCCTGCAGCCGGCGGTGGGCATCCTGCTGGAGCTGGATGTATGCTTCAGCCATGTTAGCAGAACTGATTGCTGAAAACGCAATTAATTTACACGTTAGATTTTTATTTATTAAAGAAACGATATATTATTAAGTTAATTTACTTTACTGCGAATACCTTATACAGGGAAAATGTCGATGTATTTTAAACACCGGAGAAATTTCTATTACAGATATAAATCACGTGTATTTCTCGACACAATCATGGAAAATATCTCTTTAACATGATGGAAACAGGCTGAAAGCTTTTACTAAATAAATGCGAGAGAGGAATGAAACATTCTCAGTGAATGTTCGACCAATGCATGCATGCATGAAGTCTTCGGATCGATTACCGTCGGTTACCCCGGAAGAAATTTTTATACAGATCATTTTTATTCGATTCGCAGGGTTTTCAAGTAATTGTATTTCTCTAGAAAGGAATATAATTCACCCGGTGAAAACACGTATTTAAATATCCGGAATAATAATTACTCAACAATGTGAATACTTAACTAAACTGATCACATTTTTTGAGAATTCGCGCAGTTAGCTATTAAATGCAGAATAAGCTTGCCTAAAATGAATACTTAACTAAACTATTCACATTTCAGAAAATCCACTTGTCTAGCTATTAACTTTTTAGAATGCTCAGCTATTCGCATATAAATGCCATGCATTAAAAACAAGAACGCGAATATAAGTTAAATGTAGAGAGAAATAATTTAAGTTTTAAAAGTAAATGAAGTGTTTTGTTACAACTTACCAGACATGATGTTCGTTGAACTTTCACTTTGAATGAGAAAAGTTTGCAGAGACCTTAACTCGTTGATTTCAGCGGAGAAACTGTGAGAATTCCCGATGAAGCCGCCTTTTTATAGTGTTCTTTTGCGATATAAAAAAATGTATGAGTGAAAGTTTAAGATATATAATACAGCAATTTTGATTGGCTACTCCAAAAATTCGAGAAGGAGAGGGAAATGCTAGCCTCACACAGGGGCATTTCGTGAGCACGTCTAAACATGTTATGGGGGAAATCCTTCGATCACGCCAGCGTTCCTTAAGGGGAATGTTTCTGCGTATGACGCTAGAAAAAATATATTTTATTTTTTACATGTACCATTAAAATTCATTGTTAATTATTGTTACAATACCAAATTAATCACAGAGTGAAAATAATGTATTGTTTCTGTAGATATAATTGTCCTCGAACCAGCGATATTTCGATTGTGAATAGATACGTTACAGATGTTTAAAAAACGTCTGATGCTATGTGATGGCTTTAGAATTCTATTCTCTATGCATTACCGTTGGAAAAACGAATAGCAAGTTACCATTTGAGAAAAGTTAAAAGTATTTGAAAATTTAAACCAATATCAAAAAAATCTGATGTGTTACACTCACATGACTTTCTCTACTCTTGTACAAACTATTTTTACAAACACTTATTCCCTATATGCTTCATGTTAATCGAGATATCGAGATGTCGATGTTATTTGTAATTTTCATGACGATACAATGTGAATATGATAGGTTTTAAGCAATAGTCAAATTATTTTAACACTGATTGCTATGTGCCGCCTCCCATTCTCTTTGCATGTCCAGAATATAAAAACAAGAATAACGAATTTGAGAAAAAGTATAAGTATTGGAAATTTTAAGGGAATAACAAGCAATATCTCGAAAACGATTTACTCATCAACAAGAATGTATATGTTATAAATTATGTATTTTAACGCGATCTCCATTTTTTTTGTGTAGTAAAATTTTGTCTATCTCTTATGGTTTATCAATTTTGCAAAATTCGTTCAGAATGAAGAATACTTTTGGAGACATTCCCAGAAAATTCAAGAGATGTATTTTATTTCTCATTACAATATCTTAAACATATAATATTTTATTCAATATCGTTAGAGTCATTTTTGAGAAAATTAAAATTTTCGAGAAATGTTCCATGTAAAGGGTAGTCTGGTGTGAGGCATTTTCTTTAAAACCTTCGTGTCGCATCTCTGGAAGATACTGAACCTAAATACCAAGTTTGGTGTTTTATCAGCCTCTTCGTTTCTGAGTTATGTTTCACAGGCACACTCGCAGACAACCATGCTTTTTCGGATTCAGAGGGTCTCAAAACATGTATTTCCGGTGAAATCTCGGTATCGATTTTTTTTCGGGTGGAATACAACACTTCCTCTACTTACTATACGTAGTATAGAAAGTAAAAACTCAGTCGCAAATACTTAATGTCGCACAAATATTACTTGAAATTAATTTTTTGTGTGTGTGTATTAAGTTTATATTAACATGCTGGAATATTCGAAAAATATCTCTCAAATGGACGGGGTATTTAAAATCGTACTCGTCCTATGTTTACTAGCCCAATCTTTTTAAAATGGAATAAATTAAGAGTAACGAGACTTGTTTAGGCAAGGCTCCATATTTCATTATTTAGAATTAAACAAATGCTATTAGTCGTAATAATCATACACATACGACAGCAAGCAAATGCGCGAGTCAATTCATATACAATTAATTAATAAAAAAATATTTAATTGTTTTCATCGATCAGCGAGAGCCTTATTTATTTTAATAACGTGTGTAATATCTATCATTCTGAATACTTTTTATTCTTCATATTACTCTCGCCAAATCATATTTCTTTGTTTAACATTCCGAAAAAAAATCAGTTTAATTTTTTGATATCATGTTTGCATTTCTTGTACGCGAGTATTTAAATAATGACAAAGATACAATCGAATGTTTAAGTACAGAATCTATACAGTATACGTTTAATTGAAAACTTAAATCATTAATATTCTTCATGTAGAATTATATTAATTATCGGAAAACATTTTTTGTGGTAAGCTTAAAACATGTCTAGATTGGTTTTCCCCTGTCTATGCTGGAATTTCTGGACAGAGGAAGCTCTTAAGAAAATCTTTTGTGTCGCTAATAGTTATTTACCCCGAGGGTCTGTGGTTTTTCAGAGCACTTAGCCTGCTTAATGAACTGGAAACACCCTTCATTGTTCACTAAGAGCTCTATACAAGACCTTGGTTTTAACTTCGTCTGAAGAAAAATTAATGATGCGGAAGGGACTCTCGCCTGCTAATGTGTCTACACACGCGTTCTTCAGGGGTGTACACCATATTTCTTTCAAGCAGTGTACGAAAGTGAATAATTCGTTGAATTTCTCAAAGTTCGCTACGTCTTTAGAAAGAACATTTAAAACGAATATAAAATTTATATTTGAAGTCTTCGTGCGTGTTACTTACAGGTACGCCTGTTTTGAATTGTAATTATTACTTCTCTCGTGTGAGAAGAGACATAGAGGGCTTTTATTTTTAACGTCAGTTGAAGCGTACTCGATGTGCTGGATACCCCTAGCCATTAAGAGCAGGTACTGAGGGAAAACCCAAGCGTCCTGGTTTAACCGCTTCTATTTAGACGAGGTACAGCTGTCGCATTGCGTCTTGTTTTTTCGTAAAGGGTTCTCGTGTTAACGTCTCATACAAGCTATTTGCAATTTCGCTTTAAGTTGCTTTTTAATTTATCTAAGCAATGTAATATTTTTTATAAACCCTCCAGTCAAAAGAAGAATTAAACACACGTTATTAGCCGTAATAGTTATATACGCGTAATAATCGCGCATATACGATAACGAACAGTTGCGCTCGAGTCAATTACATTAATCAATCAAAAAAAAACTTAATTGTTTTTAATCGATAGACTGCGTCGTTTCATTAGAAGTGAGATATTCATGGTAGATGAATAATTGGGTGAGATATCTCTAGGAGCGCGAGTCAATTACATTAATTAATAAAAATATTTAATTGTATTCATCGATCAGCGAGAGTCTTATTTATTTTTTATTTATTTCATAATCAATTCCTCCGGAGCCGTCATGAACGCCCCTTGCATGTTAATTCCCCTTTATTTTTTTCCGGAATCATATTTCGCAGAATTATATAGAGTTAAGATGGCCGTCTTGCGTACACCTCGAATTTAAATATGGTGAATTCACAACTTTCGGGTATGACCACCAGGGGCGCTGTGTGGGAACACTCGCTGGAGTTTCACTCATATTACCACTTGGCGCGCTAGTGTATGTTGCGAACTGAAGCGGGAGTGGAGGGGATGCGGAAGTCGACTTGACAGTCCAAATATCGAGAGTCAGTCATTCCAGTGAAACGTCTCGGAGCGGAAGGTTGCGGTCGGTGTTCCACCGCAATTATCACGCGATAACGAGTGTTACGTCAAGTCTGTCCTTTCATCTTAGTGTTGTAATATTCTTATAAATCCAAAATATATTTTCCCTCAAAAGTAGAATTAAATAAATGTTATTACTCGTAATAATTATACACATGCTACCACACATATACGATAACGAACAGTTGCGCGCGAGTCAATTAATCATTCAAAAATACTTAATTGTTTTCATCGACAGACTAGCCGTGTTTCATTAGACGTGTAATTTATTGACAATAGTAGGTTATAAATGGCGGTTTAGGGACAGGTGTGCGCGATTCAATCAAAAATACTTAATTGCTCGACGAACAGCGTTTAATTGCATTAGTAGTAATATGATGGCGATTCTTTTTTCAATAACACACATTACCTAATTGATTGACACAATTATGTACTCAAACGATTTGCCAATGTGCGGCAGGCATCGAGAATCGCATTCCCACATCGCCAACGTCACGCACCGAGAACCCCATTCCCTTATACCCCATCACCCGAGCGGCACATCCCCTACCCCAAGCCAATCACACGGCAGGGATTTAGACAAGTCACAATGAGGGGGGCGGGAATGTAGTCACCGTATAGGAACAATACGCACTCTCCCACCTATCCACAGGGAACCAACCAGAACACAAAGGGGAGGGAGGACACGCGTATGGGGGAGGGAGGGGGGCGGGCCACCGGCACGTGACCACAGGGTGGAGGGGGGATGACCTGCCGGCACAGACACTGTCGGCATTAGATCAGCGCACAAAGGGAAGGGGGCGGAGCTAGCGGCACGCGACCGGGCGGCAAATAGTAGCGCACAAAGGGAGGGGGCGGGGCTAGCGGCATAGATCAAAGAAGCTTATCAGTTTTTCGGCATCTCTCTGTTCGCTCAAACCGGTTTTCTTATTCTACTATTGCACTCCACCCAAAAACTCGATATCGGGATATGTGGGACATTAAGATAGTGTTAAAAATATAGAAAGGAAACTAAACTAAAGTTTTACAAGGTGATGGCAGTTCCCGTGGATTTTAACTGGGTTCATGTATGTGTGTGCGTGTCTGATTGTGGGCAGTAGGATGACGATTTTCAGGAAGATTTTCAAGAAATTCCTCCATCACAAAAAGGCTTTACATGGAAAAATGTTTATTTTTTTTAAAATACCTCTAACGATTTTGATATAGAATTCCTTACATTTACGATATTTGCATTACGTATAAAATGTATACCTGGAATTTTCTGGGAATAGTCTGAGAAGCCTTTTTCGTTCTGAATCAATTTTGTATATTCGATTGGATTGTGAAGCGGAGGGGATTCGGCACGATCCAGGAATGAGGATATTGTACCGATGCCCCATGAGAGGGCGCCCCTGAGAGACAGGGACGAGGTAAAGGGAGACACCGGGCGAACGGAAACAGGAGTGACGTCACAGCAATGACGGGGTCGCTAGTTTCCAAGCAGTCGGATAGGCAAACCATTGATCCCGCCCACACAAGTCCAACACCCCCGAGGGGGCGGTCCCTATACCCCGGCAACCTTCCGAAGGCCGAGGGACGGAGCAAGTTTAGAGAGGATTTTGTTTCCCCGCCATGCTGCACCGAAACACCATCGCCGACCATTCAACCCTGAAACAGAGCAAACGGTGTGAAGGATGAATTAAGTGATTAATGGAACGAAATTGAGGACGAGGAAATGCGGGGATGTAAGAAATCACTCGAGCATTCGTCTGACGACCCGGGTAAACCCTCGAAAAAAACGCATGGGTAAGAGTGGGCGGTCGCCGGGATCGAGGCCGGAACCTCCTGAATGTGGGCCACAGATGTTACCGCCCGAGTTGAAATGTGTAAGTATAGACAAAATCTTAGTGCACAAAAACGTATAACTCATTGAAGCACACAATGTATGCCAAATAAACATTTTTATAACGTTTACCATTTACGAGATATGCCTTTGTTATCGGTTTGAATTTCAAATGCTTATACTTATTGAAAGTCGGGTCATATAACGAGTTATCTCATTTTAAAGTCTTTAGTTCATTATATAGCTACTCGGTAACCTCTCTGTTGGTAGGAGTCACCTTTGCAGTAATAATTAGGCAAACCTATTTACATCTGCGTAATTATATATGCGTGTGTTTGATGTATACTCGTATAATTCAAAATTTATCCTCTTTGGCGAAATTCATCATTTCAAGATCAAGATAATTATTTTGAGCGATTTATACGTACAATAAAAATCATATACCACTTCCATAATTCATTCTGTCTGAAAATTTGAACAAGACTGTTTACCAACTGCACCGTGTGGAACATTTTTAATACGTGAACAAGTTGCAGGGACGACATAGATCAGTGTCAGTCAACTGGATGCTCCCTGACGTCATCGAACAAGGATCTTCTTGCTCTCAGCTGGAAGCTAAATGAGAAGTTTAGGACAGGTGAGGAAGCTTACTGTTACCTAGGTATTTGTACCTGTGCGTAGTAAGCCATAAAGCCTGCACTTCCCTCCTCATCCCTTGTATCCGAATGCACGAAAGCTTGTTACGTCACATGTAATTGAATTTCCTGACTCTGCTAGAATTCAGAATGAAGCAAAGGACCAGAAGGTTCAATCCGTGGTGATGGTGGTGATGATTACTATGATGATGAATGAAGAATAGCGATTCTAATCTTAATAAGATTAACATCGTCTTATGTGAATGAGTACCTAATCACAATGTGCCATCATAATTAAGAGTATGATCTTGGAGAAAGCACCTATGCACACTTGTATGTTATTAACATGCCTCTATAATGGTGCAGCTCAGCGATGTTGGTAAAGTAATTTATAGACTTTCTTGAGATAGTTAGGATATTACCTGTTTAAGACAAATCTTACTTGCTATGCTTTGCGTACTTATAATATGAATGCCTGCCACGTTGAACTAGAAGCCGTATTTATTTGAAAGCACGAAAACTAGTACTGAAACGGCGTCGTTTGTCAGTCTACCATTGTTTTCTTGTGTACCTGATACCCTGTGCATTAAACTTTACTTGATTCTCACCTCCCCAGTTTGCGGAAGATTGGAACAAAAGAGGAAAGAAGGGAGGTGCAACTCTCTCCGACTCAGTGGAGCCAATATTGCCCCCTCGCTAATATTTACACGCCAGTGTCACCTCTAATAGCTGTGGGCCACCTGCACTAATGGATGGGGATTAACCGTAAGTGGTAGCTCTACAAGAGCGGTAGCCTGGCCAACTCTCCAGTTAAACTTTCCCTTGCGGGGAAGGATCTTTTTCTGACACGGCTGAGGTCAACCACCAGCTGTTTGATCAGCAACACCTTAAACTGGAGAAGTTCCAGAAGCCTTTTGGTAGAACTCAATAATATTATTGCGTCTCTAATTACCTAATTCCTTTACTGAGACAGGTGACTACGTACTACAAAACGTTCTATTTAACTTCTCTATTTTTAGTTCTTTACATTATGAAATCTCGGCAGTTTGGAAATTGTAAAGAATGCTTTAATACACAACACTATATTCAGTGGAGTTTACATGGTGAAAATTGCCACAAAATAACACTTATTCTTTTATACAGTGTTAATAATTAGAATTTCTTCTTTAACTTTATATATATTTTATCACTGTGAACACACAATTATATTTTAAATATATTTTTAAAAATTGTACAAATCTGGCAATTTGTACCGTACATTCTGCAACACCTCACAAGAAAACCTAACTCCTGCACCCTTAAAGTGGGAGGGTAAACTATAGCCCATCTTTTAGGGGAGGGTTTGCTCTACAAATTGGTACTATTGTTAAGTATGACAGTTTTTGTGTGCACAAGACACGTGTTTTCGTTCCTTTGCAAATGTATGCGAGTTTGTTTCCTCCATTTTTGCTGTTAAACTATTTTTACTGTCGATAACATTTTGTGATATAAATGACTCGCATTCTCAGAAATGATTGAATATGCTTAAATTACATTTTAGGATAATAAAACAATCTCCATGTGCTACTGTGGATATACTTTGATGCTTATAACAATATTACTCATTTCAAACAAAGTAAAACTTATAATTTTAATCTAATGGTAGGATACTTACGAAAACAATCCCATTTTCCTAAATAATCAAACTTATTTGATAAGAGCAGATCAGTGAACTGAGAAGTAATTTAACTACATCCTGTAAAAAAGCACTATGATATCTTAAATAGTTTAGGAAATAAGGGGTCATGAATTTAACAGATTTAATATTGGTGGGTTAGAATTTTTAATCTCCCTTAACGCTTTGTAGTGGCTAAAAACTGGTTAAAATATCAGTCATGTATGCAAGAAGACATCACACAAAAATAGGGAGAATATCATGCCATTCTATGCTTTAAATTTTTTCAAACTACTCCAGGGTGTATAAAATAAGGTAAGATATTTTTGCACCAATAAATACGTTATCTGAAGCAAGCGAGTGTTTTCTGATGTAAGAATTTTAATTAATAAAAATTTAAACTTTAATCGGCTTGATGCATGTTATATTCACTGCTTTATATCTGTTATCATTTGCAGCGTTATTCACGGAATTTTTTATTGTTATTACAACACAGTACAAGTGATTTTTGTTCTTATTTATGGTCTCTGAATGTTTTAAAAATACCTTTACAATCTGAATTTTTACTCTTATCGAGATTTCCACTCTGGAAGTGTGAAAACCTAGCAGAACCCCCTCTAATTAGCATTACCATAATGGTCTACGCGTTGTAGCGAACTAGCAGGGATAGTATACATCCGTCAATACTATGTAATAAAGTGCACAAGAACACATACTATTATTTCGTTATGCAAATATCGGTAATCCTTTCCGTATTTATGCTCATATTGTCAAAATGAAGATATATACACTGAACTTGAGTTCATATCAATGAAATAAGTCTTTTCTAAAACTGTGCACTATTGCTGATCTTGTTTGCACACAAATAAGTGTCAAAAAAGTGAAGTGATTTCGGCGTACTGCATGGAAATGCTATTGGCAACAATATACAAGCAACTGGGTTAATCTTCTCACATAGCTATAAAGATACTGAAAGACAGTTAGCAAACTTCTCCACAAGCAGTTTGATGTTGTATAATGTTACAATTTAGTATTGTAAAAAAAACTACAAAACCGTGCAATGTATAACAAACGGGCTTTCATCTTCTGATTCCTATAGCTTCTTAAAAGGAGCGATTCTAGCTACTTCCATCCTGTAGGTACGTGTATGGGTAGTTCTAATACTTTCAGGGAGCATGCCGATGTTGGAGTATAAGGTGGTGGTTACAGTTTTATTATACTAGAATGTGATAAATCTATTTAATAAAGTTTGATATGTTAAGAACAAAATTTGTTAAGCAAATCCATGATTTTGGCATTAGAATACTTGCGAGTCATTTCCGAGATGCTTATGTAAGTAGGGGTTGTGTCGTATGATTTTTAAGAGAAATGATCATTTCAGTTTCACTTCGACGCGTGGAGAAATTATGTAATTTATGCTGACGATGTCTATGTAAGCGCTGAGGCTGCCACTTGGTCAACTTGGACTGCTGTATTCAAAGTGACGTTTTTTGACGATTTCGGGCAACCCTCGTCACGTGCTTAGCCGAACTCTGTGTCCGTCGTTCCTTTAAGCGTATTCTATTAAACTCATCGATCTCCTAGACAACATGAAGATGGAACACCGGATTTCTTCTATCTACCAGGCAAACTTAAAAGTTGTCTAGGGCTCCCTCTTGAAATGTAGTTTAGATTATTTATTGGAAAGATTAAAGCCTTTCTTGGAATCAAAGTTACATGTCTAATAGTGTCACCCTTCATGACCTCTCCAGCTCCTCGCTAGCGATAACTCCCTCAATGAAATCCCTGAGCTAACCCTCTTGCCCCTCCGTTGTCCTCAACCCGGTTAGGGGATGTGGACGTCCCATTTTGTGAAGACACAGTAACGTTGCATCTGCTATAGGCGCCGGTTTGGCAAAGTGATGCTCCGTTCACAATATTTAATAATTGTGGCGGGCATTGAGTTTTGTTTCCCGCGGTGTCATGGAAAGGATATGACATTTCTAGGTCTGCATACATTTGACTTTGGCTACGGTCTCCTGTCTCCCTTGCGTCTACTAAAAAGTGTAATGAAACTGTTTCTTGCAACTCGTTTAATATTAAGTAGACGGAAAAATAGCTTTTGTAAGATTAGTTTCTAAAAGTTACATAAACATAACTTATAGTGTTTAGGGAATGCCAAAGGTAAGGTAATACCTTTTTTGCAATAAACATTCTATTAAAATCTTTAATACATTTAAACAGGTTTAAATTGGAAGCCGTTACTAAAACAAGAAGGGAACTCAAGACTTATCTGATATCTAATGTCACTTAAATAACCAACCAATGTATAAATTCAATTAATGACAAAAGAACTAGAAGAAATATTCAGTTTCAAATACATTCTGTTGTAAAATTCAGAGCAGTTTAATACACAAAAATGAAGGAAAACTTCTGTTATATACAAGGTAGCCCAACTGCGCCGTATTTATCGTGTGCAAATAACCACTTCTGCGTTAAAAGAGTTGCAGAATTGAATGGGACGATTCCAAGTAAGGTCAGTGGGGAACTGGTGCATTAGTTGCCTAAAAATCCACTGCTACTACTATTAATACTACTCCTCTTCTTCTACTATTACGAGTACTACGCCTCCTGCTACTCCTACTCCTACTCCAACGGTTCTCAGAAACGACCATATGGATTCACGGAAGCGGTTGGAACATCCTATCAGTCACAGGGACAAAATTTCGAACATCTATTCAATGAGCGAAGTAAGTATAACAGTACCATTAGATGATAATAATAATGGTAACAACAGTATTTGTAATAGCAAGCGAAAAAATGGTGGTGAAACACTGCGTGTTCTCAAGTTTGTTGCTTATAGTCCCTAATGTTAGACAAGAATAGCGTAAACACAATTAAAAGAATAAATATCGGCGGATACGGATAGGTCAAATAAACACATTTTAATTATTTGTGAGTCTAAAAAGTGAGATTATTCCCTCGAAAATAAAGCTGTGCAACTGAAGTAGGAAATACTCTAAGACCTCTTCGGTCTATTTTTGTCTATCATCCGGACTGAACTACTCTATTGCTAGCCTTGGATGTGCCTCTCAATGAGCGCTCATCGTTTTTGCTGATAAGTGGAGTAGAAAAAGCTCGGCTGACCCCATAGCTTGGTCGGTAGAGCACCTGCAAGTTTAGGTTTACAAGATAGAGCCTCACCATTAATAGAGCAACTTATATATTTTCATGATCACTCTATATTTATTATTACCATAATTGTAATAACAGTAAGTTACATAATTTTAACTTTAGTGGTCTCGGTTTCGATTTCCGGCTGGGGCGGTAATTTTTCTCTAGCCAAGATTACTCTCTATCCTCTCCAGTATCTGAAAGTGTGAATGAGAATTTTGAATGTATGTGTGATCTAATGACTAAAGCCCAATCATTACTAGAAACCCAGAGAGAAGCGAATGTAGGCAATACATTATTACCTATAGCCAATAATATGTTCCAAAGGAAAGACCCCCAATAACACCATTGTAGTTAAAAGTGGGGTATAAATGGAACTAGAAAGAAAGAAAGCGCGCTTACGCTAAGTCGCCAGTTCCCCAATGATCTTATTTACTTGGAATTGCCCCGTTGAGTTATGCAACTCTTTTAACACATGCGTCAAATCTGCATGTGTCAAATACGGCGCGGTTGGGCCACCTAGTATAATGAATACACATCCTCTAAATGCGGCCAGTTCCTTCACGGCCTAGAGGATGTTTTTGAATGAATCATAGTAACACGAACATCAAGCTTTTGCTCAAGCGAAATAAATAAAGTGCATAAGTATTTGAAATGTACTAGAAAACTATGTACTCGCAAACGGAATCTAATGTACTGCCTCAATTGTTTTAACCATTCAATTGACCTGCTACGGATGATACTTTTTGCAGCAATAACTTCATTTACTGAAATTAGGACGGCAGCAGATGCGCTGTGTTTAATTCACTGTTCATCTAAATTAAATGCTCAGTAGTTCAGCTACAGGTTGAGTTTAAATAGTTTTGCGATATTTCGATATAAAAGGAGGAATAAACGTACTGAAATATTTGAAATCGGAAATCTACTAAGGGGGGAATCTGCCATAATGACAGAGTTCATTTTCATACCTTTCAGAGAAGAGCATCTGAACACTTCTGCCCACAAAAGGTGTGCATTTGCTTCCTTGAGTTTGCATCAAACACATAAAAATGTCTTTTGGTAGAGTATGCGATAAAGTAAATCCGTACAGTCATTTTAGTTCTTCTTTGATTTCTATCTGTAAAACTGCGTGTTATACGCTGCTTAATCTTTCATTCATTCATTATCTGTTTACCCTCCTCTTATGTAGGACTTACACCCCCAGGACTTACAGGCGGGTGCCTGGGGTCAGAGGCCCGTCGAGGAGCAGACATTCATGGATCAGACAGAACAGCCAGGATGGGGGATCAGCCCGATGCCTGGTATGGGATGAAGGAAGTAGATGAAACGAAATGTTGGTGAAAGGAAAGGTGATGATGGAGCAGTTGGTGGAATGAATGGCGGGGGAAACCGGAGAACCCGGAGAAAACCCGCCCAGACGCCGCTTCGTCCACCACAAATCCCACATGCAGGTCCCTGGGATTGAACTCGAGCCGCCTCGGTGGAAGGCGAGCGGTCTAACCACTCGGCCACGGCGCCGCCTTGCTTAATCTTTCACTCAAGAATAATCTTTCTGAATGTGACTGTGTTGAAGTTTAAGTACGCGTTTACTATGTGAATTTCATATATTTAAATATATCTACAGAACAGTAATATTATAGAGATTAATTTAGAAGAAAAACGGGTCTCCTTTTTGTAACTAGGCAAGAAAATCTTCAAACTCGTTTTAAAATAAATAAAAGAAAGCTTGACACATTACTGTTAGCAGACGATCAGATGTAGACTCAGAAAGTGATGTATAAATCAAATAACGTTTCAAAGGAAAGCCAAACGTATCATTAGAAATATTGAATTTTATAGGACTATATCATTTAAGATCAGAACCAGTCTCCAATAATAATTTTGATTATGTTGGATATACCAGGTGACCCAACCGCGCCCATATTGGACGTGTGCAGATAACCCTCCGTGCCTTAAGAGTTGCAGAGATCAACGGGGCATTTCCAAGTAAACACAGCTCAGTGGGGAACTGGTGCATTAGTGCACCAAAAAGCTACCACCACACCACCACTACTACTACTACTACTACTACTACTACTACTACTACTACTACTACTACTACTACTACTACTACTACTACTTCTAATACAAATACTACTACTACTACTACTACTACTACTACTACTACTACTACTTTGGCATTTTGGAATTAGAGTTTACCTACTTACAATGTAACTAAACTGTCTTATGCGTTGTATTCACATGTCTTTCTCTATCTAATATTGTTTAGTTTTACTTCTACAAACTATTCTTGCGAAAGGTGATTCTTCTATCTACAATTTAATCAGAATGGCCTTTGCAGAAATAGTTTCATTATATATTTCGTTGAAGGCACAAGGTGATAGAGGAAACTCCGAATCCATAGTCAGATGCTTAAAAAGCGGGTCGATGTAAGCTAGCCTAGAAATGCCGTACTCTTTCCATGATATCCCGAGAAACAACTGACACAGTATTGAAAAATGTGAGCAATACATTCACATGACCTTCTCTACCCTCTATCACTTATTATTGATATACAAGTTATTCCTACTCAAGTTATTTTTCTATCTAATGCATTTAATTCAAATAAACCTTTGCAGAAATAGCTACATTACACATTTCGTAATAGTTACAAAGAGTGCAGTAGCCAAACGTTTAAGAACTGGACGCTGCCTTAAAATTCCATGCTGTTTCAATGCAATCGCGAGAAACAACCGAATGCTGACATGACGTTCGACAATGACCTAGAAATAAATAATTCGAATTTAATAAAGTATATTTAAAAAACGGCTTATACCACAAATAACTTATTTGAAATAAAGTGTGTGTTTTAAAGTGATCTACAATTTTTGTGTAGTACATTTTGACTACCCCTTAATTCACCAGTTAAACAAGATTATACAAAATTCCTTTCTGATGAAGAGGACTTCCTAGGCTATTTCCCAAAAATTCAAGATGCACATTTGATTTTTCATGTAAATATTTTAGCATGTGGTATTTTAATCAAAATAGAGCCAGTGTTTAGAAAATAAAAAATTTAAAAAATGTTCCATACAAAGATAGTTTGGGGTAGGGAGATTTTTTAAAAATGTTTGTGTCGCATTTTTGGAAGGTATTGAACCTAAATACTAATCTTGGTATTACCCGACTTTGTTTTTTTGAGTCATGGGGTTCACAGACACACATGGACATGTTTCCAAAATGCTTTATTTGGTATCAGGGGGCCTCAAAACATGTATTTGGGTATAGAATTTTTGGGTGGAATGCAATACTTCCCACACTCAGTGTACATAAAAGAGAAAGTAAAAATGAAAACCATTAACAACGGATATCTCGGAAATGGCCGATGCCACAAAAAGTTATTTTAAGTAAATTGAGTGTTTTAAAAATATGTTTGTGTAGTACACTTTTGTATATCTTTTTCAGTTTACCAGTTATACAAAATTATACAAACTATCTTCGGAATGAAAACAACTTGCTTGGCTGTTCCCAGAAAATTCGGGATCTATATTTTATTTTTCATGGAAATATCTTGCACATGTTTTAACCAAACTCGCTACAGTCATTTTTGAGAAAATAACAAAGGAATTTCCACACAAAGAATAGGTTGGTGTGATGAGATTTTCTTGAAAATCTTCGTTTCACATTCTTAGAAGACGTCGAACTTAAACACCAGGTTTGGTATTTAACATACCTTTCGTTATTGAGTTATACTGTTCACAGACAGACACAGGCATCTACATACACAATACCTTTTTCTAAAAAGCAGGTATTTTCGGTGAAATTTCGTATTGAGTTTTAGGGTGAAACTTCCCCTACCTACTATTCATATAGGCAAATATTAGAGAAAGTAATATGTACCCATACGAAAGGAGTATATTACATTAATATTTTATTCGTGTGATAAAAGACTCTCCCTTAAATTAGCGATGATGATTTGGCTAAAATATCTGTTACTCTCACTTTGGCACTCCTTAATTCTGCAAAGATACAAAAAGAATCAATTTTATTGCCTGATAGTGTACCCTGATGTAAAAACATGTCGTTTTACTTAATATCCATTTACTTTTTGTTACTTTTAGTTCCATTCCACTCTCTTTTAAGGTCTGTTCAAAGCAAATAACTTATGTATGATAGGAGGGTCTGCATTCAACCTGTAAATATTTTAGCCTTTTATTACTAACAGCATTTTTTCATATTCCCGCTAGCTTTAGCCTTTCAACACTTATGCACATTATCTTATACATTTTCTATATTTAAGTTTTTCATATTTGACGTGATATCAAAAGCCTCCTTGTGTCTAGAAATTTTAAATTTCAAGAACCTGAGAATAGTTATTAAAGTGAGTGTATTGCCTTTCACTTTGTAGATCGTGTTAGGTTTACAAAATTTCAATTCAAATCCTGACGAGGTAAGATAATTCTTGCAATTTATTATCCGTAACCTCATGGACACCAGCTTTTGGGTGCATCAGTTTTTTACATTATGTAGAGTTATAAATATAAACAAAATATTTAGGTAGCTCATTTTTACAGCTGGATGATAAAAACATGTACATTTTAAATATTAAGGAGAGATAGGGGACAGAAAGCAGTTTCATAGCTTATTGCTTTCTATTAAAATGTACAAATATTGAAGGGCTGTAGTAATTACGAATAAGAAACAAATATTTAAATGAAGGAAATAAAATTGGATTAATGTTTTATAATACTAAAACACAAATTGTAGGGAAATTTTCACTTTTCTCTTTCATTCACTTTAAATCCTATGTTTATCACAAAACCTGTTTCGGATGATTGCTACGGACTAATGGACACAAAAATTTCGTGCTGTAGCGGTTTAGAGAGTTATAAAATTATGCACAATTTGTCATAAATATTTTCTAGTCATTCACGATTATTCAACACTTTCTTATTCTTTAAGTTAAAATTTGTATCTTTTGTTATTGAAACTCCAATACCATACACAGGTAAACATTCAGGGAGGGGTATCCCATACATCTCTTTTAAATTGTAGGAATATTTTATAAATTTTCTTGCACGGACCTTAAATTATTTTTCTGCAGGATTATACAATATTTAAATTTAATACCGAAATAAGAGCGAAAATTGTGATTTTTCAGCAATGCCAAAACATAAAAGTTCCGTTGCAGTAAAATGAAAACCTACTTCTTATGCTGAACATTATAAACCTCGCTTTGTTTAGGAGCAAAATTTACAATAACTTGGAAGAATATAAATTCTGGAAAAATGTATTTAAAGTGAAATAAAAAAATTAGCTTAAAATGTGGATATATTAATGTGTGTCCGAAATTTACGAAACATGTGTCATATCGGATGCTTCTACATTGCCAGACATGACGTATCACCTCTTATTTAACCTGGCCTCACCCCATTCATATCCACAGCAACACAAAGTACCCGACTAGTTTAGCTAGACAAGACAGCATAACCGATTGTGAAGTGCAAGGTGTCTTAGGGCAGAGGCAGTTCGATTTATACCAAGCGGCTCGCATTCTTTCGCCCTAGAAGAAAGAATCCGGGTATTATAAAAGAGTTGAGGCAAAACTTAAATTTCAATTGCTTGTTTTTACTCATCTGTAAAATATATAATGGATCAATGGAAAATTTCAGTTCCTTTGAGAATCTTTTCAACTACTTTTTTTTAAATTTACTTTCCATTTATATATACTGGATGCTCATGTGCTAATTTTTTAAAATCTTGAACATAGAGTATTTCAGGATAAGATAATAAAAGATGTGTCGTGTTATTTGTCTTAACCATAAGGATCATACTTAAATTATAAGGAAATACTTAAGACTCTTTAATGAGATCCTTTAGATGCAATTCTGATTTGTATCTCCCCTCAAGGACGAGCGTTATCATCCAATGGAATGTTCATGTATTACATACTAAATAACATTTTTCTTGTTTTGCCTGTCCACAAATACTTTTACAATATTCCGCGAACCATTATTATAAGTTATAACACATTTGCACTTTACAGGCAGCGCCCTCCCCCAGGGGCTTTGAACAACATGTTTTGCAAATCACTGCTTTGATCTGAAACTGTTAATGCAGTGTGCAGCGTATTACGTGCCTTCGATATATATCGTAACAAAAAGCCGATTGTAAGCCACACTATTTGCAGGCTTGACCAACCCCTATACATACTATCGATCAAAATCGACATCCCACCCGCATTTGTTTGCCGCAATCTCCTCTCTTTTTCCCCTTTTCCAATTTATTTTAGATTTATTCACACAGTGTTGGTAATCACAACATGAGGTCAGATAAAAAAAAACAGCAGAAAACCAAACTGTTGATTTGATTCACTCGCAATGTTAGCTGTTCTTGAGAGAACTGTATTTCGGTTAAATCTAACCTGTCTACGCATACTAACTGTTAATTTAATGTCTGGACTCTAAAGATTACTGTTTGTTCTCTCGCCGCCATTCCATGTATAGGGAGAACGAAAAGTAAGAGCAGAGCATGAAATGTAAAGTTTCGGATAGGTAGAATATCCGTCACAAATGGTAGTTGGAAAATAGCAGTTATAGACACTGAAACGTTGAGATCAAAAATGAACTAGTCGTTTGATATCGGAATTACTGGCAGGAAGATTTAAATAATTAAGTAAAGAAATAGTAGTAGTGGTATTTATTAAGTATTTAATATTACATTAATTGCATAACACAGTCACATGGGTCATAAGACCGTACATGCTCTCCAGAAAAATACCTGGACTGTATACGTGACTTGTAGTATCGACCAGAAAACAACTATTTTTTATAATCACCACACTATTTACATACACATAAAATCGAAAAAAACACTCTGAATCACACACTCAAACACACACACACACACACACACAGTCGCGCACAAGTACTCAATCACCACATATGTTTAAAGAAAATTTACATATACACCTTATCTCTTAGTACACGTACTTCCATTAAGTATGTGCCCAAGCTTGGCCAGTTTTGGCTGTTTAGAATCAAGTCCCAGCATGCTGTCCTCCGTCTGTTGGAAGCCAAAAATTCTTCCGGTAATAGTTTTATCCTAATACCCTCCGTCTGCACGCATGCTGCCAAAATATGCGTCCAGTCTTCTTGTTCCCCGCATAATGGGCAAATCCTTCTGCCATCATCATCAATCCCAACCTAAGCCATTCTATTCCAGTCCTGTGTTTTATACTCAATTCCAAAATATATGCTTCCTTACCCCACCTAGTTTTTATTTCATTTTGTAGCTCCAATGTTGATCTTTGTCTACATTCAGATTCTATTTTCTGCCCGTTTATATCGCATAGTCGTCTTTTGATTTTTTTCATGCCACTGTGTGTATTTTCATTACCCCTTTGCCAGATATCATTTAAGCCAATTTTTGATAATTCGCGTAAGGTAGAGAAATAATTGCTATACATAGTTTATGTGTATTAAATCAATGTATGCTAATGTAACAAGTAGGCTTCGGACACGGTTGCTGTTTCGTTGCACTTTGACTGGAAAACAGTTACATGCGCACAGGGTTTCACCTAGACCTCACCCTCCCCAAGCACTACCAGCCATTCACTCTAAGCAAGCGATCAGTATATATACAGCCTGTTCTGAAGTTACGAAGTCCGGTCGTTGATAGCTGACAAAACATGCCGAAAACAACCAGTAAGAAGTGTGTCTTACTTGTAAATGAATATGGACGCGAGTATTTTGATGTAAGAGGGGAAACTATGCTTTTTAAAGTATGCCAGATTGAAATAAAAAGGAGAGAGAAGGAATTTTATTGCAAAACACTGTAAATATAAAAACACTCATAAAATATTATGTTGCTTCCTAGAAATGAAGTGGCGAGTATATATTATCCACATCAGTAACCACGAAGTCATGTAGTCAAACCGAAGCTTATAGGGATTCGTCTGACATGATGGTAAGCAGAAATATCCCATTTAATAAGCTGCAAAATTTTGCTTTTAAAACATTTCTGGAGAAATGTATAGCTATGAAATTTCCTTGTAAGTCTACTTTACGCAAGTGTTGTCTTTGTCATAGATGGCAATACCAGAGTTCTTGAAACTTATCGATAATTTGACACAACACTTTACAGAAGTAGACAAATGTTCTGCTGCTGAAATAGCACAACAGAAACTGAAGAGTGTTTAGATAAAATCCAGGATATGCAATTATATGCCGTATTAGGCATTAATAAGAATATTATTAATGTTAAGAATAACATTATTCTAAATAATGAAAATTGAAACGGCAACTCTAGGCCGAGCCCAAGAACTATAATTACAGATAACTTATTAATTAACTTTTAGTGATGTTAAATCGTATTATGTAAATATCTTTTTCTCATACTGCTTGTATATTTTAAGAAGGGTGATTTAACATTATGTATCTATCTAGGTTATTAATATTAGTAGAGTTATAAATGGTTTAATGTAAATAATTTAAGCGCTATGTTAAAATACTGTCCACGAGGGAAAGTTTTAGCTACAGGAATAGTGCTTTCGAAGGCAGAAAACCTAGTTTTATTACCTCTCTCCGGTCGCTGTGCTATTATTCCTACAGCGAGGGTGTAGAGCCTTTGTCCCATTATTTGATAATTCGCCGTGACCAAGTGAGTGAGAAAGACAACCTTAACGGTAAATGTAGGAAAAGCCGCGATTTATATTAAAATTGGACCAATGAGATCCCTGAAAGTTTATTCGAAATAGTTAGACGCGTCGAGTCGCGCTAAAAATGGACCAATAGGAAAGGAAGCAGCCTCAGGAGCCTGAGACTATAAATGGATCTGTTTGGAGAAAATTCGGGGCAGTTTATGTCATGTGTGGTCAGGGAGAGATGCTGCAGGATGTGTGAGATATCGCGCCAAAAAGGGAATCAAGTTAAATTTGTCATGTCAGCTTAGTATTGCATTTTATTCGAGAGTTTTCGTAATGTGTGGTCAGGGAGAGATGCTGCAGGATGTGTGAGATATCGCGCCAAAACAGGGAATCAAAATAGTTTTAGCAACACACCTCAGATCCGCTACTCTGAAAGCGACAATAAGAATAGTTATATTTCGTGACATATCCACGCCATAGTCTAACAGCGGTGGACAGTATTTTACAGCGGCAATACCAGTTTTGTATACTACGAGTGTTAAATTAAATAAAAAGAAACGGCAGTGTCATCTTTTCATAAACAAAGCAAGTCGATGTCTTCCTATATCACCACCCGAGATCTACGTTTTCCTTTACCGAGGATAAGTCCATGCTCCCATATAATTTAAGGAAAATTACTGCAGCTAGCCGAGGATAAATTGAAGAACCAACACGCTGAGAACTTCTGGAAGCAACGGGAGAAGCATCAAGGTAAGCTACAGCAACGGATGAGGAGGTGATCGCCGCAAACTGGCGCCATAACGTGCGGCTCGAAGGGAAGAACGACACGAACGGAGGACTAGGAAACAACGAACAGACGAAGAATCTTCAGAGGAAAGGGGCACAGCAGAACAAAAATTACAACGCGAACTTCTAGTCTACCTACGTGGGACAACAAAACAGCTGAGAACATCGCTTCTAGAACTTCACCAGGATTCGAACCCGGAACGCATCAGTTAACATTGAAAAAAAAATACAGGTTAGAACTTTTATTCAAAAACAAACAAAAAGGCATGCAGAGTAGTGACTCAGTTTTGTGAACACATGTTATTGAGAGGGGGTAAAGTCATTACTAGGGAGGTAGAACTTGCTAACGGAACCATGAGTAGGTCAAGGGAAGATTTGGAAGAACTGAATGGGGAGGCTATTGTCAGCATAACAACAGATGGAGAAAATATGGGTGCAGCTGAAGTAGAAGTTAGGGAAAGGCAATCACCGATTGAGCAGGTCATTGACGCAGGTCAAAACCAGCTGCTAATATTGCTTCAACATTTGAGCGCAAAGATAGATGAGCAGAGTAAGGAGTCAAAAAGAAATTTGAGTGAACAAATTAAAAATTTAGAAGGGAAATTAAATGAGCTGAGTAAGGAGTCAAAAAGAAATTTGAGTGAACAAAATAAAAATTTGGAAGGGAAATTAAATGAGCAGAGTATACAGATAGGTGAATATGTCAGAGAGGAAAACAGGAAGATGAGAGGGGAATTAGCTCAGGAGATGAGGGAATATTTAGGTGAACAGGTCACCCGATTACAAAGTCAATTGGACTCCAAATTCAGTCAGCAAGGGATGGTAGTGCAAGAAATTCAGGCAGGACAACTATGTCTAAGAAACGATGTAGAAAAACTAAGGAAGGATGTAGAAACAGAATTAAGTGTTACCAGCTTAGCCATAAAGGAACAATTGGATGATGACTTAAGAGCTGTAAATGTTTCTTTAGAAAAAAAACAAAGTACCTTAGAATCTAACATTCAAAGGGAGTTCAAAGAATTTAGAATAGTGTTAGAAAAGGATCAGGGAAAGATGAATGAACTTTCGTCAAAAATGACTGAACAGCTCTCAAATCATCATGAAATTGTGAAGAGGGTGGAAGAGCATGAAAATTGTGTAAAGGAGTTAAAACGCTCTATTGGTAGACTAGGGATAAGTGTGAGACAGAGTGATGATAGCTCACCCAGTGAAACTAGCACCACTTTTAGGGAGGTAAATGGAGGCCAAAGTCCAGCTGCCGACCCATATAATTTTAATTCAGGGCACCAATGTACATCTAACCATGCAAGTAATGCAAACTACCATTTATTAAATGAGATAGGGGTACCTACTTTCGAGGAAAATTCGGCTGATAATCCTAAACAATACCTAAATGACCTTGAGGAGTATTTCCGTTTGAAGCAGATTCCGGACGAGCTAAAGATGTTAATCGTTCGTAAAGGTTTACGTCAAAGGGTTCTCCAATGGGTAAGATTGACTTTGGGGGAGAATAATAATTTTGAATATTTCAGAAGGGCATTTTTGAATAAGTACTGGAGTACTAATACTCAGAACCAGGTGAGATCTATCCTAGTTAATGGCAAGTACGATGAACGCGGAAACCTAAGCATGGTAGATTATTTGCTAACTAAAGCACAGAGTAGTAGACTAATCGAGCCACCCATAAGCGAGAGGGATTTCATTAATATGATTGTACCACATTATCCAGAACGTATACACCATTACCTACTCATTGCGAAGCCAAATTCTATTCCCGAATTGATTGAGTTGGTATCATCATTCGAGACAAGTAGTAGGAACCACGTACAAAACTATACAGTTCGAACATTACCGGATAATTCAAGGAATGCGAATTGGAGAGGAAACGCGAGAGGGAACTATAACCCCAGAGAGAGATACTGGAACGACGTACCTCAATCCGGGAACAGAAACTGTCAAAATAACCGTTTCAGGAGGGAAGGTGATAACCAATATCACATAAATGCTATACAAACCAGACCAAGATATAGTGGCCGTTTTAATTATAGGAGAGGCAGAAACAATGAAAACAGATCCAGAGAACATTATTTTTCTGACCGAGGGGAAAGTGATGTAGGAGAAAGGTATGACGAAAATGACCCAGAAAGAAACGAAAGGAGAGAGAGACCTTCCCGGGGACATTTTAGAGGAAGCAGAGGAAACTATAGGCAAATGCAGAGAGAGGGAAATGTGGAAGAGACTAGCGGAGCACCAAATAGTGTCGATAACCCGGAAAACTAAGACAGGATCCATTCAAGAGCTCGGAGCGGATTCTAAGCGCGCAAAATTCTCAAATAAACAGAAAATGTGAAACAGGGCTCAAAAATGAATTTATACTGGGAGAACTGATAACTACTATTCAAAATCACTCGGAAAAGGATCTGACAGATTCCCCTAGCATAAAGGTAGTATTATTGGATGAAGAATATAATGCTTTAATAGACTCTGGAGCCAATGTGAGTGTATGCAGCCTGAGGTTATATCAGAACCTGGTAAATAAAGGAATTAAGCTAATGACATTACCCATAAGGAACACAGTATGCCGGGTAGCAGTTAACAAAGAGGTTACCCGAATAAAAATGCAAGTAATGTTGAACATGAAAATAGGAGAAGAAAATTTTGAGTTTATTTTTCTGGTAATCAATAATTTGATTTGTGACATTTTGATTGGGTGTGACGTTTTGTTTGAATTAAGAGCTAGGGTTGATTTTGCTGATAAAGTTTTGAAAATAGAGAAGAACAGAAAAACATTAGAAATCCCTTTTGTAGAGGGTATGAAGCAGGATACTTATAACAAAACCCAAGGAGAAGAAGATATAGCCGAAGAAAGATTTTTCGTACAATTATTACAAACAGGTAGGAGTGAGAAATTAATTGCTATAGTACAAGGGGAAGAAACCGATGAGATGCATGCGTTCGCTGACAGGTTTTACAACGGGTATACGGAGCACAATGAGAAAGATTATGGTTACGCCCGAAATAAAGAATTCCAAGATACCGGCAGCCAGGTAGAAGCAGTAGAGGAGAAAGTGACCCTTGCCGAGAACCTCACAGAGACACAAAGGCATCTATTAAGGCGAATGTTACAAGAAAACAAAGCGGTATTTTCGGACGTCCCAGGCAAGTGCAAAGCATACAAACACAGTTTTAAGGTACAAGATATTGCACCCTTCACACACAAGTATCGGGATATTCCGATTGCATTAAGGGAGAGAGCCAATTATTATATACACAGATCATGTGAGTCTTTCATTTATGAAACGTTGTCGGCTTACGAGTACTAAATTATCTAGGTACATCCATGAGATTCTTTCGTATGATGTTGAGGTGAAACACATTCCAGGAAAAACAAATGTTTTTAGCGATTTGCTGTCTAGGTTACATAACAACAGTGAAATACCGGAGAGAATAGAACGCCCTAAAAATGAAGTAACATTAATGAGTATTGAAATACCCTTGAGTAAAGGATTGATAAAAGAATTAAAAGGAATAGGGGACCAGCAGCGACGAGATGAGAAGTTAAATAAATTAATAAAAAAGGCCCCAGAAATAGATGAAAATATCAAGGGAAACATAGGGTTAAAAGGGGGCGTGTTATATAAACTACATGGCAGTGAAATACAGAAATGGAAGACATATATACCTAAGAACATGGAGAATGAACTCATAAGCACGTTCCATCAAGCTCTAGCACATTCTGGCTCAGAACGCACCGCTTTAATGATCCAAGAAAACCTGTATATTCCAAAATTACACCATAAAGTAAGGAGAATAATTTCGACATGCTTACAATGTCAAAAAGCAAAGCCACTGAATATACAATACGAATACGAGACAAACTCAATACTAAGAGAAAAACCAGGAATGTTAGTGACCTTGGACTGTCATGGTGAGATGCCCCGTAGTAAATTTGGATTTAGGTATATAATAGTGTTAATAGATGTATTTTCAAAATTTGTGAAAATTTACCCAGTCCGGAAGATTACAAGTGAAACATGCCTAAGGAAGATAATGAAGTCGTATGTTCCACAATTTGGAAAGATGAAGGCAATTTTATGTGATAATGCTTCAATATTTACCAGCAGAAAATTTGTAGACACCTTAAAAGAAAACGAAATCACGTTGTATCATTGCTCAAAATACCACCCACAAAGCAATCCCTGCGAAAGAATAATACGGGACATTTCGGTTTATTTGAGAATTTTGGCCAATAAAAAACACAGTGATTGGGCAAATCACTATCAGCGCATCGAAAGTATTTTAAATGAAAGTGTGAGCCCTACTACCGGTTATAAGCCCATCGAGCTGATGAAGGGGAAATTAATGGAAACACTCGAAGGGGAATTACCACAGACACTAGAAGCTAAAGATCCGAAAGCACTAACGGAAGAAGAGATGTTTAAGAAAGCTTTTGAAAGAATGGCCAATAAGGCGCAGAAAAGAAAAGAAAAGTTTAAGAAGAAGAAACGAAAACACTGGTTGATCAAATTGGGAGACTTAGTATTGGTACGGGACAAGAAAAAGTCTAGCATTCTGAACAAAAGGTATCATAGAATGGAAAATTTATTTAAAGGTCCATACCGGGTGATTAACATTTTTGGCTCGGATACATTTGAGTTACAAGAAATAAAGAATTCCAAGATCGTAGGGAGATACCATAAACAGTTGCTCAAACCGTACAAATGTTTAGAGAATGAGAAGGGTGAAGAATATAATGAAAAGAATCAGGTTAGTTTTACTCGAAATGAGGTAACACCCCTGTGAACAAATAGTAAAGGTAATACACCCGATAAATAAGGATGTAAAGAAATAAATAAAGGCATAATAATTATGTACCAATATGTATGTAAATAGATTTAATTTTAGAACTTAAATTGGGTATTAGAGTATTTGTATGCGTCACAAGTTATTCGTGTGCGGGAAATGTATTGTGTATAAGAATGTCTCTCGGAAACCTGTTTTTAAAGGGAGAGTGTAGAGTGAATGACCCAAATATAAACATCACCGGTTTGTCAGAGCCCTTGTGAAGGAGCAGGTATAGCGAAGGGTCTCTGTCAACAAAACAAACGAACAAAGGCCATAATCAGAGGAATTATTCTGTAAAAGAAAATTGTATCAAGTGTTGAAAAATTTATTCTTTTCCAGAACAGGGCAATTTGAAACGGCAACTCTAGGCCGAGCCCAAGAACTATAATTACAGATAACTTATTAATTAACTTTTAGTGATGTTAAATCGTATTATGTAAATATCTTTTTCTCATACTGCTTGTATATTTTAAGAAGGGTGATTTAACATTATGTATCTATCTAGGTTATTAATATTAGTAGAGTTATAAATGGTTTAATGTAAATAATTTAAGCGCTATGTTAAAATACTGTCCACGAGGGAAAGTTTTAGCTACAGGAATAGTGCTTTCGAAGGCAGAAAACCTAGTTTTATTACCTCTCTCCGGTCGCTGTGCTATTATTCCTACAGCGAGGGTGTAGAGCCTTTGTCCCATTATTTGATAATTCGCCGTGACCAAGTGAGTGAGAAAGACAACCTTAACGGTAAATGTAGGAAAAGCCGCGATTTATATTAAAATTGGACCAATGAGATCCCTGAAAGTTTATTCGAAATAGTTAGACGCGTCGAGTCGCGCTAAAAATGGACCAATAGGAAAGGAAGCAGCCTCAGGAGCCTGAGACTATAAATGGATCTGTTTGGAGAAAATTCGGGGCAGTTTATGTCATGTGTGGTCAGGGAGAGATGCTGCAGGATGTGTGAGATATCGCGCCAAAAAGGGAATCAAGTTAAATTTGTCATGTCAGCTTAGTATTGCATTTTATTCGAGAGTTTTCGTAATGTGTGGTCAGGGAGAGATGCTGCAGGATGTGTGAGATATCGCGCCAAAACAGGGAATCAAAATAGTTTTAGCAACACACCTCAGATCCGCTACTCTGAAAGCGACAATAAGAATAGTTATATTTCGTGACATATCCACGCCATAGTCTAACAGCGGTGGACAGTATTTTACAGCGGCAATACCAGTTTTGTATACTACGAGTGTTAAATTAAATAAAAAGAAACGGCAGTGTCATCTTTTCATAAACAAAGCAAGTCGATGTCTTCCTATATCACCACCCGAGATCTACGTTTTCCTTTACCGAGGATAAGTCCATGCTCCCATATAATTTAAGGAAAATTACTGCAGCTAGCCGAGGATAAATTGAAGAACCAACACGCTGAGAACTTCTGGAAGCAACGGGAGAAGCATCAAGGTAAGCTACAGCAACGGATGAGGAGGTGATCGCCGCAAAATGCATGTGTTTCTCAGAGGAGCTTTTCAAGATATAAGCTTTTTGAGTTTGAGAAGAAGTTTTTCTTTTGATACATTAAGAAAATATATTGTAATCCATTGTATTAGTTGTCCAGGCATGTAAATCACACATGCAACTGATTATTTCATCTGCCATAGTTCATACTTATTATTTTATTCATCTTATTTATACTCTGTAATAAAAACTTAAGTTTACTACAGAATTGTATACCTACTTCTGTGCCCATCTATACCTATAGCGTACTCAGTACTCAGCACAGTACAAACTCAGTAGCGCACGAGACTACTGCCTGTCCCCTCTCCGCTCGCTTGTAAACAAAGTAGCAGTATAATAGAAGTTAACTTAACCTAAAGCCATGTCCGAAGCCTAGTAATAAGCTTTAGTTGAAAAGATCTGTCTGGAGAAAAAAGTAATTAGCAAGCAAGGCCATTAGTAATAGCTGAGGAGCGAACGCGTTAGTATAACAATTTCTGGAATACACCTGAAGTTATAAATTCAGTACGTTTGCAGTCACATAGACAGAATTCTCTAAAAGAGAAAGGGAATGGAACTTATAGATTCGGGGAGGTACCGCTTCGTAACAGTATGACATGCGCATACGAGTGCATATTTAAATGCGTATTTAGAGTTTTGAGATTGGAGTGTATATGAAGTAACGTTGGTGGGGGAAGTGATAGGTAGGCAGAGCTTAAGTAATAAAAGAGTACGTATTACTAAAACTATCGCCTTGTCGTCTTTTCTTTTCTTCGTGTACAGCCTTAGGGGCTTACAGTTACGGTGATCTACAGTTCGTAGCGCCTAAGACAGCGCTGGGTTATCAGTTACTTGGCGGTAGCCGCGAGAGGTTTTGCCGTTAAGTATTTTAACGTCTCACGACATGTTACGCTTCTGATTTCTTTTATTGCTGAAACATTTATTTCAAACCCTGAACTTTATACTGTAGAGGTTAGCAGGTATAATAAGTCAATTGTTATACATTCGAGTGCTACGATTCATAAACAGTTTCATTCATTATCTTCGAATGCTTGGCAATTCACTTCAATAGCTCAAGTATTAGATCATATTAAACTTTTCAATCAATTTAAACTGGTACTATCCTTTCAAAGTACTCTCACCCATAATCTAAGAGAAAGTTCTCATAGCCAACCACTGTAGTAGCCTGCAGCAGAATCAACAGTAGATATTGAAGCAAAGGGTACGGCTTCAAAAAAAAAATAATAATAATAATGAAAGTGACGACCGGCTTCAAAGTTTGCGACTATCGGGGGCAGCAAACGGCCTAATTTAAAAAAAAACAGAAGGAAACTGCATATTCAAAGAGTATAAATTCAGCTTCAATGGCTGACTTCTTTAAGCTAAATTTGATCATATTTCTGAAATTTATGAGAAAGTTTTTCATGAATTATTTGTAGAACAATAGTTTTGGAAATGAACTAAATTTCAAAAATAAAAAACTATCGTGCATTTATACCAAATTAAATTCTAGATATGAAATATCACCACTACCACTATTACGACTCGCATTAGTTAAGACCTAATGTTATACGCACAAAACAATCTGCTTTTATCAGAATTGATATATTTTAAAAGAACATTTTTAATCTCACACTCACATTTATCACCAGTGTCGAAAACAATTTTAAATGTATTATCATTGTTTAATAACTTATTCTTATTTTCTCTGACACATATGTATGGTATGAACTATACATAGGAAGTATACATATATCTATGTGTGTGTGTTTTTTTTCACTCAAGACCAAATTGATGGTTATGAAACTTGAAACATGATATATAAGGCCCTTTGATCCCATTCACACAATAGGTCATATGATATATTGATTTTGTTTCCCAAAGGAGAGGTTCTAATAAGTCATGAAGCCAATAGATCTAAATGTCTATATCGAGAAATTGTATTTATAACTTTTTCATAGAAAATGAGTAATTAAGAGCTTATATCAGTTTTTCCTCATTATTTAACAGTTACCAATGTTGTGTGCTATGTGATTCTTTATTTACCCTTTAATTTGTATTAACAGTTTTATTTTATTACCAGTTTTCAAAATACCACGTGATATAAGTTGCACATAGGAAAATATGGAGATAGAGTGATGAATAGGCATAGGAATTTATCATTAAAGCCAGGACGAAATAAAATCAAGTTAAGTTGTTTCTAAACAGTAGGTAGGGACGTCGGGGTAACAACTTGCCACATCCCTGGTACAGTCTGTTTGCGGTTGCAGACAGACACAAATCGTATTTACCTGCCCGTCAGTGACACATAGCCTGTTGTTGTTTACGTTCTTTGTATTGTTGAGATTATAGTTTGAATGTAAATAACAATATAATTAGATAATTAGTATTCCTATGCGTGGTAATGAATGAGAGAAAAGGAAGAGTGAGAGGTTGGAGAGGAACAAAGGGAGAGAAAGATATAGAGAGGGAAAGAGAGGAACGAAGGGAGAAAGAGAAAGGTAGAAAAATCCCCCTAGATTATTCAGCAACCTGGTGGAGCTGTGGGTTTTGCTAATAGAATATAGGTACAATATACAAGTCCTTCATGTACTGGATATACATTTGTCCAAATTTTGTATTAACCACAATCTGAAAGTTGAAAATCATGACCTCCTTTTAGTTTAAAAAAAGAGGTTTATCCTTTTAACGAAGTTGTATTGGAATTTCCATAATTTTTTAGTAATTGTGTCTTATTTATAGGTTATAAAGTTTTGTGACACAGTAATAGCCAGTTAATGAGAAGTAGTTCAAGTGAAAAAGCCACCGTAATGTATGTTTATTCTTTTTTATGTCTAATTGGACAAACCAATTTGTTCATGCTTTAATAAATGCCAAACCAATAGATGACTACACGTTTTACTAATTTTCTATTCGCTTTGCTGTAATTTGAGGCTGTTGCAAAAGTTCATCAAGGACATAGGCCGGTATCAAATTTAATGAACTTCAGCCTTTGCTGGCCCCGGCTATTTTCGTGGTTGAACGCTCTTTCCCTGACTGACAAAGCCGATGTGCAAGGTCACCTGTTAATTACCTCAAACCTTCACCCCCTGCCACACTCATCACATCCCACTGCAACTGCCCAAAACACTCACTGACGTCTCTGCCAGCCCTTTGTGAAGAGTGAAGCCCACCATTATTACCCAGTTTTTAAATTCACCTCTCAGATGTCCTCTGCCAACCTTGACATAGGTACGTGACATAATCACTGACCGTCAACGAGATTTTCTGCCACTGAGGGGCATCGTGGTATCCAATCAGGGAGGACTAACGAAGTGCAAACTTTTCAGTAGGACGTGTTGTGCGTGACCAATCTTGACTCGCAGCAGCTGTGAGCCTTCAGTTTTCAACTTTCTAAATTGAGTGATTGGAAAATCTGATCAGAGATAGTGCCTATTTGGACAGATAGTGCAAAACTGTGGTCTGGATTTAAAACAACATCTCTTGGAGCGCTGAAAAGCATTCATTCGCTTTACACCAGATTCTCTCACAAAGTTGATTCAGTTTCTTAAATGCAAGCAAGTATATACAAGAACATTCGCTATATTCTGAGGTCGCGGATCGCAAGTACCCGTGCTCCGCTTTACTGACTATTACACTGCGGGCTTTCCGTTCTAAATCTCCCGAGTTACTTACGAGTGATAGTAACACGGGTTATAATGGAGTACTAACCATTGTAGCGGGAAACAGTGCTGTGCGCTATTTGTAACACGAAATCGTCGATCGTTGGGTTGATGTTGTCTGCTGCAGTGTTCTTCCTCGGCTATGGATGCTCGTAGGTTGTTGGTATTCCATTCCTAACTTTTCCTACCTATATCTGATTCTTAATTCTAAGGTTATTGTGGGTGAGGCAAGTTAAAAAATACACTGCAAGTTTTGCTTAATCAATGAAGTTTATTCACAATTGAAATAATTATGGGCGGTTAGCTTTTCCCATTATTATAATCCCACCACTTTAAACAAGTAAGTAGCCTAGCTATCTACACACGCACTCACACCCGTATGCACACACGTGCATTTGCTAAGAGCGTAGCACCTCGTATCGTCGAAATTCTAGATGAGATCAAGAGAGAGAGTGGGTTCTGGGGCCTTGCTTGCCCTTATATACCTGAGCCTAGTGACACTCATCTCTGCGTTTAAAAATGTAACGACGTTTCCAATTGGTCCTCAGACCGTGTTACCTTAACTTGTGTGAGAATATTTTGCTTCAAATCCGTGCACTTAAGCATCACCCTGGCGCGTTTTCAAGCGGTTGCAATATCAACGTCTCTTTCTTTTCACTATATGTTTCTTTCTATTTCTCCGTACCGTTACCGGTTCCCTGCTTGGCTTGGTGAAAGGTATGCTCTACTTAGGACTATGCTTTGCCTGGAATTTTTGCTAGCTCGCCCGTTTCTTACAATCAACTCTGTACAAATGTTAGATGAATATTTTAACATGTTAGTGAATTATATTGTTACTGTACAATTCTTATATTGTGGTATATCCCCTTTCATATGTGAAATTCTTATATATGTATAATTTTCACCATGTTATAAGTGGTGTTGAAAGTGATGTACATCTGCATTGAAGCATTTCTGGTATCTTGTGTTAGAACATTTCGTTTTCGTTTCTTAGGTTTAGCATAGCGATCCCGTTGTCCTAAACTTATTAACCAGATATATAAATTTCCTTACCTGGAATTGGAATGCCAGAAAATTTCCCCTGAAATTGTCTACACACTTGTCAACATGATTCAGTTTTATGCATGTATCGTACATAAAAATTCGCTGTTCAAGCGTGAATATGTCGATAGGCATTTCAGTGGATTAATAACAAGACAAGAACAGCAACAATAACAAAACCAGTCTTAAGCAAATTACACACAACACAGTGTCTTGAATAAAGTTCCACTTTTAGGATGCACAATGCACAAACTCTAGTGCTTACAGCACGAACAAAAGATAACAAGCGACGTAGTTAGAGTATAATAAGCTGATAAGCGTAGCTTGAGCGCGTCATTTACCATTAGTGCGCAGCGAAAAAAAAAACGAGTTCACTGTAGTGCAGGCGGAACATGCATATAAGCCATTTGTGGCCCTAACATACAGCAATCGCTCTGTATATTCACAAACAGATACAAGGAATGTGTAGGGCTTTAAATATGTCTATTTCATCAACTTCTTACATGAGTGGGCACCGGTGAGACTTAAAAACTGACTCCCGGGCGCATTTCATGGCCAGGAACCAGAGCACCACACATTACATTTTAAACTTCAGTATGTAAATTTCTGCAACATATTTTTTATACTTATGAGCACAGAAACCTTGGTTTAACTGGGCTTGACTATTTCAAAGTTGCGTTCAAAACTAGGAAGCACAAAAGCATAAGCTAAATGTATATCTAGAATACAATAATAGTAAAATGCATTGGTTATCTCCATGAAGTAGTGTAATGCGCCTGCTTGATGCTTCCTGAATGCCAATTTCGGTTCTGGCGAGTTGCTTTGGATAATGTTTTATCTTTAGGTTTTTCCTTTATCTTTAGAAGAATAATACCGCATATCTCTTAGACATATATACTCTGGGCTGATTGAAGTATAATTCCATAATTTTAATGATTTACAGTTGATTGATTACCCAGTTAAAGAAAAAATAAAGTAAAATACTACATTCTGATTGTATTGCGTCATTGTTTACCCTGCAGTAGTGATGTAACTTTTATGTAACATATAGTTACGTGGTGTGCATATGCAGCCCAAATATTATTATTATTATTATTATTATTATTTATTATTATTATTTGCGTATTTAAATTAATTGTGAATAGTCATCGGCTAACTCTAATCATTCTTTATATATTTTTAGCAGAAGGATATCTACTTAATGTTCACTATGGTGTGTTATTAACTTACTTATATGGGGTAGTTAAATTATATTCGAACCCACTCGCGGCCTCTCTCTACTGCGCGAGACAGGCGGCAGTTGCCAGGGAAATTACGCCGGCAGAGGTGGACTAAAATCCTTACCTTATAATAGATGCTGGAAATGTTGACCTTCTGCTCTCAAGCAGGCAGCATATCTCGTGTAAATATTCTCGCTCACTCTCCGAAGCTCAGCAGCAAGATTTATTGTGATTTCTTGCACAATGTTTTCTCTAAGTTCCTGTAGTGTGCGAGGATTGGAACGATACACTTTGTCTTTTAAAGAACCCCATAAATGAAAATCACTACTCGTTAGGTCAGGTGAACGAGGAGGCCACAAATCAACACTAATTATTCTGTAATCAAACACCTCTCTTATTGCATGTAGTGATTCGACACCCGTATGTGCTGCTGCAGATCTTGCTGGAACCAACCACACAATTTCTGTTCTTCTGTCAAGCAATTGCAAAATGACCTCGGAATTAACCTCTGATGTCACCCTGCATTTATTGTTTCATCAAAGAATATTATTCTTCTAGCACTTATCGCACACCACACTCCAATTTTCTGATTATGATGAAGCGTTTCATCACAAGAATTCCTGCTGCTGCGCTTCGGAGAGTGAGCGAGAATATTTACACGAGATATGCTAATTTAAATTGAGTCGTTACTTGTTATTTCCCATCACATTAGTGCTAGATGTTAGCGTTAGTTAACATCTAACGCTAATGTGATGGGAATTAACAAGTAACGACTCAGTTTAAATTATCATACGATAACATCACAATAAAAAGTACTTCTGTTCATTATAACGAGATATGCTGTCTGTTTGAGAGCAGAAGGTCAACATTTCCAGCATCTATTATAAGGTAAGGATTTTAGTCCGCCTCTGCCGGCTGTCTCGCACAGTAGAGAGAGGCCGCGAGTGGGTTCGAATATAATTTAACTATCCTATATTACTGCGAATGTTTAATATAGTTACATGCCAGTATTAAAAATTATTTAAAACGTTTTGGCTAAGAATATTGCAGTCAAAGTTTGGAAACGTTTACCATCAAAACTTAGAAACTCCCATAAAATGAAATTTCCACGTACTGCTTAATCTCTATGCAATTAATATATTTTTCTTATTTTTTCAATTATGTAACTGCTGTATACATCTTTTCTGTGAGCGTCCTTGGTCTCTTTTTCCTATTTCGGCCGATAGTCTCTTATACTCTTCTATTTTCTTTATAAGGCTAAATATTTTCAGTTCCTTAATAATAACCTTATGGCGTTTTTTATTCATTAAGGTGTGCCCTACTACAATTCGTAAATATTTAATTTTTGCAGCTTCGATTCTCTTAATTGTTTGCCTATTCAGAGTACACATTTCTGAGCCATACAGTAACGCAGGTACTACTAATGTTTTGTAAAATTTTGTTTTTTCCTTCTTACTTTCTTACCCAGTATATGAAATTAATATTCGTATAGAAATGTTGCGTAGCCCCACGCCTAGGTGTGCGCTGACGTTTATCAGGCCACATGAAGCTAATTATTATATTTTCCAAAAAGGCATCTCGACGCCTTTTGCATTTGTACTGCAGGAGTTCAGCTGCATAAGTAACCTGAATGCTTCAAGATTACTTGTGATCGTTGCCTTCTATTATTACTTGAAAGTACTTACGATTCCAAGGCCTCAAATAATTTTCAAACTTGCAGCTGTTACATTGTAACTAGCAACGTAGCGTTATTTTTGAATCGGTTATAAAAATGCTTGAATGATCGAGTTAGCACTAATTTGAGGACCGTTATTTTGGAAGTGTATTGCTTAAATATGCTTTTCTTTTTAACTTTTTTTCCTATTCTTCTCTCTCTCCGTATATACACAAAGTAAATGTATAGATATCCATCTCAATGAAATAACTGCTATATAAAACAGACAGCAGACTGATAAATGAAGAAATATCGCCTTCATCTTCCCCTGCGTGATGAAGAAGGCATACTTGCTACAAATAATAGCACGCCTTTATTGTGCTCACACACCGCCAACGTAAGAATAATAAATAAGTAGAAGTTAATATCGACACATTCATCAATCATACTCCGATGTTCGGATATTACAGTTTTTCGACAAAGTACCTATACGATTATATTGAATTCTTTGTGTTATTGTATTTCAATATACAAACTCTTCTTATTCTATTCTTATTACACACACATACACTCGCATCAAGAGTGAGCGAAATCAATCTATCTCAACGAAGTAACAGCTAAACAAATAAGAGCTTACAAACGAATTACCAGTTCTTCTTCTTTTTCTTCTTCTTCTTTTTCTTCTTCTTCTTCTTGTTCTTCTTCTAAGAAAATGTACAATGAAGAAGTAAACATAGTGGGGATTCCATAATTTTAAAATAAAAATCTGATGTGTTACACACTCACGACTTTCTCTACTCTTGTACAAACTATTTTTACTAACACTTATTCTCCATATGACATAAATTGTGTATTTTAACGCGGTCTACATTTTTTGTGTAGTAAAATTTTCAAAACAGCTCCTCATCGAAACTCTCTCTACATAAAAAAATTCTTCGAGCACTTTGATTGTTTCAAAAACGGCTGTAACGATTTTGATTAAAATGCAATATATACAAGATATTTACATGACAAATGTATATCTTGACTTTTCTAGGAATAGCCTGTGAAGTCCTCTTTATTATGTAGGAATGTTAGTGTATAATTTCATATTATGTGTCAACCATAAGGTATAGCACAGGAATAAATATCTCTTTAAAACACAATTTATTTCAAATAAACCTGTTTTTGGCATGTGCCATTTTCAGATATACATTATTATTGGTTCGAATTCTTCAGTACGTTTTCATTTTTTTAATGTACTACCACTAGTGTGTGAGACCCCCGGGACAGAACACTGCAAGTAGGCCAATCGACCCTTTTTGCTTTCAACGTGACTCTGGAAGGAAAGGATGAAGCAAGAGACCCGAAGGGCGACCAGATCCGGATGCATGGACCGGGATCCTAAAGTTTCCAGATAGAACGCATCTGATGCGATACGGTTCCTGCCCACAAGCTACTAATCGCCAGAGTCCCTCAGAGCGGAGCCCCACGCTAAGGAGAGACCTAACTGAGCGGTACCCCATCACGCCAGGAAAGAAACCTTTACAGAGCTCAAGCTAGGGCCCAACCGCAACCCGCCGAACACTGTCCCTGGTCCTAAAACCCTGAAACAGCGTACAGGAGAGGAAGGAGCGTCGTGGTAGAAGATGAACCACCTCATAATTCGCCTGGCGACTCGGGGAAACCACGAAAATTCCATGGGTCAGAGTGGGCAGTCGCCGGGAATCGATGCCGGGACCTTCGAATGCGGGCCATGGACGTAAAACTACCTGAGCCACCCCACTCGGTGAAAGAGGGTAGAAGTTAAAGGTCAGCAAATAGAGATATGTGACTATCAATTCTACTTTCTGCATCCCTCTTTTACCTTCAACGAAATTTGTAGTGTAATACATTTTTCTTTTCAAAATGGGGATAATTGTTGGTCCCACCGCATTTAGGCCGGACACGAGACAAAGGTCTTAAATTCGGTCCCTCCAAAATGGGGACCTTTGGGATCTCTATAATAGAGGGGTTAAGAGATCTATACTGGTACTAAGATATACAGGGTGAATCGCCTAAAACTTGCACCGCAAATATTTTGGAAATGGAAAGTGATATTGGCGTGCAGTTTTCACAGCATTGGTTGGTAGTCAGGGGTTCATACATTTAGCCTATAAATAGATTTTAATAATACTGAGAAAGTGTATTTTTTGAACAAACATACAATTTTTAAATTGAGCAATGCCTAAAAATAAGAACAAACGACAGGTGGGAATTATAATCACCTAAAGAAACTAACGGAGAAAGAGAGGGGAGAGAGAGAGAGAGAGGAATTCGTGGACAAAATTAAGGCAGGGATAAAGAGCGTCTCCGGTGAAACATGTTTTAATGCTACATTCTTAACACTGTGAAATGCGCAAATAATGGCCATCCCTTGCTGGGTGAGGGGTAATGGAATGGAGTAGAGAGAGAGAGAGTGAGGAAGTAATTTAGACTTGGATCAAACAGCGTTTACCAAACCTCGATGGAAGCTTTGTGGTATTTCAGCAAACTTCATGAATAAATAACGCTATAGGAAAAGTGATACATGTATTTGCATGTTGCCTCTGGCAACATTATCTCCGAACATGTAATTATATCAATTCATTACAGCGAATAATTTTGATATTGTTTTAATCATGCGTAATATACGGATGTAAATATCGTGTCGGAGGGAAGCCCGATCCGAGGTTGATGTACTGGAATAGCATCAGCGGGATGTCAATATTTGGTTCATCTAATAACTTCAAACACGGCTTGTCGTTAGGATATGCTCGACTGGTTAGTCCCGGGACTTCCGCGGTGGGTCCGTGTTGTATTAGAGCGCTGTGGAGCTTAAGGGCAACGGTCTCATTGGTTGATGGGGTATTTGCTGAGAACATGGCGGAAATTAAACAGCTGATTGCTAACCAAGAGCGAATATTTATACTTCAGGATGTTTGTACATGCCTGACCATTAAATGGAAAAATCAATTGCGTTTGATGCAGTAATTTGTATCATAAAATTATTTAAATGTAAAGAATGATTATAGTAAGAATATGCATTTTTATGTGACATTGATTTGAGATATTTGTTGATTGTAATTATTGTTGAGAAGTGGGTTTATACTGCCTTACTGAAACTGACAATAATAGTGTGCAATAATGCAGCGAGCGGGTGAGCTGTTTATCATTATTGGAAACGAGGTAGTTACGTAATGTTGGCGCGTTTTTCTTTAGAATTTGCTGAAACATTTTCCCTAGAGCATATGTATTCATAATTTTCATTGGATATAAAATAGACGCTAATGTTGGCGCGTTTTATTAGCCAATAGCAGCTCAGTTATAATCCTTAGGCATATCGGGGTGTAGGAGTATAAAAAGGGCTAGGTTAGAGGTAAAGTCCTTCAGTCCGTCAGTTCACCGAAAATATTTGTATGCTACACGTCGCCTTCAGTCCAGCAGAAATATTTGTACAGTACACGTCGGCTATCGATTCGCAAGTTACGCGTAGCAGAGTTATGAAAAATCTAAAGTGTTCTAAAGTTAATTATACAAAAAGTTGAAGTACTCGAATTAAGAATGATCAGTAATGAAGTTATTATAACAGTTTCAGTTTGGCGAGTGTCAAGATCAATGTGTAAATTGTGATAGTGAATGTGTTCGACAATAAAAAGTGTAAAACAAATTCTTTCATCAGTGTTATATTTGGATAAATGACTCCTTTCCGTTTACACAACCTGTATAAAGAGAAGTGCTCGACCAAAAAGATCATAGCTAGCCGAAGGACAGTGAACCAAAATTAAATAAAATAACATTAACATTCCTTCAAACAAACACTAATACTGCCGCAAATTGCTAACACTAGATGGAGCTAACAAACCTAACAAAGAATCACGTCACAAAATGGCTTCACCACGTGGAGTAAACACAAATACACAAACATTATAAGTAATACCATCGCAAATTGGCTCCCAAACGTGGGGCTCGACAAATTAAATATAACATTACAAATATAACCACCCCACGTTGCATTCACATAATTTTCTCCACTCAATCTTCCACAAGCTATTCTTACAGAGGTTTGCTCTTATGTTAACTTATTGTTAATATAGATAAAATATTTAGACATTTCGTTGTAGGCATAAGAAAAATATAGGAGGCTAAAGCGATAGTCAGACTTTTAAAAGGCAGACCTCCATGTGGCGGCTTTGAAATTTCATGATTTTCCATGACCACGACAAAAAAGAATAGCGACGTAAGACTTGTAAAAAAATGTTCTCGTGTGTTAATTCATATTACTTTTTCTCTCCACTATCGTTTGTTTTTATGTAGCTACTACAGCTATTCCTACCCAGCGGGATGGCACAGGCGGTTACGTTGTGGCCCGCATTCAGGAGGTCCCGAGATAGATCACAGCGACCGCCCACTATGGCTCATGGGTTTTTCGTGGTTTTCCCGGGATTGCCAGACGAATGCTGAGATGGTTCATCTTCTACCACGACTCTCCTTCCTCTCATTTCCTGTTCCCATCATCTTCCTTGTCATCTGTTTCAGGGCTGTAGGACCCGGCGACGGTGTTCGACGGGTTGCGGCTGGGCGGTGGCTTGCGCTCTGTAAAGGTTTCTTCTCTGGCGTCGCTGCGGTAGTTCAGTTAGGTCTCTCCTCAGCTTGGGGCTCCGCTCTGAGGACCCTGCAGTTTGGTAGTTTGTGGATAGAGACCATGCGGCGTCGGGTGCGTTCTGTGTGGTAACGTTAGGGACCCCGTCCAAGCTTTCGCCCGTCGGCTACTGGATCTGGTCGCCCTTTCGTGTCTCTCCTCTCATCCTTCCCTCCCAGGGTTTACATTGGAAGCAAAAAGGGTCGACTGGCCTATGGTGCTCTGCCCCGTTTCCCAGAGGCCCCTCCGTGATACATGCCTTTACATCTATTCCTACGAAAGCTTGTTTTTCTATCTAATTCATATTAATCGAGAAAAACTTTGCAGAAACGGTATCATTGCACATTTTTTGTAAGTAGAAGGCGGATACAGAAAACAATCCAGTCAGATGTACTAGTCGGCTACGATATGAATGCCTTTGTTGGGAAGAGGAACTAAACAGTTGCGAAACAAGTGGGTGGGGCTCGGAAGGACAGTCAGGTAACCGAAAATTTTGCAGTTCCGATGCTGAGGCTGAGGCCTGCAAATGTAGTACTGTTTTCAGTGGCGCCGTCTTCCAATTCGACAATTATATTTGCTGCTAAACGGATAGCGAGAGTTCCTGGACGAATTAAAAGATGTCCGGCAATTATATTTGCTGCTAAACGAATAGCGAGAGTTCCTGAACGACGCACTATATCATTGCCAACTAGTAACTCCTATATACTGACTTGAAGCTCCATTCATTTTCCATTATACCGGGAGAAATAACTGAAGAGTAACAAGCACTTAAAAAAAACAGAACAAAACGGTATTGTAAAATTCAAATGAATTATAACGGATATATCGTAAAAGACACAGAAACATATGCCACAGAAACATATGTTTAAAATATAGTGTATTTTGCAGAGATCTATAGTTTCTGTGTGCAAGTTTTGTCATTATCCTATGATTTATCCGTTATACGAAATTATATAACACTTCTTCTAAATTAGGAGAAATTAACAGGTTATTTCCAGAGAATTTCAAGATACACACTATATTTCCCATGTGAATATCTAGGTATATGGCAGTTTAATCGAAATATTTACAGCCATTTCTGAGAAAGTAAAAACTTTAAAACGTTTCTATGTAAAGAGTGTTTTCGGGGGAATGTTTTTGAAAATCTTTGCCTGTCATCTTTGGAATATGCTGAGCTTAAATACCAAGTTTGGTATTTATGGACATTTCGTTGTTCAGTTATGGTGTTCAAACATAGACACGCGGACCTTTTTGTAAGAATTTTTTTTGGATTTATAAGGTTTCGAAAGCAGGTATTTCTGGTAAAATCTCGAAATCGAATACAAATGAAATACAATACTTCATCTTGGTGAGTGAAAGTTAAAGACACAAGTATTTGAAAATTCAACCAAAAACAAAGAATATCCCAGAAATGGTAAAACCCACAAAAATTTTATTCTTATACACCGGGGTGAGGCCAAAGAGTTTTGCGGCTAAAATGTTAAACATTCGGGAGCGTAGCTGCAGAGGCAAACGAGAGGAGCAGGAACTTGCTGCACAAATTTAAAGCAGGCGTGGGATATTCATAACATAATACATTTAATTCACATTTAACACATGACCTGTGGTTTATTGAATAATTGACATGTTGCCACTACATTATTCACAACAGATTACAGGACAAACATTGGAGGGAGATGCTCCACACTCACACGGTCCGCGCACTCTATATATACATCCACTCGCCATGAAGACACACCCAAGACTGCCGCTACTACTAGGAGGTGGGAAAGAAATGCCATGCCGGACGGAACTCAAACTCCCAATCAAAAAGGTTTAGTTCAACAATGTCATGCTACACAGCGTTAATGTGTCAGACGCGACAATGCACACACATACGCTACATTATTTGACATAAAATGTGTACATACTTTAATGAGATCTATATTTCTTATGCAGTAAGATTTTGTCAATCTCTTACGGTTTGTGTGTTATAACACAAGTAATTCAGAATGAAGAGGTCTTCAAATACTCTTCCCAGAATTTTCAAGATCTACATTTTATTTACCGTACAAATAACGTAAAACACATATCTTGATCAAAATTGTTAGAGAAAATAAGAAATAACGACATTTTTCCATGTAAAGTGTAGATTATTTTGGCGGATTTATTTGAAAATCTTCGCGTCGCATCCTTGGAGGACTATGGAATTAAGTACTAAGTTTAGAGTTTAACCATTTTTCGGTTTTGATTTATGTTGTTCACAGTCACAGAGGGAGAGAGACACAGACAGAGAATTCCAGCAAATGTAACTTTGTAGGTGCTTTTATACTTCGAATATACTCATATTTACTTACTAGACAATACTCTCCAGTGACCCTTGACGTCATGTCGAATCTTTCTCATTAAGGTAAAACAAAGAATCTGATGTGATACATCCACATGACTTTCTCTACCCTGTATCGTTTATTAGTGGATGTACAAACTATTCTTAAAGTTATTTATAAACCTTTGCAGAAACAGCTACAGTACACATTTAGTTATAGATATAAAGGGAACAGCGATAGTCAAATGTTTAAGATCTGGACGCTATATCCTGGCCTTAAAATTCTATATGTTTCCATGCTATCGCGAGAAACAACAGGACTTCAAGAGAATGACCAAATAATGAATAATTCAAACCATTAATAACAGATACCTCAGAAATGGCTTATGCCACAAAAAAACTTGTTTGAAATAAATTGTATTTTAAAGAGATCTACATTTTTTTGTGTAGTACATTTTTATCCAATGTTTCACGTTTACCAGTTATACAAGATTACACAAAATTCTTTCCGAGTGAAGAGGACTTCACAGGCTATTCCTAGAAAATTCAAGATACGCATTTTATTTGTCGTACAAATATCTTTAATATTTGGTATTTTAATCAAAATGGTTAAAGTCATTTCTTATAAAATCAAACATTTCAAAAGTTTTCTATGTAAAGGATAGTTGAAGGCTGGGGAATTTTCTTGAAAATGTTTGTGTCACATCTTTGAAAGGCGCTGAACTTAAATACCAAGTTAGGTGTTTATTGTCCTTTTCATTTTTGAATTATACCGTTTACAGGCACACATACACACAATCAGATCTTTTTCTACAAATGCTTTTTTGGTTTCGGGATGCCTTAAAAAAATCATTTCCGATGAAAACTTGGTATACAGTTTTTTGGTGGAAGGCAATACCTTCTCTACCTACTATGTGTGTGGTAGATAACGTAAACAAAGAAAAAACTAATAACATTTTCTCACTTCTACAGAAGAGTGTTGCTGTAAGAAATTCCAAGTAAACATTATTTTCAGCTTGTATCAAAGGTTATATATTCGAAACCGATACAATGGTTGGAATTGTATTCAATATAAAAAACAAAAAACAATTATATTCTCAGAGTTTAGCTCCTCTTACTTTGCGGGATAGTATAGTAGAGAATTGCTTATATAAGCTCGTTGGTATGGTGTTTAATTGTTCTTAAATAAGACTTTTTATAAAAGTCATTTTCACTTTGATAATAATGGCTACTATATATGTATGTTTTAAGCTTTATTTACAGATTACGCTAAATGCATCTCGTGAATTTGAAATTCCACACATAATACTAAAGAGAAATTATCATAATATAGAGTATTTAATCCTAATATCTAATCTGATCTAACGAACTCGCTTTAGTTATAGATATTGACTTCTTACCTTCTCGTTTTATAGAAATCGAAGCGTTTTTATAGAAATGTTACTAAAGTTGTATTTTATACATTTAAAAATCAGCAGTTTTCCACGAAGGCAGGTCCATGTAAACAATGAATGGGTTTCTAAGATGTTTTCTTAATGAAGCAGGGGGTCGCTGGGGTTCTATTGAAAACGTGAGACAATAAAATAATGAACAGATTTCTGGGGTTTATTATGGTGCAAGCCATTAGAGTAGAGGCCAAACCTTTTGATACGTGAGGGGCAACGGGCGTTAGGCGAATCGATAGATCGAGAAGAACTGAGAGGGATGGATAAGAAGAGTTTCTACTCTGGGAATGAGGCAGTGATCCTAAAGGGGAAGACTTCTTATCCAAGTATGCGGTCAATTCTCGGTATCAGCAACGTCAGAAGCTGTTTCTATATGTGTATTTGTTCTCTGAGTGCACCCTTGTAAATACATTTAACTGCATGTTAAAACTTAGGATGCCTTTTTCGGAATGTTATGTTTTTACTATCTCTTGAGTCTAAGGAACAAAAAAAAAATTAGTAAAAGGGACCCGTATCTGTGTGTCGTGAAATACATAATTCAAAGAGGAAAAATCGATTAAATACCAAATTTGGTATTTAAGATAAGCGTGTTCTAAGAATACTACAGGAAGGTTTTAAAGAAAATTCCCCCAACCAAACTACCCTTTACAATTGAAAATTATCGGTAACGCTTGATTTCTCAAAAATGGCTAACAATTTTGAATGAGGGGAGGATCAAAAGCCTATCCCGCCAATGTTAAGTTTGGTAACCTCATGATCCATTATCTCAGAAACCGTTTAGGACATCAGACTGAAATTTGTACAGGAGCTAGACCCATGGCTTCTTAGTTATGCACTGATATACTTTTATACAGTACGATCGTTTTATGGTGAGGCCTCGGATCGCGCGTATGCGTGGTCCGCATAGTGTCTACTTCATTGGGGATTTGAGGAATGAGGTGTTTACCTTCGCCACTGTAACCAACTAGATCTATTCTGGCTACAGCCCTCGGGAGACAGGGATGAAATGTAGGATGCCGCTGGTCCGCAGGCAGACGAGACTACGGTTCGAAACACCCGCTCTCGTCCAGAGATGTAGAGTCCCGCGAGAGGGCGTCGAAGCGACTCTTACAGGCAGGCCAACGTGCCTGAGGGGAAGAAATCATTCCAAAACACAGCGATCATACGCTCTGATACTATCAGAGGTTCCGCACTACGGAACCTGTAGACACTACCTGAAAGATGAACGGGAGAACGATGAAATGAAAGGAAATGAGAAATCGTGGTAGAATGCACCACTCCAGCATTCGCCTAGGTGACCAGAGGAAAACCATGAAAAAAACTGTGGTCAGAGTGGCGGCCACCGGGAATCGAACCCGGGATCTCCCTAATGCGGGCCATCACAGACGTTTGCCTCTGAGCCATCCGGCTCGGTTATATTGAGGGCATTTCGTTTCTTAACTCCCGCGTTACTTGCTCACGGATGATAGTAACATGCACTATAACGAGTACTAACTCGTATAAGTTCTTCTTGTGTAATATTCATAATTTGTGTTTTCATGTTGCCCTTATGTTCGTCTATAGTGTGGGGATTTGTTCTGTAAAGTTTATTTTTTAGGATTCGCTACAAATAAATATACAAATTTTGTCAATTTTATCCTCCATTAGAACATTTCGTTTTCGCTTCTTAGGTTTAGCGCTGTTGTCCTAAATTATTAACCAGACATCTAAGAGTTTTTCTACCTGGAACTGAAATATCAAGTTCTCCTGAAATTGTCTACATACCTGTCTTTATTATTCGGTTTTTATGCATGTATGGTACATAAAAATTCGCTGTTCAAGCTGAATTTGCCAGCAGGCATTGCAGTAGACGAATAACAAGACATTGACACACTAAAGTAAATCAAAGCAAAGCAAATTAGATTTAGCGTTTAGCGATCCGGTTGTTTTAAACTTATTAATCAGATGTCTAACAGGTTCTCTACATGGATTTGGAATACCAGGAAATTTCTCCTGAAATGTCTACACACCATTAGGTTTTTACGCATGTATCGTACATAAAAATTCTTTGTTCAAGCGTTCTTAAGCCAATCACACACAACACAGATGTCTTGAATAAACTTTCACCTTTGAGATACACAACGCACGACTCTGATTACAGTACGAACACAAAGTAGCGACTGTATCACAGCTGATAGAGATAACCTAACGTTCATGCGCCCTCAGTTGCGCATCGGAAAAGTACCGAGGTCATTGCAGTACAGCGTGCTACGCATGTAGCCTGTCTGTGGCCTGGCTTTAAAACCACCGCACTGTTCAATAATGTGGTTTATTAAGGAAGATATAATTTTTTTCTCAATTACACAAATATTTTATTAAGATTTATCAGCAATTATTTTTATAACATAACCAAACAGCTTATTAACACTTAAGTAGATATATAACACCAATAATGTGCTGTTTTTATCATATAAATATTTTATTTTGCTATCTTCAGGAGTTCCTCAGAAAACGGGTCATTTATATTAGAAAATGTCACTCAGATGTCACTTGTTCAAAGTAAAAATGGAGCAAAAAACACCTCCCGTATATTTACAAGATAAAAATATCCTTACTTGAACATACAGATGCTGCTATATTTAGAAGTGGTAACAATTTGTAGAGCAAAGCCTCCGCTAGATGATAAGTTAAAATGTATCGCTCCACTCCAAGGGCTATAGACGTTTTTTGTTCTGTAAAGTGAAGGAGAATTCAGAGTACAAAATTAAAGATGCACTACCATTTTAAAAGTATATTTAAATAGAAGTATTATGACTACAATGATAAAACATATATAAAATTAAAGAGGAAATTTCATTTTATAAGACTGTACAAAGAACTAAAATGCACTTTTTGCCAACTTAAGCCATTTAGTCTCCCCTTAAAATACTATATGATTATTGATTAAGATGTTTCTGGGAATAGCATCTGAAGTCTTCTTCATTCTGAATGAATTTTGTCTACCGTAAGAGGTAGACAAAATCTAATTACACAAAAAGTGTTGTTCTCGTTAAAACACATTTATGTAAAGTAAACTTTTTTGTGAAGTTAACCTTAAACAATTTCGAGAAATCCATCGTTATTGGTTTGAATTTTCAAATACTTATACTATTCTCAAAGTCCCTATTCGTTTCGTTCTCGTGGTCATGCAAAGAGCATGGAGTTTAAAGGTCATCTCATAGGGACACGCTCTTCAAACATCTGACTATCGCTTTAGCTACTTTATCCTACAACGAAATTTGTAAATGTAAACTATAAGTTTATCTGCAATAACAAGAAGAATATAGAATAATGAGGTTTGATAAGAGCAGCTTGTAGAGAAGTGAGTAGAAAAAAATTATGTGAATGCAACACAATTGATTTTTTCATTTGATGGTCTGACGAAATAAAGCTAAATGATTATATTTTATAAATAAATGCTAGTGTGTAACTATGCATAAGCCACTTGATTAGCCATTTCAAAACTTAAAATATAACAGTCTAATGATGCTCTTGACTGTTATGTAGGGTATACATACTTGTATAAACACCGTTGTATGGTAGAATTAGTAGTATTTTCTGTATCTTTTTTATGGAATTGCGTTACCCTAATTTTAATCTTATTGTAAAATAAATATTGTTTAAGAAAATCTTCAGTTCTTAAAGCTTTAAAAAACATTCATTTTACATTAATTTTCAAATCTCACTACAATTTGCATCACCCTCAGTAATCACAATCCTGGGACTCCACAATCCATCATTTTAATCCATTCGCAATCTGGTTGTGGGACTACACAAAAGAACAGTTCTTGTAGTATACTCGACAAACATGCAGAAACTAATGTTCCATTCAGTAAAATATTTGCTAAATTATATGTACTTGGCTGTAAATCGCTTATACTATCATTTCATCAGAATTAATTTAATGTTTTCTTGGGCTTCTACGAATTACCTAAGAAGAGAAAAATATACTGTGTATTAATTACTTTTTATATAGTTTACCAGATTAACAGATGGTTAAAGGCTACTCCTTATTTTATAATAATACATGGATAGTATAAAAACGATATACGCCATTGTGTTGCATTCGCTCCTCTTTAGCGATAGACAAAACCATTTAGACTTTTGTACTTTTCAAAACAGGTGCTTAACAATATCTTTAGAAGACGAGAATAAGGTTTATACTGTTTATTTATTAATGTAGCTTTCAAATAAACAAAACCATTTTTAAACTTCTGGGAGTATAAGTTTATCCTTAGAACAAATTAATATAGCTTGCGTAATCGCTTTTGAACAGTGAAAAACTTATATGAAAGCTTGGATGGGAATTTGGCTTCGGCACTAGCGATAACTGTTGTGTTAAAAGCATCCCCTCATGCATCAGTGGATGTTTATTCCACACAGCAATTGTGTATCCACTACCAAACTACACTGCCATTTGTGAAAATTGCAACACAAAGACATGAATTCAAAGAATTTAATGCCACAGGTTAGGTGCATGACAAGCAAGAAATGATAAACTTCTCAAACTATACATGACCTTTGAGCTCTAATATTCAGTATTTGGTATAGCCTCCATGCGCTGCAATTAGAGCTGCTATACGCCATGGCATTGAATCAAAATGCTTCTGAACAAGTTCCTGAGGGATTTCCCCCCACGCAGTTTATATTCGAGTCCACAAATTCGTGATGCTGGTTACTGGAGGACCGTGATTCACCAGGTGCCGACCAACCATATTCCAGACATGTTCGATGGGTGACATGTCGGGCGAACGTGCAGGCCAGGGAAGTAATGGTGCCCGTCGCTCCTCGAAGAAGGCTTGCACATTCCTCGCAATATGTGGCCGGGCATTGTCCTGTTGAAATGTGGCCTGAAGCAGGGAGAGTACCTCAGGCTCTACAACCACCGTTAGGTACCGATTGCTGTTCAAAGTGCCCTCAATTCGTGGGAGGCGAGATCGGTTGTTGTAACCAATGGCGCACCAAAACATCACATCTGGTATTTATCTGCTATGCCGCTCAACAATACAGCCCTCCAGGTTGCGCTCACCACGTTACCGCCGGACATGTATTCGGTCATCACTGTAGGACACGCTGAAGTGGGACTCGTCCGAAAAGACTACATTTTGCCACTCAGCACCCCAGTGACGGTGTTCACGTGCCCATTCAGTCGGAAGAGCTTGTGGTTTCTGGACAATGGAAGCCGAAGTAATGGCATGCATGCAACCAGTTCAACCTGCAGCAGACGGCGACGAACCGTTGATGCAGACAAGTTCACACCTGTTGCAGTGCTCCAGCGTCGAGCCAACACTGTGGATGAAGCTGTAGGGTCCATTATGGCCATGCGGACAAGATGACGGCCATCCCGTTTTGTGGTCATGTTCCGTGATCCAGTATCCGCTCTTCGCTCCGTACGACCTTCATCTATCCACTGCTTCCACACACGCATCACTGTCGTAGCAGCATGCCCTGTACGAGCCGAAATGTCACGGCATGACAAACCCGCTTCCCGGAGATAGATCATTCTGCCCCGTTCAAACTGACTCACATGCCGATATGGCTCCCTTTGACATCGACGGCACACTGGCACTCACTTTATTGTTTCCACCTTCTTTGACAGCTCTGCACTGACCATACTGGGTGCAACACTGGCCTTGTCGGACCGACACGAGAGGGCTCTGCTCGGCCTACGTGTACCCCATCTCTCTGCAAACCTAATCACTTATTGCTTGCACACTCTTCTACACTTCCACCAAATTTGGAGTTATTCGGGAAATTCTTTCTTGGTGTTATAATTTTCACAAACGGCAGTGTATATACTATAGTCGCTATAACATTTTTAATTCCATACGCTTCGCAATGAGTAAACTTTGCACTGAGTTATTTTAATGTTTAATCATAATTTATTTCTTTTATGCCTGACATGTTTTTGTTTTCGCTCTCATTGTCACTGCTATCCATCCCAATGTCTTCAACTTTATACATTTCTATAAATACTTTATTTCATCCTACTATCTTTCTCCCATTACTTCTGTTTTATTTCGTGAAAATAAACATTCAGACCAGGGTTTTCGCATTTAATTTTGCCAATTTGCTGATATCGTTAGCGGCACAATGCTTAACGTATTTTTAAACCTTACATTTCTACTACCAACCCAATATTTGTCGTCTGTCCACGTTAATTCATCAGTTCAGATCTGGCTGGTCTGGTGGATGCGTTAATGTTTAATAGTTGTGCTAAGACAACACTTGATCAGTCAAATAATCTTTCTTAAAATTAAGCTATAAATTTTGTTTTGAGCCTGTATCCTTCGAAGAAGATCTTGTAATTTCGTCACCAAAAAATAATGTCTGTTTAAAAAAAATGTCAAATTTGGAGTTTGTTTATTTTTGTGTTGTTAAAGAAACATTGTCACTTACTTGAATTGAGTTGGGGAAAATTTGGGATCAATATTGCACGAAGCCGTTTGACATAATTTGCAATGTTCGCTTCTTTATGAAAATCTCCAGTTTTCTGCTGTGACTTATAGCTTGAGTTTCAAAAGATTCTCCTTCTCCATGTACTTCCTTTTCTTTATTACCAATCACCTCAAGTCTTCTCCTTTTATCCTTGAAATTACAGCAGGCATGATCTCATCATAGATGAATACCAGAAATACTCTGTGTGGTAATTAAGTCAGTTCATATTATTGCTTCCTGTAACAGATTTCTCTTATTAAAAAGAGAAACATTAGAAGACTACAAAGCTGAGGGAATCTGTAAAGCATATCGGCTTGCAATTATTTTCCTGTATGTGGGCCTCGTTATCGGCACAACAGCTGAATTGGAGAAGAATACTAATTGTATTCTTGTCAGGGACATTCTGAGCATCCTCGGAGGCTTTTGAAAGTCCTTTGCGTGTCATTTCCAAGCCTCATTAAAGTTATGACATTTAGGGCCGGTTTCATCAACAGATACTAAATTTTAACACAATGTTAAACTGATTTAGCACTGAAGTTAACAAAAATTCTGTTTCGTCAAACAATTTTAATTTTAACAATGTGTTAAACTCGGTGTGAAGTTAACATCGCCGTACTTCTGTATTAAGGCATTTAACAAATGTGAGAAGTTGGAAAATGGCTGCCGCAAACCGGCTGTTGAAGCGATTTTGCTGCAATAAAAGAGCAGTCTTAAGTCATAAAAATTTGAATCCCTGCAAAAGGAGGAATTTTAAAGCGATATAGACTGTCCAAAGTGTGATGAGAATGGTTTTCGGAAATACGTGGAGTTATAATACTACCAACAGAAGCATGCCTCTTTCTCCTATGTCAATTAGGTACTTAGATTTTATGCTATTAACACTTTTCATTTACTTGGTGAATGATAATGTTTGTATTTCCAAAACTATCGTATGTGGGTTTATCCAGAAGGTTTCCAAAGCAATTGCTTAAAGAAGCAAGCAGTATTTTTTTCGGCTCTGCCTGATTAATCAGCGATAACACATTTTCGTCCACCTTAGTTTCAATGCACTGTCCACATCTAGCTTTAAACCGTCTTAAACCTCTTCGCACCTAATGTTTCTGATGCTACACTTTGTTAGCATAAAATTGCCGCAACTGCTTACTGCACTTAAGAGAAACACGTTCATTCCAATTAAATTACTCGCGAATTTTGTCCCAGGCTGCAATCATCTTTTAATGCAAGACGGTCGGCTTTTCCGCATTGGATAATGCGTCTATACTTATTAACCAAATGTTAATTAACGCGTTTCAAATGGTGAAACATTTATTTCAGTTGACATCGTGATTCTAACCTCAGAGAATCGGTTACATCACTTGGCAATTGCCATGAACGTAATAATTGTTTTTACTGGCACTGAGAGTGCAGCGATACGTAGATAAAAGTGCATCGGAGCACATTCAGAAGCACTGTAGTTCGGCCACCGCCTTCTCGAAAGCTAGTGTACTCATTTGTCTTTGACGTTAACAAAATCTTAGCTAACAATTTGCTGTAAAAGCTTTATGATACCCAAAAGTTTTAACATTATGTTAAACTTTGAACACATTGTTAACAAACAAGCTGTTAGAGTATTTTTTAACATCGGTTGGTGAAACCGGCCCTTAATGTGCCATTGGAATACTGTAACCATTCATTTCAATAATTATAAGTTAACAATTAAATTTTCATTATAACATACAAAAAGTTTCCTAATTAAAGTTTCTGTACATCAACTTCTACATGGGGTCGTTCATAATAATTACCCTATTACCCCAAAGGTTTTTTATTTACAGATACATTCGTTATATTCATTTGATTTTGTGCTTCATATTTAATTTGATTTGTATGATATGGAATGAAAAATGCTGTAATATTTGCAGATGGCCAAGTAGCATAAAATACAACGAGGAAAAACCTGTGCATGCATTTAAATGAAATAAGTAACACTGTGGAAATTTCTGAAAAAATAATGAACAATGTGAAATAAAAATTGTTATTGAGGAAGAAATTATTGAACAGGTATTTGTATTTGAATACTTAGGTTCTAGCATATCAGTTTTGAACACAAAAATGCTCATTGAGGAAATCATAGAAATATTTAATAAATGAAAGTATGAACACACACTTAGACAAAAGCATGAAAAGAGACGCGAAACAGAGATTGCATAACATGTGTCAAAACCAGCATTAAAGTACTCTTGCCAAACTTGGGTTCTAAGATCTAGAAAGAAGTAAAGATGGAAGCAGCTCAAATGAGATTTCTACGCCCACAGTTGAGAGTAACAAGATTAGACCGAATGAGATACATAGATCTAAGAGCAGTTGATGGAAGAAAATGCAATAGAAGGGTTTCAAAGATATCGGAAGATTGAAAAATCATATTTTAAGAAATATGCCCTTCGAGCTATCCACGACAAACTTTTTTAGTTGCTTTACTCCTAGGAGAGCAGAATAATTAATGTATACTAATTGTAATTTTGAGGAAACTAAATAAAAATATTGATTAATATTGATATACTGTTTATCTATAGTAAATAGATGTATTGCATTCAATCCAAAGATTCAATATTGAGATCTCACGAGAGTAAAAATGCCTAATTTAATAGTAAGGTCCGTTTTTCTGTGTGTGTGTGTGTGTGTGTGTGTGTGTGTGTGTGTGTGTGTGTGTAAACGAAAACTGTTAAATATCAAAGTTGGAATTTTAAGCTTCAGTATCTTCCAAGGATGCTACATGAGGATTTTCAAGAAAATATCCCGACTCCAAACAGCCCTTAAATAGAATGTTTTTGAAATGCTTACTTTCTCAAAAGTCTCTTAACGGTTTTGATTGAAATACCATATGTTTAAAATATTTTCATGAAGAATGAAGTGCGTAAATTGAATTCTCTAGGAATAGCGTCTGAATTACTGGTAAACCATAAGAAACAGACAAAATCTTACTACACAAAAATGTATATCTTGTTAAAGCATATAATTGTTTTGTAGGGCTAACTATTTCCGAGATATTCCTTGTTATTGGTTAGTATTTTAAACACTTTTCTCTACTAGGAAGACGCTATTCGATATTTTTCTTGTTTCTCGTGTTATACAAAGAACATAGCATTTCAAAGCGAGATGTTCTTTAAAAACCTGACTTTCGCTTTGCCTACTGTATCCTACAACGAAATGTGAAAGTGAGTTCCCTAGTTTGAATTTCGGTTAGGGTGGATTACCCGAATGAGGTTTTTCCGGGATTTTTCCTCATCCTTAAAGGATGAATGTGGTATAACTCTAAGCTCTATGGAGACGCCGAACTATGAGCATCATTTCATTTATCCTCTCATATGACCTAACTGATTGAAGGACGGACGTGAAGTGAAATTTTGTCTGCATTAACAGAAGTAGATAGAATAATGTGACGCAGCTATGTGCCGAGCTATCAATTGAATGGCGTCGACCGGTCGACTGGTAAGAAATAAGATGAGATAATTAGCGCTCGAAACCCTATCGAGAGATAAGCAAAATCTTCTAGAAGTTTTCTTTTCCCCGCCTCTAGAACTCTGTGAAAAATTCCATTGTCTGCATAAGCGAGCGTTCTCGCCAGTGAACAGTTAGTAAGTGCGATTGTGACCGCGTTTCTGACAATAAAGGCGGTTCTACGAGTGTGTGACGACAGCTGTGACAACAGCAGTGGGTGCTGCTACTGCGAGAGATTAGAGACGCCTTCTGTTTAACACCCCAGCGAGTGAACCATCCAAAGAAGAGGCTGTTTTATGCGTATTTCATTACTCCGCTATGTCGTGAATTAAAGTAAAGAATGAGAAAAATGTAATTAGATCACTTTA